>CM067338.1:53593819-56198819 GCA_034376525.1 Nicotiana benthamiana
GAAGAAACCCTACACTTTTAGGGTTTAGGATTTTTTCTTGTGAATCGAACTTTTAGGGTATAAATTGAACTTTTAGGGTATATATTGAACCGTTTAGGTATGAGTTGAAGCTTTTAGGATATAAATCAAACTTTTTAGTTTAAGTTTAAACTCGTAGTATTTGAATATAACTTTTAGGATATAAATTGAACCTTGAATCTTTGTATTGTCTTGATAGTTTAGTTATAAATAGAAATTTTAGGATATGACTTGAAGCTTTTAGGATATGAGTTGAACTTTTAGGATATGACTTGAGCCTTTTAGGTATGAGTTGAAGCTTTAAGATATAAATTGAAGCATTTATGCATGAGTTGAACCTTTAGGATATGATTTGAACTTTTGTGGATATGAACTGAACCTTTAGGTATGAGTTGAAGCTTTTAGGATATAAATTGAACTTTTTAGTTTAAGTTTAAACTCGTAGTATATGAATATAAATTTTAGGATATAAATTGAACCTTGAATCTTTGTATTGTCTTGATATTTTAGTTATAAATAGAAATTTTAGGATATGACTTGAAGATTTTAGGATATGACTTGAACTTTTAGGATATGACTTGAGCCTTTTAAGTATGAGTTCAAGCTTTAGGATATAAATTGAAGCATATATGTATGAGTTGAACCTTTAGGATATGATTTGAACTTTTGTGGATATGAATTGAACCTTTAGGTATGAGTTGAACTTTTTAGTTTAAGTTTAAACTCGTAGTATATGAGTATAAATTTTAGGATATAAATTGAACCTTGAATCTTTGTATTGTCTTGATATTTTAGTTATAAATAGAAATTTTAGGATATGACTTGAAGATTTTAGGATATGACTTGAACTTTTAGGATATGACTTGAGCCTTTTAAGTATGAGTTCAAGCTTTAGGATACAAAATTGAAGCATATATGTATGAGTTGAACCTTTAGGATATGATTTGAACTTTTGTGGATATGAATTGAACCTTTAGGTATGAGTTGAACTTTTTAGTTTAAGTTTAAACTCGTAGTATAACTTTTAGGATATAAATTGAACCTTGAATATTCAGATTGTCTTGATAGTTTAGTTATAAATGAAAATTTTAGGATATGACTTGAAGCTTTTAAGATATGAGTTGAACTTTTAGGATATGACTTGAGCCTTTTAGGTATAAGTTGAAGCTTTAGGATATAAATTGAAGTATTTATGTATGAGTTGAACATTTAGGATATGATTTGAACTTTTGTGGATATGAATTGAACCTTTTGGTATGAGTTGAAGCTTTTAGGATATAAATTGAACTTTTTAGTGTAAGTTTAAACTCGTAGTATATGAATATAACTTTTAGGATATAAATTGAACCTTGAATCTTTGTATTGTCATGATAGTTTAGTTACAAATAGAAATTTTAGGTATGACTTGAAACTTTTAGGATATGAGTTGAGATTTTAGGATATAACTTGAGCCTTTTAGGCATGAGTTGAAGCTTTAGGATATAAATTGAAGCATTTATGTATGAGTTGAACCTTTGGGATATGAATTGAATTTTTGGTTTATGTTATGGAATTTTAGATTGCGGGAGGTAAACGGTCAGAAGAGGTTGATGACGTTATTAGACATGCAATGGAACTTCCACCAAGAATAACTAAGATAAAGTACCTGGCAGAATGAGCCTTTAATTGTTGTTCTAATTAGCGACATTGATGATGAGAAGGCAATGGCATGTGTTGCACTAAGTGATGGTGTAGGTAGGAATTTAGTATTTCCTAAGTATATAAAAGAAGAGCTTATAGAGTAATTCTCTACTTCATTTTCCATGACGAAAAGAAGTTTAATTGAGTGACGAGGTTGACACAGATGGAATGTGTTCCGTAGGTCATGACGGTTCCCATAAAAAAGGGATCATAAGACTGTATGATGACAAATATTTTAGGAAGCTTTGTACTCGACTTTCTTCCAAGGTTAATAAATACAAGCTTAATGTGATCTTGGTGATAGTTCGTCGGATTCAGACGATGATTTGTCGGATACAAGTATGGAAATTTTGATAAAAAGAATTAGAGGTAAAAAAATTCAACCTCTAATTCTTTTTATCAAAATTTCCATACTTGTATCCGACAAATCATCGTCTGAATCCGACGAACTATCACCAAGATCACATTAAGCTTGTATTTATTAAGCTTGGAAGAAAGTAGAGTACAAAGGTTCCCAAAATCTTTGTCATCATAGAGTTTTATGATCCATGTTTTATGGGAACTGGCACGACCGACAGAAAATATTCCGTCTTTATCAACCTTGTTGCTATCAATCAAACTTTTTTTTTCCTTTTTATAGGAGTCACCATAAATTTCCAGAGGAATTGAGGATGTCAGTTCTGCGGTGCAAAATGCGACCGTAGAACAAGTATGCGGACCGCATTCTCACTGCATACCCAAGAAGAAAGGCCAGCAATTTGAGACCATTATGCTGTCCAATATGCGGACAGCATGTCAACTCTACGATCGAAGAGTTGACCACAGATCATGCACGAGCTTCAGTTTTATAAAATTTTAAACCCGACCCCTTTTTAAATAAAACACCCCAACCCCTTATTTTTACATAATTTCTGAACAAAACAAGAGAGAGGGAAGGGAGAGTTCTTGAGAGAGAAAGGATTCTTCATCAAATTGATCCTCCAAAAATATCCGGGCCGGGAAATTTTAAGTTATTGTCTTCATCTCCACCCGTACAGGTAAAATCCCTAACCTTTTTCCCAATTTTTCAGATTTAAGCTAAGGGAGGGAGTCTTATATATTAATTTTGAACTAATAATTGAAAACCCTCAGGCATGTCACTCAAAACCAAAAATTTAGTAAAGGGAAATTGGGTAGAAGTAGAGAAATGTGCTTGGTAGCCTAAAATAGGCCGGGTAGTAATTGTGAACTCAAATTCTAATGTACATGTGTTAATTTGTTAATTAGATTGACGTGGCTAGATAGTTTGGTGACTGAGAATAGGAACTTAAAAAGGGAATTCAACTCCAGGTATGTATACCTAACCTTGATCCTTGTAAGATCACCTTGATTGGTATGTGAATTGTTTGGTAGCTGATATCTATGTAGGTTATTTGTGAGCTTATGGTGACTGGTATGATTGTGAATGCATCTCGTGGTAAAAGTTGAAGAATAAGAGATTGAAGGGATTCATAAAGTGTGAAATAATATTATCTGTGGTAACAATGTGCTTGAAAAGTTGTGGGCATTTTGTGGTAACTTGAATTGAGTACGAACTATTGTAAGTATTGAAATTGGTACTATTAGCTATGGAAACACTTGTAACATTGTTGTGGTGATGTCTTAAGAAGTATTGTTGTTCATCTTTGTGATTTGTTGTCTGGTTGTGGTTGTTGTGAATTGAAACAGTACAGTGGGGTCGGTTGCACGCTGCAACACGGTGTTAGAAGTGTGGGTTGTGGTGATACAGTTGGCTGAAGTAATAAGGGTGGCCGAGGTAACAAGGGTGAAAAAGTGATCGAAGTCACCATTGAAAGAAACACTTGAACAAATTTGTGAAATCATTGATGTGGAATTGTGAAAGAAGACAGCAGGAGAGTTTGTAACCTGTGGGGCATTGATTGCCCCTTTGTTTGACTTGATTGTACCTTCTATGTGTGTTTGGTTGCTACTTCCATTGTTGTTTTCTACTTTCGTGTGGCTTGAGTTTACTTGGGACAAGTTTTGTTCATACATACCATTACAATTCAAATGTGCTGACGTCCCTTTTGCCGGGGGCGCTACATTCATGTTGTGATTGTAGGTGGATCTATTGCAGGTATTCCAGTCCACCGTCTGTATCTCTTCCTCATTCCCGGTCAACTGTATTGGTGAGCCCCTTTCCTTCTGGGGCCCTGCGTGGCTCATACCGCCTATATCCTTGTATTTTGGGATCTTATTTTGGTATGTGTAAAAAGGTATAGCCGGAGCCTTGTTTCCGGCGAGTAATGTATTGTCATCTTTTATCCTTAGAGGCTCCGTAGACATGAAATGTGGGTCATGAACCATGTATTATGTACTTTATATTTTGGGCATTGTAAATTTTAAACCATGCTAATGTCATCTATGTTATGTATGTTTCGTAAAAAGGTATTTCAATTATAACAGTTTTTTCCACTCGGTTAGTAAGTAATGAAAATATTGGGTAACTAGTGGGTCAGGAAAGGCACCCAGGTCCCCTCGACTGGGGATACCCAATCGAGTGCCGGTCATGTCCCTCGGATTTGGGGCGTGACAATATCGAAAGATAACTTAATCCGACATAAAGGTCGATCAGAAGAAGGAGAAAACTAAAAAGCTACATCAACAAAGTAAATCGGGAATCCGGTTATTGGACCCAAAAGTTATAGGAAACATGATTGAGAACATTGCATAATCACTCTTATTATTAGAGGTGCAAGCTAGTTAACAGAATAATATATTCTATAACGGCTCTATGATAAAACCAGTTAGAAGAAGTACCAGTCTCATAAGAAGTTAGTATGGAGCTCCCACCAGATTGTACATGCATCAAAGGTGCAAGTATTATAATAGAACTTCAAATGGTGGATGGTAATGTAGAAGGGAGGTTATAAAAGAAAGATAGAAGAATGTAAGATGATATTTTAAAGTATGTAAGGTAAAGGTGAACAACGTACAAAATACTCAAGTATAGAAGGATGAGAGTGGTCCATACTTCAGGTAAAAGACTAGAAGCGCTAGGATTCAGTATCCAAGGACGATAGAAGCGTCATCAGTGGCATACTTCTAGCCTATGGTTTCTAAGTACCGGAAGGCCTTACTAGAGAGTAAAAGAAGAGTTAGAGACGATATGATGTCTAACTTGGTGTTCCAGAAAAGCATAAGGGAATAGATCGCAAGCCAAAGTATGATAAAATGACAAGGTTTTAGAAAGATATAAGTAAGGATATGAATACGGCGAGGGAGAAGGTGATGAAAATATATGTCCTCGGGATAAAGCCTGTAAAAACAAAGGAGCTGATGGTTCCTCTAAGTTATAGAAAGCTCAATACAGCCTGAACGTACTCAAAGGATTCCAAGACTAGTAGAATTTAGAAGAGATGGAATGCTTCCATGGAAGCAGAATGAGGGTGTAATTGTGATTAATAAAGGATGTTAATTGTGGCTTCGCATAAGTATTGATTTGAAGAAGAAAAGGGGGGGGGGGGGGGGAGAGAGGATTTCATGAATGTAGCGAACTAAAATACCCATATAAGGTGAGTCACATTTTGAGGCTATAAATTACTATTAGGGAAGTATAGTATCACCCTTAAGTGGATCATTCTAATTACTCCAGATGTCCCCAATGAGACGCGAGCCCTAGTGGTGGCATTACATAAAAGATCAAGTTATCAGTTGTAGATGATGAATCAACATTAAGGTGAATCAACAATAGATGGACAAAAGTTCAATAGTATGAGATGAGGTTAGTACATCAGTCTTAAGGATAAGCAACAAGAATAACCTGGAGTTGGTACAGACCTAGTAACGATAACTCGAAGTAAGAATTATTGTATAGTATGACCTATATAGATGCAGTAAAGTCATATGAATAGATAACCAGGTCTATGAAATAAGATATAGCCATAATTGCAAGTTCTACAAAGCATCAAGCAAAGAACTTCAGTACACCTATAGATACCCAGAGAGGAATCCTATTAAGCGTTGTATATATTTACACAGTAAGGCCTAGAGATAGGCTAAAAATTTGAGGAAAAATGATAGAAGAATCGCATAGGCACACTTACGAGGTCAGTATCATAGAGGTTGTATGATAGAAGGTACCAACAATTACATGGTTAGCAGGAATTTGATTACAAGTCGTGGCCTGGAAAGGAGGCCTAAAGTGGGGAATGTCTTTGACTTTAGATTTATTCATAGGACAATTGCCTAAGTGGCAAGGAGAGTATTAAGGTACTCGCAAGTATTATAAGATATGAAAATCATAAGAGCATCAGTCAATATTCGATGACGAATGTTTCAAAAGGGGGAGGGGGAATGATGTTACGCCCCGCAACATTACGATGATGTTACGTTTCGAAGTATTAAATTACTACGATGTGCACCTTGTAGTATTGTACATTGAATTTGTCGTAAGGTAATGACACCAGTCCTGGGAAAAGATTATTTGGAGATTATAAGGATGATGCTATTTAACAAGTGATGAGTAAATTCGTGAGGGGACAGGGAAGTAAGTCAAAGTAAATGACTTTTCAACTATATTTGGCATGTTGAGATAAAATATAGGCCAAGCGTTAGTACCCGATATTTATGGACTAGTACCATACAAGGTACCATATGACCAAGATAGTATGATATATAAAAGGATATTAAAAATAAGTAAAATTTTAAGTAATTTGATATAATTCTTAATTATACAGATAATTGGTTAATTACTTACCTAATTAATTAATTGGTTATGGCATAAGATTAAAACCCCTCCCCACCCCACCCCACCCCACGTGGCATAAGATATTAACCCACCAAATGACTCTTTGATCAATTTGGATTAGGTGGCAACGTAGTGTATTAATCTCAAGACAACTCAATTTGGATTAGGTGGCAACATAGTGTGTTAATCTCAAGACAACTCATTTCTGGGATTTGAAATACTAAGACTACAATTCAGGCGTGATCTTTGCCATTAGAAATTTGAAATGTTTACGAATTCCTACAAAGGAATACTACAATAGAACGCTAGAATTCCTAAAAGTTTAAATTATTTATGCATTAGTAACGTAAGATTTTGCGGTTCTAAAGGAGTACGATGTAATTTTTTTCAAGAATATCATACGAATATTTTTCCTACTCTAGATATGTTAAGGCTATCCTTTCTTTCTTTTTGGCATGTTTTATACGACACGAATGAAACGAGCAAATACACAATTTTCATAAATAACTCTATTCATAGAAATACTAGAGATTTTATTGAAATATGGTATGGCAGTATTGATTTTATCTCGGCAAACGGCAACTCCGTGAAGCTAGTGATTTCCTCAAAGTGTTGGTGTCAATTCATAGTCGACGAACTTGAAAACCACCTTAGTGGGATCTCGGAACTCTATCAGTAGTACGGTGAGGACTTTATCGGCTCAAATGTTCATCAAAGTGGTCATGAGTGCTCCCAAGTGTGTTGTGATCCCATCTCCATGTTCTCGGCGAGTGTTTCTCCATCATTGCTTCAGCTTGTCTGGTGCACCCATGACCTTATTGATTTCAAGGACGCTGTGGTTTATTTCAATCTAAAGAGATGAAAGGGTTGTGTTAGTTTTTGCTCCGGATCTTTAGCATCTCATAAAAGGCATGTCGTTGGGTACATGACCCGTTGATATTAAGGTGGCTTTCTTGATCGTGAGTCAATACCAAGGACCGAGTCACCTAAGACTTATGCAGCATGATCTTTGTTTGTTAGAGTAGAGTGTTTCCTAATTTTGGAGTTGGACTGAATACGATGAGATGTTATATCAGTTGACCTGGTAAAGCCCTACTCTAAGAATAGAGAATTTTGAAAGAAGGTCGGAGGGGTGTACAAGACAACTTCATTTGTGATTTTTGTACAATCAAGACTCGATAGAAAAGTATGTGATGACAGTGTGCAAAGCGATAACAGATAATTGGTGATAACAGTAAAAGTAGGCAAACAAGTATATAAAATATAAACAAGTAAGACAAGTAAGCACATATCTGCAAAGTTAAGCACAGTTAAAAGCGCCAAAGCCATCTATTATTCTTAAGGTTTTGCGTCTTGTTATTTAATTCCTGAATTGAATTTTTCTGCCTAAATTAAAAGAATTACTACAACGTATATCCTAGCATTTCTCGCCTAAAACAAAATTACAATTGTCGTACCCAGCCATTTCTTTCAAACATTGAAATTTTATAAATATAAAAATAAAATACTTTATTTAAAAGAAGATGACGGTACCTTTTTTCTAAAATAATGGTAAAATCTACTACTTTATTTTCTTGGTAATTATCTACTACTTTATTAATCATGGTTAAAGCTATTGTTTAGTTAAGTCACCATGGACCTTTGATATTTCAATAGAACAAGGGTCACAGATCTAAAGAGGAACTTAGGGAAATGGAGAGGAGTTTGAGAATGAATATGCTTTCAAGTATTCATCATGACCACAAACTGAGACATAGAGAAAGTTTCTGCCATAAAGATTAGCGTATATAACATGTTACACTCAAAGATTACAGACAGTAAATGATCATTTTGGTGCTGGAAAAGACACAGCTAAACACTTAACTACAACTTGAGACGTTACTCTCAAATTTGAAATTCGTCCTCTATTTGCTCTCTCCCCATTTGTCCTCTTATGTTCCAGAAAACAATTGGATAAAAGCTCAATGAAAAAGAAAGTACAGCCAATCTTATAAATTTAAAAAAAATAAAAATAAAAATGAGGTGGCTCCAGCGGTTCCCTTGTAGCTCCCATCGCACTCTTAACTGAGAGTAGAAATTTCAACGTTTCAATTTTTACAGGCATCGAGCGAACAAACTACAAGCTCAGATCAAGACTACCGTTGAAAACGATTACAGCAAACCCAGCTAGCAGGGGAATGAGTCAGGGAGGGAATCCGGATCCTGGAACATTTGATGACTGACTATCCATTAGTGCCATCAAAACTGCCTTGCGCATTTTGTCTTCTCTTTTCTCTCCAATTTTCACCCCACATTTTAGCCTCCGCAACTGCTCTTTCTCGGTCCAAGTCCCTGTTTAACATCCTTGCTGTTTCCCTTGGGGAATCCTCCTTCTCAGATCCTCCATCCAAGTCCGGCCATTTCCGTCCTGATCCTCCTCCTGCCCCATCTTCATTCCTGCATATTCTCCCACCTCGATCATCTTTATTTCTCTTATCATCTACCTGATTTGCTAGATAAGAAAGGGCAGTAACTACATCCCCGATTAGAGGACGAGCAGCAGCCTGTTCTTGGATACACATGGACGCCACAGCTAAAGCCTGGTATAGACCTCTCATTGGAAATTGTCCTTGCAGCCTTGGATCTGCTAATTTTGCAAACTTCCTACGATCATTAAACAGTGGCCTAGCCTGGATGTACGATCACAATACAAAGGATAATCAATCATACAATTTGATAACTGAGAGCGTGTTATTTTCACACAAAGAGATGGACTCAATAATTTTTTGAAGGAAAGGAAAGACATAAAGTAGATTACCCATGCGACAAGGTTTTGCTCTCCCTGAGGCATGGTGCTGTCAATAGCCTTACGCCCAGTGATGAGCTCCAAGAAGACAACCCCAAAACTATAGACATCAGATTTTACAGTCAATTGTCCAGTCATAGCATACTCAGGGGCACAGTAACCATAAGTTCCCATGACCCTTGTGGACACATGTGACTTGTCTCCAGTAGGACCAAGTTTTGCAAGCCCAAAATCTGAAAGCTTCGGGAAAAAATTTTCCTCGAGCAATATGTTGGATGACTTGAAGTCCCTATAAATAACAGGAGGGTTTGCCTTATCATGAAGGTACTCCAAACCTTTTGCTGCACCAGCTGCTATCTTCATTCTCGTGTTCCAATCTAGTGGCTCTTTGTCAGGAGGGAGATCTGCACTACGCTTATTCACATGAGATCGCTAAAGAATACTAAGCCTAGAGCCACAAAATTGTGCAGTACAGGATTGTTCACAAGAAAAAACTAAAGAAACAGGTAACAAACAAGATGTAAGCTGAAAACATGCCATCAACACTATGCCTGAGAGATCACTAACTAATACAATCGCAAAGCAATGAGAGCTAAACCATCATCGTATTAAGGACCCATGGGATAATAAGCTTCTATTTGTATGCGGCGAAATCAGGAGGTCTGAATTCTTGCTCTCGAGCCACTTAAGGAGAATACCTCGAGACCCCGAGGATGCGAAGCTGTGGCCGAGTTCCCTCCCTCAGAGCTCGTCAAGATCCAACTTAAAGAAGATATAGATCGAGGCTGGAGTCAAAGGGGGGACTCCCAAGGCACACGGCTAAGTCTGACAAAGCCGGCCTACCCAGAGCCTGTATTAAGGCGTCACGTCTTGCCGTCTCATCTCCATGCTTTTACAATCAATGTATTTTGCACTATAACGGGATTCCCCTCCTATACAAAGTGGATTCTCATCACTTTTTAAAGGGCGGCTGCTGTTGCTCCAACTCTTCCACACAACATCGATAGCAATTCTCTCTCTCTTTTCTCTCTAACTTACTCGCTCGAGGCTACCTCTTTCATTTATTGCTTTCATATTTGTTCTTCATTTATTGCTAGGTATTGGTCATAAAGAGCCTCCTTTAATTATATCCTAACTGTTAGTCCTTTCCCTACTATCCCCCCGATGGCTCGAGCCCGAACCCAGGCATCGACCTCGAGGACTCTCATCGGTCAGTCCGAGGTCCAGACAGTAAACCCATCGGTTTGATTATAACCTTGTTTTAGTTCGTATTCGTCGTCAAGCTTCACATATCCAGTATCAACTGTCTTAACAACTAGCATAAAATAGATGACGTATTGTTAGAGTCCCATTAACAAATTTAATTGGTTATTACCATTTTCACGGTAAACACTATTCTTCTTCCCTTATGTCCTTAAATTATCTGTGCTGTGTATGGCAAAATTTATAGAACACTGATTGACACTTATTAAATTGCGGGCCTGTCACATAATAGCATGGAAAGAATGGCAGGTGGGCTTCCGGCAATTGGGGACTGGCAGAAAAACAACAAGGCAGCATTAATAATGGAAAGTTTGGAGTTTCAAGGTATAGTATGAAAATCTAAGTGAGTAGAGACTAGAGAAACAATTATAACCAGAGTTAATTCGTACAAACAAAAAGAATCTCATAGTTGAGATGAACTAAAATATGGCACCACTGATTTTGAATGTGTGAACAATTCTTAAGATGAATGCTGTCATGGCAGTATAAGTCATATTCTGGTGGGACAAGAAACAATACATCAATGGCAGCCATGGCAATTCAAATCTGATTCCATGTGTGAGGAACCATATACTGGAGTCATAACATAGCATCATCAAAGGCATAAGTATTGGTTACTCTTGATAACATAGTACTACATGTATAGATGTCGGCAGATAAGATGCAAAGGCAATGAGCACAAAACAGGCCTAGCAATCCACATAAAATCAACTGGATGCTTCTTGTGATCACATGGAAATAATTCCTCAAATGATAACTCTGGTACTGGCTGCCTGGATGCCTGCGAAATATGGTTTCTTCCATGCAACTTATCATCATCTTTTTTCCACTAAAAGGGAACTCTGCAAACTTTTTATCAGATATAGACTTTTTATATAGTACCTCACACTGTTTACTAGAAATTCCCTTAGTTTTTGCTAACTATGTTGCTAGGAAACCTCGCTGTATTCAAGTACAACTCCTTCCCTTAGTTGCTTAATAGCATTAGCGATTTAGTTCCTTTCTTTAAGTTTTTATTTATTTAGGTTTATTGGAATTACCTCAGATCCCACGGCGGATAATACTTGGGATGTTGTTGTTGTATGTTTATTGGAATTAGTTCTTCCTTGGTTCCATCTTTGCCAAAGATGGACAGGTTTTATCTGTGTGCTAAATAAATCACAAGCACATTAAGAAAATCGAGTTGAAGTACAAATTTGCAGTTTGAATTCCCCTCACTTGCTTGCAATCATTTGAAATGTAAAGCTGAACATAAACTGTAGTTTGCAAAATCACATATGAATCACCAAGGCAATAATACTATTACTATTCTGATTGCCAAATAATTTTTCTTTGACCAATATTTTTTAATTTAATTCTTCTTTAATTAAAAAAAAAGTGTTATTCACGTACTTCTTTAAAGATCATAAATAGAAATCCCATCATTCTTTTATGGGACAGACGAAGTGAAATGTATACAATATCTTGCTGCATTTTACTGGGGTATAAGCCATTTGCTACATAAAAATAGAAGAAATATAGATCATAGAAACAGAATGCCATGCAAAATAGGTTACCATGAAGGTGATCCTCTAGTGATCCCAAAGGCATGAACTCGTAGACAAGAAGCCTCTGGTCCCCGTCAGCACAATAACCAATTAAGTTCACCAAGTTAGGATGATGAAGAAGACTAAGCATAAGCACCTCCACTAAAAATTCTCTATTCCCCTGAAGCCCATTTCTATCCAATTGCTTTACTGCAACAACCTGGGAAGATCAACCAACTATCATCAGACATAGTTAACTGAAGTTTACAGCAACAACCTGGGAAGAACAAGCATGTATACATAATTGTTGAACATAACATAAATTTAAGATTTTGGTGGATGAAACCTTCACAATGATTAGAGAACAGAAAGGTTTGATTTTGGATTTAAGACACTGAAAGATGGAACATCTAGTATTTAAGTCCCGAGTCAAATGAGATGAATATCTTATCTCCTTTCTGATCCTCTCAGAAGGTTCAATTACTCACAACTAATGGCACATGTTGGACATGGCATGACATATCGTCTAACCATGTAAACTACTAAACCATTAATCTCTTATTATTTCAGTCATGCAACATTTTCTGAGTCTCTTCACAGAAATAAACATATGAATTAAGAAAAGTAATGTAAGAATACGATAATCCCTTGCTTAAACAATTAAGCATGAAATTTACCTCTTTTTCTACATACACTAACTAGCAGTGCTCCAAAATTCTACAATCGGAAAAGTATTTTATCGGAAAATATTTTCTTGAATTTTTCACCGCGTTCACATAGAGTTATCTGAGGCGCGTGACTCTTTTCTGTTCGCGATCGCGATTGGCCTTACGCGATCGCGATTAAGGAAATCCCTGGGGAGAATTTAAAAATCCGAAATTGAGGGTTTAGACCATAATTCATATTTTGGACTTGGGAGCTCGGGAGATCACGATTTTTTGAAGGGTTTTCACTTGGGGGACTTGGAGGTAAGTGATTCTTACTTTGTTTAGACTAATTTCCATGAATCAACACTTAAATCGATCCTTTAATTTTGAATATTGGTGGAAAATTTGGGAAAATTTTGGATAAACTTCATAGACCGAAATATTGAGTTTTGATTGGGTTTTTGGTATCCGATTTGAGAGATTCTTATATGGTTAGACTCGTGAGTGAATGAGTGTCCGGAATATATAATTTTTACCCTATTCCGAGACATGGGTCCGAGGGCCGTTTTGGTAATTTTACCGAATTTCGCGTATTAGCTTAGAATTAAATCGTAGAATCAGTTACTTGAGATGTTATTTACAATATGCAATTGAATTGAATAGATTTGGGCCATTTGGAGTCGGATACTCGTTGCAAAAGCGTGATTTCGGATTGATTTTGAGTCTGTTCGAGGTAAGTGGCTTGTCTAACCTTGTGTGGGGGACCTTCCCCTTTGAATACGATATTTGATAATTGACATGCCTTGTACGTGAGGTGACGAGTGCCTACTTGAGCTAATTGTTGAAAAATTCGGTTTTACTTTGAGTATTTAAACTGAGTTCCTTTCTACTCGCAAACTTAGCCTATGCTAGTTCAGAAAAGCATGCATAGTTGACTTAATTGCCTACTTGCTTAAACTGCCTTAGTTGCATTACGTGAAGCATGTTAGGCTAGAATTAACTGTTTACTTGTTACGAACTTAGCATTTATTTTAATATACTTGAGTTGCTACTGTGTGTTTTAATTTGGGACTATGGGACTCCATCCCGGGAGATCCCATGTATATATTTATGATCTGGACTGAGGTGCGGGGTACCAAGAGATCCCTGACACGTATGTTTAGGATACCGAGAGATCCTCGGGATACCAAGAGATCCCTGACATATATTGAGGATACCAAGAGATTCTCGGAATACTAAGAGATCCCTAGTGTACATATTGAGGATACCAAGAGATCCCCCGGTTATCATCGTTGTTGTGAGCGGTGTTTCCTTGTTTTTTGCCTTTATTTTTGTTTCCGTTATTGTACTCTTATTATCCTGTATAGACTCTTACTGTAGATTCTCATTTGTACTATTTATCTTACCCTGTCATTTTCATTATTATTTACCTAAGTAGGGCCTTGATCTTCCTCGTCACAACCCGACCGAAGTTAGGCTTGGCACTTACTGAGTACCGCTATGGTGTACTCATGCCCTTTCTGCGCATGTTTTTCATGTGCAGATCCATATAACTATACCCAGGCTTATCACCCTTGAGGCAGGGAGATCTTTCGGATACTTCGGGGTACATCTGCCGCGTTCGCAGACCAAGGAGTCTCCATCTTTATTCTATCATGTAGTGTTAGCCTCTTTATCATACTGTTGATGTAAACATTCTGGAGTTAGAGCACTTTACTACATTTCTTTAGCTTGTGTTCCCGTGAGTTACCGGATTTTGGGATAGTGTTGTAGGATTTTGAGATGTTGAGCTGTATATGTCGAGCGGCATCTTATATATCATTTTCCTTTGGCAATTTTTTTTGATTTGTACCGGGTGTCCAAGTCACTTCGAGCCCCGACTAATCCCGAGGGTGCACAGGCCCTCGGCAATGAGTTTCCCGCAAGTGAACCACAGTTAATTCAAGTTTTACCCAGTCTGATGGCCCTCAGAAATTATTTACACCAAGTGGGTTTCGAACTTGAGACCTTGAAAGAGAGCAAACCCCAAGATTCAAGTCAATTACCATCGGGCCAACCCCTAAGAGTTTTTCCTTTGGTTATTCTTGGCTTTTAATTTACATTTTCGCAAGTTTTTTATTTATTTTCCGCACTTGTTACGCTTACCTAGTCGTAGAGACTAGGTGCCATCACGACGGTTCACAGAAGGCGAACTGGGGTCGTGACAATCATTTTCCTAAGGAAAATGAGTTGTTAAGTAAAATGTTCTCCAAGACATTTATGTCCATCAAACATGAACAAAGGAAAATATTTTTCAGAAAAAGAATTCCTTCATGCAGAGTCATGGGAAGAGCCACACCCCAAGAGTGTTTCAAGTATTACTCCCTCTATATTAATTTGTTTGAACCTTTTTGGAGTACGAGAGTCAAATTGATTAATTTTCGGTATGAATTCAAACAAAGATTCTTTAAGTTTTTTGAAATAAAATTAACATATGTAGAAACTATATAAAAGTACGTTAAGTCACTATGGTGAACAATTCAAAATATTTAAAAACTATTTGCAAAAAACATGGTCAAACAAAACATTTTTTGACTCCCTAAATAGTAATAGCTTCATTCTTTTTTAAACGAAGAGAGTAATATTTATCGAACTCTATGATAATGCCTTGCTAGTTGCTTCAACCCTTTGATATATATTTACCTATACTGCTAAGATACTTTGATTGGCAATACTCCTCACAACGTTAAGGGAAATGGTAAAAAAAGTGCTGTATAATTACAAGGGAAGTTTCAAGTGATAGCAATCTCTTCTTAAATGCCTATGATGAAGTTGACATGACTATAATATGAAGGAATGCATCTAGAAAAGTTAGCACAGTTTGTTAATAATTGACATTAACTCGAGCTTCCTTTATACAGACTTATTGGTTTCTCCTTGAAGTATAACCAGAAGCCCTCAGACTGAAGCTTTTGATGTAGTAGCACTTGTCACAAGTGACTTGTGAGTAGAATATGATGCGTTGATTTTGGTTGTAGGTTGTAGAAAATAAAATGCCTTGAAGAACCATAGTGAGTGTAAGCTACTGATTATGTATACCTATATCGTTTTTCCATTCGCCTTTTTTTTTTCTTAAGATATAATAACATAGAATTTCAGCAAATCACAAACCTAATTAAACATAATGTTCATCCCCACCAAAGTTAAATGACTCTGTCCCTGAGCAGACTAAAGGGAAACCAGCAAATGGGACTCCAGCAGATTTCGTTAGGGCAAGAATACAACAACAACAACAACAACAACAACCTAGTATAATCCCACTTAGTAGGGTCTGGGGAGGGTAGTGTGTACGCAGACCTTACCCCTACCCTTGGGTAGAGAGGCTGTTTCAAATAGACCCCCGGCATCCTTCCCTCCAAGAACTTCCCACCTTTCTCTTGGGAAGACTCGAACTCACAACCTCTCGGTTGGAAGTGGGGGTTGCTTACCATCAGAGCAACCCCTCTTGTCTCGTTAGGGCAAGAATAAGCATCATAAATGCCCTGCACTACCATTTGATTTTGTGTTCTACTTTTTCAAAAAAATAAAAAGAGTTTGAAATCTTTTTACTGGTTTAATTTTAGCCAGACACGGAGGCTATGCACAATGTACTTTTAGGGTTATTTAATGCCCACAGGCCACAGGGTAATTGAGGTGATTGTTCTGCAAGTTTTTGGTTTCAGGCAAGAAAATGGAAAAAGAAAACCAAATTGGATAAAAGAAACAGCGAATTGAACATTAGACAGATAAAAATAGGTACAAATTCTGACATCAATACAGACAACTTGGTTCTCTTGCTTCTATCTATCTCTCTTCGTTTCCTAATCCATTACCTCTTATGTTCTGCCTGGTGGAAATAGCAAAATGTTTTAACTGTGTGGCTTCATATGCCTTCTGAGTTATCAAGGTGTGCCTTTTGAGTCATCCTACAAATGTTTATTAGTTATGGCTCATGTAACTAGGAGTTCAAGGGTTGATGTAGTAGTTATGCTATATATATGTGAATCCTAATTGCTCGGACTTGGACGCGGATCTGATATGGGTGTAGATCAAATGCTAGGATCTTTCATGATCTAAATCTTAAGATTCGGGGGTACGGATTCGGATGCGGAGATTCGACTATATATAAAAATAGAGCTATAAAAGCATCCCATAATCTATGACACATTATGTGGAAGACTTTCATATAGTTTGTAGAGTGTAGTACCTTAATCTTTTGACATAGTCTTGATAGACGAGACGAAGGCCGGTGTTAATGAGAGTTTAGAGGTATGGAGACAGACTCTCGAGTCTAAGGGTTTCAAAATAAGCAGATCTAAGACAGAATACCTGGAGTGCAAGTTTAGCGCCGAGCCAAGCGAAGTAGGCAGGGACGTGATGATTGGATCACAGGTCATCGCCAAGAGGGACAGTGTCAGATATTTTGGGTCAGTGATTCAGGTGGACGGAGAGATTGACAGGGACGTCACTCATCGCATAGGAGCGGGGTGGTCAAAGTGGAGGCTTGCATCAGGAGTCCTGTGTGACAAGAAAGTTCCACAGAAACTCAAGGGGAAATTTTATAGAGCTGTGATTAGGTCTGCCATGTTGTATGGGGCGGAGTGCTGGCCAGTGAAGAACTCTCACGTTCAGAGGATGAAGGTTGCAGAGATGAGGATGCTCAGGTGGATGTGCGGGCTCACAAGGTTAGATAAGATTAAGAATGAAGTTATTCGAGAGAAGGTGGGGGTGGCCCCGGTGGATGAGAAGATGCGAGAAGCGAGGCTGAGGTGGTTCGGGCATGTGCGGAGGAGAAGTCCTGACTCTCCGGTGAGGAGTTGTGAGCGGCTGGCGATGGTCGGCGTTCGGCGAGGCAGAGGGAGACCTAAGAGGTATTGGGGAGAGGTGATTAGGCATGACATGGCTATAATGCGGGTTTCTGAGGACATGACCCTGGATAGGAAAGTATGGAGGTCTAGTATCAAGGTTGTGGGATAGGGGCCCCTAGAGTTTTTCATACTCCAAACCCGGGGTTGGGTGAGGCTTGGCAGGCTTATTCATAGAGGATTTGTGTATTGGATTTTATCTTATGCTAGTTACTGTCCGATATTATTGTATGATATTTTATTTATAGTTTTTATGTTTTTTTTATTTTTATGTTTAGATAATTATTTACGTTATTTGTGTTGAAGTTACTAATGCTCTTTTGTTGTTTTTGTTGTTTTTGTTATTTTTATCTTTGTTGTCCCTTTCCTTTACTGAGCCGAGGGTCGATTGGAAACAGCCTCTCTGCCCTTTCGGGTAGGGGTAAGGCCCGTCTACATATTACCCTCCCCAGACCCCACTCTGTGGGACTATACTGGGTAGTTGTTATTGTTGTTGTTGTAGTACCTTAATCTTTTATTCTCAAGTTGTAGGTAGCCCTCTAGAAATCTCCAGTAGCTTTTGTCTTGAAAATTCAAAATGCCAAATCTTATCTCTAATTTCTCCGTAGTTTTTGGTCAGAGTACCTAATGTTGATTGACCAGATATGTATCCCACACCCATACTAGTGTCAGTGTTCTTACTAGATTTCTTGTTTGTTAATTTCCAGTCTTGGCGGGAGGGAGATAAGGATATCTCGTCTTAACAATGAATCAAATGAAAGTGAAAGAAATCGAATATCACACCTTTTTCCTTTTCTAATGGACCAATCATTCCCTTAAAAAATACTACTCTTCCTTACTATTTCTATTCTTTGTATTTATTACTTTTATTCATAAATAAAAAAGAAAATTCTAAATAAAATTTGAAATACTAAACAATAAAAATTCAATTGAAATAATTCCGACATGGGTGTGGCACCACAATTGAAGAATCTGCGTAACTTAGTGTGAGTCTAGTTTGTTTCGTAAAACTGAAGTTCTTTAGAATGACACTATTGTACTTCAAGTTTTCTCTCCCTTTTCCATCCTTTTTGTGCCTTATGATGTTACGTAGAGCTCACATTCAGTGTTGTCAAAGGTGCGAAACTCAAAATATGTTGAGCACTTTACCTCGCTTTGTGGCCGCTTTAGTACCACATCAAGCCTCTAAGGCATATTATTCCTTGCTAATGAGTGTAATCATGAAAATGCAACATTAAACAATTGATATTTCAATTTATAGTAATTTCTTTCCAATTTGTTTGCCCATATATTTGTTATTCATGCTTATAATTATTAGTCTTGGACTACATATACATATTTTTACTTTTTTTTTTTGGCAGTTTGGGAATTTTTCCATTAAAGCCCACGCTTTATTTCCGTTTTGCGCTTAGAGCCCCAACGGATCTTAGAGCTTTTTTGAGCTTTTCGCCTTTGATAACATTGCTAACATTATATTACAACAAGCGGTATTAGCGCATTTGTATGATCCTAGAAGCTGAAAAGGCCAAAAAAAATGGGCAACCTCCATTGAAGGTGCTTCTTCGGGTTTGAGGACCTGTTGAGAGGGCTATTTGAAGATAAGAGAAAATCCTTCGGATTTGAGGACCCATCCTGAATGATTTCACAAGACACGAAACAAAAAAAGATAAAGAAATCTTTCTTGAGTTTTACTTGCAAGAACTAAAGGTTAGAAGAATACGAAGAGCGAATTGCCTGCACATGAGACTATTCAGTTTAGATCAATTCAGGAAAAATTTAAGGAGAAGTTGAAATTATGAATGTGAAATGTTTTGTCTAAATCATCAACCTAGTTTCTTTCAAGGATCATCATTGAAAGCAAATTTGGAAGGCGTAAAGAATATAGGATGCTGAAAATGAAGCTAAAATAAAGCGATTGGACAGATGAAAAGACATTTCAAAATTGAAGGAAAATGTTGGAAATAGTATACTTAAATGTTTAAGTGTCTGGTTACATATGTTTTTTGAGTTATCCGATATGTGTCTCGTTTGAGTCATCCTTTAATATTTACTCTCTCTGTTCCAAATGATGGTATTTCCTTTTTAGCTTGACCAAAAAATAATAACATTTTTCTATATTTAGCAGTAATGTAACTTTAAACTTTTCATTTTGCTTAATAAGATGATTTATAGTTACATAAATATCTATGATTTTTTCTAGACCACAAGTTACAAAAGTCTTTCTTTCTTTCTTAAACCATATATCCAGCCAAACACCGTCACATAAATTGGAAGTATTAGGTATGGTTCATGTGATTAGAAGTTCAATGGTTAATGTAGTATATATGTTTATATGTATGTATTAGGATAAGGATATCTTAAGTAATTGTAGACTGGAGGTATTTTATGTGGCTCCTCTTGCTACTTTGAAGCGCATTGTAACAGCTGCTGCTATAAGAATCACCTATGCCAGAATGCGGCCTTCATACTGCTACCCAGAACCCTCTAATCCCAAGGAATAAGGGTGTCGCCTGATTGCATGATAATCTGGGAGAAAAAGACCAAGCCTCAACAGGAATTACCTGACCGCTAGGTAGTCGCCCTTTATAAACACGTCCAAACCCTCCTTCACCTATAAATGATTCTGGCCTGAAGTTACTTGTAGCAGCTGCAAGCTCACGGAAAGTGAATGTGTGTGCAGCAATCTGAACGTCAGGTGCATCCTTTAGCCCCAAAAACTCTCTCTTCGAACCATTGATACTTCTTGTTTTCAGTCTGTCTGCACCTGTAAATAAAACAATGAAGATCCACAACTACCGGGAAAGATCTTAATTATGACATGTGAAGAGAAAAGGGAAAAATTCAAATAGACCTTTGGAATCCAAATTCTATTCCAAAGTCGGAAGAGGATAATTTCTGGTTTCACTATGGAGGAACTGATGAAAGATTTAATCTTAAGTCCAGTTCAAGATTGACAAACCAATTCCATTGCAAACAGAGACCCTCCCCAATAATCAACCAGATCAAATTAGAACTATAATCACCTATCTCATTTCCACTGTTGAAAAGGTAAAGAAGGAGGCATCACCTTTTCTCTTTTTTCTTTTTTTACGAATTTCCATCTGGAAATATTGGACTTGTACATCAAATTCAGCAGAAATACTTCATTGGATAAATCAGATAGAGCAAAAGAAAAATTCAATCTTGATGAAAGACCGAGTAGAAACAATAGGCACCCAGTGAGCAACACCCAAAATAGAGCCAAAACAAATCAATCTTGATCAAGGAAATACTTAATTACTTCACTGATAAAACTCAAATAAAAAAGAGAGCTGAATTAGGCACCCAAATGAACAACACCCAGATCAGATTAAAACACAGTTTACATGGAAAGAGATAACACCAACCTGAAGATAACCTGGATATATTTGAAGGAGCCGTCAGATGGACTTCCTTTCGATCATCTCTCTGAGGATTCAGCTTCTCCTCTTCCTTTGAATCAAAACAGGAGAAGCAACCCATTTAAATATTAACCCTCCAAGATCCAATTTTTTCCAAAATCCAGTCGATGGATTTACTTTATAATCTCAATAGAGGATATCTACCTATCTGATCAGCAACAACTTCAAGAACATTAATGTTTCAAGATCGATGGGGGGAAGAGGGATAGTTTGAAGATTGTTTTTGGGGGAGGGAAGACTAATGGAAGTATAGCGTGTAGAGATAATTGCAAGTGTAGAGTTGTGACAGAGTTGTAGCCGGCTTTTCATTAACATTACACAGTTTTTGCTTTGTCTCTTTCTCTCTCTTTCCCCTATCATTGTGCAAGTGTGCAAATGCTCTAAAGATATAATAGTATAAATATTTGTTTTTCTGTATTTCCTACTAACTGTATGCATTCAAATTACCTTTGACCAAAACTGTAATCTCTCTTTCACATTTAATGAATATAAGGATTTCACATTTCTGAGGAAAGATAATAATGTCTGTCAGATATTTTTTCCTTTCATGCTCCTAAATTAAGGTATGTACTTAAACTGGTTCCCTAAATATGCCTAGCATCACTATGGTCTATCGATATTCGGGTATACGGTCAAAATCGGAATTGTCCTTTCCGTACGACTTATCAATACTGGAGCGCGATAAGCCAAGAATTAGCCTCGTATTATATCGAAACGACCAAAATCGAGATCGGCTGAGATCGAGACAAAATAGAATGGAGATCGAGGGAACTTACTAAGTCGAATAACGGAAGAATAACGGAAAGACGAAATACCGCAATCGGACGAGGATCACGATGCGAATCCCCATACATATCAAGAAGAGGCTGGTTATTAATCAATCATAGGACTTCTTACTGTATTTAGATTTGTATCAAGAGTAAGACTCTCTTACTATAAAAAGGGAGTCTGATCATTTGTAAACATCATCACATTTACGCAATACAAATCAATATACTATCTTTCTCTTAAGCTCTCAATACTCTGTTACTTTGTTTATATTTTCTAGTGAAATATTTGTTTTGTTCGAGAACAACCTAGCTCGAGAGCCAAAGCTATACATTTTTTCAATTTGCTTTTATTTCTATCTGCCGTTAATTTCAATATCAATTTACGTATCTTCTTATTTGTACCAAATTATATCGAATATTCTTAAAATCGCATATAAATTCAATTGTTATTTGATATTAGCGAGAACAATTTGCAACTTTACAAGAATCTAAGTACATGCTCCAAAATCTTAATGCAATAAATGAATATTAAATACATGTATATATTTTGGGACATCAGATAACTTGGAAGAATTCGTGGTCTCCATAAGTTTTTACTTCAAAGTTTGAGCCCTTATTTTGTTTTTCATTTATCTTTAACCCAAGAAATGCTAAGAGCGTATTTAAGTTTGGTCGAGGGCTATTTTGATTCTTTTATAAACTTCAAATTCAGCAAATAACTACTGTATTTATCCCGTCTACTTCTTCATCTTCATTGTTCACTCTTTGATTGCAAACATGAATGATTCAATCGCTGAAGCTGATATTGTCTCTTAAAATTTTAAAGTTATGCATTGTATTCATTATATGTGGAAGAACTTGAGCTTGGAACTTGAAGGGGAAAAACAAAATTCCATTAAAGCTCATTTTGAAACTTTGCTAAAAAAATAAAATCTTGCGAAATTATTATTTGTTTGAATTGAGTGTTATTAGAATAGATTGAGTCCATCTTAGAGAGCTTATATCTCAATTTTGAGGGAGTTTGGTAAAGATTTTAGGTGATTTTGAGTTAACTTTTAAATTTGAGGTTGACTATGAACATTTCAGATTTACGTTAAAGGTTTATAATAGAGTTTAACGGTCTATACTAAACAATCTGGATGTGCTTATGTTGCATTCCCTTTATGTAATGGCATGGCTATTCATTTTGTGTATTTGAGCCTCGTTCTCCTATTTGATGCTTCTCGTAAGTTTGTCTGAGGTTTTATGACTTGGGGTTGGTTGGTTTTGTTTCGGAAAGGCAGAGAATGATATTTAGTCTCATTTTAGAAGCTTAAGTTGCTAAAGTTAACCAAGGTTTGACTTTTGAATTGACGACTTCAGATCCGTGATTTAACGATTCCTATATGTTTATATGGTGATTTTTAACTTGGGCGTACATTCAGATTCATATGCGGATGTCTCTAGAAGGTCTTGGCCCTATTTGCTAAAAGTTGGCAATTTGAAGAATTGGAGAGTTTGTAGGTCTGCCCGTTAGTTGACCTTGATGGTATCGGGTTCCGATTGAAGTTTCGGAACCTTGGATAAGTTCATATTTAGTTGATTGAAACTTATGATCAATATTTGTTGTGATCTAGAATATTTAGGAATGCTTCTGATATGTTTGGCAAAGTTGATATGTTTGAATGTTAAGAGAACGTGTTTGACCTTTGATTCTTTGTTTTGATATTATTTCTTATATTTTGAGTCTTTGGATAAGTTTGGATTAGGTATATGACTTCTTGCTATGGTTGAACAGGGTCCCGGAGATTCGGGTAATTTTCAGACCGCGCGAAGCATGTTTGTGATGACCAATTTCTGGTGGTGTCTGGTGTCATCGTATTCAAGAGGGTGTCTTGCGTTCGTAGTAAAGGAGTTGGGCGAGGGGGCCACTGTTCTTTGCTTCTGTGATAGGGGAGTCGCATTTACGCAGGTTGTGGTTGTTGTGCTTCGCGTTTGCGGATGGGGGGTCGCATTCACAAAGAAGGATCTTGGTCCTGAGGCTTTGACCTATCTATTCGCGTAGGTGCTTGTTGCATTTGTGAAGAGGTAATGCTATAATCCTTCGTGTTCGCATGGCTCCTGTCACATTCGGGATGGAGGATTTCTGGCAGAGGAGTGTCTGTCCTTCGCGAAAGCGAGGTTGGGCCAATTTCCCGAAGATTTGTGCTGGGTAGACTACTTAAGTTTGAAATTTCGGAATTTTACCTATTCTTTCATATTTTTAACCCTAGATTTCAAGAAGAGGCGATTTTGGAAGAGATTGTTGCTACTACCTTGAGGGTAAGTAATTTTCACTTAGATTTTATAATATGTCTTGATTGCCCATGGATTTATACACTTAAACACATGAATTTTTAAAGATAAAATTGGGGTCTTTATCTACAACTTAAGAGGGTGTATTTTGGGTATTTGAGGAACGATTTGTACTTGATTTAGAATTTAATCACATATTTGGACTTATGAGATTATCGGTTGTCGGAATCTACCCCTGAACTCGGGTTTTGACCATGTGAGTATAGGGCCCCATAAATTTTCGCCAAGGAATTAAAGGTTTTTGTGGTACCGCGGTAAACTAATGAGTGCAAAGGTTGTAAATAAAAATTTCTTATGGCTCGCAAGTCGTCGCTGCACGGAGTTTTTGGGTTGAAGAATGTTCTAAAATGTTGAGGGAAATTTTTTGCAGAAGAAGGAAATTTAGCTGTTTTACAACTGTAGAAACGTTATGCAGGCCGCATAAGTGTCGCATAGTGAAGCAGAAATTGAACCATGTTTGAGGTCCATTATGCGGTCCATTATGGGACCACATAATCAATTCGTGGACCATACAACCAATTGTAGAATCAACATGGAGATTTTTGGAGGGATGTTTTGCGGTGCATTATGCGGCCACTGAACAAGTTTGTGGAGAATTATGCGACCGCATAACAAGTCTACGGGCCGCAGACCTATCCAGACCATTCAAGTTTTTGGCATCACTATCGCGACCTATTTTGCGGGTCGCATACCTGTCTACAGTTCCTTCTGCGACCTCATTGTTAATTTCGGAGAGTCTGTTTTCTAATTTTTATAACCAACCCAACTTCGATAAATAGCCCTTGAAGCTCATTTTGGAGCAAAATTTTCATATTTTTAGATAGAAGTAAGAGTATTCTAGAGAGATGAAAAAGCTCAAGTGCTTTGTTCATCAAGATCTTGTCCAAGCTTTGAAATTGAACAAGGAAAGCTCACAAGATCTTCATCCAAGAGGTAAGGTTCTAACCCTAGTCTTCAATTTTGAGTTTGGGCAAAAAAATGGGTGATTGGGAGTATGATTCTTGGGTGTGAGAGTATTATTTATACATGCATGTTTCAATAAGATTTGTGGAAGATTGTTGAGCTCAAATAAGTAAAATTTGGGTTGTGGGTGAAGGAAATCTTGTAAAAGACCCTTGTAGTCAAATTTTCACACCTAATGTTTGATAAAATGTTCAAATGAGCTGAAATCATGAATATCTCTCTAATTATGTTTCAATTTTGTTATGACTTGAAATAGACTGGGATAGTTAGCCTTTCCGAAATATTGTAGTAATTTAAGAAAAGCTCAAGAAAGGTATGTCGGCTAAAACTTCTCTCAATTGAATCTCATGTTTTGAAATATCCCTAATAAGTTCGGTTATCCCGAATAAGCAAAGTGTTGAAAGATGTACATATTCAAAATGTGTTCCAATTATTCTTATCACATTATGTTATCCTTCGGGAATGTGTTTAAATACGGTTTATGTGTTAAAATATTATAACTTCACATCATATTTCAAGTGAAAGTCCATTATGCTTGCCTTGTAAAGGATACCCAATACGCTTAAAAATCTTATATATATATATATATATATATATATACACACACACGCACACTTAGACCTTGATTTCAAATGCTCTCCCTGTTGATAATCTATAAAGATGTTTGAAAATGAAATAAGTGACATGAGATATAAAGTATGGCCAGCGTGCCAAGAATAAAAGTTATACTTGTGGCTGGTGGTACCAATGAAATAAGATGTTTTGAGAAAGGTTATGAAATAAGCCTTGATTCAACTATTTGAAAATGACTTCAAGAATAACTTTTTCCTAAAAGCTTATGTACTAAAATCATGCCCAGATGTGGTTTTTTAACTAATGATATGCTTTGTAATTATTTCCAATGTGCTTTGAGATCTTATGTGTTCATGAGTCAAAATTGTGTATTGCCCTTTTGGGGGAAAAGTATTTCAAGAATAAATGATGTGTTACTCATTTATGATTTTAACTTGCACTTTGATCGCCAATCATTGAACTTCATTTCTTGGAAAGAAATATATTTTGTTTGAAGCCTTCATTTCTAATGAACTTAAAGTATTGATTTTTGAAATATATATATGTCGATTTTTATGATGATGATCTATGAAAGGAAATATATGAATTGGAATATGAAATAGGATCTTTGTGCCGTTAATAAAGAATTTTGTGAATAGCCAAGAACCAAGGAATATTTTTGTTGTGAGTGGTTAAAAGTACTAATGAAGATCTATACAATGTGAAAGATGATGATGTTAATACATTTATATTTATGTTACCTTTATGTGCAAATCAATAAAATTATTTTTGGGAGTATCGTTTGTCCCCGAGGAAGGGTGGGTTGTAACAACCCATACCTAAAACTATACGTGCCGGTGTAGGAGTGGCTTGTGATTATTTCCCTTTTGATTATTTCCCTTATTTGGCATAAGGTTGATGTGTTGATACTATTTCCCTTAATTTGGATGAAACTGATAGTAGTTGTGAATTGAAAAGTCAATCCACGTGGAATATGTGGGAAGGTAGCCTAGCTGATCGGGTGGATATCAGACGCCATGTTGCGCATAGTGATACTACTCTTGGTAACACTTTTTTCGTATCACTTGTTAAATCACATTGTTCGTAGGGAGATGGTCTAGACGACCGGGCATGATCGGACTCTATGCTAAAAAACGGTGGTATATAGGTGCTAATGATCTCCCAACAAAAAATATATATTGCTCTGGTATTTTGAAAATTGTTATGTTTTTACTGGACATTTGGATATTGTTGATTGTGACTTGTTGTTTCTACGGTTTTCCCTTTCTTATATGGGAATTCTATTTTGAAAGATGATATTTTATTTACATACTAGTACTATTTCATATGTACTAACATCACTTTCTAGGGGCACTGCATCTTCATTGGATGTAGGTGTTCATCAGTGTACAACTTTGATCCTCGTTAGCAGTTACTCCCTATTCAGCAGGTTTTGGTGAGCGTCGGTCGCGCTCCCCGAGTTTGGGGCATGGCCGTGGG
The DNA here is from genome assembly GCA_034376525.1 of Nicotiana benthamiana. NCBI lineage: Eukaryota > Viridiplantae > Streptophyta > Magnoliopsida > Solanales > Solanaceae > Nicotiana > Nicotiana benthamiana. The sequence continues at coordinate 53,620,910 of CM067338.1, forward strand.
TCAACTTTTGGGAATTTTATTAATGACTGAAGCTTTATTATTTGAGACTAATTCATTAGCTTTACTTGATGTTATTGAGTTATATTTGACTAGATTCCATTCATTTTAAGGTTGATTTGAGAAGAAAAGATACGTTGGAAGGTTGAAGTTGTTATCGAGTGGAGGTAAGACTCTTACATATCTTTCTAAGAGGGAATTCTCCCCATAGATGATATATTTACTACTTACTATTTGATTTACGATCCATGTATATGCGACATGCTGAGCATATATTCGTAGCTAGGTTATGACCATATCCAGTAGAGTTTAGCTTATGATTAAGCCTTGTTTAGACTATGTCAATTTAATATCCATGTATTTTATTGATTCTATGACTACGTGATGAATCATAATTATAATTAAAATCATGCTTAAGGCTATGCTTGTTGTGAATTGGGACTAAAATATTATTGTGTGATATTAAACTTTATTATAAATTCGTAGTCATACATTTATCTTATTTGACACATGATTTGGTTCCACTCCAAACGCAAACCAAATCAACTCGACTACATAAGACACCGATAACGAAGCATAAAGAAGCAGAAAATGGGGAAAACAGAGTAGTAACTCATGAGACGACTGGCCGGGTCATCACATCCTCCCCAACTTAAACAAACGCTCATCCTCGAATGAGTCAAGAAACATACCTGAAGCAATAGACAAGTGAAGATATCTGCCCGGCATCTCCCGCTCGATCTCCTAGGTGGCCTCCTCCATGGGCCGACCTCTCCACTGCACCTTCGCTGAAGCTATATCCTTCGACCTCAACTTCCGAACGCGACGACCCAAAATAGCCACTGGCTCAACATCAAGGTCAAATCATCATCCAACTAAACTATGCTGAAGCCCAAAACATGAGATGGGTCACAAACATACTTCCGGAGCATGGAAACATGAGATGCCGGATGCACACTCGACAAGCTAGGTGGCAAAGCAAGCATATAAGTCACCTCCTCAATCCTTCTAAGTACCTCAAAAGCCCCAATGAATCGCAAACTCAACTTCCCTTTCTTTCCAAATCTCATAACAACCTTTATGGGCAAAACCTTCAACAAGTTCTTATCACTAACCATGTAGGACACATCTCGAACCTTCCGGTCCGCATAACTCTTTTGACGCGATTGCGCTATATGAAACATCTCCTGAATCACCTTCACCTTCTCTAAGGCGTCCTGAACCAAATCTATCCCCAATAGCCTAGCGTCGCCGTGCTCGAACCAACCACCTGGAGACCTACACCGTCTCGCTAACAAAGCCTCATACGGAGCCATCTGAATACTCGGGTGGTAGCTGTTGTTGTAGGAAAAATCTGCAAGCGGCAAGAACTCATCCCATGAACATCCAAAATCAATAACACAAGCACGCAATATTTCCTCTAATATGTGAATAGTATGCTCGGACTTTCCGTCTGTCTGAAGATGAAACGCGGTGCTCAACTCCACATGAGTACCTAATTCTCGCTACACTGCTCTCAAAAACTGCAAAGTAAACCGAGTACCTCTATCTGAGATGATGGAAACCGAAACACCATGCAACCGAACAATCTCCCGAATATAAATCCCTGCCAACCGCTTTGAAGAATAGGTAGTACACACAAGACTGAAGTGCGCGGACTTGGTCAGCCGATCCACAATCACCCAAATAGCATCAAAATTTAAAAGTGCGAGGAAGTCCAACAACAAAGTCCATAGTAATCCTCTCCCACTTCCACTCGGGAATATCCATCTGTTGAAGCAAGCCACCCGGTCTCTGATGCTCATATTTTACCTTCTGACAATTGAGACATCGAGCGACAAATCCCACAATATCTTTCTTCATTCTTCTCCGGTAATACTGCTGCCTCAAATCTTGATACATCTTCGCGACACCTAGATGAATAGAATGCTGCGAGCTATGGGCATTCTCCAGAATCAACTCTTGAAGCCCATCCACATTGGGCACACAGATCTTGCCTTGCGTCCTCAACAAACCATTGTTACCGATAGTCACATCCCTGACATCATCATGCTGAACTCTGTCCTTAAGGACAAGCAAATGTGGATCATCATACTAGCGCTCTTTGATGCAATCATATAAGGAAGACCGATAAACCACACAAGCCATCACCCGACTGGGCTCCGAAATATCAAAGCTCACCAACCGATTGGCCAAGTCTTGAACACCAACTACAAGGGGTCTCTCCCCAACTTGAATATACGCCAAACTCTCCATACTCACTACCTTTCAGCTCAAAGCGTCGGCCACCACATTGGCCTATCCCGGATGGTACATAATAGTAATATCATAATCATTAAGCAACTCTAGCCATCTCCGCTGCCTCAAATTAAGATCCTTTTTCTTGAATAAATGCGGAAGACTGCAATGATCCGTGAATACCTCACAATATATGCCATACAAGTAATGCTTCCAAATCTTCATTGCATGAACTATGGCAGCCAACTCCAAATCATGAACAGGGTAGTTCTTTTCATGGGGCTTCAATTGACGAGAAGCATAAGAAATAACTCTACCCTCATGCATCAAAACACAACCAATCCCAACTCTAGAAGCATCACAATATACGGTATATGAACCTGAAGCTGGTGGCAAAACCAATACTAGAGTTGTGGTCAAAGCTATCTTGAGCTTCTGAAACCTGTCCTCACACTCGTATGACCATACAAATGGAGCACCCTTCTGAGTCAACTTGGTCAAGGTCAATACAATGGATGAGAATCCCTGAACAAACCAGCAATAATAGCCTGCCAACCCAAGAAAGCTACGAATTTTTGTGGCTGAGGACGGTCTAGGCCAACTCTGAACTGCCTCTATCTTCTTTGGATCAACCTGAATACCATTGATGGACCCCATGTTTCCTAAGAAAGCCACTGAACCGAGCCAGAACTTACACTTGAGAACTTTGCATAAAGCCTCTCCTCCCTCAATCTCTGCAATACAACTCGCGAATGCTCTGCGTGCTCCTCCTGACTACGCGAGTATACCAGAATATCATCAATGAATATGATAACAAACAAATCAAGATAAGACTGAAATGCACTTTTCATCAAATGAATAAATGATGTTGGGGAATTGGTCAGCCCAAAAGACATGACAAGAAACTCTTAGCGACCCTATCTAGTCTTGAAAGTAGTCTTAGGAATATCTGAATCCCTGATCTTTAACTGGTGATAGCCCGAATGGAGATCAATCTTGGAGAACACCCTCGCTCCCTGAAACTGGTCTAATAAATCATTAATACGAGGCAGGGGATAATTGTTCTTAATTATTACCTTGTTTAATTACTTGTAATCAATGCGCATTCTCATTGTGCCATACTTCTTCTTAACAAGCAAAACCAGAGCACCCCACGATGACACACTAGGCCGAATGATCCCTTATCTAGGAGTTCTTGGAGTTGCTCCTTCAATTATTTCAACTCTGCTGATGCCACATGATACGGAGGAATGGAAATGGGATGAGTTCCCGACACCAGATCAATAACAAAATCAATATCCATGTCCGGTGGCATATCGACAGGTCAACAGGAAGTACTTCGGGAAAATCCCTTACAACTGGAACATAATCAATACTAGGAGTCTTAGCTCCTACATCCCGCGCAAAAGCTAGATAAGAAAGGAAACCCTTTCCAACCATAAGCTGGGCCTTCAAGAAAGAGATCACTCTACTCGGAACATAATCAGTCACACCACGCCACTCGATCTACGGTACACCCGGCATTGCCAAAGTAGATGTATTAGCATGACCGTCTAGAATAGCATGACATGGAGATAACCAATCCATGCCCAATATAACATCAAAGTCCACCATACTCAATAGTAATAGATCAACTTGGGTCTCTGGACCCCCAATTGTCACAACACATGACCGGTACACACGGTCCACAAAAACAGTATCGCCCACCGGGGTAGATACATGAACAACTAAAGCAAGTAACTTCCGGGGCGTATCCAAATAATGAGCAAAATATGAAGATACGTATGGATAGGTGGAACCAGAATAAAATAATACAGAGGCATCTCTATGGCAGACTGAAACAATACCTGTAATGACAATATCTAAAGTAATAGCATCTGTCTTGCCTGGAATAGCATAGAAATGAGCCTGGCCATCGCCTGATCGACCTCCCCCTCTTGGGAGACCTCTGGCTACCTGATATCTACCCCTAGCTAGCTGGCGGGTGGTGAAGTAACTAGAAAAAAAGTCGAGGGATAACCCCTCTGTTGAAACTGACCATCACGAAGTCGATGATACTACCTTCTTATATTCCCAAGCTCTCCGCACTCATAGCAACTACCCAATGCCGGAGATAGGGACTAAAGGGAAAGCCTCACACCGTAATGACTAGCACATGCACTCAACACAAAAGAACCCCGAGCTGATAGGGCATGAGATGAACTCAGTGCCGGGAGGGCGCTGAGTGAAGAATGGCCTTGTTGAGACCCACGATGAATATGGCCTGCAGATGCCCCACGATACTCTAGATGGGCCGACTGAGCAGGCCTGAAAGAACGACCTCTACCACGATAAAACTAGCCCCTCGACGGAGCACCACTGAAACTGCCCGATCCTCAAGCACTCTTGGCCTTCCTATCCTCTCTCTCACTATGGCGAACCATTTCAATCTCACGAGCGATATTAACCACCTCCTAGAACTTAGCACCCAGTACTCTCTCTCTAGTCATCAGAATATTGAGATGGTAGTTAAGACCATCCATAAATCTCCTGATCCTCACACGATGCATCGGAATCATCCAAATGACATGACGGGCCAACACAGAAAACCTCATCTCATATTAGGTCACAGTCATATCCCCATACGTAAACCACTCAAACTGTATACGCAGCTCCTCTCTACGGGACTATGGTACATAGTTCTCCAAGAAGAGAGCAGAGAACTGCTGCCAAGAAAGGGGTGTTGCACCAACATGCCCACGCCTCTCAAAGTCCTCCCATTAAGTAAAAGCATCCCTTCAGAACTGAAAGGTTGTAAATTCCACACAACTCGACTCAAGAATCCCTGCTGTACGGAGCATCCGCTGACGTTTGTCAAGAAAAACCTAGGCATCCTCGCCCTCACGCCACTGAATGACAGAGGCTGGAGCCTACTAAACCTCTCAAGATGGCGTTGCTCATCATCTGACATAGCTGGAACTGCGAACTCCTGAACTGGTGTAACTAGATAAGCTGGAGGTGCTCCCGACATCTATAATCCCTGCACTACTTGCTTAGGTTTACGAGCATCAGGGGTCTGATTGTCCCCCTTAGACTGTGAGGTAGCTGTTGTGCTAGTGGCTGAAACTCCCTAAGCCAGGCTAGTGCAGACTGATAAGATCTGTGCCAAGGCTTCCTAAAGGCCCGAGATCACGATGGGCACAGCTGGTGCCTGAACTGGCGCTGCTGGAGCCTGATCCAGAGCTGGGGCAGTTAGTGGATCAATCGGTGCTGCCCTTGCTACACTGCCTCTGCCATGTCCACGACCCGTCTACGGCCTCTGGTGGTCTCAGTGGGTGGCACTGGTTGTCGTCCACCTTGTCCGGTAGCTTGCACCCTCACCATCTGTGAGAGAATAGAATAATAGAATTTTAGTTCTCGGATAAACAAAGTCACATGACAAGAATTTTCAAGAATATGAAGTTTTGCCTTAAGGTTCTGCAACCTCTCGAGGATAAATACAGACGTCTCTGTACCGATCCGTGAGACTCTACTAAAATGACTCATGACTTGCGAGACCTATGTAACCTAGGCTCTGATACCAACTTGTCACGACCCAACCCCGATCATGGTGGCGCCCAACATAGTGCTAGGAAAGCCTGACCAATTAACAACCTTAACCCATATCTTATGCAGTCCATCATAAGCTAACACAGTTAAATTACCAAATCACCATATTAAAAGTCTAAAACAAGAGTTAAATATGCGAAATTTCAAATGGTAATACTACTAGATAACCCATATAGATCCGGTGTCACAAGTCGGAGCCTCTAATACAAGTTTAATAGCCTAATACATATCAATCTAGAGAATGCAGATAAAATAAGAGGATAGAAGGGAGAGATTAGGGTTGCGGACGCCATGCAGCTACCTCGATTCTCCCGAATATGAGCGGCTCAACTGAAAATCCTCACTCAGCCTCATATGCACCTGGATCTGCACGCAAGGTGCATGGAGTAATGTGAGTACTCCGACCCAGTTAGTAATAAACATAAATAACCACTAAGAATAAGAAATTATGGAGAAACAAAGAGTAATCTATAACGCGATAGTTTAAAACAAGTAGTATAAAGGAATATACTAATGAAATCAAAAATACAAAAATGCTACAACAGATAAGCAGTTAAGTGACAAACATATAAAGAAAATCAACACATGGAACGATAACCTGTATCCGCTGTGGCGTGCAGCCGGGTCCATTTATTTATCATCGACGATGCTTACTGAGGGTATGTAGACTCCGGAAGGGGCCCCTTACGGCCCAAGCGCAATAACAAGCCATCTCGTGGCACCAATTTAGGCCCACAACCTCATATCAATATCAATATAACATTGCTGCGGCGCGGAGCCCGATCCCATGGTATCCTCACAACTGGCCCTTGGCCATACTTAGTCCAGAAATCATATAAGCCCCTTGGGAAATAGTAAAATAATAGTTCTCAGCCCAAAAAATCATTTAATATATCTTTTAGTTTTAAAAACCAAGTAAAAATGGTTGAGTTGTAAAATAGTAGAAAACGGTACGACTGAGTTCAAGTAGTGAATCCAAACATTGAGGAAATAGTGATAAAAACTCCCCGAAAGGTTCAAATAGTTGGCACGAAGCCTAAATATGGCAATCAGTCCAATTAATGATGATAACAAATAAGCTTCAATCAAATACTCGGTAAAAGCATCGCTCGGGACAGACCAAGTCACGATCCCTAATAGCAAATGACCCATCACCTAAATATACCACTAAGATGTGCAAATCTGGAGTTTCAAATCCTTGGGACATCATTTACATGTATTACTCACCTCAAACCGGCCAAAGCTCTAGCTCGCTATGCCCTTGCCTCTTAAATCGGCCTCCTCGCGCATCGAATCTGACCAAAATCAGAACGAATACGTTACAATATGCTAAAGGATCAAAACCCAAGAGAAAACAATAAAAAAATATCAAAAATTTTGAAATTAGAAAAACCCGTGCCCCGAGCCTTCTCAAAACTCTGAAATTTTCACATTAACAGGTTCCTTATCCTTCCACGATTCTATCACGATCCTAGTTCACCAATCGTGAACTTGTCATGAAGACACCTAGTCTTCACGACTAGGTAAGCCTAAAACATTGCGGAAATAATAACATAAAGAAATGTATAAAGTTGCCGCCTGACACATACACTTTAACACTAATTGTGAAAAAACTCCCACGACTCAAAATCTCACGGGCAACACAGGCTAAAGAGAACTTATGATACGACTCCAACATCCGGAAACGTCTACATCATGGAAATACAGTAAATGAAACTAACTAACTACATGATAGAGTAGAAGGACACTCTTCGGTATGCGGACACGGCAGATATACCTCAAGTCTCCGAATATCTCTCCTGGATCACTGATAGTGCGCTTGACTGGAAGTACCTAGATCTGCACATAGCGGTACACCATAGCGGTACTCAGTAATTGCCAAGCCTAATCTCGGTCGAATAGTGACGAGGAAGGTCAGGGCCCTACTGAGAATAAACATGATAATAGCAATGAACAGTGTAAGGCAGATACAAGTAAGGAAACAATGATAAAATAGGATAGAAACTACAAGTCAATGACAAAATAAGCAAGATAAAGAATAACACAACAAGGTACAACTCAATATTAGGGTGCAATGAGGATATCCCATGATACCATCCTGTAGTCCTTTTCTCAACTATCCAGTGGATCTCCCGGGATACTATCCCGTAGTCCGTCATATATGTAAATCTGAAGGATCTCCCGGGATACCGTCCCGTAGTACAACTGTGTGTATATCGAAAGGATCTCCTGAGGTACCGTCCCATAGTCCGACTGTGTATGTTTATCTCAAGGATCTACTGGGATACCGTCCCGTAGTCCAAACATATCTATTTATCTGAAAAGATCTCCCGGGATACCATCCCGTAGTCCAACTTTCAATGTACAGGGGGAGCTACCGTAATCCCACATCCGTAGTCCCAAAATAAACAAACAAGGGGGAGCTACCGGAATCCCACATCCGTAGTCCCACTGTAAATGCGCAACAAGAACCAAAGGCATCCAGAAATTCAAGTATGAGACACTAACAGAGAGATAACACTAGTCTAGCAAGCTTCACGTAGTACAGTTTAGACAAATTGAGCAATTAAGCAGTTAACTCTAGCAAATCATGCTTTCTAATTAACACAGGCGAAACTCACATTTGGAATAATTAAATACGCAAGGAAACACAGTCTAAGTAAGTCAAGTAACGTATTTTCAACAATTAGCACAAGTGCACGCTCTTCACCTCACACACAAGGCATTTAAAACAACAATTAAGATATCCTAATGGGAGACGTCCCTCATACAAGATTAGACGAGCCATTTACCTCGAACTGGTGCAAAATCAACTAAGGAACGATGCCTTTACCATGAGTATCCGACTTTGAATGACCCAAATCTATTCAAACCAATTTCATAATGTAAATAACATCGCAAGTAACGAAGTCCACTATTAAAATTAAAGCTAACGCGCGAAAATAGGTAAAATAACCAAAATGCCCCTCAGGCCAACCACTTGGAATCGAATGATTTTTACATTTTAAGAATCATCTCACTCTCACAAGTCTATCCACATAAAAATCTCCCAAATCGGACAACAAATCGCCCCTCAAATCTCGAATTTAGAATTCAAAACTCAAGCCCTAATTTCTTACAATTTGGATAAATTTTCATGAATTTCAAGGATTATTTCCCAAAATAATCATGTATTTAGTTCATTACCTCCAATCACTTCCCGTCAAAATGCCTTCAATTCCTGTCCAAAAGCTCTCAAGGTTGCCCAAAAATAGTGGAAAAATGGGTTTGGTTCACGGATGAAATATTTTTTAACATTCTGTCCGGTCCTGTAGCTAACACTATACGATCGCATAGAACAAAATTTCGGGGCGCTGTAGCTAACCCTATGGGATTGCATAAAACAAAATCCTGGGTAGTGAAGCTAACACTATGCGATCGCATTAGATCATTGCGATCACATAGAACAAAATTCTGGGTAGTGTAGCTAACCTTATGTGATTGCATAGAACAAAATCCTGGGTACTGTAGCTAACACTATGCGATCGCATTAGAGCATTGCGATCGCATAGAACAAAATTTCTCTGCAAACGTTTTGCTGCATTTCTCAACTCTAAAAATTCCCGTTAGCCATCCGAAATCACCCTGAGGCCCCCGAGACCTCAACCAAAAATACCAACACTTCCTAAAACAACATACAAACATATTCTAATTATCAAAACACCTCGATTAACACTAATTTCATCGAATTGTATTGAATTCAAGCCTAAGTTCTTTTAAAACTTCAAAAACACATTTGATAAAAAATCCAACTAAAACACGTCTGAATGACCTGAAATGTTGCACGCATATCCCAAATGACATGACGATGCCACATCAACTTCTGAAATTCCATTCGGACCCTCAGATCAAAAATTCTCTATCGGACCGAAAATTTAAAATTTTAATTTCGACATTTCTAGCCTAAATGAGCTATGGACCTCCAAAACACATTCCGGACACGCTCCCAACCCCGAATCACCTAATGGATATAATGGAACCATCGTATTTCCATTCCGAGGTCATCTTCACACTGTTCCAATTACGGACCACTTTCCAACACTTAAGCTCTCAATTGGGGACTAAGTCTCCCAAAATACTCCAAATCCTAATACCGAACGTCCCGGCAAACCAAAATAGCACAATTGAACTTAGGGGAAGAAGTTAAGAGAGAATTGAGAAGTAAATTCTAAAAATGACCGGCTGGGTTGTTACAGAGTCCATACATATCAAAACTCTCAAATCCGATCTCAATAACCCTTCAAATCCTAATTTAAAATCTGAAAATCTCAAGTCCTAGTTCTTCCATTTTTAGCTAAATTTTCTTGAATTTCTAGGTTAATTTCACAATATAAACATAATTTTGGTTCATAGAACTTACCTCCAATCACTTCTCTTGAATCCCTCTTCAATTTCCCTCAAAGAGCTCTCAAAATACTCAACTCTGGTGGAAAAATGACTAAAACTCGCGGATGAAATATTTATAAACTTTCTACCTACTTCATGCAATTCCTTCATCGCGATCACGACCCAAGCCTCGCGATCGCAAAGACAAAAAAATTCCAAGACACAAAAATGAACTATGCGAACGCGATGCCATCCCTGCAATTGCGATTATTCAACTTTCCCTCTTGCGCGAACACGTCCTCTCTCATGCGAACGTGTGCACACTGCACCAGGACCCTTCAAGTCTTATATGCGAACGCGAACTCTCACCTGCAAACGCGTAGCACAAATAACTAAACTTCCGCGATCGCGAACCCACTAACGCGAACGCGAAGAGCAATAACTTGGCCTGCCAAAATCCTTCTATGTGATCGCGAGGGACCCTACGTGATCGGGAAGGCCAAATTACACCTGCAACTACTGCTGCAATTTTTGCAATTCCGTAAGTTTCAAAACTTCCCGTTAGCCATCCAAAATCACCCCGAGGCCCCCAAAACCTCAACCAAAAGTATCAACACATCCTAAAACCTCATTCAAACTTGTTCCAATCATTTAAAACACCTCAAATAATACCAAAACCATCAATTCCCATTGAATTCAAGCCTAAGTTTTTCAAAAACTTCTGTAATATGCTTTTGATGAAAAACGCAACCAAACCACATCCAAATGACCTGAAATTTTGCGCACACATCCCAAATAAAATAATGGAGCAACATCAACTCTCGGAAGTCCATTCTGACCCTCGGATCAAAATCTCACCTATCAACCGGAAATCGCAAAAACACTAACTTCGCCAATTCAAGCCTAATTATACACTGGACCTCCAAAATCACTTCCGATCGCACTCCTAAGTCATAAACTACCTCCCATAGCTAACCGAACATCCGGAACTAACATCCAATCCCTCTAACTCATATGTCAATATCCGGTTGACTTTTCCAACTTAAGCCTTCTTAAGAGAGCCTAAGCGTCTCATTTCTTGTCAATTCCACTCTAAATGCAAACCAAATTAACTCGACCACATAAGACACGGATAATGAAGCATAAAGAAGCAGAAATGGGAGAAATAGAGCGGTAACTCATGAGACAGCTGACCGGGTCATCACAATTATGCTTCTGCATATATTTGTACAGGTCCTGAAACTTGTGTTAGTGATATCAACCCCAGAGTAGGAGATCTATTTGGAGACTACGTAGTGAGCTGCTTTACTTGACCCAATCCGCAACACATGGAGTCCCCTTCCTTACGTAGTCATTTCTGTTTATTTATCACCTTTCGGACATATGATAACGTTCGATTCAAACTATTTTACTCTTGTTAGATGCTTGTAACATTGTGACACCAATTTTAAGTGTTGTTAAACAGTTGTGGTTGTGTTTAGATCCTCTCTTAGACATTTGTATTTATGATATTGGTTTTGAAACTTATTCCATATTATTATCATTATTATCTTTGTGCTAATAATTTTAAAAGTTTGAATTCTATTCTTGGTGTTTAGTCAAGTAGGTTAGTCGCCATCATAATCTTTAGTGAAATTTGAGGTCGTGACACATTAATAAATTTTGATTCAATCTACGTACGTTATTATAAATAGTATATTGTTTATTACAAATTGAATATAGCATCAAAGATCTAATTCAAACTATTTTTTAGAAAAGCTCAAAGAAAATGTACTAAATGAATTTCGGGGATTCTAAATGATAAAACATATGATTACAACAATTTAAAAAGACCTTCGCTGAAAACTCGATAGTAGTGTCGATTACTTCAACCAAACTAATAGTAATTCAATCTTTTATACTAAAAGATCTGATTTGTTATAAACTACAATCTAACATTAGACTTCTTATTCACCCTAAACTATATAGAATAACAGTTTTTAATAAAAAACAATATTTTAATAAGAAATATTACATTATAAAGTATAAAATCCAAAATTAGTGATTAAATAATATGTTAACAACATCAAATTGGTGACTTAACGTAATGATTATTGAAAAATATAATAATTAATGAGTAATATTGACAATATGTTAATGGAAAAGTTGTGATGACTAATTTTTAATTTTTTAATTTTAATTTTTAAAATTAAAATTTTTAATCTTTTTGAACCTTTTCAGAGTAAGAGGATCAAATTGACTAATTTCGGTGTGAATTTAGATATATATTGTATTTTTTTAAATAAAATCTACATATTTAAAAATTAAATAAAAGTATTATAAGGCATAATAGTTAACAATTTAAAATATTTAGAAATTATTAAATAATATGATCAACGAAAATCTTGCTTGACTCTCCAAAATAGTAATATGTTCATTCTTTTTGAAACATCGAGAGTATAATTATATGCCAATTAGCTTAAAAGTAATGACTTATCTATGTGTGAACAACATAAATATTCTTTAACTTTATTATTATTGGTGACTAAACTACATGGTGACAACATGAAACGGGCACCATAGACGTGATCGGGAGTAATTTATAAGGTATCACTTCACCTTAATGGAATGCAACATAAGCACATTTTGGTGATTTAGTATATACTTATTTAAAATCTATTATTGATCGCGACACACTATTGAAATCTATCATAAACCTTCAAGGCCGTTTAATATAAATTAAGTTAAAATCGTGTAGTAGACTGTTAAAATCTATAATAGACTTTAAACATAAATATGAATTGTTCATCTTAAACCTCAAGTTGAAATATGAAATTTTTCTCAAAACCTCCTTAAATATTCTCCAAACTCACTCAAATTTGAGTTTTGGTGTGATGACCTAGCCGACCGTCTTGTGTATTGTAGCCCCGTTCCCTTGTTTAATATTTATTCATGTTCACTTATAGTTACGTGACTAGACGGGGTGGTTGGTATAGATCAAGGGATATTTTAGAGTGAATTGGGACACTTAGTTCCAATATTGGAAGCTTACGTTGAAAGAGTTGACCGGATAATGACTTTTGTATAAATGACTACATAATTGAGTTTTGATTGTTCTAATAGTTTCGTATGGTGATTTTGAACTTAGATATAAAGATGAATTTTGATTTGGAGGTTTGCAGGTTGTTTTGGCTTGATTGGCGAAAGTTGGAAAGTTGATGATTTGGAAGGTTGAGAAGTTTGACCGCGAGTTGATTTTATTGATATCAGGCTCGAATTTCGGTTCCGAAAGTTGAAGTAGGTATGTTATGTTATTTATGATTTGTGTGTAAAATTTAAAGTCAATCAGAGTTGGTTTAATATGATTTGGCATTAGTTTTAGAAGTTGGAAGTTCATTAACTCATTAGGCTTGAATTGAGATGTGATTCGTGATTTTGATATTATTTTATGTGATTTGAGGCAACGACTAAGTTTGTTCAGCTACTTTGAAAAAACTTACTATTATGGCTATGTAAGGGGACCGGCTTCCCCTTTAGGATCTGGATATGTTTGTATAATGTTTCGGGGCCTCGGGTGTGCTTCGAATCAAGTTTAGACTTATTTTGGACATGGAGGAGTTACTGATTTCCTATTTTGCGATTGCGAGGAGAGGGTCACCATTACGAAGGGTCAAATCTGAATGGTGGGATTTTTTCAATGAGTTCGCGAGTTGAAGGAAGTGATCACAGAGCTCTAACTATTTTATAGCTCAAACGCGAGTGAGGGGACATGTTGACTTGGCGTCGCATTCACGAATTAGTCATCACGTTCGCGGGGAAGATTTGTGCTACTCGCAACTTTTGTTCCTCCCGATCGTGAGGGACATTCTGCGATAGTGAAGGGTAATAACTGGGCAGAATTTTTAAGACCGAAATTGAGGGTTAGATTTATTATTTTATATTTTGGGTTGTAGAGCTTGGCTTTGGGAAATTTTAAAGGGAATTTTCGCGGTTTGGATTGGGATACGTGTTTTTAACTCGATTTTATTATTTATTTTATGATTGCATCTTTGTTTTGGCATTAAATTAGTAAATTAAAGTGAATACATGGGGAATTTTGTGGTTACTTTTCAAAAATGAAAAATGGAGGGTTGAAGGTCGATTAGAGGTCAAAATTAGATAATTTTGTATGGTTTGACTCGTAATTAAATGGGTGTTAAGAATTTACGAATTTTATTGGGTGCGAGCCCGGGGTTGACTTTTTGACTTAAGTTAAAGATCTTAGCTTTATCTTTTGGAACATTTCCAATAGTTTTTATTGGTAGTACTACGTTATTTTGGCTAGATTCGAGCCTTACCGAGGTTGATTTGCGTAGGAAGGGTTTGCTATAGGAACAATTTGGCTTGATTGAGGTAAGCATCTTATCTTAACTTAGTTAAGGCATTAGTTTCCTGAAGTATTTGTGATAGCGACGTACAATGGGTGCGCACATATGTGAGGTTTTGAGCCATGTGCTAATACCGGGATATTTTTTGATGCTCGGGGTATGCTTAGGCTATGATATGCCTAGAATTTGTTAGATAATACGCTTAACGCTAGAGGGGGAGGTGAATAGCGTTATAATAAAAATTAGCGTAAACTTGCGGAATTTTAAAATTGCAGGAAATAAATAAGTGCGATAAGTAAATAAATTAGAACAAACGCACCGATATATCCTGGTTCACCACAACCCGTGGCTAGTCCAGTCCCCGAGAGACTCTCTCGAGATTTCCACTAACTTGTTAAGCTTACGGGTGCTCAACAAACCGTTACAACTTGAGGACACAAGCCTCAACAACCTTTGCTCGGAGATACAACACTCCAAGACTTCAACCAAGGAAACACAAGTTCCTTCTTACAACACAAGGGACAAACACTTCCCTTCAAGTGTACAAAAACACTTAACGCTCAAACAAGACACTCCTTTAAGAGTAGATATGAGTAAAAAGAATACGCTCAAGATCGCAACAACTTTCGACAAGAATTTGGCTCTCAAAAGCTTATGTAATGAATATAAAATGCTAAGCAATAAAATATGCAAGCTTTAGCAATTGTATGATCAGTTGTTGTGTGTTGTTGTACTCAAAAGACTGAATTGAAGCTGTATTTATAGTTGAAAAACTTTGTATTACCGTTGCCTAATTGCCAATTAAGAATTGCTGATTTACTCTGTGACAATCGATTGTCAAAATGCCACAATCGATTGTTTGCCAGTTCTTCCAAAAATCAATCCCAGATTTTACGCTTAACAATCGATTATCTAAGATCAATAATCGATTACTGGCAGCGTTCAAAAAATCATTTCCAGATTTTACGTAAAACAATCGATTGTCAGAAATCTACAATCGATTACTCAGCAACGTTCAAAAAATCCTTTCCAGATTTTAATTAAAACAATCGATTATAAGAAATCAATAATCGATTACTCAGCAACGTTCAAAAAATCCTTTCCTGATTTTAATTAACACAATCGATTATAAGAAATCAATAATCGATTACCTGACGGTATTTGAAAACATTTTGGCAACGGTCAGTTATACAATCGATTATACTAAGTTAACAATCGATTATATATCAGTCTTGAAAAATCAATTTAGACACTGCCTCTTGACAATCGATTGTTATAGGTTCACAATCGATTATTTAATAACTTTGAAAAAGTCTGGAAGACATTGCCTCAACACAATCGATTGTCATAAGTTCACAATCGATTATTTTGTGACTTTGAAAAATCTGATGGACACTGTCTCTTCACAATCGATTGTCATTAGCTTCACAATCGATTATTTTGAGCTTTGAAAAACTTTGATGGACACTGCCTCATCACAATCGATTGTCATAAGGTTCACAATCGATTGTCATGCAGATTTAAAAAATCTTATGCTCACTGCCTTAACACAATCGATTGTCATAAGTTCACAATCGATTGTCAAGCAGCTGACTTAAACATAATCGATTATCATAAGTACATAATCGATTATCTTAGTCCAGATTTTAGAGGCATGTTTCAAAATCATTTTGACTAAAGTAAATATGCATTATTTAAAATCATTTTGCTCTAAATTAAATATGCATGATTTAAAAATATTTTTACGAGAGAAGCCAAGTCTTGAGTTTAAGTTGTCGGATCAAGATCACAATTAAATACCGACTCATATAAAACTTAATCTCGATCTTTGTCTTGTGCTTGAATCTCGTTATATATCAATTTTGCACTTGTTCTTGGATCTCGTCATGTGTCAATTTGCGCATAGTTTGTCATTCATCAAAACCTACAAATATGAACACGCGTTTAGTATAATGCCTTGAGAACGTGTTTCCAATAATTTCCCCCTTTTTGATAATGGCAAACTTTAAGCGGGATATGCATATTAGGCAATTGATAATGATGATTCAAGACAAGTAAAGATATACAACAAGTATATAGATATGCAATTTGTTCCCCCTCAATATATGAATTCCCCCTCAATTTATGCCGATAAGTATTGAGAGTGCATACCCGTTATCTTCCCCCTTTTGCCATTAGCAAAAAAATATAGAATAATTAAAAAAAAAAATTTTATTTATGAAATCTGCAATTTCAGAAATAATAACGCAAATCATGTCAAGACAGTCGATTATTGATACTGGATAATCGATTATATAAAAGAGAAATCGATTGTTCTGTGCGTCAAGCTTTATAATTCCCCCTGCCTTTAGGGCTATACCTGCAAAAATTCGTTAGACGTCTCCGACACTCAAGTTAGAAAACATGTGAAAGGGAAAATGCACTGCATGACTTAGATCAACGTGGAGTCAAGGATCCCGAGTTCACTACGATTTCGGAAGAAGGACTCTTTCTCTAAGGGCTTTGTAAAGATGTCGGCCAATTGATCTTTGGTTTCAACAAATTCAATTTCGACATCGCCCTTGAGAACGTGATCTCTTATGAAATGATGTCTAATTTCAATGTGTTTTTAAGAGAGTTTCGGGTACTTACCTTTTCTCCGACGTCGCCAATTACCTGTTCGAGAGGATGATCTTTGATTGTCCTCCACTCGTTAGGCATTTTCGTTTCTTTCTCCAATTGTGGCGTTTCCTCCGTTGATTGTTCCAAGATTTCATCTTGAATTTCCTTAGGAGTTTCCTCTTGTACTTTGTCTTTTAAACTATTTAAAATACCTGCAAGATCAAAACAAGAATCCTTTCTCGCCAAGCGAGCATTATTTTCGGAGAACACAATATGAGGGGATTCCTCCACAGTTTGGGTTCTATTATTAAATACCCTATATGCTTTGCTACGTGAAGAATACCCAATAAAAATTCCCTCATCGGATTTGGCATCAAATTTTCCCAATTGATCTTTTCCATTGTTATGAATAAAAACTTTACAATCGAATACTCTAAAATGGGAGATATTTGGTTTCCTTCCCTTGTAGAGTTCATAAGGGGTTTTCATGAGTATTGGCCTTATGACTACTCTATTCAAAACGTAGCATGCGGTACTCACGGCATCCGCCCAAAAATGTTTGGGAATCTTAGCCTCTTCGAGCATGGTTCTAGCCATCTCTTCGAGACACCTATTTTTCCTTTCCACCACCCCATTTTGTTGTGGTGTTCGTGGAGCGGAAAAGGTATGCTCGATACCGAGTTCGTCACAAAAGTCCGCAAAGAGATTTTGATCAAACTCTCCCCCATGATCACTTTTAATTGAAGTGACGGTTGTTTCCTTTTCGTTTTGAACACGTTTAAGAAAGTATTTAAAATTCTGAAAAGCATCACTTTTATGGGCAAGAAATAATGTCCAAGTAAATCTGGAATAATCATCAACAATAACAAAAGCATAACGATTTCTACCAAGACTTTCAAGGCGAGATGGTCCAAATAAATCCATGTGAAGCAATTGCAATGGTCTAGTAGTTGAAACAATATTTTTCGATTTAAAAGATGCCTTTGTTTGCTTCCCTTTTTGACAAGAATCACAAATAGAGTCATTTTTCAAATTTCAAATTTGGAAGACCAACAACTAAATTTTGTGAAACCAATTTGTTCAAAAGATGCATGTTGATGTGAGCTATTCTACGATGCCATAACCAAGAATCATCCTCTTTGCTCATTAAACAATTCACATATTCGGGTGAAGAATTTGCAAGATCAACCATATAAATGTTATCCATTCTAAAACCACGAAGGATAGTTTTAAAATCACTACGTCTAAAAACTAAGCATTCATCCGAATCAAATAAAACAAGATTTCCCTTGTCACATAATTGACTTATGCTCAAGAGATTATGTTTTAAACCTTTCACAAGTAATATATGCTTAATGGAAGAAATTTCATCCTTACCGACCGATCCGATGCCGACAATCTTTCCTTTGTTGTTATCACCAAAAATAACACTTCCCCCTTCCTTGTGTTCTAGTTGAAGGAATTTGGATTCGTCTCCCGTCATGTGCTTGGAGCATCCACTATCAAGGTACCATAGTACACTTGATCCCTTCAAACATACCTACAAAACAGATTAATGAGTTTTAGGTACCCATGCCATTTTGGGTCCTTGGGGGTTAGACAAATCATAGTGATGTGATTGAGTGTTATGTCTCTGTCGTGTAAAACAAGCAGGAGCAATATGTCCAATTCGTCTACAATAATGACAAGTCACGTTAGGGTTATGCATCCTTCTAGGTTGATAGTAATTGGACGGACGAAATTCATTTACTCTATTCTTAACACTATAACTATTGCGCAAATCATGAGAATCATTTCTCCTACCATTTGTTCTAGGATATGCATCATTTCTAGAATAGTTGTTTATAGGTTGGAAGTCATTTCTAGGTGTCCTAAAAGGTTCAACATTCCTTCTAGTGTTTGGCCTAGAATGTGCATTATTTCTAGCATGATTATTTATAGGTTGCGATTGATGAAAACCATTTCTAGTTTTGTTGTATCTAGGATGAGCATTTGTTTTATTTATCCTAGGTTGAGCCTTAGGTGGTTGGGGGTTGGCTTCAACTTTCTCTTTAGGCTCGTTTCTAAAACCTATGCCATGCTTGGTCGACTTCAAATTAACAAGCACTTCATTCAAATTTTTATGAGAAGAGTTAAACTTATCTAAGGTGCCCTTAAGCCTTTCTACTTCATTTTTGAGATGCATGCAAGAAGTACAATTTCTAGAACTCTCGGGCTTGTCGGCTCTTCTCTTGCCAAAAAATTTGTTTTCCTCTTTCAACTTCTCATTTTCTAAAATCAGTTTTTCCAATTCCTTTTCTTTGAAAGAGAGTTGTTTTTGAAAATCTTTTTCTTTTAAAGAAGCATTTTCTTTTATACTCTTAACAGTTTTTGAAGCTTTAATAAATTCGCTATACAACTCATCAAAAGCATTTTGCATTTCTTCAAGGGAAAAGAAATTTTTGGAAGAAATTTGACATACCTCTTATTTGTTGTCTTCTTGTGCCATAAGACAAAGATTTGCGGCTTCGTCTTCTTCTTCCTCACTTGACTCATCACCGGAGTCGCCTCCCCAAGATATGTATGCTCGTTGCTTCTTAAAGGGTTTCTTCTCCTTTTTAGCATTTGGACAATTTGATTTAATGTGCCCGGTTTCTCCGCACTCATAGCACTTTATTTGATCTCCTTGCTCTTTTCCCTTTCGTTCATACTCTTTTCGCATGAAGTTTTGAAATCTCTTGATAACGAGTCCGAACTCGTTGTCTCCGTCCTCATCATTTTGAGGTTGGCTTGTGTTTGCCTTGAGAGCGATTCTTTGCTTCCTTTGATCATCAACAAGAGGGTTAAGTATAGTAGATTCATAAGTTTTAAGATTACCTCTTAATGCGTCGATGGTGACATTTGAAATGCCAATGGATTCTTGAATCGCGTCGGCCTTGGATTGCCATTTCGGAGTGAGACTTCGGAGAATTTTTAGGACAAGTTCCTTATCTGTGAAGGTCTTCTTAAGAGCATTGAAATCATTTACGATTTTTGAAAATCGTTCAAACATCTCATCGACCTTTTCGCCTTCCTTCATGTGAAACAATTCATATGCATGGGTTAGGAAATCAATTTTGGCTTCCCTTACCTGGTCCGTACCTTCGTACGTAATTTCCAGCTTGTCCCACATTCGCTTCGCCGTTGTGCAACAAGATATCTTCCTGTAATCATCAGCATTTACAGCACAATATAATAAATTAATAGCTTTAGCATTATTTTGCACCTTTCGGATATCATCCGCATCGTATTCATCTTCGGACTTTGGGACCCATTCATTTTCAACCTTCTTGGTTGGAATTTGTTCTCCATTCATTATGACCTTCCAAAGATGAAAACTATTTGATTGTACAAATATTCTCATCCTCCCTTTCCAGTATGTATAATTTGAACCATCGAATAGCGGTGGTCGGGTGGAGCATTGTCCTTCACCTATTCCTGCAAAAGAATCACGAGTAAAAGCCATGGATGTTTCTCTCAAACGGTTAAGTCTTCAGAGAGTTGAGCTCTGATACCAATTGTTAGATAATACGCTTACCGCTAGAGGGGGGGGGGGTGAATAGCTTTATTATAAAAATTAGTGTAAACTTGCGAAATTTAAAAATTACAGGAAATAAATAAGTGCGATAAGTAAATAAATTAGAACAAACGCACCGATATATCCTGGTTCACCACAACCCGTGGCTAGTCCAGTCCCCGAGAGACTCTCTCGAGATTTGCACTAACTTGTTAAGCTTACGGGTGCTCAACAAACCATTACAACTTGAAGACACAAGCCTCAACAACCTTTGCTCGGAGATACAACACTCCAAGACTTCAACAAAGGAAACACAAGTTCCTTCTTACAACACAAGGGACAAACACTTCCCTTCAAGTGTACAAAAACACTTAGCACTCAAACAAGACACTCCTTTAAGAGGAGATATGAGTAAAAAGAATACGCTCAAGATCGCAACAACTTTCGACAAGAATTTGGCTCTCAAAAGCTTATGTAATGAATATAAAATGACAAGCAATAAAATATGCAAGCTTTAGCAATTGTATGATCAGTTGTTGTGTGTTGTTGTACTCAAAAGACTGAATTGAAGCTGTATTTATAGTTGAAAAACTTTGTATTACCGTTGCCTAATTGCCAATTAAGAATTGCTGATTTTACTATGTGACAATCGATTGTCAAAATGCCACAATCGATTGTTTGCCAGTTCTTCCAAAAGTCAATCCCAGATTTTACGCTTAACAATCGATTATCTAAGATCAATAATCGATTACTGGCAACGTTCAAAAAATCATTTCCAGATTTTACGTAAAACAATCGATTGTCAGAAATCTACAATCGATTACTCAGCAACGTTCAAAAAATCCTTTCCAGATTTTAATTAAAACAATCGATTATAAGAAATCAATAATCGATTACTCAGCAACGTTCAAAAAATCCTTTCCTGATTTTAATTAGCACAATCGATTATAAGAAATCAATAATCGATTACCTGACGGTATTTGAAAACATTTTGGCAACGGTCAGTTATACAATCGATTATACTAAGTTAACAATCGATTATATATCAGTCTTGAAAAATCAATTTAGACACTGCCTCTTGACAATCGATTGTTATAGGTTCACAATCGATTATTTAATAACTTTGAAAAAGTCTGGAAGACACTGCCTCAACACAATCGATTGTCATAAGTTCACAATCGATTATTTTGTGACTTTGAAAAATCTGATGGACACTGTCTCTTCACAATCGATTGTCATTAGCTTCACAATCGATTATTTTGAGCTTTGAAAAACTTTGATGGACACTGCCTCATCACAATCGATTGTCATAAGGTTCACAATCGATTGTCATGCAGATTTGAAAAATCTTATGCTCACTGCCTTAACACAATCGATTGTCATAAGTTCAAATCGATTGTCAAGCAGCTGACTTAAACATAATCGATTATCTTAGTACAGATTTTAGAGGCATGTTTAAAAATCATTTTGACTAAAGTAAATATGCATTATTTAAAATCATTTTGCTCTAAATTAAATATGCATGATTTAAAAATATTTTTACGAGAGAAGCCAAGTCTTGAGTTTAAGTTGTCGGATCAAGATCACAATTAAATACCGACTCATATAAGACTTAATCTCGATCTTTGTCTTGTGCTTGAATCTCGTTATATAACAATTTTGCACTTGTGCTTGGATCTCGTCATGTGTCAATTTGCGCATAGTTTGTCATTCATCAAAACCTACAAATATGAACACACGTTTAGTATAATGCCTTGAGAACGTGTTTCCAACAGAATTAACTGTTAAGCTTTAAGCTACAATGTTTCACATATTTGTAATATTGTCATGAACTATTTGAGCCATATTTTGGCTATGTTGCAGCACTTATGTTCCGGTAGAGGCTCATAGACAGGTGTCAACTCATGTATAGTTTGGTATGCCTTGTCGGCTAGTTTTTGTTGTATAGCCTTTCATGATAGCGTGGTAGCTCGTACTATATATATGAATGTCTAGTCATCCCATGTTATGTAGGTTCATGCCATCATATTTTGTTGTTTGTTGTCCATGATCCTTGTCTACCATTTATATTGATCTCCTCAGCCCTAAAAGATAATAAATAAGGTTAGATAAAATGTACATTGGTGCTCGGCAAGTATGGTCGGGTGCTAGTCATGGCCCTGCTCTATAATTTATGTTGTTTTGGATATTTATTGTTATGTTTTATCTTGCCTATCCGGTGTGTTAGGTTCCATTTCAACGGGTTGGGATTTTTTGTCGTGACATGTTGTTTTGGCTATTTATTGTTAAGTTTTGTCTTGAATATGATTCTTCTAATCTTTAAAAATGGTGAGGACACATGCGACCGGATTAGGCGGATGACCACCAGTACCACCACCTAGGCCATGAGAGGTCGGGGCAATGGTAGATGCGAGGTATGGCTCATACTACAGCTCAGAGCAGTACCCGTTGAGCCAGCGGTTGCTCTTGCTCAGGAGCACGTACCAGATAAGGTTGAGATGGTGGGACCAGCGCAGGTACCGGCATTTCCCATTTTAATTCCTGGTCTTCAGGAGGTCGCAAACCAAATTTTGATTGTGTGTAGGAATCTGGCTTAGTAAGTCTTAGTTTTAGCTACACGAAACACTTCACAAGTCAGAGGAGGTTCCCGAACTCCTACCGCGAGTAATCTAGAGCAGCTAGCTTAGAGTATCTAGACACCAAGTGTATTACGAGTTCAGGCGATTGCTACTTTTAGGGCCGAGGTTGGTCCCTCTATGAGTGATGAGGAGCAGAAGAGGATATCGCAGTTTATGAGGCTTAAGCCTCCAGACTTCAGTAGAGAAGATTTGGAGAATACTTAGGATTTGATAGATCGGTGTTAGCAAATTGTTTGCACATCGGGTATTTTGGACATCAGTGGTTTTTTATGCAATACTTTTTAGCTAAATAGATGCAAAGCCACTTACATGGTATGAGTTCTCAGTTCTTTTCTTTGAGAAGTTTTTCCCACAGACTCGTAGAGAGGAGTTGGAAATGTAGATTGAGTAGCTACGTTAGGAGGATATGATAGTGACTCATTATGAGATGAGGTTTTAAGAGTTGGCTCGTCACTCGGTATGGCTAGTTCCCTCTGAGAGGGAGAAGATTAGGAGGTTCATTAATTGCTTAAGAATAGATTATACTTTATTATTGTTCAAGAGGTTGCGACATCTGCGAGGTTTGATTAGGTGGTCGATATTACTAGACGCTTAGAGCTTGTTCCAGGCAGGAGTGTGAGGAGAAAGATGCCATAATGACTTGCAGTTCAAGTGGATTCAGTAAGGCCTCATCTGATGCCCATTCTATTATAGCAGAAATCGTTCTTCTAGACTAGTTCAGGCAGATCGATTTTTTCCTCGTAACTCTTTATTTTTCCACAGTTCCTATAGTGCCCCCCGGCTCAGTCATCATTTAATGCATTGCTGGCATAAAGTTCTTACCATGCCCAATCTGCTCAGTGTCAGGCTGGGTCAGCAACTTATTATGAGGGGCTGCAATGAGCAGAAAGACTTAAGTCATCTCAATAGAGATTGCCCTAGACTATTATGTAGGGTTCCATAACAAAGTTATTGTCTATAATCCCAATACCAGCAGCTACACCACTCGCATAATCAGCTCGGGGTGGGGCCCAGTCAGCTCGAGTCCGCCCTAGAGGGGGAAGTTGATTAGGTGGTGGTCAGGCCCGTTGCTATATATTTCCAGCCATGCCAGCGACATTTTCCTATGATATCGTGATCACAAGTATTGTTTCAGTATGCCACATGGATGCTTCGGTATTATTTGATACTGATTTTACTTATTCATATGTGTCATCATACATTGCTTATCCTTTGGATATGCCCCATGATTCTTTAATTATGCCAGTTCATGTATATACACCGGTGATTGATTCTATTATTGTGGAATATGTGTACCAATATTGTGTAGTGACTAATGGGGGACTAGAGATGAGAGTGGATCCGTTACTACTAAGCATGATTGATTTTGACATGATTTTATGCATGGGTTGGTTGTCACCATGTAACTCTATCATGGATTATCACACTAAGACTGTGACATTAGCGATGCTGGAGTTTCCTAGAGTTGAGGGGAGAGATTCCCTAAATTATGTTCCTAGTAGAGTGATTTGTTAATTGAAGACCCAAAGGATGGTTAGGAAGGGATGTTTGGCACACTGATGCTTCTCCCATAGAGTCAGTTCTGGTAGTGAGAGACTTTCCTGATGTGTTTCCTACAAACCTACCGGGCATGCTACCCAATAGGGACATAGATTTTGGTATTGACCTGATGCCGAGAACCCAGCCTGTATGTATTTCTCCGTATCATATGACACTAGCAGAGTTAAAAGAATATAAAGAACAATATTGGGAGGTACTTGATAATGGATTCATCTGGTCTAGTGAGGTGCACCGGTTCTATTTGTGAAAAAAGAAGGATTGTACAATGCGGTTGTGTATTGATTACAAGCAGTTGAATAAATTTACAATTAAGAACAAGTACCTACTACCGCGCATTGATGACTTTTTTGACCAGCTACCAGGTCCTAGAGTTTTCTCTAAGATAGATTTGAGGTATGGGTATCACCAATTAAGGATTCAGGATTATGATATTCTGAAGATGGCATTCAAAACCCGCAATGGTCATGATGAGTATCTTGTGATGTCTTTTGAACTAACAATTGCCCTAGAAGCCTTCATGAACCTGATGAATGATTTATTATAGCCATTTCTTGATTCTTTTTTCATAATATTCATTGATGATATACTGGTGTACTCACACAGCTAGGAAGATCATGAGCAATCTGAGTATTGTATTCGAGACGTTGAGCGAGAAGAAGCTACATGTTAAATTCTCCAAGTGTGAGATTTGGCTTAATTCTGTGGCATTCTTGGGGCACGTGGTGTCCAATGAGGGGATCAAGGTGGATCCGAAAAAATATTGTGGCAGTTCAAAGTTGGCCTAGACCGTTTCTAGATAATGAGATTTTGAGTTTTCTTGGTTTGGATGGATATTATCGCTATTTTTGGAAAGATTTCTCATCCATTACTGCACCTTTGACTTGATTGACCTGGAAGGGTTCCTCATTTATGTGGTCTAATGAGTGTGAGGAGAGGTTTCAAAAGATCAAGACTACCTTGTCCACAACTCCCATTCTAGTGTTTCCTTTAGTGTCAGGTTTATATACGATTTATCATAATGTTTCTCTGATTGATATTGGTTATTTTTTTATGCATGAGGGTAGGGTGATTGCATATGTTTGCTCCAGTTGAAGCCCCATGAAAACAAACTACCTTGTTCATGATCTAGAGTTAGCAACCATTGTGCACGCATTGATGATTTGGATGCATTATCTCTACGGCATGTTATGTGAGGTACTTACACATCATCAAAGTCTACAACCCTTGTTTAAGAAGAAGAATCTAAATTTAAGACAAAAGAGGTAGTTTGAGCTGTTAAAAGACTATGATATCACCATTTTTAATAATCCCGTAAAGGCCAATATGGTGGACGATGCCTTGAGTAGAAAAGAAGAAAGTATGGGTATTCTTGCATATATTCCAGTTCGCGAGAGACTGATAGCATTAGATGTTCAGGCTTTGGCCAGTCAGTTCGTGAGGTTAGATGTTTCAGAGCGTAGTCAAGTTCTTGCTTCTGTAGTTTCTCGGTCGTCTTTGTATGAGCGCATCAGACAGTGTCAGTATGACAATCCCCATTTTCATGTCCTTAAGGACACAGTTCTGCACGATAATGGCAAGGATATTTTTATTGGAGATAATGGGTTATTGTAGATGTAGGATTGAATTTGTGTGCCCAATATGAATGTATTATGTGAGTTGATTCTTGAGGAAACTTAGTTTGTGGTATTCCATTCTTTCGGGTGCTGCTATGATGTATCATGAATTAAGGCAACGTTATTGGTGGAGGAGAATAAAGAAAGATATAGTAGAGTATGTGGCGCGGTGCTTGAACTGTTAGGAGGTAAAGTACGAGCATAAGAGGTCGTGTAGTTTACTTTATGGACTTCAGATTACTATGTGGAAATGTGAGATTGTTACCACAGACTTCATTGTTGGGCTCCCATGGACATTGAAGAAATTCAATGCAGTTTGGGTGATTGTGGACCAGTTGACTAAGTCCGCACATTTCATTTCGGTTGTGACCAATTATTCGGCAGAGTGGCTGGCTCAGATTTACATCCGCAAGATTATTCGTCTTCATGGGTTTCCAGTTTCCATTATTTCTGATCGGGGCACATAGTTCACATAACCATTTTTGAGAGCATTGCAACGATATTTAGGCATACGGTTTGAGTTGACTATAACATTCCACCCACAGATGGATAGACTGTCCGAGAGCACCATTCAGATCTTGGAGGATATGCTAGATGCTTGTGTTATGGATTTCAGGGGTTCCTGGGATCAGTTTCTATCGCTTGCTGAGTTCTCCTACAACAACAACTACCAATTGAGTATTCAGATGTCTTCTTATGAGGCCTTATATGGGAGGCGATGTCGTTATTCAGTTTGTTGCTTTGAGCTGAGAGATGCTAGGTTGCTGGGTACTGATTTGGTTTGGGATGCCTTAGAAAAAGTCAAGTTGATTCAGGATTGACTTCGTGCAACACAGTCTAGGAAAAAGAGTTGTGTGATCAGAAGGTTCATGATGTTTCATATATGGTGGGTGAGAAGGTTTTACTTAGGGTTTTGCCCATGAAGGGTGTGAGGAGGTTCGTGAAAAAGGGCAAGTTGCGCCCTTGGTGTATTGGACCTTGTGAGGTTCTTTAGAGGATTGGATAGGTGGCTTACAAGCTTGTATTGCCACCTAGTCTATCGGGTGTTCACCTAGTGTTTGATTTTTTGTATACTCCAGAAGTATTATGGTGACCCTTCCTATGTGTTAGACTTTAGAACGGTACAACTAGATGGAGATTTGACTTATGATGTGAATCCGATGGCCATTTTTTATCGGCGGGTTCAAAAGTTAAGATCAAAGAATATAGCTTAAGTAAAAGTTTAGTGGAGAGGCCAGCCAGTCGAGGAGGTTACTTGAGAGACCAAGCGGGAGGCGCAGAGTAGATATCCATAACTATTTGAGACTTAATATATGATTCTAGACCCGTTCGAGGACAAACACTTATTTAAGAGGGGGAGAATATGACGACCTAGCTGATCGTCTTGTGTATTGTATTACAATATTTATTGCTTATTCTACATTCACTTGTGGTTATGTGACGTGAAGGGGTAGTTGGTTTGGTTTGGAAGATGTTTCTGAGTGAATTAGGACACTAAGTCCCAAGGTTGGAAACTTAAGCTGAGTGAGTGATCGGATATTGACATTTGCGTAAAAGACTTCAAAACCGAGTTTTGATGGTTTCAATAGGTTCATATGGTAATTTTGGACTTAGGTGTATGTCTGGATTTGGATGTCTGTAGGTCGTTTTGGCTCAAATTTGCAAAAGTTGGAATGAAGGGTTGAGAAGTTGGATCGAGAGTTTGACTTTGTTGATACTAGACTCAAATTTTGGTTCTGGGAGTTGGAGTAGGTGTGGTGTTATTTATGGCTTGTTTGAAAAATTTGAGGTCAATCGCAGTTGGTTTGGAATGGTTCGCATTAATTTTAGAAGGATGAAGTTCATTAGATCATCATGCTTGAATTGGGATGCGATTTTTCCTATTTCGATAATGTTTGATATGATTTGAGGCTTTGACTAAGTTTGTATCTTATTGTACGACCTTTTGGTTTGTTTTGATGGGTTCATAGGGAATTCAGGTGTGTTTTGGATTGTCCGGACTCATTTTGGACTTGGAGGAGTAGCTAATGTCTAGCAATCCGGTTTTTCTTCGCAATCGCGAGAAGAGGGTCACGATAACAAAGGGTCAATTCTAGCAGGTGGGCTTTTTTTCAATGCATTTGCGAGTTGAAGGAAGCAATCGTGAAACTCTGATTGTTTGTTTAGCATGAGCGCAAGTAAGGGGACGCATTTGTAAAGAAGGAGGGGGGGGGGGTCTATAAAGTTCACGCATTTGTTCATCACGATTGAGTGTGGTGGTCCGCGATCGCATAGGTATTGGTGACTAGGCACTGTGTTCGCAACTTAGTCATCGGGTTTGCGGAGAAGATTTTGTTCTATTGTAGTCAGTTATTCTTCCCGACCGCAAGGGACATTCCGTGATCGTGAAGGGTATTATTTAGTTAGAAGTTCTAATAACTCAAATCGAGAGTTAGAGTTATTATTTCATGTTTTGGGTTGTCGAGCTCGACATTGAGGGGGCTTTTAGGGGATTTTCAGTTCTTGGATCGGGGTAAGTGTTTTTGAAAGAAGCATTAGGAGATTTTGTGGAAGCTTTTGAAAAATAAAAAATGAAGGTTTGAAGGTTGATTTGATCTTAGAATTAGATGATTTTAGTATGGTTAGACTCTTAAATGAATGGGTGTTCAGAATTTGTGAATTTTATCAAGTTTCGAGGTGCTGGTCTGGGGTTGAAGTTTTGTGTTCTCTTTTTGACTTGAGTTAAAGACCTTACCTTATCTTTTGGAATCACTTCCTATAGATTTTATTTATAGTATTACATTATTTTGGCTCGATTCGAGCCTTCCGGAGGTTGATGTGCGCGGGAAGGGTTTGTTAGAGGAGTAATTTTACTTTCTTGAGGTAAGTGTCATATCTAAACTTGGTTGAGGCACTAGTTTCCTAGATTATTTGAGCCATGTTGGAGGTTTTTTGGAGGCTAAATCCTCGAATGAACTTGATAATTATTCTCTATGATGAAATAGACGATTTGAGCTATGATAGGACAATATGCACATGCCTACACATTAGCATGTCATTTATACCAGTCCATGAGCATGAGATCAGTTATTATTTCATCATATGTATGTATTCTGGCATATTTGCTTTTCTGTTATATGATTTGGACTGGATACCTTTGAGCACATCGGGCAAATATTTTTGTTAATACTGCAACCACGTCGGGCAGAGTATGTTGTTATACCTGCGAATAAAATTATATTGTTATGCCTGTCACCACGCTAGGCAGGTTGTACTGTTATGCTTGTGTCCACGCGGGTGGCTTCTGATATTGAGCTTGTGACCATGCTGGATTGGTAGCACGTTGAATTGGTCGTGCTTGCATGTGATGTGGATTCATCCCCCTAGGGTCACCCTCTCATGTTTCTCTCTTGATGGCATACATGCAGATATTGAGGAAAACTGATTAGTGGTTTGGTACATATATGGAAAGGTTGAGGAAATTCGGCCAATATTTGCTTGGAATTTGAATTTCATCATTACTTGTAGTTTTTGTGATTTATCTACCTTATTTAACTGCATATCATCTCAATGTGCTGAACATTGACTGAGCAGAGTATTTGAGTAAATATACACATATACACATAGATGCTTCTTCATGTTATCTCTGACTTGACTTTGTTATTGTTTCGTTCTTGTCAAAATGATAAAATTGTACATGTTATAGCTAATATCATTTATAATTCATGAATTTTTTTACCTTTCCGATGTTTTATATGATACATATTGAGTACATTAGGTCGGTTGTACTAATAATACACTCTACACTTAATTGTTGTGACGTCCCGGCTAGTCGTCTCATGAGTTACCACTACGTTTCCCTCATTTCTGCTTCTTTATGCTTTGTCTATCCGTGTTTTGTTGTATCGTGTTTGACGAATCGAATCCGGAATGATTTGTTAAGGCTTGAGACACTTAGTCTCTTTGGAGTGAGTAAAGTTGAAAAGTCAACTAGAAGTTGACTTATGTGTTAGAGGGCTCGGATGGGAAGTCCGATGGCGCGGACAACTTCGGGAGGTGATTTAGGACTTAGGAGTGTGATCGAATTGAGTTTTGGAGATTTGGAGTAGGTTTAGGCTTGAATTAGTGAAGTTGATATTTTGGCAATTTCCAATTGGCAGGCGAGATTTTGATATTGGTGTCGGAATGGAATTTTGAGAGTTGTGGTACTTCTGCTGGGTTGTTTGGGATGAGTGTGAAAAATTCCAGGTCATTCGGACGCGGTTTGCTTGGATTTTTTATCAAAAGCGATATTCGGATGGTTTTAGTAAGTCTAGCTTGAATCTAACGTGTTTTGGTTGATTTGATGTTTTTGAGATGTTTTGAAGATTGGTAAAAGTTTGAATAAGGTATTGGAATATGGTTGTGCTTTTGGTTGAGGTTCTGGGGTCCTCAGGGGGATTTCGGATTGTTAAGGGGGAGTTTGAGACTTTGTTGTAGCTGCAAAAATTGCTACTTTGGTATTTCCGCACCTGCGGATTGGGGAGTGCAGGTGCGGTGCCACATATGTGGAGGAATGGCCGCAGAAGTGGTATCTGAAGAAGTTGGCAGGAACCGTAGAAGCTGTTGGAAGATCGCACATGCGGTGGCGCAAGTGCGAATATTGGATCACAGATGCGGAAAACGGAATTTAAGTGAGGACTGTAGATGCGGTGGTCTTTACCGCAAATGCGGTACTGGAGAAGCGAAAATTGGGCTGCATATGTGAAAATGCCTGGAAAATAATTATAAATTGTGTCCTTCGCGATTTTGAGCTATTTTTACCATTTTTATTTTGGCTTTTGAGCTTGTTGGATGATTTGAAAGAGGGATGTCAAGAGAACTTAATTGAGGTAAGAAATTTGGACTTAAAACTTGTTCCTATGCTATTATTTCACGAATTAGAGCTATTATTAATGGAATTTAAGGGTTAATAATTGGGGAAGCTAGGGCTGGAAACTTAGACCGTTGCTTGAGGATTTGAAGGACCGTTTGAGCTCAGATTTCAGAACTTTTGATGTGTATGAACTCGTTGGGATATAATGACTCTATTGATGTAAAAGTTATCGCATTTCGAGACGTTGGCGCGGGGGTAAGGTTTTGGTAGTTTTGGGATTTGTGTAATTTATTAGTTGTTTTCGATTGGGCTTTGTTCCCTCAGCCTATTTTTACGTCATCGTTCTGATTTTGGATAGATTCGATGCGAGTGGAGGCTGATTCGAGGGGCAAAGGCTTGACAAGCTAGAGATTTAACCGGTTTGAAGTGAGTAATGATTGTAAATGATGTTCTAAGGGTTCGAAACCCCGGATTTCACATTGTTGCGATATATTAAGGTTATGCACATGCTTGATGATGAGCGTGGGGTCGTGCACTGATAGGGATTGTTACTTAGTCTGTCCCGAATGACTATTTTACCGCGTATTTGACTGAAGTCTATTTGCTATCATCATTATTTGGGCTGAATGCCATACATGGGCCTCGTGACAACTATTTGAACCCTTCGAGAATTTATATTGATATTTCCTCACTATTTTAGCTTTTTAGCTAAACTGAGTCATGTTATTTTCCACTATTTTCATACTCAGCCATGTTTACTCCATTTTAATACTTAAATGATCTTTTAAATTATAATTGGGATGAGAACTTTTTTTTTGCTATAACCCGAGTGTCTTGTGAGTATTTTGACCGAGTAAGGCCGAGGGCCTATGTTGTGAGGAAACACCGATTATGATTTGATGCTGAGGGCTTGAACTATGTACGCCAAGAGGTGGCTTTATTGATATAAGGCTGAGAGCCTAATGATGATGCCATGAGATGACTTGATATTGCGCTTGGGCCGTATGGGGACTCCTAAGGAGTCTGCACACCCCCAGTGAGCGTGCGTACCCATTGTGACGTGAGATTGAGCCCGAGGGGCTGGTATTGTTCTAAGATATTTCCCGAGGGGCGGATTTGTTGATACTGTGCCCGACGGGAGAATCTTTATGTGTTTATTTGTCACGTCCCAAATCCGAGGGGCATGACCGACACTCAACCGGGTATCCCCAGTCGAGTGGACCTGGGTGTCTTTCCTATTTCCCACGCGTGACCCCACATTATTCAATGATAATTAGACAAAATTTACAAAATTTGCAATTGAAATAACACATGATTTCTCTTTTATAAACACACATTATGATTAACAGGGAACATCTTCTACAAAACATACATTATAATTATCAGGGAACGTGGAATACATTTTATAGCGCCCAAAACATACACGTCTATACATAAGTTCTAACCCACATACCACTGTCAACGGAGCCTTTAAGAGAAAGATAATACAACACTTGCCGGCGACAAGGCTCCGGCTATACCTTTGCAAAAGGACACAAGACTCCAAGATACGACAACACGGATGGCACCACACAAGGCCCCGGAAGGAAATGGGCTCACCAAACACGAATATCGTCGATAAAGAGGAGTAGAAGCTACGAACGGTGGACTGGAGTGCCTGCCACGGATCCAACTACAATCATAATAGAAATGTAGTGCCCCCAGTAAAAGAAGCATTCGTACATTTGAATTGTACTGGCATGTATGAACAAACTCTATCCCAAGTAAAATCAAGCCAAAAGTGCATATAAGTATAGAACGGAACAACAATAGTACAAGTACAACCATGGAGCAACAACCAAACATTTCACAATGAATGATTTAGGTAGTAAAACAAAGGGGCAATCAGTGCCCCACAGGTTACAAACTCTCCTGATGTCTCCTTTCACAATTCCACATTTATCATTTCATGATTCACATTCATATCAATAGTGATATTGGATCACATTTTCCACACTTATTTCCTTCTCCACCCTTATTACCTCGGCCACCCTTATCACCCCAACCCACACCTTATTTGCTGTGTTGCGGCACGCAACCCGACCCCGCCCGACAATTTTCAATTAACAACAACAAACATCACAAAAAAAAAATACAAGAAATCAACTATGGCACATTATTAAAATAGATCCACAGCAAGGATAATGAAATCCCACAACTAGCAACAACAATTTCCTCATGTTCATCAAATTGGTACACAATTTGGATTTTCACAACATCTGTTCACAACTAATCACACACATTGTTCCATATTATTTCCATTTCCACTGTTCCACATTATTTTCATTTCCACTGTTCCACATTATTTCCATTTCCATTGTTCCACATTATTTCCATTTCCATTGTTCCACAATACTTCCATTTCCATTGTTCCACATTATTTCCATTTCCTTGTTCTACATTATTTCCACAACTTTCACCACGAAGAGTTACCACACAATTCACAACACAAGAGCTTCACAATGATTCCCACATGAATATCAACTATATACAATTTTACAACTAACACAGGGCGATTTCACAAGGATCACAATTAGCCAAACATACCTGGAGTTGATTATCCCCTTTAAACCTTTAGCCCAATTCGCCAAGCAATCAAGAAGTCAATCTAGTTCATGAGCAACACTTAGGTTTTAGAAATATAAATTCATAGTTACTACCCAATTCCCTTTTTACAAGATTTTAGAGTTTTGAAGACATGCATGAAGATTTTATGAAGAAATTTCAAAGCAAGTGCATGGGAATCCCTTCCAAGCTTAGTTTCGAAATTTAAGGGAAATGGTTTAGGCATTTTACCTAGGAAATCAGTAGAGAAGACAAAGCACCAAGAATTTTCCAAGCTACAATGATTTTGAAAGACTAGATGATGAAGGATTTGCTTTCTCTCTCAAGAACTCTTCTCTCCCTCTCTCTTGTTTTGATCAGATGTGTATTATAAATGAGGGAGAAGTAGTTTTAATAAAATGTTGGTCGGGTCTAAAATTTAGAAAAATATCAGGCGAGCTCGATCTGCGACGCAATCTGCGATCGCAGAAAAGACATGCGGTACGCATAATGGACTATAAAAGTGACTCAAATTTTAAAATTCTCGGGTTGAGAACGCGGTGAATATGCGGTCCACATTTGTGTTCTGCGGTCGACAGAATTCACCGCAGAACTGACCTTCGAATTTTCTCAGGGACAATATGCGATCACTCTGCAGTCTGCATATTGATAATGCGATCGCTGATTTGACCGCATTTTCAACATAAAAAAGTGGTTGATGTCTTATTCACACTACGGTAGGAATGCAGTCCGCATAGCTGTTCTACGACCGCATTCTGAACCGCATTTTGACCATTTTCTGGAAAAATTTTGATTACACATTTTTAAGTTCAAAACATTAAAAAGGATCAAATCCACATAGGTATACTTGACTCTTTGAGCTGCTAACATCTGAGCACTCATTTTCATGAAGCCTTACATCCTCCCCTGCTTAAGATCATTTATCCTCGAATGAGGACTTAGGACCAAATGACTTTGAAAACATGATATGCAAGTTTCGACACTTTTATTAACTTTCAAGTTTGTGTTAGAAAAATTTTTCGAGAGTTTCCTTTGAAATATGGACATAACCACCTGTTAATGAACCTCCAAACCATATTCCCAAGCATTACTACACAAACCTGCTACCTTTACAACAGTTGTAAAATGCATGATCCTCACACTTGCACATATTCAACCTCTTGATACACTTTTAAACCATTTTAGCACACTACATGTAATCAAATTAAGCATTAATCGTCTGTACTATTAAAGCCATTTACCTATAATAAGGGTACGACACAGTTATTCATTTCAATACAATTCCTCCATGCAAAACTAATCATTACACAATTAGAACATTTTGATACACAGTTTTCATGCAAAATTAATTATTACTTCCAACATCACCTTACTATAAGAGCACAAAACTTCCATTACCAAAAAGGGCTGCACATTGTTTAAATATTCAAAACACATAAACTTGGTTGTCATAACTTGAAGAAACTATAACAATAGGGCACTTGGAAAGAGAAGGGATGATTCTTACACCTAATGGAACACAACACTAGCTCTCGTGGGACAAGATTCGCACGATCATTTCTGAACTTATTCAAATAGATGGGGGTATTTTATCTTCATCTCATCTTCCGCTTCCCACGTGGCTTCCTCGACTTGTTTGTTTTGCCACAACACTTTAACTGAAACAATCTCCTTGTTTCGCAACTTTCACACTTGTCTATCTAGATTAGCAACCGGAAGCTCTTCATATGCTAACTCTTCTGTAACCTTGATGTCTTCAAATGGCACAATTTTAGATGGATCACCCACAACTTTCCTCAACATGGATACATGAAACACCGGGTGCACTAAGGACATTTCAGGGGGCAATTCCAACCTATACGCAACTTGACCAATCAGTTGAGTGACTTGATATGGCCCGACGTACCTATGACTTACTTTTCACTTCTTCCCAAAGCGCATGACTCCTTTCATAGGGGACACCCTCAAGAATACCCAATCTCCTTCTTGAAACTTCAATTCTCTTCGATGCACGTCCGCATAGGATTTCTGGTGACTTTGAGCAGTCCTCATCCTCTCCTGAATGACTCTTACCTTATCTATGGCCTGATGCACGAGATCTCGCCCTATAATTCTGCTTCACCATCCTCGAACCACCCAATCGGGGACCTACGCTTTCTTCCGTGCAATGCTTCGAATGGGGCCATTTGGATGCTAGCATGGAAGCTGTTAGTATAAGAAAACTCTATAAGGGGCAGGTGATCATCCCAATTACCCTTGAAATCAAAGACACATGACCGCAACATATCCTCAAGCATCTGAATAGTCCGCTCTGCTTGGACATCGGTCTGCGGATGAAAAGTTGTGCTGAGATTCACTTGAGTACCCAAAACTTGCTAAAATTTCCTCCAGAAGATAACTTTAAACTGAGCTCCTCAATCCGAAATGATAGAAAGTTGTGTACCATGAAGCCTCACTATCTCCCACGCTTGGGGCATATACCTCCCTGCTGCCGATGTCTCTTCCCCGAATGACTGAACTGGCAGGACCTCCTGCTGTCTGAACCTGGCCCCGAAGGGCTACTCTGGTAGAAACGGTGCACGGATGGCAGTGCACTAGCTGAGGACTGAGCATAAGACTGAGGTGGTCCTGATGACCCTCTCCTTGGAGCTGACCTCCTTGAGTGACCCATAGACCGAGCCCTGCTGCTGCTCTCCCACATCACTATAAGGAGCATTGGAAGGAGGGGTAGTAGCACCCTTGGCCGCTCCTGGAACATGATTGCTTGGATCAGGAACGGATGGAGCAGGCAAATTTAGAACGGGGGAATCACTCTCACCCACGATAGTCGGCACATGATTCACAGCCACACTGGAAGTGGCATTGGCCCCTAGGCCGAGTCTAGCTTTCATCTTAGGTGCCATCACTGATAATTCGAAAGAGCACGAATTAGACACAACATAACTTCACCGCACTAACTTGGAATAACAAAGAAGAGGATCATTTTTCCTAAATGCCCGTGTAGCCCCCAACTTATAGATGTGGTCAAACAACACATCGATAAGAAGAGCTCTACTAGGCACGGGTCCGAGACATCCTAGGACTCCTTTAAAACCTTAGGCTCTGATACCAAGTTTGTCACGCCCCAAATCCAAAGGGCATGACCGGCACTCAATGGGGTACCCCCAATCGAGTGGAGCTGGGTGCCTTTCCTATTTTCCACGAGTTACCACACATTATTCAAAGATAATTAGCCAAAAGTTACCACATTTGAAATTGAAAGAACACATGATTTCTCTTTTATAAACACACATTATGATTAACAGGGAAGGTCTTCTACAAAACATACATTATAATTATCAGGGAATGTGATATACAAGTTTACAGCGCCCAAAACATACACCTCTATGCATAAGTTCAAGCCCACATACCACTATCTACGGAGCCTCTAAGAGAAATATAATACAACACTTGCCGGCGACAAGGCCCCGACTACACATTTACAAAAGGAAACAAGACTCCAAGATAAAACAACACGGGAGGCATGAGCACACAAGGCCCCGGAAGGAAAGGGGTTCACCAAATATGAATACCGCCGATAGAGAGGAGGAGGAGCTACGAACGGTGGACTGGAGTGCCTGCCACGGATCCAGCTATAATCATAACACGAATGTAGCGCCCTCGACAAAAGAGACGTCAGTACATTTGAATTGTACTGGCATGTATGAAAAAACTCTGTCCCAAGTAAACTCAAGCCAAAGTGCATATACAAGTATAGAATGGAACAACAATAGTACGAGTACAACTATGGAGCAACAACCAAACACTTCACAACGAATGATTCAGGTAGTCAAACAAAGGGGCAATCACTACCCCACAGGTTAGAAACTCTCATGCTGTCTCCTTTCACAATTCCACATTTATCATTTCATGATTCACATTCATATCAATAGTGATATTGGATCACAGTTTTCCACTCTTATTCCCCGTCCACCCTTATTACCTCGGCCACTCTTATCACCCCAACCCACACCTTATTTCACTGTGTTGTGGCGCGCAACCCGACCCCGCATGACAGTTTTCAATTCACAAAAACAAACAGCACAACAATAAATACAAGAAATCAACTATGGCACATTATAAAAATAAATCCACAGCAACGATAATGAAATCCCATAACTAGCAACAACAATTTCCCCATGTTCATCAAATTGGTACACAATATTGATTATCACAACAGTTCTTCACAACTAATCACACACGTTGTTCCACATTATTTTCATTTCCACTGTTCCATATTATTTTCGTTTCCACTATTTCCCATTATTTCCATTTCCACTGTTCCACATTATTTCCATTACCATTGTTCCACATTATTTCCTTTTCCCTTGTTCCACATTATTTCCACAACTTTCACCACAAAGTGCTACCACACAACTACACAACACAAGAGCTTCACAATGATTCCCACATGAATATAAACTATCAACAATTTCACAACTAACACAGGGCAATATCACATGGATCATAGTTAGCTTTACCAACCTGGAGTTGATTTTCCCCTTTAAACTTTTAGCCCAATTCACCAAGCAATCAAGAAGTCAATCTAGTTCATGAGCAACACTTAGGTTTTAGAAATTTAAATTCATAGTTACTACCCAATTCCCTTTTTACAAGATTTTAGAGTTTTGAAGACATGCATGAAGAATTTAGGAAGAAATTGCAAAGCAAGTGCATGGGAATCCCTTCCAAGCTTAGTTTCGAAATTTAAGGGAAATGGTTTAGGCATTTTACCTAGGAAATCAGTAGAGAAGACAATGCACCAAGAATTTTCCAAGCTACAATGATTTTGAAAGACTAGATGATGAAGGATTTGCTTTCTCTCTCAAGAACTCTTCTCTCCCTCTCTCTTGTTTCGATCAGATGTGTGTTATAAATGAGGGAGAAGTAGTTTTAATAAAATGTTGGTCAGGTCTAAAATTTAGAAAAATACCAGGCGAGCTCGATCTGTGATGCAATCTGCGATTGCAGAACAGACATGCGGTCCGCAGGATGGACCGCAGAAATGGCTCAAATTTCAAACCTCTCGGGTTGGGAACATGGTGAATATGCGGTCCACATTTGATTTCTGCAGTCGCAGAATGCACTACAGAACTGACCGTCGAATTTCCACACGGACAATATGCGATCACTCTGCGGTCCGCATATTGATTATGGGATCACAGATTTGACCGCATTTTCAACATCAATAATTGGTTGCTCTCTGATTCACTCTGTAGTAAGAATGCGGTCCGCATAGCTGTTCTACGACCGCATTCTGGACCGCATTTTGACCATTCTCTGGAAAAGTTCCAATTTCACATTTTTAAGTTCAAAACATTTAAAAGGATCCGATCCACAAAAGTAGGCTCGACTGTATGAGCTGCTAACATTTGAGCACTCATTTTTACGGAGCCTTACATTATTTTCCTTAATTTCACGCCATTTACCTATTGAATTGCTGAAAAAATGATCTTTCATGAAGTTTATTTTGAATTTTAGGATTTTAACCTATCTCTCACCGATTTACTGTTTTTGTCGGATTTACTGCTTCATTATAACAGTCTTTGTGCCTTACGTGATTTCTTGCTTTCTATCTTTATTTATGATTATTACTCTCTTAGTTGGAATACTCACTTTACTTCCTGCACCCCATGTGCAGATTCAAGTGTAGGTAGTCTCGCTCTCGAGTGCTGATCATTTCCGGCTCAGGCGCATCCGAGGAGACTCTAAGTAGCTGTTGGAGTTCGTAGCCCGGAGCTCTTCCCTATCCCATTTCTTCATGTTCCTAGTTTCTGTATTAAAGTCTATAGTTTGATTTGAAGTATTATGGATTGTTTAGATACTCATGACTAGTGACACCCCGGTTTCGGGCTGTGTTAGGTTATTTTTTGTGAATTATGTTATTTTCTGTTTAAACTTTAGATATTTAATCATGTTTTAGACAGTTTCTTACTATTTGAGTGTTTAAATATTTAATTCGGACTAATTGACTGGCCTTGTCTTCACGAGAGGCGCCACAAGGATCGGGTGCGGGTTTAGGGTCATGACAAGTTGGTATAAGATCATAGGTTACATAGGTCTCTCGTGTTATGAACAAGTTTAGTAGAGTCTTGCGGATCAGTACGGAGATGTCTGTATTTATCCTCGAAAGGCTATAGAACCTTTAGGAAAAACATCATATTCTTGAAATTCTTATCGTGCGAATTTGTTGATCCGAGTACTAAAATTCTATTGTTATATTCTCTCACAGATGGTGAGGACACGTGCTAGCGGTCAGGATGGACGACCACCAGTACCACCAGCTGTGACCGCTAGAAGCCGAGGATGCAGTCGTGGTCGCGGTAGGGGCAGAGGTATGTCCGGCAAAGCAGCTAGGGCATCACCTGCAGATCCACCAGCCTCCCCATTTCATGATAAGGTCCTAGTTATAGATTCTCCGGAAGCACAATCTTAGGCACCAACTGTGCCCATTATGATTCTAGGTCATTAGAAAGCCTTGGCTCAGCTCTTACCAGTTTGCGCTGGCCTAGCTCAGGAAGTTTCAACCACTACAGCGTAACTAGTTCTCAGGGCAGGGGCGGCTATAAGACTCCCGCCGCTCGCACACCCTAGCAGGTCGTGCATGTACTTCAGACATCCAGGGCGATTCCAGCCAAGCCGGTTGCAGCCGCTCAGGACTATGTAGTTCCTTCCATGCCAGAGGATAAACAATATAAGTTGGAGAGGTTTAGTAGACTTCAGCCTCCGACCTTTAGAGGTGCAGAGGGTGAGGATGCCCAGAGCTTTTTGGATAAGTGTCAGATGATTCTTCGTACAATGGGTACTTTGGAGACTAGCACGGTCGCATTAACTACTTATCAGTTTTCTAGAGGTTCCTTCACTTGGTGGGAGGATTTTGAGAGGCAAAGGCTGATGTGGGATGATTTTACCACTCATTTTAGCCTCTTTTCCTTAGCTTTTATGTTGTTTTAAGTATACAATGAGGTTGTTTTTATTGGTTATTGTGAGATTTTCACGTACATGATTCTACGAGGTGGTTTGAATGGAAGTGAAGTGGAATTGAGCAAAAATGAGGTGAAACATTGCAAAACCCCCAGTTATTTCCACTTCTACGAGTTATTGGTCACAGGTGCGACCTCCGCTTATGCGGATTTACTGCCGCTTCTGCGGAAACTGTGGACTAGGCAAGAACTGCTTCTGCGGTTTAAATCTCACTTCTGCGGGACCACAGAAGCGGTCAATTCTCTGCTTATGCGATCACTTCTATTATGGGACGTCCGCTTCCGCGTTTAATATACCGCTTTTGCGAGACCGCATCAGCGGTTATGTTTCTATTGATGCAGAAGCTATGCATCAGGCCTGGGCAAATTTGGCATTTCATATTTTTCTCACCCCAAATCATTTTATACTCGTCCAAGCAATTTTGGAACATCTTTGGCTTATTTTCAGTCTTCTTAGACTAGGAAGAACAAGTTGGAAGCTTGGGTTTTGCACAAACACACTTGGGTCTTGAAGATTGAAGCTTGTGGTTAAGATTTTGTTACCTATTTATGTTGATTTTTTCATTTCCTTGCTTTGTATTGAATATTTAAGTGTGTAGTATTTTATCCAACACTTGAATCTTGTATATAGGGATATTCATAATTAAAGTGTGATTCCCGATACTTTCACCCCTTACTTGGCAGTAGTTCTCCATTCACTTTCTGGGGAAGTATATGCCGCAGTCTCGAAGAGAGGAGTTGCGCATGCAATTTGAGTTGTTGCGTCAGAGG
Organism: Nicotiana benthamiana; assembly: GCA_034376525.1. Lineage (NCBI taxonomy): Eukaryota > Viridiplantae > Streptophyta > Magnoliopsida > Solanales > Solanaceae > Nicotiana > Nicotiana benthamiana. The sequence goes on from CM067338.1 coordinate 53,662,623, forward strand.
GAGATGACTATGTTGCAGTATGAGTTGAGGTTCTACAAGTTAGCTTGTCATGCCATTTGGTTTGTTCCAACAGGTCGAGAGACAATTAGGAGGTTTGTTAATGGCCTCACATATTAGCTTCGTATCATCATGACCAGGGAGAAGGTGATTGGCGCTACTTTTGAGGAGTTTTTGGATATCGCTTGTGAGATTGAGCATATTCGTCGCCGGGTGAGATAGAAGATGGAGGCCAAGAGGACTCGAGGAACTAGCAGTTATAGTGGCGCTCTTTCGAGAGGTTAGTTACAGCACGGTAGAGGCCTCCCATTTAGGTATGCTCAGCCAGCTTGCCCAGGTTATCGTGGGGTGTCATCGGGTCATGGTTCTCATTAGGGTCAGTCATCACTTAGTGTCCTTCAAGCTCAGAGTTTGTCTCGTGCTCCATCAGTTCAGGGTTCTTCTACAGCGGGTGCATCTTCTAGCTACTCCAATGCGAGGGGCTCTCTTCAGTCCCCTTCTCCAGCACCTGGAAGTTGTGATGAGTATGGAGAGATGGTTCATATATAGAGGCAGTATCCTCGTCGTCTTGCGAGTTCATCTCAACAGAGGGGTCAGCCATCGGCTTCAGTGCCAGTCACTTCACTACCACTCGACAGCCAGCTAGGGGCGGTGGTCAGTAAACTAGGGGTCGTCCCAGACGTGGAAGTCGATTAGGTGGCGGTCGGGACCATTTCTATGCACTTCTAGTTAGACCCAATGCTATTGCTTTAGATGCTATAATCATAAGTTTTGTTTCATTCTTCCACAGAGATGCCTCTATACTATTTGATCCCGGTTCCACATCTTATTATGTGCCATCATGCTTTGCTTTTTCTTTAGGTACGCCACGCGAGTCTCTTACTTTACCTGTTCATGTATCTACCCAGGTGGGCAATACTCTTGTTGTAGACCGTGTGTACCGGTCGTGTCTGTTGACTTTTTGGGGTCTGGAGACCCGAGTGGATCTTTTATTACTGTGTATGGTGGATTTCGATGTCATTTTCATCATGGATTTGCTCTCTCCTTCTCGTGCTATTGTGGATTGTCATGCCAAGAAAACCACCTTGGCTATACAGGGTGTGCCATGGATTGGGTGGCGAGGTGTGACAGATTATGTTACCAGTAGAGTGATATCATTCTTGAAGGCCAAAAGTATGGTTGGGAAGGGTTGTCTTTCGTATCTAGCATTCGTGAGGGATGTCGGTGCTGAGACTCCGAATATTGATTATGTTCTTGTTGTCAAGGATTTTCCTGATGTGTTCCATGCAGACCTACCAGGCATGCCACCGGACAGGGATATTTATTTTGATATTGACCTGGTGACGGACACTCAGCCCATTTCTATTCCTCCGTATCGTATGGCCCCAATGGAGTTCAAGGAGTTAAAGGAGCAGCTTTAGAAACTCCTTGAAAAGGGGTTCATTCGGCCTAGTGTGTCATCTTGGGGTGCACCGGTTATATTTGTGAAGAAAAAGGATGACACAATGAGGATGTGTATTGATTATAGGAAATTGAACAAAGTAACAGTTAAGAACGAGTATCCTTTGCCTTGCATTGATGATTTATTCAACCAGCTTCAAGGAGCGAGAGTGTTCTCCATGATTAATCTCCGTTCGGGCTATTTCTAATTGAAGATCAGGGACTCGAATATTCTTAAGACGACTTTGAGGACCCGATTTGGTCATTATGAGTTCTTGGTGATGTCTTTTGGGCTGACCAATGCCCCAGCAATGTTCCTACATTTGATGAACAACATGTTCCAGCCATATCTCGAATCATTTGTCATAGTCTTCATTGATGATATTCTATTCGCGTAGTCAGGAGGAGCATGCAGATCATTTGAGAGTTGTGTTGCAGTGACTGAGGTAGGAAAAACTTTATGTAAAATTCTCCAAGTGTGAGTTTTGGCTCATTTTAGTGGCTTTCTTGGGGCATGTGGTGTCCAGGGAGTATTCAGTTTGATCCCAAGAAGATAGAGGCGGTTCAGAGTTGTCCCAGAATGTTCTCAGCCACAGAGATTCACAACTTTCATGGTTTGATAGGCTATTATCTTTGGTTTGTTCAGGGATTCTCATCTATGACATAGCCCTAGACAAAGTTGACTGAGAAGGGTGATCTATTTGTGTAGTCGGACGAGTGTGAGGATAGCTTTCAGAAGCTCAATGACAACTTTCACCACAACTCCAGTGTTGTTTTTACCATCAGCTTCAGGTTCATATATCATGTATTGTGATGTTTTGAGAGCTGGCATTAGTTTTGTTTTGATGTAGAAGGGTAGAGTTCTTGCTTATGCTTCTCGTCAATTGAAGCCCCATGAGAAGGACTACTCCATTCATGATTTGGAGTTGGCTACCATAGTTCATGCAATAAAGATTTGGAAACTTATCTGTATGGTGTGTCTTGTGAGGTGTTTACTGATCATTATAGTCTTCAGCACTTGTTCAAGGAAAAGGATCTTTATTTGAGGCAGCGAAGATGGTTGAAGTTGCCGAAGGATTATGATATCACTATATTGTACCATATGGGAAAGGCCAATGTGGTGGTCGATGCTTTGAGCCGAAAGGTAGTGAGTATGGGAAGTTTGGCATATATTCCATTATGGGAGAGACCTCTTGCTGTTGATGTTCAGACTTTGGACAATCGGTTTGTGAGGTTGGATATCGGAGCCCAGTCGGGTATTAGCTTGTGTGGTTTCTCGGTATTCCTTATATAATCGCATCAGAGAGCACCAGTATGATGATTCACATTTTCTAATACTTAAGGATAGAGTTTAGAATGATGATGCTAGAGACATGGCCATTGGTGATGATGGGGTGTTGAGGATGCAGGGCCGGATTTGTGTGCCGAATGTAGATGGGCTTTGGGAGTTTCTTCTGGAGGAAGACCAAAGCTCGCGGTATTCAATTCATTCGGGCGCCGAAAAGATGTATCAAGATTTGATGCATCAATATTGGTGGAGAAGAATGAAGAAAGACATTGTTGGATTTGTAGCTCTGTATCTCAATTGTCAGCTGGTGAAATATGAGCATCAGAGACCTGGTGGCTTGCTTCAGCGAAAGGATTTATAGAGGGGAAGTGGGAGAGATTTACTATGGACTATGAAGTTGGACTACCACAAACTTTGAAGAAGTTCGATGCTATTTAGGTGATTATGGATCGACTGACTAAGTCCCTGCACTTCATTCCTATGTGTACCATATATTCTTAAGAGCAGTTGCCAGAGATCTATATCAGGGAGATAGTTCATTTGCATGGTATCCCAGTTTCCATCATTTCAGATAGGGGCACTCAGTTTACTTCACAGTTTTGGAGGTCTGTGCATCGATAGTTGGGTACTCAATTGAGAAGAGCTTAACTTTTCACCCTCAGACGGACGGTAGTTCGAGCGCACTATTCAGATATTGGAGGACATGTTGCATGCTTGTGTTATTGATTTCGGAGGGTCATGGGATTAGTTTCTATCTCTTGTAGAGTTTAATAATAACAACAACTACTAATCGAGTATTCACATGGCTCCATATGAGGCTTCGTACATTAGTCAGTGTAAATCTCCAGTTGGTTACTCGAGCCCGTTGGAGCAAGGTTATTGGGGACATATTTGGTGAAGGATGCTTTGGATAAGGTGAAGGTGATTCAGGAGAGGCTTCGTACAGCACAATCGAGGCAAATATGCTGATAGGAAGGTTCGAGATGTGTCCTACATGGTTGGTGAGAAGGTTCTGTTAAAGGTTTCGCCCATGAAGGGTGTTACGAGATTTAGGAAGAAAGGGAGATTGAGTCCTCGGTTCATTTGGCATTTTGAGGTGCTTCGGAGGATTGGGGAGGTGGGTTATGAGCTTGCTTTGCCACCCTACTTGTCGAGTGTGCATCCGATATTTCATGTTTCTATTCTCCGAAAGAATATTGGGGATTCGTCTCATGTTCTTGATTTCAACACGGTTCAGTTGGATGATGATTTGACCTATAATGTAGAGCCATTAGCTATTTTGCTTCGTCATGTTCGAAAGTGGAGGTCAAAGGATATAGCTTCAGTGAAGGTGCAATAAAGAGGTCGGCTCGTGGAGGAGGCTACCTGGGAGACCGAGCGAGAGATGCAGATCATATATCCTCAAATGTTTGAGGCTTTAGGTATGATTCTTTACTCGTTCGAGGATGAACATTTGTTTAAGTTGGGGAGGATATGACTATCCGGCTAGTAATGTCATGATTTACCGCTCTGTTTCCCCAATATCTGCTTCTTTTTGCTTTGTCTATCCGTGTTTTGTGGTATCGGGTTGGTCAGATCGAATCCGGAATGCCTTTGGTAAGGCTTGAGACACTTAGTTTCTTTGGAATAAGTTAAGTTGGAAAAGTCAACCGGATATTGACATATGTGTTAGAGGGCTCAGATGTGAATTCCGATGTCTCAGATAGCTTCGGGAGGTAATTTAGGACTTAGGAGTGTGAGCACAATCTGGTTTTAGAGGTTCGGAGTAGATTTAGGCTTGAATGGTGAAGTTGATTTTTTGGCGATTTTTGTTTGGTAGGCGAGATTTTGATATAGGGGTTGGAATGGAATTCCGAGAGTTGTAGTAGTTCCGTTTGGTCGTTTGGGTTGTGTGCACAAAATTTCATGTTATGTGGTTTGGCTGGGTTTTTGATCAAAAGCGGAATTCAGAAGATTTTAGAATGTTTGGCTTGAATATGAGGTGTTTTGGTTTATTTGATGTTGTTTGAGGTATTTTGAAGATTGGTACACGTTTAAATAAGGTATTGGAATATGGTTGTGCTTTTGGTTGAGGTCCCGCGGGCTTCAGGGTGATTTCGGATTGTTGACGGGAGAGTCTGAGACTTTGTTGTAGCTGCAAAATTTGCTGCTTCTGGTGTTTTTGCACCTGCAGATTTGGGACCGTGTGTGCGGCGCTACATATGTGAAAGAGTGACCGCTGAAGCGAAATCTGGAGAAGTTGGCAGGAACCGTAGAAGCAGTTGGAAGACCGTACATGCGGTGGCATAGGAGCGGATATTTGATCGCAGATGCACAAAGGGAATTTAAGTGAGGACCACATATGGTGGTCTTGACCGCAAATGCGGTACGGCAGAAGCGAAAGTTCGCTTGCAGATGTGAAATTGCCTTTGTAGAAAGTATAAATTGGGTCCTTTGCGATTTTGAGCTATTTTCATCATTTCTATTTCGGCTTTAGAGCTTTTTGGACAATTTGAAAGAAGGATTTCAATAGAACTTCATTGAGGCAAGGAATTTGGACTTAAAACTTTTTCCTATGCTATTGTTTCAAGGATTAGAGCTATAATTAATTGAATTTAAGGGTTAATAATTGGGGAAGTTAGGGCTTGGAAACTTAGAAGTTTGTTTGCGGATTTGAAAGCCCATTTGAAGTCGGATTTCAAAACTTTTGATATGTATGAACTCGTAAGGAGATAAGAAATCTATTGATGTATAAATTATTGAATTTCGAGACATGGGCCCGACGATCGGGTTTTGGTAATTTTGGGATTTGTGTCACTTATTGCTTGTTTTCACTTGGGCTTCGTTACTTTACCCTATTTTGACGACTTCGTTCTGATTTTTGATAGATTCGATGCGACTGGAGGCCGATTTGAGTGGCAAAGGCTTCGCGAGCTAGAGATATGGACGGTTGGAGGTGAGTAATGATTGTAAATGATATTTTGAGGGTTCGAAATCTCGGATTGCACATCGTTGCTCTATATTAAGGTGATGCAGATGATTGATGATGAGTGTGGGGTCGTACACTGATAAGGATTGTGACTTAGTTCGTCTCGAATGGCTATTTTACCACATATTTTATTGAAATCTATTTGCTATCATAATTATTTGGGCCCAATGCCATACTTGGGATTCTAGCGAACTATTTGAACCCTTCACATTTATATATTGATATTTCCTCACTGTTTTGACTTATTACCTGAACTCAGTCATGTTATTTTCCACTGTTTTCATACTCAGCCATATTTACTCCTTTTTAATACTTAAAAGATAATTAGGCTGAGAACTACTATTTTGCTATTGCCCGAGTGGCTTTTGAGGACTTTTGACTGTGTAAGGCCGATGGCCAATATTGTGAGGAAACACTGATCATGATTTGATGCCGAGAGCCTAAGATATGTATGCCATGAGGTGGCTTGATTGATATGAGGTGGAGATCCTAGTAATGATGTCACGAGATGGCTTGATATAGTGCTTGGGCTGTAAGAGGCCCCTCCAGGAGTCTGTACACCCCCAATGAGCGTCTCTACTTATTGTGATATGAGATTGAGATCAAGGGGCTAGTATTGTTCTGACATTTTGCCCAAGGGGCGGATTACTTGATACTATGCCTGAAGGGCAAACCTTTATGTGTTTATTTTCCTTAATTTCCTGTCAATTACTTGCTTAATTGCTGAAAAAGGCTCTTTCATGAAGTGTAATTTGAATTTAAGGATTTTTACCTATCCCTTACTAATTTACTATATCATTATAGCATGCTTTGTGCATTATGTGATTTCCTACTTTCAGTATTTATTTATGATTATTACTCACTGAGTTGGAGTACTTACTTTACTCCCTGCACCCTGTGTGCAAATTCAGGCGTAGCTGGTTCCGCTCCCGAGTGGTGATCATTTTCGGCTCAGGCAGATCCAAGGAGTCTCTAGGTAGCTGTTGGTGTTCGCAGCCCGGAGCTCTTCCCTATCCTATTTATTCATGTTCTTAGTTTCTTTATTAAACTCTGTAGCTTGATTTGGAGTATTTCAGATCATTTAGATGCTCATGACTAGTGACACCCTGGTTTCGGGTAGTGTTGGGTTATTTTATGCTATTGTCTGTTTAAACTCTAGATATTTAGTCATGCTTCAGACAGTTTCTTCCTGTTTAACTATTTAAAAATTGAATTGGGAATAGTTGGCCGGCCTTGTATTCATGTGAGGTGCCATCACGAACGATTTTGGTTTATGGTCGTGATAATTGTGTAGATCCAGATGTAGGGACATTTATCAGCACTAGATCTATCTGTCTGACCTAGCTTCGAAAGGCGAGACAAACCTTCAACGTTGGCTGCAGTTTTAACTTGTCTTTTCTTATGTACCATTGCTTTAGTTCAAACAATATTATTATTACTTAGTTTTTAGATTGTATCTGTTGTGGAACTCATGAATCTGTATTTACTAGTTTCAAGGGATTTATCTTGTATTGGAATTACTTTGATACAATGAGATTTTTGGACTTATGCTATTTCTATAATTTCTTTTGTTTTGACTCTTTATTGTTAAGTATCGACTTGCCTAGCCAGTGTGTTAGGCGTAATCACGACGGAATGGAATTTTGAATCGTTATATTTAGACTCCTCAAAAGATCTCCAACGAAACCCCATCTTCGCACAGGCTAACGCGGCCTTACTTATTCAGGGGGAGCCTCGAAAATCACAGTTAAGAGGAAGATCCTTGGCCCCTCTTCATTCTCCACAGGGTTCGAAACCTTTCTTCAACATAGGTGACAAGCTAGCAGAATGCTTTACCAAATGCACCAACCAACCTCTGGTGTCGGGCCTACGTGTGCTAACTCCAACTAGGAAACTACTACTGCTTGGGCCTAAGCTCTTGAACCGGCAGGAAGATACGCGAAGGATCAAATCATAGAGATAGTAGATCGTAAAAGTGAAGAAGATTTCCTCTCCTTTCAGTCGAGCATGCCCGCCCTTTAGCACCATCTTACATAACTTGACCCTTAGTTTAATACCGATCAAAATTGTTAATTTTAAACTTTTCCAATAAAGAATTATTATTATGTTAAATACCCCAAAAAGCCGAAACCTCTTATTTCGGTCCAATATCACTCATTTGAAGTAGTTCAAAATTTTAAAAACACCCAATTTTCAAGATTGAAGCTCAAGTATCAACAACGGCCATTATCGGAGTTCTTTCAACCAAGGAAAAATAGTGCAGTGACATGTTGAGGGAGGAAAATACATTTTTATTTTTTTATAAGGTAAAAAAATATATCTTAATATTTTTTGGTTTACTTTTATTATTTATTACTTTGACCAAATCGTACATTTTTTTTACTTCTGGGCTGATTTAGAACGTTCCATAAAAGAACTAGCTTAATTAGCCGTCATCATAAATGGAATCTAAAGTTTTACGAATTAAAATTTAAGATTGATGTTTATCTCAAAGTTTTCATTCACTTTATAAGCATAAATTAATCAAATAAATGGAGGGCCAATCATAGCAGATCGTAATAAATTCAAAGATCAAAGGGATAAAGTATAAGAGACAACAATTATATGTTAAAGGGAGGAAGATGAAGATCTTTTACTACTGATATTGGTTTGGTCTGACTCTCCATAGAGAGGTTCAGAGCCTTACAATGATATCTTCTCGCTTCTTTTAGAAGTAGATCTGAAGAAGAAGAAGAAGCCCCCTTTTTAGGGTTCTTTCTCTTAGTGTTTATAGCCAGGGATCTGCCAGCTGGCTCCTAGGGGCTGGGACCACATAGAGGGGAAGCCCTCGTAAGAACGGCCAGGCCGTGGCCTTAGTTGTCAAATCGGATAACCGCCCGATAATCTTGTGAATAAATGGCCATATCATTTATTAGTCATAAATGGGATTTAATAAATGCGTTGATCTTATTCATTATCATGAGATCGAGTTTTGACCCATACAGATAGTCCCTCCGCTTATTGAGGTCGGGCTCAGGCCGAGCTAGATGAGCGGATTCCGCCAATAACCGTAGTTGCTTATGCGTTGGGGACCATCGTATCCCTTTATTATTCAGAGATGGCCGTAACCATTCGTACTTTTAGGTATGGCCGTAGTCATTTTTACTTTAGAGATAGCGTAGCCATTTTTACTTTGCAGATGGCCGTAACCATTTTTTCTTTGGAGATGGCTGTAGCCATTTTTACTTTGGAGATGGCCGTATTCATTTTTACTTTAGAGATGGTCGTAGCCATTCTTACTTTAGAGATGGCCATAGCCATGTTTACTTTGGAGATGGCCATAGCCATTTTTGCTTTGGAGATGGACGTAGCCATTTTTACTTTGGAGATGGCCGTAGTCATTTTTACTTTAGAGATGGCCGTAGCCATATTTACTTCGGAGATGGACATAACCATTTTTGCTTTGCAGATGGCTGTAGCCATTTTTACTTTGGAGATGGCCGTAGTCATTTTTTCTTTAAAGATGGCCGTAGCCATGTTTACTTTGGAGATGGCCATAGCCATTTTTTTCATTGGAGATGGATGTAGCCATTCTTACTTTGGAGATGGCCGTAGCCATTCTTACTTTGGAGATGGCCGTAGCCATTCTTACTTTAGGGATGGCCGTAGCCATTTTTACGCGTGCCTGTAGAGAATATGATCACGCTTACCGCGTATAAGGGGGACATCGTATGCATAGTGACGCATGGGGCGTGCCTCTGATATCTTGAGGTCGTCACAAGCGTTTCATGGGGGACGCGCCGATTGAGGGTTGAATGACCGTTCAGTGGTATCTGCCATAATGGTTCCCATTACTGTAGGCCTGAACCATTTCGTGGTAGGTCAGGTAGTTAATGGTGACCTTAGGGATTCATGAAGGTCATTTATGCTTTGTCTATAAATAAGGGGTTGTATCGTTCAGTTCCCACTTTTCCGATATTTGTCTAAATGAAATTCTAAGAGAGATAGAACTTCTTGTTTTCAGATTTGTTTAGTCTTTTACTCCTCGTTAATTCATTCTCCGTCATTTTCGTCGGATCTTCATCTTCTCCTGATTTTGTGGTGAATTTTGCCATTTCTCTTTCGTTATGCTGATAATGGCGAGCAATTCTCGTTCGGATATAGCTCTGATGGCGGTCACGGCGGTTGAGGGCCCATCTACGGTGATGAGAACGACCGATTTCCAAATGTTGACCGGCTCCCGTCGGCGACTGACATTCTCTTTCTGTCCGGTGGCCCGACAACTGATTTCTCTGACCCCGAGGGAGACGATCAAGTGGATGAGGTTCCACTGCTGGGGGAAGTTGGCATTGCTCAGCTGAAGGAGCAGTGCGATATTCCTTGCTTCGGCGACATTATCCTAGCCAGGAGCGGCGAAAAGGTACACGTCGACCACCAAGGGTACTGTTCTTTTACATCTACCCTTTTAAGTTGGGATTTAGGATTCCTCTCCCCATGCTGGTGGTGGACTTTTGTCGCTACTACAGGGGTGCCCTGGTCAGCTCGCCCCTTCTTGCTACAAATTATTGGTGATGCAGATCAAATATGTAGAGTTGGAACGGAGTGAGATTACTCTTGGGCACGTGCTAACTCTGTACGCCCCTCAGAGGGTACACGACACCATGTTTCGGTTGGTCACTATGAGGAGGCACGCCAAAAGGCTCGTGAAGCCCGCCTCGACTGTGGTTTTGACCCGTCTATGCCTCGGGGCAGTGATGGCGCTGATAATGCTGAAGGGGGCGCTGGGGGCGCCAACTGAACAAATGGAAAAATTTATAATGTTTTCTTAGTTTTTGTTCTCTTTTTCTCTTTATTCTTTGCCGGCCTTGGGCCAATGTAATTGGGGGTAACCCCATGTAAATATTGTAAATATATGTGGGTTTCTTCTTTTCTGTTTGTTTTGTGTCGAATACATTATATTATTTTTACCCGTTTGTAAGGGCTTTGCTTTAGAATTTCCCTGTGGGCATGTTAATAGTCTCGACTGGTTAGGTGGTTTCGACCATTGAATAATCGACCCTTTTCCTTAGGAGGCGATTTATGCGGATGGACTTGGCCATATATAGACTCTCTTGGTAATAACCTTCCTCCACTTAGGGGAGTGGGTTTTATCCATGTCTGGGCAGAGGCGGCACATAGCCTTAGTCCCAGTTCGGGCTTAGTCGAACTACTGGCCGTGGTAACGAAAAATGCGGCCTTGTAGTTTCGACTTGGGCCGAACACTTTAGTTTCTAGTTAGTCGTATTTACTTGAATGGCGAGGGCTCTAGGCCCGACCCGTAGTTCATTCGTGCTTGGGCATTTGGAGGCGTTTGTCCTTGCTTGATCACGGCCCGTCTCATAGCCTCGTGGACGTGTGTCCTTGGCTTTGATTCATCCGTGGTTGAGTTTGTGGCTTTTGTGACGGAGGTGTGTAGCCAGAGTCTTGGTTCAATTCATAATTGAATTCTTTTGTAATTCATAATTGCAGGGGCACTTTGCCTGAGTTCTGGTCCAATTCGCAGTTGAACCTTTGTAATATTTGAAGGTGCATAGCCTGAGTTATTATTCAATCGTAGTTGAACCTTTGTAATATTTGAAGGCGCATAGCCTGAGTCCCAGTTCAAACGTAGTTGAAACTTTGTAATATCTGAAGGCGCATAGCCTGAGTTGTCGTTCAACCGTAGTTGAACTTTTGTAATATTTGAAGGTGTGTAGCCTGAGTCGAAGGCACGTAGCCTGAATTGATGTTCAACCTTAGTTGAACGTTTGTAATATTTGAAGGCGCACAGCCTGAGTCCCAGTTCAACCGTAGTTGAACCTTTGTAATATCTGAAGGCGCATAGCCTCAGTTGTCGTTCAACCGTAGTTGAACTTTAGTAATTTTTGAAGGCGCGTAGCCTGGGTCGAAGGCACCTAGCCTGAATTGACGTTCAACTGTAGTTGAACTTTTGTAATTTTTGAAGGCGCGTAGCTTGAGTTGAAGACACGTAGCCTGAATTGACGTTCACTGTAGTGGAACTATTGTAATATTTAAAGGCGCATAGCCTGAGTCCCAACTTAACCGTAGTTGAACCTTTGTAATATCTGATGGCGTACAGCCTGAGTTGTCATTCAACCGTAGTTGAACTTTTGTAATTTTTGAAGGCGCTTAGCTAAGGTCGTAGGCACATAGCCTGAATTGATGTTCAATGGTAGAACTTTTGTAATTTTTGAAGGCGCCGAGCTTGAGTCGAAGGCACGTAGCCTGATTCCCAGTTCAACTGTAGTTGAACCTTTGTAATATTTGAAGGGGCGTAGCCTGAGTTGTCGTTCAACCATAGTTGAAACTTTGTAATAGTTGAAGGTGCATAGCCTGAGTTGTCGTTCAATCGTAGTTGAACCTTTGTAATATTTGATGGCGCATAGCTTGAGTTGAAGGCACGTAGCCTGAGTCCCAGTTCAACGTAGTTGAACCTTTGTAATATCCGAAGGCGCATAGCCTGAGTTATCGTTCAACCGTAGTTGAACTTTTGTAATTTTTGAAGGCGCGTAGCCTGGGTCGAAGGCACGTAGCATGAATTCATGTTCAAACTGTAGTTGAACTTTTGTAATTTTTGAAGGCGCATGGCCTGAGTCGAAGGCACGTTGCCTGAATTGACGTTCAACAGTAGTTGAACCTTTGTAATATTTGAAGACGCATAGCCTGTATCCCAGTCCAACGGTAGTTGAACCTTCGTAATATCTGAAGACGCATAGCCTTAGTTGTCGTTCAACCATAGTTGAACTATTGTAATTTTTGAAGGCGCGTAGCCTGGGTCAAAGGCATGTAGCGTGAGTCCCAGTTCAACCGTAGTTGAACCTTTGTAATATTTGAATTCGCATAGCCTGAGTTGAAGGCACCTAACCTGAGTCCGAGTTCAACCTTAGTTTAACCTTTGTAATATTTGAAGTCGCGTAGCCTGAGTTGTCGTTCAACCGTAGTTGAACCTTTATAATATTTGAAGGCGCGTAGCCTGAGTTAGAGAGATACTTTCATGCTGTCCTCCCTTTTGGCAGGACCCCGTGCGGAAAGGGGGCGAGGTACCTTAGGCCTGCTTTCCCCATAGGGATGGGGGATCTGTTACTTCTTCTTCTTCTTCCCTTTGCTCGGAGACGTGGGGATGTGGAAGCAAGCTCATCTCGAGTTTTGTGACTTCTCCTCATACGATATGCCACTTGGGATCGCTCGAGTTGGGCTGTTCATTTTCCATTTTCGGTCTAAGGATAAACTATGTGATTCTGCTATGAAATCCCCACAGACGACGCCAAATTGTTTAGATCAAAGTTTTCATTCACTTTATAAGCATAAATCAATTGAAATAAATGGAGGGCCAATCATTGCAGATCGTAATAAATCCAAAGATCAAAGGGATAAAGTATAAGAGACAACAGTTGTATGTTAAAGGGACGAAGATGAAGATCTTTTATTAATGATATTTGTTTGGTCTGCCTCTCCATAGAGAGGTTCAGAGCCTTACAATGATGTCTTCTCTCTTCTTTTAGAAGTGATCTGAAGAAGAATAAGCAGCCCCCTTTTTTGGATTATTTCTATTAGTATTTATAGCCAGGGATATGCCAGCTGGCGCCTAGGAGTTGGGACCACATAGAGGGACACCCTCGTAAGGACTGCCAGGCCTTGGCCTTAGTTGTCAAATCGGATAACCGCCCGATAATCTTGTGAATAAATGGTCATACCATTTATTAGTCACAAATGAGCTTTAATAAATGCGTTGATCTCATTCGTTATCATGAGGTCGAGTTTTGACCCATACAATTGAAATCCTTTAAAATAACTTGAAAAAGGATGACGCCTTTATACATGTATAATTCAATTTTATAGTTCACAAATGATCTCGAATGCAAATTTAGAGTGTGATTACCGGCTCAACTCAACACCATGTCACACACATGCTTAAAATATTTGGGGTTGACACACGGAGTTGGGTGTAGGAGCTAGTTTAATTACGAAAAGTTAGTCCTAATATCAATAAAAAGAAATAGAGCGTTGAAAGAAAAACCTTATGCAAGATTGGAGCATTCAAAACCAATTTGACTAACATTTAAATGAATCTAAGCGATGATTAATTAACGTTAACTAAAGCTTAAGGTGGTTGACGCTTGAAGTAATAAAAAAGTGAAATATAAACTAGAAACAAGACAGTAGAGACGCCGAGACGTGATTAGATAGGAAAGAAAGGCGCATTAAGATAAACGAGGAGGCCGTGAGTAATTGGAATATCTTTGACTATATGTAACTTGGGAGACTTTCTAAATTAAATAGATGTGAAAATGGTAAGCGTGTAAATTCGGTAAACGGCTTCGATTGAAACGACGTAGTGGTAAATTTCTACCTAGTAAGATTGTGAGAACAATATTTTCTTCTTTTCAGTTTATATACGATGATGCTAATATAAGATTCTAGATATTCTCAACAATAATGACAATATAAAAATAGCGTAAAAATTAAAAAGATAATCGCATCAACCCGATAGGTCGTTTTAAGTATTAGTATTCCGTCTCATGCTTTAAGAAAATGAATAGCCTAATTTGATTATTTATGACTTGAGTGTCTGGTCCGTTTTGATAGGGGTGGATATATTTTGGGCAAGCCCAAAATCCAAATCAAAATTCGAAGTTCTTGGATTTTTGGTTCGGATTTTCGAATTATGAATTGGATTTTGGATTTAATTTTTAAAATTTTTGGATTTCGGATTGGATATTGGATTTGATACTTCGAATTTTTGGATATCTGGAAATCCGAAATTCTTATAATTTATATTTAGTCCATTATCCATATGTAATCAGTAATAAGTTCAATACCCTACCTATTAGATATTATCATATATGTTCAATATTAATTACTAAGTTATTATGCGAATACTTTCTATTTGGACATGGTTTTACTATTTCTACTTCTTATCTGTCATATTAACGTCTCTATTGTAATATTTTTTATTACTTTAGTATTTCATTCGGATGATTGCGGTGAAATGAAGAACTTTTTAGGCAATTTTAACACGAGTACTTCATTTTGGATATTCATTTTTGTAAAAAGAAGAAACATCTCAACTTATAAGCTCATAACCAAAAATTCTAAATATCCAAACCGATTAATTCCAAATAGAACATAAAAAATCTGATCCTATCCGAACTTATTTGGATTGGATTTGGATTGTCATTTCTTCAATCAAAAACTGAAAATCCAAACGAAAATTTCATATGCAATTCAAAACTGCTCGAATGTCCACCCCTACGTTTTGGTTTCCGAAAAGTTTAATGTGATTTTTTAAAGAAAACTTTATTTTGAAACTTAAAAGTTGTTAGAGTTTACCGCGGCCAATTGTCTTGACAAATTACCCTATATCGATGTTTTGACGATTCTGGTAGATTCCTCTGATGATTTTAAACTTGTACGTTGTGACAACCCGACTGGTGGTTCTAAGCTTTATCATTCGTTTGGAAGTTTGAGCTCTTGAGTAGCTTCATATGACGATAACTTGCGTATATGGTTGGTTGTGGTGTTCGAGAGTTTCGGGGTCTATTTGGTAGAGAAATTTTGAATTTGAAAGCATTAAGTTGGAATAATTGACTGAGGTTTGACTTCCATTAGAACGACAAAGCAACAGCATTTTGATTGTTCGAATAGATATGTATGGTAATTCTAGGCTTAGGCATATGCCGGGAATTGGATTCGGAGGTTCCTGGATTGATTTGGCATTTTTTGTTGAAAGTTGGCAATTTGAACATTTTGGATTTTTCTAAGTTTGACCATGATTTAACTTTATGGCTATCAGGATCAAATTTTTGTTTCGGGACTTGGAATAAGTCTGTTCCATTATTTGGAACTTGCGTGCATAGTTTGAAAGCTTTAGAACCACGTGTGCCTTGCATATGGTTTTGAAAATTATTTTTATCGAAATAGCTGCACGCATTTTAGCCCAACTTATCTAACCACGTGGCTTAGAGTAATTCTGTTACTAGCAACACGCATGTCAAGCCCACTTTATTTTACCGCATGTGTATCAACCCTTATCCTTATATGACAACATGCGTGTGTATATATATATATATATATATATATATATATATATATATATATATATATATAACTCGCATCACAAGAATCCATATGCCAAAACTTGCCAAAATAAACAATACAATTTTTTTCATAACAAATAGCTCAATGCTCAACCATAATGTGTACAAGAATCTCCATAATAACATAATTAACGAGAAATAATGAACAAGGAAAGTTGTTTCAAAAATCAACTACAACCTCAATGTAATACTAATTATCGCTGCTTCAATGTCAATATCCCAACAGGAAGATAATTCCCACGAAATAATAACTTCAAGTAAGAAAAATGCAGCTATGAAGACGTAACAAGACAATAAGGAAGGCAACCACTTCAACTGAACCATATGAGAGCAAATATAACAAGTGAGAGATGTGATAAGTGCTAACAACGTCAAATAAAGCATGTAAGAGTGGATTAATAATGCTTGATATAACATGTTATGACAGTTCAATTAAAGGTATGGAAAGAGTCTAAATAACCTAAATCGGTCAAAAACCACATAAATCACATGTACAAATCACCACCTTCTGCACACGTCTTTCACATAACACAAAATTAACACAAATCCTAAGCGATAGTTACCCCACAAAAAGTTAGTCAAGATACTTACCTCAGCTAGGCCAACTCGTTCCTTGAAAAAATAGCTTTACCCCTAGAATTTTCCTCCACACGACTCAAATATAACCAAAAATCACTTAATATCATCAATCAGTGCAAGGAAAACCAATTACAACTGATAAAGTTATGATCTTTATATATTTTCTAAAAAGTCAACCCCAGGACTTTCCGGTCAAAACCCCTATCCAAGGGTAGATTCCGACTACCCATAATACCAAGAATCTATATGTATTTCTAGTTTTCAAATCTGAGTCCAAATCAACTCTCAAAACCCAATTCTTTATATTTCAAAACTTTGACAAAAATTCCCAATTTTCTTCTTTGATTCTCATAAATTTGATGTAAAATCTATGATATAATCATGAAATATAGTTGGAATTTGATTAAAATCACATGCCCAGTGTTTGTAGATTAAAATTCCTCCCCCAAATCGCCACCAACTGAGTCTAGGATTCTATAATGAGAGAAAATAATGTGAAATACCAACTCCTTCCCCTGTTGTTCAGTTGCAAATGTTACAATTGCGAACAAAAGCTCAGAATGGCAACTATTGACATACCGAGGAGATGTTGCAATTGTGACATATACTTCACAAATTAGAAGGCTGCCCTCCTCGCAATTTTGAGAAAAACATCACAAATATAAATTGTCCTATTATATACGGTAAAATCGGAGGGTCTGATTTTCCATCATTACGATGCCTTGTAGGCACGTCTCGAAGGCTCGAGACCACGGTTGAGTTTCACCCCTCGGGATTATGGACGCTCAACCTCGGGGCAGTATGAGACTGACAGTTACGGAAAGAAATTGGGGAGTTCCCAAGGCGTGAAGCTAGAGCCGACAAAGTCTATCAGGCTAGTCTGAGCCCGTATCATGGCATTAACTAGCTGTCCCATCTCCATATCTTTGTAATAAATAAACTTATACCATGTTGGGAATCTCCCTCTTATATAAAGGGGATCCTTGTCATTTTGTAAACACCTGTTGCTTAATATAAATACACAAGAATATTCTCTCTACTCTCTAGCTTATTATCTTTATCTTATTACTTTATTTATTACTCAAATTTATTGTGTTCTAATTAAAGTTAATAATTTATTGCTTATATTGGCCATAAAGAGCCATCATTGATTTTTTTTTTAACTGTTAGTCTCCACGACCACCCTCGATAGCTACCAGCCGAGCTTCAAACTCGACCCCAAGGCCCTCACATAGATGTAACGATCCGACCAATCGCTTTGGGAAATTAAGCTCCATTCAATTGTATAAGGTATGGAATAACTTTGGGATAGGATTACCGACTTGCGTGCATGGTGGAATTCGGCTTTTGGATGGATTAAAGTAAAATTGGAAGAAGAAACCTTGTTTTGGAAGTTAAAATGATGAAAAGCCAACCGGAATTGGACTTTTGTGTAAAAAACCCCAAAATGGATCATGGATGATCTGATTAGCTTTGTATGGTACTTTTGGACTTTGGCGCGCGTCGGGATTCAGATTTGGTGGTCCGTAGAGCAAATTGAGGCATTTCGGTTGAAGTTGAAGTTGGAAAATAAAAAAGTTTGACCCACTGTTGACTTTTGGGATATCGGGGTCGGAATGCGATTCCGAGAGTTGGAGCAGCTCCATTATGTTATTTTAGACTTGTCTGCAAAAATTGGCGTCATTCCAAGTTGAATTAATAGGTTTCGACATGAGATTCGATATTTGAAGATTTGGAAGTTCATATGCTTGATTTTTTGTTGAATTCGTCGTTTCGATGTTGTATTATGTGATTTGTAACTTTGAACGAGTCCACATTAGGTTACATGACTTGTGTGTGTGATTAGATAGGGTCCCGGTGGCCTCGGGTGTGTTTCGAATTGGCTACGGGTCATTTTCACTTGTTTTTGAACTGCTGCCTTCTGCTTCTGATATCCTCTTTCGTGTTTGCGGGCATCATCTCGCGTTCCCAAAGCTTTATTTTTGGTCACTAATATCCTTCTTCGCATTTGCGTTTAGAGCCTCGCGTTCGCGAACATCTGCCTCTCCTTCCATGGCATTCACGTTCCCATTCTGGCGTTCGCGTAGTTTGGCCATTTCACTCTTCGCGTTCACGTACAGGCTTACCCGTTCGCGAAGGGCAGTCCCTGGGCCACCTGATTCTTCTTCTTCGCATTCACAGGCACATTTTCACGTCCGCAATGAGTTATAGAGCCCCTTCACTTTTTCTTCGTCGCGAACACGATGCTTCTTCCGCGTTCGCGATGACCAGTTAACTGGGCAGACATAATTTAATCCCAATTTTGAGGTTTCACCATTTTATCATATTTTGACTTCTAGTGCTCGGTTCTTGGTGATTTTTGAAGAGATTTTTACCTGGCAAACTTGGTATGTAATTCTCACTCGATTTAGGCCAATTTTCATGAATCTTTTCTTAATTTCATCCTTTAATTTCAGATTTTGAATAAAAATTTGGTAGAACTTCATAGACTGAATTATTGTGTTTTGAGGGGCTGTTTGACCTCTGATTTGAGAGATTTTTATATTTTTTTACTCGTGAGAGTACGAGGGTTCTGAAAATGTTAAATATATTCGGGCCCAAGATGTTGGCCTGAGGGGCATTTTTGTCATTTTACCTAATTTTGAGCTTTAACTTTGAATTAAATAATAGAATCAGTCGCTTGAGATGTTAATTATAATGTGTGATTTAATTCAATAGATTTGGCCATTTGGAGTTGAGAACTCGTGGAAAGAACGTAGTTGCTAGTTGATTTTAGCCGGTTTGAGGTAACTATCTTGCCTAACTTTGGGGGACTTCCCCTTAGGATTTGTGTCTTCTTTGTTGACTGTATTCCTTGTACGCGAGGTGACGTGTGCGTGCTCAGATGTATTTGTAAAAAATTGTCCCTTTTAGATTCTTAGATCCTTGAAATCACCGGGCATGAAGCTATTTCTTAATACGATTGAGTTCCCCTATTATTAGTTTCGCCTCTACATATATTACTTGGAATTTATTTGCCCTTATTGGTGTATTATTGTTACCTAATTGACTTTAACTTGGTTAACTATATATATTCACCCTTCTATAGTCACTGTGTCATTCCTAACTTCTTTTCCTTATTTGTTAAAACAGTATTTCTATCTCTCATATGGTTAATTGGTCTTAATTTGAAAGAGGTTAGATATCCTTGGTTTACTTGATATTTCCTTAATTGTAGTTATTTCATTCATGTTAACTTCCTTATTTTCTGGACACTTCTGATTGTAATTTCCTCTGTGACTTCGTGCAAATATGTTACATGTCCAATTATTGTGGTTACCAGTGTAGCTACCACACACTTATATCTTGTTATTTTGTTGAGGTTATCGTGCTTCTTGGTTTTACATGACCATTCTTATGTATTTTGATTCCCTTGTCGGGACGTTATTGTTTCCATTATTGGTTCCCTTGCCGGGATATTTTTTTTTCTATTGTTGATTTCTTTCTCGGGATGTTATTGTTTCTATTGTTGATTCCCTTGCTGGGATATTATTGTATCTGTTGTTGACTCCCTTGGCGGGATGTTGTTGTTCTCTTGCTATTGGTGTGCATTTACATTGATATTATGGATGTCGGATTCCGGTAGCTCCCCTTTATTTGTTTATTTTGGGACTGTGGGTTCGATTCTCGATAGATCTCCCTACATATTTACTCTGGGACTACGGGTTTGATTCTCGATAGATCCCCATGCATATTTACTTTGGGACTACGGGTTTGATTCTTGATAGCCCCCTGCATATTTACCTTGGGACTGCGGGTTCGATTCCCGATAGATCCCTAACACATATATCGAGGATACCAAGAGATTCTTGGGATACCAAGAGATCCCTAGTATACATGTTGAGGATACCAAGAGATCCTCGAGATACCAAGAGATTCCTGGTACATCTATTGAGGATACCAAGAGATCCTCGAGATACCAAGAAATCCCTACACATATTTATGTTTGTGACTACAGGACGATATCCTGGGAAATTCCTTGTTAAACTTATTGTGTTCTGAACTGATGTGTTCATTGATTCTATCCGTTTGCAAACATTTTGGGTGCTGGCCGTTCCATTTCTTATACTTACTAATATGTGGAATTCTTGTTAAACACGCTTGCACAAGCGTGCACGTAGTTGGACACCCCCTTTAGAGGTGAATTCCTTCCGATTTGGCTAAGGGCGGGGATACACCCCCGTTTATCCATTATATATATGAGAGTTGCCCTAGTTAACCTGTTAGTTGTCAGCATGACCGTGATATTGATGGGGCACAGGATGCAAAGAGTTAGGTTTCATCTGCTGGGTTTTCGTGAGTTGTGGTCCGTCCGTGACTTGGTAAAATTGTGAAAAGAGTTGAATAAGACCTTATGTGAACATCATTATAGGATATGGGTTATTGACTTGTTTTCCCTTGCTGTGTCTTGATCATAGGATTTGGATTATGATTTTGCCGTCATATTGTATCATTATTTATTATATTCTCGTTGTTAATTGCTTCCTTTTTCCTCTATTGTGATCTCTAGAATCTTTGGTAATTTATGCAGTCTTTACATATTTATATATCGTTTCCATTATTCCTATGATTTATACTGTTTATTGACCGGTAGGTGTCTTGATTGTCCCTCGTCACTACTCCACCGAGGTTAGCCTTGATACTTACTGGGCACCGCCGTGGTGTGCTCATGCTACTCTACTGCACATTTTCGTTGGGAAGATACTAGTACTCCCCCTCAATTCTGTTAGCCTTGGAAGGAGGTGTATCGGTAGAGACTTCGAGGAATATCTGCAATGTTAGCACACCGAGGAGTCCATTTCAAGCTTTCTGTAATAAGTATAGCTCCTTCAATATTTCTCCTTGTATAGACATTCATGATTCAAAGCCTCTTATATATCCCTTAGCTTGTGATTTGTGAGATTCCGGGTTTTGGGAATATTTGTTAGCTTCGAGACTATTATAGTATGTGCCAGGCAGAACATTAAATACTGATTTATTTCACTAGTTTAGTTTAATTATTTTCTCCGCAAAATGATTTATATTCCGCGTTGTTAGGCTTACCTAGTCGTAGGGACTAGGTGCCGTCATGACATGTTCACGGAGGGGAACTGGGGTCGTGACAATAGGCAAGCACGAGGCCTCGTTTGACAACGATTTGGTTTGGTCAACATCTCATTTCTAAGTTCTTTTCTTGATTCCATTTCTTTCACGTAGCATCAACTGCATACCAACTAGCATAAAAATAAATTACGTATTTTTAGAACCACTAAATCAAGTTTAATTTTTATTATCATTTTCACGGTAAATAGTTTGGCGCCCACCGTGGGCTAAAATAATACTGATTATTTTCTTAATAGTTTAAATGCATAACGCAAGTTATCTTCCACAATTTTTCTTGCCCAAAACCTTTTCTTTCAGGTAAAAATGTCTCACTCAGTGAACAACAATCTTGTGAACCATGGAGAAAATGGTGTGGATGTTCCAGTTGTTGGTGTACAACCACGAAACCCTAAGAACGCACTAGAACCAATTCCTATGGATGCGGTCTCACGCGACGCTATATACGTCGATGTAAGCTCATACACTACCACGAGCATCCACCAAGGAGACCAACAAGATGCTCAGAAAATCCGGATAGGGAAGAATGGGAGGTTATCCTTCACGTTATTTTTGAAATGTTTCAGGCACAACTGCTAGCGATTTCCCAGCTACAAAGTCACCAGAAAGCTCCTAGCACGGTAGTGCCTGGGACGGCTCCCGTAGACGAACATGTGCCAGAGAGATCAAGCAACAACAAGCCGGTGGAACACCCCACTGATGACGTCCAAATCAACTACTAAAAAGTAAATGAATACGGTTGCATGCAATATAATTTACCCAATTATGAGTCGGGGTCGAATCTGCAGAGAATATTAGGTAGGAGATTAGGAATGTAAGATATTATCACTTGTTATGCAATTCCAAACAATAGAATTTGGTTTAGATAATGTTTTACATTTAAATACGGAAATGTAATCTAATCTAGAAAGAAAGTAAAATGATCAGTGGCTACAAGTATGTTTGCATAAGGAATTACATTCAAGTAACAATCCAATGTATTTCACGATTTTACAAATGTGAGCGAGTTTATTTTAATTAGCCACGAATAATGATTCTTAATTAGCTTATTCAGAAGACTAGCAAAACTTCCTAATTGAATTATTCCTAACCCAATTAAGAGATTAAGCACACCCGGAATGGCTACAAGTAGTTCAATCATATCTCTAGGTAGTAGAATCTATAAAATGATGGTTAACGTCTCAAGTTCTTGTCAATTAATCTTTTCCACCCCAAATAATCTTTTTTTAGAATTAATTCGGAGTTAATGGGCAAGTCCTAGGGTTAGCTAGTCCCTTTGGCAACATTAAAAAACAAGAATAATTAAAGTAACAATAACTCACATAATACACGGATAAAAATTATTTAATACATAAGTACAACAAGGTATTTAATACACACTTTAAATATGAATATTTTCATAAATAAGATTCAAGTGTTGGAAATAAATACTACACACTTAAATATACAATTCAAAGCAAGAAAATGAAGATATAAACATAAATGAGTAAAAAATCCTTAAGCACAAGCTTCAAATCTTCAAGACCCAAGTGTGTGTGCAAAACCCTAGCTTCAAGACATGTTCTCTCTAGCCCTATAGAAATGAAAATAAGCCAAAGATGTGCCAAAGATCCTTTTAAAATGAGCGAAGTTGGGTATTAAATGGATTGGGGCCGAAAAATGTGAAATTCCAGAATTGCCCAGGTCTGATGCTCGCTTCTCGCATTTTGTCAAGAAAGGTTTGCAATTCCCAAACTATGCCTATGCTGTTTCCCTTCGCATTTGCGGTAAATGCTTTGCATTTTCAAAGGTTGACTGCTTGAGTTGACTTTGCATTTGCAATATCTTGTTTGCATTTGAGAAGACTGCCTAAATTAAATCTCTTTGCGATTCCCAAGATATCCTCGCAATACCTAAGACTGTCATCATCACATTCCCAAGATTTTGTGGCAATTGCGACCACTGAGGGAATTTCCCAAATTTTCCACTTTTTAGCATCGTTTTGACTTGCATCGCTTGGTTTCTTCAATATAACTTCTAAACAACATAGAACCTGTAATATATAAGTAAATGTCATTGAACACGTGATTTTATCACATCAATCATAGAAAAAAAAATAGACTTAAAGACAAGATAAGTTGGTAAAATACAAACTTATCACCCGCCATTGTAAACATGATCGAGGACCTCACAAAATTGAATCGGGCAAGAAGAAAATATAAGACACGACAAAAAGGTCGAGACCTACAACTCTAGGCTCGACCCAATTCTAGGCGCACCCCCGATCCTAAAAGGTATGGATTCGAATAGGTTCATACAAAGGCTATTCTCGGAGGAAGAAAATCTGTAACCTATTCCAAAGAAGTTCAGAATGCCAGAACTTTTGAAATACAATGGAACCTCAGAACCCAATAAGCTCATTACTGCTTACACTTGATCAGTAAAGGGAAATGATCTAAAGGATGACGAGATCGAGTCTGTCTTGCTATGGAGGTTCGGGGAAACACTCTCGAAAGGGGCCATGATGTGGTATCAAAACTAGCTTCTAACTCCATAGACTCAATTGCCATGCTGGCATATTCTTCCATAAAGGCACATGCCGGTGCCATCATTGTAGCAACAAGCAAGTCTGGCATCTTCAAGATCAAGCAGAAGGAGAACGAGATTCTATGAGAGTTCGTATCTCGTTTTAATATATAACGAATGGAAACCACCAACCTCCGATGAATGGGTAGTGCAGGTCTTTACTCAAGGTCTAAATGAATGAAGCTCGGTGACTTCGAAGTAGCTAAAACCAAATCTAGTCGAATATGCCTCCTTGACATGGTCGGACGTTCACCACCGATATCACTCAAACATTAGGGTCAAGGACGACCAACTAGAAGCCTCCCCAGACTCAGTATAACCAAGCAGGCTTCTGGTAAAGGACCCAAAGACAAATAAAGAAACGTACCATTCATATACTGAAGACAAGAGAAATGCCTCGAGGCGTAACTTAACTTAACTCTCAATGATTGAAGGATGGAATAAGGCCAGAACCCACGAGGACTCGTCAATAGAGCCGAATTTGACAGGAATACGGGGCCAATGGATACATCTCGCACCTTAGAGTACAACTTCAACGTGGATGTATCAGACATCATGTTTGCCATCAGTAAATCAGAGATGCTAGGTGGCCCAGGTCTTTGCAATTAGATCCTTCCCAAATAAATCATAACTTAGTGTGTGAATTTCTCAACAAGAAAAACCACAGGACCGAAGATTGCAACCAACTCCGAGAGGAGGTAGCCAGAATACTCAGCAAAGGTCACTTCCGAGAGTTTCTCGTGACCGATCAAAAAGTCAGTTCGAGAGAAAGAGGCAACCAAGAAGAATAAAACGAATAAGCCACAAAATGTCATCCACATGATCTTGGGAGGCATCAATGCCCCACAGGAGCCCATTTGAGAAGAACAAAGATATCCATCACCAGAGAAAAGAAACTCGGAATTACATACCCGATGATGCCCTCACATTCAGCAACAAGGACATTGAGACCTTGTCTCAGCCTCACATACGCACTGGTAATCTGTTTTCTTGTGAATACATTTCAAATTAAACGTGTACTTTTGTATGTAGGTAGCTCTACCAACATTATTAGGTCGAGGCTGGTAGTGCAGCTCGCACTGCTTGGAAAAATCATACCCGCCTCTCGAGTCCTTAACAAATTCAACATGGTGAGCAAAACCAAGGAAAGAGGAAGTCACCCTCCCAGTCAACGTGGCCGAAACAATCCAAAATGCTAAATTCCATGTCATCGAGGGAGACATGAGGTAAAACGCCTCGCTCGAAAGGCCATGGATACACTGGATGAGAGTAGTAGAAACCACCCTCTATAAAATGATGATATTTCCCACAAGCGATGGGATTAAGACCATCAATAATGAACAACATGCGGCGAGAGAAATGTTCGCGGTACACGTTGTGGTCCCGACAACGGTACCTCCACCTTCGAAGGAGCCAAATGATAAACAAATACTCCATCTGTTTCAATTTATGTGAACCCATTTGACTGGGCACGGAGTTTTAAAAAAGAGAGAAGACTTTCAAACTTGTGGTGCAAAATGAAGCACATATATTTTGTGTGGCTATGAATCATTGCATAAAGATAATTTGTTTCCAAATAGGGAAAGTGGTCATTCTTTTTGGTACAGAATAAAAAGGAAATATGTTCACATAAATTGAAATGGAGGGATTAGTAAAATAGAAATAACAAGATATACTCTCAGCTATCCCAAACTAAACAAAGCAGGGGACTGTACCGCGTCCTCAACACAAGCGACCGAAACATACCAGGTCTTGAAACATTGCCGACATTCTATACTAAGGCATGAATGTCTCCTTACTCTTTCAGTTACATTCTATGATGATATGAATGCAATATCCAATTAAAACAACCAAAGCACTCTCCAACTCGAAGGCCTTAGGTTTGAAAAGGCATGCGTTGCACTCTTTTCCTTCGATCAGGTTTTTATCCTAAAAAGGGGTTTACCTGCAATGTTTTTACCGAGGAAACATCCATATGCTACCTATGGGAACTCAACAAGTATTTAAGGCTTCTTTATGTGATAAATATCAAATACTGGGGGCATCCCCTTGGAAGGTCAACTACTCGGAGAAGCCAAGATACGCTAAATAGCGGCTCGATAGCAAAATAATATACCGGGCCAAAGGGTCGAACGAACCTTGTCTGTATAAATCGGGCCCTTAAATAGCATATACACGTATACTTATACCAAGTAATCAAAGAATACTTCCCAAAAGCATTTTGCGTGTCATGGAAGCTCGATTGTTTTTGAAAAAAGCCACCCTAGAGCCAAAAAATGTCTCGAATACTCGAGGAATGGCATCAACAACCCGAAATAGTATGACCCCCGAGTTGGAACTTCAAACTCATAAGCCTTCAATGAGGCAACAGCGAGATCAAAAAACAACTTCAAAGCCAAAAACGTCGCGATCACTCGGGGACTAGCGTCGAAAACTCAAGTCTACACGACCTCCGGGTCTGAAACTCCAAAATCCCAAGCCCTCAATGAGGCAATACGAAGTTCATATGAAATGGCTCCAGAGCCTAGAAACCCTCTATGACTTGGGGATTATCGTCAATCACCATCTCCATCGACCTATCAAAACTTGAGGCAGTAAGAACACATGCGGGAAACATCAGTCTCGTAACACCTATATAAGGCAACATCAGTATATGTACGACCTCAAGCAAGGCATGAACCATACTTGTACCAAGTATCCAAAACTGTAATACTTCAAAGGCATGTAAAACTTGTAAGGCCTTATTAAATGCATAAACCCAATCTCTAAGTAAGGCTATATATCGAACTTGTAAGACCCCTAAAAAGGCATACCCTCAATATAGATGCCAAAATTACTTCACTCGGGACATAAAGGCTCTGGCTAAACAAAAATGACTCCGGTCACAAGTTTGGACCAGCCAAACTAACACGACTCAGGGATGCCTGACCGTCGCTATAAAATTATAAGCCTTCAATTACTTCGAATATATTTTGTAAAGAACCGGTTAAATAGGCTACCGTTAACATAGGAAAAAGAGCTTCGACCACGTGAGCTCCTAATCACTGGCTTCGAGATACTCAGCCTCTGATCCAAACCTTTCGAGGTGCTCGATCATCTCCATATAACAACTCACAATTGAAGGATTTATTAAGCCGTTTAAAAGTCAGGAACACATTATTTCAAAAAGTCCTTAACTAGGGGAAATTAAAGCCTATTTTAGAGGTTGCATCGACCCAAGGCGTAAAAGCCATTGTCACCTGCCCACATAAAAGGTCGCATCAACCCAAGGTATAATAGCCATTGTTGCCAGCCCACATAAAAGGTCGCGTCGAACCA
Organism: Nicotiana benthamiana; assembly: GCA_034376525.1. Lineage (NCBI taxonomy): Eukaryota > Viridiplantae > Streptophyta > Magnoliopsida > Solanales > Solanaceae > Nicotiana > Nicotiana benthamiana. Next base: position 53,690,032 of record CM067338.1, read on the forward strand.
AACTGTAAGAGCCTTTATTGCCAGCTTATACTAAAAGGTCACATCGCCCAAGGCATAAGATCCACTATCGCCAGCCCACACAAAAGGTTGTACCGAACCAACGCCTGAGAGACAAAGGACCAGCCTAAAATTCAAAAACTTAAGGGTCAAGTGAGCTCGAGTTGAAACTCGATTAGGAGACTGAACCCAAAACAGTTAACTGAATATGCCTAAGAGCAAAAGTATAAGAGCCACTGTCGCCAGCACTAAAACCAAAGGTCGTATCGACCAAGCTCGTAAGAGCCTACGAGCCAGCTTAATAAGCCTTAGGGACATACCACGAATCTAAGGATTACTTCTAAAACCACATCTACCCAATATCAAGACAAACAGAAACTTAGGAGAAACAAAACTGCGAGGTTTCTTCTTTATACATATATGAAAAAAAAATTTCCATTTACAACATACTTCGAAAGTACTATGTACAGAATCAGAAATGGAAATCGACGCCCCCCTTTAGTACTATGGCCCATCGGCCTCATCCTCCTTATCCTCGACATCGGACAGAAGTGACTTAGCACCACATTCATCCGCCCTCGCCCGCTTCACCTCTTTCGAGAGGTCAAAGACCCCAACATAGACATCCTCGAAGGTTTTAATTCGAGACTTACACCGGACATATTCCATTCTCCTGCCCTCATGGTCAAGGGTCCTTCTCAGTTGAGCTTGAGCATCAGCATCATCCTTCAAATACATCGCGACTTTCTGGTCAACCTTAGTTCATCTCATTAAAGCTTTATCCAGGTCCTCCACAACCTCACCCTTTATCTTGAAGAGCTAAGATTTGAGCTTCATAATCATATCTTTTCAAACAAATCTATCATGAGCTAAGCGAAGGTGAACCTCAAGGGTGGAAGCTTTAGCTAGAGCACCCTTCTCCGTTGAAGCTTGAGCATCTGCCTGAGCCTTTAACTCATTATACTTGCTCTTGGCTCGGCCAATCTCGTCCTGAAGACGCTCAAAGTCCTTCGTCTTTTTTCTAAAACTAAAATAAACAAAAGATTAGCCTCAGGTTCTAGAAGGAGGGACAGACACTCACTCGGGAAAAAAACTACCTGCTCTTTCAAGCTGCTGTTATACTTCAATCTCCGGCTCGCCTCAAACCCTTAGCCTCATGGAGAAGAAGATCGGACATATGCTTGTCAAAGGCCTGCAAAAGAGAACACAGTAAGTAAGGAAGGTAGGAAAGGCGAATGGCGTGTGTCAAAACTCACCATAGAATAAAGCCGTTGGGCTTCCTCAAAGGTTGAGCACACATCTGCTAACCTAACTCTTCAAGCTATGAAAGAGTCAACCGGTCAAGGCACAATCACTCCATGTATACGACCCCGATTTTGAGTGTCCCTCAAAGTATATTAGATGGAAAAAGAATACAATAGCGGAGGAGAAAACTCCTGTCCAAAACCATGAATCACAGACGCGGCAGGCTTAATCAATACTTCTACTTCGGGCCCCCGGTCCAGGTTCACCATGCTTTGAGCACCGTAGCCCTGCAAAGGTATCTCTTGCTTATTGTTATCATTCTTTATCCCAGAAGCTAGCGATCCTTCTCTGTCTCCAAGGGGGGACGACCTCGCCTCAGAAGGATCCCCGATGCTTATAATAACAGGGTTAGTGCACAGAAAGAGAAAGTGCTTTTCCAACTAAAATAAGGGAAGGGAATAGATCGCACAATGCATATTGTGATGTTTTTTTTCCCATGTGCCCCTAGACAAAGCTTTTCATTTATGCACATTTCAGTTCAAGTGGGTCGCCAACTCCTGAGCCTAATCTGGCAGATCAGGGTCCTCACAGGGCATCCATGAAATTGCTATTGAAGAGGGGAAAAAGGCATATTTATGGAATCCTTCATCATATTAAAAAAATGTAAACGCAGGAGTGTACCACTTACGTGTATAACTCACTTCCTCAGGGAATGACATAAAATCCACAGAGATAATATCAATAGTACATACTCGATTGAATCGACTCATCCACTCCCGACCCCGGTCTTTTTCTTCATCAGCATTAGAAGGTGTGGTAGACCGACATCGTAAGGTTAGTAGACCTCAATGATAAAAAGGCTGGTATAGCTTAATAAGATGACTAAGCGTAACTTCAAGCCCTACCTTCTCCGCAAACAACCTTATCATCAACCAAGCTTCGAGATGGTACCCGATCTCAAGGACCTCCATAAAAAAAAAAAGAAAGGCTCCAAGAAGCCATTAATATCACTACGAGTCCTGAGATGGTACCCGATCTCAAGGACCTCCATAAAGAATAAGTTAGGCTCCAGGAATCCTTTTGCATCATTGCAAGTCCTATGATATCCTATCTCGTGCACTCCATCATAAAGTTGTTAGGCTCCAGGAAGCATTTGGAATCATTGCAAGTCCCGAGATGGCACCCGATCTCGAGGACCTCCATCAAAAAGAAGTTTTTCCCCAAGAAGCCATTTAATTATGGCCAGTCCCGAGATGGTGCCCGATCTCGAGGACCTCTCCAAGGGGTCATCAATATCATCACAAGACTCAAGATGGTACCCGATTTCGAAGGATCCTCTCAAGAAGAAAATAAGCGCATAAAACTGGGCTTGGCCTTGGGGTACCATCTGAACCCGGATAAACCCTCATCCAAGATCTATCCACAACATCATACAGGTTTCTACTAAAAGTTCAAAACAAGTTTCCAGATGGCCCGAGTTTGTGCAAACCCCTACTTGGGGACCGTTCTCAAAATCCTAAAGGTAGTCTCGATTCTCGCGCTTCAGAGAAAATCCCCTATCGAATTTACCGCAGGGTCTAAAGGCTATGTCTTTGTCTAGGGGTTAGAAGCCTGACGCTCGTTCAACTGGAAGTTAAGGTCTCAATGACCTGATTTTATCAATCCAAACCAGGCTCGGTCCAATGAACGGCAAAGGATTCTGCGAGGAAACGTGTTAATCAATCAAAGATCAGAAAAAATTCTCATACCCGGGCTCGATACCTGCACCAATAATTAGAGTCATGCACTCTGATTCTTCACAAGCGTAGATAAGGGAATATATAGCATACATCATAGACAAAATGAAGATACATCTTTATATTCTTAAAAACTTGATTACAAATACCCACGAGGGGTCCTTATATGTGATTACAAAAGCCCACAAGGGGCCCTTATACAGAAAATATAAGCAAAAAGGTACATATGCAAGAAAAGCCTAAAGTCTAATCTATTAACGGAGATACATCCTCGGCAGCAGTATCCTTCGAGCACCACCTCCTCGGGGGTCTCATCTCGGACCTCCAGAATTATATCTCTAAGGGCAAATATTAAGAAGATTAAAGTGACGCAAAAGAAATAGAAAGGGACGAAGAAGTGTCTGGGTGAAAAATCTGGCTAGTATGGGTCTTGCCAGCACTACTATTGTAAAGTGACTTCTTGAGACATTACACTGATGCTGGATGCAACAGTTACTAGATAGTACCACATCACTCCATAGAGAGCAAAAGGGCTGAGGCGCCGCACCATTTAGACGGGAGAGGTAAGCAGCGATGTAGAGTTCGAACACACCCCAGAGCACCAGTGTAGGGTCCACACATTTTCCTGAGTTGGAGGAAATCTGCCTCCCTATCTCCTTACCCCGATCCAATGATGACAGCAGTAACAACAACAACATCAAGAAGGTAGTGTGATGTCGTTCGGTACGGAAGAGCCTTGGAAAAAGGCCATGGCCTTGTTGACGAACACGCCGACATGAAACTTTGAGGCCACAAGCCTCAGACATGGAAAATGACAGTGAATGAGGATGGAGAGAAGAAAGGGGTGAAAGGCTGATTGAAAAACATTCGGATGAAGAATTGATTCCCGGAGGCTCCCATTTCTAGAAAAAGTGGCAACACAACCGATGGCACCATCAATGTCCTTGGAAGACGTATCAACAGGTGCAATTAATGCATTTTTGGAACTGAATCGGCAATGATAATATCTAGAAGGATAAGAATCGATAGTAAGTTAAATGGGGCTGAAAAGACGAGTCAAAAAGATGCCTCTATTTCCACAAAGGCCTATGTCATAAGTATGAAGTCATCGGTGTAGCACTATTGCTGGAAATTCAGAAAGATGGTTATCAAGGTCATTTCTTATCATTCTACTCTAAGAAACACGAGAACTATCTGTATACAATAAAATTGGAGGGTGTGATTTTCCATCAGTATGATGCCTCGTAGGTATGTCTCAAAGGCTCGAGACCACGGTTGAGTTTCATCCCTCGGGGGCCATCGACGCTTGACCACGGAGCAGTATGATACCGATAGTTAGGGAACAAAAGCGGGGAGTTCCCAAGGCGTGAAGCTAGAGCTCACAAAGTCTGTCATGCTAGTTTGAGCTCGTAGCATGGAATTAACTAGTTGTCACATCTCCATATCTTTGTAATAAATGCACTTCTACCATGTTGGGATTCCCCCTCTTATATAAAGGGGATCCTTGTCATTTTGTAAACACATGTTGCTCAATAATAAATACACAAGAACATTCTCTATGCTCTCTAGCTTATTCTCTGGATCTCATTACTTCATTTATTGCTCATATTTATTATGTTCTCCTTAAAGTTCATCATTTATTGCTTATTATTGGCCATAAAGAGCCGTTATTGATTTACTCATAACTGTTAGACCACCTTCAATAGCTCCTAGCCGAGCTTCAGAATCGAACCCAAGGCCCTCGAATAGGCAAGCTCGAGGCCCCGATTGATGGCTGTTCTGTTTGGTTAACATCTCATTTCTATGTTCTTTTCTTGATTCAAAGTCTTTCATATAGCATCAACTGCCTAACAAATAGCATAAAAATAGATTACGTATTTTTGGAACAACTAAATCAAATTTGATTGTTATTACCATTTTTATGGTAAACACCTACCCAGTCCCATACATCAAAATTGCGAACAAGCTATCGTAATTGCGATACCTGAGCCTCCCTTTCCATGCTTGCAATTGCGAGGTTGGGGCTCGCAATTCTGCTACCGGTGCACCACCACACTAGAAAATCCTATTTCCATCCAAACCTTTCCGAAACAGGTCTGAAACTCATCGGAGACCTCGGGGCTCCAATTCAAGAATCTACACAATCTAAGAACATCATACAAACTCGCTTGCGCATTAAAAACACAAATAACATCTAAAACTATGGATCAGATGTCAAAATGCATGAAACTCAAAGAAATGTTCAAGAACTTCTATAATTATAACAAAGTGTCTGAATTCTAACAAACCAACTCTGTATGACACAAAATTTTATAGGAAAGTTGTAAATAGCATAACAAACCTATCCAAAGTCCCAAAACTAAAATACGAACCCGATATCCAAAAGTCAATGTACGGTCAAACTTCTAATCCCCAAATTACCAACATTCGGCAAAAACACACAATCAACCTACGGACCTCCGAATACAATTTCGGGCATATGCCTTAGTCCAAAACTATGATATGAACCTTTCGAGGCCTTCCAAAATACCGTCATGAGGTTGTTTTCATAAAGTCAAACATTGGTCAATATTTCTAACTTGGACATCCAAGCCAAGAACCAAAGTGTCCAAATCAACCTGAAATCTTCCCGTTCCGAAACTAAAAAAGCCCCGCAAGTCATAAAACCACAAATGTACGTGTGTTGGGAACAATTATACAAAATGATCGGTCATGTCCTTTCATTCTCCCCCTCTTAGAAATGCATAGAGACATACCAAAGTGATGAAAAGGTGAGGATAATGACCCTTTCATTGAACCTTCACTGAAGCAATGTTCTTTGATCTTAATTTTCGGACATGTCTATCTAAGATAGCCACTAACTCCTCAAGATATGTCAAATCCTTATCCTATTGGACTGAACTGTAATCTAATACATGGGACGGATAACCATAATACTTCCGGATCATGGAAACATGGTGCACCGGGTAAACCACTGATCGGCTAGGTGGCAATGCAAGCTTCTAGGCCACCTCACCAACTCTCTCATGGATCTCAAAATGACAAATGTACCTAGGGATCAACGTACCATTTTTCCCGAACCTCACCCCACCCTTCATAGGTGAAAGTCATCACAAAACCCTCTCTCCAATCATAAATTCTACATTACGGGCCCTCCGATTAGTATAACACTTCTCCCAGATTGTGCTATACAAAGCTGATCGTAAATCAACCTGACTTTCTTCAAGGAATCTCAAACCAAATTTGTGCCCAACAACTTGGCCTTACATGACTCAAATAAACCAATTAGAATGACACTTTCTGTTATATATGAACTCATAAGGATCCACTGAATACTCGCTCAGTAGTTCTTGGTGTTGGCAACCTCTGCAAATGGTAGGAATTAATCACACAAACCCCCAAAATCCATATCACTGATGCATAACATATTCTCTAAAATCTGAATGGTACGCTCAGATTGCCTGCCTGTTGGGGTGAAATAATGTACTTATCTCTAATCGTGTGCCAAACTCAAGCTGCATGGCTCTCTATAAATGCGATGTGAACTACGTTGTTACACCCCATATTTTCGTACACCAGAGTATTCGTAAGTCAATTAATGTAAGTTCTAAAATCAGACCCTCTTTAAAGTACATAAAGTAAGTTAATCATGTCACCTTTGAGGTTACTATTCTTTCAGATAACGACTAACAAGTATCAAGACCATCGGAAAACTTTGAAGTTAAATTGAAAAATATGTTTCGCCGAAAATCGATAAGTTTGAAATGTTATAACATGCACTTTGGGGTGAGATGAGGGGTCTTAACGTGATGAGGTTATTTTATGAGTTTTTTTATGAGTATGATAGTTGTGTTATGTTTTGAAGTCAAGTGAGTTGTGGAACAAAAGTTGGCAAATGTCATCACAAGTTACATTCACAAATGTGCTGAAAATTAGGTCAAATAAAGCAGAGCATTTCTCCCAAAATCCTTGGAATTAGATGATTATAAAAATATCAAATTGAAAATATACAAGTCTATTTTCTAACACATTAACTGTTTATATATATTACATCAGAGTAGAGAGATATTTGCAGTTTCGCAAGACAATGCAGACTGCATAGGTGACAAGTAGGTGTCTCGCTGAAGCTTAATATTTTTGTATATTATATAAGGTATTTTGGGACATGTTATATACCAAAATTAAGGTCTTGTAATTTAGTTTCCAACACTATTAACTATTTGTTCATGCAACATCCGGATCAAAAGATATAAGCGTAAGAAGATGGGCGAGTACTAGGGTGCCAAGCTAGCACATCTTTGAATTTTCCAAAGTGGATATATATAGGTATTACAGCATCTTTATCTTCATGAACAAGACCTGAGAACATCCATTAACATATCCATAAGCTCTCTTCTAGGGTTTTAAAGAATATTAACACCCTAGGTATGAAATCAAGAAGGGATAATATTAGAACGACCCATAGGACGTAAGTATCGCTATAGTGCCTCTCTTCTTCTTTGTGGTTTGATATCAAAAGGTACTTAATATTGAAGAAAATTTCAAATTTCTTTCATAAGCTTTAAATATCAAGGAATGTTGATAAATTCGTTTCCTAATAGCTAGAACTCACGGGACGGTGTTCGAAAGCTGTAAGTTCGATTTATTTTGCTTTTAGTGGACTATTTTGTAGTCCACTCGTGTTGGCTTGTAGTGCTGCAGATTTATGGAGTTTTGAAGGATAATAGGGTGTGGAGAAATTCCACATATGGTAGGGAAGTAGGTTGGTCGCTCGTCATTCAATTTCAGGCTAACTAATAACTTGTTGATTGGGTGTGTTAAGTATATTTGGGGTTTTGTTGTATTAAAGGTTCCAAATTGTAGTTAGGTTATTTTTGAATTGCTGAATTGCTCTGGTTGTTGTTGTTGTTGTTGTTGTTGTTGTTGTTGTTGTTGTTGTTGTTGTTGTTTGTGTATGGTATTAGAGGAGGCCCTTGTTCAGGGGAGATACTGCACAAAATTACATACACGAGCTACTTAAGTTGCAAACATAGCCTTTACTAAACACTAATTTTGAATATCCTTATGCTATGGTAGATTGAGTGGAGTTGTTTGAAGAGCTGCTTGGAAGATATTAAGGATTCAATGAGATTAAGGTATGTTAAGTCTATCCCTTATTTTCTTTTGGCATCATCCATATGATACAACAAACAAGAAGGCATACAACTTTCACAAATTATTATATTCATAGAAGTGCTATGGTTGCCTATGTTCTTATTCCCTATGTGTCCTACTATCAAAACGTATGTTCATGGTTTCATGACATTCCGAGAGATCTTATTGACTTACATAACTATGCATTGTATTTATTTATACATGTGTATTGATCCATCACTAGATGGCATTATATACGCATATAGTATATATATATGAGGTATGGGGAAAGGTTATGGCAATATATACGCACCACCACTTGATCAGCTGGTATACATTGATGATTTCGCCCACTAAGGCCGAGATGATATGATGGGATTCTCTTAGAGGCTTTATGATGTTATGTACGTATATACCTATGCATGATATGACATTTATACGCATATTCATGACATTTTAATGTTTCATGGTTCACAAAGCTATTAAGACTTACAAGTTGAGTTCTTTGCTCCATATTTCTTTCATATTTTTTCCATACTACTTTCATGACTTACATACTTGATATTTTATTTGTATTATGTCCCTTTTTCTTGGGGATAGTGCATTCCATGTCCGCACGTCCTAATAGATAGGGCGATAGTCCTCCAAGTAGGCTATCAGCTGAACAGAAGGTATTGATGCACTCAACTTGCTCCGGAGTTGCCTATTTGGTCAGTATGATTTGGACATGTATTGACTGGTATGGCGGGGCTCCATCATGACCTTTATGGCGTTTATCCACTATTAGAGGCTTGTAGAAAGATGTCAGTTATATGGATACTTGTATGGCCTTGTCAGCGTGTGTTTTGAGTTTACAAATGATCATGTCGGCCTTATAGGCTTGTATGTTACATGTAAAAGTTTCTATATCATGTTGGGTCATCTTATATGTAAGATTCCCTTATGTTTTGTTCTGGTTATCTCATGATGACCCTTTGGCCCATGTACCTATGATAGTATGATAAGAAGGCTATGTTACATTGCTGCTTGGTTGAGTAAGGCACCGGGTGCTGGTTGTGGCCTTCTGATTTGGGTCGTGACAAAAGTGGTTTCATAGTAGTTTGCTTCTAGGGAGTCTACAAGCCATGTCTAGTAGAGTCTTGTTTATGAATGTGTTCTGCACCACACTAATAAGCAAGAGGCTACCGATCATTTAGGATTGTTACCCTTTCTTCTTACTCTATATCGTACGGTAAAGCTCATATGTAAGAATTCAAACACCCAAATTCTATTTTATTTGTAATACAACGATACCTACATCCAGAAAGACAGTTGGCAAGAGATTGAATGTTGCTGTGGAAGAGTGGAGTAGCAGTAGCTCGACTTTGAATTATGCTTATGAGGAGTAAATGTGAGGCCTTCAGCATATCATTTGTACTAAGACATGTGAGTATCTTGATAGGGATCCCTAATGCATGAATATCTATTCACCCATATAGTCAAAAGCAATAAGCGAATAAAAATGTAGATACATGTTTCAACAAGTAAAAGAAGCAAGGTGAAGAAGGGTACGTGGTGCCCAATTTGTGAAGATTATCAATATTTACAATTTAGGCAGAGAAATATAAGCATTCTGAGTTACCTTATATAGTAACAGAGATATATGCAATTCGCCACACCCGTCTTAGTGATGCACTGTGGGAGACAACAGATATAGTTTAAGAGAAGAATAGGACATCAGGATCTATATGGGTTAGAGTAGCCTAAAATGGTGGATGTATTTTTATTATTAGCTAACATTCCGAAGGATAGTGCGAATGTGGTAATTAGATCTCCTATTGAGATACCCATATGGTGCATTCTAGAATAGTACAGTCAAATATAAATACTATAATATTCATAAATTTCATAAGACAGGCAGTGGAATCTTATAAGGGATAAATATTTATCTTAGTATGACTCCCATCCTTAGAAAAAAAGGAGAGAATGTTGGGTGTCCAAAGAGCAAATGAGATGAAGCAAGAGGAGCTAAAAGTGAAAGAACATTTTGTTGAAGTTTTCATAAAATGCATTGAAAATACACTACACTAACTATTTTGGGATGTTCCAGAAAAAGTACTTGTCATGTAATTTGAAACAGAAGAGCTCCCAAGCAAGGCGATCTTGGCCGATTTTGAGGCGATCATCTTCCGATGGCCCTCTTGGCAGGCGCCCAGCCTCCTTTGGAGGTTGGTCACCCCCCACTCCTCACCCCAACCTTTAAAAAACAATCAAGACATTAATACAACCTTAGATTACTTCAAAATCTTTAAACCTAATTCATTAAATAACCCCATGCACGTAAACCCTACTTCACATAGTATAACTCCTATTCTCATCAAACGTGTTTCTTTTCTCCATGGAAAACCTTTAGTTAAATTTATTGAAGCTGAGGTAAATCGTATGAATATTATAGAAGATTTCCAATATGTTGTGGGTAGAAAATTCTTGCAATTGATGATCTGGACTTCAAGAATTGCGCAATATTACTCCTCCTCAATGTGGTATAAAGGGTTTGTGCACTGTAGGTTTCTTTAGAGACGGACATGTACTAATTAATTTTACTTTATTCGAGGACTTCATTACTTGGACTTCAAAGGGGGCTTATTTGAAGAAAAATGATGGTTATGATTATCAGATGCATCCTCTAATTTATGACACTAAATGTAAAGTTAATGAAGAAACTCCAATGGTATTGGCATGAATTTCTTTTCCAAATGTAATGTCAACATTTTGTTTTGTGAAATAATGCTTGTTTACTCTGGCTTCTGTTGTTGGTAAACTTTTACATCGAGATATTGCTACAATATGCAAGAATAAACCTATTCGTGCCAAAGTTAAGGTTCAGGTGGATTTGTTGGTTAACCTACCTAAAAGGGCGAGGATGGACATTGAGAATTAAGTCAATGGGGAAATAAGGTTTCAATGGGCACAAAATCATTACGACTACCTCCTTAAATATTATAAGGAATGTACGTTGCTAGAACATAATAAAAAAGAAATTAGAAGGTTAGCATACTGAATTAATGGAGGATACTGTTAAAGAGAAAGAAGTTGTGCAAGGCAATGTGGATGAACAAGGCAAACAGAAAACTCCTTTAAGGATTTTTCATAGGGGCAAAGTAGTTGGTAACAAAACTGAACAGTAGAAGAAGGTGACCGGTAATTGTGGAAGTGCAGTGGACAATGGTGGCCCAGCTCAAGCTAAAACTGGAAAAGAAATTATGCCAGTTGATAGTGATGCATAGTAGGTTCAAACTAAAAATAAATTTGCAGCTTTGAGGTAGAAGAGGTGGAGAAAGAGGCCGATACTCAATACTTATTGGTGGAAAAAAGCAATGGATACTATTGTGACAACCCAGTCGATCGTCTTGTTTATTGTAGCCACATTCCCTTATTTATTACTTATTCTATGCTCACTTGTGGTTACATCACTTATCAATGTGGTTGGTTTGATTCTGGGAATGTTTCAGAGTGAATTGGGACAAAGTTTCCCAAGGTTGGAAGCTTAAGTTGAAAGAGTTGACCGAATATTGATTTTTATGTATACGACTCCGGAATGGAGTTTTGATTGTTCTGATAGCCTCGTATCATTATTTTTTGACTTAGACATATGTCTGAATTTGGATATGGAGGACAATGGTTCAATTTCGTTTCAATTCGAGTGAGTTGAAAAGTTGAAGGTTGAGAAGTTTGATTGAGAGTTGACTTTTTTGATATCGGATTTGAATTTTTGTTTCGGAAGTTGGAATATGTCTGTTGTGTCATTTATGACTTGTGTGTAAAATTTGAGGTCAGTCGGAGTTGGTGTGATATGCTTCGACATTGGTTTAGATGTTGGAAGTTCACTATCTTCAAAGGCTTGAATTGTGATGCAATTCGTAATTTCAATATTGTTTGATGTGATTTGAGGCTTAAAATAAGTTCGCATCATATTTAGGATGTGTTGGTATATTTGGTTGAGGTTCTGACAGCCTCGGGTGAATTACGAACAGTTAATAGATCAAAAGTTGGGCTAATCTGAAGAAATTGGGTTGTTAGTGTAACCGCATCTGTGGTGGGGCTTGCCGCATGTGCAACTGGAATGCCACAGGTGTTAAAGAGGCCTGCCTTGCGGGTTTGCATATGAGCAAGCTAGAGTTCTGTAGAAGCGAATCACTTCTGCGATGGTTGTTCCATAAAAGATGAGTTTGGATGTCAAGGGCATAAACTGCGGGTGCAGATAGAATTTGTAGGTGCAACCTCTCAGGATCACAAGTAGGACCACTGAAGCGGGCCTGGAAAAGTGGGATTTTTGTTGTAGAAGTAGCTGGTTAGGATCCTTAGCGAGCTTCGCAAGATGTGTTGATTTTTTTTTTTTGCAAAAGCTGAAGTGCAGGTACACTTATTAGGGCCGTTGAACCAATATCATTGGCAATGCTTAACGATCGATGGGTTAAGTTTTTTATCTCATTATTTGGGATTTTAAAGTTTGGACTAGAGCGATTTTTGGAGAGGTTTCCACCTAAATTGAAGAGGTAAGTGAATTTTAATCACTTTTTTCCATAAATATTGAATACTCATTGATTATTTCACCTATTTCTCATGAATATATGTTAGAATTTGGATTGGAAAGTGAAATTGGATGATTTGAAGAGCGATTTTGGGCAGGAATTGGACGATTATTGCATGGATGGACTTGTAATTGAATGGGAGCCCAAAAATTATGAATTTTTTTCGGTTAATGATCTTAGCATTATCATGTAGAATCAATTTATTTAACTTTTATTGATATATTACGTTCTTTTGGCTAGACTCAAGCCTTTTGGAGATTGATACGCATATGAGAGGCTTGTTAGGGGACCAATTGGGCTTTCTTGAGTTAAGTATCTTATCTAAACTTGGTTTAGGCACTAGTTGCCGAATTATTGGTGATAGCTAGTTGCTATGGGTGCACATATGTGTGGGGTTTTGAGCCCATGTGCTATCACCAGGGGTATTTATCCATGCTCGGGTTGTGCTTAGGCTATTATATGCCAAGAACTGGCTGTTGTGTTTAAATTATGATGTTTCTTACATTTTGTAACATTGTTGTAAACTATTTGAGCCATGTGTGAGGCTATATAGAGGTTTAATTCCTAAATCAACTTGATAAATGCTATCTGTGATGAAATTTGTCGATTCGAGCTATAATAACATACTTTGCACATGCCTACACTTAGCATGTTATTTTTACCAGTCAAGGAAAATGAGACTTGTTAGTTATTCATCACATACATGCATTCTTATTTATTTCTCCTATCTGATATGATTAGACTGGGTGCCTCTGACCATGCCGAGCGAATTGTGTTGTTGTGTATGTAACTATGCCAGTCGAATTGTGTTGTTGTGCATGTAACAATGCCAGGCGAATTGTGTTGTTATGCATATGACCACGCTTGGAAGATTGTGTTGTTATGCATATGACCATGCCAGGTTGATTGTACTGTTATGACGCTGGGCAGATTATTATATTGAGCATGTGATCACGCGGGGCTGGTAGCATGTTAATTTGGTCGTGCTTTCATATGGATATGGATCCATCCACCTAAGTTAATCCCCCTCATGTTTCTCTCTTCATGGTGTACACACGGATATTGAGGAAAGCTGATCAATAGTTTGGTGTCGAATGGGAAATATTGAGGAAATCTTGCCAGTGGTTGTTCCTATTTTGCATGAAGACCAAAAGAGACAGGCTTATGTCTAAACACTACCCGGAACGAATCGATTCATCTTTATTTGCAATTTTAGTGATTATTTACCTGATATAACTACATATAATCTCTATATACCAAACATTGATTGGGTATAGTATTTGACAAAGCATAGACATACAAGCACAAATGCTTCTTCGTGTTCTTTATGACTTGATTTCATTATTGTTCTGTACTAGTTAAAATGATGAATATGTACAGGTTATAGCTAGCATCATTTTGAATTCATGCTTCTTTTACCTCGTCGAGGTTAGCTACGATACTTGTTGAGTACATTAGGTAGGTCGTACTTATATTACTTCTGCACTTCGTTTGCATATCCAAGTACACTTGGGTGTGGCGATTGCTAAATTGGTGCTAGTACCTTCTTGGAGACTTTGAGGTAGCTGCCATGATACCCGCAAACTTTTATTCTCCTTTTATTTTCTTCAGTATAATGCTACTATTCAGACAAGTATACTAGATGTTGTCTTATGTTGAGATGTTGTAGTGCTCATATACGCGTTGACACTAGGTGTTGGGATGGTGGTAGTAGAGTTTCGGTTACTTTTATCAGATATTTATGAGATTTTTGTTGTTGAGTTTATTAAACCTATTTTATTCATATATTTAGTTGTTATGTTATTGTTGGTTTTCCTAGTAAACACCCCATCACGATGGGTTAAGATTTTGGACCGTGACAAGTTGGTATCGTATGACTAGGTTATTTAGGTGTCACGAGTTAGGAGAAGGTTTAGTAGAGTCTTGCGAATCGGTACAATTATGTTTATACTTATCTTTGAGTGGCTACCTACCTATTAGTAAGCATCGCTTTCTTGTATTCTTGTCGTATGGGTTTTTTAAATTCCGAAATCTGAATTTGTATTCTTTTATTCTCTCATCGATGGTAAGGACTCATGCGACCGGATTAGGCGGACGACCACCAGCCATGGTCGGGAAAGGCCGTGGTCGCGGTAAAGGCCGAGGTCTAGCTCGTACTCCAGTTAGAGCAGCATCTGCGCAGCCACCAGTTACTCCAACTTAGGGAAAGTTACAAGATGTGGTTGAGCCTTTAGGACCAACTCAAGAAAGAGTTCTGTACGCTTTTATTCTAGCCCTTCAAGAGGCAAGATTGTGGCTATATGCAGGAAATTTACTCAGGCAATCTTGGTTCCTGATACACTAGCCATTTATCAAGCCGGGTGAGGTGCTTAGACTTCTGTCGTACATACTCCAGAGAAGGTAGCTCAGGACTCCAGACACTTGGGGTATTACTAGCCCAGCCGGTTACTGCTACTCGGGCCCAGGTTGGCCCACATGTGAGTGATGAGGAGTAGAAGAGACTGGAGTAGCTTGGGAGACTTAATCCTCCGAAGTTTAGTAGAGCGGATTTGTAGGATGCTTAGGATTTTATTGACCGGTGTTAGTGGATCATTCGCATAATGGGTATTTTGGAATCCATTGGGGTTTCATTCACTACTGTTCTCAGTTCTCTTCCTAGAGAAGTTTGTCCTGCAGACTCACAGAGAGGAATTGTGCAAGCAGTTTGTAAAGCAACTCCAAGAGGGTATGATAGTGACTCAATATAAGATGAGGTTTTCAAAGTTGGATTATCACACACTATGGTTGGTTCCCACTGAGAGGGAGATGATTTTGATGTTCATTGATGGCCTTAACTATGTAATATGTTTCATCTTGACTAGGGAGATTGTGACAGGTGAGAGGAATTGGCGAGGTGGTTAATATTGCTAGATTCCCAGAGGTGGCTCGCAGACTGGAGCATGAGCAGAGGGAGGCCAAAAGGCCTTGTAGATTAGGTGGTTTCAGAACTAGCTCATTTGGAAGGCTGACCCATCACAACAGGGGTCGTTCTTATTGGCCCGTTTAAGCAGCTTGTGATGTTCCTCGTGCTTTTAAGTTAGCCATAATTCCTAAAATGCCCCACTGGAATAGTTGTCTTTCAGTGCATTGCAGCACATAGTTCTTACCATGCTTCATTCGCGCAGTTTTCACAGATAGTTCTTCGGGTAATCAGGGCCATTAGCCTATTAGGAGAGGTTGCTATGACTGCGGAGACATGAATTGTCTCAAGGTAGATTGCCATACACTATCGAGTAGGGTTCCACGACAGAGAATTTTGGCCATGATTCTAGCACCAGCTGCTTGCCCCCATACAACCAGCTCAGATTGGGACCCAGTCAGCTCAAGGCTGCCATAAAGGGGGAGGTCGATTAGGTGGTGGCTAGGCCCATTGCTATGCATTTCAAGCCAGTACAAATGTAGTTGCCTTTGATATTGTAATCACATGTATTGATTTGGTGTGCCACACAGATGCTTCTAAATTATTTGACCGTAATTCCACTTTATCATATGTATCATCATAGATTTCTCATTATTTGGATTTGCCTCATGTTTCCTTAGTTACGTCTATTCATGTATCTACGCTTGTGGATGAGTATATTATTGTAGACTGTGTGTATAGGTCATGTGGGGTGATTATTGGGGGATTGGAGACAAGGTTTGATATTTTATGTGATTCTAGGCATGGATCGGTGATCACCATGTCCTGCTATTCTGGATTGTCGTGCTAAGACCGTGACATTGGAAATGTCGGGGTTGCCAAAGGGTTGAGTGGCAGGCTCTCTGGACTATATTCCCTATAGAGTGATTTCATATTTGAAGGCCTAACATGTTATTGGAAAAAGGTGATTGGAATATTTGGCCGTTGTGAGGGATGTTGGTGTTGATATGCTACCATTTAGTCTATCACATTAGCGAGAGATATTCCAGATTTCCTGCAGACCTATCAAGCATGCCACCCGATAGAGACATTGATCTTTGTATTGACTTGGTGCCACGCACTCAGCCAATCTCTATTCCAACATTCATTAGGCCTAGTATGACGCCTTGGTGTCGCGCCCTCCTTTTTCCCTCCGCGGAGAGGAGTCCGGGTATTGATATTCATGATGTGTAATGACTCATTTCCTTTTGGGAACTGGATGCTTGAAGAGTCACCATCTTAAGATTTTAAGGTGCGTTAGGGCACCTATTAGGTCCAACTACAACTATGTTTGATAACCAGAGATAGGGTAAGGGCTTGAAATTATCTTAAGGGGAAGGTGTTAGGCACCCCTCAGGATCCACTGGTGTGGTTCCCGGCCAGATAGTATTTTGTGAATGTTCAATAATAAAATAATGAAATAAAGGCTTAAGTAATAGGGGATTTAAGTTTGAATACACAAGTGTTTGAAAAACGATTAATAAAAGCAAGGTTTTGAAAAGAGTTATAGTCTAAGCATACTTATAAACATAAAAAGAGGTGTCATAGGTTTGTTTGTAATATGGATCACATCAATGTAATACACTGTATGACACTGTTCAAAAGAGTGCATACATGTGGTATTAGTGCACCGGTCATCATATCCATATCTACTCTTTCACACCCCATGAAGATAATTAAAGCGAGGGTTCATCTGGACTCTATTGCATGTTGTTACCCATCTCATTCCTATAAGTCCCGAGGGACATTAGGACTCCTATTCATATAAGAAGGAGGGTCTAGGCTGACCCTTATGATTAAAGGCAAAATGGTAAAGCGACATACAAAACATATAAGACTGCAATTATGGGAAACACATAAGCAAACAGAAGGCACAGTTATACCTCCGCAAGCAGCGCACATACACAGCATGACTTATACACAATTAAGGTTTAAATTTTTAATCCTAAAGCAGGGTGTTTAAGTCAGAACTAGATTCATTATATAACTCAAAAAAGAAGTCTGAATCAGGCCTGCCTGCTGGTTGTAGCAGTTGATAATTAAACAAAGCCTATTTCAGTTTTATTTAAGTAATTACATAAGGCTTGCCTAGGCGTTTGAAGTATTTAATTGTTATTTAAAATCATTAAGACGGTTTAGAGATTATTTTTAATACCTAAAACATGTTGTTGTAGGTGTTCGGCGCATAGAATTATGGCTAGGTGGTTGTAAAAACTAAGTAAAATTGTTTGATTCCTTCTGTGCATTCATAGTTAGCCTAAGAGTGATTAAGAGAATAGAAATGAAATTCTAACAACATGGTATATAATGTACAGAATGCAGAATGATGCACAATCCTAAGCAACATTTCTATATGCACATATATTATAGCGTTTAAACATGATTTCCAGTATATGCAGAAATGATATGTTTGTTGGTGTTGTTCAGCCTAAAACAGGATCTTTAAGTGCATGGCAGTAGGAACATGATCGCAGAAACTCCGGTTATTAACAATATGTTTTCTACCCCTTCACTATATCGTGCATATTTCCCCATCTCTTTTACTAACCACCCCAATACTGTTTATAAATTATTAGAGAACCTGTGTTTAATTACATAAGAAAAATGCAAAAATAAGAAGTTACAACCATAGGAAGCCTGATCTTAACTTCCTCTGTGAGTTATGCAATGAACCACCTCAAAGCCAATATTTTTCAAAGGCATTTTCTCATATCTGGGTTTGTCAGAGTTCCCTAAGGACCTCAAGGGTCTCGGGAAGTCCTCACACCAAGATTGCATAATAGAGAATACGTGTAGTGTGGAAGGGCCAGCCTTTATGTGTCCAGGTTCTAAGGGAGCTCAAGGTGTCCGAAAGCAAGGCTCACACAAGAGGGGCAAAACCTAGTAGTCTAGAAGTTCATTTGAGAGTGCTTGATACAGACTCAAAAGAGTGGAGTTGGAAAATAGTCGTTGAAAACAACATGCTTGAATTAACCTTTTAAAAAATGGCAGAAAAATTGCCTAACAAAATAGTTTTTTGAGAGGGAAAATGGGGAAGGAGCCTGAACATATATACAGAACAAGTTCAGAGAGGAGTACATGCTTCAGCAATTACAAACATGGGAGTAAGGGTTGAGGACATACAAGACCCAAACAGAAACACATAATTAGTCATCACTCAAGTACCTTAGAAGATATGCTAGTTGAAGGATACAAACAGGAACAAGTAAACATGCTAATTAAATTTGAACAAAAGAGGCCAGAAAGTTAAGCATGCTTATTAAAGCAGTAAGCAAAAGTTCAATAGCATGAGCCATTAAGTAAGTGCAGAAAGAGACAGTGACTGACAACAACGGAACATATAGGTTTGAGTTTCATAATTTAAACTAGGGACATACCGGTTAATAAGAAAACTACATGAAAAGAAAAGTAATCAGGGTTCCAAAGTCCAACCTTGGCTTTTAGCCGGCTAGATAAGGCAGTAGCATAAGTAGTAGAGAAAGAAAGAGAGTGTGAATGTGTGAGTTTGTGGTTTTGAACTCAGATGTTCATTTCTTTAGAGAAGAGATGGTAGGGTGTTTACAGCTTTGATAACGAGTAGAAAGTAAGGTAACAAGTAAATTTTTTAGCACTTTCCAATCAGAATCAATTAATACAAGTACTATCCTTTAATCAAGGAATTATTGTTCAAATAGATAGTGACAGGAATAATTAAGGAAAAAAACCAATTTGAGAAAAAGTGATTTCTGACCATATAGGATATTAAAAGTATAGAGTAAATAATTGAGTCTAAGTACAAAACATACTTAATTAGGGAAAGGATTCAGCAAGGGGTACAACATCATAGAAAATAAAGGAAAAGAATGAATCAGCTTAAACAAATGGGTAGAATTAGGGCTTTATAAGAAAACCTTTTTAATCAGTCGTAACTTGAGCAAATCAAGATCTATCAAGAAAGAATCATGATTATGCACTTCTCCATATAAATAAAGAATAATGAACAAGAGTATTAGACATGCAATGCCAACCATATTGACAAAATAAGCAACACAAACATATAGTAGTAGCAGGAGTAGGCTAGGACTCAGTAGTAAATGAACCTACTCGAAGCATGGCAGTTAACCAAGTCAGTAGTCACATAGAACTAGAGTGAAAAACCAAACTAACTGGTAAGAAGGTCAGAAACAAGTAAAGAACCCTTTAAAATCACAATAATGAGTGAGGAAAACCATTTAAGCAATTATGGTTTTAACAATATTCGAGTTAAAAATGGTAAGAATTCTAAATCAGTCAACAAAGAAGAGGATCAAAGAACTTAGTCGAAACAAGTATACATACAAACAAACAAAGATAGCTTAAGAACCAGGATAAAACCAAAAATACATTTTCTCTTAGCAGCTTTTTCAACCTACCCGAGGTAAGGAAGTAAAGCAACCAATAGCCTTTTTACTTACTATGCCTTTCACCGGGTGAGCAAAAAGTAGTTACCTTTAGCCCGGTCTTCCTTATTAATAATTGATATGGCACATGGGATAGGGTTATAACAGGATGAACCTGGTAGACGAAAAACATGAATAAATAATTTAAACATATTAATATCATAATAAAACACTTAAAATTGGAGAAGAGGCCTTTTAAAAGAGGTTGAGAAACCTTAATCGTTGAAGATGAAGAGTCATTTTGAAAAATCAGAAAACCTTTAAGGAAAATACTTGAGAGGTTCATATCAAACACAGATCTAAGATAGACCTGAAAGAAAATGAGAAAGCCTTTGAAGTTAGGGTTTCGAAGTACCTAAAAAGATGAGAAAGTCTTCAGGAAGTAATTCGAATAGTCATGGATCGTCCGAAAGAGGCCATAGATAGCAGTTGAGCAAGGACTGGACCAGTTATCTTCGAGATGTATCCATAAAATCATACAAGCGGGCCACCACGGGACGTAGGAGACAAGTACACGTCTCAAACAACTATGGGAGTCTATGAATTGGTTGGGGGTTAAAGTGAATTAGGGTGGATTTGGGGTAGCGGCGGCTAGGGTTTGTGTGAAGTTGCAGAGTGAATTGGAGAGGAAGGGGATTCAAGGGCGGCGGGTTGGTGAGAATGATTTAGGTTAGGGTGGTCATTCTGGTCATACTATACGGATGTACATTAATTATTGGAAGTTACAATTAAGAAGAGCCATCCTTTACCATGCACTGATGACTTATTTGACCAGCTTCAGGGAGCTAGAGTGTTTTTAAAGATTAACTTGAGGTCCGAGCACCATTTATGCATCTGATGAACAGTGTATTCCAGCCATACCTTGACTCTTATGTCATAGTATTCATTGATGATATACTGGTGCACTCTTGCTACCATGAGGGTCATGAGCAACATTTGAGGGTTGTACTAGAGACGTTGAAGGAGAAGAAGCTTTATGCTAAATTTTCCAAGTATGAGTTTTGGCTTGACTCTGTGACATTCTTGGGGTACATGGTGTCCAGAGAGGGTATCAAGGTAGATCCAAAGAAAGTTGAAGTAGTTTAGAGTTGGACTCGACCATATTCAGCAATTGAGATCCGGAGGTTTCTCAGTTTAGCCGAATATTATCGTTGATTTGTAGAGGGCTTCTCGTCCATTGTTGCACCTTTGACTAAATTAACATAGAAGGGTGCTCCCTTCAGGTGGTCTGGTGAGTTTTAGGAGAGCTTTCATAAGCTCAAGACTGCCTTGACCACAACTCTGTTTCTAGATTTTCCTTCAGCATCGGGTTCATATACGGTGTATTTTGATGCTTCAAGGATTGGTATTGGGTGTGTCTTGATGTAGGAGGGTAGGGTTATTGTTTTGATTCACTCCAGCTGAAGACCCAAAAGAAGAACTACCCTATTCATAATTTGAATTTGGTCGCCATTATACATACATTGAAGATTTGGAGGCATTAACTCTATGGCATGTCTTGTGAGGTGTTTACAGATCATCCGAGTCTACAACACTTGTTTAAGCAGAAATATCCAAATTTGAGGTATTAGCGATGGATGGAGATGTTAAAAACTATGATATCATTAGTTTGTATTGGAGATGCCAAGGAGGTTTCTATTGGAGATGACAGAGTGTTGCGAATGTAGAATAAGATTTGTGTGCCCAATGTTGATCGGTTTCATGAGTTGATTCTTCAGAAGGCCTACATTTCGTGGTAGTCCATCCATAAGGGAGCCACGAAGATGTATCAAGACTTGAGGCAACAATATTGGTGGAGGAGAATGAAGAAAGATATAGTGGAGTATGTGTCTCGATGCTTGAACTGTCAGTAGTTGAAGTATGAGATTAGAGATCAGGTGGTTTGCTTTCGAGACTTTGGATTTCTTCGTAGAAATATGAGTGGGTTAACATGAACTTCGTTATTAAGCTCTCTCAAACATGAAAAAAAATTAATGTTGTTTTTTGGACCGGTTGACTAAGTCTGTGCATTTAATCTAGCTGTGTGTACCTATTCTTCGGAGCGCCTAGATGAGATATATATTCGCAAGATTGTTCACCTTCATAGTGTGCTGGTGTTCATTATTTATGACACAACAGTTTATATCATAATTTGGGAGAGAAGTGGAGTGAGAGTTGGGAACATGAGTTGAGTTGAGTACAACATTTCACCCCAGATGGACGGGCAGTCCGAGCACACCATTCAGATTTTTGATGGTATGCTACGCGTTTGTGTTATGGATTTCACGGGTTCTTGAAACCAATTTCTACCATTTGCTGTGTTTGCCAAAAATACTAGATACCAATCGAGTATTCAGATGGCTCCTTAAGAGGCCTTTATATAGGATAAAGTGTTGTTATTCAATTAGTTGGTTTGTGCATGGATAAGCTAGGTTGTTGGGTATCTATTGGGTTCAGTATCTTATAGACAGAAGAGTCACATGGATCAGAATGTTCGTGATGTTCCCTATATGGTGAGAGAGAAGGTATCTTAGAGTTTTACCAATAAAGGAGTACGAGAAGAAGAGAAAACTGAGCCATCAGTATCTACCCTTTGGAGGAGCTTGAGAGGATTTTGTGGTGGCCTAATGCTTGCATTACAACCTAGTCGATTCGGTGTTCACCCCGTGTTTTATGTTTCTATGCTCTGGAAGTATTATGCTAATCCATCTAATGTTTTATACTTCAGCACATGGTTTAGTTAGATGGGGACTTGACTCATGATGTGGAGCCGCTGGCTATTTTGGATCGATAGGTTTGAAAGTTATGATCAAAGAATAACTTTCATGAAAGTTTAGTGGAGAGGCTAGCCATTCGAGGAGGCTATGTGGGAGACCGAGCAGGAGATTCAAAGCATACATAACCTAGTTTAGACCTTAGGTATGATTCTAGACCCATTCGAGGATGAACCTTTGTTTAAAAGGTGGAGAATATGATGACCCAGCCGATCGTCTTATGTATTATAGCCCCTTTCCTCTCATTTATTTCTTATTCTATGCTCACTTGTTGTTACATAACTTACCAGGGTGGTTAGTTTGGTTTCAAGGATGTTTCGGAATGAATTGGGACACGTAATCCCAAGGTTGGAAGCTTAAGTTGAAAGAGTTAATCAGATATTGAATTTTATATAAACGACTCCAGAATGAGATTTGATTGTTTCAATAGCTTTGTATGCCAAATTGGGACTTAGGCATATGTCAGAATTTGGATTTAGAAGGCTATAGATCGCTTTGGCTTGAATTGGCCAAAATTTAAAGTTTGAAAGGTTGAGAAGTTTGACCGAGAGTTTAATTTATTGATAGCGGACTCAAATTTTTTTTTTCTGGAAATTGGAATAGGTTTGTTGTGTCATTTATGACTTGTGTTCAAACTTTGAGGTCAATCGACATTAATTTGATAGGCTTCATCATTAGTTTTAGAAGTTGGAAGTTCATTAGTTTCAATAGGCATGAATTGGGATGCGATTCATAATTTCGATATTGTTTGATGTATTTTGAGGCTTTGACTAAGTTTGTCTCATATTTTAGGATGTGTTGGTATGTTTTGATTGAAGTCTTGAGGACCTCGATTGAATTACGAAGCGTTAACAGATCAAAAGTTTGACTTATAGCATTGCTCAAGAAATTGGATAATGACTTTTAATCACTTTTGTCCATAAATATTAAATAAAAATTGATTATTTCACCTATTTCTCATAAAGTTAAGTTAGAATTTGGGGGTTTTTGGACTATGTTATAGGAGAGAAAAATTTGAGAATTTGAGGGGCGATTTGTGGTTGGAATTGGATGATTTTGGTATGGTTGGACTCGTAATTGAATAGGTGTTCAGAAGTTGTTAATTTTCGCTCAAGTTTCAATACTGTGGTTGACGTTTAGGGTTGAATTTTTTAATTTTGGTTAAAGATATTATCTTTATCATTTAGAATTGATTCATGTATCTTTTATTAATAGTATTACGTTATCTGAGCTAGATTATGGCCTTCCAGTGATTAATATGCGCGGGAAGGGTTTGTTAGGGGATTAATTTGTCTTGCTAAATGTATGTATCTTATCTAAACTTGGTTAAGACACTAGTTGCCTAATTATTTATGATAGCTACGTGTTTTGGGTGTGCACATGTGTGCGGTGTTAGGGCCCAAGTGTTAACAATAAGGGTACTTATCCATGCTCGGGTTGTGCTTAGGCTATGATATGCCTAGAATTGATTGTTAAGTTTAGCGTTATGTTGTTTCTTGCATTTGCAACATTGTTGTGAACTACTTGAGCCATGTTTGAGGCTATATAGACGTTCAATCCCTAGGTGAAATTGATAAATGCTATTTTGTGATGAAATTTGTTGATTCGAGCAACGCTAGCACACTTTGTACATGCCTATCTTAGCATATATTTTCCAGTCCACTAACATGATAGTTGTTAAATATTTATTACATACATGTGTTCTTGTTTATTTTCTCATATTGATATGATTGTATCATGTTCCTATAACTACGCAGGGCGAATTATGTTGTTGTGCCTGTGACCACGCTAGTCAAAATGTGTTGTTATGCATGTCACTACACCGAGCAGATTGCGTTGTTATACTTGTGACCATGCAAAGTGTCTTGTATGGTTCTGAATGTGACCACAAAGAGTAGATTATTCGTTCTGAGCTGGTAGCATAGTGAATTAATCGTGTTTGCGTACGGATATAGATCCATTCCCCTAGGGTCACCCTCTCATATTTCTCTCTTAATGATGCACACGTGGATATTAAGGAACGCTGATCAATGTTTTGGTGTAGATTGGAAATGTTGAGGAAATATGGCCAGTGATTGTTCGAATTTTCCATTTCATCATTACTTACAATTTTCGTGATTACTTACATAATTCAACTGCATATCATCTCTATATGCCGACTGAGCAAAGTATTTGAGAAATTGACACACTCATATGCTTATTCATGTGCTTTATGACATGATTATATTATTGTTTTGTACTTGTTAAAATGATGAAACTGTACATGTTATAGATAGCATAATTTATAATTCATGCTTCTTTTACCTAGTCGAGGTTAGTTACGATACTTATTGAGTTATTGGTTCGGTTGTACTCGTAACATACTCTGCACTTTGCGTGCAGATCTAGATACATGTGGACGCGACGATTGCTTAATTGGTGCTAGTACCTGCTCGAAGACTTTGAGGTAGCTCTTATGACGCTCGTAGACCTTGATTCTCCTTCCTTTTGTTTTCTTTAGTAATGTCGTACTATTCAAACAATTGTTCTACAGTTTGTCTTATGTTGAGATGTTGTAGTGCTCATGTTCTCGTTAACACCAGGTGTGGGGATGGTGGTAGTAGAGTTTCAGTTACTTTTATTATATATTAATGAGATTTTCTGTCATTGAGTTTAGTTATTATGGACAAGGTAGGAGTGACATCTATAAAAGACAAATTGCGGGAATCAAGGCTGGGATGGATAGGGCATGTGAAGAAAAGAGAGATGGATGCTCCGGTAAGAAGGTGTGACAGGTTATCCATGGCGGGTCTGAGGAATGGAACATATAGGCTTAAGAAGCATTTGGGAGAGGTAGTTAGGCAGTACATGTCATTGCTCCAGCTTATCAAGGATATAACCCACGATAGAAATGTGTGGAGGTCGCTGATTTAAATTGTAGGTTGACACATAGTAGTGTGTTCCTCCTAGGATTAGGAATTGTAATACGACTATCTTTGTATTATCTTATTCATGGTTCTTTACTATTACATGACGTATCATTCGCGCCCGTTGTCGTAATACAGTGTTTATACTATTGTTTGTTACTTGTTGCTTGATCTTCATTGTTCCTTGAGCCGAGGGTCTATCAGAAATAATCTCTCTATCTTATAAGGTAGGAGCAATGTTTGCACACGCTATGCTTCTCCCTATATCTCATTTATAAGAATTTGTTGTCGATGTTGTTGTAATTGCTT
Organism: Nicotiana benthamiana; assembly: GCA_034376525.1. Classification (NCBI taxonomy): domain Eukaryota; kingdom Viridiplantae; phylum Streptophyta; class Magnoliopsida; order Solanales; family Solanaceae; genus Nicotiana; species Nicotiana benthamiana. The sequence goes on from CM067338.1 coordinate 53,716,038, forward strand.
GGTAATAAAGAAAATCCAATTGGAGAATAATGACACAAAGGCATTGGGAGTCAAACTGGTGCATCATAATTCAAACTGTTGACCACTAAATTATGATGGGGGCTTAACTGTAATTAAAGGAGAGCTAGAAATAGTGGGAAGCCATGCCGAAATCAAGTCATGGGGAGCACTAATAACCTTTATTAACCGAGTCAATAGTCTTCTTGTACCGACCATCTTCCGAAAATAAACCACCTTCCTTTAAACACGTTGAATAGGAAAACAAAAAAAAAAAGAAACATCTTGAATCTCGAGCAAATTTCTTCTAACAAAATTCCATGAAAGTGTCCCATTTTACTACTTGATTCATTTTTCCACAGTTGCATGCATACGTTCTCCGGATCCCTTCTCTTTTGCTCCTCCTTATCCGTTTAAAAAGAGCAAATGGAGAAGAACAATAATGACAGTCGCTGTCGAACATCAGATATTGATCCATTCAAAAATACCGTTTTCACATCTAATGAAAACTCGGAAGCTGCTGAAAATATTGAAACGTTCTCCAAAATCTTAGAGTCCAGGATTGCAAAATATAACTCTGGTGAAATACCGACCAGATTGGGTAAGATGACAGAGGAAGAGTCATTTTTCCTTGAAGCCGTGATGCATTTATCCAAATTGACAAATGTCATCGACAAATCATCTCCGTCAGGGTCAACGTTGTTGAATCGGACCAATTTGGTCTTGCAACGAGCCTTGACTTTCATGGAAGAAGAATTCCGAACCATACTAGAAGATTTCGGATGTTGTTCCAATTCAAAAATAGAAAAAAATTCGGATTATCCATCGTATCCACCCGAGGTTGTGACAAGAATGAATCGAATTGCCACTGCCATGATCTCTGCCGGGTTTGAAACAGAATGTTGTCAAGTATATTCAATTTCACGAAGAAACGCATTTTATGAGCAACTGAAAATGCTCGAATTCGAGAAGCTAAACGGAGATGATGTGCAGAGAATGGCATGGGATTCCCTAGAAGGAGAAATCACCCAATGGATCATTGTTGCGAAGAGCTGCTCAAGCACTCTGTTCCCAGGCGAAAAGAGACTCGGGAAATCTGTTTTCTTCGATTCTCCGATAATTTCTCAAAGCCTATTTAGCAACCTGGCACGTTCGATTGTAATTCAGATTCTTGACTTCGCTGAGGCGGTCTCTAGGACAAAATGTTCCGCTGAGAAACTTTTCAAATTTCTAGACATATATGAAGCCATTCGCGATCTTGTTTCTGCCATAAGTGAATCTTTCTCTAATGATGGTGAGCACGAACTGAAATCAGAGATCTTAGCCACGAGAGATAGGTTCGGGGAGGCAGCCGTCAACGTATTCTGTGATCTTGAAAGCTCCATCAAGAACGATGCAGCTAGAACACCGGTCCCTGGTGGTGCAGTGCACCCACTCACACGTTATGTCATGAACTATCTAAAATACGCCTGTGAATACAGAGACGCCCTTGAACATATTTTCCAAGAACACGCAAAGTTGGAGGCATATTCCTTCGCCACGACACTGGATGATCACGTTGAGAGCGAAAGCCCACACGATGATGTAGCTGCCACGATGCCGTTTTCATCAAAGCTCATGAAAATAATGGAACTCTTGGATTCAAATCTAGAAACTAAGTCAAACTTATATAGAGACCCTTCTTTGCGTGACATATTCTTAATGAACAACGGCAGATACATCTTACAAAAAGCCAAAGGATCCACGGATGTCCGCCAAGTGATGGGCGACACGTGGTGTCGAAGAAGATCAACGACCGTGAGGCAATACCACAAGAATTACCAAAGAGAAACATGGGGAAGAGTGTTACAAATACTAAGTCACGACGGGATGCAAGTGAATGGGAAAGTGACAATGCCAGTAGTGAAAGAGAGGTTCAAGAATTTCAGCACAATGCTCGACGAAATCCATCGTACGCAGAGCACTTGGGTGGTGAGCGACGAGCAGCTTCGGTCGGAGCTAAGAGTTTCTATATCGGCGGTGTTGATTCCGGCGTACAGGTCCTTCTTTGGGAGATTTAGGCAGTATTTAGACAATACAAAGCATGCAGAGAAGTATATAAAGTACCAGCCTGAAGACATTGAAACGTTAATTGAGGGCCTTTTTGACGGCAATCCTACTTCTATGGCACGAAGAAAGACGTAAGCCCATATAGTTGTGCTCAAATAATTATAACCTCATTTATCAGATTTTTGTATGATATTTATTATTACTACTAGTTTCTTTAAATTTCGATTCAGTTTTCTATTTCTAATCTTTCGATGCTACATTTAAATGAATCAATATTGTTTTGCTCAAAGTTTTCACTTACATTATAGGCATAAAATAACCAAAATAAACAGAGTGTCAATCATAGCAGATCGTAATAAATTCAATGACCAAAAGAATAAGAAGCAAGAGACAATTGATATTAGATAAAGGGAGGAGAGTGAGAATCTTTTATTAATGATATTTGTTTGGTCTGCCTCTTCATGGAGAGGTTCAGAACCTTACAATGTTGTATTATCTATTCTTTTAGAAGTCGACGTGAAGAAGAAGAGGCAGCCCCCCCCCCCCTTTTAGGGTTCTTTCTCTTAGTATTTATAGCTACGAGATCTGCCAGCTGGCGCCAAGGAGTTGGGACCATATAGAGGGGATGCCCTCGTGAGGACGGCCAGGCCGAGGCCTTAGTTGTCAAATTGGATAACTACCCGATAATCTTGTGAATAAATAACCATACCATTTATTAGCCATAAATAGACTTTAATAAATGTGTCGATCTCATTCATTATCATGAGGTCAAGTTTTGACCCATACAGATAGTCCCTCCGCTTATTTAGGTCGGGCTCGGGCCGAGCTCGATGAAGTGGATTCTGACAATAACCGTGGTTGTTTACGTGATGAGGGCGATTGTAACCCATAGTTTCTCGGAAATGGCCGTAACCATTTTTTACTTGGGACGTGGTCGTAGCCGTTGTTTCTTTAGAAATGGTTGTAGCCGTTTTATCTGTTGGAGATGGCCGTAGCCATTATTACCTTCTGAGATGGCTGTAGCCATTTTTGATTTGGAGATGGCCTTAGCCATTTTTACTTCTGAGATGGCCGTGGCCATTTTTACTTCGGAGATGGCCGTGGCCATTTTTACTTGGAGATGGCCGTAGCCTTTTAATCTTTTACCGGTGGCTGTAGCCGTTTTTGATTTTAGAAATGGCCGTAATCGTTTTATCTGTTGGAGATGGCCGTAGCCATTTTTACCTTCTGAGATGGCCGTAGCCATTTTTTATTTGGAGGTAGTCGTAGCCATTCTCACTTCTGAGATGGCTGTGGTCTTTTTTACTTCGGAGATGCCCGTAACCTTTTATTCGTGCATGGGGAGAGTACGATCACACTTATTATCGCGTTATAAGGGGAACATCATACGCAAGGTGACGCCTGGGGCGTGCCTATGGCACCTTGGGGTTGCCACAACTGTTTCATGGGGGACGTACTGATTGACGATTTAATGACCGTTCAATGGTTTCTATCATGATGGTGCCCATTATCGCAGGTCTGAGCCGTTTTGCGGTTGGTCGGGTAGTTAATGGTGACCTTTGGAATTCTTGAGGGTCATTCACATTTTGCCTATAAATAAGGGTTGTATTGCTCATTTCTCACTTTTTCGATATCTGTTTAAGTGGAATTCTGAGGGAGATAAGCTTTCTTGCTTTCAGATTGTCTGGTTTTTCAATTCTTGTTGATTCATTCTCCGTCATTCTCGTCGGATCTTCATATTCTCTTATTTTTCAGAGGTATTTTACCATCTTCTTTCCGTTATATTGATAATGGAGAGCAGTTCCCATTCCGGTGCAGTTCCGGTGGCGGTTGCGGCGGCAGAGGGTCCATCTACGGTGGTGGGAGCCACTGATTCGCCGACCGTTGATCGGTTCATTTCCCGGCGGTCCGGAGACCGATTTTACCGACCCTGAGAAAGAAGATCAAGTGGACGAGGTTCCTTTGATGGGGGAGGTTGGCTTGGCTCAACTGAGGGAGCAATGTGAGATACCTCGCTTTGCCGACATTGTCTTGGCCATGAGCGGCGACAGGGTGCATGTCGACCACCGAGGGTACTGCGTTATCTACACCTACCCTTTCAGGCTGGGATTTAGGCTTCCTCTCCCCTTGTTGATGGTGGATCTTTGCCGCTATTACAGGGTATGCCCGGGTCAGCTCGTCCCTTCCTGCTACAAATTATTGGCGATGCTGTTTAAATATGCTGAGTTGGCACGGAGGGAAGTTACACTTGGGCACGTGTTGACTCTATACGCTCCTTAGAGGGTACGTGACACTATGATACGGTTGGTTCTTCGTGGGATCGACGGCTTGACTGCGGAGCTCGATGATGAGGTCGCTACTCGTCCCTTCGAGTATTTTTTTTACATTAGGACTTAGCACCTGGTAGAGTGTGCCACTTACTTTCCAGCGGAGTGAAACCATGCGCGTAAGTTTCACTTATGCTGGCCTTGATTTCTGGACTACAAGATTATATTAGCAAAAGTGCAATATATTTGGCTGGTGTGCAGCAGAGTACCAAAGAAGAAATCATAGAGACATTGGGACTGAGGGCCAGCTTCTATTCAAGTACTTGGGGATACCACTTGATTCTAAAAAACTGGCCATCCATCATTACCTGCCTCTGATAGAAAAGATCACTGATAAAATTACTTGTTGGTCAACTAAGCTGCTTTCTTATGCAGGGAGATGTCAACTGATCAAAGGTGTATTTTTGGTATTCAGACTTACTGGGCTCAAATATTCATTCTGCCAAAAAAGGTATTGAAAGACATTGAAGCAATATGCAGAACCTTTCTGTGGAATGGCACTTCTAATCTGTCTAAAAGGGCTCTGGTTGCTTGGGAAAGGGTATGCAGACCACTTTCAGCTAGAGGACACAACATACTAGATATGACTGTGTGGAATAAAGCAGCCATTACTAAACTTTTATGGGACTTGGCCAGGAAGAAAGGCTGTCTCTAGGTTAAATGGGTGTACTGTTACTACACCAAACAGTGTGATATTGTAACAATGACTATTCCTAAGTCAGCTTCTTTGGTTGTTAGGAAGATACTGGAAAGCAGAACTTCTATAATGCAGAGTCAGTAGCTTCAGGGGGATATGTTTAGCAGGTTGAAAGGAGTCTGCAGCCTGGATAAATTCCACATTCAGAAACTTTACTTCACAATGGTTCCCAGCTTCAATAAGGTTGAATGGAAGAATCTGATGCTGTTTACAAATGTTCAACCTCAACACAAGTTCACTGTATGGCTGGGTGCCCAGCACATACTTCCTAAACAGTTGACAGATTGCAGAATTATGACATACAAGTCTCTGCAACTTGTGTGTTCTGCAATCAGAATGTTGAAGTGTTTAATCATCTGTTCTTTGAGTGCTCAATTACTAGTAGACTGTGGTCCAGACTCTGTTGCTGGCTGGGCACTACAAATCTGTTGGTAACTGGGAAACTGAAATTCAATGGATTTGCAGTAAAGCAAGGAGCAGAATGTGGCACAATGCTATTACACCCTCTGTTTTTGTTATTACTGTTGCTCTTATCTGGAGGGAGAGGAATAGCATTCGATTTGATGGGAAAGTATTTGTGGAAGAGCAGATTTGCAGAGAAGTTGCTTTACTTATTAATATCCGTGGCAGAAACTGCAGACGATAGCAAAATGGCTTGCGGCAACTAAATTATTTTCCTTAGCTATAGCCTTTAGATTTCCCTATACTATAGTGGCATTTGTGCTTATAGATAGTTAATCTTAGTATAGATGATTGACTGTAAATGAGTAGCTGCTAGTCCAAGCTACTACTATAGAGCTTTACATTGTACATTCTTTTGATATTAATGAAACATAACAGTTATACTAAAAAATAAAAAACCTAATTACCGTGCATCTGTGAATTGTATCAGAAAAAAAAATGTTACATACCTTTTCCTGAATAGAAACAAAAATTCTATAATTTTCATAAGAGTTCTTGTTAGCGCTATTTTCTTACCTAACAGCTAGCACTTCAGAAGCAACAGAATATTTTTCAAAAAATAATTTCTATATTTTAATACAGAGACTATATAATTGTGATATAATTTTTGAATATATCAAAGCTATTTGAAATCTATAATTGGATAGAATATTTACTTTTAGTGCGAGTACATGAATCATGGATTTATCGTGATATGACACTGTTTCTATTAGAGAAACTTTTGCTCCTTTAATCGACATCCTGTAATGAGGAGGTTTTACTCAGTAATGGAGTTACATGCTGTTTTTACGTTAACACGAGATTGAAATTCTTTTTTAACAAATTTATATTTAAAAATTATTCTTTTCATACAAATTTAGCCTTAGTGTTGAATTTTATTAATTACCATAACGTGATTTTTCACATGGTTAACGTTATGTCGCAGTTCAAAATTAGAAGGAACATAAATCGTTTATAAGAAAATGTTAGGGGAGATACGCCTCATTACAGGTTTGTACCTTCTAAAAACAAAATGAGAAAAATAATAATACATGTCTAGTTAAACAAATGTTCATCTTAGTGGATTCAGACAATATCCAATCATCTTGACTTCAACAAATAAGTCACCCCAAAATAGTCCACATTAATTTTTTTTTGGCCTGCTAGGCAAACGCCTAGGGTTAATTTTCATAAATAATAGAAAACGAAAATACGACAAATAGGAGAAATAAAATAAGGCGGATTACACCGGTAATGTTACCCATATAACACATCCGGCATAAACCTTACCTTAGCTATCCTATTGAGGAAAATAAAGCCTTCTGGATTAGCAAGCATGTAAAAAGAAAGAGCTCGCAAGAACTAGGAACTGAATGATAATCACAGTGTTTATAACATGTTCTGTGATGATATTACAAAGAGTAATACTAATGTGATGGTAAAATAAGCAGATGAAGTGATCATAAAAATGACCTATTTTCTCTTCTGTTGTGAAGATTTCGATTTGTAATATGCTGTCTTCTTCCACAAAATTTTGCAAAAGAACTTCAAAATTCATGATTTGTTCTTCGTGCGATTGGATTTTGATGGTATTGTTTTTTTGCGTTTCGCATTGGGGGCCTCCTTATGTTTACGCCTTCGCAAGTTGTGACGAGCTGTCCGTCCTGTGAACCTGCTTCTGTATTACCATCAGCATGAAAAATAGCATGAGTATTTACGCTCCTTTGTTGCTTCTGGTTTGAAAGCATAGTTTGCGCCATGGTATCCAACAATTTCCTGTCCTCTAAATTAGAGTGTGGTTCTATTTTTGTCTCCTGATTCTGGTTAGTTGTTGGCAGTGCATTGGCGCTTCGATCTCCAACTAATGCTTCAGTCGAGCTTAGTTGACGATTATGTGCAGATTCATTCTGGATGAATTTTGATGTCGCTGCACTTGAAATAACTGCTTTTCCATTATTTCTTGGAACAAAAACTGGGGCATTGTGGTTAAGATACTGATTGGTGTTGCTGTGTGTCGAGAAGTTGCACGACAGTTCTTGGATGCAGTATTCCTTTGAACTTTTTGCTCGACTGAATCATCACTGTCGTCTGTTGTCGCGAAGTCTTCTTCTTCCCATGAAAAAGCAGCGAGTCCTTCACCCCAACTCTACTCATCATCATAATCTCGTTGGTCTTTCCACAATTTTGATTTAATTATCAAATCCTTCCTCTTTGGTTGAAAACCTTTTTTGATTGAAGGTTCCCCATGATCTTTGACATTCATAGAAGGAGTGGCTGTGGTTAGAGAGGTTTGAAGTTTGGCCTGCATTTGGATATTTGTACCAGTAACATGAGATTTATTCTTTGCCTCTATATTCTGTGAGCTATATTGGCTGTCACAAATCTGCAGATTTTCACCCAATCATCATCGTTGACATTGGCGAGAACGTCAAATGAGTTTGTAGTTGAAGGTAATGCTGGATTGTTTTCTGCAATCTGAAATTTATTTTTGGATTTTGGTGTTACTACTTTGTTGTTCCTCGATAACCATTTTCCATCTTCACTTTTATGTTGTTGATTATCAGTAGACTCAACAGCAGAGGTTGCTTGAGGTAGTGCAGTGTTACAAACAACATCAGCAGCTGTACCTGAAGGATTGGTTCTGCCATACTTAGATTTGTTCAAGACTGATCCTGCAGAGATTTTTGAAACATCCAGCAGTTTTTGCTCTCTGCAGTTCTCCCCTAGTTGAACTAGGGAAATATTATGCTTTGTAACACATTTGGAATGATCCTGGACCTCCAATTTGGCATCACTTCCTTGACAAAAAATTGCATGTTTGTTAATGTTATTATTATGAAACATGAGTTGCTACTCACACAGCAATTGTTCACTCCTGTTTGTGTTGTGATCTAAATCCTCAGAAGATGCAACAGCCAAATTTGGCACCAACTGTTGACTATGAAGCTTCGATCTGGATGAAACAGTAGATTCTGCAGTTGGTACACATGGAACTGAACCAATATTTTGTTCTGCATCCTCAGACACACTAGGAATATCCCCAGTCAATTTTGACATTATCTATTCAGTAGGAACATTCAAAGTGGATGTAACAGTAGAAAGCTTTTTACACAGCTGTGTAATATCATCATTAGTTGTTGGTTGAGCATTTGCAGCTGGAGTACTTGGACCAGAGTTTTGTGCTGCATCGGTAGCCTCATTAGGAAGAACTCCAGTCCATTTTGACACCACCTGATGCCTGTGCATATTCAAACTGGATGAAACAGTATATTGGTTTTCATACAGCTGTGCTGTATCTGCATTCAACATTGAATGGGCTACTGCAGCTGGAGAAATTGGAACTGAAAAAATTTGATCGGCATTGACCTTAGGAGGAGCCCCAGCAAAATTTGGCATCATCTGTTCACTGGTACCATTCAGATTGAGTGTAGCAGTATCAGCTAGAGAAATTGGAACTGAAACAACTTCATCAGCATTAACCTTAGGAGGAGCCCCTGCCAAATTTGGCATCACCTGTTCATTGTTACCATTCAGATTGAATGTAAGTGTATCAGCATTTTTACACAAGTGAATAATGTCAGCATTAGATTCTGAATGAGCTTCTGCAGCTGAATCAATTGGAACAGAGGCAATATTTTCCAGATGGACAGAATTGTTTATCAATACTGTATTCTGCTGTGCAATAACACCTTCATCCAGATAAGCATTTTGTTGTGCAAATTTTGTTACTTCCTCTCCTGAATTATCATCACAGTGTTGTATCTCTTTGGAGAGGAGAGGGCAGAGAAGAAACCGGCCTTCGCGCAAGTTTTTTTGCTTCCTGCGTCCTTACTAGTAAAAAAGGGGCTCTTCGACCAAGAAGGCATTCTGGTAGGAAGGCCGACCACTATATAAGTCGCCATCTATCCAGGAGAGAAGCAAGCTACCTTTCTTTGATCCCCCTTCCCGGGCAGGGAAGAGAACGAAAATGGACCGCAGATGGTAGTCGAGGATCTTACGCGGCGAAGCGAACTCTTCTATCGTCTTGCATTTTCTCTGGCGGACCCCCCCCCCCCCCGGTCCATCGCACTGGAGCGATTCGAGAAGAACGATTAGGCTCATATTCTATCCTTTCTACAATGCCTATAGACGAAGTGCTTCGTTTCAGATCAATTCTTCGCTGCAATCGCTTCGATCCACCCCCTCGGTGAAAAACCGTAATACGCCCTAAGGAATTCCTACCAGCAGACAGCTCGTGTATTTGACAGATTCTTTTCTGGTAATACATTCAATGTCTGCTGTAGATTAACTTAAGATGGTTCTATGCAAAGCTGGACAGGAGCAGAAAGAGTTTCTGCAGTGTTAGCATTTGCAACAGAGACAGTCTTTTTGGCAGCATCTACATTCTCAGAATGTTGAACCACTTCACCTCTTCGACCAGCACTAATCTCATTCAAAATTTCCCTGGCATCACGCCCCGACCTAGCCATACTGCCCCTGCCTTCAGAAACATTAGTAGTAACTGCATTCTCATTACGATCTTCTGTAATCCAACGACACGATTTTTTCTCATGTCCTTGATGATAACAGAAAGTGCAGTATTTTGGGAGATTATCAAATACGAGCTGCTGGTCATATTCAATCAATTTTCCACTTTCTATATCAACTACCTTTATCTTGACTTTCTTTGGATGTTTGTCTAGAAAATTAATCAAGACTTTAACTCGTGCCGTACTAGGTTGCGTACGTTCTTTAGTTGCCTTATCTACGGCAAGTGGTTTCCCAACAGCAGATGCAATAGACATCAGAGATTTTCTTGCAATACAATTTGCTGGCAGATTTGGTAGTGGAATCCAAACTACCGCTTTTGACGTTTCCTCACGGGGGTTGAATCCCATAGTCCAAGGGAATGTCCTAATGAAGAAATCGTCTCCTTTGGACTGAACATAACCAGATGTTCTTGATACGACATTAGCAAAATCTTCGAATAAGTCAAATCTTACCAGAATATGTCGATATTCTAGCTGTCCGATGTTGCATTTACCTTTGATGTCGAAAAGTTTCGGCAGAATCTGTCTCAACTCCTGGATCGCAGGTTTTCCATGTGGAAATTTGATTACGACAGCTTGATGAAGACCTTCCTCTCTAGTGAATGAATTGACTTCGTCTCCTCTGAATTCAACAGTAGGTGTTCCATTCTGAAAAGAAACTGGACTGAGTTCCAGCTTTGTACTTGCCTCTGCAGTCTGTTTTCCATCTAGTAACGCTGTGAAGCTTGGTTTGGTCCCGATAATTAATCGATTACCTGAAGAGTTTTGAATATCCTCTCCCACAGCACAAAGCTGGGGAGAGACTGTATCTTCCATCGATGCGTGCGCAGTCAACAGCAATCCATCACCAACATGGTATGGGTTATAGATGGAATTTTCAAAATCAGAAAATGCTGCTACAGTAACTCGCAAATCTTAGATTTAAGATGTAGGATAGTTGTTTATGGATTAGAGGAAAATTTCAATTGGGAAATGTTCCCAAAGAGAAGGGGATCAAGTGAAGCAAATTTTGTGACAATCTATTGGCGAAATCCGATAATCTTCATGATGAACAGTATCGAAATTTACTGTTCACGCACGCTACAGTGCAGCGGTGCTAGAGAGAAAATGAAGAGTCCCTGGCTTCCATCATGCGCAGTAACTGTTTCATAGATATTGTCCACATTAATATTTTATCGAAACACGCAATTTTCATGTATAATTTTTTACCTATAGATTTATTTTTAAAATATTGATTTTATTCTACTAAAAAGTATACTACATGAATTGAAATATACGTGCAACGCACGTGCAGAGAATCTGATTAACAAACAAATGTTAAAGTAGTAAAACTATCAACTAAGATACTAAGTGTTGGAAACAAGACGAAGGAGGACTAGAGTTATGATTCCCTGATTTTTGGATTTCTTTCTGCTACATCTCCTATATTTTTTGTCTAGCTATTCTATTTTGATCGTGAGCATTTACGGTGTTGTAATTCTCTCCTGAGCAACTATAATAATTTATTAGATATTCTCCTAAAATACGCTAGTTATCACTATCTTACCGCTCACTATGGGCACGTCAAGGCTTTCTAATTCCTATACCCACATTCAAACCGGTTGTATTTATTCCTCAAATATGTTAGGAGTGACATTTTTCACAACTAACTAAATATGCACTCTTTTTCAAGCAATACATGATAAATAGGAATAGTCAATTGATAGTCATTCAATCAACCAAAATAAGCACACAGTTAAACAAGTAGAGAAATTGAAATGTTAAATTATATTGAAATGTAACAAGAATTCATCATCCAAAAAGTTCCATCAAAACTCTAGAAAGAAATTTAGCTACTCATAGTCATGCTAACAACCACGATAATATTCCAAAGCATTCAAATATATATTAAAGAAGAATTGAGAGAAAACTCTTATGATTCTTTGCTCCCAAGTATTCCCATTGCGTTCTTGCCTCTTCAATAATATCCCCCTTTAAAAAAAAGGTTTAGAACCTTTTTCATATATGTTGATACTGTGTAGTGTCGAAACTACCAAGTTCAAGCTGAAAAGGGGAATGTTTTCGGCTTCGGCATTTTAAATCACGCTTGGACTAAAGCTGGATGAGTAACGCTGTATAGCGTTGTCGCTTACGATATGAACTGTGCCTGGCTCAAACTTGGATGATAAAAAATCACACTCCTCCAATTACTTCTTTTTTAGCTTTAGTTTTTTGACAATTCTTCCATATAACCTCTGAGTGACCCCTACACATAAAAATAATATTATTAAGCTTGAGTCACAACAATTCGCACTAAATATAAAAATAAAGTTTAGCCAAACATTATTATTCCAAACTTATGATTTTGCTCGTCCTCGAGTAACCTTGCACTTTGCTAGCCCAACAACACCACACAGGATATCATACAACAGAGGAATATTTAATAATTTAACACACTACACCTATAACCATGGTTGATATCAACACTTAAGTTATTGCATAAGCATTCAAGCACATCACAACTTTCACATTCCAAAAATATAATTGAACAATTAAAAACACTTAAACAACATGACCATACCCACCAACATCAAATACCAATTCGTTGTCGATAAGCACTCTTGACCTGTACACTGATCCAAACAAGAGAAATTTAATAATGTTACCTGTTAGTCATGGAATTGCGTACCCTCGCCAAAGAGAAAAAGAGTATGTAGTCCACAGATTCAAGTATATGTCAAGGACACATTCAAATTTAAAGTTAGGGACATTATGAACAAAAATCAATCTCCCACTGTCACAAAAAACAAAATCATGATTGTACCGTAGGCTTATCAGTAGTGTATATCTTTACTAATCTAAGCTTTTGAAGTATGAGATCAATTAGGTCTTTATGGGTTATAATATAATTTATGGGACAAGTAGGATATATTATGGGTATAGTGACTAACTCTCCTAAGCACTTCAATACACTTCACATAACTTTCAAATACGCTCTTCGTGACTAATTTAAGCATTGCAAAAAACACTATACAATTTGGCCCATCTTTTATAAGTACAACTATTCATTCACTAGCCCTGATTAAGAGTAATAGAAAGTGTATTCTCTCTCTCTTTCTCTTTATCTCTCTTTGCATATTTATTCTTTTAGCACTCTCCAAATTGAGGTTGCCCAGCTAATCATCTTGCAAATATACGTGCACCTTTTGGCCTTTCTATGGTTCCACTCAAAAGCTACCCCGCTCTTAGCTTATATTTTGAGCGACTTAAGTACTTACGGATGTAAAGGTTCAAAAAAATTTAATTAAGAATATAATTGGAATTGGCTTATAATGTGGGTGCCAAAGAAAATGCTTATAGGCTCAAAGGAGATATTTAAGAACAATTTTATCTATGGTGACATACTAGCTCAGTGGACAATCAAAGAAATGTCTGCATTATCTCGAAGAGCCAGAGAGCTTACTTAATTTGCTTCAACTAGTGCACGGGGCAAGTTCTAGACTAACACATAATAGTACCAATTACAGTCAAGACCTCACATCACACAATGCACATGACCCCAGTTGGGATAGTTTCATTACAAATCTCAAGTTAAAGCTAGTAATACAATAGTGAACGAATATTAAGCAATGAGCACTACATGAACAACGAGTCAATAAACTGAGAGAATGCTTCAAAGATAGGCTATTCAATCTTTATTTGGCATAAAATTTCATCAAAACATGCCGGAAGGTAATTTGTACGATATGACCTATCTATGCTAGCATCAAATAGGTCAAAAGGTACATAGGATCACTAAAGTTTTCTTCTCTTGATTTCATATAAATAAAAATATACTGTACTAAGTTACATACCTTGAAAAAGAATAGATGCAAAGAAAAAACAAGGGGATTGTTATTTTTCATTAGATCTTAATCCCTCCAGAAAGCCATCCACGAGATAAATTGTTAGAAAAAATCCAATTTATTTATTCCTAAATATTTTTTCTTCAGTTAAACTAACACAATGAAAAAATCAATAAAAAACTTAGCTATACAATCTCCTCACTCTACACAGAAAATTGTGCATCGTCCCCAATGCACACCATAAATAATAAAAGGATAAAGAAACACCCTAAGGACAAATGCCGAAAAATTAGAAGCTCATAGGGTACTTAGACTTCTTTCGGACATAGTCCTTTATGCGGGTACCAATAACTTAGTTCCAGCAACCTAGCTTGATTTTGTTTGCTTCTGGTGGCATAACTTCCCATGCTCTTAGAGAATAAAAGCTGGCATTAGGAAAAATAACAGAAGAAGAAAAACTAATTTAAAAAAAATTTAAAATAGAAAAAAGCATTAAACTTGGGTTGCCTCCCAGCAAGAACCTAACTTAATGTCGTGGCTCGACGTGAACATCTTTTATCCCAATTCTGAATTTATGAATTTGGATCACAAGTTTTGGTTCTGCTCCGTCATGCTCTTGGGGAGATACATATTGTTGTGAGCTAAAAATTAAATAATTCTTTATGCATTTTTTGGCTTTCAACTGAGGAGTGTAACCTTTCTTAGATGTCTTTGATAACTTCAGAATATAATTCCCATCTACCTCTTCCCTTGACTCCTTTTGTGTCGACCCGACCCGTCGTCTCATGTGATTCCATCCCGACGTTCCCGTCTTATACTTTCTTATGTTTCATTATGTGTGGTTAAAGACTTTTGAAGTGATTCGGATAGAGTTTGATAAGAAATGAGACAAGTAGTTTCTTTAAGGAAAGGCTTGTTTGGAAAAGTCAACCGGAAGTTGACTTATGAGTTAGAGGGCTCGGAATTGATTTTTGATGATTCGGTTAGTTTCAAGGGATGATATAAGGCTTAGGAGCGTAATCGAAAGTAACTTTGGAGGCTCGGTGTAGAAGTTAGCCTATTTTGGCGAAGTTATGATTTTGGCTAAATCTGGTCGGTATGCGAGATTTTGATCCGAGGGTCGGAATGGGATTCCGAGAGTTACTGTAGATTCGTTAGATTATTTGGGATGTGCGTGAAAATTTTCAGTTGATTCAGAGGCGTTTAGGTCTGGTTTGTGATCGAATGCGAGTTTTGAAAGTTTTGATTTAGCTTAGGCTTTAATCCGTCATGAATTGATGATTTTAGTGTTGTTGGATGTGTTTTTAGGATTGGAACAATTTTGTAAGAGGTATTAGGAGGTTTTGGTGTTTTTGGTTGAGGTCCTGGGGGCCTCGGCGTGGCTTCGGATGGTCAATCGGACCATTTTTAGACTATAGGATTACAGGTTTTTCAGTTGTTGGTGTTGCAAAAAGTTGTTACTCGTGTTTTCATGGGTGAGTCGCAAATGCGTAAAAGGAATTTGTGGGCCAGGATATTTGACATTCGTGTTCGCGTTTAGTGGCTTGCATTCGCGGAAGGTCGTTTGGTTGTTCACCGTGTTCGCGTTCCAGGGTCACAAACATGTAGAGTGTTTGGGTGCTTGAAGGTTCTAGGGATGCTGCCCTCTGTGTTCGCATATGAGAGACGCGTTAGCGTAAGATTAAGGTCCCAGAACTTCGCGTTCAGGTGAGTTCAGCCGCGTTCGCATAGGTTGTTTTGGCAGAGGTGGAAATTTGGTCATCGCGAACGTGAGAGGACCCTCGCATTCGCATAGAAGGAAATAACATATGGGTATAATTTTTTTTAATGATATTTCATCTGCGAGCCTAAGTCATTTTCATCTATTGTTGGGTATCTTTAGAGATTCTTGGGAGCAGTTGATGATGGATTCAAAGAGGATTGATTGGAGGTAAGTTTTATGGACCCAAAACATAATTTAATTGTTGAATTAACCTAGAAATTCATGGAATCTTAGCAAAAGGGGAAGAACTAGGGTTGGGATTTTGAATTTTAAATTGGGATTTGATGCCCCATTTGAGCTCCGATTTTGATGAAATTCATATGCATAAACTCGTGGAGAGATAAGGATCGTATTGATGTAATATTTTCTGGATTTTGAGAAGTGGGCCCGGGGCTCGGGGTTTTGTCTAATTTCGTGATTTTCGATATTTTTTGAGTCTTTTCGATTGGGTTATATTCCCTTAGCCTATTGTAGTGAATTCGTTGTGGTTTTGGCAAGATTTAACACGCGAGGAGGTTGATTTGAGAGGAAAGGGCATTGTGAGCTAGTCTTTGGCCGGCTAGAGGTGAGTAATAGATGTAAATGTTGTCCTGAGGGTTTGAAACCCCAAACATTCACATCGTAACGCTATATTGAAGTGTGAAGCGCACTCCATGATGAGTGTTGGGTCGGTTACGATAGGGGATCGTGACTTGGCCCATCCCGAGTGAGATTTATACTATATTGGTGATTGATACACATACTATATTGATATTATTTTTGCTTATTGCCATGTTTGGGGCCTTGTGCGGACATGTAGAATCCTTTGGGGATTGATATTACTACTTTACCACATGTTGCATATCATTTGATCTGAGTCCAAGATTTTAAACACTGTTTTTTTTTTGCAAACTCAGTCATACTTCTAAGTTTTAAAAACTCAAATAATATTTTAAATGCTATTTCGGGTTGAAAACTACTGTTTTATAAATGCCCAATGGGCTTATGATATTTTCCTGGACTTATTATGGTTGTTAGGGATGGGAGCCGTAGCAGTGACTTGAAATAGTGGTAATAATTACACTGTGTGATATAAATTGTTTAGATAACCATGACCGATAAGGATTTGATTGATGCCACGAGATGGTTTGTTATTGCGCTTGGGCTGTAGGAGCCCCTCCAGAGTCTATACACACCCCCAGCGAGCGCCATCAATGATAAATGATTATGGGTGGCTCGGGCTACGCGCCGCAGTGGGTACTGAACTGTTCCATCATACGCATTGCATCGCATTCATGCATTTGCATCTTTAATTTTGTTCAGCTGTTAAGTGCCATACATTGCTGTATATTTGGATTATAGATCACTTTGTGTATTTACTATTTTTTCTTACCTTTAGACTATATTATTTTTATTACTCACTGAGTCGGAGTACTCACTTTACTCCCTGCACCTTGTATGCAAATCGAGGACATTCACAGGCTGAGTAAGCTTTGACCAGCTTTTCACAGGCATTCTCCGGGAGTATTTGAGGTAGCTGCATGGCATCCGTAGCCGAAGATTCTCCCTCCTATCTCTGTCCTATTCAGCATTTCCAATTTTAGATTGATTTAGTACTAGGATAACATATTGTATTTTAGAGGCTCAAGGTCGTGACCGAGTCCGAATGTAACTATTGTGTATTCTATTAATTTCCCCACCTTATCAGCAATTATAGACTTTTTATACACTATGTAAATTATCTGAACTCTGTTTAATTATCCAGAGTTATGGTAACAAGGTCAGGCTTGCCTAGTAGTATGCTGGGCGCCATCAAGACCGGGTTGGGGTCGTGACAAGTTGGTATTAGAGCCTAGGTTAATAGGTCTTGCGAGTCATTAGCCGGTTTAGTAGAGTCTCGTGGATTGGTATGTAGACGTCCTTACCTATCCTCAACAGGCTTCTGAACCTTTAGGAAAACATCACATTCTTGAATTCTTATCGTGCGACTTTGTTGATCCAAGAACTAAACTCATTTTAATCTATTCTCTCGAAAATAGGGAGATCACGCGCTTCCAGACGAGGCGGACGAACACTAGTACAACCTATTGAGGCCGCCAGAGGCCGTGGATGCTGTCATTGTCGTGGTCGGGGCAGAGCCGCAGAGGAAACACCTGTTGACCCACCAATTGCCCCGGCTCAGGATCAGGCTCCAGCTGTAGAGACTCTAGCAGAACCTGCTCAGGCACCGACTGTGCCTATTGTGATTCCGCGTCTCCAGGACGCCCTAGCTTTTATTCTATCAGTTTGAACTGGCCTGGCTCAGACAGTCTTAGCCATTACTGCGGTAGTTACTTCACAGACTGAGGGAGAAAATCAAACCCCTACTGCTTGAACAGCTGAGCAAGTAGTGCAAGGTTTGCAGAGACCAGAGGAACATCCAGTTCAGCAAGTTACCTCTGTTCATCCGGTTGCATCGGTTCAGGATTTTGATGTTCCAGCTATGCCAGACAATGAGAAGCGTCGTCTTGAGAGGTTCAGCATTCTTTCACCTCCTACTTTCTATGGTGCTTAGGGCAAGGATTCCCAGGGTTTTCTCGATGAATGTCGATGTATGCTTCAGGCAGTAGAAATTTTGGAGTCGAGTGGTGCACAATTGTCAAGAGTAGCCTTTACTTGGTGGGAGGCATATGAGTAGCGTAGGCTGGTGGGTGTAGCGCCCTTGTCATGGCAGAAGTTCTCTACTCTCTTCCTAGAGAATTGGGTACCGCAGTCTCAGAGCGAGAAGCTGCGATAAATTTTAAGTACCTTCATAAGAGAGATATGACTGTGTCTCAGTAGAAAATGAGATTCTCGGAGTTGGCCCATTATGCTCCATAGATGGTCGTGACTGATCGCGAGAGGATTAGGAGGTTTGTAAATGGACTTATCTATCCCATCCGTATTCTGATGGCTCGAGAGAGGATTTTGAGTCATACTTTTGAGGATGCAATTGATATTGCTCGAGTGATGAGATGGATCGCTGTTAGGAGAGGGAGGAGAGGGAGGCCAAGAGTCCTCGATGATCGGGTAGCTTCAGTGGTGCTCCATCTAGGGGCCATTTTCAGCAGAGTAGAGGTTGTTCTTTTAGGTCTCATCAGTCGCCTCATCCTTAGTATTGTGGGGCATCTTTGGGCCATGGTCATCAGGGTTCCAGTAGGGCCAGTCTTTACTTAGTGGCCTCCAAGCTCAAAGCTCATCAAATGCCCCTTTAGCTTAGGGTTCTTTTCGCCGAGCACATCGGCTTGTCATTCCGGTGCGAGGGGTTCCCTTAATCCCCCTTCTCCAGCACCGGGTAGTTGCTATGACTGCGATGAGATTGGTCATATTCAGAAGTATTGTCCTCGACTTCATGGCAGCCAGTCTCTGCAGAGGGATCAGTCCTCGTTTCCAGTCTAGTTTCTTCTTCATCTGCCCCACCAGCTAGGTGAGGAGTCCTAGCAGCTAGGGGTCTCCCCAGAGGTGGAGGTCGATTAGCACTAGGCATGACATATACCATTGCATATGATGCTTAATCACAAGTATTATTTCAGTGTTCAACATAGATGCCTCTATCTTATTTATCCCGGTTCTACCTATTATTTTCTGTCATCATATTTTTCTCATCATTCTGGTACGACTAGAGGGTGTCTTGTTTTACCGGTGCACGTATCAACTGCGGTGGGCGATGCTATTATTGTGGACTATGTGTATCGGTCCTGTCTTGTTACTATTGGGGGTCTGGAGACCCGAGATGATTTATTTCTCTAAGCAGAGTAATCTTTGATGTTATTCTGGGCATGGACTGATTATTTCCGTGTCATGCTATTCTAGACTGTCATGCAAAGACAGTCACCTTGGCTATGCAAGGTGTTTCGAGGATAGAGTGGCGTGCTATGAATTGTTATGTCCCTAGCAGGGCTATATCGTTCTTGAAAGCCCAGCGCATGGTTGGGAAGGGTTGTCTATCATATTAGGCCTTCTTCGTGATGTTGGAGCAGAGGACCCCGTTATAGATTCTGTTCCTATTGTGAGGGACTTCCCTGATGTATTTCATGCATACTTGCTGGGTATGCCCTCGGATAGGGACATTGATATTGTTATTGACGTGGTGCCGGAGACCAAGCTCATTTCCATTCTTCCGTATCGTATGGCACCAGCGGAGTTAAAAGAATTGAAAGATTAGCTTCAGGAACTCCTAGTAAAGGGGTTTATTCGGCCGAGTGTGTCACCGTGGGGTGCACATGTTTTATTTGTGAAGAAGAAAGATGGCACAATGAGAATCTGCATTGACTATAGGCAGTTGAACAAATTAACACTCAAGAACAAGTATTCTCTGCCTCGTATCGATGATTTATTCGAACAGTTTCAGGGAGCGAGGGTGTTTTATATGATTGATCTCCGATCAAGTTATCACTAGTTGAAGATCAAGGATTCCGATATCCTTAAGACTGCTTTCAGAACGAGATAGAGTCACTATGAGTTTCTGCTTATGTCTTTCGAGCTGACCAATGCCCCAGCAGCTTTCATGCATCTGATGAACAGTGTATATTGGTCATACCTGGATTCGTTTGTTATAGTATTCATTCATGATATTCTTGTATACTCGCGTAGCCAGGAGGAGCACGCTGAGTATTTACGAGTGGTATTGCATAGATTGAGGAAGGAGAAGTTGTATGCCAAAGTCTCCAAGTGTGAGTTTTGGCTTAGTTACGTGGCCATCTTGGGACACGTGGTGTCCACTGATGGTATTCAGGTTGATCCAAATAAGATTTGAGGCGGTTCAAAGTTTTCCTAGACCATCCTTGGCCACAGAGATTTGTAGTTTCCTAGATTTGGTGAGTTATTATCGCCGGTTTGTTCAGGGTTTCTAATCTATTGCCTCGCCCTTGACCAAGTTAACCCAGAATAGTGCTCCATATGTATGGTCAGATGAGTGTGAGGAGAGCTTTCAGAAGCTTAAGACTGCATTGATCACAACTCCAGTATTGGTATTGCCATCAGCTTCAGGTTCTTGCATCGGTGATTTTTATGCTTCAAGGATCGGGGTTGGTTGTGTATTGATGCAGGAGGGTAGAGTGATTGCATATGCTTCTTTCCAGTTGAAGCCCCATGAGAAAAAATACCCTCTTTATGATTTAGAGTTCGCTGCTATAGTTCATGCTTTGAAGATTTTGAGGCACTTCTTATATGGCGTATCTTGTGATGTATTCACCGATCACCATAGTCTTCAGCATTTGTTAAAACAAGAGGATCTTAATTTTAGGCAGCGGAGGTGGCTTGAGTTGCTTAAGTACTATGATATTACTGTTCTGTATCATCTGGGAAAGGCCAATATAGTGGCCGATGCTCTGAGCCGAAAGGCAGTCAGTATGGGGTGTTTGGCATATATTCCAGTTCGGGAGAGACCCCTTGCAGTTGATGTTCATGCTTTGGCCTATCGGTTTGTGCGGTTAGATATTTCTGAGGCTAGCCATGTTCTGGCGAGCGTGGTTTCTCGGTCTTCCTTATATGATAGCAACAGATAGCGCCATTATGATGACCCACATTTGCTTGTTCTTAGAGATCGGTTCCAGCATGGTGGTTCCAGGGATGTGATAGTGGGTGATGATGGAATATTGAGGATGAGGGGCCGGATTTATGTGCCCAATGTGGATGGGATTAGATATTTGATTCTTGAGGAGGCCCACAGCTCGTGATAATTTATCCATCCGGGTGTCACAAAGATGTTTCAAGACTTGAGACAACATTACTGGTGGAGGAGAATTAAGAAAAACATTTTGGGATTTGTGGCTAGGTGTCTCAACTGTTAGCAGGTGAAATATGAGCATCACATACTGGGCGGTCTACAACAACAGATGGCTATTCCTGAGTGGAAATGGGAGAGACTTACTATGGATTTCGTGAGTGGTCTTCCTCTGACTTTGAATAAGTTTGATTCGATTTGGGTCATTATGCATCGGCTGACCAAGTCCGCGCATTTCAGTCCAGTGTGTACTACATACTCCTTGGAGCGGCTGGCAGGTTTCTTTGTCTGTGAGATTGTCCGATTGCATGGTGTTCCAGTTTCTATTATTTTTGATAGAGGTACTCAGTTAACTTCTCAGTTTTGGAGGAATTTTCAGCACGAGTTGGGTACTCTGGTGAAGTTGAGTTCAGCATTTCATCCTCAGACAGACGGAGAGTCTGAGCGTACCATTCATATATTGGAGGATATGTTGCGTGCCTGTGTGATTGATTTTAGAGGTTCTTGTGATGAGTTTCTACCTCCTGCAGAGTTCGCCTACAATAACATCTATCAGTCTAGCATTCAGATGCGCTTATGAGGCCATATATGGGAGGCAGTGTAGATCTCCTGTCAGTTTGTTAGAGCCTAGCGAGGCTAGATTATTGGGGACAGATTTGGCCCTGGATGCCTCAGATAAGGTGAAGGTTATCCAGGAGAGACTTCATTCAGCTTGGTCGCGTCAGAAGATTTATGGGGACCGGAAGGTTTGAGATGTATCTTACTCAGTGAGTGAGAAAGTCTTGCTGAAGGTTTTACCCATATAGGGTGTGCTGAGGTTTGGAAAGAAAGGGAAGCTGTGTCCACGGTTCGTCGGACCTTATGAGGTGCTAAGGAGGATTAGGGAGGTGGCCTATAAGCTTGCGTTGCCTCCCAACTTGTCGGGAGTTCATCCGGTATTCCATGTTTTCATGCTCCGGAAGTATGTTGGGGACCCGTATCATGTATTGAACTTTGGCAGGGTTCAGTTGGATGAGGATTTGACTTATGGTGTGGATTCAGTAGCTATATTGGGTCGACAGGTTCGGAAATTGAGATCAAAGGATATAGCTTCAGTGAATGTATAGTGGAGAGGTCAGATCGTTGAGGAGGCTACTTGGGAGACTGAGCAGGAGATGCGGAGCAGATACCCTCATCTATTTGAGACTTCAGGTATGTTTTTTGATTCGCTCGAGTATTAAGCGTTTGTTTTAGTTGGGATGATGTGATGACCCAACCCGTCGTCTCATGTGTTTCCGTCACGACTTCCCCGTTTTATGCTTCCTCATTTTTCAATATGTGTGTTTGGAGAATTTGAAGTGATTCGGATAGAGTTTGGTAAGAATAAGACAATTAGTCTCTATAAGGATAGGCTAGTTTAAAAAAGTCAACAGGAAGTCGACTTCTGAGTTGGAGGGCTCGGAATGGATTTTCAATGTTTCGGTTAGTTTCGGGGGATTATTAATGGCTTAGGAGCGCAGTTGGAAGTAATTTTGGAGGCTCGGTGTAGAAGTTAGCCTATTTTAGCGAAGTTAGGATTTTGGCAAAATCCTGTCGGTATGTGATGTTTTGATCCGAGGGTCAGAATGGGATTCTGAGAGTTATAGTACCTTCGTTAGGTGATTTGGGTTGTATTTGCAAAATTATAGTTGATTTGGAGGTGTTTAGGTCGGCTTTGTGATCGAATGCAAGTTTTGGAAGTTTTGATTTAGCTGAGGCATGAATCTATCGAGAATATGTGATTTTAGTGTTGTTAGACATGTTTTTAGGATTGGAACAAGTTCATATGAGGCATTAAGAGGTGTTGGTGTTTTTGGTTGAGGTCTCGGGGGCCTCGGGATGGTTTCAGATGGTCAATTGAACAATTTTTTGACTTTAAGAATTGCAAGTTTTTCAGTTGTTGGTGTTGCAGAAAGTTGTTCTTCGCGTTCGCATGTATGAGTCGTGAACGAGTAGAAGGAATTTGAGGGCCAAGATTTTTTACCTTCGCGTTTGTGTTTAGTGGCTCACATTCGCGGAAGGTCATTTGGTTATTCACCACGTTCGCATTCCAGGGTCTTGAACGCGTAGAATGTTTGGGCGCATGAAGGATCCAGAGCTGTTGCCCTTCGTGTTAATGTAAGAGAGGCGCATTCGCGTAAGCTTAAGGTCCCGGACCTTCGCGTTCACGTAAGTTCAACTGCATTCATGCAGGTTGTTTTGGCGGAGGTGGAAATTTGGTCATCGCGAGCGCGAGAGGACCCTCATATTCGCGTAGAAGGAAATAACACCTGGGTAGAATGTTTTTAATGATATTTCATGCGCGAGCCTAAGTTATTTTCCTCCACTGTTGTGTATTTTTAGAGCTTCTTGGGAGCAATTGAAGAGGAATTCGCATAGGATTAATTGGAGGTAAGTTTTGTGGACCCAAAACATGATTTAGTTATGGAATTAACCTAGAAGTTAATGGAATCTTAGCTAAAAGGAGAAGAACTAGGACTTGGGATTTTGAATTTTAAATTGGGATTTGATGGACCACCTGAGCTCCAATTTTGATGATATTTATATCTATAAACTCGTTGCGAGATTAGGATCGTATTGATGTAAAATTTTCTGGATTTCGAGAAGTAGGCCTAGGGCTCGGGGTTTGGTAATTTCGTGATTTTTTATATTTTTCGAGTCTTTTCAATTGGGTTATATTCCCTTCGCCTATTGCAATGTATTTGTTGTGGTTTTGTCCATATTGGACGTGCAAGGAGGTCCATTTGAGTGCAAAGGGCATTTCGAGCTAGTCTTTTGCCGGCTAAGGGTGAGTAATAGATGTAAATGATGTCCTGAGGGTTTGAAACCCCAGACTTTCACATCGTGATGCTTTATTCAGGTGTGACGCGCACTCCATGATGAGTGTGGGGTCGGTTACTGTTAGGGATTACTTCGCCCGTCCCAAGTGAGATTCATACTATATTGGTGATTGATACACATACTGTATTGATGTCATTTGGGCTTGTTGCCATGTTTGGGGCCTTGTGCCGACCTGTAGACTCATTTGGGGATTGATATTACTACTTTAGCATATGTTGCATATCATTTGATTTCAATCGAAGATTTTAAGCACTGTTTTTTGCAAACTCAGCAATACTTCTATGTTTTGAAAACTCAAAGGATATTTTTAATGCCATTTCGGGATAAGAACTACTATTTTATAAATGCACAATGGGATTATAATGTTTTTCTGGACGTATTATGGGTGGCTCGGGCGGTGCGCCGCAGAAGTGACTTGAAACAGGTGTAACAATGGCACTGTGTGATATAAACGCGTCAGGTAACAATGACTGACCAGGATGATGGCACGAGATAGTTTGTTATTGCGCTTAGGCTGTAGGAGCCCCTCCGGAGTCTGTACACACCCTCAGTGAGTACCGTCAATGATAAATGATTATGGGTGGCTCGGGTTGCGCACCATAGTGGGTACTGGACTATACCATCATACGCATTGCATTGCATTCATGCATTTTCATCTTTAATTGTTGTTCAGCTGTTCTGTTCCATACATTGATGTATATTTGGATTATAACTTACTTTGTGTATGTACTGTATTTTCTTACCTTCGAACTGTATTTATTTTTGTTACTTACTGTGTCGGAGTACTCACTTTACTCCCTGCACCTTGTGCGCAGATCCAGGACATTCATAGGCTGCGTGAGCTTTGACCAGCTTTTCAGAGGCATTATCTGGGAGTATGTGAGGTAGTTGCATGGCGTCCATAGCCGAAGATTCTCCCTCCTATATTTGTCCTAATATTCAGCATTTCTAGGTTTAGATAGATTTTGTACTAGGATGACATACTGTATTTTAGAGGCTCATGGTCGTGACACCGAGTCCTAGTGGGGCTATAATGTTTATTACGTTAATTTCCGCACCATATCAGCAATTCTAGACCTTTTATATACTGTGTTAATTATGTGAAATTTGTTTAATTATCGGGAATTGTGGTATCAAGGTCGGGCTTGCCTAGTACTGTGTTGGGCGCCATCACGATCGGGTTGGGGTCGTGACACCTTTCTATGCTCATACAGATCCATTTCTATTTCACCATCAGAACGCAAGGTAGAGAAGTGTCTGGAATGAGGCGTAATATGCTCAAATATAAGAACTTCAGGATGTTCAACATCATCTAAACTAATGACGCTAGAGTCAGCTAAGTATGAATCTTCAATATCCTTGGTTGACTCCAGTATCACTTCTACAACATCGGCATCATCAATTTCTTGTGCGTTAGGTTGTTGTCGTTCTACTCTGAACTTCTCCATTAGCACATCAATTTCCGCCTCTAATTCATGCTTTATTTGGGTACTATCATAAATATTAGCTTGTTTAGAATTTAAAGGCTCAACAAATTGACTCACTTGAGCCTCCAAGTTGTTAATAGCCTCCTCTTGACTTTGAATAATAGCCTCATGCCTTTGTGTTTGTAATTGTTTCTCATTATTTTGTTCCAAGAGACACATGAACATGACCTTGAATTCCTTTAGGCCATCATCGTTTGGTTCTTTGTTACTATTAACTTCATAATAAAAAGTAGAACCATCATAATGAAGGCTTTGGGGAGGATAAGATATTACACCCCATATTTTCGTACGCGAGAGTATGTCGTAAGTCAATATATGTAATCATACAAATAATATAGCCTTTGAAAGCACATAAAGTAATTTAATCATGTTACCATGGAGGTTACAATTATTAAAGATCATAAATATCATTTATTAAGAGGGTTGGAAGACTTAGAAGCTAAACGAATTAAAGAAAATAAGTTTCTCAAAAGTGGACAAGTTGGGAATGTTATAACATGTACTTTTGGGGTGAGAATAGGGTGCTTAAGATTATAAGGATGTTGTGAGTTATTTTAGTCGTATGAAAGATGATTGTTATGTTTTCATGTCAAAAGAGTTATGGGACAAAAGTTTGAAAAGGTCGTCACAAGTTTGATTCATAAATATGTTGAAACATTGGTCTAATGTAGCTGAGATTTTGTCCCAAAGGGATTATATACCTAAAAACTTTAAGATCTACGAGTTTAGTTTCTAACGTATTTAACTGTTTGTCGATACGACATAGGAGTAGAGAGATATTTGCAGTTTTGCAAGACTGTGCATACTACATGGGTGACAAGTAGATGTGTCACTAAAGCTTTTTGAGAAATACATTTTGTGTGTTATATGATTCCTTTTTCTGACGTATTGTATTCTAAATTGAAACTCTTGGAATTTAGTTTCTAATTCTCTTGACCATCTTTTCGCACAACATCCAGATAAAAATATATAACTGACGGAAGAAGGACGAATGCTAGGGTGCCAAGCTAGCACCTCTTTGACTTTTCAAAAGTTGATATATATAGGGTTTTAAATCGTCTTTCTCCTCATTTTTCATATAAACGACCAGAGAACCCCCAAAAACGTATCCTTAAGCTCTCTACAAGGGTTCCAAAGAAGATTAACATCCCTAGTAGGAAATCAAAAATCAATAAAAATAGAACGATCCCTACAACGTACGTATCGCTATATCACCTCTCGTTTTCTTTGTAGTTTCAGTTTTGGAAGATACAGTTTACCGTAAAAATGTTAATAACAATAAAATTTGATTTAGTGGTTTTAAAAATATGTGATATATTTTTATGCTCGTTGTTAAGCAGTTGATACTATGCAAAAGACTTAGAAACAAGATAGGAGCTTGAGAGCAAGGTGTTAATCAAATGAATTGCTGTCAATCGGGGCCTTGAGCTTGCCTATTTGAGGGCCTTAGGGTCGAGTTTGAAGCTCGGCGGGGAGCTATTAAGGGTGGTCGATGGAGACTAACCGTAATAAATAAATCAATGACGGCTCTTTATGGCCAATAATAAGCAATAAATTATAAACTTTATGTAGAACACAATAAATATGAGCACTATATAAATGAAGTAATGAGATCAAGGGAATAAGTTAAAGAGTAGAGGGAATGCTCTTGTATATTTAGTATTGAGCAATAAATTTTTAAAAAATGACAAGGATCCCCTTTATATGAGCGGGAATCCCAGAATAGTACAAACACATTAATTAAAAAGATATGGGACTGGTACAGTATTTTACTGCCTTGATTCATCTTTTGGGCTATTCCACTAGACATGACCTGCCACACGCACATGCCTTGTGAACTCCGACTTGATCCGGCGAGACCAAAAATTCACATTGTTTGAGGGCCGGTCATTACATATAATGTTTCGAAGTCGTAATGTCGAGAATTCTCGGAATCAATCACTGGAGGCCCTTGAGATACCGTGATGCTCGTGAAATCGAGCCGTCGGTATCGATAGTATAAAGTGAGTCCCCGAATTTCCTAAAACAAAGTGATAGGAAACGATCCTCAACCCCTAATCCGTAAGAATCATCACTATAATGCCAGTCCATTAGAGCACTAAATGCCATACTCAAAGAACTTTGGAAGGGTTGCCGTCAAACACAACTATAGATAAAACCATGAACCATTGTTGGGTCATCCTTTCCACTGCCAACACGGCTCCTATAAATGCATCAATCGTTTGATAATTCATACTTCCACAATTTCTTCAAATTTTCAAGGCCAGACCCATCCCATTTCACATTCTTTCATCTTTCGTTCTTGATCCTTTGCCTACTTTCTCAGAAACGTTTTACCACCATCATGTCTAGAACTTCCAAGAAAGTTCCTAAAAAAGACAAGGCTGCCTCTTCATCTCGAACATACAAAGGAAAGCCTAAAGTGATACCCACCATTAAACAATGTACTCCTACCGCATTCGAAAAGACAAAGGACTTCACCGTGCCGATGCGAACACGTCTCTTGGTATATTAGCATTGCGGCCTATTTAGAGAAAGTGAAGGAAGACTGTCGATGGGAGGAGGCAACACTGGTTGAGATCCCCCGCTCTAACGAGAGCATAATGGATCACAAAGCTAGTTTTGTTTATGTATATACTTACCCGTTCACTCTGATTCTGGTGGATTCTTCTAACCCTTCTTCCCCTAAGATAGATCTGATTATTCTTGATATTTGTGACAAGTGCCTAGTAACACTTGGTCAAATCTATCCATCTTTCTGGAGGATAGTCTGCATGCTCTGCCACTTCTTCAATGGGGTGGAGAGAGAGACCTTTAACCTCGACCATTTAATTAGATTATATAGCCCTTTTTTTATCGAGGTTTGATTAAGCTTCACTACCGGTCCAAATAATCATTGTTCTTGAGTGCTGACAAGGAAAATGATCGAGGGTTGATGAGCAGATTCATCCAAGTGAGGACCTCAGATATCAACCCCGCCGAGAGGATGCCATTCTCGAAGAAGTGTTATACATATCGTAAGTATTTTTCCTTCAAACATGCTCTGTGATCTTCATACCTCTCTTTGGAAATATGATCTCCCCTTGGTTTTTGCAAATGTCGCTTGGTCTCCCGAAGCGATTCAGGATTTGCTGGGATAGATCAGGCAGTTGGATACCTCATTCCCGTATCTCTTCCTATCTTGGACTTACATGGCTAAAATACGGTGAGTGGCCAAGAATTATGGTAAAGCTTTTCTTTCTGCCTATATATTAATCTTATGCTTGTCCAGTGTATCTTTTATACTAATAAATATCGGCCACTATGTTTGTTTAGTCCTTGACAATGGAATGCAGATGAGACCACCTCCCAATAGTGAGGTTGAGACTTTGGAGCCCGCTAAGGGCAAGAAATGGAAGAATAAGGCGGCTGTTTATTCTTCTGCGGCAAAGAAACCTAAATCAGGCAGGCCTCGAGCTGACATCGGCACCTCGACATGAACTTTCGAAGCAAGTCCCAGCACTAGGTATGAAGATGATGATGAGGGCGAGTACTATTTGGTACAGATAATGAGGTCAGTCGAGGAGTCCCATAGGTTCCCCGACCAGAGGCCGCTAAATCTGGAATGGCCTATTCGGATCAGTCCCGTGTGATGGAGACCATCGAGGAGGTTGTGAATGTGTTCATTAATCTTGTAATCGAATGTAATGCAGCCCCTGCTGGGGAGACCGTTGCTGCTTTTCCCAAAGGGTCTTGGCCCGTAGCTTTCAAGGTGCAGGAGTTGCCCCTTGGTGACATAGATTCTCTGGATGGCCTTAATTTGGGACCTTCAGTTCTCCTCTAGGGAGTTATGGGACGCTCAGGACCTGAATATTGCTAATGTTGTGGGACATCTCAAGGGAGGAGGTACATTTACCAACATCCATGATGATGTTGACGATGCCAGCGAGGGCGTCATTGATGCTCCCAGCGGTATGGAGGCAGCAAAGAAGTTCCAGTGATAAGTGGTGGCTATTCATTTATACATTTTTAGTCTCAAGCATTTTTCCTCATTTTTCTAACTTTTTTGTTTCACCGTAGTCTAAGGAGATGTATGATCACACCCTCTTTAGGCTCCGAAAGGAGCTTCCATGCCGTGGAAAGGAGCTCGAGAAATTTTCCTCAGGACTGTAGGAGTCGGAGGCCTCCTCTTCCCAAAAGTAGAAGGAGCTGAGCGAACCTCGGGCGAGTTTTGAGGGATTGCTCGGAGAAAGGGCTAGCCATGCT
Organism: Nicotiana benthamiana; assembly: GCA_034376525.1. NCBI lineage: Eukaryota > Viridiplantae > Streptophyta > Magnoliopsida > Solanales > Solanaceae > Nicotiana > Nicotiana benthamiana. The sequence goes on from CM067338.1 coordinate 53,745,977, forward strand.
GAGAAGGTAACTCATTATTTGTAAATATTTTCATCGTTCACATTATTCAATGTTTGCCGACTTATCTTTTCTTTTGCAGATCCGGCAGAAGAATGGGAAGATCCTCGAACTGAGGAAGCGGAATGAGGTAGTGACCTCGAAATTGGCATCAACCCAGGGTCTTCTCCAAATTTCTCCAAAAGAGATTGTCGTACAATCTGCGAGCTAAGTCCGAGGTTGAAGAAAAAGTTGCTACGTATCTGAAGGATACCGCCACTGCGAATCAAATAGCTAGAAGTATATTGGTGAAGGCCGAGCAAAACCTGATTCGTACTATCACTCATGTTAGTGCAAAGGCGAGGAGGCAAGCCTTAGAGGAAGCCAGTGCCAAAGGTGCCGATCGCTCAACTAAGATTGAGAAGGCCCAAGAATCGGAGGAAAACTGGACGCATTTAATCGCCTTAGATAAAGGTCCCAGAGATAGTTCAGAGGGAAGTGGCGATGAAGAGTATGCATGTGTCTTCTTTTATTTTCTTATTTATTTGTGTGTATGTACTCCTGGGGAAACAAGCCTTGTAAACATGCCACATATAAATATATTTTTTGCCAATGCAAGAGAATCTGTCTGCTTCAAGTCTTTCCAGTCTTTTTACTTCACCATTCTGGCAGAGTTAGCCTTCGAATTTTGATTTTGGCTCTTTGGAGCTCATACTTGGAGTAATCGGGGACCCCGAGATCGGGTTCTATCTTTAAATTAGGTCAATAGCTCCTTTGGGGCCGATGCTTATGATAGCAGGAAAACCTTGAGGTTTCGATACCTCCCAAATTTCGCTTGATAGCAACGTTCACGCGACCTGATAATTGGACTGCCAGGATGGTCTTCTCAAATGGAGATTCCGCTATTCTGAGTAACTATTTCTTCAATTGAACTTTGTTCTTTATGCTAGTTCTCCCGTCACTTCAACTTGAATCATTTTCCTAAATCTTCGTTCTCCTCTTCCTATTTTACCGTATCCTTGATTGCTACATCGACATCCACCTATCAAGGAGAGGGGCGTTCTGCCTCTATTCCGTGTCCTATCGGTGGTACACTATCGGTACCAGGTGAGCGGTCCTCGAGGTGCTTTGTATCGAGGAGCGACTTTACATTAGAGAGACCTCCCAACGTTCAAGGGAATCGAGATCATGCATTGAGGTTCATCTTCTCAATAAGGGAGGATCACCAAGAGATGATTATAAAATATTGCGAATAGGATGAAGGAGTGGTAGTGCATGTACCTTCCCCGGAGGATAATATCATGACCCATGTTGAGGTTATTTTGGGCGTGTATACACATCCTTTAACAATATGTTTATAACAATTTGGATAAATATATTCCCGGGTCATGGACTTGCTAGAAACTATGCTACTATATTAGCTTAAAATTGATTTATCGAATTATCCGGGTTATTGATTATAGGGTTAATAATATTCATTAGAATCTTTCGAGTTCTTATGCATCTATTCAAGTTAAATTAATACCTCTATGTCGATGGTATTAATATTAGCAAGAATGCATTTACAACTCCTATTCTTCAACCAAACAAGGCAATTAAGTATATGTCTATCTTAATTGCCAATTCTTCATCTAATGCCCGGGATTCAAAACTTGTTCTATCTGATTCTATATGCAACCAAGAATTTCCTTTGTCAAATTAATTCAAGATCCGTAAATAATATTTTACTGTTAGCTACGCAGTAAAATAATTAGAAGCAAAATCAAATAAACATCCCATAACGATAAATTCAATATATTCAATCTAAGCTTCAAATAACATAATTATCTAACATCCATGACCCAAGAATACTAGAAGTTTTAGCTACTCATAATCGTACAAAACTTAACCATAATTATCTTAAACAAAATATATGTCAATACAAGAAGAAAGTTTAGAAAAACTTGATGAATCTTTGCTTCAAGATTGTATCTTCTTCTCCTTTTCATTTCAAGAATTTAGTTTCTCTTCACTTTCTGTCTCTAAAAATAATTTTTTACAATCTAAATATGATCTACACCCCTAATGGAGTCTTTACTTTATTTAATTTAAGTGGGATCAAGAGGAAATTACAAAAATAACCCTCAACAACCATTTTCCGGATCTGAACTAGCGCGGTCGCGCATTTGACCCCGCTAGTCCAATTATGATTAATTCATTGTTTTGTTTCCTTACTCTTCCTCTATAATTATCCCCGGGATTTGAATTGCTCCAAAGTGATTCCAATCCTATATTTTTTTCTTAGTATAGGCTTCTTAACCTGAAATATATTGAATTTCACTATTAAAGCCCATAATTTATCGATTAATCACATTATATACTTTGAATATAATAAAGTAGAAGCATAAACAATAGTTAAATCATAAAGATTTCACCAACTATCAATACCCCACACTTAATCCATTGCTAGTCCTCGAGCAATCAAACTATCATATTTGAACTAACTCTAAAGATCCCTTCCTCAACCATTTACCCTAACGCATTAACCTAGAGCAATGTACATATGTTACTCCTAGCAGTGAAAAATCCTAGCCTCAAAATGTGAATATCAAATGCCATGCAATAATTTAACCTTCTCAACTTACTCTAAACGAAATCAAGAATTCTTTTGTCATCACAAGTCATATGCCATCACCATCAAACCAACAAGACAGATTTGGAATTTACTCAGGACATTCAAATCATATTACATACATCAATGAAAGCACTCACTCTCACATTAGAAGTCACATGCATGCAATGAGTACCATAAGCTTTCCCGTAATGTAAATCTCTACTAATTTATTGTAATATAGGTTAAGGGATGCGTAGGATGAATTTAGGAATAGTGACTAACTCCCGTAAGAACTTTAACACATCAATGCACCTTTAATTTTTTCTTTAATTATTTTTTCATTCACAAACAATATATCTTTCCAAATTTTCCCATTTTCTTTGAGCACTCTATTTATTTATACTTACTAGCTGGAACAAAACATCATGTATTTATTCATTCAATTTTCACTAGAGATGTATATGTGCTACAAAACGAGTGCCCTTTCTAACTTTTCATTGGCTCCACTCAAAAATCACCCCACACTTATTTCCTTCTTAATTCTTTTAGCATTATTTTCACAAATTAAGTGCTTTAAGAGGAAAAAGATATAGGCTTGCAATGTGGTTTCCAAACAAAAAGTTTATAACCTCAAAAGGGTTAACTATGGATAAATGCTATTTGTGATAAGCAATTAAGCTAAAAAAGATCAAAGAAAGCCTAGACTCATTTTTCAAACCGAGCATCATCTAATATTTCGCTTTAATTCACATACTGGATAAGATCTAGACACAAATACAATGCATGGACTACACAATTCTCACCACACATGGCATATAACTAATTCAGATTAGCTCGTCAAGACACTTCAATTTTGAGCAGTCAATTCAGTAAAAAAGAATATACAATCTGAGGCACTTTCCATGAGATTCAAAATTTAAAACTAAGCGTCACACTCTAGGGTCTAGTGTGTTCAGGTGTGTTAGCGCTATGAGTTAACTTTTGTAATAATAAAATAATAAGTAAACAAAAACAGAAAATAAAAACTACCTATACCCGGTTCAAGTACACCCTTGGAAAAGAACCATGGCATAAATAAAAACCAAAGGGAATTGTTTAAATTAAACCAAAACTAGCATAACTGAATAAAATAAAATAAACCAAATTTTTTCCTATATTTTTTTAACAAAATTCAATAAAAAAGATTACTTTTTATCAGCACTACTATTTATCAACACTGTAATATAAATTAAAAATATTTTTAACACACTGAAAAAAATAACTAAACTCAATCCAACAAAAACAAACCAAATACTTTAAATCAAGATACAATCCATAATGTTAAGAATAAACCTACACCCCACACTTAAAAATTAGGCATGTCCCCATGACTGTTATTGATTAAAAAGAAAAGAGATAGGTGATACTTCCCCGAAGTTTCAATCCTGATCCGAGACAGTGTCAAGATTAGCATTACAATCGCGTCCCAACACTCTAAGCCAGCCCATAAATTTTTTCTCCGACTTGACTTGTCGGTCAGCTATCTCCTCCACATGTTGGCCCAACCTAGTCATTGTGCTGAAAAGATCCTCCACTTCTCCTCCAATGTGTTTTGGCAAGGTAATCTTGTAGATCGGGAGGATGAAGTTGCTCGTGATAGTGTTGCTGCTGGTGTTGCTTGTGATGCTGATCATGACAGTCTTGTCGTTGATGCACTGGTGCTTCTGTTTTATCTCAGCTTCAACTACAGTTTCCTCAATTTCCTCCTCATTGTCATCGTTGTCATCATCATCAGAGCTTCCTAATTCTTCTACTTCAATTACATCCGGCTCTTTCCTAGTTGTCACTTTATCAGCTCGGATTTTGCTTTCTTTGTCAACCAACCCATTAGAAGGTTGATATTCTGGCACATTGGCAGCCCTGCATAGTTGAGTCACAAGTGAAGGGAAAAAGAAACCATACCTCTTGATCAGGCATCTAATGAACATTTCATCATGTTTTAACTTAGCCACGTCAAAGTCATGGCCATTAACGAAGCACCAGATAAGATAGGTTTGGGGCCCATTGACCTTGGATTTGTTGTATGAAGGAATCAATCGTGCACAGATGAGATGGAGCCAACACTTTGCTTCAAATGTGAGTGCATTAGAATTGAACTTTTGCCCTTAAGTCATCCAAGATATTGCTTTCCCAGGTGCCAAAATGGTTTCAAAGAACCTTACCCAATTTGCATATGTGGGGTTCTTACCATAGACATAGAAGTCATTATGCTCCTTTGGAGGTGCAGGCAGCTGATAAGCGTTACGAATCGCTTCGAGTGAAGCATTCATTGCTCTTTGGCGCACTTCGACTATTCCATTTGTATGCTTGGGAACATTGCAATAGAATTCCCTTACAACCATTGAATTTGCATCACATGGTTCATTGACAAATGTAAGCAAGACCCTTCTCAGCAACTCATCGTGTATCAACACCTCGTTCAAGATTTGGCTTATTATTTGCTTTTTCTACAAATCTATCCTGAGCTATGGCAAAAACAACTTTTGTACTATCAAATGGGCATCCCATTGCTGCCCCTCTTGATCTAGCTCTTCCTGTTTGGATACTTGAAGAAGCACCTGTAGTCCTTCTTTTCCAGGGGTTAGTCATTATTCCAGCAAAACAATAACCTCTTAACACAACCCAATCAAGAATGTGCTACTTAATGGTGTTGCTTATACTTCACACTCATCATTGGTCACAAACACATTGCATGCATTGTATTTTCTTAACCCCTTTTTAACCCACTTTTGAACAATAATCACCATTATACACCCATACAATATCTTCAACCAAGTGGTATTCCAACCCACACTCATCAATCAACAACACCCCAATAACATTCTACTAATTTATACACAATTTATGTACAATTAATCACAACATATGTATAAATACTTCATCAAAAATCCTAAGAATAACAATAAAACTAAAGTAACCATTATCGATATCATTAAAATACTATCATTATACTACACAATAACTAAGAACCTATCATTGTATTTACTTAAAACATAAAAACAAAATGTGAAAAATAACAAGAAAATAAAAACAACAAGAAAGATATAATTAAAACTGATATCTTACTAATATTTCAAGTTATGATAAAGGGTATTGTATTATAACTACAACTAACTTATGTAAGTATGAACATAAAGAAAAATCTGAAGAAAAAAAATTCGAAGATTAAACAAAATTCGAAAATTAAACATAAGCGAGACATTAATACATACCTTTGTTGGAAGAATAAGAATGAGAAGAAGATGAGAGTGGATGGCGGGGGTTGCTTAGTTTTGGGTATGTTACTTGGCGAAGATGGGTTTGGAGAACAAGGGGATTTGGAAATGAAGGCTTTGGAGAAGAAAGGAACTAGGAATTATTGAAAAGGGGGTAAGCGAATGGGAATATCACATTTTAGGGGTAGATAGGAGGGGTAGGATAGTCATTGTACAAGTTAAAACCAAAACAAAGAAGAAAAAAATTTAAAAAATTCGTCAAAAGACCTGTACTAGCGCGGCCAAACGCTGAACTAGCGCGGCCGCGCTAGTCAGATACGTGATCATGGGCAGTGAGCACCCCAAACTAGCGCGGTCAAATCCACAGTCAAGTGCACGGCCGCGCTAGTGGGGGTTTTTAAAAAATTTTATTGTTTTTTTTATTTTTTATTTTTTTAATACATACCTTATCCTCTTCCCTTGTTCACATGAATTGATTTATACACAATAACAATGATAAAAAATACCATGATCGTTGGGCTGCCTCCTAACCAGCGCCTTATTTAGCGTCGCGACACGACTCCACAATTCATTGCACTTCAATCAAGTCTACTGAGGTCTTGTGACGATTAATGTCACCACACCAATAGTGCTTAATTCATTTCCAATTCACCAAGAAAGTTCCTGTTGAACTCATGTCTCTCAATTCCACAGCTCCATGAGGGTTCACACTAACAACAACAAAAGGGCTAGACCAACGAGATTTAAGCGTTTCTGGAAAAAGTTTCAACCTTAAATTGAACAATATAACTTCTTGCCCTGGCTCGAAGTGTCTATGATTAATGCGCTTATCATGCCACTACTTGGTCTTCTATTTACAAAGCTTGGCATTCTCATATGCATGTAAACGAAATTCATCAAGCTCATCAAGTTGCAGTAACATTTTCTTTCCACCTAATGCTTCATCTATGTTCAGCTTCTTTATTGCACAATATGCCTTATGCTCCAGTTCTACAGGCAAGTGGCATGCCTTCCATACTCCAATTTATATGGAGAAGCCCCTATGGGATTTTTGTACGCTGTTCTGTACGCCCACAATGCGTCTTCTAACTTCCCACCCCAATCTTTTCTATTGGCACTCGCTGTTTTCTCAAGTATTTATTTAATATCTCTATTTGAAACCTCGACCTGACCACTTTTATGAGGGTGATAGGAAGTAGAGACCTTATGCTTGACCCCATATTTTGATAGAACATTGTTCAACAGTTGGTTATAGAAATGCGTACCTCCATCACTGATTAAAACTCAGGAAGTTACGAAACGTGTGAATGTATGCTTCTTGACAAAACTCACCACGACTTTTGCGTCAATTGAAGGAAGAGCAATGGCTTCCACCCACTTAGAAATATAATCCACCGCCACCAGAATATTTTGTAGTGGCATATCATGCTTCTTTGTGATAGTCTTGGTTCTATGGCACCTGTCACACAATTTTAACAAACATATGTGCATCTTTAAACAATTTTGGCCAATAAAAACCTTATTGTAGCACTTATTGAGCAGTATGATCTCCTCCATGATGACCTCCATATGGTGAAGCGTGACAACTATGAAGGATGGCGCTCATCTCTTCTTCGGGAATACATCTCCTGACCAACTGGTATGCACAAAGCCCATACAAAAAGGGATCATCCCACATATATAGTCTCACATCGTGCAATCCAAACATCGAAAAGCTCCACCACCGGAATATTTTGTAGCGGCATTTCATGCTTCTTAGTGATAGTCCCAATTCTCTGGCACATGTCACACGATTTAACAAACATATGTGCATCTTCAAACAATTTGAGCCAATAAAAACCTGATTGTAGCACTTTCTGAGCAGTCTGATGTCCTCCATGATGACCTCCATATTGTGAGACGTTACAACTATGAAGGATGGCGCTCATCTCTTCTTCGGAATACATCTCCTGACCAACTGGCCTGCACAAAGCCTATAGAAAAAGGGATACTCCCACATATATAGTCTCACATCGTGCAGGAACCTTCTTCTTTGATCTTGTGTTAATTCTAGAGGAGTCACTCCACTTGCAATGAGGTTCACATAATCATAATTCCTTGGGGTCATAGTTGTGGTGACTGCCAACAACTCCTCATCTTGGATTGTTTCTTTGATAGCCTCCCTTTCAATCACATGGCCTTTGTTTTCAAACCTGGAAAAATTATCTGCAACCTGATTCACCGTGTCTTTTTCGTTCTCTAATCTCAAAATCAGACTCCAACTAAAAAATAACCCATCGAATTAATCTTGGTTTGGCATCTTTCTTTGCAAATAAATACCCGATGGTAAAGTGGTCTGTGTAGACTATGACTTTGGTTCCTACTAGATAGGACCTGAATTTGTCAAATGCCCACACTACCGCAAGTAACTCTTTTTCTGTGAAAATATAATTTAGTTGAGCTGGATTAATATTTCTTCTTTCATAATGAACGGAGTTCCTTCCGCTATCCCAAAACAACTCCAATGGCTATGTCACTAGCATCACACTTTAACTCAAATGGAACTTCCCAATCTTGAGCAATGATAATTGGTGCAGTAACTAGTTTCTTTAGCTAATCAAATGCTTTCAGACAAGCATCATCAAACTTGAAGGATGTATCTTTTTCAAGAAGCCTGCACAAAGGAGAAGAAATTTTTGAGAAATCCTTAGTATACCGACGATTAAATCCTGCATGCCCTAAGAAACTGCGGATGCCTTTGACAAATATTGGTGGAGGCAATCTTTTTAATTGCTTCCACCTTTGCCTTGTCCACTTGCAGACCAGCCTTTGCCACTTTGTGTCCCAATACTATACCTTCCCGCACCATGAAATGGCATTTTTCCCAGATAAGCATAAGATTTGTCTCTTCACACCTGGCAAGTACTTTATCAAGGTTCATTAAACTATTATCCAAAGAACATCCAAAATCAGAGAAGTCATCCATGAAAACTTGTACAAACCTCTCAACCATATCAGTGAATATGGCCATCATACACCATTGAAAAGTCGCAGGTCCATTACAAAGACCAAATGGCATTCTTTTGAACGCATATATGCCATAAGGACACGTAAAAATGGTCTCTTCTTGGTCCTCTAGGGCTATAGTAATTTTATTATACCCCAAGTAACCATCTAGGAAGCAGTAGTACTCCTGGCCATCCAACCTATAAAGCATTTGGTCAAGGAATGGGAGAAGAAAGTGGTCCTTCAGGGTGGCATTATTCAATTTTATGTAGTCAATACAAATTATCCACCCTATTATAGTTCTTGTTGGAATCAAATCATTGTTCTCATTTACTACCACAGTCATTCCCCCTTTCTTGGGGACATATTGCACGGGACTCACCCATTTACTGTCAGAGATAGGGAATACTATACCTGTCTCAAGCCATTTGATCACCTCTTTTCTTTCCATATTGTTCATATTGGGATTTAGGCGGCTTTGTTGTTCTATACTTGGCTTGTGTACTTCTTCCATAAGTATTTTGTGCATACAGAAAGCAGGACTAATACCTTTTATGTCGGACATTGTCCACCCAATTGCTTTCTTATGCTCTTGCAATACTCTCAACAATTTATCCACGTAAAATTTAGATAAATCAGAAGAAATAATAACAGGTACATCAGAACTTCCCAAATAAGCATAAAGAAGGTGAGAAGGTAAAGGCTTCAGTTCGAGTTTTAGAGCTTCTTCTATTGACGGTTTCGGAGGTGGGCCTTCTGGCATGTTCAAAGGTTTAAAAGGAATTAATCCTCTCAAGTATACATAAGATGCATTCAGAATATGCTTCATTTCTTCGACCTCGTCATCAATCTCCAGACTTTCAAACAATACAATTTCCTTCTCTAAAGAATCCTTGAGGTACACACTTGGGGCTATGAGTTCCTCATCCATATTTATAACCGAGATCATAGACAATTCTTATAATGTCGAGGAAGTTTCATAGCTTTATATACATTAAACACAACTTCCTCGTTGTCAACTCTCATTATCATTTTTCCATCCCTCACTTTAATTATAGCATCACAGGTGGATAAGATAGGTCTTCCTAAAATAAAAGGAACTTTTTCATCAGTTGGAAAAATAAACTTTCCAATTTTTAACAGCACGTCTTCAATTACTCCATACGGGTAGGCTATGGACCTGTCTGCAAGTTGCAACATAACAGTGGTGGGTTTTGGATCTCCCAAATCCAATTGCATGTACAAGGACACCATCATCAAATTTATACTTGCTCCCAAGTTACAAAGTTCATGGCCTACATCAACATTGCCAATTCTCACCAGTATAGTAAAGCTGCTCGGATCCTTAAGCTTTTGATGAAGCTTATTTTGAACCCTTGAAGTGCACTCCTATGTAAGTGCAACTGTTTCAAATTCTGTCAATCTCCTTTTGTTTGCCACAATATCTTTCAGGTATTTGGCATACATTGGAATGTCCCGAATCGCATCTACCAACAGAATGTTCAATTGAATTTGATTCAACATAGTGAGAAATTTGTTGAACATGTGATCGGCATTCTTTTTCTGCAACCTTTGTGGAAATGTGGTGGTGGTCTTGGAAATTTCAATGGTGCTGGGATTGCATCATCTATCTTTTGCTCCTATTTTGATTTGGGAATTAATTCACCTTCAGGTATTTGTTTGTTCTTTTTCTTCGATGGCACTTATTCTAAATCGCTTCCTGTCTTAAGTGTAATTGCACTCACTTGAGGATTTTTTTCTTTATCACCTGGAAGAGAACTAGTATTTTGATTTGCAGCTAGCTGTCCCATTTGCGTTTCAAGAATTCTAAAGTTCGTTCTGAGTTGGTGATTATCTTGCAATAATTTTTTCAACAAATCATTTGTGCTTTATTCTGCTTGTTGTGACGGCCTTTGATGTTGATTAAAATTGCCTTGGGTCTAAGTTGATTTTGATTTGATTGATTCCCACCCCAAGAGAAATTAGGATTATTCCTCCAATTTGGATTGTAAGTGTTCCCATATTGGGATTGTTGATTCACCATATCTCTATTTTGTTGCCCAACATAATAAATAGATCCAGGATTCACAGGGCACATGTCACTCGTGTGATTGTCACCACACATTTCACAACAAACTGACATTTGTTGAACCTGCTTCATAGGTTGTGATGGCCTAATTGTCATTCTGGTCATTTGAATTGCCAATTTTTCTAAATCAGCTCTCATGGCGGAAATTTCATCCAGTTCAAGTAACCCCGCTTTCTGTTTCATTGCTCTCTTTGATTCTCCTTCACCTTTCCAATTATGATCATTAGCAGTAAAGTTATTCATCAGAAGTTGTATTTTAACTGTATGGTTTTGCCATGCAACTACCTCCATTTTGGTAGTTTCGTCTAGTCCATTAACAAAATTATGGACCAATACTTCCTCAGTCTGACCACGATGAGGACAATCTCGAAGTATTTTATTGTATCTTTCCAAAGCTTGACGAAGAGTTTCACCATCACGTTGTTGAAACCCAAGAATCTTATTCCGTAAAAACTTTATCTTTTTAGTGGGGAAAAACTTGATTAGGAATTTCTTCGCTAAATCATCCCAATTGTGGATTGGATTAGCGGGTTCTTTCTGCAACCATTCTCTATCTTCCCCCAACAATTAAAAGGGAAATAAGGTCAGCATGACATAATCCTTGGAAACGTTTGGATAGTTGTATGTATTCATTATTTCCAAAAAATTTCGAATGTGCCTTTGTGGGTCTTCGTGTGATAGAACAAAATATTGCTCACTGGACTATATCAGCTACACCATGTACTGCTTAAGCTCAAAGTGACCGGTAATTTCATGTTTCACAATGGCCTGAGTCATGTTAGCAAGGTTTGGCCTTACTGTTTCTATCACCCACGTTCTTGATTACTTGTCATCACTGTTGGCTATGGTTGAATTTGAATGTCCGGCTATGTTTCTATTCTATTTCTATCTTCCCACTCCTTCCTTGTTCTATGAATTGTTCGTTCAGTTTCAGGATCAAATGGGAAGAGGTTGTTTGTGCTTCTACTCCTCCGCATTCAAGATAAGAGCCTGTGCAACACAAACAATGTAAATGGAAAATTTAGGTTTGTATTAACAGCTAAAAAAAATAGTCAAGTAGCTAATTTAAACTCCCCGGCAACGGCACCAAAAACTTGTTGCGACCAAAACACTCACGTAAGTGTACGTGATCGAAAAGTTATATAGTAGTAAGTAGAGTATCCTTCCCACAAGAAAATATAATCAACTTCTTGACTGATATTAAATCAAATAATTGTCAATTTACGCAATACTACAACAACATAAACAACAACAACAACCCAGTATAATCCCACTTGGTGGGGTCTGGGGAGGGTAGTGTGTACGTAGACCTTACCCCTACCCTAGGGTAGAGAGGCTGTTTCCAAATAGACCCCCGGCATCCTTACCTCCAAGAATTTTCCACCTTGCTTTTGGGAAGACTCGAACTCACAACCTCTCGGTTGGAGGTGGGGGTTGCTTACTATCAGAGCAACCCCTCTTGTCAATTTATGTTATACTATTACAAAATATTTATAGAGCTAATTTACAACTTGCTTACTAATTACACAATAATTCAATGCAAAATTACTACACAAAGTTCACAAAACGTTTATAATAATTTAGATAAATATATTCCCGGGTCATGGACTTGCTATAAATTATGCTACTATATTAGCTTAAAATTGATTTATCGAATTATACATGTTATTGATTATAGGGTTAATAATATTCATAAGAATCTTTCGAGTTCTGATGCATCTATTCAAGTTAAATTAATACCTATATGTCTATGGTATTAATATTTGCAAGAATTCATTTACAACTCCTATTCTTCAACCAAACAAGGCAATTAAGTATATGTATATCTTAATTGCGAATTCTTCACCTGATGCCCGGGATTCAAAACTTGTTCTATTTGATTCTATTGCAACTAAGAATTTCCTTTGTGAATTTTATTCAAGATCCGTAAATAATATTTTACTGTTAGCTATGCAGTAAAATAATTAAAAGCAAAATCAAATAAATAACCCATAACGATAAATTCAATATATTCAATCTATGCTTCAAATAACATAAATATCTAACATCCATGACCCAAGAATACTAGAAGTTTTAGCTACTCATAATCATACAAAACTAAACCATAATTGTCTTATATAAAATATATGTAAATACAAGAAGAAATTTTAGAAAAACTTGATGAATTCTTGCTTCAAGATTGTATCTTCTTCTCCTCTTCACATCAAGAATTGAGTTTCTCTTCACTTTCTCTCTCTTAAATTAATTTTCTCCTATCTAAATCAGATCTATACCCCTAATGGAGTCTATACTTCATCTAAATTAAGTGGGATCAAGAGGAAATTATAAAAATAACCCTCAACAACCATTTTCCGGATTTGGACTAGCACGGCCGCATATTTGACCAAGCTAGTCCAGTTATGCTTAATTATTGGTTTTGTTTCCTTGATATTCCTCCATAATTAGCACCGAGGGAGTTTTATTGCTCCAAAGTGATTCCAATCCTATATTTTTTTCATATTATAGGCTTCTTAACCTGAAATTCATACAATTCACTATTAGAGCACATAATTTATCGATTAATCACAATATATACATGGAATATAATCAAGTAGAAGCATAAAAAATAGTTAAATCGTCAAGATTTCACCTATTATAACTTGATTACTCTACAGCATTGATCAACTAAGGCCCCTGCCGTTAACTATGAAGAGGATGAGGATCAAGAGTGGATGAGCCAGTTTGTTTGAGCACATGCAGTCGATATTATCCTTGGATAGTTTTTGCCATTTCCTGACAAATGGAATTTCAAATGTAAGTGGCATACCAATATTTTAGCCACTTTTTCCATAGCGTAGGCAAGCTCTATAAAGGCATCTTTCTATTTCATTCTTTGTAGCGGTTCTTTAGTTGCTGAACGGGTCCCTAATCTGGCTGAATGGTCCAACAAGCTGGCAGCCTGTTCGATCTATGATAAGCACATGTGGCGAAACCTGTCCAAGGGGAGATGGGAGGAAATGCATCAAGATAGGTGTTTACTGGCTTATTTCCTCAGAAAGGTACTTTTTTTTAGCGCACTAACTCTGCCGTCAAGGGTGTTGGAAATTTTTCCGAGATGATAAAATTCCCCCTAGGAAGGAGGAGAGATTGCCGAACTCGGAGTCTAGGGTCGATAAATAATAAAAAGAGTCTCTGAGGTGTAAGGATGCTCACGGTGGGGTGAGTCCTTTTCTGAGGTTCAAAAGATACGAGTCGGCCGATCTTACAACTTCGAAGGAATCTATTTTTGAAAGAACATTTCCCACTCCCGTCAAAAGGTACTTCAAGGAGCGAGGGTCACGCGGCACCTTCCTTTTTTTCTACCAAAGGCGCTTCTGGGGATACTAGGCCATCGAACATTGGCTTGGCCTTTGGCGAGGCTCAGAGGCTTGGCTTTATGCTAATCATTGGTAGCTGGTATATGCTTATCTTAGTTTTGCACCTTTTCTTTCTAATTGAATTTTCCTTTGCACGCCGTTGACAAGCTTAAGTCCGAGCTACTTCGCCGTGAGGCTAGGCTGCGGAAAGCTTTTGATAGGAAGAAATCCCTTAGGATTCTTTGTGGGATAAAGGAAAGTGATCTGGTATACTTGTGGTGTGAGGCAGATTGAAGTTGGAACTGAAAAAGCCATCTCAAAAGATAGGTAACCTGTATTTTATGTTGATGTATGTTCCCCTTTCATTTTCGGAGTAATGTTTCAATATTTCAGCTAGGGAGAAAAACTGAGGAGCTAAAATTACTTTGGGAAGAAGTTGGCCGGGAAAAGTCCGGAACGCTTATGTAAATGATTGTGTCCGAGTGAATATGACCACAAGGATTGAGTCTATGAGGCAAAACACGAGGTGGTGAATGCGCAGTTTAAGGCTGTAATAAGCCGCACTAGGGCTGACCAGAAAGTGGCAGCCTATTTGAAGAGTGTTGGCAATTCTAGATCTGAGCTAAGGAAAGCTCTTGATCGTGAGAGCAATAGTAAACAGTATGTGAACTATTAATATAGGAGGGAAACGCTCGAGGAAATTCATGCAAGGGGCTTCGACCTATCGCAAAAGATCAAGCAAGCCAAGGCGGAAGAACACGATGCTAATTTCGTTCTATGCGATGTCGAGGATGAAGAGGATGGGGCCGTCAGGCCATAGTCCCCAAGGGGACATATATTTCCTTCTTTGTTTGTGTATGTATTACATTCAAAGTATGGAGTAAATGGAGCTTGCAGTGTTTTCAAAAGAATGTATAAAGAGGAAACCTCATGGTTTTGTAAAATCTTCTTTACTTTTTGCCTTGATTTTAACTAGATGAACTGGTCTTTGAGTTTAGAGTAATCCTTAAGTTTCGTATGGCCCTGTGGCTCATTAGGCTGGCCCATAGCTTCTTTCGTACTTGGTCAATGCAAACGTTTATGTGGGACGACGACAATAGCTCTATCTCTTAGGCATTTTAGCTAATTGTTTTGGGTTCAGTCTCCGAATCGGGTTTCGACCCGAGCTCATTCGACCCACAAGTTTTAGGATTGCAAGTCGGCCCTTTTAGGATCTTACGTGTTGGGTTGGGTTGCCCACAATAGCTCTTATGCCTTAGGTCGATGCAACCTTTTATATGGGCTGGCGACAATGAGCCTTAGGTTGATGCGACCTTTTATGTGGGGTGGCAACAATTGCTCTTACGCCTTGAGTCGATACGACCTCTAATACATGCTTTATTTTTCCCTCGTTAAGGACTTTTTGAAATAATCTTTGCTTGACTTTTCAAAAGATTATTAAAAAACCTCAAATATGAGCCGCTATGTGGCGAGGATAGAGAAACTCGAGAGGTTTGGCTCGGAGGCTGAGTATCTCAAAGTCAGTGTTTAAGAGTGGACATGGTCGAGCTCTTTTGCTTATGTCGAGAGTAGCATGTTTAACCAGTTCTTTCCAAAGTATATTCGAAGAAATTGAAGGCTTATGATTTATAGTGACGGTCGGGTGTCCCCGAGTTGCATTCGTTTGGCTGGTACAGCTTGTGACCGGAGTCATTTCTATTAGGTTGTAGCCTTTACATCCAGAGTGAAGTAGTTTTGACATCTATGTCGATCTTATGCCTTTTTAGGGGTCTTCCAAGTTCGATATATAGCCTGAATATTGATATCGGGTTTATGTTCTTAATAAGGTCTTACAAGTTTTGCATGCCTTTGAGGTCTTATTGTTTTGGATACTTGGTACAAGTATCGTTCGTGCCCTGCTTGAGGTCTTACAGATATTGATATTGCCTTATATAGGTCATATGAGACCGGGGCAGATAAGTCGATTGAGATGGTGATTGACTACAGTCCCCGAGCCGTAGAGGATTCCTCGACTCGGGAGCCATTACTTGTAAACTATCTATTGCCTCATTTAGGGCTTAAATTTCGAAGTTCCCAAACTAGAGGTCATGTGGCCTTGAGTTTTTGATGCCAGTCCCCGAGTGTTTAGGATTTTTTTGGCTCTAAAGCCACTTTGTAATATTGATGTTGATGTTGCCTCATTGAGGGCTTACGATTTTGAAGATCTGGCCCTGGGGTCGTGCTATTTTGAGTTGTTAATGCAACTCTTTAAGTGTTCGGGACGTTTTTGGCTCTAAGGTTGTTTATTTGCACAGAATATCGAGCTTTCTCGTAATGCATAATGTTTATGGGAAATATTTTTTAATTACCTGGCATAAACTTATATTCTTTTGCTGTTAAGGACTTGATAATTATATACGAACATGGTTCATTCGACCGTTTGGCACGATACATTATTTTCCTGTCGAGGCCTTATTTGGCGTATCTTGGCTTATCTGTGTAGGTGTCCTTCTGGGGGGATGCTTCCAAGTATTGGAGGTTGATAGCAAAAGAAGCCTTGAATACTTGTTGGATCTTCTTTAGGTAGCATATAGATGTTACGTCATTAACACCCTTGACGGTAAAACCCTTTTAGGGATAAAACTCGGTCTCAGGAAAAAAGTGAAACGGATGCTTTAAAATCTTAAGGTCCTCGAGCTGTTTAACACTTCAAATTTCTCGGTCAGGCACCTGAATAATGGTGAGTACGAGGTGTAACTTGAAAAGGGAGATGGTTGTACCATAGTGGCGAAGGCGTTTCAAACCTCGGTAGGCCTTATGTTATGTGCTCGAAGGACGAGTATGGCCCTTTGTTTGTTCATTCAGAAACAGCCAAGAATATGCTTTGTGGTCACCGTGTTGAATTCGTTTAGGGTTTGAGGGGTGGGCATAATTTAGTCAAGCATTCCAAGCTGCTCTGTTTCCTTCGGCCTGATAATATTAGCCGAGCTACATGGACCCACAAGCACAAGTTTAATTTGAAATGTATCCACAACCAAAGAAGTTACCACTGCGTCTTTATGGGGCTGGGATAGAGCCTCGAGTTTTCTTTTTCTTGGTGAGGGATGTTTTCGTA
This sequence comes from Nicotiana benthamiana, assembly GCA_034376525.1. Lineage (NCBI taxonomy): Eukaryota > Viridiplantae > Streptophyta > Magnoliopsida > Solanales > Solanaceae > Nicotiana > Nicotiana benthamiana. The sequence goes on from CM067338.1 coordinate 53,763,303, forward strand.
TACTGACCATGGACTCCACTAGGGCACCTATACCTTAAAAGATCATATGGGTGACATGTTGCAGCTCATTTGCTTCGTTCGTTTTAGCCGCCTCTCTTTCCTAGAATTTATTTTTTGATCGATCTTGAGGAGTATTTGGAGGTGACCTTTTCTGAGTAGTCACACTACCTCTTCCCAGAGTTTTCGGCAATCCTCGGTCTTGTGACGTGTGATATGAAATTTGCACACTATGTTGTGGTTCCTTTGTGAAGGATCCAATTTTATAGGCCTTGTCCACCAGGTGTCTCTGAAATTACTAATGGCGAACACGATGTCTAATACATCAACGTTGAAATTCTATTCCAACAAGCGAGGCGCTTCCTTTGGTCGTGTGTACCTATCAAACCTAGCTCTATTGTCGAGTCCACGAGGATTCTGGCCTAGATCAATTCTTCGATCATTGCAGGAGTATGTTATGCCTCGGGATGTTTCTCCTGTCTTCGATGTATGGCTGGTACCTTTCTATGTTTTGCCTTGGCTTATTCGTTAGAAGTCTTCTTGGGTATACCGAGCCCGAGGGGGCTGCTAGTTGGTCGTCCTCGACCCTGATTTTTGATTGATATCAGTTGTGAACTTCCGACTAGATCACGATGGAATATTCGACAAGATTTTGTTTTAGCTTCTTTGAAGCCATCGATCTTCCGTCATTCAAACCTTGAGTTATGGCCTATACTGTCCAATTATTGGAGACTGGTGGTAGTACAATTTGAAAGCGATATACGAACTATCAAAACATCTCGTTCTCCCTCTGCTTGATCTTGAAGAAGTCAGACTTCCTTATTGCTACTTTGATGGCACCAACATGTGCCTTTATGAAAGAATCTACCAGCATGGAAAATGAGTTTGTGGAGTTAGGAGCTAGGTTGTGATACCACATCATGGCCCTTTTCGAGAGTGTTTCCCCGAACTTCTCTAGCAAGACGATCTCGATCTTGTTATTATTTAGGTCGTTGTCCTTCACTGCACAAGTATAAGCAGTAAGTTTCTCATTGGGGTCTGAGGTTCCATTGTATTTCGGAAGGTCTTGCATTCTGAACGTCTTTGGAATAAGTTTTGGAGCCGCTTTATTTGGGAACAGCCTTTGTATGAACTTATTTGAATCCACACCTTTCAGGATCAGGAGTGCTTTCGGAGTTTGGTCGATAATGGAGTTGTAGATTTCGACCTTTTTTTTGTTGGATTCTATATTCTTCTCACACCATTCGACCCTCTTTATGAGTTCCGCGAGCATCTTTACGATGGCGGGGTTGGCTACCAACCCGTTTTTGCTTTATCTCTCTGACACCTGCTCGGCTGGGGGAGTCATCCCCGACGCTACCGTGCTGGGAGTTTTCTGGTGGCTTTGCAGCAAGCAATCACTAGGTGTAGTGCCTGCAACATTTCAAAAATAGTGTGAAGGCTAACCTCCCGTTCTTCCCTAGCTGAGGTTTCCAAAGATTCTTGTTTGTCTCCTTGGTGCACGCTCCTGTTAGTCTAGGAGCCTAAATAGACGTCTTGAGCATCGTATGGGACCGCATCCATGGGAATCAGTTCAGGTGCCTTCTTAAGTTTTTATGGTGGTGCACCAACACCTGGAACATCCACACCGTTTTCTCCATGGTTATTAAGATTTTTGTTCACTAAGTTCGAGATTTTGACATGAAATTAAATATTAGGCAAGAAAAAGTGAAAGATAACTTGCGTTATGTAGTTTAACCAGTAAAAAAATAATCAGTATTATTTATAGTCTCACGGTGGGCTCGAAACTGTTTACCGCGATAATGGTAATATCAGTTTAATCTGATTTAGTAGTTCTAAAAATATGTGATCTATTTTTATACTATTTGTTAAGCAGTTGATGTTATGCGAAAGACTTAGAAACAAGATAAGAGATTCAGAGCAAGGTGTTAACCAAACCCAAATGCTGACAATCGGGGCCTCGAGCTTCCCTATTCGAGGGTCTTGGGGTTGAGTCTGAAGCTTGGCTGGGAGCTATCGTGGATGGTCGATGGAGACTAACAGTTATAAATAAATTAATTACGTATCTTTATGACTAATAATAAGCAATAAATAATGAACTTTAAATATACCATAATAAATTGGAGCAATAAATGAAGTATTGAGATCAAGAGAATAAGTTAGAGAGCAGAGAGAATGCACTTATGTATTTAGTATTTTAGCAACAGATGTTTATAAATGACAAGGGTCCCCTTTACATATGAGGGGGAATCCTAATATAGTACAAACAAATTAATAGCAAAGATATAGGGCTGGTACAATCAATTAATGCCTTGATTCGCCTTTTGGCTAGATCACTAGACTTGACCTACCATATGCACGTGCCTTAGGAACTCCGCCTTGATATGCCGAGAACGATAATTCACATTGTCTTTGGGTCGGTTATTACTTATATTGCCTCAAAGTCGACAGATACTTTATAGAGAGAAAATACCTACTTTTTGTATTTAAGCTTTTAAATTTCAAGGAAGGTTGATAAATTTGTTTCCTAATATTTAGAACTCACTGGGTGGTCATCGAAAGCCATGACTACGATTTATTTTACTTTTAGTGGACTATTTTGTACTCCACTCATGTTGGCATCTTGTGCTGATGTTTTATAGAGTTTTGGAGGAGAAAAGTTGTGGTCAGCAATGCCCCTACTCCGTACCCATTTTGATTAGTCGTGCCATCAAAGTCAATGGGTGATTATTGATCGGCTGACCAAGTCAGCTCACTTCCTGCCGATCAGTATGACTTACTCTTCGGGCAAGGAGCTTCGAAAGGACTATATTAATATATATTTTTAATATTAATAGGTATTAATACGTAAGATTGCCTTTCACCGAAAGCATAAGGGAATGTGACTCTCTTTCCACTGGCATTTTCTGACTCTTGAAATAATGTGATTCAAAGAATTGACGGTAAGAAAGGTGCCTACTCTTCCTAACGAGCCTGGTTGTGAAAAGATTGGAAGATCTGGCCAAAGAAGGTGATAGCCATGTAGATTCGTTCCCATGGTTTCAGCAAATAAAACTGCCCTCAACCTATCGACTCCGGAACAAAATTGCCATCCGTTTATCTTTGGCGAAGAAAATGCCCCCACCGTTAACTTTGTGGCCTATTTCTACCCCTAAAATCTAACAGAATCTTGAATTTCATTTTTAATTTTTTTTAAGCCACGTGTCACGTTTTGATTGGGACATATAAAGAACGGAAAAAGGGTCAAAACTGCCCTCAACGTATTGACTCCGAACAAAATTGCCCTCCGTTAACCTTTTTTGGGTCGGTCGGGTTGTGTCGGAATTTGGGTGAGAATTGATTTTGGGTCAAGTTTATTTAATGGCCAATCAAAACGTGATACGTGGAATTAAAAAAAATAAAAATTAAATACAAGCATCCCGACTGACCCGACCTAAAAAACACCAAACCCTCTCTTCATCTTCCTCACAACACACCCTCTCTAACCCTAAACCACCAAACGACCTCTCATGGCTACCCCGTTGCTTCATCTTCCCCGTCCAGCCCGTAACCTTCACATTGCCGGAAAACTTCACAACCAAATAGCCCCCCTCCATCACGAACAAGGCGTCCAAACCCGTCCCCCATAACCAAGCCATGAAAAGCCAGCCCCCCATTGGATAGGAATGACCAATCCACTTTAAGTGAAGATGAATATATGTGATATATCAAGCTCTTTACATTTGTTAGAAAGCGGGAAATCACATTACACTTCAACCCGACCGACCCGACCCAAAAAAGGTTAACGGAGGGTAATTTTGTTCCGGAGTCAATACGTTGAGGGCAGTTTTGACCCTTTTTCCGTTCTTTATATGTCCCAATTTTCCGTTCTTTATATGTCCCAATCAAAACGTGACACGTGGCATTAAAAAAAGTTAAAAATGAAATTCAAGATTCTGTTAGATTTTAGGGGTAGAAATAGGCCACAAAGTTAACGGTGGGGGCATTTTCTTCGCCAAAGGTAAACGGAGGGAAATTTTGTTCCAGAGTCGATAGGCTGAGGGCAGTTTTTACCCTTAACCGAATAAAAAATAACACAATCAGCAACTCAAAAACAACCCAACTAAAATTCGGGACCTTCAATACAACAAAAGGCCCAAATATACCGTTACACACCCAATCAATAAGCTAAAAATTAGCCTCAAAATTCAAAAGACAAAAGACCATCCTAACACCCAACGACATGTGACTTTATCTGTGCTATTCTTCCTTCAAAACTCCATAAATCAGCAGCACAATAGGCCAATACAAGTGGACTACCAAACAGTCCGCTAAAAGTTAAATAAATCGAACTCACGTCTTTCGGTCATCCTCCCGTGAGTTCTAACTATTAGGAAACGTATTTATCAAGCTCCCTTGATGTTTAAAATCTTGAATACATAAATTAGATATTTTCTAAATAGTGAAGTACCTTCCAAAACTCAAACTACAAAGAAAAATAGAGGTGATATAGTGATATTTATGTCGTACAGATTGTTTTAATGTTATATTTATGGGTGTTATATAGTCATGTTATATGGAAAAATAAAGATAAAGAAAAACTATGACCTATACATATCAACTTTTGAAAAGTCAAAGAGGTGCTAGCTTGGAACCCTAGCATTGGCTCATCTTCCAATGCTTATATCTTTTTATCAAGACGTGTTATAAAAGAATGGTTAAGAGCATTTGAAACTACATTCAAGATCTTAATTGTATATATAATATATCCCAAAAAGACCTCATATAACACACTAAATGTATTGCAAAAAAGCATCAATGACCCACATACTTGTCACCTAAGTAGTCTGCGCAGTCTCTCGAAACTGAAAATATCTCTCTACTAGGATATCATATAAAGGTTTAACGCATTAGAAGGTAGACTAATAGGTATTAAATTTAATATGTTGATCATCATATAATTACGAGTATATAGGGAGAAAAGCTCCGCTATATTTGAGCTAATTTTCAGCACATTTACAAATGTAACTTGCGATGACCTTTGCCAGCTTTTGTTCCACAACTTTCTTGACTTCAAAACGTAATACACGACCATCGTACAACTTAAATAGATCATAAAACAACCTTTTTGTGATGTTAAGAACCATATTATTATCCCATAAGTACATGTTAAATTATTCCCAACTTGTCGACTTTCGTCGAAACTTATTTTCTTCAATTAATTAAGCTTCTAAGACTTAAAATTCTATCGGTACTTGTTATTCCTGATTTTAATTATTTGTAACCTCCATTAATTATCATTATCATTTAGCCCAATAATGAGGCCCAGTGTATGCGTCGCCCAAAACAATAACACTTAGCCTAACATGGGCCTAGCATATGCATCACCTCAAAATCAATACCAACATGCTCTATGGCCCAAACTCGGTCATTTACCACTGATGTCTTAGATAAACAACAACTACAACAACAACCCAGTAATACTCAGTTGAATAGTATTACACATAAGAGGTATCAATATCATGTGAGGAATGGAATAAAAGTACTGACACAGAGATATCATACAGGAATATAGCATCAAGTCTCAGAACATGTGTACAAATAAAGCCTATAGCTTTGAGATCGCATGAATAGCCTTATAAAGTTTCAAACAAATAGTACCTAGTATAGACATGATGTATAACATGAATCACAGTTCAAATGATTAAATAAGTAGGGAAAAAGCGGGGATAACATGATTTGATAGAAAACCAAACCCGGTAATAGCCTAATAGGCCTTCCCAATCCATGAACATACTAGAGCACACACACGCCCGTCACCTAGCACGTACGTCACCCTAATATCTTTTATATAACATAGCTGTGTTAAATAGCCTCAAATCAAATTTGGGATGTGTTACTTACCTCAAGATGTGCAAATTAATACCCCAACAAGCCCTTCCCACGTATATCAACCTCCAAATGATTTGAATTTCGTAGCAAACAACTCAATATCAACAAATAATACCGTAGGAAACAACTTCAAACATTAAAGTTTCTATCTTTATTAAAATCAAAAAGTTAACCAGAAAGTAACCTTGGGCTCGCATCCAAAACCTAGTCACTTAAAAAAAAATTTCACACAAATTCAATTACAAGCTCAACATACCAATATCATCCCATTCTGACCTCGATTTGACCTTCTAAACCTCGATTTTCAATTTAGGAGGTTTTTAAAAAAAGACCTTAGGTCTTCAATTTAATGCACTAATTAGATGCTTAAAATAAAGATGGAATGAAATAATAACAAATCTGAGTGTACAAGCCCACGACCATATGCCACAACATTGCCAAAAATACAATACAATGTATACAAAAATTTCCATAACCCAATGAAATGGGAAAAAATGAACTCAACAATGAAAGATATTTCACGTAATAGAAACATCAAAAAATGCATATAAATAACCTTACAGTCTTAACTAATCAAATAATATACATAAGCTTGTGCACACACTCATCACCACATTTGCAAGTCTTTCACCTAATTTTAATAGTGGAATTAGAGCAAATGCTACAGGAAATTTCCCACCACAAGTTTGGTAAGATAATTACCTCAATTAGGCCAAAATTAACACTCAAGATAGTTTTTTATTTAAAATTTGCCTCCGCACGTCTCAAATCTAACAAAAAAAGACGTAAAATCACCAAAAAATGCAAAAGAAACTAGTTCTGATAATTAAATTTAAGAACTTCACACAATTTCTTATAAGTCAATATCATGCAAGACCGATCAAAATCCGAGTCCAAGGGTATATCTAGACTACACATAACGCCATGAATTAATATATGTATTTTGTTTCCAAGTCATAGTCAAATTCGACTCTCAAATATTAAATTTTAATTTTTCAAAAATATAGTCAAAATTTTCCAAATATTCTCTTCAAATTCCATGGACTAGACGTTAAATCTTATAAACAATCATGTATTATAAATGAAATTGGATCAACGTTACTTTCTCAATAAATTTAGGAAAAAATCCCTCCTCAAAATTACCTACTACCATGTATAGGGTTCTAAAATGTGATAAATGAAGCTAAGTTCCGAAATTTCATTATTTTGTTCAGTTAGAGGTCTCGAAAAGGCGATCTGGGGTTTGAAAATGCAAACCACGCAAATGCAACAGACACATTGCAAATGTGATGCCTGACAGACCCCGAGAATTTTGAAAATGGCCATCTATCGCATTTAGCAAATTTTCTAATTGCTGAGAAACCAACCAAAAACTAATCTAAAACATGACTAAAACGCACATTATCTCACGAGGCTCTATACAAATTATCCACCCAAGTTTAATAATATCATACGAACTCGCTCATGCAATTAAAATACTAATATAGCATTCAGAACCACGAATCTGACATCAAAACATACAAGATTTCACAATGAACTCAAGAATCGCTCACACCCAAGCATCCGATTTCTTTAAGACCCACTTGGACTGAGACAAAATTTTGCCAACAAGTTCCGAATAATAAAACAGACAAATTATAACTTCCCAAAGAAAATCTAGACCCGTTGGCCATAAAGCCAACCTCCGGTCAAACATAGGAAATTTCTAAACCTTCAAATTGCGAACTTTCGAACAAAAATCCAAATCAACCTAGGAACTTCCGAATTCAAATCCATACATAGACTAATTCAACAATCTCAATAAGCGCTTATTGGAGGCATCAAAACACCATTCCGGTGTAATTTCCACATATGTCTAACCTCCGTAAATATTTCCAACTTATGATTCTAAACCAAGAACCATAGGATCCAAATCATTCCAAAATGAATGGTCAGATTGTTACATTCTCCCCTCATAAAACAAATGTTGATCCTCAAATTAGTATAAAGACATAATTGAAGTGCTAAAAAGATGAGGATAACAACTTTGTATGTCATGTTTGGTCTTCCAAATCGCCTCCTCGACCGGTTGACTTCTTTATTGAACCTTCACTTATGCATCACTCTTTGACATCAACTTCCGGACCTTCATAGCATTAGAGCTTCCTCTTTCCCGAGCTACCAACAGGAAGTCATGATCCTCTTTCTCTTTTTCCGGATCCCAAAGGCGTTGGGCCGTTTTCGAGGATAGGGCCACGATATCAGCCTTGTTCTTTCGAGCTTTGCTTTTCATTCGTCATTGGGAATTTACAGGAGACCTCCTTTTTATTTTCATTTTCTTGAAATATTTTGATGTCCCTTCTTCGCCAGGTAGGAGTGGTAGTATGGCAATAGCGTCTTCGAGTCCTACATATAAAACAAAATAAGTATTTCTCTGAAAAATGCAAGTACACAAACAAAGGGACTCATCATTGTCGACGTCCCCTTTTTCAAAGCAAAGAAATCGGGTTTACGACATTATGGACAAAATAACTCTTTTTCCTTTTGAGGAAGCAGGTTACGGAGTTGGAAAAGTCGTCACCTAATGATTATACTGCATTTGGACACAATAAGAGAAAAGAAGAAGAGTTTGATAGAAAAACCAAAGATCGAGTAAGGGCTTGAGATTATCCCGAGGGGAAGGTGTTAGAAACCCCTCAAAATCCACTAGTGTGGCCATGCTTAATTGTGACTTTCAAGAGAGTAGAAAGAAACACATAGAGTTTGCATGCAAAATTTTGAAATTTCATAAAGGAAGGGGGAAGTGATAAGTGATTTTTAGAAGAGAATGATTAATTGGAACATAAATTTAAGAAAAAAATATTATACATGTAAAGAAAAGGGGAAAAGGGTCCTAGGTTTAAATACAATATGGATCACATTGGTACAATACCCAGAAATCATTCTCCGCACGAGATATTAGTGCAGCGGTCATCATATCCATATTCTACCCTCCCCTCCCCGTAGAGGTTTTTAAACGTGTGCATTGGTCACGAGTGCTTATCGCGTGCTATTACCCGTCCCATCCTATATGACCTATAGGGTGTTTTAGGACCACAATTCCTATAAGGTGAGGATTAGGTTGAACCCTTAGGTTTAAAAGACAAAATACTAAGCGACAAACAAAAGCAAATAGGACTTCATATATGGGATCACGTAAAGACATAAAAAAGGCTTAAATACCCCTCCACGAATAGACATACAATTAGCAATCCTCAATCACATTTGAGGTCTAAGGGAGTGAGAGTTCAAAATCTGGAATATTCGAAAATAGATTAGAATAGAAGTTGAAAGTAAGGGCAGAATACGGCAGGAGAGTCGGAAAAACTGAAGATAAAGCAGTAAAATACGTAGCATTTAAGAATAGAGGAAAACATTTTTTTCAATCACTTTTAAGGCCATATATGTGTGTAGTACCCTCGAACTTGAGAAGATAACATAATTTTCGACATGTAGGGTAGAAAACGTATAGCACCAGTGTAAACGAGAAAGAGGAGTAAGTACATTATTATTAAACACATCACAGAAGACATTTAAAAGAACAATATTCTGTTATTTTTTAGAAAATAGTAGTTTAGTTCCGGACTAAAAAATAACATGCAGTGGAGACGTAAAAGTTATCCAGAATTGTAGAAAAAAGAGGGAGAGAACTGAATAAATTAGTGTCAAAAATATAATCTTTGAAAATTACAGAAATCTTAATACTTTAATAAGTTTTTTGGGAAAAAAGTAGTCCCGTCTTGGACTAGAAAAGTAACTTGGTTGAAAACATATAGGTGAAAAGTAAGACGGGAAATTAGTAGTAAAACCAAACAAGTTTGGGAAACTTAAAGAGGTCGAATGTCTTAGAGTTATGATGATAAATCAATTTTATCTGGCCTAAAGCTTGCCTAGGCGTTGTAAAAGAAAGCGGACATGCACATCATTTTCCAATTTTAGAGAAAACCTGTTGACCATCCTTATGTGATTGAATAACTAATGAGATGACAAAAACATTACAAGTGTACTCCTAATTGCATGATATATAATGCACGTAATAGTCTTAAGACATGATATCTAAATGCAATAGTAGAGCTTTTAATTATTAACTGATTATGGTTATGAAAAAATAACAGAGTGGAAGCAAGGGAACCTAGGAGAAGGATTTCTATATGTAGAATGCATATTTTATACATGATTTCTATTGCATGAATAGGTAGGTAAAATCCTATAGACATGTTCTCTACCCGTACCCTTAACTAAACAGGCATAACCCTCCCCAATTTCACTATAAACCGCCATTGTTCTTTACAAGTTATTAGAGATCAAGTAATTATTCTACAGGGAGCCTTCAGTCAGGCCCAAATCTCAAACCTCACTCTTTACGAATTTCACAGCCTTTACCAAGAGTTTGGGTGCGACAAAGTTCCCTAGGGGTCCCTTAGGACCCTGACCAATACCAGGCAGCCAGATAAATCATCAATGACAAGTGCAAGTGTGGAATTGCCAGCCTTGTGCATCAAAGTTAAGTGGGTACTCAAGATACCCAAAGCAATGCTTACACTAAGGGGGCAGAACCTAAATTCTAAAAGTAGTGTGATTGTGATGGAATTTGAAGGAGTTGAGTTGGGAACAATTGTAAAAGTTTTTACACGAAGAGCAGTTTGAGAAGAAAGTAATAGAAGAGTGAAAGAGTCCTTTTAAATCAATTGAAGATGACCGGTTTTGTAACCAAAGGGTCAAACAAGCAGGGGCAAAGGTAAAGGGAAAAAATAGCTCACAAGCAAGAAAACCAGTTACACATGAATAACACATTGAAGAAACGTTCATGCTTCAAACTAGGAGTCTAGTTCATACAACACTAGAAACCAAACCAAATCAACCTCAGGAAGAGGTTTTAGGGCTATGGAGTAGCCAAGAGGATCCTGAACACATGCTAGTAGTGTACAGGGGTAAGGAGAAACATGCATTGGGGTAATGAACATGCCAGGTTAAGCTAGGCCTAGTAATTAACACAGATACATACTAGTTGCAATAAGAACAACAGAACCATAAATAGAAACACACAACGAACAAAAAGTGCAGCACCAATAACAATTTATTGTTTTGAGGCTGTATCTTAAATTGGAGACATACCAGTTGAAAATAAAGTAACACAGAGCAAAAGTGAGCAATAATGTGCAGAGAAGTGAGCGATAGCGCGCAGAGAGTATGCAGAGAAAAAGGGCAGCAATATACAAAGAAGTGAGCAGCAGGTAGACAAAAGAGAGAAAGATAGTAGAGGCCAGGAGGATGGTAAAAGTGAGCAGGATGACTCAATCTTGGCTTTCAGCCGATTGAGTAATCAGCATTCAACAGGAAAGTGAAAGAGGTTATGTAGAAACAATATAGAGCACCAAATATGTTTGTGTCAAAAAGAGATAAAATTTAGAGTAACGAGTTTTTTTCTTGTATGTGTCTGTTGTGAAGTGAGAAAAGAAGAGTAATACTTATAGTTTTTGAAAACACTAGAGAATAGGGTATAATTATAGAAGCAATTCCCAATTGAATCAATCACAGGTCTTAATTCCCTTAAATCAAGGACTCGAATATGAGTACATATTATTAGGTAAGGAAAGAATCAGCCATATGACTGATTATACCATATTAAGAGCAATAAGCATGGAACATATAATTAAGGCTAGGTACACAATGCTTAAAACAAGGAATATATATGTAGAATAATTGGAAATATACTTAAGTACCCATGTACGATAACCATATAAATTAACTCTGAAAAATCACTCAGAGAATCACGGACAAAACAAAAAGTAGAGGGAATCAATACAAATTATAGAAAGCAACTCACAAGTAAGGAAATAATTCAAAATTAGTACAAGAACCTTTAAGGAGAATGCATACAAATAGGGATTGAAAAAGATGCTCGGAACTAGCAGAATATTTTGTAAAAGGGGAGCATTCAAACTTATATAAACACAATAGTCTCAAAATTAAAAACCCTAGGTAAGAAATCACATAAAATAGCAGGGAGTCGGAATCCTAGCATAGGTCTAAAGCATGGAACTCTGAAACAAACCTGTTTAGAATATAATCAACCACGTAATCATAGGAATAATCACATAACACTCAATTAAGCAGAAAGGATAGTGATTTTAGAAGGGGTCGAAAACCCTAGTTTTGAAAAGAGGAACAAGAGCGTTTAAACTTGAGCCAATCGAAAATGTCGAGTGACAAATAGTATAGAACACAAAGATTAAACCAGAAATTGTTTAAAAAGACATGGATTAAGAGATTTAGACAATATACACCACCAAAATGTTTGTGTGAAGAAAGAGATAAAACACAGAGTAACGAGTTTTATTCGTGTATTAAACCGTAAATCGTTTAAAAAGACATGGTTAAGAGATTTAGACAAAAAAATTAGGGCTTGCAATAAAATCTGTGAGATGAGAAACCTGGCCATGAAACATGCTATATAACGACTTTTGAAGCACAATTGGACCAAAACCCACCGAAGAAAGGACAGTGTCACGACCCAAACCCGGTTGTGATGGCACTCAGCCCTAAAGCTAGGTAAGCATGACCAAAAATTGCTTCTAACTTAACATTTAAGTCTCAAACTGAGAAATTAACAAAATAATAATCCAAGCATATTAATGATATAATATAAGTAAAATACGAAATTCAAAAAGTACAACCATATGATCTGGGGGTCACGATTCTAGAGCCTCTAAGAAAAACTGAGCAATAATAATTGTATATGAATACCAAAACCAAGATCTAGGAAAGTATATAAGGATACTAAAATGATGAAATAATGAAGAGCAGCCAAGTCCTGCGAACGTGATGCAACTACCTCAACGACTCTGAAATAACTCTAGACACTACGAGAATCAGCTAAGCCTCTGGTGTACCTGAATCTGCACACAAGGTGAAGGGAGTAGGGGTGAGTACTATCGACTCAGTGAATAATAAGTATAGAAAATAAGTGAAAGTAAGAAATCCACAAAAAAACCACAACGCAAAGCTACAACTAACAATCCTAGAACTTAGCTACAGGCTAACATCATAACAGTATCACAACAACAACCAAGTATCAGATAAAGATGCAATGCAATGCACATGAATTCGCTGCGGAACGTGCAACCCGATCCATTTAATGTCGACGGCGCTCACTGGGGGTGTGTACAGACTCCGAAGGGGCTTCTTCAGCCCAAGCTCAATATTTCATATCCCCGTCGTGGCGTGCACCCCCACCCATGATCACTCCACAATATGAATATGAGTCACATAACAGATTCAATCTAATTTCCCATTTTTCCGATTATGCAAATCATGTTATCACACAGATATTCACCCTAGACGGGTACTACAGATCGGCACAATGCCCCAAACATGGCATTAAGCCCAATTATAAACAACACAATGTGTGTATCATATGCAAATAATTTAATCAGCTCTCGGGACTGACCAGGTCACAATCCCAAATCATTTACAAACCCTCACCTGCAATGGGGTGCGAGTCACGCCCTAACATAGCGTCACAATGTGATAAACTGGAGTTTCAAACATCAGGCCATCATCTATACAAACTACTCATTTCTAACCGGTCGTAGCCGGGTCTGCAATGACTTTTCCCTTCAAATCTTCTCCTACAAGTGTCGAATCTATTCAAAACCACAACGAACAGGTTATTATAGGCTAAATAAACATAACCCAATTGAAATTATTCGAAAAATGTTAAAAATCAAGAAGTTGGTAAAACCCGAGCACCGGGCCCACTTCTCAAAAAATTCTAAAAATTACATCTTAAAATTCCTTGTCTCTCCACGAGTCCGTACATATAAAGTTCACCAAAAACGAATTCTGTTGGCCCTTCAAATCCCCAAAATTCTCACAATTTCATTGAATTAGGGGTTGATTCTTCCTAAAAATGATGTTTTTAAGCCAAGGGACTTACCTCCAAATTGATACCCGATGAAAACCCACTTCAAAACTCTCAAAAACCTCACTTGGCAGAGTAAAAATGGTGGAAATATTATGAGGGTCGCATTTGAAATTTATCCCTTAAACTGTTCTGCCAAGACGTCTCCTTCTATGCAATCGCGACCCAAGGCACGCCATCGTGGAGAAAAAATTTCTGACACATTATGTTTTCGTCTTACGCGATCGCAGGTGAGACCACGCGATCGCAGAAAACTGACCAATGACCATATGCGATCGCACATGCTCCTACGTGATCGCATCGACCAACCACTCTAGCCTAAGCAATCACAGACCTAGCTACGCGATCGCAGAGACCAAATTAGCAACCCCCTTAGGACCTTCTATGCGATCGCAGCCCCAGGCTCACGATCGCAGAGAGCAATTTCTTCTCTGCAATTTCTGCTGCACTTTTCACTTCCAAAATTCTCGTTAGCCATCCGAAATTACCCCGAGGCTTTCGGGACCTCAACCAAAAGCGCAGACATGTTCTATTACTTCATTCAAACTTGCTCCTAACGTAAAAAAACTATCATAAACATCAAAATCATCAAATTACCACGGTTCAAGCCTAAGTTAAACTAAAACTTCAGAAACGTACATATGCTCGAAAACATGACCTAAACAGCAGCAAATGATTTGAAAATTTGCACACATATCTAAAATGACCTGGCAGAGCTACTGCAACTGTCGGAATTCCATTCTGTCCCTCGGATTAAAATCTGACCGATCAACCGTACTTCGCCAAATTTCTAACTTAGCCAATTCAAGCCTAATTCTACGTCGGACCTCCAAATTCAGTTTCGATTTCTCTATTAAGTTAAAATTCACCATACAAAACTAGTTGAATCATCGTAAATCCATTATGAGCCCTCTAACTCATAAGTCAATGTTTGGTTGACTTTTCCAAACTAGCTTTCTCTTAAAGGGACTATTTGTCTCATTTCTATCCAAATTCCATCCGAATTACTCCGAACTCTCTAAAATACATGTATTGAAACATATAATAGTATAAAAAGAGGAAAACCGGGTAGAAATACACGTGAAGACGGGTCAGGTCGTTACATCCTCCCCAACTTAAACAAACGCTCGTCCTCGAGCGGGTAAAGAAACATACCTGGAGTATCAAACAAGTGCGGATATTTGCTGCGCATCTCCTACTCGGTATCCCAAGTGGCTTCCTCCACGGGCTGACCTCTCCACTGCACCTTCACCGAAGCTATGTCCTTTGATCTCACCTTTCGAGCCTGACGATCCAAAATAGCCACCGGTTCCACATCATAGGTCAAATCTTCATCTAACTGGATCGTGCTGAAGTCTAACACATGAGATGGGTCCCCAAGATACTTCTGGAGCATAGAAACATGAAACACCGGGTGAACTCCCCATAAGATAGGGGGCAAAGCAAGCATATAAGCCACCTGCCAATTCTCCTAAGTATTTCAAAAGGCCTAATGAACATTGGACTCAGCTTCCCTTTCTTCCCGAACCTCATATCGCCTTTCATAGGTGAAACCTTCAATAAGACCTTCTCGCCCACGGCATAAGATACATATCGAACCTTCCGGTCCGCATAACTGTTCTGACGCGACTGAGCCGTACGAAATCTCTCCTGCACTACTTTCACCTTCTCTAAGGAATCTTGAACTAAATCTGTCCCCAATAAAATAGCCTCACCGGGCTCGAACAACCAACCAGAGATCTACACCATATCCCATATAAGGCCTCATATAGCGCCATCTGAATGATGGATTGATAGCTTTTATTATACGCAAACTCCGCAAGTGGCAAGAATTCAGCACCATAAGCTCAAAAATCAATAGCACATGCACGTAACATGTCCTCCAATGTCTGAATAGTACGCTCGGACTGTCCGTCTGTTTGGGGATGAAATGTTGTGCTCAGCTGTACCTGGGTGCCTAACTCCCGATGAAAAACCCTCATGAACTGGGAAGTAAACACAGTACCCCTATCTAATACAATGGAAACCGGGACCCCGTGCAACGGTACAATATCCCAAATGAACATCTCTGCTAACTTTTTTGCTGAATAGGTAGTACATACTGGAATGAAGTGCGCGGACTTAGTCAGCCTATCCAGAATCACCCTAACCGAATCAAACTTCTTCGAGGTATGAGGAAGTCCACTCACAAAATATATAGTAATGTTTTCCCATTTTCACCCCTGTATATCCATCCGCTGGAGTACATCACCGGGTCTCTTGTGCTCATATTTGACTTGCTGACAGCTGAGACACCGAGCCATGAAATTCACAATGTCATTTTTCATTCTCCTCCACCAGTAATGCTATCTCAAATCCTGGTACATCTTCGTGGCACCCGGGTGAATCAAATACCGCGAGCTATGAGCCTTCTCTAAAATCAACTCCCAGAGACCATCCACATTGGACACGCAAATTTGGCCCTGCATCCGCAATATGCCATCATCTCTAATGGTAACATCTCTGACATCATCATGCTTGACCCTGTCCTTGAGGACAAGCAAATGCGGGTCATCGTACTGCCTCTCTCTGATGCATTCATACAAAGAAGACCGAGAAATCACACTCGCCAACACCAGACTGGGCTCAGAAATATCTAACCTTACCATCTGATTGGCCAAGGCCTTAACATCAACCGCAAGGGGTCTCTCCCCAACTGGAATGTATGCCAGTCGACCCATGTCGATAGCTTTTCGGCTCAAAGCATCGTCCACCATATTGGCCTTCCCGGGATGATACAAAATGGTGATATCATAGTCTTTGAGTAACTACAGTCATCTCCGCTATCTCAAATTATCATCTTTCTGTTTAAACAAGTGCTGAAGACTGCGATGGTCTGAATACATCTCACAAGATACTCCATAAGGATAATGCCTCCAAACTCTGAACGCATGCACAATTACAGCTAACTCTAAGTCATGAACGGGATAGTTCTTCTCATGGGGCTGTAGCTGACGAGAAGCATACGCAATAACTCTACCCTCCTTCATCAACACACAACCAATCCCAACTCTCGAAGCATCACAATACACCATGTAATAACCTGAAGCTCATGGTAATAATAATACCGGAGCTGTGGTCAAAGCCGACTTGAGCTTCTGGAAGCTCTCCTCGCATTCATCTGATCACACAAATGGAGCATTCTTCTAAGTCAACTTCGTCACGGGCGAAGCAATAGATGAGAACCCCTGAACGAATCTGCAGAAATAACCCGCCACACCTAGGAAACTCCAAATCTCAGTAGCTGAGAACGGTCTGGGCCAACACCGCACTGCCTCAATATTCTTTGGGTCGAACTGAATACCATCACTGGACACCACGTGTCCCAAAAAGATCAGAGTATTAAGCCAGAATTCACACATAGAGAATGTCGCACAAAGTTTCTCCTCTCTCAATCTTTACAAGACCACCCTCTGGTGTTGTGTGTGTTCCTCTTGACTACGTGAATACGCCAGAATATCATCAATAAACACAATAATGAATGAATCTAGATAAGGCTGAAATACATTGTTCATCAAGTGCATGAACTTGGTTGGGGCATTAGTCAGCCCGAAAGACATCACTAGGAACTCATAGTGCCCATATCTTATCCTGAAAGTCGTATTCATAATGTCTGACTCCCAAATCTTTAACTGGTGATAGCCTGATCAAAGGTCAATCATAGAGAATACCCTTGCTCCCTGGAGCTTATCAAATAAATCCTCAATATGGGGTAATGGGTACTTGTTCGTCACCGTCACCTTATTTAGTTGCCTGTAGTCAATGCACATTCTCATTGTGCCATCTTTCTTCTTTACAAATAATACTGGTGCACCCCAAGGTGACATACTCAGGATAATGAACTCCTTATCCAGGAGTTCCAGAAGTTGTTCTTTCAATTTCTTTAACTCTGGTGGTGCCATATGATAGGGAGGAATAGAGACGGGCTGAGTACCCGGTACCAGATCAATACCAAAGTCAATGTCCCTATCCGGCGGCATGCCCGGCAAGTCCGCTGTAAATACATCAGGAAATTCCCTAACAACGGGAACCGAATCAAGGCTAGGATCCACGGCTCCCATATCTCTCACAAAATCCAAATATGATAAACACACTTTGCCAACCATCAGATAGGCTTATAAGAAAGAAATCACCCTGCTATGTACATAATCAGTCACGCCTCGCCACTCGATCCTCGGAATGCCCGAAATAGATAGTGTAACTGTTTTAGCATGATCGTCCAGAATAGCATGGTGCGGAGATAGCTAATCCATACCGAAAATTACATCGAAATCCACCATGCCCAATAATAATAGATCAACTCGTGTCTCCAAACCCCCAATAGTTACCAAACAGGATCGATAGACATGATCCACAATAATAGTATCACCCCAGGGTAGATACATGCATACGCAAGGGAAGACAACCACGGGTCATACCCAAATGATGAGCAAAGTAAGAGGATACATATGAATAGGTGGATCCGGGATCAAATAAAATAGAAGCATTCCTGTGGTATACTGAGATAATACATGTGATAACTGCATCCGAGACAATAGCATCCCTCCGATCTAGAAGGGCATAGAAACGTTCCTGGCCACCGCCAGTAGGGTCCTCACCCATGGGACGACCTCTGGCTGCCTGGCCTCCACCCCTGGCTATCTGAGTGAAGCTGAAGAAACCTTTGCAGAAGACGAGGGCTGATCCCTCTGCTGAGGCTGCCTACTGCGGGGTCGAGGACACTGACTCTTTATGTGACCCAACTCACCACAATCATAGCAACTAACTGAAGTCAAAGAAGGGGACTGATGAGAACCCCTCGCAGAGGATGAACCCTGAGCTGAAGGAGCAGGAGCAGAGCTTTGAGCAAAAAAAAGCACTCAGTGCAGGCTGACTCTGCTGATGACCATTATGGCCCCGGCCTGAAGAGGCTCCACTGGACTCTGCGTGTACAGACTGAGGAAGCCTAAAGGAACGACCTCTACCCTACTGGAAATAGCCCTTAGATGGAGCGCTGCTGAAATTACCTTAACCTCGAGGCCTCTTGGCCTCTCTCTCCACACTCTCCCGGTGGTAATCTGTCACACTCAGAAGAGTCGCATCAACAACCTCATCAAAAGTAGCTGATGTAGCCCTCTCTCTTGTCATCAATATACGGATCGGATAGTTGAGGCCATCTATAAACCTCCTGATCCTCTCTCAATCGGTTGGGATTATCCACATAGAATGCCTAGCTAGCTGAATAAAGTGTAACTCATACTGAGTCACTGACATATCACCCTGAGTCAACCACTCAAACCGACGACGCAGCTCCTTCCTGTGAGACTGTGGCACATACTTCTCCAAAAATACCGTGGAGAACTGCTGCCAAGTGAGGGGAGTTGCCCCAATAGGCCTACGCCTCTCGAACTCTTCCCACAAAGTAAACGCAGCTCCTGTGAACTAAAAAGTGGTAAAAGCCACTCCACTAAACTCCATAATACCCATCGTACGAAGCAAGCTGATATTTATCTAGAAAACCCTCGGCATCCTCGCCCTCAGCACCACAAAATGCAAGAGGCCGGAGCCTACCAAACCTCTCCAACCGCCGCTGCTCATCATCTGGCATAACTGGGACGAGATGAGCTGGAATCGGTGTGACTGGCATAACTGGAATAACCGGTGCCACTGGCTGAGCTGGAGCAACTAGCTGAACTAGCTGAAGTAGAGCTACCTCAGGTGTTTGTAAGCCCTGAACAACCTGCTCGGGAGTGCGAGCATCGGGGGCCTGATGACCACCTCCGTTCCGAGAAGTAGCCGCTGCTGTTGTGGCTGAAACCGTCTGAGCCAGGCCAGTACAGACGGACAAAATCTTGGCCAAAGGCTTCTGGAGACCAAGAATCACGATGGGCACTACCAGTACCTGAGTAGGTGCAAGTGGAGCATCAACAGCTGGAGGCTGATCCTGAACCTGGGAAGCTGGTGGGTCTGCTGGTGCTGCCCCTGCTGGTCCGCCTCGTCGAGCACCACGACCGCGTCCACGGCCTCTAGCAGGTAGTACTGGTGGTCATTCTCCACGTCCATTAGAGCGAGTTCTCGCCATCTGCGAGAGAATAGAATACAGAATTTTAGCTTTCACGTTATCAAACCGCACGAAATGAATTTCAAGAAAAGTGAGATGTTTCCTAAAAGTTCTGTAGCCTCATGCTTATATATGTCGTGCACTACATACCCATAAACAAGACTACTAAATCGGCTCATGACGGCCTAGAAACATAGGCTTTGATACCAACTTGTCCCGACCCAAACCCGGTCGTGATGGCACCCAACCCTAAACGTAGGTAAGCCTGACCAACAATCGCTTCGAACTTAACATTTAAGTCTCAAACCGAGAAATTAACAAAATAATAATCCAAGAATATTATTAATATATTATAAGTAAAATACGAAATTAAAAAAGCTCATCCATATGATCTGAGGGTCACGACTCTAGAGCCTATAAACAAAACTGAGCAGTAGTAATAGTATCTGAATAGCAAAACCAAAATTTGGGAATGTATATAATTATATCAAAATGATGAAATAATGAAGAGCAGCCAGGTCCTGCGAACATCATGCAACTACCTCAACGACTCTGAAATATCTCTTGAGACTACGAGAATCAGCTAAGCCTGTACCTGAATCTGCACATAAGGTGCAGGGAGTAGGGGTGAGTAATACTGACTCACTGAATAATGAGTATAGAAAATAACTGAATGTAAGAAATCCACGAAAGACCACAACACAAAGCTATAACATAAAAGTATTACAACAACAACCAAGTATCAGATAAAGATGCAATGCAATGAACATAAATTCGCTACGGAACATGCAGCCCGATCCATTTAATATCGACGGCGCTCACTGAGGATGTGTATAGACTCCAGAGGGGCTCCTTCAGCCCTAGCGCAATATTATCATATCACCGCTGCGGCGTGCAGCCCAACCCAGTCTACACTATGCGCATGAGTTACATAACAGATTCAATTTAATTTCCCATTTTTCCGATTATTAAGGTAAATATAATTTAATTAATTAAATTCAGGAAAAGTGACTTAGCATTTCATTTCGGTGATTAAACATAGGACTGAGATCAATGATTATGAAAATCATGTTATCACACAGATATTCACCCTAGACGGGTACTATAGATTGGCCTAACACCCCAAACATGGCATTAAGCCCAATTATCAACAACACAATGTGTGTATCAGATGCCAATAATTTATTCAGCTCACGGGATTGACCAAGTCACAATCCCCAATCATTTACAACCCCGCACCCGCCATGGGGTGCGAGTTACGTCCTAATATAGTGTCACGATGTGATAAACCAGGGTTGCAAACCCTCAAGCCATCATCTATACAAACTACTCACTTCTAACCGGTCGTAGCCTGGTCTGCAATACCTTTTCCCATCAAATCTTCTCCAACGAGATCATATCTATTCAAAACTACAACGAATAGGTTATTATAGGCTAAATAAACATACCCAGTTGAAATTATTCGAAAAACGCTAAAAATAACGAAGTTGGTAAAACCCGAGCCGCAAGCCCACTTCTCGAAAAAATTTAAAATTACATCTTTGGATTCCCCGTCTCGCCACGAGTCCGTGCATATAAAGTTCACGAGAAACGAAGTCCGTTTGACCCTTCAAATCCCAATATTTGTTTCTAAAAGCTAAGCCCTAGTTCTTCAAAATTTCTACACAATTTAATTGAATAAGGGGTTGATTCTTCCTTAAATGATGTTTTTAAGCAAAGAGACTTACCTTCAATCAATACCCTCTGAAAACCCACTTCAAAACGCTCAAAAACCTCACTGGGCGGAGTAAGAATAGTGGAAATATTATGAGGGTCACGTCTGAAATTTAGCCCTTAAACTGTTCTGCCCAGACGTCTCCTTCTATGCGATCGCGGCCCAAGGCATGCGATCGTGGAGAACAAATTTCGGACCCATTAAATTTTCCTCTTATGCGATCGCCGGTGAGACCACGCGATCGCAGAACACTAACCAATGACTTACGAGATCGCACGTGCTACTACTCGATCGCACTGACCAACCACTCTAGCCTACGCGATCGCAGACAAAGATACGCGATCGAAGAGACCAAATTAGCAACCTCAAAGGACCTTCTATGCGATCACAGCCCCAGGCTTGGGATCGCAAAGAGTAATTTCTGCTGCACTTTTCACTTCCAAAAATTCCCGTTAGCCATCCGAAATCACCCCGAGGCCTTCGGGACCTCAACCAAAAGCACAAACATGTTTCTATTACTTCATTCAAACTTGCTGGTAACATAAAAACACTATAGTAAACATCAAAATCATCAAATTACCACGGATTCAAGTCTAAGTTAAACTAAAACATCTGAAACCTACACTTGCTCCAAAACCCGACCTAAACAGCTCCAAATTATCTGAAAATTTCCACACATATCTAAAATCACCTAATGGAGCTACTGAAACTGTTGGAATTCCATTCCTCCCCCCAGATCAAAATCTCACCAATCGACCGAACTTTGCCATATTTCTAACATAGACAATTCAAGCCTAATTCTACACTGGACCTCCAAATTCAGTTCTGATTTTGCTCCTAAGTCACAATTCACCATCCAAAACTAGTCGAATCATCAAAAATCCATTCCGAGCTCTCTAACTCATAAGTCAATGTTTGGTTGACTTTTCCAAACCAACTTCTCTTAAAGAGACTATTTGTCCCATTTCTATCCAAAATCCATCAGAATTACTCCGAATTATCCAAATACATATATTGAAACACATAACAGTATAAAAAGGGTAAAACGGGGAGGAAATACACGGGACGACGGTCAGGTCGTTACAGTTGAAGATAGCCAAACGAGGTTTCCAGAGACAGATTTTCGTTGTTCAAGCTTCTGGGGCTTCAAACCTTGGAGAAAAACAACGAGATAAAGTCCCATGGAGACTAATGGTCAAGAAGAGTGAGGATGGAGTTGGCTGGAAAGGCGATGAAAACCATCGAAGAAGAAAGAGAGAACTAGAAGGTTCTAGAGAGAAGGGTGTAAAGACCTGACCTGTTGACCCGTGAATTACCGACCCGTTTTCTCCATTTTATGCCTTCATATACTTCAATATATGTATTCGTAGAGTTTGAAGTAATTCGGACAGAGTTTGGATAGAAATGAGACAATCAGTCTCTTGATGAGAAGGTTAGTTTGGAAAAAGTCAACCGAACGTCGACTAATGAGTTAAAGGGAAAGGAATAGAATTCCGATGATTTGAATAGTTTCGAATGGTAATTTTTGACTTAGTAGTGAAATCATAAATGAATTTTGAGGTCCGGTGTAGAATTACGCTCTAATTGGCTAAGTTAAAAATTTGGCGAAGTCTGGTTGATAGGTGAGATTTTGATCTGGGGTTGGAATGGAATTCTGACAGTTGCAGTAGCTCAGTTAGATAATTTTGTATATGCGTGCAAATTTTCAGATCATTCAGAGGTGTTTAGGTTGGGTTTTGGATCAAATGAAAGCTTCAGAAGTTTTAGTTTAACTTAGGCTTGAATCCGTGGAAATTGGATGATTTTGATATTTATGATAGCATTTTTATGTTGCGAGCAAGTTTGAATAAAGTAATGTAACATATCTGCACATTTGGTTGGGGTCCTGAGGGCGTCGGGGTGATGTCGGATGATAAAAATGATGATTTTTGAAGTTGCAACAGGTCTATTGCATGGGGCTTCTGGTTTTCAGCGAAAGCGGCTACCGCGAAAGCTGTCAGGGACCGGAGAAGCAGTCATGGACTAATTGGGGGACCGCAAAAGCGATCAAGGGGATCGCGTAGGCAGAGACCGCGAAAGTATTTTATAACCGCAGAAGCGGTACAAGTTGACTCAAAGGAAACTGCAAAAGCGGTTTATTGACCGCATAAGCGACAACCGTAGAAACGGTCACTGTGACGAAGAAGCGGAAATCGCAGGGAATTAATGAAACAGTGCTTGCAAACTTTTTTTTTTTTTTTTTACAGAAACCCGTCCCTCGGGAAGTATTCTTATTCCTGGTCAGCCATTGTTACCTGACCAAACGCATCATACAGCATCATGTTTTTTTTTTTTAGCTTAACTGACAATTTGTATTGATATCAAAAAAATATACAATGAATCCTAATATAGTAGTATGGACTTCTACTACTCATTCCTATGCTCCTAGTTACAATTGGTTCCTAACTATTCATATCATATACATAGCAATTCTAGTAGCTAATTCTCAACCAACTAAGGAAATGGATTGAGATTTTGCAAGTTATCCTTCCACTTCTTTCGATTCCTATTCCTTGTATGTAATAGCAGTGTTACTTCCTTGCAACATTGATCTTCATCAAAGGTCTTATTCTCAAATCTGATCAAATTTCTGTTCCTCCATAGTAATGCAACAGTGGTCACAAATGCAGTTGCAGTGACCTCTTTCTTCCAGCTTTTACTCTTAGCATTGTTACAGATCCATTTCAGTTCAGTCTCCCAGCATACTGTAGTTCTAGCATGTCCCAACCATAGACAAATTCTCCTCCAAACACTACTGGTGATGACACATTCAAAGAACAAATGTTTAAACTCTTCCTCATGTCTTTTGCAGAATGCACACAGAGATGGAATTTGAATGCCCATGATCTGCAGTCTCTCAATGGTAGGTAACTTCTGATGAGCAGCTAACCAGACAGTAAATCTATGTCTTGGTAGTGCAGATGATACAAGCATTACATTCCTCCATAGAAACTTAGAAAATATAGGCAGAAGTGCAGTATAGAGTCTATGAATTAGGAACTTTCCCAACTTACAAACAGATTGAAGTCTGTTGAATAAACTGCCTTGCAACTGAGCATTTTCCAACATCAAAGTCCTGCTAGCCAATATCTTCTTAATTACCCAAGATGAGTTTGATGCAGAGCCACAGACTCAATGGATCTATGCTTGATGTAATAGGTATGCACCCACTTCACCCAAAGGCAGTCCTTCTTCCTTGTCAAATCCCATAGCAATTTAGCTATGGCTGCTTTATTCCACACTTCCATTCTCACAATGTTAAGGCCAGCAGAGGAAATAGGTTGACATACCTTATCCCAAGCTACAAGTGCTCTTCTGGATAAGGATGCTTTGCCTGTCCATAGAAAAGATCTGCAAACTGCCTCTATAGCCTTCAATACTTTCTTAGGGATTACAAACACCTGTGCCCAATAAGTCTGCATACCAAAGATCACAGCCTTAATCAGTTGAGTTCTGCCAGCATATGACAAAAGCTTTGCAAACCAACAAGTAATTCTAGTTGTGATCTTTTCAATGAGAGGCAAATAATGCTGAATGGATAGCTTCTTGGAATCCTGAGGAACTCCAAGATATCTAAAAGGAAGTTGTCCTTCAGTAAAGCCAAGAGCAGCAATAATCATCTCTCTAGTATCCTGAGGAATTCCTGCTAAATATATAGCACTCTTGCCAACATTTGCCTGAAGTCCAGAAGCATTTGAGAATTTGAGGAAAGTGCTGTGCAAGATTTGAATAGACATCATATCAGCTCTACAGAACATTAACAAATCATCAGCAAAACAGACATGAGAAATATTAAGCTTCCTGCATCTAGGGTGGAAGTTGAAATTTCCATCCTTATGCAGTTGTTGCAGAAGTCTATTCAAATACTCCATAGCTAGAACAAATAGATAAGGAGACATAGGATCTCCTTGCCTAATACCCCTCTTAGCATTGAATGGTTTAGTAAGACCACCATTCATTACTAGAGAGTATGAGGCAGTAGAAACACAAGCCATAATCCAATCAGTAAATTTAGCAGGGAATCCCAAAGTAATGAGAATCTGCTTCAGAAATCCCCACTCCAAAGTATCATAAGCCTTCCTTAGATCCACTTTAAGAACACATCTTGGTGAAAATCCTTTCCTAGAGTATCCTTTAAAGATTTCATGACTGAGAAGGATGTTATCCATAATACTCCTGCCTTCTATAAAAGCAGATTGTGCAGGTCCAACCAAATCTCCAATTACTCTCTTCATTCTACTGGTTATAACTTTGGATATGATCTTATATAATGTAGTACAACAAGCAATTGTCCTGTAATCCTTCACTGTAGTAGGAGCTTTGACCTTAGGAACAAGAGCTATTGCAGTTGTATTGATCATATGAGGAACTTTACAAGTTTCAAAAAACTCCTTAACAGCAGAAAAAATATCCTCTTGAACTATCTTCCAGTTCCTTGTAAAGAACTCAATGGGAAATCCATCAACTCCAGGAGCTTTATCCTTGGGCATCTCATTAACTGCTGCACTGATTTCCTCCATTGTAACTGGACAAATAAGAATTCTTTGCTGTTCAAGTGTTAGACATCTGCCACTTCTCATAATATTAGTATCCACACAGGGGAGTTCAATAACAGATTCTCCCATTAGAGATTGGAAAACCTTTAGGAACTCCTTTTCTACAGCAGTAGGCTCAGTCAATTTGATACCTGTGTCAGTATGAATAGAAGTAATATTGTTTTGACCTGTCCTGATCCTCCATTGTGCATGAAAGTACTTGGTATTTGCATCTCCACATTCAATCCAAGTAGCTTTGGATTTTTGTCTCATTACCTGCTCTTCAATTTTGCTCCACTTGTCATGTTCTTCAAGTAATCCCCTTTCTTCAGTAATCAACTCCTGTGAAAGACAGATTGCCTGCATTTGGAACTATAAAATTTCAAGCCTCTCTCTTGTCTGGATTATCTGCTGCTTGTATTTGGCTAAGTAGTCATTTAACCCCTTAAGCTGCTGCTTAACTGCCTTCAATTTACTCCAAATCTGCTGCATATGAGTGCCAGGATAAACCTTCTCCCAGACTTGTTTCACAATTTCATGAAACTGCTCATGTTCCATTACATTGCTATATAGTCTGAAAGGTTTAGGGTGTAATGGCCTATATATACCAAATTTAACTAGGATAGGGGAGTGATCTGAAATCAATGGATTCATGTAGTCAGCCTCCAAGTGTCCAAACTGCTGTAACCATTGGAAATTGCCAAATGCCCAGTCTATCTTGCTATACACTCTAGAATCAGCATCTTGCTTGTTTGTCCAGGTGAAGTGCCATCCAGTTGCTCTTAAAGCTGTAAGTTGTAACTCATCTATTGTACTTTTGAAATCCCTTACTTCAGCTTCAGTTACAGGAGAACCAATTCTATCATCAGAGCTTAATACACAATTAAAATCACCACTTATAAGCCATGCATCTTGCTGAGGAATAGAAATTGTTCTGAGATCCCTCCATAACTGTGCTCTAAGAACTGCAGTGTTGTAAGCATAGATAATAGTGAAGTGGAATCTTACTAGACTCTAGTATCCTCCACTAGACAATGAATGAACTGGTCAGAAAGAGACACCCCTTGAATCTGAATATGAGGTTTCCATAAAAGCCATATCCTCCCATTAACAGCGTTTGCATAGTTGCATTGCCACATCCAGTCCTTTGCAATTTTGTCAAATATTTTCTTGGCTTTATGCTCTTTTATTCTTGTTTCCAGTATACCAATTACATCAACTTTATTATCATTAAGGAATTGCTTCAATTCCTTCTGCTTTGGGGACTGGTTAAGTCCCCTAATGTTCCATGTGACTACAATCATGGATCAATATTTGTTAAACTATAAGAAGGCCCAGGATCAAATAGTTGCCCTCTTCTTCCCAATACTTCCATGATTCCTTTTCCTCTAGTACCCATACTAGTCATCTGCACACTACTGGTAGTAATCATAGTGTTTGTTTCACTCAGTTGATTTTCAGGATTCACTTGCTCATACAGCTGCACATTAGCTTGATCATCTAACTTGCTTGAAGCCTGATCAGTCTGCACTACTAGCACTGGTGGATTAACAGCTTCCTCAGACTGCTTTTGGATTCCATCAGTTGCTACATTCCTCTTTACTATCCATTCCTTCTTCTTTTGCTTCCCCCGCTGCATGTGTTTAATTTCCCCTTTTCTTATGTCTTTTTGCTCCTTCACATGATTTTCTGAATTCCCAGAAGAATACCAACACTCAATTGTGTCATGACCAAACTTAAGGCAGTGATTGCAAAAAGTAGGCTTCCAGTCATATTCAACAGACTGGATTTTAGAACCATAAGGTGTATCAATTTCTAGTTCATCAGGAAGCTGATATGCAACATCAACTTCTACAAGAATTCTAGCAAATGAGATTTTGTCATAATGAGCAGTATACTTATCAGTATACAATGGTTTCCCAATCGCACTTGCCAACTTACTCAACACCTCTGTAGACCAATACCCTACAGGTAGACCTGGAAATCGAATCCAAATAGGTATAGTGCTAAGCACACTAGCCTGAAAATTGAAATCAATTTCCCAAGGCCTTAGAACCGTTGGCTTGCTTCTAAAGGTATATGGACCGGATTGCATGACTGTATCTCTATCTTCAGCACTGTTGAATCTAAAAATACAATAACCTTCAGCATGCAGAAGGATTTGAGGCTTAGTAACAAAATTCCAAATATGACTAACAAAGTTTTCCATATTTTGTTCACTAGGTCTATTTCCAATTACAAATCCAATCAGTGCATTCTTCCAATACTCCATTTGTGGTTGTAAATCTTCTTCACAGATCTTCACTACCTTTTTACCATCTCTCAAAGTAGGAGGAACAAATGATAAAGGCTTACCCATTTGCACATCTCTGTTGCCTCTGACTACTTCCGCCATTGTAGGTTTTGGATTCTCTGTCTCAACAACTTCAACAATATCTGGTACTGCACTCATTGGTTCCATAACTGCTGAAAATTGCAATCTCCTTGCTGTTGTATCATTCATTTCTTCAATTCCTTGCAATCGACTCTCAACTTCTTCTGCATGCAATTGATCCTTCGATTGGTACTTCAGAGGTAGAAAATTTCCAAATGTTAGAGGTTCAAGTGTAGTTGTGATGCCATGTTCAGGTGTAACGAGCGTAGGAGGGATTGCATGGACAATCGGAGCAGCATTCCTTCTCTTCCGAGCCATTTCCGGCGACAATTTCGCCTTGCTAATGTGCGCCGGCGATAGCACTGTTCTATTGAAGCGCTAACGTGCGCCGAGAGCATCCCCGACTTCCATACAGCATCATTGTTACCACTATCTAAAGTTTATCCTCTTTAAAAGTGATCCGCTTGCAAATTTCATAAGTTAAGAAAACACTTTTGACTTCGGGAAGAGACGATTTATGGGCGATTTTGAAGAGGGTTTCGAGGGTTTCCTTTAGGTTATGATTCTTGGCCTCAATTATGTCTATATGGTGTAAAATAGTAGAATAAACAATGAAATTCAAGGGTTTTAAGGTTAAAAATGGTGGGTAGGGCTTAAAGCCTAAGAGAGAGTAAAATGGTGATTTGAGAAAGTAAACGAACTCCGATTTTGGTGTTCTTTATATGTACGAACTTGTGGCGAGACGAGGAATCCAAAGATGTGATTTTCAGGATTTTTCAAGAAGTGGGCCCGGGGATCGGGTTTTACCAACTTCGTGATTTTTAACGTCTTTCTTATTATTTCGATTGTCTTATGTTTATTTAACCTATAATAACATATATATTGTGGTTTGTAATAGATTCGACATTCGTAGAGGGATATTCAAAGGGAAAAGGCATTGCAAACCATTCTACGACCGGTTTGAAACCCCGATTTATCACATCGTGACACTATATTAGGGCGTGATACGCATCCCATGGCAGGTACGAGATGGTGTATGGTTGGGGACTATGACTTGATCCATCCCGAGAGATGAACATAAATTATTGGCCGCTGATACGCATATTGTGTTATTAATAATAAGGCTTAATGCCATGTTTGGGGTCATGTTCAATCTGTAGTACCCATCTAGGGTGAATATTTGTGTGATAACATGATTTCTATAATCATTGATCTCAGTCATGTTCTTAATCACAATCATTAAATGCTAAGTCACATTATCTATATTTGACTAATTAAATTATGTTCACCATAATAATTTAAAACTTGCAAGGAATCAAATTGAATCTGTTTTGTGACTCACATACATAGTGTGGACTGAGTTTTGCTCGGGCTGCACGCCGCAACGGTTATATATATATATATATATATATATATTGATATTGTGCTTGGGATGAAGAATCCCCTCCAGGGTCTGTACACATCCCCAGTGAGCGTCGTCGACGTTAAATAAACATGGTTATCTCGGGCTACACGCCGCAGCATATGCGTGTGCATTGCATTGCATCATTATCTTATACTGGACTGTTGTATTTCTTATTGTTTTACTGTTAGTTCGTGGCTAATTAATTGCACTATTAGATTTAGCTTTGCTTTGTGGATTTCGTGGATTTCATGCTTTCAGACACTTTCTATACTTATTATTCACTAAGTTTGTTGTACTCACCCCTACTCCTTGTACCTTGTGTGCAGATTCTGGTACACCAGAAGCTTAGCTGATAATCGTAGTCTCTAGAGATATTTTCCAGAGTCGTTGAGGTAGCTGAATGACATTCGCAGGACCTGGCTGCTCTTCATTATTTTTCCAGTTCATTATTATATACTCTCCCAGACTTTTATATTGTTATTCAGATACTTTTATTATTACTCAGTTATGTTAGTGGCTCTAGACTCGTGACCTCACATCTGTGGGAGTAATTATTCAGATTTCGTAACATTCTATTATTATTATTATCATTACTCTAAATTACTATAATATTCTTAAACTTTAAGTTTTGAGACTCAGTATTTAATGGAAAGCAATTGCTGGTCAGGCTTACCTAGACTTAGTGTTGGGTGCCATCACGATCGAGTTTGGGTTGTGACAATTTTGTATCAGAGACTAGGTTACTAGGCCTCACGAGTCATGAGCCGCTTTAGTAGAGTCTTGTATATGGGTGTGTCGTGCACTACACTTATAAGCAGGAGGCTACAGAACAGTTAGGAAACACTTCACTTTCTTGAAATTCTTGTCGTACGGTTTGTTAACCTGAAAAATAAATCTCTGTATTCTATTCTCTCGCAAATGGCAAGAACCCGTACTAATGGACGTGACAGATGACCACCAGTACCACCCGCCAAAGGCCGTTGACGCGGTCGTGGTGCTGGACGAGGCAGACCAGCAGGGGAAGCACCTGCAGACCCACCAGCTGCCCATGTCTAGGATCACCCTCCAGCTGTTGATGCTCCACCAGCACCTATTCAGGAACTGGCAGTGCCCATTATGATTTCTGTTCTTCAGGAGCCTTTGGCTCAGATTTTGTCCATCTACACTGGCCTGGCTCAGGCGGTTTCAGCCACTACAGCAGCGGCTAATTCTAAGACCAGGGGTGGTCATCAGACCCCCGATGCTCACAATCTTGAGCAGGTTGTTCAGGGCTTACACACACCTGAGGTAGCTCAAATTCAGCTAGGTCAGCTAGTTCCGCCAGTTCAGCCAGTTGCTCCACTTGCACCAGTTTAGCCAATTGCTCCGGTTGCACCGGTCATGCCCGCCCCAGCTCATATGGTTCATGTTATGCCGGATGAAGAGTAGCGGCGTTTGGAGAGGATTAATAGGCTCCAGCCTCCGACACTTAGTGGTGCTGAGGGCGAGGACACCAAGGGTTTTTTGGATCAATTCCAACAAATCAAATATTTGGTATTGCTTACTTAGTGATTATTATACATTTCGTTGATTTACTGGATGATGGATTGTGCACTTGTCTAATTGAGAGATTCTTGGAATATAGATTTTTTTCAATAAATTTAGCATATGCTTTATTTTATTTTTTTGTAATTCCACCCTTTTGATGATGACAAAAGGAGGAGAAAATATAATGTGTACAAAAGCTCGAAAATTTAGGTAGAATGTATGGATACAGGGGGAGCATAACTGAGGGATGCATAGAGTGAGGGGGAGTTCACACTTGATGCACTACCTCCATTTCGAGAAGATGATTTCAGGGAAGTAACCAACACATCTAGCTTATCCCATTACTGCCTTTAATTAAGTCTTTGATTAAACATTCATATTTTGTGCTCAATGGTTGCCATCATCAAAAAGGGGGAGATTGTTAGCTTCAAGGTTTCACATGTTAATTTTGATGATAACAAACCAACATAATTATTAATCAAAGGACACTTACTTGTGGTAATCTTATTTCTGCACAGGTTTATTCATAAAAGAAGATGATGGTATAGATCGTGACAAGTACGAGAAAGAGAATATCATGTGAAGATTTTATCAAGGAAGATTATTTTCATAGAGTTAATCTGCAAGTATCATAGAAGGAATATTATTTGAAAGTCAAGTTTCAAATATTGGATGTCTTATTACAATATTGGAATAATAATCTATGGAAATAATGGATGGAAAGCTTTTCAACATCATGAAAGGACAATTGCTAAAATCATAGAGAAGATTTATTATTTTGGGGAAGGAAGATACTATATGGAAAAGATACAAGGACAAGGAAGAATATAATCTCTATGGAAAGAAAATATAATATGCATTTAGTACAATCTATTTTATGGAAAGATATTAGTTTTCACGATCAAGAAAGGAATATTGTCAATATATTGGGAGAATAATATATTTTATATGGAAGAAAATATATTACGGGTGTTATGAAATAATATAAAGACAAGAACAATAATGCAAGAATAAGAGCAAATAGAGAGAGAATAGGGAGAGAGAGAAGTATTCTTATTAATACTTGGGGTGATTTACAATGGGGTAAGACCCCTCTATTTATAGGAAGAGGAATGACTTAGCTTCAAGCTAAAACTCTTAGACATTCACTCTAAATAGACTTCTATTTTATAACACTCCCCCTTGAATGTCTATTCAATAATGTGCCTCATAAAACCTTAAAACCAAAACCCATTGGGAAAAATTAAAGAAAGGAAAAAGAGTACACATGTTTGAATATGCGCTTATTCGTTGCCTCGTTAAAAACCTCGCAAGGAAAACCCGGTGGGACAAAACCTTGTAAGGGAAAAAGAGTGCAACGCACCTTAACTCCCCCTGATAAGAACATCAATTTATGTCCTTAAGTCTTCGCATCCCGATCTTGTGAACTAGCTTCTTGAAGGTTGACTTTGGTAGAGATTTTGTGAACAAATCAGCCATATTGTCGCTTGAACGAATCTGTTGAACATTGATATCACCATTCTTTTGAAGATCATGTGTAAAGAATAACATTGGTGAAATATGCTTCGTTCTATCTCCTTTTATGAATCCTCCCTTCAATTGAGCTATACATGCTGCATTGTCTTCATACAAAGTTGTGGGTAGTTCATCACACTTCAAACTACATTTGTCTTGGATATGATGTATTATCGACCTTAACCACACACACTCCCGACTTGCTTCATGAATAGCAATTATCTCGGCATGATTAGATGAAGTAGCCACAATTGATTGCTTAGTCGATCGCCAAGATATGGCGGTTTCTCCACAGGTAAACACATAACCCGTTTGAGATCGAGCCTTGTGTGGGTCGGACAAATATCCAGCATCAGCATAACCAACAAGATCCGGGCTGCAATTCTTGCCATAAAATAAGCCCATATCGGTAGTTCCCTTTAGGTACCGCATTATGTGTTTGATCCCATTCCAATGTCTCCTCGTAGGAGCCGAGCTAAATCTTGCTAAGACATTAACTGAAAAGGATATGTCAGGCCTTGTAGTATTTGCAAGATACATTAGTGCGCCAATTGCGCTAAGATATGGTACTTCAGGACCAAGTAGCTCTTCATTCCTTTCTTGTGGTCGGAATGGATCTTTGTTCACATCAAGTGATCGAACAACCATCGGTGTACTTAAAGGATGTGCTTCATCCATGTAAAACCGTTTCAGTACCTTTTCTGTATAGGTAGATTGATGAACAAAAATTCCGTTTGCCAAATATTCAATTTGCAAACCAAGACATAATTTAGTCTTTCCGAGATCTTTCATCTCAAATTCATCCTTTAGATAATCAATTGCCTTTTGGAGTTCTATAGGGGTTCCAATAAGGTTTATGTCATCAACATATACGGCAAGTACAACAAATTCCGATGTTGTTTTCTTTATAAAAACACACGGGCAAATGGCGTCATTTATATAGCCTTCTTTTAACAAGTACTCACTAAGACGATTATACCACATTCGTCCAGATTGCTTTAGACCATACAAGGATCTTTGCAATTTAATTGAGAACATTTCCCGAGATTTTGAGTTGTGCGCGTTTGGCACCTTGAGTCCATCGGGAATTTTCATGTATATCTCATTATCAAGTGAGCCATAAAGATAGGCAGTAACCACATCCATTAAGTGCATGTCAAGCCTTTCATGGACAGCAAAACTTATGAGATAACGAAAGGTTATCGCATCCATTACAGGCGAATATGTCTCTTCATAATCGACACCAGGCCTTTGAGAAAAACCTTGTGCAACAAGGCGTGCCTTATATCTTTGTACCTCGTTTTTCTCATTTCTTTTGCGTACAAAGACCCATTTATAGCCGACAGGCTTAACACCATTACGTGTTTCAACTATAGGGCCAAAAACTTCACGTTTTGCCAGCGAACTCAATTCTGATTGAATTGCTTCTTGCCACTTTGGCCAATCCTGTCTTTTTCGACATTCTTCAACAGATTGAGGTTCGAGATCCTCACATTCTTGCATAATGCTAGATGCTACATTATAAGCAAAGGCATTATCCACCACAATATCCACTCGATTAATATTTGCCTCAATATTAATTGGATTTAGGGATAGTTCCGTATTTTCCAGAGTCTCGGGCTCAATGGATTCTTCATGAATCTCAGAATTTGTTAAATCCTGAGATTCTTTCGTGGTGTCATTTTGATCGTTCTTTTTCCTCTTTCTAGGATTTCGATCTTTGGAACCTAATGGTCTGCCACGCTTCAGGCGTGCATTTGACTCATTGGATATGACACTAGATGATTGTCCAACAGGGACATCAATACGGATTGGAACATTTTCCGCGGGAATGTGGGATTTCGTTATCCTTTTCAAGTCCGTAAATGCGTCAGGCATTTGATTTGCTATTCTTTGCAAATGGATAATCTTTTGTACCTCTCTTTCACAAATAGAGGTATGTGGATCAAGATGAGATAATGATGCATTTTTCCACAAAATTTCCCGTTTGGTTTCACCAACTTCTCCCCGTAATTTTGGGAAAAGTGTCTCATCAAATTGACAGTCTGCAAATCGTGCAGTAAACAAGTCGCCTGTCAATGTTTCGAGGTAGCGAATGATGGAGGGCGATTCAAACCCAACATATATTCCTAACCTTCTTTGCGGACCCATTTTGGTGCGGGATGGCGGTGCAATAGGCACATATACTGCGCATCCAAAAATCCTTAAATGGGATATATTGGGTTCATGACCCAAAACCAATTGCAACGGGGAATACTTGTGGTAATTCGTCGGTCTGAGACAAATTAGCATTGCTGCATGTAAGATGGCGTGACCCCATACCAAAGTGGGCAGCCTCGTTCTCATAAGTAATGGCCTTGCAATCAATTGCAGGCGTTTAATTAACGATTCTGCAAGACCGTTTTGAGTGTGAACATGAGCTACAGAATGTTCAACTTTTATCCCGATTGATAAGCAATAATCATTAAATGCTTGGGATGTAAACTCAGCAGCATTATCCAGTCTAATGGACTTGATTGGATTATCTGGAAATTGTGCTCGTAGTCGAATTATTTGTGCCATCAATTTCGCAAACGCAAGGTTGCGTGATGACAACAGGCACACATGAGACCATCTACAGGATGCGTCTATCAAGACCATGAAATACCTAAACGACCCACTAGGTGGGTGAATAGGTCCACAAATGTCCCCTTGTATACGTTCCAGAAACGTGGGTGACTCAGTCCCAACCTTTGTTGGTGATGGCCTGATAATCAACTTGCCTTGATAACACGAAGTGCAAGGATATTCATTATTCGAAAGAATTTTGAAATTCTTTAACGGATGCCCATATGAGCTTTCTATAATCCGTCTCATCATGACCGATCCTGGATGTCCCAATCGATCATGCCAAAGTACAAAGGTATTGGAATCAGTAACCCTTTGGTTTACTGTTGAATGTGCCTCAATTGCACTAATTCTTGTCCAATACAGGCCACAAGATAAAGACGGGAATTTCTCAATAACCCTCTTTTGGCCGGAGACATTCTTTGTGATGACGAGATATTCAAGATTATCTTCATCCATTGTCTCAATATGATATCCATTTTGAATGATATCTTTAAAACTCAACAAGTTCTTCTTAGACTTGGAGGAGAATATTGCATTCTCTAAGATAAACGTCGTGCCTTTGGGCAGAGTTACAGTTGCTCTTCCGGAGCCTTCAATCAATTTACTTCCCATGGTTTGACATACAAAAGAAAATATACGAACATGAGAATAAACAACTTCAATTCGTTTGTGTCACATAATATTTTCAAAATCTGCTGCTAACAGTTGACTAATAAAATCAGATATGTTATCCATTACTTTGCAGTTTGAAAATTTCAGCGTTTTTCATAAGACAATCAATTATTAAACACACACAATCGATTGTTTGAACATAGACAATCGATTGTTAAACACACACAATCGATTATTTGTTATTTTTGAAAAACTTCAGATCACACTGTCTTAAGACAATCGATTGTTATGCATTGACAATCGATTGTTGGCTATTTTTGAAAAATTCCAGACCTCACTGTTTCAAGACAATTGATTGTTATGCATGGACAATCGATTGTTGGCTATTTTTGAAAAATTCCAGAACACACTGTTTCAAGACAATCGATTGTTAAACATAGACAATCGATTGTTGGCTATTTTGAAAAATTCCAGATTACACTGTCTTAACGACAATCGATTGTTAGACAAAGACAATCGATTGTGGATGATTTTTGAAAAATTCCAGATTACACTGTCTTAATGACAATCGATTGTTAGTCAAAGACAATCGATTGTTGATCAATTGTTTTTCAGCTTTAATGCGAAAATAGTAGATAATCGAGTAGTTTTTCAGGCTAGTCGATTACCCTACTGGAAAATAAAAATTTTATTGATATTTGAGCATATTGAAGATATTCTAAAGAACTACTACTAACATTGCATCATCAACTAACTAATACGAGCTAATACTAATGACTATTAGTTTATTCACTAACTAATACAAATAAGTAGAACAAAATCAAATAACTCCATCTTCTTTCATTACGGACCCATCGCCGATTAGGTGGTCTATTTTCCCTTCGGGTTGCTCAAAGAAGTCTGCCACATCCAGGTGGGTGATGTCCTCATTGTCGTCATAGACAAAATTTGTTTCAGGGCCTTTTCTCTTTCGAGATGCTTGATAAAGGTCAACCAAGTGTCTTGGTATACGGCAAGTCTTTGACCAGTGCCCTTTCCCACCGCAACGATAACATATAGTTTCTGAACCATTTGCCTTAGGATCTTCATGACCCCGTTTCTGCTTTCGGCGGTTATCTCTCCTTGGGGGTTGACGGACTTCATTGGAATTTCTTCCTTGTCTACGTCCCTGGCTATGACCCCGTTTACGACCATGACCATGGTCCTTTTCATGTTTGGCATAATGAGAGTGCACCTTATCTGCTTCAGGCAGTGGTGTAGACCCAGTGGGTCGATTCTCGTGATTTCTCATGAGCAGGTCATTATTTCGCTCAGCCACTAGTAGAAGAGAAATCAGTTCAGAGTACTTTGTAAAGCCTTTCTCTCTGTACTGTTGTTGCAGTACTATATTGGAGGCATGAAACGTTGTAAACGTTTTCTCAAGCATATCATAATCGGAGATATTATCCCCGCATAGCTTCAATTTAGAAGTAATTCTAAACATTGCAGAATTATATTCAGAAACGGACTTAAAGTCCTGGAGCCTCAGATGAGCCCAATCATATCGTGCTTGTGGCAGAGTGACCAACTTCAGGTTGTCATATCTCTCCTTTAAGCCGTTCCACAAGATGAGTGGATCCTTGACGGTGAGATATTCAATCTTCAAACCTTCATCAAGGTGATGTCGCAAGAAAATCAAGGCCTTCGCACATTCTTGGGTGGATGCTTTTTCTCTATCTTTGATGGTGTCTCCGAGACCCATAGCATCAAAGTGGATTTCAGCATCCAACACCCATGTCATATAGTTCTTGCCCGAAATTTCAAGGGCAACGAACTTTCTTTTCGTAATGTCAGACATAATCGAAAATTAAATTAGGAAGAGGGAAATACCTTAGATTTTTCGAGAATGGTTCTTGATACGGTAGAGTCTCGTGCTGATAACGTGTTATGAAATAATATAAAGACAAGAACAATAATGCAAGAATAAGAGCAAATAGAGAGAGAATAGGGAGAGAGAGAAGTATTCTTATTAATACTTGGGGTGATTTACAATGGGGTAAGACCCCTCTATTTATAGGAAGAGGAATGACTTAGCTTCAAGCTAAAACTCTTAGACATTCACTCTAAATAGACTTCTATTTTATATCAACGGGTATATAGTACAAAATATATTATTGAAAGAGTTATCTGCAAAAGGAAAGGATATAAGAAGGAAACAATATTCATTGAATACACAACTGTATACAAGATTGGTGCAAGGAAAATAAATGGAAAGAGTCCTAGCATATTGGAATATCACGTGGAGTTACTTCAGCCTGTGGATGGAAAATAAATCCTATAATCACGCCATGATCTGCTGAGAATCATCCAAAACACTAAGAATTCTATATTCAGTTCCGTACAATGTGAGATATGATTGATAGATGGATTGGATTGGGAAAGATTCCAATGATGGTACTGTAATTAGAAAAATCAATTAAATCAATATGAAGGAATATATTGAGATGCATGCAGACATTTCATATCTAAAGAAAGATTTGAAATTCAAGGAGCATGTAGCTAATTGAGATTCGACAATCACAAAGTCAAGCACTACAGCAATGCTTCAAAATGAAAGTTGAAATCTGCTGAATAGAATCCATCTGGAGATATCCGAGGAAATTATGACCGTGATTTTAGAGTCAGATAGGAAATCAAGACTCAAGTATGTGATGCAAAGGTCAATACAAAGCCAACACTATAAGTACGATAAATTGAAGAAGAATCATTTATGCAGCCTTCTATACAAATTGTCTATCCAACTACAAGTTCTAATTCTACTCTTAGAAAGCATTCTCATTCACTTTAGTAGATTCTGTGTGTACACAAAAGAGAGAAGAGAGATAGAGAAATTGGAGAGGCAGTGTGTTCGGAGAGGTTGTGTCATTGTTCGTTTCCTTGGTGAGCGAGTGAAAATAAAAGGGTCGTTGTTGGTGAGCGAATGAAAACCAACATTGTAAACGTTGCTGGTGAACGTTGAAAATCAGACACGCTGTACTCAACACAGATTACAAAGAGCTCAAGAGATAACATCCTTGCAACCCAAGGAGACTAGATTAGGATACCACATTGGTTCCGAACCAGTATAAAAATCCCAGTGTCATTTACTTTATCACTCTTATGCTATATTCTATTCTTTTACTGTTCATTGTGATTAACACTTGATTAAATCGAAAGGACTAACAGTTATGTGCAGGCTGTCTCTTCATATGTTGGACTAGTTCTAAATAGTAGTCGACAAGATCTAAAGAGTAGTCGATAGAATTCTAAAAAGGATACAATTCACCCCCCACCCTCTTGTACTTTCACAATTGTATCCCTAGGTTGAATCTATAAAATGAGGGTTAACGCCTCAAGTTCTTGTTATTTAATCTTTCCCAACCTCAAACTATTTTTCTCAAAATTAATTCGCAGTTAATGGGCGAGTCCTAGGGTTAGCTAATCCCTTTAAAAACATTAAAGAACTAGAATAATTGAAGAAACAACAACTCACTTCATAAGTATAGAAAAATAATTCAATACATAAGCATAACAAGGTATAAATTCCACACTTTGAATATGAATATTCACATAAACAAGATTTATGTGTTGGGTAAAACACTACACACTTAGACAAACAATACAATGCAAGGAAATGAAGAAAGAAACATAAATGGGTAACAAAATTTTAATTACAAGCTTTAATCTTCAAGACTCAAGTGTGTTTGTGCAAAACCCTAGCTTCAAACTTGTTCTCTCTACTCTCTATGGACTGAAAATAAGCCAAAGAAGTTCAAAAGATCTGTTTGGAAAAGTATAAAAGTGATTTTGGGATTACAAACGTGAATTCCAATTTTGCCCAGAACTGCCAAGAAAACAATCTATGCGATCGCACAAAGGATATTGCGATCGTAGAGAGAAAGTTAATAAACATATGCGATCGCACATTAGCTTCCGAGTTCATATAGGCTTGTTGACCATCAGATGACCGGACATTCTTTTCTTTTGTGCATTCGCACAAGATCATTGCGTTTGCATAGCTTTGGTTCTTGGTTCTATGCAATCGCATAGCATTGATTGCGATCGCACACTGTAAATAACTGGGCAGTTGCACTTTGTCAATTTAAGCTCCAATTTCGCTTGTTTT
Organism: Nicotiana benthamiana; assembly: GCA_034376525.1. Lineage (NCBI taxonomy): Eukaryota > Viridiplantae > Streptophyta > Magnoliopsida > Solanales > Solanaceae > Nicotiana > Nicotiana benthamiana. The sequence continues at coordinate 53,803,667 of CM067338.1, forward strand.
AACTTGGTTTCTTCACCATTACTTCTAAATCATATACAACCTATTAAATAGAAGAAAACAACATTAGTTGTAGGATTTTATCACTCAAACATAGCAAAAGTATAGGTTTAATGTCAAGATAAGTCGGTAAAATACCAACTTATAACATCCCCAAACTTGAACTATTGCTTTTCCTCAAGTAACGAAAGCAACAAATTCTCTTCCCAGGTTGCTACTCAACAATATATCTAAATCATGCCAAGCCAAAAAGAAGGTTTACTTTCAGTACAAATGCGGGACTTCGATTGGTACCAACTGTTACTCCAAACCATATAAATTATTAAGAACTTCACATAAACTTCAAGTGCTCAAACACCAAAGCAAATCAAAGTAGCAATAAAGTCATGACACTAAAGCTTCAAAATTTGCCTCTCCATCAGAATCGCTTTTCCTTGGTCATTCCTCCCAATTGAAAATGGGATTAAATTCACAACTCAACATTCATGTGCCCTCACATTTTAGAGAGGATCCCACACTCATAAATCTTAATTCAGAACAACAATGGGCTATCAAATAGAAAGAATTAACTCTCTCTCAAAAAGATGTTCAAATGCATACAAGTAATACCATAGGCTTGCCCTTCATGTATTCCTCTACTAATGTAGACAACTTGGTTCAAAATCAATTAGGACTTAAGATTTGTAGTTTAGGATTTTGGATAAGGTATGGAACTATTTTGGTAAAAGTGACTCAAAACCTCCTGAAGCACTGCACAATTTACAATTAAATTCCAATCCCTTCAAACACATCTTCCATCCTTTCTTTACTTTTTCTTCCACACCTAGTCTTTCCTTTATTCACAACCTTTTTTCACTTTATATATATATATATATATATATATATATATATATATATACATATATATATATATATATATACATATATACATATTTCTTTCTTTTCCTTTTCAACTTTGTATCAACATTTTTTTCTACCTTCCACCTTTTCAGCAACTTCCATATCACAACTTTTCCAACATTCACCCCCAAACATAGGTTTTCAGCCTATGATTGCACCATAAAAGTATTTAGGGAGGTAGGGTGCCAAAAGGTGTATCAATTAAGGACAAAGGTTTTAAGATTGTAATATAGTTGCCAAAGAATAAGGTTATAGGCTCAAAATGGGTTGACTAGGGAAAATACTCAAGGATAGGAATTTTTATGCATACTAGCGGTCCAAGGAAGCCCTAATATTATTTTTAAAACCAAGTTATCTATGATTTTACCTTGAAGCACATTTCGGGACAGCTCTAGACTACAAGTAATGCAAAATAACTACCAAATAAATCACCACACATGGCACATGAAAACTCAAGTGGAATACAAATTCAAAATCCAATTGAAACCAATGACTCAAAGAGGTTGCATATAGCATATGACACTAATTTGTGAATCAAAGAGCCAAAAGTTGAGTCTAAAAGTCATTGCATTTCTACTTCAATTATTTTTTTTCTTTTTCAAAATGTACAATTCATATGCCGAGGTTTAACTCATGTTGGTACCAAGCAGCCACATTTTGGCCAATGGGCACTAACCCCAACTAAAAAATTCAACAAAAATTGGAATCCTGGCAAAAAGAACCGTGGTATGAAGAAAACCAAGAATATCGCCACTAACATAGCAAACACTTTTAAAGCTAATAACAAACATTAAGAAGTTAAAGTAACAAAAACATCATATATATAAACTTTAAGAAATGAAAAAGCTAATAAACATACTAATATAACACATGGCATGATAATGTACTAAAAACAACATGAAAATACTACATTACCGATCTGCTAAAACATCCTTCTTGCTCTTTGGCGGTGGCAACTCTTGAATGACTTTGACCTTTGACGGATCCAATTCTATTCCCCTGTGACTCACACTGAAACCCAATAACTTTCCGTCAGGGACCCCGAATGCACATCTAGCTGGATTCAGTTTCAAGTTGTATCTCCTCAATCTGTTGAAAAACTTCCTCAAGTCTTCCATGTGATTTGCAGCTTTCTTGGATTTAATGATGATGCCATCCACATATACCTCGATCTCTTTATGTATCATGTCATTAAAGATAGTGGTCATGGCCGTCATGTAGGTAGAACCAGCATTCTTCAAAACGAAAAGCATCATTCTGTAACAGTACATACCCCACGAAATAATGAACACCATTTTCTCTGCATTTTCTTCATCTATCTATATATATTGGTATCCAGCAAAACTATCAACGAAAGACTACAGCTCATGTTTGGCGCAATTGTCAATCAATATGTGTATTTTTGGCAAAGGGAAGTCGTCCTTTGGACTGGCCTAGTTGAGATCCCGGTAGTCGACACAGACTCTAACTTTCCCATCCTTCATCGGTACCGGCACGATGTTGGCTAACCATGTCGGATATTCTACCACTATGAGAACCCTGGCTTTGACTTGCTTGGTAACTTCTTCTTTGATTTTTGAACTCATGTCTGGCTTGAATTTTCTGAGCTTATGCTTCACTCGCGGGAATGTCGGATCTGTCAGCAACTTGTGAGCCATAATGGATGTGCTGAGACCGATCATATCATCATACGACCAGGCGAAGATATCCTCATACTCTTTTAAGAACTCTGTGTACTCTTGCTTTTCTGGGGGTGACAAATGTACGCTGATACATGTTTTATTGACATTCTCTATGTCTCCTAGATTAACAACCTCAGTTTTGTCCAAATTGGACTTAGGCATGTTCTCAAAATTCACGACCTTCCTGACAACCTCTTATGGTATTTTGTCCTCTTCTGAATCGATGTCCGTTTGTTGCGTTGCCTCGTTGCAAGTCACATTCGTTGGTTCATCATCAAGATATGTAATAGTAATATTGTATAAAATAAAGTAAATGATAGAGAAAAGTAAATAAGAGCGAGATATAAGGATAAACTTGAAAAATTCTTTTGATTAAATTCATAACCATTTGAAACATCGGAGCTCTTTTGAAAAGTAGAGACAATGAGGAAAAGTAAAATCAACTAAAAAGTAAAATGTGATGTATAGTGCGTTGTTTGCCTTGCTACCCCGAAGCTCTCCAGGCACTGGTGGTCCTGACTGACCAATTGGTAAGGCGTTCTCCTAGGTTGACAAGCTGAATGGAAGGGCCTTCTTTCCCTTCCTCCTCGAAGATAACACAACAATCCATATCATCCTCCAGAAACAGGTTCTTCATTGCTGCCAGGGCCTCGTGTTCCTCTAATCCATATTTAATGTTGGCCGGTCGAAAAGTATGCTCCAGCTGGGGTATGGGATGTTCCAATGGATAGTAGGGACCACACAATGGTGGCGACCAATGATTGAACTCTTCCCAGGTGTACTCATACCCCGGGCTAAAAGTAGTACCATACTTCTTCAACTTGATAGGCTTGGTGATGCCCTGGAGATTCTTACCAAGTCCCTTTCTGAGCTCGTACCCACTCCAATTCAGAATGCTCTAAATTTTGTTAGCCCACAACTTGTCTTTTTCAATGGTGTTGACTCGCTCAATGTGGTTGTACGTTTCTCCACCTATTATCCTTCTACATCCGATCATCGGGATGGTTTGGCGATTGTATATTGGGTTATTACCATCGCCATGAATGATAACCTCCTGATGATTCCATTCGAACTTTACGGCTTGATGCAAAGTTTATGCCACATCCCCATCGGTGTCTATCCAGGTTCGTCCCAGCAACAAATTGTAGGATGTTGGCACGTCTATGACATGGAAGTCAATATCAAACTAGGTAGGTCCCATCTGTAGGCACAGGCTAATTTATCAAATGGTGGATCTTTGAGACCCATCAAAAGCCCTGACGTTGATAGCTCCACCTTTGATTTCGTGCGAACGTTTACCCAACATCCCGAGGGTTATCAACAAATAGATGTTAAGGCTGGATCCCCTGTCAACTAAGATCCTAGTGATAAAATAATCTTAGCATTGCGTAGTGATGTGCAATGCCTTGTTGTGACTAAGCCCTTCTGGTTGTAACTCATATTCATGGAAGGTGATATTGTGGCTTTCCAGTACCTTCCCACCATATTTTCCATTTCGCCTCCTGTTATGTTGCTGAGAACATAAGTTTCACTCAATATTTTATTAAGGCATTTTTATGTGCCTTAGAGCTTTGCAGAAGAGCTAGGATTGAAATCTGCGCTGCTGTTTTGTTCAGTTGCTCAACGATCGAGTATTCTTTGGCCTTTATCTTCCTCCAAAGATCATCGGGTCCAGTTTCAACAGGTCGCGCAGAGGCTTGCTTGCTAGACTAAGCTAGATGTTATGGGGTGTATACCCTGCCTATCTTAGTCATGCCCTATGCGACGATTGCTTCCCCAGTGTATGTTTTTCCTCTCCTTCTAGCCTCAACGGTGTAATCCCAAGGTATGGAGTTTGACATGAACGAGGTCACATTTTTCATGGAAACCGAAAATAGGTATCCTGGGAGGTAACACATTAACTTCAAATGGTGCAGGTGCTTTTTGAATCCCGAACACAACCCAATCAGTTTTGGCGCCTTTGCAGGAGGTGCTTCAAACTCGAGTGGTACAGACACATTTACCACATCACCCTCAAGGGGCTAGATGGTATTGAGGGTAACTTATGGTTTCTTAGGCCCATCTCCTTCAGCTATCAAACTGATTGATCCTTGGGGGTCCCAATCATCTTCGATCATGTGGATGCCCCTACCCTTGTGGTCGGGCAGAGGGTTCTAGTGGACATTAGGAGCGGGATCGTTTGCTACAGTAACCTTGTTGTAAATCAGGGTTTGACACGAAAATTGGAATCCTGGCAAAAAGAACCGTGGTATGAAGAAAACCAAGAATATCGCCACTAACATAGCAAACACTTTTAAAGCTAATAACAAACATTAAGAAGTTAAAGTAACAAAAACATCATATATATAAACTTTAAGAAATGAAAAAGCTAATAAACATACTAATATAACACATGGCATGATAATGTACTAAAAACAACATGAAAATACTACATTACCGATCTGCTAAAACATCCTTCTTGCTCTTTGGCGGTGGCAACTCTTGAATGACTTTGACCTTTGACGGATCCAATTCTATTCCCCTGTGACTCACACTGAAACCCAATAACTTTCCGTCAGGGACCCCGAATGCACATCTAGCTGGATTCAGTTTCAAGTTGTATCTCCTCAATCTGTTGAAAAACTTCCTCAAGTCTTCCATGTGATTTGCAGCTTTCTTGGATTTAATGATGATGCCATCCACATATACCTCGATCTCTTTATGTATCATGTCATTAAAGATAGTGGTCATGGCCGTCATGTAGGTAGAACCAGCATTCTTCAAAACGAAAAGCATCATTCTGTAACAGTACATACCCCACGAAATAATGAACACCATTTTCTCTGCATTTTCTTCATCTATCTATATATATTGGTATCCAGCAAAACTATCAACGAAAGACTACAGCTCATGTTTGGCGCAATTGTCAATCAATATGTGTATTTTTGGCAAAGGGAAGTCGTCCTTTGGACTGGCCTAGTTGAGATCCCGGTAGTCGACACAGACTCTAACTTTCCCATCCTTCATCGGTACCGGCACGATGTTGGCTAACCATGTCGGATATTCTACCACTATGAGAACCCTGGCTTTGACTTGCTTGGTAACTTCTTCTTTGATTTTTGAACTCATGTCTGGCTTGAATTTTCTGAGCTTATGCTTCACTCGCGGGAATGTCGGATCTGTCAGCAACTTGTGAGCCATAATGGATGTGCTGAGACCGATCATATCATCATACGACCAGGCGAAGATATCCTCATACTCTTTTAAGAACTCTGTGTACTCTTGCTTTTCTGGGGGTGACAAATGTACGCTGATACATGTTTTATTGACATTCTCTATGTCTCCTAGATTAACAACCTCAGTTTTGTCCAAATTGGACTTAGGCATGTTCTCAAAATTCACGACCTTCCTGACAACCTCTTATGGTATTTTGTCCTCTTCTGAATCGATGTCCGTTTGTTGCGTTGCCTCGTTGCAAGTCACATTCGTTGGTTCATCATCAAGATATGTAATAGTAATATTGTATAAAATAAAGTAAATGATAGAGAAAAGTAAATAAGAGCGAGATATAAGGATAAACTTGAAAAATTCTTTTGATTAAATTCATAACCATTTGAAACATCGGAGCTCTTTTGAAAAGTAGAGACAATGAGGAAAAGTAAAATCAACTAAAAAGTAAAATGTGATGTATAGTGCGTTGTTTGCCTTGCTACCCCGAAGCTCTCCAGGCACTGGTGGTCCTGACTGACCAATTGGTAAGGCGTTCTCCTAGGTTGACAAGCTGAATGGAAGGGCCTTCTTTCCCTTCCTCCTCGAAGATAACACAACAATCCATATCATCCTCCAGAAACAGGTTCTTCATTGCTGCCAGGGCCTCGTGTTCCTCTAATCCATATTTAATGTTGGCCGGTCGAAAAGTATGCTCCAGCTGGGGTATGGGATGTTCCAATGGATAGTAGGGACCACACAATGGTGGCGACCAATGATTGAACTCTTCCCAGGTGTACTCATACCCCGGGCTAAAAGTAGTACCATACTTCTTCAACTTGATAGGCTTGGTGATGCCCTGGAGATTCTTACCAAGTCCCTTTCTGAGCTCGTACCCACTCCAATTCAGAATGCTCTAAATTTTGTTAGCCCACAACTTGTCTTTTTCAATGGTGTTGACTCGCTCAATGTGGTTGTACGTTTCTCCACCTATTATCCTTCTACATCCGATCATCGGGATGGTTTGGCGATTGTATATTGGGTTATTACCATCGCCATGAATGATAACCTCCTGATGATTCCATTCGAACTTTACGGCTTGATGCAAAGTTTATGCCACATCCCCATCGGTGTCTATCCAGGTTCGTCCCAGCAACAAATTGTAGGATGTTGGCACGTCTATGACATGGAAGTCAATATCAAACTAGGTAGGTCCCATCTGTAGGCACAGGCTAATTTATCAAATGGTGGATCTTTGAGACCCATCAAAAGCCCTGACGTTGATAGCTCCACCTTTGATTTCGTGCGAACGTTTACCCAACATCCCGAGGGTTATCAACAAATAGATGTTAAGGCTGGATCCCCTGTCAACTAAGATCCTAGTGATAAAATAATCTTAGCATTGCGTAGTGATGTGCAATGCCTTGTTGTGACTAAGCCCTTCTGGTTGTAACTCATATTCATGGAAGGTGATATTGTGGCTTTCCAGTACCTTCCCACCATATTTTCCATTTCGCCTCCTGTTATGTTGCTGAGAACATAAGTTTCACTCAATATTTTATTAAGGCATTTTTATGTGCCTTAGAGCTTTGCAGAAGAGCTAGGATTGAAATCTGCGCTGCTGTTTTGTTCAGTTGCTCAACGATCGAGTATTCTTTGGCCTTTATCTTCCTCCAAAGATCATCGGGTCCAGTTTCAACAGGTCGCGCAGAGGCTTGCTTGCTAGACTAAGCTAGATGTTATGGGGTGTATACCCTGCCTATCTTAGTCATGCCCTATGCGACGATTGCTTCCCCAGTGTATGTTTTTCCTCTCCTTCTAGCCTCAACGGTGTAATCCCAAGGTATGGAGTTTGACATGAACGAGGTCACATTTTTCATGGAAACCGAAAATAGGTATCCTGGGAGGTAACACATTAACTTCAAATGGTGCAGGTGCTTTTTGAATCCCGAACACAACCCAATCAGTTTTGGCGCCTTTGCAGGAGGTGCTTCAAACTCGAGTGGTACAGACACATTTACCACATCACCCTCAAGGGGCTAGATGGTATTGAGGGTAACTTATGGTTTCTTAGGCCCATCTCCTTCAGCTATCAAACTGATTGATCCTTGGGGGTCCCAATCATCTTCGATCATGTGGATGCCCCTACCCTTGTGGTCGGGCAGAGGGTTCTAGTGGACATTAGGAGCGGGATCGTTTGCTACAGTAACCTTGTTGTAAATCAGGGTTTGAATTTTGTCTTTCAACGAGCAACACTTGTCGATGGTATGGCCTTTCATCCCGTACTTGTATGCACAAGTCTTGTTTGGGTTGATCCATTGAGAGGGATTTTGTATAGTTACGGCTGGGATAGGGGTAACGTCACCGGATACTTTGAGTTTTTAATATAATTGGTTGATTGGTTTGGAAATGGCGGTATATTATCTAGGAGGTTTACGGTCGAAATTTTGTCTGGGGCGAGGAAATTTCTGACGGGTAGGTGGTGACGGGTAGTGAGAAGGTCGGGAGTTGTATGCTTGGTATACAGGTGTGGGTTGGGAATATCTGGGTGAGGTAGGTTGATATGTGGGCAATAGAGATGATTGGTAGATGGGTGGTGGAACTTATTAAGTAGGTGATGGTGATTCGTAGATTAGGAAAGATTGATATATGAGTGGAGTTGAGGGATAAGTTTGGTACTTAATAGGGGAACTGTTCCTTTGCGCAACCATTACGGAAATTACGTCCTTTTTCTTTGACGAGCCACCAGACTGTAAAGCCGTGTTACTATCTTGCAATGCCTCGAGGTTAGTGACCATACCATTTTTGATGCCCTCTTCGATCCTTTATTCAAACTTTATGATGTCGGAGAACCTTTGACCCTCTATTAGCATCAGCCATTCATAGTATTATCTTGAGCACAGACAAAGAACCTTTTATCCGTTCTTCCTCCAAGGTTGGCCTGACCTTAGCAGCTTCCGACCTCCAACAGGTAGCATACTCACAGAAGGTCTCTGTGGGTTTCTTCTTTAGATTCTTAACATAGAATACATCTAGTGCGTTTTCAGTGTTGAATCAAAATCGGTCCATAAAGTCAGATGCCATGTTCACCCAACTTGTCCATTTCTTTTCATCCTGGCCTGATATACCATGATAAAGCATCGCCTTTCAGACTCCTCATGAACAGTTTCATGCGGATTTTCTCATCCCTTCCGACTCCTACCAGCGTATCAAAATAAGTTCTCATGTGAACCCTGGGATCACCTGTACCGTCGAACATTTTAAACTTAGGAGATTTGTACCCCTCCAGGAGTTCAACATTTGGCTGAAAACAGAGATCTTCGTAATTCAACCCTTCAATACCTTAAGTACCTTCGACACCCTAGATCCGGCTAGTTAACTTCTTGAGTTCAGCGGCTAAATTTCGGATGACGGAGTCCTTTCTATCTGTTTCAAGTGTGTCTGAGATGTGCTGGGTATAGTGGGGTATGGTATCCACAAATATGGGAGTGTTCTGGTTGTTTATAGTGTTTTCGGGATCGGGAATGAGCAGTAGAGTGTTGTTGCAGGTGTTGCAGGCTTGGATGAGTGGATTGTATTGGAGGTTGTGGGGTGTTTTGTGGAGGTACGAGATTCTAGATGTTAACATTAGGAGCGGCAAGAGTGATTGAAAGGGTTGCCATGTTCCGAACTAGGTCGAATTCCTCCCGAAATCTCAACAAAGTTTTCTTTATATGAGCATCAACCTCCTTACTTAATGCAGCATTCTCAGAAGTTTCCTCAAGTTCCTTTCTAGCGTTTGCATCTCCCATTTTGCCTTTGTTCTTGTTTATGGTAAGACTCAAATTAGGAGGAGGTGGAGGACCCTTAGATCTTGTTGAGTATGTTGAAGGTTCCGGAATGCACGAACTAACCTTTGGGGGGGGGGGGGGGGTAAAAATAAAAGAAAACAAAAAAGGTAAAAAGTTAGTGTGGGTTATGAGAAATAATATTGCGCTATTTAAACACGGTGTGCAATAATTTAGGTCGTTTCCTAATTTGAGTGCCTCGTTGTGCCCAAGGTAGGAATAGCGACAAATTAAATAGGGAGAACTTAAAGTGCTATTTGCCTCATTTTATTGATAAAAACAAGACGAGTCTTAAAATAACTGTATAATAAAAATATCGCTAGTTTCCAGTGGCCTTATTAGATTATGAAAACTGGAAATAAAAATCCTAACTACTTGGTCCCAGAAGGACCTTCCCCAGATTCGGTACTCTTGCCTCCCCCGTACAGCTGGATCAACTCACGTAGACCAAAACAGCAGATAGACTTAGGCCACATGTCCGCATGCACTTACCTCAGCATTCAGACAATCTTCAATTATCTTCAAGAACTTCCCTTCCAACTCCACTAGACCTCGCTCCAGATACCCCAGCCGAATGTTGGCGTTGACAGCCATATCCCTCTACTCATTGATCAGCTTCTCGTGGGCTTCATGTATGTCCCGATGTTCATACTCACATTCTAATTTTATTTGACTTGCGCATCATTTTTCTCATAAATAATCCTATGACCATGGACGAATCCTGAATGACCCAAAATAATGTGATCATCTTCCAACCAACCTGTGTAGTGCGGTACACACCCAGCATGATACATGTCTGGTTCAATAAACTCCTTTCCTAAGATGATCTTGTGTTACCACACATGCTGAGCGTGATACCTGTGCGGGCTATCATCATCTTGAAAGTAAGCACTGAAACGACTCATTTTTCTATCCTAGGTATGATCTGCTTTCTACAAGCTTGCCTCTTGGCCCAGAGAAGGACATAAGGATGAGTTACCCTCAGACCGATGAGTACGAGAAATGGTCATCTCGAGAACAGACAATGAACTCTTTTGTTTGGAACCACTCGAACATCCACTGAACTTGCTCATCCTTTAGATTCTAAAACAACTCTACCCATCCACTGGCGTCCTCTGGCTGAGCGAACATGTTGGGCATGAAGTTCATTCGCTTTGGGTGGTGAAAAGAGATATGGTCATCCTAATCCCTGCAGATGATTTCCTGTCTGAAGTCGCCTTTCTGAAGGTGTTTTATGAGCCAGAGTTGAAGTAGAAGATTACAACCTTCGAAGTACGGAGCCCCTTGTTGACATTTTCCCAAGGCTCGATACATCTCGGAAATGATCATGGGCAATATGCTAAAAGTCTTCCCATCAATACCTTCCATTAAAGTTTTGGTCACCATGGCCAGTCTGGTGTGGATCCTAGCCTTCTTCATGGGAAAGATCATCATACCCAAGATGAAGAACATGAACACAAAGACCCACCTATGTATGTTCCCCAACGAGGTGAGGGCGAACTCGTCAGTGTAGGTGCGATAGGACTTGTTATGGCCATGCCTCTCGTACAAGAAATCAAATGGTATATAGGAGTCTTTCAGACAAGCTAGTTCAGGTTTTCTTGATTCCCATCATCTTAATGAAGCCTCTACTTTTGCGATTTTCTGGCATAATCAGGTCTGGAGTCTCCTAAGGGATACCAGCTAAACCCCCTATTTCTTCCAGTAAAGGAGTCATTTCCAAATCCCCGAAGCGAGAAACTGATCAATCACTATCCTTGAATAGAGTTGCATCATCTATGATCTTATTGTTAGGCTAGATATTAAGAAGTTAGGCAAATTCCCTAAGTACTTGCGGATGAGGGTTTGATTGCTGGCATGAAGATCTTCCCACCAGCTTAGCAAACCTTGGGTAAATATTGGATACCATACCATATCTGGGGACTTCCTACCTCATTTTTTGCAAAAGAAATTATTAGGCCCTTATTTAAATCAATAATTAGCAAAAGGCATTTAGTTCTCCAAATAAATGCACATGACATGGAGGTGTGAGTTTGGGTTCCATTGAAACCCAGTGGACTTTGGTTTAGGCTATCGTAATGAGTCATTATGTGGACAACATAACTGACTCGGCTAGGTTTGACCATGATGCATGAACAGTTTAATGGAATAAGGTTTCTACTTTTGCAGTGCTAGACAGGTTACCCTTGAGCGGACAACTCAAGTGGGAAAGGCGTGAAACCGTCGACTACACCATTGATGGACTGGTTTTACCGCAAATATGCCTTTGCTGCATTAGGGGTTATAATATCGTAAGGGCGCAACCACTCATTATAAGCGTTGCTATGGGATTTGTTTTGGCACGAGTGAAATATGATGTTGAGGAATGCAGTTACAACAACGAAAGAAATTGCATGTATTTTCACGTTCATAAAATAAAGATTACAATAAATGATCGGAAATTACAACAAAATTGAAATAATAAGGTGGTAAAAGAAGAAATGAAATGGAAAGAAAAACATGAAGAGCCAAGTTAGTATTTTTGATGAAACAGTTAAGACAAAAAGTAAATTCAATTAAGGAATCAATAAAGTCACAAAAGCACGTAATGGTAAAAGCCTTAAAGAATTCCCCAGCAGAGTCGCCATGCTGCCGACACCCTCTTTTTCAAAGCGATTTTTCAAAGCGAAGAAATCGGGTTTACTACATTATAGCCAAAACAACTCTTTTCCCTTTTGAGGAAGCGGCTTACAAAGTTTGAAGAGTCGCCGCCTAATGATTATAGTGCATTAGGACACTTTAAGAGAAAAGAAGAAAAGTTTGAAAGGAAAAACCAGTGTTCAGGTAAGGGCTTGAGATTATCTCGAGGGGAAGGTGTTAGGCACCCCTCAAGATCCACTAGTGTTGTTCCCGGCCATGCTTAATTGTGACTTTAAAGAGGGTAGAAAGAAACACATAGAGTTTGCATACAAAATTTTGAAATTTTAGAAAGGAACGGGAGGACATAAGTGATTTTGAAAAGACAATGATCAATTGGAACATAAATTTAAGAAAAAAACATTATACAAGTAAATAAAAGGGGAAAGGGGTCCTTGGTTTAAATACAATATGGATGACATCGGTATAATACACAGCAATCATTCTCCCACGATATATTAGCGCACCGGTCATCATATCCATAATATACCCTCCCCGCACTATAGAGGTTTTTAAACATGTGCATTGATCAAAAGTTCTTATCGCGTCCTATTACCTGTCCCATCCTATAGGTCCTAGAGGGTGTTTTAGGACCACTATTCCTATAAGGTGAGGACTAGGTAGAACCCTTAGGTTTAAAGGCCAAAATACTAAGTGACATACAAAAGAAAAAGGACTTCATATAAGGAATCACGTACAGGCATGTAAAGGGCTCAAATACCCCTCCACGAATAGACATACAATTAGCACGCCTCAATCACATTTAAGGTCTAAGGGAGTGAGAGTTTAAAAACTGGAATATTCGAAAATAGATAAGAATAGAAGCTGAAAGTTTGGGTAGAAACCGACATGAGAGTTGGAAAAACTTAAGATAATGCAGTAAAATACGTAGCATTTAGGAATAGAGGAAAACATTTTTGTTCAAACACATTTAAGCCCATATATGTATGCAGTACCCTACGAACAGGAGAAGATAACATAATTTTCGACAAGTACGGTAGAAAACATGGAGCACCAGTGTAAAAGAGAAAGAGGAGTAAGTAAATTATTATTAAACACATCACAGAAGACGTATAAAGAAAAGTACTCTGCTATTTTTTAGAAAGTAGTAGTTTAGTTCCGGGCAGAAAAATAACATGTAGCGGAGACGTAAAAGTTATTCAGGATTGCAAAAAAAAAAGAGAGAGTACTGAATATATTAGTGTCAAACATACAATCTTTGAAATTTACTGAAATTGTAATACTCTAACAAGTTTTTAGGAAAATAGTAGTCTCGTCTTGGACTGGAAAAGTAACTTGGTTGAAAACGTATAGGTGAAAAACTAAGACACGAATTTAGTAGTAAAACCAAACGGGCTTCAGGGAGGCAAACAGGTTTGGGAAATTTAAAGAGGTCGAATGGCTTAGACTTAAGATAATTAATTAATTTTATCCGGCCTAAGGCTTACCTAGGCGTTGTAAAAGAAAGCGGACATGCATATCGTTTTCCAATTTTAGAGAAAACCTGTTAACTAGCCTTATGTGATTGAATAACTAATGATATGGCCAAAACAATGCATGTGGACTCCTAATTGCATGATATCTAATGCATGTAATAGTCATAAGACATGATATCTAAATGCAGTAGTAGAACTTTTAATTATTAGCTGATTATGGTTATGAAAAAATAATAAACTGGAGTGAAGGAACCTAGGAGAACGATTTCTATATGTAGAATGCATGCCTTATACATTATTTTTATTGCATGAATACGTAAGTAAAATCCTATAGACATGTTCTCTACCCGTACCCTTAACACAAAATTGATAAACCTCCCCAATGTCACTATAAACCCCCATTATTCTGTACAAGTTATTACAGATCAAGTTATTAAATTACAGTAGTGAAGAGTAAAAAAAGAAGTTATTCTATATGGAGCCTTCAACTAGGCCCAAATCTCCAATCTCACTCCTTCGAATTTCACAGCCTTGGGTGCGGGAAAGTTCCCTAGGGGTCCCTTGGTACCCCGGCCAATACGAGGCACCCAAGACAAATCATCATTGACAAGTAGAAGTGTGGAATTGCCATCCTTGTGCATCAAAGTTTAGTGGGTACTCAAGATACCCAAAGCAATGCTTACACTAAGGTGGCAGAACCTAAATTCTACGAGTAGTGTGATTGTGATTGAATTTGAAGGAGTTGAGTTGCAAACAGTTGGAAAAGGTTTTACATGAAGAACATTTTGAGAAGATAGTAATAAAAGAGATAAAGGGTCCTTTTAAAATCAGTTGAAGATGACCAGTTTTGAAAACAAAGGGTCACACAAACAAGGGTAAAGGTAAAGGGAACAAATAACTCACAAGCAAGAAAACCAGTTACACATGTATAACACATTAAAGAAAAGTTCATGCTTCAAACTATGAGTCTAGTTCTTACAACACCAGACACCAAACCAAATCAACCTCAGGAAGAGGTTTTAGGGCAATGGAGTAGCCAAGAGGATCCTGAACACATGCTAGTAGTGTACGGGGGTAAGGAGAAACATGCATTGGGGTAGGAAAAGGGGTAATGAACATGCCAGGTTAAGCTAGGCCTACTAATTAACAGAGCTATATACTAGTTTCAATAGGAACAACAGAACCATAAGTAAAAGCACAGAAGGAAGAAAAGAAAGTGAAGCCCCAATAGAAGAATATTGTTTTGAGGCTTTAACTTAAATAGGAGACATACCAGTTGAAAATAATGTAACACAGAGCAATTGTGAGCAATAACGTGCAGAATTGAGCAATATCGAGCAGAGAGTATGCAGAGAAAAAGGGCAACATTATGCAAAGAAGTGAGTAGTAAGTAGACCACAGCAAGCAACACGGTAGAGGCCAGCAGGGTGGTAAAAGTGACCAAGATCACTCAATCTTGGTTTTCAGCCGATAGAGTAATCAGCATTCAACAGGAAAGTGAAAGAGGTTGTGTAGAAACAATAGAGAGCACCAAATATGTTAGTGTGAAAGAGAGAGAGAGAGAGAGAGAGAGAGAGAGAGAGAGAGAGAGAGAGAGTGAGAGAGAGAGAATTTAGAGTAGTGAGTTTTATTCGAGTCTCTGTGTGTTAAGTGAGAAAAGAAGATAAAAGTAGAGAATTGGGTATAATTATAGAAGCAGCACCCAATTGAATCAATCACAGGTCTTAATTCCCTTAAATCAAGGACTCATGATTCGAATAGGAGTACAGATTATCAGGTAAGGAAAGAATCAGTCAGAGGACTGATTATACCATAACAAGAGCAGTAAGCATGGAAAATGTAATAAAGGCTAGGTGCACAATGCATAAAACAAGAAAAATATATGCAGAATAATTGGAAATATACTTAAGTGCCCAAGTATGGTAACCACATAAATTAACTCTGAAAAATCAGTCAGAGAATCACGAAAAAAACCAAAAGTAGAGGGAATCAATACCAATTATAGGAAGCAACTCACAAGTAAGGAATAATTCAAGTTTAGTGTAAGAACCCTTAAGGAAAACGCATAAAAATTAGGGATTCAAAGAGATGCTAGGAATTAGCAGAATATTCAGTAAAGGGGAGCATCCAAACTTATTTAAACACAGTAGTCTCAAAATTAAAAACCTTAGGTAAGAAATCACATAAAATAGCAGGGAGTCAGAACCCTAGCAAAGATCTAAAGCATGGAACTCAGAAACAAACAGGTTTGCAATATAATGAAACATATAATCATATGAATAAGAGCGTTTAAACTTGATCCAATTGAAGATGTCGAGTGACAAATAGTCTAGAACACAAAGATTGAACTAGAAATCGTTTAAAAAGACATAGATTAAGAGATTTAGACAAAAAAAAATTGGTTTTGCAATAAAACTAGTGAGATGAGAAACCTGGCTGTGAAACTTGCTAATAATGACATTTAAAGCACCATCAGACCAAAACCCACTGGAGAAAGGCCAAAGATAGCCAAGCAAGGTTTCCAGGGATCGCCTTTCATAATAGAAGATTCTGGGGCTTCAAGACTTAGAGAGAAATAACGAGATAAGGTCCCATGGCGACTAAAGGTCGAGAGAAGTAAGGACGGAGTTAGCCAAAGAGGCGATGAAACCCATCGGAGAAGAAAGATAGAACCAGAAGGTTCTGCAGAGAAGGGATAGCAAATGTTAGACAGATAGGGAGATCGGTCGTTGAGAGAATAAGGAGTCAGTGGGGTAGGTTAAGCTGTAATTAAGTAAATATAATCAGGGCCGTTAATCTCATTTGATCAACGGCTCATATCAAAACACAGCTAGACCGCATATCCGAATGACGTATGGGTCGGATCCTAATTTAAATTGGGTTGGGTTAAAATGAGGTTAACATTGAGGTGAATTTGGAGCTATGCTTGCAACAGATGTAGGCTAGGTTTTAAAATAGCAAGTTTCTCAATTTTATTTTTATAAAAAGAGTAATAACGATTTTAAAAGAAAATTAGAATTACTGGGCAAAAATATATTATATAAATAATAATTTAAAAATACTTGAACTAATTTTGAAATTATAAAACACTATTAATCATAAAATAGGCTATAATTGCAATTACATGCAATTTAGCTTTAAAAATAACAAATAAACTTGTAAAAATATGCAAAAATTATCTTAATTATATATATATATATATATATATATATATATATATATATATATATATATATATATATATATATATATAAGGATAAAATAAGCTATTCACCAAAATGATAATTTTTGGGAACTATTTTGGGATTTTGTGCTATTAGAATAGGCAATAAATTGGTTTTACAAATCATTAAAATACCAAAACTCAAGGGTGTGCTCATGTATGCACATATACGCTATTTTGGAAGTATTTTGGGGTATAAAAATACATAGAAAAAAATTGAGTATCAACAATCATGGTTTTTGGCCTCCCATCGACACTTGCTCGTGGTCGGTCTAGGAGATGAAGAAGCTTTTTCTCTTCGGGGAACCGATTTAGAGGTCTTAACCATTATAACACGGAAATTCAAGAAAATGGAGAATGTTTATAACGAAGTAAGAGATAGTAGAAGAGAAGGTAGAATTCAGAAAAACTGAAAGAGCTGATGAGACTTTGAGAGCAATATGAGAATAAAGTTTGCATGATTATAAAGTTTATCTATATATAGAGGTCATTTAAGTGCACTGAGGAAGCCAAAAAGCCGACCGTCAGCCTCCTCCAATTAATGACTTTGGGAACCGTACTAAAAGCAACCTTTCAGTCACTTTAGACGTTGATGTTACGAAATTGGCATCAGGATCTAGGCATCAAAGATTAATTCGTTTTGTACCGACCTATTTAGAGTTCGAGTAACATGTTCACTCAACTGCTAAGCCGAAGAACTACTCGAGTTTGAGAAAATTCTCACTCGAGAACTATTAAAACGCCTAATGGCTAATTTTGCTTCGAGTTCGAGCATATGCTCACTCGACTACTAAGCCCAAGGGCTACCAAATTTTTAGGGGATTCTCACTCGCGAGCTGTCTACAAAGACTAAGGGCTAAATTTATTTCAAATTCAAAACCTTACTCTCACTCAACTCAGACTCGGGTGTCCCGATGTCCCGAGCTCGCATAAATCAACTTAAGTTTAGCTCGAGGATTAAAAAATCCTTAAGGGGAATTATATTGATCAAATAAAATGTACATGGTGAAATTTTGCAGATCAATTTCTACTAGATTGAATACCTCGAAGGATGATCCAGGAAGCCGGGATCTCTGGCCGGTCATTTCTCTCAAGATCAAACGGCACTCCACCCAGGAAAATGTCAGCCAAAGCCTCAGAAAATGCAGGAATCTATCAAGGAATGTATCCGGGGTCGATAAGGATTATATAAGTTGCTCGATATCGTCCTACACACACATCACAAAGTTAGCCAGTTATCCCTTCCTATTTCTTGCATCACGCAACATATCTTGTACTAAGATTGGACTCCCCCCCCCCCTTTTCTATTAAAACGGAGTCACTAACACCCTGTAAAGGTAGAGCCAACCATTCTACAAAAATGTAATAATATCTTCTCTCTCTTTCTCCTCTCTAAATTGCTTGCCTTCACTAGCTCGAAGTGATTTAGCTTTGTTATCTTCTTGTCTATTCTTTATTTTTCACGTGGTATTGACCCGAAGTCACCTCAACATCTATCGCTTTCTTACTGGTTCTTCGTCATATATCTTAGTGCTGGCCATCAAGATCCTTGTTTAATTACATCTTCAACTGTTATCCCATCCCCGACTATCCCCGATAGCTCAAAACCGACCCTGACATCGGCTTGGAGGTCCCTCATCAACCAAATACACGTCCTGGCAACAGGGCCTCTGGTTCAATTAACACCGCTCTTTAGCTTGTACTTAATCTTTAAGTTCTATATTATCAACAAACTTCTCTAACAAGTCGGGAATAGATCACGTATTTCAGAATCCCATTTACAAATTTAATTGTGTTTACCATTCTCACAGTAAATAGTTTGGCGCCCAACGTGGAGCTAACAATTAATAATGATTATTTTCTTTCTAGTTTTATTACGCACATTATATTTCACACTTTTTCTTGTCCAATTTTATTTGATTTCAAGTTTAAATATCTGGCTCGGAAACCCGGTGACGAGAATGACAACCTTGAAAATCACAAGGAAAATAGCGTGGTTGTCACGGCCACCGGAGCACCACTACAAAATCCAGATAATGCAGTCAGACAAATTCTAGCAGACACGAACTCACACATTGCATAGTAAGAGGACAAAACTTCTCACACCGACAGGAGCATACGGGCCAGGTACCGACAAGAAGATTAAAAAACTCCGTCCAGAGAAGAGCGGGAAATTAGTATCATGTTATTTTTGAAATGTTGCAGGTATAGCAGCTGGGCATTGCTTAGTTGCAAAGCCATCCGAGAACCCCCGGTATAGCAACACTGGAGATAGCTCCCCCCCCCCGAGCAAATACCGGAAAGATTAAGCAATAATGGGTCAATATCTGACCCTGCCATAGTGAAGATGCTCGAGGACCTCACCAAAACGATTGATTCAGGTGAGAAGATGATTGAAGCTAATGACAAAAAGGTCGAGACCTACAACTTCAGGGTTGATCAAATCTAGGGAGCACCCCCCCCCCCCCTCAACCCCCTTGTCCTGAACGGTTTGGATTCAATAAAGTTCCAACGGAGGTCGTTCGCGGATGAAGCAGCCCTAAGGCCCATCCCTTCAAAGTTAAGAATGTCGAAACTCCCAAAGTACAATGGTACCACCGACCCCAACAAACGTTACTCCCTATACCTGCATTGTAAAAGTAAAGGGTATAAAAAATGATGAGATCGAGTCTGTATTGCTGTAAAAATTCGGAGAAACACTTTCGAAGGGGGCCATGATGTGGTATCACAACTTGGCTCCCAACTCTATAGATTCATTCGCCATGTTGGTAGACTCCTTTGTAAAGGCACATGCTGGAGCCATCAATGTAGCAACAAGGAAGTTTGATGTTTTCAAAATGAAGTAGAGAGAGAACGAGAAGATAAAGGAATTTGTGTCTCACTTCAAGATGCAATGGATGAAGCTTCCTCCCGTCGCTGATGGTTGGGCGGCACAGGCCTTCACCAAAGGCTTGAATGAACAAAGCTCATTAGCCTCGAAATAGCTAAAGTAGAAACTGATCCAATATCCGGTCATGACTTGGTCGGACGTCCATAACTGGTACCAGTCAAAGATTAGGGCCGGGGACGACTAACTAGGAGCCTCTTCGGGCTCAGTGTATCCAAACAGACTCCTAGTAAAAGATTCGAAACCAAATAAAGAAAGGTACCAACCGTACCTCGAAGACAGAAGGAACGCCCCAAGGTGAAACCTACCTTGCAACGATTGAAGGATGGATCGAGCAGAGGACCCTCAAGGTCACCAATAGAACCAAGTTTGATCGGAACATAGCGTCAACAAACCCGCCCCACTTAGCGGAATACAACATCCGTTGACATTTCATACATCGTATACGCTATCATCAAGATCGGAGATGCCAAGAGGCCCAAACCAATACAAACATACCCTTCACAGAGAAATTACAACTTAATATGTGAGTCCCACAACACGCACGGTCATAGGACCGAGGATTGCCATCAGCTACGGGGGACGTGGTGCGACTGCTCAACAAAGGGAACCTCCAAGAATTCCTCAACGGTCGGGCAAAAATCAATTCCGAGAGAGGGAAGCAACCAATAAAAATGAGGCAAACGAGCTATAACATGTCATCCACATGATCTTGGGGGGAGCCGATGCCCCGTAAAACCCCGTAATGAGAAGGACAAAAATATCCATCACTAAAGAGAAACAGACTCACGGATATATCCCCAAATAATCCCTCACGTTTAGAGAAGAGGACACAAGGACCCTATCTCAACCCCACAATGACGCCCTGGTAATGTCCTTTCTTGTAAATTCTTTTCAGATAAAACGTGTACTCGTGGATACAGATAGCTCGACCAATATCATAAAGTCGGGGGTGATAGAAAAATTGGACTGTTCAAACAAATCATGCCCCCCTCCTGGGTTTTTAGTAGTGTCTATTACACTACTAAAAAGTAATAGACACGGTCGCATGCAATATAATTTACCCAACTATGAGTCGGGGTCGAATCCAACAGAGAACAATGTGTAGGAGATTAGAAATGTAAGAAAATTGTCGCATATCGCGCAATGCCAAACACTAAGAATTTTGGTTTGAAAATGTATATACCTAAATGCGGAAATGTAAGCTAAGCTAGAAGAAAGTAAAATGATCAATTGCAACAAGTATGAAAGCATCGAAAACTACACTCAAGTAACGATCCAATGTATTTTATGATTTTATAAATATGAGTGAGTTTATTGTAATTAGCCATGGATAATAATTCTTAATTAGCTTCTTCCCATGACTAACAAGAATTCCTAATTGAATTATCCCTAAAACAATTAGAAGATTTAGCACACCCGAAATGGCTACAAGTAGTTCAATCCTATCCCTTGGTAGAATCTATAAAATGAGGGTTAACGCCTCAAGTTCTTGTAAATTATTCTTTCCCAAACAAATTATCTTTTCCAAAATCAATTTGGGGTTAATGGTCGAGTCCTAGGATTATATTATCCCTTTGGAAACAATAAAAAACATGAATAATTAAAGTAACAATAACTCACTTCATAAATAAATAAAAATAATTCAATACATAAGCTTAACAAGGTATTTAATCCACAATTTAAACATGAATATTTCCATAAAAAAGAATCATATGTTGAATAAAATACTACACATTTAGATATACAATACAAAGCAAGAAAATGAAGAAATAAACATAAACGGGTAAGAAAATCTTAACCACCAGCTTTCAATATTCAAAACCAAAGTGTGTGTATAAGAACCCTTGCTTCCAACTTGTTCTCTATAGTCTCTAAGGACTTAAAATAAGCCAAAAATATCCAAAAGATCTGGTTGGTCATGTATAAAAATGGTTTGGGGATTACAAATGTAAAATTCTATTATTGCCCAGAACTGCCTAGAAAATACATTATGTGTTCACAACTGTAGCTATCCGATCGCATAGAATGTCTTCTTCAAGATATACGATCGCATATAGGCTTCCACATTTGCATAGGTCTGTTGACCATCCGCTGACCAAAATTCTTCTTTGCATTCGCACCTATTTACCCGTGTTCGCAGTGCTTCAATTCTGTAGACCTATGCGATCGCATTCAATTCTTTGCGATTGGAAAAAAGTAAAAACTGGGCGGATTTCATTTTTCCATTTTAGCTTATTTTTCACTTGGTTTCTTCATCATTGCTTCTAAATCATATACAACTTGTAAAATAGAAGCAAATGGCATTAAATACATGATTTTATTACCCAAACATAGCAAAAGTATAGATTTAAAGACAAGATAAGTTGGTAAAATACTAACTTATCAAACCCCCAAACTTAAACTATTGCATGTCCTCAAGTAAGGAAAGCAACAAAATCTCCTCCCAAGTATTTAACTCAACATTGCATCCTTATCATGCTAAGCCAAAAAGGTCTACATTAAGTACAAATACATGACTTCGGTTGGTACCAAAAATTAATCCAAAGCATATAAATCATCAACTTCTCACAAATTTTATTTCAATTCAAGTGTTCAAACACTACATTAATGAAAGTAGCCACAAAGTCATGACACTAAAGATTCAAAATTTTCCTCTCTATCACCATTGTTTTCCCTCACTCATTCCTCCCAATTGAAAATGGGATTAAGTTTACAACTTGAATTTTGATGCACCCTCACACTTTAAGAGAGAAACCCAAACTCGTGAATTGCAATTCAAAAAATAAATGGGATGTCAGATGGAATGAATTTACTCTCACTCTCTCAAAGATGTTCAAATGCACAAAAGTGGTTCCATAGGCTTGCTCTTCCTTTGTTTCTCCACTAATATAGAAAACTTGGTTCAAAATCAATTAGGACTTAAAGGGTTGTAGCTTAGGCTTTTGGTTAAGGTATGGCAAAATTTGGTAAGAGTGATACAAAACCTCCTTAAGCACTACACTTTTTCAACAATCAAACTCTACTTCCTTAGAGAATTTTCCCACATTTTTTTATATCACCTAGTCTTTTATTTATTCCAGTTTTCTCTTCTTTTTTTATAGCACTTTTCGCTTTTTGAAAAGCTTCCATATCACAACTTATCCAACCTCCACCCCCAAACTTAGAGTTTTAGCCTATTTTCACATTTTACATTACCTATAGAGGTACGATTCCACAAGAGTCACTTGTAATATAGTTGCCCAATTAAAAGTTAGAAGGCTCAAAATGGTTGACTAGGAAAAATATGCAACGGTCGGAATTTTAGGCACAATAATGGTACAAGGAAGGCTTAATATTATTTTTTAAATCAAGTTAATCTAATTTTTCTCCTTGAAGCACATTGCGGGCAAGTTCTAGACAATAAATGATGCAAAAAACCACTTTCACAATTAAAGCGTACCACACATGGCACATGAAAATTCAAATGGAATACAAATCCAAAATCCAATTGAAACCAATGATTCTCAAGGAAGTCACATGTAACCTAAGAGGCTATTTAGTGAACCAAAGAGCCAAAAGTAAAATCTAAAACTCACAACCAGGAATTTTTCCTTCAATAATTTTTTATTTTAAAGGTCAAAACTTCATGTGCCATAGTTTAAATTGTGTTGGTACCAAACAAGCCGCATATTGGCTTATGGACTAAAAGACTACATCCAATGACCACTTTCTTCAAAACTTGATACCAAATTTAACAAATAAAAGAAAAATATATTCACTTTCTAGAAAACAATAAAGAAAAAGTAAACATGACTAATTCCCTTAAGAAAATTGTCTATCTATCCATCATAAGGAAAAGTCAACAAAACTTTTCTACAATTACCCGGTTCAAAAAAAGAAAATTGGCATCCTTGAAAATAGAATCGTGGTGTAAATCAATCCAAGGATATCTCCACTACATAACAAAAAAAACATACTATATATTAAAAAATTAAAGAAACTAATAAAAAATATTAAAAGTTAAAGCAACTAAAACATCATATATATATATATAATTTAAGAAATTAAAAAGCTAATAAACATACTAATATAAAACATGAAATGAAAATACACTAAAAACAACGTGAAATAACTAAAATACCTATCGTCCAAAACAACAATTATACAAGAAGCCACTTCCAAAAAAAAATATTGTATTGTCCCCAATGCAACTAACCATGGTAGAATAAAATGGTAGAAAGTACTCCCTCAATATTGCATCACTCAGAGTCGGATATGGTGGAAAATTTTAGCTCCGCATCTTCATCATCATCAACAGATGAATCTTGTAAACCATATAGTGAGCTTAGCTTGTGCGTCATTCTCGACAGGAACTTGCTTTTCTTCTTCTCGTGCTCCTTGAATTTCACCTATCGCCTTTCAATTTTTCCTTGTCTCCGGCTCAAGTCTTCTAACCTGGGTTTGATTCCCTTTAGCTCTTGCACTACATCATCCAAGGTCTGTGGCATTTTTCTCAAAGAACCCGACCTAGTCGAAGTGCCCTCACCAGATGAAACTGAGGAAAGACCTGCAACAAGTTGTCGAATGTGGGTATCAGCACCATAGATTTGGTGGGAACTATGGCGCATGGTGTAAGAGCCTAACTGGAGTGGTCCCATGGGGTCATGTGAGGGGTCATGTGATCATGTTGCAGTTGTGGGTCCCCTCCGCATCCCTCGGCCAAACCGTTAAACTACCCAAATGAAGGAGATATCACATCAATCCTCTCTTCTTCTTCTTGCCAGATGCCCCTCATCTAAACAATGGATAAATTTCTACGGTAGGGTCCTTCTCAACATCAGTCAGGTCCGTAGGCACATCAATAGCATAGCACAACTGAGTTATCAATAAGGGAAAGAATAGGCTTCTAGTCCTTTCCTTGAAAGCTTCTTCTATTTCACTCACAATGTGCTGGCCCACATTTAGAGGCAAGCCATGCAGAATAGCAGCAATCATTAATACCTTTTCAGACGTCACTTCAGTCTTGTTTCTTGATGGCACAACCTTGGCGCAGATAAGGGATAGACAAATATTGGCCTCCCAGTGAATTCATAAGAATCAAACTCTTTCCCGCGTCGGTTACACCCCATTTTGATGTTGTCCCACCAGCCATTGTGCTCCTCTCTCTCATCCTACAGCTTGGTATATATCATTATCAACATTTGGAAGCCCATAGTGTGCATATATCACCTCGTGGCCAAAGTTAACTTGCTTGCCTCTAACAACAGCGAATACCTCCCCTTGGAAGTTAGTCCACGTGGAGTTTGCATAAAACTCCTAAACTATTATGTAGTTCACCTTGACTGGTTTGGGAGCAAAGCATATCCATCCACTATCGGTCAGCCTTTGGAAAAATTCTGGCATTTGAGGTTCAACGGATTACAAAATGTATGCCACGTTCTTTGACAATGCTCTTTAACATATGCTTTTCATAATTCCTTTCACACTCAGCTGCCATGAATCTCGTCGCATCAAAATACTCTTCTTCCAGAGCATGGAGGGCATATTCTTGTACATTTTCAACATTTTCCGAAGCTATTTTATGCACAAAGTGCCTACAAATGGAGACCAAATGCTAAACACTTGAACGAGTACTTAAACACTATATTATAATGCAATTAGGCCAAAGAAAAAGAGTAGAAAACATTTGGGTAAAAATTTGCGAAGCTACTATTTTTTACATTGCCGAGTTTAAGGCTGTGCGATCACATAGGATCGCATAGAACTCATTGCGATCACATAGTGCAAAATTTTTCATCTCATACTTTATGCTATGTGATCGCATAGGGTAATTTTTCCTAGTGCCAGTTTAGACCTATGCGATCGTAGAACAGTCAATGCGATCGCATAAGGTCTTTTAGCCTCGCCCACATTTTGTTCTTTTGGACATTTTCCCAAATATTTCAAGGGCATCAGTTTTCCATGGCTATTTTTAAAAAAGTTACACACAGTCACTCCCAATTATTCCTACAATTTAGCACTCATTATCTCAACAAATTACCCAGCAAGCAAGAACACATTTAAGTCATTCTCAACTAAATAATCTAAAATTCTAGCCATAAACATCAAGTTGAGAAAAATAAGAAGAAAAAAGGTTGTTCTTATACCTTATGAACCCCATGAATGGAATTTGAAGGGATTAGATTTAAGAGATTACATACCTTGATATTACACTTGAAGATTGAGATGGAATTTGAAGATAAAAATTATTTTAGGGTTTGGGGGAGGGGTTACGTTTTTGGGGGCAGAAGGGTTGGTTAAAGTCTCTTTTTCCAATGTTTTATTATCTTCCAATCGCTAGAAGCAATGCGATCACAGGGCCCATTGCGATCACACAATATAAAAATATAAAAAATCGTGCGATTACTGTGCAATTTATGCGACCACATTGTTAGGATTTATGCCCGTCACTAGAGGGGGAGTGAATAGTGCGGCACGAGAATATTGATAAATATTGCGGAATTAAAATTGCAGGAATAAAATAAATTCGGTAATTAAAATAATAAGGAAAGAACACACCGAGTTTATCCTGGTTCACCACAACTTGTGGTTAGTCCAGTCCCCGAGAGACTCTCTCGAGATTCCACTAACTCCGTTAAGCTTACGGGTGCCTAACAAACCGTTACACTTGCTCGTAGATGTACACTCTACAAGACTTCAACTTGCTCGAGGATACCTCACCTCAAGACTTCACCTTGCTCGTGGATACCGCACCACAAGACTTCAACTTGCTCGAGGATACCTCACCTCAAGACTTCACCTTGCTCGTGGATACCGCACCACAAGACTTCACACACTAAGATTGAGGGTACTTAGCAAACCCGACAATCAATGAGAAGATATGGTCTTCTCAAACACCTTTCTCTTTTGCAACAAGAACTCTCTCAAAAGAGTAGATAAAGAGATACAATATTAGCTCTATGAACAACTCAAAGTTGTCTCTCAAATGGCTCAAAAAAAGCTCTATAATGATGCACAAATGATATCAATATGTATATGAATAATGAGAGGTGTTGTGTGTTTCAATTCAGCTCAAAAGACCTCTATTTATAAGTGGTAGAAGTAGTATGTCCGTTGCTTAATTGGCAATCAATTATGCTGATTTTATGCCAAGATAATCGATTATCAGATTTGGATAATCGATTATCAGATTACCGTTACAAAATCTGGAAGCTGATTTTATGCAGGATAATCGATTATTCTGATATGCATAATCGATTATTTTGTTACAGTGTTCAAAAACTTGGCAACGGATACAAGATAATCGATTATGCACTTCTGATAATTGATTATTTTGCTGTTTTGTAAATTCCGATTTACACTGTCTTAACATAATCGATTATCACAATAAGCATAATCGATTATTTCTGTCCAGCTTTGAAGACATGTTTAAAATTCATTTTGGCTAAAATGAAAATGTTTGAAATCATTTTGTTTGAAGTATTTGAAATATGATTTGATAAAATGATTTTATGCATATTTATGATGACCTATGTTGAGCCAAAAGACGAGATAACTTTAAACGTTGCTCTTACATTTGTTCTACCTAACGACCTACGCCTTGGGTCTTCGGTCTTGAACTTTTGAGCTCGTCTTTGGCTTGCCTATGCAATTCCGTCATCAATATGCTTCTCGGCATTCAATCTTGATTGTTTGTCATATAATAACATTGTTCGACACTTGACTTCATTGTTTGTCATTCATCGACTTCGTTGTTTGTCATTCATCAAAACCTATACCTGAAAATCACGCTAATACAACCAAAGCACACATATCATGGATAGAATGATTTTTTACACACATAGTGTATCCTGAGCCTGCATCAATGTGATCACATTGTACTACTGCGATCGCATAGTGCAAATGTCTGATGCACTGCAATTTTGCACCGGCTTCTAGTTTTGGCCCTCCGGGCCACTCCGACATGCTCAATCAACTCAAAAAAATCTAAAACTTGGAAAATTAGTCAAAAATAATTTTCTAAGCTATTCTAAAAAAAGTAAATTTAAAAATGACTAAAAATTTTGAAAACGATGGGTTGCCTCACATCAAGCACCGCATTTAACGTCGTGGCACGACGCAAAACAACATTACCACTTTTCTCACCATTTTGATGATATGAAATGGGTACCTAGCATGGAATCAAGCTTGTGACCACGAGCGATGGGGGGTGGTAAGTCGATGATCAAGCCAATGCTTAAATTCTTCTTTTTGCACTTTTTGGCTCTCATGCGAGGAATGTCATTTTGCTTTCTTATTTCCTCAAACTATAAAATATATGGTCATACTTTCCTCCTTTCTATCCCTTATTGGCTCGTGTAGCTCAATTTTCATATCACCACACAATTCCAACGTTGAAAATGATTGGAATGTGACTTCAAGCACTCACTTTGAATTTTTCTATTTTGACATCCTCTTTTTCTTCCGGATTAGAGTCACTATCAACTACATTTGTATTTACAACGGTTTACTCTAACTCCATATTTTTCTCAGCATAATTAATACTCATGGAGTCGGTGGGCGGATGTTCAATTCTTGAATCATCAATGTAAAGCTTACTTTCTTCCTCGGAGCTGGACTCTTTTTGGCTTCCTTCCACACTCTCAAGTTGGTGGGCATAAGTGAGCCTCAACCAATATTTGCATTCGATCTTCAAAGTGAGGATCTATTCATTATTGTAATTCAAGCTTTGCTTCAAGTCCTCGAGTACAAATTTGTGCTTCTCTTCATTTTCAAGAGTGGTCTCCAACATGAGCGTCATTTTCGTTGTGAGCATTTGAGAGTTCTTCTTGGTTTTGATCAAGTGCCAAGAAAGGATTTTTAACTTCAATCTCAAAGGAAGGTTCTTGGCTTTCATTCACTTTTGAGGCGTTTTGAACCACTAAGACTTCGATCATTTCATCCATTTGGGAGTGAAACCTTTCAAGTGCCAAGTCATTTTGGAGACTATTCTCCGAAAGCTCCTCCAAGGCATTTTTCTCCTTGTTTCCTTCTTCAAGTAAACACTCTAACATAAGCTTGAACTCTTTATTTATGCCATGCTCAACTTTTTCCACTTCCATATACCTGTAATTCTCATCTCAAAAGGTAGAATCATCATAGTAGTGGCTTGGGGAAGGGAAGGATAAATATGCACAATAATCCCAATGACATTTTGGAAACCATACTTATCACAAATACTTCACTCGTGGTTTTGAAATTGTGCACACAATCCACCCCTGGGAGAATTTAAACATTTTTTCCACGACTGTGGTCCTCCACAATAAGGATAAGGGTTATCATTTTATGATGCCATTTTCCAAAAATAAGATATAAACAAGAAAAATAGAAAACTAGACCAAGGTCAGGAAAATAATGGCACAAATATTCACAAGTTTGGACCAAAGAACGTTCGGTAATTTCTCAAATAACCTAAATTATGCCAAATTGTTTCCCGGCAATGGCGCCAATTTAGATGACGTCCAAATACACTACTAATAATTAATAGACATGGTTGCCTGCAATATAGTTTACCCAACTATGACTAGGTGTCGAATCTCACAGAGAACAATGTGTAAGCCATTAGGAATGTAAGAAAATTCTCACTTATCGTATACTAAGAATTTTTGTTTTAAAATATATAAACCTAAATGCGGAAATGTAAACTAACTTAGAAATCAAGTAAAATAATCAATGGCTAAAACTGTGAATGCATCGGGAGTTACACTCAAGTAACGATCCAATGTATTTAATGATTTTATAAATATCAGCGAGTTAATATTAATCAGCCACAAATATGAATTTTTAGTTAGCTTCTTCCAAAGACTAACAATACTTCCTAATTGATTTATCCCTACAACAATTAAAAGATTAAGCACACTCGGAATGGCTACAAGTAGTTCAATCCTATCCATAGGTAGAATCTATAAAATTAGGGTAAATGCCTCAAGTTCTTGTTAATTAATCTTTTCCAACCCCAAATTATCTTTTCCAAAATCAATTTAGAGTTAATGGACGAGTCCTATGGTTAGCTAATCCCTTTGAAAATATAAAAGAACAAGAATAATTAAAGTAACAATAATTCACTTCATAAAAAATAAAAATCATTCAATACATAAGCACAACAAGGTATTTAATCTACATTTTAAAAATGAATGTTTCCATTAGCAAGATTCGAGTGTTGAATAAAATAATACACACTTAGATATAAAATACAAATCAAGAAAATGGAGAAATAAACATACATGAGTAAGAAAATCTTAACCACAAGCTATCAATCTTCAAAATCAAAGTATGTGTGCTAGAACCCGAGCTTCCAACTTGTTCTCTCTAGCCTATAAGGACAGAAAATAAGCCAAAATCTACGAAGGATCTTCTTGGTCATGTATAAAAATGGTTTGGGGATTACAAATGTGAAATTCCATTCTTGCCCAGAACTGCTAAGAAAATACATTGTGTGTTCGCAACTGCAACTATGCGATCGCATAGAATGACTTCTTCAAGGTATACAATCGCATAAAGGCTTTCACGTCCGGATAGGTCTGTTGACCATCCGCTGGATAGAAATTCTTCTTTGTATCCGCACCTTTTTACTCGCATTTGCAGTGCTTCACTTCTGTAGACCTATGCGATCGCATAGAGTAAAAACTGGCCAGACTTCATCTTTCAATTTTAGCTCCTTTTTGACTTGTTTTCACTTGGTTTCTTCATCATTAATTGTAAATCACATACAACGTGTAAAATAGAAATAAATGGCATCAAATACACGATTTTTCAAACATAGAAAAGTATAAGTTTAAGGACAAGATAAGTTGATAAAATACTAACTTATCACTTGGATACGCTGCATGAGAGCAGTACCATCCACCCTCCATCAGGCGATAAACTTACAAACAAAGGATGGGGTCAAAATCGTCTACAGGGAACAACGCGCAGCAAGGAAAATGTTTGTTATACACGACGCAGTACGAACATTGATGCATCCACCCCGAATGAAACAACGAGTAAACCAAGTCTCCCCCCCGGTCGAACTTGAAAAAAAAGAGTAAAGATATATGTTGCATCTCCACCCCCGGGCAGTTCTAATATACCCATCCCAGGGCATCGCCGTCATACCTTGTTTGAAGGTATAACCATTCTTTTTTTATTATTATTTCAAATTCAGAATTAACCTTCGTGCAGACACTCGATTAGAGCTGCTGGGACGGTAGTGCTATTGCAAGACCTTGAGGCCTCAGAGGCGCATCCGCTGCACTTTTTTCCTTCGACCAAGTTTTCAATCTCACAAGAAGGTTTTTTACATGAAAGGTCTTTAATGAGGCAACATCTGCAAATCGCTTAAGGGGGAACTCCGCAAAAATTATTCAAGACTATCAATGCGGCCATCTTTTAAATAGGCGAGGGGCATTCCCCTCGGAGAACTGCCCGCTCGAAGGAGTTTTGATAAATACCAAACGAGTTTTCCTATAGAAAAATGATGTATCGGATAAGACGACCGATATAGTCAAGCCCCATTGGCAAAAACATGTTCTGTTGTATCGAGCAATCAAAAAGTACCTTTTTTCAATAAATAAAGGGGGAAGGAAAATCCTTCTAAGATAGGGTAAGAAATCCTTTCGCCAGAAACGCCCGAAGAACTCTAGTAAGGGTGCCAACAAATGAAACGTCCCAACGGCCTCTGGCTCGAGGCTATGAAATCACAAAATAATTATGTATGACGAACCTCCAAACGAACAGCTTTGACCCTATATAGGCCAAATCATCACAAAAAATTATATTAGGATGGTGGAACGAAGGATGTTTTCTAGCACCCCACTCTCCCAACAAGGAATTTATAATATATTCCTGGCAGGGACCCCTTCGCCGGATGCATACCAAAATACTTGGAGACTTAGCGTCAGCAATTCAGCGCCAGTGCAACCCAGGGTCGACACATGAGGCTCATAAAGCCCCTACAAGGCAACTCTAAGCTCACGAAAGGTGGTCTTCACGCTAATACAAAGTTCAATGACTCAGAAACTGTCGTCCATCGCCAATCACCAAGCACTTGAAAAAGCCCAAAACTGTAAGACCCCTAACGAGTAGACTCGGCGTAACCATATCTACTTTACAAAAATAGTAATACCTCAACAGGCATGACAAACTGTAAGAACTCAACAGGCGTGCAAATTTCAAAGTTCAAGCAATACGTTGCATTTGTAAGAATACCGAAAGGGCATACCCTCGGTGTAGACGCCTGAACTGTCAATCGAAATCAAAATTGGCTACGCCTAAACACATATGATTACGGTCAAAATGGTTGATACAGCCAACTAACGCGACTCGGGGACACCCGCCCGTCGCTAAAAAAAAATCGCAAGCCACAACTTCAAATATACTTCGGAAAAAGAACCGATTAAAATAGGTTTCCTCAAAGAGGCAAAAATTATCTTCGAAAAAGTCAGCTCCAAATCACAGGGCTTCGACCTACTCAGCCTACAAGATATAAACATTCTGAGGTGCTCAAAACATCACCGACAACAACTTGAAATCGAGGTTCTTCCAGAACCGACGACGGGTTAGTAAAAAATCTTTCAAAAGGCCTTTGTGAGCGGAAAACAAAGCCTACAAAAATCCCACGGGCAAAAAATAGCGTAAGAGCCATTGTCACCAGCTAAGCAAGCCTCCGGTCCACATATGAAAAGGTCGTATGGCTAAATACAGTGTAAGAGCCATTGTCGCCCGCTAAAAAATTGACAACATGAGGATTAAAATGTGGTCGAATCGCAACCCAATTCAGAGATCAGATCCAAAATAGTTAACTATGCAAGCCTCCGGGCCATATTTGGAAAGGTCTGAACGCCAAAAAAATCATAAGACGCACTTTGTTCCAATCCAAAAATACTTACGGCTTAATCAAAGCTTAAATCGCAACGCAACTCGCAGACTAGACCCAAAATAATTAAACTACAACATGCCTAAGGGCACAGCATCAATGCCACTACCAACTAGACGAGTAAGCCCCCGAGCTTGCACCTATAAGGTCACTTCGACCCGTAGAGCAAAAGGCCATCATCATCCGCCTATGTAGGCAGGATAAAACTTTAGGGTCAATTGAAGATCGAATTGCAACGCGACTCAGAGACTGGATCCAAAGTGGATAAACTACAATGTACCTAAGGGAATGGCATAAATGCCACAATCGCCAGCTCAGACGCACGCAAAACTCAAGGGTAAATCGAGCTCAAGTCAGGTCCAGACTCAGAGACTAAGCCCTACGACGGTTAATGCATGGAAGCCTAGGGGCAAATCTGGGATCAAATCAACCAAATTGAAGCTCCATCAAGCAGAAATACAAAAGATACAAGTTGTTGGGTTCCCCCTCTTATCGCTACATATTGCCGACGAAGCACAACCCCACCCTGTGTCGAATAATGAAATATATGTATATATATATATATATACACACAGACATACACATACAACAAAGAACGTGGGGAATGATCGTTCAACTTTTTTAGGAAGTTATAACCTGGTGGTATCCTCCTCATCGTCCTCAGCATCGGAAAGTAGGAACTTGGCATCGTACTCCTGTCCTTGGGCTTGCTCGATCTCCCCTGAGAGATCAAAGCCCGTAGCATGAATCTCCTAAAGGATTGCCCTCTGGGATATGCACCTCGCATACTCCTTACTATTATTTGCACGATCAAGGGTCTTGTACAATTTAGCTTTATCACCAGCAGCGCTCCTCGAATAAGCCATCATTTTCTATCCTGCCCTGGTATTATTCATCACAACCTCGGCCCGAACATTCGTCACCTCAGTTTTTGTCCTTGAAGGCTATAATGAGAGCCTCACAAGCATCTTCACCTGAGTAGAATCATTCGCATTAACAGCTGAGTTTGCGCCTCGAGAGCAGAAGCCCCAACCTGAGCCCTTTATTTTACCTCAGAATGGGCCTTCACATGTTCCTGAAGCTCGATGAATTCATGTTTGGCTTTTCCAACCTCACCCTAGAGTTGCTCCAGCTCACCCGCCTTGTCCTTTACCTAAAACAGCAAAATACAACTGAAGACAATCACCATCTGCCCGCACATGCACAAGAGATCAAAGGGCAGGAAAGCTCAAATAAAGGCCTAAATCAAAGACCAAGCCTATTAAAACTGGGCAACAAATAGAGTCGCCAACACCTACTCACAGCAAGGATCGTGTTTGAATGTCCTCGGGCCTACCTGATCGCTTCCGAACACACAGAAATCAAACCAAAACTAGGAAGCTAGCACGCCGGACCAAAGGCGATATAGGAAGAGATACAACGGAGGTAAAACTATATATATATATATATATATAAGAATGCTTTATAAACAACAAAATACAAAATGGAAAAATCAACACTCCATCGTTAGAAGGTTACGGCCTGCTGGCCCCAGCCTTGTTCTTCATGGCATTGGCAATAAACAAACCTGGTATCATGCCTGACTACCTTCACTCATGCAAAATCCTTCTAGAAGTATGGAACCCCTGGCGTGGGTCTCTCCGAACGCCTGTTCCGGAGTTCTACGATGAACGTGTTCCTCTATAACATGTTATAGAGCATGCGAAAAGTGCGCTCTCCATCTACAAGCATGCTCTATAAACAAAACAATACTAAATGGAAAAATCAATGCTCCAGCCCTACAGGGTTCCCCATCCTTGTTCTTGATGGCAATGACAATAAACAAACTGGGTATCATGCCCTATTACCTTCACTCAAGTAAAATCATTCTAGAAGTATGGAATCCCTGGCGTAGGTCTCTCTGAATGCCTGTTCCGGAGTTCTACGATGAACGTGTTCCTCGAAGGCCCACTCTGACTTGGCTCAATCATTGGCAACATGTCGCCACTCTTCCATCATCCTCGGTCCAATTATCGGCTACAGCTTCATAATTATATCCAATCATATCGAAGATCGAAA
Organism: Nicotiana benthamiana; assembly: GCA_034376525.1. NCBI lineage: Eukaryota > Viridiplantae > Streptophyta > Magnoliopsida > Solanales > Solanaceae > Nicotiana > Nicotiana benthamiana. Next base: position 53,838,413 of record CM067338.1, read on the forward strand.
CCTACATTTTGGTACTTTAGGTATTCCGAGCTCGATCAACTCTGTCCCTAAAAGTCAAAAGGGCAAAATGATTACCACAAAAGACTCCTGCCTTACCAAAAGGTTTCTATAAAACGAACTATAATTTGTCAAGTCTCTCCCCAATAAAAGCACCTTCATAATTATGAAGCACACATCTCATCTAACAATATTCCCGCTCTTTGACGTCTCCCAAATAAGTAGCTGCTAAGGGAATGACTCGCCAGAATCACAAAAGTTGCAAACCCCGAGGACCCTCGAGGACCCTCGGGAAGCGGAAGGAACCTCACGGCTGCATATGGAAAGGGCCGGAACGAGTCAAAACCAATCAAAGGCACCGATCATCAGCACCACCTCTAGTATCGAGGTAATGATCAACCCCGAGGACTTCTGCCACAACAAGGCAGCGCCCCAGCAGACAACAGTAGCTTTACCAAATTGGCATTCAGCCTCAATAAGACTCCGCCAATGAAGGCTAGTTTACGAAGAAATGGGCGTCCCTGACAAACGCCCAAACAAAATAGATCCCGAGTAATGACCAGTACCACCCGCAACACGACTAGTTCTCCATTGAGAGATAACTTCTAGGAAGTCATAGGTGTCCCGAGACTAGGAGTCCTTAGAAAATCCCCTTCTCAAAGGCTATTAGGGTCCCTGAAGATATCATCCCCACCTTCATGCACGGAAAGGGTCCTGGCGACCCAAGGTTATTGGCTTAATTAGGGTCAGGTTCGAGAAATCAAAGAAAAACCCAATGTGAGGTTGTTTCATCAATGGCCGAGAAAAGTACTCGAAGCCAATGTCACAGTGGACGAAACAGGATCATACAATTGAGGTTGCGAAAAACATAAAGAAATACACCAAGTGTCGAAGGAATAAATCAAGAAAGTATCTTTTTATTTATAGAATGTTCACTTACAACGACCCTCAAGGTGTCCTTACCTATAGTTACATTACATATGGCTACGAAATCCCGCAGAGGATTCCTATGAAAAAGTGAAGAAGTACAAGTATTACGCATACAGCAGGAGCCTAAGGATTTAGCCTATTCATGTCGCATCTCTGTCATCATCCTCTTAAGCATGTGACCTCAAATACAATATCTTCCAAAGTCCGAACCCCTCGAGGGCCAAATCCCAATCTTCCTGGAATAGAATCTTCTAAAGAAAGGTAGGGGAGAAGAGAAAAATGATGAAGGAGAAGCCGGAAGAACGCGAGAAGTGGCTGGGTGAAAATTTTGGCTAATACGAGCTCTGACCTTACTGCCGTTTTGAAGCCACTTCCTGAGACGTTGCCTCGGCCTGCAAGGCAACAGCCGGCAGAGACTGCTAACACACCCCTTTGAATCAAAAAGGGGTGTAATCAAACCGAGAGAGGAGAAGAGCAACGGTGTATAATTCGGGCGCCCTCTTAAGTAGCAGTATATAATACAAAATGTAGTCGAGGCTAAAGGAAATCGGTCCTCTACCTCATCACCGCAGGCCAATGAGAGAAACAACAACAACAACAATAGCAACAATAACAACAACGGCATCACGACGACAGAACTTTGACCTATCAATACAGAACTGGGGGTTAGGCCACGGTACACACAACATAATATCTTGAGGCCACATGCTTCAGACACGACGGGCTGGCAGAAATTCAAGATAGTAGGAAAGAAAGAAAAGATGGATATCAAAAGAAATTTGGGTAAAAGGCCAACAATGAAATCCCCATTATTAAGGAGAGCAAAGTAATCGACGGTGCTATTACCGCCCTCGAAAAGAATAAAAGTAGGCGCAATTATTGCGTCCATAGATGTTGAACCGATATCAATAAAAGATCAAAGAAATGCCATATTTTGGGTAATCCTAGAGAAACGGGAGGCAACACGCCTCAACACCTGTAAAAAGGAGGCTACACCATCCACATGATTCTGTTATGGGGTATCCAGAAATGGAGTATCAGAATCATTTCATATCACTTCCCTTTAAGAGATGTGGAGACTATATGTACACGGTGAAATTTGGGAAACAATTTCTCCTCGACTGAATACCTCGAAGGGTGATCCCGGATGCCCGGGATCTCGGGCCGGTAATTTCCCTCAAGATCGAGCGGCACTCCGCCCTAGATAATATCGGCCAAAGCCTCAGTGAATGCAGGAATCTCTCAAGGAATGCAAACGGGATCGATCAGGATTATTAAAGTGTCTCGATATCGGCCCACACACACATCACAGTGTTAGCCGGTTGTCCCATCCTAAGAGCCTTGTTTAATTATATCTTCAATTGTTATCGCATCCGCGACAGCTCGAACTCGACCCTAGCATTGGCTCTGAGGTGCCTCATCGACTAGACACACATCCATGCAACAGGCCCTCCGTTTCGATTCTCACCCCATTTTAGCATGTACTTAACTTTAAATTCCATATTATCATCGCCAACTGCTCTAACAACTAGCTGAGGAATAGATCACCTATTTTAGAATCTCATTTACAAATTTAATTTTTGTTACCATTTTCACGATAAACATAAAAACCTAAGGGTTTATTATGTTCTGAGTCCCGGACTAATCACTAAAGTTATGCAACCAAATTTTTCGCAAATAAAGATTGAATGAAATTCAACACGAGCCAAAAATGAGCCAAAGAGATCCTTTAATATTTTCAAGAGAGGGTTACGAAATATATTTACAACATCCACGAAGGATCCTTACACAGGAACAAAGAAGCAAAAAACAAAAGCCACGAACCTAATCTACTTTTAGGGCCACAGCCTTGAGAGTGGCATCTTCGCGAACCTACCTCCCGGGAACCCCTTTTTGATCTTTCGAAATATTTGCGTGCTTGAAGAAATTTAGGGCAGAAAACCCTCGATAAATGTTCTTAGCGACGGGGATTGAGCATTCTATTAAAAATTTGGGCAAAAATCCATCAAAAACGAGCATTAGGGAAGACAAGTAGATGTAGCTTTACCTTCTATCACAAGAAAAAAACAAAAAAATGTTTGCAAGATACACGAGCAACGATCGAAGAACATTCATTCCTTGGGACGTTGTACCGGTATATGATGCAAGCGTTAGTAAATAATAGTGCAACCTCACCCGGTGGAAAGCAAAAGGAATGAAGTGCCACAACAAATTGAAGTTAAGAGAGATGAGCGGCAGGGTAAAGTTTAAATATTTTCTAATCCGAGAAGGATTATGCGCCCTTCCCTCATTGTCTCGAATCGTAGCTTTGGCAAGGGGAGCCTCGGAAAAACTCATAAATTTGCTGCTATGTGACCAAGAGGTTGCAGGTTCGAACACAGGAATCAGATGATTGTAGAAAGAAATAAAGAAGGGAAAGGATCAAAGTAGATGAAATTTGAAACGGGTACAGTGCTTTGTTCAATAGAGCAGCCTCAAATTTATATAAATGTGACGACGGTTCGGATGCGCAAGAGGACGACTAGTGCTGGCGTGCATTTGATGTTTTGGGGAAGCTTGATGACATAACAATTTTGATTACTTCAAAAATCTACGTCACGATCATGACATCGCCATTAGAGGCTCGGGGAAATCAAGGTTCGAATCATTTCTTATCATCTTATTCTAAGATATAAGGGGACTATCTGCATACGGTCAAAATCATATGCCTCTAATTTATGGGTTTGAAGTTCTGTCCTAGGCCTGAGTCCGGGCGAGATCGAGTTTGATATCAGTGGATCAAACTCGATCTCGAAGATAAAGTGCACTCGTAGATAGGAGTTTGAGATACCGAGGCCAAGTATGATCGACCCCGAAATAGTACCATTATCAATTTGTAATAAAATAAACTTAATTCATGCCACGTCCCAAAGATCATGGCGCAAAACCCATAATAGGATTGTAAAATTCTGTACTAGGCGGTTAGAAAGTTGTACCAAGAATATTCCTTACTATAAATAGAAATATACCTTATTTAGATAATCTCCTATTATATAAAGGGGACCAAAATCATTTGTAACATTATCTTATCATTGAGCAAAGTATATACTCTCTATTTTTTGCCTACTGTTTGTCACAACTGTCCTTTAGCTTTATTGTCCTTACTTTTCTTTTCTGACTTAATTGTTCTTATTTCCTTACGCCAACTCGAGGTCATTAAGCTTGAGGTCACTACCGCTAAGTAAAATTAGTTTGATTCAATTTTATTTTTCATTTATACTTCATTTTTCTTAATTATTAATTGAAATTGACTAAATCACATATCTTTAAAACCATAAATCAAATTTAGTTGTTACTCGTATTTTAGAGGTAAACAATGATACGATCTATAGAACTCTCAACTACAACCCTTATATATAGATCCCAAATAGTCATAAACCTATAAGAAAAAGGTTTCCAAATCAGAATGTTTACCGTAAAAATGGTAATATCAATTAAATTTGTTGATGGGACTCTAAAAATATGTGATCTATTTCTATACTAGTTGTTAAGCAGTTGATGCTAGATATATGAAGATAAAAGATGAAATGTGAGCTAATATGGAATTATAATCGAACCAGGGGGTTTAGCTATCCGAGCCTTTGACGGGCCAATGCTGGACCTCGAGGTTAATGCATGGGCTCAAGCTCGATCTATCGAGGATATTTGAAGAAGGGCTAACAGTTAGGATGTATTTTTTAGCGGCTCTTTATGGCCTGTGAGAAGAAACAAATGAAGAACAAGCATGAAGTCAACAAATAAGGGCAATAATATCGAGAGAGTGAATCCGAGAGGAAAAGAGAAAGAGTTGTTGTTTATCTCATGTAGAATAGTCCGAGCGACCACCGGAGTTTACAAAATGGCAAGGATCCTCTTTATATAGGAGGAGAATTCTAAGATAGCGCGAAAATCATTCATTACAAAGATATGGAGATACGACAGCAAGATGTGACACCATGATATAGGTTCTGGGCAGGCAGGCTTTATCTGACTTAGTCGCGTGCCCTAGGAAATTTGCATTTTTACTCTAGCCTCGAGAGATATTCCCTTCAGTTTGGAACTCAAGGAGATTCGAGGTGTTCTTCTGAAAGATATTAATAGCAAGAATTTGGACCCTCAGATTTCGTCGCATACAAATAGTCTCCACGTTTCCTAGAATGAAGCGATGGGAAATGATTGTTGATACCCAACTTTTCCCCATGTTTTTCTGTAATCAAAATATTCCCAAAATAGCTTATAGATACAAATATAAGCATCCAATAAAAGTTTGGTATTTTTCTACATTTTTTCAAGTATTTTAAAACCAATTTACGACTTAGTTTGTACTATAAAATCCAATATTTAGTCTCAAATCTTGTTATTTTACTAAGTAATTTATTTTATTCTCTCATTTACAAAGAAAATAATTTATGTAATTTTTTTACAGAATTTTACGAGGCCATTAATTATTTCTAAATTAAAATTGCACAATATTGCAATTTTAGCACATTTCTCGATTTAATAAGTATTTTAACCGCAAAATCATTCCCAATATTTTTAATGGATACCTAAATATATTTTATTGACTCAGTATTTTAATTTAAATTTTATAAGGGCATTGCTATTTTATAAAAAAATAAAACAGGAGAAAAGTGGCTATTTAAATGGTAGCCCTTTGTATTTCAATTTTAACTGAAATCAGCACCCCCCCCCCCAATTACCTGACCCAATTCAAATTTACCCGACCCAGACCCATCTAAACTAACCCGCCCTAGCTCTCTTTTAATAGTGACCATTGATCAATCAGATTAACGGTACACGTCTAACCTACCATAATTAAACCCCAAATACCCCCCCTAACCCTAACCATTTCCCAAACCAGCCGCCCTTGTATCCTCCTTTACCCCCAAATGCTCTTTAGCCCTCCTCAAACCCTAGTTAGTTCCAACGCCGATTCACCGGCATCTATGGCGTTTCAAGCCCTCAAACGTCTATATTTGTCAATCCTCACCTCTCCTGGTCCTTGGGTTCGAGATGGGAGTCCCGTCTCAAGGGATATTGAACCATAGGTCCTCCGATTTGAAGATCTACAGCCGTGTCCGGCCTTTTCCAGCAAGCCATGAGGCTATGGGCTCTTTGCCGACTCCGACGAGTCCATTCCAAGATTTTCTAGATCCTTCGAGACCTTTCTCTGAAACCCTAATTTCTGGTGGTTCTTCTCTGTGTTTATCTTTACAATATTCTCTAAGCTCTAGTTAGTCTCTAAAATTTTTAGTACTTCTCGACTTTTCTTCGCCTGTTTTGTTTTCAAACTGTTCTTCTTCTAAAATTTAGGGTTCCCAGGATTTCTCTAATTTCCTTGATTTCTTAGCTTTATTTGATCTACTGTGTGTTCTACTCTAGTCCTTACTTTGATTCTGAGTATTTTCTACTATGGATCTAAGGCGTTTTGCTTTACAGATTATTTTCTAGGGTTTCGAGTTAATGCGTTCTATGCTTTCAATCATGATGTTCTGCTTTTTTGTTCATCTTCATCTATGATATTCCTTATGCTCTATATGTAATGGAAACCCTAAGTTTTAAGGGGGTTTTCCATTTTCTCTATGTGAAACCTAGCCGCCTCTAATTCTCGCTTGTGTGTTTTTGCTACATGTTATTATACTACTTCCAGTTTATGCATGCTCGAATCTATTTATCTTTTTATATTGTCACATTTCCCCTTTTCTGAAACACCCTAATTTGAGAAAATTGATTTTGTACAGTTTGTTTGATTCTCTAATTGGACATGTTTTCTCACTAAGTTCAAATAAGCTAGTATCTATAATCCCTTGATTTTCTAGGTAATGGACCTGCCTTATGTTTTCACCCGTATGAATTTTCAAATTCTTTACACGTATTTGCCCTATATTATGTGATTGATACTTGATTTTCTTTCCAAAAATAAACTAAAGTTTATTTACCTCATGCTCGTTCCTTAATTAAGGGAAACCTTCTAATTAAGTGTTTGTGATTGATACTGATTGATTTTTTTCTTGCCTTAGTGCTGCATCTTTTTCAAACCAGAAAACGCCTTCACCTTTTCTCACTTCAACACACACTGATACACGAATACTCTTTAAGTTCACTCACTAAAAAGCTCCCTTTTCTGTTCTATAATCTTCTCTGTCACTTGCTCTATTTCTAGAGTTAGCCAGCTGAAAGTCAAGGCTAGCTATAAGGATCAGTCTTTGCTTTGAGACTCAAGTTTGCAACTGGTAGGCTCTTAATATACACTACCAGTCTCTAAACTACCTGTTTACTTAATCTTGTTCTTTTGCCTATTGATGTTCAGTTGAGTTAATTGCATGCTTAACCCCATTTCCCTTTTCCCTTGTGTGCTTGTGTATTTCAGTGTAAGTTTTTAGCATGTTTAATCCCCTTCCCCCTTCCCCTTGTCTGTTATGTTTAGGTTCAGCATGTTAATCCTTCTTCCTTTTCCCTTTTCTGTTTATGTTCAGTATCTCATTTAAGTTTCAGTATGTTTAAATCCTTTCCCCTTCCCCTTGCTTTTTTATTGTTCATTATTATGGTTTGAGTTCCTGTACACCACTTTCCCTTGAATCCTTTAATTTAGTCCTGTGTTTTCCAAGAATTCTTATGTGACTCCCCTTTCCCTTAGCCCCTGTTTGTATATGAGTGTGTTGTGGATTAGGCTACCACTGCATTGCCACTACTAGTTTAAAACTAAGGTTGTTAACAGCCTATACTCGAAGTAATCCCGTTCCCCATCCCATATATTATGTTTTTGAGCCTTGACAAAGGCATGTTGGTGTCCTAATCACCATACAGGCCCTAGTCTGACTTGTTTTAAAGTCTGCTCTTGCTTGTTAAACCATGTAAGAGGTTATGGGTGTGCCAGTCTCACTTCATGGCTAGGTATGACCACCTCTTACATTGGTCTTCCTCTAATTCCTCACTTTTACACTTATTCTTAGTTCTTTATGTCCTACCCCCCATCTGGTAAGCCATGCTTAGGGACCTTGGAGTCTCCTCTGAACTTGGATGCCTTGGGGATGGTAATTCCACACTTGCACTACTCCAATTGATTAGAGTGTAAGCATTGCCTGGGTCTCCATGAAAGCCTTTGGAACTTTGTAACACTCTAAAGAGAAAACCTCGGATTTGGGAGCCTGGATTTGGTAAAAGGCACATGTTGGACATTAAATTTGCTTTGCGCTTTTTCGGGCCTGTTGTAGTATTGATGTTTACTTATTTCCTTTAATGTTATTTTTTCTGTCCAAATTTTTGTGAGAAATTTGTATAAAACAGCTTGGGGATATGGGAGGGGTTTACTCTCTTGCATCCACTAGAAATCATGTTTACACTCTTGCATCAATTAACGGTAGAAATCATGTCGATAAGGCTTGACATTATTGCACAATATCATATAGATACCATGTCTATAAGGCTTTACATAATTGCATAAATATCATATAGGTGCCATGCACATAGGCTTTACTTTCTTGCATCAATAGCATATAGATACCATGCCCATACGCTTTACTTTCTTTCACCAATATCATATAGATACCATGCCCATAGGCATTACTTTCTTGCATCAGTAGCATCTAGATGTCATGTCTATAAAGCTTTACATTGTTGCATCAATATCATATACATACCATGTCTATAGGATTTACATTATTGCACCAATATCATCTAGATATCATGTCTATGGGGTTTTACATTATTGCATCAATCTCATATAGTTACCATGTCTATAGGGTTTTACAGTGTTGCATCAATCACATAGATACCATGTCTATAGGGCTTTGCATTCTTGTAATTTCGTATAGAAACCATGCCTATAGGTTGCATTCTTATAATCTCGCCTAGAAAACATGCCTATGGGGATGTCTAAAATGCTAGGCAAAACATTAGGTCGTCTAAATACGTGTAAAGCAGTAACAAAAGGGCTAATAAGCATGTCATGAAGGTCCAAACTCGCCCAGTGCTTAAAACATTTCAGTTCAGTTCGTCCCTAAGTCTGTCTACTTTTAAATCGGGCCCAGGTCTGCCCCTTTCACATTAATCTATACCTGTAATGTCTTTTAAAAATGTTAAATTTGTGGTTTCAGCTACTTCGCCCGCCTAAGTTTAATGCTTTAAGGTCTTTTAAACTTTTCTTCTTGCATCCCCTTTTGTATTCAAATTTTTCGGCTGAATGTAAGCCATTTCTATACTCTTCTACAACTTCAATTTTCTTTTCAACAGACTCGCGTCTGAAACTAATGTTTTTCCTCTAAATATCAACTGATTTCTAAATCTTGTCAACTCCTAAAGTAGGCTCGGGGAGCTTGAAGCAGATTTTCTATCAAACTGTTATGTGTTAATCTAATCTTCCCGCTCTTTTAACCTCTTTTAAAGACAAAATCAGTATTTGAAGTCATGCTAAACTAGTTGTTGTAATGTTAAGCTTTTGACTGTCTTATTTGCATACGTCTTATATGCTACATGTTTTGACTGTCGTTCAAGTATTTTTACCTTTGAAACTCCATATATATCCTATGTCTCCCTCCCCATTCTTAGGATTAGAAGTCCTAATACCCCGTGACTAACAGGTTGGGACGGGTATTAGCATGTAATAATTAAACGATACCAACGCGCTTAAATACCTTAATGGGGTGGGAAGGGTAGAATATGGAGATGATGACCGGTGCGCTAATGCCATATGCAATCCCTCATTGAGGAGTGTGTGCAGGGTATTGTACTGATGTGATCAATATTATAGTTAAACTGAGGACGCTTCTATCTTTTATTTGATTTATTTAAATGTTTTCCTGTAGAGACGTTTTTTTTTCAAATCAATCCACTTTTATTTTCAAATGTATGCCCTTCCTTCTTCTATTAAAGCTTTCAAAGTTGTTTGAATGTTACATGTAAATCTTATTTGTCTATTTGCTCTATGTCTTCATAAAGTCACATTAGCACAGCCGGGAACCACACTAGTGGATCTTGAGGGGTGCCTGACACCTTCCCTTCAAGATAATCTCAAGCCCTTACCCGAACTCTGGTTTTTTTTCAAAATACCCCTCTCATCTTTAAAAGTGTCCTAATGCACTATAATAATTAGGTGGCGACTCTTCAAATTCCATAACCCAATTCCCAAACGGGAATGAGAGATGTTTTGCACATAATATCGTAAAACTCGATTTTGCTTTTTTTGAAAAAGGGGGCGTCAACAATGATTCTGATGTCAGACTCCCCAAGCTTCCCATGATGATTTCATGCTGATGACGCAACCTATGGCATGTTTTTTCACGTCATTATAGAGAAATATGACGCAACCAATGCTCTTTTTTGCTTCTATGTAGAGACCCTTTGTTGGGTTTGTAATCATATATAAGGACCCCTTGAGGGCCGTTGTACGAAAATGTTTATGAATATAAAGATATTTCTTGACTTCTGCCCTGGTACTTTCCATATTCTTTTATATTTGTGGGAGTTCGGAATGTACGCCTGTATTGGCGATTGTCAATATCTGACTGAGATGCGGGCATTCCTTCCGGTATTTGGTTGATAGAAATGGCTCTTTTTTGAGCTCGCAGTGGTTCCTCGAACCAAGCCTGAAGCAGTATGATAGACTCGGCTCATCGAGACCCTCGAGTCTCATGAAGATAGCACATCGAACCTTGAAATTTTTTAGAGTGGTCTTTGAGTGAAGGTCAGCTTTTGGCACCTGGAGATTTACTTTGAATGTGATGTAGATAACCTTGTAAGGCATTGTAGATAGGTCCCTGAGGAGGGGTTACCCATATTTAGGAGGTGTTCCGAGGTTGAGCCTTCATGGACGGAGCTCGAAGTACTTACATTTATTCTTGAAGGAACTTTCAAGGTCGGATACCCTTTCGGACCCTATAATAATGCTCAATGCTCTCTAGAGCCCTACTTCCCTTCTTAGAAGATGTTCGTGAGATAGGGTATCATATTGAGATTGGAGGCAATACTGCTGGCTTGTTAATGTCAAACTTCTTGCTGATAGAGGTCCTCGAGGTCGGGTACTACCTCGGGACTTGAGATGATGACGTTGGCTTCTTAGAGCATGTATTCTTCTTGATGGAGGTCCTTTAGGTCGGGTACCGCTTCAGTACTGAAGATGACGTTGTTGGCCTTTTGAAGCTCATATTCCTTTTGTTGGAGGCCCTCAAGTTCGGGTACCACCTCGGATCTCGCATAGAAGTTATTGACCTCCTGGGCCTATCTCGGTCAGGCAGACTGTTGTTGTATTCCGACATATATATGGGGTTTCTTCCGCTTCTTCAGAGATGCCATTGTTTTAGGTAGCTATACTTCCATTTCGGCATTTATCCCTTCACTACCTTATCATTATAGTGTTTGTGTAGGTTCTCGGTTTAGCTCTCAAGTCTTGTCGTAGCCATGGCTGCTAAGTCAGGGCCTTCTCGGCTAAAAGGTGAGAGTTCCACTCCTAGCGCTCAGGATCCATGGGAGTTTACCTTGAAGACTATGTCTTTGATAAGAGAGGAGCACCTTGGGTTGATGAGGAGAGACTGCGGATGGGGCGAGGGGGAATCTTATAGGTGCTTCCCCCGGATGAGGGTATCACGGACCTTACCGATGGGTTTCTGAACGTGTACTTGTACCCTTTTGCACTGGGTCCCCTTGATAGGGTCGTGCTCGATTTCAGTTTAAATTATCGAGTTACTTTGGTGCAGATACATCCGTTATTTTGGCGAATAATGTTGATGATGAGGTTCTTTGCGAAGAAGGAAGGGCTTGAATTCACGCTCAATCATCTTGCCAGGCTGTACCAAAACATTCATCATCAAGGTCTGCTAACCTTGCGGTGTCGTTCGTCCACGCCCTTCATTATTTACGATGAGGAATATGGAGATCAAGAGTGTATTAGTCAGTTTGTCCGAGTCCAAACGGCTGACGATATTCTCGTGGAGCTTATGTTATTCCTTGAGGAATGAAATTACGCTCGTGAGTGGAGCGTCTCGTGCTTTCTCATATTTTCTCATGGTGGAAGCTAACTTCGTAATTGTGTTTCCTCATTTTTTACAGTAAATTCATGGGCGCCGGGCAAAGTTTCTAATCTGCCTGATTGGGTCAAAGAGTTGGCGACCCATTCGATTTATGGCGAGCTGTGTTCAAGGGGAAGATGGGAAGCAAAATATCATGGTCTGTGTGTATAGTGCCTTTTCCTTGTCCCTCACATATTTGGGAAGATATTTTTTTCCTTTTCATGTATTAATATTGCCGTTGTAGGTATCAGAGGGTCTCCAAGGGCGAGGTTGTGCTCCTCCCAATAGGGGAGATGTTACCAGCTTCCGAGCTAAAGGATGAAATAATTAATGGGATATGCATTTAAAGTGCGATAGCTCTCACAGCAGCGCGAAATGAGAGTATGAGCCTACTGCACCCGAAGCTTTTGGTTCTGGAGAGGTGATTCCTCCGAGCGATCGTGTTTTTACCGGGGTTGATTCTTCTAGGGCCTAGGGGACTAGATTAAGAGAGATGTGCTCGTCCTTCGAGGAAGTCCGCCGACTTCACTTTGCAGTGAACATTGACATAGGCCTTCCAAATCTCGCCTTTTCCCTTCCTTATCAAGTTATTCTTTTGCAGGCCTTTGACTCGCTTAGCTCTAAACTGCTCCATCATGGGGCTAGGCTCCGAAAAGCTTTGGATGAGGGTAGGTCCCTTTGGCTCCTTTGCGAGAAGAAGGATGTTGAGTTGGCACCCTGGCAATACGAGTCATATCAGAGCTTGAATTACGAGAGCGATTTGATAGAGCAGGTAACTTCCTATCCCAAGTAAGTATATGTTTGGCTTTTTGACTTTTCAGGTTAACTCTTCGCCTATCCTGACTGCAGAAAAAGAAGGAGGCCCTAGAATGCCTTAGGGATGAAGCCAACCGAGTTAAGAATGATTGTGGCGAGCTAAGCGCTCGGGCGCAGGCTCAAGCATCAGAGGAGAAAGGTGTCTTTGCTAAAGTTCCTACCTTCGACGTCTAACTCCGCTTAGCTAGCGAAAAATCTTCAGTTCAAACGGACATGATCACGAAGCTTGAATCTGAACTTTTTAAGGTGATGGCTGAGATCGTTGATGCTCGAACCAAAGCAGAACTAAGTCAGACTAAGGCTAATCAGGAGATAGCAATTTTTTTGAAGGAAGTTACCGATGGCCAAGCCGTGACGAAAAGGGTTCTCGATGGTGAAGAGAGGATCAAAGAATATGCTTGTTGCAGATATCGAAAAAGGGTTCTCCAGGAGATCAGTGTAAGTGATTTTGTTCTCTCAGAAGAGTTGGCGCGAGTGAGGGCGGCTGAGCGTGGTGCTCGGTCACTCTTGTCCGATGCAGAGGAAGGAAAAATGAGGCTGGTGTGTCGTAGCCCTCAGGGGTAAGGCATAGATATTGCCAATTTGTCTGCGATATTTTTAGAGCGTGCTTATAAATGGATAATGCACTTTTTCAGGTATGTAAATAAAAGAAAACTTGAGCTTTTATTTCTTCTGTGCTCCTTTCTGCTTCGCTTCTGACCAGGTGGATTGGTTTCAAAGTTGGTGAGAATCCTTAGATTTGTGATATGGCCCTCGGCTTGTACGCGGTCGGTCAATGCGACCTTTAGTGTAATCTAGCATTATAGCTTTTATGCTCTTGCTCAACTGTTTTGGGTTTAGTCTCCGAGTCGGGCTTTGACACGAGATCATTCGACCCTCAAGCTTTTGTGTTTGCATGGGCTGGTGATAATGGAACTTACGCTTTTCCCTCGGGCATTTGTATTTTAACTACTTTGGGTTCATCTTCGAGTCAGGTTTTTACTCGAGCACAATTGGCCTTCAAGTTCTATATTTGCGTGTCCTGGCAACAAAGGCTCTTATGCTCTGGGCCGAAGTGACCTTTTATATGCACGACCCTGATGCTCACTAAGCTGGCGACAATGGCTCTAATGGTTTGCACTTAGGCATGTATAGTTAATTGTTTTTGGTCCAGTCTGCGAATCGGGTTACGACTCGAGCTCATTTTGACCCTCAAGTTTTCAAATTTTAAGCTAGCGATAATGGATCTTACAATTTTGGTCGTTGCAAACTATTAGTGTGTATGGCCCTGAGCTTATTAGGCTAGCGATAACGGCTCTAACTTGCTTGGTCGATGTGACCTTTTATGTAGGCTTTATTTTCCTCCTATTAAGGACTTTTGAAATAATTTTCCCTAACCCGTTGTCAGTTCGAGAAGCACCTAGATTTCAAATCGTTTACAGTGATGTTTGAGCATATTGGAAGTTTTGGCTCATACGTCGGGTAGCTCGAAGCCTTATGATTTGGCACTGATATGGTCAAAGCTCTTATTCGCGTCGAGGGTAGCATGTTTAACCAGTTAATTTTTTTAAGTAGATTTGAAGTAATGGCCTATGACTTTGTAGCGACAAGCAGGAGTCCCCGAGTCACGTTAATTCGGCAGGTACAGCCGTACGACCATAGTTATTTGTGTTTGGCCAGAGCCATTTTTGGTCCAGAGTGTAGTATTTTAGGCGTCAATATTGAGGATATGCCTTTTTAGGGGTCTTAAAAATTCGATATATAGCCTAAATTTCAGGATCAAGTTTATGCATGTACTAAGGTCTTACAAAATTTCCATGCCGTTTGAGGTCTTAGAGTTTTTTTTGTACTTGGTACAAGTATGATTCATGCCATGCTTGAGGTCTTATGATCTTTTCATGTCATTGAGGTATTACAGATTTTTCATGCCATTGAGGTCTTACAGTTTTTTACGTTTTTGAGGTTTTACAGTTTTTCATGTCATTGAGGTCTTACAGTTTTTTCATGCCGTTGAAATCTTAAATATTTTTTCATACCGTTGAGGTGTTACACTTTTTTCATGCCATTGAGGTATTATAATTTTTTCATGCCATTGAGGTCTTACAGTTTTTTCATACCGTTGAGGTCTTACAATTTTTTCATGTCGTTGACGTCTTACAGTATTTTCATGCCATTGAAGTCTTATAGTTTTTTTCATGTTGTTGAGGTCTTACAATTTTTTCATGCCATTGAGATCTTACATATTTTTCATGCCATTGAGTTTTACAGATTAGTTGTTGCCTTATGTAGGTCTTACGAGACTGAGTCTGCCCGCTCAAGGTCTTATGGCCTTGTGTTTTTATGAGTCAATAGAGGTGGCACTTTGATGGCAGTCCTCGAGTCAACGAGAGTTTCTTGACTCATGAGCCATTCTTTACAAGGTTGCATTGCTCGTCGAGGCCTTACGATTTTGGAGATCACGACCCTGTGGCCGTGCATTTTTCTTTTGATATTTCGATGCTAGTCCCCGAGTACTCGAGGTACTTTTGGTGTTGGAGATGTTTTGCAATTTCCACGTTGCCTTATCTGAGGTCATAGTATTTCGGAGTCTCCACCCCGATGCTGTTTAAGTGTTGAATTGTTGATGCTAGTCCCCGAGTGGTGCGGACGTTTACTTTTACGAAGGTGCCGCACCTCTTTTTAAGCGTGGAATGTCTTGACAAAAGATATTCTTCGATTATTTGATACAAGTGTACATGTATTCGACGTCGGGAACCTGGCTATATGGACACGGTCCTTTTGACCGTTTCGCCCGGTACATTATTTTCGTATAGAGACCCTGTTTGGCATTTATTGTTATTTTTAAGGGGGGATGCCCCCAGTGTTTGAAGTTGATTGCAAAAGAAGCCTCGAGCATTTGTTGAGTTTTCCTTTGGTAGCATGCATATGTTGCCTCGTTAAAAATGTTCCCGGTAAAACCCCTTTTCAGGATAAAAACTCGGTCGAAAGAAAAGCGTATAACGGATGCTTTAAAACCTTAAGATCTTCAAGCTGGGTTAGCATTTCTGACAGCTTCGATCGGATGCCTGCATAAGGGTTAGTCTAAAATATGAAATGAAAAGGGAGATGCCATAGCTTAATGTGAGACGCATCGGCGATGTTTAGAGGATCTAATAGGTTACAAGTACCTTGGGCACAAGTTCTTTTCTCTCGAACCCATAGATAGTAAAAGAAGAGAATGAAAAAAAGAAAAGAACCTGGTACTCAAAGCTGACAAAAATGACTCAATTGAAAAAGCGTAGAATGAACAGTTGAGGAAACAGGTCCTCACTACTTCCCGAGAAGACTGTATGAAGTTAACTCTCCAGCAGGAAAGTTGCTACCTGCACACGCTACTGCACAGGAACAACGCAACAGTCACTTTTTGTTGAAGGCTCTTTACTTGCCTTGCTTATGTTATTGTAAGTGATGTCACATAAACACAATCAAGGAAGGTAATACACCTTAATTTATGAGAGAACCAAATGAAGGACCGAAAGCATGGCTGGTACAATCATTCAAGTTGATCGACTCAAGATAATCTGGGAAGGGTGCCTTCAATATCAAAGGAACCAGATTAGGGACCTTATACCTTGATGTTCCCCTAACAGAAGAATAAGTCAACAGTACAGCTTGAGAGCAACAGCAGAAAGTGACTGCTTACAACTGTACACGTAACAGTTCTTCAAACAGTGCACGAGTCACTTCTCATTGAGAAAGGGCATATAAACTTGGTTCAAGACACAAGACCTCCCTCTCCTAGAGTTGCAAAATTAGAATCGGAAATACTAGATCTCATAAGTTCAAGAACAACCTCTTTCAGGAACAAAGCTGCTTCGACCTCAATGACCTGATCCAAATCAAAGATATCTTAAGTACTTAGGATTGTTGAGTAATTGTTATTTTTTTCTTCGTTGTAACTACTATCTAGCTTTCTTAGATGATGTTTTTAGGAAACCCAAAATCACAAACCCTCTAAGTTTGTGTCTTGGCTAGTGTTAGTCGAGTTGTACAGTCTTTGTAACTAGAGAGTTACAAAGTAGCTTCTAATAGTGTTATTACAAGTTAGAGTGAAAATCCTTTGTTGTTGTAAAGTGACAAAGTGGCTTGTGGTGAGAGCATCACAAGTTAGTTAATGTGTTTGTAACTAGGGAGTCACAAAGTGGATTATGGTAAGAGTACCACAAGTTAGTTGAACTCTTTGTAATAGAGTTAATACAAAGTGGCTTATAATAGTGGTTTACAAGTTAGTGAAGTGGAAATCCTACAATGTAGGTCATGGTTTTCGTCCCCTTGAGTTGGGATTTTTTCCACGAAAAAATCTTCTATGTTCCTTATCCACGTGGATGGCACCGCTCTCACGAACTTTATCCACGCCCATCCGAATAAGGCGTTATACCTCATGTATCCTTCGAGGACATGGAATCCGTCAATTTGGGTCGTGCCGGCCACGGTGACTGGGAGGATGATTTTTCCTTTTGTTGTTTCACTTGCCATATTGAATTCGTTAAGAAATCAAGTGGAGGAAATGATTTGGTCGAGCAGTCTGAGCTGCTCTATCACCCTCGACCTGATAATGTTGGTCAAGCTACTTGGATCCACGAGTACACGTTTTATTTGAAAAGAGTTTATAAGGAAAGAGATTACCGGTGCATCGTTCTGAGGTTGAGAGAAGGTATTGGTGTCCTCTTCACTGAATGTGAGGGCATCCTCAGGAATATATCCTAGGGTCCGCTTTTCTCTGGTGATAGATATTTTTGACCTTCTCATTACGGGTTCCTGCTGGGCATCGACGCCTAACATGATCATGTGGATGACATGTTGTGGCTCGTTTGCCTCATTCTTCATGGTCACCTCTCTTTCTCGGAACTGATTTTTCCCTCGATCACTAAGTAATTCCCCGAGATGCCCTTTGTTATGTAGTCGAGCTACATCCTCTCATAGTTGGTGGCAATCATCGATCCTCTGGCCGTGCATGTTGTGAAACTCACACACTAAGTTGGATTCCTTTGTGAAGGATCCGATTGTATAGGCCTGGGCCGCTTGGCTTCTCTTTGATGGAGAACACGATGTCCGATATATCGACGTTGAAGTTCTATTCAGACAAGTGAGGTGCACATATTGGCCCTATGTTCCTATCAAATCTGTCTTTATTGATGAGTCCTCGAGGATCCTGCCTCGATCTATTCTCCGATCATTGCGAGGTGGCTTATGCCACGTGCATCTGATATCTTTCTTTGTTTGGTTTTGGTTCCGTCACCAGGAGCATGCTTGGGTATACT
The DNA here is from genome assembly GCA_034376525.1 of Nicotiana benthamiana. Taxonomy (NCBI): domain Eukaryota; kingdom Viridiplantae; phylum Streptophyta; class Magnoliopsida; order Solanales; family Solanaceae; genus Nicotiana; species Nicotiana benthamiana. The sequence continues at coordinate 53,856,456 of CM067338.1, forward strand.
GAACTCGAGGAGGCTCCCAACTATTCGTCCTCGGCTCTGATTTGAAACTACCGAGCTTCGTTCATTCAGACCTAGAGTGAAAGCCTGCACTGCCCCAATTGTTAGAGGCTGGCGGTAGCTCCATCCGTTCCATTTGAAAGCGAGACATGAATTCCCGCAGCATCTCGTTCTCCCTTTGCTTAATTTTGAAAATGTCGCACTTGCTCACCGTTACTTTGATGGCACCGGCATGTGCCTTTACAAAGGAGTCTGCTACCATGGAGAATGAATCTATGGAATTAGTAGCCAAGCTGTGATACCACATCTAGGCCCCCTTCGAGAGTGTTTCTCCGAACTTTTCCAGCAATAGGGACTCAACCTCATAGTTCATTATATTGTTGCGCTTTACCGCGCAAGTGTAGTCGGTAACGTGTTCATTGGGGTCCGAGGTCCCATTGTAGTTTCGGGAGATCCGGCATTCTGAACTTCCTAAGAATGGGTTTCGGAGCCGCTTCTTAGGGGAACGGCCTTTGTATGAATTTCTTTGAATCCACACCTTTCAGGACCAAGGGTGCACCCGGGATCTGGTCGACCCTTGAGTTGTAGGTCTCGACCTTCTTATCATTGACTCCTATCGTTTTCTCACCGATTCAATCCTTTCGGTGAGGTCCTCGAGCAATTTTACGATGGCAGGCACGACTATCTATCCATTATTGCTCGATCCCTCAGGTACCTATTCTGGTGGCTTTGCAGTTGAGCAATCGCTAACTCTTGTGCCTGCAACATTTCGAAAATAGCATGAAGGCTAACCTCACATTCCACCCTAACTAGGGTTTCCTATGCTTCTTGTCGTCCCCCTTGGTGTATGCTCCTGTAAGTGTGGAAGCTTATGTCGATGTACTAGGTGTCGTGTGAGACCGCATCCATAGGGACTGGCTCCGGTGTGTTCCCAGTATTTAGTTGTGGCACAACAATGCCTAGAATAACCACGTCGTTCTCTCCATGGTCCTCAAGATTGTTATTTTCGTATTTTGACCTGAAATTTGAAATCTTGGAAAAGAAAAAAGAATGAAAGATAACTTACGTTGTGTAACGAAACCAACAAGAAAATAATTACTATTATTTTTAGCTCCACAGTGGGCGCCAAATTGTTTATCGTGAAAATGGCAATAACAATTAAATTTGTTGATTGGATTCAAAAAGTACATGATCTATTTTTATGCTTGTTAAGCAGTTGATGCTAGATATGTGAAAATAAAAGATTAAATGCGAGCTAAAAATTGAACTATAATGGAACGGGGGGCTTTAGCTATTCTCTTTAGCTTGGGCCTTGACGAGCTTCGAGGGAGGGAACACAGTCACAACTTCACGTCCTCGAGGCCTCGAGGTGTTCTTCTGAAATGTATTAATAGCAAGAAATTGGACGCTTTGATTTTGCCGCATACACCGAAAAGACAATTAATTTTCTTTTTTCAAATTTATTAGAACAATGAGTTTTCCCAAACTTATAGGAATGATTATGAGTTTTCTAAAAATACAAGGAAATCATTAAGTCACAAATAACAGTATCAACTTATAATAGTCGCTTAAAGTTCTTTGTACTATCAAATGCAACGAATTAAATTCCCCCCAAAAAAATATGTAGAAGATCTACTTGTATTATTGCGCGTTTAATGTCCATTTAATGAGTGAACCGAACATTCTGTTAAGAGAGGGACATGCTTATTCATATGCAATAATGGTGGTAGAGTGAGAGTAATTAAACCAAGTGAAAAATAGTACTACAAGTAGTAATTGTGGTGGGTGGGGAGAGGAGACAAAAGAATGCAGCCTCAGCCTCCAATATTACGCCGGATATCGCCGCATCCGTAAATTCTCTGCCGCCCGGACTCAAATCAAAGCCTCCAAAGAAATGCTGCTTAATTCAGTGCACGCGCAATCTGCTTTTTCCACTTCTTCTTATCCCTTTTTTTGCTCATGGGAACTGCCACAACATGTCTTTACTTTAGGTGGACAATCTCATTAATTTTTTACATCCTATTTACGGATGCTTTCTTATACTTTACCACTGTTACTTGTTTCTCTAGTATTAATTTCTCCTATATTCCATTGCAGGCTGGTGAGTGAGTTTGACTTGGTGTGTACAGGTACTGGTGACACAAGTACATGTCTTTTCAGTAATTGGCCCACGTGCTTTACTCTTGATTTAGTAGCTATATTTAATGAAGTTAACTTTAATACCAGACACTTCAAAATATTTATTAGATTTTGTCCTAATTAGGGCTTATTATATAAAGTTATTTCTAGCTACTTTTAATAATCTGGTAACACAAATAACTAATTACACAAGTAAAGTATAAAATTTGACTATTTATCTAGCCGGATAAAAATGATCTTGTGGAAACCAGTAACAATGCTCTAGGGTGTCAACCGAGTGAATTTAATCATATTTGGAGGAATTACCAGAAAATATTTCTCCGAAACTATTGGTCAAGATGAGTTGAAGACTTCATTCCAGCAAAATATGCCCAAATCAAAATCACTTTTCTCATTCATTATTTTTCTTATGTTTTTTATTTGATATTTATGTTCACCATTGAATTGCTAAATAAGTATATATCAACTAGAATTATATGCTATATCCACACTTATTTGTTCTCCTTTCCATAAAACCTTTTCTTTTACTTTTCTCTTTCTTTTGACAAAAGTCTCGTATGATTTAATCTGAGCTAGCAAGTATTGTAAAACCAAGTTTGTAACCTTTTGGCTGATTTGAATTGTATTATACATTTGTACATTTGTATATTTATTTACCCTTAAAAATGCATAATAATTAAATTTGTACGCGGTTTTAAGGATATGTGGACTAATTCAATACAAGTAATTAATAACGTTAAAAAGGTGAACTGAAGGTAGAATAAATAACCAAACCAGTTGCAATGTTTGGTCCAACCTCGGGTTTGAGCTCAGTAATTGTAATGCCCTCGGTTCGAAGCCAAATACTTATGAAGCACTATGAGCAAAAATAAAAACTTTGATAACTTTTAGAAGCAGAAAACAGATATATATTGCCTTAATATGTGTGTTACAACGTGTTTATTGAAAAATAAACTGCCCCTTTATATTACCCTAACTGCAATTCTAAGAAAGTTAAAAATTTTCCTTTCCCGTAAACTAACCCGTTATCGATATGGGCAAAGATCCACTTCGTGATATCTGGTTGAGCGCGAATATCACGGCGCTTCATTAGTCGCGTGTAACCGTTGGGTAATATATTTTGAGGTCTCGGAGCTCGAATTTAATTCGGCAGGGGGGGAGCATCACCTTGATGGCTCCTGTAGTCAGTGATTTGCTCGGGCCCTATTTTGAGGGGTTCTTAGCCCTGATTCCAAGTAGTTAAGTCCCTGTTTCGTTTTCACCCCTCAAACTTTGGGGTGCTCATTAGCCCCGATTTTATCCATATACATATAGTCCCCTTATTTCTCCGAGAGTATGTATTCTGAAATCACGAGAAATGATAGACGTTCCCCAGTTCCTTCTTTCGTACGTTTTGACCGAAACGATGGAGAAGCCGAAATATCCCATCAATCGTGTCGTTCTGATTTCAAATACGTGTCGCCTTCGACCGCGAAGCATCACATACTTCCCCTATAAAAGCTTCTACACTTTGCTCCCTTTTTCATTATCCGACCAAGATTGCACCTCTTAATTATCTAGCTATTACCACCTCTTCCAAACCTTCATATCTTCATTTTTGTTCTTCAAATCTTCATAATTGTTCTTAGTTTCCTTCCTAGATTTTTATCCTACCTTGAAATCTTCATACTTTGCTCTCCAGCCTCCAAACTTATTTTCTGATAACAATACGTGCTGAATTTAGTGATAAAGGAAAATTTTTCTTGGTCGTCGGGGTCCATTCGAATTTGGTAGTACCCGAAATACGCATCGAGAAAGCTGAGTATCGAGTGCCTAACTGTGGCACTCATTATGCGATCGATATTAGGCAATGGAAAAGCATTCTTAGGACAGTCTTTGTCAGGTCTATGTAATAACACACATTCTATATTTATTTTCCTTTTAGGCAGTACCACTATGCTAGCTAAGCAGTTAGGTATTTAACTTCCCGAATATAACGTATTTTAAGGAGATTAGATACATCATCATTGATGAATTCATGCTTGACTTCAAACTGAGGTCTCCTCTCTGCTTGACTAGGTGGAACTTCGGATCCAAACTCAATTTATAAGTGGTTATCTCTGGTGGGATCCTTGTCGTAACAAGACGGGATCATGTGAAACAAGATATGTTTGTTTTAAGGAAACTAATGAGTTCGTTCTTGAGCTCGGGGTTAATCTCTTGCCTAAGTATACCTTTCGATCCTATAGGCGGTCAATATATATAGCTCTAGCTCCTCAACTGTCGATTTGGTGGCGTTGGTATCATCAGGAGCTATGAATGATCTAGGAACTCCCTACTCATCTTCCTCATCAACTCCTCATCCCTCCGGCCCAACCGGGACCGACATTGGTGATTGCTATTTAACTTCAGCCTTTCTTTCCGGCTCCCCACTTTTTATTATTGAAACAACATGTATGTGAATTAATTCATCGAGTGCGAACATCTCCTTTGCAGCCGGTTGCTCTCTCTACAATGTCTTGATCCCTCCAGGTGTAGGGAACTTTAATATCTTGTGTAAGGTCGAAGGTAGTGCCCTCATGTTATGAATACATGATCTTTCAAATAGAGCATTATATCTCATAACCCCTTCGATCACATAGAATTTTGTTTCCTGAATGGTCCCGGCAGTGTTCACCGGCATGGTTATCACATGCCATGTTAAATCCATTAAACACCTAGACTGCTGGAATTATTTGGTGTTATAGACCGAACTACTTTACGACCCTCGATCTAATGATGTTGGCCGAGCTACTTGGATGAATTAACACATACTGAACAAATTGGTTCCCTCTAGGATATAATCTCGTATCTGTTTTTCCCTTATGATTGACTTTAGTGCACTTCAGCGTTGGTCCCTATAGGACATCGATCGCTATGTTAATGACGTGTTGGGGTTCTTCTTGTTCGGTCTATTTGTTGGAGTCCCTATTCCTGAAGTGAACTTTGGCTCGATCACTTTAAAATTGCCAGAGATGCCCTTCATTGAATAACTCTGTCCTGTGGTCATGAGCTCCATGATAGTTATATCAAGTTAGAGTCTCTCTAGGTAGGGTAAGAATTCTATAGTCGAGGCCACTTAGCATTGTTGATATGCCTGATAGAAAATATGACACTGGCAGCATTGACAATGAAGCTATATTCCATAACCTTGGTGCTTTCCTGGCACCGAGTGGCCTATCGAAACTATTTTTGCTCATGAGTCCCATGCTACTATGGCATCAATCGTTCCTTTTCTCATTCCTCATAGAGTGATGTTTGTATCTATTACCCCTTCAATCTCTACAATACGGTTGGTACCTATCTTTACTTGGGCTTGGCTCAAGTTCGACGACTTTCCTAGATAGGTCACTACCTATGATAAGACAAATGGACCCATAAGGGGCCCCGAGCTGATCGTACACGACATTTATGTTTCATTGGTACCTATTATGGACGTCAGCCCAAGTTATAGTCGGGTACTCTACCAAATTTTGTTTTAACTGCTGTGATGCCAAGGAGCTTCAGGGGTTAAGTCATTTAGTGTATGCCTGAACAACACAATCATCCGCAACTAGAGGCAAGTCCAACCGTTCTATTTCAACCTTGATTTGAACTCCTAAGCATTTTATTGTCTCTTTGTTTCACCTTGAAAAGATCCGATTTTTTGTTCTCGACATTGATGTCCACGGCGTGTGCTTTCATAAAAGCATGTACAGGCATAGCAAGCGAATCAATAGAATTTGGGGGTAAGTTGTGATACTATATCATTGCTCCCTTTGACAGAGTTTCTCCGAACTTCTTTAGTGAGACTAACTTGATTACGCCTCTTCCAAGTCGCTCCCCTTGATGGCATATGTGTAGGAGGTCACGTACATATTTTGATCCATGCATATATTATATTTTGAAATATAGGGCATATGAAACTTCTTTAGGAACGGATTCGGCGTTGCGCTAAGAGGAAAAGTCTTTTGGAAAAACTTATTGGATTGCATAACTTTACATATCGAGGGCACTCCCAGGATTTGATCGACCCTAGAATTATAGGTCTCCAATTTTTTGTCGTTGGCCTCAATTTTCTTATCCCCCGACTCCACCTGCTTTTTCTTTTCCTCGAGCATTATCATTATTTTAGGGTTGGTCCTAGGCTCATCCACTTTTTTTACCTGCATATTTCTTCGGGAGTTTTCCAGGATGGTTTGGGCTCAACTCTGCTGCCTCTTTTTTTCTACAGTTTTGTTATCACCACTTCTTGGGCCTGTAACATTTCGAAGATCACCCGCATATTGATAGCGTTGCCTTCACCTTTGGGCGTACCTTGAGCCATTGGTCGAGCTCCTCAAGCAAATATGTGCTCAGGGTCAGTCGGTAGATTGGCGTCGATGGCCATGTGTGAGTTGGCATCGACTGGGTCTACAACTGGAACACCGTTGGAATTAGCAAAGGGCACCTTGTTGATAGGAACCACATTGTTGTTTTCTCCATGTTGGGCCAGATGCAGTTGCAATGTTCAAGTGAGCAGACTGACAGTTTGATATTTTTAGGCTGACCTGAAATTAAAATCTCAAAGAACAAGGTTAAAATATAATGTGTTATGGAAATTTTTATCAGACCACAACTATCATTCTTATCTCCGCGATGGGTGCCTTTGTTTACCTTTAAAAATGGATAACAATTGAATTTATACGCAATTTTAAGGATATGTGAACTAATTTAATACAACCGATCAACAATATTCAATAAGTGAAGTGAACACAGAATAAATAACCAAACCAGTTGCAATGTTAGGTCCGAGCTCGGGTCTGAGTTTAGTGATTGTGATGCCCCCAGTTCGAAGCCAAATACTTATGAAGAACTATGAGAAAAAAATAAAAACTTTGAATAACTTTTAGAAGTAGAGAAAATAAATATATATTACTTTGATATGCGTTTTACAGTGTGTTTATTGAATAATAAACATCCCTTATATATAGTAGGAGAGTTTTATCCTAGTTACAATTTTCTGAAAGGTAAAAATCTTCCTTTCAACTATTCACTAACTTACTGTTGACACAGGCCGAGATTCAAGCCATAATATCCGGTCAAGCCCCGATATCACAGTCCTTGGTAATTCATGTGTAACCGTTGGGTAATGCTTTCAAAGATCTCGGAGCCCGAAATAGAATCGGGGGGAGGGGATTTGCCTCGATGGCTTCGATATTAAGTGTTTCACTCAGGGCCTAGTACGAGGGTTCTTAGCTCCGGTTCCATATCGATATGTCCTTACTTTGTTTTTGTTTGATTAAAAGATAGTAACATATTTTTGGGCTAATCAATTAATGATGACGAGAGGAAAATTTTAGCCAATCATAATCAACTACAGGTCTTGAAATGCATAGGGTCATCATGAATAATAAGATAGAAGGAATATTTTATATTTCTTGATGTTACAACCTCATCTTTGGTAGGAAGAAGGAAAAAAATGTTTACATCCTTGAGAGGAGGAAATTCGTAGAGAATAGTTTCCAAAGAAAAAGTCCCTCATTTTTCGATCATCCCCCTTCTATATATAGTTCTCAGAACTTTACTGTGTTCTTTGACCAATGTGTTCTTCATGTGACGATCTAGACGTCATTACTCGAGTACAGTTCTTACTCAGCATTAATTCTCGATGATTGGACAAGGTTGTTCGTGATGTTTCTTGCCATTTTGCCACTTTGGCGAGATCCCAGCTTTGTCGACTAATGTGGTCAGATTCTGACCCATACAGTTTGGCCCCCTATTCGTCAAAGTCTTCCCTTGACGTGCTTGGTAGATGAACTTTTTTTATTCGAAGGCTTGGACAAAATCTGATTGTTCATGCCTTGAATGAGACCTTTAGATCGAGGCGATGGCACAACGCTTCAGCGATGCCTTTATTTAGTTGCGTCCCTTCGGAGTTGAAACGTTGCATTGATTTGAAACGTCATTTACGCTAAGTACCATTATGACACACATTTCCTGGGGATTGAACCGTTTTGTCCCTTATCAATGCTAATTGGCGACTCTTGAGTTTCATGCCTGGGGCATTCATGTCCCTATAAATAGGGGAAAAACATCAATTCACTAGCAAACTTCGCTGGTTTATCAAAGGAATTTTGCGAATTTTCTATTTCCCTGATACTTCAGATTTTGAATTTCTCTCGTTGGTCAGAAATTTGCATTTTTGTCTTCCCCCTTACTTCCTTTGTTTATTCATTTTATTTAGTTGAGTCAAATGGTTGATTCTTCTTTCCATGCTGACAATTTTGGCACAGTTCCGGTGCTGAAAAATGATATTATCGTTCCTAGTGTGGTAGAAGTGGGAGAGGATAAGGAAGTTCCAATGCCGGCCGAAATATTGCCTCGTCCCGAGAAGCTGTGGACCGATTTCAATAGTCCTACCAAAGAAGATCTGGAACCTGTCCCCTCAATTATGAGTGAGGCGGCGATTGCGGACCACATCGAGATGTTGCAGGTGATGGGAAATGATATCATTTATTTCGACTGCCCAAGATATTTCACGTTCTAGGCATATCCTTTTATTGTCGGGTATACGTTCTTTTCCCTTCCTTGGTAGTAGACTTTTGTCATTATTACCAGGTGTGTCCGCCTTAACTTTCACCATACCTATATATACTGTTCCTTATACTACTCAAGCTCACAGAGCTTGCCGGCTAGGCGATCACTCTGAGACACATGCTCAACATTTTTGCCACCCAACTCATTCGTGGAATGATGATTCACACGCGCCATCGAGGGATGAAGGGTCTAGTGGTGAAGACCGGCGATAGAGCCAACCATTGTTTCTATGAAAACTAATTCAATGTGCGGATCGATCACCTTGTGGCAGATTCTGCAGGGCTCCCCGAAAGATGGAACTTCTCACTAAGTTTTTGTATCTTTTGTCAAAATAATAGTCAACGACATTATGAACTATTTTTGCTTTTGCAGCCGCGACACTGCCCCTTTACGCTGTTGACGATATTCACAACTGGGTGAATGCCATTCTTCCTCTTACGGTGAGAGTTCGCGAATGGTCGTTCTTTTATGATAAATATAGACGTAAGCCTCTTACACCGCAATTTCTGTTTTTCACTTTGTAATTTGGATTTGTTGCCTATACGCCTTTCATCGTTATTAGCAAGAGTGCGAAGGGCGGGGGATCCTCCACTTCCATTTTGTCAGAAGACTTCATCTTTTCGGCCCGCACCAAGGTCTGCTATCCGACCTACAGCGAGGGCTACTCAAGTTGGATCTACGGCCGTCGCTGTGAGCATAGAAACTATTCCTCAATCTGGGGCACCGACCCCTAGTGCCTGCTCGATGGGGGAGTCTTCATGTGCTAAGTAAGGGGAAGGGACGTCAAAGAAATGATGAGTGGAACCTGACATGGCTCCTTCAGTCCTGGTGTGTTCAGAAGGCGGCATCCCCTTGATGGAGTATGAGGTGTGGGGACGATGCTAACCCGTCCGCAGAGGTAGACCTAGTCATAGTGATCAACCTATCATCAGAGACTGTGGCTATTATGAATGACAAACAGGCTACTACGACAGCGTGTAGGAATCCCGTAGTCATTATTGCTACTTTGGTCGGGCCTTCATCTTCAGAACTGGGTCACGCTGAGGGGAAAAGTGTCGTGGTCGATGATTACGAGTCTAAATCATATATTGATCCTTATGATGCCAAGATGTTCGAAGAGGACCTTACGTGTACGGTGATACATTCGGGAGGCTCGTCCCGTATACTTGAATTCTATTTGGGGATTAACCTTTTGGGGGATACGGAAAACATGGTTCCGCAGTTCAACATTATGTGCTCTGTTACCGAGAGTGAAGCTATTCGGGACATTGTGATGTTTATTTGATGCATGAAGTGGTCGTTATGGGCCCGAGGGTAAGTTTATCTTTTCTTTTATGTTCTTTTCATTTTTGGAAACCTTCGCCTTAACCAATATTTTCGTCTTTCAGACGTACATGGTTGAGATTGATTGTTCTAACAGTGCCGATACTCTGGCCAAAATATTCTGATGATGTTGGAGAAGTAGGGAAACAAGTGTTGTGAGATGCATGAGCGGCTGAGGGCGAACGCCGATGATCGATCTCTTTATAAGGAACTGGAGAAGAGGGATAAGGATATGATGCAGGTTATTCGCAGGAATAGCAAGCCTGAGGAGCAACTTCATGTAAAGGACAAAATACTTGAATTGGGTAAAGGGGTCGCTATTGAGTGTGAGAATCTTGAGGCAAAGGTGCGGTCGATGCAATACAAAATGGATTAGAATGCCATCAGGGTTGAGGTGATGAGTGCGGAATGGATGGGAAAGTTAGCCGAGCTAGAGAGAAAGGTTTTCGGGTTAGAGAGCTTAAGAGTTCCTAGGTGTCGGCTTCAGCGAGGGCAGTGGTTTTAGAGGACAGTATCCGAGTCCTTACATCCGAGCAGGAATCTGAGAGGGCGACGAGGACGCTTACGGAGGCGAAGCTTGAGAAGCGTATTAGTGAAATTGATCGGGAAGCTTCAACCTTGGGAGACAGGGTCGTTATTGTTGAGGCCGAAAAAGCACATTTACTAGCCCAAGTTGAATCTTCCATTGCCACTATTCTACACTATTTTCCCGATTTGGTTACATGTAGAAGCCCAGCGAGACATATATAAGAGTTTGTGGGAAGAGGATAATATTTCTGAGGCCTCTTATGATGAAGCTCAAGCAAAGGCACGGGAGTCTCGTTCTAGCTGTGGATATGATCCTACGATGCTGGAGACCGACGACGATGTTGATGTTGAAGAGGGACTTCATGGAAATGGTGATGAGGAGGGCGGCGGTGATGACGTCGAGTGAAAGAGGTGTTACCTTTGTTTGTGCTGTTTCATTTGTTTGTTGTTTTTTCTGTTTCTATTTTTTTTGTATTAGACCAGTTTTAGCCGTGTATAATCTACGACTATTTGCACAATTTTTTTAATAAAGGAGCTTTCATCATTGTATGTCCTTTGTATCCCTTCCCCTTTTTCTTTATGCACCTTTGGCATAAATTTTGGAACTTTTCATGGTGGATCCCTATTTTTTCAAGGAAACCAATTTTAACTTGACTGAGCAAGACTTCGTTGTGAGTCCTAATGGAGTCCCATTTGATTCACCTATTTGGGGCGGAGTTGGTGTGACTTATTGCTTAAGACAGATCCATCTTTAACTCAATTGAGTTGATGTAATTTTGTTGTTTTGGACAAAGTTAGTCTTGACTTGAGTCGTTCGTGCATGATAAAACTTTCGTTGAATTGGGCGAAGTCACTTCTCTCCTTTTTAATCAATTTTTCGATAAGTAGAAGGGAAAAAGTCGCGACAGCAGCCGATAGCTTCAAAGGCATTATTAGGCTCGAATGAGTTTGAACTTTTCCTTTTGCGATGGCACTTTGCTGTAAGGATGTTGTCTTGAGCTAGTGTTAACATACTATTCCATTATAATTTGAATGAGGTCGATCTTCCCTTTTCATTTGGCTGCGGCCTTTGGCCATATGGATGTTATAATGAATTGTCGTTGAAATACTATCTTGTTAGGAATCAAACGAGGTTTAACTTTTTCCTTTTTCGTAATGGTCCTTAACCTGTTACAGTTCGAGCGAGGTCGAACGCTTCTCCTTTTTTTGTGGCGATGGCCCTTGGCCGTAAAGGTGTTATTTCGAGCTGGTCGATATATTAACCTGTAGAAGTTGGAACTCTTTATTTTTCTGGCGATGGCCCTTGGCGGTAGAAGTGCTATTTAGACCGGATCAAGATACTAACCTGTTGTAGTTTGAGCAAGGTTGAACTCTTCCTTTTATTGTTTTTTGGCGATGGACTTTGGTCGTAGAGGTGTTATTTCGAGCTCGTCGAAATATTAACTTGTTGCAGTTCGAGCAAGGCCAAACTCTTCCTTTTTTTTAGCGGTGACCCTTGGCCGTAGAGGTGTTATTTCAAGTTGGTAGTTCGAGCGAGGTCGAACTCTTCCTTTTTTGTTTTTTGGCGATGGCCCATTGCCGTATAGGTGTTATTTCGAGCTGGTCGAAATATTAACTTGTTTCAGTTCGAGCGAGGTCGAACTCTTTTTTTTGTTTTTTGACAATGGCCCTTGGCCGTAAATGTGTTATTTCGAGATGGTCGAATTATTAAACTGTTGCAGTTCGAGTGAGGTCAAATTCTTCTTTTTGTTTTTTTTGGGGATGACTCTTGGCCATAGAGGTATTATTTTGAGCTGGTCAAAATATTAATCTGTCGCAATTCAAGCAAGGTCGAACCCTTCTCCTTTTTTAGGTGATGGCCTTTGGCCGTAGAGGTGTTATTTCGAGCTGGTCGAAATATTAACCTGTTTCAGTTCGAGCGAGATTGAACTCTTTTTTCTTTGTTTTTTAGCAATGGCACTTCGCCATAGAGGTCTTATTTTGAGTTGTTGAAATATTAACTTGTTGAAGTTAGAGCGAGGTCGAACTCTTCCTTTTTTTTTGTTTTTTCGCGATGGCCCTTGGCAATAAAGGTATTATTTTGAGCTGGTCAAATTATTAACCTGTTGCAATTCGAGCGAGGTCAAACTCTTCTTTTTATTTTTGGGCGATGGTCTTTGGCTGTAAAGGTGTTGTTTCGAGTTGGTCGAAATATTAACCTGTTGCAATTAGAGCGAGGTCAAACTCTTTTTTTTTGGCGATGGCCCTTGGCCGTTGAGGTGCGAGTTGGTCAAAATATTACCCTGTTATGAGTCCTACTTTTTCTTTTTGAGAGTTTCGGGTGTCCCCTAGAGGAGTCTCGATTTTTCTCAACCTCTGCGTTTTTCTGGTTGACTCCAGTTTGATCGATTTTGTTTGCATCGGAGAGAGTGATATCGGGGGGGGGGGGGGGGGTATGAAAAGTTGTTATTTTCATCATGTTCGTTTCATGCTTGTATTGGGGTTTCCTTGTCTAGTCCCTTTGTCTTCTGGTCTGGAGATTCTGTTGAAAGGCTTGGGTGAGGAGACAAAATACGACTTGGGGGACGTCCCTTTCCAGAAGTTGAGATGTGTGAGATGGTTGGAATTCAAGTTATTTGTAATAGTTCCTCTCCCATTGGAATGCTTCTTTTCCTCGCCTGCCCATGCGATGCTTGTGCTCCTGTTTAAGCAAACAACAGAAGGTAAATCAAAAATAAAATTTCTTACCTCGATCCAATGAGTTGATGAGGGAGGGTAACCATATGGCATTGTTCGCTCTGCCTGGCGTTTAAGTGGTTGACAGAATGGTGGTTTGTGGATTCGGCAGCCGCATTCAGCTCTCTTTTCTCTCCATTCTTTTTTTTATGCCTTGCCCCACGTGGGTTGGGTTTGTCTTATCTCGCTCGTGGACCGTGTGTGTAGGAGGGGAGAATGTTAGAGTAAGGCAAGATGTGTCAAATTTTCTATAGGATCTCATAGCAGGTGTCGTCTCCTTTTGTGAGCTTTGCGTGGATATTGATTGTGACTTCTGCTTTCATGCAGCATCAAGATCTAGATTAGCATGTGAGCCTTACCTACCATTCTTTCTGGTGGGTGATTATGTTTCACCATTTTTTGACCAGAAGGAGACTAGAAAATTTGGCTAAGAAATCCCAGAGACGACGCCTAATTGTTTGATCAAAAGATAGTAAAACCTTTTTGAGCTAATTAATTGATGATGAGGAGAGGAAAATCTTAGCCAAGCATAATCACCTTCAGGTCTTGAAATGCATATAGCGGTCACAAGTAATAAAATAAAAGGAACATTTTATATTTCTTGATGTTACAACCTTATCTTTGATAGGAAGAAGGAACAAAAATGTTTACATTCTTTAGAGGAGGAAATTCATAGAGAAAAAGATTCGAAGAAAAAGTCCCCCCTTTCTCGAGCATTCCCCTTCTATATATAGTTCTCAAAATTTTATTGTGTTCTTTGACCAACGTGTTTTTCACGTGATGATCTAGACGTCCTTACTCGAGTACAGTTCTTACTTAGCATTCACTATCGATGATTGGACCGAGATTGATCGTAATGTTTCTCGCCACTTTGCCACTTAGAAGAAATCACAACTTGCTCGACCACTGTAGTCAAATTTTAACCCATACAATTTTCCCTTCGAAAAATCGGAGTGGGCTCATTTACTGGTATACAACATTGTTTTACACATTTAAACGGTTATAAGGATTACACATTAGTTTCCAGGTCAAAGTTGACACCCAAACCCCCCCCCCCCTCCCCCAAAAAAAATAAAAAAATGGACACCCAACCTGCATCACGTACGTACTTAACATTGATGATGTAAACCTCCTTTCTCGTTTTCTCCAACGTAGAGCTTTCTTTTTCCTTTTACCTTTCCCTATAAAGTTACTCCATTAACTAGTTTTTCTAAATTCTTTGTAATGTTTTCTATTAATTTCTCTACAATACGTAACTTCCAAACTCTGTAACATGTACCGGTTCTAATTGTTTTCAACTTCCGAAAGGGTAACCAAACTTTATTCTTCCTTTTTCAGACTAAAAAATCAGTCCCCTTGGAAATAGGTCTTATAGTGTAATTCCGACCAAGAACATACTTATGATCATGGAATTGCGTTGCAATGCATCGCGAAGCGAGCTAAGGAAAATACTTTCGGTGGTTGGGTCAACAGTAACTAACAAAATCTAAAGACCGTTGATCAACCAACCTGCGATGCATGTCGGAACTTGCACTAAAGAGTATAGAACCAAAAGGGGTCGACGTAATAAATTAATTAGCAATTACAACACGTACCAACATGCGCAGGCATCAAAATTAAATTAACTCTTCTTTCTCCAGTAAAATTTAATGTCTTGCCCGACAACAAGGACGCAAGCAGCCGTTTACTATTATCCTAAATAGAAGTATCCAATTCTACTTAGATTTCCCTGAAAAGCCTGTCCTCTTTGTCCCCTTGAGTAATGTAGTATAACCCACACTTAACTACTTGGGAGTAAAGACTTCCCATTTTTTTTGGGGCCTATTGCAACGTACTCTCTGGATTTTATTTTAGATATAAACACCATAGCCGCCTCCATCTGCTGACACCTTTGCCTCTTACCTTAATTTCTCGTACTTGTCTTTTTGTTTAAGAGCATTACAAGTTCTTACATCTCAACTTTAATGTTCGCAGTCCTTTATTTAATGAATCATTTAATTCAACATACCTAAGTTCCAATATTTCCCACGCACGCGTTGGCGACAATAACCGACAAATACCCCCTTATTCATGAAAGCACTCTCCCTCCACACCTATATATACCCCTCACACTTTATCTTCTTTTCATCATTCAAACACCAAATATTCCTCGGACACTCTCACTTTTTTTTCATCTCGGTTTCTTGCTCACTTTTTATTCATCTTAATCTTCAATATTAGCTACAATGTATCAAGCAGCAGAGTCATCTTGGGCTGGAAATTACCACAACAACATAGCGACAAGGCGTGGATCGTCATCGTCGTCAGACCCGTTGGAGAGGGTTGTGAGGCTGGCGTCAGGAAGCGCTGTGGTGATATTCAGCGTGAGCACATGTTGCATGTGTCATGCAGTGAAGAGGCTGTTTTGTGGAATGGGAGTGCACCCTACGGTGTACGAATTGGACCAAGACCCCAAAGGCAAAGAAATGGAGAGAGCACTCTCTAGGCTTTTAGGCAACGCTCCTGCAGTCCCTGTTGTCTTCATTGGTGGAAAACTAATTGGAGCAATGGATAGAGTTATGGCTTCTCATATTAATGGCACTCTTGTCCCACTTCTCAAGGAAGCCGGCGCTCTCTGGCTTTGATTTGACTAAAGAATAGCAGGATTAGGTTGATGGATGGATTATTCCTCCATTTTTTATTTTTGGTTTCTTTAATTAATGTGCTTTAAGTTTTGTAGCTAAGTATGTTATAGTTGATATAATGCGTCAATTTAACTAGTAACTGTTTAATTTCATGGCAACCTTGTAGTTGATGCGCTGATGCATGTATTTGATGATTAACTATCTCTTGTTGTAGATACAATCAAGAAACCACCTCTTATGTTAATCCTTTTAATTTGTATTAGTACCAATACTTTATTGCTCCTCTTTTTCTCCCCCTCTTTGCATGTTGTTTACTAGTGTGATAACATGAGTGGATAATTATTAAACATTCGGGAAGCTAAGGGACAATAACACCGGAATTAGGATATATAGATGATCAAAGAATATTGAGGTAGTCATAATAAATAATGTGGTGCCCTGTCAAAGAACAATATGCATTTAATAGGAGAAGCAGCATAATAAGTGCTAGCATGCTCCTATATTTTACCTTTTTGGAAGACCCATTTTAACGACTATATTTCAATCATCTCTTCAATTTTGTTGAATACATTTAGGTTAATACAATGGAATTCATTCTTTAGGACCCACCAGTTTGGGGGCCATTTCCCGGTAGTTACTCGCTGTTGGTAGTACTCTCTCCTGTCCAAAATAAGTGATTTTTTTGGATATTTTCACACAGATTAAGAATCCATATTTTAACATTAATTAGTAATGGAATTGACCATATTAACCTTTACTATCTCACATAAATATTCTTTAACACATATTTCAATACTATTTACTTCAAGGATAATATAGGAAAAAAATAATTATTGCACTCTTGAAATCTGGAAAAATCACTTATTTTGGACTGCAAAAAAAGCCAAAAAATTACTTATTTTGGGCCGGTGGGAGTATTATTTAGGCAGAATACATAGACAAGTACCTTAATTATCCAAGAAAGTTTACTTGAACATCTCAATTAATATATTTCCCACCAAAACACTTATACTATAGTTTTTGTGCACCAGTTTAACACGTCAGACTGACATAGTAAACAACGTGAATATCGTTGCATTTGAGCGCGTGAATAGCAGAAATATGATTACAAAAAGCATATTAACAGTACAATATAAACGATAAGGTGGAAGGAATTGGCTTCTATTACAGCGTTGATGCTGACTACTCGAGTTTGCTATTGTGTCATTAATCATTGAATTTGCTGTGATTTTACTGGTTGTTGTAGTATTTTGTGGGCAGTTTGTAGTGGCTGTAGATTTATTTTGGATGTATGGAGTTTGTTCGGATGTAATTGCGGGTTGTGGCCTTACTTCAATGACTTTTTTATGCATCTGGTTCCAAACATCAATTACATTTTTATGTTTGTTTCTTACCATTGTTGTCATTTGAGTCAATTTGGGTGCTCGAAAATTTGGTACACCCGGTAAAGTGACCAGAATTGAACTTAACAATTCAAAACAACTAACTTACATTAAATAGAATACAACAATTCCAAACAACTAAATTGAACTTATTATTCCAAACAACAATTCCAAATAACATTCCAGCTAAAGTGACCCAATAAGACAAAACAATCAATCCAAGTTGGGATACTTAGAAAAATACATGAACTGAAATCCAAAATAGCACAATCCTAACACAACTATAACATAATTATGGCGCTGGAGTGGCTGGACTTGCAACTGAAGAGGTAGTTGCTGAAGTTCCAATTTGGCTTCTCTTTTTGGCACATAGATCAGTTTTAGTGGCTGGTAGTAATAGCAAAATAATGTTCTAAATAGTTTTTACATATAATGTTCTAAATAGTTCTTACATTAGTGATAGTCACTCCAGTTGTATGGTTGATGTAATATCCAAAACCAACATTTTTTTACCTCTTATATCCATCAGATGGTGTTGCAGATTCAACACATCTTCCTCTTGTTCTTTTAACCCCAACAGTTACTTTTTTAGGAGTCACGAATGCCCTTCTGTTTTTTTTTTTGTTTTTGTTTTCCCTTTCCTTTCCTGAGCCGAGGGTTGATTGAAAACAACCTCTCTGCCCTTCCGGGTAGGGTTAAAGCATGTGTACATATTACCCTCCCCATACTCCATCTTGTGGGACTATACTGGGTAGTAGTTGTTGTTGTTGTTATATTTAGTTTTCTAGTAGCAGTTGGTGGAGGTGCATTTGGAAATGCACCCCTACCAAAAGTAATGTTTTTTCCTCTTCCTCTGCCACTGTTTGTGCTTGTATTAGCACTCTTTCCCCTTCCTTTGCCACTGCCCCTATTAGTTGCTGTAGATTCTTGAGTTGCTTGACTTCCTTGGCTTTGTTGAATTGGTTGAGTGAACTCTCCCATTCCATCCTAAAAATTCCATAAAGTACATATATAAGTTGGTATTTTAAGCGAATAAAAAGGTGAAAAATATTACAACATACCCTTGATTGGCATGTAGACTTTTGATGGCCCCCTTGATGACAATTAGAGCATGTCATCTTATCTTATTGCTTAGAGAGCTTGCCATACTTCTTTTTAATAGGCTCATTCTTTGCCTTTCTTCTTTTCTTTTGGGGCCTGTCTGGCATTGGCTTTGGTGGAGGAGGCTCAATTACCATGTTATTAGTATCAGGACACATCTTCATGTTGGGGATTGGTTCAAGAAAGTATTGGTATGCCTTGAGAAAGGTCTCTTTTCTATACCAATGGTCCACATAATTGTATTGTTCTTCTTCTTGGTAAAATTACCAACATGGTGAAAATTAACAGCAATAAATTTTGACATCACTATTATAATATTCCCCAAATTCTTTAAAAAAAACTCTAATTGTGGTCCCAAATCAGTCCAAACTACCACAGTAGCCCATCCCTGAAATGACTACAATACAAACACTAAAAGGGCTTACCCTTTCAGCACTTCAACATTGAAATCAAGCAGCACTTCAACAGAAACAGAAGAGGCAATATTCTGATGAGCGTTCTTCAAGCACATATTTGGGCAAAATCAAGATAATCGAGCAAATAATTACCAATGGCACTAATGAACACTCAATATCATACGAACAAGAAGAAAAATCATTTTGGAAGGATTTTACTAGAATCGATTTTGGGACTTAGGGCTTTTTTGGTCGTCTTTTCTCTTACAGATTTGTAAGAATGTTAAAAAGGATATAATTAGGAGTAGGGTAAATAAGTTTAAGTTAAGCGGGTTAAATAATCTAGGTGGCATTGAAATAAACGGGTCAATTTATAATGGTTACATAATCCACGTTAGCAGCGCGTATAATAACGGGTCCAAAAAATTTTTTAAGCCCAGGTCGGACGTGTTAAATTGGTGCACAAAAACTATAGTAAAAGTGTTTTGGTGGGAATATATTAGTTGAGGTGTTCAAGTGAACTTTAGTTGATAGATACGTTGTGTGTCTATGTATTCTGCCTATTATTTATACTTGGTAATGTAAAATCAAAGATTTCTTTGTGGTCTCCTCTTCTTCTTCTTCTTCTTCTTCTTCTTTATTTCTTTGTCTTTTATGAAAGATAAAATGTTCCTCGTAGGTAGTGGATAGTCTATTTCTTCTCTTTATATTAAATTAATATTTGTTGAGCTTGTAAAGAGCCAGTAAAAAGGAATGGCCTCGTACACATGATAAATTTGTCCTGAAGGAAAAACGAGTTGATTTTCCCTTCCCGCACGTGCGAGATATACGTGAGGCCTAATCCAAATCTGGTTTTGCTAAGAACAAACATACTTTTTTTAGCTTACTAGAAAAGTATCCAAATACATGCTTACTAGAATATATCTAAATTCATTCTCTTTGTAACAATTATGCTTTCAATTGTTGAAATTTCTACTTGAATTCTGTAACAACTCTTTTATTTTTATAACCCCCAATTTAATGATAATTCTAATAACAACTCTAGCATTTTATCTATATTAGGAGCTATTTTGTGAAGTTTACAAACATAGAAAAACACCTTCATCTTCTCTGGGAAATTATTTTATGCAAATTTCAAACTTTCAGCCACGAGTGCACGTGTACGGAGGTGCTGTGGAACTTTGGGGAGCAACCAATCTTAACGATTTACACAAGTCGAGCCAAAATTACTTTCAAGGTAGTGACTGTTACGACATAATATTTTTCGATAAGTTGTTCTTCTTCCTTCTTGTTCTTGGTCAATATTATCTACTAATATTTCTTATACAATTCAAAGTCCATTTTTACATACAATATTGACTAATGGCTACCACTTTGAATTAAATACTTCCTAATCTGTCAAAGCTTAAGCTTTTAGATGGAAAATTTAAATTTGAAAAGGATAATAAACTGTTCGAGGCATCTGCTTAACCATATGACTAACTCTCTCTTTGATTCCTTTATAAATTATAAATTAAGTAAAGTCATATTAGACAGTTTGACAAGAAATATGGTGCAAAAAAGGTGAAAAAAGAAGAAGTATGTTTTATAAAGTGGATAGAGTTTCAGATAGTTGATTCTAAGCCAATCGTGGAGCAGGTTCACTAGTATGAGAACTTGAATGCTGATATTTTGAACGGAGACATGGAGATATGTGAGATTCTCCAGACTAAATATTTCACCTTCCTGAAGTGATTACAAGACTCAACTGAAACACAAGAAGAAAAATTTAACTCCTCAAGAATTTTTTAGTCACATGAGGATTGAGGAAGCAAATCGTCTCAAAGATGAGGATGCTGAATGGCTTAAGAATAACATCAAATATCTCAACAAACCAGGTCCTAAACTTGTTTTTGAAGTAGATAAAGTTATTATTGCTTGTGGGAGAGACTTTGTTGGGAAGAGTTAACTTAGTTGGGATTTATTTGTACTGAACATCGCTCAAGAGATTATTAATAATCCAATACGTTGAATTCTTCTTATATTGACGAATCCATTGATTTTTGTCATAGGAAAGTAGGTCATGTTAATATTGCTTCCATTAAAAGACTTAGCGAAATGAAATTAATTCCTGCAATTAATGTTGATAATTTTTCTAAGTGTCCTATTTGTATAGTGGCAAAATATACAAAAAAAAGTATTTTAAGAATATACCTAGTAGAAAGACATAATTGCATTAACTAGTGCATTTAGACAAACCAAATTGATGAATTCGACGCTTTTAAGTCTGGGTTTATCTGATAATATGTTTGGGGGAGGGGGGAGACTGAATTATCTGCATGCTATATTCTTGTTAAAGCCCCTCATATGAAGTAAGATAAAATTTCGTTTGAGTTATGGAAAGGGTTTGACCATAACTTGAAAATTCTAAAAGTATGGGGGGGGGGGGGGGGTTGGCAAAGTTTGTCTACCTGATTTAAACTAGTAACTGTTGGACCCAAGACTTCCGTTGTTATTTTTATTGGTTATGCTAAAAATGTTGCGTATAGATTTATGTCTTTGAATGATAGTTCTACCTGTGAATCTAGAGATGCATAATTTGTTGAGCATGTTTTTCTATTAAATTAATGTATGTAGTGATGTACCTAGTAATGCTTCTACATCTATGTATGTTAATTCTCATATCATGCCTTCTTTTAGTGTTATTTCTAATGAATATGAAAATGAACTTTGAAGAAGTAAGAGATATTGAATTGAAGCTAACTTTGATCATGACTTTATCACTACTTTCTTGATTGAAAACTATTGATCTTGATGTTCTGAATGATGAATTAGTGTCAATTTATTTAATAGAAGAAGACCCTAAGAATTATAATGAAGTAATAAGGTCAATATATGCTAATATTTTGAAAGAGGCCATTAAAACTAAATTAGACTCTATAGTGTCAATTCGAACCAAGAAGTACCAAGTGGATATTGAAGAAGAAATTGAGACCTGATGGTACAGTTGAGAAATATAAGGCTAGACTTGCCATTAGGGGTTTTAACAAAAAAAAAAGACATTGATTACTTTGATGCTTATTCTCTTTTAACCTAGATAGCGACAATTAAAATGCTTGTTGCTTTAGCCAGTATTCATCATTTAGTGATACAACAAATGAATGTTAAAATTGCTTTTCTAAGTAGTGATTTAGATGAAGATATCTATATGAGTCAACCTAAGGGGTTTGTAATCCAAAGACATGAGAATAATGCATGCAAATTGAGAAAGTATTTGTATTGTCTAATGCAGGCACGATGGTATGAAAAGTTTAATAGCACATTAGCGGGTAATGATTTTATTGTAAATACATTTGATACTTGTGTTTAATTCCAAGATGATAGGATCAGAATGTGTGATTATATGTCTCTATGTGGATGATATGTTAATCTTTAGCCCTAATCTGAATGTTGTTAATGAGAGTATGATTTTTTTTCTTCTAAATTTAAAATGAAAGATCTTTGAGAAACAAATATGATTTTAGGGATTAAAATCAAAATAACTTCTAATGATTTTTTGTTATCTCAGTCTCCTAATATTGACAAATGTTGAAATGGTTTAATTATTTGATATAGAACATGTGAGAACTACGTATAATCCTAGCATATACTTGAAAAAGAATATGGAATCCAGTATTTCTCAGACTAAATATGCTAAGATAATTAGTTGTGTAATATAGTAAACACTAGAATGCTCTTCATCATTTGCAAAGGTATTTGAAAGGTACTATATATTGGTGTTTACATTTTAATAAATTATTTGCAATTTTAGAAGGATTTTGTAATACAACTCGCTTACTAACAATGATGATGTTAGCTCCACTAATGGATATGTGTTTACTTTGAATGCAGGTGCTATTTTATGGAAGTCTTCAAATTAAGACTTACATAGCACGATCTACTATGGAGTTGGAATCACTACTCTTGAGTTGGCAGGGCAAGGAGATGAGTGGCTGAGAAACTTATTGACAGACGTGCCTTTGTGGGAAGACAAGCTTCACTGATTTCTCTAAATTATGACTCACAGGCGGCAACTGGCATTGCGAAATATAGTGTGTACAATGGTAAAAGAAGACGTATCCGCATTAGACATCGTGTAGTAAAATAATTATTGAAACATGGTGTTATTTCCTCGAAATATATAAGATTCTAAAGAATTTTGGCGCACTGTTTAATCAAAGGTTTGGTAAGAAGAGTTAACATTGTAATGTCGATGGGGCTGGAGCTAAAGTTCATGGATTGATGAAGTATGGTGGATACCCGATTGTGGTAATAAAATCCACATGAGACCTTAACATGCCCTTTATTTCCTAAATGTATGGCGTGTGTTAGTGCTTTATGAGGTTGGGCATTTTTTGCACTTAATGACATAACCTTAAGGTAGTCTATATGGAGCTAAGACTAGGGTTAGGATGGTGGGTGGCGACTCAGACTATTTCCCGGTGGTTATGGGGCTTCATTAAGGATCTGCGCTTAGCCCTCTCTTGTTTTCCTTGGTGATGGATGCTCTAACTCGACATATTCAAGAGCATGTGCCTTGGTGTATGCTATTTGTTGATGACATAGTCTTGATAGACGAGACGAGAGTCGGTGGTAATGAGAGGTATTGTCACGCACAAAAATCAGAGGAGCGCGATCAGCACTCAACCGAGTAAACCCGACTGAGCAACCATGTTAGGTTTCATTCTACCCAAACAACTTTAGGATTATATAGGAGACGAACTCCATTAATCAGATTTAGTAAGTATTTCATTAACAACTTTTATTAGAAACATAAATCATAATTATCAAAGTATTACAAGTTTCATAAATCTTTGCCAAACATCAATATTTCTATTTAAATTTCAATACCCAACACTACCCACAATCTGTCGACGAAGCCTCTAAACATGACTGAAGAGTAATATAATATGAAAATACCAGTAACAAGGCTTCGGCTATACCAAAAATACAGCGTATAAGATAAATAGATGAAATAGATCCCCGAAACGAAGTGGAACTCACCAAGTCAGCTTAAATGATGATGCAGCACTAACTGCGACCAACACTGCATGCTATTGGAACACCTACATCCAGTTAAACATGTAGCGCCCCCGTTAAAAAGGACGTTAGTCCTATCGAATAGCACTAGTACGTATAATTAAACACCATCTAGTCTGAAAGAACTATCATACAAGATCAAAGAATTCATAAACACCTTCTTATTAGAAAGAACTACCAAACAAGAGTAAAGAAATCATAAAGGTCAATCAAAAGCTTCAACAATCACCACATCACCAACTAAAAGAACCATATAATCTTTCACATGCTTTCCATAACTTAATTTGGGGCACTTGATATTGTTCATCATCATTCATAACACCACTACTTTATTGAGCGGAGTCTGATCACGACCCGATCATCTCGGTTGCCTCATTTGAGACATGTTCTTCAATCATAATCTCATTCTCAATTTTGGTATTTCAATATCAGCACAATACCATCATGTGTGTGATATGGTGTCCGATCATGGCCCGATCGTGTCACGACCCCAACCCCATCGTGATGGCTCCCAACACACTACTAGGCAAGCCCGACCATTAATAACAATAATCCCATTTATTAAACATATGAAGATACATGCTATTTAAGTCAAAGTTCTAAAATACTTATAACAGTGCAAAAAAATCTAACAAAATACCAATACAACCCAACTAGGGCTTGATGTCACGAACATGAGCCTCTAAAATACAGAGTAACATCCTACTACGAGTCTATATAAAATTGATAATGCAGAAATAAAGGAAGGATAGAGGGGAGAAAATCAATGGCTACGAACACCGTGCAGCTGCCTCGATACTCGCGGAATCTAAATTTGCTGATCAACTGGATCTACTCAGCCTGAGACTGCCCTGGATCTGCAAGCAAGGTGCAGAGAGTAAAGTGAGTACTCCGACCCAGTGAGTAATAAACATAACTACAGTCTGAAACTAAGAAAACACAGAAAATACACAAAGTACTCTATATCTAGCAGTTTAGATCGATAACAATGAAAAAAATAACCAACAAGTAATACAGTCAAGAAATAATGCATGAAAGAATGCAACACATATCATGATACACTCTAGTACATGTTGTGATGCGCAGCCCGCTCCACTTATTTAACCATCGACGACGCTCACTGCGGGTGCATACAGACTATGGAGGGGCTCCTATAGCCCAAGCACAATATCAACCATGTCTTGGCATCAAATAGGCTATCAGCCTCAATATGTCAATATATATAATCATCGCTGCGGCGCAGCCCGATCCATATCAAAGGAAAACATCCTCCTATCGGGTCCCCGGCCCATCTCAGTTAAATAAGTTCATAGCCAATCAGACATGAAATACTAAGGGATCTCAGTCCTCATATTCTTTTTCATTTAATATTCATGTATAAAACACATTTATTATATTGTTTTTATCACTTGAACACATAATTGAGAGTATATGTTATGCACACAAGTGAGAAAAACACATAAGGATCCCCTAAGGATTCTACAGGTCGGCACAAGGCCCCAAACACGGCAATAAGCCCAATTCACAATGATAAAGTATGCGTCTCAATCACCAATATAGAATAAATTAACATTTGGGATGGACCAAGTCTCAACCCCAACAGTAAAAGACCCCGCACTCATTGTGGAATGCGTGTCATACGTCAATATAGTGTTATGATGTGAAAGTCCGGGGTTCCAAATCCTCTGAGTAGCATTTACATCCATTACTCTCCTCTAGCCGGCAAAAGTTTAGCTCGCAATGCACTTTGCTCTCGAATCGACCTCCTCCCGCGTCGAATTTCGCCAAAACCACAACGAATACATCACAATTAAGTGATTTTTCTAGGCTATAGGATTTACCTCCAATCGATTCCCAGTCTAAACCCTCTAATTTCCTCATAAAATGCGCCCAAGGTCGCTTAATAATGGTGGAAATTAGACCCAAGCCGTGGATGAAATGTCCTTAAAACATTCTACCAGTCATAAATTAACCATATGCGATTGTAGCCTTGCAATTAAGATCGCATAAAACTATAAATCAACCTCCCAAAAACCTCATATGTGATCGCATGACTGCCCATGCAATCGCAGAGCATAGCCCTCCACCACTACGCGATCGCACAACCTCTGATCCAAACGCACAGACCAAACATTCAAAACCTATGCAATCGCAAACCCTCAAACGGGATCGCAAAGAGCAAAATAGGACCCATGCTAGAACCTTATATGCGATCGCAATGATCCTTATGAGATCAGATAGAGCAATAACCTGCAACATTGGTCTACAATTTTCTGCAACTTCCACAAGCCAAGATTGGTCAGATTGACCACCCGAAAACACCCCGAGGCCCTCGGGACCTCAACCAAAAGTGCCAAGCCATCCTAAAGCATCATACAAACCTGTTTCAATCATAAAAATACGTCTAACAACACATGAATCATCAATTTTCAACGGATTCAAGCCTAAGTTCAACCAAAACTTCTGAAACTCACATTCGATCAAAAACCCTACCTAACCACCTCCGATTCAACTGAAATTTTTCATACACATCACAGATCACATAATAAAGCTACTGTGACTCTCGGAGATCCATTCCGATTATCGGATCAAAATCTCACATATGAACCGGATATCGCCAAAATACCATTTTAGCCAATTGAAGCCTAATTCTACGCCGAACCTCCAAAATTACTTCCGATTGAGCTCATAAGCCTCAAATCATCCCCCGAAGCTAACCGAATCATCGGAAACCACTTCCGAACCCTTTAACACACAAGTCAACATCCAATTGACTATTTGTCGACGCCCCCCCTTTTTCCACTAAAAGAAGCGAAATCGGGTTTCACGACATTATGGCCAAAACAACTCTATTTCCCATTTGGGAATTGGGTTATGGAATTGGAAGAGTCGCCAACTAATGATTATAGTGATTTGGGACACTTTAAGAAGAGAGTATTTTTTAGAAGAAAACCAGAGTTGGGTAAGGGTTTGAGATTATCTCAAGGGGAAGGTGTTAGGCACCCCTCAAGAACCACAAATGTGGTTCGAGGCCGTGCTCATTGTGACTTTATAAAGAAGATGAAGCAAGTAGACAAATAAAGTGCATGTATTCACATAATCTGAGAGCTTTAATGAAAAGGACATAGGTTTGAAATAGGGGAAAGGATCAATTTGAAAAGCATCAGGAAAACATTTAAATAAGCATGTAAGTGAAAGAAGGGTCCTAGGTTTAACTATTATATGGATCATTTTATGCAATATCTAGCTCATATTCCAAAAGAGGGGTCACTTCATGATATTACCGCATCGTCATCATCTCCACATTCTACCCTTCCCGCCCCTTAGAGGTTATTTAAGCGTGTGGATCGGTCACGAATACTTATCGCGTGATATTACCCGTCCCATTCTATAGATCCTAGAGGGCATTTAGGATCACTATTCCTATAAGGTAGGAACTAGGATTGAACCCCTAGGTTTATAGCTTAAAACACTAAGCGACATACAAAAACAAGTAGGACTACGCGTAATGGAATCATGTATAGGCATATAAGAAGGCTCAAATATCCCTCCATAAGCGAACAAATTACTAGCACGTCTCAAACACATGTAAGGTCTACGGAAAAAGAGAGTTAAAAGTTGGAGTATAAATTAAAACAGAAGTTAAAAAGTTTGCCGAAAGGTACATAAAAGAAAAATAACGTTCAGAACTGAAAAGAGGTAGTATAATTTTTAGAAACTTGCCGAAGTCATTTAGAAACATTTGTGGAAAGCCTGTTAAAACAGTTTGGACAGGCGGAACAAAAGAACAAGCGTGAAAACATTTTTTGAGATTGCAGAAGTGCAAAACAGTAACATACATGCTTTTGGAGCTTTGAAAAAATTAGTACTCTGAGAGTTGAAATAGTGGTCCAAATCTGGTCAAGAAACATTCAGTAGAAACCCTTTGCACAGATGGTTAAAATATGGCAGGAGTTTGTAAAAAATAGAGAGAGCTTCACAGACAAATAGATTCATACCGAGGTGAATTAATTTGAACATGACTTGCAGCTGATTAGCCCATTTTATACGGCCTAACGCTTGCCTAGGCGTTATTTAATGATGGCGAGCATACAATAGTTTCCAATTTTAACGAGGAGTTGTTAACCAGTTTTATCCAAATTAGCAAAGTATTTAAACAGCTGCAAATGAAATCCTTAATGGCATGATATCTAAAGCACAGAAAGTCCTACAAGCATGGTATCTAAATGTAATGGTGATGACCCGTTGATTATTGATTAATCAGAGTTATAACAAACTGAAAGCAAGAGGCCTAAAGAACAAGATTTCTATATGTAAATATGCATGTCCTAAAGCATGATTTCTATTGTGCAAATAGGTAAGTAAAATCCTATATTATATTTTCTACCCATTTCCCTAAATTAAACATGCATTACCCCCACATTTTACTATGATCCTCACGGTTCTTACAAATTATTACAGCCAGATAATTAGAAATACAATAGTGAGAAAAGAAAAATAAGAAGCTACTCTATAGAGAGCCCTCAGCCAGGTCCAAACATCTCCAACCTCATTCTTTTCGAGTTTCACAGTCATCACCAAGGCTTGGGACCCCTGGCCAATACCAGGACCCCAATGATGTCCCAATTGGATAATCTCATACATTGGAGGCCAGCCTTGGGCATCAGAGTTCCATGGGTGCTCAAGCTCTCATGGCAGTGCGTACACCAAGGGGGCAGAACCTAGGGTTCTAAGAGTAGTGAAGTTGGGACAGGACTTTAAAACAATTGAGATTCGGAAAAAGAGTTGAGAAACAGTTTGAGAAACTAGTTTAAAAGAAGTTGAGAGAGTTTAAGAAAACAGTTGGAAGAGTTGCAAAAATTCTTCTGAAAACATTTAGACTGGCCAGTTCTGAAACCAACAGAGCATCACACAACCAAGGATAAGGGGAAGGGAAAAAATAAGCAAAACAAATTAATTACACAGGCAACACATTGGTAGAAAGTAACTAGACATGGTTGTAAAATGAGAGTTCAGTTCTTACTCTAATACACTTGTCTTTAAGTAGAGATTTTAGGTTAACCAAGTAGTCAAGCAGACATGGACACTTGGTAGTAATGCACAAGGGAAAGGGAAACATTCATTTAGATAGAGAGGAGGCAAAGGAGCATACTAAGCTGAACCAAATAAATTAGTGAATGACATGCTAGTGAAAGAAAGAGCAACAATACCATAAGTAAAAGCACACAAGAAACATTATGAAATGTAAATTTAATAGCAACATGTTGTTGTGGAAACTATATCATAAAGGAGTGAAATACCAATTGAAAACAATAGGAAACAATAATAATAGTGCACAGAGGAACCAAATGAGCAGAGAGTGTAAGTAGTAGAGAGAAGAACAGTGTGCAGCAGCACGATGAGAGTAGCAGCAGCAACAGACCCAAGTAACAAACAATAAAAAAACCAGTAGTGTAGAAGTAATCAAACCAAGGTATTCCATCTTGGCTTTCAGCCGATTAATCTTTTCAATAAGAAAATGAGAGAGTTTCCATAGAAAACAGTATAGAGAGAGAGCACTGAATGTTTCTGAAGGAAAGTTTTGAGGGATTATATTCGTGTCTGTGTGTCAAGTGAGAAGAGAAGAGTAGTACTTATAGTTTTGAAAATAGTAGAGAATAGGGTAGGGAGTGTATAATTATAGAAACAATATCAAACTAAATCAATCATAGGTCCTAATTCAAATAAATTAGGGACTCAAAATTCGAATAAGGGTACAGGCTATCAAATTAGGAAAAAGTCGGTTGAATGACTGATTATACCATAACGAAAGAAATAGGCATGCTGTACATAACAAAGGCTAGATACACAATATTTCAAACAAGGAAAACATAGGCTGAATAACCAAAAATATACTTGAGTGCACAAATATGGTAAACAATATAAATCAACTATGAAAAGTCAGCCCAAGAATCACAGGCAAAAACCAAAATTAGAGGGAATTAGTCCCCAAACATAAAAAGCAACTCACAAATAAGAAAACAATATGAAATCAGTGTAATAACACCTACAAATTAGACAGTCAAAAAGATGCTCGGAATTAACAGAATATTTAGTAAAGAAAGTCATTCAAATTTATTTAAGCACAACGATCACAAACTAAGAACCCTAAGCAAGAAGTTGCAGAAAAAAGTGGGGAGTTAAGACCCTGGAAGAGATTTAAGACTAGGAACTCAAAAAACAAAGGTTTCAAGCACATAATATGAGAGTAACCATATAATAGCCAAACGAAATAGGAGCATAATGATAAAAAAGGGTCAGCAACCCTAGCAAGAAAGAACAAAGCATGGGCCCACGTTAAAAAAGACACCAAACAAACAAGTAAACAAGCAAGTAAAACAAATAAACACGATCGAGAATATAGTACTCAGAAAGAGCAGAAGAAACGATTTTGAAGAAGGGCGTAAGAAACCCTAAAATTTTAAATAGTAGCGACCCTCTGAAGTTTGAAATAAACGGAAATACTAAGTAAAACATAGAGTAGAAGACGAAATCATATTGAGAATCGTTTTGAAAGAGCAGATATTAAAGAGGTTTGAGTAGAAAAATTTGGGTTTTTACACAAATTAGGGAAAACAGAGAACCTGGCCGTGAAACTCGTATAACATCAATATTCAAGCATCATAGAGCAATACCCTCCAGGGAAAGGACAGAAACGGACCCAGGCAAGGGCTTCCGTGACCGCCTTCCATGGCGGAAGCCTCTGAGGTTCCAACGATTCAAAGGTGAGCAACGATGATGAGGGTTCCATGGCGACTGAAGATCGACAGAAGTGAGGGAGGGGCATGGTCGAAGAGGCGTCGAGCTCATCGAAGAAAAATTAAAGAACCAGAAGGTTCCATAGAGAAGGGAGAGAAACCGTTAGAGAGAGAGGGAGACTGGTCCGTGAAAATGAGGGGTTGGGGGGTGTCATTTGATTTAATTATGGCAATGAGATCTGGGCCGTTGATCTTGTTTGATCAACGGCTTAGGTTAAATCTGAGGCAGGTAGGGTAAATTAAAGGGTGTGGGTCGTTGAATTGGGTTAAAAATTTGGGCTGAAATAGGGGTGTAATTGGGCTATTTTTTAAATAAAATCTGGCTATAGTGTAAATAGCCAATTTTCCCCAAATATAATTTTATAAAACTAGCAGACGATTTATAAAAAATTCAACAAAATTACTGAGGCACTAAAATAGGTTTGGGAGATGATTAAAAATATCGGAATGATTTTACACTTGAATTACTTATTTAATTGAGAAAATATGCTAAAAATGAAATTTAATGCAATTTTAGTTTCAAACCACTTAATGGCTTTGTAAAATCCTGTAAAAATTACATAAATTATATTTTTATGTAAATGAGAGAATAAAATAATTTATTTACTAAGATAGCAAGGTTTGATACAAAAGATTGAATTTTATAGTCCAAAATGAGCTGTAAATAAATTTTAAAAATGCTTGAAAAATCATAGAAAAATATCAAATCCTTTGTGGATGCTTATATATGCATTCACAAGCTATTTTAAAAGTATTTTGGGTACAAAATACATAGGGACAAATTGGGTATCAACAGCTGCCCCTCTTTACCCAAGGAGGATGAAAGAGTTATCGGGTAAAGAGAAGATGGCCAATTTTGACCGGAAGTGACAATTGTAAGAGAGTTTCGACCGTGCTCTGGCTTCTTAGCTTCCTACATATCCCTGGTCTTACATGAATCAGGTCGTACGTAGTTCAGGAGCCATTGGCGGAATATGCCATTGAAAATTTCAAAAGGCGGACGCAACGGGGTTTGGGATTTGGAAAGGGTTCGAGGATCGAACGAGCCGCATTGAACTAGAGCGGGCGTGCTCCTGCTGAGACAGTCATGCCAGCCGGTGTACCTGCAAATGAACGATGTGCGAATATTTTACATAATTTAAACGTGATGCAAGTTCCCATTGGACCATGAATGTTGTCTTCGGACTATTACAATGGCATCCTCAGACTATGACGTCCGGGCTATGAAGAGCATGAAGGTAAAGATTCGCAAGCAATGAAATGGTGTTCTCGGTCCATGCTGATGGTGCCTCCGAACTATGACGCCTTTGAATAAATTTGGCGATATTTCATCCCTTGAGAAGATGGCAATATTCAGCCGAATGAATGCAAGGATGGCGATGTTTCAGCCAAAACACAAATTTAAATGCAGGGCGAATTTCAGCCAAAGATGCAAAAATAGAGGATATAGAGCTTAGTCTCGAAAGGCAGAGAGTAGCCTTAGGCAAGGATGGAGGTAGAGCTCAACCTCGGAAAACAGAGAATAGCCTTATGCAAGGATGGAGGTAGAGCTGAACCTCGAAAGGTAGACAATAGCCTTATGCAAGATGGAGGTAGAGCTTAACCTCGAAAGGCAGAGAATAGCCTTATGCTAGTATGGAGGTATATCTTAACCTCGAACGGCATAGAATAGCCTTATGCAAGATGGAGGTAGAGCTTAACCTCAAAAGGCAGGGAATAGCCTTATGCAATGATGGAGGTAGAGCTTAACCTCGAAGGGAAGAGAAGTTCCTTATGCAAGATGGAGGTAGAGCTTGACCTCGAAAGGTAGAGAATAGCCATATGCAAGGATGGAGGTAGAGCTTAACCTCGAAAGGCAGAGAATAGCCTTATGCAATGCAAGATGGAGACAGAGCTTAGTCTCGAAAGGCAGAGAATAGCCTTATGTAATTATTGAGGTAGAGCTTAACCTTGAAAGGCAGAGAAGAGCCTTATGCAATATGGAGGTAGAGCTTAACCTCAAAAGGCATAAAAGTATACTTATGCAGGAGTGCAGAAAATGTAAAGGAGAGGATGATGGTGATTGTCTTACCTGGTAGATGATTGCGATATTGATGACTGCTGGTGTAGCATTGAATGTAGATAGTAAGCCTTTGTCAGGTTGGTAGTGGCTTTGTTTTGTATGACTCATGCATTGCCTATTCGCACCCTAGGTTCCTGTATCCAAAGAAAAATTGTGAGTTCTGTAAGGGGAAGGTTAGTTCACATCCTTCGACCAGTGGTGTTCTGTACCCCTTGGGGCAGCGTTGCTGAAGGATAGCGATCCAAATGATTTTATGCAAAATTTTGGCAAATATGATGCAAATGTATGTATATAAGTAAAGCAAAAGATATTTTTTGTTTTATGATGAACCACAACTGCAACGTGGTTCAAGGCACGACAACCTCGCTGGCTCCGGAATTTTTAGGGTCCTCCTCAAAATTCTGCCCCAGTTTACCGGGCTGGTGCTATTGACGGTGGCGCTGAATGACTGAAAGCGGATCGATCTTAGAATTTTGAGGGTCCTCCTCAAACTTCCGCCCCAGTTTACTGGGTTGATGCTGATACGAAAGTTGGAAAACTGACTTCGGAATTTCGAGGGTCCTCCTCAAAATTCTGCCCCAGTTCCAAATGCGGGGGAAAATTGAATTTTATTAATGATCTGACCAAACCCATAGGGCTGCCTATGTATCCCCTCTTAAATGGGAATCAGGTCAGACGTAGTTCAAATTACATCATAAAGAAAGCATATTAATTAAATGTAGTATCTCTTCACTGCATCTGAGTTGATCGATTTCCGCCAGATTTCTCTGTCCATTTCTGCAAGAATAAGGGCTCCTCCAGTTAGGACCCGGTGAACCATGTACGGATCCTGACAGTTGGGAGAGAACTTCCCTTTGGCCTCGTCTTTAAGCGAAAATATCTTCTTCAACACCAGCTATCCTGGTGTAAACTTTCTCGGTCGAATTCTCTTGTTGAAGGTTCTAGACATCCTGTTATGATATAATTGACCGTGGTAGACGGAGTTCATTCTTTTCTCATCTATAAGCGCTAGCTCCTCGTATCGAACCTTGATCCATTCTACGTCATCTAGCTCAGCTTCTTGTTTGATTCTCAAGGATGGGATCTCCACCTCAGCGGGAATCACTACCTCTGTGTCATAAACCAGCATGTAGGGAGTTGCCCCAGTTGATGTGCTAACTGTAGTACAATAACCCAATAGAGCGAATGACAACTTCTTATGCCACTGCTTATGCTTTTCGATCATTTTCCTTAGTATTTTCTTGATGTTCTTGTTAGCTGCTTCCACAGATCCATTCATCTGAGGCCTATAAGTTGTATAGTTTCTCTGCCCGATCTTGAAAGTTTCACACATCATTTTCATCAGATCGCTGTTTAGATTGGAACCACTATCAGTGGTGATTGACTCTGGAATACAGAACCGACATACAACCTGATCCGAGACAAAGTCTGCCACGACTTTCTTGGTTACTGCTTTGTACGAAGCTGCTTCAACACATTTCATGAAGTAATCAATCGCCACTAGAATGAACCTGTGTCCGTTTGATCTGGCAGGCTCGATTGGTCCAATAAAATCCATTCCCCAAGCGACGAACAGCCATGGTGATCTTGTTTCGGTGAGCTTGTTTGGGGGCACCTTTATCATATCTGCATGTATGTGACAGCGGTGGCACTTTCTGACATATCGGATGCCCCGTCTCCATAGTCATCCAGAAATACCCTGCTCGAAGTATTTTCTTTGCCAGAATAAAACCGTTCAGTGCGGTCCACAAGTCCCTGAGTGCACTTCCTCCAATAATTTGGTTGCTTCCGTCGCATCGACGCACCTTAATAGTCTTAAATCAGGAGTCCTCCTGTATAGGATTCCTCCGCTGTGAAATTGTTGGACAACCTTAGAAGCATGCGCTTTTGAGTAGCATTAGCAAGCTCGGGATATTCTTCTATTGTTAGGTACCTCCTGACGTCGTGGAACCAGGGTTTTCCAACGGCTTCTTCCTCAACATGTGCACAATAAGCCGGCTGATCCGGAATTCTGACTTGGATAGGGTCGATGAAATTTGTGTCTGGATGCTGAATCATGGATGATAAAGTGGCTATGGCGTCAGCGAATTCATTCTGTATTCTTGGAACATGCTGGAATTCTGTTTTTCTGAACCTCTTTCTCAATTCCTGTATGTGATGCAAATAAGGGAGTATCTTGGAATTCTTGGTTGCCCACTCTTCTCGGACCTAGTGTATGAGTAGGTCTAAATCCCCAATCACCAGTAGCTCTTGAATGTTCATGTCAATGGCCAGTTTAAGCCCTAAGATGCAAGCTTCATACTCGGCCATGTTATTGGTGCATGGGAACCAGAGCTTGACGGATACCAGATAATTCTGACCGGTTTTTGATACCAGGACTGCTCCAATACCAACTCCTTTGAAATTCGCGGCTCCGTCGAAAAACATCCTCCAACCGTCATAGGATTCTGCAATATCTTCTCTTATTAAAGCTATTTCCTCGTCGGGAAAATATGTCTTCAATGGTTCATACTCCCCTTCCACAGGGTTTTCTAAGAGATGATCTACCAAAGCCTGTCCTTTAACGGCCTTTTGGGTGATGTAGACAATGTCAAATTCACTCAACAATATTTGCCACTTGGTGACCTTGCCAGTGGGCATAGGCTTCTGAAAAATGTATTTTAGTGGATCCATTCTTGATATAAGGTAGGTGGTGTAAGCACAAAAATAGTGCCTCAACTTCTGAGCTATCCAAGTTAAAGCACAGCAGGTGCGTTCTAGTAAGGAATACCGAGCCTCGTACGGGATAAATTTCTTGCTGAGGTAGTAAATATGTTGCTCCTTCCTCCCCGTTTCATTGTGTTGTCCCAAGACACAACCAAATGCTCCATCTAAAACTGCAAGATAGAGCAATAAAGGCCTCCCAGGCTCAGGTGGGACTAGGACTGGAGGCGTAGACAAGTATTCATTGATTCTGTCGAAAGCCTTTTGACATTCCTCGGCCCACTTGGTGGCGGCATCCTTCTTCAGCATCTTGATGATAGGTTCGCAGATGACGGTAGACTGGCAATGAACCGGCTGATATAGTTAAGTCTCCCCAGGAAACTCATTACCTATTTCTTGCTTTTCGGCGGTGGCAACTCCTGAATAGATTTGACCTTTGATGGATCCAGCTCTATTCCTCGGCGACTTACGATGAAACCCAACAAATTTCCCGCAGGGACCCCAAATGCACATTTGGCAGAATTTAGTTTCAAGTTATACCTCCTTATTCTGTTAAAGAACTTTCGGAGGTCCTCCATGTGATCTGCAACCTTCTTGGATTTAATGATGACATCATACGCATTTACCTCGATCTCCTTATGTATTATGTCATGAAAGAGGGTAGTCATGGCCCTCATGTAAGTAGCGCCCGCATTCCTCAACCCAAACGACATCATTCTGTAACAATACATTCCCCAAGGCATGATGAATGTCGTTTTCTCTACATCTCTTTCATCCATACATATATCATGATACCAAATCAATCGATGAATGACTGCAACTCATGCTTGGCCCAGTTGTCGATCAGAATATGTATGTTTGGCAAAGGGAAATCATCTGTGGGACTGGCCCGGTTGAGATCCCGGTAGTCGACACAGACTCTAACTTTCCCATCCTTCTTCGGCACTGGCACAATGTTAGCTAACCAAGTTGAGTATTCTACCACTTGAAGAACTCTGGATTTGACCTTCTTCGTAACCTCCTCTTTGATTTTTAGACTTTTATCTGGCTTGAATTTTCTGAGCTTCTGTTTTACTGGGGGACATGCAGGATCTGTATGTAGTTTGTGAGAGACGATGGACGTGCTGAGACCGGTCATATCGTCATAAGACCATGCAAAGATATCCTCATATTCCTTCAAGAACTCTCTATTTCTCTGTCTGTGATAAGTGCACACTGATGCGCTTTTCTTTGATATTCTTTGTATCTCCTAAATTGACGACTTCGGTTTCATCCAAGTTGGACTTAGGCCTGTTCTCAAAATTTTTGGCCTCTCTGAAAATCTCTTCTGGTATATCATCTTCTTCTAAGTCTATGTCTGTTTTTTGTATAGCCTCGTTGCAAGTTACAGTTGTTGGTTCATCACAAGATACGTAAAGTAATGTTGTGTGAAAAATAAAGTAAATAGCAGAGAAAAGTAATGAATAGCAAGACAATTGATAAAACTGAAAATTCTTTTGATTGAATTCATAAATGTTCAAAACATGGGGGCTCTTTTTGGAAAGTAAAGACAAATGTGGAAAGTAAAGAAAACAACTAGAAATAAAATGCATGATGCTTGTTCAAGCCTTGCTACCCCGCAGGTTCCCAGGTGATGGTGGTCCTAATTGACCAGTTGGTGAGGTGCTCCCCTCGGTTCATATCCTGAATGGAAGGGCCTTCCTCCCCTTCCTCTTCGGAGATCACACAACAATCCATGTCATCCTCCAGAAACAGGTTCTTCATCGCTGCAAGAGCCTCATCTTCCTCTGAACCATAGAGAGTGTCGGCTGGCTAAAATGTATGCTCCAACTGAGGGCATGGGGTGTTCCAATGGATAATATGGGCCGTGCCATGGTGGTGACCAGCTTCAGAATTCTTGCCAAGTATACTAGTACCCCAGTCTGAAGGTAGTACCATGTTCCTTCAACTGGATAGGTTTGGTGATACCTTGAAGATTCTTACCAAGTCCTTTCCCCGGTTCATACCCACTCCAATTAAGAATGCTTTCAACCTTGTTACTCCACCATTTGTCCTTATCCACTGCGTTGACCCGCTCGATATGATGATATGTCTCCCCGCCTATTCTTCTTCTACCTCCGATCATTGGAATGGTCTGCGACTGTATATGGGGTTGCTATTGTCGCCATGGATGATCACTTCTTGATGGTTCCATTCGAACTTCACTGCCTGATGTAAAGTTGATGCCACAGCCCCAGTGGCATGGATCCAGGGTCGTGCCAGCAATAAGTTGTAAGAGGCCGGTATGTCGATAATTGTAACTCAACATCAAACCAAGTGGGTCCCATTTGCAAACACAGGCTAATCTCCCCGAGAGTGGACCTCTGAGAACTGTCAAAAGCTTTAACATTAATAGCCCCATATTTTATATCGTGCAACCCTTTGCCCAACTTCTTGAGGGTGATCAGTGGACAAATGTTGAGACTAGAACCTCCGTCAACTAGGATTCTGGTGATGAAATGCTCCTCACATTGCACGGTGATGTGCAGTGCTTTGTTATGACTGAGTCCTTCAGGCGGCAATTAATCTTCACGAAAAGTGATTTTGTGATTTTCTAATATCTGCCCTATCATGTTCACCATCTCGCATCCCGTTATGTTGCTCGGGACATAAGCCTTGCTCAGTATCTTCATCAAGGTGTTTTTATGCGCCTAGAAACTCTGCAGTAATGCCAAGATGGAAATGTGTACCAGAGTTTTGTTTAGTTGTTCAACAAATGAGTACTCCTTAGCCTGTATCTTTCTCCAGAGATCATCAGGTCTGGTTTCCATAGGTCGTTCAGGGGCATGCTTTCTGGACTCAGGTAGGTGCTCCGGTGTGTGCACCCTGCCTGTTCTAGTCATACCTTGCACGGAAATTGCTTCACCCACGCGTGCTTTTCCTTTCCTTCTCGCCTCGGCTGTGTAGTCCTAGGGTATGGCTTTGGACTAATATGGGATTACGTCTTACATGGCGACAAAAATGGGCACCTGTGGAGGAAACATAGTAACTTCAATCGGTGCGGGCACCTTTGGAGTCCCAAATTCCACCTCAATCGGCTTTGGCAACTTTGCAGGAAACATCTTGAACTCAAATGGCACAGCTTCACTACGATGTCCTCAGATGGCTGGACTTGTACAACAATAGGATTAAGGGTGACCGACGATTTCTTGGACTCATCCCCTTCAGATATCAAACAAATCGACCCTTCGTTGTCCCAATTATCTTCTACATCAATCATGTGGATGCTCCCACCTTTATGGTCTGGCAGGGGGTTGTTACGAACATTAGGAGCAGGCTCCTTAGCTACGATTACCTTGTTGTCAATTAAGATCTGGATTTTACCCTTTAACGAGCGGCACTCGTTAATGGTATGGCCTTTCATCCTCAAATGGTATGCGCAGATTTTGTTTGGGTTAGTCCATAGGGAAGGGTTCTCTGGGGTTATGGCTGGGACGGGTGTAACATATTTGGCGGCTTTGAGCTTCTCATAGAGTTAGTCAATGGGTTCAGCAGTATCAGTGTACTGTCTGGGTGGTTTGCAATCAAAATTTGGTCTTGGTCGCGGGAAGTTTTGACGGGTAGGTGGTGATGGATAGTGAGGAGGTTGGGGTATGTATGCTTGATATATGGGTGGGTTGGGAATATCCTGGCGAGGTGGGTTGATATGTTGGTGGTAGAGATGACTGGTAGATGGGCGGTTGATTTTGGTAAGTAGGCGAAGGTGCTTGATAATTTAGGGAGGGTTGGTACGTGTGTGGAGGTTGAGGGTAGGGTTGTTATTTCATGGGAGAATGGTTTCTTTGTGCAACAATTACGGAGTTTACATCCTTTTTCTTCGACGTACCACTGGATTGCAAGGCTTTGTTGGTGGCCTGTAGTGCCACAAGGTTAGTAACCATACCATTTCTGATCTCTTCTTCAATCCTTTCCCCTTGTTTGATAACAAAAACAAACTTCTGCCCCTCTATCAGCATCAATCTCTCGTAATATTGCACGAACGAAGAATTTATTCATTTGTTCTTCTTCCAAATCCGGCCACACTTTGGCAGCTTCCGACCTCCAACGAGTAGCATACTCGCGAAAGGTTTAAGTAGGCTTCTTCTTCAAATTCCGAATGTAGAACATGTCTGGCACATTCTCAGTGTTGAACCTGAAACGGTCCATGAAATCGGACGCCATGTTTACCCAACTCATCTGCTTCTTCGCATCTTGGCTGATGTACCAAGATAAAGCATCCCCTTTCAAACTCCGCATAAATAGCTTCATGCAGATCTTCTCATCCTTACCAACTCCCGTTAATTTGTCACAATACATTCTCAGGTGAACCCTGGGATCACCCGTACCATCAAGCATCTCTAACTTAGGAGGTTTGTACCCCTCCGGGAGTTCGACATCAGGTTCAACACAAAGGTCTTCATAATTCAGAATCTCTACAACCCTATCGCCTTCCATACCTCGGACCCTGTTAGTGAGTTTCTTGAGTTCAGCAGCCAAGTTCTGAATGAGTGAATCTGATTTGGATATATCTGGTATGGGTTGTGTATAGCATGGGACAATATCCACAAAGATAGGGGTATCCTGGTAGTTTGGAGTATTCTGAGGCTCAGGGATGAGCGATGGAGTATTGTTGCGAACCTGGGTTGAGGTATTCTGCGGAGGTGCGGGGACTTGATTTTTGACATCCGTAGCGGCAAGGGAGATGGATAGACTTGCCAAACTGCGGACTTGGTCTAGCTCCACTCAAAACCTTAGCAAAGTTTGTTACAACTGAGCAGCAGTTTCCTTGGTGATTGAGGTACCCTTAAAAGTTCCTTCAATTTCCTTTCTTGCTTGATTATCTGCCATCTTTCCTTTGTTCTTATTTCTGGGACGACTCGGAAGAGGAGGAGGAGGAGGACCCTTAGATCTTGTTGAATATGCTGATGGTGCTAGAATGTAGGAACTAACCTTTGGAGAGGGGGATAAAATCAAAAAGGAAAAATAAAAAGGTAAAAATTTAGTGAGGATTCTTGGGAAGAAAACATTGCGGTATGTGAACATGTTGTTGCAAGAAATGAATCGTTTCCTATTTGGGCGCCTCGTTGTGCCCGAGGTAGCCCTAGCGACAAATAATGAATTGGAGAACTTGTAGTACCAAATGCCTTATTTTATTGATAGAAAATAGAACGAGTAAAAACAAACTAAAATAAAGGAAAAATTGTCACTAATGGCCAAGGGGTCTTATTACATCGAGAAAGCGGTAAACTTCTAACTACTTGGCCCCAGAAGGACCTTCCCCAGATTCTGTATCTCTGCCTCCCTCATATAGCTTCATTAGCTCGCATAGTCCCAGCGACAAGTAAGCCTGAGCCAAACGCCCACCTTCATTACCTTCAACTTCCTGACAGTCTTTGATCCTTTTCAGAAACTTGCCTTCCAGCTCCACTATACCCTGTTCCAAGTACCCTAAACGATTGCTTGCGCGGACAGCTATGTCTTTCCATTCATTGATTACCTTCTCTTGAGCATCTAGTATCTCCCGATGTTCACTCTCGCACTCTCGCATCCGCTTGCGTAGCTGATTGTACTTGACCTTTGGTGCAGCCTCCTCATCAATAACCCTGTGACCATGGACAAAACCTATATTTCCCAAGCCAATATGATCATCTTCTAACCATCTCGCATAAAGAGGCGCATGCCCCCACCTGATACCTGTCTGGTTCCATAGATTCCTTTTCTAGAATGATTTTGGAGTGCCACATATGCTGAGCTCGGCACCTATGTGGGCTATCGTCATCTTGAAATCAGCTCTGTAATGACTCATCTTTTCCACTCTTGGAATAATCTGCTTCCTTCCAGCTTGCCTCATGACTCCGAGAGGGACATAAGGGTAAGTTCCTCTCAAGCTGATGAGTACAAGGAATGGCGCATCCCTAGACCGAATGATAAACTCTCCAGTTGGAAACCATTCGTACATCCATTGTACCTGCTCTTCTCTCAGATTTCTTAATAGTTCCACTCATCCACTGGCGTCTTCTGGGTGAGCAAACATATCCGGCATGAAGTGCATCCGCTTTGGATGATGGAAAGCAATTTGATCATCCCAATCCCAGCATATGATCTCCTGCCTATACTCTCCCTTTTGAAGATGTTCAATGAGCAAGAGTTATAGTAGTAGATTGCACCCTTCAAAGTGTGGTTCCCCTTGCTGACATTTCTCTAAAGCTCAGTACAGTTCTACGAGGATCATGGGTGCTATGCTGAACCTCTGCCCATCGATACCCTCCATTACTACTTTGGTTACCATGGCTAGTCTTGTATGGATCCTTGCCTTCTTCATCGGGAAAATTATCATTCCCAAAAAATAGAACATGAACGCAAAAGCCCTCATATGTATGTTCCCTAAAGAGGTGAGGGCGAACTCGTCCATGTGATTGCGATATGATTTGCTATGTCCAAACCTTTCATACATGAAGTCGAAGGATATGTAGGAGTCCTTCAAGCTTGTCTGATTAGGATTCTTTTTTAGCCCCATCATTTTCAAGAACCCTCTACCTTTGCGGTTATCTGGCATGAGCAACCCCGGGCCATCCCAAGGAATTCCGGCTAAACCCCCAATTTCCTCCAACAGCGGCGTCATTTCAATATCCCCAAAGCGGAAGACAGACCGTTGACTATCCCAAAACATAGTAGCATCTTCCACGATCTTATCTGGCCTAACTTCTAAAAGTGAAGGAAGATTTCCTAAGTATTTGCGGACGACAACCCGATCACTACCATGCAAATCATCCCACTAGCCTAGCAACTTTGGATGAATGTTTGATACCATACCGAACCTGGGGACCTCGTGCCTCATTTCCTGCAAAACAGAGAGTTAGGCCCTTAACCCCACCAGACTCGACCATTTAAATCTATAATTAATAAAGGCTTTTAGTTCTCCAAATCAATGCACACAACATGAATGTCCGTTTGGGTTTCGAGGAAACCCTGTGGAGTTTGGTTTATGCTATCCTAATGAGTCATTATGCGGATGACATAACTGACTCGGCTAAGTTTTACCATGATGCATGAGCAATTAAATGGAGTACGGTTTCTACTTTTGAAGTGCTAGACAAGGTACCCTTGAGCGGACAACTCAAGAGGAAAAGGCGCGGAACTGTTGACTACACCGTTGATCGACTGGTTTTACCGAAAATATGCCTTTGCCAAATTTAGGGGGTTTGTAAATATTGGAAGGGAAAAACCACTAATTATAAGCGTTGCTATGGGATTTGTTTGGCAAGAGTGGAAAATGATGTTGAAGGATGCAATTACAACAAGGAAATAAGTACATGTATTTTCACGTTCATATAATAATGGTTACAATGAATGCTCGAAATTAAAGACAGAATTGAAATGAGGTAAATACAATAAAGCCGTAAAATAGTCAAAGAAAAAGAAAAACATGAAGAAACAAGTTAGTAATTGTGAATATGATAAAAGAAAAGTAATTGAAGCAATAAATGAAGAAAGCAGTAAAATCACAAAACACGTAGTGGTAAAAGCCTAAAAGAGTTCCCCGGCAGAGTTGTCATGCTGTCGACGCCCCCTTTTTTCCAATAAAAGAAGCGAAATCAGGTTTCACGACATTATGGGCAAAACAACTCTATTTCTCGTTTGGGAATTGGGTTATGGAATTGGAAGTGTCGCCACCTAATGATTATAGTGCATTAAGACATTTTAAGAAGAGAGTATTTTTTGAGAAGAAAAGCAGAGTTGGGTAAGGACTTGAGATTATCTCGAGGGGAAGGTGTTAGGCACCCCTCAAGATCCACAAATATGGTTCCCGGTCGTGCTAATTGTGACTTTATAAAGAAATGAAGAAAGCAGACAAATGAAGTGCACGTATTCACATAATTTGAGGGATTTAAAGAAAAGGACATAAGTTTGAAATAGGGGAGAGGATCAATTTGAAAAACATCAGGAAACGATTTAAATAAGCACGTAAGAGAAAGAAGGGTCCTAGGTTTGACTATAATATGAATCATTCGATGTAATATCTAGCTCATATTCCCAAAGAGGGGTTGCTTCATGATATTATCGCATCATCATCATCTCCATATTCTACCCTTCCCACCCCTTAGAGGTTATTATAGCGTGTGGATCGGTCACAAATACTTATCGCGTGCTATTACCCGTCCCATTCTATAGATCCTAGAGAGCATTAGGATCACTATTCCTATAAGGTAGGAACCAGGCTTGAACCCCTAGGTTTTAAGGTTAAACACTAAGGGACATACAAAAACAAGTAGGACTACGCGTAATGGAATCATGTAAAGGCATAAAAGAAGGCTCAAATATCCCTCCATAAGCGGACACATTACTAGCACGTCTCAAGCACATGTTAGGTCTAAGGAAAAGAGAGTTAAAAGCTAGAGTATAAATTAAAACAGAAGTTAAAAAGTTTGCAGAAAGGTACGTAAAAGAAAAGGAATGTTCAGAACTGAAAAGAGGTAGTATAAGTTTTAGAAACCTGCCGAAGTCATTTAGAAACATCTGTGGAAAGCCTGGTAAAAGAGTTTGGACAGGCGGAGCAAAAGAACAAGCGTGAAAACATTTTTTGAGATTGCAAAAGTATAAAACATAACATACATGCTTTTGGAGCTTTAAAAAAATTAGTACTCAGATAGTTGAAATAGTGGTCCAAATCTGGACAAGAAAATTTCAGTAGAAACCCTTTGCACAGATGATTAAAATATGGCAGGAGTTTGTAAGAAATAGAGAGAGCTTCAAAGACAAATGGATTCAGACCGAGGTGGATTAATTTA
Source organism: Nicotiana benthamiana (assembly GCA_034376525.1). NCBI lineage: Eukaryota > Viridiplantae > Streptophyta > Magnoliopsida > Solanales > Solanaceae > Nicotiana > Nicotiana benthamiana. Next base: position 53,900,663 of record CM067338.1, read on the forward strand.
AACACGACTTGCAGGTGATTAACCCATTTTATCCGGCCTAAGGCTTGCCAAGGTGTTATTTAAAGATGGTGAGCATACAATAGTTTCTAGTTTTAACGAGGAGCTGTTAACCAGTTTTATCCAAGTTAGCGAAGTGTTTAAACAGCTGCAAGTAAAATCCTTAATGGCATGATATCTAATGCACTGAAAGTCCTATAAGCATGGTATCTAAATCTAACGGTGATGACCCGTTGATTATTGATTAATCAGAGTTATAACAAACATAAATCAAGAGGCCTAAAGAACAAGATTTCTATATGTGAAGATGCATGTCCTAAAGCATGATTTATATTACGCAAATAGGTAAGTAAAATCCTATAACATGTTTTCTACCCATTTCCCTTAATTAAACATGCGTAACCCCCCACATTATACTATAATCCCCACTGTGCTTACAAATTATTACAGCCACATAATTAGAAATACAATAGTGAGAAAAGAAAAATAAGAAGTTACTCTATTGAGAGCCCTCTGCCAGGCCCAAACATCTCCAACCTCATTCCTTTCGAGTTTCACAGCCATCACCAAGGCTTGGCTGCGGCAAACTTCCATAGGAGTTCGTTTGAATCCCTGGCCAATACCAGGCACCCAAAGATGTCCCAATTGGATAGTCTCAAATATTGGAAGCCAGCCTTGGGCATCAGAGTTCCATGGGTGCTCAAGGCTCCCATGGCAGTGCTTACACCAAGGGGGCAGAACCTAAGGTTCTAAGAGTAGTGAAGTTGGGATAGGACATTAAAATGATTGAGAGTTGGAAAAGGAGTTTAGAAACAGTTTGAGAAAGTAGTTTAAAAGAAGTTTAGAGAGTTTAAGAAAACAGTTGGAAGAGTTGCAAAAATTCTTCTGAAAACATTTAAATTGACCAGTTTTGAAACCAACAGAGCATCACACGACCAAGGACAAGGGGAAGGGAAAAAATAAGCAAAACGAATTAATTACACAGGCCACACATTGGTAGAAAGTAACTAGACATGGTTGTAAAACGAGAGTTCAGTTCTTACTCTAATACATTTATCTTTAAGCAGAGATTTTAGGTTAACCAAGTAGTCAAGCAGACATGGACATATTGTAGTAATGCACAAGGGAAACGGAAAAATTCATTTTGATAGGGATGGGGTAAAGGAGCATACTAATCTGAACCAAATAAACTAGTGAATGACATTCTAGTGACAGAAAGAGCTACAAAACTATAAGTAAAAGCACACATGGAACATTATGAAATGCAAAATTAATAGCATCATGTTGTTGTGGAAACTATATGATAAAGGAGTGACATACCGGTTGCAAACAATAGGCAACAATAATAATAGTGCACAGAGGAACCAAATGAGCAGAGAGTGTAAGCAGTAGAGAGAAGAACAGTGTGCAGCAGTAGGATAAGAGTAGCAGTAGCAATAAGAGTAGCAGTAGCAAAAGACCCAAGTAACAAACAATAAAAAAACCAGTAGTGTAGAAGTAATCAAACCAAGATATTCAATTTTGGCTTTCAGCCGATTGATTGTTTCAATAAGAGAGTTAGAGAGTTTGTATTGAAAACAGTATAGAGAGAAAGCACTGAATATTTCTGAAGGAAACGTTTTGTCAGATTGTATTCGTGTCTGTGTGTCTAGTGAGAAGAGAAGAGTAGTACTTTTAGTTTTGAAAATAGTATAGACTAGGTAGGGAGTGTATAATTATCGAAACAATACCAAATCTAATTCAAATAAATTAGGGAATCAAAATTCGAATAAGGGCACAGGCTATCAAATAAGGAAAAAGTCGGTTGAATGAATGATTATACCATAGCGAAAGCAATAGGCATGCTGTACATAACAAAGGATAAATACACAATATTTCAAACAAGGAAAATATAGGCTGAATAAGCAAAAATATACTTGAGTGCACAAATATGCTAAACAATATAAATCAACTACGAACAGTTAGCCTAAGAATCACAGGCAAAAACAAAAATTAGAGGGAATTAGTCCCCAAACATAGAAAGCAACTTACAAATAAGGAAAAAATTTGAAATCAGTGTAAGAACACCTACAAATTAGAGATTCAAAAAGATGCTCGGAATTAACAGAATATTCAGTAAAGAAATGCATTCGAATTTATTTAAGCACAACCATCACAAACTAAGAACCCTAAGCTATTAGTTGCATAAAACAGTGGGGAGTTGGAACCCTAGAAGAGATTTAAGACATGGAACTCAGAAAATAAAGGTTTCAAGCACATAATATGAGAGTAATCATATAATATCCAAAAGAAACAGGAGCATAATGATAAAAAGGGGTCAGAAACCCTAGCAAAAAAGATTAAAGAATGGACCCTGGAAAACAAAGACACCAAACAAACAGGTTAAACAAGTAAGTAAAACAAATAAACACGATCGACCATATAGTACTCAGAAAGATCAGAAGAAACGATTTTGAAGAAAGGGGTAAGAAACCCTAAAATTTGAAATAGTAGTGACGCTCTAATGTTTGAAATAAACGGAAATACTAAGTAAAACATAGAGTAGAAGATGAAATTATACTGAGAATCGTTTTAAAAGAGCAGAGATCGAAGAGGTTTGAGTAGAAAAATTAGAGTTTGTACACAAATTAGGGAAAACAAAGAACCTGGCCGTGAAACTCATATAACATCAATATTCAAGCATCATCGAGCAAAACCCACCGGGGAAAGGCCGGAAATGGACCCAGGCAAGGGCTTCGGTGACCGCCTTCCATGGCGAAAGCCTTTGAGGTTTCAAAACTTTAAAGGTGAGCAACGATGATAAGGGTTCCATGGTGAATTAAGATCGAGAGAAGTGAGGGAAGGGCATGGTCGGAGAGGCGTCGAGCTCATCGAGAAGAAGTAAAGAACTAGAAGGTTCTAGAGAGAAGGAAGAGCAACTATTAGAGAGAGAGGGAGACTGGTCCGTGAAAATGAGGGTTTCGGGGTGTCGTTTGATTTAATTATGGCAATGAGATCTGGGCCGTTGATCTTATTGGATCAACGACTCAGGTTAAATCTGAGACGGGTCGGGTAAATTAAAGGGTGTGGATCATTGAATCGGGTTACAAATTTGGCCTGAAATAGGGGTGTAATTGGGCTATATATTAAATAAAATCTGGCTATAGTTTAAATAGCCAATTTTCCCGAAATATAATTTTATAAAAATAGCAGACAATTCATAAAAAATTCAATAAAATTACTGAGGCACTAAAATAGGTTTGGGAACTGATTAAAAATATCAGGAACGGTTTTACACTTGAAATACTTATTAAATTGAGAAAAATAGGCTAAAATTAAAATTTAATGCAATTTTAGTTTCAAACTACTTAATGGCTTTCTAAAATCCTGTAAAAATTACGTAAAATATAATTTTATGTAAATAAGAGAATAAAATAATTTATTTACTAAGATAGCAAGGTTTGATATCAAATAATAAATTTAGAGTACAAAATGAGCAGTAAATAAATTTTAAAAATGCTTGAAAAATCATAGAAAAATACCGAACCTTTAGTGGATGCTTATATATGCATTCACAAGCTATTTTGAAAGTAATTTGGGTACAAAAATACATAGAAAAAATTGAGTATCAACATATTCCAAATCAAACTCTCCTTAACGAGACTAGTTGTCTCATTTTTTACCAAACTCTATCCGAATCAATGTTTTAAAAGGAGGGGGCGCGAGGCAAGGCGTTTTACCTCTAACGAGGTGAGACGTAAACCCTGAAACATGGGGCGTAGATCTTACGAAACTTAAAACTTTACTAATTTCAAGAAATTTAAGATAATATAAAATAAAAATAATTATAAAATTGCATTAAAATTACAAAATTATAATTAATAATCTATTTAAAAAATTCATAAATTATAACTCAACTATGAATAATACAAAAAGTATGACATATATCATAATATGCAAATTAGCTGCAAGAATTACAACTCAAACATCAAAAGCACGTATCCGATGTGAAATCTTATATGTATCTCTTAAGTAGTAATACATCTTGAAAGAAATTCGATATTATAATTTGATATTTTTAATAAAATACTTCTTTTATTTAATGTGCTTTCTATTTGAAAGAGAATTTATATAAAATATTATTTAAATTTTTAATATGATTCTCTAGCATAATTTATTTTAAGCTTCAACAAGTTAATAAAGTGAAACATACTTCACCATGCTATATCATGATAACTAATTATTTATAACTAGTTACTAGCTAATACTACTCTATAAAATTAATAAGTATTGTATTTTGTAAACATGAAAAATAGTATTTAGTAAAATAATTATAAAAAATTATGGACTAATATAATAAAGATATAACAAAAGTTAATAAATAAATACTTTAAATGAAAGCTTTATTTATAATTTACTACCATAGCAATCTTACTGGATAACATGCAATAAATTTTATTTTTAATATGACATAAAATTTTCTCAAATTAATGATTTATAATTAATAAAAAATTAATTTTGAATAGTTAACGATTTATAAGGAAAATTTGAGGATTTTCAAGGTTAGTTACACACAATTACATAAAGTTCTATAGGCGAGCCCAATAAATAAAGCGTTGGGCGTGCCCGGGGTGTATGCCCCAACGGCCAAGGCATAAGTCTCACGGAACTAAGCTCCAGACATAAGGCCAGGGGCGTTTTACGAGTGCCCCACCCCATGGCGAATCCCAGACAAGTCCCAATTCTGCCTTTTAAAACAGAGATCCGAATTACTTCAAACTCACAAAACACATATAATGAAACATGTATGACCATTCAACGGGGGAAACGAGGCAGTAATACATGAGACAACGGGTCGGGTCATTACATCCTCCTAACTAAAACAAATGCTCGTCCTTGAGCGGGTCAAGAAACATACCTGAAGTCTCAAATAGGTGCGGGTATCTCCTCCGCATCTCCTGCCCGGTCTCCTAAGTGGCCTCCTCCAAGGGCCGACCTCTCCATTGTACCTTCACCGAAGCTATATCCTTTGATCTCAATTTTCGAACCTTACGACCCAAAATAGCCACTGGCTCGACATCATATGTCAAATCCTCATCCAACTGAATCGTGCTGATGTCTAATACATGAGACGGGTCCCCAACATACTTTCGGAGCATGGAAACATGGAATACCGGATAAACGCTTGACAAGCTGGGTGGCAAAGCAAGCATATAGGCCACCTCCCCAATCCTCGTAAGCACCTCAAAAAGGTCCAATGAACCACGGACTGAGCTTCCCTTTCTTTCCAAACCTCATCACACCCTTCATGGGTGAAACCTTCAGCAAGACCTTCTCACCCACCAAGTAAGATACATCTTGAACCTTCCAGTCTTCATAACTCTTCTGATGCGACTGAGCGGTATGAAATCTCTCCTGAATCATCTCCACCTTCTCTAAGGCATCCTGAACCAAATCTGTCCCCAACAACCTAGCCTCGCGGGCTCAAACCAACCAACCAAAGATCTACACTATCCCATATATAAGGACTCATACTGCGCCGTCTGAATGCTAGACTAACAGCTGTTGTTGTAGGCAAAGTCTGCAAGAGGTAGAAACTCATCCTAAGAACATCCAAAATCAATCACACGGGCCCGCAACATATCCTCTAATATCTGAATAGTACGCTCAGATTGTCCGTCCGTCTGAGGATGAAATGCTAAACTCAGCTCCACCTGAGTACCGAACCCGTGTTGAAAAGTCCTCCAATACAGAGAAGTGAACTGAGTACCTCTATCCGATATAATAGAAACTGGAACACCATGCAATCAGACAATCTCACGAATAAAGATCCTTACCAGCCGCTCTGAAGAATATGTAGTACACACTGGAATGAAATGTGCGGACTTGGTCACCCGATACACAATCACCCAAATCGAATCAAACTTCTTCAGAGTCCGAGAAAGACCGCTCACGAAATCCATAGTAACTCTCTCCCATTTCCACTCAGGAATAACCATCTACTGAAGCAAACCGCCTGATCTCTAATGCCCGTACTTAACCTGCTGACAATTAAGACACCGAGCTACATACCCCACATATCCTTCTTCATTCTCCTCCATTAGTAGTGCTATCTAAAGTTTTGGTATATCATCGTGGCACCGAATGGATGGAATACCGTGAACTGTGGGCCTCCTCAAGAATCAAATCTCTAAGCCCGTCTACATTGGGCACACAAATCTGGCCATACATCCTCAACACACCATCATCACCTATAGTCACGTATCTAGAATCTCTATGCTGAACTCTATCCTTGAGGACAAGCAAATGCAGATCATCATACTGGCGCTCTCTGATGCGATCATACAAGGAAGACTAAAAAACCATGCAAGCCAATACCCCATTGGGCTCTAAAATGTCTAGACTCACCAACCAATTGTCCAAAGATTGAACATCAACTTCAAAGGGCCTCTCCCCAACTGGGATCTATGCCAAACTCCCCATACTAACTGCCTTTCGGCTCAAGGCATCGGCCACTACATTGGCCTTCTCCGGGTGATACAAAATGGTAATATCATAGTCCTTATGTAACTCAAGACACCTTCACTGCCTCAAATTAATATCTTTCTGCTTGAATAAATTCTCAAGTCTACGATGATCACTGAATACCTCATAAGATACTCCATATAAATAGTACCTCCAAATCTTTAAGGCATGAACTATAGCAGCCAACTCTAAGTCATGAATAGGGTAGTTATTCTCATGGGGCTTCCACTGACGAGAAACATAAGAAATCACTCTACCCTCCTACATCAATACACAGCCAATCCTGACTCTTGAAGCATCAAAATAAACAGCGGAACAACCTAAAGCTGATGGCAAGACCAATACTGGAGTTGTGGTCAAAGCTGTCTTCAGCTTCTGAAAGCTCTCCTCGCACTCATCCGACCATACAAACAGAGCACCATTCCGTGTCAACTTGGTCAAGGACAATTCAATAGATTAGAAACCCTGAACGAACTGGCGATAATCACCTGCCAAACCGAGGAAACTACGAAACTCTGTGGCCGAGAACGGTCTAGAACAACTCTAAACCGCCTCAATCTTCTTTGGCTCAATCTGAATACCATCAGTGGACACCACGTGCCCCAAGAAAGCCATAGAACTATTCCAAAACTCGCACTTGGAGAATTTGGCATACAACTTCTACTCCCTCAATCATTGTGATACAACTCGCAAATGTTCTGCGTGTTCCTCATGACTATGCGAGTATACAAGAATATCATCGATAAACACAATAACAAAAGAATCCAGATATGGCCGAAGTACACTGTTCATCATATGCATGAACGCTGTGGGGGCATTGGTCAGCCCGAAATACATAACTAGAAACTCATAGTGATCATATCTAGTACTGAAGGCAGTCTTAAGAATTTCTGAATCCTTGAACTTCAACTGGTGATAATACAAATGGAGATCAATCTTAGAAAACAACCTCGCTCTATGAAGATGGTCAAATAAATCATCGACGAGGCAGGGGATATCTGGTTAATGCACATTCTCATTGTTCCACCTTTCTTTTTCACAAATAACGCAGGTGCACTCCAAGGTGACACACTAGGCCAAATAAACCCCTTTTCTAGGAGTTCCTGAAGTTGATCTTTCAATTCTTTTAACTCTGCTGGTGTCATATGATAAGTCGGAATGGAGATGGGCTTGGTGCCCGGCACCAGGTCAATACCAAAAATCAATTTCCCTATCTGGGGGCATACTCGGCAGGTCTGTTGGAAATACATCATGGAAGACCCTCACGACGGGAATAGAATCTATACTGGGACCTTCAGCACCAAATTCATGCACAAATGCCAAATAGGATAGACAACCCTCTCAACCATGTGTTGGGCTTTCAAGAATGATACAACCCTACTAGGTACATAATCAGTCATACCACGCCACTCGATCCTCAAAACACACGGCATAGCCAAGGTGACTGTCATTGCATGACAGTCTTGAATAGCATGACACGGAGATAACCAGTACATGCCCAGAATAACATCATAATCTAAATGCTCAAAAGAAATAAATAAACTCGGGTCTCCACACCCCCAATAGTAACAAGACAGAATCGATACACATGGTCCACAGCAATAGTACCACCCACCGGGGTATATTCATCCACAGGTAAAGCAAGACACCCTCGGGTCATACCCAAATGATGAGCAAAATATGATGACAAAAAAGAATAGGTAGAACCGTAATCAAATAAGACAGAGGCATCTCTATGGCAGACTGAAATAATACCTGTAATAACAGCATCTGATGTAAGGGCATCTGTCCTGCCTGGGATAGCATATAATCTAGCCTGGCTGCTGCCACCTGATCGGCCTCCGCCTCTAGGGCGACACCTAGCTGCCTGGCCTCCACCCCTTTCTGACTGGGCTGGTGCTGAAGAAATTGGAGCAGAAGACGAGGGTTGATCCCTCTGCTGATACTAACTACCACGACGTCGAGGACACTTTCTCCTCATATGGCCAAACTCGCCACACTCGAAGAAAATATTAGATGTTAGAGAAGGGGACTTAAGAGAATCCCTCGTACCAGAATGACCACCCGATACGCTATGTAGAAGAAGCCTAAGCTCAAGGGGCATGTGATGAGCTCTGAGCAGGGAAGGCACTAAGTGAAGACTGGCTCTGCTAGAATCCCTGATGACCATGGTCAAAAGACACCCCACGATACTCGAGACGAGCCAACTAATGAGGCCTGAAAGAACGACCTATGCTCTGCTGAACCTAGCCCCTCTACGGAGCACCACTGAAGCTACCCGATCCACGAGGCCTTTTGGCAACCCTATCCTCTCTCTCTCTCTCTCTTGACAGCGAGCCATATCAATATCAAGAGCAATATACACTGCATCCTAAAAGGTATGACTCAGAATCCTCTCTCGGATCATCAGGATACGGACGGGATAGATAAGTCCGTCCACAAACCTCCTAACCCTTTCCGGATAAGCCGGGACCATCCATGAAGCATAACGAGCCAACTCCAAACAACTCACCTCATACTGTGACACAATCATATTTCCCTGACGAAGTGACTCAAACTGTCTCCGTAGCTCCTCCCTCTGAGACTGCGGTACCCATTTCTCCAGAAAGATAGTGGAGAACTCGTGCCATGACAAAGGCGTTGCACCTATCAGCCTACGCCGCTCATATTCCTCCAATAAGGTAAAGGCTACTCCTGATAACTAAAAAGAAGTAAATGATGCCCCCTTGACTCCAAGATCCCTACTGTCCAATGCATACGTTGACACTTTTCGATAAAACCCTGGGCATCCTCGCTCGGAACACCACTGAAAGTAGGAGGTTAGAGCCTACTGAACCTTACAAGACGACGTTACTCATTGTCTGTCATAGCTGGAATCACATCATCCTAAACTGGTATAATCGGCTAAACTGGGACAACATCTTGAACTGGTGGTTCCTCTGGTGTCTGCAAACCCCGCACTACCTACTCAAGCGTTTGAGCAGCGGGGGTCTGATTGCCTCCCCCGGCCTGTGAAGTAGCTGCTGCAGTAGTGGCTGAGACGGCCTGAGCCAGGCTTTTGCAAACTGATAGAATCTGAGCTAGGGCCTGCTGAAGACCCGGAATCACAACCGGCACAGTTGGTGCCTGAACATGTGCTAGTGGAGTCTCTACAGCTGGAGCCTGATCTTGACCTAGGGCAACTGGTGGGTCAACAGGTGCTGCCCCCTTAGCTCTGCCTCGACCACGACCTCGACCGCGTCTACGCCCTCTTGTGGCCTCAGTAGGTGGTACAAGCGGTTGTCCGCAACATCCGGTAGCATGGGCTCTCGACATCTGCGATAGAAAAGAATAACAGAATTTAGTTCTCGGATCAATAAAGTCTCATGATAAGAATTCCAAGAATATGAAGTTTCCTAAAGGTTCTGCAGCCTCCCGAGGATAAGTACAGACATCTCTGTACCGATCCGCAAGACTATACTAATTCGGCTCATGACTCGCGAGACCGAGTAACCTAAGCTCTAATACCAATTTGTCATGACCCCAACCCGGTTGTGATGGCTCCCAGTATACTACAAGGCAAGCCCGAGCATTTATAACAATAACCCCATTCATTAAACAGATGAAGTTAAATGCCATTTAAGTCAAAGGACTAAAATACTAATAACAGAGCGCAAAAATCTAACAAAATACTAATACAACCCCACTAGGACCCGGTGTCACGAACATGAGCCTCTAAAAACAGAGTAACATCCTACTACAAGTCTGTCTAAAACTGATAATGCAAAAATAAAGGACAGGGATAGAGGGGAGAAAATCAATGGCTGCGAACATCGTGCAGCTACCTCGATACTCCTGAAAGCTAAATCTGCTGATCAACTGGATCTACTTATTCTGAGACTGCCCTGGATCTGCACGCAATGAGTACTCCGACCCAGTGAGAAATAAACATAACTATAGATCCATAATAGTGAAAACAATAACCGACAAGCAATACAGTCAAGAAATAATGAATGAAAGAATGCAACACATATAATGGTACACTCTAGTACCCGCTGCAACGTGCAGCCCACTCCACTTATTTAACATCGACGACGCTCACTGGGGGTGTATACAGACTCTGGATGGGATCCTATAGCCAAGCGCAATATCAGCCATGTCTTGGCATCAAAAAGGCTCTCGATTATATATATATATATATATATATATATATATATATATATATATATATATACATACATACATATGGCGTGCAGCCCGATCCATATCAAAGGAAAACATCCGCACTATCGGGTCCCCGACCCATCTCAGTCAAATAAGTTCACAGCCAATCAGGCAAGAAATACTATAGGGATCTCAGCCCTCATATTCTTTTTCATTTAATATTCATGTATAATACACACTTATTATATTGTTTTTATCATTTGAAAACATTACTGAGAGTATATGTTATGCACACAAGTGAGGAAAACACATAAGGATTCCCTGAGGATTCTACAGGTCGGCACAAGGCCCCAAACATGGCAATAAGCCCAATTCAAAATGATAAAGTATGCGTCTCAATCACCAATATTGTAGACATTAAAATTTGGGATAGACCAAGTCTCAATCCCCAACAATAAACGACCTCGCGCTCATCGTGGAATGTGTTTCACGCCTCAATATAGCATTGCGATGTGAATGTCCGGGGCTGCAAACCCTTAGAGCAGCATTTACATAATTACTCACCTCTAGGCAGCCAAAGTCTAGCTCGTAATGCCCTTTCTTCTAGAATCGACCTCCTCGCGCGTCAAATCTGACAAAAAATACAACGAATACATTGCAATAGGCTAAGGGAATATAACCCAATCAAAAATACTCGAAAAATATCAAAAACTTCAAAATTTGCAAAATCCGAACCCCGGGCCCGCTTCCCGGAAGTCAAAAACTTTTACACCAAAATGTTCCTTTATCTCCACGAGGCAATACATGTAAAATTTATCAAAATTGGAGTCCAAATGCTCCCTCAAATTCCAACATTTCATTCCAAAACCCAAGCCCTAGTTCTTTCCTTTTTACTCTAATTCCATGAATTTAGGTGTTGAAGTCACAATTAGATGATGTTTCTAGGCCACAGGACTTAGCTGCAATCTATTCCCAGCTAAAACCCTCTAAATACCTCGTCAAAAGCTCCCAAGGTTGCTCAACAATGGTGGAAATTAGACCCAAGTCGTGGATGAAATGTCCTTAAACATTCTGCATAGGCATAAATTAACCCTATGCTATCGCAGCCTTGCTATTACGATCAGATAGCACTATAAATCAACCTCCCAAAAACCTCTTATGTGATTGCATGACTTCCTCTGCGATTGCAGAGCACAGCCCTCCAACACTACGCGATCGCATACCCCCTGATGCAAACGCACAGACCAACATTCCAAACCTATGCAATCGCACACCCTCAAACGCGATCACATAGAGCAAAAATAGGACCCTTACCAGAACCTCCTATGCGATCGCAATGATCCCTATGTGATCGCATGAAGCAAGAACCTGCAACACTGTTCTGCAATTTTCTACAACTTCCACAAGCCAAGTTTGGTCTGATTGACAACCCCAAAACACCCCGAGGCCCCCGGGACCTAAACCTAAAGTGCCAGCCCATCCTAAAACATCATGCGAAACCTGTTCCAATCATAAACACACATCCAACAACACAAAAATCATCAGTTCTCAAAGGATTCAAGCCTATGTTCAACCAAAACTTACGAAACTCACATTCGATCAAAAACCTGACCTAACAACCTCAGATTCAACTAATCTTTTCCAGACACATCACAAATCACCTAACGAAGCTATTGCTACTCTCGGAATTCCACTCCGACCCTCGGATCAAAATCTCACCTATAAACTGGATATCGCCAAGCTGCAAATAGCAATTCAAGCCTTATTCTACACTGAACCTCCAAAATTACTTCCAATTGCGCTCCTAAGCCTCAAATCATCCCCCAAAGCTAACTGAATTGTTGGAAACCATATCCGAGCCCTATAACTCATAAGTCAAGATCCAGTTTACTATTCCAAACCAAAGTCTCCTTAAATAGACTAATGGTCTCATTTCTTAAAAAACTCTATTCGAATTACTTCAAACTCACCAAACACATATAATGAAACATGTACAAGCATAAAATGGGAGAAATGGGGCATAAATACATGAGACAATGGGTCGGGTCGTCACCGATCGACTAGGCCGCCTCACCTAGGCATTATTCCTTTCTCATTAATCATCTTATTTCAATCTTTTTTCACATATATCAAATCATATGCACTTTGGGCCACAATTTAAATTATCACATCATACTTGGCGCCAGGCTACATTTTATAACTCAATCTCTTCTTTTCCACATTTCACATCAATTCCAAATATTTCACATCCAACTTTAACAACAAGCCAATCAATTTAAGATGTCATTACAAATGAGAAATTCAAGTTGCAAGCATAGTGAGGAATTCTCATGATTCGGCACAATAATCACAATTTAAACTTGACTTGAAATCTAGGCAATTTAGCATATACTTCACGTTCTTCAATCTCAATTTATTGTCAAAGCATTCAAATACATAATTCACATTCCTTGCACATTTTCAAGTTATCAAGAACAGCACATTGATCACATTAGAATGCATCTTTCACCAATATAGGGTCACAACACCAATTCATGTACAGTACAAAGCAAAGCAAGAGTCCAAATTTTAGTCTTACCACATTTACACAAGCATCGATAGAGCTCAATTTCTAAAAGGCCGGGTTTTAGCCATACATACCTTATTTAAGCTTTCCTTAAGTTACTACAACATTTCAGAAACTTTTGCAATCCCAACCTACTCGAGACATAACAAAAGTAACACAAATTAGGAAGGTATTCTTAGTTTCAACTCATTTGAGCATTTTATCAAACACTAGTTGAGCATCTTGATTTTAAGTCTCTTTTACTAGATTTTCTTCATTCTCCAACCAATCATTACTTATTTATATTCATCAATCTTCCCACATACCTAATTTATACATGCATGTATACATAATACTATTACCCCAAGAATCATACCTCAATAACCCATCTCACAATCTTTACAATACAAACACAACCTAAGTTAGGCACCTATGACTTTCAATAACCATACCAAGAGTTCCAACACTTAATTCATACTCATATTCCCATAATATATCCATATTTGTACGTCTAGGGTGTACGATTTAGCTTTTGGAAGAAATCTTGCAAAACCCTCATTTGAGTTCTTGATCAAATTTCTTGAAAATATATGTATTTTATGAGAAGATTTTATCAATAATAATATAGGGATGATAGAATTTGACACCAATATAATGGAGATTGCTTACCTTGAAGATTGGGGAAGTTGAAGATGTTGAGAGGGTGAAAGAAGATCTCAAAGTTCTCCAAGATAAATGGGTAAGAATGAACCCAGAAATGAGTATATAATCTGTTTTGGGCACCACGGGTGGCCCTGGGCGCTGCCTCTGGTGCTGATTCCAGTAGCTCAAAAACTCTTGGCACCACGGCTCGCGCCCGGCGCTACCCAGGGTGCTGGCAACGGAAGGGAAACGAAAATGGTCATAACCTTCTCTATACATCTCCAAATGACGAATTGTTTGATGCGTCGGAAACTAGACTCAAAGAGCTTTAATTTGGTAGGTTGTGCATTACAAATTTTTGTATTACGGTAGATATTGTCGTACAAAGTGAGGTCTTGTGCGCACTTATTTACAACTATAGTCTATTATGAAATTTTCCAACTTATCTTAGACTTAGGCCTCTCCTTAGGCCCGGATTCACTTATACGCTTATTAACATATATAATTGATATCTATTATATCACGAATCCTCATTTGCACACAAAAAAAATAATTAGCTCACCTTGGCACTACGAAATCTTAAATTTCATGGAAATGTTTTTATTCGGGGGCCTTACATTCTCCCCCCTTAGGATAATTCGTCCTCAAATGAGGATCAAGGTTCATTCATTAGCCTCGTAACTTCTTCCTTTCCACATGATGAAATATATCAACTGTCCCAAATTAGGCTAACTCCTTAAATTTTAAAACATATCGGCAGAGTTTCTTTAGTAACTAGGCCTATTCACCTGTCAGAGAATCACCCAAAAACATCCTAAAAACTCATCCATAGCTCGGCAAAGCACCATAATGTATCAAGAAACTTGACATTACAAATACTATATCACAATGATACCTGAACATGGACTGCACATTTTTAAATCATATCACCTAGAAGGTGCCTTTCAAATCAAAATCAACTGCTATGGAATCAAGAGAAAAAAATTATATTCCCACAATACTCCCGGCGTTCAACGGCCTCTCATATCTACAGGCTTTGCCAGAACACATTCACAGGAGCAATGTCGGCCCCTAAACATACTTAACAGGGATAACCAGTAGATATTTCGCATAAGCTAACCATCCACTACCTTCACCTTCAATAATTTCCACCGGAATGATGCACAAGGATCTCCACATACCTTCTTAGACATAGACATATGAATCCACAAGATATGTGGTGAAAAACTATGGGGACACTTCATACTCCTAGTGCGGCCAAATGTGGAATACATTTATGCAATCTTTATTATCAACTCACATAACATCTTCAGGGAAAAATATTGAGAATAGCCTGCTCATCCTCCAAACTCTAAGTCTCTAGGCGAATACTCACACTAAACCCTTGAACCTTCAACAATTACTCTAAGATATGCTATAATAAACTGACAATAAAAGTACCTATCAAATATATATGTGATCACACTGCGAAGCTTCCTATTTGACTTGTCTGATCTTACAATACCCAATGGACCTAGTACAATGAGGAACAATAGAGTTCAAGATTAGGCTGGAGCTATTCCGGAATCCATTAATGCACTGAGTAGAGTATTTTTTGAGGTTATATGCTAAGGTACACGAAAATTACGACTAATAATGCTGACATGGTTAATTATTGTGACGACGTCAATTATTATACAAATGAGGCATAGGGATGAGTAATACATTGGATAGGAATCATCAAGGAGGAATATTTATGTACATGACCCATTCGTTCCTAGGGTTAAGGGAAAATCAATACATGCTCTGGTACCTTGACTCCGATATGGGATTCAAAATACATGAAGTGGAAATAAAATCCTAATGTTAGCTGACACAAGGAATCTACGTCGTAAGACCATGAGGATGAAATGAAGTTGAACACTTATGAGATTATCATATTTCAAACAGCTTAACATATCCTGATAGTTGATCCTATATGATAGAACTAAAGATGCGACAACTTGTCTTCCGAATAAATATGCTAATGATATGTGCAAAAATCTGAGGGCATCTAATCTCACCCCCCTTTCACGAGTAAAACCATATAGCTCGGACATCTGATGTTGGGATGAATCATGTACTGGTTAGAGGTGTTGTTATGGTAAACATGATGCTCCGGGGAGAAAGAAAAATGAAACTCTTATTCACCCAAGGAGGTGTAATACCAAGGGTAGCAAAACTCCCCTCTCATGTCAATGATATAGTTAATTATTCTATAAGCTGAATGAGAAGAAAGCCATGTAAGCCATCCATCACGACCCATTTAAGGCTTTGAAAAAGGTATACACTTTGGTTTGAAATTATGGAAATTTAATCTCAAACTATAAGGAAAATCATTAAATTTTTTGAAATCCTAAAGACAAGCCCTCGCAGTCCTAGAAAATTGTCAACAATGGCAATAAAGTACTTAAAACCATTACGAGTTGGTATGAAACAAGGCCTCAAAGTTCCCACACGGATAAGTTCGAATGAATGAGACATCTTAGTGCATTTATCAAGGAGAAGTAAGATGGGTTATCTAGCCACATGTATAAGTAGAGCAGGTAAATGGTTGTTAGAAGAACAACTACAAAGAATACCAACAACAATTATTTGTTCCAACTAAACGAATATGTCCCCTTCCTTAATGCTACAAGACTTCCTCTTTGATGCCATGAAACATAAATAAATTTTACAATGAGAGTTATCAGAAGAAAGAGATAGTAGTGTAGAAAAACTAATGAGCACCATTTAGAACCAACAAGCTTAAACTAAGTTAAAGATATTAGAAGTCCATAATAAAGGGGAATTTACCTACTTTCAGTATCCTTTTAGAAACGGGTACTTGTACAGTGTAAAACTAATTTGAACTTAATCGTATCGTATAGTTGGATGACTAGTCAAGACATTGAGATAATATCGCATTGAAGATCATGGGTAAACAACACACGATGCAAGAAAAATGAAAAGAAAGTGAAAGAGCCTTTAGAAGTCCTTTTGCATTGTAACCACTAGGAATAGTGGTAATATAAAGCGATTACGAGAAGCTACATCTTTGAAAGAAGATCTCTGTATGAAGTCACGTGATATATAGCTCCGAAATTCTAAAATCCAATTATGTTTCGCAAATCTACTTCATAATGAAGAACTACAACACACTTTCACACAACCAGCTATTGCAAAGTACTTTGGGAGATGTTATAAGACTTAACAGAGAGAAAGGATTTGACATATGAATGTGTTACTAGGTGTATTTCTCCTTTGTCAACCCAAAACCTAAAGACGAGAGTTAGATTGATAAGCAGACCACTGGACTAGCATAAGTGTAGATAATCTATTATCGGAAAGAGATAATTCAATTTCACTAATTGCAGGCATGCTATAAAACCTTGATGAAATTTAAGTGATATGAGATACCAATGATAATATAGAATAATCATGGAGGGTTTGCAGATGTTCATAATGAGTTCTTCATGGATTTAACTTGAGAACTACCCAGATGCTAATGAAATATAGAAGAATATGAGAAATAGGCGTCGTGCTATAATAACCCCCAAAGATGTGCTTAGTCTTAACAGAGAGCCTAGTAAGGGTGATAACGAGACAGAAAGTGTTACAATGACTCACAGAAGGATATATTCTCTCATGGTTATCAAACAAGTGTGGGGAAACTGGCACAATGAATTTACTAGCTAAAGAACACAATGAACACATGTTATGGAGGTGCAAGAAGAAAGTAAACATTTGTTATGAGATGGACATGCTTCTGCGATATTAACTCCCAATTGCAATATATGACCATGCCATGAGCAACCACAAATGATAGGACAACGTGAGCTACTTACTGCGGCACGTCCCAAGTGGACACGAAAGTTATGGCGACATATGACTTCCTATGACGTGGATATGAGGATATAAAATTTTCGAGAGAATTTATGCTCACAGTGAAAATTTCAATTGACATGCACTCATGTGAGGTGTTAAGGTATGCTCTTATGTTACTAGGTAGTGAGAAGCTTTCATGATGATATTCGCAAGAGAGTAGATTTGTTGTTCATAAATATAAACCATATACACAACTAAGTAAAACAGTGACTCGAGCAAGATCGCAACGCTGGGATGCTTTGCATGGAACTTCACACCACATAGGTAAACTTTACGACGGTGCAGGTATAGGTACAAACGAGTAGATTTTGTCTATTTAAATAAATGATTCTATACGGAATTCATCGGATATAATCCCTTCGTGAGAAGTTAGAAAAAGAAAGTGGGAAGTATCAATCTTAGAGTTATAACTCAATTCAATGGCATAATAATAGAACTTAATTCCACAAGAATGTAAATAACAGAATTCATATAGAGTGGATTCACAGATAGTGCGTCTCATTCAAAGAGTCGATACACGTAATATTTTGTTATTCAACACCTTGTTAAGACCATGTATATGAGAACTCTTCAATATGGATGTACATATACAATGAGTAGAAAGTTTCATTTGACTCCCTTAATGACGTTAAATTGATAGGGCAATAGCTTAATCGATACCAATCTACTCCCCATCCCTAACGTACGTAGGTAACGTACTGATATACTACATGATCTGATGGTGAAGAGACATCAATAGGGACAAGGAAACTCCCCCTTGAGCGATATGTTCTACCAAGCCATCCACAGCTCAATACATTCTCATAACAAGTCCGTAGGCAATCCACTCGGACTCAATGGTGGGACCAATGCCTCCTTACATGCTTCAAATTTGCAGATTATGGTATCAGGGTTACACATCTTGAGAATAAGGCTGAGAGAGGAATTCAACTCCCTAACTTGAGCTCTATAAACACCTACTCATTTGAAAGAACTATCATACAAGAGTAAAGAAATCATAAAAGTCAATCAAAAGCTTTAACAATCACCACATCATCAACTAAACAAACCATATAATCTTTCACATCTTTTCCGTAACTTAGTTTGGGGCACTTGATAATGTTCATCATCATTCATTATACCACCACTTTATTGAGGGGAGTACGATCACGACCTTATCGGCTAGGTTTCCGCATTTGAGACATGTACCTCAATCACAATCTCATTCTCAATTTCCAGATTTCAATATTATAACAATACCACCATGTGTGCGGCATGGTATCCGATCACGACTCGATCGGCTAGGCCGCCTCACCTAGGCGTCATTCCTTTCTAATTAATCATATCATTTCAATTTTTATTTCACATATATCAACTTATAGACACTTGGGGCCACAATTTAAATTATCACATCAGACTTAGCATAGGCCACATTTTATAATTCAATCTCTTCTTTCCCACATTTCACATTATTTCCAAATATTTCACATCAAAATCAATTTCAACAACAAGCCAATCAGCTTAAGATGTCATTGCACATGAGAAATTCAAGTTATAAGCATAGAGAGGAATTCTCATGATTCGGCACAACAATCACAATTTAAATTTGACTTGAAATCTAGGCAATTTAGCATATACTTCACGTTCTTCAATCTCAATTTATTGTCTAAGCATTTAAATACATAATTCATATTCCTTGCACATTTTCAAGTTATCAAGAATACCACATTGATCATATTGGAATGCATCTTTAACCAATGTAGGGTCACAACACCAATCCATGTAAAGTACCAATCAAAGCAAGAATCCAAAGTTCAGCCTTACCATATTTACACAAGCATTGATAGAGCTCAATTTCTAAAAGATGGGGTTTTACACATACATACCTATTTTAAGCTTTCCTTAACGTGCTACGATATTTTTGAAATTTTAGCAATCCCAATCTACTTGAGACATAACACAAACAGTAAAATTAGGAAGGTATTCATAGTTTCAGCTCATTTGAGCATTTTATCAAACACTAGTTGAGCATCTTGATATTAAGTCTCTTTTACAAGATGTTCTTTATCCCCCAATCCAATCTTTACTTATTTATATTCAACAATCTTCCCACAAACCTAGTTCATGCATGTATACATAATACTATTACCCCAAGAATCATACCTTAATAACCCATCTCACAATCTCTATAATACCAACACAACCTAGATTAGGCACCTATGGAGTCCAATCACCATATCAAGAGTTCGAACACTTAATTCATACTCATATTCTCATAGTATATCCATATGTGTAAGTCTAGGGTGTAGGATTTACCTTTTGGAAGAAATCTTGCAAAACCCTCATTTGAGTACTTGAATGAATTTCTTGAAAATCTATGTATTTTTTGTGAAGACATTATAAAAAATAGTGTAGGAATGATGGAATTTCACACTAATATAATAGAGATTCCTTACTTTGAAGATTGGGGAAGTTGAAGGTCTTGAGAGGGTGAAAGAAGACCTTAAAGTTCGTCCAAGATAAAATGGGTTCTTACCTGAAATTTGTATATAAGCTGTTTTGGGTGCCACAGGTGGCGCTGGGCGCTCTGTGGCACTGATTCTTGTAGCTCAAAAGTTCCTGGCACCAGGGCTAGCACCCAGCGCTACCCGGGGCATTGGTGACGGAAGGGACACAAAAATGGTCATAACTTTCTCTATGCATCTCCAAATGACAAATGGTTTGATGCGTCAGAAACTAGACTCAAAGAGCTTTAAATTGATCAGTTGTGCATCACACAAGTATTTATACGACGGGAGATATTTTCGTCCAAAATGAGGTCTTGTGCGCACTTATTTACAACTTTAGTCTATTATGAAAATTTTCAACTTGGCTTAGACTTAGGGCTCTTATTAGACCCCAATTAACTTATAATATGACTAATTAGCTTGTTATCATATCTACTTGATATTAATTATATCATGAATCCTCATTCGCAGACAAAATAAAATAATTAGCTTACCTTGGCACTACGAAATCTTAAATTTCTTTGAAATATGTTTTTTCGGGGTCTTACATGTTGGAGGTTTGGAGACAGACTCTCGATTCTAAGGGTTTCAAACTAAGCAGGTCTAAGATAGAATACCTGGAGTGCAAGATTAGCACCGAGTCAAGCGAGGCAGGGACGTGAAGCTTGGATCTTAGGTCATCGCCAAGAGCGACAATTTCAGATATCTTGGGTCGGTGATTCTGGGGGGCGGAGAGATCGATGGGGATGTCACTCATCGCATAGGGGCGGGAAGCTTGCATCAGGAGTCTTGTGTGACGAAAAAGAGCCACAGAAACTTAAGGGGATGTTTTATTGAGTTGTGGTTATACTTGCCATATTGTATGGGGCAGAGTGTTGGCCGGTGAAGAACTCTCATGTTCAGCGAATGAAGGTTGCAGAGATGAGGATGCTCAGGTTAACGTGCAGGCTCACCAAGTTAGATAAGATTAAAAATTAAGTTATTTGGGAGAAGGTGGGGGTGGCACCAGTGGATGACAAGATGCGAGAAGCGAGGCTTAGGTGGTTCGGGCATGTGCGGAGGAGAAGACCTGATGCCCCGGTGAGGAGTTGTGAGCGGCTGGTGGTGGTCGGTGTGAGTCAAGGCAGAGAGAGGCCTAAGAGGTATTGGGGAGAGGTTATTAGGCGGGATATGGCAAGAATGCAGATTTCCGAGGACATGGTCATTGATAGGAAAGTCTGAAGGTCTAGTATCAGGGTTGTAGGATAGAGGCTTCTAGAATTTTTGTACTTCTTCCTCGGGGATGGGGGGGGTTTAGTAAGTCTTTCCATATACGATTTGTGTATTGGATGGTTCCCCCTTATGGTAGTTACTGTTTGATATTACTGCATGCCATTTTATTTATGATTTTTATGTTTAGATAATTATTTATGTGATTTCTGCTAAAGTTACTAATGCTCTTTTATTTTCTTTTTAGTTTTCTTTTTCTTTCCTGAGCCGAGGGTCGATTGGAAACAGCCTCTCTGCCATTTCAGGTAGGGCTAAGACCTATATAATACTACCCTCCCCTGACCCCTCTTTGTGGGACTATACTGGATAGTTACTGTTGTTGTTGTAACTTTAAGGTAGTCTATGTGTAAATAGACTTGATAGAATCATTTATATGACTGTAAACGTGCGGTCTCCTTTTAGGAAATATTTTGGATTTTGGATATCTTTCTAGAGCACTCATGACACTACAAAAATACGGCGATATTATGGAGGTTTTATTTCGGCGGTTCCTAAAACCGTCGCAAATCTAACTATAATTCAGTGGTTTCTAAGACGCCATCTTTAAATTTTTAGTAATGTCGGTTAACTAATAATAACAGTGGTTTAAGCCGCCAGTATTTAAATTTTTTATTCCCTCCGCAGCTTCCCACTCACAAATTTTAGTCTCCCTCCACAAATTTTAGTCCCTCTGCTAAATACCTCTATTCCCAGTCTCTCTCATAACTCTCCCCACAGATTAGGACAAAGTGAGGTCTCTTCATCGGCTGGTAATGTCTATTTCCCCTGATACTTCTATCTGGTAATCCTTGTTTTCCCAAATCCCTCTTCTAGATTGTTTGCTACGGGTAAAATTAAACTATTTATGAGAAGTTATGCCTAATTTCGATATTTTAAGTTTTTCTTCTCTTTACCGATTGCTAAGGTTAATGCATGTTTAGGAGTATAGTGATTTTCCCCAATTCTTATTTATTGGTTTAATTTTTTATTTTGATTTATGTTCTAATGCATTAATTTCTTTGTCGATGGTCGATTGAAAACATCCTCTCTGCCCTTTCGGGTAGGGGTAAGGCTCGTCTACATATTATCCTCCCCAGACCCCACTTTGTGGGACTATACTGGGTAGTTGTTGTTGTTCTAATGCACATTTAAGTTTCAGATTCATATATGCTGAGAAGAAAAGGAAAAAATGTAAAGAATTCATGATTTTGCAAAGCAAAAGTAGAATTTCTCATTTAGCGAGCTTATTTACGCTACAGTAAGTAAGGTATTAAGTACTCACAGTCTAAATTTTTGTTGTCTCTGTTCGATTGCTACTTACTTTCTTTCATTAGGTAAGCTTCAGTTAGTCTCAGTATTAGTTCTCATTAATATGTTCTGTTGGTTCAATGTCTGAAGCAAGTTCAGGTGGTAAAAATTATGGTATTCACAATTTCATTGGATCTAGTGATTTCTTCTCAAATTTTCCATTTTGTTATGTATTGGTTAACAACTCAACTGACTAAGTTTCTAAGGTTAATCTGAAAGTGTCTTTTGGAGGCAGAAATAGAGTTAGCAACTGCCTCTGCAATTAGTGAATGAATTCTACTCATGTGCGAAAGGCTGAATATAGTATTTAAGAGAATGCATCTTCTTGATAAATTCTCTGAATTTCTTCTCTTTCTTCTTTGTTTGAAAGAAATGAGTTGATATTTGGAACCATAGTGTTACAAAGATTTTATGGTGTTAAAATGAACACTCATTTTTATTTCTCTACGACAGTGATATTTACCTCCATTGTGACAACTTTCCTGCCTCGCTACCCAGCAGCATGAAGTGCATGAAATTTTCTTGGAAAAATGAACGATAAAGTATGTCTGGCATATTAGCTCCATATACTCCAGTTGTGCGATGCATCAGAACCATTTCTAATGTTGTTCAGTGGAAAAATTTAACTGACGGACAGTCCGAGCACGCGATTTAGATATTGGAGGATATGTTGCGTGCGTCGGTGATTGATTTCGGTGGTTCTTGGGAGGAGTTCTTTCCCCTTGCAGAGTTTGCTTACAATAACAGCTACCAATCTAGTATTCAGATGGCGCCATATGAGGCTTTATATGGGAGATGGTGTAGATATCCGGTCGGTTGGTTCGAGCCCGGCGAGGAAAGGTTATTGGGTACAGAGGTGGTTCGGGATGCCTTAGAGAAGGTGAAGGTGATTCAGGAGCGGCTTCGTACAGCTCAGTCACATCAGAAGAGCTATGCGGATCGGAGAGTTCGGGATCTATATTTCATGGTTGGCGAGAAGGATTTGCTGAAGGTTCGCCTATGAAAGGCGTTATGAGGTTCGGGAAGAAAGGAAAGTTGAGTCCACGGTTAATAGGTCCTTTTGAGATACTTGGTAAGATTGGGGAGGTGGCCTACAAGCTTACTTTGCCATCCAGATTGTCAGGAGTTCATCTGGTGTTTCATGTTTCTATGCTTCGGAAGTATGTTAAGGACCCATCCCATGTTTTGGACTTCAGTTCAATCCAGTTAGATGATGATTTGACTTCTGATGTAGAGCCAGTAGCCATTTTGGGTCATTAGGTTTGCAAGTTTAGATCTAAGGATATAGCATCGGTGAAGGTTCAGTGAATGGGTTGTCCCGTGGAGGAGGCCACTTGTGAGACCGAGCAAGAAATGCGGAGAAGATATCCTCACTTGTTTGAGACTCCAGGTATGTTTCTTGACCCGCTCTAGGACGAGCATTTGTTTTAATTAGGGAGGATGTAATGACCTGACCCGTCATTTCTTGTGTCTTAGCCTCGTTATCCCCGTTATATGTTTCCCTGTGTGTCGATATGCATGTTTGGTGAGCTTGAAGTGATTTGGGTAGGAATTGAATATAAATGAGACAAATAGTCTCTTCAAGGAAAGCTTAAGTTAGAAAAGTCAACCCGATGTTGACATATGAGTTAGAGGGCCCAGAATGGATTTCCGGTGATTTGACTAGTTATTGATGGTGATTTATGACTTGGGAGCGAAATCGGAATTTAATTTGGAGGTCCGGTGTAGAATTAGGCTTGAATTTGTTAAAGTTGAATTTCGGCGAATTTCCGGTTGATATGTGAGATTTTGATCTGGGGGTCAGACTGGAATTCTGAGAGTTGCAGTAGTTTGGTTAGGTTATTTTGGATATGTCTGCAAATTTTCAGGTCATTCGGACGTCGTTTGGTTGGGTTTTGGAACGAAAGCGAATTTGGAAAGTTCTAGTTTAACTTAGGATGAAATTCAATGATTTCGGTGATTTTTTATGTTAAGGATAGCGTTCTTATTGCCCAAGCAAGTTTTAATGAAGTATTAAGTCATGTTGGTGCTTTTGGTTGAGGTCCTGAGGGCCTCGGGGTGATTTCGAATGGTTGTCGGACAATTTTGAAGTTGAAAAGTGTTGCAGAAACTGAGCCTCAGGTGTTGCAGACGGATTGCTCTATGCGATCGCATGAACGTTGTTGCGATTGCATAGAAGTCGAAGTTGGGGTCTTGAGATTTGGTCAATGCAGTCGCGTTCAGGGGGATGCGATCGCGTATGTTGAGTTCTATTGCTCTGCTACCGCAGGGCTATGTATGCGATCCCGTAGGTTGGTCAGGTGAAGCAGTGCGTTCGCATGGTCTTGGTTGCGTTCGCATAGGCCAAGAAGGGAGGCCCGAGAAGTTGTTCTATGCGATCGTAGGGTGATGTTATGTTCGCGATCGCATAGAGGAAACAAGATCTGGGCAGAGGGCTTTTATTTAATATTTCATCTGCAAGCCTCTCATTATTTCCTCCATTTCTAAGATACCTTGAGAGCTATGTGACGGATTTGAAGGGGTTTTCAATGGGAAGTGATTGGAGGTGAGTCTCGTGGTCCTAAAACGTCTTTCTATGGAATAATCAAGCATTAAATTACTGAAATTGGGTGTAAATATTGAGGAACTGGGGCTTGAAATTTCAAATGAAAATGGGGGATTTGGGGGAGCAATTAGACTCCGATTTTGATGAATGTTATATGTACGAACTCGTGGCGAGACGGATTATGAAAATGTAAATTTTGTAATTTTTCGAGAAGTGGTCCCGGGGCTCGGGTTTTGCCAACTTCATGTTTTTGGGTGTATTTCGAGTTATTTTGATTGGGTTATGTTCCGTTAGCCTATTTTGACGTATTCCTATTGGTTTTGATTAGATTTGGAATCCGCGAAGGTCGATACTCGAGGGAAAGTCATTGCGAGCTAGGTTGCGGCTGGCTTGATGTGAGTAATGGGTGTAGATGTTGACCCGAGGGTTCGAAACCCCGGTATAGCACACTGTGACGCTATATTGAGGCGAGACACGTACTCTACTGTGAGTGCGGGGACGATTATGATTGGGGCTATGGATTAGTCTGACCAAGTGGCATTATACTCTTGTTGGCTATAGATGAGCCGGTAAACCTCCTACTTGGATGGTTATTTATATATTTGGGTTGTGTGCCGGTTAATTGGATTCCGTGAGGATCGTTATCACAGTTTCTATGCATTATAGCATGTTTAATGACATCAGTCCTGTCCTAGAACACTGTTTAACATGAATTGGTAAATATCGAGGTTTGACACCTAATTCTATGTTTTTCTAATTAACTGAACTAAAAATGGTAAGATATATGTGGCGGCGAGTCTTGCATGCATGTAGCTGTACTGGTAGTGGATTGGGCTATGCGTCGCATCGTATGTTACTATGATATTGCGCTTGGGCTGTAGGAGCTCCTCCGGAGTCTAAACCCCCATAGTGAGCGCGGGTACCCAAATGGATCAGACTCCACGTACCGTTGTGGTCATGCATTGCATCTCATGCATTGATTATTGTTGCTTTATATGCGTATTTTTGAGATTTAAACTGTATAGCTCTGTTAGATAGCTTTACTCAGTGTTTTATTGTGGATTTACTTTCTTTGGGTTTTTATACATGCGTATTACTTGCTGAGTTGGTAGACTCACCCCATACTCCTTGCACCTTGTGTGCAGATTCAGGTGCTTCCGAGGTTTAGCGTTGTTGCTGCTGCTTATCCAGTTGCCAGAGCATTGAGATAGATGCCAGCGTCTGTAGGACCGATTACTCTGTTCTTATCAATTATTTCTTGTTATTCAGACACATGTTTTTTTCCTTTATCTTTCAGACTTGTACTTGGTTTTATTAGAGGCTCTATACTCGTGACCCCAAGTCTTGGGAGTCCTTGTTCAGTTGTGGTTTTCTATTCGTACATTTACCGTTTTCAGTTATTTGGAACTTATTGTTAAAGTTGCCATGTTCCCCTTATTGATTCATGTTTTGGGAGGAAACGTCTTATTGAGAAGGTGTTGGTCAGGCTTGCCCAGCGTCACGGTAGGGCGCCATCATGACCGGTTTTGGGGTCGTGACAAATACCCAGCAATCATTCTCACACGAGATATTAGCTCACCGGTCATCATATCCATATTCTACCATTCCCACCCGGTAGAGGTTATTTTAAGCGTGTGTATTGGTCACGAGTGCTTAGCACGTGCAATTACCCGTCCCATCCTATAGGTCCTAGAGGGTGTTTAGAACTACTATTCCTACAAGGGGAGAACTAGGTTGAACCCTTAAGTGTAAAGGTAAAATACTAAGCGACATACAAAAAAACAATAAGGACTTAATATAAGGGATCACGTAAAAAAACATGCAAATGGCTCAGGTACCCCTCCACGAATGTACATACAAGTAGCACGCCTCAATCACATTTAAGGTCTAAAGAGAGTGAGAGTTTTAAAATTTTGAATGTAGAAAAAGTAAAAATCTTGGCAGAATCAAACAGAAGAAATTGTAAAACACTAAAGTTAAAGTAGTAAAAATATGTGTATCATTTAAGAGTAGGGAAATATTATTCTTTCAAATACAAATACAGCCAATACGTGTGTAGTAGCCTGCAATTAGAAATACTAGTTTAGTTCTAGACTGAAAATAGTATATAGGGGAGATGTAAAAGTTACTTCAAAATTACAGAAAAACAAGGAGAGTATGGCCTTGAAAATAATAAAGTTTGTTATAAGTTTTAGGAAAATAGTAGTCCAATCTTGAACTGGAAAAGTAACTTAGTTGAAAACTTATAGGTGAAAGAATTATATGGGAATAAAATACTCAGACTTTAGTGACTCAGATAGGTTTGGGCAACTTAAAAAGGTCGAATACGATTAATCGATTTTATCCGGCCTAAGGCTTGCCTAGGCATTATAACAGACATGCATCTCTTTTTTAGTTAAGTTTTAGAAACCAGTTTATGCGGTTGAATAACGGATAGGATGGTCAAAACATTGCAAGTGTGTTCCTAATTGCATAATATCTAATGCACGTGGTGTTCCTAAAAATAGGATATCTAAATGCACACGATGGCCCTAGAAACAGGATTTCTAAATGCAGCGGATGGTCCTAAAAATAGGGTATCTAAGTGCAGTGATAGAGTTTTTAATTAATAACTGATTGTGACTATAAAAATATCATACTAATACAAGGATCCTAAGAGCAGGATTTCTATATGCAGGGTGCATGTGTTATACAAGATTTCTATTGTTTTATCCATATCCATAATAAACATACATATCCCTCCCTATTTCACTATAAACCCCCATAGTCCTTTACGAATTATTATAACTTAAGGAACCAAATTACAGTAATTAAAAAAAAAAGAAACCATTCTAGAGGGAGCCTTCAGCCAGGCCCAGACCTCCAGCCTCACTTCTTTCGAGGTTCACAGCCTTCACCAAGATTTTGAGTGCGACAAAGTTCCCTAGAGGTCTCTTGAGACCCTGGCCAATATCAGTCACCCAAAAAAATCACCATTGATAAGTCCAATTGTGGAATTGCCAACCTTGTGCATCAAAGTTCAATGGGTACTCAAGGTACCCAAAGCAGTGCTTACACAATGGGGCAGAACCTAATTCTAAGACTAGTGTGCTAGTGAAAGTGTTTGAAGAAGCTGAGTTGGACAAAATTTTTACATGCAAGACAGTTTGAGAAAGAATTGTAGGAGGAGTGGAAATTTTAGCTGAGTTTGAAAAGAAAACTACTTTGAGGCTAGTTATGAAAAGCAACAGTCACACAGACAGAGGTAAAGGTATAGGGGACAAACATCTCACACACAATAGAATCAGACACACATTAGGGGGGGGGGGGGTTTCATGCTTCAAACAATAGTCTAGTTCTTACAGCACCAGAGACCAAACCAAATTATCCTCAAAAGAGTTTCGAGGCTATGGAGTAGCTAAAATGTTGGTAGTAGTTTAAATAAACAAAGGGGAAACATGCATTGGAGTAGGCAAAGGGGGTAATGAACATGCTATGCCTACTAATTAATCAACACATATACGTGCTAGTTGCAGTAGGAGTAGCAGAACCACAAGTAGAAGCACAGATGGTACAAAAGAAAGTGCAGCAACAATAAAGCATGTTATTTTTTAGGCTATAACTTAAACATGATACATACCAGTTGAAAATAATGTAAACACAGAGCAGTAGTGAGCAATATGGTGTAGAGAAGTGAGCAATAGTATGCAGGAAGTGAGCAGCAGTATGCAAAAAGTGAGCAGCAATATGCAAGAAGTGAGCAGCAGGCAGACCCAAAGCAAACAACACAATAGAAGACCAGCAGACTGACAAAGTGACCAAAGTTACTCATCTTTGGCTTGCATCCAGTTGGGTGATTAGCATTCAACAGGAAAGTGAAAGAAAATTGTGTAGAGACAAAGAGCATAAAGATGTTTTTTGTGAAAGAGAGAGAGTTCAGAACACTGAGTTTAAGTGATATGCAATGTGTTCGTGTCTTTTGCAAAGACAATGGGGGATGGTACTTATAGTACTGAATATGAGTAAACAAACAAGGTATCAGTCCCTGAATTAAGGGACTGGTATTAATCACAATCCAATCAGTAGTTGGACATCCCTTTGATTAAGGAATCCCAAATCAAACGGTAATAATCAGTCATTTAAAGGAAAGAAATCAAAAAGTAAGGTATAATCACATAAGGAAGCAGAGTGGCATAAAGCATGCAATAAAGACTAGATACATGACCATCTAATTAAGGAAATAGGTCACGCAAATCAATCAACACATTTGTGTACATATATAAGATACCACAGTAATTCTAAAAAAAAATTTCAAAATAATGACCAAGATAGAAAACATAGGAAATCAGTATTAAATGAGAAAGGTATCTCACAAGTTAAGGAAGAAATTCAAACTATAGGGAAAATACGTGGAACCACAACTTAAAAACAAGTATCACAGTCTCAAAAAGGGTTCGAAGAATCAGTATAAAATAACTATGCAAGAAGTAAGAGAAACATTAAGTGCAGAACATGAAATGGTAGGGGAACGAAACACTAACAACAAAATCAAAGCAAGGATCATAGAACTCAGAGAAGAACCCAGAAGAACACAAAACAAACAAATAATGCAAACACAAACAGCAAAAGTTAGGGTTTCATCGGACTTAGCAAAAACTATTTAGAAAATATACTAAGAATCATGAATTAGTACTCAAAAATCAGAAAATAAAGTGATTTCAAAAAGGGGTCCTAGTTTTAAAAGGAACAGAAATCGTTTAAAACTGGAATAATCGTAAAGATCGAGTAAAAAATAGTGCAAAACATAAAGGTACGAGTTAAAATCAATAAAGAATTAGATATTTGTGAGGTTTGGGTTAAGATTAGGGTTTCCTAAGAAACAAGTGAGAGGGGTAAGAGAAACCTGGCCGTGAAGCTCAAAGATAATGGGGTTTTTAGCATCACTGGACCGTAATCCATTGGAGAAAGGCCTGAAACGGACCCCCGACAATGCTTCAGCGACAATCTTCATGGTGGAAGCTTCTGGGGCTTTAATCTTTGGAGAGGAGCAATGATACAGGATCCATGGTGGCTAGAGGTCGAGAGAAGTGAGGACGGAGCCTGGACGGAGAGGCAATGAAGCTCGTCGGAGAAGAAGGAGGAAACCAGAAGATTCTAGAGAGAAGGGAGAGCATTGGATAGAGAGAGAGTGAGATGGAGTTCGGTCTCTAATGAAAATGAGGGGTGGGGGGGTAGGCTTAGGATTTAATTTAGGTAATTAGATTTGGACCGTTGATCTCATTTGATCAACGGTTCAGATTGAACCAATGCCGGGTCGGGTTAATGGGTTGGTGCAAATAGGATGTTGGTTGGTTTGAATTGGGTTTAAAATTGGGGGTGAATTGAGGCTATATTTGAAATAAAATCAGGCTAGTTCTTAAATAGTCACTTCCCCCTTTTTCATTAACTAAAAATAGTAAAAATAATTTTAAAACAAAATTGAAAATACTGAACTAGTTAATAACATATAAATAATAATCTAAAAATATCAGCAGTAATTTTACAATCCCAAAATACGTTTAATTATAAAATTGGCTACAATTGCAATATATATATATATATATATATATATATATATATATATATATATATATATATATATATATATATATATATATATATATATATATATATATATATATATATATATATATATATATATATATATATATATATATATATATATATATAATTTAGCTTTAGAAATACCAAATAAATTCGTAAAAATATGAAAAAATTATATTAATGATATTTAATGCAAATATAAGGATAAAATAATTCACCAAAAGATAATTTTTGGAAATAATTTTGATAGTTTTTGTGATATAAAAATAGGCGATAATTTGGTTTAAAATCATTAAAATACCAAAACTCATGGGTGTTCTCATATATGCACATATAAATTATTTGGGAATTATTTAGGTATGAAAAAAAATACATGGGAAAAATTAGGTATCAACAACACCTATTAAAGGTGATTAATGAGCCACCTTGATAAAGGGAGGGGACTACCACGTTTTGTATTTATGTTATAATTATTAAGTTTTTATCCACTTATTAGCTAATTTGGTAATGTTTCATTACCAGATAATTGTCTATTAACAGCATAATTTAAGAATTATTACAAATTACTTAAAATTCTATTTATTTTCAAAATACTTTATATATACTTTATATATTGCACAATCGTGGTCATATGGTACCTTGTATGGTACTAGTCTATAATTATCAGGTATTATCGCTCGATCTATATTTTATTCCGAATCGGCCACTTTAAATAAAACTCCTTTTCTTTAATTCGTATACCTCTTTATCCGTCATAGCACTTATTTATCGCATGATATAAATAGCTTAATACATATAATCCCAAAATAAGTCTCATTCCCTAATTTACGTCGATAATATTTACGACGAAGCTTTATCATACGACGATTTTTTACCTTACGAAAATGCGAAATATAATATCTCATTTTTTGACTTTCATCATTTTACTTATGGCGTACTTTCACGTACAAAAACCTGGGTTGTAACAATATGTGTGTGTGCATATACATACATATATATATATATATATATATATATATATATATATATATATATATATATATATATATATATATATATATATACATACATATATATATATATATACATACATATATATATATATATACATACATATATATATACATACATACATATATATATATATATATACATACATATATATATATATATACATACATATATATATATATATATACATACATATATATATATATATATACATACATATATATATATATACATACATATATATATATATATATACATAGAGATATATATAAGAGATATGAATAAATTTCAAAGTAAAGTTCAAAATTTTCTAGAATTAAATTATACCTCTGAATCTTATGAAACCAACTCTAAATGAAACCCAAATTTTACAAACAAGTTCTAAACATAATAACGGGCCTTTTTCAAGTCCAAATATCAAATTTCGAGTTCCACAGTTAAATGTCAACCTACGGTCAAACTTTTCAACTTCAAATTGCCAAATTTCAGTAAATAAACATAAATCAACCTACCAACTTCCAAAACCAATTCGAGGCATACTCCTATGTCCGAAATCACGCTGTGAAACAATCAGAGCCATAAAAATACAATTTTAGGGTCGTCTCCGCAAAAGTTAAAGTTCATTCAACATTTCTAATTTGAACATCTAAGTCAAAAATAAAGGCTTTGAATTAACCCAAAAGCTTCCCGAAATGAAGTTTACAAACCTGCAAGTCATAATATCATAAAAACATGTGTATAGCAAAAAAGGGAACAAGAAATTACAAAAAATGACTGATCGGATCGTTACATTTTCCCCCTTATGACAAACTTTTGTCCTCGAACGTGCATAAGAACATACCTGAAGTGCTGAATATATGAGGATAAAGACTCTGCATGTCATGCTAACTCTCCCAGGTTGCCTCTTTGATCAGATGACCCCTCCATTTAAACTTCAGTAAGTAATATTCTTTGATCTCAATGTCCAAACCTATCTGTCCAAGATAGCCACAGGCTCTTCAATGTAAGTCAAATCCTCGTCCAATTGGACTGTGCTGAAGTCTAGACCATGAGACATATCACCATAATACATCCAGAGAATGGAGACATGGAACACCAGATGAATCGCAGCTAAATTAGGTGTCAATGCAAGCTTTTAGGCTACCTTCCCAATCCTATCAAGGATCTCGAAAAGTCTGATATGCCTAGGATGTAGATTTCCTTTCTTCCCGAACCTCATCACACCCTTAATGGGTGAAACCCGGAACAAGACTCACTCTCCAACTATGAATGCCACGTTGCGAACCTTCTTATCTACATAACTCTTCTATCTATATTGTGTTGTATGAAGAAGATCATTAATCATCTTAACCTTATCCAAAGCGACTCGAACAAAATTTGTGCGTAATAATTTGGCCTCTCCCAAATCAAACCGCCCAGCTTGAGAACGACATCATCTCTGGTAGAATATAAGGATCCACCAAACTCTATGGAAAACCAAATTCTCTATCAGGTCCAACAACACACATCAGTAATTAAATGGCAAGAGGAATTTTATGTGGAAAATTTCCAGCATAACGGGATTAAAAAATCACGATCTACCCTTGTAGGATTTCAACTTTACTATTAAGTAACTTTTATATGATAACCTGTTGAACCTAGGAATTAAACTCTTAATCCCTCACTAACTTGTAATACTCTATTACAGGATACTTTGTAATAACTCAATTACAAAGACTTTACAACATGACTAACTTTATCAGAGACTCAAACACACTGGTTTACGATTTACAAATGTGTTCTTATAGAATGATTCTAAACAAGCTAGATAAGAATTACAATTAAAGAACTATTACAAAGTTATGTGATGACCCAAAAGGTTATTACTTATTTTGAAAGTAAATTCTGTGTTTCAAGGCCTTAAAACTTCCTTTTTGTCTCGTCTCGATTTGCATGCGCAGTCGGGGCGTGTATCAAGAAAGCTATTTTGTAAAATTTTGTGAAAAATGATAAATTTTGATTTAATATGAATATAAGTTGACTTTGGTTAACATTCTTGGTAAAAAGACCCGGAGCCGTGATCTGACGGTCTCGTAGGGTCTGTAGAAAAATTTGAGACTTGGGCATATGCTCGGAGTCAAATTCTAAGGTCCCAAGCCCGAGGAATGAATTTTAATGAAAATTATTTTCTGCAAAAATATCATGGTTTTAGAAGTAAATTGATGTAATTCTTGATGTAATCGGTCCCGTATCCGAGTTTCAGATCTCGGTATAAGTACAAAATAATAAATAAGTTAAATTTGTGAAATTTGGTAAAGATCGGAATTGGTTTGGTATAAAACGGACCAATTGTTGAGTGGATAGTAATTTTGATGTTCCTGAGTGATTTTAATTTGAGGTTTAATTAATATCCTTATTTTTATTTTACTGATTTGATCGCATGAGTAAGTCTGTATAATGTTTTTTTTTACTTGCGTCCATATTTTGTTTGGAGTCCCGAGGGCTCGTGTGAGTTTTGGATAGGTTATGGAATGGAATTGGACTTGGGAAGTTTCAGATTTTCATCTGGTATGTGTTGCAGGCTTTGATCTCGCAATTGCAAGGTAAAACGTTGCAATTGCGAGCCTATCAGTCCTGGGAATTGCAAGGAATTCATCACAGTTATGAAGAAGTCTGGCCAGCCTAAAATCACATTTGTGATCTTCCCTTCACAAATGCAAAGTCTTCGGTGGATGCAAGAATTCGCAAATGCAACCCTTGTATCGCAAATATTATGTCGCAAATGAGAAGGTGAACGTATTTGCACATGGTTGCAAATGCATCATATTCTTCGCATTTGCAACATTGGAGACCTACTAAATGAATTTCAGACGGGATTTCAACAATTTTTGCAACATTTTCAAAACTTAAACTCTCTTGGCGATTTTCTTAAGAAACGTTCTTCTCCAAATCGATTATTGTCATTTCTATCCCATTTTCTTTAATCTATAAATTTTTTTGCATGATTTCAACTCAAAATCAAGGGTTTTCATGGGGGAAATTGGGTGTTTTGGGTAGAACTTAGTATTTTCAAATTTTTCGATTTGAGGTTCGATTTCAAACAAATTATACATTTTAGTTCGTGGGTGAATAGGTAATTGGTTTGAACCTCGGGTTTTGACCATATGGGCCCGGGGTTATTTGTTTTGATTTTTTGGAGAAATCATTAGAAAACTTAATTTCATGCATTAGAATTGTTTCATTTAGCATTAAGTAATATAGTTAATTAACTTGTTGCTGGATACAAGCAAAGTTGTGGTGGAAACAAGAGGTAAAGCGGTAGTTGAGGCTTGAATTGTGTTCATAGCATCAAGTAAGTGTTTGGTCTAACCTTAGCTTGAGGGATTGGGAGTTGTGTCTTACTTTCTATGTGTTAACTGTGGACTACGATGTATAGGCATGGAGATGAGTATCAATACGTCGGTGTGAAGCATGCCTATGACTCTCATATTGTAATTGTTGTGACTCCATGTGATTTATTCATGCCTAATATTATGATTATCTTTGTTGAGTTCCCTGACCAGGATGTTATTATTTAAGATACTGTCTCCTTTGTGGGGGTGTTATTATTTATGATATTGTCTCCCGTATTGGAATGTTGTTGCATACTTTTGTTCCCTTACCGGAATTCTTTTATGACTGATGCTGAATTGAAATGGTATCGGGTTACACGCCGCAATCGTATTATATGAAAAGAGATCGAGTTACATGCCGCAATGGTATTATGTGAAATGGGATCGAATTGCATGCTGCAACAGTATTATGTAAAATGGGATTGGGTTGCATGCTATAACGATATTAGGTGAAATGGGATCAGGTTCCACGCCGCGACGGTATTATGTAAAATAGGATAGGGTTTCACTCTGTAATGGTTTGATATGAATTGGGATCAGGTTGCACGCCGCAACGTTTTTTTTATTCTCCTTATTTTTGCTGGCAACTGAATTGTGGTTTCTCTACATTTCTCTATTGGTATTTTGGTGTATCTAATACTCCCCGCAGCATGCTTTCCCCCTCCCATGCTTAATATTAAATATCTGCCTTTACTTTTCTTTTGTATATGATATAACTGCTTATGATTATTTGGTAGTCTTGTCCTAGCTTCGTCACTACTTCGCCAAGGTTAGGCTAGGCACTTACCAGCACATGGGGTCGGTTGTGTTGATACTACTCTCTACACTGTGTGCAGATCTCGGTGTTGCAGCTTTTGGACTGCAGTGAGGTTGCTACCTTCAGTCTAAAGGCGACCCGACGTAGTCCTGCAGGCGTCTGCATGCCTTGGCGTCTCCTTCTATCTTTCGATTCTATTTCTTTTATGTATTTCAAAGACAACTCTATATTTATCCTTCAGACCCATATTTGTAGTATTTGAAGATAGTTCATGACTTTGTGACACCAAATTCTAGGTAAATTGTATGTCACATTCATGTGACAGTGTTTGGTTAAACTATTAAGTTTTCGTCTTCCACATTCCTGGTTGTTATTAATTATTCCATTGTTGATCACCCATTGTATTGAACTGTTAAGAAGGCTATGTAAAAAAGGTAATGAATTTAAGCCACTCAGCTTGCCTAGATTTCACGAGTAGGCGCTATCACAACTCCCAATGGTGGAAAATCCAGGTCGTGGCAAGTTACAACTCAATTAAGAACATGCAATGTGGGAACTGGTCTCTAGTTGTTTTGTTCATTTTTCTTGAAGCCCTTGAAACTTGCTTGCAGGATAGGCACGTGAATGAACTTTTTAAAATGTTCAAGTTGTGTGTTTACCTCTCTTGAATGCATATATACATGTGTGACATCACTCACAATGGTGTTAGCAAGGTATGTAGAAAGTCTTCCCTGAAAAGTTGACTGTTGTACTGTTTTGTACTGTAGCTTTGTGCAGTCAGCAAATTTCCAGTTGGAAAGTCGAGTTTGTACAGTCACCTCGGTAATTATTAGGGACCTGATCCCTCAACTACTCCTTCTATTTCTAAAGAGTTGAATCATATTCCATATTGATTCTCAACCAAGGGCCTTGTGATCTTGAGGTCTTGTACATGTGTAACAGGCTCCTTATCTGGTTTTGGATCGTAAATTTTCTAGATCATCAAAACATAAAGCAAAATACTTATAACCAAAGTACTTGTAACCTATGAATTTCCCCGATTTTGATGATGACAAACGTATAATTGTGAATCAAAGAAAGAACCATAAAGAATAAAAATTTTAGCCAGAAAGACCATAAGTTGCCCTTGAAGCTTTGTATTCCCCCTTAATCAGTGCAATTAATTTTCCCTTTTGGCATCATAAAAAGATCAGAAATAGTAAGCAAGAAGGAAGTCTAGTTTTAAGTTAACTCATGCCACATATGTGCACACAATCATTATTAAGAACATAGCATAAAAGCAAAGTATAAACAACAACAAGGGAAAAGCTTTCATTAACAGAGTGTTAGATTTTATAGCATGAGCAGAATTAATGTTACTACAAAATCCACAAGTTAGAACATCAACAAAACTACGACAAGTTATTATTATAAGAACAGACATGGAGAGAGTGGACACTGAATGGACAGAATTTATGAAGCACTAGGGGGAGAAGGTTTGGAAGCAAAGAAATTGTTTAGAGGACTAGATCCGTACGAGCATTCGCTGACATTTTCTCATTGAGCAGTCTTTCTTTCAGGTCCTCAACTTGTTCCCTGAGCACAACATTCTCCTTTGTCAGGCAAGAAACCTCTTCGCTCTGAGAATGATTAGAACCATGTGCCTCTTACAACTGACTTATCTGAGTCTCAAGGATATTATTCCTTTCATTTAATTGCGTTATCTTAGTAGTAGAAACATCTTGAGGATTGATTAACTATGAAATAGTTGAATTTCTTGCAACCACACCAAGTTTTTTCTATACACTAACATTATTTAAGAGTGCTTTTTAAAAATGTTTGCTTCTTGGAACCCACATTAACTTTTCGGAGATGAAATTGGAGTACTCAAAGACCTTGGTAAGAAGGAACCCATATGGAAGCGCATGATTACCATCTTTAAAATCAGCCACTTTGTTATTGTGCTCTATCATGATCCTAGGCAGATTGATGGTAGTAAAGTCATCCAGTGCTTCTATAAGGAACAGCTCGGCATGAGAGGCAATGGATCTTCGCTAAGCTTGAGGCAGCAACACTTTGTTTTCCATCTCAAATAACAATTAGTAAACAGGAAGAAGAAACTTATTCTGAACCCGTTGCCCGTGCTGAACTATTCTGTCCTGCAAGATTGCTTTTCTGAAGTTCTGAGTATATGCTCCTTGAACATCAGATATCCCTTCAGTGGGAGCACCAAGAACAGATTCTAGCAAGGCAGGGTCTAATACCATATCAACTCCATTTACCAAGGCACATATGTGACCATCCTCAACCTTCTACAAGTCGTCATAAAAGCTTTGAACTTCCTCATGTATACCCTAGAAGCATCACTTGTGAACAAGTGTGTCCATTGTTGGAAATCATAGATCTAAACCAACTGTCTCATACCAACCTCCTCCAAGACATCAGAGGTGAATGTACACCCCCATAGTACCTTTTGATGTCTCAATATTTCTTTCGTAACACTCCCCGGATCATTAGCTTTGGCATTCTTTGAGGAATCAGGTTCATCAGCATTATCAATTTTCCTCTTAGCAATCCTGCGAACATCTTTCTTCTTTTTGTCAGACTTTATAGAATTTTTACCTGAACCTTTCTCCACAATTTTTGTAGCAACAGCATCAGCAGACCTAGTCTGACATTTCGAAGACACAGAGGATCCCCCTTTTTGTTTGAGAAGACCATGCTTTTGTGACAACTTCCTAGTCAACATACTAGATTCCTCCTCTTCTTCTTCATCCACACTCATAACTGGAACTATCCTCTCATATACAACATTGACATCTTTTACAAATTATCTTCTCCTTGATTTAGTATGAATTTCTTAAGAGCAAACTCAACAGCCTCCTTCTTTTGAAAGCTTGTTGTGGGTCCCTTAGGAGTGGGCTCCTCACTAACATCTACTCTTATGCCTAGGCATACTGGCAATTGGTAAGTCATCAGAATCTTCTTCACTATCCTCCTTTTGATTTTCAGATGCAAGACCTGTCTCAGGTATGATAACACTTAAAGGCTCAATATCTAAATGAGGAGAAAGAGCAGGGTCAGTACTGACATGTGGTTCATGAGTAGGACCCAGAGTTGGATCCTTAGAAGGCAGATCAGGTCCTCGAACGAGTTCCCCGGTAATACCTTCTTATGCTGAACGATCAACAGGCACAAGCTCACTATATTCCCCAACAAGCTCAGATGGTTCCCCCTGAGTCTTAAGACCATCTTGACTTCCTACGACAAAAACCCCTTCATTGGCGATGGACAACATATTTTCGATTGCTTCATTATTTTGCAAATTCATGAGAAGTTCAGGAGAATTATGAGAGGCAGCTATGAACAGGGGTTCAGGAGCAATCTTTGTTGAGTCGATAAATTTATTTCCTACAACTTGGTTGGCTTTTGATTTTTCTTCTATAGGAGTACTTGAGATTTTTTTATTTCATCATTCTCAACAATATTCGTGACATCCCTCTTTTCTGGCAAGGTAATAGATGAGCTATGGGCAACACCTCCTGCGAGAGTTGATGCTTGGTGACCCTGTGAGAGTAGGAACTCGAATGGGTGAGAGGAGATGGAGGGTGGGGTGACTCTGTTCTAGGGCTTTGATTATCAATAGTGTGAGGAGGAGAGTCTGGCGTTGGTGTTTCGACTGGTGAAGACTCGATAGTACTAGAGATCATTTGATCTTTGGCCATGGTGAAAAGAAAAGAAGATTTGGTGAACTAAAGAAAGAATGAACAGGGAACAGGTTTGGAGGTGTTGATGTTTGAAGTGCGGTGACAGAGATAGACGTATGATAACAGAGGGATTGGTTACAAAAAGGGCAGCAAGTTTTAGGGAAATGGGTCGATTTATAACTGGTGAGGCATTTGGGTTTAAAAGATGCAAAACTAAAAGCTGACATGCTGATGATGTGGCACTTTCTTTTCATGTCCACCAGATATCCAGCACAATCAGCATCAACATACCTAATAAGATCAAAGCTATCTTCTACAGGATAATAGAGGACCAGGTCTTGTGTTCATTTGAGATATCTATATATTCTTTTGGTAGCCTTCAGACGAGATTCTTTTTATTTGATTGAACATTGCATAGATTCCCACGCTAAAAACAATGTTTGATCTGCTTGCAATGAGATGAAACAGTGTCCCTATGATCTCTCTATACATGGCATGGTTTACAGGGGAACCAGGTGTAGAAAATCATTCTATCTATGATATGTGTGCTTTGGTTATATTAGCATGATTTTCAGGTATAGGTTTTGATGAATGACAAACAACGAAGTCGATGAATGACAAACAATAAAGTCAAGTGTCGAACAATGTTATTGTATGACAAACAATGAAGATGCATTAGCAAACAACCAAGATTGAATGCCGAGAAGCATATTGATGAATGGATTGCATAGACAAGCCAAAGACAAGCTCAAAAGTTCAAGACCGAAGACCCAAGGCGTAGGTCGTTAGGTAGAACAAATGTAAGAGCAACGTTTAAAGTTATCTCGTCTTTTGGCTCAACATAGGTCATCATAAATATGCATAAAATCATTTTACCAAATAATATTTCAAATACTTCAAACAAAATGATTTCAAACATTTTCATTTTAGCCAAAATGAATTTTAAACATGTCATTCAAAGCTGGACAAAAATAATCGATTATGTTCATGTTGATAATCGATTATGTTAAGACAGTGTAAATTGGAATTTACAAAACAACAACATAATCGATTATCAGAAGTGCATAATCGATTATCTTGTAACCGTTGCCAAAGTTTTTGAACGCTGTAACAATATAATCGATTATGCACTTCAAATAATCGATTATCCTTGCATAAAATCAGCATAATTGATTGTCAATTAAGCAACGGACATACACCCTCTAACCCCTATAAATAGAGGTCTTTTGAGCTGATTTTAGATACACAACACCTCTCATTATTCATATACATATTGATATCATTTGTGCATCATTATAAAGCTTTTGTTGAGCCATTTGAGAGACAACTTTGAGTTGTTCATAGAGCTAATATTGTATCTCTTTATCTACTCTTTTGAGAGAGTTATTGTTGTAAAAGAGAAAGGTGTTTGAGAAGATCATATCTTCTCATTGATTGTCGGGTTTGCTAAGTACCCTCAATCTTAGTGTGTGAAGTCTTGTGGTGCGGTATCCACGAGCAATGTGAAGTCTTGAGGTGCGGTATCCTCGAGCAAGTTGAAGTCTTGTAGAGTGTACATCTACGAGCAAGTATAACGGTTTGTTAGGCACCCGTAAGCTTAACGGAGTTAGTGGAATCTCGAGAGAGTCTCTCGGGGACTGGACTAACCACACGTTGTGGTGAACCAGGATATTCGGTGTGTTCTTTCCTTACTATTTTAATTACCGAATTTATTTTATTCCTGCAATTTTAATTCCGCAATTATTATCAATATTCTCGTGCCGCACTATTCACCCCCCCCCCCCTCTAGTGACGGGCATAAATCGTAACGCCAGGTTCATCCATGTCTAGACGAGTAGCTGTTTCAATGGGCGTGTCAATAACTTTTGAGACTTCCATATCAAACCTTTTCAGCATCTCCTTGATGCATTTTTGCGGACTTATAAAAGTTCCTTGCTTAGATTGTTTCACTTGAAGTCCTAGGAAGAAGTTTAGTTCTCCCACCACACTCATCTCAAATTCACTCCCCATGAGTTTGGCAAATTCTTCGTAGAGAGAGTCATTTGTGGCTCCAAAGATGATATCATCAACATACACCTGAACAATGAGTAGGTTCCTCCCTCATTTCTTTAGCTAAAAAGTGTTGTCAATCTTCCCTCTAGCAAAGCCATTTTCCAGAAAGAATTTTGAAATCCTTTCATATTATGCCCTGGGAGCCCGTTTTAACCCGTACAATGCCTTATCTAAAAGTACAAGAGGGGGGTGAATTGTGAAAAATTTAAACTTAATCATAAATAAGTTGACTTAAAACTTTATTAGTCGACTAAATGTGACGATATTGCAAGTGAAGATATTCGAATATAATTATGCAGCAAGTAAATGCAAAAATATAAAGACTCCTAGAATTTAATACTGGTCCGGATTCAATGTGAATCCTAATCCAGTCCCCTTGGGTTGCAAGGGATTTCTCTTCATATCAATGAGTTTATTTTGAGTACAGATATGATACTTGTCGTATAGTCTTCTTTCACTCATTTGATACAATGCCTCACCAATTGAGAACCCTCTTTCTATCTCTGACATCTTATAGAGTTAATCTTTCTAGACTACTATGCTTGTTTGCAGTAAATTGAAGAGAGCTATTTGGTTTGATCAAAGTATGTCTAAGCTAGGGTTT
The DNA here is from genome assembly GCA_034376525.1 of Nicotiana benthamiana. Taxonomy (NCBI): domain Eukaryota; kingdom Viridiplantae; phylum Streptophyta; class Magnoliopsida; order Solanales; family Solanaceae; genus Nicotiana; species Nicotiana benthamiana. The sequence goes on from CM067338.1 coordinate 53,943,030, forward strand.
ACAAGGATGTATAAATACTTTGATTGATGGTAGAGGCATGATAACCCAAGAGATTTGATCCTTGGAAAGAATTGATTCTTTCCAAGTATAAGGACTGAGACGTTGGTCGCATACCAGGTTTTCTCGTTTGGCTAGAGATATGATTGAACAGAGATTTCCTTTTATTGTGGATCCTCAAGTCTTGATTACCATCCATATCTTCCTGTTATTATAAATCATCAGAGATTTATGTTGAATCTTTTGTTGTATATGGGTAGATATGATTTCCCCACAATTATGGAAAACTTCCTGATTTGCGGATGACATGCTGATCTTTTCCTTGAGCATCGACAGCTACCTTTAAGGAAGGTTTCCTTCCTTTTTGCTACAACAATTTTTCTTCCTTGTTTGAATAGAATGGCATCCTCTCTTTTAGCTCTTTCCTTGTTTGCTACATCAGTTCCAATAATTCCGCTTCCCTTTTTTGAATGTCTGCACATCTATATTAATTGCATCATTAAAATTTGATCTAACACTATCTAGTTTAAACACATTATCAGGGTGTTCGTGAAACATAAAACTAGGAGGTTTCTTGACGTAGACTTCTTGTTTCTGATAACCATTTAGAAATGCACTTTTGACATCCATTTGGAACAGTGTGAACTCCATATGAGATGCAACGGCAATCGAAATTCTAATAGCTTCCATTCGAGCTACAGGGGCAAATGTTTCATCCTAATCAGTCCCTTCTACCTGATTGTAGCCTTGAACAACAATCCTTGTCTTGTTTCTTGTCCAAACTTATCGAGCTTTTACAAAATACCCACTTCAGTTCTCTAATGGTTCAATTAGCAGATCGAGGAATCAGGTGACATACCTTGTTCCTTTTAAACTATTGCAGCTCCTCTGGCATAGCTGTGATCCAGTCTGTATCTTTCAATGCTTCTTTAATATTCATGGGCTCTATTTGGGAAAGAAAACCTAAGAAGGCATGTGAGTTTTTGATTTTGATCTGGTTTGAACTCCTGAGTCAATAGAAGTGATTATGTTGTTAAGAGGATGTGAACTTTTTAACCTTCAATCTGGTGCCTGAGCCTCATTGGTAGAGGAATAAGGCATATCTGACTGGGAATCTGACTGGGATTCTTGAGCGCTTCTTACTTTACAGAGTGGAGTTCATTGGACTGCATTGACAACTCTATTTTCTGCTACAATTGTTGTAACGGGGGACTAGGTTCCTCTTCAATTGATGGAGATGTATTTGCATCTTCTTCACTAGATTCCTTGACATTTCTCATCATGTCTGCCTTTCCATTTTCCATGTGAATTACTTCACCTGGAACAGATAAGGGCTCTCCATCTTGATCAATATGTTTGTCCTTTTCACAAGATATGTGAGCTTCATCAAAAATCACATGAATGCTTTCTACTGCACATGAGTCCTTTTGTTGTAAACCTTATAAACTTTTCTTGGAGATGAGTATCCCGGAAAGATTTCGTCATCCTTTTTGGCATTGAAATTCCCAAGAGATTCTTTTCTATTGTTATTAACAAAGCAATGACATCCAAAAGTTCTTCAATATGTCAGCTTGGGCTTCCTTCCATTCAATAGTTCATGTGGAGTTTTGTTCAGAAGGGACCTAATCATGCACCTCTTTACCTATGAGCACACAGAATTGACAGCTTCTGCCCAGAAATACTTTGCGATCCCATTGTCACATCCATTGTTCTTGCCATGTCTTCAAGAGTTCTATTCTTCCTATCCTTAACACCATTTTATTAAGGTGTTCTTGGAGCAGAAAAATAGTGAGTGATGTCATTTTTCAGTGCAGAACTCATCGAACTTGACATTGTCAAAATCTGTCCCGTGATCATACCTGATGCATGATACCTTATTATCCAACTTCACTTGGATCTTTTGACAAAGGCACCAAACACTCAAAGGTTTCATCCCTGGTCCTGAGGAACAGGGTCTAGGTGAATTTGGAATAGTCATCAACTATTACAAATATGTACTTCATTCCTCCTCTGCTTGGCACCCTCATAGGTCCACATCGATCCATGTGAAAGAGATCAAGTGGCCTTGCATTGCTAACTTCATTTTTGGGATTGAACGAATATTTGACTTGCTTCCCTTTTACACATACATCACATGTGTGATCCTTGAAGCTTGATTTGGGCAGACCACGAACCAGGTCCTTCCTTACTAATTTGTTTAACAACGTGTAACTTGTGTGACCTAGCCTCCGGTGCCAAAACTCAATATCATCATCAACAGCGCTTAGGAAGATTACATCACCATTGTTGAATGACTCAAAATAAGCTACATAGATATTCTTGTATCTTTATGCCAATAGCACCACCTCACCCGTCACCAGGTTTGTGACTGTATAGATTTTTGACAAAAATTCCACCTTGTTTCCCTTGTCACGGATTTGGGAAATTCTTAGTAAGTTGTACTTCAATCCGTTCACGTAGTACATATTTTTGATTGAGTGATATAGACATTTCCCAATCCTTGAAGGGCCTTTGGTGAAACAAAATCAATTGTGTTTCCAATCATATGGTTTGATCAGCCCCTATCCATGTACCATTGTAGGCTACTTCCTTTCATTGTTCCCTGTACAAGAAGATTCTGAGTTAGCTTTAGGAACCCAAACCAATTTGGGTCCCTTGTAATGAGGAAAGGGGTGAATAAAAGATCTTTTATTCCATGCAGGCATTATATGTTTTTTAAATAAGGGATCGGGTTCTCTGCTAGTAGTTAGTTTTTCAACAAAGGATTTGTTTTTTTTTTCTATGACTGACATCTTCCATTAAAGTTGTCTTTAAGGTGCTCATTGTTACCGCAATGGGTGCGAAGCCAATTGTCAGGTACAATAATGTACTTGCTATGAGGATTGTAAGGAATATTTTCCCTTTGAAACCCAACCCCCTGCTTGTTTACCCCCATTGTTGGAGTACATGGAGTGATAACATCCGAGGACCAGGTCCATTTGAGTGATTTTTCAAGATCACTCTTCACTCTACCTAGTTCTTCCTAAAGCTGTTTGTTTTTCTCAAGCTTAGCACACAAACTAAACTACACTGAAGTTAGATCATTTTCAAGCTTAATATGTGTCTCTCTTGCAACTTCCTTTCCTTTTTGATAATTTTTAGCCCTACTTTCCATTGCAGGTTTTCCAATGGTATCCTTCAAGTCCATTACAACAACTAGAAGATCATCTCTTTCTTGTTCTACATTTTCAATCCTTTTCTCCAAGACATTTCTTTCTTTGTTCAGGTTCTCAATTGACTCTCTTAGATCAACAACTTGTACTATGTCATCTCCAGATTATTCTGCTTCTCCTAGTTCAACTATTAAGACATCTCTCTCATTATAACACTATGATAAGCGTCAATTAGCACATTTGCCAAAGACATGAGTTTTTTAGGAGAATAAGATTTCAGATCTCTGAACACCCAGAAAATTTACTTCATCATCATTGTCATCTTCATCATCAGACTAGGTCATCAAAGCAAAAATTGAGTCATACTCTGTTGATTCACTTTCTACTGCCTTCATAGTGCTATTATCTTGTTCATCACCTTCTCCAAATTCTCTTGACGAATTTTCCCATGCAGCAAGAGCTTGTCTCACGATATTTTCATCCTGTGTAACTCTCCAGAGATGCAATGTGAATTGCATACATCAAATATGATGGATATCGGTACGTCATGAAGTCGAACAATCTAGCAAATATAAACTTGAGCCAAGTGCTCTGAAAAATAGGCAGTAACTACCAAAATAAAATGAGCCGACTTGGTCAACATGTCCACAATCACCCATACCGCGTCAAATTTTTTCTGTGTCCATGGGAACCCAACAACAAAGTCCATTATGACACACTCCCATTTCCACTATGGAATCTCAAGTCGCTGTAGCAAACCACCCAGCCACTAATGCTCAAACTTCATCTGATGACAATTTATGCACTAAGCTACATACTCCACTATGTCTTTCGTCATTCTTCTCTACCAACAGTGCTGCCTCAAAACCTTGGTACATCTTAGCAGCACATGAATAAATAGAGTACCGCGAACTGTGGCCACCCTAATGAATCAACTCACACAACCCATCCACGCTAGGCACAAATAATTGGCCCTTCATCTGCAATAGACCATTATCTCCAATTGTAACCTCCATCGCTTTGCCGTGCTAAATCATGTCCTTAAGGATAAGCAAATTAGGGTCATTATACTGACGCTCTCTGATATGATCATATTGAGAAGACCAAGAAACAAAGCATGCAAGAACTCGACTGGGCTCCGAAATGTCCAATCTAACAACTGATTGGCTAAGGTCTGAATATCCAATGTTAGTGTCCTCTCCTTTGCCCGTACATATGCTAAACTACCCAAACTCTCAGCTTTTCAAATCAAGGAATAGACCACCACATTGGCCTTCCTGAGATGATATAGAATGGTTATATCATAGTCCTTAAGAAACTCTAACCACTTTGCTGCCGTAATCTAAGATCTTTCTATTTGAATAGATGATATAAACTCCAGTGGTCGGTAAAGACCTCACAAGGGACACCATAAAAATAATGCCACCAGATCTTCAATGAATGGATGATGGCTGCCAACTCCAAGTTGTAGAATGGATAATTCTTCTTATAGACCTTTAGCTATCGAGATGCGCTGGCAATCACCCTACCGTCTTGTATCAACACCGCCCTAAGGAAAATACATGACACATCACAATACACAACATAAGACCTCAAACCCATAGCCAACACCAAGAGTAGGGTTGTAGTCAAAGCAGTCTTGAGCTTTTGAAAGATCGCATCACACTCTTCATACCATCTGAAAGGAGCACCCTTCTAGTTCAATTTGGCATAGGTGCAACAATAGATAACAAACCCTCTACAAAACAATGATAATATCCAGCAAAACCAAGGAAACTCCGAATCTCCGTTGCTGAAGATGGTTTGGGCCAACTCTACACTACATAAATCTTCTTCGGATCCACCTTGATCCCTTTATTCAACATTACATGACCCAAAAAAGAAATAGAATCAAGCCTCAATTCACACTTCAAAAATATTGCATAAAGCTTCTTCAGAGGTATTGAACCTCTACTAGGGTTGTTCTAGACTTTACTTTGGTGGCTCAAAAATGTCAAAAGTAGGTGACATACAAAGCACATATCGGACTTCAAATATGGGCAGTTAAGGGCTCATGTTAGCCTCCACACATAAGCAACAAATGCACGCAAAACATGTTTTCATGTTAGGCTATTTCAAAATTAAGAACCTTAAGCCCTATAGACGTGATTCCTATGTGACTATGCATTAAAACAAACAAGCAATTTCAAAGGCTAGCCGGTGCTTATGTCCAAATAATTATACGATTGTTACATGTTGATTTGAGAATGCAGATTTCCAATTGTTTGACCTATAAAAGTTGTGTCTAGGTGATTTATGCACTAAGTGACAATGAAATCTATTGGAGTAAAGCCCATAATTATTCATTCTTTTTCTAACAATAGCATAAACGAGCAGCAAAAAACATTTAGAAAATTAACATTTTTAGACAACTAGTATTACCCTATAGGCAGGACCTCTAACAATTGGAGATTGGGACCAATTGTACTGTTATACTTTTACCTTATAGGCATGTTTTCTAGGTGAACAGTGCGATACAGTAGTAAATGAAATGATTAAAATTCTATAGGCATAATTTCTAGTGGATATGCTACAGCGATGAAATTGAAGGAAAATTCAATGATATTTATTTCCTATGGGAAGGTTTTCTAAGAACAAGTAGCAACAGGGATAATTAAAGCATTTGAACTCATGTTTTACTAGTGGACAAGTAGTGTGAGTGTGTGCTTCTCTTAATGACATGATTTATACAGTGCACATGGAGATTGAATGGCATATATAGCAAGTAAATCATTGAATCCTATAGGCATTTTTTCTACCCTTGAATACGAATATCAGAATTTATCTATTCCTCGTTTTTATTAACACCCCAAATCTTTGTTACAAAGTTATTACATGCCCAATAATGAATACGATTACAAATATTATACAAATAGCCTACAGCAGGCTCAAAAGAAATGCCCAGCAATGCTGGGCCTTCAACAGTTCTCTCGTGGTATACCCAGATTTTCAACAAAGAACCATATTCATCAGCACAACTCATAATCCATGGAAGAGCTCAAAGACAAATCACACAACCATAGATCAACCATATTACCTAGGCATTAAATCACTTAAACCAACCAGCTTACATGTTCATTAGAAAATAGGAAGAAGGAATTGAGGGGGGTAGTTCAAGTCTCAGTAGTACAGAAATTGACTAAAATACCCCAAACTATAGTGTGTCAGAGTTCACAAGAGTCTCAAATGGATCCTGAGCGATGCTCACACTATGGAGTCCTGTAGCAAGAGTCTTGGTGGCCTCGTCTTTCAGGCGGCCAAGAATGATCGTTCCAGAATAGAATATGTAACAAATAAGAGAGAATGGACAATGGTTATAGGATAAAAGTTGAGGAAATGAACTTTTAGCTAAAAGTAGGCATAGCAAAGTTGAGCATACATAACAGCTATTCAAGTAGGTCAGATGACTTAGAAGAAGGAACAGCAAGACTTCAGCGCTTACAAAAGTAACACATAAGCATCCACATATTGAAAGAGTTAGAGGAGAAACATGTTTGCAGGATTGACAAAAGTTATCATAAATAGGTGTATAATACCAAACAAGTATAAGTAAGGCACTGACTTAGAGATTTGAAGCCCAAAGTTCTTAATTATGTCAAACATGGAATGGAACACAAACTAAGATCTCCATTCTAAAGGTTTCTAACATGACCCCGGTTCGCCCTCCGTGAACCATCGTGGTGGCACCTAGTCACTACGACGGTACTTAGTAAGTGCCAAGCCTAATCTCAATCGAGTAGTGATGAGGAAGGTCAGGGCCCTACTGAGATAAAAGGAAATGTAAGGTATGACGGTGTAAGATAAAGCAAGACAGTTGAAAGATAACAATATGAATTAATACAGGATAATAACAATAACAACAACTAAAATAGAGGCAAAACCAACCACAAGGAATACCATTCTTTACAAAGATAATAACTGGGGGTCTCTTAGTACGCCCAATATATGCTAGGGATCCCTTGTTATCCCGAGGATCTCTTGGTATCCTCGATATATGCTAGGGATCTCTTGGTATCCCGAGGATCTCTTGGCATCCTCAACATATGCTAGGGATCCTTCACGAGGATCTCTTGGCATCCTCAATATATGCTAGGGATCCTTGGTATCCCGAGGATCTCTTGGTATCCTCAATATATGCTAGGGATCTCTTGGTATCGCAATGATCTATTGGTATCCTCAATATACGTGCTGGGGATCTCTCGGTATCCCGCACTTGAGCTCAAATCATAAATACGTACAAGGGATCTCCCGAGATGTCGTTCCGTAGTTCCAAAGTAAAACGCACAACAATAGCACAAGGAATACTCAATTAAACTCAACTTCATACCCAAGTAACACAGGCAATTCTAACCTGGCATGCATCAGGTAATACAAATAAGGCAGTTAATGCAAATAAAGCAATTAAGTAAATTAGACATGATTCTCTAAGCTAATCACAGGCTTAATTTCAAAGTAATATAGGCAGGCAAGTTAAAACATAATTTAAGCTAGATTAATGAAAACAAGATTTTCTACAATTAGCACAAGTATGCACTAGTCACCTCACATACAAGGTATTTCAATTGTTACAATACCAATCCCAAGGGGAATATCCCCCACACAAGGTTAGGCAAGCCACCTATCTCGAATCAGCTCAAAATCAACCCGAAATCACGCTCTTACCACAAGTATTCGACTCCAAATGGCCTGAATGTATTCAATTCAATTTCATAATATAAATAACACTTCAAGTAACTTATTCTGCAAATTAATTCCAAGCTAATACGCGAAATTAGGTCAAATAACCAAAATTTCCCTGGGCCCACATCTCGAAATTTGGTAAAATTTATATGTTCAAATTCTTCATAATCTCACGAGTCCATAAATACCAAATTTATCAAAATCCAATGTCAAATTCCCAATCAAAATTTGAATTTAAGGTCTAAGAACTTTCTTCCAAATTTTCTCAAAATTCTCGCCTCCAATCTGAAATTAAATGACAAAACTAACAATACATTAATGGAATACAACTAGAAAGGGTTAAGGAATTGTTACCCAATGATTTCCCCTTCAAATTCTGTCAAGCCCCAAATTCGAGAGACATGACCGGGGCTCGACGAGTATCCCCAGTCGAGCGGACCTGGGTGCATTTCTTATCCCACGTGTTACCCCACATTTTTCATTACTTATTTACCAAGTGAAACAGCTAATTACAATTGGAACACCTTATTACAAAAGCATACATAACATAGATAATATTTAGTGTGGTTCACTACTTACATCGCTCAACCTACAAAATACATACATAAGTTCATAACCCACATTGCATGTCTACGGAGCCTTTAATGATGAAAGAGAAATAGTACAATACTTGCCGGCAACAAGGCTCCGGCTATACCTTTTTACAAATACCCAAACAGGATCCCAAAAGACAAGAACAGAAGCGTCATGAGCCACGCAGGGCCCCAAAAGGAAAGGGACTCACCAATTCAGCTGGCAGGAAGTAATGAGGAGCTACGGTCGGTGGACTGGAATGCCTGCCATAGATCCATCTACAATCATAATACGAATGTAGCGCCCCCGGCAAAAGGGATAACAATACATTTGAATTGTACTGGTATGTATGAAAAAACTTGTTTTATGTAAACTCAAACCACACACAAGTAGGAAACAGTAATGGATGCAGCAACCAAACACATATGAAGGAACAATCAAGCCAAACAAGTTTACAAACTCTCCTATTTTCCCCTTCCACAATTTCACTTCAATAGTTTCACAATTTGCTCATATTTGGTTTCAATAGTGATTTTGATCCCTTTCCACCCTTATTGCCTCAACCACCCTTATTACCTCGGTCACCCTTATCACCACAACCCACACCTTATTACTTCGTGTTGCGGCGTGCAACCCCATCCCACCATACAGTTTCAATCCACAAACAACAAATAATTCACAAGGTCAATAACAATACTTCTCAAGAATAAACAACAGCAATATTACAAGTATTTTTTTAACCATCAATACTATTTCCATCATAGTTCAACAACTCATATACGTTTAACGTCGCATTGGTAATTGCCAACAACAAGCCATAGATATTGTTAACACAGTTATCCCAGTTGCACTAGTCACAATTTCCTTTAATCATTTATTCCATAACTACGACCACATAACACAATCACAACATACCAATCACAAGATATTCATAAGTGATTTATGTACATACCACCTACCAAGCTTACGTACATCAAACAAGGCGATTATAAAAGAACCAAAGTTAGCCATACATACCTGGAGCCGAATTCCCTTATTAACTTCTATTCTCAACTCACCAAGCAGTCTAGCAACGTCAGTATAGTTCACAAGTTAATACATATGCCTTAGAATTGAAGTTTACAATTACTACCTGAGCTTATCTAGGCTATCTACGCCTCTTTAAACAATTCCTTAAGATTACTTCTACCCAATTCCTCATACCAAATTTAAGATTTTTAAGGACATGCATGAGCAATCCCACCTTTGGTTTTCAAGAATCAATGCATGAGAACCCCTCCCCCTGCTTAAATAGAAAAATCAATGAAAAGGGTCGGAGACTTTACCTTCAAGGACAGAAGTGAAAACAATACTTGAAATTTCTCGGGCTTTGGTGATTTTGAAAAAATCAATTTGATGAAGATGGACATTCTCTCTCAAGCACCCTCTCCTCCCTCTCTCTTATTTTGCTCAGAAAATATGTAAAAATAACGAGTTGTGTGTTTAACTAGAAAGGGGGTCGGGTTTAAATTTCTAGAAAATAGAAGACCGAGCAGGATCTGCGATCGCACTATGCGATCGCAGAGTTGAAATATAGTTGAAATATCTCTGCCTGGGTATGTGCCGGGAATGCGGTCTGCATTCTTGTTCTGTGGTCGTATAATGCACCGCAGAGCTAACCTTCACAAATTCTTGAGGGAATTATGCGACGACTATGTGGTCTGCATATTGATTATGCGATCGCATTATGGACCGCACTTCTAATATCAATTTAGACCAACTCTATGATTAACTCCGGGATAGAAATACAGCCCGCATACTTGATCTGCGACCGCATTCTGGACCGCAAGATGACGCGTTTCTGGAAAACTTTGCCACTAGATTTTTAAGTGCAAAAATTAGTAAAAAGGGTCCTACCCACGGCGACCTTGTTCGCCGCGATGAATTTTCACATAGTCCCAACACGTAGGTGGAACTTGACTCTATGAGTTGCTAGGATTTGAGCACACATTTTCATGGGGTCTTACAAATTCCTCCCAAAATCTCCCTCTCCCAAGCTCCAATTTGATTTTTCCAAGTTTTGAACTAAACCCTCAATTATTTCCTTTTTCCGACCACTGAAACTGCATCTGCGGTGCCGCTTTTGCGAAGAGCCTCGGGCATCTGTGACATTTTATTAATGGGAACTTCCGCACCTCCGACTACTATACCACATATGCGGGGCCGCTTCTGCGCTGCCCTGGCCGCATCTACGGTTAATTGCCCTTTGCCTCAAACCGATTCTGCGATTGCTCAACAACTTCTATGGTCACGCATCTGCATTCCCCAAGCCACAAGTGAGGTTATGACAGCAGCCTTGAAGCTTCAGCAGCAACTCACAACTCCAAGCCTTTTCGTCAAACATCCGAAATCATTCGGAAGTCCTGGGACCTCAACAAAAGCACGAACAAGACATTTACCCTACCCAAACTTATACAAATCTCCACAACACCTTAAACCACATCAAATCAACCAATTAACAGCGGATTCAAGCCTAAGAACTTCAAAAACTCTTAAAATATGTTTTTGATCAAAAAGTATATCAAACCTCGTCTGAGTGCCATGAAAATTTGCACACACGTCACATTCAACACTACAGAGCTACTCCAACTTCCGAAATTCTATTCCGACCCTCGGATCAAAATCTCACTATCGAACCGGGAACTTCAACAATTCAACTTTCGGCATTTCAAGCTTGAATTAGCTACGGACCTCCAAAATACAATACGAACACGCTCCTAAACCCAAAATCACCTAACGGAGCTTACGAAACCATCGGAATTCCATTTCAAGGTCGTCTTCACAATGTTTTGACTATGGTCAAATTTCCAATATATAAGCTCTCATTTAGGGATAAAGTATCGCAAAACTCTCTGAAACTCCAAATAATTCCTTCCGGCAACTCTCAATAGCAGAAACAAACACGGGAAAAGTAGTTAATAAGGGATCGGGGCATTAATTCTAAAGACGACCGACTGGGTCGTCATATCCTCCTACATTTAAAAAATTGTTCATCATCGAACAAGCACAAAGACATACCAGAAGTAGTGAAAATATGAGGGTAACGGTGTGCATTTCCTGCTCGGTCTCCAGGTTGCCTCCTAGTCCGGCTAACCCCGCCACTGAACCTTAACTGATGCAATGTTCTTTGTCCTCGGCCTTCTAACATGCATATCTAATATTGTCACTGGCTCCTCAACACAGGCTAGATCCTTGACCAACTGGACTGAACTAAAATCTAACACGTGTGACGGATAACCGTGATACCTCCGGAGCATCGAAACATGAAATACATGATGAACTCTTGCCAAGTTGGGAGGTAGGGCAAGCTCATAATCAACCTCCCCAACACGCCTCAATATCTCAAAAGGGCCAATAAACCTCGAACTCAACTTCCCTTTCTTCCCAAATATCATAACGCCCTTCGTAGGAGATACACGAAGCAAAATCCGCTCTACAACCATACAGGAAACATCACGAACCTTCCCGTATATGTAGCTCTTCTGTCTAGACTGGGCTATACACAGTCTATCCTGAATCACCTTAACCTTCTCTAAAGCATCCTGAACCAAGTTTGTGCCCAATAATCTAACCCCACCTAGCTCAAACCAACCCACCGGGGATCTACACACCTACCATATAAAGCCTCATATGGTGCCATCTGAATGTTGGATTGATAACTGTTGTTGTATGCATCCTTCTCCAATGGCAGGAACTGATCCCAAGAACCTCCAAACTCAATCACATACGCACGGAGCATATCCTCGAGAATCTGAAGAGTGTGCTCGGACTGTCCAACCATCTGAGGGTGAAAACATGTACTCAACTTCACCCGAGTACCCAAATCATGTTGAACGGCCTGCTACAACTGTAATGTGAAATAAGTACCTCTATCTGAAATGATAGAAACTAGAATACCATGCAGACAAACAATCTCCTAGAATAAATTTCTGCCAACTGCTTCGAAGAGTAGCTAATGTACACAGGAATGAAATGTGCAGACTTAGTCAGCCGATCCACAATCACCCAAATAAAATCAAACTTCCTCAAAGTATGTGGGAGCCCAACTACAAAGTCCATGGTAATTCGCTGCCACTTATGCTCCGGAATATCTAACTACTGAAGCAACCCACCCGGTCTCTGGTGCTCATACTTCACGTGCTGACAATTAAGCCACTGAGCTACAAACCCAACTATATCCTTCTTCTTCCGCCTCCACCAATAGTGCTATCTCAAATTCTGGTACATATTTGCAGCACGCGGATGAATGGAATACCGAGAACTATGGGCCTCCTCTAGAATCAACTCCTGAAGCCCATCAACATTGGGTACACAAACCTGAACTTGCATCCTCAATACCCCGTCATCAGAAATAGTCACCTCTCTAGCTTCGCCATGCAAAACCTTGTCCTTGAGGACAAGCAAATGAGTGTCATCAAAAGGATGCTCCTGGATAAGATCAAACAATAAAGACCGAGAGACCACGCAAGCTAGAACTTGACTCGACTAGGAAAGAACCAATCTCACAAACTGGCTGGCTAAGGACTGAACATCCATTGCCATAGGCCTCTCTGCTATTGGTAAATAAGCAAAACTCCCCAAACTCCTTGCATGGCAGCTCAAAGCATCAGCCATCATATTGGCCTTGCTCAGGTGATACAAGATAGTGATATCATAGTCCTTCAGCAGCTCTAGTCATCTCCTCTAATGCAAATTAAGGTTTTTATGCTTGAACAGATGTTGCAAACCCCGTTGGTCAGTATAAATCTCACAAGGTACACCGTACAAATAATGATGACAGATATTCAAGGCCCGAACAATAGCAGCTAACTGAAGATCATGGATAGGATAATTCTTCTCAAGTACCTTCAACTGTCTAGACGCGTAGGAAATCCCCATACCAGCATGCATCAATACCGTTCAAAGACCAATCCTCGAGGCATCACAATAGATAGTATACGATACTGAACTTGTAGGATAGTCAAAGTTGTCTTAAGCTTCTGAAAGCTCGCCTCACACTCTTCTGTCCATTGGAATAGAGTACCCTTCTGGATCAGTCTGGTCATATGTGCTGCAATAGATGAAAACCCCTCAACAAATTGACAGTAATAAGCTGCCAAGCAAAGAAAACTACAAATCTCTGTAGCTGAGGATGATCTGGGCCAACTCTGCACTGCTTCCACTTTCTTCGGATCCTCCTTTATCACCTCAATAGAAACCACGTACCCCAAGAATGCCACAAAATCCAACCAAAACTCGCATTTCAAGAACTTAGAATATAACTTCTTCTCACTCAAAGTCTTAAGCACAGTCCTCAGATGCTACTCATGATCTTCCCGACTCCGGGAATACACTAGAATATCATCAATAAAGACAATGATGAATGAGTCAAGATATGGCTGGAACACACTGTGCATCAAATGCATAAAGGTTGTTGGGGTATTGGTCAGCCCAAATGGCATAACAAGGAACTAATAATGACCCTACCGAGTCCTGAAAGCAGTCTTCGAGATATTTGGCTCCCGAATCTCCAACTAATGGCACCTAGAGTGCAAGCCAATCTTAGAAAATACTCGTTCACCTGTAGCTGGTCAAGCAGGTCATCAATACGAAGCAAAAGGTAACGGTTCTTTACTATAACTTTGTTCAACTGGCGATAATCAATACACATATGCATAGAACCATCATTTTTTCTTCACAAACAAGATATGAGCACCCCAAGGTGATACATTGGGTCAAATAAAACCCTTATCAAGTAATTCGTGTAATTGATATTTCAACTCCTTCAACTCAAGAGGGGCTATACAATACGGAGAAATAGAAATGGGCTGAGTGCTCGACAACAGATAAATGCAAAAAATCAATATCTCTATCAGGCGGCATGCCCGAAAAATCAGATAGAAACACATCAGGAAAATTCTGTACTACTGGGACTAAATCAGCTGAAGGGGTATCAAAACCGACATCTGTCACATATGCTAGATACGCATCAAACCCCTTCTCAACCATACACTGAGCCTTAAGGAAAGAAATAACTCTACTGGGAGGGTGATCTAAAGCACCCCTCCACTCACCATGCATTACACCTGGCATAGCCAGCATCACAGTTTTGGCGTGACAATCAAGAATAGCATAATGGGGAGACAACCAGTCCATGCCTATGATATTATCAAAATCTACCATGCTGAGAAATAATAAATTTGCTCCTATCACAAAACCACTAAGAGCAACCAAACATGTCGATAAACGCGATCCACAACAAAGAATCTCCCACAAGAGTAGAACCATAAATAAGGGAACTCAAAGGATCCCGAGGTACACCCAAATATGGAGCAAAATAAGAAGAAACATAAGAATAAGTGGAGCATGGGTCTAATAAAACCGATGCATCTCTATGACAAACCATGACAATACCTGTGATGATAAAATCGGAGGCAACTGCCTCGATACAGGCAGGAAGGGCATACTATGGGGCCTAGCCTCCCCCTCTAGAGCAATCTGTACCTCCCCAACTTCCACGTCTAGCTAGGTGAGCAGGTGGGATAGCAACTGGTGCTATAATCATAGCCTAAGAACTCTGCGGGGCACACTGTGGCTGAAAAGTCTATGGAGGTGTACTCCTTTCAAGTCTAGGGAAATACCTCACCACATGGTGTATGCTGCCACACTCACAAACCTCGCGTATGATGTGGAAGTGGAAACTATGCGGTACTGGTACTCTAAGACCCCTGAACACCTAAAACACTGTGTGAAGCTTGGGATGCAAACTGAGCTAGCTGACCCACAAAATCTCTACCATGTCATACTCTTTCTCCAAAATAAGGACCACTGGTTCTCTCTGGTCTATGAGGTCTCCTTGCTTCCCTATTCTCTCGCTCTTGACCTTGTCTGTCTTCTCTCTCCTGGACCCACCTTTCCTTTACTCGTAGAGAGAGAGAGAGAGAGAGAGCCATAGCACCTATTGAATCAAGACCATAGGTTGTGTTGCCATGACACTTGGAACTCCAACAATGTGAACTTGCTGCTCTGGAGTGGGGACGGTGGGAGTCTGGGTCTCTCCCCCAATCTGTGAAGCAGTTGTTACAACCTGAATAAACCCTGCCTGAACCAATGTACCAAACATGCAAAGTTATTATGTTATGGTCTCCTGAAGTGTTGGAGCAGTAGTAGCAGTAAGCCTATCAGGTGCCTGGACTCCGTCTGGAACTACTCGTGGTACTTCGATGGCAATTCGCGCAGGTTCTCTGGCTGCACTACGTGCACGTCCTCAGCCACTACCCCATCCCCGATCTATGACGACTCTTTCAAGGGGCACGGGTGTCTGATCATCTCTGGTAGCACGTGTACTCACCATCTGTAAGAGAATAAAAGATAGAAGTTTAGAATTGTGATATCAAAAATCCCTCACGACATGGAACTCAAATGAAGTGAAATTTTCCCAACGGTTACATAGCCTCTCATAGATAAGTATAGACATCTTCTTAGATCCACGAGACTCTAATAAACAAGCTTGTGATTCATAACTCCCATAAACCTAGAGCTCTGATACCAACTTGACACAACCCCAGTTCTCCCTACGTGAACCATCATGACAATACCCAATCTCTACGACTAGTTAAGCTTAACAATGAAGAAAATAAACCAACTTGCGGAAGAAAAAATAAAAACTGAAATAGTGAAATAAAGTAGTGTTTAAAAGTGCCACTCGGCATACACAATATCAACTCTCGATAACTAAATATATTTCCCAAAACCTGGAATCTCATGATCATAAGCCTTTTAATGTCTACAAGTATCTAACTCCAAAATCTCTATCAAAGTAAAGAAAATACAAAAGGGCCAATACTTAAAAGGGGGAGTAGAAAGGGACTCTTTGGTCAGCGGATGCAACAGATATACCTCGGAGTCTCTACAAATGCCCCGTCTCAAGCGTGATAAGCCCGAGTGGAGGTACTTGGATATGCACATGAAAAACATGTACAGAAAGGGTATGAGTACACCACATCGGTACTCAGTAAGTGACACGCCTAACCTCGGTCGGGCAGTGTGGAGGAAGGCTAGGGCCCTACTGAGATTAAATGAAATATAAGGTATGACAGTGTAAGATAAAGAAATACAGTTGATAGATAACAATAAGAATTAATACATGATAATAAGGATAACAACAACTGAAACAGAAGAAAAAACAATCACAAGGAATACCACTCCTCACAAGGACAATAATCAGGGATCTCTCTGTATCCCGAAGATCTCTTAGTACCCTCAATATATGCTAGGGATCTCTTGATATCCCAACGATCTGTTAGTATCCTCGGTATATGCTAGGGAACTCTTGGTATCCTCAATATATGCTAGGGATCCCTTATTATCCCGAGAATCTCTTGGTATCCTCAATATTTGTCTCTTGGTATCCCGAGTATTTCTTGGTATACTCAATATGCATGTTGAGGATCTTTCGGTATCCCGCACTTCATCTTAAATCATAAATATGAATAGGGGATCTGCCAAGATGTCGTCCTGTAGTCCCAAAGTAAAACACACAACAATAGCACAAGGAATACTCAATTAAACTCAACTTCATACCAAGTAACACAGGCAATTCTAACCTAGCATGATTCACGTAATACAAATAAGACAGTTAAAGCAAATAAAGTAATTAAGTCAATTAGACATGATTCGTTAAGCTAACAGTAGGCTTAAATTCCAAGTAGTATAGGAAGTCAAGGAAAAACACAATTTAAGCTAAATTAGTGAGAATAGGATTTTTAACAATTAGCACAAATATGCACCAGCCACCTCACGTACAAGGCATTTCAATTATCACAATACCAATCCTAAGGCAAATGTCCCCCACATAAGGCTATGCAAGCCACTTACCTCAAACCAGCTCAAAATCAACCCAAAACCACGCTTTTGCCACAAGTGCTCGACTCCAAATGGCCCAAATCTATTCAATTCAATTGTATAATTTAAATAACAATTCAAGTAACTTATTCTACAAATTAATTCTGCAAAATTAGATAAAATGACCAAAACGGCCCCAAGGCCCACGTCTCGCAATCGGGTAAAATTTATATATTCAGATTCCACATACTCTAACGAATTCATGCATACCAAAATTATCCAAATCCAAGATCAAATTCCCAATCAAATTCGATGAATTCTAAGTCTAAGAACTTTCTTCCAATGTTTTCCTAATTTTCACCTCCAATCCGAAATTAAATGACAAAACTAACAAATCTTAGAGTCATTTGAAGGATCTAGGACTGTCGTCACTATTCACGTCATCACTATTCATCGGCCATAAATCTGAAATCCACCGATAGATTTTTGCAATTTTGTTGTCAAAAGAAGCATCTTATCTTTACGCACAATCCCCTATTGGCTTCACCCTCAAATACATAGCCAATTGTTACAGATCTACAAATTAGTTCGTCCGTTACTGTAGTAAAACAGTGTATCTGGGCAGCTTTTTCATTTCTATGCGATGTAATGTTGAAACATTTGCGTAATAGAGCCCTTCCATGGCAGCCACCATCTCTCCCTGTCCTTTGGCTATGGGAGAGCAGAATCCAAACTCAGATGAAGTTACTCCAAACATCAACAACTTTGTTACATGTGCAGCAAGTTTGAATCAAAAGCAATCGGCCGTATCTCTAACAAAAAAAAAGTTTGAAACCTTTTGAAATTGTTCATGGAGTTCCTACGATTCAATTTTCCATGGATGAACATGAAGGATTTGCAAAGGAGGAAGGATTACATCAAGAAGTGATGATAAACTTTCCAGCGATGCACCAAATTTACAAATTATAAGGAGTATTCTGCCAAAAATCTTTGGTATCAAAGGAAATTGCTTTTTCGGTTCTTTGGCTCCACGACAAATTTTAATTCGTTGTGATCAACATGAAGATTATGTAGCTTGTTTGGCAGGAGCTGTAAACTATTTTCAACATAACAGAAGGGAGCATCTATATAGAGTTTTCCCATTGAGTGTTGGATATTATCCAAACCAGGAAACTTCGAAGGTGGCTATTTGGATTTCATTGCCGAATTTTTCACCTGAACTGTTTGCTCGTAAGCCTTTATTGTCTGTTGCAGCTGCTATTGGAAAACCAATCGCAATTTATAAGGCAATACAAGTTAGATCTTGTCCTATCATAGTAAGAGTCAAGGTAATCATTGATTTACTCGACAAACTTCTTGAAAAGATCAGGCTTGAATATCTTGATGTTAAAACCGGTAAGATTGTTGAGGATTACCAGGAAATTAACAACAACAACAACAAACCCAGTTTGATCTCAACAAGTGGGGTCTGGGGAGGGTAGTCTATATTCAGACCTTACCCCTACCTAATGCATGTAGAGAGGCTGTTTCCAATAGACCCTCGGCTTAGGAAAGGAAAGAAGAAGAAGAGGAAAGTGAAAAAAACGAAGATAAAAGAAAAGGGAGAGATAAATGATAAGTGGTACCAAATAATATCAACGGGGAACACAATACCTGAGGTGAACAAAACCACATAACATAATAAAAATCTAAAAATATGAAGGGACATGCCTACTACTAACACTATCGGTGAACAACTATAAACTACATATAAACCTTCTACCTTAATCCTCGACCTCCACACTCTCCTATCAAAGGTCATGTCCTCAGTGAGCTAAAGCAGCGCCATGTCCTGCCTAATCACCTCTCCCCAATACTTTTTAGGCCTACCTCGACCTCTTCTCAAACTCTCCATGGTCACCTCTCACACCTCCTAACTGGAGCATCAATGCTTCTTCTCTTAATATGTCCGAACCATCTCAGCCTCGACTCCCGCATCTTGTCCTCCACGGAGGCTACTCCCACTCTGTCCTGGATATCTTCATTCCTAATCCTATCTCTCCTGGTACACCCACACATCCATCTTAACATCCTCATCTCTGCTACTCTCATCTTCTGCACATGGGAGTTCTTGGCTGGCCAACACTCAGCCCCATACAGCATAGCCGGTCGAACCACCACTCTATAAAACTTACTCTTAAGTCTTAGCAGCACCTTCCTATCACACAAAACACCAAAGGTGAGCTTCCACTTAATCCATTCCACTTCAATGTGATGTGCGACATATTCATCAATCTCTTCGTTACCCTGGATAATAGACCCCAGATACATAAAACTCACTTTCTTGGGGATAACTTGAGCATCAAGCTTAACCTCTACGTCTGCATCATGGGTCCCGTCATTAAACTTGCACACCAAGTATTATGTCTTGGTTCTACTCAGTTTGAAACCTTTAGACTCCAAGGTCTGTCTCCAAACCTCCAACCTCGCGTTAACTCCGCAACGCGTCTCGTCAATCAACACTATATCATTGGCAAATAGAATTCACCAAGGTACCTCCCCTTGGATGTGACGCGATAATACATCCATCGCCAAGGCAAATAAAAATGGACTAAGAGCCGATCCCTGGTGCAACCCCATCACTACAGGGAAATGTTCCGAGTCACTACCCCCAGTCCTCATCCGAGTCTTAGCATCATCATACATATCCTTAATCACACTAATGTATGCTACCGAAATTCCGCGAACCTCCAAACACCTCCACAAGACCTCCCTCGGAACTTTATCGTATTCTTTCTCAAGGTCAATAAATACCATATGCCAATCATTCTTCCTGTCTCTATACTGCTCTACTAATCGCCTCACCAGATGAATCTCTTTTGTAGTCGAACGCCCCGGCATGAATCCAAACTGATTCTCTAAAATAGACACACACCTCCTCACCCTGGCCTCCACCACCCTCTCCAAAACCTTCATAGTGTGACTCAACAGTTTGATACCCCTATGATTATCGCAATTTTGGATATAACCCTTATTCTTGTAAAGTGGAACTATCGTACTCCACATCCATTCTTCAGGCATCTTTTTGTCTTAAAAATAACATTAAACAACCATGTGAGCCACTCCAAACCTGCTCGTCCCGCGCTCTTCCAGAATTCCACCGGGATTTTGTCTGGCCCCGTTGCTCTACCCCTGCACATCTTACGCATTGCCCCTTCCACCTCCTCTACCGTAATCCGCCTACAGTAAAATCCTGCCGACTACCAGAGTGCTCCAATTCACCCAGCACAATGCGTCCATCCCCCTCCTCATTCAACAGTTTATGGAAGTATGTCTGCCATCTTCTCCTAATAAGTGCTTTGTCCAACAATACTTTTCCATCCTCGTCCTTGATGTACTTGACTTGGTCTAAATCGCAGGCTTTCCTCTCCCTCACCTTGGCCAACCGGTACAAGGTCTTGTTCCCACCTTTGCCCTCGAGATCTTCGTACAGACGAGCAAACGTCGCGTTCTTAGCCGTAGTAACTGCTAACTTTGTCAGGAAATTATATATGATAATTTGCCTTCATATTGTTTCAATTGTAAGCAGCAAGGACATGGACAAAATCAATGTCGTCGCTTAAAAGGAAAGGCAATTCAAGTTGCTCGTGTCTGTGATGAAATATTTGAGAATAAGCATCAAATAGTTAAAAAATTATAGGGTGATGCAAGAGATTTTTTGAATGCTAGGAAAGCCGGGAAACAACTTATAGAAGGATCAGAAAATGATAAGAATGCTAGGCAGCAGGCTAATGATGATTTGAGTAAAAGGACAGAAGCTACGTGTGTTAGATCTGAACATGAGCTGGTAGTGCAAACTACAGAAGGAAAACAAATAGCTACTGTGAACAGTTGTAGAATGGTGAATCGTGGAAGTGAAGTTAATGTTGGTACATCGAAAAACCACTCAGCACGGAAGTTCTATGATTTGAATAATTTGGGGCAAACTCAAGTTGATGCAGGACAAAGTACTATTTCTAGTGCAATTGTTCCAGTGGCTGAAGCTCTTGCTAGAGTTACTCAGGACTTGAAGGTTGCAAAATTTTCTATGGTTGATCAAGCTTTAGATGGAACCTCTAAAGGTTCAGATTTTGAACCTAATATGATGGATGATAGTACTTTAGCTACAGTTGTTCGAGCAATATTATCCTAGAATAATGCAACAATAGTTGTGATAGGACAACTGGATAAAGCTAAAAAACAAGCAGTTGTTGTAGCTTCACAATTGGAGGCTACTGTTGAATTGAATGCTACTGATGCTACAGGTGTTAGGGCAGGTGCTGGGCTCATTAATGAAGGGGTTATGACTTATGTTGCTGGTGTTATTGACTTCTCAAATACATCACATGCTTCAGCTCTTATAGTTCCACTAGAGGAAGTGTTAAATCAGGAAAAGGCTATTAACATCTCAAAAAAGAAAAATCTGGATAGGGGACAACCTAAACAATCCAAACAAGGTCTAGCCTCTACTATTTTAACAATAATTCACCTAATTACTAGTGGTGCAATGCATGTTGATGTTGATCGAGCAAAAAGTGGTTGGGTAGCTAGTAATCAAATTTCTGTGGGGCAAGACACTGGGGCAGTAGATACTACAAATGCTACTGGTGCTATGACTAATGAGATAAAAGATGCAGCACATGATATTTCATATCATGATAATCCAAAACAACCAACCACAACTCCATTCAAGTCATTTATAAAGAGTAACAACTGGAAAGTGGTGCATAAATCACCTAGCAAGAAGCAAACTCCAACGTTTCACAATGAGAGTGTACCATCAAAGGCTATTGGAGTTTCGAACTGTCAATGAGGGAGAGCGTATTAGTGAGGAACAACAGGTGGGTGATGAGACACGACCAACTGCTGGAAAAACTATTTCTACAGGTAGTGAAAAGCAGCAGAAAAATTTAGCGGATAGTGTTCGACTTGAGATCGCAGCAGCAGACTTGGAGAGGTTTAAACAATCAGGTGACACTTCAAACAAGGTTGTGATCTCAGACCATACCGTGCACCGTTAGATGCTTTCGGCAGTCCAAAACCACACAAAAGTGCATCTTCATCTGGTTCAAAAACTACTGCACAAAAGGTGAAATTTTCAGTAGGAAAGAGATATGAATCATGTAGTGGAAGGAGATTGAAGAGGTATGAACCATTGTAGATGGTTCTACAAGATGAAATTATTCAAAAATTTGAGACCAACATACATATTGCCAACTTCGACAAAGCAAAAGAAGATGAATTGACTGAATCTTGTTTGAAGGAGGCGACTACAACCGGAGATTTCTCTCAGAAGAATAGTGAAAAAAGAAGAAGGTGACTCAAGAAATAACGATCAGGCAACTCCCAATGAGAGCTGCAAAGCAAAAAGGGGTTGCCACAACCACATCTACAAACTTCAATATATCCGAGAAGAAATGGAGAATTTTGATGATCTTTAGAAGACAGTTCAGGAGGATTTAAGGAAGTTCAAATTGAAGAACTCACAAGTTTACGAAATGAGGGGCAAGACTCTAATCTCTACATTATTTTAGTTTATCATTTTCAAAGCATCATCATTTGTAATAGTGTCATAGGGTGTGTTATAAACTCTATGGCTATCATAGAATACTTGGTACTTTCAAGTTCCTTTTTTTACATGATTGCTAGAAGATGAGGATTTCTCTTTGCCTCCATAGGATTAGAAAGTAAGATTTAGTCCGGTTTGTGTTATATGGGTAGCAATACCAGTTCTATTCCCACCCCCACCCCCCACCCCCCACCCCCCCATATTTGCACCATTCCTAATTGTTGTATTTTTATTTTCTTTTACTAATAAAAATCTAGTCCTAGGATCTTGCCTAGCGGATTGCCAAAAAAATGACAAAACTAACTATAGATTAATGGAATACAAGTAGAAAGGGTAAATGAATTGTTACCCAATGATTTTCCCATCAAATTCCTCCCAAAATCGCCCTCTCCCGAGCTCCAATTTGATTTTTCCAAGTTTTGAACTAAACCCTCGATTATGTCCCTTCATTTACCAGTGAAATCGCATCTACGATCCTAGTGCGGTCCCGCGTCCGTAATGACCCTGTCGCATCGGCGACATTTCATTAGGGGGCTTCCACACCTATGAGTGCTTTAGCGCAGATGCGGTGCTTCTTCTACGGTGACCTAATCGGATCTGCGGTCAATTGCCTTCTTCCTGAAATCACTTATGTGATCTCGCACCTGCGGTCCCCAAGTCGCAGGTGCGGTTATGACAGCAGTCTTGAAGCTTTAGCTACAATTCACAACTCCAAACCTTTCCGTCAAACATCTGAAATCATCTCGAAGTCCCCGAGACTTTAACCAAAAGCACGAACAAGTCATATACCACTATCGAAACTAATACAAATCTCCACAACACCTCAAATAACATCGAATCAACCAATTAGTATCGTATTCAAGCCTAAGAACTTCAAAAATTCATAAAATACGCTTTCGATCAAAAAGTCTATCAAACCTCGCCTGTGACCTGAAAGTTTTCACACATGTCATATTCAACAATACGGAGCTAGTCCAACTTTCGAAATTGCATTCGGACCCTCGGATCAAAGTCTCGCTATCGAAGCGGAAACTTCAAAATTTATCTTTTGGCATTCAAGCCTAAATTAGCTACGGACCTCCAAAACACAATCTGAAAATACTTATTAACCCGAAATCACCCAACAAAGCTAACGGAACCATCCGTCTTCACACTATTCCGACTACGGTCAAATTTCCTAAACTTAATCTCTCATTTCGGGACTAAGCGTCCTAAGACTCTCCGAAACTCCTAATAATTCCTCCCGACAACTCACAATAGCCGAAACAAACATGCAGAAAGTAGTTAATAGGAGATCAAGCCGTTAATTCTTAAGACGACAGGCCGGGTCGTCACAGTTCAAATAGTTACTAAGGACAAAAGACTAAGAAAAACATAAAAATGTTGTGAGGGAGTAGATCATAGTTGATAGAAAAGGTCTTAGCACTGATCAAAACACAATACATATGCAAGACTGTCATTACAGAGATTCAAAACAGAGAGGGAAAGTGAACTATACCAAATAGTAAATGTAGGCATTTAGGTATTGACACTACTTAACTAAAGAAGGTCCAACTTATGCCAGAGATTCAACCTAATATCATACAACAAAATAGTTCAAACATGGTAGGAAAACAAGTACGATTCTAAAATCTCAAGCAATCACTAAAGGGGTATGGGATCAAGTGAGCATGTTGAGTGACACAATAGCAGGGAAAGAAGTCATAGTTAACAGTGAAGGTCTTAACACAGGTTATTATAGATGTGAAGCATTCATTAAAGAGGTTCAGGACAAAGCAGGTAAGCATATTCATGAACATTCGGGCTCCAATGCACTAGCTAAACAAGGTTAGGAGGGTTCAGATTATCCAAGTTAGACATAGACAATCTCGGAACTAGAAACATTAGGAAAACTTAAATGCTAAAGATACTTAAAATAGTGTAAAGCTAACAGAGTTGTGCATAAAAGTATCCCAAAAACACATTAAGCCATATATTTCGGAAGCGAGAGAACATGCAAATCAGAGACTCATAAAAAATGAAATTGCAAAAGGTCAAGCGACTTACCACCTAAACGACAACAATAAAGAACAAAAATTCCATAAGAACCCAGAATCTCAATGCATCAAAGTTCCCAAGAGCTTCAAAAGAACCCCAGGCAATGCCCGCACCAAGAGAAAGTTCTAATAATAGAATCTCAGTGGCCTTGACTATCAGCCGCCAAGAACAAAGTACAGAATAAGAGAATGAGGGAATCACAAAACAAAGCTCCAATTTTTAGTGAAAGCATATCCATTCAGGTTTGTCTCAAATGGGAATGTGGAGGGGTTTATATAATGATAGAAATTGAACAAGGAAATACTGTAAAATAAAACATAAATAAGGAAGTAATAACATTGAGAATCAATAAAAATTGGATTAAAGAAAAAAAAAAGGTAAACTCTAGTTGACAGAAATCAGAAATTGGCGGGAAATCTTGACTAGTCAGACCCATATAGCCTGGTCATGATGTAGATGGACTAAATACTGTCCAGATTCAAGCGATTGAAGTTGAATGGCCAGAATCTGAGAGATAGTACTTGCCATCTTTAGGAAATTACTAGGTGATACCATAGTTTTGTTGAAAATAATGAGATAACATACAAAAGGTAAGGAAATCATGAAAAGAATCCATGGTTGAAACGGATTTGGAGAGATTTGAGAGGGCGTATAAGGTTTCTGTGGAGAGGAAAAGAGAGAATTTTAGGGCGTCGGATTAAAGAGGATGAGAGGATTAGGGTTGGGGTGGGTAATTAAAAATGAAAAGAATAAATAAGGGTCGTTGATATTGAAAAATCAACGGTGAGGATTTAAAATGAAAGGGTGGGTAAATTAAAATGGGAACTAATCGCGCCTTGTAAAACATTCATTTGACTTTGGGATGGGGTTATTGGGCTAAGGGGTTGGGCCATTTTAGTTCGAAAATTGGTTAAAATTGGGCTAGCCTTTTAAACACACATAATTTATCAAAATAATTTTTAAAAATTATTAGTAAATGAATAATAAAATATTTTTATGTGCTAAAATAATTTAAAATAATGATTTACCAATATAAAATATAAAGTGCTATTTTGACGCAAATAATATAAATAAGGAGCATTTAATATTGGTTATTATTGCAAAATTGTGCAAATAGCTTAAAATGGTAATGTAATTATAAAATAAAATAAAGTTAAAATTTTATGAGACATATATGAGGATTCAAAATAGTAATTTTGGATGATCAAGTCATCACAAATAATTCAAAGAAATAATTACAAAATATTTATGTAATTTAAATGTAAGAAAATTAATTTTAAAGCTCTGAATTATGAAAAATTGTAAAAAGTGCTTTTCTAGATTTGTAAGCTAAATAATGATGCAAAAATAATATTTTGAAAATATATATATTATTTGAAAAAATATGAGGGAAAAATTGGGCATCAACACTATCATGTTTTGGAGCACGATCCTCAAGTGATGCTCATGATCTTCCCAACTGCAGGAGTACACCAAGATGTCATCAATGAACACAATGATGAATGAATCAAGATAAGGCTGGAACACACTATTCATCAGGTGCATATATGCTGCTAGGGCATTGGTCAGCCCAAATGACATCACAAAGAACTCGTAGTGACCATACCGAGTGTTGAAGGAAGTCTTCGGGATACCGTATCCCGAATGTTCAACTAATGGTAACCTGAACTGCAACCGGATCCTGAATGTTCAACTAATGGTAATCTGACCGCAAATCTACCTTTGAGAACACCCTAGCACCCTGTAGCTCATCAAATAAGTCATCAATATATAGCATTGGATACATGTTCTTCATTGTAACCTTATTCAACTATTGATAATAAATACACATGCACATAAAACCATCATTCTTTTTCACAAATAACACCAGAGCATCCCACGGCGATACACTAGGCTGAATGAAACCCTTATCAAGAAACTCTTGTAACTGCTACTTTAATTTCTTCAACTTCACTAGGTCATATGATATGGTGGAATGGAAATGGGATGAGTGTCCACTAACAAGTAAATGCCAAATTTGATATCTCTATCGGGCGGCATGCTTGAAAGATTTGCTGGAAATATATATTGAAAGTCTCTCACTATCAGAACTAACATAACAGTAGCAGTATTAGTACTGACATCTCTCACAAAAGCTAGATAAGCATCACACCCCTTCTCAACCATCCGTTGAGTCTTTTGAAATGATACAACCCTTCTAGGAATATAATCTAATGCACCCTTCCACTCTAACCATGGCAAACCTAGTATAGCTAGCGTCACAGCCTTGGTGTGACAATCTAGAATAGCATGATAGGTCAACAACCAGTCCATGTCTAAGATAACATCAAAGCTACCATAATAAGTAACAATAGATTAACTTTGGTCTTAAAACTACCAATAACCACAAAACACGATTGATAAATATGGTCCACAAAAATAGAATCTCCCACATGCATCAACAAATAAATAAGAAAACTCAAAGAACCACAAGATATCTCCATATACAGAGCAAAGTAAGATGACACAAATAAATAAGTGGATCCAAAATATAAAATAAGACTGATTCATATCTATGGAAAATCGGAACCATACATGTAATGACTGAGTCCGAAGCAACTGCCTCCATCCTACCCGAAAAAGCATAGAATCTAGCCTGGCCTCCTTCATTTAGGGAAACCTATACCCGCCCGCCCCCCACCCCTAGTTGGATGTGCAGGTGAAGCGGTTCTTGGATTGACAATTCGATGGACCTGACTAAATTTGTAAAGCAAAAGTGGTTTAGGGAGGTGCACCCCTCCTAATTCTAGGGAAGTATCTAAACATGTAACCGCGTATCACCACACTCAAAGCAAGCTCTCACTGGGTGTGGCTATTGGGACTAGTTCGGGCCGGGTTTGTTGGACTAACCGCTAAAGGAGCCTCGTGGAAGAGGTGCACTAGAAAGTGGTTGAGCAAAGTGTGCAACCTAAGGTCTTGGAGCAACCAGAGCACTACTAAAAGTTGGAAGTATTGAATAAACTGGATAACTTACATGGCCTCTAACATGATCGGATGTAGCTACAGTGTGACTACAAGTAAATCCTCTATTACCTCACGACGCTACATAACCTCCAAGCTTCGTGCAATCTCATCCACCTGCTAGTATGGAGTATTTGTCTCTAACTATCTAGCCCTGGTGAATCTAACACCATAGTTGATCGCCTAGATAAATCAATGGACCTGCTCTCTGACAATAGAAACCAAGGCAGGTGCATGTCTGGACAAATCACTTAAGCGAACAACATACTCCAACACTATCATAGTACCCTAGAATAGCTTCTCAAATTCCATTCAACATGCCTCCATAAAGATTTGAGGTACAACTCTGGAAATCGAGTCCATAAAAGTGAAGCTTCATCGGCTAGGCTACCCTTCTCGTACACTCGCCACCAGTGATATTATTACAACCTGTGCGTCCAACATATAGTGAATGTGAAACTTGTTCATCTTTATTTAAATGAGTTGAATTTTGCAATATTACTATATATTATGTTTGGATTTAAATATAAAGTTTGGGAAAAAATTAGATTTATATTGCGAAAAGATCGACCAAGGAATTTCCTTGTAATAGAGCTTCGTGAGCAATACATTTCGTGTGCTAAGGTATTTTGGGACATTACATCAAATTGAAGAACTTGAATATAGTTTCAAATGCTTTTAACTGTTCATTTATGTGACATCCAGAAAAAAGATATAAGCATCCGAAGTTGGGCCAATGCTAGGGTACCAAGCTAGCACCTCTTTGACTTTTCAAAAGTTTATATATATATACATATGGCCAATGCTAGGGTACCAAGCTAGCACCTCTTTAACTTTTCAAAAGTTTATATATATATATATAAATATATATATATATATATATATATATATATATATATATATATATATATATATATATTTGTCTTAGGCCGTCTTTATATTCATTTTTCCCATAGAACACGATCTGAGGTCATCCATTAACAAATCCATAAGCTCTTCTAGGGTTCCAAAGAAGATTAACACCCCATGTATGAAATCAAGAAGCGATAATATTAGAATGATCCCTACGACCTAAGTATTGCTATATTGCCTACCTTTTTCATTATAGTTTGAGATTTAGAAGGTATTTAATATTTAATAAAATTCCAACTTGCTGTATTTAAGCTTTTAAATATCAAAAAAGTTGATAAATTCATTTTCTATTAGTTAGAACTCATGTGACGGTGATTGAAAGTCGTGAGTTCGATTTATTTCACTTGTAGTGAACTATTTGGCAGTCCACTTGTGGTTGCCTCTTGTGCTGATGACTTATGGAGTTTGGAAGAATAAAGGGCACAGAGAAATGCCACATGTGGTAGGGTAGTGGTCCGGTTGCTCGACATTACAATATCAGGCTAATTGATACCATGTCGATTTGGTGTGTTAAGGTACATTTGGGATTTTTGTTGTATTGAAGGTCGCGAATTGTAGTTGGGTTGTTTTGATTTGTTGATTATACTGCCCGTTTTATTTTAGAAATGAGTTATCATTTGTGATACGTGATATACTAGCACCATCTATGTTTTACATGTTTTGTTATTGGGTCGGCACGCTAGTTATCATAAGCTTGTTGTTGAGTTGCATTGACGACTTGAGGTATGTTAAGGCTATCCCTTTTTTTTCTTTTGGCATGATACATATGATACAACGAAATGAGCAAGCACGCAACTTTCATAAATGGCTCTATTCTTAGAAGTACTAGGGTTGCCTATGCTCTTCATATGTCCTACTATCATATCGCCTATTCCTGGGTCTCATGACGAGAGATCTTATTGACTTAATGCATTACACATTGCATTTATTTATACATGTATATTGACCCATAGCCATATAGTGTTATGTACCCATATAGTATATGTATATAGGGTATGGGAAAATGTTATGGCATTATATACGCACCACCACATGATTTGTTGGCTTACGTTGATGATTTCGCTCACTGAGGCAGAGAAGATAAGATGTGTTGCCCTCCGAGGCTTGACGATACTACGTACGCATATACCTATTCATGATATGATATTTATATGCATATCCATGACACTATAAATGCTTCTTGATTCACATAGCTATTTAGACTTACAGGCTGAGTCCTTTACTCCATGTTTCTTTCGTGTCTTTTATATACTGATTGTTATGCTTTACATACTCGGTACCTTATTCATTCTGATGCCCCCATTTCTTGGAAGCCTGCGTGTCATGCCTGAAGGTGCGAGTAGATAGGCCGACAGTCCCCATTCTTAGGATCCTTACTCAGCTAGAGTTGAAGTGCTCCATTTGATCTGGGCTGTTATTGGGTTTCGGTACGATACATTTATACACATATATGGGTATGACGGGGCCCAGTCATATCCTTTATATAGTTACACTCTATTAGAGGTTTGTAGACAGTTATGTATAGTTAAGTAGTATGTGGCCTTTTCGGCTCACCCTACCGTATTCTATATATGTATGTATATATGTCTTTTGGGCATATTTTCCCACGTATGTTATTAATATGAATTAGTATTTTATTGCCATACATTAAGCATTAACTACCCTTATTTCATGTTTATATCTTAGACGTATGCTTAGGGGTGTTCTATAGGTAGATTTCAAGCACTCGTCACGGCCCATTGGTATAGGTCATGACAGATATGCGGTGACACCCAAATCCATTGCTAAAAAGTAAATGGACACAGTCTCATGCAATATAATTTACCCAACTATGAGTAGGGTTCTAATCCCACATAGAATAATATGTAGGTGATTAGGCGTGTAAGAGAAGGCGATTAGAGTGTAAGAGAATTATCACTTATTACGATGCTTAAAATGGTTTTTGAAAATATTAATAACTAAATGTGAAAATATAATTAACCTAAAAAGCAAGTAAAATTATCCATGACTACAAGCATGGATACATGGGGAATTACACTCAAGTAACGATCCAATGTATATTACGATTTTACAAATATTAGCAAGTTTATGTTAATTATCCTCGGGTAGTAATTCACTATTAGCTTCTTCCAGAGACTAAAAAAACTTCCTAATTGAATTATCCCTGTAAAAATTAATAGATTAAGCACACCCGAATATGGCTACAAGTAGTTTAATTCTACATCCTATCCCTAGGTAAAATCTATAAAACAAGGGATAAAACCTCAAGTCCTTGTAAATTAATCTTTCCTAACCCCAAATTATCTTTTCAAAATTAATTTGAAGTAAATGGGCGAGTCCTAGGATTATCTAATCCTTTTGGAAAAATTAAAGAACAAGAATAATTAAATAAACAATAACTCACTTCATAATAAACAAAAATCGTTCAATACATAAGCATAACAAGATATTTAATCCACACTTAAAACATGAATATTTTCATAAACAAGATTCAGATATTGAAATAAATACTACACACTTAGTATTCAATACAAATCAAGGAAATTAAGAAATGAACATAAATAGGCAAGAAATTCTCAACCAAAAGCTTCAAATCTTCAAGACCCAAGTGTGTGTGCAATAACCCTAGCTCCAAAACTTGTGTTCTCTTGTCAAGATGTGTCCAAAATACCAAAAGACTACCAAAGATATTTTACAAATAAGCTAGGTCATGTATTAAATGGGTTGGGGTCAAATATGTAAAATTCCATTTTTGCCTAGAATTCAGAAAATAAGGTATGTGATCGCATGCACATACCCACGTTCGCGGTGAATAACTTTTCGAAGCTACACGATCGCGTATAGAGACCCGCATTAACGTAGCATTGTTCACCAGGCTTTCTTCTTCGCATTCGCAAAGTTCCAACCGCATTCGCACATCTTCAGTCTTCTGAACTTACATGATCACATGGATTTCTCTGCAATAGCATAGTGCATTCACTGGCAGTAGTTAAATTTTCTCATTTTAATACGTTTTGAATTGGTTTCTTCCATTTCTTCTCTAAATCACTTGATATCTGAAATGTCCCAATAAACCTCAATAAATGTCTTAGTTTCTCAACAAAATCATACAAAAGTCTAAGTTCTAGAAGAGATAAGATTGTAAAGTACTAACTTATCAAACCCCCAAACATAAACTATTGCTTGTGCTCAAGCAATTCAACAACTGCGAATATCCTTTAATAAAATCAACAATTAAGCTCAATGGCCTACCAAACATCATTTCAAGTAAAAAAATGTTCAAATAAAACACAATCTAGTGACTTTGGTTGGTACCAATAATTAATCCAAAGCGTATGAATCACCAAGTTCTCATTAATTTTGTTTCAATTCAAGTGCTCAAACACTATATTAATCAAGGAGCAAGCAAGTCATGACACTAATGCTTCAAAATTTGCCTCATTATTGCCAACAATTTACTTTTGTTCATTCCTCCCAATTGGAAATTGGATTAAGTTCATAACTCAATGTCACGACCCCAAATACAAGTCGTGATGGCGCCTATCATATTACTAGGCAAGCAAACCAATCAACTAACCACAACCCGTTTTCCTTTAACATTAATCCATTTTCTAACACAAGTTTAAATACTGAATTCATTATAAGCGTTAAAATAACCGAAATATGTAGAAGGTCAAAATGGCAATAACTACACAGCCCACACTAATCTGGTGTCACGAGTCTAGAGCCTCTAATACAAGTCTGAATACCTACTATATCAAACGTCTAGAAAAATACAGAAAATAGGGCTGCAAATGCCATGCAACTACCTCGAAATCCCTGACAGAAACTAAATCAGATGAAGATGCTCACTCGGTCGCTCGGACACCAGGATTTGCACACATGGTGCAGGGAGTAACATGAGTACGCCAACTCCATAAGTAACTAAAGTAAATAAGGACGAAAGTAGTGACGAGCAGTTCAAAAACATATAACTTTAAATTTAGTTCTGTCATAAAATAATCATTTCCAGTTTAAAATATTGAAATCAGATACTTAGAAAAATATTCAATAAAGACTTATTCAAAGAGAGTGAAAACGGTGCAAACAACATAACACGGCCCCTGGGGCAAGAAATCACTTAGAATATGGCCCCTCGACAGCCTCTCAGTCACTCGTGACTTAACTATCATCACACAATACTCACTCTCAGCAGTCGACTCAATACTATCTCATAATATAGAAATCATAGTAACTGCAGCAGCGTGCACGATTCATATATTTATAGTGGACTACACTCACTGGTGGTGTGCAGACTCCAGAGGGGCTCCTACAGCCCAAACGTCATATCGTTGCGGCGTGCACCCCGATCCAACATATATATCGCTGCAGCGTGAAGGCCAATCCATGCAAGTATCACTACGGCGTGCAGCCCGATCCATAACTCACATATATATGACTGTCCTCACAGTTCGGTTTTCAACCTCTCTCAATCATAACATTACAACCTCTCAGGCACAATAATAAAAATTGGGGAAGTCAGCCCAGACAGTCTTCACAACTAGGAAGAGAGTGATAAAACAAGTTTTAAATAGTTATACGGGTAAAATATGACTGAGGATATGTTTTTAGAAAGTAAAGTGAGAAAACACAATAAAAAAGCCCCTAATGGTTTCTACAGGCCGACATAAGACCCCAAACATGGCATACTGCCCATAATACAGTATAAATGACTGAAGTACAGAATAATATAAGATTTCAAAATCAATTACGCGGCTTAAAAGTCACTATGAGATGGACTAAGTCACAATCCCTACCGGTGCATGCCCACACACTCGTTACCTAGCATGTGCGCCACTACTTTTATCAAACAAGTCAAATACCGAGGTTTGGTACCCTCAGTTCCAGATTTACAATGGTTACTTACCTCAAACTGATGAAAATATGCCTTTGCCATTGAATCATCTCCCACTTACGTTGAATCTATTCAAAATTAGAAGCACAATGTCGAAGTATGCTAACGGAACGAAGCCCAAGCGAATCAATCGAAAAATATCAAAAATCCCGAAATTGGCCAAACTCGACCCCCGGTCCCACATCTCGGAATTCAAAAATTTTCATATTATTAGATTCCTCGTCTCCCCACAAGTTCATTCATATCAAGAATACAAAAATTGGAGTTCAAATAACCTCTCAAATCCTCATTTTAAGCCATCTTAAACTCAAGCCCTAATCCTCCATTTTTAGTCCATTAATTTCAGTCTTAATCTATGAAATATTACCATAGAAGTGCGTTTTAGATCCAAAATCCTTACCTTAACGATGTCCTTTTGATTCTTCTCTTTTAAATCGCCCAAAGCTCCCAATTCTGAGTTTAAAAATGGTTAAACCCTTCAAAAGTTGCGAAGGAAGAAATATATACACTCTGCCTAGGCCTAACCGCATATTCAGTCCAAAACCTGCTTCTCCAGTACCGCATATTCGGCCAACTCCTCCACTTCTGCAAAACTCACTTAACGGCAACATACTGCATCTACGGTCAACTAGTTGAATATGTGAGTCCGCAGGTGCGGTCTATATACAGCATCTACGTTTCCTGACTCTACCTCTCCATGCTGCATCTACGCCTTCCCTTATGCACGTGCGATGACGCACATGTGGTCCCCAAACTGCAGATGCGAAAACACCAGAAGAAGCAATATCAGCTGCTACAACAAATTTCCAATTTCTCCGATAACCACCCGAAATTATCCTGAGGCCCCCGAGACCTCAACCAAAAGAACAAACATTAGCCAATACCTTATTCAAACTTGTTCAAATCATCAAAACACTTCAAACAACACCAAATCAACCAAAACACCTCTAATTCAAGCCTAAGTTTTTAAAAATCTTCTAAAATACGCTTTTGATCAAAACCCCAACCAAACCACGTCCAAATGACCTGAAATTTTGTGCACACATCCCAAATGACACAACGAAGCTACTAAAATCTCGAAATTCTATTCCGACTCTTATATCAAAGTCTCACCTATCAACCGAAATTCGCCAAAATATCAGCTTCATCAGCCCAAGCCTAATTCTACTCTGAACCTCCAAAACCCATTACGATCATACTCCTAAGTCAAGAATCACCTCCCAAACCTAACCCAACCATCAAAACTCATATCAAATCCCTCTAACACATAAGTCAACATCTAGTTCGACTTTTGGACTTCGAAGATGGTGTAGTTGTTGTCTAGAGCAGGACTTGCTCCTCCTTAGTAGATGGTGTGAAGGAGAAATAATTTTATGATCTCTACTTGTTGCATCTAAAAGTAGGGATTCACAAACATAAGACGATGACTTTTGAATAAGGGGGAGATGATGGTACTTTGAGGTACCAAGGCGTATTACATGTTTCGGACATAGATGGACTTAGAGAGGGAGGATCATGTTAGAAACCCATAATTTCAGGTATTCTATCCATCCAGGGTCCCCAAATATGTATCATGCTAAAGGATATTTATTGGTGAAATGACATGAAAAAGAACGTCGTAGACTTTGTAACCAGGTGTACGAATTATTAGCAAGTGAAAATTGAGCAGTAGAAAGCCCAATGTTTTACCGAAGAATGCATATATGCGAGTGGAGATGGTAAATATGGACTTTATAACAGGATTATCTCACTCATTTTGAAATCATGATTTGATTGGGTGATTGTAGATCAAGGTATCAAGTCATCGTACTTCTTTTCATTAAACACTAGAGATTTAGGAGAAGATTATGCCAAGTTGTACCTTCAGGAAATCGTTCGATTGTATGGGACTCTGGTGTACATCATTTTCAGATCATTGTGCTTGATTTATAACAAATTTTTAGAAGTCCTTTCAGAAAGGATTAGGCACAAGAGTAAACCTTAATACATTTTTTCATCCAAAGAGAGATGGCCAGGCAGATTGCACTATTTAGACACTTAAGGATATGTCCTTGATTTCAAATGTAACTGTGATGATCACATACCTCTCATTTAGTTTATTTATAATAAAAGCTACCATTCTAGTATCAAAATGGCACTGTACGAAGCTCTATATGGATGAAGGTGTAGATCGCTAGTTGGTTGGTTCAAAGTTAGTGAAATAGAGTAATTGGGACAAGAATTGGTCTATTATGCTATGGAAAAGGTCAAGTTGATTTAAGAGCATTAGATGACTCAGAGTGGCCAAAGGTCCTATTTGGACGTGCGGCATAGAGACCTAGAGTTTCAAGTTGATGATTGGGTGTTTCTAAAGTTTGCCTGTAAAAGGTGTTATAAGATTTGGGAGGAAAGGAAAGCTCAGTCCTAGATACATTGGGTCGTATAGGATCCTAAGAAGGATCGGGCAAGTAGATTATGATTTAGAGTTACCACCACAATTGGTGGTTATACACCTAGTATTTCACGTGTCATGTTATAACATTCAAGTTTCTAGTATTCAAATCTCATGCTATAGCACTCATGTCAATTCAGTACTCAGATCTAACATTAGTTCATTACTCAAATACTCATGTTAGTTCAGTACTCAAATAGTTATATCAATCCAGTCCTCAAATATTCATGATAGCTTAATACTCAGGTATTCATGTCAGTTCAGTGCTCAAATATTCATGTATGTTCAATATTCATATATCCATGTTCGTTCAATATTCATGTATCAATGGCAGACTAGTATTCACTTATATGCTTTATCTTATGCGCATTATGATGCCTTATGATGCTTGTCTTATGCTATGATAGCTTCTAGGTGTTTCAGAAAAATGTTGAAGGTAACTAACCTTTTTTCATTTAGACCTTATATTATAATCTCTATGTCTTTCAGTATTCAGTCAGTTCAGTATTCAGTCAATTCATTCAGTTTAGTATGAAAGTGTTCATCAAAGTTCAAAGTTCACATGTTTCTACTAGACCCATTTAAGGTCCAAAATTAGCCGTAGTTACAGCTAGGATAATCATTCAAGGACAATGATCCCAAATGGGAGATAATGTAATACTCTATAAATGTGGATTAGGTGTGGACGTGTTAAATGTGTATTAATATAATATTTTAGACATTTAAATTCCTATCGAGATGCGTATGGGTGGAAATAGTTGCTTTTAAATTAGGACGGAGAGTGAGGTGCATATGATTCCATAAACTCGACTAAGTTTATGGAATGTCTGTCTTCTAGCAGTATTTTGTGAAGATATGTTAAGAATATGGAAAAACCTAAAACATGAAAGTAGTATCCCTTTAAAATACCTTTCTAGTGATATATTGTGGAGTCTGAACGAGTCTCTGTGAAAAATACTATGTGCATTTTATTGGGCAATGCGCAGTATACACGCTCACGTGTGCGCCAAGCTTTTCTTCTGCGCGACCCCGCACTTGTAGTAATGCTACTACCCTTGATGCATGTTCAGGTGCACATTTGGGCTTTCAATATCATGGGAGCGGACCCGGGGGTCATTTGAAGATCCCTACTTCGTCCCCCACACCCCAAATCACAAATACTTGCTCTAAAAAAGGAAGCTCTCAAGAACCTAACTTCCTCAAAGGTCCCTCCACCATCCAAGGTATGTACTTGTTCGCCCGTAAAATAATACAGTTGAATTTATATGTGGTTTCTAGACAATAGAATTAATTAAATCCTGAAATAATAGAAGAATTGAAATAATATTCAATACTTGGCCTTCGGATGATAATGAAACACCAGAAATAGTAGTTACGGGAACAGGCCTTCCGGGTACAATAGCAATGGAATCAAAAAGCTAAAAGATAAAATTTTATAAGCTTTGAATAGAGTATATCATAAGCCTTTAAGAAGATTTCCCTCCTTTATAATGATAATAGAGCTCATTATTCATAGTTGCACCTAGGGAACAAGGTCCTAGGATTATGCCTTTCTTTAATGTCAATTGTGTAACGGGCAATTTACTAAATATTGTAGAATATTCTCCATTAAATGATACAGGGGGTAGGCATTTATTTTATCTTTATGAGCACTAATCTTCCCAGGAAAATATGGAATAACAGTCTTCGGTTTTGGCTATATTCTGCCTTCAGCTCCATATGTCACTCTCTTATACAATCACTTAACATAGTATATTTTACCCTATAAAAATAGTCCTCCTGCTTTCCGCTGACATAATTTTGTGCCACTGGGAAGTTGGTAGAAATATTCTTTTTGGAAGTAATTTCACTGACCTTCTATTAAAAATCTTCTGACGGTTGATTAAACGGACGTCTCTCCGTATTTAATGCCCTAAACATGCATCATCCCTTGATTCAGCATAACTTTTTCCGACTATCGAGGTAATTATGGCCATGAGATTAGCCACTTAAACCTCTTCTTATATGTATAAACGTTTTTAGCTTACA
Organism: Nicotiana benthamiana; assembly: GCA_034376525.1. NCBI lineage: Eukaryota > Viridiplantae > Streptophyta > Magnoliopsida > Solanales > Solanaceae > Nicotiana > Nicotiana benthamiana. The sequence continues at coordinate 53,981,222 of CM067338.1, forward strand.
CTTTATAATAATCTGAATTTTCTAAGACTTTCTTTACTCAACTCATCTTTCGACTTACAACCTTTATTTAACTTTCTCCTTTGAGAAAAAAACTCTTTCTCTGATAAGAAATGGACTACTTCTTAAGAAAACCTAGATACTCAAAGAACAAAGGCAAAGTTGATGATATCGCTCCCTATACCGTGAGTACCATCGTCCCTATGAACCTGATTACCACCAAATATTTCGAAGAGAAGTTTCCTTGGTTAACTCTCGTACATGGTTCGTTGTTAAATACTCTTGTTCCATCTGTCCTCTAATATTCCTACTATGAAGGAATATTTTCATTTCCAGGATTCAGACATTATCGCTCCTGAGCTGACAGAGCGGGTAACCCTACCCTACCCAAGGAGGGTTTTACATATTTTTACACATATTGCTTTACTTTGGGAGCTTTTTCTCTAAGTGGGGAGCTTGATTCCGTCATTGCGAAGTTCTGTCTCTTCTATCAGCAACTCGATGGGTTCTACCTAGGGTTAAAAGCTTGGACTAGTGGGTCCAGAAGATTTTGGACGCTATTACATACGAAACCTGCAAGTGGAAACAACTGCTCTTAAATACGGGTGGAAGGCCAAAAATCATGGTAAGTTAGACTTATCTTGTCTTTGCTTTTTATGTGAGGAGATTAATTGATCCTTCTCTCTTTGTAGAATTTTGGTCTACCCTAAGGCTCGATTGTCATCCCCGAGGAGGATGTTTTGGCTGATCTTGTTGATACGCCAAGGTTGCTTCAGGAGGCACTTGCTCGAACAGCTGTCTTCGGGCCTTTTTCGAGTGCAATTGTTTCTGCACAAAGTCCCCGACGGAAAACAAGCAACCCAAAAGAAGAAGTTCCTCTGTTGCAGGGGGAAAGAATAAGAGGGCGAAGAATGTCGCCCCTGAGTTGTATCTGGAAGTCATTGTGACAAGCCCTCCACTCGAGACGGTCATAGACGACAATGATACATAAGCTAGTGATGAGGAGGCTTCTCTACATAGAAGATGATGATCCTTATGAACTCAAGAGAATTCTCAACCTATTGAGTTAGTTACACCAGTCGAGGACGATGTCTCGGTACATTGGGGGGTTTGAGATGGTAGGAAATACCAACTCTTGTTCATTGATCTCAATCGCTGCTCCCAGTAATGTGAGGCTGAGTATGAAGCCCGTGTCATCTTTGGTTGAGGAGAAACCAACAACCAGCACTATATTTGTTGCAGTTGCTTCTCACCCTTTAATACCATCAGCTTCATCACCTTCTTCACCCACTCTTCCACTAGTAACTGCTACATCATCTCCACCAGCCGCATCTATCCGAGAAAAGGACGTTCCTCTTTCCCAATCCCCGGTTCATGGGAATTTGGGGCAATATTATTCCGCTTCCTCAGAAGATCCAGAGAAGAGGAGGAGCTCTACTCTCTTGGTCTCCACTTGATGCAATTTGTTTTCCCGGCCGGTGGAACTTTCTAACTATCTGAAGCCTTTAGCTTCAGAAAAAGATTGGGAGAAAATACAAGCTTGAACAATGCTATGCATAACACGCTGTGGTATATTCTTCATTTCCTTTATCACTTCTACAATCTTTGATTTAGTATTATTTTTGAATTTGCCTTTCTTGTTTCGCAAGCCAACTTTTTTGCTTTCGAGGGCCTTCAAATGTTAATTCGGGAAAAGCAGTAACTAACCTCCAAGCGGGATCAACATAAAGTCGAACGGGACCAAATTGTTGCTCGCCTCTCTAGAAGACAAAGTTGCTGAGGTTGTTATGTTATTGGCTCTTTTATAATAAAGCGAGCAAGAATTGGAAACCCTTAGACAAGAGATCACCCAGCTGAGGGTTCAATTTGAAGAGGCTAGGGCTAAATGGGCCGAAGTCCACAATGTCATCCTTGTTGCGTCCGATCGTGAGGCTGCCTCTACTAAAAGAATGACCAAATTAGAGATGGCCTTAAAATTCAAAACTGAAGAGCTTGCTGCTACTGGGGTGAAATATACCCAATTATTTTGCTGATTTTTGATTATTGATTAATGATGTTATTTATCTTATGGTTGATGTGGAATGATATTAACTATAAGAAATTTGAGATTTTAAAATTTATCTAGGAGCAAAAGAATGGGTTGTTGGTGGATACACACCATTAATGAGGGTTATGAGGCATTACGCTCATAAGGTGTTTGATAAAATGCTTAACTCACCAAAACATAAGTATTATGCTAATATAGAATCCCTTTGACTTGAATTGATACAGATTAAATTTGAAAGAGTTTGAGAATATTGCATTATGCTCAAGAGTAGGAAGTTAAGGTATGTGAGGCAAACTCTCTATGTTTGGTAATGTTAATAATTTTCCCTACACTATGTTTTTTTTATTATATTACTGATTACCTCAGAAATATAATTATGCTTAGTTCCTTGAATAGTTGCAGAACTTTTATTCTCTAGCTTCGTAATTCGTTCACAAGAACGTTGTGAGTTCAGTGCGTAATCAAGATAGACTTGTATTTAATGCCTATGAATCTCAGTATTGATTACTAAGCATGTCATAAATAGTTTAAGCTTCAGTTTTCATAATTAGTTCATGAATACATGTCTCAGTCTAGTTCTATTCAGTATTTCAGTATCATGTAAATTAGTGTGGCCCAATATTTTATTATCATGTGTTGCAGTGTGATACAGTTTCATATTTTGAATCCCTGAACGTTGAACACCTATATTTGGGCCAGAAGCTGTATTTTATGCTTTATGTATCTTTGGGCCTACGGGCGGAGTTATGTACACGTATATTTGGGCTCGAGGCCGCAGCTTGTGCATATATATATTGGGCTTGAGGTCGCAATTTATTTATTTATTTAGATAAACAGGTGGTTCATCACTCAGAAGAGGGAATATTCAAATCCTTACTTCCTTTGTGCAGTTTAGTTATCAGTTTATTTATCCGTTGTTAGTATCAGTTATGAGATATAAACTATCAGTTTAGTTTCAATTTCAGCATTTATAGTTTTTTCTTTCAGTTGCTTTATATACCAGTGCAATTCAAATGTAGTGACATCCCTTTTGCCCGAAGCTTGCATTTCATGATACATGTAATAATTTACAGGTTGACAATTCGAAGAGCTAGGATTCTCTTACCGGCTATTTGGTAAGCCCCAATTCATTTCGGGCATTATTGTTACTTTACAATATTTTAGTAGTTACAGATGGTCAGTATTTTCAGTAATTCATTAGAGGCTTCGTAGACTAGACTCACAGTTAGACAGAGTCATAGACTTTTCATGTTAAGCAATGTTGGCTACATATATGTTTCAGACTTACATTATATCATTCAGACATTCAGTATATCAGCATGTGTTTAGTTTATCTTCGGCATTCAATATGTTATGATATCACATGTTGATTCAGCTAGCTAGTTAGTTTGCTGGGTATATGTAATCAGGTATCGTGTCGTGTTATGTCCAAGCCTAGGTTCGGGGCATGACAACATATTATATTTAGACATACAAGGAGTATTATAAAATATTATATTATGGTGGATGTCTATAACTCCTACAGAAGTAATACCCACTACTCTTCTCAATTATCTCCATAACTTCCACTACTCCATCACTTGTGACGACCCGACCCGTCGTCTCATGAATTACCACTTTGTTTCCACCATTTTATTCTTCTTCATGTTTCATTATCGGTATTTGGTATGTTAGAGTGTATTTGGATTCGTATTGGTAGGAAATGAGATACTTAGTCTCTTTAAGGAAGGCTTATTTTGGAAATTCTCACTGGATATGGACATATGAGTTAGAGGGCTCAGATGTGATTTCCGGTGATTTCGTTAACTTGGGGGATGATTTGTCACATAGGAGTGTGATCGGGAGTAATTTTGGAGGTCCGGTGTAGAAATAGGTTTGAATTGGCGAAATTAGTATTTTGGCGATTTCCGGTTGATAGGTGAGATTTTGATTCCAGAGTCAGAATGGAATTCTGAGAGTTGAAATAGCTTCTTTAGGTGATTTGGAATGTGTGTACAAAATTTCAGGTGATTCGGAGGTGATTCAGTTACATTCTTTATCAAATGCTATTTCCAAAGTTTTAGAAGAACTTGGGCTTCAATTCAATGAGAATTGATGGTTTTAGTGTTGTTGAATGTGTTTTTATGATTGGAAAAAGTTTGAATAACATTGTAGGATATATTGGTATATTTGGTTGGAGTCCGGAGGTCTCGGGACGAGTTTGGATGGCTAAACAGAGAGTTTTGAAATTCTTGCATGTTGCTAAGTTTGCTGCATCTGGTGTTTTCGCTTCTGCAAATATTGGACCGCAGAAGTGGTCTTGCTTGTGTGAAGATTGGACCGCAGAAGCGATGTTGTGACCTGGGCACTGTTTCTGCAGAACCGGCTGGGAAGCGGTATCTGCAAAGCCGCAGATGCGGGATTTAAGTTGTAGAAGAAGATTTTTGATTTTTGGGAATTTCCGCAGAAGCGGAAGGAGACCACAAAAATGGAAGTCGAAGAAGCGACATTTCGACCGCCGAAGCGATTACTGCTAGGCAAAAGGTATTTAAACCCGTCTTTGAGAATTTTGAAGGGTTTCTCATTTCTAACTTTGGACTTGGAGAATTTTGGGCGATTTTGAAGAAGAATATCAAGGGACTTCGATAAGGTAAGAATTTTGGACTTAAAAACACGAATATATGGTGTTATTTCATGAATTAGAAATAAAAACTTAAGGAATTAATGGTCAAAAATAATGGTTTAGGGCTTGAACTTAAGAGAACATAAATTAAGGATTTGAAGAGTCAAATGAACTCCGATTCTTGTGATTTTGATATGTATGAACTCGTGGCAAGATAAGTAATACGTTGATGTAAAAATTTTGAGCTTCGAGAAGTGGGCTCGGGGCTCGACTTTTGCTAATTTCGGGATTTCTTGATATTTTTCGATTATTTTGATTGAGTTTTTTTCCCTTGGCATGTTGTGAAGGATTCATTGTAGTTTTGGTCAGATTCGACGCGCGAGGAGGTCGATTCGAGGGGCAAGGACATAGCGAGCTAGAGTTTTGGTTGGCTTGAGGTGAGAAATGAATGTAAATGAAGTCTTGGATGTTTGAATTCCAGAATTTCACATCATAACTCTATATAGAGGCGAGACACACGCTCTATGATGAGTGCGGCGTCGCTTACTATTAGGGATTGTGACTTGGTCCGTCCCGAGTGATGTTTTCATTGTGTATTTTATTGGAAATTTATTTGAGATCATTTTCTTAGATAAATTGTTATATTTGGGCTTCGTGCCAATTATTTGAATCCTCCAGGGATTATTATTACCATGTCCACCTTATTTGACATATTGTCTTATCTTAGTCCTAAGGTTTAAATAATATTTTTGCAAAACTAGGCTATTTTTACTAAGATTTGAAACTTATACAATATTTTATTAACATTTTGAGCTAAGAACTACTATTTGATTATTGCGAGGGCTTATGTGAATTTCTGGACTAAGCACGGAATCGGGCTTATGCAGCGTAGCAGTATTATATTGATATTGAGGCCGTGAGCCTAGTTGATGCCAGGAGAAGGCTTGATATTGCGCTTGGGCCGTAAGGGGCCCCTTCTGGAGTCTGCACACCCCCAGTCTAGGTATTAAACATGATTAGTCACGTTTAATTATTGCATGCTAATACACATCCCAACCTGTCAGTCCCGGGGCTAGGACTCCTAATCCTAAAAGAGGGAAAGGAAGCATAGGCATATGTGGAGTTTCAAAAGGATAAAAGACTAAGGCGGCAAGCAAAACAAGTAGCAAATATGGAGGGACGAAACATATACACGAAAGGCTCATTTAAACCCCATGAATCACATAGAAATTAGATTAGCATGTCTTGCATATACTGATTTGGTCTTATTTAAAACTTAAGCGGCGGACAAACTAGTTGAACACATAGAATTAGGTAAAAAGTTTGCATTAGGCAACCCGGATCCAATTGTTAGGAATTGAGGTACTTTTAAAAGACTATGCAGAAGGTACTGATTTCAAACAAAAGCCTAATGTAGAAGAGTTAGAAAACAGAAAGTTGAAAATTGCAGAGGTTCAGAAATGACTTTGAAATCTACAGATTTGCGTGAGTGAAACACAAGAGAGTTGTGAAAACTGATAATACATTAAAAGAAAAAGTGAGCTAAGGGACTGTTTTGAAAGATAGTTTCACAATAAATGGAATTTATGTAGGTTTAAAAGAATTGTTTCACAGACTTGCAAAGTTTGGAAAGCACTACATGCTCATAAGAGTTTTGAAAACGTGATGCTGAAACGTTAAAATTAGTTAGCCAATTATTACTACTTAACAGATTAATCGGTACGGACTTGTTCTACATCTTAGAACTTATTACGGAGTTGGTAATTAGACTGCAGGTCTGGTTATCCTACAGTTTTGCCTACACGTATGCATTCCCTATTGACATGGTTTCTATATGCAACTGATTTGCATGAATATTAAGTCCTATAGACACGATTTCTAATGAATTGCAATATGACTTAATATTACAACTTATAGGCAAAATTTCTATATCACTGGATTGTGTGTTATGCATTAAATCTATAGGCATGATATCTAAGTGGTCGAGTTCAAACATTAGAACCCTACAGGCATGTATAAATGATTGAATTTCAACATGAGTCTTATAAGCATGGTATCTAAGTGGTCGAGTTCAAATATTAAAACCCTATAGGCATGACATCTAAGTGGTTGAATTGCAATATGAAACACATAAGCATGGTATCTACCCTTGGATGCAAAAAAATAAACCCCTCCCACGCCCTTTCACTAAAATTCCCCGAGTTCTTTTTATATAGAATTATTACAGAACCAGAAGGAAGAAAGTAATTAAAATGCATCACAGCCTGCAGCTAGATCCAAAAAGCCTAATTTAATCTTAATATCTAATAACATGTATTTCACCAAATCCAGATTCCAGAATTCAAGGCCTTCTCTTATTCAGAGTGTTTCAAAGTTCCAAGGAGCTTCAAGAGCCCAGGCAATGCTTACACTCTGAAGAGCAAAAATTGTAACAGAATAGTGCAAGTGTGGAATTACCAGCCCTCAGGCATCCAAGTTCAGAGAGAGCTCTAGGGTCTCTAAGCATGGCTTACCAAAAGGGGGTTGAACATAAGAACTAGGAATGAGTGCAAAGTGAGAGGGTAACCATAGTAGAGGGTGGTCATACCCAGCCATGGCATAGCCTAGCACACCCCTGACCCTTTGCTTAGGTCAAACAAATAAGAGCAGACTCCAGGGAGTCAAACTTAGGGTCTGAGTGGTGATTAGGACACTATCAGACCCAAGTTAAAGCTCAACACATAAAAGGGAAGGGGGAAAGGGAAAGTATTTGGGTAGAGACTAAGGAGAGTCTGATTCTAGATCATGGACAGCAATGTCAAATGCTGCCATGATTCAGAATAGTACTAGCACACAAAATGGGAATAGGCGGAAGGGATTTCCATACAGTGCATACACTGACATTAAAAATATAATAAAGTATAGCAGACTGCAGATGCAAAGACATAGAAGAACATGCTATAGAACATGAACACACAGTGAAGAATGGGTAGAAGAAGAGAAGTGAATACACATAGTAGGAGAGGGTTATTTGAATTAAAAGTACATACCAATTCCCAGTTCTAGTACATTAGAGAAAGAACAACAATAAACAACTAGAAAGAGTTAACAGGAGCAACTTAGAACTTCAGGAAGTACTTGGGAGTTCTGAAGAACACCTGAAATATTCAGACAGTATGAGATAAAGGAACAGAGTGCTCAGTAGCAGTAGAGAAGGTAGTAGTAGAGAATGTAGTAGTAGAGAAAATAGTAAAGAAAGACAAGGGTGATTATGTATTGCAAAGGTTCAGAAAGAATTCTAAGAGCTGTGTTGTGTTCGAGTGTTTTTGTAAAGAACTTGTGTGAACTTGTGAGAGTTGTGAGCATTAATAGTGCAAAAATGAGTAGACAAGAAGGCAAGGAAATAAAATCTCAGTTAATCAAATAAAATCTCCCTTAGTCAAAGGGATTTGATTCCAAACGGGAGTGGCAATTAAGGGAAGAAAAACCTTTTAGAGTAGCATATTGAAGGGTAGGTTCATACAGAGTCTATTTAAGGTAAGAAACTATAGTACACACTTTTGAAGGAATAACGAAACAAAGTAATCAAACAGTCGGAAATTCAAAAACCTTGAATGAACTTAGTCAACAAAATAGGGAAAAGGCTAAGTTGTAAAAATCAGTAGCAAATCAATCGAGCATTAGTAAAAGGATATTGAAATCAATCACAAGCTAATAGAATCAACTCAGAAGAAAACCCTCGTATATAAGCTTGCTAACATCAAGCAAGGAAGAAGAGATCGATATAAACAGTTTTTGAATCATAAGCAAAAGAAAAGCTAGTTCCAATTTAGTCTATAAACTCAACATGAATTTGAGAGCCTATGGTTTCTAGGGTAGAACCCTATAACCAAAAGCTCGCAAGAATCCTAGAGACAATGATTTAGTCCTAGTAGGACACAGAAAAGAGAAAGAAAATTCTCACAATAAGCCTGGGGAACTCGTTTAGAGTTCTCTGAGGAAATACACAAACACACGTTGCAATCAGAAGCAGTGGAGTGACAAAGTTCGTGAAGAACAAGTTCTTTAGAAAAACTCGAACTAAAACTAGTTCAGAAGATAGAGGAGATGCCATAGAAATTTAGGAAGCAGTAAAAGAAGCAAGTTCATAACCCACATAAATCCAGTAAAAGTAAACACATTCAATAGGAGAAATAGTAAAAAGAAAAGGCAAGGCAAGTTTGTAAACATGCTTATAGAAAAAATCAGCAGAGGTAGTAATAGAACAAAGACAGAGAAACATGCATATTAACGGCAAATCATAAGAACCAAAGGAAAACCACCCTAAAGCATGGTATGAACACACAGATCACACAAACAAAGAAGAAGAAGAAGCGTTTTAGGATTTTTGAAAACCCTAATTAGAATAGCTTATTTTTTGAAAAGGAAAATTAGGGAAAGTCGTTAGAACATAAAATAGAGCACAGATCTGCTACAGATCTAGGAAAACAAGGAAAGAAGAACCTTGAATCAAGATTTTTAGTGTTTCTCAGAAAACCCTAAGACGATAAGGCCTGGAATGGTCTGGTCTTGGAACAAATCTGGGCCCTGGCTAAGCCTTTCAGAGCTCGAACACACCGGAATAGCCAGAGAAGCCAAAGGAACTTAGGTCGGCGTAGGACCTGAATAGTTCTGTTGAAGGTCAGTCCTTGAATGCCTTGTGAAAGGGGGGAAAATATACGTTGTCCATGGCCTGAGAAGCCATGGACGGCGATGGATTTGGTCGAAGACGAAGCTAGGCAGCTAGGATTTAGAGAGCATTTGAGAGGAGAAGGGATTTGGGGATGGCAGTCTTAGAGAAAATGATTTAAGAGTCGGGTAAATTATAAAGGAAAGGAAGAAGGGTGGTCGCTGATTAAAACAATCAACAGCCAAGATTAAAAGTAGGAGACAGGCAGGTTAGGTTAATTGGGTTTGGGTCAGGAAAAAGTCAAAATTGGGTTGTCTAATTGAGCTGAGTTGGGGTAAAATTGAGGTTCAATTGTGGCTAAAATTGAAATGAAAATGGGCCATCTTTTAAATAACCATTTTCCTCTTTTTAATTAATTAAAATAGTTAAAAAATAATTTTAAAATAAATTGAAAGCACAACACTAATTGATAATATATAAACATTAATCTAAAAATATCTAAAACAATTTATAACAATAAAACGTAGTTAATTATAAAATAGGCCATAATTGCAATTTTGTACAATTTAGCTTAGAAGTATGAAATAAATGTATATAAAATACACAAAAATCACCTTAACTATATTTGGTTCAAATATAAGGGTGGAAAATAAATAGTTTACAAAAATGATAGTTTGGGAATAATTATTGGGGTTTTATACTGTTAAAATAGATAATAATTGATTCTTAAAATTAGGGAAAATACCAAAACATTTGGGGATGATTATATATGCATATACATGCTATTTAGAAAGTATTTTGACAATGAAAATACACAGGAAAATATTGGGTATCAACAGTTGTTCCTCTTTATCCGAGGAGGATGAAAGAGTTTTCGGTTAAAGATAAGATGGCCAATTTTGACCGGAATCGGCGATTGCAAAAGAATTTTGACCGTGCTCTGGTTTCTGAGCTACCTACATATCCCTGGTTTTACAGGAATCAGGCCATATGTAGTTCAGGTACCAATGATGGGAATTAGAAAAAAATGGACGTGATGGTCTAGTTTGAGAAAGGTTATGAAGTTGAATAGGTTGCGGTGAACTGGAGCGGGAGCACTCCTACTGAGACGGCCATCTCCTATCCGATGTACCTGCAAACAAGCGATGTGCGCATATATTGTGCATAATTTAAACATGACGCAAGTTCCTTTTTGGACCATGAATGATGTCTTTGGACGGTTAGGATTCAGACCATGATGTACCGGGCCATGAAAAGCATAAAAGTAAAGATTTTTAGACCATGAAATGATGTTCTCGGGCTATGCAGATGGTTCCTCTGAAATATGATGCCTTTGAATAGGTTGGTGGTCTTTCAGCCCATGAAAAGATGGCAATCTTTCAGCCAAATAAATGTAAGGGTGGCGATCTTTCAGTCAGAGCGAGAATTTAAAATGCAAGTGGCGATATTTTAGTCGTTCGAGAAATAAAAGTGGCGATATTTCAGCCATGCAGGATGGAGACAATGTTTAGTCTCAGAAGGCAGATATGCAGCCATATGCAGGATGGAGGTATAACTTAACCTCAGAAGGCAGAAGATAGCCTTATGTAATGCAGATGGAGACAGAGCTTAGTCTCAAAAGGCAGATAAGTAGCCTTATGCAGGATGGAGGTGGAGCTTAACCTCGGAAGGCACAAAAGTAGCCTTATGCAATGCAGATGGAGACAGAACTTAGTCTCGAAAGGCAGATAAGTATTCTTATGAAAAAAATGCAGATGGAGACAGTGCTTAGTCTCGAAGGCAGATAAGTAGCCTTATGTTGGATGGAGGTAGAGCTTAACCTCGGAAGGCAGAAAATAACCATATGCAAAATGCAGATGGAGACAGAGCTTAGTCTCTAAAGGAAGATAGGTAGCCTTATGCAGGATGGAGGTAGAGATTAACCTCTGAAGGTCGAAAAGTAGCCTTATACAGGATGGAGGTAGAGCTTAACCTCGGAAGGCAGAAAAGTAGCCTTATGCAAAAATGCAGGAAGTGTAAAGAGTGAATATTAATGAGATTTTCTTAGCCGGCAGCTGATTGTGATATCGTGGCTGCTGGGATGTTAGGCGTAGATAGTAACTTTGCGAATGAGCAATTGTTTTTCAACCCTAAGGAGCACGAGTGTGTGAACGTATTAAATAATGTGCGACCTGGGGTGCCTGCATTCAAAGAAAAATCGTGAGTTCTGTAGAGGGGAAAGGTTAGTTCATATCCCCTGACTTTTGACATCACGTATCATTGGGGTACCATTGCTAAACGGCAGCGATGCAAATGATATTTATGCATGATCCAGTAAATATAATGTAAATATATTTTGAAAAACAATTTTGGATGAACCAACAACTGCAACGTGGTTTAAGACACGACAACCTTGCTTGTTATGGAATTTTGAGGGTCCTCCTCAAAATTTTGCCCCAGTTTGCTGGGATGGAGCTGTTGACGACTGTGCTGAACGAATGAACTCGAATTGATTCCAGAATTTTAAGGACCCCTCTCAAAATTCTACCCCAGTTTACTGGGTTTATGCTGATGAGGAGACTAACAAACTAACTTCGGAATTTTGAGGGTCCTCCTCAAAATTCTACCCCAGTTCCAATAGCGGGGGAAAATGGAATTTTTATTAAAATGTGACCGAACTCATAGGGCTGCCTAAGTATCCCCTCTTAAACAAGAATCAGGTCAGGCATAGTTCAGATTACACCATGAAGAAAAACATATGATCAAATGTAGTATCTCTTTTCTGCGTCTGAGTTGATCGGCTTCCGCCAGACATCCCCGTCAATTTTTGTGAGAATAAGGCTCCTCCAGTTAGAACTCGGTGAACCATATACAGACCCTGCCAATTAGGAGAGAATTTTCCCTTGGCTTCATCTTGATACGGAAATATTTTCTTCAACACCAGCTGCCCGGGTGTAAACTTCCTTGGCTTAACCCTTTTATTGAAGGCTATGGATATTCTGTTCTAATATAACTAACTGTGACAGGCTGCATTCATTCTCTTCCCATCTATAAGGGCTAACTGCTCATAACGACCTTTCACCCACTCTGCATCATCTAACTTTGCTTCCTATATGATCCTCAAGGAGGGAATTTCTACCTCAGCGGGAATGACTGCCTCTGTACTGTAAAGCAGCATGTAGGGAGTTTTCGTGGTTATTGTGCGGATCGTGTTACGATAACCCAATAAGGCGAACGATAATTTCTCGTGCCACTGCTTGTGCCTTTCAATCATTTTCCTCAATATCTTCTTGATGTTCTTATTTGCTACTTTTATAGCTCCGTTCATCTGAGGTCTATAAGCCGTAGAGTTCTTGTGTTTAATCTTGAATGTTTCACATATTGATTTCATCAGGTCAGTGTTGAGATTAGAACCATTGTTGGTGATGATTGATTCTAGAATCCCAAACCGACAGACCATACGGTCATGGACAAAATCTGCTACAACTTTCTTGGTCATCGCTTTGTAAGATGCTGCTTCAACCCATTTGTTAAAATAATCAATTACCACTAAGATGAACCTGTGCCCATTTGATGCATCTGGTTGGATTGGTTCAATAACGTCCATTCCCTAGGCGGCGAACGGCCATGGTGAGCATGTTGCATTAAGCTCGTTTGGAGGTACCTTTATCATATCTCCATGTATCTGACAGCGGTGGCATTTCGAGACATACTGGATACAGTTTGTTTCCATAGTCATCCAAAAATATTCCGCTCGAAGTATCTTCTTGGCCAAAACAAAACCATTCATGTGAGGTCCGCAGGTCCCTGCGTGCACTTCCTCTAATAGTTTGGTTGCCTCTGTTGCCTCGACACATCTTAATAATCCTAGATCGGGAGTCCTTCGATAAAGGATTCCTCCGCTGTGAAAGAAGTGTGTGCGCTTCTTAGTAGCATTGGCAAGCTCTAGGTATTCTCCTATTGTCAAGTATTCTTTGATATCATGGAACCAAGGTTCCCATCGGCTTCTTCCTCAACATGAGCACAATAAGCCGGTTGGCTATGAATCTTGACCGGGATGGGGTCAATAAAGCTTGTATCTAGATGCTGGATCATAGTTGATAAAGTGGCTAGGGCATCAGCAAAATCATTCTATATTCTGGGAACGTGCTGGAATTCTGTCTTTCTAAATCTCTTCCTCAACTCATGTATATGATGCAGATAACGGAGTATCTTGGAATTCTTGGTTGCCCATTCTTCTCGAACCTGATGTATCAGTAGGTCCCAGTCTCCGATTACTAGTAACTCCTGAATATTCATGTCAATGGCCAATTTGAGCCCTAAAATGTAGGCTTCATACTCGGCCATGTTGTTAGTGCACGGGAATCTGAGCTTGGCGGATACTGGGTAATGTAGACCGGTTTCTGATACCAGGATTGCTCATATGCCGACTCTTTTGAAATTTGCTGCTCCATCAAAAAACATTCTCCAACAATCATAGGATTCTGCAATGTCTTCTCCTATGAAACATACCTCTTCGTCAGGGAAATACATCTTCAGAGGTTCGTATTCTCCTCCTAGAGGATTCTCGGCAAGGTGATCTGCCAAAGTTTGTCCCTTGACTGCCTTCTGGGTAACATAAATAATGTCAAACTCACTAAACAGGATTTACCATTTGGCGAACTTGCCGGTAGACATGAGCTTCTGAAAGATATATTTCAATGAGTCTATTCTGGATATAAGATAAGTGGTGTAAGCACAGAAATAGTGCCTCAATTTATTAGCTACCAAGGTCAGAGCACAACAGGTGCGCTCTAATAAGGAATACCGAGCCTCGTACGGGGTAAACTTCTTGATGGCTTGCTCATTTCTTCCGCTTTCATCATGTTGTCCTAAGACATAACCAAACTCCATCCAAAATTGTGAGATAAAGCAATAGGGGTCTCCCTGGTTCAGGAGGAACCAAGACTGGCGGCGTGGACAAGTACTCCTTGATTCTGTCGAAAGTCTTTTGACAATTATCGATCCATTTAGTGGTGGCATCCTTCTTTAGCATCTTGAATATGGGTTCACAAATAACAATGGACTGAGCTATGGATCAGCTGAAATAGTTGAGTCTTCCCTGAAAACCCATTACATCCTTCTTGTTCTTTGACCTTTGACGGATCCAAATCTATTCCTTGGCGACTCAAAATGAATCCCAATAACTTTCCAGCATGAACCAAAAATGCACACTTAGTGGGATTCAGTTTCAAGTTGTATCTCCTCAATCTGTTGAAGAACTTCCTCAAATCTTCCATGTGATCTGTAGCTTTCCTGGACTTGATAATGATGTCATCCATATACACCTCAATTTCTTTATGTATCATGTCATGAAAGATAGTGGTCATGGCCCTCATGTAGGTAGCACCAGCATTATTCAAACCGAACGGCATTATTCTGTAATAGTACTTCCCCCACGGCGTGATGAACGCCGTTTTCTCTACATATTCTTCAATCATCCATATCTGATGGTATCCAGCAAAACAATCAACGAAGACTACAACTCATGTTTGGCGCGGTTTTTAATCAATATGTGTATATTTGGCAAAGGAAAGTCGTCCTTAGGACTGACCCGGTTGAGATCCTAGTAGCCGACTCCAACTTTCCCATCTTTCTTTGCCACTGGCAGGATGTTGGCTAACCATGTCGGGTACTCTATCACTCTGAGAACCCTTTCTTTGACTTCCTTGGTAACCTCTTCTTGATTTTCAGACTTATATCTGGCTTGAATTTTCTAATCTTCTATTTTATTGGCGAGCATGCCGGATCTGTCGGTAACTTGTGAGCCACAATGGATGCGCTGAGACCGGTCATATCGTCATATGACCAGGCGAAGATGTCCTCATAATCTTTTAGGAACTCTATGTACCCTTTCTTTTCTGATGGTAACAAATCCACGCTGATACGTGTTTTCTTGACGTTCTCTGCATCCCTCAAATTGATAATCTCAGTTTCATCCAAATTAGACTAAGGCCTATTCGCAATTTTCTCGACCTCCCTGACAACCTCTTCTGGTATTTCATCCTCTTCTGAATCTATGTCCGTTTGATGCATTGCCTCGTTGCAAGTCACAGTCATTAGTTCATTATCAAGATATGTAATAGTAATGCTGTGTCAAATAAAATAAATGATAGAGAAAAGTAATAAGAGCGAGATACAAAAATAAACTTGGAAAATGCTTTTGATTAAATTCATAACTGTTCGAAACATCGGAGCTCTTTTTAAAAGTAAAGACAATGCGGAAAAATCAACTAAAAAGTAAAATGTGATGCATAGTGCGTTGTTTAGCCTTCTACCCGAAGCTCTCCGGGCAATAGTGGTCCTGGCTGACCAATTGGTGAGGCGTTCTCCTCGATTCACAGCTTGAATGGAAAGGCCTTCTTCCTTCTCCTCCTCGAAGATAACACAACAAACCATATCATCCTCCAGAAACAAGTTCTTCATATCTGACAGTGCCTCGTCTTCTTCTGATCCATATATAATGTCAGCCGGCTGAAAAGTCTGCTCCAACCGAGGTATGTGGTGTTCGAATGGATAGTAGGGACCAGGCCATGGTGGCGACCAATGATTGAACTCCTTCCATGTGTACTCATACCCCAGGCTGAAAGTGGTACCATGCTTCTTCAACTTGATGCGCTTGGTGATGCCCTGAAGATTCTTGCCAAGTCCCTTTCTGGGATCGTACCCACTCCAATTCAGAATGCTCTAAATTTTGTTATCCCACCACTTGTCTTTGTCTATGGCGTTGACTCGCTCAATGTGATGGTATTTTTTGTCCACTTATTTTCCTTTTACCTCCGACTATTAAGATGGTTTGGCGACTGTATATAGGGTTGTTACCACCTCCATGAATGATCACTTCCTGATGATTCTATTCGAACTTTATAGCTTGATATAGGGTTGATGCCATTGCCCCAGCGACGTGAATCCAGGGTCTCCCCAGCAATAAGTTATAGGATGCTGGCACATTCGAACCAGGTGGGTCCCATATGCAGGCACAGGCTAATTTCTCTACTGGTGGATCTTTGAGATCCATCAAAAGCTTTAACATTGATAGCTCTGTCTTTGATCTCATACAGTCCTTTCCCCAATGTCCTGAGGGTTATTAGCGGACAAATATTAAGGCTGGATCCCGCATCGACCAGGATCCTGGTGATGAAATAATCTTCCCATTGCGCAGTGATGTGCAATTGCTTGTTGATACTAAGCCCTTCTGGTGGTAACTCATCCTTGTGGAAGGTGATCCTATGGCCTTCGAGTACCTGCCCCGCCATATTCGCCATCTCGCCTCCTGTTATGTTGCTGGAACATAAGCTTCACTCAATATTTTTATTAAGGCGTTTTTATGTGCCTCAGAGCTTTAAAGAAGAGCCAAGATGGAATCTGCGTTGCTGTTTTGTTCAGTTGCTCAATGACTGAGTACTCTTTGGCCTGTATCTTCCTCCAATGTTCATCGGGTCTAGTTTCAATAGCCCGTTTAGAGGCTTGCTTGCTGGACTCATCTAAATGTTCTGGGTGTATACCCTGCCTGTCCTGGTCATACCCTGCGCAGCGATTGCTTCTCCAGTATGTGTTTTCCCTTTCCTTCTAGCCTCAGCTTTGTAATCCCAAGGTATGGTGAACGGGGGAACATCTATCATGGAAACCGAAATAGTCATCCTGGGAGGTAACACAGTAACTTCAAATGGTGCACTGCTTTTGGGATACCAAATTCAACTTCGATTGATTTTGGCGCCTTTGCAGGAAGCACTTCAAACTCGAGTGTTACAGACATATTTACCACATCCCCCTCAGAGGGCTGGATCTGAACAACAATAGGATTGAGGGTAACCGCTGGTTTCTTAGGTTGATCTCCCTCGGTATTCATCCAATCATCCCTTTAGGGTCCCAATCATCCTCAATATCGATCATGTGAATGCCTCCACCCTTGTGGTTGGGTAGAGGATTGTTGCGAACGTTGGGAGCGGGCTCCTTTGCTATAATGACATTATTATCAATCAAGGTCTGAATCTTATCTTTCAATGAGCGACATTTGTCGATGGTATGACCTTTCATTCCGGAATGGTATGCGCAGGTTTTGTTGGGATTGATCCATTGGGAAGGACTTTCCGGATTTATGGCTGGGATAGGTGAAATATCACTGGCTGCTTTGAGTTTTTCATATAATTGGTCAATTTCTCGGTTATGGCGTTATATTATCTGGGAGGTCTTCGGTAGAAATTTGGTGTAGGTTGAGGAAAGTTTTGGCGAGTGGGTGGTGATGGGTAATGAGAAGGTTGGGGAGTTGTATGCTTGCTACACAGGTGCGGGTTAGGAATATCTTAGTGAAGTGGGTTGATATGTGGGCACTGGAGGTGCTTGGTAGGCAGATGGTGGCATTGGTATGTAGGTGAGGGTGCTTGGTAATTTATGGTAGGTTGATATGTGAGTGGAGTTGAGGGATAGGTTTGTTACTTCATAGGGGAATTGTTCCTTTGTGCAGCCATTGCGGAATTTACGCCCTTTTTCTTTGATGAGCCACCAGACTGTAAAGCCTTGTTGGTAATTGCAATGCCTCGAGGTTAGTGACCATACAATTTTTTATGCCTTCTCAATCCTTTCTCCTAAATTGATGATGTCGGAGAAGTTTTGACCCTCTATTAGCATTAGCCTTTCATAGTACTACGGATCCTGAGCACGGACGAAGAACCTGTTCATCTGCTCTTCCTCCAAGGCCGGCCTGACCTTAGTAGCTTCTGGCCTCCAACGAGTAGCATATTCGCAAAGGTCTCTGTGGGTTTCTTCTTTAGATTCTAGATATAGAACACATCTGGTGCATTATTAGTGTTGAACCTGAATCGGTCCATGAAGTCAGATGCCATGTTCACCCAACTTGTCCACTTCTTTGCATCATGGCTGATATACCATGATAAAGCATTGCCTTTCTGACTCCTCATGAACAGCTTCATGCGAATTTTCTCATCCCTCCCAACTGCTACCAGCTTATCACAATACATTCTTAGATGGACCTTGGGATCACCTGTACCGTCGAACATCTCGAACTTGAGGTTTTTACCCCTCCGGGAGCTCAATATCTGGCTGAACACAATGATCTTCATAGTTCAAAACCTCAACACCTTTGCTACGTTCTACACCTTGGACCCGGCTAGTTAGCTTCTTGAGTTCAGTGGCCAAATTTTGAATGAGGGGAGTCTTTGTCATCTGACTCGGGTGCGCTTGTGATTGCTGGGTATAGTGGGGTACAGTGTCGAAAAAGATGGGATTGTTGTGGATGTGGTCATTTGTGGTGTTTTGGGGCTCGGGAATGAGTAATGGAGTATTGTGGCGTAAGTTGTAGGCTTGGGTATGAGTGGGTTGTATTGGAGGTTGTGGGGTGTTTTGTGGAGGTGCGGGATTTTAGGGATTAACATCAGGAGCGGCAAGAGTGATTGACATGCTTGCCAGGTTTTGAACTTAGTCTAATTCCTCCCGAAATCTCAGCAAAGTCTGCTCAAAATGAGCAGCAGTCTCTTTGGTAATTGAAGTGTTCTGAGAAGTTTCCTCAAGTTCCTTTGTAGCATTTGAATCTCCCATTTTACCTTTGTTCCTGTTTCTGGTAGAACTCGGATGAGGAAGAGGTGGAGGGCCCTTTGATCTTGTTGAGTATGTTGATGGTGCCAGAATGTATGAACTAACCTTTAGGGAAGGGAATAAAAATAAAAGAAAAAAAAGGTAAAAAGTCAGTGCAGATTCTGAGAAATATTGCGATATTTAAACATATTGTGCAGGAATATAAATCGCTTCCTAAGTTGGGTGCCTCGTTGTGCCCGAGGTAGGCCTAGTGACAAGTTAATTTTGGAGAACTTAAAATGCTAAATGCCTCATTTTATTGATAAAAACAAGACGAGTCTTAGAGAAAACGACTGAATAATAAAAGATGTCACTAATGGTCGGTGGCCTTATTACATTACGAAAGCAATAAAAGATCCTAACTACTTGGTCCCAGAAGGACCTTCCCCAGATTCGGTACTCTTGCCTCCTTCGTACAGCTGCATCAACTCACGCAGTCCTAATAGCAGAGAGGGTCGGGCTAGATGTCCGCCTGCACTTCCCTCGATATTCTGACAATCTTCAATTCTCTTCAAGAACTTCCCTTCCAATTCCACTAGACCTCGCTCCAGATACCTCAGCCGATTGTTGGCGTTGATAGCCATATCTTTCCACTCGTTGATCTATTTCTCGTGGGCTTCATGTATTTCCTGATGTTCATTCTCAAATTCTCGCATCCTTTTGCGTAGTTGATTGTATTTGACTCGTGCTTCAGTTTTCTCATCAACAAGCCTATGACCATGGACAAACCCTGGGCGACCCAAACCAGTGTGATCGTCTTCCAACCAACCCGTGTAGTGCGGTACACACCCGACATGGTACCTATCTAGTTCAATAGATTCCTTCCCTAAGACGAGCTTGCAGTGCCACATGTGCTGAGCTTGACACCTGTGCGAGCTATCATCATCTTGAAAGTCAGCCCTGAAATGACTCATTTTCTCTATCCTTGGTATGGATCTGCTTTCTTCCAGCTTGCCTCATGGCTCGAAGAGGGACAAAAGGGCAAGTTCCTCTTAAGCTGAAGAGTATAAGGAATAGTGCACCTCGAGAACGGACAATGAACTCCCCTATTGGGAACCACTCGAACATCTACTGAACTTGCTCTTCCTTTAGATTTTCAAATAGCTCTACCCATCCAATGGCGTCCTCTGACTGAGCAAACATGTTGGGCATGAAGTTCATTCACTTTGGGTGGTGAAAAGCAATATGGGCATCCCAGTCCCAGCGTATGATTCCCTGCCTGTAGTCGCCTTTCTAAAGGTGTTCTATGAGCCAAAGTTGAAGTAACAGATTACACCCTTCAAAGTGTGGGGCTCCTTGCTGACATTTCCCTAAAACTCGATACATTTCGGCAATGATCATAGGCACTATGCTGAAAGACTGCCCGTCAATACCCTCCATCAAGTCTTTGGTCACCATGGCTAGACTGGTTTGGATCCTAGCCTTCTTCGTAGGAAAGATAATCATACCCAACAAGCAAAACATGAACACAAAGACCCTTCTATGTATGTGCCCCAAAGATGTAAGGGCGAACTCATCAGGGTAGGTGCGGTAGGACTTGCTGTGGCCAAACCTTTCATATAGGAAGTCAAATGGTATGTAGGACTCCTTTTAACAAGTCATATTGGGATTTTTCTTAAGTCCCGTCATTTTAAGTAAACCCCTTCCTTTGTGATTTTCAGGCATAAGTAGTCCTGGAGTCTCCCAATGTATTCCAGCTAGACCCCCTATTTCTTCGAGCAATGGGGTCATCTCGACGTCCCCGAAGCGAAAAATGAACATATCATTGTCCCAGAATAAAGTAGCAGCTCTGATAATGTTGTGGTCAGGCTTAACTTCCAAAAGTGAAGGAAGGTTTCCTAAGTATTTGCGGACGAGGGTCTGATCACTGACATGAAGATCCTCCCACCAGCTTAACAACCTTGGGTGAATGTTGGATACCATATCGAATTTAGGGACTTCGTGCCTCATTTTCTGCAAAATAAAGTGTTAGGCCCTTAACTCCACTAGACTCGACTATTTAAATTAATAATTAGCAAAAGACATTTAGTCCTCCAAATAAATGCACATAACATGGAGGTGTCCGTTTGGGTTTCGAGAAAATCCGGTGAGGCTATCTTAATGAGCCATTATGTGGACAACATAACTGACTCGGCTAGGGTTGACCATGATGCATGGACAGTTTAATAGAATAAGGTTTCTACTTTTGAAGTGCTAGACAAGGTACCCTTGAGCAGACAACTCAAGAGGGAAAGGCGCAGAATCGTCGACTACACCGTTGATCGACTGGTTTTACCGCAAATATGCCTTTGCCACATTTAGGGGTTATAATATCAGAAGCGCACAACCACTCATTATAAGCGTTGCTATAGGATATATTTTGGCACGAGTGGAATATGATGTTGAGGAATGCAGTTATAACAATGAAACAAATTGCATGTATTTTCACGTTCATAAAGTAAAGATTACAATAAATGCTCGGAATTAAAATAATAATAAGGCACTAAAAGAAAGAAAAAGGAAAGAAAAACATGAAGAGCCAAGTTATTATTCATGATGAAATAATCAAAGGCAATTAATGAAGCGATAAAGTCACGAAAGCATGTAATGGTAAAAGCCTGAAAGATATCCCTAGCATAGTCGCCACGCTGTCGACGCCCCCGTTTTCCCAAAAGAGCGAAATCAGATTTACGACATTCTGGAAAAAACAACTCTTATTCCCTTTTGAGGAATCGGGTTATGGATTTTGAAAAGTCACCACCTAATGATTATAGTGCATTATGACACTTAAAAGAAAAAAAGAAGATTTTTGAAGGAAGACTAGAGTTCGTGTAAGGGCTTGAGATTATCTTGAGGAGAAGGTGTTAGGCACACCTCAAGATCCACTAGTGTGGTTCCCGGCCGTACTTAGTTGTGACTTTAAGAAGAGTAGAAGTAAACAAACAATATTTGCACATAAGGAATATAAATAAATTGAAAGTTTTGAAAGAAAAGAGAGAAAAAGGACATAAGTGGTTTTGGGAAAAGATTAATTGAAGAAAACATTAATTTTAAGAAAATATCACATCATATAAATAAAGAAAATGGGTCCTAGGTTTAAATATAATATGCATCACTTTGGTGCAATACCCAGCAATCATTCTCACACGAGATATTAGCGCACCAGCCATCATATCTATATTCTACCCTTCCCACCCCATTAAGGTATTAAATGCGATTAGTCTTGTTTACTTATTGCATGCTAATATCCGTCCCAACCTGTCAGTTCCGGGGTTAGGACTCTTAATACTAAAAGGGGGAAAGGAAGCATAGGCATATGTGGAGTTTCAAAAGGATAAAAGACTAAGGCGACAAGCAAAACAAGTAGCAAATATGGAAGGACGAAACAAATACACGAAAGGCTCATTTAAACCCCATTATCACATAGCAATTAGTTTAGCATGCTTGCATATACTAATTTGGTCTTAATTAAAACTTAAGCGCTAGACAAACTAGTTTAACACATAGAATTAGGTAAAAGGTCTGCATTAGGCAACCCGGATCCAATTGTCACGAATTAAGGTATTTTAAAAAGATTATTGAGAATGTACTTTTTTCAGACAAAAGCCTAATGTAGAAGAGTTAGAAATCAGAAAGTTGAAAATTGCAGAGGTCTAGAAATGACTTTGAAATCTACAGATTTGCATGAGTGGAACACAAGAGAGTTGTTAAAAGTGATAATACTTTAAAAGAAAAAGAGAGCTAAGGGACTGTTTTGAAAGATAGTTTCAAAAGATAAATAGAATTTAGGCAGAAGGTTTAAAAGAATTGTTTCAAAAAGACTCGTAAAGTTTGGAAAGCACTACATGCTCATAAGAGTTTTGAAAACGTGATACTGAAACGTTAAAACCAGTTAGGCAATTATTACTACTTAACAGATTAATCGATACAGACTTGTTCTGGATATTATAGCTTATTACGGAGTTGGTAAATAGACGACAAGTCTGATTATCCTACAGTTTTGCCTACGCGTATGCATTTCCTATAGACATGGTTTCTATATGCAACTGATTCGCATGACTATTAAGTCCTATAGGCAGAATTTCTAATGAATTTCAATATGACTGAATACTACACCTTATAGGCAGAATTTCTATATTACCGGATTGCGTGTTATGCATTAAATCAATAGGCATGATATCTAAGTGGTCGAGTTCAAACATTAGAACCCTATAAGCATGATGTCTAAATAATTGAATTGCAACATGAGTCCTATAAGCATGGTATCTAAGTGGCTGAGTTCAAATATAAAAACCCTATAGGCATGATATCTAAATGATTGAATTGCAACATGAATCCAATAAGCATGGTATCTACCCTTGGATGCAAAAAAATAAACCCTTTCACTAATATTCCCCGAGTTCTTTTTATAAAGAATTAATACAGAACCAGAAGGAAGAAAGTAATTAAAATACATCATAGCCTACAGCTAGATCCGAGAAGCCTAATTCAATATTAATATCCAATAACATGTTTATCACCAAATCCAGATTCCAAAATCCAAGGCCTTCTCTTATTCAGAGTGTTTCAAAGTTCCAAGGAGCTTTAAGAGTCCAGGAAATGCTTACACTTTGAAGAGTAAATACTGTAACAAAATAGTGTAAGTGTGGATTTACCAGCCCTCAAGCATCCAAATTCAAAAGGAACTCCAGGGTCATTAAGCATGGCTTACCAAAGGGGGGTAGAACTTAAGAACTATAAATGAGTGCAAAGTGAGAGGGTAAATATATCGGAGGGTGGTCATACCCAGCCATGACATAGGCGCCACACCCCTGACACTTTGCATAGGTCAAACAAATAAGATCAGACTCTAGGGAGTCAAACTTAGGGTCTGAGTGATGATTAGGACACTACCAGACCCAAGTTAAATCTCAACACCTAAAGGGGAAGAGGGAATGGGAAAGCATTTGAGTAAATACTCAGGAGAGTCTGATTCTGGATCATGGACAGCAATGCCATATGCTGCCGTGATTCAGAACAGTACTAGCACACAAAAAGGGAATAGGGGGAAGGGATTTCCATATAGAAGCACACACTGACATTTAAAATATAAGAAAGCATAGCAGAATGCAAATGCAAATACATAGAAGAACATGCTATAGAACATGAACTCACAATGAAGAATGGGTAGAAGAAGAGAAGTGAATACACATAGTAGGAGAGGATTATTTAACATGGAAGTACATACCAGTTCCCAATTATAGTACAACAAAGAACAACAGGAAATAAACATCCAGAAAAGTTAACATGAGCAACTTAGAACTTCAGGAAATACTTGGGAGTTCAGAAGAACTCCAAGAATATTCAGACAGTATGAGATAAAGGAGCAGAGTGCTCAGTAGCAGTAGAGAAGATAGTAGTAGAGAGAGTAGTAGTACAGAAAATAGTAAAGAAAGACAGAGGTGATTGTATATTGCAAAGGTCCAAAAAGAATTTTGAGAACTGTGTTATGTTTGAGTGTTTTTGTAAAGAACTTGTGTGTTTGAACTTGTGAGAGCTGTGAGCTTTTATAGTGCAAAAACGAGTAGACAACAAGGCAAGGAAATAAAATCATAGTCAATCAAATAAAATCTCCCTTAGTCAAAGGGATTTGATTTCAAAGGGGAGTGGTAATTAAGGGAAGAAAAACCTTTCAGAGTAGCATAATAAAGGGTAGGTTCATACAGAGTCTATTTAAGGTAAGAAACTATAGTACAAGTTTTGAAAGAATAAGGAAACAAAGTAATCAAACAGTTGGAAATTCAAAAACCTTGAATAAACTTAGTCAGGAAAATAGGGAAAAAACTAAGTTGTAAAAATCTGTAGCAAATCAATCGAGCCTTAGTAAAAGGAGATTGAAATCAATCACAAGCTAATAGAATCAACTTAGAAGAAAATCCTCGTATATAAGCATGCTAACATTAAACAAGGAAGAAGAGATCGGCATAAACAGTTTTTGAATCATAAGCAAAAGAAAAGCAAGTTCCAATTCAGTAGTTTGAGAGCCTAGGGTTTCTTTGGTAGAACCCTAGAACAAAAAGCTCGCAAGAATCCCAGACACAAGGCTTTAGTCCGAGTGGGACACAGAAAAGAGAAAGAAAATTAGAGTTCCCTAGGGAAATACACGAACACACGTTGCAATCAGAAGCAGTAGAGTGAAAAAGTTTGTGTAGAACAAGTTCTTTAGAAAAACTCAAACTCAAACTAGTTCAGAAGAGAGAGGAGATGCCATAGAAATTTAGGAAGCAGTAAAAGAAGCAAGTTCATAACCGACATAAATTCAGTAAAAGTAAACACTTTCATTAGGAGAAATAGCAAAAACAAAAAAGACAAGCAAGGCAGGCGTGTAAACATGCTTATAGAAAATACTAGCAGAGGTAGTAATAGAACAAAGGCAGAGGAACATGCATATTAACGGCAAATCATAAGAACCAAACGACAACCCCCTAAAGCATGGTATGAACAGACATTTTCACACAAAGAAAGAAGAAGAAGAATTGTTTTAGGATTTTTGAAAATCCTAATTTGAACAGACTAATATTTGAAAAGGAAAATTATGGGAAGTCGTTAAAACATAGAATAGAGCACATATCTAAGAAAACAAGGAAAGAAAAACCTTGTCAAGCTTTTTAGGGTTTCTCAGAAAACACTACAGACGAGAAGGCCTGGAATGGTCTGGTCTTGGAACAAATCTGGGCCCTGGCTAAGCCTTTTAGAGCTCGAACACACCGGAACGGAGCCGGAGAAGCCAAGGGAACTCAGGTCGAATAAGGACCTAAATAGGTCTATTGAAGGTCAGTCCTTGAAAGCCTCGAATAATCATGGCTTGGGGTGAAAGGGGGGAGAATATAGGCTGTCCATGGCCTGAGAAGCCATGGACGCCGGTGGATTTGGTCGGAGATGAAGATAGGTGACTAGGGTTTAGAGAGCATTTGAGAGGAGAAGAGATTTGGGGGGCGGTCTTAGAGAAAATGATTTAGGGTTAGGGGGCCGGGTAAATTAAAAAGGAAAGGAAGAAGGGTGGCCATTGATTAAAACAACAACGGCCAAGATTAAAAGCAAGAGACCGGCGGGTTAGGTTAATTGGGTTTGGGTCGGGTAAAAGTCAAAATTGGGTTGTCTAATTGGGCTGAGTTGGGTCAAAATTTAGGTTCAATCGTGGCTAAAATTGAAATGGAAATGGGCCATCTTTTAAATAATCATTTTCCTCTTTTTAATTAATTAAACTAGTTAAAAAAATAATTTTAAAACAAATTGAAAGCACAATACTAATTAATAATATATAAACATTAATCTAAAAATATCTAGAATAATTTTATAATTATGAAACACAGTTAATAATAAAATATGTCATAATTATAATTTTGTACAATTTAGCTTAAAAATATGAAATGAATTTATAAAAAATACGCAAAAAATCACCTTAATTGTATTTGGTGAAAATGTAAGGTTGGAAAATAAATGTTTGACAAAAATGACAGCCTGAGAATAATTATTGGGGTTTTATACTGTTAAAATAGATAATAAATTGATTCTAAAAATTAGGAAAAATACCAAAACCTTTGGGGATGCTTATATATGCATATACATGCTATTACAAAAGTATTTTGAGTATGAAAATACATAGGGAAAAATTGGGTATCAACATTACTCACTGGGTCGGAGTACTCACATTACTCCCTGCATATTACGTGGAGATCCAGGTATATCACAGGCTGAGTGAGGATTGTGTAGCTGCGCAGAGCAGTATCCGGTGTATCGAGGTAGCTGCATGGCATTCGTAGCCTTGATCTCTCCCCTCTATCTCTATCTTTTATTTTGTACTTCCTAGACAATCTTGTAGTAGGTGGATATTCTGTATTAGAGGCTCAAACTCGTGACACCAGATTCTATTGGGCTATGTTGCAATATTGTAATTAAACTTCCGCATACATTATCGTATTTCTAGACTTCTAGTATAATGCCTTAGTAAATTTATTGTGTTATTTAATCAAAAATCTGTATAAGAGATGGGAATAATATTGTGAATGATCGGGCTTGCCCAGTAGTGTGTTGGGTGCCATCATGATCGGGTTGGGATCGTGACACCACTTATGGTTATAACTCCCATATCTCCATAGCCATCTCTTTGATCTCCCCCATGATCCCAATGGTTGAGACTATGTTTAAAGTAACCTTATTGTAAGCTTCTATGAAATCCTATAAACACAGGTATCGGGGATTATGTAGCCTATACACTTGGGAAATACTCGATGAATAAGAAAATTCTCTTTTCCCTCTCTACATCTCTTGTCTATTTTCTTGTTTTATATTTGTTACTTTGAGTTTAATTTCTTAACAAGTACTCCCTATGTTTCAATTCACACGAGGTAGTGAGACTTGGCTCGGTTTAAAAAAAGACTTTTGATATTTATGATCGTAAAAGCTTAAGGGGCAAAAGTTTTGCGGGGCCTTAACATTTGTGTCGTTATAAAAGCTTCTCTTTTAGGATAAAATGAGTAAAATGAAAAGTTTAACTCTATATGCTTTAAGCGTACCATAGACTTTGTCCTTCTGGGACTTATTCTAATAGGAGCATTTGTGGTGGGAATATAGTTACTTTATTTGGGTCAGCAAATGCACATGCATGATTTGCAATATATTGCAAATGAATTATCTTTTTATGAACTTCAAGTTCATATTAATTTATTCTAGGATCTAGATGTACACATGATAATTCCTTCCACATATCTTTTTCTCAACTGCTTATCATGTCTCCCCCCTCATGTTGGCAAAACTAACTTGCTTCCTCAACTTTAGAAACTCATCTTTGAGCATTATGGTGTTAATCAAAATATACACCGTTCATCAATAATAATAAGATTGAATTATTTTGTTCCTGACCTTGAATACTTGTGAGGGAAGAAAATAATATACTTTGGTATATAACATATATCAAACTGATATACAAAACTTTGTTCTCATAAGAAATAGTTTATCTATTAAGTGGATGCACTCAATAAATCATCTTGCAAAACCAGCTGTGATATAAACCAACTTATCAAGATAAATTATCTTGAATAAAAAAAATCTGCAAATTATTCGCTAAATCAAATTATTGAGCAAGTAACCTTGCAAATATTATGTTGCGGGTTAATAATAATTGCACATGTAACTATCTCAAACATGCATCTTATGTGGTATACATGGCGGATGAATGTGCCCATATTCACCTTTGATATTCCCAGCATTCATGGGATTTAATCCCAATTTTTCTTGGTCAATTCATTAATGAGAACAAGCAATATTAGAGAATCATAAAGAACTTTCTAGTTCTTTAATATTTACCTATGTGAATTCTCTTTTATTTTTGCACATCATACTGAAATTGATATGACTAAACCAACTATGCGAACTGGATATCAATAACCTCCAAGTTTATTATGATATGAGTTTTTATATCAATAAACTTCTACTTTAATATGGCATTCTTTTGTTAGTGTGGTACATACTGGAGAATAAAACAGGTAGCTTTTCACATACATATTACTCCACTACAAGTTAAATATATATTAAAATTGTCATTTGTTTATAGTCTCAATATAACTAGTCGCTTTCGCGAATACATTAGAAATTAAAAAGTTTCTTTGAGACCCATTTCAACACAATAAATTGATATGATAATCAATTATATTCCTCCAAAATGGTAATAATTGGCTCTTTCAGAGTTCTCAATTAATTTTGTACTATCATATATTCATCAACATCCATATACTGAATATCTCTTTCAAGGGGAAAGTTATACCATTATGGGTATGGTCAAAATTATATGCAAGATATGTTTCTTGCATTAATGTTATTCTTTAATAATTACATTACCAAAATATTTTTGCGTGGAATAGGTACGTGACCAATGACCATTCATGCCATAATAATGATATTATTTTCTTATATCATCTCAAACCTCCTTCTAGAGGAGAGTGAGGTATATTCACTACCACTAGCATGTTCATATTCTTCCAAGTATGAATATATATATATATATATATATATATATATATATTCATAGATCAGATGTTATCACCTTCACATCATGAATGTACCATAATAATCTATATATGCTTTATAAAATCTCATGTAAAATCGATGACAAATATTACTTTAACAGTGTGAAGGATTATTTTGAGAATCCTTATTATTCTCCTTAAAACAATAATGATGATTATAATTTTGTCTATTGTCACGTCCACATCCATTGATATATTCATAGGTAATTTTATCTTCTTTTAAAGCAATCACATTCTCTTAAGGGAATGGGAATGGAGCAAATTCAATAGGACGAATTTTTAATAGTTTATCCATAATCATACATGAATCTGATCATGGCACGACATAGAAATTTTACCACTCCAGATGGTTATAATTTCTAATAAACTCCATTAGAGTTATAATCAAACTTTGTTGTCTTTGCTTGTATATAAAATCAAATTATAGAATTTCAAGAATTTAAAAGAGAAAAATAAAGTAAAATGCTTACCTTAAATTCAAAATTTAATTACGAAGCAAGTTTATATAACAATTGACAATCATTTTGCTGAATCCCAAAGCTTCTACTCGATTAGTTAGAGTCTCATGCTGATAACGTATTATAAAATAATAAAGAAAAAGAAGAGTATTGAAAAGAAAAGTAGAGACAGAGAATTCTTATTGATTTGGGATCAATTACAATAGAATAGAACCCCTCTATTTATAGGGAAAAATTAATTTATCTACCAAGTAGCAAATCCTAGAATCTCTTTAGAATATAAATGTTTACCTCAAATACAATTCTATTTTTATAACAAAAATAATTTAGCTTAAATTTCCAACTATATTTTAAGTATCTATAACCATCCAAATACTCTGGATCACTTTTTACTTGTTTAATGCCGTAAATTCTAAAAAGTCTTTATTTCGGTACCCAATTAAACACGTATGAGCTGGAATGGAGGCACGGAGTACCTTTTTATTTTCGGAAAAGGGTCAGATATGCCCCTGAATTATACGTTTTGGATCAATAGTGCACTCCATCCACCTATTGAGCCAAATATGTCCCTCCATTAATGTTTTTGGCTTACAAATACCATTTGAGTTAACGGAGGGACACGTGTCATCGTCTTGTTGGTTCATTCTAAGTATTTTGTAATTAACTAAAAAGACACATTATTCATACACAAAAAATAATTTTCTATAAAAATTCTTCTAAAACTTTTTTTACTAAAATCTAAAGAAAAAATGTATTATTTTTCTAGTTTTTACAAAAAAATAAAGTTGTTTTACTAAAACAATATATTTGTAAAAACAAAAACAAAATCTAAAAAGGAATGTTTTTGTAAAAACTAAAAAAAGTAGATGTTTTTTGCTAAAATTTCTAACTTTTTCCAGTTTTTACAAAAGACTTATTTTTTATTCTAACTTATTTTTTTCAAGTTTTTTCAAGTTTAGCGAAAAAACTAGTCACATCAAAGCAAATTTACAATGATGATATATGTGTATTATCGTATTATAATATAGAGTTTAAGTTGGATACGTGTCATGAAATTTTTACACCATCACATCATATTTTTCTAGTTTTTTTTCAATTGTTTTCCAGTTTAGCAAAAAAACTAGAAAAAAGAATCTAGAATAAAAAATTGTTCTTTTGTAAAAACTGAAAAATCTGAAAATTTTAGCAAAAAACATCTACTTCTTTTTTTCAGTTTTTACAAAAATATTACTTTTTATATTTTTTTGTTTTTACAAAAATATTATTTTAGTAAAAAAAATCTCTTTTTTGGTAAAAACTAGAAAAAAATCCTTTTTTTTCTTCAGTTTTTAGTAAATTTTTCTTAGAAGAGTTGCTTTCGAAAATTATTTTTTTTGTATGAAGAATTTGTCTATTTAATTAATTACAAAATATTTAAAATAGACCAACTAGATGATAATATATGTCTTTTTGTTAATTCAAATATTATTTGTGAGCTAAAAATATTAATCAAACAATATATTTGGTCGAATAGGCGAATGAAAGTATGATGCAAAAGGTATTACTTGAGAGCATACGTGACCCTTCTCCGTTTTCTTTTTTATATTTTTGTTTGAAGACGATTTGGGTCTAGTGACCACCCAAACCCTCGAGCCGTTTCTTCTCCGTCATCTATCCCCGACTCGTCCATCTCTCTCTGTCTCCCTGCAACACTGTTCTCTCCGAACCCTAAAATCCCCTCCCCGCATTCACTATTCACTTCGTTTGTCAGTTGATTCTTCAATTTCCACTCTCACTTGCTAGCTCTTCCGTTTCATTTCTCTCGAATCGATCCTTTCTTTTCTGAATCTTCTCTGACACAAAGGCCATGGCCGAAGGAAAGCTCGATCTCCCTGACGATCTCCTTTCCTCTAACCCTTCCGATCACTCCAAAGGTCCTCTTTATTTTGTTTATTCTTACTTTGTATTTTAATTTCGATTGGATTCGAAGGATGATTGTCTAATGCTTGATTTAGGGGTTATTGATCTTGTATATGAATTTTTAACTTCGTGCGATGCTTGCTTCAATTGAGATACAACTTGAATTTTAGGGCTTCAGATCAGGCGCTATGTTGCAAAATGCTGTTTTATCTGTATTTAGTTGTGTCGATTTGCTTGCTTTGAGTGTGTGAGATGTATCAGTCCGTCAAGAGAAGAAAATGATACCAATTTCTTCACTCAAAATACAGTGTAGGATTGAGCCTTTAGGTTAATGTTAACTGGAGTAGAGGCATTGCTGTTAGATTTGCTTCTCATGAACATTTTAAGATTAATAGTTTACGAGTTTTATTTATCTCTAGGAAGTTGTTGATTTCTCACTAAAGTGTCATGTTCTTCTAGTGTTGGGATGTTTTATATATTGGTATATTCAGCCCAATAGCTGCTAGTAGTTTTTCATTAACCATGAAAGCCTTTGCTTTTTATTTCTGGAGTGGAAATTCGTTCCCATTTTATCGTGTTTTACAGTTGCTAAGAAACCTCTGCAGGTAACAATGACAGCAAGCCTTTCATGGGCCAGCTTGATATTTCCAAAGGTAGAATATTTTTCATTCTTGATTCTGATTGTGTGAGTGCTATTGATCTTCTTCTGATTCTTTTTTACCTTCTCACATCACTTTAGATCAAGCGATGGTGGACAGCAGCATTCCTTTGTCTCCACAGTGGCTTTATGCTAAACAAAGTGACACAAAGATGGTGAGTTTTTGGTCATTTCTGTGTCAAGCTTACAGCAGAGTAATGATTTCCCTATTTCTGCTCTACAATGGATAATTTCATGATACAAACTATTTTGAAGGTACAGATTGAGTCAATGGAAACTTTTGCATAGTTTTTTTGACTTTTGGACCCTATCCTCTGCTTTTGTGGCACTATCTCTAATAGAATGAGCTCTCAGAAAAAAAAATCTCATTACAATGAGTTTTATTTTCATTTTCACCAATTATTATTTCGAATACTTAGAGAGATGGTTTGCAGTTTGAGAGGAGTCGCAGATTCTTGTAAGACCAAGTTGAGATGTGGATGTAAAGTAGTCCCACCTGGAGTTACAACATGATCTTGAACTCAATGGAGCATATAATATAATTTTTAACCTTAAAAATGTTTCTTCGACATGATTGATACATTTTTACTAGCTTTGTCGATGATATGATGAAGTGTACTTGATCAGCCGAAACAAAATAAAAAAAAAGATAGTTTGTTCCATTTGGAAATTCTTCTTTCAAAGTTTACAGGCACCCTTGAGAATTAAGTGTTTTGTTGTCGAATTAGACCTTGTGGTTTTTATGGGTTTTAATGCCCATCACCCAAAGGAAATACTTTCATCCTGAATGTCCATTAGTGGCTCCTAACGAATCCAAGTTTTAAAATTGATATTTAGCATTTAGAAACTGTCACCGTCGATCCAAGCTGTCCTTATTTATCTGAACAAAAAAAAGCTAGCTTGAAACAACCTGAAAAAAAGATTTCCTATAAATTTTG
Source organism: Nicotiana benthamiana (assembly GCA_034376525.1). NCBI lineage: Eukaryota > Viridiplantae > Streptophyta > Magnoliopsida > Solanales > Solanaceae > Nicotiana > Nicotiana benthamiana. Next base: position 54,014,121 of record CM067338.1, read on the forward strand.
GCTGTTTTCTGTCACCTTGTGGCATTATTTCCTCCTAGACTTTTGTACATATAAAATTCTTTAAGTGGCAGTTACCATTTTCTGCTGCTGTATTAAAGAGAACTTGAGAAAATTTTCCTTCATTTGCTACTTTCATGTTGTGTTCATTCACATGTGATTGTTTAAGATTTGGATTTCCAGTCTTTTCTATGCAAATATCTCACGTGGCAGAGGTTACACATGCCCTATTCCGTTATACTCCTTAAAATTTTTCTTGTAAAGTGTTTCTACATGTGTTCTATTCACCATAGGAAATGCGTCCACCGAGCTCTTTGTCACTTGGAAGTTCTGCTGATTCAAGTCAAAAGGAGGCCTGGCGTACAGATACGCCTGAGGACAAAAAGGATTGGAGAAGAACGCCAGTGGAGAATGAGAGTGGTCGCCGGTGGCGTGAGGAAGAGAGGGAAACTGGCTTGCTTGGTCGAAGAGAACGAAAGAAAACTGATCGTGATGTTAATAACCGCAATTCTGGGCTTGATACAAGACGTGATAGCAAGTGGTCTTCTAGGTGGGGTCCTGATGGCAAAGAAAAAGAAAATCGCAGTGAGAAAAGGATAGATGTAGATAAGGAAGATGTTCATAATGATGGTCAACCATTTCTCGCTAACCGTTCTGTCTCGGAGCGGGAGTCAGATTCTCGTGATAAGTGGCGTCCACGTCATAGAATGGAAGGTAACTCTGCGGCTCCAGGTTCCTATCGTGCTGCCCCAGGCTTTGGACAGGAAAGAGGAAAAGTAGAAGGATCAAATGTGGGATTTAACTTGGGTCGTGGGAGGTCTACTGTGACTGTTGTACGACCTTCCTCTGGGAGTGCAATTGGTGCTTCGCCATTTGAGAATTCTGTTGCTGGAAAGCCAAGCATCTCAGCTGGCATATTTTATTATCCTAGGGGGAAAACTCTTGACATATACCGCATGCAAAAGTTTGGCTCATCTCTTTGTAGCATGCCTGAAAATATGGAAGAAGAACCCCCAGTTACTCAAGTAATTGCTATTGAACCATTAGCATTTGTTGTTCCTGATGCTGAGGAGGAGGTGAGCTAAATCGATTGCTTCATTTAATCAGTCTTGTCGGTTTAGTGTGCAAGAAATATTAGATACCATAAATTTACTTGATCGTTCTTACAGGCTGTCCTCAATGACATATGGCAAGGTAAAATTACTGGTAGTGGTGTTTCTTACAATCCTTTTAGAAAGGGTCAATCAATGGATGATATCACAGGTAACTGTCTTTCAAACACTGTCTTAGGATGCACTACTGAGTGCTACTGCTATCCTGTCCATTATCTTTTTGTTGGAATAGGAGCACAGGATTTTCTCTGATTGTTTTTGTACTTCCCAGAAACTGTGGATACGGAGCCCAACAATCCAAAGCAGGGTGCTCCCTCTGCTGATGTCACCGAAGAGACAGATGATAGGTTACTGAAAACATCAAAAGGTGTTGAAGAAGCCAATGCCTATAGCTTTTCTTATGAGAATGGTGTCAAGGTCAAGTTGGATGGTGAGTAAAGTATTACCTCTGTTTATTATGGAATTAATTATTCGCTCTTCTCATCAATATAGCTTTACCTGTTGACTTCTGACAAAGAACTTTTTCTTGGTTTAGGTGGAGATAATCATGAAGGACAGAAAGAGAGAGTATCTGAATCTATTACTGCAGATGAAAGATTGTTGACCAGGAAGAGAACTGTCAATAATGACTGCTTGAAAGTCATTAGTGTGTCCAAATCTGATACTTCTGAGGTCAGATTACCAGAATCTGGAGTAACCAGGGCCTCTGTCTTTGAGAACATCCAACATGTTACCTTTGATGTCAGTTCAAAGGTTCCTGATGAGTCAAATTCCCTATTTGCAAAGTCCTCTTCTGAAATCTACTGGCACAACCTTCTGGGAAGGGGTACCCCACCTGAGGAGTTGAGTTTGTATTATCGTGATCCACAGGGCGAAATCCAGGGGCCATTTCTTGGAGCTGACATCATCTCATGGTTTGACCAGGGTTTTTTTGGAACTGACTTGCCAGTTCGGTTGGAAGATGCCCCTGAAGATTCACCTTTCTTTGAACTGGGTGACATAATGCCCCTTTCGAAATTTGGACACGGGTATGTTGGTAATATAAATCTTCCTCAGGTAGAACCATCTGCTGTATTAGAGGAGAAGTTGGACTCTGGTTTACATTGCTCAGCTTCTGTTTCTGAGATTGTTGGTTCTGCTCCCCTGGATGGTTTGAGCTGGCCGACATCTGATTTTGATGGCCAAAATGGCCTTGGTGGACATCGTAATCATTCAGTACCTGATCATCCAGCTCGTCAATTTAAACCGCCTTATTTACAAAATGAAGAACATGATTTCGTTGCTCAAGACGAAGGTTAGTTAGCGTTTTCACTTTGGATCCTTGTTTTTATGCCAACGCATGGCCTCTGGTGGCTTTGGAGGAGAGAACATAGCCTCTTTCCTCATAAATAGGCCATCAAGATCTTGATCATTAATATTTAATGCAGGTGGCCTTAATCTGTTCTTTTGCTATCTGATTCATTACTTAATGGAAATCCATTTGCAGAAATTGTGTTTCCAGGAAGACCTGGAAGCAGTGGCAATCCTATTGGAAAAACTTCAATAGGACCTACTGATCCTTCAAATATGCACCGTGCAATTCCAAACGCAATGGCTGGGGATCGAGTTCCAAATCAGGAAGAGAAACTGCACCCACTTGGTTTACTATGGTCAGAGCTTGAAGGCACTTCAGGAAAGAGTGGTCCTATCTCATATGTTCCATTTAGTGGAGGTGGTCAGGATCAGATTCTAAACCCTGTTGCTGCAAGGGCTGCGCCATTTGGTGCTAAGATGGAACCAGCCTCTACTGTCGAGACATGGATTGATGCTTATAGAAGAAATGCTGTATCAGAACCCAACTTGTATCAAGATGCTACAGATGCCAGCCACTTGTTGCACAGGGACCACGAACTGAACCGGTTTGAGTTGGCAGATAAGCTGTTCTCCCAACAACTTCAACAACAGCATCCTAATAGTTTGATGTCTTCTCATAATAGTCATTTAAATGAAGCAATGCTGGAACAAAGGGCAAACTATAATTCAATACACCAACCGCAGTTGGCGAGTCAGACTGGGCAGGACTTGGAACACTTTATGGCTCTTCAGCAGCAGCAGCAGCAGCAGAGACAGTTACAGCTTCAACAACTGCAACAACAGCAACAGTTCCATCAACAGCAAATGCTACTGAAAGAGCAACAGTCCCATGCTAGACAGCTGCTTCTTGAACAATTATTGCAGAGTCAAATATGTGATCCAAGTCGTGCACAATCACATCTTGGTTCTATTAGGCATAACAGTGCTCTGGAGCAGGTGTTGATTAAACAGCAAATTCTGAGTGAACTGCAACAGCGTTCACATCTTCCCCCAAGACATGCTGAACCATCTATTGAGCATCTCATTCAAGCAAAATTTGGTCAAATACCGCGTCAAGGGCATCAAAATGATTTGATGGAGCTCCTATCTCGGGCAAAGCATGGACAGCTGCACCCTGTGGAACATCAAATCCTTCAACAGGAACAAGTGCATGAGAGGCTAAGGCAACGTTTAGAAATGGAGGAAGATAGACAGATTGGTTCTGACTGGCATGTAGATGAAACTGGTCAGTTTCTCCGAAATCCAGCTGTTGCTCGTCGAGCCAACTCTGGATTTGGCCCATTAGATATTTACCAACAGCAACAGATACCCCTTCCTGAAGAGCATGTCAGTCATCTGGAAAGGAATTTGTCAGTGCAGGATAGACTTCAGCGGGGTCTCTATGACTCTGGATTACTGCCTTTAGAACATACAATGTCAGTAACTGGTGGTGGTCCTGGTGTTAACTTGGATGCTATAAATCCTCTATTGCGTGCACAAGGTTTAGAAATGCAAGATCCAAATTCAAGAATGCAATCAGCTGGTCATATGCCTGGGTTCTCGACTGGAACCCACGCGCAATCTCCTCACCATCCTATGTTTTCCAATCAATTTCACGCTCTGAATGCAGATACAATTGAAAATCATTGGCCTGAAAGAAATGGTCAGTTACCAGTTGATTGGATGGAATCTCAGATTCAGCAACTGCATCTTAATGGTGAGATGCAAAGAAGGGATTTTGATGTCAAAAAGGCTTCTGAAGATCAAAGTATGTGGATGTCAGCTGGAGCTAGTGATGACAGTTCAAAGCGATTACTAATGGAGCTGCTCCAGCAAAAATCTGGCCAGCAGTCAACTGAGAAAGCAGAAATGACCAGGGGGATTTTGTTTGAGAGGGGCTTTCACTCTGGTCAGTTTTCCGGGACAAATGCTTCAAACTGTTCGTTCAACCCTCTTTTGGACCAGGATACGAGTCTAAACCAAGACTTTAGTGTTGGGTCATATGGTTCTAATTCAGGTTTGCCACCACACAGAGATCATGTAGATGAGATTGCCAGTAGTCTTAATGTTGGTGAGAGATTGCCCTTCAAATCTCATTCTGGAGCTTTATCTGAAGTTGAAGCTGTCTTTTCCAGCATCAATGATGCCTCTCAGGTAATTTACAAGATCCCATAGGCATCTTATATGTGATGGCAATGAAGATGTGCTCTTACATGTCAACATGGTTATCTGCAGGTGTATCTTGAGGCTCGAGAAAGTATCGGTGGGCAAGCTGGTGTTATGACTGTAGAGGGGGAAATGCCAGTTAACTTGCTTAGCAGGCACAGTTCACTTGAGACTGGAGGTTTCTCTCTCTCTCTCTCTCTCTCTCTCTCTCTCTCTCTCTTTGTGTGTGTGCATATATCGCTTTATCCAAAAGAAGATTTTATTGTTTGAAAGATTTAATCTTTTCAAATCATCTCAGGTGGAAATCTTGACTTCTACAATGACAAGAGTGATAGAGGGGATTCGGTTGCGGAGGAAATTCCGAAGGAACTGTAAGTTCTATCTTCTGCTTCTTCATGGAAAGGAAAGGATTTATCACTATTGGTGTCATTGTGATGGGCATAGTTGGTAGTTTGGAAAATGAAGTAAAGTTTGTGCTTCAACAGCTGCAACAACTTTATTCGTATAAAATGCTCTGGAAGAGGAAACAATTTTATTCGTATTGCCAAGATTCTATTACAAAAAGAATGTTCTCTTATTATAGAGTAGGCTGGCTTGCTTAGAAACTGAATTATTGCTTCAGTACTGAACATTTTTGGTCCTGATATTTCATTCCATTGCCCACCATCTCCATTTTACTGATATTTATAATGGTACATGCATGTATAATCTTTCTCAAGGTAGTGGTGGTGAGCTCTGTGTACACACTACCCTCCCTAGACTCCACTAAAGGCGTAATAAGATAATATCAACATTGTCACTACTACTAGGTTTCAGTCTTAGGAAAGGTGATGTTTGGGCACCGATTTGATTGTTCAAAAACTTTTTCTAAGTTGTGTATGTTTAAAGGTATCATTGTCATAACTTATTAAAATGAAACGTATAACTGTCATAAGAATGTGGAAATTATTTTGTTATAGTAGTGTTTTCACCCTCCAAAACTGTGTAGCCAAATCTTTGTCTGATTGCGGCCATGCTCTCACAAAAGTTTTCGGTTGCTTTTTTTCCCCTTCCCTTTTTTAAAAGGTTAATTCTTTCATTTATCAGTGTATGGTGTAAAAATATGCAATAGATTACGCTTTCCTGATATGCATCTGTATTTTGTTTTTATTTGGTAGGATGACTGTGACATCAAAAAGGCTGGATAATATCTTGCTGAAGCGTCCACCTGCCTTACGAGTTTCTTCGACACAGGAGGGTCTATCTGATCTAACTTCTGATACCCTTGTGAGAAGCAAAAATCCTTCAGATGTCATGATGGCTTCTGAAAGTAGGCTGTCTTTTTTCCTTTTTGTTGCACACTGTCTTCTGATTGTGTCTTGATTTTACTATGTTTCTTTCTATTTTGCTCCTTGAAAGATGCATGTGAGGAGTGTACCAGTTATTTTTATCTCTGCTATTCCCATTGTGGCACTTGTAACAGTAAAATTCTCAATCCCCTTGTGCACAAATTCCATCTATCTCGAATTGCTTATCATCCTCATTTTAATTCTGTTACTATAGGGAGCAAGAGGGAAGCGGGAGGTAATGCAGCAAATCAAGTGCGTGACACCGTGACATCTGGAAAGAAAGATGTGCGCTTCCGACGGACTGCATCTTGTGGTGATGCTGATGTTTCAGAGACATCATTCAGTGACATGCTTAAGAGTAACGCAAAGAAGCCAGCAGTTCAGGAGGCACATGCATCAGAGGCATCGGATGGAACACAATGTGCCCGTAGTGGTAAGAAGAAAGGAAAGAAAGGAAGGCAGATTGATCCTGCTCTTCTTGGATTCAAGGTTACAAGCAATCGCATCATGATGGGTGAGATACAACGGATAGAAGATTAGTGGTAGTGCAGTTGTAACTTGTTAGTTTCCCAATTTCTTCTGCTGTACAGATTCGAGTCATCTGTAAAATTTTCCGGTCACATTCTTTTGTTTTACTCCATCCCATTTTCTGTAGGGGATGGCTGGTGAGATATAGCTAGCGTTAGGTGGTTGTAGCCAATTAGTTGAGATAAGATAGAAAAAAGCTTGTATAAATTGATTGGATCTTTATAGATAACAGCTATCAGTAGAGCAGAGGCAACGTAACAGAGAAAAATGTTTTCCTTTTCGTTTCTTCCCATCTGATGTGGGGAAATTGATGGCCTTAGCCGATGTGATAAGAGCAAAAGGAGGCTATACTTGTAATAAGCTCCTAAACTGAAGAAGGTGCTTGGTGTTTTGCGTTCCACTTGGTGAAGCCCACTTTTCACTATCACGACCTTCGTACTTTTATTTTTATTTTTTGTTTTCCCTTTCATTACTCTGTTCACCTAGATAGTATTTCTCTTCTTTACGGCATCTTCAGCCTTTACCCCCATTGTGGTCCCCAAAATGGGGATCCCCATTTTTGGGACAAGTTACTCCAACCATTTCTCCATTTTTTTACCAAAAAAAGAATAGTCTTCTATATTTTTTCTATTATATATATATATATATATATATATATATATATATATATATTATTATTATTATTATCTTTCATTTTAATTTATTTTTAATTTTCAGTAAATAAATTTCATCTTTTATTTTTATTAATTTGTAATTTTTATTAAAACAATTTCATAAAATTTTAAATAATATATATTGTATGCGATTATTATAGATTAACTAATAATTCAAATAAAAGTGAAATCAGTGTGATACAAGATCAATTGAATACATATTACGTAAGGATAAAATTTATTTGAAATACTACATAAATATTCAACTTCAACCTCTAGTATTTCCCCATAAATGATCTAATAATGTATTACGAAGTGCAAAATGAACATCTTTGTCCTTAATAATTCTATGTCGAGCTACAAATTCTTGAAATCGTTTATTTCCATCTATTGCCATTTCTACCGTTGGAGGAGGACCTTCAAAATCATCTTTAATTTTAGCAACATCTCATATTTTATATTCGTACCTTTCAATTTTAGCAACATCTAATATTTTATATTTGTACGATTCATTTTTTGAGATGATTATATATTTTTGTACAATTATAATTTATAAAAGAATTAACTTACAATTTTACATAAAAATAATACATGAATGAAAATTAATTTATCAAAATTATACGTCAAAGTTAATATGTAAAATTAATATTATAAAAATATTACATAAATATAATTAGGGATATATAAAAAGATAAATTAAAAAATTAAATAATAAAATATGCATAATGAGGGAAATAAATAGTGTCCCCATATTTGATCGAACGCCAGTCATGTTCATTTTGAGGAACAAATGGAAAAGGGTTGGAGATGGCCTAGTTCCTCTCTTAAATCCATGCACTCATACACGGGACAACGACTATTACATTCTGTCAACGTGTGCAAGAGTGGGAGTAATTATGTTCAAGATCCATCATTCTTTAATGTTTATCTCACTATCATTTTCCAAAATGTATCAGTTGTTGATGAGAAAGTCTCTAATCCAAAACATAGCATAAACTAAATAACAACTCAAATATTGAAAAAGTAGTAACCTAAGTTGATTAAACTTCTTCAGATACGTCCACAGCATTGTTTCAAGTGTTAGGCTCTCTGTCGTATGATAACTATGCCACAGGTTAGACTACGTTATTAATGATTATGATCGATAACATATCATCTAAGTTTTAAAAAAAGTTTTAAAGAAAGAAAAAGCATCGAATAGAGAGATTTTTTCGCAAAATAGGTGTTACGTGAAGGGAATGCGTTTGATTTAAGTCTATTTCAAATTTTAAACTTTTTAGTTTTTTCTCAATTAAAAAGGAGTCAATGATCAAAAGGATATTCAGACTTTAAAATTATCAAAAACTTATATACAAAAATCAAGATTAAGAGGATGTTAGTAGTCAAGGAATTGAAGAAGAGTCTCAAACTCTCGATTGCTATCGTGGAGTCAGAGTTGAGGATGCCCATTAATTTATTGAAATGATTATTGAAGAAGGTTGTGACTGAAAATATTTATATATTTTTATTTGTGGAGTAATAAGTTACAATTTGAAGTTTTTGATTTGAAAGGTGAGATTTACAAAAAAAAAAAAATTAATTAAGTTGACAAGTTATATACTAAACTAAAACTGATTTAAAAAAATAAAAAATAAAATAAATCAATTTGCTATTTAATTATTTTGAATTCAAATAAGTAAAACAAAAAGGAGTAAAAACTAAATATGAGTTTCGAACCCACATCATCAGCCCATAAAGGGAAGAAACTAAAGCACTCTACTCAACCATTCCTCCGGTCAAGCTTTTGTATTCGGGGCACACGTAAATTATTTAAAGGGTCCCAACTGTATCTACAAATATATTTAAAATATATATACATAATTTCTGCCGAAACTAATGGGGTCCCGTGACCCCTCAAGAGGCAAGGTAGATCCGCCTCTAAGTCCAACACACTATTAGTGTCCGGTTCGAGTCTCTCGACGCCATTCTATTTTTGTCCTGCCTCAATGTTCCTTTCTTAATGGCAATGCCGATAGAGTGTCTAATTTTCCAAGTAAATTCCAAGAAAATCACAAAAGAAAACCCGTGATATTTTCCAACAATGGCGGCTGCATTCGCCACAGTGGTGAGTGTATGGGTAAGAATATGGCCCTATGTTAATTACGAAACTAGTTCTATCCTTAACATTCTACAACCGATAAGTGGTAGGACCACCCTAAATAAAGGACAATCGATTACCATATGGTCTAAATAAACAGGGTTACAACTCTTCTACACTTCAGAGGCGAAACCTCGACAAAGCCACGACCATCTATCGCTAGCACACGAGATTCAAAACTATAAATATCATGAAAGAGAGTCTTAAAAAGGGGGCTTCTTCTTCGACACTATTCATGAGAGAGAAATACACTGCAGTATTCATATTATGGGGAAATGAAACACCATTGTGAGGCTCTGAACCTCTTCAAGGAGAGGCATACCATATCACTACAATCAATAAAGTCTCCTTATATATTTCCTTCTAATTCTCCGTGTTCATTCATTATGTCTTTCGCTTGGTCTAATGATTTATTATGATCTATTATGATTTACCCTCATTTATTTTTATTGTTTTATGCTTGTTAAGTATACCGATAACTTTTGAGCGAAACAAGTTGGCGCCGTCTGTGGGGATTTCATAGCAAGATCGCATAGTTCCTCCCTAGACCTGAGCGAAAAAGCGCCCACGAAAGCAAACAATCTAGTCCAAACGAGTCGAAAGAAAGAAAGAAGAAGCCCCTCCTAAGGGAGGATCTAAGCGAAACATCTCCCACATCCCTGACACGAGATCCGGCCGGAAAATGGCACAGAAATATCTCGAAACTGGGAATCACCTCAGGACGACCAACATACCCTGAGTAGGAAACAATGTATAACCTATACACGAACTTGAATTAATATTGAGACTTGACACCCAATACCCCTGGCATGGGGCCGATCAAATTTAACAAGTTCAACTTCAGTTGAACTGGGACTCAGTCCAAGCGCCTTCGCCACTTAATTCGATGGGTTCGACCTCGCTCGATCTACAAGGCCAAGGGCCTTCACCATCAAATTCAACAAGTTCAACATCAATTGAACTGGGACTCAAGCCAAGCTCCTTCGCCACTTGATTCGATGGGTTCGACCTCACTCGAACTACAAGGCCAAGGGCATTTGCCATCAATCCAACAAGTTCAATTACAATTGAACTGGGACTCAGGCTAAGCGCCTTCGACATTAAAGTCAACGAGTTCGACCTCTCTCGAACTACAAGGCCAAGGACCTTCGCCATAAAATTCAACAAGTTCAACTTCAATTGAACTGGGACTCAGGATAATCGCCTCTGACAATAAAGTTAACAAGTTCGACCACGCTTGAACAATAAGGCCAAGGGCCTTCACCATCAAATTCAACAAGTTCAACTTCAGTTGAATTGGGACTCAGGCCAAGCGCCTTCACCACTTGATTCGATGGGTTCGACCTCGCTCAAACTACAAGGACAAGGGCCTTCGCCATCAATCCAACAAGTTCAATTTTAGTGAACTAGGACTCATGCTAAGCGCCTTCGACATTAAAGCCAACAAGTTCGACCTCGCTCGAACTACAAGGCCAAGGGCCTTCGCCATCAAATTCAACAAGTTCAACTTCAGTTGAACTGGGGCTCAGGCTAAGCGCTTTCGACATTAAAGTCGAAAAGTTCGACCTCGCTCGAACTACAAGGCCAAGGGCCTTCTCAATCAAATTCAACAAGTTCAACTTCAGTTGAATTGGGACTCAGGCCTAGCGCATTCGACATTAAAGTCAACAAGTTCGACCTTGCTCGAACTACAAGGGCAAGGGCCTTTTCCATCAAATTCAATAAGTTCAACTTAAGTTGAACTGGGACTCAGGCTAAGTGCCTTCGACATGAAAGCCAACAAGTTTGACCTCGTTCAAACTATAAGGCCAATGGCCTTTGCCATCAAATTTAACAAGTTCAACTTCTGTTGACTGGGACTTAGGCCAAGCGCCTTTGCCACTTGATTCGATGGGTTCAACCTCGCTCAAACTACATGGCCAAGCGCCTTCGCCATCAAATTTAACACGTTCAAATTCAGTTGAACAGGGACTCAGGCCAAGCTCCTTCACCACTTGATTCGATGGATTTGACCTCGCTCGAACTACAAGGCCAAGGGCCTTCCCCATCAAATATAACAAGTTCAACTTCAGTTGAACTGGGACTCAGACAAAGCGCCTTCGCCACTTGATTCGATGGTTCGGCCTCTCTTGAACTACAAGGCCAAAGTCCTTCGCCATCAAATTCAACAAGTTCAACTTCAGTTGAACCGGGACTCAGGCCAAACACCTTCGCCACTTGATTCGATGGGTTTGACCTTGCTCAAACTATAAGGACAAGGGCATTCGCCATCAATCCAACAAGTTCAATTTCAGTTGAACTACGACTCAGGCTAAGCGCCTTCAACATTAAAGTCAACGAGTTCGACCTCGCTCGAACTACAAGGCCAAGGGCCTTCGCCATCAAATTCAACAAGTTAAACTTTAGTCGAACTGGGACTCAGGCCAAGCGCCTCCGCCACTCGATTCAATGGGTTCGACCTTGCTCAAGCTACAAGGCCAAGGGACTCTGCCATCAAATTTAACAAGATTCAACTTCAGTTGAACTGGGACTCAGGCCAACTTGCCTTCGCCATTTAATTCAACGAGTTCGACCTCATCGAACTATCAGGCTAGGCGCCTCCGTCGTTACACTCAAAAAGTCCAACCTCTAACGAATCTAGGCACAGGCTAAGCATCCTCTCCAGACAAGTAAGTTCTCATTTAAGCTAAAATTTGGGCCACGTGCTGTTACCTCCAAGCTAAAGTTTGGCCCCGGTCAAACGTCAAGGCCGCCTCTTTTACCATCAAAGCCGCTAGTTTGACCGCGTCCGAGCTGGGACTAAGGCTCAGTGCAACTATCCCCAAATAATGGTTCCAAATTGCTCACACCGAATTAGAGGAGCAAAATCGTTAACGACCAAAAACTAATACGCCGAACCCAATTGAGCCCGAAGGCGGGTCATCTCTTTGAACACGTGCAAAAGAAAGTTTAATAGGGAAAAAGAGAAGGTACAAAAACAAGAACAAGACAAGTAACAGAAAAGAGAATTTATTTATTTACAAATTCGAATGCGGGCCAACCCCGCTTACATCCGGCCAAGGCTGGCTAACAAAAAAAAATAAGAAAAAGAACAAAACAAGAAGCACCTGAACGCCAAACGGCGAACAAAGCAAAGAAAAATCAATAACAAATTTTCTTTTTTACTCGGCACCATCTGCACCACCATCCCCACCACCATTAGCCTCCGGCGACGCCGCATCAAAACCACAGTCGGCACAGGCCTCACGAGATTTCTGACAAGCCACCTCGAAAGTGGCTTCGATCATGGTACTGGTCTCCCACAAGTTCTTATAGATATCACATTGGGCCTCGGCATAGACCCAAAGGTCACGAGCCTGGCTGGAAGCAAGAGCTTGGCCCTGTAGTTGCCGATTCTCTCCTTCTAAGGTTGTGACCTGATCCACCATAACTTGGGCTCTTGATCGAGAATGCCGATCCGCTCCTCGAGCCCTACTTCCCTATCGACCACCGTAGCCCTCTCCGACCCACGCTGAGACTTGTGTACGCGGATTTCCTCCTCCAACCCTGTGACCCTCGAAGAGGCAGCACTAGCCTGAAGTTTCAAAGCCTCAACTTCACCCTCTAGTGCTGCCACTCTCTCGCTCCATGCCGCAATGTCCTCCGCAACCTTAATATGGATTTGCTACGCCTTCGACTCCACTTCCCTCAACTTGCCTTGCAAGTGCTCACACTCAGCTGCGACCTTCATTCCTGCCTAGAGCTCCTCGTCATTCGATGGAGCTACTCCTCGAGAATAATTTTGCTGTCAAGTGTTGGCTGCAGTTGCTGTCCTCTCCTTGCCAGTTCCTCTCCCAGAGCCCGGTGGCTGGGGTCATTCCTCAAACTCTCACGCATCTCTCGACACCGATCACAGTAGCAATGATACTTCCGCAGCGTCAGCAGAAAGATCCTTGAGCTAACGTTGGCTCGACGGATGCTCTCCACCTCCATCAAATAGGTCTACAAAACAAAGAAAACAATTAAATTAAAGAACGAGCTAAGGCTAAGAAGAAACAAACCAAAGGCGTAATACATACCCTCAGGCCCATCACGTCCACTTCATTTATCACCTCGACGTCCTTTACATCCCTCAGCGATGCGTTTTCGATCTACAAGAACAACATCTCAAACTGCGTCACCAAGCTATTCCCTTGAAGCAGTAAATTCAACTCTGTGGGAACCTCGATGAAGCGAGCCCGCCCCTCCGCGCGCACTGTTGAATTGGTGAAACCTTCTTGAAACATACAGACGTCGTCAGGATCTAGGTAGGATTTGGACTCATACTCGCCTTCTACCACATTAATTCCCCTTTTTGTCACCAACGAGGTATAACCACCCGCGCTAGCTGCCGAAGGAGCACTTGATTCAACAACTGCAGCCGCTGAGGAACGACCTTCCGGCTCAACGACTGAAACAACCAACTGAGTCGGCGAAGCGACAACACCATCTTGGCCTAAGTCAACCAGGGCAACCACCACTGTTCGCCCACCCTCAATGACAGACACCACATTTCTCTCTGAATCCGATGGGGAAGAATCCAAATTAATTACCGTGGGAGGAGCTGGTGCGAATGCCATCCTTTGCCTTTGCACTGGCCTATCTTCTTCCTCATTCGACGTCGACTCCACTAGAGGGCAAACATCCCCCGACATCCCTTCATCTAAAAGAATAGCCCATGACAGAGAAAGGGCCGCTGATGACTTAACCGACACTGCCCTTAGCACTGGGTGAGGCATCGGTGATGCACAAGATGAGCAATCATGTCCGGCTGGTGCAAAGCCAACTGAGGAGCCCTAACGCGACGTGCCCTCCTTGGCCATAACAAGAAATCAAAGTAAGAAGATGGAATCAAAACAGAACGAAAGAGAAGAAGAAAACAATACTTACCCTGTCACAGGACGGCGACCATGCCTCTCCATAAAGACGTCCATGTTTGAATCCCCACCGTATGAAGGAGGAAGGTATCAACCTACCCACTTATCCCAGCCAACGGAGGCGACGACAACTTTCAAATACAAAAATAATGACATGCGTCAACGCCTATGAATATTATAAGAAAAGAGAGCTAAAAAGGGGTATCTTATGGTCGGGAGTTTACGTGAAAAATTCCAAACTTCTGGGAACCCAGTTCAGTCCACCACCAGATGCTTGGTTCTAATATAAAAGAAATTCTCAAAGGGGCGACGATCGATCTCGTCATCTAATTCTGCGGACAAACCCCTCGACCCACGAGGGCGTGCATAGATCATGGTACTACAGACTTTCCGGGGAGCGTAGAGGCTAAGCACATGCTGCAGTATGACCTCCCTACCAGCCAGCTCCACATACTTAATGAACATCGTCAGAAAATTGTATAGAGAAGGAGAGAGCTGGGCTGGGCACACCCCGTAGTAGTGACATAAGTCGATTACCAGCATTGAAAGCGGGAGCGTGAATCCCACCACCAGCATTGGACGGTCGACCTGGACTCTATCCCCCTGTTAGCGGGGATAATATCGGCATAGCTTGGAAGACCCCACTGCTATCGCATTTGGAAAATCCCAACTTCCCTAATAATAGAGCTTCATCCACCGGCTACGCTCCGCCATCAACAGTAAAATCGACCACCGGACCTCTAGGCAGAGATACGATCTGATCAACTGATGGAACTTCATCACTTTCTACTGGTTCTAACCTGCCCGTCGCCGGAGCTGGGTTATTGACCACTGTAAGGTCTATCGTAAGATCATTACGAGAAAGATATCCTGCCATTGATAACTCACAATTGAAGAAAAGGTGGGATTTTGATAAGAAAAATGAAGCTTTTAACAAAACAGAACGGAGATGAAGACAGAAGAGCATATAAAGAGTTTTTCTTTGAAATTCCTCAGTTGATCAACAAAAGAATGAAGTGTAAATGCCCAACCCCCTCTATTTATAAAGAAAAAAACCAGCCCTCACGAAACCCAATGACCATCATTAAATACATGACTAGCCGTAAAATGGTCCAGTTTCACAAAAACGTGCGTCATTATGATAGACTCCACGAGGCGACATTTCAGTTATCAATCGGCGACCACCCCCGAAATGG
Source organism: Nicotiana benthamiana (assembly GCA_034376525.1). Taxonomy (NCBI): domain Eukaryota; kingdom Viridiplantae; phylum Streptophyta; class Magnoliopsida; order Solanales; family Solanaceae; genus Nicotiana; species Nicotiana benthamiana. Next base: position 54,029,465 of record CM067338.1, read on the forward strand.
TCATAACGACCCGCGAATGCCGGGATGGTGCTATATGCGGTTTCATAATTCCAAATGCCGCCAAGTGTATAGGAAGCACGCCTTCACTCCTCTTAGCCACGCCACGTATAGTGCGTCCGCTGGAGCCGATGGGTTACAGTGTTGATACCCAATTTTTCTCTATATATTTAATACTCAATATATTCAAAAACATAGCATATATAAGCATCCATTAAGGTTTTATTATTTTTCCCATTATTTTTTATACATTTTAAAATCAATTTATGACTTATTTTGGCACTATAAAATTCAATAATTATTCGCAAAACTTGCTATTTTGGCAAAAATTTATTTTATTCTCTCATTTACACAAAAATATAATTTACATGATTTTAAAATAATTTTACAAGCTCATTTGGCATTTCTAAACTAAAATTGTACGAAATTACAATTTTAGCCTATTTCTCGATTTAATAGTATTTTTAACCATAAAATCAATTATAATATTTTTAATTTACTACTTATGATTTGTTTATTAACTCAGTATTTTTAATTAGATTTTTAAACATCATTTGCCAATTTATAAAATTCAAATTAGGGGGAAATTGGTTATTTATGTTATAGCCCTTTTGTTTTAATTATAGCCTTGATTCCCAACCCCAATTACACTACCCAATTAATTAAAAGGCCCGGCCCACACCCCACTAATATAACCCGCCCCGTTCCCTCTTTTAAATCGTGGCCGTTGATCATTTAGATCAATGGCCCACGATAACCTTTCCTTAATTAAACCCCAATACACCCCTAACCCTAATCACTTTACACATTCAGCCGCCCTTGTATCCCCCTCATCTCTCAAACAATCCCAAGCCCCCTGAAACCCTAACCGCCTCCGCTCACTTTCTAACCTCTTTTCATCGGGGACTATGACTTTCCAGGCTTCATGCTACCTGTACTCACCCCTAAATCCCTTCTATGATACTTTTGTTCGAGGATTGAAACCCTATTGTGAAGACCACTGTCTCAGAGGTCCACCAATTTGAGTTTCTACGACCATGTCCGGTCTCTCTCCGGCGAGCCTTAAGGTTGTGAGTCCATTGTCGACTCGAAGCTAGCCAGTTCCAGGCTTTCTCGTTCTCTAGGGTTCGCTCTGAAACCCTAAGTCACCAAGGTTCTTCTGTGTTTCTCTTTACGATCTACCTTAGATCTATTTGATTTTCTAAAGATTCAAAGTGCTTTCTACATTTTTACCGATTTCTATCTTCAAATTGTTCATCTCCCTAAATTAGGGTTTCTCCTATTTTCTTTTTTTACTACTCTACTATGATTTCTTTGCTTTTGCTATGACTTTTCGGATGTTTACATGTGATTCCATGCAATTTTTCACCTAGGGTTTCTCCAATTTTTCTTTCTATAACTCCTCTACTGTGATTTCCTTATCCTTGCTATGGCTTTCGAATATTTTCCTTTACCTAAGGTTTTTGGTAACTCTACTGTATTTTGCATTGTTTGTGTCCTCTCCGAGTTTGTTTACCTGAGTATCCTTTTGTTTTCTTCTTTACACTGTGAAACGTTGGGGAACCCTAGACATTGGGGTTTTCGTCTTTGTGTGTATTGTTTGCCTGATTCTAAAAACCTAACTGCTTAAACGCTTTATGCTACTGACTTCTGCAAGAATTTCTAATTGCATCTCATGCTTGTCTGCTTCTGCTCTCTGATTACACGCCCTTTCCATTATTTCAACCTTGCATGTCTTTGTGCATCTTTTATTGTCAGCCTTTCCCTTCTCGAAATAACCTTAATTTTGGGAAACTGATTTGTATGAACTTATTTCACTTAAATTTGGACTTGCTTTCTGACTAAATTCAGTATCAATGTTTATCCCAGTTTCCTTGATTCTTTGAATAATTGACGATTTTACTTTCCTTATTTGTTTAAACCGTGTGTATTTCGAAAAATCTTAAATGTATTTGCCCCTTATTTCTACAACCCATTCTTGATTTTCTTTCCATATGTGGAACTCTGTTTATTTACGCTAAGTCCGACTCCCTTAATTAAAGGGAATTCTTTCCTTAATTGATTTTGATTGATACTAATTTATTTCCTGCCTTAGTTGCTACTTGTTTTCAGACTATAAAAAACCCCTTCATCTTCACTTCAAACACACGAACAATAGAAGTTCACACTCAAAATTCTCTCTTGTCCTCTATGCTTTTCTCTATTACTTGTTCTGCTACTCGAGTTTAGCCGGCTGAAAGCCAAGGCTAAACTATAAGGTTCCATTTGCCCAATTTTCTTTATCATTTGACGTTGCAAACTGGTAGGTCTATGGTTTAATACCATATGCAAAATTACATGCTTAATTGTTTCTTTTCACATGTCTGTTCATGTTCATTATGCAATTAAAGCATCAGCATGTATATCCCTACCCCTATATCCCTATATTTTAATACTGTACGCTTGTATCAATGCTTTCATGTATTTCCCTCTCCCCAAATCCCTTTAGTCTACTTTTGTTTGACTTTGTTTCTGTTTTGTGCAAATACTTTCATGTTTTTATCCCTTTCCCTGACCCCATTTGTATGTGAGTATTGTATTGGACTGGAGTGGTACTCTATTGCCACCTTTAGTTTAGAAACAGGTTGTTCTAAACCTCTAGTCAAATCAGTCCCATTCCCTTACCCCCGTTTATGTGTTGAGCTTGACTCAGGTCTGTTGATGTCCTAATCAACATACATGCCTAAGTCTGACTTTATTTAAAGTCTGCTTTTATTTATTTAAGCCATGTAAAAGGTTAGGGGTGTGCCAACCTTGTTCATGGCTAGGTATGACAACCTTTTGCATTGGTCTCCCTATAATCCCTCACTTTACACTTACTCTTAGTTCTTTAATTCCTACTCCCCTCTAGTAAGCCATGCTTAGGGACCCTTGAGTTCTTTCTGAACTTGGATACGTAAGGCTGGTAATTCCACACGTTGCACTACTCTAATCATTATTTTAGGGTGTAAGCATTGCCTGGGCTTCCTGAATCCCTTGGAACTTTGAAACACTCTAAGAGAAAGCCTTGGAAGCTGGAGCCTGGATTTGGTAAAATACATATATTGGACATTAAGGTTACTTTGAGATTCCTCGGGTCTGTTTTATCTTTGATGTACTTATTCCTTTAGTCTTTTCTCTCCCTTTATGTAACAGGCTTTGTAAAAAGATTTTGGAGATATAGTGAAAGGGGTGTGGGAGGGGTTTATATTTTTTCTAATAATAATAGAAATCATTCCTATAGGATTTCAACATTGCATCTCATCTAGCAAACCATGCCTATAGGATTTTCTGTTTTAGAAATTATGCCTATAGGAGTTCAATATTTGCATCTCATCTAGCAAACCATGCCTATAGGGTTTTTGTGTTAGAAATCATGCCTATGGGAGTTAAATATTTCATCTCATCTAGAAGCCATGTCTATGGGACTTCAATATCGCAAATCACTTACAAATCATGCCTATAGGATTTTAACATTGTATCTAGAAATCCTGCCGATAAGTCTTCAACATTCCTTAATAAAGTGCATATATAAATCATATCTATAGGGACTGTATAAAAAAACGCTAGGCAAATAGTAGGTCCGTTGAACGCTTAAAAGTAACAACAAATCAATTTGTAAACGTCATGCCTATAGGGTTTAAACTCGCATAATTTGTTAGATGCCTTCAATAAAAGAATTTGTCCAATGCTGCCTATTTTTAAATCTGATCAAATCTGCCTTCTATGCTATTTTGAATCTATAAGAATCTTTTTATTTCCAAACCTGCATTATTCTGAAATCAACCTCTCTTTTCCTGCATAGTTCGTACTTCAATACTTTTCTTGCACCCTTTTACTTAAAGCAGTTCGGTTATTTTATAAGCCATTTCTGAATTTTTGCAAATCCCAAATTCTTGTTTCAAATCATCTCTTTCTAAAATTACTAGTTTTCAAATATACTTTAATTTACAACAAACCGGATCCGGGGGGCTCAAAGCAGACTTATTATCCAGCTTATGTGTTAAACTAATTTATCCAAATCAATTTTAAACTCAAGACCAAATCAGTAGTTGCAAGTCATGCTAAACTAATTGCTGTTGTGATTTGCGGGGTTTCGTATGAGCCTTCGAATGTATGATTTGTATACTTTATGTGCTATTTGTTTTGGTTGATGCCTTAACATTTTTACCTTTTGAAACTCCATATATGTCTTATCCTTCTTCCCCCTTTTAGGATTAGAAGTCCTAATACCTCGGGACTAATAGGTTGGGATGGGTATTAGCATGCAATATGTAAACGAGACAAACACGTTTAAATACCTTAACATGATGGGAAGGATAGAATGTGGAGATGATAACAATGCGATAATATCATAAAGCGACCCCTCTTTGGGAATATGTGCGGGATATTGTATCGAATGATCCATATTATAGTTAAACCTAGGACCCCCATTTACTTTTATTTTTGTTTAAACATTTTCTCTAAAATTTCCCTTTTACTTGTGCTATTCTTCTCTTAATATTGTGCACTAGCTCATATTTTTTATATGCACTTTTTGCCTGTCCATTTCTATTCTTCTTCAAGTCACGTCTAAGCAAGGCCGAACCATACTAGTGGATCTTGAGGGGTGCCTAACACCTTCCCCTCGAGATAATTTCAAGCCCTTACGCGAACTCTGGTTTTCATTCAAAATCTTCTTAAAAGTGTCCTAACGCACTATAATCATTAGGTGGTGACTCTTCAAACTCCGTAACCCAATTACCAAAAGGGAAAAAGAGCTGTTTTGCCTATTATGCGTAAACCCGATTTTGCCTTTCTTGGGGGTGGGGGGGAGAAGAGGGCGTCGACAGCATGGCGACTCTGCTGGGGATTTCCTTTAAGGATTTTACCGTTAGTTGCTTTTGTGACTTTACTTTCTTACTTTAGTCGCATTTATTTCCCATTTTGATTATTCCATCACAATTTTTAACTTGACTCTTCATGTTTTCTCTTTCCTTTAACTACTTTCTTTACCGCTTTGTTATTTCAATGCTGTTTTAATTTCGAGCAATCATTGTAATCATTTATCTTATGAACGTGAAAATACATGTAACTTGTTTCATTATTGTAATTGCATTTCTCAACATCATGTTTCACTTGTGCCAAAACAAGTCCTATAGCAACGTTTACAATGAGTGGTTGCGCCCTTCCAATATTATAAACCCCCTAATTGTGGCAAAGGCAATTTTGCGGTAAAACCAGTCGATCAACGGTGTAGTCGATGGTTCCGTGCCTTTCCCTCTTGAGTTGTCCGCTCAAGGATACCTTGTCTAGCACTTCAAAAATAGAAACCTTACTCTATTGAACTGTTCATGCATCATGGTCAACCCTAGCTGAGTCAGTTATGTTATCTGCATAATGACTCATTAAGATAGCCTAAACCTAAGTCCATCGGGTTTCCTAAAACCCAAACGGACACATTCACGTTATGTGCATTAATTTGGAGAACTAAATGCCTTTTGCTAATGATTGATTAAATAGTCGAGTCTGGTGAGGTGAAAGGCCTAACACTTTATTTTGCAGAAATGAGGCACGAGGTCCCCAGATTCGGTATGGTATCCAACATCCACTCAAGGTTTCTAAGCTGGTGCGAGGATCTTCATAGCAGTGATCGTATACCAAGTATACAACACCCAACCTTCTCACTACCTATCACCTATTACCCCTCAAAACTTCCCCCGAACTAGACCAAACTTTGACCTCAAACCTCCTAGACAATACACTGCCATAACTGAGCCGATTGACCAGCTAGATGAGAAACTCAAAGTGGCAGGTTACGTTACCCCTATCCTATTCGTAACTCCAGAAAACCCTCACCAATGGATCAACCCAAACAAGACTTGCGCATACCATTCCGGGATGAAGGGCCATACCATTGATGAGTGTGGCTCGTTAAAAGACAAGATTCAGAATCTGATTGACAACAAGATCATTATAGCAAAGGAGCCTGCTCCTAATGTCTGCAACAGCCCTCTGCCTGACCATAAGGGTCGAGGGATCCACATGATTGAGATCAAAGATGATTGGGACCCCAAGGGGTCAATTGCTTTGATAGCTGAAGGAGATGAGCCTAAGAAGCCAATGGTTACGCATAATCCCATTGAGATTAAACCTTCTGAGGGCGACGTGGTAATAGCATCCATGCCACTCGAGTTTGAAGTACCTTCTGCAAAGGCGCCAAAACCAATTGAGGTTGAGTTTGGAGTTCCAAAACCACCTCCAACGCTTTAAGTTACTGTGTTGTCCCCCAAGGGACCTATTCCGGTCTCCATGATAGACATGACCTCGTTCCAAACAAATGCTAAGCCTTGGGATTACACCGCTGAGGCTAGAAAGAAAGGAAAGATGTATATAGGAGAAGCAACTGCCGCATAAGGCATGACTAGGATAGGGATGGTATTCATCCCGAAACATTTGGCTGAGTCAAGCAAGTTGGCTTCTGGGCTAGCTGTTGAAACTGGACCAGATGACCTCTGGATAAAAGAGCAGGCCAAAGAGTACTCGGTCATTGAGCAGCTGAACAAGACACCAGCGCAGAATTCTATTATGGCCCTCCTACAAAGCTCTGAGGCACATAAAAAGGTATTGATCTAAATACTAAGTGAAGCTTATTTTCCCAGCAACATAATATGAGGCGAAATGGCAAACATGGTGGGACAGGTACTGGAAAGCCATAAGATCACCTTCCACAAAGATGAATTGCCACCGGAAGGGCTTGGTACAACAAAGCATTGCATATCACTGCACAATGCGAGGATCACTTTATCAATAGGATTCTAGTCGATGGGGGATCCAGCCTCAACATTTGTCCATTGGTGTCTCTCAGGACACTGGGCAAAGGATTGCACGAGATCAAAGACGGAGTTATCAATGTTAAAGCTTTTGATGGATCTCAGAGGCCCATAATCGGAGAGATTAGTTTGTGCCTACAGATGGGGCCCACGTGTTCGACGTCGAGCTCCAAGTCATTGAAGTACCACCGTCCTATAATTTACTGCTAGGACGACCCTGGATCCACGCCACTAGGGCTGTGGCATCAACATTGCATCAAGCTGTGAAATTTGTTTGGAATCATCAAGAAGTAATTATTCATGGCTACGATAGCAACCCCATATACAGCCGCCAGGCTATCCCGATGATCGGAGGAAAACGGAGAATCAGTGGAGAAACATATCATCACATCGAGCGAGTCAATGCCATAGACGAGGATAAGTGGTGGGATAGAATAATTGATAGCATTCTGAAATGGAGCGGATGCAAGCCCGGAAATGGGCTTGGCAAGAAACTCCAAGGTATCACCAAGCCCATCCAGTTGAAGAAGCATGGAACCACTTTCGCCTAGGTTATAAATACACTTGGGAGGGGTTCCAGCACTGAGCGCCACCATGGCACGGTCCCTACTATCCACTGGAGCACCCTCTACCCCAATTGGAGCAGACCTTTCAGCCTGCTGATGTCATGTCAGAGGAAGATGAGACGCTGGCAGCGATGAAGAACCTGTTTCTGGAGGATGATATGGATTGCTGTGTTACCTTCGAGGAGGAAGGGGAGGAAGGCCCTTACATTCAAGCTGTGAACCGGGGATAACACTTCACCAATTTGTCAATCAGGACCACCAGTGCCCGTAGAGCCTCGGGGTAGTAAGGCTAAATGACACATGTACCGAACTTTACTTTTAGTTGATTCTTACTTTTCAGCATTGTCTTTACTTTTGAAAAGAGCTCCGATGTTTTAGACAATAATGAATTTAATCAAAAGCATGTTCCAAGTTTATCCTTATATTACGCTCTCATTTATTTTTCTATATCATTTACTTTATTTTTACACATCATTACTATTACGTATCTTGATGATGAACCAATGACTGTAACGTGCAACGAGACAATGCAACAAGCGGACATAGATTCAGAAGAGGACGAAATACCAGAAGAGGTTGTTAGAGAAGTCGAGGATTTTGAGAATAGAACTAAGTCTAACTTGGACGAACCTGAGATCGTTAATCTGGGAGATGCAGAAAATATCAAGGAAACACGAATCAACGTACACTTGTCACCATCAGAAAAGGAAGAATACATAGGGTTTTTGAAAGGGTATGAGGACATATTTGCCTGGTCGTATGATGATATGACTGGCCTCAGCATGTCCATTATGGCTCACAAGTTACCGACAGATCCAATATGCCCGCCGGTCAAACAAAAACTCAGAAAATTCAAGCCAGACATGAGTTTGAAAATCAAGGAAGAAGTCATCAAACAAGTCAAAGCCAGGGTTCTCAGAGTGGTAGAGTATCCAACATGGTTAGCCAACGTTGTACCGGTGCCAAATAAGGACGGGAAGGTCAGAGTCTGTGTCGACTACCTGGATCTCAACCGGGCCAGTCCTAAAGACGACTTTCCTTTGCCAAATATACACATATTAATCGATAATTGTGCCAAACATGAGCTGCAATCGTTCATCGATTGTTTTGCGGGGTACCATCAGATATGGATGGACGAAGAGGATGCAGAGAAAACAACATTCATCATGCCGTGGGGAATGTATTGTGATAGAATGATGCCTTTCGGTTTGAAGAATGCTGGTGCTACCTATATGAGAGCCATGACCACAGTCTTTCATGATAAGATACACAAGGAGATCGAGGTATATGTAGACAACGTTGTCATTAAATCCAAAAAAAGCTGTAGATCACATGGAAGATTTGAGAAAATTCTTCAACAGACTGAGGAGATACAACTTGAAACTCAACCTCGCCAAGTGTGCATTCAGGGTCCCGGCTGGAAAGTTATTGGATTTCATTGTGAGTTACCGAGGAATAGATCTGGATCCGTTAAAGGCTAAAACCATTCAAGAGTTGCCACCTCTAAAGAACAAGAAAGAGGTATGAGTTTTCTGGGGAGGCTCAACTATATCAGCCGATTCATAGCTCAGCCCACTGTCATTTGTGAACCCATCCTCAAGATGCTAAAGAAAGATGCCGCCACTAAGTGGACTGATAATTGTCAAAAGGCTTTCAACATAATCAAGGAATACTTGTCAACATCGCCAGTTTTGGTTCCATCTGAGCCAGGGATACCTCTATTGCTTTATCTTGCAGTATTGAATGGGGCATTTGGTTGTGTTTTGGGAAAACATGACGAAACAGGAAGGAAGGAGCAGTCCATCTACTACCTCAGCAAGAAGTTTAACCCTTACGAGGCTCGGTATTCCTTATTAGATTGCACTTGTTGTGCTTTAACCTGGGAAGCTCAGAAATTAAGGCACTATTTCTGCGCTTACACCACTCAGCTCATATCCAGGATGGATCCATTGAAGTATATTTTCAAGAAGCCCATGCCTAATGGCAAGCTCGCCAAGTGGATGATTTTATTAAGTGAATTTGACGTCATTTATGTTACCTAGAAGGCGGTCAAAGGACAAGCCTTGGTAGATCACCTTGCCGAGAATCCTGTAGGAGGAGAATACGAACCCTTAAAGACGTATTTTCCTGATGAAGAGATAGCCTTCATAGGAGAAGATATTGCAGAATCCTATGACAGTTGGAGGATGTCTTTTGATGGAGCCGCAAACTTCAAGGGAGTGGGTATAGGAACGGTTTTGGTATAAGAAATTGGTCAAAATTACCCGGTGTCTGCCAAGCTCAGATTCCCCTGCACCAACAATATGGCAGAGTACAAAGCCTGCATCTTAGGACTCAAGCTGGCAATTGACATGAATATTCATGAACTAATAGTTATCGGAGATTCAGACCTACTCATACATATGGTTTGAGAAGAATGGGCAACAAAGAATTCCAAGATACTCCCCTATCTACACCATGTGCAGGAGTTGAGGAAAAGTTTCAGAAAGATGGAGTTCCATCATGTTCCCAGAATACATAACGAGTTCGCCGATGCATTAGCCACTTTATCATCCATGATCTAGCATCCAGATACAAACTATATTGATTCCATCCCGGTCAAGATTCACGACCAGCCAGCTTATTGTGCTCACGTCGAGGAAGAAGCCGACGGGAAACCTTGGTTCCATGATATCAGGAAATATTTGACAACAGGAGAGTACCCAGAGCTTTCCAATGATACTAAAAAAAAACACTTCAGAGATTTTCAGACGATTTCTTTCACAGTGGAGGAATCCTGTATAGAAGGACTCCTGATTTGGGATTATTAAGGTGTGTTGAAGAAAAAGAAGCAACCAGACTATTGGAGGAAGTGCACGCATGGACTTGTGGACAACATATGAATGGTTTCATTCTGGCAAAGAAGATACTTCGAGCAGGTTATTTTTGGATGACCATGGAGACGGACTGCATTCAGTACGTTCAAAAATGCCACCGATGTCATGTGCATGCAAATATGATAAAAGGTGCCTCAAAACGCGCTTACTGCGATAAGCTCACCATGGCCGTTCGTCGCTTGGGGTATAGATGTCATTGGATCCATTGAACCAGCCGCGGAAAATAAGCACAGGTTCATCCTAGTGGCAATTAATTACTTTTCAAATGGGTTGAAGCCGCATCTTACAAGGCAATCACCAAGAAAGTAGTAGCAGATTTCGTTCGAGATCGTATGGTTTGTTGATTCAGGGTTGTAGAATCAATCATCACCGACAACGGATCTAACCTCAACATCGACCTGATGAAAGCGATGTGTGAAACAATCAAGATTAGACACAAGAACTCTACGGCTTACAGACCTCAAATGAACGAAGCTGTAGATGCAGCCAATAAGAACATCAAGAAGATACTAAGAAAAATGATTGAAAAGCACAAGCAGTGGCATAACAAATTGTCGTTCGCTTTATTGGGATACCGTACTACGGTCCGCACATCAACCGAGGCCACCCCCTACATGCTGGTTTATGGTACAGAGGCGGTCATCCCCCCCCCCCCCCCCCGAGGTAGAAATTCCCTCCTTGAGGGTCATACAAGAAGCAGAATTAGATGATGCAGAATGGGTTAAGAGTCGCTACGAGCAGCTAGCCGAATAGACAGAAAGAGGATGAACGCTGTCTGTCACGGTCAATTATATCAAAACAGAATGTCCCGAGCCTTCAACAAGAGAGTTAGGCCAAGGAAGTTTACACTAGGGCAGCTGGTATTGAAGTAAATATTCCCACATCAAGATGAAGCCAAAGGGAAATTCTCTCCCAACTGGTAGGGTCCATACATTTTTCACCGAGTTCTAACTGGAGGAGCCCTTATTCTTGCAGAAATGGATGGAGAAATCTGGCGGAAGCCTATCAACTCAGACGCAGTGAAGAGATACTACATTTTATCACATGCTTTCTTTCAGGATGTAATTTGAACTACGCCTGACCTGATTCCTGTTTTAGAGGGGATACGTAGGGAGCCCTATGGGTTCGGCCACATTTTTATAAAAATTCCATTTTCCCCGCTATTGGAACTGGGGCAGAATTTTGAGGATGACCCTCATTATTTCGAAGTCAATTTTTCAGTCTCTTCATCAGCGCCGACCTAGTAAACTACCGGAATTGTCCCGCATTCAGTTGTTTAGTGCATCCACCAGCAGCGCCAACCCAGTAAACTGGGACAGAATTTTGAGAAGGACCCTCAAAATTCTGGAGCAAGCAAGGTCGCCGTGTCTTGAACCACATTGCAGTTTGTTGGTTCATCCAAAATAAAAACATTTATATATATATATATATATATATATATATATATATATATACGTACTTGTATTATATTTACTAAGTCATGCATAAGCATCACTTGCACCACCATCGTTTAGCAATTCTTCCCCCATGATACCCGATGCCAAAGGCTGGAGGATACGAACTAACCTCCCCCTAAAACACTCACGATTTTTTTGGTTGCAGGAACTCAAGCTACGGATCAAAGCACATTCGCTCTGCAGGATCGAAATCATCATAGGGTCACTATCAGAACTCAACATTCCCCAGCAGTCTTAATATCGGAAAACCATCAATCAGCTAAGGAAACTCACTACTATTCGCTCATTTACATTCCTGCATTGCATAAGGCTACTATCTGCCTTTCGAGACTAAGCTCTGTCTCCGCCTGCATTTTTTCATATGGTTATTCTCTGCCTTTCGAGGTTAAGCTCTATCTCTGCACTGCATAAGGCTATCGTCTGCCTTTTGAGACTAAGCTCTATCTCCATCTGCATTTTGCATAAGGCTACTCTCTGCCTTCCTAGGTTAAACTCTACCTCCACATTGCATAACGCTACTATCTGCCTTTCGAGACTAAGATCTGTCTCCATCTGCATTTTGCATAAGGCTAATCTCTGCCTTTCGAAGTTAAGCTCTACCTCCACATCGCATAAGGCTCTTATCTTCCTTTCGAGACTAAGCTCTGTCTCCCCCCTGCATAGCTGAAATATAGCCGCTTTATTTTTTGGCTGGCTGAAACATTTCCACCTGCATTTGAAATTCTCATCCGGTTGAAGTATCGCCATCTATTTTTAAATTCTCGCTCTGGCTGAAAGATCGCCACCTTTGCATTCATTTGGCTGAAAGATTGCCACCTTCTCATGGGCTGAAAGATCGCTAACCCGTTCAAAGGTGTCATAGTTCAAAGACACCATATGCATAGCCCAGGAACATCATTCCATAGCCTTTGAACCATTAGTTTTATGATTTTCATAGCCCAGGACATCATAGTCTGAGGACATCATCCTAATCATCCAAGGACAAAAATTCATGGTCCAACGTGAACTTGCATCACATATAAATTACACGATATATATATGCACATCATGCATTTATAGGTTTTCCGGCTGGCTCACGAGCGTCTCAGCAGGAGCAATCCCGCTCCAGTTCTCCGCATTTTGTCTAATTCCGCGTACTCCTCATGACCTATCCATCGCGTCCGTTTTTTTTGAATTCCCATCGGCATGTTCCGTCAATGGTTCCTGAACAACATATGGCTTGATACCTGCAAAACCAGGGATATGTAGGCAGTTTAGATACCAGAGCGCAGTCAATATCTTTTCACAATTGCCATCTCCGGTCAAAACTGGCCATCTTATCTTTACCCGACAACTCTTTCATCCTCCTCGGGTAAAGAGGGACAGCTGTTGATACCCAATTTTTTTCCTATATATTTTATACTCAAAATATTCTAAAAATAGCTTATATAAGCATCCATAAAGGTATTAGTATTTTGCCATTTTTTAAAGAATTGTTAAATCAATTTATGACTTATTTTTGCACTATAAAATCCAATAATTATTTCTAAAACTTGCTATTTTGGTAAAAAATTTATTTTATTCTCTCATTTACACAAAAAATAGAATTTACATGATTTTTATAACCTTATTTGGCATTTCTAAACTAAAATTGCACGAAATTGTAATTTTAGCATATTTCTCGATTTAATAGTATTTTTAACCATAAAATCTTTTATAACATTTTAAAATTAATACTTATTCTTTGTTTATTAACTCAGTATTTTTAATTGGATTTTTAAACATTATTTGCTAATTTATAAAATTCAAATTAGGGGAAATTGGTTATTTAAGTTATAGCGCTTTTGTTTAAATTATAGCCTTGATTCCCAACTCCAACTACACTACCCAATTTATTAAAAGACCCGACCCACACCCCACTAAAATAACCCGCCCCGTTCCCTCTTTTAAATCGTGGCAGTTGATCATATAGATCAACGACCCACGATAACCCTTCCTTAATTAAACCCCAATACACCCCTAACCCTAGTCAATTTACACATTTAGCTGCCCTTGTATCCCCGTCATCTCTCAAATGCTCCCAAGCCAATTGAAACCCTAGCTGCCTTCGGTCACTTTCAGACCTCTTTTTACCGGGGACTATGGCCTTTCAGGCTTCTTGCTACCTGTACTCACCCCTCAATCCCTTCTACAACCCTTTTTTTCGAGGATTGAAACCCTATTATGAAGACCACTATCTCAGAGTTCTACCGATTTGGGTTTCTACGACCATGTCCGATCTCTCTCCGACGAGCCTTAAGGTTGTGAGTTCGTTGTCGACTCGAAGCTAGCCAGTTCCAGGCTTTCTCGTTCTCTAGGGTTCTCTCTGAAACCCTAAATCACCAAGGTTCTTCTGTGTTTCTCTTTAGGATCTACCTTAGATCTATCTGATTTTCAAAAGATTCAAAGTGCTTTCTACATTTTTACTGATTTTTATCTTCAAACTGCTCATCTCCCTAAATTAGGGTTCTTCGATTTTCTTTTTTTGCTACTCTATTATGATTTCTTTGTTTTTTCTATGACTTTTCGGATGTTCACTTGTGATTCCATACGATTTTTCACCTAGGGTTTCTCCAATTTTTAATTCTAAAACTCCTCTACTGTGACTTCCTTATCCTTGCTATGGCTTTCGAATGTTTTCCTTTTACCAAGGTTTTCTGGTAACTCTACTGTATTTTGCCATATTTGTGTCCTCTATGAGTTTGTTTACCTTTTTATCCTTTTGTTTTCTTCTTTACACCGTGAAACGTTAGGGAACCCTAGACTTTGGGGTTTTCGTCTTTGTGTGTGTTGTTTGCCTGATTCTGAAAACGTAACTGCTTAAACGCTTCATGCTTATGACTTCTGCAAGAATTTCTAATTGCATCTCATGCTTGTGTGCTTCTGCTCTCTCATTACACGACCTTTCCATTCAACCTTGCATGTATTTGTGCATCTTTTATAATCAACCTTTCCCTTCTCGAAATAACCTTAATTTTGGGAAACTGATTTGTATGAACTTATTTCATTCTTTAATTTGGACGTGTTTTATGACTAAATTCAGTATCAATGTGTATCCAATTTCCTTGATTCTTTGAATAATTGACGCTTTTACTTGACTTATTTGTGTAAACCGTGTGTATTTCGAAAACCTTAAATGTATTTACCCCTTATTTCTACAACCCATTCTTGATTTCCTTTCCATATGTGAAACTCTGTTTATTTACTTTAAGTCCGACTCTCCTAATTAAAGGGAATTCTTTCCTTGATTGATTTTGATTGATACTAATTTATTTTCCTTCCTTAGTTGCTACTTGTTTTCATACTATAAAAAGCCCCCTTCATCTTCACTTCAAACACACAAACAATAGAAGTTCACACTAAAAATTCTCTCTTCTCCTCTCTGCTTTTCTCTGTTACTTGCTCTGCTATTGGAGTTTAGCCGGCTAAAAGCCAAGGCTAAACTATAAGGTTCCATTTGCTCTATTTGCTTTATCGTTTGAAGTTGCAAACTGGTAGGTCTATGGTTTAATACCATCTCCAAAACTACACGTTTAAATGTTTATTTTTACATGTCTGTTTACGTTAATTATGCAATTAAAGAATCAACATGTATATCCCTACCCATATATCCCTATATTTTAATATTGTACGCTTGTATGAATGCTTTCATGTATTTCCCTCTCCCCAAATCCCTTTAGTCTACTTCTGTTTGACTTTGTTTCTGTTTTGTGCAAATGCTTTCACGTTTTGATCCCTTTCCCTGACCCCCTTTGTATGTGAATATTGTTTTGGACTGGAGTGGTACTCTATTACCACCTTTAGTTCGGAACCAGGTTATTCTAATCCTCTACTCAAATCAGTCCCATTCCCTTACCCCCATTTATGTGTTGAGCTTGACTCAGGTCTGTTGATGCCATAATCATCATACAAGCCTAACTCTGACTTTATTTCAAGTCTTCTCTTATTTGTTTAAGCCGTGTAAAAGGTAAGGGGTGTGCCAGCCCTGTTCATGGCTAGGTATGACCACCTTTTGCATTGGTCTCCCTCTAATTTCTCACTTTACACTTACTCTTAGTTCTTTATGCCCGACCCCCCTCTGGTAAGCCATGCTTAGGGACCCTTGAGTTCCCTCTGAACTTGGATACCTAAGGCTGGTTATTCTACACCTTGCACTACTCTAATCATTATTTTAGGGTGTAATCATTGCCTGGGCTTCTTGAAAGTCCTTGAAACTTTGAAACACTGTAATAGAAAGCCTTGGTATCTGGAGCCTGGATTTGGTTGGTTTGAGCTTCCTCGGGTCTGTTTTAGCTTTGATGTACTTATTCCTTTAGTCTTTTCTCTCCCTTTATGTAACAAGCTTTGTAAAAAGAATTAGGGGATATAGTGAAAGGGGTGTGGGAGAAGTTTATATTTTTGCTAATCATAATAGAAATTATGCCTTTTGGATTTCAACATTGCATCTCATCTAGCAAACCATGCCTATAGGAGTTTTGTGTTAGAAATCATGCCTATATGAGTTCAATATTGCATCTCATCTAGCAAACCATGCCTATACGTTTTTTGTGTTAGAAATCATGCCTACAGGAGTTCAATATTGCATCTCATCTAGAAGCCATGTCTATAGGACTTCAATATCGCAAATCACTTAGTAAACATGCCTATAAGATCTTAACATTGCATCTAGAAATCCTGCCCATAAGTCATTATCATTCCGTAATCAAGTGCATATAGAAATCATGTCTATTGGGAATGTATAAAACAAATGCTAGGCAACCAGTAGGTCCCTTGAATGTTTAAAAGAAACAACAAATCAATCTGTAGATGTCATGCCTATTGGGTTTAAAGTCGCCTAATTTGTTAGATAGCTTCAATAAAAGAATTTGTCCAATACTGCTTATTTTGAAATCTGATCAAATTTGCCTTCTATGCTATCTAGAATCTATAAGAATCTTTTTAATCCAAACATGCATTTTTCTGAAATCAACCTCTCTTTTCCTGCATAGTCCGTATTTCAATACTTTTCTTGCACCATATTACATAAATCATTTCGGTTATTTTATAAGCCATTTCTGAATTTTGCAATTACCAAATTCTTGCTTCAAATCATCCCTTTCTGAAATTACTGTT
Source organism: Nicotiana benthamiana (assembly GCA_034376525.1). Classification (NCBI taxonomy): domain Eukaryota; kingdom Viridiplantae; phylum Streptophyta; class Magnoliopsida; order Solanales; family Solanaceae; genus Nicotiana; species Nicotiana benthamiana. Next base: position 54,046,321 of record CM067338.1, read on the forward strand.
TTTCAAAAATACTTTAAGTTTCAACAAACCGATCCAGGGGGCTCAAAGTAGGCTTATTATCCAACTTTATGTGTTAAAGTAATTTATCCGTTATCAGTTTTAAACTCAAGACCAAATCAGTAATTGCAAGACATACTAAACTAATTGCTGTTGTGATTTGCGGGGTTTAGTATGAGCCTTCGAATGTCTGATTTGTATACCCTTATGTGCTATTTGTTTTGGTTGACGCCTTAGCATTTTTACCTTTTGAAACTCCATATATGTCTTATCCTTCTTCCCCATTTTAAGATTAGAAGTCATAATACCTCGGGACTAATAGGTTGGGATGGGTATTAGCATGAAATAAGTAAACGAGACCAAACACGTTTAAATACCTTAACGGGATGGGAATGGTAAAATATGGAGATGATGACGATGCGACAATATCATAAAGCGACCCCTCTTTAGGAATATGTGTAGGATATTGTATCGAATGATATATATTATAGTTAAACCTAGGACCCCTCCCCCCTTTTACTTTTATTTTTGTTTAAATATTTTCTCTAAAATTTCGCTTTTACTTGTGCTATTCTTCTCTCAAAATCGTCCACTAGCTTGTATTCTTTATATTCACTTTTTGCCTGTCCATTTCTATGCTTCTTAAAGTCACATCTAAGCAAGGCCTGGAACCACACTAGTGGATCTTGAGGGGTGCCTAACACCTTCCCCTCGAGATAATTTGAAGCCCTTACCCGAACTCTGGTTTTCATTCAAAATCTTCTTAAAAGTGTCCTAATACACTATAATTATTAGGTGGCGACTCTTCAAACTCCGTAACCCAATTTCCAATAGGGAATAAGAGTTGTTTTGCCCATAATGTCGTAAATCCGATTTCACCTCTCTAAAGGGGGGGGGGGGGAGGGGGGGGGGGCGTCGACAACGTCCCCGACGAACGGAGGGATTCACTTTATGGGTCTGAACCTGACCCTATGTTAATTACGAAACTCGTCCTATCCTTAACAATCTATAAGCGATAAGCGGTACGACCACCCCGAGTAAAGGACAATCGATTACCCTATGGTCTAAATAAACAAGGTTATGACTCTTCCACACTTTAGAGACGAAACCTCGACAAGGCCACAACCATCTATTGCCAGCTTACGAGATTCACAACTATAGATATCATGAAAGAGAGTCTTAAAAAGGGGGACTTCTTCTTCGATACTATTCATGAGAGAGAAATACACTGCAGTATTCATATTATGGAGAAATGAAACACCATTGTAAGGCGCTGAACCTCTTCAAGGAGAGGCAAACCATATCTCTACAATCAATAAAGTCTCCTTATATATTTCCCTCTAATTCTCCGTGTTCATTCATTATGTCTTTCTCTTGGTCCAATGATTTATTATGATCTGCTATGATTTACCCCTATTTATTTTTATTGTTTTATGCTCGTTAAGTATACCGATAACTTTTGAGCAAAACAGTGAGTGGTTTTACATTTTTTCGATCGATTTTAGTAAGTCACTGGACGACTCAAGAACTCTCTCGTCTCTCCTTAGCTTTATGTTTTTAATTTCTCCACTGATTTTATGTTACAGTCAGATATCGGTGCACTTTCAGTTCCACAAGGTTTCGCTCCTCTCACAGTTGCAAACCCTGCTACATTTTCTTATACATTAACCTAGTGATGCATCCCTATCTTCATTATCTTCGTCAAGCTGCTTCTCTGGCTTGCTGCGTCTTGCAACTTCACTTAATCATTCTGCTCTGAGGAAAACCTGTCGTCTACCTAGTTTAGTTCGAGCCGTGGCGCTGGTCAATTTTTTTCCCCTTACCCAGTACTAATTAAGGTAGATTAGCAGAAACTTATTTCTGCCAATAAAATACTATAATGATCATTTATCATTACTTGTGTGACGCTAAAGATCTTTAACTCATGTGCCCTCAAATTATTTGCTTGATAATTTGCTTAAGATCTCGTTTTATCTCCTATCTACACTAAATTGATAGAGGCTGTCACCTGTGTGACAAGACTGACCTCTATTTACCCGACCACCGCAATAATATGAAAAAGAATACGCGAAAAAGCATTCCACTTATGCATGTGCAATAAACATTCAAAATAAGAATGTACACAAACATTCAAATAATAAGTTTATGCAAATAAAACTTTTGTTTATATTCAGAAAATAATAAATATTTGTGAACATCGGAAAAAAATAAATAAAACACCAACGACTATACAGGCCTACACAGTCCTTGAGATCTTGCACGAACAAAAATATGCATTTCTAAAAGTCGACTGAGTCAATAAATTACCTTTATGTAATGATTTATAGCTACACAAATTATATGTACTTCATTTTACATCACAAATTTAAAAAATATTTTCTTATTTCTTAAACTCCGTATCCAATTAAATGGATTCACATAAATTAAAAGGGAGAGAGTATCAATGTATTTGGCTTTAAAATTATTTAGGGTACTTGATGCTTTTTTTTTGGTCGAATCTACTCAGCATTGTAGGCTGATTTTCATATATACGTACTAAGTAAAATACAACAAGGGAGGGGGAGATAAACCTGCCTCCAAAATTATGGTACATGAACATCTGCTCATCAATATTTGACGACCAAAATATATCAGCTTGACTGTCACAAAGACTGTCACTAGATTAGTATTAAGTGATGTACCAACAAATGGTCTTTGCCCCTTTTTTTAACCAAACAATTTGAGAAGAGAGCCACAAACTTAGCTCCCATCAAGGATCTATGATATGACGTCATTATAAACCATAATTCATATTTGGAGGTGGATTTAATCTTATCCATAACTCCTCCACAATTAGCATCAGTGCATCCCTTCAGTCCTTGTCATCCCCTTATTGCAAAATGCAAAATCAGAAGTTCCTTTATGGAACCTCATTATTCTTATAACTGCTTTATGATGTGCTGGGTCAAGATTGATTTCATATTTGATTACAAGCCTATTGCTAAATATATATTAAGTCTAGCACTAAGGAACATATATAGAGCCATTAAAAGTAATCACACTAAGGAACATATATTATCTGACTTGAAGATTATTTGAGGCTATTACAAGATTAGAAAAGTCTACAAATCGTACGTTCGTGGACCTTTGGGCGAAACTTTAAATCATTCCACATAAAATTCTTCACATAGTTCTCTACTGAGGAAGCCAGTCTCTATATCCGCCAGCGAACAATAGCCAAAATTAGACAAATAGAGCTGATTCCACATAACATGTGAGAATGAACCGTCGTCGTCATTCACTTCATGTGGCGCATACCCCTTAGCATCAAGTCAACTGCTTTAACTTTAAGAACCCATTTGGTTCCAATAGATTTGTGTTCTTTTAGAAGACCAACTAGTTATTGAACTTGGTTGATTCTTTTAGACTTTTTTTTTGATAATATTATATAAACACTAAAGGTTGTTCATAGTACATAGGTTCTGAGAATGTAGCTTATCACAACTTGGTGGCACAATACTTGTGACATCCTGGTTACCTAAGATAGTTAGTCTATTACAAGCCGATATGTCTAATGACTTTTTACAAAAGAAAGCAATATCCAAGTCTTTAGCAAGTTGAGAGTCGACAAAATGGGGTGGACTTGGAAGTTGTTTTACACACTTCTTGCATGGCTGCCAAAAAGAGTCCTTGTTTGCATTTGTTGGCAAAAGATGAGTTACTTGGTTTCCTTCCCGGAAGTTATGCCGCAGGGATATGTCCTTCTGCTGGAGCACCAATGACCTGCATGCATGAATAGTATTATCCATGATGAAATGATCATTATTAAGTGCATGAAGGCATCGGTTGAGCCTGTTTTGATTTCTAGTGGAAATAGATTGTGTTGGGTTGCTATTTTCAGGCCTTTGTGGATTGCTGAAGTTCTGTATGAAGAGGTGACATTGCCTTGTTCATTTTTTGATAACCTAAAACCCATCTTCCTTTACTGTTGCATAACACTCTCCCAATACCTGCTTTGTTACCATTATTTTTAAAAGCACCATCCATATTAAGTTTGTACCAGTCGTATTGAGGGGGGTACCATTTTATGTTTAAGTTGAACTTGTCCACAGAGGTTATGCCAGTGGAGTTGAAATAACAAAATTCAATAGCTAGGTTGAAAATGTCTTTCAAATGAGGGGAGTAGTGGATATTGTTGATATTGTTATTGTTTCTATTAATCTAGATTCCCCATAGGAGGAAAGGAAGGAGATTCATCCAAGGAAATTTTAAAGGGATTGAATTTGTCTCTTTTAGCTTGGTTAGCCAGTGATTGTCCATGTCAGTGTTTACCAAAGAATAATTAAGAGGAAGGAGTTGTCCATGGGATGGACAACAAAGCGTATCGATCCTCCCCGACCTCTTCTCTTTTTAGTGGGTGAGGATTGTCTCCATATCGTTGAGACTATGGGACAAGAGAGGAAAATATAGGTGATTGTTTCCTCTTAGTTTTTGCAACTGGGACAAGTGGGATTATATTGATTCCAATGTGGTGAAGACAAGAACGGCAAGGAATCTTGTTGTGGCTAATTTGCCAGAAAAAGTATCTTATTTTGTTAGGGCAAGGTAGTTTCCATAGTCTTTGCTATTTGTGTCCCCTTGGATTAGTAAGTTGTAGCATGATTTTGATTTGAATGTCCCTTTTGGTCTGAGACTCCAAAGAGGTTTATTCATATTCTGGAGGGGTAGGGGAATAGAATTGATTTTGTCCAAGATAGAGGAAGGGATATCGAAGGAGATTTCTTGAAAATTCTATATACCTTAGTGTTATAGTGTCTTGATAAGAGATTAGCTTCGTTTTTGTTTAGAGGACCCTCAATACTAGCTCTAAGAGATGGGAGCTGAGAGGGATCCATTGAGTTTTCCAACTATTAAGATTAGAGTTTTTGCCTGAAAGCCACTGAATACCTTGGTCGTAAATTTTCTAGCCAGTAACAACACTTCTCCAAATGAAGGAGGTGTGTTTGGTCTTCTTGTTACAGTATTTGTGTGCTAGGAAGTTTTCCCAAGGAGATGAGGTATTATTAATTAGTCTCCGAGAGAGACTACTCAGTAAAACTTTATTTTTGGTAAGGGCATCTTTCATACCTAAACCTCCTAGACTCTTAGGCTTGGTGACAATCTTCCAATTTACAAGATGAATTTTTTTATGACTAGAAGTAGTGCCCCAGACAAAATTCTTTTAGATTTGGTCAATAAGTTTGAGAGTTTTTTTTGGTAGTATAGTATATTGCATAGCATGGTTTGGAATAGAGTTGAGGGTGGCAAGAGCTAGGGTATTCCTACCAGCTATGTTTAGAAAATTAGTTTTTCAATTTGAGAGTTTGGCCCTCATTTTGTCTGTGATGAATTACTAATCTTGCTTTGGGGGAATTTTTGAGAATTGAAAATCCCAATTACTTACCAAACTTGTTGGCTATTTTGATGTTAAAACTTGAGGCAATTTCTTTGGTAACTTCAGAAGAACAGTTTTGGGAGAACAAAATCTTTGATTTCTCCCTATTGATCTTTTGACCAGAAATATTGCAAAAAGTATTAAGGCAATCTTTGATGGATTGAAGGTTACTTTTATTAGCCTTTGCCATGAGAGTAATATCATCAGCAAAAAGCAAATGAGATAGGCTAATATTATGATTGTTTAGTTTAATGGGTCCCAAAGGTTGGTGTCAACTTGGTGACTAATAAGACGGAATAACATTTCCATGCATAAAATGAAAATATAGGGTGATAAAGGTCAGTGTTGTCTGATTCCCCTACTTGGAGCAAAGAAAGAGGTTTTAGCACCATTTACCAAGATGACAATGTTGCTAGTGCTGATGCAATTCATGATTAGATTTTTTATTTTAGGAGGGAATTGGAAATAAGAGAGAGTTAAATGGATGAAGGACCATTCCATTCTGTCGAAGACTTCCTCCAGATCTAATTTTAGAATTATGTAGCCTTTTTTCCCTCTCATTTTTTTAAAGCGGCACATAATTTCTTAGATTATGATGGCATTGTATGAAGACCTTCTTCCTTTTAAGAAACTATCTTGGAAAGGGATAATAATATGATTGAGGAAATGTTGGATTCTAGTGAAAATTATTTTGGTAATGATTTTATAAATAGTGTTGCCTATAAGCCTAAAATTTTTCAGATTAATGACATTTGGTACTTTGGGGATTAAGCAAATGTAGGTGTTGTTGATATCAGTAGGTAGATATTGAGTATTAAAGACTTGGGTACATAAATCTATTACTGATTTACCAACAGTATTCTAATATTTCTGATAAAAAAAGGGTGTATGCCATCTGGGCCGGGGGATTTGAAAGGTTTCAAGGAAAATATTGCCTTGTAGATTTCTCCCTTTGAAAAGTGATTGTCCAAGGTAGAGAGATCAAGGTTGTTAGAAATTTTTGGATTGTTTTTTATAAGAGCCCAATTGGAAGCGAACTGATCAGTTTTAAAGGCAATCTCAAAGTAGTTGTGAGTGTGGTCTAGGATTTTGTTGGGTTCATTGATCCAACTACCAAATTCGTTTTTAAAAGAAAATGATTTTATTTTTCCTGGCTCTATTGGTTGCACTTATATGGAAGATTTTTTTGTTAGCGTCACCTTCTTGAATCCAGGACATTCTCGCTCTAATTTTCCAATAATGATCTTCTAATTTAAGAATCTCTTTGTACTCTTGTTGAAGATTGTATTCTAATTTCTGTAAAGAAGCACTGGAGTTGTAGTTATTGGAGCATTGGATGCCATTTAGTTTAATTATAATCCTAGATTTTTTACGATGAATGTCTCCAAAAATACTTCCTACTCCAATGTATGATATTACTTCTAAAGTTTTGGGAGCTGTAAATATAATTGGAGTTACTCCAACTATTCTTAACTAAGTTTATGAAATCCGGATGGAAACACCAAAAAGCTTCTAGACTAAAAGGTATTTTAAAAGTGTTATATTTTATAGGATTGCAAGTAATCAAAAGGGGGTTATGATCCGAGTGGATTCTAGGAAGATGGGTAATGAAAGCCTCAGGGAAAGAATCAACCCATTCATGATTGGCAAATACCCTATCTAATCTTTCTAGAATGAGGCCTTTATTTTTTTCCTTTTATTAGACCATGTAAATTTGAGACTTTTGAAGACTAGGTCGATTAGGTTACAGTGGTTAATGAAGTCTCATCGGATTTTTTCTCTATTTTGATTAATGATTCTACCACCAAGTTTCTCATCAGAGCTTAGGACTTCATTAAAATCACCCTCTATTAACTAGGGGCCACTAATTTTAATATGCATATCTAATAAATTATTCCACATAGTGTTCCTAACTTTATTATCTATACTAGCATAAATAGAGGTAAAATACCAAGATTTCATAAGGGAGATTACCTCAATAATTGCACTAATTTCTTGGCTTCTACACACGAAGCTATGGACCATCACCTTAGTATGATACCACAAAATCACCATGCCTCCTGACTGGCCATCCGTTGGGATCTCTATCAAGTTAGTGAATCCAAAGGGATTGGAGAGAGAGAGGTGGCTGTCCATCTTGGTCTCAAAAAGTGTAACCATACTAGGATGATGAGTTTCTATAAGATCCCCGAAGCTTAACATTAAGCTTTCATTATTACCCCCCGTATGTTCTAGATTATGAACATGGTTGATGATTCATGTTAAACTGGGGGTTTTTCAGGTCTCCATTTTTCCTCATTCTCCTTGAAAATATGGGATTCCTCCTCTGAAAAGGAACGAGAATCATTGCATGCTTTCCTACGGTTGGATCTGCGGGGGTCTTATGTCCATTGTGCACTTGTACAGTGTCAAGGGACAGTAAAGAATCTGCTTCTGCTCTTGCCTCTCCATAAATAGAAAGATTTTTAGCTCGTCTAGGTTTGAATCCTTGACCATATTATGTGGGATCAAGTTTACTGGATCGATTTCTTCCTCTATTGCTTGTTCCATTTGGTTTTGGTTGTGATGGGGTAGGGGTTTGCATTGCTGGGACAGCTGGGACTTCTAGAGGTGGTGCAGGGGTTGCATGTACAATCTAAGGTGTGAATACTGGGTTCATGGTGGTAAAAAACTCCAGGGGTGAAGAAGGGTAGATCCACCGCCGGGGTTGGGTTCTGAATTTGGACAAAGTTTGGAGGAATATTCCAGTCCCCCCTCATTGCATGGATTTGGTTGGTGGTCAGATTTAGGGCTATGGAGTTTAAAATATTGTTCAACCATATTTGGTTGACATAATTGTTCATCGCCATGCTAATTCCTTTGGATATCAGTTGGCAAATGTAATTTTAATTTTGAATTACTATCATAGTTTCTATCCTTTTCAGGGTGATGCTGAATGAGAATGCATAGCATAGAGGTCCCATTTCCACCCACGATAATGGTTGATGATTTTGGGGAAGAGGGGGTTGGATTAGAATTCTCCTTGGCTGGTTGATTTGGTGTTGGTTCTGCTAATTTTGAGGAGGATTGTGTTCCATGTTTGAGTTGAGTGTTATCCTTTGGAGTTGTATGAGATGATGGCGTCTTCTTGCTAAGGTTCGGATTCTGGGCATTCTCGATGGAGTTTGGATGATTTAATGGGGACAGAGTAGTAGTAGAATTGGAAGAGTTAATGCTTCGTATGATCTCAATGATTGTTGTATTTTCTTGCATGCAATGTGAATGGTATGCCATGTATTTAATAGAGATTTCTTTGTTCATGATGGATTGGGATGGGGAGTGTTTTTGTGGCGAATATCATGGCGAATATCAAAGGCCATTTTCTCATTGGCTTGATAATCGATGGATAGATGGTTGTTGTCAGATTTTACATGCAAAGGGGAGGAGTTGGTTGGGTCGTTGTTGCACGTTAGGGGGGGGGGGGTTAGGGGTAGGGTTAATAGGATTTTATTTGATGGGGGAGTGTTGAATGATAGGGTGGTATTATGATAGCTATTAAGGTTTGATTGGGCGAGAGGTATATTGGGTGTAGCTGGTAGTGGGAGAGCTTGAGTGTATGGGAGGGTGAATAGGCCCATAATATTATCTAATAGTAAATTAGTTGTAATTTTATCAGTGATATTAGGAGTTTGATTTGTTTAGCAAAAAATTATTATAGAGATGGGAGTATTATTAAGGTTAACATTGGTAATTGTAGGATTAAGAGAGTTACTCACGTTGGTAGAGTAATCATCGTTACAGATGGATAGATCCAGTGATTGAAGACTACTAGACGTTTTATTAGTAGTTTTGCCGTTTTTGGGAGGTTGTAATTAACGAGATTTATTTTTGTAACAAAATTTTGAGAGGATAAAAATTTACCTGACTTGGCTTCAAAAATATTTACGCTAATACCTGGTTCTTGAGCTATCTCTGGTATTTCTGAGATAATTTTTGGCGGATCACTTCTTATACCTCTTTTGAAGGGGACTGTCTGCCATAGACCTTCCGATTTGGTTTTTCTGGATTGAGTTGCTTCTAGCTTCTTGAGGATGGTTCCTGCTTGTGAAAGGTTTTGGCTTGTATGCATTGGATTGTAACATGGTCTAGGAGTCCACATGTTGTACATAATAATTTTTCACCTTCATAATGAATATGTTGTTTATGAGTTCCAATGAAGATAACGATGTGACTGGTTTTTTTAGAGGGAGTTCCACATATAGGCGAGCATATCTTTCTCGTAGGGCTGACGACGTACAAGAGGCAATTTTCAGAAGTTCTCCTATTGAACTTCCTACTTTTTGTAGAATTTCCATGTTATAAAACTCAGTGGGAAGTTGGGAAAGTCGAATCCAGATTTGCTGTGAAAGATTGTGTCACTTTAGATGCAACAAAATTTGGAATCCATCATTGTAATGAGAGGAAGTGGCCATAGATAAACCATCGACCTTTTCGGAACACATTAACCATGTTCGTTTCTTTAGTGAATCGAACAATATAGTAGTCCTCTCCTAGGTCAATTAGTGGAAAATGTTTTGATGGTTTCCAAAGATCGATTAACTTTTTTTTTTTCAAAAATTCATGACTAATACTCTTCCCTTGTAAGTTGATGATTAAAGAACACCTCCATGGAAGGTACATTCCTTTTTTGTCTTCATTCGTAATAGGTACTAATATGTTATGTTCGTGGGAGGGAGTTGGAGGTTTGCATGGGATTTCTATGTCATAGTGTAAGTCCATCAGGACTTGTTGATGAGGTGGTGAATCATGGATGAGTTCTAGATTAAGACTTATCTTCTTGTTAAGGAGTTTGTCCTTAAATGAAATAAGAACTTTTGTTGTAGATTTGGCTTTCAAGGGGTTGGTAATTTGATCGATATCCGGTGGTTTGGGGGGAATTGCTAAAGAGTTGATTGTTGGTGGCATTTTGGGACACTGATGGTTTTCCTGAGGCTTGACTAGAGAGGAATTGTGGAGCTTAATAAAGGAGATGATTCTTTTAGACTTCATTTATTCTTTCATTGCATTTATTTATTTATCCGTTGAAGGGCAGAGAAGAGCCTTTTTAAATTTCTCATTTCATATTCAAGAGCACCACTTTTTGGTTGAGATTCATGTGATCTCTTATTATTCTCGTTTAGATCAATTTTTCTCTTAGTCGGAGCAGAACTATTCATCTCGCTCCCATTTAGAACAATAAGAGAATATTTATATTTGCTCCCACTTGAAACAGGGAAACTTTCATTAATTCCCATCCGATGATAAAGGTGGATCTTGATAAGAAACTAATTTATCATTGCTCAAAACTCCTCCCACTCGAATGAAGATATCCTATTTGATCTAGATCCTCAATTTTATAAGGAGACAAGTCTTTACATATCTCGCCTTTCGATGAAACTTCATTCTCAAAGAATGTGACATCTTTTTATTCAAATTTAGTTACGCTCCCACTGGTGTAGCCCCATGAACAAGTAACCTTTACTTGTTCTAAAGTATCTCATACAGGCACACTTACTTCCTCTCTAGCCTAATTTGCTATGAAAGGAGTGTTCACTTTGGCCGCACATCCTAAAATCTCAAAACGCTTTAGGTTGGGTTTCCTACTAATCCATAACTCATGCGCATTAGGTGTAACTAATTTTTTTAGCATATGGTCATGAACATAGGCAACAATAAATAATGCATACCCTTAATAGAAAAGCAAGTTCGCTTGAGCCATTATTGATCTAACCATTTGAGGAGCTTCTATCTCCTTCGCTCTGCAACATCACTTTGTAGTAGAGTCTTAATAGTCAACTAGCGAACACTTCCTTTTTCATCATTAAAAACTCATTTAATAGGGCCAAAACGTATTCATGGCCTCGATTGGTTCTCAATTCATTTATTGATTCGTTTAATTAATCTTCAGTCGTGTTCATATATTTGTTAAAGCAACGCATTGCTCAATTTTATGTGACATCAAACAGACATAACCAAGAGGAGAAGTTTTATTAATTTTTAGAAGCTCAATACCTTACCTTCACATTCATAAACGATAGACGTCCAAATGAATCAACTGCAATGAAAATTCAGGCCGAGTATTATTATCAATTGATTTCTATTAGCTTTTTTCGACTAGATGATGTTCACAAGTAGACCAATTCTAGCATGTCGAATTTCACATTATCCTCATGATTATGTGACAATACAAATATGGAAAGCTAACATATGGATACAAAGGAACTAGTGTCCAAATGTATTTAAAATCAATTGTGATAAAACTAGAACAAAAATGAGTTGTTCCTATGTCTCAATGTTATATATATATATATATATTATATATATATATATATATTATATATATATATAAAGTCATGTGACGACCCGGCCGGTCATTTTTGGAATTTATGTCCCGTTCCCCTCTTAACTGCTTACTCTAAGTTCACTTTTACTATTTTGTTTTGCCGGGATGTTCAATATTAGAATTCAAAGTGTTTTGGGACACATAGACCCTAAATGAGAGCTTAAGTGTTGGAAAGTGGTCCATAATCGAAAATGTGTGAAGAAGATCTCGGAATGGAAATTCGATGGTCCCGTTAGCTCCGTTAGGTAATTTCGGGGTTGGGAGAATGTTCGGAATGTATTTTGGATGTTCGTAGCTCATTTAGGTTAGACATACCGAAAGTTAGAATTTGGAGGTTTCGGGTCCGATTGTGAATTTTTGATTCGAGGATTGGAATGGGATTCCGGAAGTTGCTGTAGCACCATCGTATCATTTGGGACGTACACGCAAAATTTCAGATCAATTGGATGAGTGTCGTTTAGGTTTTGGAGTAGAAAGCGTCTTTTGGATGAACTTGAAGTTCTTAGGCTTGAATATGTGATTTAATCGGGGGTTTTTTGTGTTATTTTATATGTCTTAAAGATTTGTGCAGGTTTGAATAAGGTTTTAGGTGTTATTAGGGCTTTTGGTTGAGGTCCCGGGGGCCTCGGGATGATTTCAAATGGTCGACGGGTTAAATTTCTAAAGTGTGCAGTAGTTGATTTTTCACTCTTCTGGTATTTTCGTTTTTGCAGCTTGGGAGCCACAGAAGCGGAGCCGCATAATTGATTTGGCACACACAAAAGAGGAAAGGGGATGTTGGCTTGGAAACTGCAAAGGCAGTATAAATTTAGCAGAAATGAACTCACTTCTGCGATGGGTGGACCGCAAAAGAGGTTGGTCGGTTAATTAAGAGAACCACAAAAGCAGTTAGTTTTCTGCAAAAGCGGGACCGCTTATGCCAAAGCGGAATTCACTGGTATGAAATAGTAAAATTCGAGGGTTTATTTCAAAAGTTGGAAAATCAATTAAGAGCTTGGGAGAAGTCGATTTTGAGTGGGTATTGAAGAGAAGATCATTGGTAATGTTTCTTTGATCCTTCCTAGTTATATTCTACCATTATATAGTTAATTACACCATTAAAATTCGAATTCAAGGTCTAAAATTGGGAAAAATGGTTGAAACTTCTTAAACATAATTGTTAATTTTTTTGAGTGGGCATTTGACCTCCGATTTGAGAGATTTTTTATGGTTGGTCTCGTGAGAGCGGAGGGTTCTGAAAATGTTAAAATTATTCGATTCCGAGCTGTTGGCCTGGGGGCGTTTAGGTCATTTTACTTATTTTCGTGCCTTAGTTTTAATTTTAATAGTAGAATTATTTACTTGCGATGTTATTTACATTATGAAATTTAATTGAATAGATTTGGGCCATTCGAAGTCGGATACTCGTGGCAAGGGAATTGTTTCATAGTTAATTTGCACTGGTTCAAGGTAAGTGTCTTGTCTAATTTTGCGTAGGGACCTCTCCCCTTAGGACTTCGTAATTACTGATTTAAATGCCTTGTGCAACGAGGTGATGAGCGTGCAATTGTGCTAATTATTGAAAACTCACTTTACTTGAAATATTTTGACTGTGTTTTCTCGCTTACTTGACTGATATAATTTCAAGTTTACATGTGTTAGTTAGAAGAGAATGATTAGTCAGAATCAGCTGCTTAATTGCCGATTTGTCTAAATTTTACTACTTGAAGCATGCTAGGCTAGTTTTATCTAACTGTTGGTATTTCGTATTTGAATTCCTGTACATCCTTGGTTGTGGTTGTGCATTTAATTTGGGACTAAAGATGTGGGATTCCGGTAGCTCCCCCCTTGTTTATTTATTTTCGGACTACAGGTTCGATTCCTGTCAGATTCCCCTGCACATTGAAAGCTACGGAATGGTATCCCGGGAGATCCTTCGGATAAACAGATACGAAGGACTATGGGGCGGTGTCCCGGGAGATCCACTTAGATAGTTGAGAAAAGTACTACATGACGGTATCCTGGGAGATCCTCATGGCACTTTTGACACCGAGTTGTATTTTACCTTGTTAATTCCTTGCTTCACTTAATTGTAGTTGACTTGTCTTTTTCTGTCTTAAATTGCTGTTGTCTCTATTAGCTCACCTGTTCATACACGATAGCTTAAATTTTTTTATGTTATTCTCAGTAGGGCCCGACCTTTCTCGCCACTACCCGATCGAGGTTAGGCTTGGCACTTACTGAGTACCGCTATGGAGTACTCACACCTCTTCTGTGCATGTTTTTCATGTGTAGATCCAGGTACCCCTACGTAGGTGCACTATCAGTAGCTTCAGGGAGCTTATGGAGACTTGAGGTATACATCTTCCGCGTCCGCAGACCGGTGTGTTTCCTTCCCATTCTACCTATAGTTAGCTAGTTGTTTTTCCATTCCTTTTTGTATTAGACTTTTTTGGATGATTAGAGCAGCGTATGTACTTCTATAGCCTATGTTGTCCGTGAGATTCCAGGTTTTGGGGTTGTTTCAGTATCTTTAGGCTAAAGTGTTCATGCCAGGTGGTAACTTTATACATTTCATTGAGTTATTAGTTTTGAGTTACTATTTATAGTAAAGTTGTTAGATTCCGCAATGTGTTAGGCTTACTCAGTCGTAAAGACTAGATGTCGTCATGACATGTTCTCTCTCGATGAACTAGGGTCGTGAAAAATCCAAACATAACAAAACCAATATAGAAACGATATTCTTCATATCTAAGGAGTTAATAACATGTAATGTAGGATAAAGTTTTAATTGTCATGCAAAACTAATTTACATGATATTGTATTTTTAACTATCGTAATGTTGTTTCCTACGTATATCCACATTAATATGTGAGATCCATTGGAAGTCCACAAAGGCTTCACGATTCCATTGTTATATGGTCCATGGCTCCTAGGTCAACTATCCACGGAGGATTAGTTTTTGAAAGATAGAAAATAGAGCTAGCAACATATATATTGCTAATCATAAGGAACACAAAGTACCTTTTAAGACTCATTGTGAGGTGCCATGGTGACACATGTTATAAAAAATACAACATTCCACTTTAGTCACAATTTTTTTTCTTCCTCACTTTCTATCTTCTTGTTGCTTATCATTTTTGGATTCTCATTTTGGTAGAGCCTTAATTTCTCAATTTCCAATGGTTTTATGTAACATCCCAAACTTTAGACAGAGTTTCACCTAGGAATAACACAATATGGATATTGGGTAAATAAGTTAATAAGCCTTAGACCCTAGTGATGCATTTTAAAATCGTGAGTGCCTAGGCCTAGAGCGGATAATATCACTAGTGGGCTGGGCTGTTACAGATGGTATCAGAGCCACTCATGTATCAGTCATGCCAATGGTGGGTAAGAGTTCAACTGAGTTTAGGCAAATCCCGGTTAGGTGGGGCAAACCTCAATGCTTAGTCTAGGCAAATCCCATGCGATGAGGTAGCGAGGACGCTGAGTCCATAATAAGGGGTGTATGTAACACCCTAGAATTCAGACAGAGTCTCACATCAGTATAACACAAGAAGGATGCTGGGCATATAAGCTAACAAATCTTAGACCCTAGTGACTCGTATAAAGCTCATGAGGGCCTAGGCCTAGACAGGACAATATCACTAGCGGGTTGGGCAGTTATATATTATATTTAAAACCATTGGTTGAGCTAGAAGTTATAGTTATATGAACTTTTTCACATATTTAATCTGCTTCATGCCGCCCTTCTTCTAACTCTAGATGTTGCCTCACATAATCAAACACACTATTATGCTTATTATGAGTCAGGTGCATCCTTGTAATGTGACGATCTGACCGATTGTTCTGAGAATTAATGCTGTGTTTGGTTGCTTAAGGTCTCAAGTAGCTTCATATTATGTATTATTGCTTGCTTGTGTGGCCGGGTTTAATTCTCAGATAATTTGGGATTATTTTTGAAGAAGATTTCTTGTTTTAGAAGCTTTAGTGACAAGAGTTGACCGGAATTTAACTTTTTGTATATACAACTCCAGAATAGTATTTTGATGATTTTAATAGCTTTGTATGAATTTTTGTGTTAGACGTATGCCCAGATCTAGAATAGGAGATCTGTAGGTTGTTAGTGAAAGTTGAAGGTTTGAAATGTTGAGAGATTTGATCGGGAGTTGACTTTATTAATATCGAATTCGGATTGTAACTACGGGAGTTGGTACAGATCAGTTGTGTCATTTGGGACTTTCATGTGAAGTCTTTCCCAATTGATTTGATATGATTTAACGCGAGTTGTAGAAGGTGGAAGCTCATAATTTCATTAAGCTTAAATCGATGTACGATTCAAGATTTTCGTTTTGTGTTTTTAAACTTGTTGGTATGATCGAATGGGGATCCGAAGGCTTCGGGTGTGTTTCGGAGGGGATACGGGCCATTTCTACATGTTTGGGGACTGCTAATTACTGTTATATGGTGTTTTTCAGCTGCGTTCGCGTAGAGTTCAGTGGAAGCTAGCATTTTTTGTTCTTCGCAATCTTGAAGAGGAGTCCGCATTCGCAAAGCATGGGGGACTTGTCTTCATGTTCGCGTTCAAAGATATGCAATCGCTTATATGGAAAAATAGAAGAGGCATCGGGTATTTGTTGTTCGCGATCGCGTGAATGACACCGCGTTCGCATAGTGAGCTGGAGGTTGGCGTTCCGTTCGTGCCTTGGTTTATGCGTTCGCGAAGAAATTTTCGTCAGCTATTGATTTTGTGTCCGCTATTGCGAAGGTAATGTCGCAATCGTGATGAGTAAATACACGAGCGTCCTTATAGGTAATCTATTTTGAGGGCTTTTGTTACTTTATCACTTTTTAAGTTAGAGAGCTCAAATTTGGGCAATTTTGGAAGAATTTTCATGTGATGGAATGGGGTTAGTGTTCTTGACCCAGATTTGATAATATTTCATGATTCCATTTTTGTTTTACCATAAAATTAGTAATTTGAATTGGAGAAAATAAGTTGTTTTCTGTAAAAAAATCTAAAATGTAATACGAAGATATAAAAGCCGATTTGATGTCGAAATTGGATAATTTTGGTATAGTTAGACTCGTATCGAAATGGGTGTTCGGATTTTATGTGTTTTGCCGGGTTTCGAGGTGCAGTCCAGAGATTGTTATTTATCGTGAAAATGGTAATAACAATTAAATTTATTTTTGTGGTTTTAATAATACATGATCTATTTTTATGTTAGTTGTTAGGCAATGGATGCCAAGTAAAAGATTAGGAGACAAGATTATATCTTAGAGACGATATGATAATCGAACCAAACGGTTGGGGATCGAGGGAGGAATAACAGTTATGGGAGCTATGGTGGTGGCTCTTTATGATCAATGATAAACAATAAATAGAACAGAAGGAATATAAACAATTAATGGAAGTAATGACATCTAGAAAGTATGTCAGAGAAGAGAGAATGTTCTTATATATTAATATTGAATAACCGATCCTCTACAAAATGACAAAAATACCCTTTATATATGAGATGGAATTCCAACATAGTACAAATGTATTTATTACAATGATATAGGGCTGTTACAACAATTTAATGCCATGGTAGAGGTTTGGACTAGCCTAATAAACTTTGTCAGCTCTAGTCACGTGCCTTAGGAACCTCACACCGATATACCGACGCCACAGATTTACCCTGCCTCGAGGCCGACCATTTCTAGCGCTATCTTAAAGTATATTACTGAGACCCTTGAGGTTGGAGCCCCGAGCTAAGCTTCAAACCTTTTCGAGGTAGCTTCTTCTAGGCGCCTTGGTGACCACAAAATCGAACCATTGATTTTTTCCATACACAGATAGTCCCCGCATTTCATAGAGTGGAACAATAAGAATAGACTTTGATATCCATCTCTTCGAACTTCCCGTGATGATGTCATACTTATGACGTAAGACTTTATAATAACTGAGGCATCCCAT
This sequence comes from Nicotiana benthamiana, assembly GCA_034376525.1. Classification (NCBI taxonomy): domain Eukaryota; kingdom Viridiplantae; phylum Streptophyta; class Magnoliopsida; order Solanales; family Solanaceae; genus Nicotiana; species Nicotiana benthamiana. Next base: position 54,064,036 of record CM067338.1, read on the forward strand.
CGGGTCATCTTTCCAAAATTAATCAATGTACTGCCGACTCTTATTCTCCCAAATGATAATATCGCTGCCGGTCTAGTTACCAAAAATGTATTAATTGCGCCTGCCGATACGTCTTTCTAACACATTTAAGGTGATGACGATTATGCTGCCACCCTTTCTTTAAATGGAAGCCTTCTTGGACCAACACTTCATTCAAATGTTCTTTCAATAGCTTTTTACTCCTTTCTTCTCTTTATCCGCATCCATTGGTATTTTCCATGATTGGGGCCCGTGGCTTTAATGTTACCTGGCGGGCTTCTCATCAGTCACGCCACGGACTTTTTCCAGGAATTTCCCTTACTGAGCGAGATTGTACTGATTTGTTTTTGTTGTTGAACCGAGGTGATGAGATAGGGGAACCAACTTCTTTTGACTCGGGAAGATATTTGGACTCTACACTGCTACTCAGGAGGATGTTCGTACTTTACACCACTTTTCACCTCCTTACTCTAACCTGATGTGGAACTTTATCCCTTTTCCTTTCTGTGGGGTAAAGTGGAACTAGTGGCTGCTAACTTGCATGGAACAATGTTCCAAGAAGTGTACTCAAAGTAGCCATGCAGGTAAGGCTAACGCTCTCCAAGTCTTCTATCGGGTTGTGATTTTCTTGGCTTGGTAAAAGCTTTTCTTTTTTGACAGGCTACGGCTTTTTCTTCATCTTATTCTGCTTTTTCCGCATTACTTTTCTCTTCTTTATATTCTCCCTTGAAGATGCCATTTTGGAAGATCGGTGCCCTCGGGGAAATGGTGCTCGAAGATACTGCCGCTGAGGATGCACCCCGAGAATAGATTAGACTCTTGGCTTTTATTATATCTATTTTTTTGCTTCTTTGTTTGTGTCTAAGAACTTTTGTATCATGGTTTATTAATACAAGAATATCTCTTCAATTCGACTCTAATTTATGTTGAATTCCCTCTTTATTTGCATTTGTAAAAAATTTGAGCATGTGACTCTATCGGTTGGCCCAAATATTTGATCAAGGCATAGTTATTCCCTCGGTTCTTGATCAGCCAATATGATTTTCCCTGAAACACTTCTTCACCTCTCGAACAAAGCTTGGATTAACCCAGTACAGACTTAGGCTGCTGAAACCAACGACTTTGAATCGAGTGAGAATGAGGCCTTGATTGTTAGAACAAACTTAGCTATATTCTGATCCCATTGGTAGTTCTCAAGGGAGAGTTTTCTTGAGTTACTAGGAATAAAGATAGCCTCAGGACTTCCACAGACAGTCTCTGGGCGAGATTAGCCTAAGGTCGGATGGCCCAAAAAACATGATTTGAACTTAGTGCTCAGCCTAAGGTCGGAAGGACCAAAAAACATGATTTGTACTTAGCGGAATGTAGCCCTAGGGCTTCATTAGTAATCCTTGAGTGTGAACTGGCTCGATCTAAGGTAGCTCGAGGGTCAAGGAGTCAGAAGAATGACCCGCATTCGCAATAGTATAAATCCTCAAGGTAGGGCATTAAATAAAGGTTGGGCTTATACATGAGCGACTCTTTTTAGAGCTTACTTTTCATTTTGGCATGGACTTCAAGACCGAGCACTATCTCGAGACTCATAGTGATATTAATGGCTCCTCAGAAGCATTTCTTCTTTTTTGACAGAGGTCCTCGAGATTTAGTACCATCTCAGGGCTTGCAATGATATAGATGTGCCCCTTGGAGTGTTTCTTTATTGTTAACGGAGGTCCTCGAGATCGAGTACCATCTCGAGGCCAAGCCCGTATGAGTAGGTTTTTAGATCTTGTCTTCTTTAAGATAGAGGTACTCAAGAATCGGGTACCGTCTCAAGGTTTGTAATGATATTAATGACTCCTTGGAGTATATCTTCTTCTTGGTGATGGTCCTCGAGATTGGGTACCATATCGAGGCTCGTAATGATATTAATGGCTTCTTGGATCGTTTTTTTTGACAAAAGTCCTCGAGATCAAGTACCATCTCGTGGCTTGGTTGATGCAGGGGTTTTTGACAACCAAATGTCGTATGACTGCTCCAATTGTATGATAAATGATCGAGGCGATCCCGCCTGCATATCTTTGCAAAGTGATAAAGGCTTTAGCCAGTGTTTTTAATTAGCCTTTGAGGTAGGCGGATAGTCGCTGCTTTCTCCATATATAGGGTTTCCTTCACCATTTTGAAGATTCCACTATTCTAAGTAGTTATCCTCTTTTGTAGAGTTCTCCTTTCCTGCGTCAGGTCCTCCATTATTTCAGTTTTGATGCCCTTTCTTAAATTCCCGCTCCAATTCTCTAATTTTACCACAGTCATGACCACTACGTCAGGGTCCGGTTGGCAAGGAGAAGGGAGTTCCGCCTCTAGTTCCCTCCTGGTTGGTGGTGTGCCGTCGATGCCAGGCGAGTTATCCTCTGGTCGTTTTGTTTCTAGGAGGGATCTTCCGTTAGAAATGTCTCCCATTGTTCGAGGTCATTGGGAGTATGCCTCGAAATTTATTTATTCAATAAGAGAAGAGAACCATTAGTCGACGAGGAAGGATTGTGGATGGGGCGAAAGGGTAGTATTGCAGGTACCTTCCCCAAAACATATCACCATTGACCATGTCGAGGGGTTTTTAAACTTGTACATGTACCCTTTTACACTAGCTTCCTCGATAGGGTTTTGCTTGAATTCTATTAAAAGTACAAGGTTACCTTGGCGTAGATTCACCCGTTATTTTGGAGGATAATATCGATGATGAGGTTCTTTTCGAAAGAAGCAGGTCATGAATTCACTCATAGTCATCTCATTAGGCTGTACCGGCCTTTTCACCATCGAGGTATGCTAAACCTACATTTCCGATCCACCACGCCTTTCATGGTTGATGAAGAAGAAGATGGAGTTCGGGGATGGATGAGCAAATTCATTCGAGTACGGACTATTGATATTATCCCTGTGGAGTTTCTACCATTTACCTAGGAATGAAAATTTACACGTAAGTGCTACACTCGCACCTTCATAGTTTTGCATACGGCGAATGCAGGCTCTGTAAATTCGCCTTTTATTCTTTTTCTGCAGTAGTTTCATGGATGCCGTGTGAGGTCCTTGATTTGGTGGATTGGGCTCAGAAGTTGGTGACCCACTCGACTAATGATGAGTGTCAGTGGCGAGCTTTGTCTAAGGGTAGATGGGAGGCAAAACACCACAGTACGTGTTATGCGATTTTCTCTCCCCTTTTTTAATGGGAACTTACTCTTTGCGTGTACTAACTCTATCATCGTAGGTATTGGGGAGTTCTTTAAAGTGAGGTCATGCCCTCTAGGAGCGGGATTAAAAATGCCGGCTTCATGGTCGAGTGATGATAATAATATCAATAAGAAGAAAAAGTCTTTGTAGGGCAATGATAACAATAGCAAGACACACCTAGCTCGGAGGCTTAGTGAGGGCGTATCAGCCGGGATCTCTAGCTTTAGAAAAAAGGTGCCTCATCAGTTGCCATCTTCTTTTCTCATCGTCGGTACCTCGAGGGGCGAGGGATCCCTAGCGTCAACTTCTTCTCCCGTCGAAGGTACTAGAAGGACGTCGAAGCTAGAGGCCACATATATGGGATGACTGTATACCAACTTGGAGTGGTTCTGTTGGGGTTGATGGAGCCGGGTTAGCTAATGTGTGCTTGGATTTTGAGGGATCTCAGCGGCTCTACTCCTTGGTGAGTTTTAGCCAATCCCATTGGTTTTGTAGTTTTTGCAATTTTCACTCTCTTATCACGTTTCTATTCCACAGACTTTTAACAAGCTCAAATCTGAGCTGTTTCGCAATGCTAGGCCGCGAAAAGCCATATATGGGGAGAAATCCCTCAGGCTTTTTTGCGATGAAAGGGAAGACGAGTTGGCACACTTGCGGTATGAGGCGAGTCGCGGTTTGAACTACAAAAGCTACTTCGAGGAGAAGGTAACTTCTTCCTCAAGGGAGTGCGCATTTATTCTTTTATCTTCCAAGGCTAAGTTTTCATTTTCTTCAGTTGGAGAAAGAAACAGAGGGTCTAGAATGCTTTAGGTGCAAAGTTGTTCAAGCCAAGCACGAGCGTAATGAGATAATGGCTCGGGTGGACACCCAGGTATCGGCTAGAAGAGATGCTTTGGCCAAGGCTTCCACCTTCGAAGTGCAATTTTGCAATGCTCACGAGAATGGCTTGGTCTGAATGGACATGATTCTAAGGCTCATGTCCGAGCTCATGAAGATGAAGGATGAAGTTGCGGGTTCCCGGATTGAAGCCAAACTAATCTAAACGAAGGCTGATAAGAAGGTGGCTGCCTATTTGAACAACACTGCCGATGCTCACACTAAACTAAGGGGTCTCCCAACTGGGAGAGTATGAATAAAAGGTATCTGAGGTGTAAATATCAGAGAGAAACCCTCAAGGAAATTCATGCAAAGGGCTTTGATCTCTCGGAAGAGATAAAGCAGGCGAATGTGGAAGAATATGATGCTGAGTTTCTTCTGTCTGATGTCGAAAATGGTCAGGAAGAGTCTGATGGACCATAGTCCCCGAGGGGGATGCATATTATGCCTTTCTTTTCTTGTTTTGTGCATAGTGCTTTCGAGTAACCTTGTAAATAAATCTTGTATTCTCTCACATATATCTATAAAAGGAAGCCTTACGTTTTTATTTTTCATGAATTTCCTTTTGCCTAGATTTTAGCCAACTGATTTGGTCTTTGAGTGAAAAGGAATCCTTAGATTCATGGCCATGAGGCTCATTGGACTGGACTGTAGGCTTTTCGAGCTTGGTTTGTTCAGCCTTTTAGTATAAGACGTCCTTCGAGCTCTTACGCTTTTTCTCTTAGGCATATTTAGTTAACTGTTTTGGGTTCAGTCTCCGAGTTGGGTATCAAAACGAGCTCATTCGACCCTCAATTTTTTAAATTTAAAGCTGGACCTTAGGCTCTTACACGTTGGGTTGTTACGAACTTTCGTATGGGCTGGCGATACTAGATCTTAAGCATTGAGTCGGTATGACCTCTTGTATGGGTTGGGGACAATGTCTCTTACATATTGGGTTGGTACGACCTTTCATATGGGCTTTACTTTTCCCCCATTAAGGACTTTTTGAAATTGTGTTTGCCTGACTCTTCGACGATTTGATTAAAACTGCAGTTTCAATCATTGTATGATGATGATCTATCACCTCGGGAGGTTGGCTCGGTAGCTGAGTATCTCGAAGCCTATAGTTTGTGGTCGAAGCTCTTTTGCCTATTTCAAGGATAGCCTATTTAACCGATTCTTTTTGAAGTAATTGAAGGCCTATGATTTTATAGCGACAGTCGGGAATCCTCGAGTCGCATTAGTTTGGATTGTACATTCTTATGACAGTAGCCATTTGTGTTTGGACGGAGCCTTTCAGTCCTCGAGCGAAGTAGTTTTAGCATCTATATCGAGGGCATGCTTTTTGGGGTCTTACAACTTCGATATATAGCCTTAACTTTAAGATCGAGATTATGCCTTTTGTAAGGTCTTATAATTATTTGCATGCCTTTGAGATCTTACAGTTTGGTTACTTGGTACAAGAATGGTTCATGCCATGCTTGAGGTATTACATATATTGTTTTTTCCTTTTATAGGTCTTATGATACAGGGATTGCCCACATGGGGTCTTATGGTCTCGGATTCTCGATAGGTCGATAGGGGTAATAATTGGCGGTAGTCCCTGAGTCATCAAAAGTTTCTTGGCTTGGGATCTATTCCTTGTAAACTTGGTATTGCCTTATCGAGGGATTATGAGTTTGAAGTGCCGACATGGAGGTCATGCGGTTTCGAGTTGTTGACGCCAGTCGCGGAGTGTTGGGGACACTATTATGACTCTGGAGCCATTTCCATTATTGCAAAAAGTACTGAGCTTTTCTGAAATGCAAAATGCTTTGATGAAAGGGAAGGTATTCTTTGATTACTTGGTACTATACACATTTTCGCTGTTGAGGGCTCGATTATTATATATGGACATGGATCGTTTGATCGTTTGACCCAGTACATTATTTTCCTTTCGAGACCCCGTTCAACATATCTTGGCTTTTCTGAGAAGGTGACCTTTCAGGGGGGTGCCCGCCAATATTCAAGGTTAATTGAAAAGAAGCCTTGAACACTTGTAGAGTCTTCGCTAGGTAGAATATGGTGTTTTCTCGTTAAGAACCTTGCCGGTAAAACCCTTTTCAGGATAAAAACCCGATCGAAGGAAAAGAGTGCAAGGTATTCTTTGAAACCTTATGGTCTTCGATCTGGATAGCTCTTCGACTGTCTCAGTCGGACACCTATATAACAGGTTCGTGTGAAGGGTAGATTAAAAGGGAGATGGTTATACCTTCCCGGTGATGGAGCTTTGAGCCCCAGCATGCCTTCAGTTTTTGCTCTAGTGTCGCAATGCAGCTGTTTGTTTGTCCTGCGGTTTATTTAGCGTCGAAGGCGTTGGTGCTGGCACCACGTCGTGTATTACGAACATCTCCCTTGCTGCATGTTGTTCCCTGTACATGGTTTTTATTCTGTCTTTTGTTGGAAACTTTATCAGTTGATGAAGGGTTGATGTTATTGCTCTAATGTAGTGTATCCATGGCCTTTCAAGCAAAGCATTGTACCTCATGTCTCCTTCGATGACATGGAATTTTACATTTCGGATAGTGATACCTACGTTTACCAGGAGGGTGATCTCCCCTTTGATTGTCTCGCTCGCCATATTGAATCCATTAAGGACTCAGGAGGCAGGCACGATCTGGCCGAGTCGTTCGAGCTGCTCCACGATGTTTGACCTGATGATGTTGGCCGAGCTACCTGGATCCACAAGTACATGTTTAATTTGAAATTGAAATGTATTCACAAGGAAAGAAATTACCAGTGCGTCATTGTGAGGCTGAGACAAGGTCTCGATGTCCTCATCGCTGAATGTGAGGGCATCCTCGGGTATGTAACTTCAAGTTCTCTTTTCTCTAGTGATGGATATTTTCGTTCTTCTGATAGTGGGATCTTATGGGATGTCGACCTCTCCCATGGTCATATGGATAACCTGTTACAGCTCATCTACTTCATTCTTCTTGGACGCCTCATTTTTCGGAACTGATTTTTAGCTCGGTCGCTGAGGAATTCTCGGAGGTGATCTTTATTGAGTAATGGGTCCACTTATTCCCAGAGTTGTCGGCAATCCTTGGTCCTATGATCATGTGTGCCATGAAATTCACATGTTATGTTATGGTTCCTTTGCGAAGGATCTGATTGCATAGGCCTCGGTCACTTGGCGTCTCTGATCTTGCTGTTGGCGAACACGATATCTGAAATATCAATGTTAATGTTATGTTTTGACAAGCGGAGCGCCTTTGTCGGCCCTTTGTGCCTATTGAACCGATATCCGTTGATGAGTCCCCAAGGATTCATCCCTCGGTCCATTTTTCGACCATTCCAAGGTATGTTACACCTTGGGGTGTATCTCCTGTCTTTGTTGTATGGTTGGTATCTTTCTTTGTTTGGCTTTGTCTCTTTTTCCAGAAGCCTATATGGGTATACCGAGCCCGAGGGAGCTCTTAATTTGTCGTCCTCGACCCTGATCTTTGATTGATATCGGTTGTGAACATCCGATCATGTCACGGATGGTTATTCAACCTACTTCTGCTTTATCTATTTCGAAACCACCGAGCTATGTTCGTTCAAAGCTTGAGTGAAGGCCTACACTTCCCAGTCGTCGGAGATTGGTGTAGTTCCATTCGTCCATTTGAAAGCAAGATACAAACTCTCTTAGCATCTGGTTCTCCCTTTGCTTTATTTTGAAGACGTCAGATTTTCTTGTTGCTACTTTGATGTCACCATCGTGTGCCTTTATAAAAGAATCTCCTAGCATGGAAAATAAATCTATCGAGCTTTGGTGTAGGGTGTGATAACACATCATTGCCCCCTTTGAAAGTGTTTCTCAAACTATTTCAGTAGGGTAAAATCGATCTCATAGTCCTTTAGGTCGTTGCCCTTCACTGCGCAAGTGTAAGTAGTAACGTGTTCATTGGGGTATGAGGTTCTGTTGTACTTTGGAAGGTCTGGCATTATGAGCTTCCTTGGAATACATTTTGGAGCCGCTTCCTGCGGGAACGACCATTTTTTACTAACTTCTTTAAATCCACACCCTTCAGGATCGGAGGTGCGCCCGGAATTTAGTCGACCTTGGAAATGTAGGTCTCGACCTTCTTGTTGTTAGCTTCTATCTTTTTCTCGCCCGACTCGATCCTCTTTGTGAGTTCCTCGAGTATCTATATGATCTAGGGGTTGGCTACTGACCCGTCGTTGCTTGATCTTTCTGGTACCTATTCGGTCCGAGGGGCCGTAGTACTTGGGATTTTTTGGGCTCTGTAGCTGAGAAATTGCCAGCTGTTGTGCCTGCAACGTCTCAAAAATAACGTGAAGACTAACCTCTTGTTCCTATCGAGCTGGGGTTTTTTGTACTTCTTGGTGATCTCTTTGATGTACGCTCCAGTTACAATAGAAGCTCATATCGACGTGTAGGGCATCGAGTGAGACCGCGTCCACGGGAATTGGTTCTGGTGCATTCTTAAGGTTTCATTGTGGTCTTGGTCTTTAAGATTGATGTTTTCACGTGCGTTTACTGAGTTAGACATTTTGACCTGAAATCAAAGATATTGGACAAGAAAAAGTGTGAAAGGTAACTTGCGTTATGTAGTTAGACCAACAAGAAAATAATTAATATTATTTTAGCACCACGGTGGGCGCTAAAATGTTTACCGTGAAAATGATAATAACAATTAAATTTGATTTTGTGATTCTAAAAATACGTGATCTACTTTTATGCTAGTTGTCAGGCAATGGATGCAGAGTAAAATATTATGAGACAAGATTATAGCTTAGAGACAATAGTATAATCAAACCAAAAGGCTAGAGATCGGGGCCTCGAGCTGTCGTATATGAGGCCTTGAGGTTGAGTCGGGTGGACGACATAGAGCGATCGAGGGAGGAATAACAGCTATGGGAGCTATGGTGGTGGATCATTATGATCAATGATAAGCAATAAATGAAAAACAATAAATAGAACACAAGGAATATAAGCAATAATGAAAGTAATGAGATCAAGAGAGTATGTTAGAGCAAAGAGAATGTTTTTATATATTAATATTGAGTAACCGATCCTCTACAAAATGAAAAGGATCCCTTTTATATATGAGAGAGAATCCGAACATAGTACAAATGCATTTATTACAAAGATATGGGCCTGGTACAACCATTTAATGCCATGGTACGTGTTTGGACAAGCATAATAGACTTTGTCAGCTCAAGTCATCTTCCATGAGAACCTCAAACCAATCCACTGACGCCATGATTTACCTTGCCTCGAGGCCAACTGTTGCTTACGCTATCTCGAAATAGATTACTGAGAACCCTCGAGGGCAGAGCTCCAAGCTAAGTTTCGAGCCTTTGGAAGGCAGTTTCTTCGAGGCACCTTGATGAATGTAAAATCGAACCGTTGAATTTTGACATACACAGTTGTACTTTTTGTTTTCTTAAAGATCAATCTTTATTATCCGAAACTGTTTTCTATGATTTTTATTTATGATATTAAATTATTTTAGCTAGATTCGGGCCATCTGGAGATTGTTTCACATGAGAAGATTATTTTAGAGTATTGATTTAGCTTCTTTGATGTAAGTATCTTGCCTTACTTTGCATAGGGGAACTACTGTCGCACCCCTTTTTCCCTCCGCGGAGAGGAGTTCAGGTTTCGACATTCATGGAGGTGTAATGACTCATTTTCTTTTTGGAATTGGGTATTGCATTTTTGAATAGTCACTATGTAACGATTTTAAGGTGCGCTAGAAACCTATAGGGTTTATTCCTAACTATTTTTGATAACGAGTGATAGGGTATGAACTTGAAATTATCCTAAGAGCAAGGTGTTAGGCACCCCTCAGGATCTACTAGTGTGGTTCCCGGCAAGACAGTTTTGTGAATTTGTGCAATTACCAAATAGACAAGTACGACTCAAACAATAGGGATTTTAAGTTTAAACACACAAGCGTTTGGAAACAATTATTGAAAAGCTAAATTTTGAAAAGAGTTATAATCTAAGCCAAGGGTCGATTGGAGACAGCCTCTCTGGACTTTCGGGTAGGGGTAAGACTCGTCTACATATTACCCTCCCAGACCCCACTTTGTGGGACTATACTGGGTAGTTGTTGTTGTTGTTGTTGTTGTAGTTATAATCTAAAGCATGCTTATAAAATTAAAGGGGTGTCCTAGACTTGTTTGTAATATGGATCACAACAATGCAATACCAGGTATGACACTCCTCAAAAGAGGGGATACATGTGGTATTAGCGCACTGGTCATCATATCCATTTCTACCCTTTCCCACCCCGTGAAGGTAATTAAGAGAAGATTGGACTCAACTCTTATTGCATGCTCTTACCCGTCCCTTCCTATTAGTCCCAGAGGAATTAATGACTTCTATTTCTATAAGAAGGAGGTTCTAAGCAGAACCTCAGGTTTAAAGGTAAAATACTAAGGCGACAATACAAAACAAGTAGGACTACATTTAAAAGGGAAAAACACAGAAAACAAGAAGAAGGCTCAATTAAACCTCCACAAATAATTCACATAGACAATATGACCTATATACAGTTAAGTTCTGAATTTAAAATCCTAAAGCAGAGTGTTTAAGTGGTAACATTAGAACCAGGTTCATTAAATGACTCAGAAAAGAAGTCCAAATCAGGTTCGCCTACTGACTTAGAACCAACAGTTGTTCCAAGTCACTAAGACAATTTGAAGATTATTTTTATTACCTAAAACATGTTGTTCTAGTTGTAGAGATTGTTGCCAATTTTATTCAAAAAACATTACAAAGTGAAAATTATCACTTTACTACCTTATTTATGAATCAGAACTTAACTAGGCGTTTTAAACAAAATGCAAACAAGATCCTAGAACATGTAATCTAACATGCACATGAAAATGGCATGGCTTTTGAAAACAGAATTCCTAAGGCAAGATTTCTAAATGTACACAAGAGTCGCATAATTTTTGAAATAACAACTTTGTATACCAGTGTCGTTATTACCCTAGGATCTAGATTTCTAAGTGATAGACATAAAGAATGGAGTAATGAATGAAATGCTAAAGCGAGAAAACGAAGGTCCTATGAACATGGTTTTCTAATGCATGTATGAATCCTAAACATGACTTTTATTGCACAATTAGGAATATAAACCTAATAACATGATTTTTACCCTTTAACAACTATAGAATGCATATTTCCCCATCCCTTTTCACTAACCACCCCAATACTTGTTTACAAATTATTACAAACCATGTGATAGAACTAAATTAGAAATAAAAAATAAGAGGTTACAACAATAAGAAGCCTGATTCTGACTTCCTCTATAAATTATGTAATAAACCACCTCAAATGCCAATATTGTTCCCAAGCCTTTCTCATATCTAGGTGTGTCAGAGTTCCCTAGGAAAATCACGGAATCTCGAGCAGTGCTCACACCCAGATTGCATAACCAAGAGAGTCAGTGCAATGTAGAAGGGACAACTCTTATGTGTCTAGGTTTAGAGGGAGCTCAAGGGTCCCAAAGTAAGGCTCAAATAGAAGAGGCAGAACCTGGCATTCTAAAAGTACATGTGAGAGTGCTTGACATAGATTAGAGAGAGTTGAGTTTGAACACAGTTTTGAAAAATGATTGGTTTGAAGTAAATTTGCAACAACAGAAGAGTTGGTTAGGGAAAACAATTTTGAAACAGGCAGGAATCAGCAAATACAGAATAGATCTGCGGTACAACTTCAACATTACAATTATTGGAGTAGGGGTTGGGGACATAGAGGACCCAAATCAGAAACACATAAAATAATCATGAATCAAGTACATTAGGAGACATGCTAGTTGAGGGACATAAACAGGAACAAGTAAACATACTGATCACATTTGAACAAAGGAGGGCGGAATTCTAAATATGCTGAGTGAAGTAGTAAAAAAAAGTACAATTTAATAACTTGAGCCATTAAGTTAGTGCAGAAAGAGAAAGCTATTGACAACAAAGGAACACATAGGTTTGAGTCGTAGAATTTAAACCAAGAACATACTAGTTGAAGGAGCAAAGTACAGGAAAAGAAAATAACCAGAGTTCCTTAATCTAGCCTTGGCTTTCAGTCGGCTAGACAAAGCAGTAGCACAAGTAGTAGCAGAGAACAAGAAAGTTTGAGTGTGTAAGTGTGTGTTATGAACTGAATTGATCGTGTCTTTGGAGAAGAAATGGTAGGATATTTATAGTATTGAAAGAGGGTAGAAAATAAAGTAACAAGTAAAAGTCTTTGCACAATTATGGAAGTAATCACCATTAGAATCCAATTAATACAAGTACTTCCCTTTAATCAAGTTATTACGGCTCAAACGGATACAAACAGGGGTAATTAAGGAAAGGAAATCAATTTGAGAAAGATTGATCTTTACCATACAAGATATAGTAAAAGTATAGAGTATCTAATTAAGTCTAGGTACAAAATATACTTAATTTGGGGAAACGATCTAGCATGGGTAAAACATCACAACAAATAAAGGAAAGGAATCAATCAACTTAAACAACCGAGTAAAATTAGGGTTTTGTCAGAAAATCTTGAAATCAAAACATAACTTAAGGAAATCAAGATTAATCAAGAAGGAATCATGATTTTGCACTTTGACATATAAATAGAAAAGAATAAAATGGCATATCAGACATGCATGGTCAAACATATTGACAAAAAGGAGCAACTAGATGAACACAAACATTTAGATGTAACATGAATAGGCCAAAGGCTACTCGAAGCATGGTAGTTAACAAAGTCAAGTAGCCATGGCCCATACATAGAACCAAAATGAAAAACCAGTCTAACACATAGCAACACGTAGAGGAGATCTTTGAAAATTCATAGTAACAAGTGAGGAAAATCACAAGAAATTAGGATTTTAACAAAGTTAGGTTTTAAATGGTAAGAACTCAGAATCTGTCCAGACATACAAAGGAAAGGTTCTAACCATAAAGAATTCAATCAAAACAAGCACACAAACAAAATAAATGAAGACAGTTTTAGAACCCCGGATAAACAAAAATACCTAGGGTTTTCAACACGATGAACGAGGTAGAAGAAGAATATAAAAAAAACATTTGAACATAGTAAAATCATAAGACAACACTGAAAATTAAAGAAGAAGTCTTTAAAAAAGAGGTTAAGAAAACCCTAATCGTTGAAGACGAAGAGTAACTTTAATGAAATAAAAAAAACTTTTGAGAAAACACCAATAGGTTCATAACATGCACAGATCTAAGATAGATCTGCAAGAAAATCAGAAAGCTCTTAAAGCTAGGGTTTCAGAGAACCAGAAAAAGTGAGAAAAACTTGAAAATGTTACCTATCTAGTCGGAAAAGCCATGGATCTGACTTGAACGACCATGGATGGCCGGAAAAAGACCACAGATAGAAGTTGAGCAAGGTCTGGACTAGATCTCTTCGAGATCTTTTCATGAAATCACAAAAATAAGAAACTAGGAGACATAAGAGACTGGCATACGTCTCAAACAGCCATAAGAGCCCACGAGTTGAGTAAGAATCGAAGGGGATTAGGGTTAATTTGGATGATGGAAGCTAGGGTTTGAGTGAGGTTATAGAGAGAATTGAATTCAAAGGCGGCGGGTTGGTAGGAAATGAATTAGGTTAGGGGACCACTTAGGTTTACTTTAGGTAGGTAGAATAGGGACCATTGATCTAATGATCACTGGTCCAGATTAAGTTAGGTTGGTGGGGATCCGATTTTGGCTTGGATTAAAATTGGAATTGGGCTGGGAAATTGGGTTGTGATTTGGGCTAGATTTGAAAGCTAAATTTGGCTACTAGCTAAATAACCTCTTTTTTTCCTAATAAATTATAAAAAATACTAAATAGTTTTTGAAAAGTAATTTGAAAGACTAAAAAAATTTATAATACATAATTAAAAATTTAAAAAACATGATCCAATTTTGTGCGTATAAATCGTAATTATAAGTTAAAAGGGCTAATATTACGATTATGTACAATTTAGCTCTAAAAATAATAAATAAAACTATAAAAAATGTCAAAATTAGTTTAGCCATATTTTTGCATATATATAAAAATACCATAGATGAATTACCAAAATAATATTCTGAAAATAATTATTGAGGATTTTATGGATAAAAGGGAGAAAATAAATCAATTTAAACCCTTAAAATTGTGAAAAACTAATAAAACCACTGGAAATGCTTATATATGCATATATATATATATATATATATATATATATATATATATATATATATATATATATATATATATATATATATATATATATATATATATATATATATATATATATATATATATATATATATATATATATATATATATATATATATATATATATATATATATATATATATATATATATATATATATATATATATATATATGCTTTTTTGAATTTATTTTGGATATAGAAAAATATATAGTAAAAAATTGGGTATCAACAGCTGCCCCTTTTTATTCGAAAAAAAAGAAAGAGTTTTCGGGTAAAGAAATGATGACCAATTTTGATTGAACGAAACAGTTAGAACAGGTTTAGGATACACCCTGGCTTTTGAGTTTCCTACATATCCCTAGTTTTAGGAATCAGGCCGTACGTAGTTCAGGATTCATTAGTGGAGTAAACCGATGAAGCGATTTCAAGAACGGACGCCATATTTAGGGCCAGGTGAGTGAGAGGTTTATGGGAGTGGTTAGGTTTGATATGGATGCGGTCACTAGAGCGGGATCGCTCCTGCCAGGATGGCCATTGCTCACTGGTTTACCTCCAAATAGAAGCAATACAAGTGTATACATTGCATGAAATTCAAATGTGATACAAATTCCTATTGAACAATGGATGTTGTCTTTGGACAATGAGGATGACGTCCTTAGACCATGATGTCTTGGGACATGAAGTGTATGATAAGGGATTTGCAGGCCATGAAATGATGTTCTCGGGCTATGAGGATGGTGCCTCTGAACCATGACGCCTTTGAATAATGATATGAAAAAGATTGAAAGAGATCCTCGGGCCATGACATGGTGTTCTCGAGCTATGAATATAGTGCTTTCGAATGATGACGCCTTTGGATAAGTTGGCGATATTTCAGCCCATGATGGATGCAGTAGTATGGACAAGACAGAGCTTAGTCTTGCAAATTGAAGGGCAGAGCTTAGCCCGATAGGAAAAGCAAAATACATACTGCTTGAGATGGCGCTTAGTTTCGAAGAAAATTGGAGGCAAAGTTTAGCCTTGGAAGGCAGAACGGTAGCCTTATGCCATAATGCAGATGGAGGTAGAGATTAACCTTGAAAGGAAGAATGATAGCTTTATGCAAGTTGGAAAGCAGTTTAGTAGCCTTATGAAATCTAGATGCATATGGAGGTAGAGCTAAACCTCGGAAGCCAAAATGATAGCCTTGAGATGCAGATGGAGATAATGTTTAGTCTCGGAAGGCAGAATAGTAGATATATGAAAGAATGCAGATGGAGGTAGAGCTTAACCTTGGAAGGCAGAATGACATGCTTATGTAAGAATGTAGATGCAGATGGAGGCATCGTTTAGTCTCGGAAGGCAGAATGGTAGCCTTATGCAAATTAAGATGCAGATGGAGACAATGTTTAGTCTCGCAAGGCAGAATTGTTTCCTTATGCAAGAAATAAATAATAAATGATAGTAGTGTTTTTTTTACCTGATAGCAGATCGTGGCTTTGTGATTGCTGGGAGCATTGTGACATACGAGACATCACTGGCGTATGCTGATAGGGAATGTTTATAAGTGCAAACGTTCTGAGAGTCGTATTTTGAACAATGTTTGTCTAATGAGCATATAGAATGATTAATGATTTCACAAACCTAGTGCATGCGTCCAAAGAAAGTTATGAGTTTTGTAAGCAGAAGGTTAGTTCGTATCCCCACTGGTTTTTCTTGAATTGTTCGGCTTTGATCTGGTGATACTGTTTAGATCATTGGGGTAGCGTTGCTATAAAAAAGCAGTTTCCATAATAAACATGCATGATTCTTTAAAGATATGACATAAGTGTATAATTAAAATAGTTTTTACATGAACCACCGAATGTGACGTAGCTCAGGACATTGCAACCTCTCAAGGTACGGAATTTTGAGGGCCCCCTGAAAATTCTACCCTAGTTTAATGGGTTGACATTTCTGACTGTTGGTCGTGCGGCAATCGGATGAAATTACTTCAGAATTTTGAGGGTATTGCGGGGGAAGTGAAAATTTTATTGAATTATGACCGAATCCTTAGGGCTGCCTACGTATTCCCTTCTTATACGGGAATCAGGTCAGGCGTAGTTCAATTTACATCATATAAGAAAAGCATAGGATTGCACATAGTAACATTTAATTCCATTTGAATTCATCGGCTTCGGCCGGACTTCTCCGTCCATTTCTACAAGTATTTCGGCTCCTCCTATAAGAACCCAGTGAACCATGTATGGACCTTGCCAATTGGGAGAACTTCCCATTGGTTTCGTGTTGATGCGAGAAAATTTTCTTTAACACTAGCTTCCCCAGTGTGAACTATCTTTGTTTGACTCTATTGTTGAAGGCTTTGGACATTTTATTTTGATAGAGTTGACCATGTCAAACAACGTTGATTCATTTTCCGTCTAGAAGGGCTACCTGCTCATATCAACTTTTTACCCACTCTACGTCTTCGAGCTCAGCTTCGTGTATGATCCTTAAGGAAGGAATTTCTACCTCAGTGGGAATGAAAACCTATGTACCGTAAACCAGCATATAAGGGGTTGCCCCAGTTGATGTACGGACTGTGGCGCGATATCCCACTAGAGCAAATGATAACTTTTCGTACCACTACTTATGCTTCTCTATCATTTTCCTCAATATCTTCTTGATATTCTTGTTGGAGCCTTCTACAGCTCTATTAATTTGAGGCCTATAGGCTTGTGGAATTCTTGTGTCTGATCTTGAAAGTTTCTCACATAGAATTCATCAAGTCGCTATTGAGGTTGGAGCCATTCTAAGTAATGATTGGATCTGGAATTCCGAATTGACAAATAATGCGGTCGCGGAAAAAGTCTGCCACGACTTTCTTAGTCACTGCTCTGTAAGATTCTTCTTCGACCCATTTTATGAAATAGTCGATGGCTACTAGTATATTCCAGTGTCCACTGGAAGCGGCACGCTCGATTGGTCCAATAACATCCCCAAGCGGTGAACGACCACGGTGAGCTCGTTGCGTTGAGCTTGTTTGGAGGTAGCTTATAATGTCTGTATGAATCTGACAACTTTGGCATTTTCGGACATACTGGATGTAGTCTGTTTCTACGGTCACCCAAAAGTAACCTGTCTGGGGTCTCTTCTTCGCTAAGACAAAACCGTTCATATGTGGACCGCATGTCCCAGCATGAATTTCATCTAGTAGCTTGGATGATTCCTTTGTGTCAACTCACCTTAATAGTCCCAAATAAGGAGTCCTCCTATACAGGATTCCTCCACTGTGAATGAAGTTCTTTGACAATCTCTGAAGTGTGCATTTTTGAATAGGATTAGCAAGCTCCAGGTACTCTCCCTTTGCCAAATATTCCTGGATATCCAGAAACCAAGGCTTTTCATCTGCTTCTTCTTTGACATGGCCACAGTAAGTTGGATGATTATGGATATTCACCAGAATGGGATCAATGAAATTCTTGTTTGGATGTTGTATCATAGATGACAGGGTAGACAATGCATCAGCGAACTCATTCTAGATTCTGGGAACATGCTGCAATTACGTCTTTGTGAACCTCCTTCTAAATTCCTATACATGACGCAGATACGAGAGCATCTAAGAGTTCTTGGTTGCCCCACTCTTCCCATACCTAATGTATAAGTAAGTCAGAATCTCCCATCCCTAGCACTCTTGAAAGTTCATGTCAATGGCGATTTTGAGTCATAAGATGTAGGCTTAATTCTCATCCATATTAATGGTGCAGGAGAACCTGAGTTTTGAAGACATGGGATAATGCTGACCGGTTTTTGATATCAGGACTACTCCTATGCAAACTCATTTGAAGTTTTCTGCACCATCGATGAACATTCTCCAACAGTCATAGGATTCTTCAATGTCTTCTCCTATGAATGATACCTTTTCATCAGGAAAATACGTTTTTAGGGGTTCGTATTGTCCATCCACGGGATTTTTAGCAAGGTCGTCTTCTAGTGCCCGTCCCTTGACCACTTTCTGAGTTACGTAAACTATGTTGAATTACTCAACAGGATTTGACATTTGGCCAACTTGTCGGTGGGCATGGTCTTCATAAAGATCTACTTCAAAGGATCCATCCTTGATATGATATATGTAGCATAGGCACAAAGGTAATGTATCAGCTTTTGAGCTACCCAAGTCAGCAACAGATGCATTCCAATAGAGAATATCGGGCCTCATACGGGGTGAACTTCTTACTGAGATAATAAATGGCCTGTTGTTTCCTCCGCGTTTCATTATGGTGTCCAAGACGCAGCTGAAAGCTCCATCTAACACTACAAGGTAAAGTAATAAGGGTCTACCTGGCTCGGGCGGGACTAAGACGGGTGGTGTTGGCAGGTCTCCTTGATTTTTCCAAAGGCCTTTTGGTAGTCCTCGGTCCATTTGGTGGTAGCGTCTTTCTTTAAAATCTTAAGGAATGCTTCATAGATAACTGTAGACTGTGCTATGAGTTGGCTGATGTAGTTAAGCCTTCCCAAGAAACTCATCACATGCTTCTTGTTCTTTAGTGGTGGTAGTTCTTGAATAGCTTTGGCTTTCAGTGGATCCAATTCTATTCCTCGGTGGCTCACAATATACCCAAGCAATTTCTGAGCAAGAACTCCAAATGCGCACTTTAAGGGGTTTAGTTTCAGGTTGTACTTTTGCAGTCTATTGAAGAATTTCTTCAGATCTTCCATGTGGTCAGCGAACTTCTTGGATTTGATAATAACATAATCCTCATATACCTCTATATCCTTGTGTATCATATCATTAAAGATGGTAGTCATGGCCCTAATGTAGGTGGCACCTGCATTCTTTAGGCCGAATGTCATCATCTTGTGACAGTACACTCCCTATGGTATATTGAAAGCCATTTTCTCAGTATCTTCCTCATCCATCCAAGTGTGATGATAACCATAGAAGCAATCCACGAATGACTGTAAGTCATTCTTTGCGTAATTATCGATCAGGATGTGTATATTTTTCAAAGGGAAGTCATCCTTCGGACTGGCCCGGTTGAGATACTGGTAGACGACACCATCTCTAACCTTCCCATCCTTGTTTGGCACCGGCACAATGTTGGCTAACCATGTCAGGTATTCTACTACCCTGAGAACCTTAGCTTTGATATACTTGTTGACTTTTTCCTTGATTTTCAAACTCATATCAGGCTTGAATTTTCTGAAATTTTGCTTTACCGGTGGACACATTGGATCGTTGGCAATTTGTGAGCCCACCATTTGTCTTTGTCGATAGCATTGGCCCGTTCAATGTGGTGGTAAGTTTCTCCACCCAGCTCCCTTCTTCCCTCGATCGCCGGAATGGTCTGTAGACTATATATAGAGTTGCTACCGTCGTCGTGAATGATAACTTCCCGGTGATTCCATTCGAACTTTATTGCCTGATGTAGCATTGATGCTACGGCCCCAATAGCATGAATCCATGGCCGCCCCAATAGCAAGTTGTAAGATGATGGCACATCTATCACCTGGAAATCAACCTCAGACCATGTTGATCCCATCTGGAAGCAAAGAATAATCTATCCAATGGTGGATCTCTAAGAGCCATTGAAGGCTTTCACATTGATTGCTCTATATTTTATCTCATGCAGCCCTTTACCTAACTTTTTGAGTGTTACCAGCGGACAAATGTTAAGATCGGAACCTCCATCGATTAGGATTTTGGTGATGAAATAATCTTCATATTGCACAGTGATGTGCAATGCCGTATTGTGCCCCAACCCTTCCGATGGCAGTTCGTCCTCATGAAAGGTGATCTTATGGCTTTCCAGCACTTTTCCCACCATGTTTGCCATTTCCCCACTAGTGATGTTACTTGGTACATATGCTTCACTTAACACCTTTAATAGTGAATTCTTGTGTGCCTATGAATTTTTCATCAAAGAGAGAATTGAGATTTGTGCTGGCGTCATATTTAACTGGTCGATGACGGAATATTCCCTGTCCTGTATCTTCATTCAAAGATCGTCTGGACCTGTCTTAGTGATTGGTGGCCGATTGGAGGACTGCTTGTTTGATTCAGCTAGTTATTCAAGGTATAGACTCTACCAGTTCTTGTCATATCCTGTGCGACAGTTTCTTCAATCCTGACCTTGCCATTCCTTCTTTCCTCGGCTGCATAGTAGGAACAACATTTGTATGGAATGGTGTCATAGTTGACATCGCCACTGGGATTGGTCTCGCTGTCCTCACTCTCAACAGAACATTGCCTTGGGTGGCAAGACTGCAACCTCAAATGGTGCGGGTGTGTTTGCCGGAGACACAAATTCAACCTCAAATGGTGTCGGTGTCTTTGCGGATGGTTCTGCTTCAAACCCATGTGGTACAAACATATTCAACTAAGTGTCCTCACACGGTTGGATCTAGACTAAGATTGGATTGAGAGTAATTGTTTGTTTCTCTGGGTCATCACCTTCTGTGATCAACCCGTTTGATCCCTCGGGATCCTAGTAATTTTTATTTCAATCATATGGATTCCTCCACCCTTATGTCTGGCAGAGGGTTGTTACAACCATTTGGAGCGGGTTCTTTTACCACAATGATCTTGTTGTCAATGAAAGACTGGATCTTGTCTTTCAAGGAACGACATTCATCGATGGTGTGCCCTTTCATGCCAGAGTTGTATGTACTGGATTTGTTTGGGGTAACCCATTGGGAAGGATTCTCAAGGGTTGCTGCAGGGATGGGGGTGACATAATCTGCACTTTCAGTCGCTCATACAGCTAGTCGATGGGTTTAGTGATGGCTGTATGTTATTTTGGAGGTCTGCGATCAAAATTAGGTCGGGGTCTAGGGAAATATTTGCGTGCATGAGGTGATTGATAGTGGGATATTTTAGCAATATAGGTTTGGTATGCAGGATGGTAGGGTGATTGCCTACATGTCCAGACAGTTGAAGATATATGAGAAAAATTATCTTGTCCATGAGCTTGAGTTAGCTCCTATTGTTCATGCCTTGAAGATCTGGCATCATTATTTGTACGATGTGCCTTGTGTTATTTACATGGATCATCGGAGTTTGCAGAACTTGTTCAAGCAAAAGGATCTAAATTTGCGCCAGATGAGGTGGTTGGAGTTATTGAAAGATTATCACATCACTATTCTATATCACACGTGAAAGGCAAATGTAGTGGTCGACGCCTTGAGTTGCGGGGTGGAGAGTTTGTGTAGTTTGGCATATCTACCAGCACCAGAGAGGCCTATGGCGATGGATATTCAGGTCTTCGCCGGCCAGTTTGTGAGATTGGAACTTTTGGAGCCCTGTCGGGTTCTATCTTGTGTGGTTTCTTGGTCTTCATTATTTGATCGTATCATGGAGCGACACTATGATGACCCCCATTTACTTATCCTCAAGGACAGGGTTGATCATGGCGATTCCGGGGATATTAATATCGATGAGGATGGGGTATTGAGGATGCAGGGTCGGGTGTGTGTACCCGATGGTAATGATATTTGAGAGTTGATATTAGCAGAGGCTCATAGTTTGCGGTATTCCATCAATTCGGGTGCCGCAAAGATGTATCGCGATTTGAGACAGAATTACTAGTGGAGGCAGATAAAGAAAGATATAGTGAGATTTGTAGCTAAATGCCTCAACTGTCAGTAGGTAAAGGCTGGAACCAGAGACCGAGTGGATTACTTCAGCAAATTGAGATTCCGGAGTGGAAATGGGAGAAGATCACCACGGATTTTTTAGTTTGTCTCCCTCTGATTGCAAAGAAATTTGATTTTATTTGGGTTGTTGTGGATCGGCTGACCAAGTTCGTTCATTTCATATCGGTGTATACTACCTACACATCGGAGCAATTTGCGGGGATTTACACCAGAGAGATTGTCCGTCTGCACGATATTCAAATTTCTATCATCTCGGACAGGGGGTACTCAGCTTACATCACGGTTCTTGAAAGCCGTTCAGCAGGAGTTGGGTACCTAAGTGAATTTGAGTACATCATTTCACCCTTAGATGGACGGACAGTCCGAGCGCAACTTTAAGATTTTGAGGATATGCTCCATGCGTGGGTGATTGAGGTTTTGAGTGTCTGGGGATCAGTTCTTGCCATCGGTTGAGTTTTCTTACAATAATAGTTACCAGTCCAACATTCAGATGGTGCCGTATAAGGCTTTATATGGTAGGATATGCAGATCTCCGGTGGGTTGGTTTGAGCAGGGTGAGGCAAGGCTATTGGGTGCAGATTTGGTTCAGGATGTGTTGGAGAAGGTTAAGGTGATTCTTTATCGACTCCGTACAGCCCAATCCAGATAGAAGAGTTACGCGGACTGGAAGGTTCGTGATGTTCGCTTTATGGTTGGTGAGCTGGTTCTGCTTTGGGTCTCGCCTATGAAAGGCGTCATGAGGTTTGGGAAGAAAAGGATGTTGAGTCCGAGGTTCATTGGCCCTTTTGAGATTTTGATGCGAGTTGGAGACGTTTCTTATGAGCCTGCTTGATCTCCCTGTTTGGCCGGGGTTCATCCAGTATATTTCATGTCTCGATGCTTCGGAGGTATCACGGTGATCCATCTCATGTGTTGGAGTTCACTTCAGTCTAGTTGGACAAGGATCTATCCTATGTTGAGGAGCAGTGGCAATATTAGACAGGTAGGTCCAAAAGCTCAGGTCAAAAGATATAACTTTAGTAAAGGTTCAGTGGCGGGGTCGGCCGGCCAAGAAGGTAACTTGGGAGACCGAGCGGGATATGTGCAGCCGATACCCTCATATTTTCACTACTTTAGCTATGTTCACTGTACTTGTTCGAGGACGAACGAATGTTTAAGTGTAGGAAGATGTAATGACCCGCCGGTCATTTTTAGAATTTACGCCCCATTCCCCTATTAACTGCTTTCCCTAAGTCTAAATGCTATTTTGGTTTGCCGGGATGTTCAGTATTAGGATTCGGATTGCTTTGGGGCACTTAGTCCCCAAATGAGAGCAAGTATTAGAAAGTGGTCCATAATTGGAAGAGTATGAAGATGACCTCAGAATGGAAATTCGATTGTTCAGTTTGCTCGGTTAGGTGATTTCGGTGTTGGGAGCGTGTTCCGAATATGTCTTGGAAGTCCGTAGCTCATTTAAGCTACAAATGCCGAAAGTTGGAAATTGGAAGTTTCCGGTCGGATAGTGAAATTTTGATCCGATGATCGGAATGGGATTTTGGAAGTGTCTATAGCACCATCATATCATTTGGGACATGCGCGCAAAATATCAGGTCAATCAGATGTGTTTTTGGTTAGGTTTTTGATCGACAACGAGTTTGGTTGAAATTTAAAGTTCTTAGGTTCAAATCATTAATTAATCCAAGTTTTCGTTGTTGTTTTAGGTGGGTTAATGATTGGTACAAGTTTGAATGATGTTATGGGATATGTCCGTAGGTTTGGTTGAGATCCCGGGGGCCTCGGGTGTGTTTCGAATGCTCAACGGAGCATTTTTGGGACTTGAAATGTTGCAGAAGATCCCCTTCAGCTAATGCACACATCTTCTTCTCTGCGATCACATCCATCCCAATGCGATCGCGTAGTGCAATTTGAGGGGGGGATTTTTCCTTCAATGTGATCGCAAAGACCTTAACGCGATCGCATAATTCTATTTTTCCCTTCTCTGCGTTAGACATTGATACCCTGCGCATGCATAGCACAAACTGGGCTAGAGTCTCAGGGCCCAAATTCCTTATCGCATAAGCCTCTATTACGATTGCATAGGTTCCGTTCCCTCCCTTCTCTGATTGCAAGCCTAGGCCTGCGTTTGCATAGACCAAATTCTAGACCTCCATATTTTACTCTATGCGATCGCATCCCTCTTCATGCGATCGCACTAAAGAAACACCTGGGCAGTATTTAACATTTAAAATTCTGAAAGTTAGCCATTTTACCAAAACTCAACATTTGGAGCTCAGATTGGGGAGCTATTTCGAAGTTTTTTCAAAGGGAATTACTGGGTAACAATTCCGTAACTTTCTATGACTAAAACCCATAATCTAATCTTGAATGCATCCTTTAATTTCAGATTTTTAATGAAATTTGGGGAAAACATCTTAGACCAAGTTATGGGTTTTTGCGGGGGCATTTGATATCTGATTTGAGATATTTTTGTATGGTTAGTCTCATGAGAGTATGAGGTTTCTGAAAACGTAAAAATTGTTCGATTCCGAGACGTTGGCTTAAGGGGCATTTTGGTCATGTTACCTATTTTCACGCCTTAGTTTTAATTTTAATATTGGAATTAGTTACTTGCGATGATATTTACATTATGTAATTGCATTGAATAGATTTAGGCCATTCAGAGTCGGATACTCGAGGCAAAGGTGTTGTTCGTAGTTGATTTTTGTACCGGTTTGAGATAAGTGGCTTGTCTAACTTTGTGCGGGCACCTCTCCCCTTAAAATATATTACTTGTTATTTTAAATGCCTTGTACGCAAGGTGACAAGCATGTACTTGAGCTAATTGTTGAAAATCCGTTTTACTTAGAACCCTTAAACTGTGTTTTCTTGCGTATTTGCCTATCTTAGATGCAATTTAACCTGTGTAAGCTTAAGAAGAGCATGTTTAGTTTACTTACTTGCTTAATTGTCTAACCTGTACTATTTGTACTCCATGAAGCATGCTAGACTAGAAATTCTGTTAATTGTTCTTAGCATTATACAATATTTGAATTGTTGTGGTATGTTTACAATTTGGGACTACGGGACGACATCCCGGGAGCTCCCCCTGCACGTGTTATGTTCTAAGACTGAGAGTGCGAGATACCAAGAGATGCCTGACATAGATATGATTATACATGGAGGATACCAGGAGATCCTCAGGATACTAGGAGTTCCCTCGTGTATAAAATGGAGGATACCAGGAGATCCTCGGGATACCGGAGATCCCTCGTGTATATGATGAGGATACCAGGAGATCCTCGTGATAGAAGGAGATCCCCGATGATAAATATCCGGTTGTGGTCTGTGCCTCTATTTGTGGTGGTTCTCTGTTAATGCTTTTACTTATTTTCTTGCTAGATTCTCGCTGTAGATTATATTCATCTTGTCATTTCCTTATCATATTGATTATCATGTATTATCTTAGTAGGGCCTCAACCTTCCCTGTCACTACCCCACCGAGGTTAGGTTTGGACCGTTGTGGTGTACTTACGCCTCTTCGGCGCATGTTTTTCATGTGCAGACACAGGTACTTCCTCCCAGGCGTACCATCTTTGTAGCAAAGAGCATTAGTGGATACTTGAGGTATATCAGCTACGTCCGCAGACCCAAAGTCTCTATTCCATTCCAGTTGTAGCAGATAGCCCCGTTTATCCCTTCTTTTCATGTTGTTCAAGATACTTTGGTTTAGAGCATATTATGAAACTCTTATAGCCTGTGTTGCCCGTGAGATTCTTGGTTTTGGGATTGTATCAGAATTGTAGTGTTAAAGTGTATGTGCCAGGCGACAACTATATGCATTTCCTCATATTATTTAGCTTTTAAATTATTATTTCGTAAAGGTTGTAAATTCCGAAATGTGTTAAGCTTACCTAGTCGTAAAGACTATGTGCGGTCATGACGTGTTCACAATTGGTGAACTAGGGTTGTGACACCGTAATAGGGGTGTCACAAGTCATGAGCTACTATAGAGTCTACTAAAATACTACAAGTCTGGAACTAGGTACAACGTCTGAATATAACATAAGTAGGGAATGATAAGGGAGAAACGGAGTTGCAGACGTCAACAACTACCTCGTCACTCCTAGTCCTCCTGGTCTGGAAGGAAATCAACACTCAGGAACGAACTCTGCTCTGCCTGAATCTGCACACAGTGCAAGGAGTAATGTGAGTACTTCGACCCAGTGAGTAATAAGAATAAATAATGACTGAAATCATGAAATCTCATAAATGTACAAAGAAACGCTATCTCAAGCAGTAAAAACATTGAAGTATCAATTTAATTTCTCTTATAAAACAGCTAAAGACAAATATTTTCAACAAGTAAGGAATAATCAGAATCCAGCTCCTCGGGCTCAATATCAACCTCTCAGTACAGTATAAATCCCGCGGGCTCAGTATTAGTCACTAAGTACAACATCAGCCCCTCGAGCTCATTGTCAAATCACATGGGCACCCACGCTCACTCTAGGTGTACAGACTCCGGAGGGGTCCCTTACTGTCCAAGCGCTATATCTTCATAAGGCCTGAAAGCCTGTTCATATCAACATAAGGCCTGAAAGCCGGCTCACATCACACTCGAGGCCTGAAAGCCTCCTTAATAACACTCGCGGTTTGAAATCCTCCTCACATGACGCTCGAGGCGTGAAAGACTCCTCACATAACACTTGAGGCCTGATAGCCTCCTCACATATGGCCCTTGGCCTCAATCAGTACAAAAAAAGTCATAAGCCCCTCGATCATTGGTGACATCTAAAAAAGTCATAAGCCCCTCGATCGCAGCAATATCATTGTCCAACTATGATTCGGGGTCGAATCCCACAGAGAACAATGAGTAAGGGATTAGGAATGTAAGAGTATTATCTCTAGTCGCGCAGTGCCAAACGATATGAATTTTGGGTTGCAGATTATTTTTGTATCTAAGATGCGGAAATGTAAACTAACCTAGAAAGCAAGTAAAATGATGAATGGCTACAAGTATGAAAGCATTGGGAATTACACTCATGTAACGATCAATGTATTTCACGATTTTACAAATATGAGCGAGTTTATGTTAATTAGCCACAGGTAACAATTCTTAATTAGCTTCTTCTGAAGACCAACAAGACTTACTAATTTAATTAGCCATAATCACAATTAGAAGATTAAGCACACCCGCATGACTACAAGTAGTTCAATCCTATCCCTAGGTAGAATCTATAAAATGAGGGTTAACGCCTCAAGTTCTTGTTAATTAATCTTTCCCAACCCCAAACTATTTTTCCCAAAATTAATTTGGAGGTAATGGGTGAGTCCTAGGGTTAGCTAATCCCTTTGGAAACATTAAAGAACAAGAATAACTAAAGAAACAACAACTCACTTCATAAATATAGAAAACCCATTAAATACATATCACAACAAGGTATAAAATCCAGACTTTAACTATGAATATTCCCATAAACAATATTGAAGTGTTGGATAAAATACTACACACTTAAATATTCAATACAAAGCAAGAAAATGAAGAAACAAACATAAATGGGTAAGAAAACCTTAACCAAAAGCTTGAAATCAACAAAACCCAAGTGTGTTTGTGCAAAACCCTAGCCTTCAACTTGTTCTTTCTAGTCTAAGAGACTAAAAATAAGCCAAAGATCTTGTACAAATGACCCTAGTCGGGTACTAAATGATTTGGGGATCAAAAATGTGAAATTCCAGATTTGCCCATGCCTGAAGTCCGCACTTCGCATTTGCGAACAAAAGTTCGCAATTCCCAACATTGCCTTAGGACAACTGAGTTTGCATTTCCCATAATAATTTTGCATTTACGAAGTCCTCCAATCCCAGATGAGTTCGCATTTGCGAGATTTATTTCGAATTTGCAAAGCTGTCCATCTTAATGCTGTGTTCGCATATGCGAACATTCCTTCGCATTTGCGAAGGCTACCCATTTCCAGTTAAGTTCACAATTGCGAACATTTCTTCGCATTAGCGAAGGTTCCCTTCTTGTACTGGACTTCGCAATTCCCAGGATTAGCTTGCATTTGCGAGCTGAGAGTTCCCTGCCCAGATTTTTCTTCTTTTGGCTTCTTTTTGACTCGTTTTCACTTGGTTTCTTCTACATCACTTCTAAATCACATTCACCCTATGAAGTAGAAGTAATTGACATTAAATGCATTATTTTATCGCCATAAACATAGCAAAATTCAATTTTAAATGTAATATATGTCGGTAAAATACCAACTTATCACACCCCCAAACTTTAACTATTGCTTCTCCTCAAGCAACGAAAGCAACAAAATCTTATTAAGTGGTTTAACAACTTCATATCCTTATTACACCAAGCCAAGAAGAAGATCTATTTTAAATACAAATGCATGACTTCGATTGGTACCAGCAATTACTCCAAAGCATATGAACTATCAAGCACTTCACATAATCAAGTGCTCACACACCAATGCAAATCAAAGTAGCAATCAAGTCATGACACTAAAGCTATAAAATTTTCCTCTCCATCACAATCAACTTTCTTTGGTCATTCTTTCCAATTGGAAATGGGATTAAATTCAAAACTCAAACTTCATATACCCTTACATTTAAGAGAGGATCCCACACTCGTATTCTTATTTCAAAGAAACAGTGGGATATCAAATGGAAAGAATTCACTCTCTCTCTCAAAAATAATGTTCAAATGAAAACAAGTAGTACCATAGGCTTTCCCTTCATGTATTCCTCCACAAATGTAGACAACTCGGTTCAAAATCAATTAGGACTTAAGGGTAGTAGTTTAGGCTTTTGGATAAGGTATGGAACAATTTTGGTTAACGTGACTCAAAACCTCCCCAAGCACTATATAATTTACAATTAAAGTCCACTTCCTTCAAGCACATTTTCCACTCCCTTTTCTTTTTTCTTTTCTTTTTTAAATTTTTTTTGTCACCTAGTCTTCCCTTTATTCACAGCCTTATTCACTTTTTACATATATACATACATACATATATATATATATATATATATATATATATATATATATATATATATATATATATATATATATATATATATATATATATATATATATATATATATATATATATATATATATATATATATATATATATATGTTCCTTTTCGACTTTTTATCATTTTGTTTCTACCTTCCACCTTTTCAATAACATCGATATCACAACTTTTCCAACCATTCACCCCTAAACTTAGGCTTTTAGTCTATGGTTGCACTTTAAAAGTACTTCAGGAAGTAAGGAGCCAAAAGGTATATGAATTAAGAGCAAAGGCTTTAAGCTTGTAACATGGTTGCCAAAGAATAAGGTTAAAGGCTCAAAATTGGTTGAGTGGGGAAAATATTTACGGGTAAGATATTTTTGGCATACTAGCGGTCCAAGGAAGGCCTAGTATCATTTTTCGAACCAAGTTAATCAATGATTTCGCCTTGAAGCAAATTTCGGGCAAGTTCTAGACTACAAGCAATGCAAAGGAGCTCACAAATAATCTCACCACACATGGCACATGAACATTCGAATGGAACATCAATCCTTAATCCAATTGGATCCAATGACTCAAAGAGGTTGCATATAGCATAAGATACTAATTTGTGAATCAAAGAGCCAAAATTTGAGTCTAAAAGTCATGACCTCACTACTTTACTTATTACATTTTTGTGTTTTTCTTTTTAAACAATCAACAATTCATATGCCGAGGATTATCTATGTTGGTACCAAGCAAGCCACAACCAATGGGCACCAATCCCACCACAAGCCATTTAATACCATCAATTAACAAAAAGGAATTGTAATTAAAAGGCTAATTCCCTTAAGAAAGTTGTCAATCCATCCATCATCGAGAAAAGTCGACAAACATTTTCTACAATTACCTGGTTCAACTAGAAAAAGTGGCATCCTTGGAAAAAGAACCATGGCATAAAAAAACCCAGGGATACCACCACTAAGAAAAGCATACTAAAATAAATAAAAATTAAGAAGCTAAAAAAAATTAAGAGGCTAATAAACTTCAACTACTAACCAATCTAATATCAACATACTAATATACACATGGTATAAAAACATACTAATAACAAAATGAAAAGCATGAACAACAGCCAAAGTACTAATCCGCCAAATATCCAACAAAACATCACTGTTATACAAGAAGCCACCCCAACCAAAGATGTTGCAATGTCCCCAATGCAAGTAAACATGATATAGTAGAAAATAGTGGAGAATGCTTCCTGTATACTGTATCAACTGCTCTCCTCGCTCTCGGACTCAGACTCATCCTCCTATTTTTCATCCTCGTACCACTCAACAGGAACATCATCATCATCCACAGCTCTGCGCGATGGTATCCTGTCCTGAGGCTTTAGGACCTTGTAGATGCCCTTCACACCCTTCCACATTCGTGTGAAGAATTTATCTCTTTTCTTCACTCTTTTTACCATCCGGGCCTGTGACTGTTGCAGAACGCAATGAGAAGTGCTCAACTCACCATGTTTCTTGGCCAGCTCAGTGTATGCTTTTTCTAGTGCCTTGAGGTAATCCCCATGCTTCTTCTGATCATCAATGTACTTCTAGAATTATTTCTTTGAGATGTTGGAAGATCCCTCAGATGTTTCCCCAGGTCCCTGGGGAAGGCCATACACTAGCTCGCGAACCGCTCGCAGCTCCTCACTGATCACAGCAAATGGCCCTCCTGCTGAAGATGATGGTACACTGCTCGGATCACAATGAGAAGAATAAAATGTCTTTCTCTTATTGGGCTTCACTGCACCACCCTCTCCTCTTTTATTCAATGGGTGAATAGGCTTTCCCGGCTCTATCCAATTGTCCCCTGGAGCTTCTTCCATCGCGGCCAGCTAGCATAACTCAGTGATGAGAGAAGGGAATATCATTGAAGGACTGTCTTGAATCTGATACTCTCTCAGCTCACTTATAAAGATCTTGCCCACGTTCAACTGAATGTCGTAAAGGATGCAAGCTACCATTTGAGCTCGAGTAATTGGGATGTTCCATATGTTGGTCACAGGGGAGACACGACTGCATATGATAGCCAGCCATATCTTTGCTTATGCACTGAATTCTTTTGATGTTACCCTTCTTTTCAGCTGCCCATGGAACATCTACACCTGGACACAATTTAGAGGCCAACCACTCTCCTGACACATTTTTCCTTGAAAGGAGCCATGTCATGGTCGGGCAGATTATAGAACCTGTTCACATCCTCAGCCCCAAAGCGCACCAGTTGACCCCGAATTCTTATCTTGGGCTTTTTCAATTTGATTGCTGGGAGGTTGGCATAAAATTCCCTCACCCATTTCTCATTGACACGGCAAGGTTGAGGGGTAAAACAGTTCCATCCCATGTCCATTAGCCTTTGATAGAACTCGGGAAGTTGTTCTGCAACATCATCCATCACAATCCCACTCTCCGGGACCACCTTTTTTGAGATTAGTTCTTCGTAGTACCGTTCCTGGCACTCCATGTTCAGTAACCGATGCTCAACAAAGTCTTGGTCTTTTTCCAAAGGGTTTTCGCTTGCGGATCCGTCAAAGTTTGGGTCCACTTCTGCCATTATACTACCTGTCAAGAAGTGATAAGAGTTAAAACATGGTATGGCTATAAAGAATAGTGCAAAATGAAACAATTATGCCAAAAGAATGACCGGACAGTTGAAACTCAGACTTAGAAAGAATCTCAAGATTTTCAGTTTTTGAGCTGCTGGGCTGCAGATATCGCATTTCCCAAATTTACATCGTAATTGAGAAGTTGGCCGATATGGGAAATGCGATAAAAATTTTGCAATTGTGAAATTCTTCAGGGAAGGTCATAAACCGCATTTGCGAAGAATCCTTCGCAAATGCGAAGTCAGCTAGTAAAAGCAAACTTCGCAAATGCGAAGAAAACCTCGCAAATGCGAGGTCATCATTCCTAGGTAGCCCTTCTTCAAGAGTTTAGTTCCTCATCCCAAAAAATTTTCATTCCAATCCTTTTTTGAGATCAGTTAATCAAGCATAAATCATGCATTACACTTCATAAATGATCATGAATCAAGAATTCACAATGATTTTGGCCACGAATTTCATTCGAGCCTCATATTGAACACATTAAAGGCGCAAAATTTTTACTTCCATTGACAAGAGCTTGGGTACTCAGACTTCCCCATATTTGGAAACCAATAAATTCACTCACACTCAACCAAACCTCACCCAGAAATCCCAAAGAATTATTGAACAATTTTTGACAAGTTCGGTCAAGAGTGACCCAAAAATTCTAGGGTTCCTTAACACCCAACAAGATGAATCAAGAGAGTGAATATGAAGAAAAAGGTAGAGTAGAGATTTAAGCTTTCATACCAGAGTTTTTGTGATGAGAGATGAAGCTTTTGCGATTTTATAGTGATGAGAGAGGGGAGACCAAAAGTTTGATAGTTTTTTAGAGTGAGAGTTAATTTTTGTTCCAAATGTGAAAATGCAGCATTAAAGACCCGCAGAAGTCGTAAATGCGCCAAATTCCTCTGCCAATTCGCAAATGCGAAATTAACATCGCAAATGCGAAATTAACATCGCAAATGCGAAATTAACATCGCAAATGCGAAGCTCACACTTTACTGCCCAGTACGCAAATGCAAAAAATTTTTCGCAAATGCGAACCCTGCCCTGCAATTTCAAGTCAGCTACTGGTTTTTGCCAAATGGGTCATCCCGACCTGATCAAATCAACTCCAAAAATTCTCAAACTTGGGAGATTAGTTACAAATAATATTCTAAGCTATTCTAAAATAGAAAATTTCAAAAATGATGAGAAATTTGAAATGCGGGACTTGAAGGATTTTATTAGGCTTCAAATGCGGTACATTTTGAAGTCGCATAGTGAACATGCGTACCGCAGAGTGACCTTATTCGACGCATTTTTCAAATGTCAATTTGGGTATTTCTGTGACATTTTCTGCGGTGGATATGCGGACCGCAGATCAGTTATGCGACCGAATTTCTACCGCATTTTCCACTTTCTAATTTTGCCTCTTCTCTGATTTATTCTACGGTGGATTTGCGGACCGCAGATCAGTTCTGCGACCGCATCTCTACCGCATTTTGCATGCTTCTCTTTTTCGATCCATTAAACTCCCTGCATTCCAACAAACATAGTAAACTAAAAAAAATTGAAAAATGTAAAAGAGAAAAGGGTGTTACAACCCGTGGGTTGCCTCTAATGCAACGCTTGATTTAACGTCCCGGCACGACGCAAACAACACTACCAGTTTTCTCGCCACTTGGATGATATCAACTGGGACCCTAGCTTGGAATCAAGCTTGTGACCTCGAGCGATGGGGGGTGGTAATTTGACGTTTGAGCCATTGCTTAGAATCTTCATTTTGCACTTCTTGGCTTTCAAGTGAGGGATGTCGTTTTGATTTCTTGCTTCCTCAAACTGTAAAGTATATGGCCTGAATTTTTCCTCCTCGCACTACTTCATTGATTCATGCCGTTCAACTTCCGTGTCACCACACAATTCCAACGTTGAAAAATGCTTGGAATGTGACTTCAAGTCAGTTTGCAATTTTTTTAGCTTGACATCCTCTTTTTCCCCCGGATTAGAGTCAACATCAACCATATTTTGCATTTACACCGGATGACTCCAATTCAATATTTTTGTCGGTATCAATAACACTCATTAAGTTAGTTGGCAGATGTTCAATTCTTGACTCCTCAAAGTAAAGCTCACTTCTTCCTTGGAATTGAACTCTTCTTGGCTTTCTTCCACACACTCAAGTTGTTGGGCATAGTGAGCCTAAACCAATTTTTGCATTTGGTCTTCCAAAGTGTGGATGTGTTCATCATTGTATTCCAAGCCTTGTCTCATCTCCTCAATTGCAAGGTTATGCTTCTCCTCATTTTCAAGAATGGTCTCCAACATGAGCATTATTTTCTCTTCTTGAGCATTTGGGAGTTCTTCTTGGTTTTTATCAAGTACCAAGGAAGGATTTTCATTTTCAACCTCCAAGAAAAACTCTTGGTTTTCATTCACTCCCGAGGCTTTTTGAGCCCTTAAGGCTTCAATTGAATCATCCATTTGCGAGTGCAACCGTTCAAGTGCCAAGTCATTTTGGAGACTCGTCTCCAAAAGATGTTCCAAGGCATTTTGTTCCTTGTTTTCTTCTTTAAGTAGACACTCCAACATGAGTTTGAACTCTCCATTTTTGCCATGCTCAACTTCTTCAATTTCCATAGCCCTATTGTTGTCATCACAAGAAGCAAACTCATCATGGTAGGGGCTTGGGAAAAGGAAGTTCAAATAGGTACAGTAATCCCAATGACCATTTTCGAAACCACACTTATCACAAATACTCCAACCTTTGGGTTGAATTGTGCGCACAATCCACCCCCGGGAGAATTTAGACAATGTTGCCATGAGTGTGGACCACCACAATAAGGACAAGGGTCGTCAAAATATGAACAACTACCGTCCGACCACTTTTCATTATATGATGCCATTTTCAAGAATAAAAATATAAACAAGAAACTAATAAGAAAAATAGAACCAAGGTAAGAAAAATAATTACACAAGTATTAACTAGTTTGGATCAAAGCATTTTCGCTTATTTCTCAAACAACCTAAATTACGCCAAACTGTTCCCCGGCAACGGCGCTAATTTTGGTGACGTCCAAATCCACCGCTAAAAATCAATAGATATGATCGCAGCAATATAATTAACCAACTATGAGTCGGGGTCGAATCCCACAGAGAACAATGAGTAGGGGATTAGGAATGTAAGAGAATTATAGCTAGTCGCGCAGTGCCAAACGATAAGAATTTGGGTTACAGATTATTTTTGTATCTAAGATGCGAAAATGTATACTAACCGAGAAAGCAAGTAAAATGATCGATGGCTACAAGTATGAAAGCATCGGGAATTACACTCAAGTAACGATCTATGTATTTCACAATTTAACAAATATGAGCGAGTTTATGTTAAGCACACCCGCAAGGCTACAAGTAGTTCAATCCTATCCCTAGGTAGAATCAATAAAATGAGGGTTAATGCCTCAAGTTCTTGTTAATTACTCTTTCCGAACCCCAACCTATTTTTTTCCAAAATTAATTCAGAGTTAATGGGCGAGCCCTAGGGTTAGCTAATCCGTTTGGAAACATTAAAGAAGAAGAATAATTAAAGAAAC
Organism: Nicotiana benthamiana; assembly: GCA_034376525.1. Taxonomy (NCBI): domain Eukaryota; kingdom Viridiplantae; phylum Streptophyta; class Magnoliopsida; order Solanales; family Solanaceae; genus Nicotiana; species Nicotiana benthamiana. The sequence continues at coordinate 54,099,141 of CM067338.1, forward strand.
AACAACTCACTTCATAAATATAGAAAAATTATTCAATACATAAGCACAAGAAGGTATACATCCACACTTTAATTATGAATATTACCATTAACAAGATTCAAGTGTTGGATAAAATACTACACACTTAAATATTCAATAGAAAGCAAGAAAATGAAGAAACAAACATAAATGGGTAAGAAAACCTTAACCAAAAGCTTGAAATCAACAAAGCCCAAGTGTGTTTGTGAAAAACCCTAGCCTCGAACTTTTTCTTTCTTGTCTAAGAGACTGAAAATAAGCCAAAGATCTTTTACAACTGACCCTAGTCGGGTATTAAATGATTTGGGGATCAAAAATGTGAAATTCCAGAATTGCCCATGCCTGAAGCCCGCATCTTGCATTTGCGAAAAAAATTCACAATTCCCAACATTGCCTTAGGACAACTGAGTTTGCATTTCCCATAATAATTACGCATTTGCGAAGTCCTCCAATCCCAGATGAGTTCGCATTTGTGAAGCTGTCCTCCTTAACACTGTGTTCGCATATGCAAACATTCCTTCGCATTTGCGAAGGCTACCCATTTCATGTTAAGTTCACAATTGCGAAAATTCCTTCGCATTTGCGAAGGTTCTCTTTTTGTACTGGACTTCGCAATTCGTAGGATTAGCTCGCATTTGCAAGCTCAGAGTGCCCTGCCCATATTTTTCTTCTTTTGGCTTCTTCTTGACTCGTTTTCTCTTGGTCTCTTCGACATAACTTCTAAGTCACATTCACCCTGTAAAGTAGAAGTAATTTAAATTAAATGCATGATTTTATCACCATAAACATAGCAAAATTAAATTTTAAAGGAAAGATAAGTCGGTAAAATACCAACTTATCAGGCATCATTAAATCAATAGTGCTCAACTTAAACACTAGTTCAAATATCATTTAAATCTCAAATTTTCGTAAAACTAGCTGAGTTCATGAAACAGTGTATTTTAACTGAGCTAAAGTAATATTTCAAATAGTAAGGAACAGTGATGATAATTCACAAAGGATTTCAAATAGTCGGCAATAAGAACAGGAATGGTGAAAACAACAAGTAATAGACAAATACAGGGTAAAGTATCAACCGTGATGGACCAAGTCACAACCCCCAATAGTAACAGACCCTGCGCTTGCATTGAGCATGTGCCTCATCTCAACATAGCACTATATTGTGCAAATACGGGGTTTCAAACACTGAAAAAATCATTTACAATCATTACTCACCTCTAGCTGGCCAAACGTCTAGCTCGCTATGCCCTTTCCTCTCGAATCGACCTCCTCGCACGTCGAATCTGGCCAAAATCACAAAGATTACATTACAATAGGCTAAGGGAACATAACCCAATCGAAACGACTAGAAAAATATTGAAATTCACAAAATTTGCAAATCCCGAGCCCCAGGCCCACTTCTCGAAAGTTAGAAAATTTAACATCAATGTACTCCTTATCTCGTCACGAGTATACACATATCAAAATCTTCAAAATCCGAGCTCAAATGCTCCATCAAATCCCAATTTTTCATTAAAAAAGTCAAGCCCTAATTCTTCAATTTTAAACCATGAATTTAAGAGATTATTCCTTAATTAAATGATGTTTCTAGGTCATAAGACTCACCTCCAATCAATCACAATCGAAAACCTCTTTAATCCTCGTGAATAAGCTCTCAAGGTTGTTCAAAAATGGTGGAAATAAACTTGGCTCGTGGATGAAATAATATAAAAATAGGTCTGCCCAGGTGACCTTTTCCTCTATGCGAACGCGAGGCCATTCTCGCATTTGCGATGCAGAAAAATTCCATCAGACCACAAATGCCCTTCGCAAATACGGTCCAGGTTCCGCGAACGCAAAGCTTCCTTACAGCTCACTATGCGAACGCGAGGACTAAAACCCCCTAAGCTCAATTCCTTATACGCGTTCGCAGCTACTGACACACGAACGCAATGAACAAATAGCTATCCCTTCGCGAATGCGGACCCACACACACGAACGCAAAGAGTATTCCACACCCTCCAAAATTCCTTCTTCGCGAACGCATGACCCTCATGCAAACGTGAAGAGTTATTTCTTTGCAACAAAAATCAGGAAAACCCTGCAATCTTCAAAGGCCAAAGTTGGTCCGATAGACCATCCGGAATCACCTCGAGGCCCCCGGTACCTCAACCAAAAGTGCCAGCCCATCATAAAATATCATTAAAACTTGCTCCAATCATCAAAATATAACAAACAACAGAACCATCAAATTACATCGTATACAAGCCTAAGTTCTTCTAATACCTCTGAGACACGCATTTAATAAAAAATCGACCAAAACACCTCCGAATCATCTGAATGTTTGCACAAACATCCCAAATCACCTAAGGAAGCTACTGCAACTCTTGTAATTCCATTCCAATCCTCGGATCAAAATCTCACCTAACAACCGGAAATCGCCAAAACACTGACTTCACCAATTCAAGCCTATTTCTACACCGGACCTCCAAAATCACTTCCAATCGCGCTCCTAAGTCACACATCACCCATTAAAGATAACTGAATCACCATAAATCACATTCAAGCTCTCTATATCATAACTCAACATCTAGTTGACTTTTTCAAACCAAACCTTCCGCAAAGAGACTAAGTGTCTCATTTCCTTCGAAACCCAATCTGAATTAACTCTAATACACCAAATACCGGCAATGAAGAATAATGAAGAAAAAAATAGGGGAAACAGGAAAGTAACTCATGAAATGACGACCTGGGTTGTCACATCCTCCCAAACTAAAACAAAACACTCGTCCTCGAGCGGGTCAAGAAACATACCTGAAGCCTCAAACAGGTTTGACCACCCGCCGGTCGTCTTTGTAATATATGCCCTGTTCCTCCATTTGCTACTTCCCCTTAGTTCATTTATGCTATTTTGGTTTGCCAGGACGTTCGGTGTTAGAATTCAGAGTGTTTTGGGACACTTAGTCCCTAAATGAGAGCATAAGTGTTGGAAAGTGATCCACAATCGGAACGGTGTAAAGATGACATTCGAATCAAAATCCGATGGTTTGGTTAGCTCCGTTAGGTTATTTTGTGGTTGGGAGCGTGTTCATAATGTATTTTGGACGTCCGTCGCTCATTTAGGCTAGAAATGCCGAAAGTTAGAATTTGGAGGTTTCCGGTCCGATAGTGAATATTTGATCCGAGGGTCGCAACGAGATTCTGGAAGTTGCTGTAGAACCGTCATGTCATTTGGGTTATGCGTGCAAAATTTTCGGGTCAATCAGACGACCGTTCATTAGGTTTTGAATCGAAAGGGTTTTTTGGATGAACTTGAAGTTCTTAGGCTTGAATCTTTGGTTTAATCGGGTTTCCGGTGTTGTTTTGGAGATTTGAAGGATTGGTACAAGTTTAAGTAAGGAATTAGATGGTAATTTTGTTTTTGGTTGAGGTCTTGGGGAACTCGGGATGATTTCGGATGATCGAAGGGGTGGATTTTGAAGTGTTGCAACAGCTGTTGTTCTACCCTTATGGTATTTTTGCTTATGCAGTTGGTGAACCGCAGAAGCGGAGCCACATAAGCGGCTTGGCTCACCGTACAAGTGATTTGGGCGTGGCTTGTAGAGACAGCAAAAGCCGTCATTTATCCGCAAAGGTGGAGCTGCAGATGTGGCTATATGTCCGCAGAAGCGGACTCTGGTCCCCTTAATGAAATCCACAGAAGCGGATCCTTGGTCTCATGTGCTGGACTGCAGAAGCGTTCCCATGTCCACAAAAGCAGAAATCGTTGTTCAGATAAGGGTTATCCAAGGCCTTATTTCAAAAAATGGAAAATTCAATTTGGAGCTCGGTTAAAGGAGATTTTGAGAGGATTTCAAAGAGGAATTACTGGGTAACATTTCTATGATGCTTTCTAGTTATATTTCATCATTAAGTAGTTGAATCCATGTTTTAAATACAAATTAAGGATCAATAATGGGAGAATTGGGTGAAAGTTCATTGGTTTAAATATTGAGTTTTGAGGGGGAATTTGACCTCTGATTTGGGAGATTTTGGTATGGTTAGACTCGTGAGGGTTCAAGGTTTCTGAAAATGTTAAAATTATTTGATTCCGAGATGTTGGTTTGAAGGGTGTTTTGGTCATTTTACCCATTTTCGTGCCTTACGCTTAATTTTAATAGAGGAATTAGATACTTGCGATGTTGTTTACATTATATTATTGGTTTGAATAGATTCGGGCCATTCGAAGTCGGATACTCATGGCAACGACATCGTTTCTTAGTGATTTTTGCACTGGTTTGAAGTAAGTGGCTTGTCTAACTTTGTATGGGGGACCTCTCCCCTTAGGATCTATTATTTGTTAGTTTCAATGCCCGGTACGCGAGATGACGAGCGTGTACTGGTGCTAGTTGTTGGAAAATCCATTTTCTTAGAATATTTAACTGTGTTAGCTTAGGATAAGCATGTTTAGCTTACTTACTTACTTAACTGCGTAATTGTATTATCCACTGTACGTGAAGCATGCTATACTAGAAATTTCTGTTAATTATTCGTAGTTAGCATTTCATCTTATTTGAATTGTGTGGTATTACGAGTTGGAACTACGGTACGACATTTCGATAAATCCTTTGTATGTGTTACATTCTATGACTGAGAACGCGGGATACCAAGAGATCCCTGGCACAAATATGATTATAAAATAGAGGATACCAGGTGATCCTCGGGATACTAAGAGATCCCTTGTGTAAAATGAAGGATACTAAGAGATCCGCAGGATACATGGAGATCACTTATTTAAGAATGGTGGATACTAGGAGATCCCTCGAGTATATGATGAGGATACCAGGAGCTCTTTGGGATACAAGGAGATTATCGATGATAGATACCCGGTGGTGATTTGCTCTTCTACTTACTTACTGTGTTAGTTCTCGGTTACTGCCCTATTTATTATTTTGCTAGATTCTCGCAGTATATTATATCCATATGGTCTTTCCTTATTCAATTGATTATTATGTTTTTATCTCAGTAAGGCCTCGACCTTTCCTCGTCACTCTCCGACCGAGGTTAGGCTTGGCACTTACAGAGTACTGCTGTGGTGTACTCACGCCTCTTCTTTGCATTTTTTTCATGTGAATATCTAGTTACCTCTACGCAGGGGAATTATCAGTAGCCGCAGAGAGAATTTTGGAGACCTGATGTATATATGCCACGTCCGCAGACCGGAGAGTCTCCCTCTCACTCTACCCTTTTTAGTCAGTTAGATGTTTTTCTGTTCTTCTTTGTTATAGACTTTTCTGAATGATTAGAGCAATGTTATGTTTTACACTTAGCCTGTATTGCCCAAGGGTTTGTGGGATAGTTCCAAATTGTAGAGTGTTAAAATGTATGTGTCAGGCGGCAACCATATACATTATTATTGTTATTCGCTTTTGGATTTTAAATTTCGTAAACGCTGTTACTTCCACAATCTATTAGGCTTACCTAATTGTGAAGACTAGGTGCCGTCATGAAATGTTCACAATCGGTGAACCAGGATCGTGACAAGTTGGTATCAGAGCTCTAGGCTAATAGGAGTCACGGGATACATGCTGATTTATTAGAGTGTCGCTGATCAGTACGGATATGTCTGTACTTATCTATGGGAGGCTTTCTAACTCTTTAGGAAAAATCTTCACTTCATTGAATTCCTTGTCGTGCTATATTTTTGTCTTCGACAATAAACTTCTGTCTTCTGTTCTCTCATGGATGGTGAGGACACGCACGACCCAGGACAATGAGGCACCCACACCCCCTCCTACAGCCGCTAGAGGTAGGGGCTGCGGCAGAGGTCGGTAGCAGGCGTGTGGTGCAGCCAGAGCACCTGCACGAGCTGTCGCTGAGGTACCGCCAGCAGATCCATCCAAGGCTCAGGCACCTGACACGCCCACAACCACCACTACTCCAACTGTTCAGGAGCCATTGGCACAGTTTATGAGCATGTATACTATGCTACCACAGGCAGGGTTGCTTCCCCTTCCCGTAGCCACATCCCAGGCCGGAGGAGGAGCCTGAACTCCCGTAGCCCGCACTCCGGAGTAGAGAGTGCAAATGGGGCAGGTTTTAGATATTATCCCTGTCTAGCCTGCTGTACCGTTTCAGCCTAAGGATAGGGCACTGCTTCCGAGGATGAGAAGCATAGACTGGAGAGGTTCAAGAAATATAGCCCTGCTTCCAAGGCCACCACTACCATCTCTGAGTATGCCATCCATTATACTAGGTTTCCCAGACATGCACCGACTTTGGTGGCTACTGTTCGCGAGAGGGTTCGCCTGTTTATTGATGGTCTTATTCACCCATTTACGTCTGGAATGGTTTGAGAGTCGGAGATGGATATACCTTATTAGTAGGTAGTGAGCATTGCCAGGAAGATAGAGGGTATGCACGCTAGAGAGCGAGAGGAGAGAGAGGCCAAGAGGTCTCGAGAGTCAGGTCACTACACTGGTACCCGTATCTCAGCGGCAGGATGTCATGGTAGGGGCTTTTTGGGTCGCCCAGCTCATTCAGCTCTTCCTTCTTTCAGTAGTACTCCAGATCCTCCCAGATCTTAGTAGCCTTATTATGCACATCCGGTTTCTAGTGTGCCTCTTGCGCGGGGTGCTTCCATTGGTCATTTCAGAAGGGGTGGGCCCAGTAATTCACAGCCACCACAACTTCTTAGATCTTGTTTTGAGTGCAGGGAAACCCTCCATGTAGTGAGGGATTGCCCTAGGCTTGGGTGGAGAGCACCTCCATAGCATTCTCAGCCACAGCGTGCTTAGAAGGATTCTCAGGCCATTGTTCCAGCTCCATCTGCCACCCCACATACCCAGCCCACCAAAGGTGGAGATCGGGAAGATAGAGGTCATCCTTGAGGGAGGGGCCAGGATAGATATTATGCTCTTCCTGCTCGTTCCGAGGTTGTTGCCTCCGATTCGATTATCACAGGTATTATATTGGTTAGTCATAGAGAGGCATCCGTTTTATTCGATCCAGGCTCTACCTATTCTTACGTGTCATCTTATTGTGCTCCGCTTTTGGGTATAGCTAGAGAGACCTTGAGCTCTCCTGTTTATTTTTCTACTCCCGTGGGAGATTCTGTTATTATGGACCGCGTTTATCGGTCATGTTTGGTTAGTATTCGTGGTTTTGAGACCATGGCATATCTTTTATTACTTGATATGGTTGATTTTGATATTATCTTGGGCATGGACTGGTTGTTGCCCAAGTATGCTATTCTTGATTGTCACGCTATGACCGTGGCGCTAGCTATGCCAGGTGTTCCGCTTATTGAGTGGATTGCTACTTTTGATCACACTCCTAGTAGAGTTATATCTTTTCTTAAAGCTCAACGTATGGTTGAGAAGGGGTGCTCCGCGTATTTAGCTTATGTGAGAGATGTCAGTGCTGATATCCTTTCTGTTAATTCTGTCCTTGTGGTACGAAACCATCCTAATGTGTTTCCAGCTAATCTCCTGAGCATGCCGCCCGATCGAGATATTGATTTTGCTATGTATTTATTGTCGGGAACTCAGCCAATATCCATTCCCCCATACCGTATGGATCCTCGTGAGTTGAAGCAGTTGAAGGATCAGTTACATGAATTGGTTGATAAGGGTTTTATTCGACCCAGGGTTGGTCCTCCTATCTTGTTCATGAAGAAAAAGGATGGTTCTATATGCATGTGTATCGATTATCGTCAGTTGAACAGGATTACAGTGATGAACCGATATGATTTTCCTCGTATCGATGATCTGTTTGACCAGCTTCAGGTCGCACAAGTCTTTTCTAAGATTGATTTGCACTCAAGTTATCACCTATTAAAGATTCGAGAGATAGATATCCCGAAGACTGCTTTCAGGACTCGGTATGGTCATTACAAGTTCCTTGTCATGTCATTTGGGCTAAACAACGCCCCATAAGCTTTTATGCATTTGATGCACAGTGTATTCAGGCCCTATCTAGACTCGTTCGTCATTATTTTCATAGATGATATTCTTGTATACTCCCGGAGTGGGGAAGATCATGAGCAGCACCTGAGAACAGTGTTTCACACCCTGAGAGGAAAGAAATTGTACGCATAGTTCTCAAAATGTGAGTTTTGGTTGAGTTATGTGGCATTCCTAGGACACGTGGTATGGAGTGAAGGCATTCAGGTAGATCAAAAGAAGGTGGAGGCCATGCATAGCTGGCCCAGTCCCTCCTCAGCTATAGAGATCCACAGTTTCCTTGGCCTAGCGGGGTATTACCATTGTTTTGTGGAGGGGTTCTCATCGAATGCAGCCCCTATGACTAGATTGAACCAGAAGGGTACTCCCTTTCAATGGATAGATGAGTACGAGGCGGGCTTTTAGAAGCTCAAGGCGGCTTTGACTTCATCCCCTATTCTGATATTACCTACTGGTTCGAGGTCCTATACAATTTATTGTGATGCCCCACGAGTCGGACTTGGAGCGGTGTTGTTGCAAGACAGTAACGTAATTGCCTACGCGTCTAGAAAGTTGAAGGTACATGAAAAGAACTACCCTGTCCATGACCTTGAGTTAGCTGCTATTGTTCATGCCTTGACGTTCTGGCATCATTATTTGTACGGCGTGCCTTGTGAGATTTACACGGATCATCGGAGTTAATAACACTTGTTCAAGCAGAAGGATCTGAACTTGCACAAGAGGATATGGGTGGAGATACTGAAGGTTTATGATATTACTAGTTTTTATCATCCGGGCAAGGCCAATGTGGTAGCCGATGCCTTGAGTCGTCGGGCGGAGAGCTTGGGGAGTTTGGCATATTTACCTGCTTCAGAGAGACCCATAGCTATTGATGTTTAGGCCTTAGCTAGTCACTTCGTAAGATTGGACCTTTCGGAGCCCAGTCAGTTTCTAGTCGTTGTGGTTTCTCGGTCTTCATTGTTCGATTGTATCAGGGAGCGTCAGTATGATGACCCTCATTTGCTTGTCCTCAATGACAGATTTCAGCATGGCGATGCTATGGATGTGACTATTGGAGATGACGGGGTATTGAGGATGCAGGGCTGGATCTGTGTACCCGATGTTGATGATATTCGACAGTTGATATTGACAGAGGCCCAGAGCTCACGGTACTTCATCCATCCGGGTGTCTCAAAGATGTATGAGGATATGAGGCAGCATTACTGGTGGAGGTAGTTGAAAAAGGACATAGCGGAGTTTGTAGCTAGATGCCTCAACTGTCAGCAGGTGAACGCTAAGAACCAGAAACCGGGAGGCTTACTCCAACAGATGGAGATTCCGAAGTTGAAATGGGAGAAGATCACTATGGATTTTGTAGTTAGTCTCTCTCTGACTACGAAGAAATTTGATTCTATTTGGGTTTTTGTTGATCGGCTGACCAAGTTCGCTCATTTCATTCCAGTGTGTGCTACTTACTCAGCGGAGCGGTTAGCAGGGATTTATATTACGGAGATTGTTCGTCTACACGACATTCCATTTTCAATCATCTTACACAGGGGTTCTGTGTTTACATCACGGTTCTAGAGAGGCATCCGGCAGGAGTTCGGTACCCAGGTGACTATAAGCATAGATTTTCACCCTCAGACAGACGGACAGTCCGAGCGCACCATTCAGATTCTTACGGATATGCTCCGTACGTGCGTGATTGAGATTAGAGGGTCTTGGGATCAATTGTTGCCATTGGCTGAGTTTGCGTACAACAACAGTTATTAGTCCAGCATTCAGATGGCATCGTATGAGGCCTTATATAGTAGGAGATGCAGATCCCCGCTGGGTTGGTTTGAGTCGGGTGAGGCCAGGCTATTGGGCACTGATTTGGTCCCGGATGCAGTAGTGAAGGTTAATGTGATTCAGGATAGACTCCGTATGGCCCAGTCCATACAGAAGAGTTATTCGGACCAGAAGGTTCGTGATGTTTCCTTTATGGTTAGTGAGTGGGTTCTGCTTTGGGTCTCGCCTATGAAAGGCGTCATGATATTTGGGAAGAAAGGGAAGTTGAGTCCGAGGATCATTGGCCCCTTTGAGATTTTGAAGCGAGTTGGGGAGGTCGCTTATGAGCTTGCTTTACCTCCCAGTTTGTCCGGGGTTCATCCAGTATTTCATGTGTTGATGCTTCGGAGATGTCACGGTGACCCGTCTCACGTGTTGGAGTTCACTTCAGTCCGGTTGGACAATGACTTGTCCTATGTTGAAGAGCCAGTGGAAATATTTGACAGGCAAGTCCGAAAGCTCAGGTCAAAGGATATAGCTTCAGTAAAGGTTCAGTGGCAGGGTCAGCTGGCCAAGGTGGCGACTTGGGAGACCGAGCAGGATATGCACAATCGATACCCTCGTCTATTTGCGGTATGTTTTCTATGCTTGTTCGAAGAGGAACGAATGTTTAAGTGTAGGAGGATGTGACGAACCGTCCGATCGTCTTTGGAATTTATGCCCCATTCCCACATTAACTGCTTCCCCCAAGTTCATTTCTACTATTCTGGTTTGACGGGACATTCGGTGTTAGAAATTAGATTGTTTTGGGACATTTATTCCCTAAATGAGAGCATAAGTGCTGGAAAGTGGTCAATATTTGGAAGAATGTGAAGGCAAACTCGAAATGAGAATCTAATGATTATGTTAGCCTCCTTAGGTTATTTCGGGGTTGGAAGTGTGTTCAGAATGTATTTTGGATGTCCGTAGCTCATTTAGGTTAGATATGTCGAAAGATAGAATTTGGAGGTTTTTGGCCCGACAGTGAATTTGTTATCCGAGGGTCAATACGGGATTCCGGAAGTTGCTATAGCACCTTCATGTCATTTGGGGCGTGCGTGAAAAATTTCAGTTCAATTGAAAGCGTGTTTCGGATGAACTTGAAGTTCTTAGGCTTGAATCTTTGATTTAATTGGGTTTTCGGTGTTGTTGTGGAGTTTTTAAGGATTTGTACAAGTTCGAATAAAGCGTTAGATGTAATTGTATTTTTAGTTGGGGTCCCGGGGACGTTAGGATGATTCGGATGGTCGACTGGGTGGATTTTGAAGTGTTGCAGCAGCTGATGGTTTACCTTCTGGTACTTTCGCTTATGCGGTTGGTGAGCTGCAGAAGCGGAACTGTAATGGAGGACTGCCTCACCGTAGAAGCGTTTCGGGCGTGGCCTGCAGAGACCGCAAAAACAGTCATTTATCCGCAAAGGCGGAGCCGCAAATGTGGTTATAAGTCCGCATAAGAGGTCCTTTGTCCGCAAAAGCGGAAATCGCTATTCAGATAAGGGTTATCCGAGGCCTTATTTCAAAAGTTGTAAAATTCAATGTAGAGCTTGGTTAAAGGAGATTTTGAGAGGATTTCGTAGAGGAAATTACTGGGTAACGTTTCTATGATCCTTTCTAGTTATATTCCATCATTTAGTAGTTCAATTCATTTTTTAAATTCGAATTAAGGATCAATAATGAGTGAATTTGGGTAAAAGTTCATTGGTTTAATTATTGTGTTTTTAGGGGGCAATTGACCTCCGATTTGGGATATTTTTGTATGGTTAGACTCGTGAGAGTACGAGGTTTATGAAAATATGAAAATTATTCAATTCTGAGACGTAGACCTTAGAGGCGTTTTGGTCATTTTACCCATTTTCACGCCTTAGCCTTAATTTTAATAGAGAAATTAGTTATTTGCAATGTTATTTACATTATGTAATTGGTTTGAATAGATTTTCGCCATTCGGAATCGGATACTCGTGGCGAGGGCATCGTTCCTTAGTGCTTTTTGCACCGGTTTGAGATAAGTGGCTTGTCTAATTTTGTGTTGGGGACCTCTCTCCTTTGGATCTATTATTTGTTATTTTAAATGCCCGGTACATGAGGTGATGAATGTGTACTGGTGCTAGTTGATTGAAAATCCGCTTACTTAGAATACTTATCTGTGTTTTCATGCGAATTTGCCTATTGTAAATGCAATTTAACCTGTGTTAGCTTAGGATAAACATGTTTAGCTGACTTACTTGCATAACTGCTTAACTGTATTATCTGCTTTACGTGAAGCATGCTAGACTAGAATTTCGGTTAATTGTTCTTACCTTGAACTTCATCTTATATGGATTGGTGGTATTACGAGTTGGGACTATGGGACGGAATTTCGATAACTCCCTTTATATGTGTTTTGTTCTATGACTGAGAGTGCGAGATACCAAGAGATCCCTGGCATATATATGATTATAAAATCGAGGATACCAGGAGACCCCTTGTGTAAAATGAAGGATCCTAAGAGATCTGCGGGATACCAGGAGAATCCCATATGTAAGAATGGGGGATACTAGGAGATCTCTCGAGTACGTGATGAGGATACGAGGAGATCCTCGGGATATCAGGAAATCCCCGATGATAGATACCTCGTGGTGATTTGCTCTTCTAGTTACTTACTGTGTTAGTTCTCGGTTACTGTCTTATTCATTACTTTGCTAGATTCTCGTAGTAGGTTATATCCATATGGTATTTCCTTAATCTTTTGATTACTATGTTTTTATCTCATTAGAGCCTCGACCTTTCCTCGTCACTACCCGACTGAGGTTAGGCTTGGCACTTATTGAGTACCGCTGTGGTGTACTCACGCCTCTTTTGTGCATGTTTTCATGTGCAGATCCAGGGTCCTCTACTCAGGGGGATTATCAGTACCTGCATAGAGCATTTCATAGACATGAGGTATATCTGCCGCGTCCCTAGACCAGAGATTCTCCCTCACACCATACCCCTTTTAGTAAGTTAGATGCTATTCTGTTCTTATTTATTATAGACTTTTCCGGATGATTAGAGTAATGTTATGTTTTACTCTTAGCCTGTGTTACTCGTGGGTTTTCGGGTCTCTGGGATACTTCCAGATTGTAAAGTGTTTAAGGGTTATGTGCTAGACGGTAATTATATACATTATTCTTGTTATTTCGCTTTTGGGTTTTAAATTTCGTAAATGTTGTTACTTCTGCAAAGTGTTAGGCTTACCTAGTCATGGAGACTAGGTGCCGTCATGACATGTTCTCAATCAGTGAACTAGGGCCGTGACAACAGGTGAGGATATCTACTTCGCATCTCTCGCTCAGTCTCCCAGGTAGCCTCCTCTGCGGGCCTACCTCTCCCATGCACCTTCACTGAAGCTATATCCTTTGATCTCAATTTCCAAAGGTGCGAACGCGAAGACTAAAACCCCCTAAGCTCAATTCCACATACGCGTTCGCGGCTGCTGCCACGCGAACGCGATGCACAAATAGATATCCCTCTGTTAATGCGGACTCACACACGCGAACGCGAAGAGTAATCCACCAGCGTCACAAATTCCTTCTTCGCAAATGCATGACCCTCACGCTAACGCGAAGGGTTATTTCACTACGACAATAAGCTGGAAAAACCTACAATCTTCAAAGGCCAAAATTGGTCTGATTGACCATCCGGAATCACCCCAAGGCCCCCAAGACCTCAACCAAAGTCCCAACCCATCCAAAAATATCATTCGAACTTACTCCAATTCAAAACACAACAAACAACTCCAAAACTATCAAATTACATCGGATTCAAGCGTAAGTTTTTCTAAAACTTCCGAATCACGCATTTGATCCAAAACCTGACCAAAACACCTACGAATCATCTGAAACCTTTCACACACATCAAAAATCACCTAATAAGCTATTGTAACTCTTGAAATTCCATTCTCACCCTTGGATCCAAAATCTCACCTAACAATCGAAAATTGCCAAAATACTAACTTCGCCAATTCAAGCCTAATTCTACACCGGACCTCCAAATCACTTCCGATCATGATCCTAAGTCATATATCATCCCCTGAAGCTAACCAAATCAACAGAAATTAGACCCTAGCTCCCTAACTCATAAGTCAATGTCTGGTTAACTTTTCAAAACCAAACCTTCTATAAAGAGACTAAGTGTCTCATTTCCTTCCAAAACCAGTCTGAATTAACTCTAACACACCAAATCTCGGTAATGAAGCATAAGGAAGTAGAAAATGGGGGAAATGGGACAGTAACTGATGAGACTATGGGTCGGGTCGTCACATATTCATAATTGAAATTGTTGTTACATATTTCGACGTTCAGTTATTCGCATGTATTTAGACATAGTTGCTTGTTCATACCATCTCTTCCTTGTTAGCTAATTTCACACACTAGAACTCGAATTTTGCTATTCCATAGGAATACCTTCAATATTGAGTTTATTCTTAAGAAACTAATTGAAGTTGAAGTTAGTAAAATCCATTAATCTGTTTTAGTTGAAGTTATTTAATAGGGTGTTGTTCATTGTTGAGTTATTTTCTTCGATCATTTCCTATTGAGTTTTTGTACACATCGTGTTCGAGCCATGGGCTATGTGATATGGTGGCATTGGTATTTTTATTGTCAAGAGGTTGTAGCCTATGGAAACTTGTGGTACGAGTTGCTATGTTGTATTGTTGTGATGTTAGCACAGATGAATTTATTGTGTGGATTGATTGTTGTTATGGGGAGTATAAGAGTGAAATCTCACTATTATCGTTATGCAAAGCATAAGGGTGGAGTTTCCCTGTTAATGATTGTGTGGAGCGATACGAGCGACCATTGTATTATTGTCACGGTAGAGTGATATGAGTGGTTATCAGAGTGATACGAGTGGCTATTATGTTAAATGTTAGTGCTAAGCGATAAATGGCTATTATGATACGGACAAATAAGGGTGGTTGTGTCAGGGATGATATGTGATGGTCTGTGGGCATTATGTTGATAATATTTTGTTGATGGTGTGTTTTCCTTGTGTATTACATACACCTTACGCGACTTGTTGTGTTGCTTTCAATAAGCTACTCATTGTTTTTGTTATTACTTGTTGACTTGGACTGTGATAGTACACTTGCACAAGCTTATATCATAGCATGCCTCTTGCACCAGTTCAGGAGTATGAAACTTGATCATGCCCTTGTATTATTGTATTATCTACTTCCATTGTGATATTGAGCTCGTGACCACTTGGGGTGGATTGTGATTGTGAGCTTGTGACAATGCCAAACAAAATTAGATATTGACACGTGAGTTGTCCGTGTAGTGGTGATTGGAAATGTGCACACGAGATGTCGTGAGCGTATGATTCGTGATTTGAGACTTGTGATTTTGAGATGAGGTATCTCAGAGTAATTTTGTTGTGAGACTTGTGTTAGAACGATTTAATTAATAGGGTATCATTTCTTTTCCTTATTTGGTTCCGATGGTACTTTAACGGTGGTTCTTATTATTTTACTGTTTATATCATATGTTTATTCTTGTTGCCTTTTTAGTAATTCATACTTTTATTATTAGCTTTATACTCCTATAATCCACAAGTTATTTTAACTGTTAGGTGTCTTGACTTGTGACACGAGCCAATTTCCACTATAGGTCATGATGGTGTCCAATATCGCCGCTGGTATCCATTTAATTGTTCATTTTAATATTTTTAAAGACATTGATTTTATTTAATAAAGAAAAAAATAGTAGGTGACCGTAGTAATGCAAAATATAAAAAAAAACATAACAGTGAAGTAGATAATTTATTAATCAAAACCATGAATGTCTACTAGAATCTCACAAAACCTGGTCACAAGTGCACGAGCAAACTAGTAGAATATACAAAACCTCCTAAACTATTGTCGAAAGTAAGATAGAAAGAAAAATGAATACAATAAGGAAGAGACTTCGGGTGCTGCAGAACGGAGCATAGGAAGATACTCACCACCAAGTCTTCGGGAAGGATGTACGCACCTCACTGGCCACCGGATGCACTTGCCTCAGAACCAACATGATTACTGCAGAAATGTAGCGTGAGTAAATAAACAATATGTACCCAATACGTATCTAGTCAAACCTTAAAGGAGTAGTGACGAGAAGTCGACATCGACACATACTTACGTTCAATGAATAAATATAGAAAATATAAATAAGCATGAAATACAACAATAATAGTAAAATAAGAAGCAGTAAATAATAATTCTTAAACATAATATCAATTTAAAGTCTCCAACTGATACATGCCATGTCTTTAACACATAAGAGACACCAAATAATTTTCAAGTCTAGAATCAAGAAAAGAATATCAAGCGTAATCGGACTCCAAGTAATATCACATATGATTTATGGCGAGGTCGTATGACCCGATTCAGAATAATTTGTACACTGTTGATGGTCAACCGACGCGAACCATTGATGTATCTAATACATTTTCGAGGGTTGACCGATACGAACCATAGATGCATTTAATACATTTCCGAGGCATTTGGCTCGATCCACAGGAATAGAGAATACTCTAGAAACTTCGATCAACAACTACTACATAGGAATAATACTCAATGAAAGCATAAATTCCACTACAATTAAGTATTCCGCCAAAACACTAAGTAATGAAGCTCAGTCTTCACAATCGTTTATCTAATTTCAATTATACATTTGGGTAATTAAATTAGAAAGTTGGGTGCAAATAATACATGGTAAATTCCTAAATCTAAGCATGATTTTAGCTACGTATGGACTCTTGTCACATCGTATATGCGTAGCACCCACAATTATTGATTAATAACCATTTAAAATACCTATGAGGATAATTCTCTCATAAAATGTTAGGCAAGAGACTTACCTAGTTTTCAAGTCCTCTTTTTGGTCTATAATTCACACTAATAGCTTCAAATTGGTGCCGGGCAACCCGAAACTAGCCAATAATTATAAAAACTAATCAATATATGCTCAAAAATATATAATTTAATTATTAGAGTAATTACCCAACCAAATTTGGAAGATTCCTAATATTCAATCCCTAGCCCATGTGATGGATTTCAGAAAGCTTTTTAAATAAATGTTACCCATAATGTCACGAACACCAATATATAATTTTTGCTCTATTCCATAACCATTTCGTGTTCTAGTCCCATTTTTATCAAAACATAGGGTTTTCAACAAAATTCTAAATTTTTTACATTTTACATGTTGAAATCTACCCACACTCCTTGTATTAAACTCACAGTACGTAGAGATTAATCAAATAAATGTGTTAAATGAAAAACCCTCTCCAAAGAGTTCTTAAATCGTCCACAAGTTGAGAGAAATAAATAAAATAAGCCATAGTCCCAATTTTTAACCAAGACACTGCCAAACAATTCTTCTTAGCGATCACGGAAGAAGCCTCGCAATCGCGAAGGCAAAGCTCCCTTGGCCCAATAAATATTCATCTCGAACACAATAATACCTTCACGAATGAAAAGGGTAATGAGTCCTGGTCCTTTCCATGCCCGTTTCCTCTATGAGAACTCAAACATACAGACGTGAACATGAAGACCACAGGTACGAGACCTTTGCGAATGCAGCCTGTTGATCGCGAGCGCGAAGAGTAAATGCCCTTTCTCCCAATTCCTTCTGCACGAACATGACTCCTTCTCTTCATTCGCGAAGAAGGAAACAAGAAAAGAAATTCTACAGTTTCTTTCTTAGCTCCGGGCGAGACCCCGTCCAAATGCACAACCAAGTCCATAAACATATTACATACCTTCTTGAACCCTCACAACACATAAAAGAATATCAAAACTAAGAATAGCACCCCCAAAATCAAATTTAATCAACTTATGAACTTCAAACTTTTCAACTAACTCTGAATGCATCGAATCATACTTAGACTACTCGGAATGACACCAAATTTTGCATGCAAGTCACATTTAAGAATATGAATCTGTTCAGAAGCTTGGACTCCCAAACGGACCTCAATAAGACCAAATTCTACTTCAAACCAAATTTAAAGAACTTCAAAACCTTCAATGCGCCAACTTTCAATATTAGGCACCGAAACGCTCCCGAATCAAACGAATCTTGATCCGAACACACACCCAAGTTCAATATCATCATATAAACCTATTGGAACCATCAAATCCCAATTCCAATGTCATTTACTAAAAATGTTGACTCAAGTCAAAATTGGCTATCTTAGGCCACCATTAAGAAACCATGTGTTCCGATATCCATACGAATCCTTCCAAACCAAAACCAACCATCCCCGCAAGTAATAAAATAATAAAATCAAATATTAGGAGTCGTAATTAGGGGAATAGGGATCTAATAAAGAAAACAATTGATCCGGATGTTACATTCTCCACCTCTTAAACTAACACTCATCCTTGAACGGGTCTAGAATCATACATAGAGTGCTGAATAAATATGGATATCAGCTCCACATGTCATTCTAGGTCTCCCAAGTCACTATATTGATTGGTTGACCCCTCTACGAGATATTTACCGCATAAATTTTCTTAGATCTCAACTAGTGAATCTGCATGTCAACAATGGTAGTCGGCTCCTCGTCATAAGCCAAGATCTCACCTAACTTAATCGTATAATCTAAAACACGCTACCTGTCGGCATGCTACTTTCGTGGTATAGACAAATGGAAAACAAGATGAACTGCTGATAGACTGGGAGGCAAAGCAAGTTCATAAGCAACCTCCCCAACTCGCGTCAACACCTCAAATGTACCCATAAACCTTGGGCTCATCTTGCCCTTCTTCCCGAACCTCATGATACCCTTCGTCGGCGATACTTTCAAGAAAACTTTCTTGCCCACCATAAATGATAGATCACACACCTTCTGACCTGCGTAAAATTTGTATCTGAATTGTGCTATGCGAAGTCACTACTAAATCAACTTTACCTTTTCCAAGGAATCCTTCACTAAATCAGTGCCATATAACCTTGCTTACTGGGCTAGAATAATCCGTTGGCGAACAACATCGCCGACCATATAAATCCTCAAATGGAGCCAACTCAATGCTGGACTAATAATATTTGTTATAAAAATACTCGGGCAGAGGTTAAAATCGACCCCATTGCCCTGCGAAGTCAATCACATATGTTCTGAGCATATCCTCCAGGATCAAAACTGTCACGACCCTAAAACTAACCCGGTCGTGATGGCGCATATCGTGAAACTAGTCCAACCATTACAAATACCAAATCATACCATCATTCTATAAAAGTCATTTTTATGCCATTGATAACAAAATGTCATAATATAAGTCTAAATAACTTGTGCGAAAATATAACCGAAGCCCGATATCAGGGTGTCACAAGTCACGAGCAACTACAAGATCTATCTAAATACAATTAAGGCTAACAAAGTCTGGAAAATAATACTAATATAATCCAGGGAAGATATAAGGGAGAAGGACATGGTTGCGAACGCCATACAGCTACCTTACCGACTCTAAGATCTGCTAAATGAACGACAGACACTTGCTATCAAGACTCGCAACTCTTGGATATGCACATAAGGTGCATGGAGTAACGTGAGTATGCAAACTAAGTAATTAATAAAATTAAATGACAGCCTAGAAGTAAGAAAACAAGTAATTCCATGTCATAGCACCATAGAAAATACAAAACATTTCCCAAAACAATACCGAAATCGATTATCTCGAAAAACAAGATGAATTTAAGTAAAAGTCTATTCTTTTAGAAACATCTTTCAATAATTTCAAACAAGTGATGAAATAGTGAGTACAAATGGAACAAGCGTAAATAGCCCCTCGGGCAAATTTCAACAAAACCAGCCGTTTGGTCTACCTCACAATCACTCGTAATTGGCCCCTCTGGCAACAACATAGATCAAAGAAAACCTCTCGGGCAACATCATATCACTCAAAATGGGTACTAGTGCTCATTGGGGGTGTTCAGACTTCGGAGGGGCTCCTACAGTCCAAACGCTATCACAAGCCTCTAGTGGCATTATAAATTAGCCCCTCGGCCTCTCATGTATCACAAAATAGTACAACACACTGCAATGCGCATCCCGATACCATGATATCATCACAACACAGTCTCTCATACTTACTCAGTCCGAAAAGTCTCAAGCCACTCGGACTAACAATAAAATACAGTGCTCAGCCCAACATATCGTTTATAGAATCAGATAAAACCGAGTTTTGAAATCAGTAAAACATAGCATGACTGAATGTAGTTATTAAAGCAAAACCATGAGGAAACAGAAGTCAAAAGCCTCTAAGGGTCAAAACAGTTGGAACGAGGCCCAAATATGGAATTCAGCTCAAAACATAATAATATTTTAAAAAATACAATAGTATTAAATAGTTTTCCATCAAATATGCGAATTAATAGTCATACGGGATGTACCAAGTCACAATCCCCAACAATCATGAACCATGCTCATCATCTAGCATGTGTGTCACCACAAAGTCATGAACGATGTGACATCCGGGGTATCATACCCTCAAGACAACATTTACAATCATTGCATACCTCAAACCGGGCCAAACTCTAGTCTGTGATGCCTTTGCTTCTCGACTAGGCATCCAAATGCTCTAAATCTAATCAAAATCGGCATCATAACATTAATATGTGCTAAAGAAACAAAGCCCAAGCGAAAATAATCAAATTAGCTAAAAAATCCTGAAATTGGCAAAACCGGAGCCCCATGCCCACGTCTTGGAATTCGATAAAAATAACATTAGTAGAATCCTTATCCTCCCACGAGTATATACATACCAAAATCACCAAACTCGGACCTCAAATGGCCCCTCAATTCCCCAATCAAAGCTCTCCAAAACTCAAGCCCTAGCCTTCAATTTTTACCCTTGAATCCAACTAATTTCATTTCTAATAAGTTAGAAATCACTATATAATCTTGTATTGAGTTGAAAAACCCTACGTCCAAGTGTTACCCCTCGAATCCCTATTCTATTCCTCTCTAAAAGCTCCAATTTCGAAAACAAATGGTGGAAAAATGACCTAATTTTGCGAAACTATGAATTAATATGTTTTACCCAGGAGTTCCGCATCTGCAGTCCAAATACCGAACCTGTGACCCCCACACCCACGACTAAATGTCCGCATTTGAGAAACTTCACTTAAACACTCTATCCGCACCTGATATCAATATACTGCACCTACGGGCTCGCAGGTGCGACACAGCTTGTGCATTTGTGATGCATCCCCAACCAGCCAACCTCCGCTCCTATGATCAAAATGCCTCTTCTGCGGCTTGTACCTGCGGTCCCCAATCCGCAGGTGCGGTGCGACAGAAAAACTGTAGCTTCAGCTGCAACTCTATTGTTCCAACTCGCTGATAACTCGTCGAAATCATCCTGAGGCCATGAGGACCTCAACCAAACCTACCTAAAAGTCATATAAACTATTCAAACTTGTTCCTACCCTTGGAATACTCAACACTGCGCCAAAACATCAAATCACCCTCAGATTCAAGCCTAAGGATTCCAAAATATCCGAATTTTGCAAACAACGTAAAAACCTATCAAACCTCATCTGAATTTCCAAAAAATTTTATTGCACATATCACAATTGATACAACAGAACTACTCTAATTTTTGGAATTCCAATCTGACCCCAATATCAAGATTTCCACTGCTAACCGAAAAAAGCCAAATTTCCAATTTCGCCAATTCAAGCCTAAATCTACCGCGTACCTCCAAAATACATTCTGAATATGCTCCTAAGTCTAATATCACCAAACGAAGCTTTGAAAACCATAAAACCCAGTTCCGAGATCATTTACTCACCATTCAACTTTCAATTGACTTTTTCAACAAAAGATTTTAAATAAGAGACTAAGTCTCTCATTCATCTCTACGATTGCTCTGAACACCACACAACCAATGCGATATGATGAAATACAGCTTAACAATACACAAGGAAGCAGAAATAGGGGAAACAAAAGGATAGCTTCTGAAATGACCGACTGGGTCGTTATATCTTCTCCCTCTTAAACTAACGTTCGTCCTCGAATGAGTCAAGAAATATACCTGAAGCCACAAAAAGGTGTGGATATCTGCTCTTTATCTCCTGGAATATCTATCTGCTGAAGCATGCCTCCTGGTCTCTGATGTTCATATTTCACCTGCAGTTAGTTGCGACACCAAGCTTGAAATCCCACAATATCCTTCTTCATTCTTCTCCATCAATGATGTTGTCTCAAATCCTGATACATCTTCGCGGCACCCGGATGGATGGAATACCGCGACTATAGGACACCTCCAAAATCAAATCTCGAAGCCCATCAATGTTGGGCACACATATCCAACCCTGCATCCTCAATACCCCATCATCACCAATAGTTAAATCTCTTCGATTGTCGTGCTAAACTTTATCCTTGAGGACAAGAAAATGAGGGTCACCATATTGGTGCTCTCCGATGTGTTCAAGCAAGGAAGACCGAGAAACCACACAAGCTAGGACCTAATTAGGATCTGAAATAATCAACCTCACAAACCGATTGGCCAAGGCCTGAACATCAACTGCAAGAGGTCTCTCCCCAATAGGAATATATGCCAATCTGCCCATACCCATTGTCTTCCTACTCATTGTCTTCCTACTCAATGCATCTGCTACTATATTGGACTTTACAGGATGGCACATAGTAGTAATATCATAATCCTTTTGTAGATCCAACTATCTCAGCTATCCCAAATTTATATCCTTCTGCTTGAACAAGAGCTGGAGGTTACGATGATCAATAAAAACCTCACAGGACATACCATACAGATAATGCCTCCAAATCTTCAATGTGTGAAAAATGACAGCCAACTCTAGATCATAAACAGGGTAGTTCATCTCATGGGGCTTTAACTACGAGAAGCAGAAGAAAACACTCTACCCTCCTACATCAACACACACCCTATACCATCTCTAGAAGCATCACAATACACTATATATGAACCTGAAGATGATGGCAAAACTAACACTGGAGCTGTGGTCAAGGAAGTCTTGAGCTTTTTAAAGCTCGCCTCACACTCATCCAACCACCTAAATGGAGCACCCTTTTGAATCAATTAGGTCAATGATGATGCTATAGATGAAAATCCCTAAAAGAACCGATGGTAATAACCTGCCAAACCAAGAAAGCTACGAAACTCTATATATGAGAACGACCTAGGGCAATTCTGAACCAACTCTATCTTCTTCGGATCAACCTGAATACCCTCACTAGACACCACGTGGAAAAAGAAAGCCACTGAATTGAAATAAAACTCTCACTTTGAAAACTTTGTATAAAGCTTTTCCTGCCTCATCCGCTGCAACACCACTCTCAAATGCTCCGTGTGCTCCTCCTGACTGCGCAAGTACACCAGAATATCATCAATGAATATAATAACAAATGAGTCGAGATAAGGCAGAAACACGCTGTTAATCAAATGCATGAATGATGCTGGGGCATTGGTCAACCTAAAATACATTAGAAGGAACTCATAATGGCCATATGGGGTCCTGAAAGTTGTCTTAAGGATATCCATGTCCCTGATATTCAACTGGTGATACCCTGACCGGAGATTAATCTTGGAGAACACCCTCGCTCCCTGAAAATGGTTAAATAAATCGTCAATACAAGGTAAATGATACTTGTTCTTGGTTGTGACCTTGTTCAACTACCTGTAATCAATGCATATCCTCGTAGTTCCATCCTTCATCTTCACAAACAAAACTGGCGCACCCTACGATGACACACTAGGACAAAGAAACCCCTTATCAAGGAGTTCTTGAAGCTGCTCATTCAACCCCTTCAACTGCTTGGTGCCATACGATATAGTGAAATAGAAATGGGCTGAGTGTCCGACACCAAATCAATACCAAAATCAATATCCCAGTCCGGTGACATGCCCGACAGGTCTGCAGGAAACACATAAGGAAAGTCCCTCACTACCAGGACCCAATTAAATATAGGAGTCTCCGCTCTGACATCCCTCACAAAATGAGATCAACCTACTAGGGACAAAATCAGTCGAACCTTGC
This sequence comes from Nicotiana benthamiana, assembly GCA_034376525.1. Lineage (NCBI taxonomy): Eukaryota > Viridiplantae > Streptophyta > Magnoliopsida > Solanales > Solanaceae > Nicotiana > Nicotiana benthamiana. Next base: position 54,122,889 of record CM067338.1, read on the forward strand.
CACTAAATTCGTGGCACTCCCAGAATAGCGAACGTCACTATCTTAGCATGATGTTACAAAATAGCACAGCACAAAGATAACCACTCTATGCCTAATATCACATCAACGTCCACCATGCAAAGCAATAAAAGGTCCACTCATGTCTCCAACCCTCCAATAGTCACCATACACGACCGATATACATGATCCACAATAATAGTATAGCACACAAGAGTAGATACACGAATGGATGAAATAAGAGACTTACGAGACGTATGTAAATAACGAGCAAAATACGATGACACATATGAAAAAGTGGAACCAAGATGAAATAATAGAGAGGCATCTATGTGGCAAACAGAGGCAATTCCTGTAATTGCAACATCTGAAACAATATCATTTGGTCTACCTGGGAGTGTATTGAAATGGTCATGACCACCACTAGATCGACCTCCCCCTCTAGGGAGACCCCTAGCTGACTGTCATCTACCCTTAGATGGGTGGGTGGGTGGTGAAGTAACTAGTGCAAAATTCGGTGGCTAACTCCTTTGCTGAGATAAACCCCCAAGATAATGAGGACACTGTCTCCACATATTCCCCAACTGTACACACTCATAACAACACCTTAGTGATGGAGACAGAGACTGAAGGGAACCCTTAGCACCGGGATGACTAGCAGAAGGACCTGGCATGGAAGAGCACTGAACTGATGGAGTACGAGACGAACTCTAGACAGGAAGGGCACTAAGTGAGGAATGGCCCTAATGAGAATTGTGAGAACCATGGCCCAATGATGCCCCACGATAAACAGGGCAAGATGACTGTGCTTGCCTGAATTGACGACCTTTATCGTGCTGAAACTGTCCCCCATGAGAAGTACCAATAAATCCACACTGACCACGTGGCCTCTTAGACTCTCTCTCAACCCTCTCCTGACCAGGAAATATCTCAATATTTAGAGCTATGTCAACAACCTCATCAAAGGTAGCACCAGATACTCTCTATATAGTAATGAGCAACCGAAGCTGAAAATTGAGGCCATCTATAAACCTTCTGATCCTCTCCCGGTCTGTGGAAACCAACTCGACGCATAATGAGCTACTTAGAGAACCGCATCTCATGTTATGTAACATATCTATCACCCTGATGAAGCTGCTGGAACTGCCTGCAAAACTCTTCTGGGTGAGACTCAGATAAAAACATCTCTAGGAAGAGAACGGAGAACTGCTGCCAAGAAAGGGGCATTTTGACAACTGGCTTACGCCTCTCGTAAGCCTCCCACCAACTAAGTGCAGCCCCAAAGAACTGGAAAGTACTAAATGAGACCCCACTGGTCTCCAGAATGCCTGAGGGTTGAAGTATCCTCTAACACTTATCCAAGAGACCCTGTGCATCCTGACCCTCAGCACCACTAAATGTAGGAGCTGAAGTCTACCAAACCTCTCCAATCTATGCTGCTCATCCTATGACATCTTAGGAGTGAATTAGTCTTGATTAGTTGCAACCAGCTGGGCAGGAGGTGGCCCCGGTGTCTGAAGTCCCTGCACGACCTGCTCAGGTGTGCGAGCGGTAGGAGTCCGAGTTCCTCCTCCAGCATGAGAAGTAGTTGCGGCCGTTGTAATTGCGACTGCATGAAACAGGCTAGAGCATACTGATAGAATCTAGGCCAGGGCCTCCCAAAGGCCTGGGATAACAATAGGCACGGATGATGCCTGACCTGGTACCGTTGGAGCTTCCGCAACTTGAAACTTATCCTAGATTGGCGAACTGGTGGATCTACAGGTTATGCCCTAACTGGTGTGCGTGATACACCCTTGCCCCCACCATGGCCTCGACCGCGTCCTTGGCCTATAGTGGCCCCAGATTGTGGTACTGGTGGTCGTCGAGCCTGACCAGTAGCACGTGTCCCCAGCGTGTGTGATTGAATAAAATATCAGAAGTTTAGTTACCAGACTCAACCGATTCGCACGACAAGAATTCAAGAATGTGAAGTTTTTCCTAAATGCTCTGTAGCCTTTCGAGGATAAGTACAGACATCTTTGTACCGATCCGCAAGACTCTACTAAACCTCCTCATTACTCGTGAGACCTATGTAACATAGACTCTAATACCAATAATCACGACCCTAAAATCGATCCGGTCATGATGGCGATTATTGTGAAACTAGGCAAGCCGACACAAATCCCAAATCATACCATTATTCAATAAAAGTAAGTTTTAAGCCATTAATTAACAAAATCTCATAATACATGTCTAAATAACTAGTGTTGAAATATAACAAAAGCCCGATATCAGGGTGCCACAAGCCACGAGCAACTACAAGATCCGTCTAAGTACAATAAAGGCTAAAGAAGTCTGGGAGATAATACTAATATAATCTAGGAAAGATATTAGGGAGAAGAATAGGGCTTCGAATTCCATGAAACTACCTTGTCGACTTCAAGATCTGCTGAACGAACGATTAACACTCGCTATCAAGACCCGCAACTCCTTGATCTAGACCCAAGCTGAAGGGAGAAAGGTGAGTATGCCAACTCAGTAAGTAATAAATGTAAAATAAAGCTGAGCAGTAAGAAAACAAGCAATTCCACATCATAGAACCGCAAAAAATAAAGTACATTTCCCAAAATAGTATCGATAATAATTATCTCATAAAATAAACACAGTTTCAATAAAAACCTTTTCTTATAAAAATATCTTTCAATAGTTTCAAACAAGTGATGGAATAGTGAGTAAAAATGGTAGAAACGTAAATAGCCCCTTGGCCAAATATCAACAGAACCAGCCCTTAGGCTACCTCACAACCACTCATGATCAACCCCTCGGGTGACAACATAGATTAAAGATAGACCCTCGGGCACCATCACATCACTCGCACTGGGTACCCACACTCACTGGGGGTGTTAAGACACCGGAGGGGCTCCTACAGCCCAAACCCTAGCACAAGCCATCTCGTGGCATAATAAATTAGGCCCTCAGCCTCTCACATATAACAAAATAGTACAACACACTGCGACATTCAGCCCGATCACATGATATCCTAACAACACAAGCCTTTAGCCTTACACAGTCATAAATCTCTCAAGTCACTCGGGCTAACAGTAAAATAGGGTGCTCAGCCTAAAGTATCGTCTGTAGGACCAGAACAGAGTAAATAAAACTGAGTTATGAAATTAGTAAAACATAGCATGACTAGATGTAGATATTAAACCAAAACAGTGAGGAAACAGTAGTTAAAAGCCCATAAAGGTCCAAAAAGTTGGCGAGAGGCCCAAATATGGCGTTCAACCCAAAAACATAGTAGTATTTTCCAAAACACAATAGTATCAAATAGTTTTCGATCAAATTTGTGACTTAATAGTCATACGGGAAGAACCAAGCTACAATCCCCAACAGTGCACGACCCCACACTCGTCATCTAGTAGGTGTGATTCACCTCAAAGTAGTGAACGATGTGACATCCGGGGCTTTATAATCTCATGCCAACATTTATAATCATTACTTACCTCAAACCGATCAACACTCTATCCCCTGATGCCTTTGCCTCTTGACTTGGTCTCCAAGTGGTCCAAACCTAACAAAAATCAGTATCACAGCACTAATATGCGCTAAAGGAACAACGCCGAAGCAAAAATAATAAATTAACTAAAAAATCCTGAAATTGGCCAAACCGACCCTCGGGCCCACATCTGGAAATTCGATAAAAGTCACATAACTAGAGTCCTTATCCTCCCACGAGTCTATACATATAAAAATCACCAAAATCGGACCTCCAATGTCCCTTCAAATCCCTAATCAAAGCTCTCCTAAACTCAAGACCTAGCCTTCAGTTTTAACCCTTGAGTCCCACCTATTTCAAGTCTAATCAGTTAGAAATCGCCATTGAATCGAGGATTGAGTTAAAAAAAAAAGTAACTCCAAGTGCTACCCCTTGAATCCTCTCAAAAATTTCGAAGTTCGAACACAAATGGTAGAAAAATTACCAAATTTCGCGAAGGAAAGAATTTATATGTTTTACCTAGGGGTTCAACATTTGCGGTCCAAATAACGTACCTGCAATCCCCTCACCCAGAACAAATCTTCCACATTTGCAGAAAATCACTAATATCCTCTCTCCGCACCTGCAGGCTCATAGGTACGACTCACTTTCCGCATCTGCGAAGCATCCCTAGCCAACAAACCTCAACTCATGCGATCTAAATGCCGCGTCTGCGGCTCGTACCTGTGGTCCCTAATCTGCAGGTGCAGTTATGACAGAAAAATAGCAGCTTCAGCTGAAAGTCCATTTTTCCAACTCTCTAATAACCCGTTGAAATCATCCATAGGCCCTCGAAATGCTCAAAACAATGCCAAAACATCAAATTACCCTCGGATTCAAGCCTAAGGATTCCAAAACGTCTGAATTCTGCAAACGGCATAAAAACCTATCAAAATCATCCGAATAACCTGAAAGTTTTCACACACGTCAATGACACAAGAGATCTACTCCAATTTAAAAAATTCCAATCTAATCCCGATATAAATATTTTTGCTGCCGACTTAAAATGTCAAATTTCCATTTTTGCCAATTCATGCCGAAATCAACCGCAAAACTCCAAAATACATTATAAAGAGCATGCTCCTAAGTACAATATCACCTATCGAAGCTATCCAAACAATAAAAAAAAGTTCCAAGATCATTTACTCACAAATTAATTTTCTGTTGGCTTTTCCATCTAAAGCTTCCAAACAAGAGACTAAGTATCTCATTCCACTCTATTATCGCTCCGAATACCACATAACAAACGTGATAGGATGAAATACAGTTGAACAACACACAAGGAAGCATAAATAGTTGAAACAAAGAGGGAACTCATGAAATGACCGACTAGGTCGGTACGAGAATTGTTCGCTCCGACTACCTGTCAGTCTGTGGATAAATAGATATGTTGAACTCTACCCGAGTAACTAATTCGGTGTGTACTGCTCTCCAAAATTGAAAGTGAAATGAGGGAATCTAGCTGAAATGATTGAAAGAGGCACACCATGCAACCAGACAATCTCCTGAACGTAAATATGTGCCAATCTCTTGGAAGAGTACGTAGTCACAACTGGAATAAAGTGTGTCGACTTTGTCAGCCTATCGAGAATGACCTAAATAGCATGAAATTTCCTAAACATCCACAACAACCCAATTATGAGGTCCATAGTGATGCGTTCCTATTTCCACTCTTGTATAGCCATATACTGAAGTAAGCCACCTGGTGTCTGGTCCTCATACTTAATTGGTTGGAAATTTACGCATCTCCCTACATTCTCAATTATATCCGTCTTCATATGCCGCCACCAATAAGGCTGCCTCGGGTCACGATATATCTTCGCAGCACCTGGATGAATATAATATCGACAATTGTGTACCTCCTCTAGAATTTTCTCCCTCAAGCCATTAACATTAGGAACACATAGGCGACCCTGAGTTTTCGAACACTATCATCACCGATAGTAACCTCCTTGGAACCACCCTATAGTACCGTCTCTCTTAGAACCAGCAAGTGCAGATCATCGTACTGAAAAGCCTTGATCCACTTAAAAAGTAAAGACTGAGCCACAACAGATGCACGAAGTTGATTGGGCTCTAAAACATCAATCCTCACAAGTCTGTTAGCCAAGGAATGAATGTCGAAAGCTAATGGCTTCTCATCTCCTGAAATGAATGCCAAACAACCCACACTCTATGCCTTTCTACTCAAGACACTTGCAAACACATTTGTCTTGCCCGGATTATAAAGGATGGAAATATCATAGTCCTTCAATTACATAAGCCACTTACGATGCCTCAAATTAAGATCCCTCATCTTAAACAAATGCTACATGCTGGAATGATCGGTGTAAACCTCACATGATACCCTATAAAGATGGTGCCTCCACATATAGAGAGAATGAACTATCACGGCCAACTCCAAATCATGTACAGGGTAATTCTTTTAGTGGGTTTTAGATAACGTGAAGCGTAAGCAATAACTCACCCCTCTTTTACCCATACGCAACTCAAGAAAACGCGTGATGTGTCGCAATACACTGTATACATCCATGAATTATAGGGAAACACAAACACTGGTGCTGTACTTAATGCGGTCTTGAGCTTTTGAAAGATCCCCTTACAATCATCAGACTACTTAATGGAGCACTTCTCCGGGTAAATCTAGTCAAAGGTGTCGCAATAGATGAGAAGCCCTCCACAAATCAACGATAATAACCTGCTAACCCTAAGAAGCTCCTGATCTCGATCGCTATGGTAGGACGAGGCCAAGACTAGGTTACCTCAATTTTCATGGGATCTACCTTAATAGGCTCACCCAATGCTACATGTCTCAATAATTCCTTAGAATTTAACCAGAACTCACACTTCAAGAATTTTGCATAAATCTTCTGTTACCACAATGTCCGTAGCACAACTCTCAAATATTGCTCGTGATCCTCTATACTACGCGAGTAGATCAATATGTCATTAAAAGTAGGCTATTATCTTGTGTCATATTCGCTTCTTGTACTCTAATCTACTGTACTATAATTGAGTTTGAGTTTTAATCGCTAGTGTTTTGCACTAATTACCTATTTTATGTCTTGTACGAGGAATCTGAGCTATGTAGTTATTATGGTATTAATTCGAGTGATTTGAAGCTTTGAAGTCTGGTTACATCCTGTACTTTAATATTAGTATTTGTCGAGTAATATATATGAGCTTGAAGGGATAAAGACCATTCATGATGTAATTGAGAATTTGTGACTATGTTATTGCAAGACCCCGTAACTTTGATAACCTTGATACCGTTATATACATTTTTATATGGTATCTATTTTGAGTGGAATATTTTTGTAGAAAGTTTCAAAAAAATATATTTTTGAAATAGTTATTCATATTGCGACTTACGAATATGCTTTAAATTATACATATATATGAGAAAATTTATAAAGATGATTTTTTACTGTAAAGATAGAAATTATTTTCTCATAAGAAATGAAGGTTATCTTTTTACCATTTTTAGAATTAAGGATGCGAATTTATACTCTTTATATGAGATTAGAAAAATTAGAAGTTGATAAAATATATGTATTTTTACATGGATGTTTCAATGAAATATTAGTGTATGTATTTATTTTATACGGTTCAAGTTATAATACCCGGTAATTATGGACTAGTACCATGCAAGACACCCATGACCATCATAATACGGTCGATAAAGTGTATTAAAAATGAGTAGTATTCTAAATAATTTGAAATAATTCTTAATTTTATGTGTAATTGGTCTAATGAGAGATTACCTACTTAATTAAGGAATTGTTGGGTGATTAATTAAAGACTTTGGATAAGCCTACCCCCAACCACGTGGAAGCAAATGCCTTAGGTAGTAGTGACTCTTAGTTCAATAGGTTAGGTGGCTTATTTAGATGATATTGTGACATTGACATTAGCTATTAAACATGAGGTTCAAATTATGTCCACGTTATTTGAAGGAGCACCAGTTTTGGATGATATATTTGCACTTGTTACGGGTTATATTGCAAAATATGAGCTACATGCTATACAATTCGATGCGTTCAAATAGATAAGAACAAAAAATGAAAATGCACTCGATGTTTATGCATGCGAAGGTGAGATGTATGAAGCGAAGCAACCAACAAATGTATCATGTACAACTTCTGAGGAGAACAATTAGTATCTCCCTTGGATATATTATTAATTATCAGACTTCTTGGACAAATAAGCTTACGAAGCCTCTTCAATAGTGTCAATAGTGCCAAACCTTAATTTCTTATGCCTAATTCGGTCTGTAATCAGAGCACCATACCTCCCATTTCTTTTGGTAACAGTTGGAGCTCCACAACTCATTTGAAACATCATAACACAACATAGCGTGAGTTTTTGCAAATTTTAAGGAGTACACCGTAGTCTTCTTAAGAGGATTGGCTCACGTATATTAAGATTATCTCTTTTTTCCTTTTGACATGATTCATACGATTCAAACGAAACGAGCAATGCACAATTTTTATAAATGATTCTATTCATAGAAATACTAAAGATGCCTATGTTCTTGTTTCCCCATGTGTCCTATTGTTCTAGTTATTATATGTTAAAGAAACATAACCCAATCGAAATTACTCAAAAAATACTAAAAATTACGAAGTTGGTAAAACTCGAGACTCGGGCTCACTTCTCAAAAAATTATAATAGTCATACCATCAGATTCCTCGTCTCGCCACGAGTCCGCACAAATAATTTTTTATCAAAATTGTAGTTTAGTTATCCCTCCAAAACTCAAATTTAAACTTTCTTGGATTTCAATCCCTAACCCACATTTTTACCCCTTAAATGCTTGAAGTTCCGTGATTAATAAATGTTTTTACACCGAAATAACATATTCCGAGGCTAATAGTTCATACCTGATGAAACTCATTCGAATTCTCCTAAAAATCACCCAAAATCGCCTCTTCCCGAAGTCTAAAATTTTTTCTCAACTTCTCTAATTCGCAAACACAATTTCATTAAACCCTTCAGTAGTTTTCGCTTCTGTGGTTCCCATGACCACCTTTGCGGGACCGCTTCTACGTCCATTTGACCGCTTTTGCAGTTTTCATTAAATCCCTGGGCCTTCAACTTTTGAGACAAAAATCCGCTTCTGTGGCCTTGTTTCCGCTTTTGCGGACCCGCTAAAATGGTTCACCGTCCGCTTTTGCGGAATAACTCTGGTCCCTCATGGACCGCTTCTGCGATCGCTAAGCCGCATCTGCGGAACTGCTTCTGCAAATCCTTTTGTGCAGATGCGGAAATACCAGAAGCCAGGTGCACCAGACCTGCAACAACCCTCAAAATTCACCTTTAGACATCGAAATCACCCCGAGGCCCTCGGGACCTCAACCAGACGCACAGATATGTTCTTTTACTTCATTCAAACTTTCTCGTAGCATAAAAACTCTCTAAAACATCAAAAACATCAAACTTTAAGCCTAAATCAAACTAAAACTTTCAAAACTTGCATTTGATCAAAAACCCGACCTAAATACCTCCGAATGACCTACAACTTTGCACGCATATTGCAACTCTCGAAATTTCATTCTGACCCTTGGATCAAAATCTCACCTATCAACCAGAATTTGCCAAAATTCAAACTTAGCCAATTCAAACCTAGTTCTACACAGGACCTCCAATTTTAATTCTGATTGCATTCCTAAGTCACAAATCAGCACCAGAAACTGGTCGAATAATCCGAATTCCATTCCGATCCCTCTAACTCATAAGGCAACATCAAGTTGACTTTTCCAAACTAATCTTCTCTTAAAGAGGCTAATTGTCTCATTTCTAACAAAACTCTATCCGAATTACTTCAATCCGGGTATCGCCAATTGAAGATCAGAGAGCAGGATATTCCTAAGACCGCCTTAAGAAACATACTACGGTCACTTCGAATTCTTGGTCATGTCTTTTGGGCTAACTAATGCCCCGGCAGCTTTCATGGATCTTACGAATCGGGTCTTCAAGCCATTTCTAGATTCCTTTGTGGTTGTTTTTATTAACGACATCCTCATTTATTCGCGAAGCAAGGAGGATCAAGCTGATCACCCCAGGCTAGTTTTTCAAACTCTTCATCAGCACCAGTTGTACGCTAAATTCTCAAAGTGAGAATTTTGGTTGGACGCTGTCGCTTTTCTATGACATGTTGCTTCGGGAAAGGGTATTCAAGTGGACCCCTAAAAGATTGCAGCAATGAAGGATTGGACTAGACCCACAACCCCGACGGAGATTCACAGCCTTTGGGGTTAGCAGGTTATTATCGGAGGTTTGGGGAGGGGTTCTCTACCCTCGCCTCCCCATAAACTAAATTGACACATAAATCAGTCATGTTCTAATGGTCTGATGCTTGTGAGAAAAGTTTTCAAGAATTAAAGTCAAGGTTGACCTCAGCACCAGTATTGGCTTTGTCGTAAGGCACAGAAGGGTTTGTGGTGTATTGCAATGCCTCCAAGGTTGGTTTAGGGTGTGTGTTCATGAGCTTGGGAAGGTTATAGCGTATACTTCAAGGCAACTTAATAATCAAGAGAAGAATTACCCGACGCATGATTTGGAACTTGCAACAGTTGTGTTCGCCCTAAAAATGTGGCGGCATTACCTTTATGGGGTCCATGTGGTTGTTTTCTCGGACCACAAAAGTCTCCAGTATTTGTTCAATCAGAAGGATTTAAACTTGAGGTAGTGGTGGTGGGTAGAATTACTCAAGGATTATGACATGAACATCTTGTACCATCTAGGGAAGGCGAACGTGGTGGCCGACACCCTCAGTCAAAAATCCATGGGTAGTTTGGCTCACTTGGGAACGGATCGGAGGTTCCTAGCTCGAGAGGTTTATCTGTTGGATAGTCTTGGGGTTTGTATCTCGACACCAAAATAAGAGGAGATTATGGTGCACAATGTAGCAGAGTCATCGCTTGTAACGGAAGTCAAGGAAAAGCAGTTCCTCATTGATCCACAATTAGCAGAAATAAAGGAGGTGGTTCGAAGCAACAAGATTTTGGCATTCTCTCGCAACAGCAAAAATGGTGTGTTGCGATGTCAGGATAGGTTGTATGTTCAAAATGTAGATAATCTTTGGGAAAGGGTAATGGCGGAGGCTCATCATTGTAGGTAGTCGGTGCATCGAGATTCTACAAAAATGTTCCACGATCTCAAGGAAATTTATTGGTGGAGCGGTGTGAAGAGGGATGTGGCAGACTTCGTATCGAAATGTTCGAATTGTCAGCAAGTAAAGGCCGAGCATCAGCATCCCAGTGGGATAACCCACCTTATAGATATACCAATGTGGAAATGGGAGATGATCAACATGGATTTTGTGACAGGACTACCTCTCACTCAACATAAGTTCGACTCAATTTTGGTAATAGTGGATCGACTCACCAAATCAGCTCACCTCTTGCAAGTCAAGTCCACCGATACTGCAGAACAATATGCTCGATTGTATATCAAGGAAATGGTGAGACTTCATGGTACTCTACTTTCTATCATTTCAGATCGAGGGGCTCAATTCACAACTAACTTTTGGAATAATTTTCAGCAAGGGTTCGGTACTCTGGTGAACCTCAGCACCGCGTTTCATCCGCAGACTGATGGTCAAGCAGAGCGGACTATTCAGTCGCACGAAGATATGTTGCGGGCTTGTGATATGGATTTCAAGGGTAATTGGGATGATCATTTGCCCCTAATAGACTTTGCTTACAATAACAGCTTCCATGCTAGCATCCAGATGACCCCGTTTGAAGCATTGTACGGGAGGAGGTGTAGGTCCCCGATTGGGTGGTTCGAAGTAGGCCAGGCAGAATTGAAAGGACTTGATCTTGTGCACGAGGGCATGGAAAAAGTTAGTGTCATTCAAGAAAGGATGAAGACTGCTGAGAGTCTCCAGGAATCCTATGCGAACGTGCGACAAAGGGAATTGAACTTTCAAGAGAGTGATTGGGTATTCATGTGGGTGTTCCCCATGAAAGGAGTCATGCGGTTTGGGAAGAAAGGGAAGCTAAGTCCTATATATGTAGGGCCTTATCAGATTATCCAAAGGATCGGACAAGTTGCTTATAGGTTGGAGTTACCCCCTGAAATGTCCTTGGTGCACCCGATGTTCCATGTGTCCATGTTAAGGAAAGTGGATGGGGATCCGTCCACCATCGTGCCAGTTGAAGACATCAAGGTTATTGAAGAGCTATCATATGAAGAGATTCTGGTTGCTATTCTGGATAGACAAGTCCGTAGGTTGCGAAATAAGGAAATCGCTTCGGTTAAGGAGTTGTGGCAAAGCCAACAAGTCGCAGAGGCCACGTGGAATGTGGAAGATTAGATGAAAGTAAAATACCCCCATTTGTTCGTATAAGCCTAGGAGTAGTCATGTAAGTCCTTATCCTTAAGAAAACTAGCATTGTGTCCCATTTTGTGTAAAATTTCCTAAATACTTCACCATTGTAACTCTTCAAGTTGTGCCCACAATTTTATGTGTTTTGTGGTAGATAATTAGCCCATCGTAAGGTGATATAAGGAAATAATGATTAATTTTGCATGGAGGAATTGTATTGAAATGATTAACTGTATCATACCCTTGTGATAGGTAAACGGCTTTGATAGTACAGACGATTAATGCTTAATTTAATTACATGTTGTGTACCAAAATGGTTGAATACGTATAAGTGTGAAGGTCGTGCATTTTATAACTGTTATAGGGGTAGAAAGATTGTGTAATGGTGCTTGGAAATATGTTTTGTGACTCACTGACAGGTGGATACATCCATATTACAAAGGAAACTCTGGAGAATTTTTTCTAAATTATAAATGGTTCGTGAGAACTTAGGAACTTGCATATCATGCTTTCAAACCATTTGAATTTCGAAGTTCTTATTCGAGGACGAATGATCTTAAGCGGGGGAGGATGTAAGTGTTGGAAAAACGTTCTCAAGGCATTATACTAAACGTGTGTTCATATTTATAGGTTTTGATGAATGACAAACTATGCGCAAATTGACATATGACGAGGTCCAAGCACAAGCGCAAAATTGATATATAACGAGATTCAAGCACAAGACAAAGATCGAGATTAAGTTTTATATGAGTCGGTATTTCATTGTGATCTTGATCCGACAACTTAAACTCAAGACTTGGCTTCTCTCGTGAAAATATTTTTAACAAATCATGCATATTTAATTTAGAGCAAAATGATTTTAAATAATGCATATTTACTTTAGTCAAAATGATTTTTAAACATGCCTCTAAAATCTTGACTAAGATAATCGATTATGTACTTATGATAATCGATTATGTTTAAGTCAGCTGCTTGACAATCGATTGTGTTAAGGCAGTGAGCATCAGATTTTTCAAATCTGCATGACAATCGATTGTGAACCTTATGACAATCGATTGTGATGAGGCAGTGTCCATCAAAGTTTTTCAAAGCTCAAAATAATCGATTGTGAAGCTAATGACAATCGATTGTGAAGAGACAATGTCCATCAGATTTTTCAAAGTGACAAAATAATCGATTGTGAACTTATGAAAATCGATTGTGTTGAGGCAGTGTCTTCCAGTCTTTTTCAAAGTTATTAAATAATCGATTGTGAACCTATAACAATCGATTGTCAAGAGGCAGTGTCTAAATTGATTTTTCAAGACTGATATATAATCGATTGTTAACTTAGTATAATCGATTGTATAACTGACCGTTGCCAAAATGTTTTCAAATACCGTCAGGTAATCGATTATTGATTTCTTATAATCGATTGTTTTAGTTAAAATATGGAAAGGATTTTTTGAACGTTGCTGAGTAATCGATTATTAATTTCTTATAATCGATTGTTTTATTAAAATCTGGAAAGGATTTTTTGAACGTTGCTGAGTAATCGATTATTGATTTGCTATAATCGATTGTTGTAAGTAAAATCCGGAAATGATTTTTTGAACGTTGCCAAGTAATCGATTGTAGATTTCTGACAATCGATTGTTTTACGTAAAATCTGGAAATGATTTTTTGAACGTTGCCAGTAATCGATTATTGATCTTAGATAATCGATTGTTAAGCGTAAAATCTGGGATTGATTTTTCGAAGAACTGGCAAACAATCGATTGTGGTAATTTGACAATCGATTGTCACAGAGTAAAATCAGCAATTCTTAATTGGCAATAAGGCAACGGTAATACAAAGTTTCTCAGCTATAAATACAGCTTCAATTCAGTCTTTTAAGTACAACAACACACAACAACTGATCATACAATTGCTAAAGCTTGCATACTTTATTGCTTATCATTTTATATTCATTACATAAGCTTTTGAGAGCCAAATTCTTGTCGAAAGTTGTTGCGATCTTGAGCGTATTCTTTTTACTCATATCTACTCTTAAAGGAGTGTCTTGTTTGAGTGCTAAGTGTTTTTGTACACTTGAAGGGAAGTGTTAGTCCCTTGTGTTGTAAGAAGGAACTTGTGTTTCCTTGGTTGAAGTCTTGGAGTGTTGTATCTCCGAGCAAAGGTTGTTGAGGCTTGTGTCCTCAAGTTGTAGCGGTTTGTTGAGCACCCGTAAGCTTAACAAGTTAGTGGAAATCTCGAGAGCGTCTCTCGGGGACTGGACTAGCCACGGGTTGTGGTGAACCAGGATATATCGGTGCGTTTGTTCTAATTTGTTTACTTATCGCACTTATTTATTTCCTGCAATTTTTAAATTCCGCAAGTTTACGCTAAATTTTATTATAACGCTATTCACCCCCCTCTAGCGTTAAGCGTATTATCTAACAATTGGTATCAGAGCCCAACTCTCTGAAGACTTAACCGTTTGAGAGAAACATCCATGGCTTCTACTCGTGATTCTTTTGCAGGAATAGGTGAAGGACAGTGCTCCACCCGACCACCACTATTCGATCGTACAAATTATACATACTGGAAGGAGAGGATGAGAATATTTGTACAATCAAATAGTTTTCATCTTTGGAAGGTCATAATGAATGGAGAAAAAACTCCAACCAAGAAGGTTGAAAATGAATGGGTCCCAAAATCCGAAGATGAATACGATGCGGATGATATCCGAAAGGTGCAAAATAATGCTAAAGCTATTAATTTATTATATTGTGCTGTAAATGCTGATGATTACAGGAAGATATCTTGTTGCACAACAGCGAAGCAAATGTGGGACAAGCTGGAAATTACGTACGAAGGTACGGACCAGGTAAGGGAAGCCAAAATTGATTTCCTAACCCATGCATATGAATTGTTTCACATGAAGGAAGGCGAAAAGGTCGATGAGATGTTTGAACGATTTTCAAAAATCGTAAATGATTTACATGCTCTTAAGAAGACCTTCACGGATAAGGAACTTGTCCGAAAAATTCTCCGAAGTCTCACTCGGGAATGGCGATCCAAGGCCGACGCGATTCAAGAATCCATTGGCATTTCAAATGTCACCATCGACGCATTAAGAGGTAATCTTAAAACTTATGAATCTACTATACTTAACCCTCTTGTTGATGATCAAAGGAAGCAAAGAATCGCTCTCAAGGCAAGCACAAGCCAACCTCAAAATGATGAGGACGGAGACAACGAGTTCGGACTCGTTATCAAGAGATTTCAAAAGTTCATGCGAAAAGAGTACGAACGAAAGGGCAAAAAGCAAGGAGATCAAATAAAGTGTTATGAGTGCGGAGAAACCGGGCACATTAAATCAAATTTCCCAAATGCTAAAAAGGAGAAGAAACCCTTCAAGAAGCAACGAGCATACATATCTTGGGGAGGCGAATCCGGTGACGAGTCAAGTGAGGAAGAAGAAGACGAAGCCGCAAATCTTTGTCTTATGGCACAAGAAGACAACAAAGAAGAGGTATGTCAAATTTCTTCCAAAAATTTCTTTTCCCTTGAAGAAATGCAAAATGCTTTTGATGAGTTGTATAGCGAATTTATTAAAGCTTCAAAAACTGTTAAGAGTATAAAAGAAAATGCTTCTTTAAAAGAAAAAGATTTTCAAAAACAACTCTCTTTCAAAGAAAAGGATTTGGAAAAACTGATTTTTAGAAAATGAGAAGTTGAAAGAGGAAAACAAATTTTTTGGCAAGAGAAGCGTCGATAAGCCCGAGAGTTCTAGAAATTGTACTTCTTGCATGCATCTCAAAAATGAAGTAGAAAGGCTTAAGGGCACCTTAGATAAGTTTAACTCTTCTCATAAAAATTTGAATGAAGTGCTTGTTAATTTGAAGTCGACCAAGCATGGCATAGGTTTTAGAAACGAGCCTAAAGAGAAAGTTGAAGCCAACCCCCAACCACCTAAGGCTCAACCTAGGATAAATAAAACAACTGTTCATCCTAGATACAACAAACCTAGAAATGGTTTTCATCAATCGCAACCTAGAAATAATCATGCTAGAAATAATGCACATCTAGGCGAAACACTAGAAGGAATTTTGAACCTTTTAGAACACCTAGAAATGACTTCCAACCTAGAAACAACTATTCTAGAAATGATGCATATCCTAGAACAAATAGTAGGAGAAATGATTTTCATGATTTGCGCAATAGTTATATTGTCAAGAATAGAGTAAATGATTTTCGTCCGTCCAATTACTATCAACCTAGAAGGATGCATAATCCTAACGTGACTTGTCATTATTGTAGACGAATTGGACATATTGCTCCTGCTTGTTTTACAAGACATAGACATAACACTCAATCAGATCACTATGATTTGCCTAACCCCCAAGGACCCAAAATGGCATGGGTACCTAAATCTCATTAATCTGTTTTGTAGGTATGTTTGAAGGGATCAAGTGTACTATGGTACCTTGATAGTGGATGCTCCAAGCACATGACGGGAGACGAATCCAAATTCCTTCAACTAGAACACAAGGAAGGGGCCATTAAGCATATATTACTTGTGAAAGGTTTAAAACATAATCTCTTGAGCATAAGTCAATTATGTGACAAGGGAAATCTTGTTTTATTTGATTCGGATGAATGCTTAGTTCTTAGACGTAGCGATTTTAAAATTATCCTTCGTGGTTTTAGAATGGATAACATTTATATGGTTGATCTTGCAAATTCCTCACCTGAATATGTGAATTGTTTAATGAGCAAAGAGGATGATTCTTGGTTATGGCATCGTAGAGTAGCTCACATCAACATGCATCTTTTGAACAAATTGGTTTTACAAAATTTAGTTGTTGGTCTTCCAAATTTGAAATTTGAAAATGACTCTATTTGTGATTCTTGTCAAAAAGGGAAGCAAACAAAAGCATCTTTTAAATCGAAAAATATTGTTTCAACTACTAGACCATTGCAATTGCTTCACATGGATTTGTTTGGACCATCTCGCATTGAAAGTCTTGGTAGAAATCGTTATGCTTTTGTTATTGTTGATGATTATTCCAGATTTACTTGGACTTTATTTCTTGCCCATAAAAGTGATGCTTTTCAGAATTTGAAATATTTTCTTAAACGTGTTCAAAACGAAAAGGAAACAACCGTCACTTCAATTAGAAGTGATCATGGGGAGAGTTTGATCACAATCTCTTTGCGGACTTTTGTGACGAACTCGGTATCGAGCATACCTTTTTCGCTCCATGAACACCACAACAAAATGGGGTGGTGGAAAGGAAAAATAGGTGTCTCGAAGAGATGGCTAGAACCATGCTCGAAGAAGCTAAGATTCCCAAATATTTTTGGGCGGATGCCGTGAGTACCGCATGCTACGTTTTAAATAGAGTAGTCATAAGGCCAATACTCATGAAAACCTCTTATGAACTCTACAAGGGAAGGAAACCAAATATCTCCCATTTTAGAATATTCGGTTGTAAATGTTTTATTCATAACAATGGAAAAGATCAATTGGGAAAATTTGATGCCAAATCCGATGAGGGAATTTTTATTGGGTATTCTTCACGTAGCAAAGCATATAGGGTATTTAATAATAGAACCCAAACTGTGGAGGAATCCCCTCATATTGTGTTCTCCGAAAATAATGCTCGCTTGGCGAGAAAGGATTCTTGTTCTGATCTTGCAGGTATTTTAAATAGTTTAAAAGACAAAGTACAAGAGGAAACTCCTAAGGAAATTCAAGATGAAATCTTGGAACAATCAACAGAGGAAAAGCCACAATTGGAGAAAGAAACGAAAAATGCCTAACGAGTGGAGGACAATCAAAGATCACCCTCTCGAACAGGTAATTGGCGACGTCGGAGAAAAGGTAAGTACCCGAAACTCCCTTATGAACACCTTAGGACATACTGTTTTTGTTTCTCAAATTGAACCAACAACCATCTCCGAAGCAATTGGGGATGAATTTTGGACCTTGGCAATGCAAGAGGAGCTTAACCAATTCAAACGGAATGACGTTTGGGATTTGGTGCCAAGACCCGAAAATCATACCATAATTGGTACGAAATGGGTTTTTCGAAACAAACTAGATGAAAATTGTGTAATCACTAGAAACAAAGCTACGCTTGTAGCAAAACGCTATAATCAAGAAGAGGGTATTGACTATGAAGAAACATATGCTCCGGTAGCTAGATTAGAAGCTATTCGTTTATTGCTTGCTTTTGCCTCTTCTATGAATTTCAATTTATATCAAATGGATGTGAAAAGTGCTTTTCTAAATGGTGTTATTCAAGAAGAAGTTTATGTTGAACAACCCCCCGGTTTTGAAGATTTTAAATCTCCCGATCATGTTTTCAAACTCAAAAAGGCTCTTTATGGTTTAAAACAAGCTCCCCGAGCTTGGTATGAAAGATTGAATAAATTTCTATTGGAAAATGATTTCGTTAGGGGGAAAGTTGACACCACTCTTTTTGTTAAGCATAAAAACAATGATATTTTATTAGTTCAAATCTATGTGGATGATATTATATTTGGTGCTACTAACAATGTTTTGTGCAAGGAATTTTCCGATTTAATGACAAGCGAATTTGAGATGTCTATGATGGGTGAGTTAACATTCTTTTTGGGATTACAAGTAAAGCAAATGAAAGAAGGTACGTTCATTTGCCAAGCGAATTATTGCAAAGAATTGCTGAAACGATTTGAAATGACCAATGCAAAAGCAATGGCAACCCCCATGAGCACATCCGATCATCTAGACAAAGATGAGAAAGGTAAGGAAGTCGACATCAAAAAGTATCGAGGTATGATTGGCTCTCTCCTTTATCTTTTTGCTAGTCGTCCGGACATCATGTTTAGCGTGTGCTTATGCGCTCGTTATCAATCGTGTCCGAAGGAGTCTCACCTAACTGCGGTGAAACGGATATTGAAGTATCTTGTTTGTACTGTAAATGTAGGTCTATGGTACCCCAAAGGTTCTTCATGCCAACTTGTTGGCTATTCCGATTCCGATTTTGCTGATGCAAATTGGACCGCAAGAGCACTAGTGGCACTTGCCATTTGCTCGGTAGCTCTCTCGTTTCTTGGTTTAGCAAGAAACAAGTAAGTGTTGCGTTGTCCACAACCGAGGCTGAATATGTAGCCGCGGGGAGTTGTTGCGCTCAAATCCTTTGGATGAAACAACAACTCTTGGACTATGGCCTAAGTCTTGATCATATCCCTCTTAGATGTGATAATACTAGTGCCATATGCTTGACGAAGAACCCCGTTCTTCATTCGCGAACAAAACACATTGAAATTAGACATCATTTTCTAAGAGATCACGTTCTCAAGGGCGATGTCGAAATTGAATTTGTTGAAACCAAAGATCAATTGGCCGACATCTTTACAAAGCCCTTAGAGAAAGAGTCCTTCTTCCGAATTCGTAGTGAACTCGGGTTCCTTGACTCCACGTTGATCTAAGTCATGCATTGCATTTTCCCTTTCACATGTTTTCTAACTTGAGCGTCGGGGACGTCTAACGTATTTTTGCAGGTATCGCCCTAAAGGCAGGGGGAATTATAAAGCTTGACGCACAGAACAATCGATTATCCAGTATCAATAATCGATTGTCTTTGACATTATTTGCGTTATTATGTCTGAAATTGCAGATTTAATAAATAAACAAGTCTTTTTTTTATTATTCTACATTTTTTTGCTAATGGCAAAAGGGGGAAGATAATGGGTATGCACTCTCAATACTTATCGGCATAAATTGTGGGGGAATTCATATATTGAGGGGGAACAAATTGCATATCTATATACTTGTTGCATATCTTTACTTGTCTTGAATCGTCATTATGAATTGCCTAATATGCATATCCCGCTTAAAGTTTGCCATTATCAAAAAGGGGGAAATTGTTGGAAACACGTTCTCAAGGCATTATACTAAACGTGTGTTCATATTTGTAGGTTTTGATGAATGACAAACTATGCGCAAATTGACATATGACGAGGTCCAAGCACAAGCGCAAAATTGATATATAACGAGATTCAAGCACAAGACAAAGATCGAGATTAAGTTTTATATGAGTCGGTATTTAATTGTGATCTTGATCCGACAACTTAAACTCAAGACTTGGCTTCTCTCGTAAAAATATTTTTAACAAATCATGCATATTTAATTTAGAGCAAAATGATTTTAAATAATGCATATTTACTTTAGTCAAAATGATTTTTAAACATGCCTCTAAAATCTGCACTAAGATAATCGATTATGTACTTATGATAATCGATTATGTTTAAGTCAGCTGCTTGACAATCGATTGTGAACTTATGACAATCGATTGTGTTAAGGCAGTGAGCATCAGATTTTTCAAATCTGCATGACAATCGATTGTGAATCATATGACAATCGATTGTGATGAGGCAGTGTCCATCAAAGTTTTTCAAAGCTCAAAATAATCGATTGTGAAGCTAATGAAAATCGATAGTGAAGAGACAGTGTCCATCAGATTTTTCAAAGTCACAAAATAATCGATTGTGAACTTATGACAATCGATTGTGTTGAGGCAGTGTCTTCCAGTCTTTTTCAAAGTTATTAAATAATCGATTGTGAACCTATAACAATCGATTGTCAAGAGGCAGTGTCTAAATTAATTTTTCAAGACTGATATATAATCGATTGTTAACTTAGTATAATCGATTGTATAACTGACCGTTGCCAAAATGTTTTCAAATACCGTCAGGTAATCGATTATTGATTTCTTATAATCGATTGTTTTAATTAAAATCTGGAAAGGATTTTTTGAACGTTGCTGAGTAATCGATTATTGATTTCTTATAATCGATTGTTTTAATTAAAATCTGGAAAGGATTTTTTGAACGTTGCCGAGTAATCAATTATTGATTTGCTACAATCGATTGTTGTAAGTAAAATCCGGAAATGATTTTTTGAACGTTGCCAAGTAATCGATTGTAGATTTCTGACAATCGATTATTTTACGTAAAATATGGAAATGATTTTTTGAACGTTGCCAGTAATCGATTATTGATCTTAGATAATCGATTGTTAAGCGTAAAATCTGGGATTGATTTTTGGAAGAACTGGCAAACAATCGATTGTGGTAATTTGACAATCGATTGTCACAGAGTAAAATCAGCAACTCTTAATTGGCAATTAGGCAACGGTAATACAAAGTTTCTCAGCTATAAATACAGCTTCGATTCAGTCTTTTAAGTACAACAATACACAACAACTGATCATACAATTGCTAAGGCTTGCATACTTTATTGCTTATCATTTTATATTCATTACATAAGCTTTTGAGAGCCAAATTCTTGTCGAAAGTTGTTGCGATCTTGAGCGTATTCATTTTAGTCATATCTACTCTTAAAGGAGTGTCTTGTTTGAGTGCTAAGTGTTTTTGTACACTTGAAGGGAAGTGTTAGTCCCTTGTGTTGTAAGAAGGAACTTTTGTTTCCTTGGTTGAAGTCTTGGAGTGTTGTATCTCCGAGCAAAGGTTGTTAAGGCTTGTGTCCTCAAGTTGTAACGGTTTGTTGAGCACCCGTAAGCTTAAGAAGTTAGTGGAAATCTCGAGCGAGTCTCTCGGGGACTGGACTAGCCACGGGTTATGGTGAACCAGGATATATCGGTGCGTTTGTTCTAATTTATTTACTTATCGCACTTATTTATTTCCTGCAATTTTTAAATTCCGCAAGTTTACGCTAAATTTTATTATAATGCTATTCACCCCCCCTCTAGCGTTAAGCGTATTATCTAACAGTAAGACCCCTTGAAAATGAGTTCTCAAGTCCTAGAAACTCATAGATTCCGGTCCATCTATGTGTAGGAATCCTTTTCTACTAATTTTACACTTAAAATCTAGAGTGAATTTTTTTCGAAAAATGTCATTTATGCGGTCAGGATGCTGTCGTAGATCAAGTATGTTGACCGCATATCGACAATAGAATGAATCAGTGAGTAGCCAAATTGGATGTTGAGAATGCGATCCATTATGCGATAACATAACTGTTAGGATTCATGCCCGTCACTAGAAGGGGGGGGGTGAATAGTGCGGCACGAAAATATTGATAAATATTGTGGAATTAAAATTGCAGGAGTAAAGTAAATGCGGAAATTAAAAGATTAAGGAAAGGACACACCGAATTTGCCCGTGTTCACCACAACGTGTGGTTAGTCCAGTCCCCGAGAGACTCTCTCGAGATTCCACAAACTCCGTTAAGCATACGGGTGCCTAACAAACCGTTACACTTGCTCGTAGATGTACACTCTACAAGACTTCAACTTGCTCGAGGATAACGCACCTCAAGACTTCACCTTGCTCGTGGATACTGCACCACAAGACTTTAGACACTAAGATTGAGGGTACTTAGCAAACCCGACAATCAATGAGAAGATATGGTCTTCTCAAACACCTTTCTCTTTTACAACAAGAACTCTCTCAAAAGAGTAGATAAAGATATACAATATTAGCTCTATGAACAACTCAAAGTTGTCTCTTAAATGGCTCAACAAAAGCTCTATAATGATGCACAAATGATATCAATATGTATATGAATAATGAGAGGTGTTGTGTGTTGCAATTCAGCTCAAAAGACCTCTATTTATAGGTGGTAGAAGTAGTATGTCCGTTGCTTAATTGGCAATCAATTATGCTGATTTTATCCCAAGATAATCGATTATCAGATTTGGATAATCGATTATCAGCTTACCGTTACAAAATCGGAAGCTGATTTTATGCAGATAATCGATTACTGGATTTTGCATAATCGGTTATTTTGATACAGTGTTCAAACACTGGCAACGGATACAAGATAATCAATTATGCTTTTTCTGATAATCGATTATTTTGCGGTTTTGTAAATTCCGGTTTACACTGTCTTAACATAATCGATTATCACAATAAGCATAATCGATTATTTTTGTCCAGCTTTGAAAGACATGTTTAAAATTCATTTTTGCTAAAATGAAAATGTTTGAAATCATTTTGTTTGAAGTATTTGAAATATGATTTGATAAAATGATTTTATGCATATTTATGATGACCTATGTTGAGCCAAAAAACGAGATATCTGTAAACGTTTCTCTTACATTTGTTCTACCTAACGACCTACGCCTTGGGTCTTCGGTCTTGAACTTTTGAGCTCGTCTTTGGCTTGTCTATGCAATTCCATCATCAATATGCTTCTCGGCATTCAATCTTGATTGTTTGTCATATAATAACTTTGTTTGACACTTGACTTCATTGTTTGTCATTCATCGACTTCGTTGTTTGTCATTCATCAAAACCTATATCTGAAAATTATGCTAATACAACCAAAGCACACATATCATGGATAGAATGATTTTCTACAATTTCCCCCTTTTTGATAATGACAAACAACAGGAGATATGCATATCGGATTCCCCCTAAATTCATGCTATATCTCAACATACAATTCATGCAAGCAATTCCCCTTAATAATAATTCCCCCTCAAATAAGGCATACTATAACGTAGATACATTCCCCCTTATTTGATGCATATCGTCTAAACTCTTCCCCCTTTTGGCATTAGCAAAAAGAGAGTATACAAAGGCTATTTTCCCCTTTCGACACTTCCCCCTTTTGGGTATATCAATTGTTATTGTCAAGAATAAAATGGCAAATACAATGAGGAATATACATTGACGATATTTAAAAATCATACCAACATAAAATAATACCAAATGTTAGTAAAAACATACCAACCATAATAATGGTTATTTTTAGCAAATCATATATCAACTGTTAACACACCAATAGTTGTAAAAAAAAACATGAATCATTTATTTTTCAGAATATACCAACTATTAATTAAACCAAAAATAATATTCATCAAAACATGAATCAATTATTATTTTTAAGAAATAATTGATACCAGTTGTTATTCTAGATAAAAGTTATCAAAACATGAATCAACAAAAATAATTAATATCAATTGTTAACAAGGATATATTAATTGTTAACACATATCAACTATCATGTTTTTATCAAAAATATGATAACTAACCAACATTCCCCCTCGATGCAATAAGGTTTCGTGCTTAGTGCATCTACTACAATATTGTAGTCTTCAAGCACACCTGCAAACGTACCTAAAAATAGGTTTTAGGTACCCAAACACTTTTGGGTCCTTGGGGGTTAGGCAAATAATAATCATAGTCAAATGATAAATCTCTATGTTTTGCAAAACATACGGGTGCTATGTGTCTTACTCGGTTGCAATAATGACATATAACATTCGGGTTGTGCATATGTCTTGGTTGAGCCAAAAACGTTCTAGGTGATCTAAAGTCGTTATTCCTAGACGTATTGCGATTCCTAGAGTTATTTCTAGGTGGTCTAAAATGATTCATTTTAGACTCATTACCAAAATTCCTAGAGTTGTTTCTAGGTGGTCTAAAATGATTAATTTTAGACTCATTAGTGAAGTTCCTAAAATTGTTTCTAGGTGGTCTAACTTCATTTCTATCATCCTTTTTAATTTCTTCAATTGTTTTAGGATTATCAACACTACGTTTTTCTAGTGTGTTCCTAAGTTCTATGTTCTCTGTTTTCAAAGACTTACAAGAAGAACAATTTGAACTTTGATCAATTGAAGAGGCTTCATTCATCTCCTTAATTTTATTTCTAAGATCAATATTGTCATTTTCCAAAAAATTATTTTTCTCTTCTAAAACTTTAATTTTAGCCTTGGCCTCTTTGGAGATTTTTGAAGTCTTTTTCAATTCACTATATAAGTCATGAAAAGCTTCTTGTAATTCTTCAAAAGAATAAGAGTTAGAATTACTTACCTCTTCTTCCTCGTTGGCCATGAGGCATAATGCGGCAGTTTCATCGCCCGAGCTGTCCGACTCCCATGTCACACGCCTTTGGTGTTTGTTCTTCTTCTTGTCCTTGGATTTTGGACAGTGTGATTTGGTGTGGCCAAGTTTTCCACAATTTTGGCATGAAGGACTTGGTTCTTCCTTCTTTATTTCATTTTTCATACACTTATAAAACTTTTCGATCAAGGCATTGGAAATATTATCATCATCGCTATCCGAATCACTTAGCTCTTCTCTTTTAGAGGATGAGGCTTTGAAGGCAATATTCGAACTTTTACTTCTAAGATAGGGATTAATAATTGTGCTTTCATAAGTTTCGAGGTTACCTTTTAGTCCATCAATTGTGACATCCGTGATTCCTATCGACTCTTGGATGGCATTGGCTTTGGAACGCCATTCGGGAGTGAGACTCCGTAGGATTTTTCAAACAAGATCTTTGTTCGTGTACACTTTCCCGAGAGCATGAAGATCGTTGACGATTTTTGAGAATCGTTCGAACATAATACCGATGGGTTCATTCTCCCTCATTCTAAAGAGTTCATATTCATGTGTTAGAAAATCAACTTTAGATTCTCGAACTTGAGACGTACCTTCATAAGTGATCTCGAGTTTATCCCACATCTCTTTGGCGGTTGTGCAACAGGAAATCTTCCGATAGTCATCCGGATTCACCGCACAATATAATAAGTTGACGGACTTTGCGTTATTTTCAACTTTCTTGATGTCCTCGGCATCATATTCATCTTCCTCCTTTGGAACCGTGGTTTCCCCAACTTTCTTTGTTGGCATTTGTTCACCGTTCTTGATGATTTGCCACAAGCGAAAGTTATTTGATTGGATGAAGATTCTCATCCGCTCTTTCCAATATGTGTATTTTGTTCCGTCAAGTAGTGGAGGCCTATAGGTGGAGTGTCCTTCGTTCATCATTCCTGCGTTCAATATTCTCAACAAAAAATATATATCGTTCTCTCAACCGGTTAAGGCTTTATGAGAGTTAGGCTCTGATACCAATTGTTAGGATTTATGCCCGTCACTAGAGGGGGGGTGAATAGTGCGGTACGAGAATATTGATAAATATTGCGGAATTAAAATTGCAGGAGTAAAGTAAATGCGGAAAATTAAAAGATTAAGGAAAGGACAAACCGAATTTATCCTGGTTCACCACAACGTGTGGTAAGTCCAGTCCCCGAGAGACTCTCTCGAGATTCCACTAACTCCGTTAAGCTTACGGGTGCCTAACAAACCATTACACTTGCTCGTAGATGTACACTCTACAAGACTTCAACTTGCTCGAGGATACCGCACCTCAAGACTTCACCTTGCTCGTGGATACCTCACCACAAGACTTCAGACACTAAGATTGAGGGTACTTAGCAAACCAGACAATCAATGAGAAGATATGGTCTTCTCAAACACCTTTCTCTTTTACAAGAAGAACTCTCTCAAAAGAGTAGATAAAGAGATACAATATTAGCTCTATGAATAACTCAAAGTTGTCTCTCAAATGGCTCAACAAAAGCTCTATAATGATGCACAAATGATATCAATATGTTAAGAGGTGTTGTGTATTGCAATTCAGCTCAAAAGACCTCTATTTATAGGTGGTAAAAGTAGTATGTCCGTTGCTTAATTGGCAATCAATTATGCTGATTTTATGCCAAGATAATCGATTATCAGATTTGGATAATCGACTATCAGCTTACCGTTATAAAATCGGAAGCTGATTTTATGCAGAATAATCGATTACTGGATTTTGCACAATCGATTATTTTGATACAGTGTTCAAACACTGGCAACGGATACAAGATAATCGATTATGCTTTTTCTGATAATCGATTATTTTGTTGTTTTGTAAATTCCGGTTTACACTGTCTTAACATAATCGATTATCACAATAAGCATAATCGATTATTTCTGTCCAGCTTTGAAAGACATGTTTAAAATTCATTGGCTAAAATGAAAATGTTTGAAATCATTTTGTTTGAAGTATTTGAAATATGATTTGATAAAATGATTTTATGCATATTTATGATGACGTATGTTGAGCCAAAAGACGAGATAACTTTAAACGTTGCTCTTACATTTGTTCTACCTAACGACCTACGCCTTGGGTCTTCGGTCTTGAACTTATGAGCTTGTCTATGCAATTCCGTCATCAATATGCTTCTCGGCATTCAATCTTGATTGTTATAATAACTTTTTTCAACACTTGACTTCATTGTTTGTCATTCATCGACTTCGTTGTTTGTCATTCATCAAAACCTATATCTGAAAATCATGCTAATACAACCAAAGCACACATATCATGGATAGAATGATTTTCTACAATAACCAATATGCGAACCGCATAGTCGTCGCATAAATTTCTCGAGGATTTATGGAGGTCAATACTGCGGTGCAATCTATGACCGTAGAACGTGTATGCGGACCGCAGTCTCACCACATACCCAATCCAAGAGGCCTACAATTTGGCACCATTCTACGGTCCAATATACTGAACTCATGTCTGCTATGCGATCGCATAGTTGACCGTAGATCCGTCGTGAACATCAATTTTCTAAAAATTTTAAACCCGACCCTTTTCTAATAAAACACCCCAACCCCTAATTTTACATATTTTCTGAACAAAACAAGAGAAGGGAAAGGGAGAGTTCTTGAGAGAGAGAGGAAGTTCAATCAAATTGATCCTCCAAAACAATCGTGGCCGGGAAAATTTTAAATTATTGTCTTCATCTCCACTCGTACAGGTAAAACCCCTAACCCATTCCCCAATTTTTTTTCTGAGTTAAG
The DNA here is from genome assembly GCA_034376525.1 of Nicotiana benthamiana. Lineage (NCBI taxonomy): Eukaryota > Viridiplantae > Streptophyta > Magnoliopsida > Solanales > Solanaceae > Nicotiana > Nicotiana benthamiana. Next base: position 54,150,361 of record CM067338.1, read on the forward strand.
CTAAGGGAAGGGATTCCTATGCTTTGATTTTGAACTAACAACCGAAAACCCTCATGCATGTGACTCAAACCTAGAATCCAGTGAAGGGAACATTGGATAGAAGTACAGGACTGTACTAGATAGCTTTGTGATGTAGAATGGGAGCTCAAAAAGGGAATTCGACTCCATGTATGTATGGCTAACTTTGATTCTTGTGAAATCGCTTGCTTGGTATGTGAATTGTTTGGTAGTTGATATCCGCGTTGGTTATTTGTGTGTTTCTTGTGACTGGTTTGATTGTGAATACACCTTGTGGTGAAAGTTGAATAACAAGTGATTGAGGGAACCCGTAAATGGTGATAACAATGTACTTGAAATGCTGTGGGTGATTGTGGTAACTTGAATTGAGTATGAGTTGTTGAACGTAATGAAATTGGTACTAATAGTAATGGAAACACTTGTAACATTGTTGTTTGTCTTTGTGAATTATTGTTTGGTTGTGCTTGTTGTGAATTGAAACTGTACGGCAGGGTCGAGTTGCGCACCACAACACGGTGTAATAAGGTGTGGGTTGGTGTGATATGGTTGGCCGAGGTAATAAGGGTGGTCGAGGTAATATGTTTGGAAAAAAAAGTGATCGAAGTCACTATTCATATATATATATATATATATATATATATATATATATATATATATATATATATATATACACACACACACATTTGAACAAAATTATGAAATCAACGATGTGGAATTGTGAAAGGAGACAACACGAGAGTTCGTAACATGTGGGGAACTGATTGCCCATTTGTTTGACTAATTGTACCCTCAATGCGTGATTGGTAGCTGCTATCATAGATTGCTGTGATCTATTTGCATATGTATTGAGTTTACCTGGGCAAGTTTTCTTCATGCATACCATTACAACTCAAATGTACTGACGTCCATTTTGCCGGGGGCGCTACATTCGTGCTATGATTGTCGGTGGATCTTCAGCTAGTACTCCAATCCACCATCCATAGCTCTTCCTCCTTCCCCGTTAGCGGTATTGGTGAGCCCCATTCATTCCGGGGCCCTGCGTGGCTCATGTCACCCTTGATCCCGTATTTTGGAGTCTTATTTTTGTTTATGTACAAAGGTATAGCCGGAGCCTTGTTACCGGCAAGTATAGTACTGTCATCTTGTATCCTTAGAGGCTCCGTAGACATGAAGTGTGGGTTTCGAAACATGTATTATGTACTTGTATTTTGGGTATTGTAAATTGTAAACCACGTTAATATCATCTAAAAAGGTGTTTCAATTATAAACAGTTGTTTCCATTCGGTTAGTAAGCAATGACGTAACTCGTGGGCTACGGAAGGCACCCACGTCCACTCTACTGGGAATACCCGGTTGAGTGCCGGTCGTGTCCCTCGGAGTTGGGGCGTGACACAATCTTAGAGAATACCCTTACTCCCAATAGCTGATCAGACAAATCCTCAAGTGGATACTTCTTCTTCACTGTCACCTTATTCAACTGTTTGTAGTCAATGCACATTCTCATTGTGCCATCCTTCTTCTTTGCAAACAAGACCGGTGCACCCCACTGTGACATACTCGGGCGAATGAACCCCTTATCTAGGAGTTCCTAAAGCTGCTCCTTCAACTCCTTTAGTTCCGCTGGTGCCATACGATAGGGAGGAACCAAATCAATACAGAAGTCAATATTCATGTCTGGCGGCATGCCCGACAGGTCTGCTGGAAACCCATCAGGAAAATCCCTCACAACGGAAACCCAATCAAGACTAGGAGTCTCAACTTCAACATCCCTAACGAAAGACATGTATGAAAAACAGTGCTTACCAACCATCCGCTGAGCCTTTAAGAAAGAAATCACCCTGCTGGCACATAATCAGTCACACCTCTCCACTCGATCCACGGAATAACTGGAATAGCCAACGTAATGGTCTTGGCATGACAGTACAGAATAGCATGGTACATAGATTGCCAATCCGTAACCAGAATCACATCGAAATCTACCATACCTAATAATAACAAGTCAAATTGGGTTTCCAGACCCCCAATTGTCATCAGCACGATCGACATACATGATCCATAATAATTGTGTCTGTTTTATCTGGAAAATGATAGAATCGGCCTGACCACCACCAGTACGGTCCTCACCCCTAGAGCGACCTATGGCTACCTGGCCTCCACTCCTGGCTGACTGGGTAGGTGTTGAAGAACAAAGAGCAGATGATGAGGGTTGATCCCTCTACTGAGATTGTATACTATGGAGCCGAGGACTCTCCTCATATAACCCAACTCACCACTCCCGTAACAACGACTTGGAGCTGGAGAAGGGGACTGATGGGAGCCCCTATTTGTAGATGAACCCTGGGCTGAAGAAGCAAGAGTAGTACTCTGAGCTGGAAGGGCGCTAAGTGAAGACTTGCCATGCTGATAACCTTGATGACCACGACCTAAAGAAGCCCCACGAGACTATGTGTGACCTGACTGAGGGGTCTGAAGGAACGACCTCTGCTGCGCTGGAACTAGCCCCTAGACGGAGCACTGCTGAAGCTACCTGAACCTCGAGGCCTCTTAGCCTCCCTCTCCTTACGCTCCCGACGACGATATGTCTCAATCTGACAAGCCATATCAACTAACTCCTCAAATGAGGCGGCCATAACTCTCTCTCTCGTCATCAAAATGAGAATGGGATAGTTGAGGCCATCCACGAACCTCGTAATCCTTTCCCGATCGGTTAGGATCATCCAAGTAGCATGTCAAGCTAGTTGTGTAAACCTCAACCTGTACTGGGTCACAGTCATGTCCCCCCAACCAACCACTAAAACTGACGGCGCATCTCCTCTATGCGAGACTGTGGAACATACTTCTCCAAAAATAGAGCAGATAACTGCTGCCAAGTAAGAGGCGCTGCTCCAATAAGTCTACGCCTCTCAAACTCCTCCCACCAAGTAACTGCAGGCCCTGAGAACGGGAAAGTAGTAAAAGCTACCCCACTCGACACCAATATCCCTGCAGTGCGAAGCATACGCTGACACTTGTCCTGAAATCCCTAGGCATCCTCACCCTCTCTACCACTAAATGTCGGAGGCTAGAGCCTGCCAAACCTCTCCAGTCGATGTTGCTCGTCATCTGGCATAGCCGGAACCACAAAATTCTGAGCTGGTGCGACTGGCGCAACTGGGGTCACTGGAGCAACTAGTTCAACTGGAGAAACTGGAGCAACTGGTGAAAGTGGAGCAACTGGAGCAACTGGTGCAACTAGAGTACCTGCTGCAACTAGAGCAACTAGAGCAATTGGAGCAACTGGTGTCTGCAATCCCTGGACACCCTGATCGGGTGTGAGAGCAGCGGGGGTCTACTAACCACCTCGGTCTGAGAAGTAGCCGATGGAGTAGTGGATTATACGGCCTGAGCCAGGCTAGTGCAGAAGGATAGGATCTGAGCCAAAGCCTCGTGAAGACAAGGAATCACAATAGGCACTGTCGGTGCCTGAACATGTGCTACTCGAGCATCTACAGCTGGAGGCTGGTCCTGGACCTGGGAGCTGGTGGATCTACAGGTGCTGCCCCTACTAGTCCGCCTCGACCACGACCGTGACCACGGCCCCTAGCGGGTCCCAATGATAGTCGTCCCACACGTCTGGTAGCACATATTCTCGCCATCTACGAGAGAATAGAATACAGAAAATTTAGTTCTTGGACAAACAAAATAGCATGACAAGAATTTCAAGAAAGTGAGGTATTTCCTTTAGGTTCTGTTGCTTCCCGAGAATAGATACAGACGTCTGCGTACTGATCCCCGAGATTCTACTAACCGACTCATGACTCGTGAGGCCTAGTTACCTAGGCTCTGATACCAACTTGTCACGACCCAAACCCGGTCGGGATGGCTCCCAACCATACATCTAGGCAAGCTTGGCCAATTACCCCTGAACAACCCAATCTGATAACTCATTACCGACAATTTAAGAGAAATTAACAGTTTAAAAATAGTAAGTCAATGTTTAAAACCAAACAGTGCGTGACAGACCAAATATCTGACAAAAATGCTCCCACAGAATCTGGGGTCATGATCCTAGAGCCTCTAAAACATATGAGTGACGATATCTGAAAATGTATAAAGTCTAGAGAGTAAAAGTAGAAATAAAGGGGAGAAGGCGCGTCCTACGAACGCCATGCAGCTACCTCGATAATTCTGAATAAACTCAAAAGCAGCGACTGCTTAGCTAAGTCTCCAGAACACATGAATCTGCACGCAAGGTGCAGCGAGTAAAGTGAGTACTTCCAACTCAGCGATAATAGACATGTATAATGACTTGAAAGTAAGAAATCACGAAATACCACAATGTAAAGCTGAAACTATCCTCTTAGCACATTTAACATTGGAATAGCAAAAAATCAATGACAGACATATATCAATGTATGAATGCAATGCAATGCATATGACCGCTGCAGCGTACAGCCCGATTTATTCGGTACCAGCGCTCACTGTGGGGGTTCAGACTCCGGAGGGGCTCCTACAGCCCAAACGCAATGATATTGTAGCATTCGCTGCGGCCTGCAGCCCGGTCCATAATCACTCCAAATATATATATATATATATATATATATATATATATATATATATATATATATATATATATATATATATATATATATAGCCACACGGGCACACCCAATTACAATTTTCCTTTCCATTTAACAAGTATTAAAATTTATGTGATTAAAGCCTTAGAAGATATTTACTCATTTTTAGACAATATTTAGCTCAGGACTAATATCATGGGAATATGCTAAATCTCGAGGAAACAGTGATAGTAATCTCTAAGGGGTCCAAATAGTTAGCTCGCAGCCCAAATATGCTCATAACAATCCAAGTATGATGTTTACTAGCCAATTTCTAGGCATATAACTCAGTATAGACACTGCTCGGACGGACTAAGTCATTGTACGATCAACAAATGACCCTGCACTCACAGTAGAGTACATTTCTCGCGTCAATACAGTGTCACAATGTGAGACACCGGGGTTTCAAACTCTGAGGTCATCATCTACATCTATTACCCACCTCAAGCCGGCCGTAGACTAGTACGCAATGCTCTTCCCTTTTTAGTCGACCTTATCACGCATCGAATCTAGTCAAAATCACAATGAATACTTTATTAAATGTTAAATAAACATAAATCGAAATTACTCGAAAAATATTAAAAATCATGAAGTTTGTAAAACTCAAGCCACGGGCCCATTTCTCCAAAAATTAGGAAAGTCATACCACCCTATTCCTCGTATCGCCACGAGTCCCTACATGTAATTTTTATCATGATCGGAGTTCTTTTACCCTCAAAAACTCACATTTAAACTCTTTTGGGTTTCAAGCCCTAACCCTCATTTTTATCCCTTAAATCCTTGAAGTTCTGGGATTCATAAATGTTGTTACACAAAAATAACATATTTCGAGGCTAATAGTTTATACCTGAGGAAACGCCTTCGATTTCTCCTAAAAATTTCCCAAAATCGCCTCTTCCTGAAGTCTAAAATGTTTTCTTGACTTCTGAAATAAGCAAACACTATTTCATCAAACCCTTCAGTAGTTTTTGCTTTTGCGGTTGCCGTGACCGCCTTTGTTTTACCGCTTTTGCAGTTTTCATTTAATCCCTGGGCCTTCCGCTTTTGCGGCCAAAATACGCTTTTGCGGATCTCAATGTTCCACTTCTGCAGCCTCGTTTCCGCTTTTGCGGACCCGCTGAAGCGGTTCACCGTCCGATTTTGCGGAATTACTCCTGTCCTTCATGAACCTCTTCTGTGATCGCTAAGTCGCATCTACAGAACCGCTTTTGTGGCCCCTTTTCCGCAGATGCGGAAATACCAGATACCAGGTGTACCATACCTGTAACACCCTTAAAGTTCTCTGTTAGCCATTCGAAATCACCTCGAGGCCCTCGGAACCTCAACCAAACACACTGATATGTTCTATTACTTCATTCAAGATTTTTCGTAGCATAAAACACTATCATAAACATCTAAAATAATCAAATTACCACAGATTCAAGCCTAAGTAAAACTAAAACTTCCGAAACTTGCATCTGATCAAACACCCGACCTAAACACCTGCGAATGAAATGACACTTTGCACGCATATCAAAAATCACCTGACAGAGCACTGCAACTCTTGAAATTCAATTCCGACCCTCGGATCAAAATCTCGACTATCATCCGAAATTCGCCAAAATTCAAACTTAGCCAATTCAAGCCTAGTTGTACACCGAACCTCAAATTTCAATTCCAATTGCACTCCTAAGTTACGAATCATCACTCGAAAGTGTTCGAATCATCAGAAATTCATTCCTATCCCTCTAACTCATAAGTCAACCTCGTGTTGACTTTTCCAAATTAACCTTCTCTTAAAGAGGCTAATTGTCGCATTTGTAACCGAACTCTATCTGAATTACTTCAAATTCACCAAACATATATAATGAAACATACAGAAGCATAAAACGGAAAAATAATGTGTAGTATCTCACGTGACGATCGGTCGGGTCGTTACAGTTATGATGAATTTCTCCTTATCTAAGAAGTAGTTCTCTTTATGGTTTGAGGGATTTGATTTCTTGATACTTGCTTGTTGATATTAATTCTAGTTTTATGTATTGAAATCGTTTTGCACGTTTTGACCATTGCATCTATATTCACTTGTTCATGTAATCGAGAGAGGCATAACTAGTAATATCTTTGCATTATATTTTTTCGGTTGAAGTAATTAATTAATCTTAGTAATCCAATAAGGCTAGTTGAATTGCTGAATAAACTTGGTTAGGAGGATAATCAAGAGATATTCTCCTAAAGAACAACCTACTACGAATTTGTACATATCTTCATCGATCTTAAATTAGTTCATCTTGTGAGTTTGAGACTTAATCGAGAGAGGAGTTTCTACTTAAGAAATGAATTAATAACCAAGTGAATTCGAGAGAATCACTTAAATATTAGAAGTGAGTTATCTTGAGATAAATCCCAAATATTTATCTTGCACCTGTCCTATCAACCCTATTTTTCCCATATTGATACATTCTTTGCTTAATACTTGCATTGATTGTCATTAGTCAATATCTTAGACTCTTAGTTAATTTTAGTTTAAATCACATAATCTCCATCATTGATCATCTTGGATGGCAATTAAGCTATAAACTATGATAATACTATCTAAATCTTATTCCTGCAGATAGGATATTACAATTTGCTATATTCGAGTAGCGAGTATATTTAAGTGTATGTTTTTCGGTCGTCAGTCATCAATGAATACAATGACAAATGAGTCAAGATATGGCCTAAAGACCTTGGTCATAAAATCCATAAATGTCACTGAGGCATTGGTCAAGCCGAAGGACATTAGTAGAAACTCATAGTGCCAATATCAAGTTCGGAAAGCGATCTTCGGAACATCCAAAGCACGAATCTTCAACTGATGATACCTAGATCTTATACTGATCTTACAGAACACCCCGACATCTTGAAACTAGTAAAACAAATCATCAATATGTGGCAATGGATAATTCTTCTTAATGGTAACTTACTTCAACTAGATGTAATCAACGCACATCTGAATACTCCCTTCCATAGTCTTTAGCAACAATACTGGTGCATTTGAAGGCGATACACTCTGCCTGATGAACCACTTTGTGAGAAACTCCTCGGGTTTTTCCTTCAACTCCTTTAATTCTTTCAAAGTCATATGATATGGTAGAATAGAGATAGGCTGCGTACCTATAGCCAAATCAACTAAAATAATATCGTGATCTGGTGGCATGCCTGGTAAATGAACACATTGAAGAACTCTCGTACCGTGAAAGCTGAATCAATCGTGGCAATCTCTAAAGCTGTATCCCAAACATAAGATAATATGCCAAACAAACCGTCTCAACCATATGTCGAGCCTTCAAGAAATGAGATATGTAGTAGTAGATGAACCTATCCACTCCAATCTAAGAAATTATAGCATTGCTAAAGTAACAGTCTTGACTTGGAAAACAAGAACGGCGTGGTACGGAGTCCTCCGAAACAAGTCCATACCTAGGATGATCTCAAAGTCGGTCATGTCGAGAAACAGAAGATCCACCCTGGTCTCATAACCGTAGAAAGTCAAAATAGATGACCGGTAAACCCAAGGCACAGTAACAGAATAACCCACTGGCATGGACACATATACATAAGAACCCAAGAATTCACGATAGACACCCATATATTGAGCAAATATAGTTATAGCATATGAATATGTAGACCCTTGATCAAATAGTACCGAAGCACCCTACCAAAGATAGAAATAATACATGTGATCACAACATCACAAGCTAATACATCTGGTCTGGTTGGAAAAGCTTGGAACCTAGCTGGAGCGCCACCCGACTGTCTCCACCTCTAGGGTGACCTCTACCCACTTACCCTCCGCCTCTGGTCAGTTGGACAACTGGTGTGGAAAATTGTGTGGTGATCAATGGATAATAGCCCTGCTACACTGCCTTACTCCGAAGCATGGGATAGAATCTCCTCATATGACCAAGCTCCCCGCACTCACAGTAACCTCTCGGTGTGTAAGATGACCGAACCTGGTGACTTGAACACCCACTGAAAGAACCCTGAATAGCCGATGGATGGTAGCAGATCTCTGGAATGGCTCTTATATAGAGCCGCACTGCAGAACTTCGAAAATGCAGTGGTGCTGAATACATGGGCCTGCTAGATTGGGCCCTCACAGATTCATCTCTACTTATAGACGGGACACCACTGAACTATCCAAATATCATGGATTTTTGTCCTTGTTGCAGCCCACTTTTTCTTCTACGGAATCAGGTTCATGACATTTGGGTATGGGACAACTCATTCCTTATGGGAACAGGGCTTGCATTTTTTGAAGTTTAGTCACCTAACGATTTTGAGGTGCGTTAGGGCACCCATAAGGTTCATCTACAACTACGTTTGATAACCAGAGATAGGGTAAGGACTTGAAATTATCCTAAGGGTAAGGTGTTAGGCAACCCCCAGGATCCACTAGTGTGGTTTTCTGCTCGACAATTTTTTTGAATTTTTGCAATTAGAAAATAAAAAAAGTAGGGCTTAGATAATAGGTGAGTTATATACACAAGTGCTTGGAAACAATTAATGAATGAAAGGTTTTGAAAATAGTTACAGTCCAAGCATACTTATAAATATAAAGTAGGTGTACTAGGTTTGTTTGTAATATGGATTACATAAATGCAATACCCGATATGAAAATCCTCAAAAGAGAGGCTACACATAATATTAGCATACAGGTCATCATATCCATATCTACCCTTTCCCCACCCCGTGAAGGAAATTAGAGTGAAGGTAGGTATCGACCCCTGTTGCATTTGTTACCCGTCCCTTCCTATCAGTCCCGGAAAAATTTAGGACTGTTATTCCTATAAGAAGAAGGTTCTAGGCAGACCCTCAGGTTTAAAGGAAAAAAATATTAAAGCGACATACAAAACATATAAGACTACATTTAGAGTGGGGAGGACATATAAGCAAGTAGAAGGCTCATGTATACCTCCACAAATAATGAATTGAGATAACATGACTCATGAACAACTAAAGTATGAATTCAAAATCATAAAGAAGGGTGTCTACGTGATTGCATCAGGACCAGATTTATTACATGACTCAGAAAAAAAGTCCAAATCAGGTTTGCCTATTGACTTTAAAAGGTTATAATAAGGCAAAGGCAGTTCCAATTTTATTTAAGTAATTACTAAGGCTTGCCTAGGCTTAAGTAGTATACAACAGTTATTCATAAATGTTAAGACAGTTGGAGATTATTTTACTTTAAGAGCATGTTGTTCTAGTTGCATATATTGTTACCAATTTTATCTAGAAACATCACAATATGAAAATTATTACTTTATTACATTTTCATGAATTAGTTATTAACTGGCCATTTTAATCCAAAATGCAAACATGATATTAGGACATGATATCTAATATGCGCATGCAAATGGTAGAGTCCCTAAGATATGATTTCTAAATGTACACAATAGTTGCAGAATTGTTGAAATACGACTTCATGAGTAACAGAGTAGAAATTTAGCCTACAGACCTCAAACGAATGGAGTCGTAGAAGCTGCCAATAAAAATATCAAGAAATATTGAGGAAAATGATAGAGAAGCATAATTAGTTGCACGAGAAGTATTGCTTTATTGGGGTACCGCACCACAGTCCGCACATCAATTAGAGCAACCCCCTATATTCTGGTTTACAGTACAGAGGCAGTCATTCCCACTGAAGTAGAAATTCCCTCCCATAGGATCATACAAGAAGCTAAGCTCAACGATGCAGAATGGGTGAAGAGTCGCTACGAACAACTAGCTCTTATAGACAGAAAGAGATGAAAGCAGTTTGCCACAGTCAGCACTATCAGAATGGAATGTCCAGAGCCTTCGGCAAAAGAGTCAAGCCGAGACAGTTCACACGGGTTAGCTGGTGTTAAAGAAAAAAATTATTGTATCAAGATGAAGCCAAAGGAAAATTTTCTCCCAACTGGAAGTGTCCGTATATGGTTCACCGGGTTCTGACAGGAGGAGCCCTCATACTTGAAAAAATGGATAGATAACTTTGGCCAAAGAAGATAAATTCAGACGTAGTCAAGCGATACTATGTGTAACCTTTATGCTTTCTTGTATAATGTAATTTGAACTATGCCTAACCTGATTCCCATTTAAGAGGCGATACATAGGCAGATCTACGGGTTCGGTCACAATTCGATAAATTTTTTTATTTCCCCCATAATTGGAAACTAAGGTAGAATTTTGAGTAATTTCAGCTAGTCGCCGCAAGCATCCATCAGTAGCAGCAGCCCAGTATACTAGGGAAGAATTTAGAGGAGGACCCTCAAAATTCTAGAGCATGAGAAGTTCCAAAGCCTTGAACCACATTACAATTGTTGGTTCATTTAATAGGGCCTACTATTTCCAAGAGATAGACATACCGGCATCTTGTAATTTGTTGTTGGGACGGCCATGGATTCATGCCACTGAGGCCGCAGCGTCCACAATACATCAGGCAGTGAAGTTGGAGTGGAACCACAAAGAGGTGATCATTCATGGCAACAGTACCAATCCCGTATACCGTCGCGAGACCATCCTAGCAATCTAAGGCAGAAGAAAGATAGGCGGGATACCTATCCCCACATCGAGCGATTCAACACCGTTGACAAGGACAAATGGTGGGACAATAAGATTTAAAGCATATTGAACTGAAGCAGATATGAACCTGACAAGGAATTTGGCAAGAACCTATAAGGAATCGCTAAGCCTATCAAACTAAAGAAACATGGTACCACCTTCGTATTGGGATATGAGTATACTTGGGAAAAATTCAACAACTGGTCACCACCATGGCGCGGTCCTTACTACCCGCTTGAGCAGCCAATACTACATTTGGAGTAGACATTCTAGCCATTTGATGTTATCCATGGGTTAGAAAAAAAGGAAGCACTGACAACACTGAGTAATTTGTTCCTATAAGACGATTACATGGACTGTTGTGTCATTTTCAAGGAGAAGGTAGAGGAAGGCCCTCGCATACAGGCCGTAATGCGAGAAGCATGCCTCAAATCAATTACTGGACCCTCAGAACCACCAAAGCTCGTAAAGCCTCGGGGTAGCAAGGCTGAACAAGCATCATGCACTATCTTTTTTTTTTGTTAATTGAATTTCCTTACGCATTTCAAATTTCACAATAAGATCTCCAATGTTCAAAACAGTTATGAAACTTATCAAAACATTTCGGTTTCCTTATAAATCTTACTCTTATTATTTTCTCTCATTACTTTATTTATTCAACATTACTATTACTTATCTTGATGAACTAGTGACGGTGACATGCAACGAGATAACGCAACAAACGGACATAGATTCAGAGGATATGATATACCAGAAGAGATTGTTAAAGAAGTTGAGAATTTTGAGAGTAGACCTAAGTCCAACATGGACGATACCGAGGCTATTAACCGGAGAGATGCATAAAATGTCAAAGAAACATGAATCATCATTCATTTATCACCGTCAGAAAAGGAAGAACACACAGAATTTCTAAAGGAATATAAGGACATATTTGCCTGGTCGTACGATGACATGACTGGTCTGAGTACATATACTGTGGCACACAAACTGCATAGTAATCCAACATGTCCACCACTAAAACAGATGGTCCGAAAGTTCAAGCCTCACATGAGTTTGAAAATCAAGAATGAAGTCACTAAGCAGGTCTAAGCTAAGGTTCTCAGGGTAGACGAATATCTGACATGGTTAGCCAACATTGTGCCTGTGCCTAAGAAGGATGGGAAGGTCAGAGTTTGTTTCGACAATCGGGATCTCAACTGGGCCACTCCAAAAGACGACTTCCCCTTGACGAACATACACATACCAGTTGACAATTACGCCAACCATAGTTGCAGTCATTTGTAGATTGTTTTGCTTGATATCATCATATCTAGATGGATGAATAAGATGCTCAGAAAACAGCTTTCATTACGCTATGGGGAATTTACTTCTATTAGATGATGCCATTCAGGCAAAAGAATGCAGGGGCCACCTATATGAAGGCCATGACTACCATTTTCCATGATATGATACATAAGGAGATTAATGTAAATGTAGATGATGTCATCATCAAGTCAAAGAAATCCATGGATCACATGGAAGATTTAAGGAAGTTTTTCAACAGTCTGAGAAGATACAACCTGAAATTGAATCCCGCGAAGTGCGCATTTGGGGTTCCTGCCGGAAAGCTACTTGGGTTCATTGTTAATTGCCGAGGAATAGAATTGGATCCCTCAAAGTTCAAATCTATTAACACCGCTAAATAAGAAGAAAGACGTAATTAGTTTCTTGGGGAGACAAAACTACATTAGGCGGTTCATAGAACAATCTACTATCATCTACGAGCCAATCTTTAGGAAGTTGAACAAGGATGCCACTACCAAATAGACTCATGACTACCAAAAGGCCTTCGACAAAATCAAGGAGTACCAGTCAACACCACCAGTTTTGGTCCCACCTGAGCCAGATATGACCTCTATTACTCTACCACGCAATATTGGATGGAGCATTCGGTTGTGTTCTGGGGCAACATGATGAAACGAGGAGGAAGGAGTAGGCCATCTATTATCTTAGTAAGAAGTTCACCCTGTACGAGGCCCAAAACTCTCTGTTAGAGTGCACCTATTGCACTTTGACCTGGGTAGCTCAGAAGTTGACGCATTACTTCTGTGCCTATGGTATATATCTCATATCAAGGATAGATCCTTTGAAGTAAATCTTTCAGAAGCCCATGCCTACTGTCAATCTAGCCAAGTGACAAATCATGTTTAGTGAATTTGAAATTGTCTACGTAACTCAGAAAGTTATCGAAGGACAGGAACTGGCAGATCACCTTGCTGAGAATCGGGTGGACGGAGAATAAGAACCCTTAAAGATGTATTTTACCGACAAAGGGGTATCATTCATAGAATAAGATATTGCAGAATCCTATAACGGTTTGGATGATGTTTTTCGATGGAGCAGAAAATTTCAAAAGAGTTGCATAGGAGCAGTCCTAGTATCAAAAATCGGTCAGCATTATCTGGTATCTTCCCAACTCAGATTCCCATGCACCAAGAACATGGCCGAGTACGAAGCCTGCATCTTGGGGCTCAAGATGGACATTGACATGAACATCTAAGAATCGCTTGTAATGCGGGGTTCTTACTTGATTATACATCAGGTTCAAGAAGAATGGGCGACCAAAAAATCCAAGATGTTCCCTTATCTACATCATGTACATGAGTTGAGAAAGAGGTTCACAAAGAAAGAGTTCCGTCATGTTCCCAGAGTCTAGAATGAGTTTGCAGATGCATTGGCCACCTTATCATCCCTGATACAGCATCCAGACAAGAACTTCATTGATCCTATTCCGGTAATGATCTTTGATCATCCAGCTTACTATGCTCATGTTGAAGAAGAAGCATACGAAAACCCACGGTTTTGTGATATCAAGGAATACTTGGCAAAAGAAGAACTGCCAGAGCTTGCAAATACTACTTAGAAGTGCAAACTTCGAAGGTTGTCTAAATAAAATTTTCATAACAGAGAAGTCCTGTATAGGAGGACTCCGGACCTTGGATTACTAAGGTATTTCGATGAAAAAGAAGCATCCAAACTGCTAGAAGAAATCCATGCCAGGACCTGCGATCCACATAGGAACAGTTTTGTCTTAGCCAAGAAGATACTCCGGGCAGGTTAATTTTGGATGACTATGGAAGTGGACTGCATCCAGTATGAACGAAAATGCCACCGCTATCAGATACATGCAGAAATGATCAAGGTACCCCCAAATGAGCTTAATTCAATAAGCTCACCATGGCCATTCACTGCCTGGGAAAAGGATGTTATTGGACCCATCGACCCTGCCGCTTCCAATAGGCATAGGTTTATCCAAGTAACAATTGATTATTTTATAGTAGTGACTAAGAAAGTCATGGAAGATTTCGTCTGCGACCATATCGATTGTCGATTCTGAATTCTAGAATCAACCATTACTGATAATGGTTCCAATCTCAACAGTGACCTAATAAAATCCATGTGCGAAACCTTCAAGATCAAACATGAGAATCAACGCTACCCCAATGATACCCACAATATCCCATAGACAGAGCCACAGGTCAAGCACAGTTAGCGGGGATACGAACTAACCTTTCCCTTTTACAAAACTCATGATTTTTCTTTGGATGCATGTACCCGAGTCGCAAAATCATTGAATATATTATACACCCACACTGTTCTGGAATACAGCTCTCAGAACCGTCAACCTATTCATATTTTATATCCGCACACAATATCCCCAGCAACCATAATATCACAATCAGCTATCATCTAAGAAAACTCTATTACCATTTATCTCTTGCATAAGGCTATCATTCTTCTTTCCGAGACTAAGCATTGTCTCCATCTACATGTCCTTCATTGCATAAGGCTACTATTCTGCCTTCTAAGACTAAAAACTGTCTCCATCTGCATTTTTTTCATTACATAAGGCTACTATTCTGCCTTCCGAGACTAAACATTATCTCCATCTGCATTTCTTGCATCGTAGAAGGCTACTATTTTGCTTTCTGAGACTAAGCATTGTCTCCATCTGCATTTCTTGCACTGTATTATGCATAAGGCTACTATTCTGCCTTCAGAGACTAAGCATTGTCTATATCTGCATATCTTACATTGCAAAAGGCTACTATTCTACCTTCAAAAGTTAAGCTCTACCCCAACCTGCATGGCTGAAAGATCACCGCTTTATTTACACCATAAATCTGCTAAATACCGCCACTTTATTTACACCTTGCATCGCCTGAAATATTGCAACTTAAAATTTACAATTTGCATGGCTGAAATATCGCCACTTCATTTACATCTTGCATGGCTGAAATATCGCTGCTTCATTTACACTTGCATCGACTGAAATATTTCCACTTCATTTATATCCTCCATCGGCTGAAAGATTTCCACCTTATGCATCTCATGGGCTGAAAGATTGCCGAAATTCTCCAAAGGCGTCATTGTTAGGAGGCATTATTTTCATAGCCTGAGAAGCCTGATGAGCCCTTTTATCTCTTGCATATCATTATTTGGAGGCATCATAGTTCGACGGCATCATTCTCATAGACTGAGAGTATCATTTCATGGCCTGTGAATCCCTTATCATACGCTTCATTACCGGGGATGTCATGGTCCAGGGACACCATCCTAACCATCCAAAGAGAACATTCATGGTCCGACGAGAACTTACATCATGTTTAAATTTTCCCACAATAAACACTTGTATTTATTATTGGCAAGTAAACCAGAAAGAAACGACCATCTCGGCAGGAGCAATCCCGCTTCATTTCCTGCAACCTTATTAGACATTCATCCCAACCTGAATATTGCATCCGCTCTTAAAGACTCTCCATCGGCATACTCCGTCGATGGATCATGAACTACATATGGCCTGATTCCTGTAAGACTAGGGATATGTAGGCAGCTCAGAAGCTAATGAGCAGCCAAACCATTTTGAACCCCTTCGTTTGGTCAAACATTGGCCATCATATCTCTACTCGACAACTCATTCATCCTTTTTATGTAAAGGGGGACAGTTGTTGATACCTTTTTTATTGTTTTTTAATATAAAAAATACCTTTCAAAATGGCATGAGATAAGTATATATAAGTATTTTCAAAGGCTACATTATTTTTCCTTAATTTTTCAAAGATTTTTAAATCAATTTACTGCCCTATTTTATCAAGAAAACCCAATAATTATCAACAAAATTATCTTCTTTGTGTAATTCATTTATTGGAATCTCATGGTAATATTAAAATATGTATAAGGTATTTGTTTAAATATTTTACAAATTTATTTGGTATTTTTTAAGGATAGGATTGCATTATTATAATATTAGCCAATTTTAGGTTTAAATGCATCTCATAGTCATAAAATGAGATTTTATATTTTTAAATCGATAATTATGAATTATAAATCTTATTGATGCTTTCAATTAATTTCGAGAAATTAATCTACTATTTTTTACTTTTAAAGGGAAAAACTGGCTATTTAAACAATAACCCAATTCTTTTCAATTTTAGCCTAAAATCTTACCCCTAATTGGACCCAATTTTAAGCCCAATTTCAATTAAAACCCAATCTAGGACCCAATTATTCATACTCGACCTAAAACCTTTGCAAAATCCTAGCCGTTGATCTAAAATATCAACGACCCTCATACGTTTTTACCTTTTTAATTCAAACGACCCCTTAATACCCCTCATTCTCCTCACTCGTCTCTATCTCTCCACCTCTGGTTCTCTCTAGAACCTTCCCCCTCCCGTCCTCTTCGATGAGTTCCCTTTCCTCTTCTCAGGCCACCTTCAGATCTAAATGCATGGTGTTTCCACAACCTGCCAAGCAAACTATGGCTCTTCATGTTTGGTTAACTAGAGTCTCGTGGTTCGACCATGAAGAGTTGGTCTAGACCTTTGTCGATTCAAGTTCCACGGCCATCTCCACCCTGCTCCGGCAAGCCATGCATGTTTTGAGCCTGGCCTCGACTCCCCTTGCTTAGATTCAAGTCTTTCTCACCGTTTGGGGTTCCTTTCTGATCTATTTAGATCTGTTATAGATCTATGCTTTCCCTAGATTTTTAAATGATTTTTTGGATTTTTTATTTAAAAAAACTATACTTTTAAAATCGTTTCTTTTTATAATCTAGGTTTTTCTAGGATATTTAGATGTTTTTCTGATTTTTTCTTTCTTTTGCGTGTTTCTTCTACTGTATTTTCCTCTACTATGTTCTTGTGTGTTTCTTGTATTGTATTTCCCCTACTATGTTCTTGTGTGTTTCCACAATTGTATTTCCCCTACTGTGTTGTTGATTCTTTCTTATTAAGTTTCCTATACTGTGTTCATGTTAAGTTTCTTCTGATACTTCTTAATATGTTCTCCTAATATTCTTATGAATTTTTCATTATGTTTCGTATTAGTTTATTTTGCCATGTTTTCATTGAGCTCTTCTAAGGTATTTTTGTATGTTACTCTACTACCATATTTCTCATGAGTTTTTGTTGCTGAAAGAAACATGTTAAAGATTTGAGTTCCTTTCTAAGACCTCTGAACCTGTTTCGACTTAATCATATCTGGACTTTATTGATGGTAGAAACCCTAAAATTTGGGGGTTCTTCCAAGTTTGAAAACCATTGGCTATGTGATTTTCTTGAAATGGTTTTTATTTCAAAAACCCCAACTCTTTTAGACCTATTTTGAGTCTCTGAACCGACTTTTGAAATCCTTGTTTGTCAAATGATTCAGACTTTTGCTACACTCTTCTAAGGTCTTTTACAACGGATTTTTTGTATGTTGCTAAATGCTACCTCGCTACAACATTGATGATCTATGTGACAACCATGCTCCTGTAGTCTATTATCTACTGATTTTTTCAATGATACGACATCTTCTTTCAGCTAAACATGTTTGTATGCTTTTTATAGGTGATGAACTTCCCTCTAAAATGGCTTTCAAATTTGGGATTAGTTCAAACTTTCTTCTGAATATGTCTTACATGTTTCTTTCCTTGTTTGCTAATTTCCCTGTGACTCAATTTAAGTTAAAACCTTTCTCAACTTTTCTGACTTGGTTCATTCATGGACCAGTAATTATAAAACCTCTAACTCTTGATTTACTGGCTAGTAATTGAATTTCTTACCTTATTTGTGCAACTCTATATTTCAAAATTCTGTTCATTAGAAACTTTTTATGTATTTACCCCTAATTGCCTATATTGCACAAAAAGCTTGATTGATTTTTTCCTTAAATAACTTTTACCGTTCAAATTTGAATTCCTTAATTAAATAAAGTCTTGTGTGATTGATTCTTTATTGATATTCAATTCCTTATCTATTTTCTTACCTTATTTCTGCCTGATTTTCACACTACAAATGCACGAATCTTTCAGAAACAAAGGGACTCGCTTTAATAGTATTTGTAAACTCACACTTACACACAATAGTATTTTCTCTTCTTGTCTGCATTCTGGCATGTTTACAAGACATATTGCTTTTCGCAATTTTTCTCTTTGAAACTGGTATGTCCGGATTTAATCATTAGCACCACAACAATGTGTGTTTACTATTTTTTTATGGCGAACTACACAAACGACTCCTTTAGATTGTCCCCAACGACAAACTGAACACTTCAACCGAGCCTATTTTCAAATAGGGACTTCTAAACAAAGGAACTATGACTTTTGAATACCCTTAGTTGACCTGGCAGACGCGTGTGTTCTACCAAACATTTTTTTAGCGCGTAAGTGTCTGGCCTAGAACACTTTTCTCTTTCCCTCCTTACATGGCCGATAGACCATCTCATTATCCATCATTTATGCAAAATTTCATATATTTAAACACACCCAAAACACCACTAAATTAATTCACTGGAACCTTAATCATTAGACGTATTTCCAAGTCAAAATCTTTTAAAAAATAAAAAATGAAGCTAAAAATGAAAATATTTTTAATTGCACTCTTTCTCAGCAGAAAATATGAACATTTCACTCTTTGTTAGCAAAAATATGTGTGGCTTGCACACAATTTTTTTTGTCTAAAATGAGTTGTGTATTTCAATAACTAAAAAAGTAACTAAATCAGAAGTTAAAAAACTGAATAAAAAGAAATGGGTTATTGTTGTTTGTTGACAAATTCTTGAATGAATAGTCATAAGCTCAAGACAAAGGTGAAAAGGGAAAATAGGGTAGATGTGTTGGAGAAAGAACAACAGGGTTATGGATGGTGGGGAGGACTGGAAAAAAGAGAAATGTGGTGGGAGGGGGGCAAAGGGTTTAGACGAAGGGGTCAGATGTTCTATTTTCCTTTTAAATTAAATATGTTTTAATTTTAATTCTTATTGTTAGCCACATGCCAAATATTAATTGGTTCTTAAAATACTCTTTGAATGTGTATTACATGCAATGTGGGGTGATTGGGTCTGTATTTACTTGATGCACCTTATAGCCAATAGAAGTGTCTAACTGAAAATGAGCTTAGTTGAAGTGTTTAATTGATCGTTAGGGACAACTTAAAATGTCCACCTATGTATTTCGCCTTTTTATATTCATGTCTACAAAATGTTTTTGTATAGTTCAACACTTAAATTAGCATGTTTATTTCCTTCTGCCTTTTTCTTTTATGAATCCCAAACCACACCCCCTATGTGTTTGAGCTATGGCTTAAGGCACGAAAATATATAAATTATCGCCCATGAGTTAAGCTTTATCCCTTTGGATCCTAGCCGCTAATAGTGTGTTCTAACAAGCTTGTGCGTGTGCTAGCATTCTCCATTGCTGGGTATGCCCACAAGCCTACCTTTGCCTCATTACAACCTCCCCATTCCCCTATACCACTAGGTGTACTTATTTTAGTTGTTTCCCTTTCCCTTTTCCCCTCTCAGATTTTTGTTTTTGCACTTACAATTTCTCTTAGTCTTTATGTTCTGCCCCCTCTTGTGAGCCTTGCCTTGGGACCTTGAGTTCCCTCTGAACTTGGATACTTGAGGGCTGGCCTTTTCATACTGCACTTGTCCTAATCTGATAATGCATTTTGGTGTGAGCAATGCCTAGAGTCCTTTTGGAGGCTCTTAAGGAACTTTGACGTATCCAAATGGGAGAATTGTTTTTGATCATGATCTCATTGGAGTTGGTTTACCTCATATTTCATATATGAAGTCTGAACCAGTCTTTCCTTGGTTGTACTTTAAATTTCTAATGTATTATTTTACTTTATTCTAGGTTGTAATAATTTGTAATGAACTCTTGAGGATGGCTAGTGAAAATGGCGGATAATAGTGTATGCAAAAAGGGTAGATATCATGCCTATATGTGTTTCTGAAATTCTGTATTCTCACATAGATATCTTGCCTATAGGTGTTTCTGAAATTTTGTATTCTCATATAGATATCCTGTCTATAGTGGTTTTTGATATTCTGCATTCTCAGATAGATATCTTGCCTATAGGCGTTTCTAAAATATTGCATTCTCTCATATAGAAATCATGTCCATGAGTATCTGGAAATCTGAACTCCTCATATGAATATAGAGAATATGCTTGTAGGTCTTTCTGAATGTTTTATATCCATTCTTCATCTAGCAATCATGTTCATAGGCCTTAATCAATCAATTGCAATTAAATATCATGTTCATATGCCTTAAATGAAGTTCAGCATCTAGATATCATGACTATAGGACTTCTACAAATTACCATGTCCATCAAAGATATTAAAATTAACAACGCATAGAAATCATGTCTATAGGAATTATTAATCGAATCTGGATCGCTTTATCCACGTATAAGGATAAAACCAGTATTAACGATGTGTTATCATTTGCAGAACTTATAACCATTTGTTTAAATTTTCCTTTCTTTAATAATCCGGCAACCTTTCTTAACCAGTACGGATTATTTTATGGTTTTTTTGGAATCAGTTGATATCATGCCTATAAGATCCTCGTCCACCACTTAGGCAAGTGTTAGGGTAAAGAATTATAAACTGAATATGTTTTATTAACTACAACTAGCAGGAAAGCCTGATTCGGGCTTCTTATCTGAATTATGTAATAAATCAATTTTCCTCAACCTTCAAGTTCTTATTCATACCTTAAAAAGTATGTGTAAGTCGTGATAATTACTTTTTTTTCTTTGTTTAAAGGAGACATATATAAACCTTTTTACTTGTTATATGTTTTCCCTCAACTTGCTATACATGTTTTGTATGTTGCCTTAGAATTTTTCCCTTTTGAAACCACAAATAAGCCTAATATCCCTCCCCCTTAGGATTATTAGTCCTAAACACCTGCGGAATTGATAGGATTGGGACGGGTAATACCATGCAATAAGTAAACGAGACCATTCTGCGCTTTAATACCTTAACGGGGTGGAAAAAGATGGATATGGATATGATGACCACGCGATAACATCTCGTGTAGGCCTCGTTGAGAAGTGATAACCGGATGTTGTGCGGGGGTGATCTATATTATTTATAAACCTAGGACTTCCTTCATTTGTTTCTTTGTTCCTTCTCAAATTTATAACTATTTCTTTAATAAAAAGCATCTCCCTTTAATTCTTTTCAACTTTGTGTATCTGTAACCATTATGTGAAAATTCCCTCTTATTTGAAGTTTTATTTGCCTACATATTATTTAATATTAAATTCACAATAATAGTTTGGCCGGGAATCACACTATGGATCCTGACAGGTGCCTAATACCTTGCTCTTGGCATAATTTCAAGCCCTTACCCAATCTCTGGTTAATCAAATCAGACCCTTCTTACTTTCCTAATACACATAAATCATTTGGCGGCGACTCATAAATTCAAACCCAATTCCCAAAGTGAACGAGTTGTCCTCCTAAATGTCATAAACCCGATTTCGAGAGAAAATGGGGCGCGACAGGTCCAATAGGTCATTTTGAGCATTTGCATTCCATTCAGTTGTTTAAAGTTTTGAGTAGATTCATGTGATGTGCTATGACTTATATAAACCATCGATTTTGATTCTCATGTTATTCGGGATTGATTTCGAAAAATAATTCTCAACTAGGAAACTTTAAGTTGGAGGAGTTGACCAAGTTTGACTTTTGTGTATTTGACCCCAGAACGAAGTTTTGATTGGTACGTTAGGTCTGGATGATTATATTAGAGTCGGTCGTATGCCCAAACGTGCACTTGGGTATTTCTAGAAGGTTTCGATGCGATTTGGTGGAAATTCGAAATTTGAAGGTTTAAAATGTTCATAAGTTTGACCGAGAGTTGACTTTGATGAAATCGGGTCCGAATTGATTTTTTTTTGTAGTTGGGATGATTCGTTATGTCATTTTGAAATTGTGTGAATCTGTTCGCGTATGTCATGTCGCGTTTGCGCAGCTTTAGTTTATTTGGGCATCATGTTTGCTTGGTCTGTATCGCGAATGCGTAGAGTATTTTTTGGGCAGTAGAGTTTGTTCTTCATGATTGCGAAGGAAATCCGGCGATCGTGATGGGTATGAGTGTTCAGTGAATTATGAGTACTTTATTTCGAAGGTTTCAAGTATTTTATCGCATTTTGAGCTATAGAGCTTTGATTTGGGTTATTGTGAAGGCGATTTTACCACACTGAATGAGGTAAGCATTTTCTACTTGGTTTTTATTACATCCCGTGATTTCATATTTGATTTTGGCATTTGATTGTAGATTTTGAAAGACAAATTGGGAGTTTTTGTTTAAATTTTTCCAAAGTGAATTTTTGAGTTTTGAAAATCAATTGAAAGTCCTATTTGAGTAAAATTTGTATTGTTAGACTTGTAACTGAATAGGTTATCTGATTTTGTGATTTTGTCGAGTTGCTGGGGTGCAAGCTCGTGTTTGACTTTTTGATTGACTTTGGTCTTTTGATTAAATATTCAACCTTTATTGATTGGGTACGTTTCCTTTTGCATTATTTAATGTTTTGAGTTGCTTTTGGCTAGTTTCGATCCGTTCGGAGGTCGATTCGCAAGAGAAAGTATTTCTCGTGTATGGTTGGCTTGCTTGGTATTGTATATTGCTCGAAAAATTTGGGGAAATGCAAGTTATCTTTCACACTACCCTCCAGAAGGTTACATCTTACCATCCCCCACGTCGCTCTGACTCTTCCAGGAGGACAAAACCCCTGGCGCGGATCACTTCAGAAATCTCTCCTCTGGATACATAATGAATGTATCCCTTGATCCTTTTCTCACGATCATGGGCCCGTTCCAACTCAAATCAGACATCGGCGACGTCCTTCAAATGGATCACCATTTCATCATCAGCCTTGGTCTGACCCAATGCTACTTTAGTCCAAGCATCGATTATTCCGGCCCGAACCTTCGAGAGATCAGACTCCATCTTCACGATCATATCAACTTGATCCGAAGCTTGAACTTGTATCTATGCCCTCAATTCACCACAAACATTCCTTACTCGATCGAATTCACCCCTAAGGTACTCCTGAGCATTCGTCCTTTTTATTCAACTAAAGAATAAGAGGAAGCCTAACCTTAAAGGTTAAAAAAATGAAACCCTTCTACGAATAGTCGCATGCACCATCCAATAGCTCTCGCAACTTGAGCTACGGTACGCCCTATATTGCCAGTACATCAACTCAACACCCTTCCCAATGCCAAGGAGCCTAAGGGACCCACCCTCATCCAGAGCCCTCCGAGTTCTAGCCCCATGGCAGAGCAGCTCAAAACTGAGCCTACCAAATTTCTGTAGGAGGAAAACTTGATAAAGAAGAGAAGACACGAGATGCAAAAGGACTGTGCCGAGGCTCACCACAAAGTGACGCTGGTAGACTTCCATTAAGGCCGAAGCACATTCCTATAGGCCCAGCCCCCTCACCATTGGGAAGAACCGACCTCGATTGAAGCATGATCACTCAAAGGAACCACCGCTCCAGGATCAAAAACTTCAAGAACAACAGGCTCGAACGATGTTCTCGTGCCGGAGATATGGACCCGTTTAGCCTCACTAAAAGCTCCATCGCCCTATGAATGCATATCCCATCTCTCGCCATCGTCTCCTGGCTAGGAAGCCCAAAACTCCTCCCCTTCTCCGCAGAAGCAAGGCCTCACCCCGGGGAGACCATTCGATACCAAAAAACACCTGTCTAAGCATGACAGTAGAATGCAGAACTGGCACAGCACGGGGCTCGCCACCGAAAAAGTATTACCCAATTTTTCGAGAAATTAATACGGGTTTCTAAGGTATAATACCACCGGTCACCACCAGAGTAGAGCGATTTGTCCATGACCGGTCTCTACCGTTCCTGTCAACGGAAATTAAGGGCATGATCAACTGAAACCATGGAATCAGAAGTCCGCAATGGCCCACAAAAAAGTAGGGAGCTTCCCCCTCTCTCGTCAGATTAATCCTATTAAAGCCGCTATAGTAGTCACAAAATTAGAAGATTAAAAGGCGGGGAGACATATAGGCGTGTTGATACAAAAAACGTGGCGCAGAAAATGGCAACTACATGAGATAGTGTAAACCCTGGAAGGGCGGAAACAGCCTTATGCCATACATTGGAAGAAATGCGACGATTCAAAGCCGACCAAAGACGCCAACCAATAGCACCACCTGTAGCCTCGAGGCAATACTCGACCACGAAGACCTCATTCATAGTAAGACGGTGCTCTAGAGGGACAACAACGCCTTCACTAATACAAGATAGGAATGTAACTTCAAAGGTCTCTGCCGAGGGAAACCAGTTTATGAAGAAATAAGCATTTTCGAACTACACCTATACAAAACGGGCACCAAGTGCTATCCAGGATAATCCGAGCATGTGCGAGCCTCCGTTCAGAGGCTGCTTTCAGGAAATCACCGCATCGCTCGTCTGCGGGTTCCCGAGAAAATTTCATCTTGGGGTTTATTATGAGGCCCAAAAATATTCTCCACACTTCCACACGAAGTCAGGGGCCCGGCGGCCCGAGGTTATTGGCCTTATTAGGGTTCGGTTCAGGGAACCACGAAAGGCCCTGCGCGAAGCCATTTTTATCGATCGAAGGCAGGAAGGAATACTCGCATCTGAAGTCAGTATTACATACGACAAAATAGGATTGTGCATTCAGAGCTGCCGCAAAAAGAAAGAAATACAACATGTATCAAAGGTAGTAATCATGGAAATTTCTTTGTATTCATAAAATGTTTGCTTACAACGACTCTCGGGGGGGTCCTTACATATGATTACAAAAGCCAGCAAGGGGATCGTTACAAAAAAAAAGGAGTTCAAGGATATGCATACAACAAGAGCGTAAGAATCTAGCCTATTCCAAAAATGTGGCATCTCTGTCATCATCCCCTGAGGCATATGACCTCAAAAACGTACCTTCCAAGTCTGATTCCCACGGGGAACTCATTCTGATCCTCTCGGAGTGGCATCTTACAAAGGAATGATATAGAAAAGGAAGGTCGGGGAGAAGAGAAAATTATTAAGGAGATGCTAGAAGAAGACAAAAAGTGGATCTCTGCCAGTACTACTATTTTAAAGCCACTTCTTAAAATGTTGCCTCGGCCTGGGAGGCAACAACAAGCAGAGATCGTCACCATACCCCTCAGTAATACAAAGGGGGTGTAACATGCCAAGTCGAGGAAGGAGAGTGAGCAGCTGTGTATAATCTGAGCCCACTCTTGAGCAGCGGTGCATAATCCAAGTATCTCCACGGGTCTGAGTAAATCGGCCCCCTACTTCGTCGCGCCATGCCAACGGAGACAACAACAACATCAACAACAACAATAACATCACCGCGGCACATTTTTTCCTAACAAAAGAAGGATCGAGAGTTGGGCCATAGCACACATGACGTAGGATCATGAGGCCATATATATCAAACATAATGAGACATCAGATTAAAAATTGCAGGAAAGGAGAAAATAATGGGTATCAAACAAAGTTTGAATGAAAAACTGACCACAAGAAGCCCCATTTATAGGGAGAGGGCAAAGTTATTAATGACGCCATTACCGCCCACTAAAAGCGCAACAGCAGGCTCAATCAATGCATTCATGGAAGCCGAATCGATAGCAATGACACGACCTCGAAGAACGAGGAATCACGACATTTCAGATAATCCTGGAGAAGTGAAAGGGTGAAATGCCTTGGTACTTGAAAAAAAGGGATACACGATCAGCACAATGTCATTACGGGATCCCACAAAGAGGTGCGTCAAAATAATTTCTTGTCGCTTCCCTCTAAGAAATGCGGAGTCCATATGTGCACGATGAAATTGGAGGGCTAATTTCTCATTGATAAAATGCTTCAGAAGGTCATCCTGGAGGCCCGAGACCTCGAGCCGGTTACTTCCCTCAAGATCCGTCGACATCCAACCAAGGATAACTTCAGCCAAAACCCCGATAGCTCCCGAATAATGTACCTGAGGCCAATTAAGTATATTTGAGAAGCTTAACATCGGTCAACACATACATCATAAAGCTAGTTGGTTGTCCCATCCCTTCCTTTATCACGCAATGTATCTTGAACTAAATTTGGGTTCCCCCCTTATAAAAGGGGATTCTTTAACACCCTGTAAGGAAGAGCTCAAACTATTCTAAACAATATCAATAATATCGCTCCCTTTTTCGTCTCTCCAACTTGCTCGTTCTTAAAAGCTCGAGGCCATAGCATTTACTACTCTCTCACATGTTCTTCATTTATTGCGTGGTACTGTCCATAAAGAGCATTGCTTGATCATATTCTAGCTGTTTCCCCATTCTCGATTACCCTCGATAGCTCGAGATCGAGCCCAGATATCGACCTTGACGTCCTCCATCGACTAGTCTGAAGCTAGTGCAGTAAGCCCTCGGTTTGGTTATTGCCTTATTTATCTTGTATTTTGTCGTTAAACTTTGTATTCTTAACACCCATTTGCTCTAATAACTAGAATAAAAATAAATTACATATTTTTAGAATTCCATTTATAAAATTAATTGTTGTAGCCATTTTCAAGTTAAACACATATCTAAACTTGGATTTAAGGGTATTTAGCCGTGTGAATTATGGAATAATGATGTATTCGGGTGACACACATACTAGGTGATGAGCGTGTGGGCATGCACTGAGAAAATCATGATTCTAGTTGATTATTAGACTATGATTGGACTTGTTTCGCTATTATATCTTGTGATATCCATGTTCCAACTACTTGTTTGATTATATGAGATGTGAGTCATGTTAGAAATCACATTTAGACTATGTGATTATTCTGTTGAGACCTAATGAGGTTATTTTGTTATTTCGAGTTATCAGCTTTAATTACAATTATATACTTAGTCATAGTTAATCATTTTCATATCATATCTCAGTATCTATTTATCATTCATTGTTACATCACATGTTATTATTGTTTGGTCTGAGTGGTACAAGATTGTGAGTCTTTGATACTTGATAAATTGATGATTGAGATTGGCTTGAGAGCCATGTTATGAGTGTCATTGCAGATCAGGTTGCATGCCACAGTAGGACATATTGGATTTGTTACCATTGTTATTATTATGGATTGGGTTGTACATTGTACCATGCCTTATTGGCTTATTTATTATTATGGATTGGGCTACACACCGGAACATGCCTTATTGGCTTATAATTGTGCTTGGGAAAGATTTACCCCTTCTGAAACCTGACATACTAGCAGTGGGAGTAGGCTAGGTGATATATATACACGTGCTTTGGTATGGGGATTATGAGCTAGGCATCCATACATTGCTGAGTGATTGTGTGTGTGTGTGTGATGAAGTGGGCATTTAAGACATAGAGCATAAGTATGTTTGAGGGCGAGAGTATCTGGGAATATCACTTGAAATTATTCATTTGACAAGCATACTTGGCATGTAGGATAGATTTGTATTTTGCTCATGCTATACAGTTGACATGTTGTAACGATCCGACAGGTCATTTTATGTAATTTCACCCATTGCCCTTTTTATTACTTCGCACATGTGTGTTTATGATTTTATGACTTGCAGGATTGGTTAATTTCGTTCATAGAAGCTTTCGGATTCATTCAGACCATTTGATTCTTTACTTAGAAGTTTAAAGTAAAAATATTGACCAAACTTTGACTTTTGGGAAAACGACACCGGAATAGTGTTTTAATAGCTCTAATAGCTTCATGTTGTGATTTCGGACTTTGGCGTATACCCAGAATCTATTTCGGAAATCCGTAGGTTGATTAGTGTTGTTATGCCGAAATTTGGCAATTTGAAGCTGTAAGGTTTGACTATAGGTTGAGTTTTAGCTATTGGGTCCAGAATTTAATTTTGGGACTTGAAATAGGCCCGATGCTAGAACTTCTTTGAAAAATTTGGTATCATTTGGATTTAATTTGTTATGCTTCAGACGTTACGTTGTAATTCTAGAAGTTCATGAAATTTACTTTCAAACTCATGCGTTTTGGTGTTCGATTCGTAGTTTCAGATGTTATTTTTATTTATTGATTGCCAAGCGAGTTTGTATTATTTTTTAGACTTGTGTGGATTTTTGATTTGGACCTCGAGGGCTCAGATGCGTTTTAGACATATTTTAGAATGTTTTTAATTGATGTTTAATTGCTAGTGTTGTTGGTGCCCAACTATCGCAATAGTGAGCACCAGCTTCGCAATTGCTAAGGTGATAGTGGGAGCTCTGATGTCGCAATTGTGACTACCCCTTCGCATTTGCGAAGTCAGTATGTGTTTAGCTAGGTTAGCATTTGCGAACAATGGTTAGCTTTTGCGATGATGTCCAGTTTTCAAAAGTCAATAAACTAGAGGAAGATGCTTTTAGTTGAACAACTTGTTAGAAAGAGTATAAATTATAGTATGTCAACATACCTTATTAGCTTAAATCCACTGATCCATCTTACGGGAAGATGCTTCAGTTTAGAATTAGTAAGTGCGAAAGCAACTCCAAGCATATCCAAAATGGAATACACCCGTTCCTACCAATGCCTAAAATTATCTCCACAAGAAACCTCAATTTTCAAAACATCAGGTAAAGGTAAAGCAAAGGTAATTAGCGATGGAACATCAGTGGGGGTAGTAGCATCAACAGAAATATTAGCAACGTTATTCTCCATAACAACAACGTGGGTATATCCTTTAGATTGTTGGAAATATATTGGTTATGGAGAATAATAATTAGCGAGAGGCGTGTCGAGGACACTGTCCTTAATGATAATTTACCCACATCGTGATGAATAAAATTAAGCCTATCTCCCAAGATTCATCAAGCTCTTCTAATACAAACTAGGAAAAGAAATAGAAAAGATTAATCAAAGATAAACCAGCATAATAAAAGAAATAAAAAAGAAAATTTACAATATATCGAGAGAACATAAGCTTTTACTCTTAGTTTTTTCCACGCCTCAAAGAAAAAAAAAGTTGAAATTTATAGATAGGAAAACAACCATCTCATTATATGGGTAGCTTAAAGCTCCAACGTATATAACATTAAAACACTAAAGAATAATGAAATAAAGAGGCTAATGGTTGATACAAAAGCTTAACGGTTTTTCTTTTACTTTCAAAGCCATTCAAGGCTAGTAAAAATATCATATTCAAATTAATCACATTTTCAGTTATAAATATTAAAATATATTGAATGAATTAGTCTAAACCCATTATAAGAAAAAATCTAGACATCAATTTGAATATTTTTTTGGGATATTAAAACTAATATTTTTTTAACAAATTATAGTGTCACTAATAATAAATTATGGTACATAAATTGAAACACAGTAATTACAATATTGGAGAAAGTAGAAAATGGCCACTAAAAAATATGGTACAGTGAATGAGACTGTTTTTTCCTAAATCAAATATCTCGAGTTCGAACTCTAAGTATAAAAAGATCATTGATAGGCAGCATTTTCTATCGAATGGGATCCTATACAGCACAAATCCAGATATCTGGTGACAAACCAAAAAAAGGAAGCAGAAAACGTCAGAGGAAGTAGACAGTCCATGTTGTCCCATAACATGGTTAGTGATGAAGATGATGGATTAACGAGGAGTACGAAACCTAAATAATGATATTTTGGGCACAAAATACTTTTATACTGTTAAAAAAAGAATTATATTTCTAACTAAAACGCAATATTATACAGCATTTTAGTTTAACAAAAAATTAACCTTTAAAGAAAAATATAATATAATACTGTATTTAATTATTAAATTATTTTTAATGTAATATGCATTATAATACAACGTTTTAGTAAAATGTTGTATTATAATCTGTTTTACTTCAAAGTGCCATGATGAACTCTTTTAGAAC
The DNA here is from genome assembly GCA_034376525.1 of Nicotiana benthamiana. Taxonomy (NCBI): domain Eukaryota; kingdom Viridiplantae; phylum Streptophyta; class Magnoliopsida; order Solanales; family Solanaceae; genus Nicotiana; species Nicotiana benthamiana. The sequence goes on from CM067338.1 coordinate 54,180,725, forward strand.
TTCTGTAAAGCTATGGGTGTCAATGGTTCGGTTTGACCGATTATTTTATAAAATTTGTACCATACCAATTCTTAGGTTATTCTATTATATATAACAAAATTAGACTTTTCGAAAGCGTACCAATCATGTCGGTTTCTCTTCGGTATCGGTACGATTTGGTTAATTTTTGTTTTTTTTAATATCATATAAAATTCACCAGTAGAAGTAGAATGTTATAACATATGTTCTTTTAGAGGATTTAGCAACACTCTCTAGATATTTTTACTATTTAAAGGGTGATGAATTAAAAAGGAAAACAGAAAGATGGCTAGAGTATAGATCCATCAACTATTCTACAATAATGTAAAAGAAATCAAACAAAGAAAAGAAATTATAAATCACACGGGTTGAAAGATATACCAAGTTGGGACTCAAGAATAAATTCTATAGAAGATTAAATATTCAAAAAGACAAATCTAAATTATATGAAAGAAAACATATTCAATACATTATAGTTTGCTACTCATAATTGCTATAATACTTTGTATCTAGCTAACAGAGATACTTGAAATAACTTAGTTTAGGTATGTCACGATCCGGATTTACCCACCATCGAAAGTCATGATGGCGCCTACTGTCGAAGCTAGGCAAGCCAACCCCTGTTTAATGCTTTTCACAATAACCTTAATGTAAAGCAAATTAAATACTGAAATAATTAATTAAAACACGTGGAAGACTTTTAGCAATAATAAAAATGAAAAAATGCGAAAATTAACAACATGCCTTTACCTAGTATCTGGTGTCACTACTCACGGACGACTAAAAGAGTACTAAAAACAACAGTCTGAAAGAAATACATAAAAATGTGTGTTTGATACAATTAAACAAACAGAGAGAAATAGATAGAGGAGACTCGGGGCCCGCGAATGCCAGCGAACTACCTCAGAGTCTCTACACTGAAGGATCGCCCCCTAACTACTGCTGTGGTCCGTAGGCTGTGTCCTGACCTGTGCATAAAAAGGGCGCGGAAGTATAGTATCAGCACAACCGATCCCTGTGCTAGTAATTGCCCGGCCTAACCTCGGCGAGGTAGTGACGAGTCTAAACCGGACCTACCACAAACAACATGTACAGATATATGTGCAATAACAGAAAGAGAACAACAATTTCACCAAATAAAAGGGAAAGGGACATGCTGGGTGAGTAGTAGTTCAATTATAACTTCAACAAACAATAGATGGAGCTGAATAAATAATATTCAAATAAAGAAAGCCAATGAATCAACAACTGCACGGCATCACCCTTCGTGCTTTAACTCTCATTTCTCACCAAGAATATCAAATATAATGCACGACATCACCATTCGTGCTTTTACTCTCAATATACAGTGCGTGGCATCACTCTTCGTGCTTATACTCTCAAACACATAGTGCACGATATCACCCTTCGTGCTTTTACTCTCTCTTCCTCGCCCAATAAATGGTCACAACCAAACGGGAAAGGAAATATATATCAAAACAAAATATCCCGGCAAGGGAGAATAATTCAACAATAAATCCCGGCAAGGGAATACAACTCAACAATAGGTCACGGCAAGGGAAAACTGCTCAACAATAAATTCCGGCAAGGGAAAAGTACCAATAATTCCTCTTTAGTTCATTTACTTCTCAACTTTCACTTCATAGTTCTTGTAACAATTAATTATCACAATTGTTCACTTCTTCCGCAATTTTAATAGCAAATATGACTCACGGTTATGCTTGACTCAAGCGCATAGGTAACCGTCACCATACCTATACACCGACTTCACATAGCACATAGCAAATATAAACCTTATCATATTCCCTCAAGCTAAAGTTAGATCAAACACTTACCTCGAAAGCTTCCAACTCAACTCACGCCTCAAGAATAGCATTACCCCTCGAATTCACCTAAAAACCGGTCGAATATAATCACAATTTACTCAAAAGTATCAACAATTGCTAGTGAAATCAATTTGCATGCATAGGAATGAAATTCCCAAGTTTTACCCAAAAATTCCAAAAATGCCCTCAGGCTCGTGGTCAAAACTCGAGGTTCGAACAAAAATCGGGTTACCCATTCCCCACGAGTTCATATATGCAATTTATTTTAAAATCGAACCCCAAATTAAGGTCCAAATCCCCAATTTTATGGAAACCTAGGTCTTACCCCAAATCCTAATTTTTACCCATTAAAAGCTTTGGTTTTAAGTTGAAATCATGATAGAAGATGTTAAAGTTTGAAGAAACTCAGTAAAATTTGACTTACAAGTGGTTTGGGGGAGAAAGAGCCGAGAGAAAATAGCAATGGAGGTTTGGATTTTGAAAATATGAAAAATGAAGTTTTAAATCGGCTAAGTATAAGTCGCACAGTTGCATATGTCGCAATTGCGATATTTGTTCGCAATTGCGAACTCAGCAGAAGAAAGGGGGAACTCGCATTTGCAAGATAATGTTCGCAATTGCGAACCCATGTTTTAGGCGGGGAAATTCACATTTGCGAGATTGACTTCGCATTTGTGAAGTTTGGCTGCAAAGGAGGAGGATCGCATTTGCGAGAAGTATTTCGCAATTGCGGATTAGTCTGCTTCTTCACAAATGCAAAGACTAGAGATACCAGCAGTTGAAATGCTTCAAAATGAGTCTACACCTATCTGAAACTCACCCTAGCCCTCTGGGCTCCAACCCAAACATGCACCCAACCTCAAAATATCCTACGGACTTATACGTTCGATCAAATCGTCAAAAAACATCAAAATCAAAGAATCAACGTCCAAAACTCATGATTTTCATTTCAAAGTTCAAAACTTTTCAAATGTTTTTCCATTTTTAGTCCGAAACACGTCAAACGACGTCCGTTTTCAACCAATCTTTACAGTAGCGCTTAACGCTCATTTAAGACTTGTACCGGGCGTCGGAACCAAAATACGAGCCCGATACCATCACTTTTGATCAATTTTCATTTTTATTTTTCCATAAACATTTTCGAAAAATAATTTTACAGAAAAGCTCCGTTCTCGGTCCTGGGACCTCGGATTTCGATTACGGGAATACGCCCTGGTCCCAAATTTCTTTACGAACCCTCTGGGACCGTCACATCACAGATCTATGTCCATTTAATCATAATATTGACCAAAGTTAACTATAGCAATATTATTATTAAAATTCATAGTTTTTAACACAGAGTTCAAATATTTTCACATAAAAATTTTCAGGCTTCGCGCCCTGACTGGGCAGGTAAATCGAGGCAACCAAATAACAGGTTTTCAAGGCCTCAGAAGCACAAAAAAAGAGAGAATTACGTTGATGACCCTTTGAGTCGTCACAAAGTAGAAGTAGCATAATATGTTTTAGGAATTAGTATTTTGAGTTTAATTACTTGCTTGCTTGTAATTGTTTTTATAATTCCAAAGCCCAAAGAAAACTTAATGCACTATTATTTTTGAACTTATTAAATAAATATATTTTCTACATGTAAAATTTATTTGGTACGGTTCGGTATTTTTTCGATTTATTTTTATAAAATAAAATACTTACCCTAATTATCGGTATGATTATAGATCTATATAAAAGCTTACAGTTTCTTAAAAAGGAACATACAAAATCGGCTCGTTGCGGTACGGTTCGATCGGTTTTCGAATATCCATTGACACCCCTACATAAAATTGAACACTTTTTTCAAGAACCAAAAATTTCCAACCACTTTATTTAATTTTAGAGACTTTCTTCAATAATATGTCCAAACGTCAATGTTAAAATTTTGCTAATTTTCTTTTTTTATTTTATTTTATGTAGCACTTTTATATTGTGTGAATCGATTTGTAATTATTTAGAAAATATTAGGCTAAATATACAAAACTTACACAGTAATATTTTGAGAAAATATTTTGCTATTTAGGCAAAGATTTTCTCAAAGTATTACAAATCTATTCACACAATTTAAAAGTGCTACATAAAATACAAAAAAAAAAAAAGAAAACTAAAAAAATATAAAAGTGACATTTTGACATATTATGTAGGAAAGTATCTAAAATTGAACAAAGTGGTTAGAAATTTTTGTTTCTTGAAAAAAGTGTTCAACTTAATAGAAGTTTTGAAAAAGTTCATCATGTCACTTTGAAGTAAAATGTTGTATTATAATGTATTTTATCTTGAAAAAAGCGATTTATTTATTAAAATGGAGTATTATGATATGTTTTTCTTTAATAGTTAACTTTCCGTTAAATTAAAATACAGTATAATATTATATTTTAGGTAAAAATATATTTTTTTTAACTGTATAAAGGTACTCCATGAATGAGGAACTTTAGTGGAAGCCCATAAACTCATTCTAATTTGATTGATTGATTGAGATTCTCATTAAGGTTTTGGTAGGAGCATTTTCTGGTCCCACTTTGAAAGTTGGATTCACTGAGCACGTGAGCCTATTCCGATCACCAAATAGGACACAGTCCAGCTAGTCGTGGTACCATTTATATGACAAATTGGGTCCCAAGCATGGACACGGATGGACTGCAATATTTCGACAGTCAACTGGGTTTCGTGGGGGGGGGGGGGGTGGGGGGGAGGGGGTTGGGGGGAGGAGCATCACACTTATATCTAAATTAATTTCTCAACAATAAAAGTCAAGCATAGTAAAGGGTGACGGTGCTTGTCCGCTGCACTGTTGCGGCCACCACACAGCTCTTAACAACTTATTATTTATTTATATGAACTCATTTTTCACTTCACTTGTGAAAAATGTGATTGAGCATGGATTTAGAAAAATATACACACTAGAGCATACTCTTTCAGTTCAAGTTTGCGCGAAACTATCTTTTTTATGGTCCATTTCAAAAAAATGACCCCTTTTAAAATTTGGTAATAATTTAGCTTAAAGTTATAATTCTAGTCATAATGAGAATCTTTTATAATCACACAAATAATTTGGGCCCCTTTTTGGCTTGTTTAGGACCAAAAATTCCAAAAGTTTTCTTTTTTTCATAAACTTCGTGCCCAGTTATCACAACCCTAACCCCGAACCTGGTCGTGATGGCGGCTCTCGTGAAGACAAGGCCAGCTAGTTATATCCAATTCACATTTTAAATCGGTTAATTAACATAAAAGCAGTCTAAATGTGATTTAAATGTACTACATAGCGCAAGATATTGATCAAATGCAGAAGTACTCCCCACACAGCCCTAACCGGGATGTCACGAGTCACGAGCATCTCTAAACCATAATATAAGTTTACTAATGTCTTAACTAGTACAATTGTTTGAAAGAAAATGGAAATGATAGAGAAGTAGAGGTACGGGGCTGTAGATGCCAACATCTATTTCGTAATCTCCGAAAGCCGCCTGGAACTGGAGGAATCACCACTCAAGAGCAGAACCAGCTATGACTGAATCTGCATACAAGGTGCAGGAAGTAAAGTGAGTACTCCAACTCAGTGAGTAACAAATGTAAATAACGACAAAAAGTAAGAAAACGCGTAAAAGACAAAGCATTCTATAATGAAGCAGTAAAAAATTATTTAAAAATCAATAAATGTACCCTCTCTAACCTGGGACTGTCTCTTTTGATTTGGAATTTGGCTACTCTTGCTAAATAGGAACAAAAATACTTTTCATAATCTTTGCAACTTAGTGGAAGCCAACATGGTTATTACCAAAGCCATGGAATATTTGCACTGTAGCAATATTAGTTGTACTAACATTGATAAATCACTACTAGTTGCCATTAAATGGGAGCCCCCATATGCCCATCAACTCAAGCTTACCATAAATGGGGCGTTCAAAATTTTTTTTTAAGTAAATTGAATAGGAGGAGTGATTAGAGACTCAAATGACGACTGGGTAGTAGGTTTTAGTCAAGCTATCAAAGGACTAACACCCCTATACATTAAGCTTGAAGCACTAAGAAGGGGACTTGAGCTGGTAGCATCCCTCCAATGCCATAAGTTTTAGATCAAGACTGATGCGGCTGCTACGCCCCAAATAATAAAATGCCTCTCATCAACCTTATATAACCCTCTTCTTTGTAAATGCATGTACTGGCTGAAGATGTTGGGGAATCAACCTATCCTCCACAGTTTCAGGGAAGGCAACATCATAGCGTATAAACTAGCACAACAGGGAGCCCATGGTGCAAACAACAATCACATATATCAAATATCACCAGACTACGTAAAAACAGAAAGGGCCAGGGACAAAGAAGGAAGACTAGCTATTAGAAACACTACTACTACTATTATTGTGTTAAATAGTCTAGCCATGCTTGACAATTATGTAATAACTTCTTTCGATTCTACTAGCTCGTTTAATAGTATGCCAACGTCTGCTCCCAATAAAAGGACTACGCAATATAATATTGTTACTTAAGTACTAAATGAAATGTTCTTTATCTTGCCAAAAAAAAAAAAGACAAGTCCATCTAAAATTCTTGCAAGGTGTTAGAGATCTTTAGTCAACAATGACTAAGAGTAAGGTAGTTTTTATTTGTTTGCCTCCTAATCCATCAATGACTAAGAGTCATATGATTAAGAGTGGCTAGCTGCCACGTTTTATGTTTAATTTTTAGCCAAAACTTCAATTATTTCACTATTAATTATTAGTTAACTAGGTAATGTCTTATTATTCGGTAATTAACAAATTACTCGTATAATTAAGAATTATCTTAATTTGCTTTAAATATTATCGATTTTAACATATTATGGACACCTTACTATCGTGGTCATGTGGTATCTTGTATGATATTAATCCATAAATATCGAATATTTTAGCCCAGGCCATATTTATCCCAAAATTCATTTTCTTTGACTTGCTTCCTCTCTCATCTTCACGAATTTACTTATTACTTGTTTGAATAGCATAATCTTTACGACAAATTCAACGTATAACACTATAGGGTGAAACATCGTCATAATGTAGTACTCTGGGATGTGAAATCTCACTTCTGGGCTCTCATAAATTTATTTATGACATATTTTTATGTACAAAAATATAGGGTGTAACAAAATCCCCAAAACACATTCGATTCAAGCCTATGTTTTTAAAATCGTCTGAACTACGCTTTTGATAAAAAAAACCCAAACAAACTACGTTTGAATGACCGAAAATTTTACACACACATCCCAAATGACACATCGAAGCTACTAAAACTCTAAAAATTCCAATCCGACCCTTTATACCAAAATCTCGCCTATCAACCGGAAATCGTCAAAATATCAACTTCGCCAATTCAAGCCTAATTCTACTCCGAACATCCAAAATTCATTCCGATCACACTCCTAAATCGTAATTATCTCCCAAAGCTAACCAAACCAACGGAACTCACATCCAAGCCTTCTAACATATAAGTCAACATCCGCTTGACTTTTTCTACGTAAACCTTCATAAAAGAGACTAAGTGTCTCAAACCTTATCAAAGTTATTTTAGACTCAATCCGACCAACCCTATACAATAAACACAGATAATGAAGCATAAATAAATAGAAATAGGGAAAATAAAGTGGTAACTCATGAGACGATTGGCTGGATCGTCACACCAGTCAAACATGTTCACATAAATTAGAACGGAGGAGTAATTTCTTCTATTCATTTTATTTAATAATGCTTTATTGAGTACACATTTCATAAATGAAGACATGCATTGAGACATGTCAAAAATATCATTATTTTTAAACGTGACACTTTTTGTACAATTATAAAAGCATGTTGCTATTTGTCGTTGGGATCTACAGTATTAACCATGAGTTTCATTTGAATATAATGTTTATTATAGAATAATTATTTATTCAATTTTAATAAAATTTCAAATGGACCATATATTAGTGTGTATTCTTTACTTATATAGTAGATGATTTAGTGCATAGAGTTTAATTTAAATCATTGGTTCTTATAAGTATAAAGTCTGAGTTAATAATGTAATGATGGAATTGAACTAATCTTTAGGAATGATTGTAACACTAGATTAAATATGACTTATCTTGATTATGACAAAGGATTAATTAAAACTTCGTGTGCTAATACATTTTGTATGTATTGAACGGATCAAATAGAGATAAGTATTTTATACTGACTTAATAACATAAAATTAGTTCGCCATTAAATGAATTATATTTTTAATTTTGATATAATTATTATTACCAGCATGTATTATTATTGTTTTAATTTATTAAAAATATGATTGTTTCGTGTCAATATGCTTGGTAAATTAGATAATATACATTAGTAAAGTAATAGTTAGTTGATGGAATCCATGTCTTGGTTTGAAGATCGATGATATACCTTTTATGAAACCTTATATGTTTTCATGTGTAAATCCGACAGGTACATTTTGTATCCTACACTTGAAATAAGTTAAACAAAAGTCTAAAAAAAATAATCAATAAATTAAATTATCAGTAATTTTTAATTTAATTAATTAATTAATTAGTATCTCAATCTTAAAGTAGGGAATTAAATAAAATTTAATGGATGAATTTTGAAATTTATTAAGGAGTGCAATTATAAATTTTAGTGGAATTATTCATAATTCATTATGGAGGATATTAATATCAAAAATTAAAAATTAATTACCTAATTTTAGGCATTGCTAATTAAATTATATGGTCTTTGCCCTGCCTAAATAATAGGAAATAAAGGAATCCTTTTCTTGGCGGAAAAGAAAATTCAACAAATTTTGGAAAAAACATTTATCCCTTATAACTTGTGCTATAAATAAATAAATGTTTCCACCTAGAGAGGCTATACGTGGTGGATAAAATTTTCAGCCATATTTTTCTAGAAATTTTTCCCACACGATATTATATTTTTCGGATATTATTTAGGTAACACAGTAGAAGACCGTGAAACGTTCGAAGATCATGGTTGTCAGGACCAAAAATCTAAATTGTCGTGATGGAGACAATCATAATACTAGGCAAGCTGATAATCACAAATTACCACACATCTTTAAATTTATAACAAAACGAAATAGGCTTAGTACTGATAATCTCATAATAATTGATAAGAAAACATCGTAACATAATACAAAATCCCTCAAAATCCAGGCGTCACTGAGTACATGAGCATCTAGATGACGACACAGTTTGACTACTAGAACACTGTCTAGAAAGATAGAGTAGTACTAATAAACTTAAAAGAAAGAGAATCAGGTCTGCGGACGCCAAGACAGCTACCTCAATAGTCTCCAAACAAATAAAGCTCCTAAGATAGCAAGTGTCGTGCCCAGAAGTACCAGGATTTGCACATAAAGTGCAAAGTGTTGTATGAGTACAACCGACCCAATGTACTCAATAAGTAACAAGACTAACCTTGGGCTGAAAGTAATGATGCACTCAGATAATTACAATCAAAATCCATATTTATAACTTTACATATATGAAAAGAATAATGACAGTAATATCTCTTATAAAACTTATGAATAATTATACACAGTACATAAAAGTAGACATGCTTTCAAGTTTAAAAGTTTTAGGCTCAATGCGGGTAAATTATGAAAAGTATAACTAATATGAGAAATGTTACATCTCTATATATACATGTCAAATGTGCATGTCACATGTAATGCATCACAATGATAACCTCACGTACGTTCACTGTCTCAGTACTCAATCTGACTGCCTCAACTATCACTCATCACACTCAGTCACTCACTACATGCGGCGAAATCAGAAGGTTTAATTTCTTGTTGTCAAGCCATCTTGGAAGAGTGTCTCAAGACCATGAGGACGTGGAGTTGCGTCAGAGTCCACTCCCTCGGGGCTCGTTGAGGACCGAAACAAAGAAAAAAAAGATCGAGGCTAGAGCAAAAGGTGGAATTCCCAAGGCACGCGGCAGACTGACAACACTGGCCTACCCAGAGCTTGTGTCGAGGTGTGATGTCTAGCCATCCCATCTCCGTGATTTTTAATTAAGATATATTGTACTATAACCGAATTCCCCTCCTATATAAAGGGAATCCACACCACTTTGTAAATGGCTACTGTTGATCCAATTACTCTACACAAAATAATTGATATTTTTTTCTCTTCCTTCTCTGTATCTTATTCGCTTTTACTTACCATACCAGCAGATTCATCCATAAAGGCATACGCCTGTGCCATCAAAGAAACAACGAGAAAGCCCGATACATCCATGACCAATCAAAGGGAGAATGAAATACTGTGAGAATTCGTGTCTCATTCCCGGATGGAATGAACTGGATTACCACAGGTCTCGGATGATTGGGCGGTACAAGCCTTCACCCAACGCCTAAACAAACCAAGCCCGAGATCATCAACGTATACTAGCTGATCAGGTGGTGGTGCATATATAATGCCATAACCTTTCCTCATGCCCCATGTTCATATAATATATGCATATATAACGTCATCTGGTCATGTGTCAATGTTCATGTACAACTGAATGCAATGCATATCGAAGTAAGTCAATAATATCTCTCAAAGTGTCATAAGATTATTATGCCTTCGTTAACATCACGAAATAAACTTTATAAACTTGAACAGATGATATAATAATAGGACAAATGGGGAATAAAAAACATAGGCACCCCTAGTACTTCTATGAATAGAACCATTTATGAAAGTTTTGTGTTTTCTCGTTTCATTCATAGCATATGGACATGTCAAAAGGAAATAACGGATAGCCTTATCATACCTTTGTTGTTTACTTAACTACACTATGTTGGTTCAGCCTGTTAGTACTTTACTCTACAACAAACAATAAGGGTCTATTGTTAAGCTTACAGAAGCTAGAACTCAACACAGATGAGCGACTAGCTCGTCTACAAAATTTTGGACAGCACCTCCCCTTCTTCTTTACACTTCCCTAAAATCAAACAAAAAGACTAGCATGCCCAAAATGTCAATAAACAATATAAATATCAACATCTAACATTATATTCATTACAATACATCACAAAAATAGTCCACACCATCTCACCTAAAAACCAAGTTCTAACTTGCACTTTCCCAAGCTTTCTCTTCTTCCAAACACATCAACTAGAGTTGCAATAGTATTCTTAAGTTATTCCAACTGATTCCAACAATAAAACATTAAGAATTCAACTCCCCAATAGTCTAGAAACTATAACATTTCAACTTAAAGCTCAACCTACTTCACAAATTCACTTTATCAAATCAACTAGATATGCATAGATGATCTTAAATACATATAGGAGAAGTTAAACATTAGCTTCGCAATAAGAATACTTGTCCAACTAAGCTTTACTTCAAACTCAAACTAGCTCTTTACCCCGAGCACCAAATAAGAAAAAGAACAAAGTGATCTTGATCTTCCAAGAGATAAATCACTTTATCAACTTGTAAATGTTTTCTTGAACCCTAGGATAACCTTTAGAAGGATGTTGGGATGATATTTTGGAGCTCCTTCACCTTGCAATAGAGAGAGATGGATTATTAATTGTTTTCTAAGTGAAATTGAGATATATTCTATGTTTATATCGCTCCACTAAAGGGCTTGGGAAGATAGGTCTTAGGCTTCCCCAAGACTTGCCCATCTCTATCCTTTTCCATAACCTTTTGATTCGATCCACAAGATCTAAGTAGGTGAATCACCTACTTATGACCTACTTAATCAAGCAGGTGATTCATGTTGGTTCTTTTTCCATATTTAAATTGTTAGATTAGATTTTAACGAAGAAATTAATATACATGTGAAGATACTCAAGGAAGGAAGCAGAACTACAGAAATTAATGAAGCAAAGTTAAAGGGCAAGTTGCTACTACATCCAATCATGGAAGCAAGATTGAAGCATCGAATAATGAAGGCAATTCTCGTTCAAGGAAGTCGTTGGCACACAAGGAAAAGATCCACTTCACATCATCAAATTAGGATCTCTCCCATGATTTTGGGAAATCATATCCAGCCGGATGCGTCAACAGCATATACGCAAATCACTGAAGATTATCCATAATGGAATACTCAAATAAAGGACAAGAATGGAAGGAGCGCCATCTCATTCAATTATATCTCCAGCAAAAAGGAAAGAGATCCTCATCAAGGTAACGACCAGTGCATTATTCTTGGAAAGAATCAACTCTTTCAAAGGATCAAATCCATTGGGTTGACAAGCCTCCACCATAGCCATACTGTATAAATTCCATAGGGCTTTGTATCAACCACATATGTTGATCACACCATTATAGCCTCTTCGTTTTACTACAAACAAACATAGTAATCTAGTTAGATTCACTGTGTAATAGTCAGAAATAGAAAGAGAGTTCTCAACTGGTGAAGCATTATATAGGAAGACTGTGCGATAACATCAATAGTGTACTCGAAAAGAAACTATTGATCTGAAGAGAAATCCCTTGCAGAACAAGGGGACTGGATTAGGATTCATATTGCATACGAACCAGTATAAAATTCTGTGTGTCATTATATTCCTGTATTTACTTTCAGCCTATCTTTAGTGAGATATTCTCATCTGGTGCAGCATTACATTAAGTCAACTAATATAGTTTCAAGTCGACTTATTTGCGAATAAGTTTAAATAATTAACAATTCACCCCCTCTTGTACTTTCAATTAGTATAAGAGCAAGGCTCACATTTGTTCTTTTTTGCTTAACAGCTTGTGAGAAAAAGATCATGGCAAATCAGGTTATTGTTGGAGCTCTGTTTCAAGAAGGAACTTCTCAAGTAATACCACCTTACTTTAATGGACAACATTTCTCCCATTGGAAAATTCTTATGGAAATTTTCACCAAGGTCTATGATATCAAAGTTTGGAGAGTTATCAAGAAAGGGAACTATCCACTACCTACAAGCGTTACACCGCTCGCGGATCCTGATGACATTGATTCATACTCAAAGGAATAACTGGAAGCTGTTCAAACAAATAATAAGGCAAGGAATCTACTTCACAATGCTAGAAGTGTGAAGAAAACGAAAAGATCTCCTGCTGTAACATAGCAAAAGAAATGTGGGATAATTTTGAAGTTACCTATGAAGGAACCAGCAAAGTAAAGGAAACTCACATAAATATGCTAGTTCACGACTATGAACTTTTCTCCATGAAAGAAGGAGAATACATCGAAGAAATGTTTGCCAGGTTTAGCAAAATAATCAGTGATTTAAAGGCTTCTGGAAAACCTTACACCAGTGGCGATCAAGTCAAAAAAATTTCAGAAGTCTACCAACCACATGGTAGACTAAAGTTATCACACTGGAATCTCAAGATCTGAATAAGCTATCTTATGATGAACTGCGAGGGGAACTCACTGATTTCGAAAGAACACATCTGAAGAAGACAAATCAAGAAGAGAAAAAGAAAATTGTTGCATTAAAAGCTACAACCGAGGCAATTGAAAATGAAGTTGATGATCCTGAAGCTCTAAAAGAAGAAATTGCTATGCTATCCAGAAATATGGACGGACTAATGAGAAGATAGATCGTTTGGAAAATGGAGTGACGAGGATGAATCACACCATGAGGAAATTGCTAATCTATGCTTCATGATGATCCTAGAAAATGAGATCAACAAAACTTCAGGATGCTGGACTGATGAATATGATTCTGAATATGAAAATTGCTTCATGGAAAGAGGAGAAACCAGCGAGGTAAGATCCTATAATTGTGAAAGATGCAATGAATTAAAAGACATCCTTGACTATAACCTTTCTGAATCTCAGAAATTGATTAATGAGCTTAAAAGGCTCACAAAGGAAGTCAAAGACTAGAAACTTAAGCTTGAAGTATGTGAAATTGAAAAAGAAGTACTTCAGAAGAATTTGAGGAAATGCAACTGTAGCTTAACAGCTTGCGCAAATCCACCAGTCACAGTTCTGTTAAGTATAATCAATCGACTTACAAGTCAACTGGAAAAGAGCCAATCAGATCTATATCGACAAGTCGATCAAACAAGTTAACTTACAAGTTGACTGGAAAGCAGTCAGCAACTCATAGATCTGCTAACTCTAACTCTCATGAAAAAAAGGAAAGTATGCCCAATGTAGATGTCATTACTATAATAAAAGTGGGCACAAATTTTCTAACTGTCACTTTTGTAATTCTCATATGTCTGGTTGGGTTTTGGAAGCTTAAGAATTCTGAATCAAGTAACACTAACTCTACAGGACCCAAGAAAGCTTGGGTACCTAAAAGAAAGTGATAATTTTGTTTTGCAGGAACACCACAGAGTAAACCGCAAAGGAAAGTGGTATCTAGACAGTGTGTGTTCCAGTCACATGACAGGTGACAAAAATATGTTTAAGGAAATTAGAAAGGTTGATGGAGGAAGTGTCAAGTTTGGAAAAGATTCTAAAGGCAAAATTGTTGGGACAGGAACTGTTCCATTCAACAACAACTGTGATATTACTGAAGTTTATTTAGTAGATGGATTAAACTACAATCTCCTCAGTATAAGTCAACTATGTGACTCGGGATATGAGGTAAAATTCAAGAGAACTGGTTGTGCTATTGAAGACGAGTCAGGTAAATTAATCCTTCCAGGTAAAAGGTATGGAAACTTATATATACTAGATGGATTTGAAAATATCGATGGTCACAACTGCTTAACATCCATGTCCGATGATCCTTGGCTATGAAACGGAAGATTGGGACATGCTAGCATGCATATAATTGAAAAATTATCCAAACATGATCTAGTCATCGGTCTACCCGAGCTAAACTTCTGTAAAACTCATATTTGTGATGCTTGTCAGATGGGTAAGCAAACTAGAAATTCGTTCAAAAACAAAGACATAGTCTCTACTTCAAAACCTTTGCAACTACTTCATATGGATTTATTTCAAACTACTAGAACTGCTAGCATAGGTGGCAGAGATATGCTTTTTTTATTGTTGATGATTTTTCTCGATTCACTTGGGTGATATTTCTATGCCACAAAGATGAAGCTCGGCGAAACTTTGAAATCTTCCGTAAGAAAATTGAACGAGAGAAGGGCTGTAAAATCTCTATAATTCAAAGTGATCATGGAGGCAAATTTGAAAGCAAGGCATTCGAAGAATTCTACAACAGTCAAGGATATACCCACAACTTCTCTGCTCCCCGATCTCCTCAACAAAATGGAGTGGTTGAATGAAAGAATAGAACATTGTAGGACATGGCAAGAACTATGTTCTTGGAACACTCATTGCCAAATCACTTCTAGGCATAAGGAGTTAGCACTGCATGCCACAT
Organism: Nicotiana benthamiana; assembly: GCA_034376525.1. Taxonomy (NCBI): domain Eukaryota; kingdom Viridiplantae; phylum Streptophyta; class Magnoliopsida; order Solanales; family Solanaceae; genus Nicotiana; species Nicotiana benthamiana. The sequence goes on from CM067338.1 coordinate 54,195,874, forward strand.
CCTAAATCGCTTCCTTATAAGACCTATTCTCAAAAAGACTCTGTATGAACTCTAAAAACGTAAACGCCCCAACATCAGCTATTTTAATCCATTTGGAAGCAAATGATTTATTCACAACAATGGTAAGGAAAATCTTGGAAAATTTGATCCTAGAAGCGATGAATGTAGTTTTCTTGGTTACTGATTAAATAGTAGATCTTTTAGAGTTTTCAATAAATGTACTGTATGTGTAGAAAAAACAATTCACATTGTATTTGATCAAAATAATACCTTGGTCGAGAAAGGATCCAATGCAGGTGATGAAGATTTAGTTCAAGAGGCTCAGAGAAAATCTCAGGAGTCAACAACTCCCTCTGTAGCTGTAGAGTCGACTGAACAAGCAAGCGGTAACACTTGGGAGCCACCTTCAAAGTCAACTACACAATCCATTAGACTAAATGAGTGGAGAAATGTAGCTGAATATCCTTAGAAATTCATTATTGGATATCCAAATGGAGGAATGAAGACCAGAGTAGCTCTAACAAAGAAGGCAAATATTCCACTAATCTCCAAGTAGAAATAAAGAAGGTAGATGAAGCTCAAAGATTCAAGATGGGTAACTACTATGGAAGAAGAACTAGAGCAATTCAATAAGAATCAAGTATGGGAATTGATACCTCGTCCTGCAAATGCTAAATGGGTATTCAGAAATAACCTAAATGAAGAAGGACAAGTTGTTAGAAGCAAAGCCAGACTAGTCGATCAAGGGTACTCACAACAAGAAGGAGTCGACTACGATGAGACATTCGCCCCGATTGCTGGATTAGAGTCAATACGAATTCTGTTAGCTTACACATCATTCAAAGGATTCAGACTATTTCAAATGGACATCACGAGCGTCTTCCTCAACGGATTTATCGAAGAAGAAGTCTACGTGAACCAACCCCCAGGCTTTTAGAACTCGAAATATCCATATCATGTATACAAGCTTACTAAGGTCTTATATGAACTAAAGCAAGCTCCACGTGCTTGGCATGATAGGCTAAGTACATTTCATATAGAACATGGATTCACCAGAGGAATTTTGAAATCTCATGCAAAGAGAATTTGAGATGAGCATAATGGGGGAACTCACTTTCTTTCTTGGTCTTCAAATTCAACAATCTGAAGAAGGAACCTTTATCTGCCAATCTAAATATATCAAGGAGCTGATTCAAAAATTTGATATGAGCAATGCAAAATCCATTGGAACTCATATGAGTCCTGCTACAACCTTAGGTAAGGACGAACAGGGTAATCCAGTTGATGAAACCAAATACAGAGGAATGATTGGATCACTTCTATATCTGACCCCAAGTCGACCAGACATTATGTTCAGTGTATGCAAATGTGCCAAGTTCCAGTCGGCTCCTAAGGAGTCGCATCTAACTGCTGGTAGAAAGAATTATTTGATACCTTATCGGAACAATACCTTATGGTTTATGGTATCCTCGATCTAATTTTTTTACACTAGAAGGCTTCTCAGATGCAGATTTAGCAGGTGATAAAGAAGACAGAAAAAGCACGAGTGGCACATGTCAACTACTAGAAAAATCTCTAATTTCATGGAACAGAAAGAAATTATAAGTCGCATTATCGACTACTGAATCTGAATATATTGTTGTTGGACAGTGTTGTGCACAATTGCTTTTGATGTCACATCAACTAGGTGACCATGATCTTTATTACAAACCTATACAAATTTTTTGTGATAATTCTAGTTCCATCTGTCTTTCGAAAAATCCTATGCATCACTCTAGAGCTAAGCATATAGATATTAGACATCATTTTATTAGAGATCATGTTCTTAAGGGTGATATAGAGTCAGCCTTTTTTGGCACTACATATCAACTAGACGATATTTCTACTAAACCCTTATTGGAGGAAAGATTTTGTGCTCTAAGGGAACTACTTGGCATTATCTGTCTCTCAACAAACTCTTAGGGTCAATGTGTAACTCTTTTAAATTCTTGTCATTATTGTCTTTATTAATTACGCCGTCATTCTTTCCCTCTCTTTCTTTTCTAATTTCACATTAGTTGTAGCAAAGTTGGAAAACCAATCAACGCGTAGGTCTTACTTACAACTTTTCCTTTTCCACTCAACCGTCAAATCCCCTCTTCCTACTAAGTCATTATCAACCCTTTCCCTTTCATCCTTTCCACCAAAACCCTTCTCCTCCTATTCAGAAACCCTCATCTCTTCCATGGCCAAAACTCCAAATATTCCTTCTGCTTCCACAAGAAAGAGTACACGTTCCAAATCAAAACCCGCTTCTACTCCACCGGAGCAAGTTGACCTACGGTCCGACAAGTCTGAAGAATGTGCCTCCTCTAAAGGTGCATATTCTGAGAACTCTCTGCTTCTTGGTGAAAACACCTCTGGTAAATGACCTATCGATGAATCCCCTATCTCCTCTTCCAAGAAACCAAAGTTTGATTTCTCTACCTCTCTCGAATCTGACCTCAATTTCTGGGACTACCCAAATAAGGATTTCTTTATTTCCCTCAAAGAAAAAACTATTGCTCATGGTCGTGTGGTAAATCTAGATGGTATGAACGGACTCCCTCAACTGCAAGGTAAAAGAACTTTTTGTTTATCAGGAGTGGGACAAATTTCTCTCTATCTCTCAGCCTAATGTGTATGAACCTCTTGTCCGTATGTTCTATGCAAATCTTTGTTCTAGCAAGTCTGATAGGCTCGAAAATCTTGTCCTTAGCCAATGCATTGTTCTTGACTGTAACCTCTTTGATTACATCTTTGTCTGTCGTTGTTTCGGTTTTCCAACATTTTTTAAAAAGGTGTGGCCGGGCGATTTCGAAATCTCCTTTGATCAAGCCAAGCAAATCATTGCAGAAGATCCCTCTGATAACCTTCCCCATCAACTTGGACCCAGTGATGTTAGCTTTGAAACTAGAGTTATTGCTCACATTGTTGCAACCACTCTCCTTCCCAGAACTGGCTCCTTTTCCACTCTCTCTCAAAGGGACAAATTCTTCGTCTATCGTATTATCTCTAAGCTCAAAATCAAGCTGTCCTCATGGATAATCAACTTCATGCTTGAGAGTGTTGAAGACCTCACTAGCCTTCCTTATGTTATGGGTATCACCCACATTCTGAACCCACAAAATTTTTCTTTCAGACTACCCTTTCGTTCCTGTGTCTAAATGCTAAAACTCTAGGGCCTTTTCTCGCATGGGGTATGTATCTATAAAAGGGGTCTGGGTCAAGAAGGGAGAAAGTGAAGCTAAACCCATTCCTGAGGAAATCAAGACGTCTTTGGTTACTCCGCCTCTGTCCATTCCCTCAGATCTCTGCGACAAGTTGCGCTATGCTGAATCTCAACTCTCCGACATCAAGTAGACTCTGGATTCCATTCATGCTATCTCAAAGGAAGCCGGGTATGATGTTTCAAAAATCAGCGTGGTTGTGCAAAGAGTAAGGGAAAATGCGGTCAAGGCGTTCAAAGAGGTGCATGACAGGCTTGATGGTATGCAGGTTGCTGCCAACACCAGTTTTGACCAGTTAAAAGACGCTATCTGCAACACTCTTACTTACTTTCTACGTCGTGAATGATTGTGGCCCTCAGACAATTTTATGATATTTTTAACCTTTTGGTTGTGATTAGGCTTTGCCCGTGGATGATTTTATTTCTTTTCTATGGATCATACTTTTGTTGCTCCCTCTTTTGCTGATGTAAAAAAGGGGGAGAAATATATATATGGATAACTTTTCTATGCAGGATGTAACTTGATGTGCCTAATGTGCATATGTTGTGGCATAGTTATTATTATATCAGCACAGGACAAGTTGACTACTTGTCATATATTGTGCTTCGTCTGTATGTATGTATTGTGCTTGTATTGTGCTTCGTATGTCTGTTAGATAATTCTGCAGGTCCAAGTCGACTGCATCTAATGAGGGGGAGAAACACATTGACTGCACATAAGCAGGGGGAGATCAAGTCCAGTTGACTACACATTAAGGGGGAGCAATCCAACAGGGAAGTCAACTGTTGTTTACTCTAGTATATTAATTTTTCCATCATCAAAAAGGGGGTGATTGTTGGATTAGATTTAATGATGAAATTAATATATATGTGCAGGTACTCAAGGAAGGAAGCAGAACTACTTAAACTAATGAAGCAAAGCTAAAAGGTAAGTTGCCACTAAATCCAATCATGGAATAAATACCTCCAGTCAAGAATTGGGGCCTCACAATCACTAGCCAATATGCTTTTCTCTCATGCCTTTCTTCGTTCATGGTTCGATTAAAGCATCGAACAAGGAAGGAAATTCTCGTTCAAGAAAACTGTTGACATACAAGGAAAATATCCACTTCCCATCACCAAATCAAGATCTCTCCAATGATTTTGGGAAATCATTTCTAGCCGGATGCGTCAAAATCATATACGCAAATCACTAAAGATTATCCATAATGGCAAACTCAAATGAAGGGAAAGAACGGAAGGAGCGTCATCTCAGTCAATTATATCTCCAGCAAAAAGGAAAGAGATCCTCATCAAGGCAATGACCAGTGCCATATTCTTGGAAAGAATCAACACTTTCCAAGGATCAAATCCCTTGTGTTAACAAGCCTCCACCATAGCCATACTGTATAAATTCCATAGGGCTTTGTATCAACCACAAACTTTGATAACACCATTATAGCCTTCTTCGTTTTACTGCAAACAAACATAGTAGTCTAGTTAGATTCACGGTGTAATAGTCATAAATACAAAGAGAGTTCTCAACTTGTGAGGCATTGTATCAACGAGTAAAAATAGATTGTACGATAATCATCACTATTGTACTTGAAAAGAAACTATTGCTCTGAAGAGAAATTCCTTGCAACCCAAGGGGACTGGATTAGGATTCACATTGAATCTGAACCAGTATAAAATTGAGGGTGTCATTATTTTCCTGCATTTACTTTCAGCCTATCTTTATTTAGATATTCTCGTCTGGTTCAGTATTACATTATGTCAACAAATATAGTTTCAAGTTGACTTATTTGCGAATAAGTTTAAATAATTAACATTCACCCCCCCCCCCCCTCTTGTACTTTCATAAACATGTGTCTCATCCTCATTAAATAATTTAGACATGTGTCGAGTAGTTGAAGCAACTTGTATGGAAAGTAAGTTGGTGAAGCAGGCACGTTGGGTAACTAACACTTGCTTTTATTTGTCCAAAATATCCTTTCACGCATTTAAGTGCATTTGTCCTCAACCTAATCGTATGTCTGTTGAACTAAAATATGTGATGTAATATCATTATATCTCTTTATATACTTTCAAAGAGAATCTCATTTACAAGCATAAATCAATTTACTTATAGTGTACTTTCCCGTTTAAAGGTATGGAGTGTAACAAGAATCGCCTATCGATGTAGAAATATGAACCGTTGAAACTAAGAACTTACGGGTCATGTCCAAATAGCGAGCATAATATGATGATACATACTAATAAGTGGACCAAGGGTCACATAATAGAGAAACATCCATATGGTATAGTGAGACAATACCTATAATCACTCCATCTGAAGCAACGACCTTTGTCCTAGCAGGGAAAGCATAGCATTGAGCCTGTTGGCCACCTGATCTGTCTCCCCATCTATATTGATCTCTAGCTACCTGAGCCCGACCTCTAGTTGGTTGTATTAGTGGTGAAGTAACTGGTGCAAAAGACATATCCCGACCCCTCTGCTGAATTGGACCTCCAAAGAGACGGGGACAATGCCTCTTCACATGCCCAAACTGTAGCAACTCTAATCATCAATTGTGCTGGAGACTGAATCGGACCCCGACAACCAAAATAGGTACTAGAACAACCTGGTACATATTAACCCTAAGCTGATAGAGCACGAGATGAGCTCTAAGCTTAGAGTAATCTTAGAGATGAATAATCGGGACGAGCACAGTATGAATTATGGCTAGCTGATGCTCCGCAATAAATCGGACGAGCCGTCTGAGCGGGCCTATAAGGACAACCCCTGTTGTGGTGGGACTACCCTCCAAAAGAAACACCGATGAAACCACCCGAACCACGAGGCATCTTTTTCCTCACTCTCTTAACAATGGACCTTCCCAGGCAACCTACCAATATCGACCACCTCATTAAACCTAGCACCCGATGCATAACAAAGCACAGTACATAATTGAGGCCATCAATGAACCTCTTAATCCTCTCCCTTGCATTAGGAACCAACCAGATCGTGTGACGAGCCACTCAAAAAATCTCATCTTGTACTGGGCGGTAGACATATCCTCCTTGCGTAGCTTCTTAAACTCTCTTCGTAACTCCTCCTTATGGTTCGGGGGTACAAACTTCTACAGTATGAGAACGAAAAACTCATGCTATATAAGTGTTGCAGCATCAGTTGTCCTTCTCTGCTCATAGGCGTCCCACCATCTGAAGGTTGCCTCTGATAGCTGAAAAGTAGTAAATGAGACCCAACTAGTCTCTAGAATACCCATCGTGCGAAGAATCGTCTGTCACCTATCCAAGAAGTCCTAAGCATCTTTTTTACTCAACCTCACTGAATGGCGGAGGCTTGAGCTCAAAGGTGGACCTACCTAGGCGTGAGCTACTACAACCGACAGGGATGGTAGTACCCTCGGTGTCTGAAGTCCCTGCACAACCTCCTCTAGAGTATCGACGGCGAGAGACTGAGCAACTCCCCTGGCCTGAAAAGTGGCTGGTGCAGCCTAAACTCAAACCCCCTAGGCAAGGCTAGTGCATACAGTCAATATCCAGGCCAAAGACTCTTGAAAGCCTAGAAGCACAAAGGGCACAGCTGGTGCCTAAGCTGGTCGCATCGGCTCAACCACATATGGATCTGCTCATGAGCTTGAGCAACTGGTGGGTCTACAAGTACTGCTCTAGCTGCTATACGAGTTGCACCTCGGCCTTTGTCTCGACAATGAACTCTCATGGACGTAGATGGTGTTACTTGTGGATATATGCTCGATCCGTAGCATGTTTGCTCATCATTTGTGAGAGAATAGAATAGCAGAAGTTTAGTTTCTGGAATCAACAAATTCATACAACAAGAATACATGAAGTGCAGAGTGTGGTATGACTAGAACTAACCCAATGTACTCAATAAGTGACAAGACTAACCTTGGGCTGAAAGCGGTGATGCGCTCAGATAATTACAATCCACATCCAGATTTAAAACCGTACAGATGACAATAATATCTAAGAGAATTCTTATAAGCAGTTGTACACAATACAGAAACGTAGATATGCTTTCATGTTTAACAATTTTAGGCTGAACACGGGTAAAATAGGCCAGGTATAACTGATATCAGGAATGTTATTTCTCTATAAGTACATGCCAAATATGCATGTAAAAGGTAATGCATCAGAAGGATAACCTCACATAGTCGCACTCTCTGACTTCTCAATTTGACTATCTCAATGCACACTCAATCACTCAGCACTGTACGGTACCTGCACTTATTGCTGGTATGTCAGAATCCGAAGGCGCGAATACGGCTCAAGCACTAATATTAATATAATATGGCCTGTTGCGGCATGCTGCCCGATCCCATATTAATAAAGCCAATAAGGATACAACATGCAACGCGGTCTATATAATAATAATATATATAAACCCAAGAAGCCTATTGCGGTGTGCAGTCCTATCCGCAACCTCTCCCACAACACGGCTCTCAAGCCCCAACTCAGCCATCAATCTCTCAAGTCTCTATGGCTCACAAATCCCATTCCAGACACAACATAAATAGTAACAGAGAACGAGATATGATATGTAAATGATGGATGTGACGGAGTTCAAAAGTGCCCTTTATGAAAATAATTCAAGAGAATAAATGAGCCCAACGGGTCACAACATGATAAGAATATAGCCAAAACATGATATTTAACATGGACTGCAGCTCAATTACTCTAACACATAGGAATGAGATTACTAGAAACAATGTTGGATGACAACACAGTACCACAAAATCGATAGCGTCACGATTACCATGATGCACGCATTAACTCAAGTCACCTAGCATGTGCTTCACCTCAACATCAACCATATAACATGTACTTCGGGGATTCATACCCTCAGAGTCATGTTTAGAAGTATTACTTACCTCAAACCACAGAAACCTCTACACTAACAAGACCTTGCCTTCCATATTAGCCTCGGAACGACTCGAATCTAGCAAAAAATAACTCGATACAATCAACACAAGTTGTAGGAATCAATTCAATATGATAAAGTTAAGTTCTTTTATAAAATTCAAAAGTCAAGCCAAAAAGTCAACAGCGGCACCACACCTTGGAATCTAACAAAATTAACAAAATTCTAACACCCATTCAACCACGAGTCCAACCTTACCAATATTACTCAATTTCGATCAGAACTAGACCTTCGAATCCCCAAATTAAATCCAATGAAACTCCTAAAATTTTCCGCAATTTTTCCAACACAAAACACTAATTAAATGATAAAAACAATGATAGATTCTTGCATAGTAACTAACTCCGAGTTAGAATCCCTTACCCTAATCAAGTCAAAAGATCGCCTCAATTCGATCTCCCAAAGTCCAAATATGAAATAATTCTCTAACCCTCTTTTTTGAAATCTTATATTCTGCAAATATGTTCCCCTTTATGATCGCGGAGATCAAAAATCACAGCCCTCCAAATTACTTTTATGATCACGAAGAACAAAAATCACAGCCCTCTAAATTACCTTCCACGAATGTAGACATCTCATCACAAACGCGATGTACAGAATCCTTAACTTATGTGGTAGCGGACTCCTCCATGCGATCACGAAGAACACTTACCGTGGACTTCCTAGCCCCCTCTTTTTCATAGACGCAACGCAGCTCATGCGTTCACGGTTCGCTGACACCCCAAGCTTTGTGATCGTGTACCTATTCTTGCGAACACGAAGTGCAAATTCCCCAAGTTCCAACACCACCCTTCGCGATCGTGTCTCCTTCTCCAAGATTGCAAAAGAGGAAACCAGTAACAGAAAATCAGCAATTCCTCAAAGTACAAAAATGCGCCAAACATGATCTGAATCACACCCGAGTCCCCCCGGACCTCAACTAAACATACCAACAAGTCCTAAAACATCATACGAAATCGCTCGAAGTCTTAAATCACATCTAATAACAGTAAAACCATAAATTACACTTTGATTCAACCCTAACGAACTTCTAAATTCCAAAACATATGCGGAAACATACCATATCAAATCTGATTGATCCCAAATTTATCACACATGCCATAAATGAAACAATGAACCTATTCACATCTAAAACAAAAATCCGAGCCCGTTAACAATAAAGTCAACTATTGGTCAAACTTCTTAACTCTCTAAACTTATATTTTTTTCAACTTTCTCCAATTAAGGCCAAAATCACCTATGAACCTCCATATCAATATCCGGACACACTCCTATGTTCATAATCACCCTACTGAGTGACCATACTCATCAAAAATCCATTCCGGAGTCATTTATACATAAGTCTATATCCAATAAACTCTTTCAACTTAGGTTTCTAACCTTGGGACCAGTGTCCCAACTCATTCCGAATCATCCCCGAAACAAACCAATGATCTCGGTGAGACACATTATAAAAATGAGCACACTATGAACTATTATTGGGGAACAAGGATATACTAATCAAAGAAAATGACAAGGTCGTTATAGTGTCCATGTTAGTGGTGGAGATTTTATTGATTTCCTTTGTAACTAGAGGCTCATATGATAGATGAGATTTATTCACGCTTCAAGAAGTAACCCGTGAAATATCGTTTATACTAGTTGTCTAGATTACATGTGATTTTGATATTGGGATTAATTTCTCGGCATATCTAATCCGTCAATTAGTATCAGAGTCCACTAACATCTAGTTAGATAACAAGGTCTTTCATGAAACAACAATATCATTGTACAGGGCTAAAATCGGAGAGTCCAATTTTAGGATCATCATGGAATTCTATAGCTCTTTTTCAGAAAACTCGAGGCACAGCTCAAGGTTTGATAAAACAGAAGGCTTGAGGCATAGCTCGACATCAGGGCAGTACAAATCGATGGCTATGATAAACGAGTAGGAGATTCCCAAGGCTAGTGGTTAGAACTGACCAAGTCTATAAGAATAGTACAAGTCCATACTATGGCATTAAATGGTTGTACCAGCCGCATATCTTTGTAATAAATGCATATTTACTATATTGGGATACCCCCTCTTATATAAAGGGGACCCTTGTCATTTTGTAAGGAGATGATATTCAATACAAGAACAAGAACATTCTCCACTCTCTAACTTAAACTCTCTCCATTGTCATTCCTTTTATTAATTACATACATTTATTGAATTTCATTGAGTTTTATTCATTTATTATTCATCATTGATCATAAATATCCCTCCTCAATACTCTTAATACTGTTTGTCCTTCATCGGCCGTCCGCAACCTAAGGTTTTAGCTCGACCTTGGGGCCCAGCATAAGCTAGCCCAAAATCCCAATTCTCCGCCATTCGGTTTGCTTATCATACTATCTATATGCTCTTAACTCATTTTGCTAACTAACACTTAATATCTACTGCCAAACAACTAGCATTAAAATAAATCATATATTTTTAGAACCACAAAATCAATTCAAATTTTAATTTTCATTTTCAAGGAAAACAATTTGGCGCCCACTGTGGGGCTAAAAATAATAGTGATTGCTTCCGTACTGGTTTAATAAATAATGCAAGTTATTCTTTACACTTATTCATGCCCAAGAATCTTTCTTTTTTGGTCAAAAATGTCTAACTCAGTGAATGCACACGAAAACAACGGTTTTAAAGACCATGGAGAGTATGATGTAGTTGTTCCAGGCATCGGTGTACCACTGCGAAACCCTGAGGATGCACCAGAGCCAATCCCCGTGGATGTAGTCTCACGCAATGCCCAACATATCAATCTAAGCTCCCACGCTAACAAGACTATACGCAAAGAAAACCAGCAAGATGCTAAGAAAATCCCAGCTGGGAGGAATAAGAGGTTAGCCTTCACGTCATTGTTGAGATGCTTCAAGAACAACAGCTGGCAATTGCTCAACTGCAAAATCACCAAAAAACTTCAAGCACATCATCACCGGAAATGGCTCATCGAGCCAAATAGGTACCGAAAAAATCGAGAAACAACGGGTCAGTTGCCGACCCTGCTATTATGAGGATGCTCGATGACCTCACAAAGAGGATTGAATCAAGCGAAAAGAAGATAGATGATAATGATAAAAAAGTGGAGACCAATTCAAGGGTCGATCAGATCCCGGTTGCAGCCCCATTCCTGAAAGGTATTGATTCAAAGAAATTCGTACTGAAGTCATTCCCGTCAAGTGCGACTTTGAAGCCCATCTTGAAGAAATTTAGAATGACCGATCTCCCAAAGTAAAACAGAACCTCGGATCCTAATGAGCACATTACTGATTACACCCGTGCCTAAAGGGAAATGACCTGAAGGATGACAAAATTGAATCCTTCCTGTTGAAGAAATTCTGGGAAACACTTTCAAAAGGGGCCATGATGTGGTATCACAACGTATACCCAAATTCGATAGACTCGTTTGCCATGCTGGCAGATTCTTTTTTAAAGGCAAATGTCGGTGCCATCAAGGTCGCTAAAAGGAAGTCCAACGTCCTTAAAATAAAACAAAGAGAAAACGAGATGCTACAGGAGTTTCTACCTCGCTTTCAAATGGAGAAAATGGAGTTACCACCAGTCTCCGATGACTAGGCGGTGCAAGCCTTCACCTAAGGTTTGAATGAATGAAGCTCGGTAGCTTCGAAGCAACTAAAGTAGAACTTGGTTGAATATCTCGCCGTGAGTTGGATGGATGTCCATAACTGGTATCAATCAATGGTTAGGGTCGAGGACGAACAACTAGGAGCCCCTCGGGCTCAGTATATACTAGCAGGCTCCTGGAAAAGGAATCGAAGCCAAACAAGGAAAGGTACCAACCATACACTGAAGATCGAAGAAACTGCCGAAGGCATAATATACCCTGAAACGACCAAAGGATAGATCAAGGTTAGAATCCTCAGGGAATTGAGAACAGAGCCGGATTAGACAAATACACAGGGCTGACGAGACACCCTACTTATTTGAGTATAACTTCAATGTCGATGTTTCAGACATCATATCAGTCATAGGAAATATTAAAGACACCAGGTGGCCAAAACCCATACTTCCAGACCCGTCGCAAAGAAATCCTAACCTGATGTGCGAATAACACTGCACATACGGTCACAAGACCGAAGATTGTCGACGGCTCCAAGAAAAACTTGCCCAACTACTTAACAAAGGGCACCTTCGAGAATTCTTCAGCAACGAAGCCAAAAATCAATTTCAGGAAAGATAAACAAACTGAAAAAATGAAACAAAAGAGCCACAACATGTCAACAACGAAGACCTTTGAAATAGTATATATATATATATATATATATATATATATATATATATATATATATATATATATATATATATATATATATATATATATGCATGTATATGCATGCACAAGGTTTTTATAATTTTTCCATTATTTTAAGGATTTAAATTGATTTATTTCCTCCCCTTTTAATTCAAAAAATCACAATACTTATTCCCCAAATTATTGTTATGATGATTTATTCCTTTAATTTCTATAATTATATCAAAATATGGTTAATATATTTTTTTATGTATTTTTGTAATTGTATTTGGTATTTTTAAGGTAAATTGCATATCTTTGCAATGCTAGCCCATGTAATACATAATTACTTTTTACATGCATAAAATTGGTCACTATATTTTAAAATGATAAATATATATTTTAAATCAATTTTGTGCATAAAATTATTTTCCAAAAATTATTTAGGAAAAATTGGCTATTAAACTTATAACCAGATTCGGCTATCAATTGTATCCTATATCGGACCAAATCCCACGGCAACGTTATACCCAATTACCCGACCTAGACCTTATATGCACTTACCCAACCCAGAACCCATTTGCCTGATTAAATCCTGGCCGTTGATCTCCCGGATCAAGGGTCCATATCAACTCTTTCCTTTTTTAATTCCTAATACCCCCTAACCCTAAGTCATTGTCTACACACCTACGCCTTCTGATTCTCTCATCTCCTCTTTTATCTAAACCTAAACCTAGTCTCTTTCAACCCCTTCCCTTCTCCGGTCTTCTCCGACGATAACCCTTCAACCCCAAGCCTCCAATGGCCCACTACTTTGCCATGCCCATCTTCTCTGAGACCTTCAAGGGCCCTAGGTCACACCGACTTACATATAGGGTTTTCCATCTAGTCTATTCTTGGATATTTCAGCATGATTCCAAGTGAAATCTTGCTATACTTGTTACGGTCCTTGATGTTTTGACATGTTCTTTCATTTATACTTGGGTTTCTTCTGAACCCTCTTTTTTCTTACATATCTTAGATCTATATGACTTTTGAACGATTTGAGTCTTTTCCTTTGCTGTTTTACACTGTTCTTCAATTTATTTTACGAAAATCATCGATTTCAAGTCATTTTCTTCTTCTTCTAATGCTAGGATTTTTGGAATTTCTTCTACACTTTGTTTAAACCGATTCTTTATGTTTGAAAATTATATCCTTGCATATCTTGAATGATTCTATGTTCTTACTACTTTTTCAACTAGCCTATGTTAAAAGCTCTAATCTTTTAGATCTTTTTTTTGTTTTGGTTCTGTGTTTTAGCATGACTACTCTATTCTTGTTAAGTTTTTGTGGTTAATGTGCTTCGAATTGGTTTTACTGAGTTCTTAGCCTACTTATATCACCTCTATGTGATTGTATCCATCTTGATTGTTCAAGACTAAACTCTTTCTGTCTGTATTGCTGACCTTTCCAGTTTACTACGTATGTTTGTTCCTACTCTACTGATATGTTGAGTATAGAATCATAACTTCCTCTTGATTGACTGTGATTTCCTTATTTTATTGTTTGATTGAAATATTTTCTTTTAAACCCTAAATTTCTACATCGTTTGTTCAAATTGATTGAACCCCTTACCTTATTTGTTGTGGTACTTTATTCTTACTAAACCATTTCCTTAATTGGAGTTTTCTAAACTTAGTCCTAATTGGCTACCCTATGCTTGCTGAACTTTGATTCTTTCCTTATTAGTCATATAGTGATTTTCTTGCCTTATATGCCACTAGTTCTGACCGCTTGAATTGATTCCCTTAACTTAAGGGAGTACTTGCCTTGATTTTCTGACTGACTGATTTTGACTTCCTTAATTACTATGCTAATATGATTCATACCTTATTTACTACCTGCTTTCAAAGTATAAATATTCTAGTCATTCGTTAGCACAACACACGAACTCTTGGTTCAAAAACTATCTCTCACACTCAAACTTTCTGCTATCTTTTGTGCTACTTGCTACAACTTTAAATTAGCCGGCTGTAAGCCAAGGCTAACCATTGTTTCTCTTGTTCTTTGACTATACTTGCTGTCCTCTTTACTGGTATGTTCTAGTTTCAATTAACAGTTCCAACAATAATATGATTCTCTTATTGCTTCAGTTACTTTATTCATAGTTCGGTTCTAGTTGTGGTTTTGTTGTAAAAGTTGTAGTTGGTAGTTACATTATTATCATGTTATTATGTCTTCCTCTTACTCTAGATTAGTATATTCCCCCGTTTATGTGTATCTCTGAGCATTTATTACCAGATATCTCTTACTTGTTATGCTCCATGGGTCCCCAAATCCCTATCACCACTCTATATGATTTTTTCTTCATGTCTAGTTTTGTAACTATGCTAGGGTCAGTTGTTTCTGAGCATGTCTAAACCAGTCCTAGACCTTTGTTGGGTTATGTGTTTGCAGTTACATGTTCTATGTATCCTAAACCCCTTGACCCTGTGTGTGGCTACTGAATTTATGTGAACTAGCTATGTATAAACCTTTCCTAATGTGTTTTTACTTCTATTCATCTCTTCAAACTGTCTCACTTGTTTTACTACACTACGTTCAAATAGACTTTTGTTTTAATACAATTTTTACTAAAACCTTTCAACTTGTGTCAATCACTTTTCACTCTACTCTTAGTCGGTAAGTTCCGCCCCTCCATTATGTGTACTGCCTTGGGATCCTTTTGAGAACCCTACAAACTCTGGAATACAAAGTCTAGCCCTTCCACACTACACGTGTTCAATTCTTGGTTACCAAATCAAGTAGAAATCATGCTCATAGGACTTTAGTTTTTAATCTGATGGCTTTGCCAAATAGAAATTATGCTCATAGGACTTTAATTTTTAATCTGATCGCTTTGCCAATTAGAAACCATACCCATAAGACTTTACTTTTAAATTTGTTTGCTCTACTAAATAGAAAACCATGTTTACAAGGCTTTACATCTTGTGATGTTTAGAAACCATGCCTATAGGATTCAGATAATTTCGTAATAAGAATAATATTTTCATTGTCTTAAAATCATATTAACTAATAGATAACATGCCAATAGGATGTGATTTAACCCAGATTTAGTTATAACAAGTGTTGTGTATGCAAATCATTAAAATCAACATTACACATAGATATCGTGACCATAGGGAACCATATTAATAATTGTGCCTATCAATCAAATAAATCAACTTAGTCCATGTTTAGTCATTTCTGGATCTGTTTAATATTTCCTGAAACAGGTTTCTTAAAATTGTCTAAACCTATCATTAGATATCATGCCTATAGGTATTAAAGAAGTCTATTTAAAAACTTTCTTTGTTTTTATACAAGTGTGATAATGAATGCTCCACATATAAGCAAGCCCTTAGGGTGTTTTTTTCAAACCTGCAACTCTGAAGCTGCTTCTATTTCTTGATATTTTCTGATCCTAACAGGTCTTTAAAATCGATAGCAATACGTGGGGTTATCATTTTTGAGTCTAAAATAAGTTGTTTGTTTCTGCATATTCACCTAGATATCCTGCCTTAGAACACTGTCTAATGAAAACCCTTAAATTGTGCTTGAGTTGTGTTGTTTATGTACTTGCTTGAGGACGAAACATTGAGCCTCTAATTGCTCAATTTATGTGTTGAAAGTCCTAAATGTTTTGATTGTCGCCATAGAGTTTTCACATTTTAACACTTTAGGGGTCCGTTTAGAACCACCTATAGGTAGAGGTCCTGACTCCCTCCCAGACCATTAAGAAGGGATGGGTAGCAGCACACAATAGAAATTGTTGACCAAACACTCACATTGCATGACCACTAAGGGGATGGGAAGGGTATATATGAATGTCATGTGTAGCCCATAATTTATGATTGTCTGGAGGACATTGTGTGGGGTGGTCCTATAGGATAACCAACCTAGGACCTCTCCTTTACCAAAATTCCCTTTTTATTTAAACCTTTATTTTAAACTTGTCCAAATCTTTGCTACTTGGATTATCTGAACGTGCTTTGCTTGCAACCTACTTGATTCAATTGTTTACTTGTACTTGACTAATTTGTGAATATAAGTTCGGCAAGAACCCACAATTGTGAACAAAAATGGGTGCCTAACACTTTCCCCTTGAGGTTACTTCAAGCCCTTACCCTAATCTCTGGTAATGCAAACCAACTCAAGAGTTAATCGCTCTAGGTGCCCTAACGCGCCAAAATTTGTTAGGTGGTGACACTTCAAATACTCAATTTCTAAAAGGAAATGAGACATTACACCCCGTGAATGTCATAACCCAAACTTCCCGGTGAAAAAAGGGAAAAAGTGGTGCACAACAAGGAGACTCTGTTGGGGATATCTTTTAGGCTCTTAGCATAGTGAACTTGTCTTTCACAAAGTAGTCTAAGTCTACTCTATCCCGTACCCTTCTCCTTTGTTTGAATGTAACTATCTATATTTTCAAGCATTTAAGATTAACTTCCCTTAAACTAACTTGTCTCTTCGTTTCCTTTTTCCTGTAACTGTCTTTCAATTATTTAAATACTGTATTTATTTCTCATACATGAAAATACTTGACTAAATGCTATTTATTGCTACATAAATCATGCTTTGCATCATATTCCAGTTGTGTGTATCAGATACAATAGCAACGCTTTAATGAATGGATGCGCTCTTCATATTTATTACCCTTAAATTCGAAAAGGCTTATTTGGTAAAACCAGTCGATCAGTGATGTAGTCGACGGTACTGTGCCTTCTTCCTGAGGTTGTCACCTAGAGGGTACCACTGTAAAACCCCATAGAAACCTTACTCTGTTTAAAATTGTGCATGCATCTTTGTCAAACTTAGCGAGATCAGTTTTAATATAATCCTTATCCAAAGTCCATCTGGTTTTCCATAATCCCAACGGACGCAAACACATTTTGTGCATTAATTTGGAGAACCAAATGCTGATATATTGATCATAAATATATAAATACTCGAGTCTAGTGGGGGTAAGGTCTAACCCTTTTGTTTTCTAGAAAATGAGGCACGAGGTCCCAAGATTTATTATGGTTAGCAACATCCCACCATTGCTGCTAGATTGGTGGAATAACCTTTCCTAAAATGACAAGGAGCATGTGAAAAGTACCTGGGTAACTTGCCTTTCTTTCTAGATATTGAACCAACAACAAATTGATCGGGGCTGCCACTTTGTTCTGGTTTAGTGAAAGAGATGTGTTTTATTTCGTTGACATAGAGATGACATCGCTTCTAGAGGAAATAGGAGGACTTGTGGGGTTGACTTTGGATAGTCCCGGACTTTTTATACCAGAAAACCGTACGGGAAGAAGATTTTTAAAGATGATGGGGATAAAAAGGAACATCGATCTAGTGTTCTTGAAGGATTCCTACATACCTTTTGGATATCTGTATGAGGGGTATGGCCATAGGAAGTCTTTCCGCACTTACCATGATGAGATAGCCCCCACTTCCCTGGGTCCTATCAACCGCAGAGTGTTCATGTTCATTGTGCTATTTCTAGGACTGATATTGTTCCCAAATAAAAAAGGGAAGAATCCACACTAGGTTGGCCATGGTCGCTAAGACTCTGTCAGAAGGGATTAATGGACAGACATAGACCATAGTCCTTATGATCATAGTCGACATTTAGAGGGCTCTAGAGCACTGTGAAAGAGGGGTGAAGCATTTCGAGGGTTGTAACTTATTTCTGAGTTACGGTTGGTGGAGCAACTCTAAAAGGGTCACTATCATCAAGAATTTGCACGAAGGGCGTGGAACGACCACATTGCCTTTCATCAGCCTAAGCAGACGACCTACAATCCAGACAGATTTGCTCAGTTGGAAAGTGCAAGCGAATGGGTAGAGTTCTTCAACAATCTGACCGAGGGACAGACACAGTGGATGGTTGAATGGTTCCCAACAAACGAGTTTATTATCAGGTCTAGGGATGATCCACATTTAGCGTTGATCGGGTTGCAAGGGATTTATCCATATGTCCTTATACGAGTTATGAAGCACGCAAGCAGAAAATAGGTTGTAACAACGTTTTCAAAATGAGTCATTTCATGGCGGATTTCCAAGATAATGACGTCCCTTACAAGTGCCAAGCTAAGCACATGTGGAACTGCAAAATCATTGTGGAGAAAAGAACTATTGAGCTAGACAGATATCATTAGGGTGCAAGCCTCTTTAGCTGGCATGGTTGGAGTACAATCTGAAAGAATGGTGACATCGGGGACTGGTCTAGGGAACTGAATCATTGACGAGGAAACTGAAGCCCAAGTCAAACACATTAGGCTGCGCAAGAGGGTCCATGACTCTGAGAATTAGCATATATATTAGAGGAACGTGAAGTCAGTCGAGGAATGGAAAAAGATGGAAATACTTCCAATAGCAAACTAGAATATCAGGAGCGAGAAGTAGTGGAGCTGGAGCGCAACGTCATAAAGAGGATTAAAAACTTCCTGAATGTAGAGGGAGGACATCTAGCCACAGCCTACTTGCTGCAGGGACCACGTGAGCTGGGAGATGTGTATGATGGAGTTCGGATTATCGAATCTGGGGAAGGTCCTTCTGGGACCAAATAGATTAGATTTACTTACTTTCCCTAAAATGTAATAAGGCTAAGTGCTACTCGCGACATGTTTATTATTATGTTAGTGTAATTTTGGATTTGCCTATTTTTATATTATGAAATGACGCAATTATTGGATTTGAAGTTCTCCAAATGTAGTTGTCTCTAGGCCTACCTCAGGCATAACGAGGCGCCCCAATTAGGATACGAGTTTTCACAATATGTTTTTAAATATTGTAAATATTTTAGAATCCTCACTAACTTGTTACTTTTTGTTTTTTATCTTTATTAGTATCCCCATCCCCTTAGGTTGGTTCGCTCATACTGGCCTCATCAACATATCATACAAGATCTAGAGATCTTCCATCTCCTCCTCCACTAAGCAACACAAAAGGCAGAGGAAAAATAAAAGATTGAAGGCTTAAGTGGAATCCCATAGGAAATTGTAGACAATGCAGAGACTTCCGACTATTGTAGTACTCCAGCCTCGAATGACCTGGTTTTGAGACTAGAACAAAAGATACTAAAATTACAAGATGAACTCGAGTAGGTACGCAATTTGGAAAACTTGTCACCCTCAATGTCCATTATGTCCACCAACAGAACGCAAAGATCCCAACACATCCTCAGAACAGACAAAATCAACAGGCCCATATACATGGAAACTATACCACATTCTACTTAACCAATCTCATGTGCACCAAAAACCCTTTGAGAAGGACCTATACATTAAGAACATGGACAAAGAACTCAAGAAGTTAACAAGCCGAGTTCAAGGTGTTGAAGGCTATTGAGGAGTAGAAGGTTTGAACTATGAAGATCTGTGCATAAAACCAGATGTGGAATTGCCAGAGAGGTACAAATCTCCCAAGTTCGAAATGTTTGATGGTACAGGTGATCCCAGGGTTCATCTAAGGACCTACTGTGACAAGCTTTTCGAGGTTGGAAAAGATGAAAAATATTCAGATGAAGCTCTTTATGAGGAGCCATATTGGGGATGCTTTGACTTGGCATATCAGCCAAAATATCAAGAAATGGTCCAATTGGGTAAGCATGGCATTAGATTTCATAGACCAGTTCAGGTTCAACACAGAGAATTCACCGGATGTCTTCTATATTCAAAATCTCACGAAGAAACCTACTCTGACTTTCCGCAAATATGCTACTCGTTGGAGGTCGGACGGCACCAAGGACAGGCCCGCTTTGGACGAAGAACAGATGAATAAATTCTTCGTCAAGGCACATGATCCACAATATCATGAGATGGTCATCGAAAATCACAGATTCTCTAATATCGTCAAGCTTGGGTAAATGATCAAGGAATGAATCAATAGCGGGATGGTGACGAATATTGAGGCACTGCAGGCCACAAATAAGGCACTACAACCAGGTAGCATAAGGAAGAAGAGATATGTTGGGGTAGTAATGGTAGCACAGGGCCCAAAAACTCCACTCACATATCAAACACCTAAACCTACCTATCAAACACATCTACCTACATATCAAACACTTCCACCCACATAACAAGCATAACCACCTACATATCAACCTTCATCTCCCAGATATTCCCAAGCAGCCACTGTCTATCATACCTATAATTCCCTACCATACCACTTCCAATCACCACCAACTCGCCAAAATTATCCAAGACCAAGACCAAGACCCAACATCGACCACAAGCAGCTCAGACAATACACTGCAATTGTTGAGCCCATCTACCAATCATATGAATGTTTAAAGGCCACATGTTACATCACTCATGTTCCCGCTGTTGTATAAGAAAATCCATCCCAATAGGTCAATCCGAACAAAACTTGTGCCTACCATTCTAGTATAAAAGGACACACCACTATTGAGTGTCGAACGTTGAAGGATATGATCCAGACACTCATTGACAACAAGGTCATACAAGCAAAGGAATCTGCACCTAATGTCTTCAAAAAATCCCCTCCCTAACCCCCTTTATATAGGAGGGGGATCCGATTATAGTACAACAAACATTAATTGCGAAAGCATTGATATATGATGGCTAGACGTGATGCTTTGACATAGGTTCAGGGTAGGCCTGCTCTGTCAAACTTAGTTGCATGCCTTGGGAACTCCCCTTTCTATTCCAGACTCTATATTTGTCTTCTTCGAGTCGAGTCTCGATGAGTCCTAAGGGAGGGAACTCGGTTGCCACTCCAGGTCCTGGGGGTCTCAAGGTATTCTTCCGGAATGGCTTCATAGCGATAAATTAAGCCCTCTAATTTCGCTGCGTACAGATAGTCTCACCATTTCCTAGAATGAAGCGATGGGAAATGATTATGACACATGACTCTACGAGCTTCTCGTGGTGATGTCATACCTATGATGCAACCTGTGGCACGAGCTTTTGCGACAACTGGGATGTCCCATAGACTTGTGTATTTGACATCATTTACTGCTACGTCAATTCTCGTTCTCCAAGATCAATGCACCACCATTGATTTTCTTCTTCAAAAAAGCAGTAATTGCCTCCGCTTCAAGGCCTTGATGACCATGTAGTTACCCCCTATAAATGGGAAGGCTCTATCATTGGTTTTCAATCCAAGTGCCTCTATCTACTCACTTGCCCATTTCTTCCTATCATCTTCCTCTATCCCTGAAAGTCATGTTTGGGGCTCGTGGCCTTAAGTTCATTTGGCAAAGCTCCCATAGGATGTGTTGTGTTTTCGTGTCAGAGCTTCCCTTTGTTGAGCACAATCATGTCATCCTATCGCTGGTGTGGTTGATGTTACGTCTGCTGTTGTTGCCTTTGTTTGCTCGAGATGGTGACATATAGGGGTCAAATTTCCTTGCTCGCGAAAAGCTCTTTGGATTATATACCGCTGCTCAAAAGGGGACTTGGATTAGACACCGCTCCTCACATTCATACCGGATCGACGTGGTGCTCTGCCCTAAGCTAGTAGCTTTCACGGCTAAATGTTTCAAGAAGGGGTGTTGATAACCAATTTTTTCCTACGTATTTTTTTTATACGAAAACTTTCAAAATAATGTATATGCATATATAAGAATGCCCAAGTAATTTGGTATTTTTTTCTTTTTAAAAGATTTTTAAATTCAATTTAATATCTATTTTAGCAGTACAAAATCAATAATTATTCCAAAAAACGTCCATTTTGGTGAAAATTTAATTTTATTCCTATATTAATACAAAAATATAGTTAAGGTAACTTTTTGTATATTTTTACAAATTTATTTGGCATTTTTTAATCTAAATTGCATATAATTACAATTTTAGCCTATTTTAAGATTATTGAATTTTATAATTATACATTTGATTCTAATATTTTTAAATTGATTTATATATTATTAACTAATCCAGTACTTTTAATTTAATTTTAAAATCATTTCTTTACTACTTTGTAAAATAAAAGGGAAAACTAGCTATTTAAATTTTGGCCTCATTTCGTTTCAATTATAACCCCATTTACATTTCAATTTTAGTTCCTAATTGACAAAATTTTAACCCCCAATTGAACTGCCCCAATTTCAATTTGAACCCAACCCCGACACAACAAATTAACCCGCCTGACCCTTCTTTCAATCCTCTCATTTCATTTGGTCAGCCACCTTTGTATACTCTCCCTCTCTCAAACTCTCTCGAAGGTTCCACGAAACCCTAACCTCTTCCATCCTCTCCGACCACAACCTCCCCGGAATCCATGGCTTCTCATACCATGGATGGCCTATACTCACTTCCCTTCACTCTTAAAACCTAGTTTTTTGAAGTTTTGAGGTTTGAGCTCGATGGTGTTCTTTCAAATCTTCTCAAATTCATGGTTTTGAGGCTCTTCCGGCCTTGCTCCGGCACATCCAAAGCATTTCGAGCCTGATTCTAACTCATCCGACTCAAGATATGACTCTCTTCCAAGCCTTTCTCGTTTTCTAGGGTTTCTCTGAAGCTCTAAGCTATTCGAGGTTTTACTATTGTTGTTTTCTTTTTTCTGTGATGTATCTCTGTTCTACTGGACTTGTAAAAGAATTGCCCCAAACTTTTCTTTTAATATTTATTTCTCTTCAATTTTGGGTTTCTGAAAAAGTTTAAAATCTTTTCTGGCTCTTCTTTTTCTTTTATTTGTATGAATCTATCTATGCTCTGTTCTTGTGTTCTCTTTTTCTACCTCGCATGTTCTTCTCATGTGCTCTTATATTTGTCGTATTATGCATGTTCTTCTATTGTGCTCCGTTCTTTCTTCTACTGGTTTTTATATCATGTTTTCACATGTCTATCTTTTGTGTATTTTGCTAGGCTTTTTTGATACCCCTGTGATCCTTTGCTGTATTTTTCTACTAATCTTTTAGTCCTTTGTTTGCCTTTACTGGACCTTTGTTTCAGTTCTAAACATGATTCATCTACTGTTTGTTAAATTTATATCATCTCTTTTCTCTTCTGAACTTGCTTAAGTTCCGAGCTTTTCTGAAATTGATTGTCTTTCCTTATTTGCACAAACCATGTTGCTATCAAACTCTTCCCTTAAATAGTTTATGTGTATTTGTCCTTCTTGTACTACTTTTGGAAAATATGTTGATCAAATTTCTTTCCTTAATTATTCTTCCTGTTTGAAATCAAAATCCCTTAATTAAAAGGGAGACCTTATGTAATTGATTTCAAAATTGTTATCTTACCTTTTTCTTACTTGCTTTCTGCGCTATATAAGGGCCCGGCCTTTCAGCATTTTAAGACACGAAGTTCAATACTCTAACATACATTACCTACTTTCAATTACAATACGCTTACACTTCATTCAAAACTCTACTCCCTTCTGAGATCTTTTGACTTTTTGCTTGCAATTTGGCTTTACAAGACTACTGATTTTACCTTCTTGTTTCCTTGAAACTAGTATGTTCTAATTTAAGTTTCAGCCTCATCCCAATGTGTTTATTTTACAGTGTCTAACAACTTGTATAGTTTGCTGTATATTGTTACTATTAATTATTTTTGTTGTTCTCTTTGCATCTATTTTCTGGTGTGAATCCGCATGCCCTTATTCCCTTCTATGTGTTTGAGTTATGGTTTAGGCATGACAACATCCAAATTGTTGTTCATATCTGGGCTTGTTCCTTTAAACGATCCTAACTCCCAAACAATGTGGCTAACAGGCTGGCTTGGGTGTGCCAGCACTTCCAGTTGCTATGTATGACCACCAGCCTATCTTGGCTCCCCCTAAATCCCCTTATGCATTTACACTCTCTCTTAGATCCTAAGTTCTGTTCCCCTCCTATGAGCCTTGCCTTGGGACCTTGAGCTCCCTCTGAACTAGGACATTTCAGGCTGGCCCTTCCACACTGCACTATAACTTAATTCTGCAATATATTTGGGTGTAAGTATTGGATGAAGTCCACTTGAGACTCTTAGGTAACTTTGAAACATCCCAAATAAGAGAAAGTCTTTGGAAATTGGATCGTTGGAGTTGGTTTATTCCATATTTCAGACATGGGGTCTAAATTAGGCTCTACTTGGTTGTACTTTAATTTCTGATGTAATTTTACTATTCTTGATTTGTTCTTGTTTGTAATAATTTTTTAATAAATTATGGGGCTGTTAGTGAAAAACGGAGGGTCACTCATATATGCATAAGGCTAGACATCATGCTCTTAGGTATTTACTTCTGCAATTGTATCTTGCTTTCATTTCTGCATTCTAGAAATCATGTTTATAGATTTTTGCACTTCTGTATATTAGAAATCATGTGTATAAGTTCTGTCTTTCATACATAAATACCATATCAATAGTTTATGCACTTCTGCATATGATATATAGAACATGTCAATAGTTTCTGAATTTATGTGTCTCATATAGAGAACATGTCTATAGGATTCTACATTTCTACATCTCATATAGAGAACATGTCTATAAGATTCTGTATTTCTGCATAAGTATCATCACTAGGAAAACATGTATATAGGTTTAAATAGCAATAAACATTTTAGATACCATGGCTATAGGACTCCTGCCATTCTATAAAACGTTCTAAACTCAACAATGTTTAGAAAGCATGCCTATAGGAATAACCAACTGAATCTGAATTGTCTATCTCTCTTACAAGTCTAAAATCAGAAGTAGTGTTACTCAATATATGCAGAACTTCTGTTTTTATATAATCAGCAAGCCTTCTTTAAAATCAACATACTCCTTCATTATTAAATATCATGCCTACATGTTTCACATAGGCAGGCCATTAGGTAATTGATTAACTGCACCAGTCTTTGATTATAACAACCAGCAGGTAGGCCTAATTCGGACATTTTATCTTAAAAATATAAGATAAATCAGCCTGCCTTAACACTTTAAGTTTTATTCAGACCATAACCAGTACATGTAAGACATAATAAACAATATGTCTTTATGTGAGGAGGTATGTTTGAGCCTTTTAAACTGTTATGTGCTTCCCATAGCTGCTTTATATGTTTTTGTTTGTCGCATAAGAATTTTATCCTTTTAAACCATAAACAACCCAAATCTCCCTTCCCCTTTAGTACTAGTAGTCCCAAATGACTCCGGGACTGCTAGCATTGGGACGGGTAATAACATGTAATAAGTAACAAAATTATTTCGCGCTTTCATATCTTAACAGGGTGGGAAATGGTAGATATGGATATGATGACCAGTGCAGTTATACTAGGTGTAGCCCCTCTTCTGAGGAGTATTTCCGGGCATTGCATTGGTGTAATCCATATTATTTGTAAACCTAGGACCCTTTTCCCTTTACTTTTTTATTTTATTATTTTCAGAATATTCAAACTATTTCCTCAAAATTTCAGTCTTCTTTTGTTTCTTCACAAACGTTTAACTTATTTGCATCCATAATATGACAATCCTTTATAATTGAAACCTTTATTTTTTTACTTGTACTTAAGATCACAATTGTAGCATGGTTGGGAACCACACTAGTGGATCCTGAGGGGTGCCTAACACCTTCCATTCGGGAGAATTTCTAGCACTTCCCTAAACTATGGTTTTCTAAACAAATTCTTCCTAGTTTCCTAATGCACTCTAATCACTAAGTGGTGACTCTTCAATTCAAAACCTAATTCCTAAAAGAGAACGAGGTGTACTCCAAAATGTCATAAACCCGATTTCGCGAGAAAAAGGGGCCACGACAGCATTGGTGACTCTGCTGGGGATTTCATTAAGGCTTTTACCATTTCATGTTATTTGTGACTTTACCACTTCTTTATTGCATTTATTTAATGTCTTTATATCTTCTTCTACTACGAAACTAACTTGGCTCTTCGTTTCTTTTTATTTATTTTTGCGATTTCCTTTACCACATTCCTTAAATACTGTTGTAAATTATGAGAAATTTTTGTAATAATTACTCTATAAACGTGCAAATACATGACAATTTGTTTAATTACTATAATTTCATATTCAACACCATATTCCACTAGTGACAAGCAAAATACCATAGCAACACTTATAATGAGTGGTTGCGTCCTTCCGATATTATTACCCCTAAATCCGGCAAAGGCATATTTGCGGTAAAATAACTCGATCGATGGTGTAGTCGACGGTTCCGTGCCTTTCCCTCTTGAGTTGTCCGCTCAAGGATACCATTTTAATACCCCATAGGAACCTTACTTTGTTTAACTGTGCATGCATCATGGTCAAACATAGCCAAGTCAGTTATGTTGTCCGCATAATAACTCTTTAAGACAAACTTGTCAAAAATCCACTTGGTTTCCTTAAAACCCAAATGGACAATACCATGTTCTGTGCATTTATTTGGAGAACTAATTGTCTTTATGCCAATTATTGATATTTAATAGTCGAATCTGGCGGGGGTAAGGGTATAACACTTTTGTCTTGCAAAAAATATTAAGGCACGAAGTCCCCAGATTCGGCATGGTCACCAACATCCACCCAAAGTTTAGAAGATTGTGGGAAGACCTTCATTCCAGTGATCAAACTTTGGTCCGTATATATTTGGGAAATTTGCCTTCTCTTCTGAAAATCCAACCCAACAACAAAAAATCATAGAGGCTGCTACTCCATTCTAGGATGGCGATCGGTCTGTGTTCCACTTTGGGGATATCTAGATAACACCTCTAGTATAAGAAATAGGATGACTGCTGGTATCCCATCGGAGACTTTGGGTTTGCTTATGCTGGAAAATTTCAATCATAGAGGGTTTCTCAAAAAGATAGGACTGAAGAAGAATCCAGACTTGACCTGTTTGAAGGATTCCTGCATTCCTTTCGAATGTACGAAAGGTACGATCATAGCAAGTAATACCATACTTATCCTAATGAATTTGCCCTCAAATTATTGGGGCACATCTACCGAAGGGTCTTCGTCTTTATGTTCTGCTTCGTGGGATCATAGAGTTCCCTTTGAAGAAAGAAAGGATCCATACCAGGCTAGCTATGGTCACTAAAACCCTAATGGAGGGAGTTGGTGGTCAACCCTTTAGCATAGTCCCTATGATCATTGGGCAGATATACTGAGCCCTCAAAAACTATCAACGAGGGGCCAAACACTTTACAACTCTAACTTTGGCTCATGGAGCACCTCAAAAAGGGTGAATATCGACAAGAGATTCTGCGTAGAGACAGGGATGATCATATTACCTTCCATCAGCCAAGGCAAATGAACTACATGCCTGTCATGTTTTCTCAGAAGATGCCAAAAGGTGGGTACAGTTGTTCGAATATCTGAAGGAGGGCCAGGTACAATGGATGTTCCATCGGTTCCCTACGGGAGAGTTCATTACCCAATCTAGGGATGAACCATTCCTAATAGTCATTGGTTTGAGGGGAACATACCCTTACGTTCCTCTCCGAGTTATGAGACAGGCAGGATGGAAGCAAATTATACCAAGGGTCGAAAAGATGAGTCACTTCATGTCAGACATTCAGGATGACAATAGCCCTTATAAGTGTCAAGCTCAGCATATGTGGCACTGCAAAATAATCCTGGGAAATGATTCCATTAAACGAGACATGTACTATGCTGGTTATACTCAATACTATCCAAGCTTGTTAGAAGACGATTATAATGGGTTAGGTCAACACGGGTTTGTTAGAGGTCACAAAATCATCGATGAAAAGGCCGAAGCACTGGTCAAATTCAACAAACCGTGCAAGAAGATTCGGGAATGTGAAAGCGAGCACCAGGAGATATAAGAAGCCCACCAAAAGCTGATTGAAGAGTGGAAAGGCATGGTTGTCAGCCCCAACAAGCGACTAGGATACTTTGAGTGAGGTTTAGTGGAGCTG
Source organism: Nicotiana benthamiana (assembly GCA_034376525.1). Taxonomy (NCBI): domain Eukaryota; kingdom Viridiplantae; phylum Streptophyta; class Magnoliopsida; order Solanales; family Solanaceae; genus Nicotiana; species Nicotiana benthamiana. Next base: position 54,224,139 of record CM067338.1, read on the forward strand.
GAAAGAAAATTCATCAAAAGGATTGAGGACTTCCAGAATGCTGCGCGAAATGAAGGTGGAGACCTGGCTAGAGCCTATTTACTGTTGGGACTTCAAGAGCTGGTCAAGCTGTTTCATGGTGCCAAAGATGCTTAGTCTGGGGAAGGTACTTTTGGGACCAAATAGATAGGAGTCTTTCCTTTTTCTTAAAATGTAATAAGGCCACTGGCCATTAGTGACATTTTATCTTCTGCTATTTCATTGTCGCTTTGGGATTCTTCTACTTTTTAACAATAAAACAAGGCATTTACCATTATAATTTCTCCAAACCAACTTGTCGCTACGCCTACCTCGGGCACAACGAAGCTCCCAAATTAGGATATGATTTACATTCATGCAGTATGTGTTTAAATATCGCAACCTCTTTCTCTTATAATCCTAACTAACTTGCTTGTTATCTTTTTTTGGTTTTTACTTTTTGTTTTATTCCCTCCCAAAGGTTAGTTCGTACACTCTGGCATCATCATATTTCTCTACAAGATCCAAGGGCCCTCCACGTACTCCTCCTCCGATTCCTATCGGAAATAGGAACCGAGGAAAATGGAAGATTTAAGCAACACCAGGAAGGAGAACTCAGTACAACATGTAGAGGTTGCTCAGGATATGCAGGTTTCCAAGGAAAGTGCCTCCCAGCTCGAACAGAAGTTTTAGAACTGGACCATTTTCAGAACTTAGCAAGCTTTTCATTTTCCCTCACCACCCCGAATGTCAGCTTCCCAAACACTCAAACCCCACACCTCCGCAAAACATTCAGAAACCACTCCGCTCCTCACAACCACTACAACACTTGACACACAACCAAAAATACTCTACTGCTCATCTCGCAACCTGTAAACTCCACAAATGACCATTCTTACCCTCATCAGAATACCCCCAACTATGTGGAATCGGTGCCGCATCCTGCTCAACCAATTTCAAGCACATCCAAGTCTGATGGTAAGGGCTCGCTTATCAAGAATCTAGCAGAAGAACTCAAGAAGCTGACTAGCAGAATTTAGGGTGTCATAGGAAGTAAAGGGATTGAAGGGCTAAATTACGAAGTCTTTTGCATTCAACCCGATGTCGAACTATTGGAGGGGTACAAACCTTCTAAGTTTGAGATGTTTGACACTACCGGGTATCCGAGAGTTCATCTGAGAACATACTTCATCAAGCTGGTCGGAGTACGGAAGGACAAATTCATTTGCATGAAACTCTTCATAAGGAGTTTGAAGGGAGATGTTCTGTCTTGGTACATCATCCAACACCCGAAGAAGTGGTCGAATTGGTATGTATGGTGTCCGATTTCATGGATAATTACATGTTCAGTGCAGAAAATGTGCCAAATGTGTTATACAACCAAAACTTAAAGAAGAAACCCACAGAGACATTGCACGAGTGTGCTACTCGTTGGAGATCAGAAGCTACTAAGGTCAGACCGACTTTAGAAGAAGAACATATGAACAAGTTTTCTATCCGAGCTCAATACCCACAGTATTATGAAAGGTTGATGCTGATTGAAAGCCAAAAAATTTTCGACATCATCAAGCTAGAGTAGAGGATCGAGGAAGGTATCAGAAGTGGTATGGTCACAAACTTTGAAGCTTTGCAGGCTACCGACAAGGCTCTAGAGTCTAGTGGCACGTCAAAGAAAATGGATGTGAGTGTTGTGATGGTTGCATAAAGAACATTCCCCAATCAAATACAGAACCTACCTAGTGCCTCTACTCACATATCAGCCTACCCAAAATTGCCAAACACCCTTACCTTCTTACCAAGCTCCACCACCTACTTATCAATCACCTCCGCCACCCACATATCAGCCTACTTCACCCAGATATTCCCAATCCACACATGTCTACAAATCTTAGAATACTCAACTCTCTCAGTATCAATCACCTCCCACTCGTCAAAATTTTCCTAGAGCTCGGCCAAATTTCGACCACAGACCTCCCAAACAATACACCACCATTGCCGAACCGATCAACCAGCTATATGAAAGGCTCAAAGATGCTGGTAATGTAACCGTTATCCTTGCTATAACCCCTGAAAACCCTTCCCAATAGGTCAATCCAAATAAATCCTGTGCATACCATTCCAGCATGAAATGGTATACCATTGATGAATTCCATTCTCTAAAAGATAAGATCCATGCATTGATCGATAACAAGATTATTGTCGCAATGGAGCTTGCTACTAATGTCTTCAACAACACTCTACCTGACCACAAGGGTGGAGGCGTTCACATGATTGAGATAGAGGATGATTGGTACCCCAAAGGATCGATCGGATTAATCGAAGAAGGTGTCGAGCTAAAGTAACCAAAAATCACCCTTAATCCGATTGTTGTCCAGATCTAGCCTTCTAGGGATGCCGAGGTGAATGTCCATACCACTTGAGTTCGAAGAACCTTCTTTTACAAAGATTCTAACACCGATGGAGGTCCAGTTTGGGTCCCCAAAAGAACCTGCGCGATTTGAGGTTGCTGTGTTATCTTTCAAAGAGAGGGCACCCATTCTAGTAGCAACGTCGTCCATAGCGCCATTCCATACAAAGTCCATCCCTTGGGATTACACAGTCGAGGCAAGGAAAAAAAGGAAAGCCAAATCTAGAGAAGCAGTTACAGCACAGGGTATGACAAGAATTGGCAGGTCTATACTCTAGAGCATTTGATTGAGTCAAGCAAGCGGGCATCTGGATAGCCAACAATCATTAGCTTGTGTCTGCAAATGGGACCTACTTGGTTTGATGTTGATTTTCAAGTAATAGACGTGCTATCGTCAACCTGCTTTTTGTATGGCCTTGGATTCATGCCGCTGTTGTAGCATCAATCCTACATCAGACAATGAAGTTTGAGTGGAATCACCGAGAGGTAGCAATTCTATATACATTCGCCAAACCATCTCGGCCAATGGGGGCAGAAGGAAGATGGGTGGAGAAACCTACCACCACATCGAGCGAGTCAATGCCGTTGATAAGGATAAATGGTGGGACAACAACATTGAAAGCATACTGAACTGGAGCGGATATGAACCTGGCAAGGGACTTGGCAAAAACCTCCAAGGAATCGCCAAACCTATCAAGTTGAATATACATTTCACCACTTTTAGTTTGGGATATACGTGCATCTGGAAAGATTATAATGAATGGTGACACCATGGCACGGTCATTACTACCCATTGGAGCAGCCGATACCCCGGTTGGAACAGAACTTTTGTGAGGCCCTTAGGAAAATTTCCACTCAAAACCCAAACCTCGTAGGTCCAAGTTTGAGTAAGGTTTAATAAACTCATAATCGGACCCTTTGAGCTAATCTACAAATTTAAAAATCAAGAATCAGTGTTTTCTAGAAAAGTGCAAATATGCGGTCTAGAATGCAGTCGCATACAAGACTGTATTTCTTCCACAGAGTGAGTCAGTGTTCAGCAAATTTGAGGTTAAAAATGCAGTCCACTATGCAATCGCATAACCGATAAGCGGATCGCATAGTCTTCGCATAATTTCTTTGGGTTTTTTTGAAGGTCAGTTCTGTGGTGCATAATGCGATCGTAAAGTGGGTATGCCGACCGCATTTCTGTCGTATACTCACAGAGAATGTTCAAATTTTGATAGCCTCTTTGTGGTCCAATCTACGGCCTGTATTCCACTTTACGATTGCAGATCCAACTTGAAACTCCAATTTTTCTAAATTTTAAACCCGACCCCCGATCGTTATATTTGGTATAGCAACTTATTTTGTGGAAATTTTTCTCAACATTTCTAGAGTGATAGTGAGCGGTCTAAGAGAGGGAATGTACTCCCCATAAAATTACTCGATATAATCTTGCTAAATCCTTGAAGATAATCAAGTGAGGGATTCTACAAATTCATCCCAAGAGGTAAGGCTTCATCACCTCAGTTCTTATTTCCACATTCAGCTAAAATGGGTCATTAGTGCGGGAATTCAGGGGTATAAGAATTGGTTCCTTGCATGCACATCAAAACTTAGGGTATTGTGAGAAAGTAAACCAAAAATAAAGAAATTGGGGTATAAAATGATAAAAATTTCTAGCAAGAAGGACCTAAGATCAGAGTGCACCTTTAGTGTTTGATGTTATGCTCGAACCAATATAGAATCTCAACTTCCTCCTTAATTCTTAATTTAATTTGTAATTCTTACATAATATAACAATGTCATAAGAGTTTTGGAAATTTGTACGGATTAAGGAAAGCCATATTGGGGTATGTATGGCTAAAAACCCCTTTTTATTAGAAACTGAGCTCAGTTGGCGTTTACACAAATGTGGTAAGACTAGAAGTTGTTGTTGATCAATCGACTGTTATTTCATATGAATTGGTTTGAAAATATATATGTCTACATGAACAATGTGCCTTAGTGTGTGTATTATACAATCCCTAATACATAAAGATGCGTGAAGAGTAGGAATCTTGTGCTGACATGCCTAGGATTTAAGCGAAGATTAAACTAAGATTATCATTACAACTTTGTGAAGTCTTACTTCTGCTTACGACTTGAATTGCCCTTATGTGTAACTATGATCACAAATTTCAAGATGAACATTAGAAATGGAAAATATAAGATAAATATGGCCCTAAGTTCCAATAAATTAATGTGATATAAAGATTCGAATGTGATGAATAATGAGAAAGGAACAATGCTTAGGTAAGGCGGCCTAGCCAATCAGATCGTGATCGAACAACATGCTGCACTCATGGTTGTAATGTGCTGATATTGAATTCCAAATAAAGAAAATTAAATAGTGATTGGGATATATTCCACAAATGAGGCAACCTAGCCGGTCGGGTCGTGATCGGACTTCGCTCAAGATAGCGGTGGTATTGTGAACAACAATAAACGTATGAAAGAAATGCCCTAACTATGTTTTGGAAATCATGTGAATGTTTATATGGTTTGCATATTTGATTTACTCATGTAATTTACTTGTACTTGCTTGATAGTTCTTTCTGGTAAATTTGTGTTTAGTTATACATACTAGTACTATTCCATGGTATTAACATCCTTTTTTGCCATGGGCGCTACATTTTTAAATGAATATAAGTGGCTATATATCGGATAGTGCTAATTGTGTGTAATAGAGTATCGTTCTTATCAAAGATCTTGGTGAGCCCCTTTCTCCTTCAAGGGGCGATATTTCACATCTTCGTATTTAGGACTTTCACTTTTAAGGTATAGCCAGTTCCTTGTTGCCGATGTTATCACATTTATCTTGTGTATCCTTAGAGTCTCTGTAGACATATATGTGGGTCATGTGTGGGTGTTAAATGGGTGTGCTATCCATGTTATATTTCTAATTTTATGTTGCCTATGAATTGTAACTCTATGAGAACCTTGAAAACTAACTTCTTTATGGTTTAATGTTGTGACCTAAAATGAACTAAAATTGTTGAATATACTATCTTCCTTAGTTAAATAAATTAAAGCATGGTCCTCTTATTCGTATTGTGTTGGGTAGGTAGTGTTTGGTAAGGCTTGCTCAATTAGGGTCACTCGATTGAGCATCGGTTGCACCTCCCAAGGTTGGGGCGTGACTAACGTGGTGTCAGAGCCTAAGGTTTTGAAGTGTACTAGGATGTCACGGAGCCTTGTCTAGTGGAGTCCTTTTTATCGGTGTGTAGTCGACCACATCTATAAGTTTGTGGCAACTTCGGAATTTAGGAATGACACCTTTCGTTGATATTCTAGATGGTGCGGTGAAACTGTTCCCTCTCTAATTAAGTGTATTGCTCTAATTTTCGGTAAATGGCACTAAAGAAGAAAGCGAGAAATTGCCATGAAGTCAATGCCACCTCATGAGTGGCTGATGACTCACTGCTTGATGTTGCGGGAAAGGGTAATCACCCTGCTATTACTCTGAGGATCCTTCTATTCCAGAGTATACCCCAGTTCCTACCTTTGTGGAGGGTACCACTATCCCTCCTGTTGATACTCATATCCTGCCTCCAGCCCCAGATTCCGGTTCTGGTATTTTTTTATGGGAATCTTAGGGGAGCTATTCAGATGTTGACCCATGTAGTGGCCTCTCAGGCCCAGAGGTCAAACGTTTTTCCTATTCATCCAGCTAGAAAGGGGATTCTAGTTCCAGGGTGAAAAAATTTCTTTTGTTAGGCCCTCTAGTATTTACGGGTGCTAATCAAGAAGAAGACCCTTAGAATTTTATTGATGATATGCACAAGACCCTCAGATTGATGCGTGTGACTAAGATAGAGGAAGTATAGTTGGTTTCCTACCGTTTGAAAGGGGATTCTTATTCATGGTTTGAGTTATGGGAGGATTCCCGAGAGGAGGGGTGCCCTCCAACGAGGTGGAGCGAGTTTGCTGATGCATTTATTGACCAGTTCCTGCCTGCTGAGACAAGGGCAGCCCATGCAGCAGAGTTTTAAAAATTTTAGGTAAGGCAATAGAAGTGTGTAGGAGTACCACATGGAGTTTGCTTGCTTGTCCAAGTATGCCATTCATATGTTGCCATGATGGTGGCCAGGGTGCACTATTTCGTTCAGGGCCTTAATCCATTGACCATTAATAAGGCTTCTACGGCTCCATTGAATTCCAACAGGAACTAAGGGAAGATGGTAGCATTTTCTCAGGCCACAGATAAATGTAAGATGAAGAACATAATAGAGAGAGAGGGTAAAAACAAGGCCCGATCTACAGGCAACATAAGAGAGTCACTAGGAGAGGGGAAAATCACCTTTCCATTAAGTTCATCTGGGCCTTCCCAGTCTGTTTCACAGTCCTCAGCCAGTGCACTTCCATCGGGTCCAAGCCAGCAGCAGTTGAGTGGTTTCAGGCCCGGTTAGGGCAACATGGGATCCCATCAGTGAGGTCAGTCGGGGGAGAGGTTCCAGCAGCAGCAGAAGTCCCCGTGCCCTAGGTGCAGGAACATGCACTTAAGAATTTGCTATATTGAGTTACTATATGCTATAGATAAGGGTATAATCAATTGAAGATAAGGGAGCAGGAAATTCTAAAAATAGCCTTAAGAACTCGGTATGAGCAGTTTGAATTTATGGTAAAGTCTTTTGGGCTAACACATGCCCCGACAACTTTCATGGATCTTATGAATCGAGACTTCAAGCCATTTCTAGAATCCCTTTTGATAGTATCATCGACGATATTCTTGTGTATTCACAAAGTTGGGAGGATCATGCTGCCCATCTTAGGCAGTTTTGCAGACTTCTCAACAACATCAATTGTATGCCAAATTTTCAAAATGTGAAATTTGGGTCGAATTTGTCGCGTTCTTGGGCCGTGTCGCTTCCAGGAAAAAATTAATGGGTTATCCTTAAAAGACTGCAACAGTGAAGAATTTGCCTAGCCCTACCACTCCAATTGAGATTCATAGTTTCTTAGGCTTGGCTGGGTACTACAGGATATTTGTGGTGGGTCTTTCTGCTCTTGCCTCCCTTTTGATTAAATTGACGCAAAAAGTAGTTAAATTCCAGTGGTCCGATGCTTATGAAAAGAGTTTCCAAGAATTGAAGTCAAGATTGGTAACAACACCAGTGTTATCCCTTCCATAGGGTAGAGAGGGATTTGTAGTGTATTACGATGCTTTGAGAGTCGGGCTTGGGTGTGTGTTAATGCAACATGGCAAGGTTATAGCCTATGCTTCTAGGCAACTCAAGAATCACTAGAAGAACTATCCAACCCATGACCTAGAGCTGGCGGCAGTGGTGTTTTTGCTAAAGATTTGGCGGCATTATTTGTATGGGGTTAATGTGTATGTATTTGCTGATCACAAGATCCTTCAATTTATTTTCAAGAAGAAAGAGTTGAATCTGAGGCAAAGAAGGTGGCTAGAGTTACTCAATGACTATGACATTGATATTCTCTATCATCCGGGGAAGGCTAATGTCATGGCAGTTGCACTTAGTCAAAAATCCATGGGATGTTTAGCTCATTTGGAGGTCCATCAAAGGCCATTGGCGAGGAAGGTTCACCAGTCGGCTATTTTGGGAGTTCGCCTTGCGGACACTAGTGAAGGAAGGGTAAATGTGTAGTATAGGACTGAATCATCACTTGTGGCGGTGGTAAAAGAGAACCAATTCAACGAATCATTGTCAACACAACTGAAAAGAGGGAATTCTCAGATACGAGGCCACAACTTTTTCCCTCGGCGTAGATGATGGTACCCTACGGTACCAAGGCTACCTATATGTTACTGATATTGTCAGTATTCAAGAAAGGATTATGGCAAGAGCTCATACTTCCTAGTATTCTATACACCCAGGTTATACGAAAATGTATCATGATCTCAAGGAAATTTATTGATGGAACAACATGAAGAAAGATGTGGAAAATTTGTAGAAAAATGTCTGAATTGTCATGTTAAGGCCAAACATTAAAGTTCCGATGGATTGGCTCAAAGCATAAAAATTCCAATGTAGAAATGGGCGATGATCAATATGGATTTTGTGATAAGTCTACCGCACACTCCGCGCAAGTTTGAGTCAGGTTGGGTGATCGTGGACTGACTTACGAAATCAGCGCACTTCTTGCTGGTTAAATCTACCGACATAGCGGTCTCGATCATTTCACATCGAGGGGATCAGTTCACAACCAACTTTTGGAAGACGTTTCAGCAAGGCTTGGGTATCCATATAAGACTTAGCACATCTTTTCATCCACAAACCGATGGTCAAGCAGAGAAGACTATTCAGACACTCTAAGACATGTTGCGTGCATGTACTCTTGATTTCAGGGTCAGTTGGGATGATCACTTGCCACTCATAGAATTTGCTTAAACTAACAACTTTCATGCTAGTATGAAGATGGCACTATTCAAACTGTTGTAGGGTATAAGATATAGGTCTCCCATTGGGTGGTTCGAGTTTGTAGAAGCAGAATTGATAGCGCCGGACCACGTGCATTAGGCAAAGGAGAATGTCAAGGTTATCTAGCAGAGGTTGAAATCTGTTTTCTTAGTCGGATGTTTGTCGCAGGGATTTGGAGTTAAAAGAAGATGATTGGGTATTTCTTAATGTTTACCCTATGAAGGGCGTCATGCGGTTCGGAAAAAAGGGAAAATTAAGTCCGAGGTATGTCGGACCATACGGAATCATTCAGAGGATTGGCCAGGTGGCTTACAAACTCGAGCTACCACCCGAGATGTCATGGGTACACCCAGTCTTTCATGGGTCTATATTGAGAAAGGTTTTGGGAGATACATCCACTATTATGCCAGTTGAGACTATTGAGTTTAATGAAGAGTTGTCATATGAAGAAGTTCCAGTTGCTATTCTTGATAGGCAAGTTCAGAAATTGAGGAACAAGGAAATTGCATCCATGAAAGTATTATCGTGGAACCAGCAAGTTAAGGGAGATACTTGGGAAGCCGAGGATGAAATGAAAATGAAGTATCCACATTTATTTGAATAGTCATGTAATATCTTTTATGCATTTAGCTCGTATGAACTCTTATCTTTTGGCTTGATCTATGTAAAACCGTCCCCTTTTTGGTAATGTGATTACCTATACGGCCATGGTTGATGTTGTACAAGATATATTATGTTTGTGAAATATTTTTATGTTGTTAGGATATGCTTCTGGGGCTCTCTGATAAGTGGACAGGCCTAAAAACAAAGAAAACTCTAGCAAAATTTTATAAAATGTAGGGAGTTAGCTAAAATTAGGGGACTCGCAATATGTTTCAGGTTATAAAGATAGGAAGATTGCATTAAGACTATTAGTAAGTGAACCTTGATCCTCATTTGATGGCGAATGATCTTAAGTAGGAGAGGATGTGAGGCCCCGTGCAAAATTTTCACTCGAAAATCGAACATCCTAGTGCCAAGTTAGAGTCAAGAGCTCTAAGGCCATTTAAGCTAATCTATGAATTTAAAATCAAGAATCAAAGTTTTCCAAAAAAAGTGCATATATGCGATCTAGAATGTGGTCGCATACCAGGTATGTGGACCGCATTTCTGCCGCTGAGTGAGTCTGTGTTTTAGCTAATCTGAGGTTAAAATTGAGGTCCATTATGCGATAGAATAACCAATATACGGACTGCATAGTCGTTGAATAATTTTCTTGGGATTTTGTGAAGTTCAATTCTGCGGTGCATAATACAACCGCAGAATAGGTATGCGGACCGCATTTCTATCGCATACCCAAATAGAATGTTCAGTTTCTGGGTTCCTTTTTGAGGTCAAATCTGTGGCCCGCATTACTATGTTGCAATCGCAAATGTGATCGTAGATCCGACTCGGGGCTCCAATTTTTTAAATTTAAAATCCAACCCCTAATCGTTATATTCTATATAGCAGCTTATTCTATGGACATTTTCTCAACATTTATAGAGTGAGAGAGAGGGGTCAAAGAGAGAGAAGGTACTCCCCATCAAATTACGCCATAGAATCTTGGTAAATCCCTTAATTTAATCAAGTTATGGCTTCTAGATCATCATCCCAAGAGGTACGGCTTCATCATCTCAGTTCTTATTTCCAAATTCAGCTAAAAGGTGTCATCAGTGAGAGAATTCAAGGATATAAGAATTGATTCCTTGCATGCACATCAAAACATAGGGAATTGGGAGATAGTAAACTAAAAAGAAAGCAATTGGGGTATAAAATGATAGAAATTTCTAGCAAGAAGGATCTAAGATCATAGTGCACCTTTAGTGTTTGATGTTATGCTCGAACCAAGCTAGAATCTCAATTATGTCACTAATTCTCGGTTTAATTTGTAATTATTACATAATAGATCGATGTGATAAGAGGTCCGGAAATTAGTAAAGAGTAAGGAAATCTAAATAGAGGTATGTATGTATAAAACCCCTTATTATTAGAAATTAAGCTCCGTTGGCATATACACAAATGTGGTAAGAATAGAATTTGTTGATGTATTGAATGTCATTTCATATGAATTTGTTTGAATATATATATATATATATATATATATATATATATATATATATATATATATATGTGTGTGTGTGTGTGTGTGTGTGTGTGTGTGTGTGTGTGTGTGTGTGTGTCTACATGAAGAAATGTGCCTCAATGTGTGAAATATACTATTCCTAATACTTAAAGATGTGTGAAGATTATGAATCATATGTTGACATGCCTAGGCAATATGCCAAGATTAAAACTGAGATTATCATGACAACTATGTGAAGTCTTACTAATGCTTCCCACTTGAATTTCCTATGTGTGTGACTATGATCACAAGTTGCAAGATAAGCATCAGAAATGGATACGATGAGATAATTATGGCCCTAAGTGCCAATGAGTTCATGGGATATATGTTAAATAAAGATTCAGATGTGATGAATAATGAGAAAGGAACAATGCCTAGGTAAGGAGGCCTAGACGATTGGGTCGTGATCCGACACCATACTGCACATATGGTGGTAATGTACTGATATTGAATTCCAGATAGAGGAGATGAAATAGTGATTAAGATATATGCCTCAAATAAGGCAACCTAGCCAGTCAGGTCGTGATTGGACTCCCTTCAAGAGAACGGTGGCATTGCGAACAACAATGAACATAGAATGAAATTCGCCAACTAAGTTTTGGAAATCATGTGAAGGGTAATATGGTTTGCATATTTGATTTAATCATGTAATTTACTTGTACTTGCTTGAGTGTTTTTTCTGGTAAATGGTGTTTAGTTATACATACTAGTAGTATTCCAAGGTACTAACATCCCTTTTGTCGGGGGCGCTACATTTTTCAATGAATGTAGATAGCTCAATAGCGGGTAGTGTCGATCGTGTGTAGCGGAGCATCCTTCTTCTCAAAGATATTGGTGAGCCCCTTTCATATTCAAGGGGCTATATTGCACATCTTTTTAATTTCGACTTTCACTTTTGAGGTACAGCCGGGGCCTTATTGACGGCGTTGTCACATTTATCTTTTCTATCCTTAGAGGCTCCGTAGACATATATGTGGGTCATGTGTGGGTGTTAAATGGGTGTGCTATCAATGTTGTAATTCTAGACATATGTTGCCTATGAATTGTAACTCTATGGGAACCTTGGAAACTAATACGGTTTAATGTTGTGATCTAAAATAAACTAAAAATGTTGAATATACTATCTTTCTTTGTTGAATAAATGAAAACATGGTCCCCTTTTTGTATTGAGTTGGCTAGGTATTGTTTGGTAAAGATTGCTCAGTTGGGATCACACAATTGAGTGCCAGTCGTTCCTCCTGAGGTTTGGGCATGACAACTTTCCAGCCCGTCGATATTATATAAGGGTCGGAAGAAGAGGAAGCACTGGCAGTGATGAGGAATTTGTCTTTGGAAGAGGATGACATGGATTGTTGTGTTATTTTTGAGGAGGAGATGGACAGAGGCCCTTCTATACAAGTCATAAGACGAGGAGCACACATCAACAACTGAACTATCAGAACCACCAGAGCCCGGAAAGCATTGGGGTAATAAGGCTGAACAAAGAACCATGTATTATCTTTTTTTTCTCTAGTAGATTTTCTTTTCACATTTTTAATTTCAAAACAAGAGCTCCAATGTTCAAAACTGTTATGAAATTTATCGAAGCACTTCATTTTCTTATAAATCTTACTCTTATTACTTTCCCTCATTTACCTTATTTACATAGCATTACTATTACTTATCTTGATGAACCGATGACTATGACATGCAACGAGACAACACAACAAATGGATATAGATTCAGATGAAGATGATATACCACAAAAGGTTGTTCAAGAGGTTGAGGATTTTGAGAATAGGCCTCAGTCCAATATGTACGAGATTGAGGTTGATAACTTGAGAGATGCAGAAGATGTCAAAGAAACTCGCATCAGTGTTCATCTGTCACCGTCGGAAAAGGAAGAGTATACAAAAATAAGGGAATATGAGGACATATTCACCTGGTCATATGACGACATGACCGGTTTGAGTACATCTATTGTGTCACACAAATTGCCGACTTATCTGACATGTCTACCTGTAAAACAGAAGCTCAGAAAGTTCAAACCTAACATGAGTTTGAAAACAAGGAAGAAGTCACCAAGCAAGTCAAATATAAGGTTCATAGAGTAGCACAATATCCAACATGGTTAGCCAATATTATGGCAGTGCCAAAGAATGACGAGAAGGTTAGATTTTGTGTCGACTACTGGGATCTCAAACGGGCTAGTTCAAAAGATGACTTCCCCTTGCCAAACATACACATTCTAATTGACAACTACGCCACGTATGAGCTGCAGTCGCTTGTTGATTCTTTTGCTGGGTACCATCAGATATGGACGGATGAGGAAGATACTGAGAAAATAAGTTTCATTATGCCGTGGGGGATGTACTGTTACAAAATGATGTCGTTTGGGGTAAAGAATGGTGGGGCCACCAATATGAGGTCCATGACTACCATTTTCCATGATATGATACATAAAGGGATAGAAGTGTATGTAGATGATGTCATCATCAAATCCAAGAAAGCCACAGTTCACATGGAAGATCTGAGGAAGTTCTTCTACAAACTGAGAAGGTACGACTCAAAATTGAATCCCGCAAATTGTGCATTCGGGGTTCCTACCAGAAAGCTACTGGGGTTCATTGTAAGTTGCTGAGGAATAGAACTGGATCCATCAAAGGTTAAAGCCATTCAAGAATTTCTACTTCCAAAGAACAAGAAGGATGTGATGAGTTTCATGGGAGCGCAACTACATCAGCCGGTTCATCTGTGAGCTGATTTTTAAGATGTTGAAGAAGGATGCCGCTACCAAATGAACTGATGATTGTTAGAAAGACTTCGATAGAATCAAGGAGTACCTGTCAACATTGCCAATTTTGGTCTCACTCGAACAAGGTAGTCCCGTACTAATCTACCTTGCAGTATTAGATGGAGTGTTCGGGTATTTTCTGGGACAACATGATGAAATGGGTAGGAAGGACCAGGCCATCTACTATCTTAGCAAGAAGTTCACCCCGTACGAGACCCGATATTCTCTGTTAGAACGCACTTGTTGTGCTCTGACTTGGGTAGCTTAGAAGTTGAGGCACTCTTTCTGTGCCTACACTACATAGCTCGTATCAAGAATGGATCCGATGAAGTACATCTTTCAAAAGCCAATGCCTACTGGAAAGCTAACCAAGTGGCAAATCCTGCTGAGTGAATTCCACATTGTCTACGTAACTCAAAAGGCAATCAAAGGACAAGCATTGGTAGATCATCTAGCCTAGAAACCCGTGGATGGAGAATACGAACCCCTAAAGAATTTTCCTCACGAAGAGGTATCATTCCTAGGAGAAGATATTGCAGAATCCTATAATGGTTGGAGAATGTTTTTCGATGGAGCAACAAATTTCAAAGATGTTGGCATAGGAGCGGTCCTAGTGTCCCAAACCGGTCACCATTATCCAGTGTCTGCCAAACTCACGTTCCCATGCACGAACAATATGGCTGAGTACCAAGCCTGGATCTTAGGGTTCAAGCTGGCCATTGACATGAACATTCGGGAATTGCTAGTGGTCGGAGATTCAAACCTGCTTATACTTCATGTCCGAGAAGAATGGGCAACCATGAACTCCAAGATACTCCCTTATCTGCATCATGTAAAGGAACTACAGAAGAGATTCACAGAGACAGAGTTCGAGCATGTTCCTAAAGTCTAGAATGATTTTGCCGATGTATTGGCAATCCTATCATCCATGATACATTATCCAGACAAGAATTTCATTGATCCGATCCCTGTAAAGATCTATGATCATCCAGCTTATTGTGCACATGTCAAGGAAAAAACAGACAAAAAACCATGGTTTCATGATATCAAGGAATATTCGGCAATAGGAGAATACCTATAACTTGCAAAATCTACTCAGAAGCGCACACTTCGGAGGTTATCCAACAATTTCTTTGACGACGCAGGAATCCTGTATAGCAGGACTCCCGATTTGGGATTAATAAGGTGTGTTGACGCAAGGAAGCGTCCAAATTACTAGAAGAAATCCATGTTGGGACCTGCAACCCACATATGAATATATTTTTCTTAGCCAAGAAGATACTCCAAGCTGGTTATTTTTGGATGACTATGGAAACGGACTGCATTCAGTATTATGTCCGAAAGTGCCAACACTGGCAAATACATGCAGATATAATAAAGGTACCTCCAAACGAGCTTAATGTAACCAGCTCACTGTGGTCGTTCCCCGAATAAGGAATGGATGTTATTGGAACAATTGAACCTGCCGCATCGAATGGGCATAGGTTCATCCTAGTGGTGATTGATTAATTCACCAAATGGGTTGAAGCAGCATCATACAAGGCAGTGACCAAGAAAGTCATGATGGACTTTGTCCGCGACCTCATTGTTTGCCGATTCAGAATTCTGTTGTCAATCATTACTGATAATAGCTCCAACCTCAACAGTGATTTGATGAAAGCCATTTGTGAAACCTTCAAAATCAAATACATGAATTCTACAGCCTACCAACCTCAAATGAACGGATTTGTAGAAGCCGCCAATAAGATTATCAAGAAGGTACTAAGGAAAATAATAGAGAAGCATAAGTAGTGGCATAAAAAGTTTTCATTTGCTTTGTTGAGGTACCGCACCACAGTCCACACGTCAACTGGCAACCCCCTATATGCTGGTTTATGGTACAGAGGCGGTTATTCCCATCGAGGTTGAGATTCCTTCCTCGATGATCATATAGGAAGCAGAACTCGACAATGAAGAATAGGTACAGAGTCGTTACAAGCAGTTAGCTCTAAAAGATGGAAAAAGAATGAATGCAGTTTGCCATAGTCAACTTTATTAGAACAGAATGTTTAGAGCATTCAATAAAAGAGTCAAGCCAAGACAATTTACACCAGGGAAGTTGGTGTTAAAGAATATTTTTCTACATCAAAATGAGGCCAAAGGGAAGTTCTCTCCTAACTGGCAGGGCCCATACATGGTTCACTGAGTTCTAAACAGGAGGAGCCCTCATACTTGTTAAAATAAACAAAGAGGTTTGATCGAAGCCGATGCAGTGAAGTGGCACTATGTGTAACCTTTTATGATTTCCTTTATGATATGATTTGAACTATGCCTGACTTGATTCTCGTTTATAAGGGGATACATAGGCTGCCCTATGGGTTTGGTCATAATTAAATAAAATTTTCATTTCTCCCTATTGGAAACAAGGGCAGAATTTTGAGGAGGACCCTCAAAATTCAGAATTTGATTTCAGCCATTTACCGCAAGAAACCGTCAGAAGCACAAGCCCAGTAAACTGAGGTAGAATTTTCAAGACCCTCAAAATTCCAGAGCGAGCGAGTTTGCAATTCCTTGAACTGCGTTGCAATCGGCGGTTCATCTAATGAAAACTATTCTCAATTATATATTTATGTCATATCATTACTAAATCATGCATATCCATTATCAAAATTATTTTTTTGAGCAATTGTACCCTAATGATACATATAGTATCACTGAAGAAGATCCAAGCGAGCCAAGCGAGACAAGCGAAGTCAACAGGGATACGAACTAACCTTCCCCCTTTAAAAAACGCACGATTTTTCTTTGGATACACGCACCCGATTTACAAAATCATCAGCTATATTTATATACTTACGTTTCTAGGGAATACAATTTTCTGAATCATCACCTATCTACAATTGCTATCCGTCGCGGATATCCCCAGTTGCCATAATATCGCAATCAGCTATCAGCTAAGAGATTTCAATACTATTCGCCTTTTATTTCTGTGCATTGCATAAGGCTACCTTTATTCCTTCCTAGGTTAAGCTCTGCCTCCATCTGCATTTCTCTGCATTGCATAAGGCTACCTTTCTGCCTTCCGAGGTTAAGCTTTACCTTCATCTGCATTTCTCTGCATCGCATAAGGCTACCTTTCTGCCTTCCAAGGTTAAACTCTACCTTCATCTGCATTTCTCTACATTGCATATGGCTACTTTTCTACCTATCGAGGTTAAGCTCTGCCTCCATCTACATTTCTCTACATTGCATAAGGATAACCTTTCTGCCTTCCGAGGTTAAGCTCTACCTCCATCTGCATTTCTCCACATTGCATAAGGCTACCTTTTTTCCTTCCAAGACTAAGCTCTGACTCCATCTTGCATGGCTGAAATATCGCCACTTTATTTCTCTTGCATGGCTGAAATATTGCCACTTTATTTTCTTGCATGGCTGAAATATCGCCACTTTCTTTTTCTTGCATGTCTAAAATGCTACCACCATTTATTTACATCTTGCATCGGCTGAAGGATCGCCACCTTCTACATTTAATGGGCTGAAAGATTGCCAAATTATCTTATGGCACCATTTTTGAGAGGCACCATTTTCATAGCACGAGAATGCCATGCCATGGCCTGATGACCCCATTTTTATCTTCTATATATCATTATTCAAAGGAATTATGGTTCAGAGGCATCATTCTCATAGCCCAAGAACATCGTTTCATAGCTTGTGAATCCTTTATTATACTTTTCAAGGCCCAAGACGTCATGGTCCGAGGACGTCATCTTAACCGTCCAAAGACACCATTCATGGTCCAACGGGAACTTCCATCACGTTTAAATTTATGCACAATATATGTTCGTATTGCTCATTTGTAGGTAAACCGGCTAACAACGGCCGTCTCAGCAGCAGCAATCCTACTCCAATGGTCGCAACCCACTAGACTTTTACCCGACACTCCAACTTGAATATCGCATCCGTCCTTGAAAAATCGCTATCGGCATATTCCTCCGATGGATCCTAACTACATATGGTTTGATTCTTGTAATACCAGGGATATGTAGGCAGTTCAGGAACCATAGCACGTCAAATTGTTTCGTTCGGTCAAATTGGCTATCATATCTTTACCCGAAAACTCTTTCATCTTTCTTGGGTAAAGAGGGGCAACAATTGATATGCAATTTTTTCCCTATGTATTTTTCATATACAAAATACTTTCAAAATAATGTATATGCACATATAAGCATGCCCAAGTATTTTGGTATATTTTTGTTAATTTTTATATGCATATATAATTGTAAATTTTGTTCCAATATTTTTAAACTAATTTTTATATATTATCAATTGATCTAGTACTTTTAATTTAATTTAAAATCATTTTTTTACAATTTTATAAAATAAAATGGAAAACTGGCTATTTAAATTTTTCCTTAATTTCATTTCAATTATAACCCCATTTACATTTCAATTTTAGCCCTTAATTGACCAAACTTTAACCCCTAATTGGACCAGCCCAATTTTAATTTTAACCTGATCCCCGACCCGACAATTAACCATTCTAACCCTTCTTTCAATCAAGGCCATTGATCATTTTTATCTACGGCCACGATTTTTCCTTACCTTTTTAATTCACCTAACCCTACCCTAATCCCCTAATTTCATTTGGTCATCCGCCTTTGAATACTTTCCATCTCTCAAACTCTCTCAAAGGTTCAAAGAAACCCTAACCTCTCTCGTCCTCTCCGACCAGAACCTCGTTAGAATCCATGACTTCTGAGGTCATGCATGGCCTGTACTCACATCCCTTCACTCATAAACCCTGTGCAATCGAAGTTTTGAGGTCTGACCTTGATGGTGTTATTTCAAATCTTCTCAGATACATGGTTTTGAGGCCTTTCCAGCCTTGCTCTGGCACATCCGAAGCATTTCGATCCTGATTCAAACTCATCTGAGTCAAGATCGGACTCTCTTCCAGGCCTTTCTCATTATAATTCGAGGTTTTTCTCTGATTGTTTTCTTAGATCGATGCTATATATGTGCTACTAGAGTTTTAAAAAAATTTCCCTAATCTTTTCTTTCAAAATTTGTTTCTCTTCAATTTAGGGTTTCTGAAAAAGTTTAAAATGTTTTCTGACTCTTCTTCTTCTTTTCTTTGTTTGAATCTGTCTATGATATGTTCTTATGTTCTCATTTTCTACCACGCATGTTCTTCTCATGCGTTCTTACGTTTTCCATATTATGCATGTTCAATGGTGGTCCGTTCTTTCTTATGCTAGTTTCGATATCATGCTTTCACATGTCTATCTTATGTGTTATTTTGCTAGGCTTTTTCCAATACCCATGTGTTCCTTTACTTTATCTTTCTACTAAGCTTTTAGTCCTTTGTTTCTGCTTATTATTCCTTTGTTTGAGTTCTAAACATGTTTTATTTACTGTCTCTTAAGTTTATATCACCTCCTTTCTCTTCTGAACTTGCTTAAGTTTCGAGATTTTCTTAAAACATGTCCTTTATGCTTTAAATCAGTTTTTTTACTATATTGCTTCAAACTTGCTATTGTATCTGTGTGTTTTCTCGTGAGACTCTGAAAGAGGCCTCTCAGCCTGATTCAATTGTTGGCCTTCTCGTCTCTATATCAAATTCGAGTTGGAAACCCTTGGGATTGGGTTTTTTGGTGAGCTTGATCATGTCTGTGGACTAAGGTTCTATTATGGAACCCTAGATTCTCTCAAAGTATTCCTGACTCTATATATTGAATTTGAGCTCTTTTGTTATGACTAAGTTTTTCTATGCTAGAATCTTTTCTAATTATCATGATAGTTCTTTATTGTTTGACATGTCTGTATGCTTTATATAAGAGGAATTCTTCCTTCAAAAAAGGTTTTGCCAAATTGTGATTGATTCAGAATTCCTTTTAATAAGGTTTGAGTTATTGTTACTGATTTTCTTTAATTAAACCCTTCTTCACCATTTCTGGTTGGATTAATTCATACCAAAACTCAATTTTTTATACTTACTGGTTGTTGATTGATTGCCTTTCCTTATTTGCACAAACCGTGTTGCTATCAAGATCTTCCCTTAAATACTTTCTGTGTATTTTCCCTTCTTGTACTATGTTGGAAAAGATTTTGATCAAATTCTTTCCTTAATTATTTTGCCCGTTTGAAACTGCAATCCCTTAATTAAAGGGAGACCTTATGAAATTGATTTCAAAAATATTTTCTTACTTACTTTCTTTACTATAAAGGGCACGAACTTTTAGCACTCTAAGACACAAAGTTCAATACTCTAACACACATTACCCACGTTCAATTTCAATACTCTTACACTTCATTCGAAACGCTACTCTCTTCTGAGATATTTTGACTGTTTGCTTGCAATTTGTCTTTACAAGACTACTGCTTTTACCTTCATGTTTCCTTGAATCTCACATGTTCTAATTTAAGTTTTAGATTCATCCCAATGTGTTTATTTTAAAGTTCTTACAATCCTATCTATTTTCTTGTCTATGCTTAGTATTAAATATGTATGTTGTTGTTCTCTTTGCATCTGTTTTTTGTTGTGAATCCCCATACCCTTATTCCCCTCTATGTGTTTGAGTTACGGTTCATGCATGGCAGCGTCCAAATTTTTGTTCATATCTGGGCTTGACCCTGTAAAGGATCCTAACTCCCAAACAATGCGGCTAACAGGCTCGTTGGGGTGTTCCGGCACTTCCAATTGCTGGGTATGACAACCAGTCTGTCTTCACTCCCCCTAAATCCCCATCAGCACTTACACTCTCTCTTCTACCCTAAGTTCTGTCCCCCTCCTATGATCCTTGCCTTGGGACCTTGAGCTCCCCCTAAACTTGGACATTTAAAAGTTGGCCCTTCTACACTACACTTTAACTTAATTCAGCAATATATTTGGGTGTAAGCACTGCCTGGAGTCCACCTGAGACTCTTAGGGAATATTGACACATCCCAAATAAGATAAAGGCTATGGAAATTGGATCTTTGGAGTTGGTTTATTTCATATTTCAGACATGGGGTCTGAATTAGGATCTTATTAGTTATACTTTAATTTCTGATGTAATTTTCCTCTTCTTCATTCGTTCTGGTTTGTAATAATTTTGTAATAACTTATGGGGATTTTAAAGAAAATAGGAGGGTCACTCATATATGCATAAGGGTAGACCTCATGCTCTTAAATATTTACTTCTGCAATCATATCCAGCTTTCACTTCTGCATTCTAGCAATCCTGTCTATAGGTTTCTGCACTTCTGCATTTTAGAAATCATGTCTATAAGTTATGTTTTCATACATAGATATCATATCAAGAGTTTCTCCATTTCTGCATCTCATATAGAGAACATCTCAATAGTTTCTGCATTTGTGCATCTCATATAGAGAACATGTGTATAGGATTCTGCATTTCTGCATCGCATATATATAACATGTCTATAGGATTTTGCATTTCTTCATTCGAATCATCACTAGGCAAACACGTATGTAGTATTAAATAAAAATTAGCATTTAATATACCATGCCTATGGGACTTCTGCCTTTCTGTAAAACGTTCTAAAATGAACACTGCTTCAAAAACGTGCCTATATGAATAACCAACTGAATCTGAATCTTCTATCTCGCTTACATGTCCAAAATCAGTAGTAGCATTAATCAATATCTACAGAACTTATGTTTTAATATAATCATCAAGCCTTCTTAAAAATCAGC
This sequence comes from Nicotiana benthamiana, assembly GCA_034376525.1. NCBI lineage: Eukaryota > Viridiplantae > Streptophyta > Magnoliopsida > Solanales > Solanaceae > Nicotiana > Nicotiana benthamiana. The sequence continues at coordinate 54,245,547 of CM067338.1, forward strand.
ATACTCCCACATTATTAAATATCATGCTTATGGGTTTCACCTAGGCAAGCCATTAGATAATTGATTAACTACACCAGTCTTTGATAATTACAACCAGCAGGCAGGCCTAATTCAGACTTCTTATCTAAAAAGTATGTGATAAATCAACCTTCCTTAACACTCTAAGTTTAATTCAGACCATAATATGTACATGTATGACATGATAAACAATCTGTCTTTAAGTGAGGAGGCCCGTTTTAGCCTTTTAACTGTTCTGTGCTTCCCATAGTTGTTGTATATGTTTTTGTTTGTCACCTTAGAATTTTATCCTTTTAAATAATAAACAGCCCAAATCTCCCTTCCCCTTTAGGACTAGTAGTCCCAAATGCCTCTGGGACTGCTAGGATTGGGACAGATAATAGCATGCAGTAAGTAATAAAACTATTATGCGCTTTGATACTTTAACGGGGTGGGAACGGGTAGATATGGATATGATGATCGGTGCTCTAATACAACGCATAGCCCTTCTTCTGAGGAGTGATTTCTGGGTAATGCATTGATGTTATCCATATTATTTGTAAACCTAGGACCCACCTTCCCTTTACTTTTCAATTTTATTACTTTCAGAATTTTCAAACTATTTCCTCAAAATTTCAGCCTTTTTTTTGTTTCTTCCAAAACATTTAACTTATTGGCATCCATAATATGACAATCCTTTATACTTGAAACCTTTATTTGTTTGCTTGTACTTGAAGTCAAAATTGTAGCATGGTCGTGAACAACACTAGTGGATTTTGAGGGGTGCTTTACACCTTCACTTTGGGATAATTTCTAGCCCTTACCCAAACTCTGATTTTTTTAAAAAATTCTTCCTAGTGTCTTAATTCACTCAAATCATTAGGTGGCGACTCTTTAATTCAAAACCCAATTCTCAAAAGGGAATGAGTTTTCATCCCAAATGTCATAAACCGGATTTTCCAAGAAAAAGGGGGCACGACAAGTTGACTTTAATTGGCGGTGCAAGTAAGGGAAAGCCTCACCCAGCCCACTGTCTCTTTGAGGTTCTCTTGGTCAGCGAGGTCCCTCGACATTTAGAGAGCTGTGGCATTCCTCTCTATTTCTCACCCTATCCTTTAGGGATATCAGTGTGGAATGTCGGGATGAGGATTCTGACGATGTGTGCCCAGAGGCGCCTATTACAGAAGGCAGACCTTCAAAATCAGACCAGTCTTTAGGCTTTTATCACGCGTGTGCACCCTTTTGTGTCTTACTTTACTCGTAAGAACCTCTTGCTAGCTTTTGTAATTGTATGTAAGGACCCTTCGAGGCCTGTTTTACATGAATATACATGAAAATAAAGATACTTCCTTGACTCACGTTCTCGATACATGCCCTATCATTTTATGTTTTTATGCGCTTCGAGGCTTTTGAATATTTTCCTTTATCATCGACCGTTGATATCTAACCTAGGATGCGAGCTTAATTTCTGATCTTCTACCGAGTGGCATGGCTCTTTTTGAGCCCATTATCGTACCTCGCACCAAGCCTGAATTTTTCCGATAGATTCAAGCTGTCGAGCCCTTCGAATTGCATAGAGGTAGTATACTGAATTTTGAAGTTATTGAGAGCGGTATCTTGAGCAAAGGTCGGCTTCGCGTACTTGGGGGTCTACTTTGCACTTAATGTAGATAGCCTTTTAAAGCGTAGTGGATGGACTTCTATTGAAGGGTTTCCTCTTTCTAGGGGATGCCTTTATCCCTCCTTGAGTCTTTATTGGCGGAGCTTTAAGCGCTTACTTTTCTTTTTAGAAAGGAAAATATGAGATTGGGTATCGCCTCGAGTTCTATGTTGGCGCTGAATGCTTTCCGAAGCCTAATTTCCTTTTGCTGGAGGTCCTCGAGGTCGAGCGCCACCTCGGTGCTACAGATGATGTATTTGGAACCTTGAAGCCTAACTTCTCATCGATAAAGCTCTCAGGCGTTGGGTACAAACCCGAGATCTGTACCGAGGCTAATGGCCTCTCGGGGCTTACTCTGGACAGGAGAATCATTGTAGTTTCTCACACATATGTGGGGCGGCTTTTGCTTCTTTAAAAGATCTCATTATTTCAGATAGCTATACTTCCGCCTTGCTATTGGATCCTTCATTTCTTCAGGTTCAAAAAAGTGTTGGCGCACGTCCCTGCTTTAATCAGTTAATTCTACCCTAGCCATGGCAGCTGCTTCGGGGCCGGCCCGGCAGGAAGTGTTCCACTCCCGGTGTTCAGGATCCACGAGCGTACTATCTCAAGACTATGTCTTTGATAAAAGAGGAACATCTGGAGATGGTGAGGAGATACTGAGGATGGGGCGAGGGGATAGCGTTGCAGGTGCTTTCCCCTGATGAGAGTATTATGGACTCTGCTGATGGATTCTTGAACATATACCTATACCTTTCACATTAAGCCCCCTTGACAGGGTCATGCTTGACTTCTGCCTCAAGTACCAGGCTACTTTGGTACAGATACACCTGTCGTTTTGGCGAATAGCACTGATGGAGTGATTCTTTGCAGATAAGGATGGGCTCGAAGTCACGCTTAGCCACCACATCAAGCTGCATCGACCATTTCATCATCAAGGCATGCTAACCATGCGGTGTTATTTGTCTACACCTTTTGTTGTTGATGATGAGGAAGATGTGGATCAAGGGTGGGTCACTAAATTTGTCCGGGTTTGGATGGCTGAATTTTCCCCTTAGAGCTCATGCCATTTCCCAAGGGATGGAACTACGTGCGTCAGTGGAGTATCTCATGATTCCTTAGATTTTTCTTATAGCAAAAACTAGTTGAGTAATTGTGTTTCCTCACTTTTTGCAGCTATTTCATGGATGCCGGGCGAAGTTCTCAATATGTCTGGCTGGATCTGGAGGTTGGCGAACAATTCGTCCTACGATGCGGGTAGGTGGCAAGATGTGTCCCGTGATAGATGGGAAGCGAAATACAAAGGCATGTGCGTATGCTGCCTTTATCTTGGGCTTCGTATATTTGAGATAACATCTTCCTCTTTATTCTGTATCGGCTTTGCCGTTGCAGGTATCTGGCGGTTCCATAGTTTGAGGATGTGTTCTTCCGAAGAAGGGGAGGAGTCACTGACCATCGAGCTAAAGGATGACGACGATAAATAGAATTTGCACTCACAGTGTGATAGAGCTTTTAGTGGGGATAAATGGGCATTTATCTTTGAGGAGAGGACGTCGCCTAAGCCTACTGTTCCTGGAGTAGTTTGTTCCAAAACGATGGTTCCTCTGGGTTAATATGCTTTACTTGAGGTTGATTCTTCCAGGGCCGAAGGGGCTGGACCAATAGGAGCGTGCTCGGCCTTCGAGGAAGTCCGCCGGCTTCACTTTATTGTGAGTTTCCTCGTAGACATTCGGTATTTTGAACCTTCCTTTCTTTATCGAGTTTCTCTTCAGTAGGCCTTTGTAGGCTCAGGTATGAGTTTCTCTGTCATGGGGCTAGGGTTTGGAAAGCTCTGGATGAGGGTGAGTCCCTTAGGCTCCTTAGTGAGTAGAAGGAGGTTGAGTTGATGCACTGGCGGTATGAGGCATATCAAAGCTCGAATTACTAGAGCTATTTGATGGACCAAGTAACCTTTCATAGTATGTTTTTTACTCTTTTGTCCCTTAAGGTAAATCCTTTTGCCTATCTTAGCTGCAAAAAAAAAGACAGAGGCTTTGCAGTACTTTAGGCGTGAAGCCGACCGAGTCAGGAATGCTTGTGGTGAACTGAGGGCTCAGGTGAAGGATCAATCTTTGGAGGAGAGGGGCGCCTTGTCCAAGTTTCAACCTTCGAGGCCCAACTTCGCTTGGCTCATGAAAATTCTTCAGTTCAAGCGGAGCAGCCTTAAGTCAGACCAAGGCTGATTAGGAGATGGCGATTCATTTAAAGGACGTTGCTGATGCCCAAGCCAAGTTGAAGCGGGCCCTCAATCATGAGAAGAGGATCGAAGAATATGTTTGTTGTAGATCCCGAAGAGAGGTACTTACACTGATTGGCGCCAGGGGTTTTAATCTCTGGAAGGAGTTAGCACGTGCGAGGGCGGATGAGCATAATGCTCGGTCACTACTTGCTAACGTCATAGAGAGCGAAGCTGGGGCTGGTAGGCCGTAACCTTCTGGAGAAGCCTCGATTTTGCTATTTTGTATTTGTCATTCGCAAAGCATGTTTGTATACGGAGAAGAAACTTTTTACGTATGATAAAAGAGAACGTGAAGCTTTATTTGTTTTGTATTTCTTTTTTAATTACATTAGACCAGGCGAGCCAGTTTCGGCATTTGGCAGGAGTTCTTTTAATTCTGGCCTCGTTAGACAGGCTCGGAGGCTCTTAAGTGCGATTTTTGTCGCGAATAGGCGCTAGAGATTTCGTGCTTTGCTCATCTGTTTTAGGTTTAGTCTCTGGGTCAGAATTTGACTCGAGCTTACCTGACCATCAATAACCTGTGCCTTCAATCTCTTGTGCCTGCATGGGCGTATGATGATGGTTCTTATTTATTGCCCTTGGGCATTTGTATTTTAACTATTTTGGGCTTAGTCTCCGAGTCATGTGGCGTCTCGATCTTAATTGACCCTAAATTTATTTGTGCTTGCATGGGCGAATTAAAATGTTTTTTACATGCCTCGGGTCAAAGCGACCTTTAAGTGTGTGGCCTGAGGCTCATTTGTCTGGCGACAATGGCTCTTACGTTTTGGCCTTATGCATGTGTAGTTATCTATATTTGATTAGGTCTCCGAATCGGGTTACGACTCGAGCACTTAATCCTCAAGTTTTCAATTTTCAAGCTGGCGATAGTGGCTCTTACGCTGTTTGGTCTTTGCGGCCTTTTTAGTGTGCCGATCGGAGACTCATTTTGCTGGAGACAATAGCTCTTGTGCTTTTACCTGTGCTCAAATTATAGGCTTTATTTTCCTCTCGTTAAGGTCTTTTTGAAGTAATGTTGCCTAACCGGTTCGCGAAAACCTTAATTTCAAGTCGTTAGTGGCGATGTTCGAGCATCTTGGAAGGTTTAGCTCATAGGCTAAATAGCTCGAAGCCTTGTGATTTGGAGATGAAATGATAGAAGCTCGTTTGCCTATTGACGAAAGGCAGTTTGAACCAGTTCTTTTCAAAGTAGAATCAAAATAATGTCTTTTGATTTTCTTATTAACGGTCGGGTGTCCCCAAGTTGCGTTAATTTGGATGGTGCATCCATTTTAATGGTAGTCATATGTGTTTGACCACAGCCATTTTTTATCTTGAGTGGTATTTTAGGCGTCTACACCGAGGGTATGCCTATTTAGGATTCTTACAAATGGAAGGTATAGCCTAAACTTCGGGATTGCATTTTATGCCTTTAGGAAGGTCTTAGAAAATTTTCATGCATGTTGAGGTCATACAATTTGTTATGCCTGTTGAGGTCTTACAGTTTTTGTTGCTATGCAAAATAGATCTGCGTAGATCGAGTGTACGCGCTCGGGGTTTGACGGCCTCGGGTTTTCTAGTGTATGGTGATTGACGGTAGTCTCCAAGTCATCGAGTTTGCTTAGGCTCGAAAGCCATTATTCCTGAGCTTGAAGTTGCTTTTTTGGGGCCTTATGAGCCAGGAGTTCCAACCCCCAGGGTCATGTGTGTTCCAAATTGTTGACACTAAGCCTTTGAGTATTTCAGGATGTATTTGGTAGAGGGACCCTACCTTGAGCATGTTGAATTCTACTTTTTTGGAGTACGAGATGTTAAAAATATATTCTTTAATTTCTTGGCGTAAATACGTATTGCTTCGCTGTCGTGAGCTCGAACTATGCAGGCACGGCTCCTTGGACCATTTGGTTTGGCACATGATTCCCTATTGAAGCTCGGTCTGATTCCCCGACCCTTCCCACCGGACGGCTCATTCAAAGGGGGGTGCCCTTCATCCTTTGATTGCATAAGAAGGCTTGCAATCTTGTTGGATCCTCCTTAAGGGATACGTTACTCTGATAAGAAACTTGCTGGTGAGACCCTCTTAGGGGTGGAAGTCCAGCCGAGGGGAAACAGTGCGACGGGCTCCGTCAATGGCTTGGGATCTTCGGGTAGAGTCAGTACTTTTAAATGCCCTTTCCGGGTGTCTGCATAAAAATAACAAAGTAGGGAGGTAGTTTTTCTTTACCGTGGGATGTGCAGGCGATGTTCCGAGGTTTGACATGTTCGTGCTACTTCGGGGTGAGAACCTTAGTACAGCGCTCTATCGTGTTTAATCGTGCTTTGTCGAAGATGTGGTTCGCTTACCCTTTGGCTCTTTCGAGAGCGGAGATATTGGTGTCGGCGATGCATTATGTGATGTGTATTTTCCCATTATTGTGTTTCGTTCCCCTAGTTTCAATCTCATCCTTCATTAGAGGTTTCATTTTTTGCAGAAAAGTGGAAGGTACCATTTTTATGTGGCGTGTCTGCGGTCGTCTGAATAGGGCGTTTGCACCTTGCGCCTCCTTTGATGATAGGGAACTCCGCGTACCAGTCTTGGTCAGTCATGACGTACTGAGAGAATGGTCTTTCTCCTTATCGTAGCGATCGCCATTTGGAATTTTCCAAGGATTCAAGAGGTGGTTGTTTTTTTCACCCGGCAGTCCGAACCGTCCTTTCATCCTTGGCCTGACAGTATTAATCGAGCCACCTGAACTTATGAGCTCATTTTTTATTTAAAACTGATCTAGTGAGGAAGAAGGTTACTAGTGCATTAGTCTAAGGTCAGGACGAGGTCTCGAACCCCCTTTGCTGAATTTAAGTGCATCTTTGGGGTAATATCCCCAGATCTATTGGGAACGCAATTCGTGGTCAAGATAGACAAATAGATGTTAGCCATTTATAACCCACCCAAAGTTGAATGGCCGTCAGGCCAGGTGGCGGAAACTCCTAGAATAACTTCACTTCAATCCGGAGTACCAACATATGAAGACTAACCAAGTTGCTGATGCACTTAGTCGAAGGGTAACTTAGCATCGATGTTCCTACTCGCTACCTTAAGGGGGAACGAAATGGCCACCAGCATAAGAGACAAGATACAAGATAAACTCCCAAAGGATCATGTTGTATGGTATATGGTCAATTTGGTGGGACAAGGGAAGACTCGCCATTTCTACATGGAAGATGGGTTCTTGAAGGTAAATCGGACCCGACTTTATATTCCTAAAGGAGGAGATCTATGAAGGACTCTTCTTATGGAATTCCATGATACTTTGTGGGCCGGCCACCCAGTTGAAGAATGAAGCATGGCTTTGTTGTATCATGCTTATTATTGGCCTCAAATGGCTAATGATGTTGCTTAGTATGTGATGACTTGCATAGTATGCCAGATAGACAAGTTAGACCTCTTGACACAATCGGGACTTTTTGAGCCGTTGAATGTTCCAAAGAGACAATGGGAAAGCGTTTCATTGGATTTCATCACTTGATTGCCCAAGGTTTGAGATCATACAACTATCCTAGTTGTGGTAGATCAGTTTTCCATGTATGCTACATTTATAGCAACCTCACAATATATATCCGTAAAAGATACAGCTGAAATCTTCTTCTTTCATGTTGTCAAATATTGGGTTTTTCCTAAAGACATCATTAGCGATAGCGGATCACACTTTACTATCAACTTTTGGACTTGGTTGTTTAAGTGCCTCAGATCCAGATTAATCCAAAGTTTAAGTTTCATCTGCAATCTGATGGCCAAATAGAGCGGTTTAATGGCATTCTGGAGGAATATCTCTACCATTTTGTTACCGAATTGTAGAAGAATTGGGTGAAGATTCGGGATGCTGCTCAACTATGTTTCAATTCACAAAGAGCTCTAGCACAAACAAAAGCACTTTTGAAATTGTTACCGAACAGAAAACACTGCTCCCACACACCGTGAATGCCCCCAACATGTCGAAATATCCTCCTTATTCTAGCTTCTTAAAGGACTGGAAGAAAAATTTTGAGATAGTGCAGAGCTATCTAGTTAATGCACAAAAACGGATGAAGAAGCATGCTAATAAAAATCGTTGCTTTGTTGCATAACAAGTAGGATACAAAGAGATTGTTAAAATCCCAAAGCAATACTTATTTGCAGAGGTCCATGAACCTCACCTATTGCAAAAAAAACATTCGAAACCTAGCCCGTAGGAAGATTCATCCAGTCTTCCATATTAGCCTTCTGAAACTTTTTCGAGAAGACATGGAGGATCCTTCTCGGAGCCAACTCACAATACCCTGTATTTAAGACACAAATTTAATGGAGAAAGGGCTTGTAAAAGCTATTCTCGAAAATCGAGTGGTTCATGCTTCAAGGAAAGATCATCAAGAGTTCTTTGTGAAATGGCAAGGCTGTGATACACAAGTGAATATTTGGGAGATGGGAACAAACCTCAAAGATTGCAAAAGCATGATTGATTATTATCTTGCAAGTAAAGCACTAAGGATGTCTCCAACTCATATGGGGCAGAATGCCATGGGCGGATATCCAGCCATACCCCATGAACCCTTGTACGCGCCCAATGGCATCCTTGCAAGCATGCCATTGCCTAGTGTCATGGACGGCCCTACGGTATTGGTCACAGTAAGTGACAAACAGTTCTGTGCTTATGTCACCCCACCGATAGCCCTCGCCAACACCCAGCCACAGGTAGATTCCAATAGCACCACGGGCGTAGAAAGCATCGCGCATGCAGACTCTGAAGCTAATGAAAAGTTTTCCGCCAACAAACCTACTTCTACCTTGTAGGAATCTAAGTCCTTTTTGTTGTAAATATCGCATAGTCCTATTTCATGTATTTCCGTTATGTCTTGAGAGTTTACTTAGGTAAAGCATTTTATCTTTGGTTTTTTATAAGCATTATTAGGGGGAATTAAGAAATCAAACTTTCTAACAAGCAAACAATTCCTCTGTGTTGTTGTCTTCTCCCCTCGATGCCGTGTTGCCTTTCCATAATTGCTTTCATAAATGTAATTAAGCTTCCTTTAATTCTCTATTCCCTTTTATTTTCTCTGAATTTCTCTTGACATTAATTTTTATTTTACGGCACTGACAATCTCATCTAGCATACGGAGGGAACTCCAATGGGCGAAGAGTAACTTTACGGACATCAGTTGATAAGCCTTATGTTGCCCTTCCAAAGAATCTCAAGAAGGCTCCGCATAAAATAACACATCTCAATTTGATGTGAATTGATATATAATAAGAATGTAGGTCATATTTTAAATTCCTAAAAATGCTTGAAATGGTAATTTCCGAAATTTAGTCGCAGTTTTTGAGATTGTGATTTTAATGCTCTCTAATTGATCAAACATTTGGAAGGTTTATCAAAAATACCGGTGATCAATACTTTCTGCTATGCAGTAAAAACATTAATCTTAGCGTTTCAAAACTATTTAAATGGGATTTTGAGTATTTTTGAATTATGCAACAATTTCAGAGAAACATTTGTGGTTATGATCAGGTGGTGATAGGAATTAACCCCAATGGTATCAAATATTTATTTATAGTGAGATATAAATTTATTGACTTTAGATCTTCTTTCATATTGGATAAATTTATTATGAACTCGCTATGTAAAGTTACTAATTATTGAGAATCTATATTGACTCTCTATCTAAGTTTAATAGATGAATCAATTTTGTAAAAAAAATGCAATCATGATTCAGTGGTGATAGTAATATATTATTATGGTCTTCCACTTGTAATTTCAAATGAGTAATAAATATACACGTTTACTTTAGGTCTTTCCCCATATCGGATAAATTTTTTGAAAGCTTACTAGGACTTACTATTCATCTCCATTTTTAGTTTTCAAGTGATCCGAGATTCATTAGGAAGAATGATTCCAACTTGGACGCTTTACAATTGGAAGAGTTGATCAAGTTTTACTTTTATGTATTTGACCTCAGATCGGAGTTTTGATGGTTTCCCTAGAATTCTTCTCCTATTTTCATTTTCTTCCAGCCTCTCTTGCATCTGATCTAGTCTCATACTCAGCCTTGAAAGTTCTTTTTCTATTTCTTGAATGGAAACCAATATATCTGGATAGGTATTTACACTTCCTGTGGTTTTACCACCATAACATGCACGTCACATTCTTATACTACAAAAAATAAAGAAGTTAGGGCCTTACAACACAGCCTTGCATGATTACACTCGTTCAATGTCACATAACTCTCGTGTTTGTCCGTCAATAATTTTATATTTATTTTAATCTCCCCACTCAAGCCTTCTACTACTATAGACTATTCCTTTGTAGTTCTGCCAAGTAACAAAATCCGGACCACTTTAAAAGCAAGTTTCTATTATTGAATTCTAATATAAATGGCTCACGTGTTGATACGAGAAGAAACAATGAAGATGGGAAATTAAACTAAGTAAGTAAAAAAAAATCAGCAAGAATAGTTGAATACACATGATTGACTATATGGATTTAAATCATAACTTGAGCTATACGACTAAAAATGATTTGATTAAGGGAGGACAAAAAGATCATAATATGTAGTATTTGTTGATACCCAATTTTTTCCTATGTATTTTTTTTATATACCCCAAATACTTCAAAAATAGCGTATATGTGCATACATGAGCACACCCATGAGTTTTGGTATTTTAAACTTTTTTAAACCAATTTATCGTCTATTTTAATACCACAAAAATTATCTGTATTATTCTCAAAAATTATCGTTTTGATGAATAACTTATTTTATCCTCATATTTATATCAAAACATAATTAATATATTTATTTTCATATTTTTACAAATTTATCTGGTATTTCTAAAGCCAAATTGTATATAATGCAATGGTAGCCTATTTTGTAATTAATTATATTATGTGATTGTAAAATTATTCCGAATATTTTTAGAATATTATTTATATATTATTAACTGGTTCAATATTATTAATTCATTTTAAATTATTTTTAACTATATTAATTAATTAAGAAGGGGAAAATGGCTATTTAAGAACTGGCCCATTTCTATTTCACTTTTAGCCTCAATTCATCAAATTTTAAACCCAATTCATCCAACCCACATTTCAATTTGGACATGTCTCATTAGCCCGACCCAACATGGATTCAATCTGAGCCCTTGATCAAATGAGATCAACGGTCCAGATTATGTTACCTAAACTAAAGCCTGGCCTACCCCCCCCCCTCCCCCGACCCCTCATTCTTTCAAAGACAGGTCTCTCCCTTTATCTAACGTTTTCTCTCCCTTCTCACTAGAACCTTCTAGTTCTCTCTTTCTTCTCTAATGGGTTCTGTCGCCTCTCCGGCCTCACTCCTCTCGACCTTTAGTCGCCATGGCACCTTATCTCGTCGTTTCTCTCGGATGTTTGAAGTCCCAGAAGCTTCCATCATGCAAGATTGTCACTGATGCCTTGCCAGGGTCCGTTTCTGGCCATTCTCCTATGTGTTTTGGTCTGATGATGCTTTAAATTTCATTGTTAATGAGTTTCACGGCCAGGTTTATCGTCTCACTAATTATATTGCAAACCCTACTTTTTGCCTAAACCTATTAATCTATACGTTTTAAAACGATTTCTTGTTTAATCTTTGTGTTCTACATAACTTATTACTCGATATCTTCAGTTAATGCAAGTTTTTAAACGTTCTTATTCCTCTTTTCAAAACTAGGGTTTCCAACCCATTTTAAATCACTATGCTTCTATTTCTTTCAAATATTATGCGGTTACTCCTATGTTAAGTTCTTGAAACCTTTTATTTCTGAGTTCCATGTCTTAGATATTTTCTAAGGTTCCGGCTCACTACCGTCTATGTGATTTCCTACTTAGGGTTCTTAATTTCTTTTACTACTATTTTTAAATAGTTTTAATGCACGTCTTACTGAAGGTGCCACCGTTGTCAGATACATGCAGATATGATAAAAGTGCCTTTGAACGAGCTTACTGCAACAAGATCACCATGGTCGTTCGCCATTTGGGGGATGGATGTTATTGGACCAATCTAGCCTGCCGCATCAAATGGGCACGGCTTCATCTTGGTAGAAATCAATCACTTTACTAAATAGGTTGAAGCAGCATCATAGAAAGCAGTAACCAAGAAGGTTGTAACAGATTGCATCCGCGACCGTATTTTTAGTTGGTTCGAAATTCCGGAGTCAATCATCACCGACAACGGTTCCAATCTCAACAGCGATCTGATGAAGGCAATATGTGAAACATTCAAGATCAAACACAAGAACTCTACGTCTTACCGATCGCAGATGAATGGGGTTGTGGAATAAGCCAATAAGAACATCAAGAAGATACTAAGAAAGATGATGGAAAGGCACAAGCAGTGGCATGAGAAATTATCATTCCCCTTGTTGGGTTATCGTACCACGGTCCGCACATAAACTGGAGCCACTCCCTATGTGCTGGTTTATGGTACAGAGGCAGAAATTCCCGCTGAGGTAGAAACCCTTCCTTGAGAATTATACAGGACGCAGAGTTAGATGATGCAGAGTGGGTAAAAAGTCGCTACGAGAAATTAGCCCTTATAGATGGGAAGAGAATGAATGCATTTTGCCACAGTCAGTTAAATCAGAATAGAATGTCTAGAGCTTTCAACAAAAGAGTTAAACTGAGGAAGTTCACACCAGGACAGCTAGTATTGAAGAAAATATTTCCGCATCAAGATGAAGCCAAAGGGAAATTCTCTCCCAATTGGAAGGGTCCGTACATGGTTCACCGGATTCTAACTAGAGGAGCCCTTATTCTCATATAAATAGATGGAGAAGTCTGGCCGAATCCGATAAACTCAGACGCATTAAAAAGATACTACATTTGACCACATGTTTTCTTCATGATGTAATTCGAACTAAGCCTGACCTGATTCCCGTATAAGAGAGGATACGTAGGCAGCCCTATTGGTTGGATCACATTTTAATAAAAATTCCATTTTCCCCCGCTATTGGAACTAGGGCAAAATTTTGAGGAGGACCCTCAAAATTCCGAAGTCAGTTTGTCAGCCTCTTCATCAGCGCCGACCCAGTAAACTAGGGCAGAATTTTTAGGAGGACCCTTAAAATTTGGGAATCAATCCGCATTCATTTATTCAGCACAGCTGTTAGCAGCACCAGCCTAGTAAACTAGGGCAGAATTTTGAGGATGACCCTTAAAATTCCTGAACAAGCAAGGCCGCCGTGTCTTGAACTACGTTGAAGTTGTTGGTTCATCCAAAATAAAATCAATTTTTATATATATGTACTTGCATTATGTTTAATAAGTCATGCATAAATATCATTTACATCACCATCGTTTAGCAACTCTACCCCCATGATACGAGATACCAAGAGCCTAAGGATACGAACTAACCTCCCCTCTACAAAACTCACGATTTTTCTTTGGATGCAGGAATTCAGGTCGCGGATCAAAGTACATTGCTCTTCAGAATCGAAACCCTCAAAGGTTCACTATCAACACCCAACATTCCCCAGCAGTACTAATATCGCAACCGTCTTTCAGCAAAGAAAATTTAATACTACTTGCTCCTTTACATCCATGTGTTGCATAAGGCAACTTTTCTGCCTTTCGAGACTAAGCTCTGTCTCTGTCTGCATCTTTTGCACTAGGCTACTTCTCTGTCTTTCGGGTTAAGCTCTACCTCCATCCTGCATAAGGTTATTTTCTGCCTTTCGAGACTAAGCTCTGTCTCGATCTCCAATTTTTGCATAAGGCTACTTCTCTGCCTTTCAAGGTTAAGCTCTACCTCCATCCTGCATAAGGCTATTTTCAGCCTTTCGATACAAAGCTCCGTCTCCATCTACATCTTTGCATAAGGCTACTCTCTACCATTCGAGGTTAAGCTCTACCTCCACCCTGCATAAGGCTATCTTTTGCCTTTCGAGACTAAGCATTGTCTCCATCTGTATCTTTGCATAAGGCTACTCTCTTCCTTGCGAGTATAAGATCTACCTCCAAATTGTATAAGGTTATCTATCTGCCTTTCAAGACTAAGCTCTGTATCCATCTCCATCTTTGCATAAGGCTATTCCCTGCCTTTCGAGGTTAAGCTCTACCTCTACATTGCATAAGGCTATGTATCTGCCTTTCGAGACTAAGCTCTGTCTCCATATTCCTTCGGCTGAAATATCGCCACCTACACTTATATTCTTACATTCCGCTAAAATATCGCCACCTGCATTTTAAATTCTCGCTCTGGCTGAAAGATCGCCACCCTATTGCATTGATTTGGCAGAAGAAATTGCCACCTTCTCATGGGCTGAAAAATTGCCAACTTGTTCAAAGGCGTTATAGTTTCGAGGCACCATCTGCATAGCGCTAGAATACCATTTCATGCCCTGCGAATCTTTATTTTTTTATGCTCTTCATGGCCCAGGAATCATAGTTTGAGGACACCATCCTAACCGTCCGAAGATAGCATTCATGGTCCAACAGGAAATTGCATCATGTTTAAATTACGCACAATATATGAATTTGCTCATTAACAGGTACACCGGCTAGCGAACAGCCGTCTCAGCAGGAGCGATCACGCTTCGGTTTCTCCTCAACCTATCAAAACCCAAATGCCTTTTCAAACTTAACCACTGTGTTTGTCTTTTCAAATCTCCATCGATACATTGCGTCAATGGCTCCCAAACTACATATGAGATGATTCCTATAAAATTAGGGGTATGTAGGCAGCTCAGAAACTAGAGCACGCTCAAAAATTGTTATCTTAACTTTACCCGACAACTCTTTCATCCTCCTCAGGTAAAGAGGGGCAGCTGTTGATACCCAATTTGTGTTATACACTACTTATTACTCGATATCTTTGATTAATGCAAGTTTTCAAACGTTCTTGTTCCTCTTTTCAAAACTAGGGTTTCCGGCCCCTTTTAAAATCACTATGCTTTTGTTTCTTTCGAATATTATGCAATTACTCCTGTGTTATGTTCTTGAAACCTTTTGTTTTTGAGTTCCATGTCTTAGATATTTTCAAGGGCTCCGACTCTCCATTGTCTATGTGATTTCCTACTTAGGGTTCGTAATTTTTGAGACTATTGTGTAAATACGTTTGAATACCCGTCTTTACTGAATATGCTGTTAATTCTGAGCATCTCTTTGAATCCCTAATTTGCATGTGTTTGCCTTCAGGGTTCTTACACTAATTTTGAATTATTTCCTCATTTTGTGAGTTGTTTTCTATACATGGTATTGATTCCCTCTACTTTTTGTCTTGCTTGTGATTCTTTGGCTGATTTTCAGTGTTAATTTTATATGGTTACCATACTTGTGCACTTAAGTATATTTCTGGTTATTCTGCATATATTTTCCTTTATTAAAGAATCGAGTACCTAGCCTTTATTACATACAAATTACTTACTACTCTTCTTATGGTATAATCAGTCATCTGACTGATTATTTCCTTACCTAAAAGTCTGTACTCCTATTCGAATCATGAGTCCCTGATTTAATTGAATTAGGACCTGAGATTGATTCAATTTGGTACTATTTATATAATTATATACTCACTACCCTGTTCTCTACTATTTTCAAAAACTATAAGTACTACTCTTCCTTTCTCACTTGAGACACACACATACACAAATAAACTCATTATTCTGAACTCTCTCTTTCACACAAACATATTTGGTGCTCTCCATTGTTTCTATTAAACGTATTTCACTTTCTTGTAGAATGCTAACTACTCAATTGGCTGAAAGCCAAGATCGAGTGATCCTGGTCACTTTTACCACCCTCCTGCCCTCTACTGTGTTGTTTGCTTTGGTCTACCTGCTGCTCACCTCTTTGCATATTGCTGCCCTTTTCTCTGCATACTCTCTGCGTGCCATTTCTCACTTCTTTGCACAATATTGCTCACTATTGCTCTGTGTTACATTATTTTCAACTGGTATGTGTCCTATTTAAGATACAGCCTCAAACAAATTTGCTTCTACTGGTGCTACATTTTCTTTGTTCCTTGTGTGCTTCTACTTATGGTCCTATTGTTCCTATTGCAACTAGTTCATATCTGTGTTAGTTGGTAGGCCTAGCTTAACCTGCCATGTTCCTACCCCAATGCATGTCTCCCTTTTTGCTTTTGTACATTACTAGCATGTGTGTTCAAATTCTCTTGTCTACACCGTATCCCTAAAACCTCTTCCTGAGGATGATTTGGTTTAGTGTTTGGTGCTGTATGAATTAGAATCCTAGTTTGAAGCATGAACTCATATGTAATATGTTATACATATGTAACTGATTGTCTTGCTTTTGAGCTGTTTCTTCCCTTTACCTTTGCCTTTGTTTGTGTGACTGTTACTTCCAAAAAATGGCTCCATATTAACTGTTTTCAAACTCAATTGATTTTTTCATTCTTCTACTATTTTCTCAAACTGTCTTTCATGTAAGACATTTTTCAACTCAACTCTTTCAAATTCCATCACAATCACACTACTCTTAGAATTTATGTTCTGCCTCCTTAGTGTAAGCATTGCTTTGGGTATCTTGAGTACCCACTGAACTTTGATGCACATGGTTGCCAATTCCACACATGCACTTGGCAATGATGATTTGTCTTGGGTGTCTAGTATTGCCAAGGTCCCAAGAGACCCCTAGGGAACTTTGCCGCATCCAAAATCTTGTGAAGACTGTGAAATTCGAAAGGACTGAGGTTGGAGATTTGGGCCTGGCTAAAGGCTCCCTATAGAATAACTTCTTGTTTTAGTATTCATTACTGTAATTTAATCACTTAATCTATAATAACGTGTAAAGAACAATGGGGTTTATAGTGGAATTAGGGAGGCTTATGCATGTTTATTAAAGTGTACGGGTAAAGAACATGTATATAGGAATTTATTTACCTATTCATGCAATAGAAATCATGTATAAGACATGCATTCTACATATAGAAATATTGCTTCTAGGTTCCTTTGCTTTCAGTCTAATATTTTTCATAATCATAATCAGTTAATAATTAAAACTCTACTACTGCATTTAGATATCATGTCTTAGGACTATGTGCATTAGATATCATGCAATTAGGAGTCCACTTGCAATGTTTTGACCATCCTATTAGTTATTAAATCATGAAGCTGGTTTTCTCTAAAACTGAAAAATGATGTGCATGTCTGCTTTCTTTTATAACGCTTAGGCAAGCCTTAGGACAGATAAAACTAATTAATCGTATTAAGACTAAGCCATTCGACCTCTTTAAGTTGCCCAAACTAATCTTCCTCCTTGAATTCTATTTGGTTTTACTACTAAATTCCTGTCTTATTTTTTAACCAATATGTTTTCAACCAAGTCGCTTTTCCAGTCCAAGACTGGACTACTGTTTTCCCTGAAAACATATTACGAACTCTGTAATTTTCAAGGGCCATATTCAGTATTCTCTCTTTTTTCTGTAATTCAGAATAACTTTACGTCTCCGTTGTATGCTATTTTTCAGTCCGGAACTAAACTATTGTTTTCTAATAGCAGGATACTGCATACATATATGGCTTTAACTGTGTTTGAAAGAATAAATGTTTTCCTCTATTCCTAAATGATACGTATTTTACTGCTCTACCTTCAGTCTTTTTCAACTTCTCCGGCCAAATTCTGCCCCAACATTCAGCTCCTATATTTACATTTTAAACTCTCACTCCCTTAGAACTTAATGTGATTGAGACGTGCCAATTGTATGTATATTCATGGAGGAGTATTTGAGCCATTTACATGCCTTTACGTGATCCCTTATGCGAAGTCCTACTTGCTTTGTATGTCGCTTAGTATTTTTCCTTCAAACTCGAGGCTTCAACCTAGTCCTTACCTTGTAGGAATAGTGGTCCAAAAACACACTCTAGGACCTATAGGATTTGACGGGTAATAGCATGCGATAAGCAGTTGTGACCAATACACACGTTTAAAATAACCTCTATGGGGCTTGAAGGGTAGAATATGGATATGATGACCGGTGCGCTAATATCTCGTGTGAGAATGATTGCTGGGTATTGTACCGAAGTGATCCATATTATGTTTAACCTTAGGACCCCTTGTCTTCTCCTTTATTTACTGATGTTTTCCCAAATTAATGTTTTCTTCAACTAATCTTTCTCTTGTGTCTTCTTTCATACAAAACATTCAACTTGTTTCTACTTCCTATGTGCAACTCTTGCTTGTTTATTCCCACTCTCTTTAAAAGTCACAACTAAGCACGGCCGGGAATCACACTAGTTGATCTTGAGGGGTGCCTAACACTTTTCCCTCGAGATAATCTCAAGCCCTTACCCGAACTCTGGTTTTATTTCGAAAAATCATTTTTTTATTTTCTTTAAGTGTCCTAATGCACTATAATCATTAGGTGGCGACTCGTCAAACTCTTCAAACCCGCTTCCTGAGCGTTCTGTGCATAATATCGTAAACCCGATTTCTCCGCTTTGAAAAGGGGGGTGTCGACAGTATTTAAGTAAAATACTACTTGTTGAATAAAAGGAATAGATAAATAAAGAATTTAGAAATAAAAGACTGCTCTAGATTGTAGTATTTTGGACAATTTTTTTCTTTTCTTTTCTTTTTTTGTTTTTTGCTTTTTTTAAAAAAAAGAGCTCAAAACTTGGATAATATAAGAAAATATAATCAACTATACTATGATACCAAATGATGCGGAACACAAGATCAAATTTATGATGTATATATTGTAGGAAGTGATATAGGATAATAAGAAATATATGGAATTGAAAGATAAAATTAAGAATCTTACAAGAAAATTAGATTTCAATATTAGAAGTGCAAGCAAACATGGATATATTTAATCCACAACCTCAAGAGTAATAATCAAGTAACATAATATATTACCTAAGATAGAAGATTAATTACAAGGAGAAACTAGGAGTGAAGCAACCAAAGATAATTCTTTGGTTGAACTTAAGGAGAACTCTCCTAAATGCTCAAACAGATGAATATATTTTATATAACACTCAAAAGTACAATGATGTTACAATGAATGAAGCATGGCAATTTTTAGAGTCATTTCAACTATTCTTTAGCAAACTATAAGTATGAAAACAAATACCAAAAAGGTCTTCAATGGTGGATACATACAATCTTTAATAATAGAGGCCTTAAAGTCATCAAAAGAATCTAATGGAGGCCTACAAATATATTCATGTCATCTAACTACTTGTTGCACTTTTTAAATGAGTTCACAAGAACAATTGAATTCAATGTTTTTCACCTAGTATGAATAATTGAACTTGTATTGGAGATCTCGGCAGATTGATTCAGTCTTGGTAAAAAGTCTATAATTTTGTGTAGGAGTGTTTAAATTACATAATTACTAATCCTATGAAAGTAAACATATTCGACTACACTTTTGGTAAATTAAATAGCTAAATTCATCTTATGTTATTCCACAATTTATTTGAAGCTGATCAATGTGATCCTGTTAAGATTTGTGCAACTGTAGCTTATATGGCTATAACTTGATGTAGGAAGCTCCAAATTAAGAATAATTTGGCTCATTAGAATATAGATGTCAACATCTTTACTCATGATGAATTTTATAGAAATTTAATTCATACTTGAACATATTAATATTTAAAATTGGACTAATGTTCAAGCAGTTTTGTAAATGTTGGATAGCATTAAATATCATCCCATTGCTCCAATCATTACAAAGTATTCACCAAATTTGCATGCCTACAAAATAAAATAAAAACATGCTCAAAGAAATATATTCTAAAAATAAAGTGCTACAAAATAGAGAAGCTAAATAGTCAATCACAAGTTAGTTCATCACCATTTTGATTAAGAATCAATATTATCTCCATTTAGGCTCACCTGAGATACATGTATAACTATTGGATTCTCATCCATACCTTAGACTTCTGATCTTATACCAAGTAGCTTCTTGAGCAACCCATATATTACTTGTTGAGCTTTCCTAGTTTTAGCTCTCGTGATTGGTCCAGTTGGTAAATATAGGTCCTTGATTGCAATTTCATCGAGCGTGCTTGTATCATTGTACAACCATACTAGAGTTGGATCCCTTCATCTCCACAGACAATCCCAGGTTGGCCAGGGCATCAGCTTCTATTCTTCTTCCCTCAGTGGATGATTGACCATTCCCAGAGTCGTGCGAGCAGAGTCTGATCTTTCACAACATATTGTTGCATGTGTTCCTCTTTGGTGTCGAAGATCTCATATACCTGATTTTCTACCAGTTGGGAATCACATTTGATTTCTATGCCCTCGGAGTCTAGTCACCCGGCCAACTCCAGTCCAACAATCAAAGCCTCATTCTCAGCTTCATTGTTAATCAAGGAAACAATTATTATGTCCCCGCCCCAGGGTTTCTCCCAAGGTCGTAATTGGTATTACCTCGATTTTGGACCCTTTTACGTTAGAAGTTTTAGACTCTTGATGTCATTTCTAACACCTTTATCATTTCTCTATAGCCAAAGGCAGTGGTCTAGGATTGAATTATCCACAAAGTCAGCCAAAACTTGTGACTTCATTGCATTACTGGTTTATAATCTATGTCAAATTCTCTCGTTTCAACTTACCATTTGGGAAATCGACCTTAAAGTTAAGGTTTGTGAAGGATATTCCGCTGGGGAAAGGTTGTCACCACGGCTATCAGGTGGTATTGAAAAATAAGTCCTAAGCTTTCGAGCAGCGACTACAAGAGCTAAGACCAATTTATTAAGGTGTGGGTAGCGAGTTTCTACTCCCCTTAAAATTTTACTAACATAAAAGATAGGATATTGTGTACATTTATTTTCACGAATAAAAATAGCGCACATCGCTGCTTCTTAGATCGCTAAGTAAGTCAGCAACTGTTCGCCTTCATCCGGTTATGATAGTAATGGGGGCTTGATAAATACCTTTTCAAATCTTTCAAAGCCTTCTGGCATTCAAGAGTCTATTGGAATTTATTCTTGTTTTTCAGAAGGGATGACATTCTTTTGAAGACCGGAAAATGAACCTGCTTGAAGCGGTCAATCTTCCTATTAACCTCTGAACCTCTTTCACATTTGATAGTTTCTCATGGATGACCTTGATGGCTTTACTTTTATTTGATTGAATTCAATCATCCTTTGCTATACGAGGAACCCCAAGAACTTATCGAAGCTGACTCTAAATGCATATTTTTTGGGGTTAAGCTTCATCCTATGCATCCTTAGGATGTCACAGGTTTCTTCAAGTTGTGTAAGACGATCACTTACATTCAAAGACTTAACCAGCATATCATCTATGTAAACTTCCATTGTCTTCCTTATTTTTTTTGAACATTTTATTCACAAGCCTATGATAGGTGGCTCCAAAGTTCTTAATCCCAAAAGGCATCACATTGTAGCAATATGTGTCAACGTTTGTTATGAATGAAGTATTTTCCGATCCTCCAAGTTCATTTTTATTTGGTTGTACCTAGAGTAGACATTGAGGAAACTCATCAACTCGTGCATGGTCATCGCATCAATCATTTGGTAAATGTTTGGTAATAGGAATGAGTCTTTTGGGTATGCCTTTTTCAGATCCTTATAATAAACGCACATCCAAAATTTATTATTCTTTTTCCTAATAAAAACTACGTTTTCTAACCAGTCAGGATACTTTACCTCTCATATTGAAACGATATCAAGCAATTGAGTTACCTCTTCTTTGACAAACCAGTTTCTGACCTCGACAATAGAGTGTTGTTTCTGCCTTACCGGACAGAGGTTAGAATCCATGCATAACTTTTGCACGACCACCTCTAGGGGAATACATGTCATATCGGCATGTCACCATGCAAATAGTCAACATTATATTTTAGAAATTCTATAAATCCTAACTTGAGCTTGGGGTTTAATCATGCCCCTAAGTAGAACTTCCTCTCTAAGAACTTTTTGAATAATGCGACTTGTTCGAGTTATTCCGCTATGGATTTGGTTCTGCCAGTTTCTTCTGGTACCTAGAAATATCTTGCCACCTGATAGGATTCCGACTCCTACTCCCCTTTGTCGACTTCTTTCAACTCAGGACAAACATTGGATCTTATCATTTCTATGCCACATGTTCCTTCCCTTTGCTACTAGAAATCGAGATCGCATTCATCTCCCTTAACTCCGGTTGATCTCCTCTTATTTGTTTAATTCCCTCTGGAGTTAGGAATTTCAGAATTTGATGGTATGTTGAAGGCACATCCTTTATTTTGTGTAGCACTGGTCTTCCAAGAATAATGTTGTAGCCCATACCGTCATTTCCTACTTCAAACAGGGTTTTCTTTATTACCTCTTCGAAATTCGTGGGAAGAAGACTCTCCCCTTAGATTGTTAGGCTTGCCAAGTAGAGCCCTGTCAGGAGCTTTGTCACTGGAATGATACTTCTGATTATCTTGGCTTTTTCCAACACTCTCCATTGGATAATATTGGCCAAACACTCTAGGTCCACCAAAATGCATTGAATTTTAAAATCTAAACTAGTTTCCTTCAAAAACCACATTGATCATTAGACGTGGAGGGTTTTCTCCCTTCTGTGAAGGTTCCCAATTTATCCCAGTTGTGGTCGTAATTATTCTTAGTCTGATCTCTTAAGATCTCTGCCACATGGTCATTTTTCAACAATGTTGCCACCACCTCATGCAAATGTCGGTAGTCCCCAGTCCATTTGTCTCATGATACTCAAACCATTGATTAGGATCCCTCTAACTAGGGTCAGATATCATCGGCCTCAGGAACCATGCTTCTATACTATTACTCATTGCCGATACCAATTCCACTATACCGATATTGAAATTTTACTCTGACAATCAGGGATAGGTAAATCCTAGGAGCCCGATACCTCTTTGTCGCACAATAATCTGTAATTCAGGAAATGATCAGCACTTCTATCGGTAGCGAACCCATACACCGATCAAAAATCTCTGCCGTGTTCTTCAACCCTTTCTTAGGATAAAAATCGACCTCTAGAAGACGGTTGATCTGTATCAAAATCATCCTTCAACTTTTCCTTATTATTTCTTGGTCCAGACCCTTGGTTGATGCCGAGAAATTGAGATGGTCATCCTCCATTCTTATATTCAATTTGTAGCGGTTGTGGACATATGCCCATGTTGTTGCCTGGAACTCAAGGAGAAGTTCTTTCAATTTTTGTAAAGCGTTATAACTCCTTGGATTCAGTCCTTTCATAACTGCCTTATTTTCCCATTCATCTGGCATTGTCGATAGCAACATGGGCCTCGCTGACCCTTACATGGGCCTCGATTAAAGAATATGCGAGCATCTTGAAGGAATTTGTTGAATTCTCGGGTAGAAGTGAATACCATATCGGGACCCTTTTGTGAGAGCCTGCCCGAGTTCTTCATCAAGTGTAACTCAATCTCGTGCGGATCTAAATCGTTTCCTTTCACTGTCATTGTGTAATTGGTAATGTTCTCTTGATGATCCAAAGTCCAATCATATTTTGGCGTGTCTAGTAGTTTGAACCACTTAGGGATTAACTTCGGTACCATGCATGGTTTAAGTGGCAATTAGGTGTATTTCTTTGATTCTGGTCCTTTCAATACTGGCGGTATGCTCGAGATTTTATTCATTCGGGCATTTATTTCCCTCATAAACCGCATGAGTTTTGTTTTAAAGGTATCATTCTCGTTGTTGATACTAGATCCTCTACCGCTCCAACCGACCCTATCGAAGCCGACCTAACCCAGTGGGGTGTTGTTAACAACTCTTTGTGCTGCTTGGTTTGTAGGAGCACCGAGAGGAGCTGGATCTCTTCCATTTTGGAAGCACCCGACAACGCTTACCTCAACTCTGTCATGACATGATCTTGTCATGAGATATGACCCATAGTTCATTTTTTTGTTCTCTCAAGACTCTCAATGTTTCCACAATGTGCTCGCCTTCAGCATCATCATGAGTTGTCTCCCGAACGTGTCATGGATATTGCCCACCATATACTGACGTGACTTTATCCCCCTCATTGCAGGTACCGCCAATTGTATCTTCTTGTTGAGGCTTATTGTTACACCTCTTGTTTTTGTATGTGGAAGTATGCCATAAATAAATCGACATAGGCTCGGAAGTGAGATGTTATATCTCACATTTTTGGATGTTAAGCTTTTACCGTAAGTTAATCGATGTAAGTTCAGGAATGAGATTATTTTGGGATTATACGTATTACGCTATTTCAAACAAGTGATAAGTAAATTCGTGAAGGGGAGAAGGTAAGCGAGTCGAAGAAAGTGTGTTTCGATGAAGTTTGTTAATTTGGAATAAAATACAGTCTGAGCTATAATACCCGGCATTTATTAGTGCCATATATGGTACCACATGACCGTAATAGTAAGGAGTATAAGGTGTATTAAAAGTAAATAGTATTTTATATGATTTGACATAACTCTTAATTATATGGGTAATTGCTTAAGTATTAGATTAGTGGCAGATTAATGAATTGAATAAGGAGAGCGATGAATATTTGGATAAGTCTAAGAAGACTCAACCTGGCAGCAAGATATATCAATCAAGCGGCTGTGTAATCACATTGCTAGGTGGCACACATAGGGAATCAAGTGGGGCCAACAACCGCATTAATAAAAGGCTTTCCTAATCCATTTAGTTGCGATGCTTATGACTACAACTGACAGATCTCCTTCAGAAAAATTCATACAAGTTACACTGCTTAATACTACAGCAATGTGGGGTTTTCGATTATAAGTAAGTACAATGCAATATTCTTAAGAATATCGTATAGATTTTTTCTTGCTTCTATCAACCGTTACGTATTTTTGTAAAAGATGTGTGTTAAAGGAATTGTCATGGGAATCGATTCAGGTATGTTAAGGTTATCCCTTCTTTCCTTTTGGCAACATCCATATGATACAAACGAAATAAGAAAATGCACAACTTTCCTAAATGACTTTATTCATAAAAGTTCTAGAGATGGCTATGTTCTTGATTCCCCGTGTGTCCTATTATTCTATCATATGTTCATGGGTCTCAGAAAATACATAAGTTAATAAAGCTTATTTCATGATATTAATCAAAGGCATAATGATCTTATGTCATTCCAAGAGATTTTATTGACGTACTTCTCATGTATTGAATTTATTTACATTGACTCATGACCAGATGGTATTATATACGTGTATATATGTATATTATATGTATACGGAATATGAAAAAAGGTTACATCATTATATACGCACCACCACATGATCTGCTGATATACGTTAATGATTTTGCCCATAATGGTCGAGATGATATGATGGGATGCCCTTAGAGGTTGAATGATATTATGTACGCATGTACCTATGCGTGATATGACATTTATATGCATAAGCAAGGAATTATAAATATTAATGATTCACAGAGTTATTCAGACTTAGAAGTTGATTCTTTTACTCTATGTTTATCTTATGTGTATTATGTACTGATTTTCATTCCTTACATACTCGGTATATTATTTGTATTGATGTCCCTTTTCCTGAGGACGCTATGTTTCATGCCTACAAGTTCTGATAGTCAGTTTGAGAGTCCTCCAAGTAAGTTATAAGCTCATCGGAAGGTGTTAGTGCACTCCATTTTGCTCTGGAGTTACATATTTGATCAGTATGCTTTGGAAATGTATTGATTGGTATGTCGGGGCCCCGTCCCAACCTTATAATATTTATGTACTCTTAGATGCTTGTAGACATATGTCATGTATATGAATGATTGCACGGTCTTATCAACCTATTTTCCTTGTACTAGTAATTATTTTTACCTTATAAACTCGTACGTCATATGTATAAGTCGGTATATCATGTTAGGTCATCCTATATTGAGTATTTCCTCATGCTTTATTCCAGTCATCTCATAACAGCCTTTATTGTTCATTTACCTATGGTAATATGATCCAAAAGATACATTACATTGGCACTCGACTGAGTAAGGCACCGATTGCCCGTCGCGGCCCATCAGTTTGGGTCGTGAGACTTATTTTCTTGTGCCTCAATGTAGTGTGTGATGTTGACATTATTATCTGTGATTTTTTACGATTTTTTGCTAAGAAACAAAGAATTAAATAGGTTAGTAATATATGTGAGGATCAACCTAATTACGCATCTATCCAAGCCCTATGGTGGGCCGCAAACTATGTACCCGTAAAATAGTACAGTATAATTTCTACGTAGTTTATAGACAAGTGAATCGATTTGATCCCTAAATGATAAATAAATTCATATAAGATTTACCATTGAAATCGAGATAAACAGCAAATAGCTTAGTTCCTGGAGAAAATCTTCTGAAGGTAATAATAAGAATATCAATAGACGAGAAACAAAATGTTATTGAGATTAGAACAATGTGTAGCATAAGTTTTTCAGAAAATTCGTCCCCTTATAATGGTTGTTGAAATCACTATTTCTAGTTGCACCTAGGGAACATGATCTTAGGATCAAGCCGCTCTTAGATGACTATTATGGGGGTCATTGATGAATATGCAACGGCAAGCTATGAATGCCAAAATTCTCTATAATGGATTGAGTAATTGATACTGCAAAATAGGCTTCATTGAATGCCATCGTGTGTCAATTATTCGTTTGTTTTCATTAGCAATATTCCCTTCGGCGGCTTCCTGGTGCCATTCGAAGCTGCTGCCTCCAGTCTTGGTTTCCATCTGTCTCACTTTTCGTTTGTCTCTGATTCTACGTGTCGCTCTGTCATACTAGTATTTAATATGAACTAAGGGTGTTAAATGGGTGGGCCGCGCCGGGCCTCTATTTTTTGGACCCGTACGGGTTACGGTCTGTGCCGGTTCCAGGTTGGTTCTTAACAGGTTTAACGAATTCGGATTCATCCGGATAAAAATTGAACCTTAAGGGTTACAGAATGAGGGGGCCAGGTCGGGCTTAGTGTATTTTTAATTTTTTTGGGAATTTTGTATAACAATTGTATGTTATACTAATACTTTGTATTAATGTAAAGAATACAAGAAAAATGGAAAAAATTTGCACCAATAAATTGCAAGTACTACATTTATTTCAAAATTCAAAATTAAAGTTTACATTTAAAAGTAAATTAACAAAAAAATTATAAAACTATATTTTCATGCATAATAAATTAATAATACTTTAAATTAATCAAACAAACTAAATCGTTAAGCATAAATACATCTAATAATTTTAAAATAACATAAATTGTGAAAAAATCTTAAATACGAATTTCTAGAGGACGCTCAAAATAATACTTTATATGCCTCCATAAGCCTGTACCACACTCTGAACGAAATTTTAAGACTTGTCATTTCTTGCACATTAATTTCTGACCTTTTACATTTTCTTCTACCACCTCAAAGTGTTGCGAAACATATGAGCGCACTCTAGAAGTACGAGGCATGACTTAACTTGAGATTTGAGAATTGAGAATTTGAGTTTGAGACTTGAAGTCTTACAAATTGGAGAATGAGAGAAATTGAGATTCAAAAATGAGTATTTAGTGAAAAAAAATGAAGATTGGGGGGGGGGGGTATTTATAGTTTTAGAGAAGATTAGTTTTGTAAACTAAAAAAGAGTTAAAAATTAAAAAAAAGCTATTTCTGAAATATTTACGTTGACCAACGGACCAATTCAAGATCTGACTGCTGCCAATGGTCAGTGGGGCCCACATATTTCGAAAATTAAAAAAAACAAAAATAAATAAATTTTTTGTTCGTTGAACCGGGCCGGTTAACCCGGTAAGGGTTACTGTTCACTATACTGGGTTCAACTGGGCTGGTTACCCATTTTTACTAACCTAATCGGACCAACCCCCGCTACCCCCTACCCAAACTAGCCCAGCCCCCTTTAACCCGATTCGGGCCGATTCCAGGTTTATCCGGTTTGGATAGATCCGGAACCGAGCTGACCCGGCCCGTTTAACACTCTTAATATGAACCGATTTTATCTTATACATTTCTATAGCTAATTTATTGTTAATTTTGTTTTTCTTTAGGCATGTCGGCAGATGAACATTCTCATATCATAATATCGATTAGGAAAAGGTTGAATAGAAGTGAAATACCTAAAGTTGTCACCTTTTTCATTTAGATACCTCAAATAAGCTTTAATCCAATTGAATACTTGTAATAAGTCTAAAGTACAACAATCAAACATATTTAGTTAACAAGATTGATAGCGGGAGTTACACGGTGTAAAATGCTCTTTAGCTTGATGTTCCTTGCTATAGTTTCCCAAAAAATGAACCACAATTAGTAGTTTTTTTTAAAAAGGAAAATACAGCATTTAAGAGATAAAAGTGTGTGTGAACACATATTTAAGCGTCGAAAATACTTTAGGAAATAGTAGAGGACAATGAATACAAGTATTCTACAAGTGCAACTCACTTTATCAACCATGTCAACCAAATGCGTCTGATTGGTACACTATATGCTTATTTAAAGTGGCTAAATAAAAAACATAGCAGTTTTAGTGTCTCATTATGTAATCAGCCTTGGGAAAAAAACTAAAATGTGATGGTCAAAGAAAAATCCAAAACAGTCCTATCCTATTTAGGTTTCTCTTTTGAGTTGTATTATTTTTATTTGAAGATTCCGTCGCCTTTCGGCTGCCAGTGCTATGGGATAAAGGCATAAAGCATTAAAGCTTTACGCATTTTGAAAGATTTATGTCTATAATCCCATTAAGTCCTCTGCCTAACAAGGGCCACGCATATTACGTTTTTTTTCTTTTACAAGAAAAGCAAATGCTAGAATGCACGAACGCAAGTCAAAGAATAACGATATTCTAATAGCTTATATGTATTGTACAATGCGCTTTAATGTTTGTAAATTTTTAGGTAATTTTATTTCTGTGAGCAAGCAGAAATGCCATATTCCGAACCAAAATATCCACGTTAAGTAAAATTCTACTTCTAGAGTCTCGTTCTCGTCTTCTCCAGTGTGATATGATAAGTCAATTTTGTTGTCCTTAAAATAATGATATTTAACGGGCTCGATGATTGTTTTTAATTGTTTTCTAGAGTCTTTCTCCACTACTACTTGAAAATTTCTATCTCCTAATTTATTTGTTACTTTTCGTTCAAAAGTTAGTCAATTATCCAACTTCATCTTAAAAAGCATTCATTATCCGTGAAACAATAATTAATAAGGTGTTTAAGTATGTCTTGAAAATTAAATTCATTTGATTAATCCTCTGTTGTGGTCTGCTACTCTAACCATCTATGACAATGAACTAGCTAGCTAGCTTCACCGCATGTTTCAGTTTGTGGACGATACTGAATTGTCTATGAACAATTACATTACAAACCATATACACTAGGAGCGTGTTTATTTTTTCATATATGATTGGCATAAATTTATTGAAAAACATTTTCCTCGTGAACTCATTTTCCTCCAATTAAAGGAAAATATTCTCCCATATGGAAAACATTTTCCTAAATAATTTTCCCTGTCCTAATCAAGCACTAGAAAACGCACCCTAGATTGAATCTAATGAAGCTGACACAGCCTTTCATGTCCCTCTAAACCTATTATACTGCATTTTTATGGAAAAGAGTTTTCTTTGACAATTCAAACATTGTATAGCCGCAAATCAAAGATCTCCTTTTGACCCCATGATTTTCCCCCTTTTAATTTCTCTGGATAGATCTGAGCATGAAGTTGCCAAACTTGCTACAAAGTGGATTTCTGTTTTAGGATGGAAAAATTGCACATAGCCACAATTAAAATGCTCACGAAATTTTGGAGCATGGATAGTAAGAATTCAAGACGTAGTTGTTGTTTTTGTTGTACAATACTCCCACCTCAACAAAAAGGAAAAAAATGTACTCATAATTTACAGTTGCTTAAACATTGAATTAAATTTTAAACTTTACAGATTTGAAGCATGGACTTGTGGCCTGAGACTACTAACATCAACAAAAGGTTGACTAACTAAGGCTTTGGTTTGCTCCAAGCCTAATGTTAGAGACGCATCTATCCTTTAGCATATACAGCACAGGCATTAGGCATGGCCCTGAACTAGGTGTTATTAATTAAACTGCTGCTCAAGAACATGACTTTATTAGTCCCAAGTTGAAGAGAAATTTCTCTGAGCTTGATCTGAATATATGTCCCAAAGAGAATCTAGCAGTTTGCTGTGGTGGTGAATCAGAGTAGACGTCGTCCTTGACACGAAGAACAGTCTGACCTATTTCTTTACGAACTGCTTCAATGGTTTCACTTTTAACATGACTTCCTGATGCATCAGTAACATAGAAAACATTAGCAGCTTGTGACCCCCTTGTCGTAACCTCAGCCCTCGAAACAGAAAGACCATTCTCCCGAAATATACGAGTGACGTCTGATAGAAATCCAATTCTGTCATCACCACATAGTTCCAGTCTTATTCCCTGCATGATATTAACATTTCAAAATGTTAGTTTTAGTAAATGGGGAAACTGGTGACTACTCAATGTGAATTCAAACTCTTTGTACATTAGAAGTTCGCCTCTTGATAGCCGCCTCCAAGCATTGTATCACGCGTTGTCTCTCTGCTTCAGAACTAATTGGGCAGCCATCCATATGCCTAATGTAATATTCCTAAACAAAAGAACAAGAGGAAATAGCTACAACTTGTCAAAGTCATTCTTGGTCCATAGCTTTAGACAACCAGGGGTAGTGGCTGTCGACAATTGATGGGTTTATGAGCTGTTCGAGTTATTTAGAGGATTACCTGATAAGCCTCCCGTCCTTCGGCAATGATGGTACCATGATATACCACATATTGCATATCTGTTAGCGTGCACACTGTATCAAAAATTAGCTTAGGGCGGTCCACACCTCTTAAATTCACAACAGTATAGCCTTTGTCTGCACAATTTTCTACTGTCACTGAGGGCTTGGTTTGGTCACTTGATATGCAATCTGTATCATCCTTATCATAATCGCGATCAGCGTACATCATTTGATGTAGTCTCCTCTCTTTATGAGTGGAATCAACTGAAACTGCAGTGTTAGCACTTCGCCTGTCTCTGTCTCCTTTTAAAACGTACAACAGCAATTGCCTGATTTTAGCAAGCCGATCAGTATCATCTATTGCCAATCCATTTCCTTCATCAGTTATGTACACAACTGATGCCATTCTTGAATTATGAGTCCATACTTCTGCTGCTACTACATTACATCTGTGGTCTGTGAGCACAGCAAAGATCTCCGAAAGTAATCCTGGGCGATCTCGACCAGTCAATTCTATGGTTGTCTGCTCTGCTGCAGATTGAACACCCACGGATCTTGCCAAAGACCGGAAGCTGCAACCCCTCGGTCCCAGTGACTGCAACACAAAATATCTTCACTATCTAGTGCTACTTAGTTACAGAATATAGCAATAAATGAATATTGCATTTGATAAAAGTGATCAATTTTTCAGCATTCATGCTGTTGGAGAGAAGAATAACCTGCTGAATGCGTTCGGCAACGTTATCTTCAGAGAGCTTATTTCCACACTCATCAGTAACATGAAAAACTGCAATCAAGAATAGAAAAACAAAAGAATAAAAAACAACAGACTTCTCCCTAATCAACTTATAGAAGAATTAAGAAACTGACCATCCATAAACCATTCCCCATCAGAAGATATATAAGCTCTCCTTATTATGAGGTTCAAGTCAGTAAGAACCTGAACCACTTCCAATAAGCTTCCTCTCTTATTTGCACTATCAACCTGCAAATTCCAATCCATATAACATATTAATTGCCAATCAAGATTCTTACTAACTAGAACAAACAAACATTCCATACCTTGATCAGAGTTGTTTTCTTGTCAGATGTATTATCAACAGTAACCCTACAAATAACTTATCACCATCAGAATTTCAGCACATAGATGCATAATTACCAATTTATAAAGTATAATCCCATTGGGAGCAATTTTTTAAGGAAAAAGGTCAATACCATTATGGACAAAAGAAAAAGTACCTTGGTGGGTTCATTCTAAGTACAAGCTTCTCGAATTCATCATCGACAGTGAGAGAAGAAGACCAGTAATCCATTATTGAATTGAATAGAGAAATAGAGCTGAAAATGAGGCAGACACAGAGGAAAATATGTTCTGTGCTGTTTAGAGTATAGTCTCAAAAGTGTTTGTATTATTACTAGTGCAGAGAGCTTAGCTGTTTTCTTGTTTGGAAGAAAATAAAGGGGTCTGTTTTCTTGTGGTAAGTTGGTTAAAATAGGTGAATGGCTCTTGAGCTGTATCAAGAGCTTTTTGGAGGGACTATTGTCACTTGCCAAGGCTATTGTCAGGACTATTACACACGTTGCTCTTGGCCTTGTCATCTGGACCCCCCACTCCCAAACAACCTCTATCATATTCTTCCTTCTAGACAAATAAATTGAGTAAAAAAATTAATTAGGTTGCATATCTCTAAAGGATCTTTTGTTTGGGATAAATATTTAATACCCAAATCTCAAGGTTAGATTTCATTGTTTAATCTTTAATTATAGGAGGATCTTATAACCCAGATTGTGGGATGGATGATTGGCAGGATTTAATAAAAGAAGAAAAAGGAAGCTGGACTTACTATATTACTATTTATATATTTCATCTATATGTTGGATGTGAATAAAACTTGTCACCACATGTTTGCTACTATTTCGTTATGAACTAAGAATCCAATGCAAAGTCTTCCATAGATAGGGATCCTAGCCAAGATAATTGATGTCATTATATATTTGGGTTGGAAATCTAGAAGAAGATTCAGAGTTGTGAAGCTAATTAAAGTTGATGATTCTAGCTTTAGTTGATATAAAGAGAAAAAAAATATATATATATATATAGAAAGAGAGTGTGTTGTGAAGCTAATTAAAGTTGATGATTCTAGCTTTAGTTCATATAAAGAGAAAAATACATACATATATATATATACACATATATACATACATATATATATACACACATATATACATACATATATATACACACATATATACATATATATATATATATATACACACATATATATACATATATATATACACATACATATATATATACACACACACACACACACATATATATATATATACATATATACATATATATATATATATATATATATATATATATATATATATATATATATATATAACTATCAATGTATTTTGACGTATTATAGTATGTAATCTATCATATTTTTTAGGTTACTAACCACACATTTTATAAATAATTTTTACTTTTATTATCAGGGGACCTGATTATCTAAGAATTCTTTTTAAATAAAGGTTGTGTTTGCTACGAAGAAATATATTCTCTAGAAAATAATTTTTAATTTTTTCACGTTTGGTTGGCTTAAATGTTATGAAAAATATTTTCCTAATAAGCTTATTTTTCTCCCATTTGAGGAAAATGAGTTTCCTACCAAGAGTAGGGAAAATATTCAAAATTCTCTTTCAACTTTTTCCACTCCTATTGCCACCCCAATCCACACCCTAGCCACCCTAGGTCCCCATATCCCGGCCTACCAACTCGCACCAGAATCTCACCCCGACCCACCTACGCCCAGACAACCCTCGCGCACCTTCACACCAATGTGTATGCCCACCTCTTCCCACCTTTCACTATCGCTTCCTCGCCTCGTGCCAGCCCTTCCCTTCGTCCCCGACAAACCAACTCCTGTCACCATTCCTCCATGGGCTATAGATGTTGGGATTTGGGTATCGAGTATCAAGTTTTGGGGTTAGGCCCGGCTGTCAAGGATCAATTCAAGGTCAGGGTTCAGCATTAGGGGCCACGTCTAATGTCGAGGTCGGCGGTAGGACCGGGGTTTTGAATTGATATTAGTATCGGAGTCAAGATCAAGGTCGGATCCTACTGTCGGGGCAAGGGTTGGATTGGTTCGTGGGTTTGAGGTTGGGGGTCTAGTCGGGGTTAGGGTTGGGGTTGAGGTCATAGTTCAGGGTCCGGGTATTGTGTCCAATGTTAAGGTTGGATCAAGTGTTTGGTATCGAGGTCTAGGGTTTGGGTTCGATTATAATATTTTCCCAAATTATGCTAATATGCTCTTGAGTATTTACTCCTTATTAACCAAACTTTAAAACATAAGCAAGAAAATTACTTAACATTTTCCATCATTCCAAACACACCTAAAAATTAAAATATATTGCAAATACTATCTTTTTTTTCCCTTCTCGGGCGGGAAGATAATATGGACATTAATAATTTTGAAAAATATTCACTTGACTACCTAAAATAAGTTTAATACATATATTATGGGTAGATTTAAACATCTAAATTTGTGTAAATTATGAGTTTAGATGAAAAACTTAGATTTTGATAAAAATAGGATTTAATCATGAAAATAATTATGGAATTGGATGAAAATTATAAATTTGAGTTCGTGAGACTATGGGTAACATTTATCTTAGAATTCTAGAATTCGGGCATGTGGGCCTGAGGGTAAATATTAGGAATTCTTCAGTTGACGTTGGAAATTTACTCTAATAGTTAGAATATAAACTTTTGAACTTGTCTTGATTAATTTATATAATATTTGACTAGT
Organism: Nicotiana benthamiana; assembly: GCA_034376525.1. Classification (NCBI taxonomy): domain Eukaryota; kingdom Viridiplantae; phylum Streptophyta; class Magnoliopsida; order Solanales; family Solanaceae; genus Nicotiana; species Nicotiana benthamiana. The sequence continues at coordinate 54,279,948 of CM067338.1, forward strand.
TTTAAATTGTTCGGCACCGAGTTGGGGGTTTAGGGTGAAATTGTGGCCGGAATGTAAGTTTTGAGACGAGGTAACTCTCTTTTCTAACCTTGTAAGAGAGAATCTACCCCATAGGTTATTTGAATTATTATGTGCTTCTAATATGGGGGCTATGTACGCACGAGATGATGAGAGTCTGTTGCTCCCAAACGCACACGCAAGTATACGTGGTCATACAAGTAATAAAATGATAAGTTGGGTGTCGAACCCATAGAGACTTATATCAACTACTCACTAACACAACAATATTTTTATTCCGTCAAACCAAATTCAAGTTTCAAGAGTTTAATTATGCTAACTAAAATTCTAAGTAATAACTAAATTATCAAGTAACGAGTTGACTTTTGTGTATTTAATAGAAACAAGTATTCCAGGATTGTGTTCGATTCACCAATCATATTGTGTTCTAACTAACTCTCCCCTTCATATAATTCACTCATGGGTTCTAATTAATCGATAAATTCTCTCATAGCTTTATCCCGAAGTACTAGTCACCTATTCTCAATAGATTAACGCCTATATTCCTATGGAATCAATCAATCAATAACGCATTAAGATCACGATATTTAATTAAGCACAGTGACTAAGTATATTCCTATCCTAGCCACAAATCCGCTCCCCCTAAGTGTTAAGATCATGCTCTCTTCAATTCTTCTCTAATCTAAACACGGATTTCCCAAGCATAGCATAGATAGTAAATAGACCTAACTGATGGCCAGACAACTAAGCAATTAAACACAGAATTGAAGAAACAACCATATGTGAAAGAATTATAATCAAGGTCAAGTTAATCTCAAACAACAATACTCATGGCCTAATCACAACCCTAGAACAATAAGTTTTAGCCACTCATACTAGTGTGCATCATAATTAGATTCAATTTCATCACAGATAGCAAAAACCAAGAGAGGAAAAGAAGAACTTCAATGTCTAAACGCCTCATTGCCTCTTGCATCTCTATTCCTTGCACTAAGCTATGAAAAGTTGATAAATTGACCTTGGGCGAGCTTGACTTTATATAGGTTAAGTGGTTGTCTCTCCAAAATTCCAATTTTACAACTAAATACGTTTTCCTGGATCGGACACGTGCGAGTTTGCGCTGTACTTTGCGACCTCTTCTGTCTCAGCTTCTTAAGCGCACGAACAAGGGTGCAACTTCGCACGGTACTTTGCAAGTCTAGGCCTGATGTTTTTCCATTTTCTTGTTTCGTCCTTGCGCGTACTCAACTCCAAGGGGTTATTTTTGCTCATAAATCATTCCAATCGCCTTTTGCAAGCATCATATAGGCTCCTCTTCCTGGAATGCATACAAATCATAATTAGAGTCTATTTCTCATCAATTAACTATAATATGTCATTGGAATATAATCAAGTGGAAGCATAAACAACAGATAAATCATCTAGATTTCACCTCTTATCAACACCTCACACTTAATTCGTTGCTAGTCCTCGAGCAATCAAACCATACTCTCTAGAGAATCATTCACTCAACCATTTCCCCCCTAACACATTACACCTCGAATAATGGACATACATTACGCCTAAGAGTGAACAATCCTAGACTCGAAGCCGACTTTGAAGTTCCATGCAATATTCAGACTTCGTAAAAATACTCTACGCAGAAGTCAAGACTTACTTTTTCATCATGAATCATATGCCCTCACAATAATATCAACAAAAACTGAATTCAATCCACACATTCGAGTCGTACACTCACATATATCAAGGAAAGCACTCACTCTCATAATAGAAGTCACTTGCATGCAATTGGTACCACAAGCTTGCCCTTAATGTTAATCTCTACTAATGTAGGCTAGCTCGACCCAACATCAATTAGGACGTATCATGGTTGTAATGTGGGCTAAGGGACGGGTAAGATACATTTAGGAATAGTGACTAACCCTCAAGCAGTTTAACACATCACATGAGCAATTTTTAGTGTTGATTATTCAACACACCTTTCACTCCCAAACAATATCATCACACAAATACTCCCTTCTTCTTTAAGCACTATATTAATTCATACCCACTAGCTAGAACAAGACGCAATGTATTCATCTCTCTTCTTTTTTTCTTTTTTTCGGTTTATTCTTCTTGTCATTCAATTTTCGCTAGTGATGTATTCGTTACAAAATAAGTGCATCTTTCAAGATTTTATTGGTTCCACTCAAAAGCCACCCCACACTTGTTCCCTTCTTACTTCTTTTAGTGTTCCTCTCACAATTAATGTGCTTTAAGAGGTAAAAGATCATAACAATGTCAATTAAGTACAAAAGGTATAGGCTTGTAATGCGGGTGCCAAACAAAAGTCTAAAGTCTCAAAAGGGTTAGCTAGGGAAAATTTTTATATGATTAGCAATTAAACTCAAAAAGGTCAAAGAAAGCCTAAAATCATTTTTCAAACATAGCATCACCTAGGATTTCGCTTCACCTCACGTATTGGGCAAGTTCTAGACACAAGTACAATGCATGGACTATACGAATACTCATCACACATGGCATATGACTCATTCATATAAGCTCATCAAGAAGCTCCAGTGCGAGCATTCAATTCAGTAATAAACATACAATTTAAGGCACATTTTGTGAGATTCAACAATTAGGACAAAGCGTTACACTCTAGGGTCTACTGTGTTCAGGTGTGGCAACGCTATGGGTTCTCTTTCAATTTATTCTTCGTATCCCATTACCCTAATCCACAAACAAAAAAGAAAATTAAAAAAAAATTACCTATGCCCAGTTCAATATGAACCCTCAGAAAAAGAACCGCTGCCATAAGAAAAATCAAGGGGGAGTTTTCTACACTACCTAAAAATAAAACTAATTTTTTTTGTTGTTTTCTTTAGACTCCCTTCCCTCAAGAAAATCATCTAAAAGATTCTTCATTAGGAAGAGCCTACAAAGTTTTCATACTTTTTTTCTTTTCCGACTCAGTCCCTCAAGAACCCTGTCGAAAGGGATTCGTCATCGGGCCGAGCCATATATTTAAAATAAAATAATTACTCCACAATAAATTGTTGGAAACACGTTTCAAATGCAATATACTAAACGTGTGTTCTTTTGTAGGTTTTGATGAATGTCAAACAAAGCAAAAAGCGATATATAGCAGTACTCAAGGACAAGCACAAAATGGATGCATTACAAGAAGCTCAAGACAAAGTTTAGAAATGTTATAATTGAGTCAATATTAATTGTGATCTTGATTCCTCAACTTGGCTCATAACATGGCTTCTCTACTAAAATTATTTTTCCAAAATCATGCATATTTAAATTAAGTGTCAAATGATTTTAAACTATGCATATTTACATTTGTTAAAATGTTTTCCAAGCATGCCTCAAAAATCTGGGCTAAGATAATCGATTATGTACTTATGATAATCGAGTATCTCTAAGCCAAGACTGCATGACAATCGATTGTGAATTAATGATAATCGATTGTGAGTAAGTCAGTTAACATCAGGTTTTTGCAAACTGCATAACAATCGATTGTGTACTTATGATAATCGATTGTTAACTGAGGCAAAGTTTTCAAAACTCATAAAAATCGATTATGAACTAATGGTAATCGATTAGAATGAGAAAAATGTCTCCCAGTGATTTTAAATAAAATGATAATCGATTGTGGCTTTTGATAATCGATTATATATGAGACAGAGAGTTTTGAAATTAATTAATAATCGATTATTCCATTTGATAATCGATTGTTGAAGCTGACCGTTGTCATATATTTTTCAATTACCTTCAGGTAATCGATTGTTGATATTTAACAATCGATGTTTTGCGTAAAATCTGGAAAAGATTTTCTGAACGTTGTTAAAATAATCGATTGTTGATTTCCGGACAATCGATGTTTTATGCCAAAAATTGGAAAGGATTTCTTAACGTTATAAATAATCGATTATTGATTTGAAGTAATCGATTGTTGACGTAAAATCTGGGATTGAATTTTTAATCTGATAGGCAAACAATCGATTGTTTAGTCTTGACAATCGATTGTCACTGAGTAATTTCAGCAATCCTTAATTGGCAATTAGACAACGGTAAGACTGAGTTTTTCACCTATAAATACAGCTTCAACTCAGTGTTTTCACAACAACAACATATACACTTTGAGTATTTTCATTGCTAAAAGCTTTCTTACATTGATCATCATTTTCCATTCATCCATAAAGCTTTTTGAAGAGCCATTCTATTGAGCTAAGTTGTTGTGATCTTGAGCGTACTATTTCTACTCATATCTACTCATTAAGGAGTGCTTTGTAAAGTGAGTGTGTTTTGTGTTTGTAAGAGAATTGCGATTCTCGTTTGTTGAGGAACTTGTGATTCCTCGGTTGAAGTCTTTGGGATTGTTATCCCCGAGCAGTTGAAGTCTTTGGGATTGTTATCCCCGAGCAGTTGAAGTCTTTGGGATTGTTATCCCCGAGCAATTGAAGTCTTTGGGATTGGTATCCCCGAGCAATTGAAGTCTTTGGGATTGTGATCCCCGAGCAACTAGGTGAGGCTTGTGTCCTCAGCTGTAACGGTTTGTTAAGCACCCGTAAGCTTGACAAGTTTAGTGGAAATCTCGAGAGAGTCTCTCGGGGACTGGACTAACCACGTTTGTGGCCAACCAGGATACATCATTGTGTAAGTTTATTCTACTGCACTTGTTTTAATTTCTGCAAAGTTTTTAAATTCCGCACTAAAACGCTTAATATTTTTAAAACGCTATTCACCCCCCCCCCCTCTAGCGTAAAGCGTATTGTCCAACAATTGGTATCAGAGCCATACTCTCTGAAAAACTTAACCGTTTGAGAGAACCATCCATGGCTTCTACTCTAAATTTCTTTGCAGGAATAGGTGAAGGAGAATGCAGCATGTCGCCTCCAATATTAGACGAAAACGACTACTCAGTCTGGAAATGTCGGATGCAAGTTTTTACAATGGCAAACGATTTGTATCTATGGCAAGCTATTAAACACAGTGATCAACTGACGACAAAAGTCGGGAAAGATAAGGTAAGTGAATACAACACTAAAGCTATGAATATATTACATAACGCCTTGAACCAGGAACTTTGGCGAAAAATCTCCCACTATAAAACTGCTAAGGAAATGTGGGACAAACTTGAGGAATTGCACGAAAACACGCCTCAAAAAGCGGTCAGCACAAACGATGAATCAACTGGTCAGTGCCTCATGGCAGACGAAAAAGACGAGGTAAGTACATCTAACGATATGCAAATTGCTTATAACAAACTGCATGATGAGTTGGTAAATGCTTCTAAGACTATTAAAGATTTACAAAGAACTCTTTCTTTACAAGAAGAGGATTTTCAAAAACAACTCTTTTTAAAAGACAAGGACTTTGAAGAACGTCTTTCTTTAGCTCAAAAAGGTGTTGAAAATCTGTCTCGTGATAACGAGAATCTTGCAAATGAAAATCAATTTTTGTTAAATGATAGTATAGAACTTAGACAAGTCATCAAGACTATGCATGAAGCCTCTTGTGTTGATAAATGCTCTACTTGTTCTGCTTGTGAGTCCCTAAAACTAGAAAACACAGAACTTAAGAAAACATTAGAAACACGTAGTAAAGAAGTTCCTAAAGTTGTTGAAAAAGAAACGCCTAAGAAATATCAACGGCATAAAAACAAAAACTTCACTACTCCACCTAGAAATAACTCTAAGGTATTAAACAAGCCTAGAACAAATTCTTTTAGACCACCTAGACATTATGCTAGAATGTATGAAAATAAGGGTAGAACTAATATCTTTAGACAACCTAGATCCGAATCTAGGATTCTTGCAAACAAGCGTACAAATAGTAATTTTCGGCAACCAAGAAATAACTCTAGGAACGAGCTTAGACCACCTAGACATGACACTAGGTCCTTCAACAAGTCTAGCACTAATAACTTTAGACCATCTAGATATTATACTAGAAATGGGAACAATATGTCTAGTGTTCATCTTTTTCATTCGCCTAGAACTTTGTTGGCTCAACCTAGGCATCAACACAACCCGAACGTAGTATGTCATTACTGCAATCGTATAGGTCATATTACACCTATGTGTTTTACAAAGCATAGAGATTCTTCATATTATTATGGTCGTTATTTGCCTAACCCCCAAGGACCCAAAATGGTATGGGTACCTAAAGAATATTAATTTGCTTTGTAGGTGTGCTTGAAGGGATCAAGTGTACTATGGTACCTTGACAGTGGATGCTCCAGACACATGACAGGAGACGAATCCAAATTCCTTCAACTAGAGCACAAAGAAGGAGGAAGCGTTGTATTCGGTGACAACAATAAAGGACAAATTATTGGCATCGGATCGGTCGGCATTCTGGAAAGTCTAAAGGACAAAATTCAAGAAGAACCACCAAGGAAAGAAATTGACAAAATGGTGGAACAACCAATTGAAGAAGCTCCTCAACCGGAAAATGAACCAAAAGAGCAAATAGAATGGAGGACAGTCAAAGACCATCCTCTCGATCAGGTAATAGGCGACGTTGGAGGGAAGGTAAGTACCCGGAGCTCCCTTAGAAATACCTTAGATCTTACTGCTTTTGTTTCTCAAATTGAACCCAAAACCATCTCTGAAGCAATTGGGGATGAATTTTGGACCTTGGCAATGCAAGAGGAGCTTAACCAATTCAAACGTAACAACGTTTGGGATTTGGTGCCAAGACCCGAAGGTCATACCATAATTGGTACGAAATGGGTTTTTCGAAATAAATTAGATGAAAATGGCATAATCACTAGAAACAAAGCTAGGCTTGTGGCTCAAGGCTATAATCAAGAAGAAGGGATTGATTATGATGAGACATATGCTCCGGTAGCTAGATTAGAGGCCATCCGTTTGTTGCTTGCTTTTGCATCTTCTATGAATTTCATTTTATATCAAATGGATGTGAAAAGTGCCTTTTTAAATGGTTTTATCCAAGAAGAAGTTTATGTAAAGCAACCCCCCGATTTTGAAGACTTTAATTTTCCTAATCATGTTTTCAAACTCAAAAAGGCCCTTTATGGTTTAAAACAAGCTCCTCGAGCTTGGTATGAAAGGTTGAGTAAATTTCTTTTAGAAAATAATTTTATTCGTGGAAAAGTTGACACAACTTTATTTGTCAAGCATGAAAATAATGATATCTTGCTAGTTCAAATATATGTAGATGATATCATTTTTGGTGCTACTAACAATGCTCTATGCAAGGAATTTTCAAACTTAATGACTAGCGAATTTGAGATGTCCATGATGGGTGAGTTACAATTCTTTTTGGGATTACAAGTAAAACAAATGAAGGAAGGTACATTCATTTGTCAAAGCAAGTATTGCAAAGAACTGCTTAAACGTTTTGATATGAACAATGCAAAGGAAATGGCAACTCCCATGAGCACATCCGATCATCTCGACAAAGATGAAAAAGGTAAGGAAGTCGACATCAAAAAGTACCGAGGTATGATTGGCTCTCTTCTTTATCTTACTGCTAGTCGTCCGGACATCATGTTTAGCGTGTGCGTCTGTGCCCGTTATCAATCATGTCCGAAAGAGTCTCACCTTACTGCGGTAAAGCGGATTCTAAGGTATCTTGTCGGTACTACCAATATGGGTCTATGGTACCCCAAAGGTTCTTCATGCCAACTTATTGGCTATTCCGACTCCGATTTTGCTGGATGCAAATTGGACCGCAAGAGCACTAGCGGCACTTGCCACTTGCTCGGTAGCGCTTTAGTTTCTTTGTTTAGTAAGAAGCAAGTTAGTGTTGCGTTGTCCACAACCGAGGCTGGATATGTAGCCACGGGGAGTTGTTGCGCTCAAATCCTATGGATGAAACAACAACTCTTGGACTATGGCCTACGTCTTGACCACATTCCTCTTAGATGTGACAACACTAGTGCCATATGCTTGACGAAGAACCCCATTCTTCACTCGCGAACAAAACACATTGAAATTAGACATCATTTTATTAGAGATCACGTTCTAAAAGGCGATGTCGAAATTGAATTTGTTGAAACAAAAAGCCAATTGGCAGACATCTTTACAAAGCCCTTAGATAAAGAGTCCTTCTTCCGAATTCGTAGTGAACTCGGGATCCTTGACTCCACGTTGATCTAAGTCATGCATTGCATTTTATTTCTTACATAATTTCTAACTTGAGCGTCGGAGGCGTCTAACATTTTTTTGCAGGTATCACCCTAAAGAAAAGGGGATCATAAAAGCATGACGCAAAATACTCAAGTATTCTACAGGAAAATCGCCGTCAAACAATCGATTACTGTATCAATAATCGATTACTTTTGTTATCTTTATTTTCCAATAAATAAACTTTTGTTTATTTCATATTTTTTTGCATATTCTTCTCTTGTATATAGTTTTGCTAATGGCAAAAGGGGGAAGAAACGGGATATCAAGAAGTATGCTATATCACTCTCAACTTCATTCATGCTTAAAGTGAGGGGGAACATGAATTGAGGGGGAACATCAAATTGCATACTTTACACTTGTCTTGGATTATCAAAATAATTATTGCATATATCCCGCTTATGTTTGCCATTATCAAAAAGGGGGAAATTGTTGGAAACACGTTTCAAATGCAATATACTAAACGTGTGTTCTTTTGTAGGTTTTGATGAATGTCAAACAAAGCAAAAAGCGATATATAGCAGTACTCAAGGACAAGCACAAAATGGATGCATTACAAGAAGCTCAAGACAAAGTTTAGAAATGTTATAATTGAGTCAATATTAATTGTGATCTTGATTCCTCAACTTGGCTCATAACATGGCTTCTCTACTAAAATTATTTTTCCAAAATCATGCATATTTAAATTAAGTGTCAAATGATTTTAAACTATGCATATTTACATTTGTTAAAATGTTTTCCAAGCATGCCTCAAAAATCTGGGCTAAGATAATCGATTATGTACTTATGATAATCGAGTATCTCTAAGCCAAGACTGCATGACAATCGATTGTGAATTAATGATAATCGATTGTGAGTAAGTCAGTTAACATCAGGTTTTTGCAAACTGCATAACAATCGATTGTGTACTTATGATAATCGATTGTTAACTGAGGCAAAGTTTTCAAAACTCATAAAAATCGATTATGAACTAATGGTAATCGATTAGAATGAGAAAAATGTCTCCCAGTTATTTTAAATAAAATGATAATCGATTGTGGCTTTTGATAATCGATTATATATGAGACAGAGAGTTTTGAAATTAATTAATAATCGATTATTCCATTTGATAATCGATTGTTGAAGCTGACCGTTGTCATATATTTTTCAATTACCTTCAGGTAATCGATTGTTGATATTTAACAATCGATGTTTTGCGTAAAATCTGGAAAAGATTTTCTGAACGTTGTTAAAATAATCGATTGTTGATTTCCGGACAATCGATGTTTTATGCCAAAAATTGGAAAGGATTTCTTAACGTTATAAATAATCGATTATTGATTTGAAGTAATCGATTGTTGACGTAAAATCTGGGATTGAATTTTTAATCTGATAGGCAAACAATCGATTGTTTAGTCTTGACAATCGATTGTCACTGAGTAATTTCAGCAATCCTTAATTGGCAATTAGACAACGGTAAGACTGAGTTTTTCACCTATAAATACAGCTTCAACTCAGTGTTTTCACAACAACAACATATACACTTTGAGTATTTTCATTGCTAAAAGCTTTCTTACATTGATCATCATTTTCCATTCATCCATAAAGCTTTTTGAAGAGCCATTCTATTGAGCTAAGTTGTTGTGATCTTGAGCGTACTATTTCTACTCATATCTACTCATTAAGGAGTGCTTTGTAAAGTGAGTGTGTTTTGTGTTTGTAAGAGAATTGCGATTCTCGTTTGTTGAGGAACTTGTGATTCCTCGGTTGAAGTCTTTGGGATTGTTATCCCCGAGCAGTTGAAGTCTTTGGGATTGTTATCCCCGAGCAGTTGAAGTCTTTGGGATTGTTATCCCCGAGCAATTGAAGTCTTTGGGATTGGTATCCCCGAGCAATTGAAGTCTTTGGGATTGTGATCCCCGAGCAACTAGGTGAGGCTTGTGTCCTCAGCTGTAACGGTTTGTTAAGCACCCGTAAGCTTGACAAGTTTAGTGGAAATCTCGAGAGAGTCTCTCGGGGACTGGACTAACCACGTTTGTGGCCAACCAGGATACATCATTGTGTAAGTTTATTCTACTGCACTTGTTTTAATTTCTGCAAAGTTTTTAAATTCCGCACTAAAACGCTTAATATTTTTAAAACGCTATTCACCCCCCCCCCCCTCTAGCGTAAAGCGTATTGTCCAACAAAAATAGCTATTTAGTCAACATGAAACAAACAAAAAAAACAACCAATTTATACACTACATGCAACATACACTGAAAGAATCCCCCACCCCACACTTAAAGATAAAGACATGTCCCCATTGCTTAAAATTTAAAAGAGCAGTGAGGTAAAGAAACTTCCCTGAAGCTTTATTCCTTGTCGAAATTGGTGTCGGGGTTCACGTTACACGGACGCCCCTAAGCTTGCAGCCAACCCATGAACTTCTTTTCCGACTTGACTTATCGGTCAGCTATTGCATCCACACGAGTGCCCAAATCAGTCATGGAGGTGCATAGATCAACCACCTCTTGCTCCAATGTGGTGTGCCGGGACACTCTGGAAGTTCCTGACGAGGGTGCTAGTGCGTTGGGCGCCTGGCCTGCGCTTCTCCTTCCACATCCATGGGATCATCCTCCCCCTCATCCTTCTCATCCTCTGATGCATCAGAATCGCTCTTATCTCCTCCACCCAACCCTGCTGCTGGGGTTTCCCCCGTAGTGTTCTTGCCAGGTCGAATCTTGTGAGTTTTCTTTAACAGCCCATCCACACGAGTATTTTGAGGCACATGCACTTGCCTACAAAGCTTAGTCACCAAAGATGGGAAAAGAACCCATACAGCCGTTGGAGGCACCGGATAAACATCTCATCATGGATCACTTTGGCCATGTCTAAGGGGAGACCCTTCATAAAACACCAAATCAATGCCGCTCGGGGTCCATTCACATTCGTAGTATTTTTGGAGGGATGAAGACGACTGTTAAACATATACAGCCAGCTATTTGCCTGCTGCGTTAGGATGGAGTTGTGGAACTTCTCTCCATGTTCCAGCCACTCTACCACTTTTTCCGGTACGCAAATGTCATCAAAGAAACGGTTCCACTTGGCATCAGTTGGATTACGCCCATATTCATAAAAGTCAGTACCTTCAGGCAGAGGGTCGGGCACTTGATATACTTTTCGTATCGCATCAATGGAGGCATCCATCGCCTTGTGGTGCACAGTGACCACATGGTTGACATGCTCTGGTAGATTCGCATAGAATTCGCGAACAACCATTACATTAGCCTCTCCGGGCTCGTCAATAAAATCCTCCATACTTCGCTTTATCAATTCATTGTACATGTGGGGGCATTGTTCATTTAATGTCAATGGCCCTCTCCGGAACTGGCTTCTTCGTATCCTTTTCCATGAAAGGAGTCTGAGCCTCAGGTGAGACAAATTTGTTGTTGTCATACGAAGGGGCAGGGGCTACCCTTTGGCGGCTTGAGGATGGACCTGTGGCCTGGCGCTTTCGCGGTGTCATAGTACCTGCAAAACTTGAAAACATTAGCTCAGCCCAATAAGAATAGTGTGACTTAATACAGTTACTGAGGCATCACATGCAAAATTGGTCACAACTACATAATTATGCTCATTGAGGCATTTCCACAAACAACTTGTGGGCATTAGGCTGTCACAACTTTTTCTAAGTGTCTTGCACAAGGGCTTCCCACAAAAGTTCATCCATAACCCAAATCAAGTCCTACCCACCCCACAACATATTTCACAAAGATTGAACAACACATTACAAAATACACTAACTAATTGCATAAGATACAACACACAACAAAAATCTGAAAATATAAAGAGAAAAATAGAAGAAGAAAAGAAAGAAAAATAAAAACTATAGCTCTTTCCTTTCTCTTACCTTGTGAGGGAGAAGGTGGGAGGTGCTAGGTCTTCGGAGAAAACAGATGTGAGAGGGTGAATTAGTACAAGGGGGCTACAATTTTTGGGGAAGACGCTGGGGATGTTTGGGAGAAGGGACGGATTTTTATTTGTTTTATTTTGTGGGCGTTGGGTTTTGATCGATAGGGGATGAGGGTTTTGGGACTAGGGAGGGGGTAAGGTAGTTAGGAGGAAATATAATGTAAAAGAAATAAACAAAGAAAAGCAAGGAAAACTAAAAACAACTAAAAGAAAGGCCAGAACTCGGACGCAGGGGTGGTCGCGAAGTCGCGCAGTACTTCGTGCAGTCTTCGCACGCCTCAGGCAGAATATTTTCCCAAATGCACAAACTTATGCGCGAATTTTGGACTTCGCGCACCCCTTTTCGTTTCAGGCAGAATGTTTTGGACATATGCGCGAACTTATGCGTGAAGTAGGCGCAAAGTCGCGCGCCTGGGCTATTATGTTTGCATTTTGTTCAGCTGTTTTGCACTTGGTTGATGGTTTTATCACCCGCCCTTTGTTGCTTGCATTTGTGATCAAGTTAAGACGCAAAATCACACACTTCCCTATCATTGGGTTGACTCCCAACCAACGCCTTATTTAACGTCGTGGCACGACTCTACACCATTACATCTAAAAATTCTACACCTACATAGAATGTGAGATACTCTACCTATTCTAAAAAATAGAAATTAAGAAGTTAAGCTAGGAAAGCAATAAAAATTGGGTTGCCTCCCAACAAGAGCCTGATATAACATAGCGGCATGACGCAAGATCTTGCTTACTCATCAGCGAGTGCAACCGTGGTCCTATCACGATCGATCATTCCTCCCCAATAATGCTTGACCCTATGACCATTCACCAAAAATTTCCTTTCACCATTTAAAGCTCGATTGCACCATAAGGAGTAACTCTCCCCACCTCAAACAGACGTGACCATCTCGACTTTAGCTTCCAAGGGAACAACCATAGTCTAGAATTGAATAGCAATGCATGTTAGCCTGGCTCAATGTGACGTGGCTTGATATGCTTGTCATGCCATCTTTTTGTCTTCTATTTATATAGCTTAGCATTTTCATAAGAGTGCAACCTGAACTCATTTAATTCATTCAGCTGCATTACTCTTTTCTCACCTGCGGCTTCAAGGTCCATGTCCGGCTTCTTAATGGCCCAGTATGCCTTGTGTTCAAGCTCAACAGGTAGGTGACATGCCTTCCCATAGACCATCTTGTAGGGGGACGCTCCAATTGGCGTTTTATATGCTGTCCTATATGCCCATAGAGCATCATCCAACTTTGCATCCCAATCTTTTCTATCCACACTCACCGTCTTCTCCAATATTTGCTTGATTTCGTTGTTCGACACCTCGACTTGCCCACTTTTGCTTGTGGTATCATATGGCAACTCTGTGGCGGACTCCATATTTATCCATAAGGTTATTCAACAACCGATTACAAAAATGAATCCCTTCATCACTGATCAAGGCACTTGGAGTCCTAAATCTCAAGAATATGTTCTTCTTCACAAACGCAACTACCACCGTGGCATCATTCGTTGGTAAAGCAGCTGCCTCCACCCACTTTGACATATAATCAACGGATAGCAGGATGTATTTTTTCCCTCTGAACGGTGGAAATGGCCCTATAAAATCTATCCCCCACACATCAAAAAGTTCAACTTCTAGAATGTTGTTTAAAGGCATCTCATTCCTTATGGTGATTGTTCCCATTCTCTAACATTGGTTACACTTCTTAACGAATGCATGGGCATCCTTGAATAAAGTCGTCCAAAAGAGACAGTATTGTAGCACCTTCGCCGCTGTTCTATCTCCTCCATGATGCCCTCATAAGGTGATGCATGATAATTATTTAACACAAGTTCTACTTCTTTTCCATGAATGCATCTCCTCATCAATTGATCAGCCCATTGCTTGTAAGAATAGGGCTCATACCACTAGTAAAAGTTCACATCATGTAAAAACCACTTTCTTATTTCAGATTCCATTTCGGGGGAAAGTACCCCACTCACAAGGTAATTCACATAGTCAGTGTACCATGGGGGAGGGTCTTGGGTTATCGCAAAAAGTTGCTCATCAGGGAATGCCTCTTTAATTTGGCCACCCTCCTCAACGTGATCATGATTTTCTAGCCTTGATAAGTGGTTAGCTACTTGGTTCTCTGTCCCTTTCCAATCTCGTATTTCTACATCAAATTCCTACAGCAACAAAACCTAGTGCATCAACTTAGCCTTAGACACCTTTTTTGTAAACAAATACCTGGTTGTTGCATGATCGGTATGGACTCTAACTTTCGTGCCCACAAGTATGCTCGGAATTTCTCAAAGGCCCACACTATGGCTGACAACTCCTTCTAAGTGGTGGTGTAATTCAGTTGTGCATCATCAAGAGTCTTACTCGCATAGTAGATGGAATAAAACACCTTGTCATTCCTATGTCCTAGCCCTGCCCCAATAGCAAGGTCACTCACATCACACATAAGCTCGAATGATAAAGACCAATCAAGTGCCACAATAATGGGGGCAGTCACCAACTTCTTTTTAAGTTCCTCAAATGCATTGAGAAAACATCATCAAAGTTGAGGATCACATCCTTTTCAAATATCCTGCACAAAGGAGTGACAATTTTTGAAAAATCTTTAATAAAGCACGTATGAAACCCGTGTGTCCCAAGAAACTCCGGACACCCTTCATCGAGATAGGTGGAGGTAATTTTTCAACCGCCTCCACCTTTGCTTTATCAACTTTATGATAGGCTATAATTACGCAGTTTAGTCGATTATTACACTCTAATTTACTGCACTTTAGTTGAGTTTGCGCTTTTATTGCTAGTGTTTTGCACTAATTATGTGCTTTATGCCTTGCATGTGTGATTCCGAGCTATATAGATGTTATGAAATGCATTTAAGTGATTTGAATCTTTGACATCTAAGTGAAAGCTCAAGGAATTAAGCCAGGATCACGTTCGAGGGTCAAATTTGATTGTTGAGAACAAACAAAGACTCGATGAGGTATATTGCGCACTATCTATTAAAATGGACATAACGTTTTCCTCAGAACTCTATTTGGACCCCAAAATATATGGCTGGAAAGATAACTCAAAGGACTATAACTTTCATGTTTATGATTTCCCAAATTTCAAATGTAACAGGGTTAAAACCTGCGGGTTTACCACGACCGTGGCAGAAGGCAGTCACGGACGGATGAAGAATCTGGGAGGATGTTTGGCCGCGGTTTGATCGAGACCGCGGTATGACCGCAGCCATCCAGGCCTAAAATTTTTTATTCTTTTGGCATAGGAGAAGTTACAGTGTTTGGGCCAGACCCTACTTCGTATATATACATGGGAAAATGGTATTTTTGAGAATTGGACATACTTTTGACACAGATTTGACCTGAGGAGGCAGAGAACACATTGGGAGCAAGACGGAGAATTCTTCTACGAGGTTTTCCTTCCTCTTCTTATTTTTTATTGTTGGTTATGACTTTTAGTATTGTAGTTTTACATACTATTAAGAATAGTTAATTTGTTATCTAGGGTTTTGATGGAACCTTTTGTAGGATAAATTCTTGTTATGTTTTTATGTAATTGAGTTGCAGTATATCTCTATTTGTTCAACTACATTCTTGTTGTAGTTAATTGAAGAGCTCTCAATTATATGTGCCTATCTAGTATGCATAACTCGGAAGAGAGTGTATATTTAGGTAAACACCACTCCCAAAGTATAAGAGAGATCTATAGCTGCGGGTTTAAAGGTGGGATTAGGGATAGCGAAGCCTTGGGTGTGATTTGAAGTGAGATGTATTAAAAGCCAGCTAGCTTAGCTTGGGAGAGTGCGTCTAGTAAATTATCCTAATTACTTAGGAGAGATTTACGGTAATAAGAGTGCTCATGTTCGGTAGGCGAAGTTATAGAAGACGTAGCGGGAAGGATTCCGACAATTGGGGAAATCATAACTCTAGACCTCCTTAATCTTGTCTCTAACCCTTAGTATATTTAGTTGTTAATTTACTATTTTAATTTGTTAGTTAATTAGATAAAGCTTGTCTTCTTGGTGATAGTGAACAACCGTAGCTAAACCTTAGCTCTTTGTGGGTTCGACTTCGGACTGTAAACCAGATTATATTTGCAATGACCACATTGTACTTTTATAAGGTATAGTTGGGCGTGATCAAATTTTGGCGCCGTTACCGGGGAACTAACGGTGTAGCTGTAGGTGTGCATATTACTAGGTTTCAAGTTGAACTTTTATTTTTATTTTTATTTTGTATTTGATTTTTTTTCTTTTTTCGTTTTACTTGTTGATTTTAAAAAAACATGGAATCATGGAATAATGAAAGTGTTGATGTTGGTAATTCTACCTTTAATCCTCCTTATGCATACTGTTATGAAAACCACTCTTGGAAAAATTATCAAAGTATTCCCGAGAGCGAGTTTTGTGCACCAACTCTATCTTATATGTGGAATGTGTGTGATATGTGTGGTGGTCAAGATGGTCACTTTCATAGTTGTGCTTATATTTCTTACCTTCCTCCAACCTTTTATTATGATGATTTTATGTTTTCTTACGAGGATAATTGGAAAAAATAACCTAGGGAAGCTGACCTAAAGAAGATCAAATATATGTTAAAGAGCATTATAGAACAACAAAATAAAGTGATGTTGCAGATAGAAAGGCAAGATGAAACTATTCACAACATAGAGGGTCAAGTGAGTCAAGTAGTTGAAGATTTTAATGCTCACTATATCAATATTATGGATAGTAGCCAGGAGCAGTTTGCATTGAAGACAGAAATTGAGGTGCCAATGGAGGGGTCCAAAGTAGAACCCCAACACTCTAACCATCTATAATTTGAGGATGTCGGTGTTGAAGAAATAATACTAGCGTCAACCAGGGACGTTGAAAATACAAATTTAGTTGCCTATAGTGTTTTGGGTATTGAAGAGGTCAAAAATATTGAAGTTCATGTATTGGAGCGTGTTGGACCTCATGCCAAACACTTCTCTACATTATGTTCGGGTGGTAAATGGGAATGGATCTTTTCGAGCATAAAAAGGAGTCCAAGGAAGAGGTAGATAGGCCTTATATTTTGAAATTCTCAAGGCCGTCTAGGCAAGGTGACGCTTCTTGATTGAGAGCCAAAGAGAGCATAAGACTCTTTCTAATTTTTAGCTCGCAAGAATTTGTTCCGCCCCAAGATCATAATCATAAGCTTGAAGCAAAACTTGGGGTGTGATTCATAAGTTCGAAGTTGAGGCAGAAAGTGATTCACGTCATGCCGCGACATTAAATCATGCGCTTGTTGGGAGGCAACCCAACTTTACTACTTTATTTTTTTTAATTAATTTTTTTAATTGTATTATTTTTGTAGTGTCACTTTTTTATTCTCTAGAACCATAGAAAGCAAAGGTATTGGAAGGATGCAATAACAAACCAAAGGATTGGAACTAAGTGTGAGGTACCCGCACGAAAGATCAAGCTTGGGAGAAGTCTGAGTACCCCATGAGCTGCTAGTTTTTCGGCCTTTAGCCTACCAGGGAGTTTCTTTTACTTTCATATTAATATGGTGTGCATTGGGGATAATGCACAATTTTAATTGTGGGGTGAGGAGATTGTCTGGATAACTTTCTATGCTATTTTAGTTGTGTTAGTTTAATTGAAGAATTTTTTTTTTCAAAATAAAAAAGAATGGACTTTTCCCAACGATGGATCTACTAGACAATTTTCTTGAGGGATTTATGTCTAAAGAAAAAAAAGATTTTCTTTTGTTAGGTAGTGTAGAAATTCCCCTTTGGTTTTTCTTTAAGCTGTGGTTCTTTTCCAAGGGTTTTGTTTGAACCGGGTGTAGTTAGTTTTTTTGGGGTCTATAAGTCATTGTGTTGTGTTTTGAAGTGAAGCAGTATCTCTTGACTTTTTCATGCCTTGAGAATAGTGAGTACTTTGGTTGTGACGCTTAGGCTCAATTTTTGACTCTTGCATGAGTACCTTAAATTGTATGATCTTAACTTTGCTTAACTGCTTTGACTAGAGTGTGCATTATCTAATCCGGAGTGAGTTATATGCCATGTGTGTTTGAGGTTTGTTGTATTCTGTGCATTGCATTTGATGTCTAGAACTTGCCCCGTGTGTTTGCAAAGCAAAATAGTAGTTTTATTCAGTCTAGGAAGTGATATATGCATTTCTTTGTTGAGCCAGATATGTATATTTTACCCACCTAGTTGTAATTTATCGTAGTTAACCCATTTGAGCGTGTCATCAGGTTTCTTTGGAAACCACATTACAAGCCTTACCCATTTGATTGTATTAACCATCTATTTGAACCTTCTAACCTCTCATGAGCACATAAATTGTTATAAACTTCGTAAAAGTTAAAGTGTGGGGTGGTTGGTTTGGTTTTGAGTGGAACTAATGAAATAAAGAGAAAGGTACGCTGTTTTTACAAAGTAAAAGCCACTCGAATTGGAAAAAAAATAGCTGGATTGTTGTAAAAAGAAATAATTCCTTGATCTGTGGTGGCTCTTGATGTAAGTGTGTATAAAGAAGTATGGGATAATATACATTGATGTGAATGTGGAGTTTGGTTTGATATAAGTATAGAGTTTTAATGTTAAAGTATATGTATTAAAGTGCTTAGAGAGGTGTAGTCACTCTTATATCTAAATGTATCCTACCCTCCCGTAGCCTACATTACAACCAAATAAAGTCCTAATTGATGCTAGACTGAATGAGCTCGATTATTGGAGTAGTATAGTATGGGAAAGCTTATGGTGCATCTTTGTGGCATATGAATGTTATTCTGAGACTGAAAGAATTCTTTCTATCTTGAGTTCCTAAGTGTTCTTAAATTTTATTATATGGAACTACTCTCTTTTGTTGTGTGACGGCACTTGATTCATGAAGGAAAGGTAATGTCAGTGACCTCTATGTTAGAGTAAGTAGGTGAGTTATTAATAATGCATGGTACTCGTGAGTCAAATCTTGAGGTGAAGATGTTACGCTTTTGTGCTTAGTCTATTTTAAATACTCTTGGTGTGATGAGTTAGGAGAATTGTTTAAAAATGTCGTGTCTAAAAAAAGTGTAGTTTGATCGCTCAGAAATGGTTTAAGTGTGGGGTATTGATGATAGGCTGTAATTACGTATTTTAGTCGATTATTGTACTCTAATTTACTGCACTTTAGTTGAGTTTGCGTTTTTATCGCTAGTGTTTTGCACTAATTGTGTGTTTTATGCATTGTAGGTGTGATTCCGAGCTATATAGATGTTATGGAATGAATTTAACTGATTTGAAGCTATGAAGTCTGAGTAAAAGCTCAAGGAATTAAGCTGTGATCGTGTTCGAGGGTCAAATTTGATAGTTGAGAACAAACGAAGACTCGATGAGGCATATTGCGCACTGTCTGGTAAAATGGACATAACCTTTTTCGTAGAACTCTGTTTGGACTCCATAATATATGGTTGAAAATATACTCAAAGGGATACAACTTTCACGTTTACGTTTTTTCAAATTCCAACCAGAACAAGGTATAAACTGCGGTTTTACTGCGACCGCACATAACCGCGGCAGAAGGTAGTCGTAAACGAATGAAGAATCTGAGAGGATGTTTGGCTGCGGTTTGACCATGACCACGGTATAACCGTGGCCATCCAGGCCTAAAAATTGTCCGTTTTTGCGTATGAGAAGGTATAAGTTTTCGGGCCAGACCCTACATGGTATATATACATGGAAAAATGGTATTTTTGAGAATTGGACATACTTTTGACACAGATTTGACCTAAGGAGGCAGAAAACACATTGGGAGCAAGGCGGAGAATTCTTCTACGAGTTTTTCCTTCCTCTTCTTGTTGTTCATTATTGGTTATGATTTTTAGTATTGTAGTTTTACATACTATTATTAATAGCTAATTTGTTATATAGGGTTTTGATGGAACCTTTTGTAGGATAAATTCTTGTTATGTTTTTATATAATTGAGTCGTAGTATAATCTCTATTTGTTCAACTACGTTCTTGTTGTAGTTAATTGAAGAACTCTCAATTAGTTGTGCCTATGTAGCATGCATAACTCGGGAGAGAGTGCATATTTAGGTAATTGTTGAACAACACCACTCCCAAAGTATAAGAGGGATCTATAATTTCGGGTTTAAAGGCAGGATTAGGGATAACGAAGTCTTGGGTGCAATTTGTAGTGAGCTGTGTTAAAAGCTAGATAGCGTATATCGGGAGAGTGCGCCTAGTAAATTGTCGTGATTACTCGGGAGAGATTTACGGTAATAAGATTTCTCATGATCGGTAAAGAATATGTAGGCGAAATTATAGAAGACATAGCGGGAAGGATTCCGACAATTGGGAAAATCATAACTCTAGACCTCCTTAATCTTCTCTCTAACCCTTAGTATATTTAGTTGTTAATTTACTATTTTAATTTGTTAGTAAATTAGTTAAATACAAGAATGTAAATATCTATAAGTTAGGAATTGTTCAAGCTTGTCTTCTTTGTGATAGTGAACAGCTGTAGCTAAACCTTAGCTCTCTGTGGGATTCGACTTTGGACTGTAAACTGGATTATATTTGCAATGACCGCAATGTCCTTTTATAAGGCATAGTTGGATGTGATCACAACTTCAATGCCGCTCCCAGATACCCTATGACCCAACATGATGCCTTCTTATATCATAAAATTACACTTTTCCCAATTCAGCACCAGATTCGTTTCTTCACAACGGGCGAGCACCTTGCTTAGATTCCTCAAGCAATCATCATAAGAAGACCCAAAAACTTAAAAGTCATCCATAAATACTTCCATGAATTTTTCCACCATGTCGATAAAAATATCCATCATACACCTCTGGAAAGTAGTTTGTGCATTACAAAGCCAAACGGCATTCTCTTGAAGGTAAAAGTGTCGTAAGGACAAGTAAAAGTAGTCTTCTCTTGATCCTCTGGGCATATGACAATCTGATTGTATCCTGAATAACCATCAAGGAAGCAGTAATATTCATGCCCGACTAACCTGTCTAGCATTTGATCGATGAGTGGAAGTGGGAAGTGATCCTTGCGAGTTGCCTTATTGAGCCTCTTATAATCAATACAGACTCTCCATTCCGTAACTGTGCGAGTAGGTATTAGCTCATTCTTCTCGTTCTCAACTATAGTCATTCCTCCCTTTTCGGCACACATTGGACTGGGCTCACCCAGTTGCTATTAGAAATGGGAAAAATGATACATGCATCGAGCAATTTGATTACTTCCTTTTTCACTACCTCCTTCATGATGGGATTTAATCTCCTTTGCTGCTCTACACTGGGGCGGTGTTCGTCCTCTAGAATGATTTTATGCATGCAGAACGATGGACTAATACCATTGATGTCAGTTATAGTCCACTCAATGTCCTTTTTATGCTCGCGGAGGACTCTGGGCAATTTTTCTTCTTGAGTGTTGGTCAATCCGAATGAAATAATTATGGGCAGTGTCTTAGAGTTTCCTAAATAAGCATAGTGCAATTATGCTGGTAGGGGCTTGAGTTCTAGCTTTGGAGCTTCTTCAATAGATTTCTTGGTGAAGATCAGAGCAACAGGCCTGTCCAACTCTTCAAATTTTTTAAACCCATGTACATGCCTGTAGGACATATCTTGCACTTGCTCTATTTATCCTATTCTGTCATCTTCACTATTTTCTACATCCCCAGTCAATACTCGTTCAACAAAATCTGATGGGCTCATATAGGGTACTAACGATGTAGCAAAACTCTCCACCACAGAGATCATGGATAACTCTTCATAATGGGTTGGTAACTTCAGTGCTCTATAAACATTGAATATCTCCACCCGGTCTCCTACTCTCATTGTCATCTTTCCTTCGTAGACATAATTTATAGCTCGGCCCATGGCTAAGAATGGACGCCCCAAATAAATGGGACTTCCTGATCAGGCTCGTAATCCACAATGATATAATCAGCAGGGAATATGAAGGAACCCACTTGAACTAGCACATCTTCAATCACTCACTCAGGATGAGCAAGTGAGCGATTATCTTACTGTAAGATAACCATTGTTAGGCGTGGTTCACCCAACCCCAACTGTTTGAGCACAGATAGCGGCATCAAATTAATGCTCGCTCCAAGATCACATACAGTTGGCCCAAAAACATGTTTACCAATAGCGATGCGGATAGTGAAACTACCTGGATTCTTCAATTTCTGAGGTAGCTTGCCTTGAATTCTAGAACTGCACTCCTTAGTGAGTGCCACAGTGTCAAACTATGTCAGCCTCCTTTTATTTGCCACAATATCCTTGATGTACTTTGCATATTTAGGTACTTCTTGTAAGATATAAACCAATGGAATATTAATATGTACCGGCTTCAGGATGTCAAGAAACCTTTTATATGTGGCATTTTCCTTCAATTTATGCAATCTTTGAGGAAATGGAGGTGGTGTCCTTGCAACTAATTGTGGGGATTGCTCGGCCACCGCCTCTCCAGCTAGCTTCTCTGGCTCCTTGGTTTTCTCTAATGTTTATTCAATAGTGGCTGGCCTCTCATCAAAAGTCACATGTTTCCTCTTTTAGGAGGAGCTTCCTCTAGTTGTTTCCCATTCCTCAATGACACGGGATTGAGTGTCGCCGTGGGATTCGCTTGGAAGAGCTCCAGTTGGTCTAGTGTTTTGAGCACTAGCAAGCTATCCGATTTGACGCTCCAATTACTCACTGTTGTGACGAGGGCATGTTGTTCAGCCATCATTTGTTTAAACATGTCTTCCAGGTGGCTTGTTGGATTCTCTTGTTGTTTAGCCTGAGGTGGTCTATATTGCTGTTGAGGTGCTTGAGGCCTGTATTGGTTCTGAGTGCCCTGGTTTTCTCCCCCAAGATAAGTTTGGGTGGTTCCTCCAGTTAGGATTGTAATTTTTCCCATATTGGTTTGGTTAGCCCCTATTCAAATTACCCACGAAGCAGACAAACACTGGTTTGCAGGACATATGTCACTCGTGTGCCCCTCTCCACATATTTCACAAAACACTTGAACATGTTGTTTCTATTGCTTGTTGATGCCCAAGTTCATCTCACTGACTTGATTAGTCAGTGCAGAAATCTGTGCTGATAATGCTGAGACGACATCTAGCCCAAGAGCCCGTACAGGCTTCTGCATTGTGTGTCTGCTCATCTCTCATTGCCAATCCGGATTGCTCTTGGATAATTTGTTCAATAATGCATATATCTCGTCAAAGCTTTTCTCCAACACCTGACCCCCAGTTGCAGCATCTACCATGATCTTTTTTTCAGAGTGTAGTATTTTTATGAACGTGTGAGCTAACAATTCATTCGTCTGATTGTGATGAGGACAGTCTCTTAGTAGCCCCTTGAACCTCTCCCAAGCTTAGTATAAAGATTCTCCTGCTTTTTATTTGAAGGAAACTATTTCACTTCGGACCTTTGCAGTTTTGCCTGAAGGGAAGAACCTTGCCAGAAATTTTCTTGCCAAATCATTCCTTGTTGTAATGGAATTAGCTGGTTCTACCTTTAGTCATCGCTTAGCCTCGGCCAACAGAAATAATAAAAGGAGTGTGAGCCTCACATAATTTGGAGTGACCCCATTAGTGTTATCGGTATCACTAATCTCCAAGAAGTTCAGAATATGTTGTTGTGGATCCTCATGGGAAGACCCATGAATTGCCCGTTTGCATGAAGCAGTTGGATCATGCTTTGTTTCATCTCAAAATGCTCGGTGATCCTGGGCTTCACTATGCTGGAGTGACATTAGCGATGCTGCGCATAGCCACCTTCTGAACAACCATGGTTTTCCCTTCTGCCATGTCCATAGGAAATTGAACAAGTGCCTGAATATTATTTGTATCCCTTGCTTGCCTCAACCTCCTGTGAAATGTTCACTCAGGTTCCAGATCAAAGCCTTGAATTCGGTCCTGGCTTCTGACCCTACACATTCAATCAGAGTTCCTGAGATCTGAGCAACAATCAAGTAACGTTAGACTTGAAGAAATAAACAATTTAAACAAAAACTAGGAAGTAGCTAATATTATGTCCCTGACAACGGAGCCAAAAACTTGTTGCTCTCAAACGCACACGCAAGTATACACGGTTGTACAAGTAATAAAATGATAAGTTGAGTGTCGAACTCACAGAGAGAGAGAGAGAGATCAAATACTCACTAACACAACAATATTTTTATTCCGTCGAACCAAATCGAGTTTCAGGAGTTTAATTATGCTAACAACAATTCTAAGTAATAACTAAATTATCAAGTAACGAGTTGATTGTTGTGCATTCAATAAAAACAAGTATTCTAGGGTTGTGATCGATTCACCAATCATATTGTGTTCTAATTAACTCTCACCTTCATATAATTCACTCATGGTTGTTAATTAATCGATAAATGCTATCATAGCCTTCTCCAATAGTACTACTCACCTATTCTCAATAGATTAACGCATTTCTCACTATGGAATCAATCTATTAAGAACGCACTAAGATCACGATATTTAAATAAGCACGGTGACAAGGTATATTCCTATCGTAACCACAAATCCGCTCCCCCTAAGGGTTAAGATCATTCTCTTCTATTCTTCTCTAATCTAAACACAACTTTTCCAAGCATAGCATAGATAGTAAATAGAACCTAACTGTTGGCCAGACAATTAAGCAATTAAACACATAATTGAAGAAACAACCATATATGAATGAATTATAATCAAGGTCAAGTTAATCTCAAACAACAATAATCATGCCCTAATCACAACTCCATAAAAATGGGTTTTAGCCACTCATACTAGTGTGTATCATAATTAGGTTCAATTTCATCAGAGATAGCAAAAACCATGAGACAAAAAAAGAAGAACTTCAATGTCTAAATGCCTCCTTTCCTCATGCCTCTTTATTCCTTGCACTAATCTATGAAAATCTTGATAAATTGACCTTGAGCGAGCGTCACTTTATATAGGTTAAGTGGGTTTCTCTCCAAAATTCCAATTTTACCCCTACATTTTCCCAGACTGGACACGTACGGGTTCGTGCGGTAATTCGCGACCTCTTCTATCTCAGCATCATATGTGTGTGAACAAGGGCGCGACTTCGCGTGGTACTTCGCGCGTCTGGGCTTGAGTTTTTTTATTTTTTTGTCTCGTCCTTGGGCGTACTCAACTTCGAGGGGTTGCTTTTGCTCATAAATCATTCCAATCGCCTTTTGCAAGGATCATATAGGTTAGTTTTCCTGCAATACATAAAAATCACAATTGGAGCCTATTTCTCATCAATTAACTATAATATGTTATTGTAATATAATCAAGCGGAATCATAAACAATAGCTAAATCATCTAGATGTTGCCTCTTATCAGAGTCCTTGCATAGGTACTAATTATGTCTATGTGTGGGAGTTTAGGACCCAAATCATGAAATACATATAATTTTGCACCTTACTTGTTAATTAAAGTGCTTAATTTATGTTTGAACTTTATAACTGAATTGTTAAATATCGAACTTCATTTACTTGTGTTTGGGGGGGTTACTTGATCGCTAACAGGAATTGGTGTTTCTTTGTACATTAGCCTCTTAATAATCTTTAAATCAGTTATTAATACGTATCTCCTCTTTCGTTAGAGCCGACCGAGCGCCTCAGAAATAAAATAGATATGTCTATGGTTCGTGTCTTTCGACCTTCGGTAGTGCACTGTATATATGTTTATATTTTGGATCGGCCGTATGACCCCGGCATAATTCGCGTGTATTAATACTTGGAGCCCAATTATACTTGATATTGTTTTATTATATTGAGAGGTTAAATTGTTAAATGATGAAAATTAATTTGCGATTTACTATTAGTGAAAGAATCATTTATTTTTAATTATTGTTATTGAGTTTTCAATTTAATTTATGTAGTCCATGCTTAACAATAATTTCGGTATTTTATTGTTAGCCCATAGTAAGTGTCGAAGTCAACCATTCATCACTACATCTTTGAGGTTAGACTATATACTTATTGGGTACATGTTATTTATGTGCTCACGCTATACTTCTGTGCTAATGTGCAGGATCTAAGGTAGGTGCATTTGGTTATTAGTCTGGCACGCGTCCTTGGTTCCACGAGACTTTGCGGTATGCTGCCTCTGAGCCTTTTCTTTCTATTTTACTTTAGACAGTGTAGTATTTATTTGTATATTTTACTAGTAGCTCGTCCACTTGTAATACCAAGTCTAGAAAATTATACTACACACATGATAATTTTTGGTTATTTTGCTTATCTTATTTGCTCTTAAGTTATGTATATGTTATTTATTAAATTTTAACTTCATATATATGCACTAATTAAAAGTCAGCTATTTCTAAACTGATAGAAGAAAAACTCATGCGGTTAGTTTTTTGCTGCCTTGTCTAGCAGTAACGTTGGGTGCCATCATGATCTATAGGAGGAATTGGGTCGTAACAATAAGGTATCAGGGCACTAGGTTCACGTAGGTCTCATATGTTATGAGCATATCTAATGGTGTCTTGTGGATCGGTGCAGAGACATTCGTATGTATCTTAGGGAGGCAATAGAGTGTTAGGAAACTACTTTTTTCATCTCCTATCATGTAGTTGATGCTATACTAATTATCTTTCTCTTATTCTCTCAAAGATTGTGAGAGCACACACAACGGATATTCCAGACTCGGGATGAGCTGCTCCCATGTTGTTAGAGGCCAAGGTTGAGGCTGGGGGAGGGCACCAGCCAGAGGTAGGGGCGAGGACATCCTAGAATTGCTCCATCACTGCCACCAGCAGATCCAGTAGGGGATCCTATTATTGAGAAGTAGGGCGAGGTGCCTGCAGCAGCGCCAGCCCCTATAGGTTTCATGCCAGCACTGTACGCTACATTTCATGGACACTATGACCTAAGGTGGGTTATTTCCAGCAGACCCAGCCACATCTCCCGCTAGAAAGGGAGGACATACCCTTACTGGTCAGGTTCCTGGACAAAACAACTTCAATATATCGAACCCCTAACACACTACTTATGGGCGGAGCCTAGCTAGTAGCAACAGCCGTACCTGAGCCTAGACCAGCTACGACCGACGAGCCATAGAAGCTATTGGACAGATGATCCAGGGTACACCCTCATGTCTTTGGAGGTAAGCGGTAAGAGGATCCCCATGATTTCATTTATCGGTGGATGGACAGACTGAACAGTATGAGGATATAAGAGACCCATGAGGTGAATTTTACTACTTCCAGGTAAAGATCAATGCATGTAGATGATGGCAGTCTTATCTTCTGTGCAGACCAGCAGGCTCTCCTTCTTTGATTTAGGATCATTTCACACGTACCTTTCTGAATAGGTATATTCCACTCACTCATAGAGAAGAATTTCGATTTCAGTTTAAGCAGCTCCAGCAGGGTAAGATGTCAATGACCGATTATGAGGTGAGATTCTTTGAGTTATCTCGCCATGCGATTATGATACTTCCTACTCAAGGAAAGAGAGCATAGAGGTTTTTTGCGAGGTCGCACTCAGGAATTCAGGCCACTATGGCCCAAGAAGTTGAGATGGGGCCTTCTTACCAACTAATGGTAGAGATAGCTCGGAAGATTGAGGGTTATTGTCAGCGGAGCTGAGATCTGATGCCACGGAACAAGCGGTTCTATTATTCTGGAGAGTTCAATGGTGCCCCCTCTGGGGGCAGGGGTCAGGTTTTGAGAGGTCAGCCTAGATGGCCCATATATCATGCACCACATCGATAGTTCTTACCACCCACAAATTATTCAGGGGTCTTCTAGTGGGTATTCAAGCCATCAGGGTCTGCCTTCAAGTCTGCAGTCCACCGTACCGATAGGTTGTTGCGAGTGTGTGGATGTTAGTCATCTGCAGAGGTTCTGGCCCAGGCTTCGGGGCAGCCACTGCAGCATGGTCAGCAGCCCATGATTACCACACCAGCCCTCTAGTCGCCAGAGAAGGAGGGCAAGCGGGTAAGGGCCATCCTAGAGGTGGAGGCCAACCAATTACATGTTAGCCAGTTGGGGCCATCCAATTGGTGCTCTAGCTATGTTCTATGTTTTTTCGGTCAGACTAGATGCATTGGCCTCACATTCCATGATCACAGATATAATTTTTGTCTACGGTAAGGATGTTGAGTATTATTCGATCCAAGATCTAACTATTCATATGTGTCATCTTTGTTTGATCAGTTCCTAGATGTTCCTCGTGAGTCCTTGGGTACTCCTATTTATGTATTCCCTCATGTGGGTGATTCTGTTATTGTGGCTCAGATCCATAAGTCTTGCATTGTCATATACTATGGTTATGCTACTAGGGAAGATCTAATGTTGCTTTATATGACTGTCTTTGAGGTCATCCTGAGCATGGACCGATTATCTCCATATCGCACCACCCTTGCTTGTCATTCCAAGACTGTTACCTTGGTGATGCTACAGTTGCCTAGATTGTAGTTGAAGGGGTCGTCTGGCAATGCAGCTAGTCGGGTTATCTCTTTCATGAAGGCTCGACATATAGTAGATAAGGATTGTTTGGCTTATCTATCTTATGTTTGGGATACTACTATAGAGGCTCCATCGATTGATTTAGTGCCTATAGTTTGGGAGTTTTCCGATGTGTTTCATTCTAATCTTCCTAGCATGCCACCAGATTGCTATATCGATTTATGTATTGATTTTGCTCCAAGTACCCAACATATTTTTATTCCACCTTACCGTATCGCTCCGAAAGTGTGGAAGGAGTTGAAGGAAAAACTTCAGAAGTTGCTAGCAAAGGGGTTTGTCAGACCAAGTGTATCACCTTGGGGCACACCAGTGTTACTTGTGAAGAATAAGGATGGGACTATACGGATGTGCATTGATTACCGCTAGTTGAAGAAATTCATCATTAGGAACAAGTACATGTTTCCGTGTAATGATTTATTTGACTAGTTGCAGGGTGTTAGGGTGTTCTCTAAGATGGACTTGATATTGGGGTACCATCAGTTATAGATTCGGGATTCGAATGTTTTGAAGACTACTTTCCGGACTAGATATCGCTATTATGATTTTCTGGTGATGTCATTTGGTTTGACTAACACTTCGGCGCTATTTATGGATTTGATGAACCGGGTGTTCAGGCCATATATTGACTAGCTTGTCATTGTTTTCATTGATGACATTTTGATATACTTGCATAGCATGGAGGATCACGAGCAATATTTAAGAGTGGTGCTTCAGACCTTGCATGAACAAAAGTTATATGCTAAGTTCTCCAAGTATGAGTTTTGGCTATATTCTATAGCATTCTTGGGCATGTTGTGTCAGGTGACAGTATTAAGGTTGATCTTAAGAATATCGAGGTAGTTCAGAGTTGGGCTCGTCCTACTACGGCGATCGATATCAGGAGCTTCTTTGAGTTAGTAGGTCATTAACGTCAGTTTGTGGAGGGTTTCTCATCTATTGCAGCACCTTTTACTAGGTTGACCTAGAAGAATGTTACGTTCCGATGGTCCAACGATTTTTTGGCGAGCTGTCACAAGTTCAAGACCGCATTGACTTCAGCACCAGTATTAGTGTTGCTTTCTGGTTCAGGGATGTATATTAGGTATTGTGACCCTTGATGCGTTGGCTTGGGATGTGTACCGATATAGGAGGGGAGAGTTATAGAATATTCTTTATATCAGCTGAAGCTCCACGAGAAGAATTACTCCATGCACGATTTAGATTTGGCCGCGATTGGTCATGCTCTTAAGATCTGGAGTCATTATATTTATTTGGTGTCCTATAAGATTTACATTGATCATTGTAGCTTGCAGTATTTATTCAAGTAGAGGGATCTCAATTTGAGGAAGCACATATGTCTTGCGTTACTAAAGGACCATGATGTTACCATTCTATATCATCTGGGCAAGGCAAATGTAGTTGCAAATGCTTTGACCAGAAAGACGGGGAGTATGGGTAGCTTGGCATTCATTTCAGTAGAGGAGAGGCCACTAGCTTTGGACATTCAGTCCATGGCTAACATACTTGTGCAATTGGATATTTTATAGTCCAACTGAGTTCTTCCATGTGTTGTTGCCCAGTCTTCACTATTGGAGAAGATCAAGGATCGACATATTGATGATCCGCACTTGTTGGTTCTCAGAGAAACAATACTGTAGAGTGGTGCCAAGGAGGTTACTATCGCTGAGGATGGTGTTCTGCGACTCCAGGGTCACCTATGTGCTCCTAATATAGATGGCTCGAGGGAGCGGATTTTAGTGGAGGCAAACAGTTCTCAGTATTCTATTCATCCAGGTGCTACGAAGATATATCGTGAGCTGAGGCAGCATTATTGGTGGCAGCAGACAAAGAAGGACATAGTTGAGTATGTTGCGAGGTGCCTAAATTGGCAGTTGTTGATACCAATTTTTCCCTCATATTTCAAGTATATATACATATACTTTCAAAATAGTGCATGTGCATCATCATTTGATTTATAAGCAATATTTTTTATAATATGGTTTTTAATTACTTTAAACCAATTTATTCCTGCATTTTATTATATAAAAATTCCCAATAATTATTTTTCAAATTATTTTACTATTATTTAATCATCTTAACTTATAGTATATACCAACATAATGCTTGAATATTCTTCAGTGCATTTCTATAATTACATTTGCATTTTAAAGACTAAAATTACACATTTTGCATTAATAGTCCATATGCATATATAATTGCATTATTTATGCATAAAATAATATTTTATTTTTTATAAGGTTACGTAATTATTTTTAAATTATTTTCATGTACATAATATTTTTTGTCATTTATTTACTACGTTTATAAATATTTATTTTTAAAAATTAGGTACTTAAAATCTGGCCCTAAATTTATCCTAATTTCGGACCTAAATTACCCCAACGCCAGCCCAATAATACATGAGCCAAGACTAAATAACCCTTTAGCCCAACCATTTAACTAACCCGACCCAAAACCCCCCAGCTAATCTTGATCGTTGATCTCTAAGATTAACTGCCTATATTACCCCTATCGCCGACCTCCTTTGAACGCTCTCAAACCTCTCTCACCTCTCTGGCCAGACCCTAGTCGTCTCCCTCCAATTTTCTCTCATCATCCTACCGTACATGAGATTATTTAGTTGTTTCTTGCCATATTCTACTTCCCCCTGGTACTGGAACCTTCTATGTACCGCTTTCTTAGTCATGGCAAGCAAATCTTCAAACCAAACTAGTTGAGTTCCTTGATCTTTTCCGTCCGTGTTCGTTCTTATTCTTATCTCTTTGAATCTATTTGTATCTTTATCATTCTTACTTACTCTAAAAATTAGGGGTTTAAGTCTATTTTAGATCTAACCAAATATGGTTCAATTTTGTGATTTTAAATGTTATATCGTCTATATGTATCCTATTATGTGTAAATTTGTTCTTCTCTGGCCATTTTTTTACTTATCCTAAAATTAGGATTTCAGATTCTTTTAAATAGAACCTAATCTGGCTCGATTCTTTAATTGTAAATAGTATTCATGTCTATGTTCATTTTATTCTATGTAGCACGTAATTTTTTACCTTTTATTTTTTCCA
Source organism: Nicotiana benthamiana (assembly GCA_034376525.1). Taxonomy (NCBI): domain Eukaryota; kingdom Viridiplantae; phylum Streptophyta; class Magnoliopsida; order Solanales; family Solanaceae; genus Nicotiana; species Nicotiana benthamiana. The sequence continues at coordinate 54,311,563 of CM067338.1, forward strand.
ATTTGTGCTTTTTACCTAAAATTAGGGTTTTGGGATTTTCTCCCTTTCCTTATTGATTTTGAGTGTTTTCCATTCTAGTGTTTGAATATGATTTTCCATGCTTATGTGTTCGATTTCTACACTATATAAAACCCTCCCCATTCCCCTTTGAAACAGTTCTCGCATCATTAAGAAAAAATTACTAAAAATTAAAGATGTGTGAACTTTACCCTTTAATAATCTCGTTCTGCACTTTATTTCCCAGCTGACTGAAAGCCAAGACCAGAAATTCTGTGTTCTTTTTCTTTTGGTGATATTCTAAATATTGTGGGCTTCCTTCCTTTATTGTTTCATTTAACTTGTAAGTTACCAAACTTACGTTATTTTGTTCTGATTTAACATGTGCTTACACTTCTGAAGATTGTTGGTCAATATGTTTCTGTTCTGCTCTCGTATGCAATTCTGACTATCTTACTTAAATTTTTATGCTTCTCCTATCTTGGTGCCAGTACATTTGTAGTTTGAGCCATGTTTAGACCTAAGTTGGTTAATTTGTTTTAATCCGAACTCCCTTTTTCTTCTTAATATAAGAATGTTTTGCAACCTTCTTGTTATGCATTATGTGTTGAACTTGTCCTTCAGTGGTGTCGCTTCACCTCATTCTATTCCTTCACCGTCTGGTCTTTTGAGTTCTTATTCTTAGCCGGCTAAAAGCCAAAGCTACTTTGGTTCTATCATTTGACCTCCCTAGTGTGAGCACTGCTCAGGATTCATTTGAGACCCTTGTGAACTCTGAAGCACTAGGATTTGGTTCCTAGTCACTCCTCCGAAATTATCCCTGTTAACCCCTCTAGTGTGATCACTGCCCTAGGTTCTTGAAGCCCTTGGGAACTATGACACGCTAGGGCCTTGACACTCCATTATCAGCTTTGTTTATACCTACTAGGTGAACCACTTAATTCCTAGCTGCCTTATGTCCACCAAGATGTAATCTCGGGGCTATTCTAAACCGTGGGAATGAAGGTCTAGCCTAGCCAGATGTATCTTTGGGCCTGCTGTAGGCACCCTATAGTTATTTATTTCTGTAATTTACTCTATTCATTCTAGGAATGTAATAATTCTTGTACTAACATTCTGGGGCATTAATAAAATCAGGAAAGGGTTTCTATCTTAATATTTGCATTAAAATGGGTAGAGATCTTGCATATATGTGCTTTACTGTGCTCAAATTATGTTCAGTTATCATGTGTTGGAAATCTTGCCTTCAGGTTATTTATTTTGTTCAAATGTGTTCTGCTTTCACTTGTTAGAAATCATGCCAATAGGATATTGAATTATTAACTTTGAATGTGCGCATAGGATTCTATTATGATTTAGGATCTAAAATCATCTTTTTATTATAAAAATCATGTCGATAGCATCTAAAATCAATTTTAGTTGTAGAAACCATGCATATAGGATCTAAAACCAATTGTAATTATGACTACCTTAATCTTGCCTATAGGTTCTAAAATCACTCCTAATTATTGTCCTGCTCATTTCTTTAAAGTATTTTCCACATTGTGCAAATTATCATTATTAGAAACCATGCCTATAGGACTCGATCAAGCATTTATGAACATATTTCTGTGATCACCATTATTAGTTACTGTGTGAATCACCTACACAGCGTGCCTATAGGTTTTAATCTCCTGTGCTTGTAATCGGTAGGCAACTGCGTAGGCTCTTAGGAATCGTATTAAGGAAAATGGATCCTACACACGAAATATCTGCTTATTAAATCAAGAATAACATAGAGATCCTGCCAATAGGGTTCAACAGCCTTAACTTATTAATATCTGCAACTATCAATGTTAATTAGTTTGCGTGCATTTGTAGTTTAAGTGTGGAGGCTAACATGAGCCTTTAACTGTTTTTATATGAAGTTCAACCTGTTTTGCATGATGGTTAGTTTTATCATTTTGAGCAGCCTAAGTTAAAGTCTAGAACTACCTAAATATAGGTCCAAAGCCTCCTGGACAATAGGCATGGAACGAAGAGTGCATGCATAGGGTACGGTTTAGAATCAACTAGTGCGCTTTAGGTAACAACTTAAATATAGTAATCGTGGTAGCAATAAGTGACACTCTATGCCCGCTGAATAATATGAGTAATACCCCAATTTGAGGGTGTTACGAAGTATTATTTATGTTGCATGGGATGATCCTTAGGCTAAAAAGATTAAGACACCCCCCCCCCACCTTGCCTTTTAGTCAACTAATTGTATTTAATAATAAAATTACCAAATTTCTTGTTTTCCTGTCCTTGATCAGATAGACTAATTCATATTATTTGAGTTGGGTAGGGACCCACCGTTTTGGACCTCGAAGAGTGGCTAACATCTTCGCGTCGAGGTAATTTTGAGCCCTTACTCGATCTTTGGTGATGCAAACTAGTTAAATAGAGATATCTGAATATAGGTGCTCTAACGCACCTCAAACCCGTTAGGTGGAGACTCTCTATTTCAACAACTTCCTTAAAGAGTTGTCATATGTCGAAGCTTGATTTCGCGAGAAAATGGGGCGCGAAAGCATGGCGACTCTGTTAGGGAGATTTTTAGGCTCTTACCATAAGCGAACTTGGTGTATATGAATTAGTCTTCTCTGATAAACGTGTCTTTTATTATTTTTGTTGTTACATGAATATCGCGCTCCTGTTTCCCTTTTTATTGTTGCCTGCACATTTTTCCCATTTTCCCTTTATTTGAATTTGCTTTAATATGCAAATCTTTGCTCAATTTGTTCATAACATGCATTTTCCTTTATTTCTAGTCATGGTTCCTTGCTCCAAGACATTTTTTAAGAATATCTACATCATGTCTCTTACCCTCACTCCATCATTTACTTTAACAATTTCCACATTGAGTAAACTGACTTCTTCCATATTTTTATTTTATTTTATGTCTTTGCGTTTTATTTAACACTCCATTTACTGTTTTCCCTCTCAAGTTTTCCGCTTAAGGGTACTGGTCTAGACTCTTCTAGAAATCCCTACTCTAATATTAACCGTGCATGCATCAAGTCCAAACCTAGTATGGGTTAGAACGTTGTACGCGTAATAACTCGCTAAGGCAAGCCTTGTCCAAAGTCTGCCTAGATTTCCACAATCTAATGGACTCAATCACGATATGTTAATTATTTGAAGAAAACATGACAATATGTTGATCAGCAACGTGTAAATAGACAAATTTGGAGGGGTAAAGGGCTAACTTTATTTGTTTTACGGAAATGAGGCACGAAGTCCCAAGGTTCGGCATAGTTCAAAATTTCCCACCTTTGATGCTAGATTGATGGGAATATCTCTCACCAAGTGGAAAAAATCATGTAAAAAGAGTCCTTGGAAGTTTACCGTCCTTGTTAGACATTCAGCCAAACAGTGCATTAATTGAGGCTACCACCATGTTTTGGGATGAGAAGAGAGTCGTCTTCTGTTTTAGCGACATATAAATGACTCCCCTCTTAGAAGGAATTAAGCCTGTCAACCGGTCCGGGTTGACCCGGGACCGAACCGGACCGGTCAGGTATAAATCGGGACCGGACCGGCCCGGTTCTTAAGGGGTGGGCTGGGCTGGGTTGGGGGGGAGGGGTTAGAACGGTTAGGATATTAGGGTCTTGACCCGTGACCGGACCGGCCCGGTAAGCAAAACAGAGCTTGAACCGGTCGACCCGGACCGGGACCGGACCGGTACAACGGTCAAAATTTTTTTTTTTTTTTTTAAAATGCTGAACATGTGGGCCCCACAGGACCGTTGGCAACGGTCCAGGACCGTTGGCAACGGTCCAGAACCGTTGGCCAACGGGAGTATTTTCAGAAATGGCCACTTTTTTGTTTTTTTTTTGTATTTATTAAATTACATTATTAACCCTTCTTAAAATCTATAAATACCCTCCCCTCTTCTTCATTTCCTCACTCAAAATTATCAATCTCTCTCTCAATTCTCAAATTATCAATCACTCTCTTCTCTTCAATTTTCAAGAATTCATATTCTAATTTTATAATTTTATTGTCTTTGTTTTCCCGAATTTAATTTAACGTAATTTCTCATTCGGAAATCGGAATTCTAAGCTTGAAGTTTTCAAGTGTCCAACATTGAAATACTTGCTTGACGTTTGTTCGTGGTAACACCGGATTTGCGTAATTAAGTGCTCAATTTATTGTCGAATTCGGTGCACTCTCTCCAACTCTTTCTCTTATTTAATATTTTATTTGCATATTTGAGTTTAGCTTATATTTTCATTTTTACAATATGTTTAATGCTGCTAAAAGAGCGTGTAGAAAAGTTACTGGTAGGGGTGGAAGTAAAAAAAGACCTGTAGCTTCTGGTAGTAATAGTAATGACCCAATAACACATGTTTCTGAATCATCGCCTAATTTGCAAGATGTAGATATTGATTATGAACAATTACAAGAAGATTACGGAATAGAAGATAATGAAATTGGAATAGCAGATGAGATACCACCTACACCTAGTAGTGGAAATGTTGGTAGTATTGGAGTTGGAGTTGCTAGTGCAACAAGCGGTAGAAGACCACCAGTGGCTCCAACTTCTACTCGTAAAAAAAGAAGTCCTGTTTGGAAATTTTTTGATATAGTAGAAGGTACTGATAGAGCTAAGTGCAAACTTTGTAATGAAATGTTTAAACATTTGACCGGAGGTAATTTAGGGGGGACTGGGACACTTATTAGACATCTGTCGACTAACCCTCCTATAGAATGGGGAGCTAATGGGGATGGAAGTCAAACAACAATTAACCCTACTACCGGAGGTCTCCTAAAATATGATAAAATGAGGGATCAAGAGGAATTAGCGAAAATGATTGCTTTGGGTTGTCTACCTTTTTCTTTTGCTTCTTCCTCTTATCTTATTATATATATTCAAAGGATATACAATCCTTTGTTTAAAGGTATCCCTAGAAGTACTTGTAGAGCAGACATCTTTAGACTTCACGGCCAATATCAAACATACATACGTTATTTGTTTACTCACCTTCCTTCTAGAGTATGTCTAACTTCTGATATTGGCCATGCTGTTAATGGAAATGATTATTTAACAATTACATGTCATTGGATAGATGATAATACTTGTATGCAAAAACGTATTATTGCTTTTAAATATGATGAAGATCAGAGTCATACTGCTGCATTTATTACTAGTACAATTATTAAAGTTGTTGAATATTATAATCTAAACCAAAAAGTTTTGTGTATGTCTTTTGATAATGCTTCAAACAATAATGCTGCAGTTTCAATTTTAAAATTGAATTTGCAACCACCTCTTGATGATATTTTTCATGTTAGGTGTGCATGTCATGTTTACAATTTAATTGTTAAAAGTGGGCTCGATTTATTTTCAGTTGAGATTACTCAAGTTAGAAGAGCAGTTGGAGTTATTCAGGGAAATAATAGACAATCTAGAATAAGAGAATTTAAGAATAAGTGTATGCAGTATAACCTTTCACCTAGATTCATGCCAGACGAAATAGTTACTAGATGGAATTATACGTATATATTTTTAAAATGTTGCTACAAATATAGATTTCCAATAACTGAAGTTGCTAATGTACATTGTACTGATCCTATGCGTATGTTAACAACTGATACTTGGGAGGTCATTAGTGATGTTGTTAAATTTTTGCATAAATTTTATACTGCTACTGTTGTGTTTTCTGGCGCATATTACCCAACTGTTACTATGGCTTTAGTACATATAGCTGAAATTTCTTTGCTACTACATGAATTTAAGAAGAAAGATAGATATACGGATGTTGTTGTAAATATGCAAGCGAAATTCAAAAAATATTTCTTTCCAATTCCTCCAGTTTACTTAATTGGTGCAGTTTTAAATCCGTCTATTAAAATGTCTGATTGTCACCAATTAATGAATGCTTTATATACTTATATGGAGATTGGGCCCACTGAAAGCCCAAATTTGTGTGATTCTATGAACCAGCTAAATGAACATTTACAACATCTATATAATTATTATGCAACTCAATGTGATAATTCTCGTGCTTCAACAGATGTAAATCCCGCTATGCAATGTAGCAGTTCTAATGTAGATGATGAAGAAGGCATTGATAGTTTTAATATTTTTTCAACTTTTTCTAACACTCAAAGTTTAGCAGGAATATTGATGAACTTCAATTTTACTTGCAGAAGCAAAAGGAGCCTCGCACCAAGGAATTCTCACCGTTAGGCTGGTGGCATGAAAATGCAAAGCAATTTCCCGTTCTTTTCGCTATGGCTCGGGATGTCCTTAATGTGCCAATTTCCACTGTTGCATCCGAGAGTGCATTTAGCCAAGCAAGACAACAACTTGGAGACACACGCCACTCATTGGGAAGCAATGCTTTGGAAGTTTTAGTATGTTTAAGAGATTGGATTAGATCGGAACGAAGAAATCAAGGAAAGGAAGATCTTGATAGCCCAGAAGACGAAGAACTTGGAGATATATTAACGCATGGAAACCCATCCGAATTTAACACTCCAGAAGAAGGTCAATCGGTTCATATTGATTACGATGAACTTGCTAGGGCAATGCAAAGAATTTGATGATTCGGATTACTACTAGTATACTACTTGTTACAAAAGATGTAAAGTTTTTACTACTTAAGATACATTTTAGTTTTTCTTTATTTGAATTTAAGAAATAAAGTAGCACTTGCAATAAGTGCAATTTTTCCCATCTTTTGTTGTGTTCATTCAATTATTACAAAGTATTAATATAACTTAATATTTATACGTAATTCTAAAAAAAAAACAAAATAACGAAACCCGGCCCGGCCCGGACCATTACAATCTGTAACCCGTACGGTTCAATCTAAGCCTGTCTCAACCCAGCCCGGTGAAAACTGGTACTGTTTGTAACTGGCCCGGCCCGGACCGGTAACCGGACGGGTCGAAAAAAAATCGACCCGGACCGGACCGGTGGAACCGGTTAACACCTTTAGAAGGAATATGACACTTCATTGGGATCCCATGGGATAGCCTTAGTTTGTTGATACCAGAAAACTGCACATCTAGAGGTTGCTTGAAAATGATGGATTTTAGGACAAGTGATGATTTAGTCTGTCTAAAGAAGTCGTACACACTGTTCGATTTTCTCTATGAGCGTTATGGGCAAGAAAGTCATGCCGCATTTACCATGATGACTTTTCTATCACTTCTTTGGGTTGGACTCATTGTCGAGTTTTTGTATTCATTGTCTATTTTCTAGGGATGGCGGTATTTCTAATACAAGGAGAAAGGATCCACACTCGCCTAGCTATGGTCACTAAGGATTTAATGGAGGGGATTGAGGGGCAGACTTACACTATTATCCATATGATTTTACTAAAATGTACCAGGCTTTAGACTTATGCAAGAAGGGGTATAGGCACTTTGAGGGCTGGAAGTATTGTTGTTGGAACACCTTCAGAAGGGAGAATACCATCAAGAATTTCCGCAAAAACCTTGGAATGACTACATAGCTTATCACCATCTGAAGAGAATGACTTTTATTCCAAATAGATTTCCGCAACTGGAAAACGTTGTGAGCTCGCCACACTTATTCAGCAATCTAACTAATAACAAAGTAGATTGGATGACCTAGTGGTTCCCTAGCAGTGAATTCATCATTAGGTCGAGAGATACTCATCATCTAGTGTTAATCGTATTAAGTGGGATTTATCCTTATGCTCCCATCAGAGTTATGAGACAACCTGGGAGAAATAAGGTTATACCGCGAGTTTCTAAAATGGTTCAATAAAAGGCAAACTTCTAGGGGAATGCCATTCCATTTATGATTGAGGCACAACCCACGTGGCATCAAAAGGTCATTGTGGAGAAGATACCATCGAGCCAGATCGGTATCATGTCGGCCATGTGAACTTCTATCCATCATGGTTGGTAGATAATATAGCGAGGAATGTTAAGCTAGGGATTAATCTAAAGAATAGGGTTATAAATGACACTGCTAAGGCAAAAGTCAAATACAAAATGTTGCACAAAAGGTTTTTCGGGTCTGAAGGCAAACATTTGGAACAACATAAAGCGGATATGGAAGCAATTAATGAATGGAAAAAAATTTATACTAAGTCAACGAAAAGGTTGGAGTATTTAGAGCAGGGGTTGATGGAGCTTCAAGGGAAGATGAAAAATAGGGTTAGAGGCTTTTAAAACATGGATGGAAATGAAAGGGGGCTCTTAGCAATGGCCTATCTATTGTTGGACATGCTCGACCAAGATAACCTGATAGATGGAGCAAAGAAGGCCAAGCATGGAGAAGGTTCCTCTGCGACCAAATAGATTAAGAATTATATTTTACTTGCTTTCTAGACTCATTTAAGGCTTCGGTTGTCATAAGGCAAATGTCATTAGTGACTCTTTATGAATATTGTCATTTTAGTAAGGATTTGGTTTATTTATCACATTAATGAAATGGCACAGTTATTGACATTTGTTTTCTCCAAATCAATATGCCGCTTAGCCGTAGACACAATGAGGTCCCCATATTAGGACGCAAATTTATTATTCCACAATATATGTTTAAATACCACAAACAGCCTTTTAATACTCCTACTAACTTGTTTACCCTTTTGTTTTCTTCTTTTCTCTATTTGTTTAATCCTATCCCCTAAGGTTGGTTCGTGCATCTTGCATCATCAGCATATCATACCAGATCTAGAGTTCCTCTACCTCCTCGTCCTCCAAGTGATCCAAAAAGAAAAGGAAAAGCAAGAATGTATGATACAAGCAATATCACGAAAGACAATATTACGCATGAATAGAATGTCGAAACTTCAGATGGTCGAAGCCCAGCACTTCCCCAGAACACACAAAACCAATAAAATCCTCCTGCACCTCACCAATATTCCACAACTCCTCAAGATCATAATCCTCAACCATTGCCGATTGTACCAAAACATCATCATCATCATCATCTGACTCATTATCCACAAACCACCACCTACCAAACCCCTAAAAAATCACTACAACCTACCCCCGATCCTCAAAACTAAACTAATGACCACCACTATGCCCAAATTCCTAGAGTCCATCAAAGCAACACCATATACGTGGAAACCTTACCCCACACTCCACAACAAACCCTCTACATACCAGAATCCATCGAGAACGACTTGTTCATCAAGAACATGGCAGAGTAACTCAAGAAACTTACTAGCCGAGTACAAGGTGTTGAAGGTGGTAAAAGCATTAAAGGATTGAATTATGAAGATTTGTGCATTTAGCCAGATGTAGAACTACCAGAGGGTTACAAACCTCCTGAGTTTGAGATGTTTGAAGGGACAGGTGATCCAAAGGTATATTTGAGAACAACTGTGACAAGCTCGTAGAGGTTGGAAAAGATGAAAGGATACGTATGAAGTTGTTCATGAGGAGCCTCACTAGAGACGCCCTATACTGGTACATTAGTCAAAACCTGAAGAAATAGGTTAATTGGGTAATCATAGCATCAGATTTATTGAATCGGTTCAGGTTTAATACAGAAAATGTACTAGGCGTCCTCTACATTCGGAATATTAATAAGAAGCCAACAGAAACATTCCGTGAGTTTGCTACTCGAGGGATGTTAGAAGATGCAAAGGTAAGGCCAATGCTGAAGGAAGAATATATGAATAAGTTCTTCGCCAGAGCTCAAGATCCACAATACAATGAGAGGTTGATGATTATATAGAAAACTATAAATTTTCTGACATCATCAAATTAGGAGAGAGAATAGAAGAGGGAATTAAAATCGGAATAGTGAAAAGCCTTGAAGCACTCCAAGATACAAATAAAACCTTGCAGTCAGTAGGTATCTCTAAGAAGAAAGAAGTTGGAACAGTAATGGTAGCCAATGGGTCCGAAATCTGCCATCACATACCAGACATCACCACCCATATATTAGCTTTCACCTCCCAGATACCAACAACCTGCCGCTGCTTACTATACCTATAACATCTAACCTGCATACTATCACTCGCCACCACCAGCTGGCCAAAGCTACCAAAAACCCAAACCAAAATTGACTCTGGACCACCCAAACAATACGTTCCTATTGCTAAACCCTTCCATCAGTTGTATGAAATCTTAAAGGCTGCTGGTTATGTCACTCTTATTCCAATAGTTGTGATGGAAAATTCCTCTTCGTGGGTCAATCCAAGAAAGACATATGCCTACCACTCGGGCATAAAGGGGCATATTATTAATGAATATTGCACTTTTAAGGATAAGATCCAGATGTTGATTGACACAAGGTTATCAAGCAAACGAGGCTACACCAAATGTCCGTAGCAACACCCTCCCGGATCACAGAGGCAAAGGGGTATATTTGATATAAACTGATGAAGAACGGGATTCGGAAGAATCGATCGGGCTCATTCGTGAAGGGGATGAACCTTAAATACCTCAAATCACTCTCACGCCTATTATAGTGCAGATTCAGCCACCAATTAAGGTCGAAGTATCCGTACCAATTTTGTTTAAGGTTGATGTAACAACGCCCCCAGCCTCACCAACTCCATTTTATGTGGAAATGACCGCGCCCTTCACTGCGATGGTAGCACCCACACTGTCCTTTAAATCCAATGCTATACTATGGGACTACGCTGCAGAGGCAAGAAGAAAATGAAAAGGGGAACTGGAAGAAACAGGTGTCACACAAGGCATGACTAGGACTGGTAGGGTTTACACACCTAAGCATTTGGGAGGAACAAGTAAAGAAGCCGCTCCCAAGCAGCCTATCATTGAAATAGGCTCGGATGATCTTTGGAGAAAGGTGCAATCAAGGGATTATTTTATCGTTGATCACCGGAACAAAACCCCTGCTCAGATATCCATTCTATCAGTGCTATAGAACTCAGAGGCGTATAGAAGTGCATTGATAAAAGTGTTGAACGAAGCTTATGTATCCAACAACATCACTAGTGGAGAAATGGCCAACATGGTAGGACAAGCGTTGGAAATTCATAAGATCAATTTTCATGAAGACGAGCTGCCACCAGAAGAACAGAGGCACAACAGGGTATTGTACATCACAGTACAATTTGAGGATAAATTCATATCCAGAGTCCTAATAGATGGGGGTTAGAGCCTCAACTTTTGTTCGTTGACTACTTTGATGAGGTTGGGTAAAGTCTTGCATGAGATATGAGTAGGAACTATGAATGTGAAAGCATTTGATGGGTCACAAAGTGCCACTATCGGGAATATCAACCTGTGTTTGCAGATTGTCCTAGCTTGGTTTAATGTTTAGTTTCAAGTATTAGACATATCCGCTACATATAATCAATTACTGGGACGACATTTGATACATGTTGCTGGGGTCGTGGCCTCCACTCTACATCAGGTTGTGAAGTTTGAATGAAATTATCAGGAAGTAATCATCCACAGGGATAGGAGTAACCGTATTTACGCTAATCAAATTGTTCCGGTTGTCGAGAATAGAAGGAAGTTGGTGGAGAAACGTACCATTGCATTGAACGCATCAATGCAATAGATAAAGACAAGTTGTGGAGTAATAAGATTGAATGCATAATGTTATAGATAGGGTACGAACACGGCAAGGATCTCAAAGGGGTCACAAAACTAACACATCTAAATCGTCATGGCACAAGTTTTGGGCTTGGGAATGAATACACCTGGCACAAGTATCAGAATTTGTTGCCACTATGGAGTTGTCCTTGTTACACACTTGAGCGGCTAATATCGCATCTGCACCAGACATTTCAACAGACTGACATGGTATGTGGATCTGAAGAAGAAGAAGCTTTATCTGGCCTGAGGTATCTATTCAGGAGAAATAGAAGGAGGAGGAAGACCTTGCCATTAAGACAATGGAGAAAGGAGAGAACTGGACTGTTGAACCATCCCGGGCTTGTCGAGTTCCTGGGTAGCCTAGCAATTAGCATGATCTATTGTTTTATAAAAAAACAATTTTCAACATTTAAGACGCTTTAGTATTTTCTTTTCGACGCTCTTTGTTTTGAAATAATTTACTCGAGTCATCGAGCCGTAACTGTTTCAATATTTCAAGATTTATTTAATACATTGCTATTTCAGTATTTATTATTATCCTTTACATTTTCCTCTCTACAACATTATTATTACTTATCCTGATTAACTGACGACTATGACATGTAATGAGACAACACAACTTAAGGATAGTGATTCAGATAAAATAGAACACGAAGATATATTCCCCGAGGAAATTGTGAGAGATATTGAAAAATTGAGCAAGCCTAAGTGAAATTTGAAAGAAAATGAGATAGTCAATTTGGGAGATTCTGAAATAGTCAAAGAACCTCGCATAAGAATTCACCGGTCACCATTAGTGAAGGAAAAGTACACCCACTTCTTGAAAGAATACGAATATAGCTTTGCATGGTCTTATGATGATATGACCTCTTTGAGCACATCTACAATGGCTCATAAACTATCTATTGATCTGATATGTCCGCTTGTAAACAAAGCTCAGAAAGTTCAAGCTTGATATGAGTCTGAAATTCAGAGAGAAAGTCACCAAGTAGATCAAAACTAAGGTTCTCAGAGTAGTCGAATACCCTACTTGGTTGGCTAACATCGTGCCAGTTCCGAAGAAGGATGGGAAGGTCAGAGTATGTATCGACTATCGAGATTTAAACAAAGCAAGTCCTAAGATGATTTCTCGTTACCCAATACACATACCAATTGACAACTGTGTCAAGCATTAACTCCAATCCATTTTTGATTGCTTTGCAGGATACAATCAGATATGGATGGATGACGAAGATGCCAAGAAAACAACCTGTATCACCCTATGGGGGATGTACTGTTGCAAAATTATGTCATTTGGCCTGAAAAATGTTTGAGCCACTTATATGAGCCATGACATGTCTTTTCCATGAAATAATCCACAAAGAAATAGTGGTTTACGTGGATGACATCATCATCAAATCCAAAAGAAGCACATATCATATAGCATATATGAGGAAATTCTTCAATTGGCCTCAAAGGTATAATCTGAAACTAAATCCTGCAAAGTGTGCCTTCGGAGTACGTGCTGGAAAATTGCTAGGTTTCATCATCAGTAACCGAGGGATTGAATTAGACCTTTCAAAGTTCAAAGCTATCCAAGATTTGAAATCTCCAAAGAGCAAGAAAGATGTGACGAGCTTCTTTGGGCGTCTCAATTACATCAGCCGCTTTATAGCACAATCGACCACGATCTATGAGCTGATTTTAAAAATGTTGAAGAAAGATGTTGTAACAAGTTGGACGGAAGAAGGTCAAACATATTTTGATAAAATCAAGGAATACCTATCCACACCACCAATCTTGGCCCCGGCGAAACCCGGTAGACCTGTGCTACTCTATATGTCTGTACAAGATGGGGCTTTTGATTGTTTCATGGGACAAAACCACGAGATGGGAAGAAAGGAACATGCCATACATTATATGAGTAAGAAGTTCACACCCTATGAAGCACAGTATTTTTTGCTTGAACGCATTTACTGCGCTCTGACGTGGATAGCTAAGAAATTGAGGCACTACTTCTGTGCCTATACCATATATCTCATATCAGCGATGGATCCCCTGAAATACATTTTCAAGAAACCAATGCCTACAGGGAAACTAGCAAAATGGCAGATGTTGTTTAGTGAATTTGATATTATCTATGTGACTCAGAAGGCGGTCAAGGGACAAGAACTAGCATATCATCTTGTAGAGAATCTCGTAGGAGGAGAATATGAACCACTGAAAACATAATTTCGTGATGAAGAAATATCATTTGTAGGAGAAGATATCACCGAAACCTACGACGGTTGGAGAATGTTCTTTCACGGAGCTCCAAATTTCAAATGGTGGGTATTGGATATGTTTTGCTATCAGATATAGGTTAGTATTATCCAGTATCTGTGAAGGTCAGGTTTCCATGCAGCAACAATATGGAAGAATACGATGCTTGCTTCACGGGGCTCAATTTGTCCATTGACATGAATATCCATGAATTTCTAGTAATTAGTGATTCAGACATTCTGGTACATCATGTCCTAGGAGATTGGGCTACAAGAATACCAACATATTTTCATATATGTATCATGTGCAAGAGTTGACGAAGAGGTTCAAAAAGATAGAATTCAAACATATTCCAAGAATCCACAACGAGTTCGCAGACGTAGTAGACACCCTATCCTCCATGATATAACATCCAAATAAGAATCTCATCGACCCTATTCTGGTAAGGATCCACAATTAACCAGCTTATTGCACTAATGTTGAAGAAGAGTCGTATGGGAAACCGTGGTTCAATGATCTAATGACCCGACTGGTCATTTTGAGCTTTTGCACTTTGCTTGCCAGTTCCCTAGCATGACTTGCCATTTATGATGTATTATGACTTATGTAAATCGTTGGTTTGATTTTTACGATAATCGAAATGAATTTGGAAGAACAGTTCTCAATTTGAAGCTTGAAATTTGAAAGGTTTGACAAAGAGTTAACTTGTTTGTATAGGATTTTGTCAGCTCCGTTATGGGATTTGGGACTTAGTAGCATGATCGTAATGTATTTTGAAATTCGGTGGAAGGATTAGGCTTGAATTGGCGAAATTGAGATTCCGGCATTTTCCGGTTGAAAGGTGGGATTTTGATATTGAGGTCGGAATGGATTGCAGAAGTTTCAATAGCACCGTTGTGTCATTTGGGATGTGTGTGAAAACTTTCAGGCTATTCGGACATGGTTTTGTTCTATTTTTTATAAAAAGCGTAATCTAGATTATTTTGGGATTCTTAGGCTTGAATCTGATGCAAATTTTATATTTTGATGTTGTTTTGAGTGTTCTGAAGGTTGGAATAGGTTTGAATGATGTTATGGGATATGTTGGCATGTTTGGTTGACGTCTCGAGGGCCTTGGGTGAGTTTCGGGAGGTTAATATGATCAATTTCATATTTTGAGTGTTGCAGATTTGCAGGCTTGAGTTGCAGGTATTTTTGTTCATTGTGATCGCATAGGTGTTCCTACGATTGCATAGAAGCCTTGGAGGTAGAAGTCCATTTGTTCTTTGTGTTCATGAATATGGAGATGCGATCCAATAGAGTGGTAAATTTTCTGATCGTGAACGCGTAATGAAGGCCGCGTTCACATATAGTAAAGTGGACCAGGGGTCTTGTTTTTTTGTTCATTGCAAACGTGGAGGGATGTTCGCGTTCGCGTAGTCTAAATAAGCTGGGCATTGCATTCGCATAGGCTTATTTACGTTCGCATAGAGTAAATTTGCGAAAGCTGAGTTTTGTGCATTGCGATCGCATGCTTTTATCTGCGATCGCAGAGAAGAAGTTTAATAGCTGGGCAGAATGTTTAAAAGGGTTATTCCATGATTTTGAGGCTAAAAACCTCCATTGATGGGCAATTTTGAAGCTTGGGAGAGCTAATTGAAGAGGGAATTCATAAGGATTTCTTGAGGTAACATTTTTCAACTCAATACTCAATTTTTATGTGAATCCCACCTAGTAAATCATGGAATATTAACCTAAAATTGAAGAATTAACGCTTGAGAATAAGAGACTTTAAATGAGGATTTGAGGGGTCATTTGGACTCCGATTTCAGTGTTCTTCATACATATAGACTCGTGTGAGGACGGGGATTCTATTGATGTTAATTTTATCGGATTATGGGAGGTGGTCCCAAGGTTCGGGTTTGAGAAAAATTTGGGATTTTGATGTAAATTGGATATTTTCGAGTCAACTTCGTTCCCTTTACATATTTTAATGATTATAGACTGACTGTGGTTATATTTGGTGCATCCGGAATTCAATTTGTGAGGGAAAAGGCACCGCGATCTAGAGTTTGGATCGGATCGAGGTAAGTAATGATTGTAAATATTATCCCGAGGGTTTGAATCCCTGGATTTTATATCGTTATGTTACTTTGAGGTGACGCACACACTAGATGACGAGCGTAGAGTGGTGCACCGTTGTGGATTGTGACTTGGTCCATCCCGTATGACTGTTAAGTCACGTATTTGATTTGAAATCTTATGATATTCCATGTTCTAGAGATTTATATTATATTTTAGGTTGTATGCCATGTTTGGGGCCTTGTGCTGACCTGCTAAGACTCTTTGGGGCACTTTCACTATTTTTCTCACTCTATTTGTTTTGAAAGCACATCCTCAGTCACGTTTTACCTGTTTATTGTTTAAATATGGTTGTATCACTTTATTTCTTTTAAAAAGGTGAAAAATGTTTGGGCTAAGTTCCATGTTTTACTGATTGTCCGAGCGATCGTGAGGTTGATGACTGAGATAGACCGCGAGTCCGATTGTAAGGTTAATGACTAAGAGAGGTCGAGGGCTTGGTTGTGAAGATTATATAATTATGGATCGGGCTGCACGCCGCATCAATATATGTATGTATGTATATGTATGTATATATATATATATATATATAGATATATATATATAGATATAGATATATATATATATATATATATATATATATCGGGCTGCACACTGCAGCGATATATTGGGTTGGGCTGCACGCCGCAGCAATATAGCGCTTGGGCTATAGGAGCCCCTCCAGATTATGCATACCCCCAGTGAGCGTCGTCAACGAGATATATGGATCGGGTTGCACGCTGCTGTGATATATGGATCGGGCTGCACGTCGCAACAGTTACTATATGGTACTTATTGAGTGTGAGTGCTGAGTGTGAGCGTTGATTGGTAAGAGTTGAGTCGCGATTGACCAAGAGGCTAGCTCGGGCATTAGATATATACATGCACATGAGTGATGCTTTGCATGAGGGGTCTGTTTATGAACTTATTGATATTCACACCTCTTTAAGTGAGTTTCTATCAAATATGTTGATATATTGACTGCTTTCACGCCTCTATAGCATATGTTCAATAAATGTTTTTAAACAACATTCATTTGAGCTGGGTTTTATGAGATGTTCAGAACTTAATCACTGATTTGGCTTTTGTTATTTCCACAGAGATTTTCTTGTTATGAGGCATTTACAACTCCTGTTTTGCCTGAAGGGGACGATTATGGTTTTTATCTCTTTTATTATAAATGGTAGTGAGCCGCTACTTAAACTGTTGGAAAGTATTTTAAATGATTTTCACCAAAAGCTAGATTTTAAATGTGATGATTGATTGGTATTCTGATTTGAAAGTCTGATGTTCTTATTGAATCTAACATAGATGTGGATTCAACCTTTCCTGTTGCTCAATCTTTATTTACTCTTATTACTTACTGGGTTGGAGTACTCACATTACTCCCTGCACCTCGTGTGCAGATTCGGGTATTTCGGGACCTGATAGAGGGTGTTGGTTGCTCAGAGACGGAGCCATCAAAGTTAGAAAGGTGCCTGCACGCCGTTCTCAACACCGTTTCCTTCCTCTCATTTTCATTTCTGTACTTAGTACATTTTGACTGTTTTTGTTGTATTCAGACCTTGGTAGATACTCAGCGCTAGTGACACCGCGATGTCGGGTTTGTATGTTATTTCTGCACTATTCATTCAAACTTATATTATGAAATATTTTTTAATTAGAGGCTTAAAATGACTCTTAGTGATTAAACGGATACCATAGGTGTTGTGTTAGTAGGCCTTGTCTTCACGAGAGGCGTCATCACGACCGGCTGGTTTGGGGTCGTGACACCTGATATCAAAGAACACTTGGAAAAAGGATAATACCTGAGCATACAAACCATACTTAGAAACACACCCTCCAAAGATTATCCAATCATTTCTTTCACAATGGAGGAATTCTATACAGAAGGAATCCATACCTGGGATTATTATGGTGTGTGACGCCAAGGAAGCTTCCAAATTGCTCGAAGATATACATGCCAGAACATGCAGACCACACATGAACGGTTTCATTTTAGCTAAAAGATATTGAGAGCAATATATTCTTGGATAACTACGGAAATAGACTGCATCAGGTATGTCAAAAAGTGTCACCAGTGTCAAATACATGCAAATATGATATAGGTACCACCAAATGAAATCAATGCAATGAGTGCACCTTGGCCTTTTGCCGCTAGGGGAATGGATGTCATTGGTCCGATAGCCTGCCGCTTTGAATGGGCACAGGTTCATTCTAGTGGCCATAGACTACTCCACAAAATGGGTTGAGGCTGCATCTTTTAAGGCTCTAACAAAGAAATTCATCGCAGATTTTTTTTAAAGATCGTATTGCCGATTCGGGGTACTAGAATCCATCATCATCGATAATGTTGTCAACCTCAACAAAGACTTAATGAAATCCATGTGTTAAACCTTCAAAATCAAGCATACAAATTCCACATCATAAAAGCCTCAAATGAATGGAGCCGTGGAGGCCGCAAACAAGAATAATAAGAAAATATTGAGAAAGATGGTAGACAACCACAAGTAATGGCATAAGAAATTACCATTTTCTTTATTGGGGTATCGTACCATAGTCCACACATCAACCAAAGCAAATCCTTACATGTTGGTCTACCGTACAGAAGTTGTCATTCCCGCCGACGTCAAAATTCCTTCCTCAAGAATCATACAAGAGGCTGAACTCAGTGATACAGAATGGATAATAAGACGGTATAAACAACTAGCTATTATTGATGGGAAAATAATGAATGTGGTATGCCACAGTCAGCTTTATTAAAACATGATATCCATAGCTTTCAACAAAGTGGTCGGACCCAAACAGTTTACACCGGGGCAATTGGTGCTGAATCGAATCTTTCCACACCAAGGTGAAGCCAAAGGGAAGTTATCGCCCAACTGGAAAGGTCCTCACATGGTTCATCGAGTACTAATAGGAGGAGCGCTCATACTTGCAGAAATGGATGGAGAAATTTGGCAAAAGACTATCCATTCAGATGCAGTCAAGCGATACTATGTTTAGATTATTTAGATTTCTTCATCTGATATAACTGAACTAAGCTTGACTTAATTCACTTTAAGAGGGGATACGTAGGCAGACCTGTGGGTTCGGTCACATCTTAATAAAATGTTCGTTTTCCCCATGGTCAGAAACTGGGGCTGAATTTTGAGGAGAACCCTTAAAATTCTGGAGCATGTCCAGCCAACTTCGTCATATGCAGATCGGTCAAAGAATCGCTTATTAAATTGGGGCAGAATTTTGAGGAGGACCCTCAAAGTTTTAATGCGAAGAAGTCGGAATGTCGGTAAAAGTGTCTCTATTTTACTTGATATTGCACACTACTATGTTTTCAAATAACTATATTTATCAAGTGTATGTATATTTTAAATACTTCATTTCTATGGCATCGAAATGTTACCCAAGGAAGCTCAAACACGATCCCTAGAACCAAGCAAGGAAAAGCAAGAAGGTGAAGGCACGAACCAGCGTTCCCGCAAAACTCACAAATTTTCTTTGGATGTAGGCACACTGAACATAACAGGAGTATTTGCAAATACACACATATCAAAAGCACTATCTTCAGAATGAAAAAGCTGCCAAATGCGAATATATCTCCAGCTAAGAAATAATCTGCTATCACTCATTACCTATTCTTTGCATGAGACTAAGTATTGTCTCCTCTATGCATGAGGCTAAGCCTGCCTCCTCAATTGCATAAGGCTAAGAATTGCCTTTCCATGCATGAGACTAAGCATTGTCTCATATTTTGCATGAGGTTAAGCCTTGCTTCTTTAACATCATAAGGCTAAGCAGTGCCTTCCCCTACTTGAGAATAAGCATTGTCTCCATTCTGTGTAAGTGAGTATTGCCTTCTCCTGTATAAGACTAAGCATTCTCTCCATTTTGCATGAGGCTAAGACCGGCCTTCCTAATTGCATAAGGCTAAGCACTGCCTTCCATTGCATGAGACTAAGCGTTTTCTCCTCTTCCTACATGAGTCAATGCGCTGCCTCCCTAAACTACATAAGGCTAAGCATTTCCTTCCATTACATGAGACTAAGCCCTATCTCCTCTTTTGCATAAGGCTAACCATTTCCTCACTAATTGCATTGACTTTCATTGCATGAGACTAAGCATTGTCTCCCTTTCTTTCATAAGGCTATGCATTGCCTCCCCAACCACATAAGAATAAGCTCTGCCTTTCCTTGCCTAATATAGAATGCTACGGTAAATGAAATCTAGCACTAGTTTGCCTTCACGAGCGCTAAGCTCTGTCCCAATATTATGCAGGACGAAGCTCTGTTGTGTTTTGTATATATGACCCATCACTATGTATCTGCATTTCAAACATCACCATATTATCCAAAGGCATCATCCTCATATCCAGATGACACCATGTCATGGCCTGAGGATCTCTCAGTATAGCACATAATTATTCGAAGGCTTCATGGTTCAGAGGCATCATTTTCATGGACCGAGAACATTATTTGATGGCCCAGGACACATGGTCTAAGGACACCAGCCTCATCGTCCGAACACAATCTTCATGGTCCAAAGGGAATTTGCATCATGTTTAAATTCTCAAAATAACCCATATATTTTTTGCATGCATCATCGTTTAAGTTATTTAGGTAACCAAGAGGTAACCATTCTTCAAACGGGAACAATCTTCGCTCTAGTTTCTATCACAACACTTACATGTTTTAAACTTAACCGACTCCCATCAATTACTCATTTTTCTCTATGGATATTCAGATACTTGCTCTATAACACATCTGTTGCGTTTCAAATTCACATTCATAACTCTGCACCCGATACTATCCTTCCCAAAAAGAACCCTTCTGAAACACGCAATATTCCTATAACAATTCCATCGATTTCATTCATCGTTAGATCGAGAACTATACATGGCGTGATTCCTGTAAGACCATTGATATGCAGGCCACTTATAAACCGTAGTTCGACCTCTATCTTTTAAATCATCCAATTCGGTCAAAATCGTCCATATTTCTTTACCCGACAATTCCTTCATCATTCCCAGGTAAAGAGGGGCAATTGCTGATACTTAATTTTCCCCTTATTTTTAAGCATATATACATATACTTTCAAAATATTGAATGTGCATCATTATTTGATAATAAGCATACACAAATATTTTTTATTATTATTCATGGTTTTTATAGACTTTAAACCAATTTATTCCTACATTTTATTATATATAAATACCCAATAATTATCCTAAAAATTATTTTATGATTATTTTATCATCTTAAATTATATTTTATACCAACATAATGTTTTAATATTTTTAAGTATATTTTTATAATTACATTTGCATTTTAAAAAGGCAAAATTGTATGTTTTACAACAATAGCCCATGTGCATATATATAATTACATTATTTATGTATAAAATGCCTTTTTATATTTTTATGAGGTTAAGTAACTATTTTCATGAACAAATGATATTTTTGTTATTTATTTACTAGGTTTATAAATTATTTATTTGAAATAGAGTATTTAAAATCTGGCCCTAAATTCATCCTAGTTTCGGATCTAAATTACCCCAGCCCCAGACTTATTATACCTTAGCCCAAACCCAATAACCCCTCAGCCCAACCAATTAACCAACCCGAATCAAAATCCCCAACTAACCGTGGTCGTTGATTCTAAGATCAACAACACATATTACTCCTACCCTTTAGTAAACAAAACCCTACCCTAACCCTAACCATTCGTCATCACCCGCCACCTTCGAATGCTATCAAACCACTCACCTCTCTACCCAAATCCTTGCGGTCTCCCCCCAATTTTATCTCTTAATCCCATCGGACATGGGATTACTTAGTTTTTTTTTTTGCTATATTCTACTCCCCCGGTGCTGGAACCTTTATATACTGCTTTCCTAAACATGGAAAGCGAATCTATTCAACTTCAAACCAAACTGGTTCAGTTCATTGACCTTTCCGTTTGTGTTTGTTCTTGTTCTTTTATAATATGAATCTCTATGTATCTTTGTGTATCATTGTGATTCATACGTACCCTAAAACTTAGGGTTTCAGATCTCTTTTAGATCTAACAAAATATGCTTTGATTATGTGATTTTAAAGGTCATCTCGTCTATGTGCATCCTATTATGTGTAAATTTGTTCTACTCTACCGATTTTTTACTTACCCTATAATTAGTATTTATGATTCTCTTAAATAAAACTAAATTTGGTTTGATTCTTTGATTGTAAATAGTATTCCCTTCTATGTTGATCTTATTCTATACAGCATGTGATTTTTTATCTTTTATTTCTGCTGATTTGTGTGCTTTGCCTAAAATTAGGGTTTTGAAATTTTCTCACTTTCTTTACTGATTTTGAGTACTTTCCTTTTTAGTGTTTGACGGATTATTTTCCATATTTATGTGTTCGATTCCTACAGTATATAACCCCGCCCCCTTCCCCATTGAAATAGTTCTCACATCATTAAGAAAATAATTACTAAAAATTAAAGTTGTGTGCTCTTTGCTCTTTAAAAATCTTGTTCTACACTTTAGTTCCTGGCCGGCTAAAGCTAAGGCCAGAAATTATGAGTTCTTATTCTTTTGGTGATATTCATAACATTGTATGCTTCATTCATCTCTTGTTTCATTTAACTAGTGAGATAGCAAACCCTCATTATTTCATTATGATTTAACATGTGCTTTCACTTCTGAAGATTGTTGTTCAATATGTTTATGGATTGTTCTTGTACGCAATTCTGACTATCTTACTTCAATTTATAAGCTTCTCCTAATCTAGATGACTTTACATTTGTCGTTTGAGCCATGTTTAGACCTAAGATGATTAATTTATTTTAGTTCTGCGTAGCCTATTGTGATGACCTGACCCGTCGTCTCATGAGTTACCACTCTGTTTCCCCAATTTTATGCTTCTCTATGCTTCATTATCGATATTGGATATGATCGAGTCGATTTGGATTGGTTTTGGTAGGAAATGAGACACTTAGTCTCTTTAAGGAAGGTTTAGTTTGAAAAAGTCAACCAGATATTGACTTATGAGTTAGAGGGCCCGGGTGTGATTTTTGGTGATTCGGTTAACTTCATGGGATTATTTGTAACTTAGGAGTGTGATCAAAAGTGGTTTTGAAGGTCCGGTATAGAAATAAGCTTGAATTGGCGAAGTTAGTATTTTGGCAAATTTTAGCTGATAGGTGAGATTTTGATCCGAGGGTCGGAATGAAATTTCGAGAGTATAAGTGGTTTCTTTATGTGATTTGGGATGTGTGTGCGAAAGTCCAGGTGATTCGTAGGTGATTAGGTCAGGTTTTTTTTAATCGAATGTGTGTTTCGGAAGTTTCATAAGAACTTAGGCTTGAATTCGATTAGAATTGATGATGTTTGTGTTGTTGGATGTGTTTTGATGATTCGAACAAGTTTGAATAACGTTTTAGGATGTATTGATACTTTTGGTTGAGATCCGAGGGACCTCGGGGTGATTTCAGATAGCTATTGGGATGTTTTTGGACTTGTACAGTTGATGTTGCTGCTGCTTCTAATATTTTCGCTTCTGCAGAATTTGGACCGCAGAAGCGGTATCACTTGTGCGATGGCAAGCTGCAGAAGCGATTTTGGACTTGAGGTGGATTTCCGCCAAAGTGGATGGGGGACCGCAGGAACGGTTCCGCTGATGCGGAACTGGAGCCGCAGAAGCGGCCTGGTGCATTAAGTGAAAATCGACAGAAGCGGATGGAATGACCACAAAAGCGGTCCTGCATAAGCAGTAATTGGACCGTAGGAGCGGAATGACTGGGCATAGGTATTTAATTCCTTCTTCGCGAATTTTTGAAAGAGTTAGACATTTTCACTTCGGACTTGAAGGGCTTTGGATGATTTTGGAGAGGGAAATCAATGGACTTCATTGAGCTAAGGATTTATGAGCCTAAAACATAAATCTAAATTCTAATTACATGAATTAAGACTGAAAAATTTAGGAATCAAGGGTTAAAAATGGAGGTTAGGGCTTGAACTTAAGAGAGTTATGAATGGGGATTTAAGGGTCAATTAAATCCCGATTCTTGTGATTTTGATATGTATAGACTTGAGGCGAGATAAGGAATCCGATGATATAAAACTTTGTGAGTTTCGAGAAGTGGGCCCGCAGCTCGTGTTTTGGCCAATTTTGGATATCTTGATGTTTTTCAATTTGGTGTTGTTCATTTAGCCTATTATGACGTATTTGTTGCGGTTTTGGTCAGATTTTACACGTGAGTAGGCCGGTTCGAGAGGCAAGGGCATAGAAAGCTAGAGGTTTGGCCACCTTGAGATGAGTAATGATTGTAAATGATGTCATGAGGATTAGAAACCCCATATTGCATAACGTAGTGCTATATTGAGGTGAGACACGTGCTAAATGACGAGATCAGGTTCGTTTTACTAATGGAGATCGTGACTTGGTCCATCTCGGTTGATGTTTTTACCGCTATTTGACTGAGACTTGTTTGTTTTCATCATGTTTTGGGCATACTACCATACTTGGGCTTAAATGCTGATTATTTGAATCCTTTGCAGACTTTTATCACAATTTCCTCGCTACATTATATATTACTTGAACTCAGTTCCATTGAATTACACCATTTTACAAACTCAGTTGCTTTTACTGAAAATTGAGATTTAACAAGTATTTAAAAATGTTGTTTGAGCTGAGCACTATTGTTTTACTGATGCCCGATGGGCTTGTGATGATTTTAGAACTAATTGAGGTCGAGGGTCATATGTGAGGATATGCTGAGTGATGCGAGAAGGCTTTAAGGCCTTATGAGTGATGTGAGAAGGCTTTCAGACCTTATGAGTGATGTGAGAAGGCTTTCAGGCCTTATGTTGATATGAGAAGGCTTTCAGGCCTTATGTTGATATAGCACTTGGGCCGTAAAGGGCCCCTCCAGAGTCTGCACACCCACAGTGACCGCAGGTACCCACGTGTTATGAGAATGAGCCCGAGGGGCTGATATTAGGATGAGTGACTTATACTAAGCCCGAGGATCTGATGCTGTTCTGAGAGATTGATATTGAGCCCGAGAGGAAAATTTCTATCTATGTTTCTTCTGTTAAATTATCTGTTTATACCGGTTCTAAAGAGAATTATTTTATACTTCATTACTTTACTGCTTAACTGATTTTACTATTTTAAGATAGCAATTCCTTGTGCCATTATGTTATTTCATGCTTTCAGCCATAATTTATATTTATCACTCACTGAGTCGGAGTTCTCACATTACTCCCTGCACCATGTGTGCAGATATAGGCATAGGAGAGTTTGCTCCTGAACGCTGATTCCTTCTAGACCAGGCGGCGACAAAGGACTGACGAAGTAGCAGTTGATGTCTGCATCCCTGTTTCTCCCTTATCTTCTATTTCTTATGTCATATATAGACCTTTGTATAAAGTTCCAGACTTGTAGTAGACTCTGTAGTAGCTCATCACTTGTGACACCCCAGTTTGGTGTTCGACTGGCCTTGTCTTCACGAGAGGTGCCAACACGACCGGGTTCAGGAATTGGGTCGTGACAAGTTGCTATCAGAGCCTAGGTTACACAGGCCTCACGAGTCATGAGCAGGTTTCGTAGAGTCTCGCGAATCAATATAGATGTTTGTATTTATTCTCGAGAGGCTGCAGAACCTTTAGGACAACTTTATATTCTTGAAATTTTTGACGTGCGACTATGTTGATTCGAGAACTAAACTTCCGTATTCTATTCTCTCGCAAATGGCAAGGACTCGCGCTACCGGACAAGACAGAAGAATACCAGTACCACCCACCAAGGACACTAGAGGTCGTGGACACAGTCATGGTAGAGATAGAGCAGCCAGGGCAGCACCTATTGATCCATCAGCTTCCCCAGCCCAGGATCAGGCTCCAGCTATCAATACTCCAACAGCACCTGTTCAGGCACCGACGGCGCCCATTGTGATTCCGGGCCTTCAGGAGGCCTTGGCTAAGCTTTAACCAGTTTGCACTGGCCTAGCTCAGACAGTATCAGTCACTACCATAGTGGCTACTTCACAAGATGGGGAGGGCAATCAGACCCCCACTACTCGCGCACCTGAGCAGGTAGTGCAAGGATTGTAGACATCGGGAGCACCTCTAGCTCAGCCAGTTGCACCAGTTCATGACTTTGTTTTTCCAGCTATGCCAGATGATGAGCAACATCGTCTTGAGAGGCTTAGGAGTCTCCAGCCTCCTTCATTTAGTGGTGCTGAGAGCAAGGATGTCCAGGGTTTTCTTGACTAGTGTCAGCATATACTTCGGACTACAAAGATTTTGGAGTCGAGTGGTGTAGCATTAACCACCTTCCAGTTCACTAGGGCTGCCTTTATTTGGTGGGATACATTTGAGAGGCGTAGGACGGTTGGTGCAGCGCCCTTGACTTGGCAGGAGTTCTCCACTCTCTTCTTAGAGAAGTATCTACCGCATTCCTGCAGGGAAGAGCTGCGTAGGCAGTTTGAGTGGCTCCGATAAGGTGATATGATTGTGTATCAGTATGAGGCGAAGTATTCTAAGTTGGCTTGTCATGTCTCATGGATGGTCCCGACAGATCGCGAGAGGATCAAGGGGATTGTGGATGGTCTTAACTAGCATCTCCTCATTTTAATGACTAGAGAGAGAGTTTTAGGTATTTCCTTTGAGAAGGTGGTGGATACTGCTCGGGAGCTCGAGACGGCTCGTCGGCAGGATAGAGAGAAGATGGAGTCCAAGAGGCCTCGAGGTTCTGGCAGTTTCAGTGGTGCTCGTCTAGGGGTCAGTTCCAGCATGGTAGAGTTCGTTCCTTTAGGCCCGCTCATTTGGCCCGTCGCGAGTTTCGTGAATCATGGTTCTCAGCAGGGTCAGCCTTCATTCAGTGCCCTTCCAGATCAGAGTTCATCCTATGCCTTGTCTGTTCAGGGTTCTTCCACATTTAGTGGATCAGCTAGTCACTCCGGTGCGAGGGGTTCCCTTTAGTCCCATTCTCCAGCACCTAGGAGATATTACAAATGTAGAGATTTTGGACACATATGATGGCAGTGTCCATGTCGTGTTGCTAGTTCATCACAGGAGAAGGGTCAGCCCTCGTCTTCTGCTCTAGTTTCTTCATCACCCACCCAGTTAGCTAGGGGTGGAGGTCATGCAGCCAAGGGTCTCCCCAGAGATGGAGGTCTATCGGGTGGTGGTCAGGACCATTTTTATTCCATTCCAGGCCAGACAGGTGTCATTGGTTTAGGTTCTATTATTACAAGTATTATATCAGTTTTCCACAGAGATGCCTTGGTTTTATTTGATCCTAGTTCCACCTATTCTTATGTGTCCTCATATTTTGCTCATCTTTTGGGTACGACCCAAGGGTGTCTTGCTTTACCCGAGCATATATCTACCCCGATGGGCGATACTATTATTGTTGGCCATGTGTATCGGTCTTGTGTTGTGGCTATTAGGGTTAGAAGACCCGCGTTGATTTATTACTATTGAGCATGGTGGACTTAGATGTTATTCTAGGCATGCATTGGCTATCCTTATGTCATGTTATTCTAGACTATCATGCTAAGACAGACGCTTTGGCTATGCCAGGTATGCCGAGGATCGAGTGGCGTGGTGTGACTGATTATGTCCCTAGTAGGGTGATTTCTTTCCTAAAGGCCCAACGTATGGTTGGGAAGGGTTTTCTATTATATTTAGCCTTTGTGCGCGATGTCAGAGCTGAGACTCCTAGAATTGATTATGTTCCAGTTGTGAGGCATTTCCCGATATTTTTCCTACAGACCTGCAGTGCGTACCGCCGCATAGGGATATTAATTTTGATATTTATCTGGTGCCAGGCACTCAACCCATTTACATTCTGCCATATCGTATGGCACCAGCGGAGTTGAAAGAGTTGAAGGATCATCTTTAGGAACTTCTAGATAAGGGGTTGATTCGGCCAAATGAGTCACTATGGGGAGCACCAATTTTGTTTGTGAAGAAGAACGATGACACAATGAGAATGTGCATTGATTACAAGCAATTGAACAAGGTAACAATGAAAAAGAAGTATCCCATTCCTCGTATTGATGATTTATTCGACCAGCTTCAGAGAGTGAGGGTGTTCTCCAAGATTGATCTTCATTTGGGTTATCACCAATTGAAGATCTGGGATTCAGATATTCTTAAGACTGCTTTCAGGACTAGATATGGTCCCTATGAGTTCCTTGTTATATTTTTTGGGCTGACCAAAGCCCCAGCAGCGTTCATGCATTTGATGAACAGTGTATTTTGGCCTTATATAGATTCATTCGTTATCATATTCATTGATGATATTCTGGTGTACTCGCATAGTCAAGAGGAGCATGCGGAGCATTTGGGGTTGTATTGTAGAGGTTTAGGGAAGAGAAGTTGTATGCAAAGTTCTCCAAGTGTGAGTTTTGGCTCAGTTTTGTGTCTTTCTTGGGGCACGTGGTGTCCATCGAGGGTATTAAAGTTGATTCAAAAAGATAGAGGCGGTCCAGAGTTGGCCTAGACCGTCCTCAGCCATAGAGATTCGTAGTTTACTCGGTTTGGGGGTTATTATAGCTAGTTTGTTCAGAGTTTTTCATTATTGCCTCGCCCTTGACCAAGTTGGATCAGAAGGGTTCTCCATTTGTATGATCAGACGAGTTCGAGGCGAGCTTCCAGAAGCTCAAGACAGCTTTGACCACAACTCCGGTATTGCTTTTGCCATGAGCTTCAGGTTCTTATACCGTTTGTTGTGATGCTTCAAGAGTCGGGGTTGGATGTGTATTGATACAAGAGGGTAGAGTGATTACTTATGCTTCTCGTCACTTGAAGCCTTATGAGAAGAACTGCCATGTTCATGACTTAGAGTTGGCTGCTATAGTTCATGCTTAGAAGATTTGGAGGCACTACTTATATGGCGTATCTTGTGAGGTATTCACTGATGATCGTAGTCTTCAGTATTTTTTCAGGTAAAATTATCTTAATTTGAGGCAGCGGAGATGTCTAGAGTTGCTTAAAGATTATAATATTACTATTATGTATCATCCGGGAAAGGCCATGTAGTGGCCGATACTTTGAGCTGGAAGGAAGTGAATATAGGGAGTATGGCATACCTTCCAGTTGGGAAGAGGCCCTTTGCAGTTGAGATTCAGGCCTTGGCCAATCGACTTGTAAGATTAGATATTTCGGAGCCAGTCGGATGTTAGCTTGTGTGGTTTCTCGATCTTCCTTATATGATTGCATCAGAGAGTGCCGGTATGATGATCCGCACTTCTTGTCCTTAGGGACAGAGTTCAGCAGTATGATGCTAGAGATATGACAATAGGTGATGATGGTGTGTTGAGCATGCAGGGCCAGATCTATGTGCCCAATATGGATGGGCTTAGAGAGTTGATTCTTGAGGAGGGCCACAGCTCGCGGTATTCCATTCATCCAGGTGCCGTGAAGATGTATCAGGATTTGAGGCAGCACTACTAGTGGAGGAGAATGAAGAAAGATATTATGGGTTATGTAGCTCGGTGTCTCAACTATCAGCATATGAAACATGAGCATCAGAGACCGGGTGGTTTTCTTCAGCAGATGATTATTCCCGAGTGGAAGTGGGAGAGAGTCACTATGGATTTTGTAAGTGGTCTTCCTCGAACTTTGAAGAAGTTTGACTCGATTTGGGTAGTTGTGGATCGGTTGACCAAGTCCGTTCACTTCATTCCAGTGTGTACTACATGTTCTTCGGAGCGGTTGTCTAGGATTTTTATCCGGGAGATTGTTCTATTGCATGGTGTTCCAGTATCTATTATCACAAATAGAGGTACTTAGTTTACTTCCCAGTTTTGGAGGACTTTTCATCGAGAGTTGGGTACTCAGTTGGAGTTGAGCACATCATTTCATCCTCATACGGACGGGCAACCCGAGTATACTATTCAGATATTGGAGGACATGTTGCGTGCTTGTGTTATTGATTTTGGAGGTTCTTGAGATGCGTTTTTACCACTTGGAGAGTTTTCCCTACAACAACAGCTATCATTCCAGCATTCAGATGGCACTGTATGAGGCCTTGTATAGGGGACAGTGTAGATCTCCAGTTGGTTTGTTTGGGCCCGGCGAGGCTAGACTATCAGGGACAGAGTTGGTTTAGGATGCCTTAGAGAAAGTGAAGTTGATTCAGGAGACACTTCATACGGCTCAGTCGCATCAGAAGAGTTATGCGGACCGGTAGGTTCGAGATGTGTCTTATATGGTTGGTGAGAAGGTCCTACTGAAGGTTTCGCCCATAAAGGGTGCTATGAGATTTAGAAAGAAAGTAAAGTTGAGTCAGTGTTTCATTGGACCTTTTGAGGTGCTTAGGATGATTGGGGTGGCTTATATGCTTGCTTTGCCACCCAGCTTGTCGAGTGTGCACCGATGTTCCTTATTTCTAAGCTTTGGAAGTATGTTGGGGACCCGACTCATGTCTTGGACTTAAGCACGGTTCAGCTGGATGATTATTTGACCTATAGTGTGGATCCAGTGGCTATTTTGGGTCGTCAGGTTTGGAAGTTGAGATCAAGGGATATAGCTTCAGTGAAAGTGCAGTGGAGAGGTCTGCCCGTGGAGGAGGCTACCTGGGAGGCGAGCGGGAGATGCGGAGCAGATATCCTCACATGCTTGAGGCTTCAGGTATGTTTCTTGACCCGCTCGAGGATGAGCTTTTAGTTTAGTTGGGGTGGATGTGATGACCTGACCCGTCATCTCATGAGTTACCTCTTTGTTTCCCCCATTTTATGTTTCTCTATACTTCATCATCGGTATTGGATATGATCGAGTCGATTGGATTGATTTTGGTAGGAAATGTGACATTTAGTTTGGAAAATTCAACCGAATGTTGACTTATGAGTTAGAGGGCTCGGATGTGATTTTTGGAGGTTCGGTTAGCTTTGGGGGACAATTTGTGACTTAGGAGCGTGATCAAAAGTGATTTTTGAGGTCCGGTGTAGAAATAGGTTTGAATCGACGAAGATAGTATTTTTGTGAATTCCGGATGATAGGTGAGATTTTAATCCAAGAGTTGGAATGGAATTCCAAGAGTTGAAGTAGCTTTGTTAGGTGATTTGGGATGTGTGTGCAAAAGTTTAGGTGATTCGGAGATGATTTGGTTGGGTTTTTTTATCGAATGCGTGTTTCGGAAGTTTCATAAGAACTTAGGCTTTAATTCGATGAGGATTGATGATTTTAGTGTTGTAGGATGTGTTTTGTTGATTGGAACAAGTTTGAATAACATTTTAGGACGTATTGGTACATTTGGTTCCCGGGGGCCTTGGGTTGATTTCTGATAGCTATCGGGAAGTTTTTGGACTTGTAGAGTTGATGTTGCTGCTGCTTCAGATATTTTCGCTTCTGTGGAATTTGTACCGCGGAAGAGGCATCGCTTGTGCGATGGTCAAGACGCAGAAGCGATTTTGGACTTGAGGCGCATTTCCACATAAGCGGAAAAGTGGACCGCAGGAGCGGTTCCACTGATGCGGAATTGGAGCCGCAAAAACAGCCTAGTGCATTAAGTGAAAATCCGCATAAGTGGATGGAATGACCCTAGAAGCAGTCCCGTATAAGCGGTAATTCGACCGCAAGAGCAGAAATGACTGTGCAAAGGTATTTAATTCCTTCTTCATGAATTTTTGAAAGAGTTAGACATTTTCACATCGGACTTGAAGGATTTTTGACACATTTTGGAGAGGGAAATCAAGGGACTTCATTGAGGTAAGGATTTCTTAGCCTACAACATAAATCTAAGGTGTTATTACATGAATTAAGACTGAAAAATTTAGGAATCAAGGATTAAAAATGGAAGTTAGGTCTTGAACTTAAAAGAGTTAAGAATGGGGATTTGGGGGTTAATTGAACCCCGATTCTTGTGATTTTGATATGTATAGACTCGTGGCGACAAAAGGAATCCGATGATGTAAAAATTTCTGAGTTTCAAGAAGTGATCCAGGGGTAGATTTCTATCTATACTGAGACTGAGATGAGCCCGATGATGTAAAAATTTCTATCTGTACTGAGCCCGGAGTAGATTTCTATCTATACTGAGCCCAGGGTAAATATTTACAGAAATTTGATATGTATATACTGTGACATTGATACTGAGCCCGAGGGGCAGATTTCTATCTATGTTTCATCTAATAAATTATCTGTTTTTCCCGATTTTTAAAGAGAATTATTTGATACTTCATTACTTTACTACTGAACTGATTTTACTATTTTAAGATAGCTATTCTTTGTGTCTTGATGAGATTTCATGCTTTCAACCATTATTTATATTTATTACTCATTGGGTCGAAGTACTGACATTACTCTCTGCACCGTGTGTATACATGCATAGCAGAGTTCGCTCTTGAGCATTGATTCCTTCCAGGCCAGGCGGTGACTAGGAGTGATGAGGCAGTTGTTGACGTCCGCAGCCCTGTTTCTCTATTATCTTCTATTTCTTATGTTATCTTTAGACCTTTGGATTAAGTTCTTGTAGACTTATATTAGACTCTGTAGTAGCTCATGACTTGTGACACCCCGGTTTGGACTATGTCAGGATGGTTTCCCTGTTTTATTGCTATTTTCTGCACTTATGACTATGATTAATCATTTTTAGACTTTAACTATTAGAAGATGTATTTCGTTCTCTTCGGCTGGCCTTGTCTTCACGAGAGGCCATCACGACCGGGTTCGGGAATTGGGTCGTGACACCTATGTGTCACTGATAGTCATCTCTTGATTGTTTAAGTTTGTATATTAACCCTATTATTTTAACATGCTCTCATTTCCCTTTTCTATAGATTAGTTAACTCAATGTGAGTGTATTCATTAAATAAATAACAAGTCTATTTTTGAATTTGCTGTAATGTAGCCTATTTTGATCTTGTTTTCATCATGTTTTGATTTCCTAGTAATTTCCCTAAGTAGTCCTCAGCATATTAAGTCATGTTACCAATTGATATGATCCCTTCTTGTAATGTTGCCATCTACACTTAGCATAATCTGAACTCTCTTTTTCTTCTTACTAAAGGACTATCTTGCAAGTTGTCTTGTTATGCGTTATGTGTTGAACTTATTTTGTTGATACTTGGTTAAGTCTGTAATAAATCCAAGCATGTTTATTATATGTTTTTATGTGCACAATTTGGTTCTTCTCTTCAGTGGTGTCCCTTCTGAAGCCCTTGGGAACTCTGACACATTAGGACCTTGACTCTCCATGCTTAGGTCTATTTTATACCTACTGGGTGAATCGCTTAATTCATGGCTGCCTTTTGTCCATGAAGATGTAATTTCTGGGCTATTGTGAATCATGGGAATGAAAGACCTGGGCTGGCCGGGTGTACCTTTGGGTCTAGTATAGGCTCCCTATTGTTATTTATTCTGTAATTTACTATTTTCATTTTAGGTTTGTAGTAATTCTAGTAATAACATTTTGGGAAGTTAGTAAAATCGAGAAATAGTTTCTATCTTAGTATTTACATTAAAATGGGTAGAGATCCTTCTTGTATATTCTTTACTATGCTCAAACATGTTCAATTATCATGTATTAGAAATCCTGCCTGTAGGTTCTTAATTTGGTTCAAATGTATTTTGTTTTCACCTGTTTAGATATCATGCCTATAGGATATTGAATGATTAACATTTCAATGTGCGCAAAGGATTTTGTTACCTTACACACTGCCTAACTTATGATTTAGGATCTAAAATCAGTTCTAACTATAGAAATCATGCCTATAGGATCTGAAATCACTTTTAATTATAGAAATTATACCTATAGGATCTAAACTAGTTTTAATTATGACTATAGAACCCCTACCTAAAGGGTCTAAAATCAGTCTTAATTATTGTCCTGCTCATTGCTTTCGAGTGCTTTCCCATTGTGCCAATTATTATTATTAGAAACCTTGTCTATAGGACTCTATCAAGCAGTTATGAACATATTTCTGTGATCATCATTGTTAGTTACTATGTGAATCACCTAGACATCATGTCTGCATGTTTAATATCTTATGATTGTAATCAGTAGGAAACTGTGTAGGTTTTTTGGAATTGTATTAAGAAAAATGCTTCCTACACAGGAAATTGTCTGCTTATTAAAATCTAGAATAATATAGAGATCTTTCCCATAGGGTTCTGCAACCTTAACTTATTAAAATTTGCAATTGTCAATGTTAATTAGTTTGCATTCATTAGTTCTTTAAGTGTGGAGGCTGCTTGATCCCTTAACTACTTTTATATGAATTCCAACCTGTTTTGCATGTCGATTAGTTTAATCATATTGAGAAGCCTAAGTTGAAGTCTATAACTACCTAAATATAGGTCCAAAGCCACTTGGACCATAGGAATGGTCCAGTACTGCACACACAGGGTATGGTTTAGAATCAACTAGTGCGCATTAGGAAACAACTTAAAAATAGAAATCGGGTAGCAGGAGATGATACTCTATTCCCGCTAAATAATATGAGTAACACCCCATCTTGAGGGAGTTACGACGTATTATTTATGTTGCATGGGGTGATCCTTAGGCTAAAAAAATTAGGACCCCCTCCCCCCCTCCCCCGCCCCGAAACCTTGTCTTTAAGTCAACTAATTGTGTTTAATAATAAACTTTCCAATTTTCTCATTTTCATATCCTTGATCACATAGACTAATTCATATAATTGAGTTCGGTCAGGACCCATAGTTGTAGATCTCGAAGAGTGCCTAACACCTTCTCTTCAAGGTAATTTTGAGCCCTTACCCGATCTTTAGTGATGCAAACTAGTCAAACAAAGTCATCTGTAAAATAGGTGCCCTAATACTCATCAAACCCGTTAGGTGGTGACTCTCTCTTTTAACATATTCCTTAAACAGTTGTCACATGTCGAAGCCCGATTTCGCGAGAAAAATGGCGCGACACCAACAGGTTAAGTATAAGCACCATAGGCCATGTAGCCTACTCCAGCAAATGACTATACTTGAGTGGAATTGGAACACATTACTATGGACTTTCTAGTTGGGTTCCCACAGACCTTGCGGAAGTTTGATGCACTTTCAATCATAGTCGACGGGTTGACCAAGTCGACATGCTTTATTCTGGTCGTGACCACGTATACTTCAGAGAGGTTGGCACAAATTTATATTCAGCGGATAGTTTGATTGCATGGTATGCATATTTTAATTATATCTGATGGAAGCCCTCAGCTTACTTTACATTTCTAGAGAGCGGTATAGAGTGCGTTGGGGACCCGTGTAGAGCTCAGCATACCGTTTAATCCATAGACCGACGGACAATTGGAGCAGACAATTCAGATCCTGGAGGATATGCTCTGAGAATGTGTGATTCACTTTGGAGGGTAGTGGGATTGATTCTTGCTTTTGGCCGAGTTTGCTTACAACAACAATCAGTCCAGCATCGAAATGGCTCTTTTGAGGATTTATATGGTCGACGATGGCGTTCCCCTATCGGATGGTTTGTATCCCCGCGAGGTTATATTATATGGTATTGATTTGGTTAAGGATGCCTTCGAAAAGGTAAAGTTGATTCAGGAGCGACTTCGCACAACACATTCCAGAAAGAAGAGTTACACGAATCAGAAGGCACATGATTTATCATTTATGGTAGCGAGAAATTTCTCTTGAAGTTCCTGCCAATAAATGGATCCATGAGGCTTAGGAAGAAGGGAAAGTTGAGCCCAAGGTTTGTAGGTCCATTTGAGGTATTGAGAAGAGTTGGCGAGGTCGCTTTTGAGCTTGCCTTGCGTCCCAGCCTATCGGGAGTTCATTCGACTTTACATGTTTATGACCGAATTTATCATGCAACAAGTCACATATATTAGACTTCAGCACGAATCAGCTAGAGAAGAGCATGGGTTATAAGGAGGAGCCAGTTGCCATTGTTGACAGGTAGGTTCACCAATTAAGGTACAAGACGATTTCTGCGATAAATGTTTAGTGGAGGGCCAACTAGTTGAGGATGTGACTTAGGAGGCCGAAGATGAAATGCAGAGAAGATACCCACACTTATTCAGCACTCCAGGTATGATTCTAGACCCATTCGAGGACGAACATTTGTTTAAAGGTGGAGAGTGTAATGACTCGAGCAGTCATTCTGCTTTATAGAACACCCCAAATAAGACTCCATGTATGTGATTTTACTATTTCATGACTTGCCGAAATGGTTAGTTTAGGATTTGGAAGGTTTCAGGTTGAAATCAAAATACTTGGTTTCTTAAGGTTGGCAAAATGGGCTAAGTTTGAGTTTGGTCAACATTTTGAGTAAACGACTCAGAATTGGGATTTTACGGCTCCAATAGGTTCATATTATGATTTCAGACTTGAGCGTATGTTCGAATAGGGTTTTGGATTACCCGGTAGTATTTCAGCGCCTAATAGTAAAAGCTGGGTTTTTGAAGGTTTTAAAGTTCTTTAAATTTGGTTTGGAGTAGGTTTTGGTGTTATCGAGGAACAATTGGGATTCCAAGACTAGGGATATCTCTGTATGGTGACTTAAGACTTGAACGCAAAATTTGATGTCATTACGAGTAGTTTAAGCATAATTCGGCGCGTTCGGAGAGATTTGGAAACTTGAAGTTCACATTTTTGAAGATTTAAGTAGGAAGAGTTGACCAAGTTTGACTTTCATGTATTTAACCCCAGATTAGAGGTTTGATGGTTCTGTTAGTTCTGGATAGCGATTTTGGACTTAGGCGTATGCCCGAATTTGCATTTGGGTTCTTCGTTAAGGTTTTGGCATTAATTGGCGAAAGTTAGCAATTTGAAGGTTTGGAAAGTTCTAAGATTTGACCGAGAGTTGACTTTGACGATATCAGATTCAAATTATTCTTCCATAGCTTTGTTATGTCATATTAGACTTGTATGCAAAATTTGATGTCATTCCGCGTTGATTTCTTAAGGTTCAACATGAGTTTTGGAAGTAGAAAGTTCAAAAGTCCATTAAATTTTATTTGAGGTGTGATTCGTGGTTTTGATATTTGTATGTTTGATTGGAGACCTCAAGTAAGTCCGTATTATGTTATGGGACATGTTGGTATGTTAGGATGGGTTTTTGTATTGATTTCGGACCATTTTACAAATTTCATGCATTGTTGGTTTCTACAGTTACCTGTTGTTTCTAGTATTCTTCGTGATTACAATGATCGTAACAATGATCGCAAGGGAAATTCGGTCCCTAAAAGTAAAGATCTAGTCCTAAAAGGATATTAGCGAAGGAAAAAGGCTGGTCGTAACTCGTCGTAATAGCCTCCGTCGCTAAAGGTCAATAACAACTGGTCTTAAAACCTGGTCGTTAAATCACTTTAGCGACGGACAAACACATTGGTCATACATACTTTTAGAGACCAAATTTCTCGTCCCTAGTAGGCGATGAATAAAGATTTATTCCCGTCATAAAATCTCTTAAGCGACCAACTGTATCTGATCCTAAATTTCCTTTCAGAGACGAACAGAAAACTGGTCGTGAATAATTCACTACAAGAAACTTGACTTTTAGTGGCGAAATAAGTCGCTCCAACTTCCACCACCATCGCCACTAAATAGTAGCGACATTTGGGTTGCTACAAGCACATCCGTTACTGAATGTATTACGAAATTGATTTTTGGGCAGGTCGCCACTAATGAATGTGTTTCAGTGGCGACTAGTATCGCTACAAATACTATTGTAGCTTCAGCAGCAGCTCTACTCGCCACAAATACATTAGCTCTAATAGAACCGCATGAATTCACTTTTATTGTTAAAAAGTCTAATACAAATAAGATATCCAATACTTCATAGGAGTATTACAGTTTAACCGTACATATAAATAATACTAAAAAATACAAAATGCCTTCAAACTAGTCTGTCTTAAAAGTCCAAACTCATCTTAATCCTTGTCCACCTTCAATGTAAATTGATGAAGAACCTTGCCATCGACAGCTAAAAATCACCGGCAAACAATATGTTATATATAATTTCACTATCCTTACAAATGGTATATAAACTATGATCGTTACCATATATAAGCGGTTTATAAAGCACACATGGAGTCTGAATCTTGAAGTATCTACAAGTCCCATTAGAAACATAGTGATACAGTCAACCAAAACAGATTGAGCAAAAACATACCATTTGAAAACTCGTAATTAGGGGTTGAAGTCTCTTGCTCCCATTGTTTCCAGCCACGAATCTGAAGACCAATGTTTGGCATTTAGCAAATGGATTAATACCAAGGATAAGAGCATCCCAAAATCTAAAAGGAGAGGATCATTTTGATAAATAAGCAACCAAGCACGAGACCTTGACCAGTTTATCACCCTAGACAAGAGCTCAGTCTCAGTAACAAATTTGAGAATTGGTATATGGTCTATTATATCTAGAAAGTATTCCTGCAATAGTTTTAGGGTAATACAGTTTGAATGATCCATAATTAACTGCAATTCATATTGTAGTTTAGTTTGAATATTCCTGCTATACCAAGACCAGCTCATACTGGAATTTAGTTTCCTAAAATGTTTGACTATGTCAACCAAGAAATATTAGAGAAACAATCAGATATGGAGCAGAAAGCATATAGCTTTTTATCCTTCCATTAATAACACCAGGGTATTGAATCACTGTGAGAATTTGATCGGTCTTCTAAATACACTAGAAGTTGGAGATGTACATCAACAACAAATGGTTTGCCTTATCACCAATGAGGACCCCAACAGCATATCCAGAGGTACAAGTTGATAATGGCATCCATGATATGTAGAAAGAGTGAAAAAAGAGAAACAGTCAGATTATTGGTAAAACAATTAGAACTGTAATTCCTGCTAAGGGAACAAATATCAAGATCAGAGTTTCCAGATAGCCCTGTATTATGTCCCGGTTCCGAACCGGAACGGGACCGGGACCACGTCCCTGCCGGTTCTACCGGTTCTGATGGGCCGGTTCCGGTTCTACCGGTTCTAAAGACCCGTGACGGGCCGGTTCCTTCTCCGGAACCGCCAGACCCGGGACCGGCTGGCGGTTCTGGATCGGTTCTGGCAGTTCCGGTCCGGTTTTGGCGGGTCCAGTGGCTATTTTTTTAAAAGAAAATTTTAAAAAAATTTCAGTAACGGCTCTTTGCAAAAAGTAGCCGTTTGAAAGTTCCAAAAATAGTCATTTGGCCCCCAAACTTTATATAATTACATTTTTTCCCATTTCTCAACTATAAATAGCCCCTCATTCTTTCATTTTTATTCACCAATTCATCAATATCTCTCAATCTCTCTCAAGCTCTCTTTCAATCTTTCCAGTACAAGTGCTTAATTCATTGTTGAAAATTCGTAAAAATTGTGAAGTTGTTGAATTGAAGTTTTCCAGTGTTCAAGTTCAACGATTTTCAATTTTCAAGAAGTTATTCGGCAATCCGGTAAACTCGTTTCAACTCTTACGTGCTAATAGTATATTTTTGTGTTATTAGTTTGCATAATTCTAATTAGTATGGCATTTTCTTTGAAAAAAATGTTCGGTAAAGGAAAAGGTAAAACCGGTGAAAGTAGTGGCCATAATACTACCCTTCCCCCTGCTCCTCGACCTAAGTAAGTTGAAAGTAGTACCCAACCTAGACGTCCTAATCCGCTTCCCGTAATCCTTGATAGTGATCACCCTTGTTTTCAATTTACCGATAGTGAATTTCTACATGATGTTGCAGTAGGTGATAGATTAGATGATGATATTATGAATGCTCTTTATCCTAATGAACTATCTTAGAGGAAAATGAGGATGATGAGGATGATGATGAAACCCAAGCACCAGATTTAGATGATACACCTACTAGTCCTGCTCATAACTTAGGTAATGAACCGGCACACCCACCTGTACAAACTCCCACTTTTAGTAGACAACCTCCTAAACGTATAGAAACATCATTAGTTTGGCATTTTTTTACTCAAGTAAGAGAACAAAATAAGGCTAGTGTAAAACTTGTGGGAAATTACTTGTTCATAGGTATACTGGAGATCGTAGCGGCACGGGTAGTTTGACTAAGCATATAAAATTACACCCTAGAGATAAGGCTAGATTTTTGCAAATGAAAGCGCAACAAGAGGGGGGACAAGTGTAGATTCTCAAGTTAACCCAATTACTGGTTCAAATCTAGTTCAACCAGGAATAAACACTGTCACCGGAGGTATTTTATATTACGATCCAAATAAGGATCGTGAAGAATTAGCGAAAATGATTACTGTTATGTGCTTGCCTTATACTTTTGCTTCTAATCCTAGTTGGATTCATTATATTAGAAGAGTCTTTAATCCTACTTATAAAGGTTGGCTTCGCGCAACAGTTAAGGCCGATATTTATAAATTCAAGCATGAATATGAACAATATTTGCGCTATTTATTTACTCATATACCTAATCGTATTTCTATTACAACTGATATTGGTAGAAGTGGAAATGACTGTGATTATCTAACTGTAACAAGTCATTGGATAGATGAAGACTGGACAATACAAAAACGCATAATTGCATATAGAATAATTAATTCACGACACACGGGTAGGTTTATAGCTAACACTGTTTCAGATATATGTAGATATTTTTGCTTTAGTGATAAAATAATGGCAATTTCTATAGATAATGCTTCTAGCAACACTAGTGCAATAGGCATACTAACACAAACCCTTAATCCTGCATTTAGTAATATTTTCCATGTTAGATGTATTTGTCGTATTTATCATTTAATTGTTGGTGATGGTATGCGAATACTAAACATAGAAATTGAAAAGGTGAGATTGCTCTTAATTGGATATTTTATTCAAACCGTAGAACTAGACTTAGAGAATATTTTAAAAAATGTGACGAATATGGCCTTAGAGAAAGAAATGTTCCTAAACCTTGCCCGACTAGGTGGAACTACATGTACGAAAGTTTAGTAGCAGCGTATGAATATAGAAACCCAATTAATGCTACGTTTAATTCTCGGGTAGGTGGTGAGGATGACAATGAAATGCTAACTACCGAAGATTGGACTAATGTTAAAATTCTTTTAGATTTTTTAGAACATTTTCAAGTGGCTACAAATGCTTTTTCTGGACAATATTATCTGACTATTTCTAACTGTTTAGTTTATATCGCCGCACTAGCTGATTTGTTTGTTGATTTTAGCGAGGGTGGGGATATTTATGAACTTGCAATAAATGAAATGAAACAAAAGTTTAAATAATATTTTTTTCGAATCCCTCCTATTTTTGGTGTAGCTGCTATGTTAAATCCAACGATGAAATTAGGAGGTCCTCACTTTTGGTATTCTAATATTTATAGAGCTTTAGATCTTTCAGAAGACGAAATTGCTACACTAGCTGATGCGAAAGCATCAATTAAAATTAATGCTCAAACTGTTTATAATGCGTATAAACAGGCGTTAGAGCATGCTAGGCCAAATATTCCAACCCTTACTTCGTCTACATCACAATCGTCTAAAAGAGCTGCTGGCTTAACAGCTCTTAAATCGTGGACAGAGTTCAGGGGTTCTCAAGGTGATAATTTTGATGAAATTTCCCATCTAAATGAGCTTCAAGTTTACTCGTCATAGGGACTAGAAAAGGAGAATCCAGACGGCTCTTCCAACCTTTTGGAATGGTGGAAGTCAAGGGAAAAGCATTTTCCCGTTCTTGCGAGGATGGCTTGGGATGTTTTATCAATTCAAGCGTCAATTGTTGCACCGGAGAGCGCTTTCAGTCAAGCAAGACTACAAATCGGTGATCACAAAGCGTCTATGCGGAAGAGCTTAGAAAAATCAGTGCTTTTTAGAGATTGGATCCGCGCAGAAAGACGAAACTTTGGCATAGCAAAATCACAACCGGCAATAAATGAGGCATATGAAGAAATGATAGCAGAACTTGCTGAGGAAGCGACTTCACCCGGAAGTGGTGATGAACAAGCTTCATTTCCACCACCGCCAACACAACCTCCTCCCAACCTTGACGGATTTATGAGATTTGTTAGAAATACAACATAAATTATGATGTA
Organism: Nicotiana benthamiana; assembly: GCA_034376525.1. Taxonomy (NCBI): domain Eukaryota; kingdom Viridiplantae; phylum Streptophyta; class Magnoliopsida; order Solanales; family Solanaceae; genus Nicotiana; species Nicotiana benthamiana. The sequence goes on from CM067338.1 coordinate 54,353,388, forward strand.
ACTTGTACATTTGCACGTATTCTTGGTGGTATTAGTACCTTGCTGTGCTCATTCCATTGGGGGAAGGAAGACTAAGAAAGATATGCCATTTTGGTCAATAAATATGCTCTTTATCATATCCTTAAATATCTTTTTTCTCAATATTTCTTTGTCTTTACTTCGATATCAATCCTTGAATATTTATATAACATACAATATATAACATACAACACAATATACTAATTACAACATTCTTTTATATACATTATATACAATATATACTACTTACTACAACACACTATATACATAATATACAATATATACTAATTACTACTACACAATATCATACATAACATACAATATATACTAATTACTAATTTACTACAACACATTATATACATAACATATATCCATATATACATAACATACAATATATACTAATTACTACAACACAATATATACATATATACAATATATACTAATTACTACAACACAATATATACTATACTAATAACTTAGTACGCCATATAAAATATATATATTCTACACTGTACTAATGACTACTATAGAAGATATTGACTTAAAAAAAAATCGCCAGACCCGCCAGAACCGGCCCAACAGAACCGGGACCGCATGGTGCTTAGACCCGTCACGGGCCGGTCCCAAACTGGAGAACCGCCAGACCCGGAACCGCCAGAACCGCCAGACCCGGGACCGTGAGACCCGCCCCGTCAGGCACAAATAGACCCAGAACCGGGCCACTTTACAGCCTTATTTCCAGAATATAAATGTCAACCTCCTTATCCTACACCTAACAGCAGAGATACAACCGTGAAGCTGGAAGATATATAATACATGTCCATGAATAGCAAGGAGTATGTCCAAAGCAAATGGTATTATAAACGGAATATAAGGTGGAGCAATGGACAGACACATAGTAAGGAAGATCATATATCAGTGGAAGTCGAGCAGTTTCGTCAACATGGAAAGCAAAAAATATATAGAGATCAACACTGAAGGTTAATAGATGCAACAACAACAGCAACAATAGACCCATTATAATCCCACAAGTAGGATAGTGTGTATGAAGACCTTACCCCTACCTTGTGTGCGGGTAGAGAGGTTATTTTCGATAGACCCTCGGCTTAAGATTAACAGATGCATGGAAGCAAATAACGCGGGAATTGGGCTCTACAATATTTCTAAATTACCTCAAAAGCAGTTAGATTGAAGATAAACTATAGGGATAACTACAAAAATTATATTTTGAATTATCTCAGGTCATAGTCAAGAGGGACAGTTTCAGATATCTTGGGTCGGTGATTCAAGGGGACAGAGAGATCGACGGGGATGTCACTCATCGTATAGGAGCGGGGAGGTTGAAGTGGAGGCTTGCATCAGGAGTCTTGTGTGACAAGAAAGTTCCACAGAAACACAAGGGGAAGTTTTATAGAGAGGTGGTTAGATCTGTCATGTTGTATGGGGCGGAATGTTGACCTGTGAAGAACTCTCATGTTCAGAGAATGAAAGTTGTGGAGATGAGGATGCTCAGGTGGATGTGCGGGCTCACCAAGTTAAATAAGATTAAGAAGTAATTCGGGAGAGGGTGGGGGTGGCCCCAGTGGATGAGAAGATACGAGAAGCGAGACTCAGGTGGTTTGGGCATGTGCAGAGGAGAAGCCCTGATGCCCCGGTGAGGAGTTGTGAGCGACTGGCGGTGGTTGGCATGAGTCGAGGCAGAGGGAGGCCTAAGAGGTATTAGGGTGAGGTGATTAGGCAGGATATGGCTAGGATGAGGATTTCTGAGGACATGGCCCTTGATAGAAAAGTCTGGAGGTCTAGTGTTAGGGTTGTAGGATAGGAGCTTCTAGAATTTTTAAGTCTTTCCAGGGTAATAGACTGTATAACACATGAAGGAGTGCCAAAAAGAATAAAAGGATATGTATTTGATGCAGTGCATCAACAGAAATGAGATCAACACGTCCTTGTTAGGAATGCTTTAGATTAGTTTACTTAAGAAAGAAAATCATGCTGCTAATGCTAATATGAAGTAAAACATAAGGTCCAAAACATAGCTGCAAAGGATGAAACAGATGGCTAGTACATAGTGCTAACAGATTGCAAAGATGCAACATCTGGTAGAACAACTTTTCCTTCAAATATTATTTTTATATGAATACTTTATCCAAAACCCAAGCTGACCTAAAAACTTGTAGAAGCTCAGAGTCCAAGAAATTTGAATCACATACATGGTATTTTTGTGGTACAAGTTGTAACTGAGATATAAAGTCACGATTCAGCCATATGCTCTAATTGTATGCAGTCACACCAGTTCCATGGGCTGGACAAACAGAAATTTCACAGAACAAACTCCCCTTAGCTTATCTATAGAACTTACTGTTACTCATACGAAATTATGAATAGCCTAAGCATTTAATCATTGAAGCGATGGAGATTCAATAACTGAATGAGGCACATTAGCTTATTCATGGGGAAACAGAGAATATCAAGGCAATTGCAGAACAAAGCACAAAAAGAACTCACACTGATAAAACTAGTCTGTCTTCAAACTCATCCAAATCCTTGTCTACCTTCAATGTCAGTTGATGAAGAACCTTGCCATTGATAACTAAAAATCACCATAAGCAATATGTTACATCTAATTTCACTATCCTTACAAATGGCATATAAATTATGATTGTTACCGCATATAAGCGGTTTACAAAGCACACATGGAGAGCAATTTCTAATTCACACCAACTCGCTTAGCTCCATGCTATGTATCCTTCAAAATATTCGTGATCTCCCTCAAGTTTCTGTACTGAAAGAGCCAAGAAATACAAATTATAAACAACAACCACCTAATGGGATCACTAACCACACATCAGATAGAATCTTCGCAAGGTAAAGTCTTAATACACTTCTGTTAATTCAACAATCACTAACCACAGAAAAATTAGCTCACAACAAAGACACGGCACAGTTAACGGAGAAAGTTCTGGAGCAGTATCAGGATCAAATTCAAAGATAGCCTATTGATATCAATCAGCGTGAAAATTGGATGTTTGAAAATGAATTGAATGCACACAACTGGATTCTCAAGAGTTGGTATATGAAATGAAGACAAATAGACAATCCACAACTAATGCACCAGCTGTTGTGAAAGCTAAATTACCAGCTGATGCTTCGGGCAATCTGTTATAGAAAAAGGTCTTGTGATTGTTGGTGTTCCGACAGGCCCTGATGTTGGACAAAACTCTAAGGAAGTTGGGCATCAAAAAACAGTAATTGATTGTTCCAGTAATTGATTGTTCCATTGCTGATCCACAATCAACCCTGTTGAACCCACCAGTAGTTGATCTAGGGGAAAATTTTGATCAGCTAATAATCTGTCTATTCTGAATGTAGTTAGATGCTTTATTGTCTGAAGTATTTTCTGCTTATAATAGGAGGTTTTTCTTTGTCATTATGGGCAAAAATCTTGAACAGTGGAGCAAACAAGTTGCTGAGTACTAAATTATTTCCTTTGTGATGATTGCAGTTTCATGCTATGCTGAAGGAACTGATTCACAAGGCAATTAGTGAGACTGCGGCAAGTTCCCTTCTTTTTCTAATTACTGTTCCGAGCTTATGATACATAATTGCTGTGAACGTCTCATTATAATACTCCATTATTTTGGTGTGTTAAAGGGTCCAACAACTGGACACGTGCTTCTATGTGCAGGAGCAAAAGTAGTATCCCTACCTACGAGTAGAGGTCAGCAATGCAGTTGTTGAATCATTAGAAAGGATGAGGGATGAAGGCAAAAGAGCAACTCTTCAGCTGGTTGAAAAGGAGTGTATGGAAAAAAGAGCTGGACAAGTGCTCGATCCAAGGTAATCTGGTGCAAATCCAGCTGAAGAAACTGTTGTGGTGAATGCAAGTTTGGAGACTACTAATGCGGTGAATGCAACTGGTGTGATCAGGGAGATAAGGGCAGAAGACTAGACAAATATGTCCAGTAAAAAAAGGCACTCCAAAAAATAAAAAAAATGCAGCAGGATGGCTCAAGAGACAGTACATGTGCACGAAGTACAAATCTATTTGCTGCTCTTGCTAATGTGAATGATGAGGAAGATTATGGTGATGCGTATGTTGGAAATTCGAGTGAGGATGATGCTCACGAGAGTGAAGATGAAGGCATACTCTCAGTTGGTTCACCATCTTTACCAAAAATAGGCAGTCCTGCAATAGCAATTTCCAGCAGCAAACTAAACGCAAAGCACCAGTTTTTGTGCCTAAAGCTGGACAACAACAATGTGGAACAACTACAGCAGGTGATTCTCTAAGAAAAAACTGCCAAACCAAGTAGGCCCAAGCAACAGGGGAGTACTACAATCACACAAATAGCAAACTAAATGCAAACTAAATGCAAAAGCACCAGTTTTTGTGCCTAAAACTGGACAGCAACAATGTGGAACAACTACAACAGGTGATTCTCTAAGAAAAAATGCAAAACCAAGTAGGCCCAAGCAACAGGGGAATACTACAATCACACAAGTTGTTACCTGTGTGGAGGAACAAAATATAGCAACCACACTGAACTCAGCAAATGTCATACCAAATTAGAACACATTCAAACAAACAACGCAACATAAAACATTGAGATATACAAATAGGATTGCAATTGCCCAAGCAAACATAATACCAAACTCGAAAACAAAACATAGGAGTCATATCTAATAGCCATTTGATCACAACAAATGCGTATGGAATCCACTAGTCTAAAACACCAAAATTGCAGTAAGTTGAAATTGCCACTCAATCCAAGTAATGAACAAAGATGTTTTAGAAAATATTTTCTACAAGCCACCTATATAACTAAACGCCTAATGTTCAACTTATGTACCATGTTTTCATCCCATTCATTTCCATTAATAAGAGTTCTCTGTCTGAGCTTTTTATCTCAACTTATGTACAAGTTTTTCACTAAACACAAATAGCAATTCACGAAGGTGCTTTCGGCACTCTTCTATAGCACACAAACAAGACTGCTAGTCACATGGATTATTTAATCCATGGAGAAGGCAAAAACACACATCAACGAAGCAAAAGAAGGAAATTAAAATCTGCCGCTGAGGGTACCGAATCGCAATTTAATATAAACTTCAGAAAATTACATTATCAAACTAGGAATCCCAACCCAATAATCTTTTCACTGATTTTGTAAAAGAAAAAAATACCAAAATATGAAACCTTACCAAGTTTTTTATGTTAGAGAAGAAAAAGAAGATCGAAGAACTCGAAGGAGCGAATCAATCAGTAAAAAGAGAAACTCGAAAGAGGGCCATACCACGGATTCTTAACGAGCGAGATGGAAACTTGAAAATATTCACACACCACAAGATTCACAACTTGTGTTTTGAGAAAATACCGTAAAGACGACGGGCAGAGCTTGGCGGAAACTAGGGCTGAGCTTCGACTTGTGTTTCAGAATACAGAGAGTTACGCGGATTCTCAACGAGCGAGATGGAAACTTGGGCAAATTCATACACCGCCAAATTCACAAGTTGTGTTGCTCTGATCGTAAGCAAACTCAGTTTCAATTGAGATTTCAATTGAGAGGGTGTGAGTTTGAGTTTCCCAAGAACAAGGTGATAAGTTCTGCCTATTCAGAAACAGGCTCTTTATACTAAATGTAATTATAGTGAGTTGTTGTTGTTTTGAGAAAACACAGTACAGAGGCGATCGGCAGAGCTTGGCGGAGCTTGTGCGTGGAAAGTAGCTAGGGCTGCAGTCGCGATTAGAATACAGAGAGTTTAATTTTTTGACTTTTCAAAATTTTTTATTTCAATATAGGAGTATTATTTTTGGCGCCTGATTTTTCACAAAATAATAGTTTTTAATATTTTTATATTGGTTTTGGCAGCACACCGTCACGCTTAATGTCCCTAATTATATTTGGGACCAGTTACTATTTTTTTAGGGACCGAATCTATTACATTCACAATAAAATATAGTATTAAGGATAAAAATATTATCTCGTCCCAATAAATATATTTTTTGCGACCGGATTATTAACTCGTCCCTAAAAGTTGGTCATAAATAAGGCTTTATCTTGTAGTGAAAGGTGATGTCGTTAAATTTCCTTTACATTATCATGTGAGGATGAGAGTAAAAGTACGAAGGTGATGTCGTGCCATTTCATTTCATTTACATTTTCTTGTGAGGATGAGAGAAGAAGTACGAAGGGTGATGTCGTGTGATTTCATTTACATTATCATGTTTTAATATTATCATGTGTTCATGGAACGAAGGGATTTTTCGTGTAAGTGAGGACGAGAGACATGCATTATATTTTGATATATTTTCCTTGTGTATTCATTCATGCCTTTACCAAGAGTTGTTACTGTTGCACATGTGTTTTCTATGTGACTTGTCATTGTTCTTCTGTCTCAATTGTTGGTGTGTTGTCCATGCCTTCTAATTGTTTAACTTGCAAATATCATACTTTCCTTCTTGTTATCATATCTGCATTCATGTCGTTTCTCATTTGTTGCACTTTCGTATAAGCCAACTACCATGTTTAGTTATTCATGTCTTCTATTTATTTAGCTTATAATTATCATGCTTTCCTTCCTTTTGTTATATCTTTATCTATGCCTTCTACCATTCTAGTTTGTGAAATTTATGTTCTTCTACCTAAATGTTATCATTACTTTTATGCCTCATATCTAGTATGTTATTGTTATCCATATGCACTACGTTGTGTGTTTTCTCTATCTTTATGTCTCCTACTTTATCGTTATTATTATTGGTATTTTTTCACACTGTTGGTATTGTCATATGTATGCTCGGTAAGAAAGAGATAAATATATGAAGGTTGTTGACATGCATATTGATTTGATTTACATTCATATATTTAGTGAGGATGAGATAAATGTAGGAAGGGTATTGACGTGCCATACAATTTTATATCGTGACTACATTTCTCACACTATGAAAGTTATGAATTACTACCGTGATTTCCTTTGGTGACTCTTTTATATCTTCATATATTTGTTCGTGTACTCTTCTTAGTTTTATTTTAGCATTGTTCTATTTCTAGTCTACCGAATAGGTTATCTCAATGAGTATCTTTTAACTAAAAAGCCTCGTCATTACTTCACTAGGGTTGGTCAAGATACTTGTTGAGTACATTTGGTTGGTTGTACTCATACTATACTTCTGCACCTTGTATGCAGATCTTGGAACTGAGATGCGGTGGATGGCGAAAGCTAGCTCTGAAAATATTCGTGCCTCCCAAATGCAGCTACCACTTGTCCCTATGTAGTTTTAGAGTTGAATTCTATTTATGTACATTTTAAACAAAAGTTGTATTTATTTCATATGTGCTTTTGCGAAAATCCAGTCTTAGTAAATCATGGCTTATACTTCCAGTCCTCGGGATATTGTATGGAATCCAGATATAGAATTTGGTGATCACCTTTATTTTATTAGAATTGTATTAACTGTTAACTGGTTGACCTAACGGGTTAGGTTAGGTGATGTTATGACTAGTGGATTATAGGTCGTGACATCAATTACATGTTCCCTTCTTTCGGCAAGAAATAGATCGTAATCATAAGAGATTAAATCGAGCAACTCGGGAGGAGGATGATATTCGGCTTAAAGTATGTATATTTATATGCATATTGCCTCGCATTTTACTCATGTTTTGTAGATTTCGGATCTGTAATTTAATTATTTGTGTTACGTTCAAGTATGTTTATGTTTAGGATTCATCTAGAGGTAATGTGGGATGAAAGTGCACGAGTTGAAGCAAAAATAGAGAAAAACGAAAAAGTGGGACAGTGTAGTGCCTCAGGTAGCGTGGGGCACTACCTGTATGATGAACCAACCCGTCGTCACATGAGTTATCGCCCTATTTCCCCATATTATGTTTCTCTATGCTTCATTATCGGTATTTGAGGTGATCGAGTGGAATTGGATTGGTTTTATATGGAAATGAGACACTTAGTCTCTTAAAGGAAAGCTTGTTTTGAAAAAGTCAACCGGAAGTTGACTATATAGTTAGAGAGCTCGGATGTGAATTCTGATCATTCGGTTAGATTTGGGGGTGATTTATGACTTAGGAGTGCGATCGAGATTGATTTTGGAGGTCCAGTGTGGAAATAGTCTTGAATTGCCGAAGTTAGAATTTGGCGAATTCTGGTAGATAGGTGAGATTTTTATCCGAGGGTCGGAATGCAATTCCGAGAGTTACAATAGCTTCGTTAGGTGATTTTGGTTATTCTTGCAAAGTTTAAAGCCATCCGGAGGTGCTTGGGTTAGGTTTTTGATCGAATGTGAAATTCTGATGTCTTTAAGAAACTTAGGCTTTGATTTGATAATATTTGGATTTTGATGATAATGTTAGTGTTTTGAAGGTTCGAGCAAGTTTGAATAAAGCATTAGATCATGTCTGTGGTTTTAGTTGAGGTCCCGAGGGCGTCGGGGTAAGATCGAGTGTTAAAACGAGACACTTTTGAAGTTGGCTTCAGGCTTATTTTGTTGTCATCTGGTATTTTCGCTTATGCGGAAATGGACAGCAGAAGCGGTTCCGCAGAAGCAGATGAAAGAGTGCAGAAGCGAGTTTGGCTTAGATTGTAAAGTTCCACAGAAGCGGAACTTGTTCTGCATAAGCGGGTTCGCAGGAGCAAACATATGGCCGCAGAAGCGGACTTAGGATTTCGCAGAAGCGTGTTTATTTGTCGCAGAAGCGATTGTGGGAGACTAAGTGAAAAACCGCAGAAGCAAATAATTGGACGCGGAAGCGATACCACAGAAGCGGTTATGGGAACTGCAGAAGCAAAAAGTGGGATGTGTTTAATGAACAGTGCCTTCGCGAATTTTTAAAAAGAAAAACACTCTGGACTTCGGACTAAGAGGATTTTTGGGCGATATTGAAGAGGGTTTCGAGGGCTTTCATCAGGTGTGGATTTTTTGACTTAGATTGTGAAATTATGGTGTAAAATCGTGGTTTAACACTAAAAATTCAAGGAATTAGAGGGTAAAAATGGAGGTTAGGGCTTGAAACTTAAGAGAGTCTAAATGTGGGTTTTGAAAGGGCAATTGAACTCCGATTTTGGTAAATTTGATATGTATAGACTTGTGGCTAGACTAGGAGTCCGCTTATGTAAATTTTGTAATTTTTTGAGAAGTGGCCAAGGGATCGAGTTTTGCCAATTTTGTAATTTTTGGTGTTTTTAGAGTCTTTTCGATTGGGTTATGTTTCTTTGGCACATTGTAAAGTATTCGTTGTGGTTTTGGCCAGATTCAATGCACGAGGAGGTCCATATGAGAGGAAAGGGCATTGCGAGCTAGTCTTCGGCCGGCTAGAGGTGAGTAATAGATGTAGATGATGACATGAGGATTGAAACCCCAGAATATCACACGGTGACACTATATTGAGGCGAGACACGCACTCCATGATGAGTGCACGGTCGTTTGTGATTGGGGATTATGGCTTAGTCCGCCCCGAGTGGTGTCCATATTGTGCTTTGGACTATAGACAGATTAGTAAATATCCTACTTGGATTGTTATGATATGTTTAGGCTGTGTGCCGACTATTTGAATCTCTTGGGGATTATTATCACTGCTTCCATCATGATTAGCATGCTATATAATTTCAGTCCTGAGTTTTAAACATTGTTTCGAAATACTTAATCACATTCTTGAGGTTTTAACGACTTAAATGATAATTTTCTAATAAAATGAACTGAGAACGAAAATCTAACTTTGTTGTATAACTCACATGAATATTCTGGAATGAGTGTGGATCGGACTGCACGTCGCAGCGATGTTACGATAATATTGCGCTTGGGCAGTAGGAGCCCCTCCGGAGTCTGAACACTCACCGTGAGCGCGGGTACCCAATTGGATCAGGTTGTACGCCGCAGCGGTCATGTGCATTGCATTGCATTCATGCTTTGATATTTATCTAATTTTCCTGATCCTGTTCTATTGCTAATTTACAGTTAATTAGGCTAAGTTGTTAGTTATAGCTTTACATTGTGGTATTTTCGTGAAGTCTTACTTTCAGCCATTATATATGTCTATTACCACTGAGTTGGAAGTACTCAGTTTACTCTCTACACCATGTGTGAAGATTCAGGTTTTACGGGAGCTTAGTCGAGCTGTTTGCTGCTTCCAGAGCTTTCAGTAGTTGTCGAGGTAGCTGCCTGACGTCCGCAGAACCCGACTCCTCCCGTTATCCCTTTTATCTTTCCGCATTCTAGAACTCTGTATTACATGAGAATTTGCTACGAACGTCATCGCTAATCAAACATTAAAATGCTCGTACCTAGTAGATTTTTTGATAACTCATTGCTAATCCGCCGCTAAATGAGATTAGCGATGGATTTTTCTATTTAGCTATAGAATTTGTCCGATGCTGCAACCTAATTTTTTAGTAGAGCTCGTTCTCCCTTTGCTTTATCTTGAATACGCCGTATTTCCTTGTGGCAACTTTTATGGCACCAACATGGGCCTTTAAAAACGAGTCTGCAGCATGGCAAATGAATCGATAGAGTTTGGGGATATGTTATGGTACCAAATCATGGCACCTTTAGACAAAGTTTCCCCAAACTATTTTAGCAAAACTGATTCATTCTCATTGTCTTCCAAATCATTCCCTTTTATGCCATAAGTGTATGTGGTAATATGCTTGTTGGGATCAGTTGTTCCGTTGTATTTGATATATGGCATTTTAAACTTCTTCAGGATGGGCTTTGGAGCCGCACTCTAGGGGAATAGTTTTTGCACGAACTTCTTCGAGTCCAGTCCTTTTAAAATCTGAGGTGTTCCTGTATTTGGTCGATCCCTGAGTTGTATATTTCCACTTTTTTGTCATTTTCTTCAATCTTCTATTCTTCTGGCTCTATCTGTTTTATAACAGCGGGGTCAGTCCTCGAGACATTTTCATCGGGACTCGTTCATTCTACACACCGAGTGTTCACTGGTTCAGCTGATTTAGGAGTTCTATTCTGACTCTGACGCTGAGTGATGATAACTTGTTGAGTTGCAACATCTCGAATATCACTTGGAGGCTGAAACCTCCTTCTTCCATCCCTCGTGTTTCTTGGCCTCCTGCTCGAGCGTCCTTATGTGCGTTCCTCACGGGGTTTGTGCATGCGTCCGTGCTTCGAGCTTTTTGTGAACTAATATCATCTAGCTCCATATACGGAACTCCCCCAGGGTTCATGGGTGGTATACCGACCCCTATGCTGTTGTTTTTGTGATGACTCGACCCGTCATCTTCTGTATCTCAGCCCCGTTATTCTCGTTTTATACTTCCCCGTGTGTTAATATATGTGTTTGGTGAGTTTGAAGTATGTTATGTGGAATTTGGTTAGAAATGAGACCAATAGTCTCCTTAAAGAAAGCTTAAGTTGGACAAGTCAACTGGACATTGACTTATGAGTAATAGGGCTCAGAATGGATTTCCAGTGACTCGACTAGTTTCGGATGGTGATTTGTGATTTAGGAGTGGAAATAGAAGTGAATTCAGAGGTCCGGTGTGAAAGTTAGCCTAGTTTGGCGAAGTTGGAATTTTGGAGAAATCCGGTTGATAGGAGAGATTTTGATTCGTGGGTCCGAATGGAATTTCGAGAGTTGTAGTAGCTTTGTTAGGTGATTTTGGATATGTCTGCAAATTTTCAGGTCTTTCGGGCATCGTTTGGTTGGGTTTTGGATCGATGTTAGTTTCGGGAGTCATAGTTGAAGCTTAGGCTTGAATCCGCCATGATTTGATGATTTTTGTGTTTAAGGATGTGTTTTTATCAGTGGGGCAAGTTCGTATGATGTTATGGAGTATGTTGGTGGTTTTAGTTGGGGTCCCGGGGGCCTCGGGGTGATATCGGATGGTTAAATGAGGAATTTTTGGAGTTGTGCATGAAATGCACAGCTGGTGCTTCTAGTATTTCCGCAGAAACGAAAAAGGGACGCCTAAGCGAAGTCCGCAGAAGAGGACAAAGTGCCGCAGAATTGGCCAAGGGATAAGGCCAGGGACCGCGGAAGCGAGATTGCGACCGCAGCAGCAGAGGTCGCGGACGCGGTTGAAAGACCACATAAGGGTTCGTTGACAATTTGGACCAGACCGCAGAAGCAATCATTTGGACGCGGAAGCGGAAATCGCGTAAACGATCGGTGAGCCGCTGAAGTCAAAGTCGAGCAGTTTTAAAGAATAAGTGGGTTTAATATTTTGAAAAGGAGAAGAACAATAGAACTTCAGACTGAGGCGATTGAGAGAGAATTTTGAGAGATTTTCGAGGGGACTCTTCAGGTATGATCTCTTAGACCTCGAATATGTGATTATGGTGCTAAATCATGGATTAAACACTTAGAAATCAAGGTCTCTAATGTCGAAAATATTGGTTAGGGCTTGAAACCCAAGTGAACCTTAAAATGTTGATTTGAGGGGTCAAATGGACTCTGATTCTTGTAAATTTGACATGTATGGACTCGTGGCTTGATAAGGATCATTTCAGTATAAATTCTTCTAGATTTCGAGACGTGGGCTTGGGTTCGGGTTTTGTTAATTTCGTGGTTTTCGATGTTTTTCGAGTCTTTTCTTGGGTTATGTTCTATTAGCCTATTGCAGTGTATTCATTGCGGTTTTGGCCAGATTTGGCATCCGCGGAGATTGATTCTCGAGGGAAAGGAATTGCGAGCTAGTTTGCGGCTTGCTTGAGGTGAGTAATGGGTGTAGATGATGACCTGAGGGTTCGAAACCCTGGTATATCACATTGTGATGCTATGTTGAGGCGAGACATGTACTCTACTGTGAGTGCGGGGTCGATTATGATTGGGGACTATGGCGTAGTCCTACCGTGTGGCTTTGTACTATGTTGTGGGCTAAAATTGAGCCGGTAAACCTCCTACTTGGATGGTTATGAACATATTTGAGCTGCGTGCTGGTTATCTGGATCCTGTAAGGATCGTCATCACTGTTTTTATGCATTATAGCATGTTTTTATGACATCAGTCCTGCACTAGAACACTATTTAACATGAATTGGTAAATATTGAGGTTTGACACCTAATTCTATGATTTCTAATAAACTGAACTAAAAGTTGTAAGATATATGTGCTTGTGAGGCTTGCATGCATGTAGCTGGACTTATAATGGATCGGGTTGTGCGCCGCAACGTATGTTACTATGATATTGCGCTTAGGCTGTAGGAGCCCCTCCAGAGTCTGAACCCCCACAGCGAGCGCAGGTACCCAGATGGATCGGACTGCGTTCCGCAGTGGTCATGCATTGCATTGCATCTCATGCATTTAGTTACTATTGCTTTATTTGGATATATCTGAGACTTGTACTGTATAGAATTGTTTAACTAGCTTTACTCTGTGCTTTATTGTGGATTTCCTGCTTTCGGGTTTTTATACATGCTTATTACTCGCTGAGTTGGTAGACTCACCCCATACTCCCTGCACTTCGTGTGTAGATTCAAGTGCTCCAGAGACTTAGTGCTGCTGCTGTTGATTTCTCAAGCTATTCAAAGTATTGAGGTTGCTGCCCAGCATCCGCAAGACCACTTACTCTGTCTCTATCAGTCATGTTCTTCTACTATTTTGTCAGATTTTGTATCATTTCCGTTCAGACTTGTATTCTATTTTGTTAGAGGCTTTGGGCTCGTGACTCCTCGGTTTTGGGAGGATTATTGTTCAGTTATGTTTCCTTTTCTATATATTATCCCTAGCTGGTAGTTTTGATATTAAATCTAGCTTTTGATCTTGAAATTTCTTCTTCTGGAATGCCATTTGAGGTTTGATTGGTCGGGCTTGCCTAGCCTTGCGGCCGGGCTCCATCACGATCGGGATTTTGGATCGTGACAAGTTGGTATCAGGTTACTAGGCCTCACGAGTCATGAGCCGGTTTAGTAGAGTCTTGTTATGAGTGTGTCGTGCACCACACTTATAAGCAGGAAGCTACAGAACCTTTAACACTCCAATTTCTTGAAATCGTATCGTGCGTCTGTGATTCAGTTTGAAAGAGTAACCCTTTAAATTCCTTCCTCACGTTTGTATGCGTCCGTGAGCGTCTAGTATTATATGTGCCTTGATGGCTGGTGATTCCCCTATCGAGGGGCGAATTATGATTCCTATGAGTTGATGTTGGGCCAATCTAGAGGACTTGAGGCCGAATCTCTATCTATGGCTTGAGCACCAAGGTGCTGATTGAGCGAGCTAGTGTTATGAGCTTATAAGTTCAGTATTGTCCCTAATTGTGGTGATGGCAGCTGGATAGCTACGTGGTGTGTATGTTGGTGCCGTGTAATGTGTCCATATGACTTGGAAGTGTTGAAGAAGGTCTGCTAAGTGGTAGACAAACAATTAAATGTTTGATTCTCATTGTGAAATGGGGATGTGGCCCGATTTATGGGGGCGTGAAGAATCTTTTCGAGTCTCCTAGCTGGAAGTGTGTGTGTTGTGGTTTGCGTCCAGACTCAGGAAGACCAATTGATTGCGTGAGGAGTATGACAGTGGATGATGTACCGAAATATTATTTTGAGGCAAGCAGGTGGGTATCTCCTGCAGATTATTCTGAAGTGATATGATCATTATGTGTATGTTAGAAGATCTTATGTATAATTAAAGGGTATTTTCTATATGTTATTATTCGAACAGGTGCAGCACATGCTCATGTATCAATTTTGATAATATAATACGTGTAGCATTGGGATTTCTGTTAGTGATATACATTGTGATGTTTTGTCAAGTTGTTAGAATGGTTTTGGTGGTTCTCTGGCAGGTGGATATGCTCAATTACAAAGGAAACTCTGCCAAAATTTTTGGAAATTTGGGACTTAGTAGAAATTTTGACGCCTTAAGGGCGGGCTTAACGGTTGTGTGGATGAATGCAAGAATTGGGGAAAAGTTAGAATTTCTGATGATTCGTGTTTCCACAAGCTTGTGAAAGAGTGATCTTAATCTCACCATGATATTACGATAGTAATAGAGCATATGTGTTGTGATGTAAATGGCTTCGAGCTAAGTTGGGGAGGTTGCTGTGGATGCACTGGTCGTATTGTTATGTACTGTGTTAATTCCGATTCGATGCATGTGAGTGAATCAGTTCTGGTTGCAGAAAGTGAGCCGAGGGTGGTGCGAGTGAAGCGAAATTTTTCCAAAGGTTATATGGTGCTACGTAGATGTAGGAAAATAAGGGAATGTCTCGAGCCGTTGATAAAGAATGATTGGCGCAAGGAGAAAGAAGTTGTTTGGTTGTATCGGAATAAGATCTCGTCCCGTGGTGTCAGAATGCTGATAAGGCACGAGTGGTTTGACTCATTAAGTCAAGTGAATTTCAGTGTGTATAAGAGTGGTCTACTTTTTAGAATGGTTTTTGATGTGATCAAGATTCGATAGGTATCACTCAGGTGTTTTGAGGCTGAGAATGTGACCAAGTCAGTGTTTTCATTAGAATAGGTCAAGACTTGTGGTATTTATATATTGATTACGGGATTCTAGGTATCAGTATTTGGAAAGTAAGGGTAATCGATTCAGAGCCGCAGAAAGTTCTTCGGGTAAGTTATTTTGTAATGTGGTAATTCTGAGCACATTTTAGAAAGTATTCAGTGGCCTATGGATCTTAGATGGCGTGGTCTGGTGTTGGGTCTCGTATAGTGAGACTGGGTTGAGACATTGTGGTACTACAGTAAGGGAGTATATCTAGTTGAAAATGAATCAGGTGGGAATTGAGACAAATAGAGTAACTTGTTAGGGGCCCGAATCTATATGGTAAAGATATGATCGATCGTGGTATGTGTTTAAGGTAATGGGTTCTTATAAGCGTTGGGCAGCGAAGCTCCTAAGTACTGAAAGCCTGCTTAGCTTGGTTCAGGTAGAGAGATTCCTTCCTTGGCAGTTTAACTTGTGCAAATGGAATTGGGAGAGAATTCTTGTTGAGTTTCATCGTGGTTTGGTTATGTATATTTTCTATGGGCATGCGGAGCATGGAGTGTATAATAAATTTTCTTCTAAAGGTAATCAATGAAAGTCATAGACTAGTTGGGAACGTTGATGTCTGCGGCGCAGAAGGGAGATGGAAGTTCTCGTGTTATCCCTGGAGAATATTGGGTATGCGGTATGTTGTAAAGGACCGAGATGGGCGTGTGCGAGTTTTTGACTCAGTTCTGAGAGGTATGGTGGATTTGGCCATGTCTTAGGTAATGAGTAGCTTCAGGTAATCAAGGAACTGGTACTGTCAATTGGAAGTGATTTGGCGATGGCATAAGTTTCGAATAGAGGGTAATTCCACAAATGATACATCAATAGTGTTACGACATTTCCTTATGGGATCGACTACAGATATATGAGTTGTTTGATGGCGCATTGGAGTTTTAAAATATCCCTTGTGGGATAGTTGGGTACTTGAGGTGTAATCTGTATTTCGCATTGTGGAAATTTTGATCAGGCACGTTGGTTCGTGTGCTATGAGTAGTCGGAGACTGGGAGTTCTCCAATGCAGTTTATGCAGTAATTGAGGATCGTGTGTGTTGTATTGGTACTGTCAGTGGCTATTTGGGAATTCGGAAGCCGAGTGGATCTTTCCTTGCTTAGTATATTAAATTCTGGATATGTTATGGGGATGTAGAGTGATTGTCTCAGTGTCAGATTATTCTAAACGATTGTGCTATGAGTCATGTTGGGAAAAGCCACAGGTTGAGTGGCGGTGTGTATCGAACTATGTTCTAGCTGGATGGTTTTGTTCCTGAGACTAACGGTCAGTTGGGAAGAATTTGTTCCTTAATTGGGCATTCGAGGCGGATGTTAGTATAAAGGTTCCTACCATTGATTTCGGTTCCAGTAGTGAGGGACTTTTCAGATGCGTCCTTGTGGCTGGGCATGTCACCGGGCGAGACTGTGGATTTCGGTAAATATTTGGTGTCGGGCACCATATCATATGGCTCTGGTATGAGTGATAGTAGTGGAAGTGGAATTTGTAGCTCACAACGCTAAATAGATATCTTTATGCACTTAGTTTGCTTACCACTGATGTTGATATTTTGTTATTATGAGCCAATGTGGCTCGATATGCACCTCCCTATGAGAGATATTGTGTGGATTGAGTGGCACACCACCACGAGTATGTTATCTGCATCGGGTTACGCGTCGTAACCGTGTGAGGTTAAGAATAGCTTTCCATGTGTTGCTTGTATTACTTGCTTCCCGGCTTCTGAGGAAAATTCGTACTGAGAATTGCTTGGCAGATAGTGTATCGGTTGTGTCCTTTTAGGACTGAATGGTGTCTATTACTGGTTTCACCGTGGGTGTGATGGGCTGCGAGGTTTAAGACCTCAATCTGTGCTCGCTGATCATGTTATGCATGGTGACTTGAGGTTCTTCATGAGTAATAGTGCTTGGTTAGAATTCCGCGCTGTGGCAAGGCCATGTGATGTTGTGACCTTTCGAGGAGGATTCAGGTACTCTATTCCTATGATGTGAGATTGGATCTCAGTTGTGTGTTGTGATCGTACGGAGGAATTTGCAGTACAGCTCTTTCGTTTGAGTCAGTTGTCATGATTTGAGTGTGTTCAGATCATTTCTTATTGGTTCCTGTGTTGAGCACGATGTGGCTTAGGCTGCTGTTGAGGTGTCATATCACTAGAGTGGCGTGTTGTAGTTGAGATGATCGATGGAGTCATTAATGAGTATGAGCAGATTTGATTTCAGCTGGTTAGAGAGATAATATCGAGGTTTGGCCCGAAAATCTGTTGTGGTAATAGTCAACTAGGAAGTGACTTCATGAATGGTTGATTTGAAGAGCTGCTACGGTTCGTTGCGTGTTTTATTGATCGCTGGCAATATGCAAAAGTGTTGGAATAAGACTTTAGCTAGATAAAAGGTTTCCTATTGGTAATTGAGTATTGTGGGTAACTGCTGTGAATAGAAACTATTGTTCCGAGTGTTGGAATGTGGTGTATATTGTATGAATTCACCTGAGGTTGCATGTATGGGTTATTACAGCTGGTTCGGATTGATTCTGAGTATAGATGCGAGGTTCTGATCTTGTGTGTGGTTTGGGGTAGTGCAGTGTAATTCTACAGTTTACGGACCAGATGGATTGTGGAATTTTAGCTGTGTTGTGTTTTCGGTACCTATGTGAGTTAGGGTGACGTGGGATCACCCTGATCATATGCCTGGTAATGTCGTATGGTTATTGGGTTGCTTCTAGTACAACTCTTGGTACGCTCGAGGACGAGCGTTTGTTTAATCTGGGGAGGATATGATGACCCGACCCGTCGTCTTCTGTATTTCAGCCCCGTTATTCCCGTTTTATGCTTCCCTGTGTGTTGATATATGTGTTTGGTGAGTTTGAATTGTGTTAGGTGGAAATTGGTTAGAAATGAGACCAATAGTCTCCTTATAGAAAGCTTAAGTTGGACAAGTTAACCGGACATTGACTTATGAGTTATAGGGCTCAAAATGGATTTCCGGTGACTCAACTAGTTTCGAATGGTGATTTATGATTTAGGAGTGGAAACGGAAGTGAATTCGGAGGTGCGGTGTGAAAGTTAGCCTAGTTTGGGCGAAGTTGGAATTTTGGGAAATCCGGTTGATAGGAGAGATTTTGATCCAGGGGTTGGAATAGAATTTCGAGAGTTGTAGTAGCTTCGTTAGGTGATTTTGGATATGTCTGCAAATTTTCAAGTCTTTCGCGTATCGTTTGGTCGGATTTTGGATCGAATGTTAGTTTCGGGAGTCATAGTTGAAACTTAGGCTTGAATCCGCCATGATTTGATGACTTTTGTGTTTAAGGACGTGTTTTTATGATTGGGGTAAGTTCGTATGATGTTTTGGAGTAGGTTGGTGGTTTTGGTTGGGGTCCCGGGGGCCTCGGGGTGATATCGGATGGTTAAATGAGGAATTTTTAGAGTTGTGCCTGAACTGCACAGCTGTTGCTTCTGGTATTTCTGCAAAAACGGAAAAGGGTCGCCTAAGCGAAGTCCGCAGAAGCGGACAAAGTGCCGCAGAAGCGGCCAAGGGATAAGGACAGGGACCACAGAAGTGAGACTGCGATCGCAGGAGCGGAGGTCGCGGACGCGGTTGAAAGACCGCAGAAGCGGTCGCTGAGGATTTGGACCAGACCGCAGAAGCAGTCATTTGGACGCGGAAGCAGAAACCACGTAGGCGGTCGGTGAGCCGCTGAAGCGAAAGTCGAGTAGTTTTAAAGAATAAGTGGGTTTAATATTTTAAAAAGGAGAAGAACAATAGAACTTCGTACTGAGGCGATTGAGAGAGACTTTGGAGAGATTTTCGAGGGGATTCTTCAGGTATGATCTCTTAGACCTCGAATATGTGATTATGGTGCTAAATCATGGATTAAACACTTAGAAATCAAGGTCTCTAATGTCAAAATTGGTGGTTAGGTCTTGAAACTCAAGTGAACCTTAAAATGTTGATTTGAGAGGTCAAATGGACTTCGATTCTTGAAAATTTGATATGTATGGACTCGTGGCTTGATAAGGGTCATTTTGGTATAATGTATTCTGGATTTCGAGACGTGGGCCCGGGGCTCGAGTTTTATTAATTTCATGGTTTTGGATGTTTTTCGAGTCTTTTCGATTGGGTTATGTTCTATCAGCCTATTATAATGTATTCGTTGTGGTTTTGGCCAATTTGGCATCCGCAGAAGTTGATTCTCGAGGGAAAGGCATTGCAAGCTAGTTTGCGGCCGGCTTGAGGTGAGTAATGTGTGTAGATGATGACCTGAGGGTTCGAAACCCTGGTATATCACATTGTGATGCTATGTTGAGGCGAGACACGTACTCTACTTTGAGTGCGGGGTCGATTATGATTGGGGACTATGGGGTAGTCCTACCGTGTGGCTTTGTACTGTGTTGTGGGCTATAATTGAGCCGGTAAATTTCCTACTTGGATGGTTATGAACATATTTGGGCTGCGTGCCGGTTATCTAGATCCTGTGAGGATCGTCATCACTGGTTCTATGCATTATAGCATGTTTTCATGACATCAGTGCTGCACTAGAACACTATTTAATATGAATTGGTAAATATTGAGGTTTGACACCTAATTCTATGATTTCTAATAAACTGAACTAAAAATGGTAAGATATATGTGCCTGTGAGGCTTGCATGAATGTATCTGGGCTTATAATGGATCGGGTTGTGCACCGCAACGTATGTTACTATGATTTTGCGCTTGCGCTGTAGGAGCCCCTCCGGAGTCTGAACCCCCACAGTGAGTGCGGGTTCCCAAATGGATCGGACTGCACGTTCCAAAGTGGTCATGCATTGTATTGCATCTCATGCATTTAGCTACTGTTGCTTTATTTGGATATATCTGAGACTTGTACTCTATAGAACTGTTTAACTAGCTTTACTCTATGCTTTATTGTGGATTTCCTGCTTTTGGGTTTTTATACATGCTTATTACTCGCTAAGTTGGTAGACTCACCCCATACCCCCTGCACCTTGTGTGCAGATTCAGGTGCTTCAGAGACTTAGTGCTGCTGCTGTTGATTTCTCGAGCTATTCAGAGTATTGAGGTAGCTGCCCAGCATCCGCAGGACCACTTACGCTGTCTCTATCAGTCATGTTCTTCTGCTATTTTGTCAGACTTTGTATCATTTCCGTTGATACTTGTATTCTGTTTTGTTAGAGGCTCTGGACTCGTGACTCCTCGGTTTTGGAGGATTATTGTTCAGTTGTGTTTCCCTTATTATAAATTATCCCTGGCTGGGAGTTTTGATATTAAATTTAGCTGTTGATCTTGAAATTTCTTCTTCTTGGGCTGGAATGCCATTCGAGGATTGATTAGTCGGGCTTGCCTAGCCTTGCGGCCGGGCGCCATTACGACAGGAATTTTGGATCGTGATAATTTTCTCCTAGACCTTCACTGTCATGAGCAGATGTGTTTTGTGTGCTAGACATGCTTATGCCTGAAATCAAAGAATCTTCAACAAGAAAAAGTATAAAGAATAAAGTGTGTTATCAAAAAATTAACACTAAAACAATCACTATTATCTTTTGCCCATGATAGGCACCAAACTGTTTATCTAAAAAATGGAGGTAAAAATTAAATGTAATTTGTGGTTAAAGATATGTGATTTATTCTAATAGTAGTAAATATACAAATAATATTAAGTTTAAATAAGAAGAAATAATAAACCAAACCCATGTTGTCCTCAAGCTTGACTTTCCTGGGGCCCTCGAGGTTAACCAAGAACAATGGAGTATGCACAATAAAGCAAAAAGCAATAAAGCTAAAGAACACTTATTGAGTACATTAAATAGAAAAATCATAGTAGAATATTCTATTGTAGTGAATAATGTATGATGATGCTTACAAAATAATTGTGGTCCCCTTTTTATAGGAGGAAAAACTCCAATATAGTGCATTCATATTTGTAGTAAGGAATTCTATTGGTACATGTGTACAGTAGCCTAGTACGGACAAGTACCATTTCATACAAACCTTATCCTTTAATTTATTTTCTGACCCACTTGTCCTTGAGAAAATTACCGCTCTTTCTTAAGTACTCTCGATATTGTACTGCCCTCTAAATCGTTTATAATATTACTAGACTCACCAACTCTTCCCTTACTCCGGTTACTTCCAAATCGACAAAAAAATTTAAATAATATAATTTATACAAGTAGAAACTAATATAATTTATAATTAAAATATGAAAAAGGTTCAAATATGCCCGTGAACTATTTGAAATAGGATAAATATGCCCGTCATTAATAGTTTTGCCCAAATATGCGTAAATCATTCAATAGTTGTGCAAATTTGTCCTTATTTAACGGAAATAGTATTTTTTTAGTTAATTAAAATAAAATATTTTTCCAATTTTTAGAAAAATATCACTTTAAAAAACTGAAAAATAATTTCTAAAACAATTGTTTTTGTAAAAACTAAAAAAAAAAAATCTAAAGCAATATTTTTGTAAAAACTGAGAAAAAACAAATATTTTCTTTTTATTAGCTTTTAGTTTAAAAAGAATTTAGTTTTTTTCCAGTTTTTAATTCTTTAGAAAATTGATTTCATTTTTTTCTAGATTTCATAAAAATCATTGTCTTACAACATAATTTTTCTGTTTTCTCAAAGATTTTGTTTTTTCATGTTTTCATTAGTTAGAAAAAATAAAATCAGTTTTTTCTCAGTTTTTACAAAAAATTGCTTTAAAACTGCCTTTTAGATTTTATTTCTATTTTTGCAAAAATATTGTTTTAGAAATAATTTTTCAATATTTTTAAAGCGATTGTTTTTCGTTTTTCAGTTTTTAGTAAGAACAAATTCATTTTTTCTCATGTTTTACAAACATATTGCTTTACAAAATTGCTATTAGATTTTATTTCTCTTTTTACAAAAATATTTTTTTTAAAAATAACTTTTCAGTTTTTTTTAAAGCAATTTTTTTTTCATTTTTGCAATTTTTAATAAAAAAATTCAGTTTTTTTTCAGTTTTTTTAAAAAATATTGCTTTAGAAAATTGCTTTTTAGATTTTATTTCTGTTTTTACAAAAATATTATTTTAGAAACTTTTTTTTAAGTTTTTTTTGTAAAAACTGGAAAAAAAAATTTCATTTTTTTCTTCAGTTTTTAGTATAAAAAACTTTTAGAAAAATTCCTTTAGAAAAAAATATTTTGATTTAAATAATTTTAAAAATGAAAAGGAAAAAAATATTGTTTCCGTTAAAAAAAGCAAATTTGCACAACTATTGGACGGTTAGGGCATATTTTGGCCAAACTGCTAATGACGAGCATATTTGTCCTATTTTAAGTAGTTCACGGGCATGCTTTTAGCTTTTTTGTTTAAAATAATAAACTTAACTACTTTCATACCTCCTTTTTACCGCCTAAAGGTATATGGGAGTTTCTTCAATTAAAGTGACATGAATCGAAATGGAATTAATTATTTATCAGAGTTGCCACTTGGATAGTTTGTTTGGTGTCCCATGTCACCTGTTTATTCTAAAATCCCAAATCGAGAAAATTTGACTTTTATTTTAAAGTCTGCGAACCCGAAATTCTAGATAGGAAATTTTGTTAACCCGGGAGAAGGTGTTAGGTATTCCCGGGTTCCGTGGTTCTAGCACGAGCGCTTACACTATTAAAAATTGTCCTCTTATTTGATTTATTACATGTTTTAACCTATGGTACATTTTTGCTTAAAACCGCTTTTATTTATTTTAAACCGCTTCTAGGAGGATTCAACGTTATTTAAAACATGCCTTGAACCACGCTACATGGAATGTCCATGCGGTTCATGACACGTTCTGTTTAACATTGTTAAGAAATTGAAATTGGGTCATATAAAATGTATACTTGGAATTTAAAAATTACAACTACATCATGGGAACCGTACCCGTATCTATAATGAGTTATTCAATGAAACGCGCCTAAATCATCTACGAAGATTCGAGTTTAGAAGCAACGTTTGTGAAGGCCATTGATGAATTAATTGATGGCACACCTGGATTTTAAAAGGTTTGGATTAATTTCACGAGGGCCATGGACTATTAAAAGGAAAATGGCACGCCTCAATTTTTCCATAAGAGTTGACTAATTTATCGAGGCCCATGAGCTTAGGAGTTTTATTTGACATGGCATGCCTTGAAGGGTTTTTTAAAAACGAAACTTATTTAATTAAGACCATCTAAGGATATCTTTATTTGAAAACGATCTTATGCTTAACAAAGGTTAATTAATTACAAACAAATCTTTTAAACGTTTTGGGACAGAGGGAATGGGTCAACAGTAGTTTTCAAAACAGGTCAGCTGTGGAGCTGCAATTAGGGCCCAATAAATCAAAAAGACTTATGAAGTCGTGGCAGGATCTGAAACCAGGCGGCCCACATAGGGCTTAGACTTAAGCGGGCCCAGATGTTAAATGCATTCCATTTGGACCTATCTACCTTTTACAAAATATGTATAAACTAGTGAAAAAAGGCAGAAACTAAGTCACTCTTGAAAGAAAAAAAATCAATGTGCAAGGATGGTTTGAAAATTAATTCTATTACATTAAATTGCGAGATACATCATATATGCGTTGGTAATTAGTGAAAGAAAAAACAACTCCTGCTGGGTCAAGCTGTGAAGTCCTACTGCCTAGGCCCAATGACCCAAGTCAGACTTGCTCGAATGAGCCCAAGGCTTGGGCCTGCTTTCAAGTGCAACCCAGTTTAATATTTACATACAACTCTAAACATGTTCATCGCAAAAAGAAAATCTACTATTGAAACCTATTAATAATTAAGCTTAGATTAAAATTTAACAGTTCGTTTACAGTATTTTACGTCCAAAAATGTATACAATAAATTTTTTACTCCTAATGAATAAATATCCTAACATCTAGAATCTAAAAGGAAATTCGAAAAGTAAAGTAAAGTAAAAAATAAAAATTTCTTTTGATTTCAAAATTCCTTCCATCAACTTCTTCAAAACCAAAGCCTAAGATCTGCAAGAAGCCAGCCATTGAACTGATTCTCACAAGATAATCACTTAGGTTCCCAACCTGAATTTTTTTATTGCCAAATCAGCCTCTATTCTTTAAGTAATTCATGGAATTAAAAATGTAAAAAGGTGAGATTCATAAAATTACTTCAGTTATACTAACATATTATATTGTCAAGCCCCAAACTTAAACACATAATGCAGAAAATAGCAATGATTCATGAGTTTAATTATGTCAAGGGTTAAATTCATGAACCAATATAGATTTCCAGCTCCAAATCATGGCATACTTCCGTGGGGATACTAGAATAAACTCAAAGGCAAGCAAAGGGGAAGTTCAATCCATGAACCTGACCATGTAAGGGTCAGGCTCAATGGACAAACATAATTTTAAGGAGAAAAGCCTGGATCATGTTTTAATTAGTGTAAAAAAGAAATGGAAGGGCATACATGTCGTAAGATAACTAGTAATAAGGCCTAACAAAAAAACTAATTTTTATGACATAAGCTATAAGTAAAGAAAATTAATGCATTCTGAGAGAAAGATTAGCTTTAACACTACTGTAATTTCAGCATTTAAAATTTAACACACATAAACAAACAGTGTCAAACAAAAGGAAGCAAATCATTTTCATCTGAAACATCAATTACATAGGGATCAAACAAGGAAATGGTCATATGTACCTTGAAACAGTAGTGAAGTAACAACAAAATGAAAATGTGGCCGATAGAGAGATCTCAGAGGCAGGAAACAGCAACAATAAATCAAACATCTTTAGCAAACCCAAAGAATCAAAACATCAAACCCCAAAACAATCAGTAGAACCCAGAAAACCCCAACTAATAGTCAAAGAAAAACCCTCCCTTTTCAAACCATATTTAAAAAACTTGTGAGGAATGAGTGATTTTTGGAGTTTTTCCAAAACTGTTGGAGTATGAGCTTTTCAGAGAAAAATAAAATTTTTGCAGTAAAAATGCTGATGAAATATGTATCTAAATCTGTATTTTCAGAATGAGTGAGCCTATATATAGGCTTCCATGGGGAGGGTATATTTTAGGCATATGTCTTATCCTAGAGAATAATAGTAATGTCCTTTTTTAACAGCCATTGGAAAAATTGTCCTATGTTTCAGATTTCGAAGAGGCTGCCATCTAGAGTTAAAATCTAAATTATTCAACAAGAAAGATGCTCTCTAAACTAAAGATTGAATCAAATCATCTATACAAGAAGGGAAAGACAAAGAGATAGCAGGAAAATAGTCAAAGAAAACAGTGGTGACTGACTCAAAATCATGCAATTGAATATTCAGAATCCAAACATTTATTTAATCAATCGAAAACAAGTAAACAATTAAACTTGTGAACGAAATATGAAATTACACCTAACCATGAAACTAGTCAGAAATGTAATTAAGCAAAAGGAAAAGAAATTAGAAGAGAAAAAATGAAATTATGGAGGAACCTGAGTAACAAAACAAGCTAAACTAAAAATAAAAAACTAAAATAACATGATTAGTTCCTAATGGCCAAAAAGAAACTTAGAACATGTAATTTGCAGACAAAATATAAACATGCGTCGAACAGTTGCGAAACAAAAAAAAAAAGAAAAAATCTGAAACTAAAAATTCCTAATGACATGCCACTAAAATAATAATCAATCCAACATGCAAAAATGAACCAAATAAAAATCGAACAAAAAAAGGGATTTATCGGGTTTATTCGAAACTGGATGAAACCAAGAACATCGTCCAAACCTTCTGAAGTACGATATGGACTTTGACTATCATTTATCGACTGTTCTTAACAAGGACAGTCGACTAATTGAGGTTTCAAGTCTGTTTGACCAAATTTGACCGAAAAAATTAGAAAAGGGGAGAAGCAAGGGTTCGATGATTCTGAGATCCAAAATTCATGGAATTTGACCGAGATTTTTAGGAAATTAAGGGTAGGGTAATGGTGAGGGAGGACTGAGGATCACATGGTGTGAATTTAGGGCTTATTAGGCAACTTAGGGTTTTGGACGTGATTCTTTGATTTAAGAATCGAAGAACGCCATGGGTATTTGGGAAAATGGTTAAGAGATTGGTAGAGTTGGGGTCAAGGGGGATCTGGGTTTTAATTTGGGGAGATTTCGACCGCCCGAACCGCCGTGAGGCAAATTTCGGCGGTTGTTCACGGTGGAGGCGGCGTAGAGATATGAGGCGGCTAGGGTTTCTTGTTGGTGAGTTTAAGAAACAGAGAAATATGAGTTGGGGGGTTGAATTAATTCAGACACATATATCCTAAATGAATGACTAGTTCCAACCGTTAGATCCAAGGTGATCAATGACTGAGATTTAAAAGAGGGAAAACGGGATCGTTTGGGGTTAGGCGGGGCTGGACCTGGTTTGGCAGGGATTGGCGTGGACTTTGGGAAAAACTTTTGGGTTGATTTGGAGATCCAGTTCCAGAAAATTAATAGTCTTATATCCTCTTCTTTTATGTTCAAATTCTTTTCGTTTTCGTTCTTTTTCTTTTTTTATTAAAAATCCTAAATTATCTAAAATGTGAAATTAAAATAATTAGTTAATTATAAAAATTATTAACATCAATTAATTCTAAATCAAAATGGAAAAAGTAAATAAACTAACATTAAACACAAAAAATGTAAAAAAAAATGAACTATTTTTTGTGATTTTCAAATTTTTATAAAATAAATTATTACTGATTAATTCAAAAAATATAAAAACAAATCCTAAATGCAAATACACGATATTTTTGGTATTTTTTTATTTAAATAAAAATTAAACATGCATATAAATACAAATAATCAAGAAAATTCTACAAAAATTCATAAAATGGAAAATAATTAAAAATAATCTATTTTCTTGGAATTTTATAGGAGTATTTCGTATAGGGCAAAAATCACATGCTCACAGCTGCCCCTTTTACTAGGAAACACAAAGGGTTTTCGGGAAAAGTCAAAACAAGCAATTATGAGTGATTTTTGCCCATTCAAACCTTCGTGAGAAGCATCATTAGAAGAAGCCTGACCGAACCTTACTTCAAAGGTTGCCTACATATCCTTGGCTATAAAAAAATCAAATCAGTGTAGTTTTGGAAGTTTTGGTAGCTGGAACTACTGAAAAACTGTGATATCACTGCTGTTGCTGTTGTTTCTGCTTGTTGAGCTCCTTATTACACCAAAACGAAAGATGAAATAACAAGACTAGCTAAGCCTATCAACTACGAGTTATAAGATTCCTATTAATTAATCTTCTGAAGCTTGATCTTGAGTCTTGATTGTTCTTCCTGCAGACTCTGGTCTGAATCTTTGATGCTCGTTGCTGTAACCGCTGGTTCATTTTTCTTCATCTTTTTGGATCAAGGCGGGACATGCGAAGCTTGTGACTTCAATCTCAAATTTTTGAGTTGTCCGCATCTTTTCTTCGCTTCTGCAACTTGTGTTCAACCTCTTTTCTTGTTCCTTATTTTCTTTTATTTGGGTTGAAACTTTTTCTTTTGGTCATCTCAAACCTTGTGCCTCACTGTGAAAACATGTTTAGGTACCAAAGCAAACAAACGAATAAAATTTTTCTGCCCGAATTTCACTAGAAATATTTCGTTGATTATTGCATCAAGATCTAAACTATTTCTTTATTGCAAGCACTAAAATTAGGATTGTGTAACCTTGGGAAGAAGACATTAGGGAGTGGATCCATATATCTATAATGAAATCACCTAGGGATTGGGACCCTAAATTGGAAAGATTGTCAGGTTATGGTGGAAAGATGATCGGGTTACGTCGCGAAAGAAAAAGGTCCTCGGGTTATGCCGGGGAGGTCCATGGGTTATGCCGAGAAAGCTATCTGGTTATGCTGGAAAGCAAAGTTCCTCGGGTTATGCCGGGTAGGTCTACCGGTTATGCCGGGAAAGTCATCGTGTTATGCCAGAAAAGAAAAGGTCCTCAAGTTAGGCCGGGGAGATCCAAGGGTTATGCCGGAAAAGTCATCGGGTTATGCAGGCAAAATAAATATCATCGGGTTATGCCGGGGAGGTCCACGGGTTATGCTGAAAAATCATCGGGTTATTTCGGAAAAGAGAAAAGGTCTTCGGGTTATGCAGGGGAGGTTCATGGGTTATGCCAGAAAAATCATCGGGTTATGCCTGAAAAGAGAAAAGGTTCTCGAGTTATGTCGTGGAGGTCCACGGGTTATGCCGGGAAAGCCATCGGGTTATGCTGGAAAAGAAAAGGTCCTCAGGTTATACTAGGGAGGTCCACGAGTTATGTCGGAAAAGTTATCGGGTTATGCCGGAAAAGTCATCGGATTATGCCGGAAAAGTCATCCGGTTTTGCTGGAAAAGAAAATGTCCCTGGGTTATGCCGGGGAGCAACTAGGGAGTGGAACCTTATAATGAAAAAGACTACCAGGTTATGCTGGAGTGAATACGGAATGAGACCCTATGTTGGGAGAATGTAGCTAGAGATTGGGGACCCTAGGCTACCATGATTTGGAATTTTTCTTCTTCTTGTTTTCATTTCACTTTTAATACTTTATTCAAGAGAATGCATGTAGAGCTTGAAAGGGACTTCCCTTTTTGGGTTAACTTCTCCTGCAGGACCATTCTGGTCTTTGCGCACCTTACTTTTGTTGTGCCTGCTTCTTGCGAGGTTATCTTAGATTGCACCTGTTTTCAAATCAAAGAATAATTTGTCAGTTTCAAATGGTGGCTGATTTTGTGGCCTTGATTGTTTTGACCACTTGATCTCGGCCCAACTCTTTCGCTGAAATCCTTTACTACTTGCTAGATTTCTGGAAATCGATTTCTCTTCTAAAATCGGGTATCTTAACTTTTTCCAAGATTTCACAAAATGGTTAACTCATGTGGGGAATTTCCTTTCTTATTTTTCCTTTATGGTAGCCTTACTTTGGGTTTTTTTCCTTTTCAAGAGTTTTCGACTCTGGAGCATCCGCCACCAAGGCCAGTCGAGATCGACTTGATGCACATGTTGAGGTTAGGTTCTCTTCCTTGAATTTTAGCTTTTGTTAAATAGAAAAGTGTAAACCAATATTGCCATCTTTTCTTTCGATTAGTTTCGGAAGAGCATTAATCCGAAAGGGATTCAAAGAAAAGTAAAGAAAGGACAGGATAATCAATTTAAAGAGAAGTGTCCCTTTTGGGGAAGGAAAGAAGAACTTATATGGAGTTCATGCAGACTTCAATATACATGACATGCTTCTTGGACTGGATACATGATCTGTGCAACTATTCAACTTCTCATAAACCCATTATTACTCCTGTTTTAAAAGCAGGAAACCTTGTCAGGATTCTTTCAGTGCCAATGGTTGTAAGGGATTCCTTCTTTTCGATCAACGGTGCCCTTTGCGGGTTTTTGTCAATTGAGTTCTCTCATTTTTCTTCTCACCATCTCCTTATATTGCTCTTTACGAGTTTTCACTAACAAGACTCTCTCATTTTCAATTTATCTGCTTATCGTCGCCTTATGGTGCCCGTGTGGGTTTTCACAATTAAGACACTCTCATTTTATTTCCCTCTTCTTGATTTCATCGGATCTATATAGCTACTTTCTCTAATTGTTGTATATTCTCATTGATTGATCGAAAGGACTTGAACATGATGTAGGGTAAAAAGAGTTTGATTGAATTACAACTTTGGAACTATTCAGGCGGGATTATCGACGAATCATTATAACAATTGCCCCAATTTTACTTTTTGGAGGAAATTGAATTTTTATTTTGGTGTGACTAAATCCCAGAGAGAGGTTGCCTACATATCCTTTCAGAATCAAGTCGAACGTAATTCAGGGAAACTTTCGTTTTTTGTCATTTTTCTTTTGTTTTGATTGTTTTTATAAACGTTTTCAAGTTCCAAAGAGGGTGATCAAAGAAAGGTAACCGGCTCAAAGGGTTAGCAAAGGGTTGGAGTGTTTGGAATAGATAGAATTAACGCCTTCGTCATCCTAATTGGATAATATTGGTACCACAAAAGAGTTAAACGTAGTACCTTTGACCGTGTTTGCATTTACAGAACCTCAGGGGTGCTCGAGCCCTCTCCCGGCTGGACCATGTGGGTTTCATGCAACATTTGCCTCATAGCCCCACATACTTCTTCAATTTCCTATGTCGTGAAGGCCTCATCTTCTTGTTCTTCGTTGTACATGGGCCTGATGAATGTTTTTTAGAGATGTGGAACCAGTTGAGGTAAAATACAACCATTGCACTTTCATTCATCTGCCCATGTCACATCAGCTTTTGTGGCATGAAAACCCACACCGAAAAACTTCTCGCTGGTAGGTAAGGTGATAGGTTATGTGATACCTTGTAATGATGCCCCGAGTCCCTTCCCAAGCTTATAACCATGCTTGATCATTTCAATAGCAACCATGATGGTTGCATTTGACATAAAAGGTTGAGGGCATGGTCTTCCCTCCTCACAATGGTCTGCAACCACAACCTCAAAATCTTGATAGACTATATGTTCACTACCTTCCCTAGCTTCGAGACATGGGATTGATGGGTTCCGATCAATTGACTGCTCGTCCTCTCCATGTACTACAATCTCCTGATCTTCATATTCAAATTTTACCATCTGGTGGAGAGTGGAAGGTACATCCCCTACAGCGTGAATCCAAGGTCTTCCCAAAAGGAAATAGGAAGTGTCCATGTTTAGGACCTAAATGGTCACCTCAAAATCCACAGGACCAATATTCAAAATCAAATCGATCTCACCCATGGTATCTCTCTTGATGCCAGGCATGCACACCGACATTATTAGGCCTAATCCACTTAGTCCCAGTCTCCATTCTTTGCAAAGTTGAGAGTAACGCTGTATTTTGTCCCGGGCCTAAACGGGCTTCGCGGGCCGGGCTTCGTGGGCATGGGCTATATGGGCCTGGGCTCTGGAGGTCCCGAGCTTCGTGGGCTCAATGGGTGAGACCAGCCCGTGACGGGCCTAAGCCCATGTGGTCCTGGGCTTAGTGGGCCGGGCTTCGTGGGCCTGGCGTGTTTTTTTGTAATTTTTTTAGTTTAAGACAATATCTTGTATAGTAGTTATTAGTATAGTATATAATATAATAGTATACTAGTATAGAATATATTAATAGTATACTAATTATTAGTATAGTATATATAATATATATTTCATTGTATATTGTATTGTAGTAATTCGTATATATTGTATGTTATGTATGTATATATATATATATATATATATATATATATATATATATATATATATATATATATATTCCCTTATATATTTTCTTGTAGTATATATTGTATGTTATGTATATATATTGTATCTTATGTATATATATTATTACTTATATATTTTCTTGTAGTTTATGTTGTATGTTATGTATATATATTCTCGTATACATTTTCTTGTAGTATATATTGTATGTTATATATATATATATATATATATATATATATATATATATATATATATATATATATATATATATATTGTAGCTTATAAATAATTCCAAGTAAAGACAAAGAAATATTGAGAAAAAAGATATTCAAGGGTATGTTTTATAGTTTTTATTACCAAAAATGGCATATTTTTCTTAGTCTTCCTTCCCCCAATGGAATGAGCACAACAAGGTACTAATACCACGATTAAAAGGAAAAAAAACTAAAAGAAGATGTGCCCAAGTACAAGTTACATCATAATGTACATTGTATCTCTAACAAATCTCATAAATCTGTCAAGGTTGGGAGGAGGTTGTGTTGGTGGTGGTGGAAAAAACGCTTGTTTATCACCACTTCCGGGTGAAGCCGAATCCTCCGCAAGTTCTGCTATCATTTCTTCATAAGCTTCATCTATCGCCGGTTGTGATTATGCAATTCCAAAGTTTCTTCTTTCCGCGCGGATCCAGTCTTTAAAAAGTACCGATTTTTCGTAGCTATCCCTCATCGACGCTCTATGATCACCTATTTGCAGTCTTGCTTGACTGAAAGCGCTCTCTGATGCAACAGCTGAAGCTTGAATTGATATAATCTCCTGAGCCATCCTTGCAAGAACTGGAAAATGTTTTTCCCTTGACTTCCACCATTCCAAAAGATCAAAAGAGCGTTCTGGATTCTCCTTTTCAATTCCCTGAGACAAATAAACTTGAAGTTCATTTAGATGTGAAGTTTTATCATAATTATCACCTTGAGAACCCCGGAACTCCGTCCAAGATTTAAGAGCTGTTAAGCCCGCAGCTCTTTTAGATGATTCTGAGCTAGACGAAGTAGAGGTTGGAATATTTGGCCTAGCATGATCTAAGGCAAGGCGATAAGCATTATAAACTTTTTGGGCATTAATTTTAATTGTTGTTTTTGCGTTTGCAAGTGTAGAAACATCCTCGTTTGAAAGATCCAAAGCCTTATAAATATTTGAATACCAAAAATGAGGACCTCCCAATTTCATTGTAGGATTTAACATTGCAGCAACACCAAAAATAGGAGGGATAGGAAAAAACTATTTTTTATATTTTTTTTTATTTCATAGCAAGTTCATAAATGTCCCCACCCTCGCCAAATTCAACAAACTAATCAGCTAGTGCTGCAATATAAACTAAACAGTTTGAAATAGTAGGATAATATTGCCCAGAAAATGCATTTGTAGCAACTTGAAAATGTTCTAAAAATCTAAAAGAATTTTAACATTCGTCCAATCTTGCGTAGTAAGCATTTCATCATCATCCTCACCACCTACCCGCGAATTAAACGTTGCATTAATTGGGTTTCTATATTCATATGCAACTACTAAACTTTCGTACATACAATTCCATCTAGTCGGGCCCTAAGGCCATATTCATCATATTTTTTAAAATACCCTCTAAGTCTAGTTCAACAGTTTGGATAAAAAAGCCAATTAAGATCCATTCGAACCTTTTCAATTTCTATGTTTAAAACTCGCATACCATCACCGACAATTAAATGATAAATATGACAAATACATCTAACATGGAAAATATTAGTAAATGCAGGATTTAGTATTTTTGTAAGCATTCCTATAACACTAGTGTTACTAGAAGCATTATTCATAGAAATTGCCATTATTTTATCGCTAAAGCAAAAATATCTACAAATATCTGAAATAGAGTTAGCTATAAACTTACCTGTGTGACGTGAATTAATTATTCTATACGCAATTATACGTTTTTGCATTGTCCAGTCCGTATCTATTCTATGACTTGTAACAGTTAGATAATCACAATCATTACCACTTCTTCCAATATCAGTAGCAATAGAAATACGATTAGGTATATGAGTAAATAAATAACGCAAATATTGTTCATATTCATGTTTGAATTTTTAAATATCGGCCTTAACTGTTGCGCGAGGCCAACCTTTATAAGTAGGATTAAAGACTCTTCTAATTTAATGAACCCAATTAGGATTAGAAGCAAAAGTATAAGGTAAGCACATAACAGTAATCATCTTTGCTAATTCTTCATGATCTCTATTAGGATCGTAATATAAAATACCTCTGGAAAAGTGTTAATTCCTGGTTGAACTAGATTTGAACCTGTACTAGGGTTAACCACAGAATCTACACTTGTCCCCTCTTGCTGCGCTTGCATTTGCAAAAATCTAGCCTTATCTCTAGGGTGTGTTTTTATTAGTCAAGCTACCCGTGCCGCTACGGTCTCCAGTAAATTTATACATAAATAATTTTCCACAAGTTTTACACTTAGACTTATTTTGTTCTCTTATTTGAGTAAAAAAATTCCAAACTAATGATGTTTCTTGACGTTTAGCAGGTTGTCTATTAAAGGTAGGAGTTTCTACAGGTGGGTCGGCCGGAGCATTAGTTGGGTTATTAACAGGACTAGTAGGTGTATCATCTAAATATAGTGCTTGGGTTTCATCATCATCATCCTCATCATTTTCCTCTAAGATAGGTTAATTAGGGTAAAGAGCATTCATTCATCATCTAATCTATCACCTACTGCAACATTATGGAGAAATTCACTATTGGTAAATTGAAAACAAGGGTGATCACTATCAATAATTATGGGAGGAGGAGGACGACGTCTAGGTTGGCGACTACTTTCAACTTCCTAATCTTTTCTAGGTCGGGGAGCTGGGGGAAGGGTAGTATTATGGCCACTAGTTTCACTGGTTTTACCTTTTCCTTTACCAAATATTTTTTTCAAAGAAAATACCATATTAATTATAATTATGCAAACTAAACCACACAAAATATTATTAAAATGTAAGAGTTGAAACGAGTTTACCGGATTGCCGAACAACTTCTTGAAAGTTGAAAATCGTTGAACACTTGAAAACTTCAATTCAACAACTTCACAATTTTTCACGAATTTTCAACAATAAATTAAGCAATTGTAGTATAAATATTGAGAGAGATTGAGAGATATTAATAAATTGGTGAATAAAAATGAAAGAATGAGAGGGTATTTATTGTTGAGAAATAGGAAAAAGTGTAATTATATAAAGTTTGGGGGCCAAATGGTCATTTTGTAAACTTCCAAACGGCCATATTTTCAGCCCAAACGGCTATATTTTAAATATGGCCGTTGGTGATTTTTAAAATCAAAAAAAGAAATTTAAAAAAAATAGCTGTTGCCCGTTTAGGCCCGCCAGGACCGACCCAGGCCCGGCTGACGGTCCCAGGCTAAACGGTCACGGACTCACGGGCTAAATTATACGGACCGACCCGTCACGGGATTAGGAGTACCACCAGGCCCAGGACCACCAGGCCCGTTAGGCCCTCCAGGACCGCGGGCCCGGTCCGGTCCGATTCAGGCCCGGACCACAATACAGGGTTACTTGAGAGAGGGAAAATATCAACTCCGGATCTGCCATCCAGCATGACTCTCTTCACATAGTACCCCTCACATTTAACTGTCAGATGGAGGGCTTTGTTGTCGGCGGCCCCTTCCGGAGGCAAATCATTCTTACTAAAGGAAATCTGATTGACTACGAAGAATCTTTTGCTATCCTCTCCAGTTGTTCAACAGTGGTTTCAATTGGAACATAAGCATCGTTGAGGTTTTCTATCAACATTTTTTGATGCTCAGTTGAGCTTATTAGCAGACCCGAGCAGAAGACTTTCAGAGTAGATCAATTATCTCGTAGTCCGCAGTTTTTATTTTTTGGAAGAACTCTTCTACTTCTTCGGCACTAACTCAATTTTTGATCGGGAAACGTTTCTACTTGGCATTGTTCACTTCTTCTAGATTAATGTATTTCTTAACTAGGCTAGTTTCATTTGCTTTTCCTAGGACCTCTTTTCCCTTGTAGGTTACTATTGCCTTATTGTAATTCCACGAGACGAAAGTGGGGTCTGTCATGGGCCTCTGCGGTGCGCGGACAATAACCACAGGCTCATTCAGCCTTGGTGAAATTGCTGGCCCCCGTACTACATAGGTCCCTTTAGGCACGTACATCTTTGATCCCATGTTCAGCTTGAACCTTCTTAGAGGGCTCATTGTCACTTGTTCTTTCCTGTGACCCGGGGGAGCATAAAGCATGGCATCTTTCGGGGGTACTGCCTCAGTTTTGGCTTTCACTATATTTTCTGTGTTTTGAGGGGTGGGTTTACTCTTTTTCTCCCTCTTTTCTTGCTTTGCATCAGCCTTTAGCTTTTTCTCAATGCCAGTGATTGCAATGATGGCTTTCAAGGCAGGATCAAACTCTTTATCTTCGCAAATCATCCCAATAATGGGGTCATTTTTGTGAGCTGGTAATGGGTTTTTGGTCACATTAGGAATTTCTTTATCCTTCAACACTATCCATTTTTGCTCTATGAGGTTTTCAAAAGCCCTTTTTAGATTCCAACAATCTTCAATGTCATGTCCTTCCACCTAGAATGGTAGGCACATCGTGTGCCAGGCCGACAAAAAGGTGACTCTGGGTTTTGCCTATTCGGGGGTATGGGTTGTTGCAAACCCATTTGGACTAATTTAGGGAAAAGGCTAGAATATGACTCACTAATATGAGTGAATTTGTTCTCATGGGCGTCTCCCGAGCACGAGCATTACAGGGGAAATTATTTTATGGAGGTCGGGGATTATACTGATCTTGGTAGGGAGGGTTATTCTATAAGGCGGAGCTCTATTTTGGTTAAACTATTGTTGTGGCCGGGCGTACGACTGGGCATTCATTACTGCGTACAGCTGAGGAGCCATAGGATACGGCACATCCTGATGAGGATAATAATATTTTTGAGGAACTTGGAGGGAAGTCCCTCTGGGTGGACGGAGGTTTCTCAGACTTGAAGTTTCCATCGCTACCTCTGCTTTCTTCTTTCTGTTCGCTACACCTCCGAACCCGCCTTGAATTTTTTGGGATGTAGCTCTTATGGAAGATTGGCTCAACATGCACCCTATTTTTAGACCATTCTCGACCATCTCACCAATTTTCACGGCTTCACCAAACGATTTCCCTATTGCAGACATCATATTCTAAAAGTAGTCAGCCTCTTGGATTTGTAGGAAAACACTAACCATTTTCGTTTCATCCATCGGGGGCATGATCCTGGCTGGTTGTTTGCACCATTTAACAGCAAATTCTCAGAAACTTTTCGATGATTACTTCTTGAGATTCGACCGAGAATTCCTGTCGGGAGCTATATCTATATTAACTGAAACTGCCTGACAAATCTCGAGCCAGATCATCCCAAATGTGCCAACGAGATATGTCCTGATCCATGTACCATTCATATGCAATGCCAACCAGACTCTCTGCAAAAAAGCCATTCAGAGCTCTTTTTTTTGCATGCCCCTCGTAATTGATTGAAATACCTCTTGAGATGGGCTATGGGATCCCCGTGCCCAAGGGCAAATGCACATGTGGTAACATACATAGAACATCATAGGATATGCTCTTTGTCCGCTCAAGCCTTGTATGTTCTTAATGCTCTATTCCATGCTCCTCATTTTCCGGGTAATTTTCTGTTGCTCGAGGTTCTTTGTAGCCTTCTCTTGTCTCGC
This sequence comes from Nicotiana benthamiana, assembly GCA_034376525.1. Taxonomy (NCBI): domain Eukaryota; kingdom Viridiplantae; phylum Streptophyta; class Magnoliopsida; order Solanales; family Solanaceae; genus Nicotiana; species Nicotiana benthamiana. Next base: position 54,390,776 of record CM067338.1, read on the forward strand.
GGTAAACTCATACCAAGGTTGTTAAGGGTAATAATTGGTGGTAAACTGGATAGGTTCTGGTGGAAAAGATGGTACTTGGAAAGTGAATGATGATGCATAGTTTGTCCCGGGCAAAGTGGGTTGCACTGTAACCCTAAGTTGGTGGTGCGGTAAATATGTTGGAGGCCACTCCCGAAACCATATGTGGGCGAACATCAGAAGGTGTTCCGGTAAAGTGAGCTGAGATGGTGGTGATATTCGTGTAATTTATTAGGACATTGGAATTTCCACTTGCTCTAGTAAGTAACTCGGGGAAACCGAGTATGCAACTCGGGGTCTCTCTTCCACTGGACCAGGTGTCCCACATTTCTAGCACGTGAAGGCGTAGTGTCCTATTCTCTTCAGCTGCCGCTAACTCTGAGGATGGGATAACCGATAGTGGGCTATCCTCTAATGTGGGAATCATTGGTGGATGACCTTCTGATGACATTTCTACACTGCCCTTTGATCTTGTGAAGTACGGGTGTGAAGCCAGGTTACCACAAGCTAACCACCTTAAAATTAGAACCTATACTCAATAGTAGCTAACAAACCGGTTAGTTTCAGGAAATTAACACATAGGTAATCGCACATTGGGGGTGTGATGCACCTATAATTAAATGTGTTTCTACATGTTTTGCAATAATTGCATGCCTCATCCCGGCTTTTTTTATTCCCCCGATCTTCTCCCTTGCTATTTTTGGACTCTCATTTTCTCTCTTTTGGTTTTCTCTTTTGGATTTCTCTTTTCCACTTTCCCTTTTTATTCAAGTTATTTACAAAAAATTATGACCGAATCCGATGAGGATTGCCTACGTATCATGACACTGCGTGAATAAGATCATCACGTAGCTCAGAAATAAATTTGAAATATAAGGAAATAATTTTGGAATTTTTCAATTTTTTATTAATCAAAACTCTATTACAAAAGACTCCATCATACTCTTTCTAGGTATTTAAAACTACAAACAGAGTCGAAACATATTTTATAACTAAAAACTGAAGTACATACTCCAAATAAAAGTCAAGAGTACATAAGTTCTTCTACTCTAGTGGCTCGTGGGACATCAGTTGGTCTTGCCACATGCCTATGTGCAAAATCCCCTTGAATATGCTCCAGGTCACTCATTATTTAGCGAATGAAGGTCATTACCATATCAAAGAAAGTGGTTCAGTCATGTCTTCACCTTCATGAAACTTCATGATGATGTGATCAACAATTGCTCTAACCCTCTCCCTGATGATACCCTTTTCTTGGAGCAAACGCCTGATTTGTTGAGACCTAGCTTCTAGCACTTGGGTTTCATGATGGTTTCGACCTTGAAGTTGTTACATATCTTCTTCTAGCCGGGACATTAATGCATAGCAATGTTCCCTTTCTGCTTTAAAGTTCTTAGCTTGTTTGGCCATTTTATTTTCGAGGGTAGTTAGCCTTTTCTTCAAATTTTGATTGTTCCCTCATATTTCCTTTTCAAGTGTCGTATAAACTCCGTCCGTCCCTCTGCGTTCTTTGTTAGTTTCTCGGACTCTTACTAGAATAAGCTTGGATTTTTTCCCATTCATCCTGAAACTCAAATACTTTCCTTTTAAGACCCTTCATGAGTCTTTCATCTGCTCGGCTTCTTTCCTGATTCTCCGCAGCTATCTTCATTTTTTGGATTTGGGCTCGAAGGGCTTTTTTCCTTGAGGCAGTTTATTCTTTTCCCCTTCATCAGTAGTGGCTTGTATAACAGTGTAAATTTGAGATCCCTGATTTGTCCCTCCAATTTGCTTATCTTGGCCCTGTAGCTTGCCTCTTTCGCCAACCAATCCCATTGCTCTCTTAATTCATCAGTGAATTGCTGGACGTAGGGTCTTTTAGCGGGCCATTCGGGCTCCTGATGAAATTGAAACCTTTTACCAAACCAAGTCATGTAATTAGGGTCTAACTCGCCTTTACATAGATCCCGCACCCGAGTCTTTGGCTCTAGAAATCTACACTCATTCCAAATTGACAAAATTTTCCTTCTGGGAATACAACTTTTAGACCAAATTCGATGACTTGTCAGCTCAGATCTTTGTCATGTTGAATAGTTTGGAACCTGCCTAGTTGGCGTAGCACCCTTTGTGGAGCATATAGCTGAATACTCCGGAGACCCAGTAAGAGAGATATCACACCTCAGCTGACAAGTAAATGACTTCAATGATAGGGAGTTAATCGAGGTCCACTTAATTTTGTCCGAAGTTGAGGAACTCAAATGCGAAAATCAAGCCTTTGTACCTTCTGGAAATTTACAACCCACCACTCGGTTTTCATATTCTTCGATGCAGTTCAAACCTGTCTTGCCATAGTTCATGTACCCCAAGCGATGATGAAGATGTTCTTGTATCCAAAGTTGTAAGAGTAAGTTACAACCCTCGAAGAATTTTTCCCCTTCTTGGCAGATAGTTAAAGCTCGGTAAATATCCTAAGATCATTGGAACAAAGGTTCCATTAGCTTTTTATATCATGACGTCGGCCATTCCCACAAGACCTAATTCTATGTTTCCATCCTTTCTTGGGAAGATTATGACACCCAGAAATGCCACTATAAAAGTATCTAGTGCCTCAAAACCGTGGGGATTGCCATAGTGCTGGTACAAGAAGTGGAATGTGCAAAATCCCTCGAATAGATTTCCATCTTAAACCTCCCGACTAATGCTCAACAGGTCTAGAAACTTGTGAGGAGTCATTATTTTTGGCACCATAGGTTACCGACTTTTGAGATTCCCACTAAGACCTGCATAGCCCGTTATTTCCTCCAGTGCATGGGTGAGCTCAATACATTATGCGTCGGGTCCCAAAAAGGTATCAAAGCCTCAATCACTCCAACCTTAGTTTGATTTTCGGAAAACCAACAAGACCACCCAAAATGTTTACCATAGTATCTCTACTAACTTTTCCTAGGTCATTTCAATACATGTGGAGTCTAATGGGATTTCTTCAAGGACTATGAAGGGGTCATTTTCAATTATCCTCATCCTGCACATCTATTAGAGTGATTGGTTAAAAGATCATTATTTATTTTGACTCAAGAGAAAGTTATCATTTTTTCAAAAAAATTCATTTCAAAACAAAACCCGGGTTTGCAAGTACGGCCCTTCAACACTTCAGAAAAGAAGATTTTAGGTCTGTATTTGCTAATTGGTCAAAATTTAAAAAAGGAGCCATAGGTGGATATTTTTGTAAGAGCAGTCTTCCGGTGCCCTTTTGGGGATATTTAGCTATTTAGATAAGAAAGGCATCACCTAACTTGTTTATTACAAAATAACAATTTTTTAAAATTTATTTTGGGTTATTTTTGGCCCGGTGAGGATTGCCTATGTATCCCGCATCCCGTGAGAATCAAACTTGCATAGTTCGGGAAGTTTTGACATAACAAAAACAATAACAAATATTTTTCTTAAAACAAATTTTCTTTCTTCTTCTTTTTTTTTTAAATATCGCAGAGTTTTGGTACTTTTTGGATACCGGTTTTTTCAAAGACGGTTTTCTCTTTCCACTTTTCTCCATTATTCATAAGCCAGTCAACATGCGATCCGAAGCAAATAAATGCACAAGTAGCAAGTAAAATGCATCATAATGATTTTTTTATTTCGAGGACACCTGTCCTAGACAGACCCAACCCATGTGTTGAGTCTCAAAAGTTAAATGCACGTGATGCAAATAAGCGTTCCTACTAGGGATCTGGCATGAGGCTTTGTTATACTAGGTTTAAAACATGAGTGTAGTGTTCTAGACCTGGCTTACTCGAGCGGATAGCTCGAGCCGGGGGGGGGGGGGGGCAGTGTATCGGAAATATAGAAGCTTCACCAACTTTGCAACTAGTCCGAACCTCGTTCTAAAATTGGGATATGACTCTAATAGAAAAGAAGTTACACGAAGTGTACACTTCCTAGATGATTTATAAGACTTAACACATTAGGCTCAACATGAAAAAAGAATCAGATAAAAGCAAGCCAACTATAACAGTTATTCTAAGCTCGAATACTTAAACCCTAAAGAAACGTTCTAGGTTACTGTCCCCAGCAGAGTCGCCAGAGCTGTCACACCTCCTTTTTACCATCCTAGGGTATATGCGAGTTTTTCAATTAAAGTGCCATAAATCGAAATGAGATTATTTATTTATCAAAATCGCCACTTGGGATAGTTTGTTTGGTGTCCCAAGTTACCGGTTTATTTTAAAATTCCTAATCGAGGAAATTTGACTTTTATTTTAAAGTCTACGATCCAAAAATTCTAGATAAGGAATTCTGCTAACCTAGGAGAAGGTGCTAGGCATTCCCGGGTTTCGTGGTTCTAGCACGCTAGCTTAAACTATTAAAAATTGGCCTATTATCCGATTTATTACATGTTTTCACCTATGGTGAATTTTAGCTTAAAACCTCTTTAGGCGGATTTAACGTTATTTAAAAAATGCCTTGAACCACCTACATAAAATGCACCCGCGGTTCACGACACATTCTATTTAACATTGTTGAGAAATTCAAATTGTGTCAAATAAAATGTACACCCTGAATTTAAAAATTACAACTACGTCACATGAACCGTACTCGTAGCTATGATGAGTTATTCAAAGAAATGTACCTAACGAAACTATGATGGTTCGAATTTAGAAGCAACGTTTGTGAGGGTCATTGATGAATTAATTGATGGTACACCTCGATTTTAAAAGGTTTGGATTAATTTCACGAGGGGCGTGGACAATTAAAAGTAAAATGGCACACCTCACTTTTTCTATAAGAGTGGACTAATTTATTGAGGGCCATGGGCTTAAGAGTTTTATTTGACATGGCACACCTCAAAATGTTTTTTAGAAGGGAACTTATTTAATTAAGACGGTCTAAGGATATTTCTATTTGAAAACTATCTTAAGCTCAACAAAGGTTAATTGATTACAAATAGATTTTTTAAACGTTTGGGGTAGGTTGAATGAGCCAGAAATAGTTTTCAAAACGGGTAAGCTATGGAGCTGTAATTGGGTTTACAGCTTGGCCCAATAAATCAAAAGGACTTATGAAGTCGTTGCTGAATATGAAACCAGGCGTCCCACATTGGGCTGACTTAGGCGGGCCTAGATGTTAAAGGTATTCCTTTTGGGGCTATCTACCTTTTACACAATATATACAAATTAATGAAGAAAGGCTGAAACTAAGTCACTCTTAAAAGAAAAAAATCAAAGTGCAAGGCTGGTTTGAAAAATAATTCTACTATATTAATTTGCGAGTTACATCAGATTTGCATTGGTAATTAGTGGAAGAAGAAACAACTGCTAGTGGGTCAAGCTGTGAAGTCCAACTGCCCAGGTCCAATAGCCCAGATCAGACTTGCTCGAATGAGCCCAAGACTTGGGCCTCCTTGCAAGTGCAACTAGTTTAATATTTACATACAACTCTATACATGTTCATTGCAAAAGGAAAATCTACTATTGAAAACTTATTAGTAATTAAGCTTAAATTAATATTTAACAGTTCGTTTACAATATTATAAGTCCAAGAATTTATACAATAAAGATTTTACTCCAAATGAATCAATATCCTAACAGCCAGCATCTAAAATTAAATTCTAAAAGAAAAGTAAAGTTAAAAAAAATGAAAATTTCTTGTGATTTCAAAATCCCTTCCATCAACTTCTTCAAAACCAAAAACTAAGATCTGGCCAGCCACTGAGCTGCTTCTCACAGGCTATTTACTTAAGCTCTCAACATGATTTTTTAATTTCCAAATCAACCTCTATTCTATAAGTATATAGATTTGACCATGTGAAAATATTAAATTCACAAAATTACTTCAGTTATATTAACATACTATACTGTCAGGCCCCAAACTTAAACACGTAATGCAGAAAACAGTAGTGATTCATGAGTTTAACCATGTCAAGGATTAAACCCATGAACCGATAGATATTTCAGGCTCCAAATCATGGTATGCTGCCTTGGGGATACTAGAATAGACTCAAAGTCAAGGAAATGAGAAGTTCAATCCATGAACTTGACCATGTAAGGGTGAGGCTCAGTGGACAAACATGATTTTAAGAAGATAAGCCTGAATCAGGTTTTAGTTAGTGCAAAAATGAAACAGAAATGCATACATGGCATAAGATCATTAGTAATAAGGCCTAAAAAAGAAACTAACATTTATGACATAAGCTATAAGTAAAGAAAACTCACGCATTCCGAGAGAAAGATTAGCTTTAACACTACTGTTATTTCAGCATATAAAATTTAACAAACATGCACAAACAATGTCAAGTAAAAGGAAATATATTCATCTTAAACTTCAATTACATATGAATCAGACAAGTAAATGGTCATATGTACCTTGAAACAACAGTGAAGTAACAACAAAATGAAGATGAGACTGATAGAGAGAACTAAGAAGCATGAAACAACAACAATGAATCAAACAACTTCCACAAACCTAAAGAATCAACACTTTAAACCCTAAAACAATCAGCTGAAACCAGAAAACTCCAGCTAATAGACCAAGAAAAACCCTCTATTTTTAAACCAAGTTTCAAAAACTTTTGAGGAAAGAGGGATTTGTTTGGAATTTTTCCAAAACTGTTGGAGTATGAATTTTCAGAGAAAATAAAGCTTTTTTTGGTAAAAATGCTTATAAAAATATGTATCCAAATCTGTATTTTCCAGAATGAGTGATCCTATATATAGGTTGCCTTGGGGAGAGTATATTTTGGGCATATTTCTTATCCTAGGGAATAATAGTACCGTACTTTTTTAACAGCCCATGATACAGTTGTCTTATGTTTCATCATCTTTTGTAACAGCTAGGACAGTTGTACCTTTTCTAGGAAATTTGTGATTTTTACTCTATGTGAAAACCCATTTTTAACCTTCAAATTACTTCTTATTTCATCCCTAACCTAAACTTTTCAGTTCAGATAGGTCCCTAAAGTTTCTACTAATTTTCACATCAGTGCAAACAAAACAATCCTAGAGAAGATTAAAAATTCAGATCAAAAGGCCTAGAAGAATCAAAAAGGCTGCCATCTATAGCTAAAATCTAATTTATTCATAAAGGAAGATGCTCTCTAAACTAAAGAATGAATCAAAACATCTAAAAAGAGAAGGAAAATACAAAGAAATAGCAGGAAAACAATCAAAGAAAAATAGTGGTGACTGATTCAAAATCATGCAATTGAGTATTCAAAATCCAAGCATGCTTTTAATCAATCGAAAATAAGTAAACAACTTAACATGTGAACGAAATTTGAAATTACATCTAAACATGCAACTGGTTAGAAATGTAATTAAGCGAAAGGAAAAGAAATTAGAAGAGAAAAAATAAAACCATGGAGGAAGCTGAGTAACAAAACAAGCTAAACTAAAATAAAACCTAAAACAACATGATCAGTTCCTAATGGACAAATGCAAAACTAGAAACCTAGAACATACAATTTGTAGACAGAACTTAAACATGCTTCGAACAGTTGTGAAACAAAGAAAGAAAAAATCTAAAACTAAAAATCCCTAAAGACATGCCACTAATATAAGAATCAATCAAACATGCAGAAATGAACCAAACAAAAATCGATCAAACAAAAGAAAAAGAAAAAGAAAAGGATTTACCGGGTTTATTTGAAACTGAATCTAACCAAGAACATCGTCCAAACCTTCTGAAGTGCGATATGGGCTCTGACTACCATTTATCGACTGTTCTTAACAAGAACAGTCGACTAAGGAAGGTTTCAAGTCCATTTGACCAAATTTGACCGAAAGAATTAGAAAAAGGGGGAAAACTAAGGTTCGATGATTCTGAGATCCAAAATTCATGGAATTTGGTCGGGATTTTTTGAATTTAAGGGTAAAGTAATGCTGAGGGAGGACGGAGTATTACATATGAATTTTGGGCTTTTGGGCAACTTAGGATTTTGGCCGTGATTCTTTAATTTAATATTTGAAGAACACTGCGGGTATTTGGAAATATGGTTAGGGATTTGTAGAGAGGGGGTGAAGGGGGATTTGAGGTGTTAATTTGGGGTGATATGGACCATCGAAACCACCGTGAGGAGAATTCCGGCGGTCGTTCACGGTGGAGGCGGCGTAGGGATATGAGGCGACTAAGGTTTCTTGTTGGCGAGGGTGAGATACAGAAAAATGAGATGAATTTTGAGATTGGGGGGGGGGGTTATGGCTTAATTCGGACACTTATATCCTAAATGAATGACCAGTTCTCAGCCATTAAATCCAAATTGGTCAACGACTGAGATTTAAAAGAGAGGAAACAAGGTCATTTTAGGGTTGGGCGGGGGTGGATCGGGTTTGGCAGGGATCGGGGTACGATTTTGGGAAATTTGGGCTGATATTGAGATCCAATTCCAGAAAATTAATACTCTTATATTCCTCTTCTTTTATTTTCAAATTCTTTTCTTTATCTTTCTTTTTCCTTTTCTTTTGTGATTAAAAATCCTAAATTATCTAAAATTTGAAATTAAAATAATTAGATAATTATAAAAATTATAAAAATCAATTAATTCTAAATTAAAAGGGATAAATTCAATAAACTAAAAATTAAAATAAAAAATGTAAAAAATGAGCTATTTTTTGTTTATTTTCAAATTTCTATAAAATAAATAATTAATGATTATTTTAAAAAATATATAAAAAATTCTAAATGCAAATGCACGATATTTTAGGTATTTTTCATCATTTAAATAAATATTAAACATGTACAGAAATGCAAATAATCAAGAAAATTCTACAAATATTCCTAAAATTACAAATAATTGAAAAAACCTATTTTTTAGAATTTTATAAGAGTGGGAAAAAATTACATGCTCACAACTAATTAAAATTAAACAATAATAAAAAAGAAATAAAGATTGAACTAGTGTAACAAACGACAACACGTAAATGAAGTTGATAGTTGAAACTGGCTCAACATCGAAGCTAGTTGCCAATTTCACTCTTAATTTTTAAATAATAGATAATAATTACCAAATAAATATTTTCAATAATCAATAGAATTTTAGAGACCGATAGAGTAATTACCGAGATAGTAGAAAGATTTATGTGAGAAAAAGAAAAAAAGAAAAAGAAGAGAAGGTTATTTATAATTAGGGCTAAAATATAATTCTTGTTATGAAATAATATAAAAGACAAGAACAATAACTCAAGAACAAGAGCAAATAGAGAGAATAGAGAGAGAGAGAGAAGTATTCTTATTAATACTTGGGGTGATTTACAATGGGGTAAGACCCCTCTATTTATAGGAAGAGGAATGACTTAGCTTCAAGCTAAAACTCTTAGACATTCACTCTAAATAGACTTCTATTTTATAACACTCCCCCTTGAATGTCTATTCAATGATGTGCCTCGTTAAAACCTTAAAACAAAACCCAATGGGAAAAATTAAAGTAAGGAAAGAGTACACATGTTTGAATATGCGCCTATTGGTTGCCTCGTTAAAAACCTTGCAAGGAAAACCCAGTGGGAAAAAACCTTGTAAGGGAAAAAGAGTGCAACGCGCATTGACTCCCCCTAATGAGTACATCAATTTATATCCTTGAGCATTTGCATTCCAATCTTGTGCATCATCTTCAAAACGATCTTTGATAGAGATTTGACAAATCAACCATATTGACTTGAATAAATATTCCGCACCTTGAAATCATCATTCTTGATAGATATGAACATCTTCATATAATGTCGTGGAATAACTCTTCAATATCTCCATTGATGCATTCTCAATGCCATCATGCTTATAGTTATAGCAAGATTCATATGTACACAAATTGCACTTAGGATGTGGTACTTCAGGACCAAGAATTGCATATGCTTCAAGCAACTTAAATCTTTCAAGTTAAGTCATATAAGCCATATAATAGACTTTAGATGCATATCAAGTTTTCCATGTCATGCTAGACAAATAAGATATCGAAAACTGACTATACATACCTTTGACTTTATACTTTCAAGCATTTGAACTATAGGTTCAAAACTACATGTCTTTCATATGGAATCAATTCTTCTTGAATTGTATCTCTTCCATTTAGTTACTTTCTTTGGGTCAGCAAATGCGTATAGCATGCTTTGCAATATGTTGCAATTGAATTATCCCTTTTATGAACTTCAGGTTCATATCATGATATTCGGGGATACATATACAAATGATAATTCATCCCATGTAACACTTTCTCAAGTGTTTATCATGTCTCCCCCTCATGTTAGTAAAGCTAACATGTTTCCTCAACTTTGGGAAATCATCTTTGTGCATTATGTTAATATACACAGCACCTTAATAATAAGATGAAATTATTTGGTTCCTGACCCTGAACCACTTGTGAGGGGAGAATATACTCTCATATACAACTTATATCAAACTGATATATACAACTTTTGTTCTCATAAGAAACAGTTTAGCTATTAAGTGGAAGCACTCAATAATTATCTTGCTAAACCAACTTTGATATAAACCAACTTATCAAGATGAACTGTCTTGAGTAGAGAATCTGGAAACTATGCTCGAAGTTAGATTACTGAGCGATTTACCTCGCAAGCACTGGCCAGGCTGCGGGTTAATAACAATGGCGCATGTAACCATATCATAGATGCATCATATGTGGTATACATGGCAGGTGAATGGGCCCATATTCACCTTTCATATTTCCAGAATTTATGGGCTTCAACCCGAACTCTTTAGTTGGTCAGTTCATTAATGAGAACAAGTGATACAAGAGAATTCGTAAAGAACTTTCTAGTTCTTTAATATTCACCTATGTGAATTTGCACATCATACTTAAAATGAGATGGCTAACACGAATGCCAACTGAATAAATTATCAATATTGGTAAACTTCAAATTTACACCATGACATGTGCACTTATCAATAAACTTCAGGTTTATTATGACATGGGTTTTATACCAATAGATATCCACTTTATTGTGGCATTCTTTCGTTTGTGTAGTACAAACTGGAGAACAAAAGCGGGTAGCTTTTCATATGCAAATTACCCCGCTACAAGTTGTAGTAATAGGAGATATCAAAGCCTTCCTTTATTTATAGTCTCAATATAATCAATCCCTTTCGCGTGTACTTTGGAAACTGAATAAGTTTCTTTGAGACTTACTACAGCACAATACTCAATTGTGTTTCTCCAACATAGTAATAATTGGCTCTTCTAGAGCTCTCAATTAATTTTGTACTACCACAGATTCATCAACATCCATGTGGTGAATATCTTTCTTAAAGAGAAAGTTATACCATTATGGTCATGTCAAACTTATATGCAAGATATGTTTCTTGCATTATCGTTGTCCTTTAATAGTCATATTTCCAAAATACTTTGGCGTACAATAGGTACGTGACCAACGATCATTCATGCCATATATCATCTCAAACCTCCTTCTAGGGGTGAGTTTGGTATCATCTCAAACCTCCATCTAGGGGTGAGTGTGGTATATTTAATACCAATTTCATCTTCATATTCTTCCAATAATGAATATGTATTCGTGAATCAGATGTTGTCACATTCACTTCGAGGATATGTGATTTTGTTATCCTTTTCAAATCTATAAATGCGTCAGGCATTTGATTTGCTATTCTTTGCAAATGGATAATCTTTTGTGCCTCTTTCTCACAAATAGAGGTGTGTGGATCAAGATGAGATAATGATGCATTTTTCCACAAAATTTCCCGTTTGGTTTCACCAACTTCTCCCCCTAATTTTGGGAAAAGTGTCTCATCAAATTGACAGTCTGCAAATCGTGCAGTGAACAAATCTCTTGTCAATGTTTCGAGGTAGCGAATAATGGAGGGCGATTCAACCTCAACATATATTCCTAACCTTCTTTGCAGACCCATTTTGGTGCGGGATGGCGGTGCTAAAGGCACATATACTGCGCATCCAAAGATTCTTAAATGGGATATATTGGGTCCATGACCCAAAACCAATTGCAACGGGGAATATTTGTGTCGATTCGTTAGTCAGAGACGAACTAGCATTGCTGTATGTAAAATGGCGTGTCCCCAAACCGAAGTGGGCAGCCGACAAACTAATATTGCTGCATGCAAAATGGCGTGAACCCAAACCAAAGTGGGCAGCCGACACACTAGCATTGCTGCATGCAAAATGGCGTGAACCCAAACCGAAATGGGCAGCCTCGTTTTCATGAAGAATTCAAGATTATTCTCATCTATTGTCTCAATATGATATCCATTTTGAATGATATCTTTAAAGCTCAACAAGTTCCTTTTTGACTTGGAGGAGAACATTGCATTCTCTAAAATGGATTCTCAAAACTCAACAAGTTCCTTTTAAACTTGGAGGAGAACATTGATATCATTAAAACTCAACAAGTTCTTCTTAGACTTGAAGGAGAATATTGCATTCTCTAAGATAAACGTCATGCCTTTGGGCAGAGTTACAGTTGCTCTTCCGGAGCCTTCAATCAATTTACTACTTCCATAGATTGTAGTAATGTTTGCCTTACACATATTCATTTGAGAGAAATACTTCCTTTCTTTGAGTATTTGTATGTCTAGTACTTGAATCAATTAGGCAAATACTTTTACAGTTGGACGTTGATCCAAGTTCGCTTTGTGAGATAACCATATTTGCTATCCCATAGTTTGACATACAAAAGAAATATACGAACATAAGAATAAACAAGTTCAATTCTTTTGTGTCACATAATATTTTCAAAACCTGCTACTAACAGTTGACTAACAAAATCAGATATGTTGTCCATAATCAATTACTTTGCAGTTTGAAAATTTCAGCGTTTTTCATAAGACAATCGATTATTAAACACACACAATCGATTGTTTGAACATAGACAATCGATTGTTAAACACACACAATCGATTATTTGTTATTTTTGAAAAACTTGATTACACTGTTTAAGACAATCGATTGTTAGATATAGACAATCGATTGTTGGTCATTTTTGAAAAATTCGACCTCACTGGATAAGACAATCGATTGTCAAATATTTGACAATCGATTGTTGATCACTTCTGAAAAATTCGTTTTAGAGACAATCGATTGTTGATCATTGACAATCGATTGTTTTGCAGTTTTATGCGAAATATGAGATAACCGACTAGTTTTTCAGGCTAGTCGATTACCTCTACTGGAAAGTAAAGATATTATTGATATTTGAGCATATTGAGAACTAATACAAACATCATATCATGAACTAGCTAATACGAGCTAATACTAATGACTATTAGTTTATTCATTAACTAATACAAATAAATCAAACAGCTCCATCTTCTTTCATCACCGATCCATCATCGATTAGGTGGTCTATCTTCCCATCGGGTTGCTCAAAGAAGTCTGCCACATTCAAGTTGTCGTCAGAGACAAAATTCGTTATGGGGCGTTTACTCTTTCGAGATGCTTGGTAAAGGTCAACCATACGGCAATCCTTTGACCAGTGCCCGTTTCCACCGCAACGATAATATATAGTTTATAAACTATTTGCTTTCGGATTCTTATCGTATCGTGCTTGTGGCAGAGTGACCAACTTCATGTTGTCATCTCTCTTCTTTAAGCCTTTCCACAAGATGGGTGAATCCTTGATGTTGAGATATTCAATCTTCAAACTTTCATCAAGGTGATGGCGCAAGAAAATCAAGGCCTTCATACAGTTTCAAACCTTCATTAAGGTAATGGCGCAAGAAAATCAAGGCCTTAGCATAGTTTCAAACCTTCATCAAGGTGATGGCGCAAGAAAATCAAGGCCTTAGCATAGCTTTGGGTGGATGCACTTTTTCTGTCTTTAATGGCGTCTCCAAGACCCATAGCATCTAAGTGGATCTCATCATCCAACACCCATGTCATATAGTTCTTGCCCGAAATTTCGAGGGAAACGAACTTTCTTTTCATATGACACAATTACATCAAGAGCGTGTTCATACTTACGGGCTCTTATTACGATTATCACATTCACTTCAGGGAATGGATCAAAATCATGTGCTTTACGCAAGCTGCTACCACATTCTTTAAAGGGAATGGAGCAAATTCAATTGGACGGAATTCTTTGTCACGTCCACATTCATTGATACCTTCATGGTAATTAGTCTTCTTTCAGACTTATCATATACTGCTTCCACATTCTCTAAAGGGAGTGGAGCAAATTCAATGGGACGGAATTCTTTGTCACGTCCACAATCATACATGAATTTAATCATGGCAGGACATAGAGATTTTACCACTTCGTGTGGTTATAATTTCTCACAAACTCTATTAGAGTTATAATCAAACTTTGTATATAAAATTTATAGAATTCCAAGAATTTGAAAAGGAAAAGTAAATTACTTACCTTTAAGGTATACCAAATCTATTTTCAATGTTTTCTCCTTTCTTTCTTTCCTTTCTTTCTTTCTCTTTTCAATCTTTTTCATTCTTTTCTCCTTTGTCTCATTGTTCTGTTTCCATTTCTTTTCCTTTTTTCGTTTGTCCCTTTTTTTTTCTTTCTTTTTCTTTTCCTTCTTTCTTCATTCTTTCTTTGAAGCAAAACCTTGCACAAACAAAAATTAAGACAATCGAAAATTAAATTAGGAAGAGGGAAATACCTCAGATTTCTCGAGAATGGTTCTTGAGACGGTAGAGTCTCGTGCTGATAACGTGTTATGAAATAATATAAAAGACAAGAACAATAACTCAAGAACAAGAGCAAATAGAGAGAATAGAGAGAGAGAGAGAAGTATTCTTATTAATACTTGGGGTGATTTACAATGGGGTAAGACCCCTCTATTTATAGGAAGAGGAATGACTTAGCTTCAAGCTAAAACTCTTAGACATTCACTCTAAATAGACTTCTATTTTATAACAATTCTATAAATGTAAGGGTTAGGAATTTTTACCTCCTATAGCAAAGGTTAATACATTATTTATTTCAAATTAATACCATTTAAATAAATTATATTCTATAGATACCTTTTAAAGTTTATAGCAAAATATTCAATTCTAGTTACCTCCTAGCCACTAAATACGTTAATCAATTACAATAATTCTTTCTCTCTCTATTTTGATACATCTAATTCTCTTCCTCTATCCCAATAAAATTTTCAATTTTCTTCCTCTTCTCTGTCTAGCCAACGATTTTCCATTGCCGCCTCTTCTCTTACTTTCAAAAATGTCCAAATACAATTATCTATTCTCCCTCCTCTCTGTATATGTATTCACAAATTTAAAGATTCACAAACGTAATTTCTGTGTATATATACTTCAACGTCCGTTGAGTATGGATTTTGGCAGAAACTAAGCCATGGAACTATGGGCCACCCACATAAAACAACCAAATTCCTTACAAAATATTCAAAGACCAAGAGGAGTAAACAAAGTTGTTCAAGCATCAGTTGGTTATCTTTCTGTATTGATTTGGGAATACAGACGTGAGGCAAGGCAAGAAAAATCCTACTTCTGAACTTGAATTAGAATTGAAAGGTAAGGCTAAGGCACAAATGAGTAGAAATAGCAGCACTCTGAAGATTTACATTCCTTTTTATGTTGGGCTTGATATTGGTAGATTCTTATTCAATTATTCAGCTAAAGACCGAGTCGAAAAAGTGAAATACTTCTTGATTTGTTAAATGAGCAACCAACTTTCACTAGAAATAATTGTATTCCACGTATTTCAATGTATTTATTGTCTTTTTTTCATTGTATTTCAATGTATCCCGTTGTATTTTATGTATTTCATTGTATTCACTATCTCGCTATATGCCATGAATGTATTCATAAGTTCTTTTTTAATTAATATAATTTACGTATTCAGATGTATTATATAATTTCTCTAAAGATTGCTTTGTTTTTGGATTATTTTCGGTTTAGAATCTCTTTTATAACTGAAAAAATAAAATTTGTGTGTAATAATTATGTTTGTTGAGTTATATTAGGAGTCTATTATGTTAATTGATTCACTTTCCGTTTTAAAAATAGTGTAAACCCCTGTTTCACGCCGTGAATACAATAAATTTATCCAGCTGTAGCCTCATGTTTCACTCCATGAATATAGTTGAATACACTCGGATACAACAATTGATTAGCTGGACTTCCCTAATTCACGCCTATTTTTGCTAATGTATTCATGCATACAATAGCTTAAATGCATCAGGTAGATCTTATACCCACATAAAAGGTATCTACAATTCATAATATAGCAAATGGTATCTATAAATGACTAATTACTACTAAAAGATGGTGCTTTATGAAAATTTCTCAAGTAGGAAACTAAGAAGAGTAGGGATGATTAAGGGGTTGGGGGACCAATATTACCGTCACCCAACGGCCATTTGTTACACAAAATACACGGTATAGCCAGTTTTCGTACTGGTCAATAAAAAATATCTATCGTTTACGAAGTCAATGAAAAATAGTCATTAATTTGCTGCAACAGATATCGGTCCCGCATAATATACGGGAGTTTGGTGCATCTGTATACGAACTCCAACATATTATGCTGGACCGGTATACTTTGCTGACTCCTATACGAGAGACTGGAGCACCTGTGCTCCAAACTCTAATATATTATACTGGATATTTATACTTGGTGGAACTCCAGTATATTATGCGGGAGTTCTAGTGTACCTATACTGGCACTCCAACGTATTATGCTGGAGTTCCAGCATAGTTATCCTGAAACTCCCGTATAATTGCGATAGTTCAAGGATACTTATACTGGAACTCTCGTATAATATATTGGCGTATTTTCCGGGTTTTGAACAGTGTTTTTGCTCAAATTTATTTTAAAAGAAAAAGCGGCTAAATTTTGATTACTTTTGAAACTGAGTTATTTTTGAATGAACAGTTGTAAATCTGGCTTTTTTTAAAATTATTCCAAAAGAAAAAAATCAAATAGGATAAGAGCATTTTTTATGAAACAAATTTATATTTTTTATATATCGGGCCGAAACAGGACCCTATCAGGGCTAAGATTATTGAGGGGCCCAATTGGCTGGTCCAGTCGAGACTAAACAGACGTTGATTTTATAATCCATATAAATTAGGCTAAAACTGGTTCTGGGCCGTAATTTTCTCATAAAACAGAAAACCAAATCCCACCCCCCCCCCCCCCCTCGCCCCAAAACCCCTTCATAAACTAACCATATATTGACCCAACTAACCTACACACTAATTTTTTACTTTTTTTTATAACCGTGATTTTTAGGTATTTGGATTTGTTGTTTCAATGCGTGTACCACGATTAGTTCCATGGGTCATTGGAGACGCGACAATTTGTAATACCTCCAGTGGCCTTGCGGGGCTCGAATTGACGACCTGAAAGACTTTGTCCTCATGCCTTTACCAGCTGAGCTAGCCCTCAGGTTCACTAATTTTTTACTCTTCACCCGAATTTATGTTTACGCCATCCAATTCACAGCAAAACAAATATAAAACATCCAATACCTCCCATGATTTTGCATAATCAG
The DNA here is from genome assembly GCA_034376525.1 of Nicotiana benthamiana. NCBI lineage: Eukaryota > Viridiplantae > Streptophyta > Magnoliopsida > Solanales > Solanaceae > Nicotiana > Nicotiana benthamiana. Next base: position 54,408,212 of record CM067338.1, read on the forward strand.
GTGCAGAGGATTTTACAACTATTTGTCAACATTAGTAAAGGTTCACTCTAGATCATGATAAAAAGAGTAAAATCTTCATAGAAAAGTATAGAGTAACATAAATATATAGCCGCTAGCTAACCCAACTACTTAACATAATAAGAGCAAGAACATCAGTTACATATCCACTCAATTCATTTTTCATTTCTTTATGCTTTCTTGCCTTGTGATTGTAACCCACCGGTACACAACTTCGACATAAATGTACGATAATACCATTCAAACGCTTGAGGGCATGCAGTTTTCGCGAAAAATAGCACCCAAAAATATTTTGGCTCTGTAATATATCTCTTTTTCCGGCATATTGCACTTACTATTGATTTTGCACAGTCACTAGAACTGATAACTGGGAGAACAACAACATTCTGCAAACATAAATAGATACGATTTGAACACTGGTTAGTAATAAACATAAAAATTTACTGCTTGCCTAAAAATTCATTATAGAATTAATGTTTATAACTTAAGTAATACAGAATTGTTAGACTGGGAAAATTTATAATCAGACGTCAGTGCATTAGTAAATTAAGAATATGGATGGAAAATTTGAAATTTTTTGGTGGTCAGTTTACCTAAATTATATAGACAGCGTTGTTCATGCACTACTCCCTCCGTTCCTATTTAATAGAACTTATTTCTTTTTTTGTTGGTTCCATAAATAATGATTTTTTTTTAAATGTGAAACTAATTTAGCTTAAACTTCTAATTTTACCTTTAATAAGAAGCTTTTATAACCACACAAATATTCTGGACCCCCTTTTTTTACTTGTTTAAGACAATAAATTTCACAAGTCTTAATTTTCTCTTAAACTATATGTCCAATCAAACAGAATCTCATAAATTAGAACAAAGGAAGTACTAGTAGGCTAATTGACAAAGACGCTAGCTGAATTGGTTTCTGTGGGGCTTAATTCTCCTGACTAAGACGCGTCATTTATGAAATTAAACATAAGTTAATTAATGAAACTCAACTGTACAATACTAGTAGCCTTGAACAGTTATTAATATCACTAAGTTTACTGGGAAAAAAGATAAAAAGCCTTGCTGTGGGCGATGTGAAACGTACAAGTTCATAAGTCAATACAGTAATAAATATTTCATGATCAAGGTTAATTAACTTGTGTATGATTATTTTTTTCAAAAATATTTCATTCTTCTCTTTTGGTCCTTGATCATGATTAGAGTAGAATATTTAATTCATACACACAAACAAAATAGAGAATTCTTACATTATGGTTCAAATATTTATCAGTTTATAATAAATAGAATGAACATTTACTAGTAAAAGATCCAAAAAAAAATAAGGATAACTAAGTCAAATAATATTTACTACTATAAAGAATGTACAAAAGCTAACATGACAAGCAAGTAGAAACAGAAAAAGTACATTTTTATTTGATTCTCCATCTTATTCCACTTTTGTGAATTACTCGTAATTATCTTTTATTAGGTGATGTGAAAAGTGTGCAGAAGTTCAACTTTAGAGGGGATTAGAATAGTTAGGCTAATCCACCGGAGTAATTTTCAGGGTAATTAAATACTCCATCTGCTCCGGTGTATGTGAACCTATTTTCTTTTTGGCCCATTCTAAAAAGAACGATCTCTTTCTACTTTAAACTTAAAATTATACCCTTAATAAGAAGCTTTTAGGACCACACAAATACTCTGATCCTTTTTTTGACTTGTTTTAAATTACAAATTTTATTTTTTCGAACTCCATTCCCAGTCGAACATGTTCATATAAATTAAAACGAATGGAGAAAGATGGATGGTAAGCCCATCCGTCAAGTTGTTAACCAACAAAACGGGCATAAAAATTGAGAAAATAAACCGTGAAATTAATGGTTGGTTGTCTTACATTAGCTAATTCTGATTCAACTTGCAAGACCCCATCTTTTAGGTGCTTTCCTCGTATTATTTCTGAATCAGTAAATCCTAACGTTGCAATGGTAATTGAGATTTCCGGTGCCAATTCAAGTCTCATAGTCTCGTAAAAGCCTATTAATGCAGCTTTACTCGCCTGCAACAATATATAATTAACATAAAGGGAAGAATTAGTTAATTAATTAATTAAGGGGAATAAATTAAATAAAACTAAAAAGTAGTTTCTTACAGTATAGAAGCTTAAAGATGGAGGGTGCATAATTGCCACGGATGAAGAATTGACAAACACCTTCCCTCTTGTCTTCTTCAGATGAGGAATTGCAAAGTAAGTTGGGTAAACAGATCCCCAGAAGTTGATATCCTTTTATCCCAAACAATATCATACAACAATAGGCAAAAGATTGTTACGAAAATTAGTTCTACCTTTTTATTTATAGAATAGAACTACAATTAATTTTAAACGTAAACATTACCATAACAGATGTAAACTTCGTAATGTCCGTCACATCATCGATAGAGCACACAGAGGATATTCCAGCATTGTTGGCGAGATGATCCACTGCATGCATGTAATTATTAACCTCTTTTACCGGGAGTACGTAGTTAATTATAGCAATACAAAAACTATACTCTTCCTATTCGGATTAAACTTACAATGTCAAGGATTTTTCTCTATTAGTCTACTTTAATCTCCCCTTCTTGTTTTAATACTAGAGTTTATGTCATGTAAAATGATAGTGCATGTAATTTTACACTATTCCACCTACAATAACATGTAAATCTATGTACCAAGAACAATAAGTAGAGGCGGGCCTAAGGCTCGGCCAGTGAGGCCGTTGCCTTAGGCTCCCAAAATTTGAAGGCCCCAAATTTACCGTAAACTATTATTATTGTTGTAGCTACTACTATTTTTACTATTATTATTGTTATTATTATTATTATGAAAAACAAAATTTTTATTTTGAGTTTCTGACCTTAATATTTGATAATCCATCACTTTATTCTTTGTGTTCTTCTTCCGATATTTTTTTTTGAAACTCGCTTCTTTTTGTCTTAAATGATTAATTTGTTGTTCGGAAAGCAAATTTTTTTTAATGTAATAATTTTATAAAATAAATTTAAAGGCTTGTCAATATAATTTTGTCTTAGACCTGTTGAACCATCACTGTCTCTAAGCTTAGTACATGGTAATAAATTGGAAATCAGAGTAGATAATTACAACGACCGAAATGATTGACAGTTTGATCAACAAGTCGCTTGCAGTCGTCAACGTTGGATACATCAGCTCTTATAGAAAGCACATCCGGAGACCCTAAGCTCATTGCCTTCTCCGCTACTTTTCTAAGCTGCTCCTCCCTTCTCGCCACTATTACTATTGAAGCACCTCTTCTCGCATATTCATAAGCCAATTCCTATTAATCCACAGAAATATAATTTTCTAAAACTGTATTCGTAAGAAGAAAAATATCGAATTATGTTTTATATAGGAATCTTTACCCAAATAGCCGGCTATATTAATTGTTTATTTTTTTTAGCAATATACATAAATTATACATTGATTATATATAATTATACAAATGTAACACATAAGTTATGCATATATTATATATTCACCGGACTATGTTTAGTTTAAGGGTTGGGTGATCGACTATTTGTGCTAATTTTTCTTTAATCTATACATTAAAAAATAATTAAAATAGTAAATATACTGAAAAAGTCAAGGGAATTTTAGTATATATGCATTAAAAAGAATTTAGTAATCTACATGGTGAAATATTCCGGCGAAGTCTTGGATAAGGAACAACATTCTTGTTTACTACGTATAAAACATATATTTTTAAAAATTCAGAACCTTTTCATAACAGAAATCATTTTTTCCCCTTAAAAATATTACAAACTTCCCAAAATATAAAACACCATGCATGTAAAGATTATGTCTAATGGGATTTTTTAAACTTAAAAAAGGAAGAAAGAAAGAAAGAAAAACAAATAGGACGACGAACCTCCCCAATTCCTGATGAAGCGCCAGTGATGAGAACAACTTTTCCTTTCATGTTCTCATTTACCACAAGCCTATACAGAAAAAGCACGATCCTAAAGATACAAAAGAAGGGGAAAATGATACAGAGTGTGCCAAGAACTAATGGAGTAATGAGTAGACTGTGAAAAAAATTGTAATTAGAAGCCATAGTTGTGAATATGATGTCAGTCGTGTACTACTCCTCAATAATGGTGGGAGATTATATGTTGGGGAACCATATTTATAGAGTGCACGTTTCATTCCAGTGAACAGCTCATAATATAAGAGAGCAATAAATTGAAGTGAGTTTAACAACAACAACAACTATCCAATATAGTCCCACACAGTGGAGTTTGGGGAGGGTAATATGTAGACGGGCTTTACCCCTACCCGAAAGGACATAAAGGGTGTTTCCAATCGACCCTCGGCTCAGTGAAGTAAAGGAACAACATAAATTGAAGTGAGTTTAATGGCCTAGTTTTTATGTTCGGTATCCTTGCTATATGTATTCCCTCATATCCCATTTAATTGCCATTTTAGCCTTCTGCATTCCCTTTAAGAACCCTATAAGAGTTACTTGAATTAATTGCTTTTTTATTCTTTGATTTCTCAATCATATCTAAAACATTTATTAGAGCAACAAAGAGAATATTTACAAAAAAATTAATTTTTTTTCTTTCTAAAATGATAAGTATTTTTGGAACAATTATTTTAGCAAAAGTACCAAGTAAATAGTAAGAAGTATTATATTTTACGTTTTAAGAACGATATATGATGTTAGTCCTCTATGTTTTCTGAAGTATGATAGTCCTCTATGTTTTCTGAAGTACAATAGAAGTTGTTGTAGATATTCTGCTTTTATTGGAATTTTATAAAGTGAAAAAAATAAAGTTCAGTACAGTTAAATAAAGCATTTTGCACATATTTTATGTTTTATTGGCTTGTGTATGTAGTGAGGAAGATTTACCCAATTGCAGATTCAACGTGGGCTTTGCGGAGCCACAAGACCATAGTTTCCGTTTTGTCCGTTATGTGTGTGAAAACATGTTTTGTAAAAGTTAACAATCTTTCAAGTCAACTGTTTTTCATTAGTATTATAAAATAAAGACATTAAAGTAAAGATAAGGTTAGCGAAAAATTGACATATTATTTGAATTCAAATTGATGTACATAATAAATTGAAATCTTTTATTTTTATAACAGAAAGGAAAATATTGAGTAAGATGCTACTGCAAGCTGCTGTGTAAACTGCTATAATATCAGATATAGATAATTTTCTACTAAGAGTAATATTTATCCAGAACGGAGTACTGAATGGATAAGTACATTGTACCCAGTATAGATAATTTTCTATAAGGGGTAATGATTATCCATAACGGAGTACTGAATTGATAAGTTCATTATACCCAGTATAGATAATCTTCTATTAGGGATAATGATTATCTATAACGGAGTGCTGAATGGATAAGCTTATTATACCCACCATGGATAATCTTCTACCGAGGGTAATGTTTATCCATAACCGGATACTGAAAGGATAAACTTATTATATGGTATGGATAATCTTCTACCAGAGGTAATGTTTATCCATAACCGGGTACCGAAGTGACAAGATTCTTCAAGAAACTTATTTCCAATAGAGTACTAAATAGATAAATATATTTACGGCTGAGTTCCATATGAATAAGCTTCTTCAGGAAGCCTATTTACAACAGAGTACTAAATGAATATCCATAATATAATATATTTATAACACTCCCCGTTGGATGTTCATTAAAAGACAATGTGCCTAATTAAAACCTTACTAGGAAAAACCACGTGGGAAAAAATCCTAGTGAAGGAAAAAGAGTACACATATTTAGTAATACGCATTGCTAGGTGCCTCATTAAAAACTTTATAAGGAAAACCCCATAGGAAAAAATCTTAGTAAGGGAAAAAGAGTGCTTTGCGTATTTTACTCCCCCTGATGAAAATCTTGTTTTAAATATGTGAGTCTCCGCATTGAAATTTTGTATACCATCTTCTCAAAAGTGGAAGTTGGCAAAGATTTAGTGAATAAATCTGCTGGATTATCACTTCAACGGATTTGTCGCACATCAATGTCACCATTTTCTGAAGGTCATGTGTGTAGAACAATTTTGGTGAAATGTGCTTCATTCTATCGCCTTTTATAAATCCTCCTTTCAATTGCGCTATACACGCAGCATTGTATTCGTATAAAATTGTGGGTCTTTTCTCATATTCCAAACTACATTTTTCTCGAATAAAATGAATTACTAATCTCAACCATATGCATTCCCTACTTGCTTCATGAATAGCTATTATCTCAGCGTGATTTGAAGAAGTAGCAAAAATATATTGCTTTGTGGAGCGCCATAATATGACAATACCTCCATATGTAAATACGTACCCGGTTTGGGATCGAGCTTTATAGGGCTCAGATAAATAACCTGCATCTGCATAACCAACAAGATATGCACTATCATTGTTAGCATAAAACAAACAGATATCAAGAGTTCCCTTTAAATATTGCAATATATGTTTAATCCCGTTCCAATATCTCCGTTTAGGAGAAAAATTATATCTTGCTAGTAAATTAACAGAAAATTCTATGTCAGGCCTTGCAACATTAGCAAGATACATTAGTGCACTAATTTCACTGAGATAGGGTACTTCGGGATCAAGGAGTTCCTCTTCCTCTTCTGGAGGTCGGAACAAATCCTTATTCACTTCAAGTGATCGAACAACCATTGGTGTACTCAATGAGTGAGCTTTGTTTATGTAAAAGCGTTTTAAGACCCTTTCTGTATAGGCAGATTGATGGATAAAGATCCCGCATGCTAAATGTTCAATTTGCAGACCAAGATAAAGTTTTGTTTTTCCAAGATCTTTCATTATAAATTCTTTCTTAATATATTCAATTGCCTTTTGGAGCTCTCCTGGAGTTCCAAGAAGATTTATGGCATCAACATAAACATCAAGTATAAACAAATTCAGATGCCATTTTCTTTATAATACATGGACAAATAACATTATTTTTTTTTCAGCAAATATTCTCTAAGGCGATTATACCACATGCGCCCAGATTGCTTCAAACCGTATAAAGATATTTGTAATTTGATTGAATACATTTCCTGAAATATTGCTTCTTTAAATCCTTCATGAATTTTCAAATAAGTTTCATTATTAAGTGAAACATATAGATAAGTTGTAACTACATCTATTAGATGTATTTCAAGCTTTTCATGTGGTGCTAAACTGATGAGATATCGAAATGTTATGGCATCCATATAATGTGAATATGTTTCATCAAAATCAACTCCAGGTCGTTATGAGAATTCTTGTGCTACATGACGAGCTTCGTATCTTTTAATTTTATTTTTATCATTCCTTTTTTGCACAAAAATCCATTTACGACCAACTGGTTTTATACCAGCAGGTGTTTGGACTACTGGTCCAAAGACCTCTTTTTTAGCAAGTGACTTTAATTCCGATTGAATTGCCTCTTGCCATTTTGGGCAATAAGATCTTTATTGACATTCTTTGACAGATCAAAGTTAAAGATCCTCACTATCTTCCATAAAATTAAGTGCAACATTATATGCAAAAATATTATCCACCATTATATTAGACCGATTTAAATTAATCCCATCATCGGTCAAACTTATTAAAGTTCTCACTAACATGAGCTTCGGGTTTATTGATTTCTTCAGAAATCTCAGAACTAATCAGATCTTGGGTCTCTTTCGGAGATTCTCTCATAGTATTTTCTTGATCATTTGTCGATTTTATTTTTCGAGGATTTCGATCCTTAGAAGCCAAAGGCCTACCACGCTTCAGGCGTGTTTTAGGTTCACCAGCTCTTATGCTAGTAGATAGTCCTACTGGGACATCAATTCAGATAGGTACATTCTCGACTAGGATATGTAAAGTAGTTATTCTTTTTAAATTAGTAAATGTATCTGGAATTTGATTTGCTATATTTTGTAAATGGATGATCTTCTGTACCTCCTGATTAAATATAGGGGTACGTAGATCAAAGTGAGATAATGATGAAACTTTTCACATAATTTGTCTTTTATTTTCCTTTTTCTCTCCCTCTAATTATGAGAAATTTATTTCATGAAACCGACAATCTGCGAGCAGTAAATAAATCTCCTGTCTATGGCTTAAGATAGCGAATAATAGAGGGTGATTCAAACCCAACATATATTCCTATCCTTCTCTGTGGTTCCATCTTACTATGCTTTCACATACGAAAATTCGTAAATGGACAATATTTGGTTCACGAACAAAAACTAATTGTGACGGAGAATATTTATTATAATTTGTCGGTCTGAGATGGATAAGTGATGTTGCATGCAAGATAGCATGGCCCCAAACAGTAGAGGCCAATTTTTTTTTCATAAGTAGTGGTCTTGCTATCAATTGCATTCGTTTAATAAATGACTCTGCAAGGCCATTTTGAGTATGAACATAAGATACAGGATGTTCAACTTTTATCCCAAATGATAAATAATAATCATCAAAAGCTTGATATGAGAATTCTCCAGCATTATTGAGGCGAATAACCTTTATAGGATAATCTGGAATTTTGCCCTTAATCGAATTATTTGGGCTAATATCTTTGCAAGCTCCAGGTTGCGAGATGATAGTAGACACACATGAAACCATCTTGAAGATGCGTTTACTAGGACCATAAAATATCGAAACAACCCAGTTGGTGGATGAATATGTCCACATATATCCTCATGTATACGCTCTAAAAAGGCAGGGGATTCAATGCCAACCTTCATTGGTGATGGTCTAGTGATTTTTTTGCCTTGAAAACAAGCATCACAAGAAAATTTGTTATTTGTAAGAATCTTCATATTCTTTACTAGATGCCCACTCGAATTTCCAGTATTCTTCTCATCATTATTATCCAGGATAGCCCAAACGGCCATGCCAAAGCATATAAATATTTGAATCCGTAAACTTCTGATTTACGATAGAGTGTGCTTCAACTGTACTAATTTTTAAATAGTATAAGCTAGAAGATAAAGTTGGTAACTTTACTATAATGCATTTATGGCCAGAAATATTCTTTATAATACAAAGATATTCCACATTCATTTCATCTATTGTCTCAACATGATACCCATTTCGGCGAATATCTATAAAATTCAACAAATTTCTTCAGGACTTGGAGGATGTCACGACCCTGATTTACCCACCATCGGGAGTCGTGATGGCGCCTACTGTCGAAACTAGGCAAGCCAACCTTTATGATCATTTTTACCAATTATTAAATCTAAAATAAGTAAAATACTAAGATATTTAATTAAAACATGCAGAATTCTTTTAATGACAATAGCGAAAATAAAGATGCGGAATTACCATGTCTCTACCCAGTATCTGGTGTCACTACTCACGGACTACTAATAGAGTAATAAAAACAATAGTCTGAACAAAAATACATAACATGTCTGTTTGATTCAATTAAATAAACTGAAATAAATAGATGAAGGAGACTCAGGGCCCGCAAACGCCACTGAACTACCTCTGGACTGAAGGATCACTCCCTGTCTAAAGCTGCGGTCCGTAGCCTGGGTCCTGACCTGTGCACAAAATGTCACAGAAGTGTCGTATTAGTACAACCGACCCCATGTGCTGGTAAGTGCCCGGCGTAACCCCAGCGAGGTAGTGACGAGGATAAACCGGACCTATCACAACAAACCTGTGCAGATATATGTAATAATAGGAAGAGAGTAAGAATTTAAGAAAATAAAGGGGAATGGGACATGCTGGGGGAGTAACAGTTCAATTATAACTTCTACAGTCAAGAGATGAAACTGAATAAATAATAACTAAACAAGAAAGCCAATGAATCAACGGCTGCACAACATCATCCTTCGTGCTTTACTCTCATTCCTTACCAAAATAGTCAATTATAATGCACGACATCAACCTTCGTGTTTTAACTCTCGATAAACAGAGCACGATATCACCCTTCGTGCCTTTACTCTAAATAAACAGTGCACGACATCACCCTTCGTGCTTTTACTCTCTCTTCCTTTCCCAAACAATGGTCACGGCCAAACGGGAACAAGGAAATATATATCTATCAAGATAGAATATCCCGGCAAGGGAGAACAATACAACAAGTGATCCCGGCAAGGGAAGCACAACTTAACAATATATCCCGGCAAGAGAATACAACTCAACAAATGGTCTCAGCAATGGAATACAACTCAACAAATGGTCCCGACAAGGAAAAAGTACCAAAAATTCCTTTTTAGTTCATTTAGTTCTCAGCTTTCACTTCATGGTTCTTGTAACAAGTAGTTATCACAATTGCTCACTTATTTCACAATTTAATAGCAAATATGACATCACAGTCATGCTTGACTCGGGCGCAAGGTAACTGTCACCATACCTATACACCGACCCCACATAGCACATAACAAATAATAATCTAATCCTATTCCCTCAAGCCAAAGTTAGATCTAACACTTACCTCTAAAGCTTCCAACTCAACTCACGCCTCTAGAATAGCTTTACCCCTCGAATTTGCTTCAAAAACCGGTCGAATCTAACCAAAATTTACTCAAATGTATTAACAAATGCTGGTTGAATCAATTTGAATGCAAAAGAATAAAATTCCCAAAGTTTTACTCACAAATTTCCAAAATGCCCCCGAGCCCACGTGGTCAAAACACGAGGTTCGTACCAAGGCCGGGTTACCCATTTCCCCACGAGTTCGTATAAGCAATTTGTTTTGAAATTGAATCCCAAATTAAGGTCCAAATCCCTAATGTTATGAAAACCGAGGTTCTATCCCAAAATCCAAAATTCCCATTTGTGAAAACCTTTGATTGAAGTTGAAGTTATGCCAAAAGATGTTAAGGAGTAGTAACATTTAAGTTATAAATCACTTACCAATCGTTTTGGAGAAATAAAGTTGTTTAGAAAATCGCCTCTTAGGTTTTGGGCTAGTGAACAGTGGAAAAATGGCTGAAATTTCGGATTTATAGGACTTTCTGGGGACCTTGGCGTGGACCGCACAAAAATGGGCTGCGGCCGCGCTGGTTTCCTTGGAATCCCTGGCCTCAGACATAGCCACTCGGACCGCGCAGAAATGGTCGCGGCCGCGCAGCTCCACCTGGACCGCAAAGAAATGATTGCGGCCGCGCGACACCATGCGGATCGCATAGGAAAGGATCGCGGCCACGCAGCTCCACGCAGATCGCACACGATGTGATGCGGTCGCGTGGCCCCTAGGAGGACCGCATGGAAATAGTATGCGCCTGCACTGGTGCCTGCAACGCTGAGCCTGATATTTTTCCTAAGTTTAAAACATCCCAAACCATCTCCGAATCACACCCAAGCCCTCAGAGCTACAAACAAAACATGTACACTGACTCAAAATCATTATACGAACTTATTCGTGCGATCAAATCGCCAAAATATTACCATTTACATAGAATTAAGTCTCTAAATCATAATTTCGCTCTATAACACTTGAAACTCAAACTTTCCATTTTCAAGTACGAAACACGTCAAACGACATCCGATTCAAATGAAACTTCACAGATAGTGATTAACAATTATTCAAATGAAAATTGTTTTTCTCGGGCCTAGGACCTCGGATTCCGATTCCGGGAATATGCCCTGGTCCCAAATTTAATTATGGACCCTCCGGGACCAGCACATCACGGGTCCGGTTCTGTTTACCCAAAACGTTGACCAAAGTCAACCATAACAATATTGGTATCAAAATTCATAAATTGTAACACGGAATTCAAATATTTTCATATAAAATTTTTTCGGCTTCGCGCTCGGACTGTGCACGCAAATTGTGGCAACCCAATAAGAGGTTTTCGAAGGCCTCAGTAACACTAGGAAAGGGAAAATTACTGTGATGACCCTCTGGGTCGTCACAGATGAGAATAATGCATTGTCTATAATAAGTTTTGTCACCTTAGACAAAAAAATAATGGCTCTTCCGGAGCCTTCAATCAAACTTATATTACTAGATATTGTTGAAATATTTGCTTTTTTCCTTATGCAAAAAAGAAAAATATTTCGGATCTCTAAATATGGCATGAGTTGTTCCACTATCATTAACACAAATATCTTTATGATTTGTCTTCGATCCAAACATAATTTGAGGATTATTGATATTATTCAAAATGACATAAATAAAATATATTATACATTATTATCAAAATATAACTTTTACTTATGTTGACCAATTACATAACCATACTATTTATTACAAATAATAAAAATTAAAATATTTATATTTCTACAGATTCACTACTGATTATATGACTTGTTTCTCCTTATGGGAGTGTAAAGTAATCAACTACATCTAAATGCATGAAGTTTAAATTATCTTCGGTAATATAATTTGCTTCAACATTTTTCTCTGTCTTCTTTAGGAAGGCTTGATAAAGCTCAACCAGGTACTTTGGCGTACGACATGTACGTGAACAATGCCCTTTTCCTCCACATCTATAGCATGCACTGTCTGCATTTGGTGCTTGCACCGCTTCATGCTTTTGTTCCTTCCTTTTTAATTGCTGGTCTTTGATGCATTATTATTACCATAATTGGGATTTCTTTCCCGACCATGGCCATGACAACGATTGGAGCCACGACCTCTTCCACATTTAGCTTGTGGAAGTTCGTCTCATTCACTTCAAGGAATGGACAAGAACTAGTAGGTCCGCTTTCATAGTTTTTATTAATAGCCCATTATATTGCTCGGCTATAAGAAGATGTGAAATTAGTTCAGAACAATTTTTAAATCCCATCTCTCGATATTGCTGCTACAGGAGCATATTCGAGGCACGAAAAATGGTGAACGTTTTCTCCAACATATCATTATCAGTAATATTATCATCATATAATTTCAACTGAGAAATAATTCTGAACATAGCAGAATTATACTCACTGATAGATTTAAAATCTTGTAGCCTTAGATGAGTCCAATCATATCGTGCTTGTGGAAGAACGACCATCTTCAGGTGGTCATATATATCTTTCAAATTATTCCACAGTATGACTAGATCTTTAACAGTAAGAAATTTCATTTTTAGGCCCTCATCAAGGTGATGGCATAAGAAGATTATTGCTTTGACACGGTCTTGGTTTGATGCCTGATTTATGTCTTTGATGATGTCTTCCAAACCCATGGCATCAAGATGAATTTCAGCATCAAGCACCCAAGACATGTAGCTTTTGGCCGATATATCTAGGGCTACAAATTCAAGTTTAGAAATATTTGACATTATTTAGGAAAAGAAAGTTCTTACCTCAAATACTTTCAAATTATTTGCTCGACGAGATGGCCGAGTCTCGTGCTGATAACGTGTTATAAAATAAAGACTGTAAAATAAAGACAAGAATAAAGAGAAATTGATTTATTATTCGAATTCAAACTGATATACATAATGAACTGAAATCTATTCTATTTATAGAAAAAAGGAAGCTGCTGTGTTAGCCACTACTACAAGCTGCCGTGTAAGCTACTACTACAAGCTGCTGTGTAAGCTGCTATAATACGAGATATGGATAATCCTCTACTAGGAGTAATGTTTTTCCATAGCGGAGTACTGAATGGATAAGTTCATTGTACCCAGTATAGATAATCTTCTACTAGGGGTAATGAGTATCCATAACAGAGTATTAAATGAATAAGTTCATTATATCCGGTATAGATAATCTTCTACCAGGGGTAATGATTATCCATAATAGAGTACTGAAAGGATAAACTTATTATACTCGGTATGGATAATCTTCTACCGGGGGTAATGCTTATCCATAACCGGGTACTGAAAGGATAAACTTATTATACTCGGTGTGGATAATCTTCTATCGGGGGTAATATTTATCTGTAACCTGTTACCGAAGTGATAATCTTCTTCAAGAAGATTATTTTCAATAGAGTACTAAATAGACAAATATATTTACGGCGGAGTCCCATATGGATAAACTTTTTGAGGAAGCTTATTTACAATAGAGTACTAAATGAACATCAATAATATAATATATTTATAACAATTAGCCTATTCTAAAAAGAATAGTATATTTTTAACTTTTAACTTTATATTTATATTTACTGGTATAATTTTATTGCTATATAAATACCATGAAATTGTTAAAGTTATAAATATTAAAGGTAATTATATACTCTCTCCGTTTCAATTTATGTGAACTCATTTGACTGGGCACGACAGTTTAAGAAAAGAGAGAAAACTTTCAAACTTGTGGTGTAACATAAAGCACATATATATTTTTTGTATGGCTATAAATCATTGCATAAAGGTAAATTGTTTCCAAATAGGAAAAGAGGTCATTCTTTTTGGTACGGACTAAGAAAACAGGTTCACATAAATAAAAACAGGGGAAGTGTATATTTTTAAATTTCGTATCTAATCGAACAATAACATAAAATTGAATGGAGAAAACTTGCGTTCTTAAGTTAGAATCCGCAACATATACTACTCCCCCTATTTCAATTTAGATGATACACTTTTTTTATTATTTCGTCCCGAAAAGAATGATACATTTCTATAATTGAAAATAATATAGCTTTAAACTCTTTATTTTTTTTATTTTACCTTTAATGAAAAACTTTTATAACTATAGAGATTTCAACTCTTTAGCCTTTAAGACCATAATTTTTTTTTAAAAATTCCGTGACAAGTTAAACTAGCTTATCTGAATTGAAATGAAGGGAGTAATTTTTTTTAAAAATATCATTTTTTTCTAAGAGTGACTGCTTGGAGATCTTTAGTGACGTCAAATAATGGGGCTGATACGAAGTGACACATGAACGATCGATGAAAAGGCTCAAACACCAAACGAAGATACTGAGATTTTGTCAGGTTTCCAATTTAGCTTATAAAAAAAGTGCATGTGATGAAAGGAGTACATGCAAGCTACTGAAATGGAAGCACGGGGTAGAGGTCCGAGGCATGCATCCAACATGGTTTTCCAAGTACCTAAACGGCATAATGATGTGGGAAGACAATAGCTTGCGACTTTTGCGTGACAATAAATTGTAGATTGGCGGAGCAAACGAAAAATGAGGCGATTTAATGTACATTCACTATCTCGAACTTAAATGTACTCCGTCCCTCCAAATTTATTTGTCGACTTGGCACATCCCTTAAAAGATAAATAATATGATAATTTTACTATATCATTCCTATTTATTGTATGTTTGAAAATAAAATGGAAATAAGTAATATTTAATAAGAAAGGTAAGATAGGTGAAAAAAAAAGAAGGTAAATTATCCACTGGTTTTCCAAGCTAGACAAATAAAAACAAATATTATGTTCAGTATAGTGGACAAATAAATTCTGATAGCGGGAGTATTAACTTATTCTTTTTTATATATTTTGAGTCAAATTAAACTTCAAAATTAACTCATAATAATTGACCACGCCCAATTATGCTTTATAAAAAGCACTAAGCGGTCGCTGCAAATATATAATTCGGTTCAGTCCGGGGTCAAATCTCACAGAGAACTAACCTATTTACTAAACTTTTTACTACTGCTAATGATAAGCTCAAACAATTTCCGCATGCAAGATTTTTGATGAATAATGAGTAGAATTTAGTTAACTAAGGAAAAATAGCAATAAAACTAGCAATTATCTAGAATAGAGTTGAATTCAATAGTAAAATGGTCTAGGGTTATGGATTTCCTCAATTGTCGGATTAATTCCGGACACGTTAGCTATAATCTCGTCGTACATTCATTTGAAGAAATATGAGTTCTGGTTACCGCAATTATCTCTCAATCAATTACGATAATTGTAAGGCCCCAAAAAAATTTGCTAAATAATCTAGGATTTCTTGGTGCCACATAGGCTAATTATAATATTTTATGTGCTATTAACATGGGTTACATCAATTGGATTTGTTAAACATGTGCATATCTCCTATGATAAGTAATTTTGGGTCCAAGTAATGGCCTAAGTCTAAGGAAAATTGTAAACTTCGTGATAGACTAAGATTTCGAATGAGTTCGCACAAGTCTCCACTATGAACAAGCACACCTAAATACATTTAAGGTTTTATGTGGTGAATAACCTATCAAGGGAAAGGTCTTTGAGTCTAGTTTTCAACGTTTTAAACCGTTTGTCATTCGGACATTCCTACACAAAGTTATGATAAAATTGCCAAATGCAGCAAAGAATTTTCCACTACCGCGCCGCACAATGCACCGTCCCATGCGGCATGATAGTGCAAATTGTCAGAGCACTTCCAATTTCGTTTCTGTAAATATTTTCCATTACCATGGCGCGCCATGCATCGTCCCATGTGGCGCGACTGTACAAAAATCGGACTTTTGTTATAAAACGACCTCATTTTGCTAAATAAATGTGAGGGGTCATTTCTTGAGCAAAACTCAGATATTTTTAGAGTGAGAGAGTGCCATAGAGTGAGAAAGTATCCCTCATCAATTCTTCTTTGACTCTTGCTCAAATCATGAGGTATTAACAAGAAATCCACTCTAGTCCTTCATCAAAGAGGTAAGAATCTACACCCTAACCCTTAATTTCAAATTTTAGCTAAAGATGGGTATTTATCAAGAAAGTTTGTGGGTATTGGAGTTTTTATATTGCTTGTATGTGATGTCAAAGTGTTTACGAACATTGTTGGGCTAAAAATGGTAAACTTTGGGTTGTGGGTTAACGAAATCATGTATAAAAGGACCATAAAGTTAACGCGCGTATAGTGTTTGATAAAATGCTCAAGTGAACTATAATTAAGATCATCTTCCTAATTTTTTTTCATATGTTATATTTTCAAAATAGATTGAAGTTGCTAAGAGTTCCGGAATTTTGTAAGAATTTAAGGAAAGCTCTATTGAGGTATGTATGGCTAAAACCCTCTATTCTTAGAAATTAGGCTCCTTTGGTGTTCATTCAAACGTTGTTAAGACCGAAATTTAATTGATGTATTGATTGTTACTTCATATGAATTAGTGTTGCAATATATATATATATATATGTGTGTGTGTGTGTGTGTGTGTGTGTGTGTGTGTGTGTGTGTATGTGTGTGTGAAAGGTGTGTCAATGTGTTCAATATGCTATCCTTGGAAATTTGAGGATGTGAGAAGAATATGAACCATATGTTGAAATGCATAGACTTTAAGTCAAGTTTAAACTGAGATTTCGATGCCAAATTGTGTGAGAAAACTCATTATGGTTGATCCTGCAAATTGATCTTATGTGTACCAAATGTATTTGATTGATTGTGTGTGGTTGTTGATAATGTGCAAATATATAAAGTGAAATAAGTGACTGTGTAAATGTGGTAAGATTGAAATGTGAATTCTTGTTGTGATTGGTACATTACCTGAATTGGTTTTGTGACCCTATAATTGTAAAAATGCGTTTCAATATGATCAAGGTGCTATTGTTGATAACTTAAAAAGGGTGCAAGGAATATGATATTATGCATTGAAATGCTAAAACCTTAAATTAGGATTGAGCTGCATATATTATGCCAAACTATGTGAAATTCTCTATGTATAGAGATGCTGGAAGTAATCAAATAAATTTGGGAAATAGAGTTAGAGTATGGCCAATGTGCCGAGACCTTGTATTATAATGGTACCTTGTGATGACTATGACATTAGAACATATGAAACGGATTATGAACTGAGCCTCGACTTTACTTTCAATAAATGACTTCAATAATAAAGTGCCTAAATGCTTTATACACAATTTATGCTATAAGTGGCTATTCGAGACAATGTCTTACCTTGTGAGTACATCCAATATGATCCGAACTATTACATACTTCGATGTTGAAATTGTATATTGTCATGATTGCAAGAGAATGATTCAAGAACAATTGGTGTAATTTGTTTCTTATGCTTTTGATGTGAAATATGTGAAAATGATGTGAAGTATGCCAAAATGATGTGAAATATGTGAAAATGATGTGAAATGTACGAAATAAGAGATTGATCTATGGAATGTGACCTGGTGCCAAGTATGATGCGATAATTGTGGCCCCAAGGGCCTAGGAATTGATATATGTGAAATAAATATTGAATTGGGATGAATAATGAAAAAGGAATTACGTCTTGGTAAGACGGCCTAGCCGATTGGGCCGTGATCGGACACCATGCCGCATACATGGTGGTATTGTGCTGATATTGAATTCTTGAAACTGAGAATGAATTTGTGATTGAGGTATATGTCTCAAATGAGGCAACCTAGCCGATCGGGTCGTGATCGGACTCCGTTCAGTAAAGCGGTGGTATTATGATTAATAAGAAGGAAACAATACCTTGGCAAGGTGGCCTAGCCGACCGGGCCAAGATTGGACTCCACTCAAGAAAGCACTGATATTATGACTGAATTTATGAAATGGAAAGATGAGATTGTCATTGGAATTTATGCCTCGAGCGAGGTGACCTAGACGATCGGGTCGAGATTGGACTTCGCTCATAATAGCGGTGGTATTGTAAATAAATGATGAATAGTGTGGGAGCCCCAAACTAAAGATTATGGAAACATAATGTAAAAATCGCATGATTCTTTTAGTTCCCACACTAAAGATATGGGAATTGAGTGAAAGATATAAAATTCTTTGATTTGATGACATAGTGACTGTTAAAGCTTTCGATTGAATTTATGATTTCTTTATTCTTGTTTGATAATTCTTTCTAATGAACATGTGTTAAAGATTTATTTTCTATTGTATGATAGTTCTTTCTAACTAGATGGTGTTTAGTTATTCATACTAGTGCTATTCAATGGCACTAACTCCCTTTTGTTGTTGCGCTGTATCGTTTTATGATACAGGTTGTTCCACAGCAAGTGACAATGGCCAGTGATAGTAGTATCCTCTTCCCAGCAGACTTGGTGAGCCCCACTCTCTCATGGGGTCATGTCATGTATCTTTGTTCATTTTCTCATCAGGTACTTTTCATTTGAGGTATAGCTAGAGCCTTGTTGCTTGCATTTTCATATTATTATTCTGTTATGTTTAGAGGCTCTGTAGATAGGTTGTCGGTAGTGTCGGGTATTGGAATTTAAAATAGAAGTATTGATGTTTGGTAATGATGTAAGAAACTTGTAATACCTTCAAAATGGCAGATGAAGTTGATAATGAAAATAAAATGGAACTCATTAATGATATGTTTATATAATTTGATTAATGGAGTCCATCTCCTATTTATTCATGAGTTAGTTTGGGTAGAAGGAGACCTAACAGGCTTGCTCAGTCGAGTTTACTCAGTTGAGCGCCGATCGCGCTCCCCAAACTTTGGGGCATGACAAACTTGATATTAGAGCCTAAGGTTTTAAAGTATCCCAGGATGTCTCAGAGACGTGTCTAGTAGAGTCATTCTTAATAGTGTGTTGCCGAACACATCTATAAGTTGGAGGCTATTCGGACATTTAGGAACCCTTCTTTGATATTCCAGATCGTGCGATATGGCTCAAGATAGAGAGGTAATTTACTATCTAAGTATTATTCTCAAGATTGGTAATTTGATAACATAATCTGCGAATTTGAAGATGTAAGGAGGGATTTATCCCACCATTGAGTCCAAGTGGTTTACCCAAGGACTTGTTAGAAGAATGTGTTAAGCCATGGAGTGATTGGTAGAACTTGTTGTTAAGGAGAGTACCCTTGTTTCAACTAATGTCACTGCACCACCAGATCATTTAATATGTCATCAGTATGTATGTATAACTATGACCTTGTAAAATCACCTTGTTTGGTGTAGTATATTTGGTATGTGATATCTATGTGGATTGTTTGTGAAATTCTTGTGATTAGTTTGATTTGAGTGTTTTTGGTTAAGTCTCCCAATATATTGGTGCAAGTAATTGGCAGCAAACTAAATGCGTGATTGTGAAAGTATAATATGGTAAGAGCTGTGAAACAAATGATGGAACGAAATTGTAAATGATGCAATTGGAACAACTGTGGTTATAATATATTTGACTTCTTGTGGGTAATTATTATGGTGACTTAAATTGCATATGAATTGTCGAAATTGTTGGAAAATGATATTGATGACTACGGAAAATTCTCGCCAATTGTTACGGTTGTTCTTGTAAATTATTGGTGTTGTGAAATGATATCCTGGATGGCCTGAAGCCATGTGATTGAGTGGTGAACTATTGTTGTTTTGATAAATGTGATTTTCTGGTGGGATCAGGGTTGTGCGCCGCAACACAAAATTATAATCTCAAGTGTTTTAACCTCATTGTCATCCTTATGAGCTTATGGCATAGATTCCTTGTGCCAGCTAACGTCAGGAGTGTAATTTAACTTTATGTAATTTGAAACCCATATTGCATTCAAGGTACCAGAATATTCTCATTCCTTATAACAGGATTTTCCCTACATTCCAGGAGGCGACTAGGTCATGTGCTTCAATATTCTTCATTAATGGTCCCTATTGCCAACGTACTACTTAACTCTATGCCTCATTTGTCTAATGATTGATGTCGTCACAATGATTTACCATATCAACATCATTGATAGAAATTTCATGTCTCTTAGCATGTAACCTCATGAAATACTCTACTCAGTGCATTAATGGATTCATGAATAACCCAGCCTGATCTTGAACTCTGTTGTTCCTTATTGTATTAGATTTATTGGGTAATGTAAGTTCAGGCAAGTCAAAGATGAAGCTTCACAGTGTGATCACGTATCTAATTCACAATGTTGCAATATACATACATACATATATACATATATATATATATATATATACACACACACATATATATATACACATATACATATATATATATATACACATATACATATATATATATATATGTATGTATATGTGTATATATATGTATATGTGTATATATATGTATATGTGTATATATATATATATATATATATATATGTGTGTGTGTGTGTGTGTGTGTGAAAGGTGTGTCAATGTGTTCAATATGATATCCTTGGAAATTTAAGGATGTGAGAAGAATGTGAACCATATGTTGAAATGCCTAGACTTTAAGTCAAGTTTAAACTGAGATTTTGATGCCAAATTGTGTGAGAAAACTCATTATGGTTGATCCTCCATATTGCTCTTATGTGTAACAAAAGTATTTGATTGATTGTGTCTGATTGTTGGTAATGTGCAAAAATATTTTGAAGTGAAGTAAGTGAATGTGTAAATGTGGTAAGATTAAAATGTGGATTCTTGTTGTGACTGGTACATTACTTGAATTGGTGTTGTGACCCTATAATTGTAAAGATGCGTTCCAATATGATCAAGGTGCTATTGTTGGTAACTTAAAAAGGGTGCAAAGAATATGAATTATGCATTGAAATGCAAAAACATTAAATTAAGATTGAGCTGAATATATTATGCCAAACTATGTGAAATCCTCTATGTATAGAGATGTTGGATGTAATCAAATGAATTTGATAAATAGAGTTAGAGTATGGCCAATGTGCCGACAACTTGAATTATTCTGGTACCTAGTGATGCCTATGACATTAGAACATAGGGAATAGATTATGAAATGAGCCTTGACTTTTCTTTCAATAAATGACTTCACTAATAAAGTGCCTAAAGGCTTTATACACAATTTATACCATGAATGGCTATTCGAGACAATGTCTTGCCTTGTGAGTACATCCAATGTGATCCGAGTTGTTACACACTTCGATGTTGAAATTGTATATTGTCATTATTGAAAAAGAATGATTCAAGAACAATTGATGTAATTTCTTGCTTATGCCTTTGATGTGAAATATGTTGAAATGATGTGAAGTATGTCAAAATGATGTGAAATATGTGAAAATGATGTGAAACGTAGGAAATAAGAGATTGAGCTATGGAATATGGCCTAGTTCCAAGTATGATGCGATAATTGTGGCCCCAAGTGCCTAGGAATTGATATATGTGAAATAAATATTGAAATGAGATGAATAATGAAGAAGGAACAACGTCTTGGTAAGATGACCTAGCCGACCGGACCGTGATCGTACACATGCCGCATAGATAGTGGTATTGTGCTGATATTGAATTCTTGAAACTGAGAATGAATTTGTGATTGAGGTATATGTCTCAAATGAGGCAACGTTGCCGATCGGGCCGTGATCGGACTCCGTTCAATAAAGAGGTGGTATTATGATTAATAAGAAGGAAACAATACCTTGGCAAGGCGGCCTAGCCGATCGGGCCGAGATTGGAATCCACTCAAGAAAGCGCTGATATTATGACTGAATTTCTGAAATGGAAAGGAAAGATGAGATTGTCACTGGAATCTATGCCTCGAGTGAGGTGACCTAGCCGATTGAGTCGCGATCGGACTCCGCTCATAACAGGCGATGGTACTGGAAACAAATGATGCATAGTGTGGGATGCCCTAAACTAAAGATTATGAAAACATAATGTGAAAATCGTGTGATTCTTTTAGCCAGAGCCTTATTTCTGGCATTTCCATATTATTCTTCTATTACATTTAGAGGTTCCGTAGACAAGTTATGAGTAGTGTCGGGTATTGGAATTTAGAATAGAAGTATTGATGTTTGGCAATGATGTAAGAAACTTGTAATACCTTCAAAATGGCAGATGAAGTTTCTAATGAAAATAAATGGAAATCGTTAATGATATGTTGATATAATTTGATTAATGGAGTCCATCTCCTATTTATTCATGAGTTAGGTTGGGTAGAAGGAGACCTGACAGGCTTTCTCAGTCGAGTTTACTCGGTTGAGCGCCAGTCGTGCTCCCCGAATTTTGGGGCGTGACAATAATTTATTAAAAGCATTCTCTCAAACTACTCTAGCTAGCAATTTATGCAACTCAGAATGCTTCCACCAAAGCTTTGTTACATCTAACTGTAACGACCCGATCGATCGTTTTGAAATTTTGCACTTTGATCGCCAGTTCCCAGGCAAGACTTGCCACATGTAACATATTATGACTAATGTAGATCGTTGGTTTTGGTTTTCAGGAAAAATTGGAATGAATTTGAAGGAACAGTCTCAGGTCATTTGGACATCGTTAGGTAATTTTTATGTGTGTGTAAAATTTCAGGTCATTTGGACATCGTTTGGTCGACGTTTTGACCGAATTCAGATTTCAGAAGTCCTGGAATTCGTAGGCTTGAATCCGAGGGTGATTTGATGTTATGTTGTGTTGAGCGTTCAGAAAGTTGGAACAAGTTTGAATTATGTTATGGGGCATGTTGGCATATTTGGTCGGGGTCCCACAAGGCTCGGATATGTTTTTGAAAGATTTTTGATGTTTTAATTATTAGCATGTAATGATCCAAAGGTCAACAACCCAAAGTTCATCACCTGTGTTCTTACTAATTTTGAGTCTCATAGGCCTTGAAAACCTCATTTATGGTTTCCTCGATTTGCATTCGTAATCTGGGCACGCAGCCAAAAAAGTTTAAATATGAATTTTATGAGAAAAATTATGAATTTTGATATTAATATGATTAATATTGACTACGGTCAACATTTTGGATAAACGGACCATGCACCATGATTTGACGGTCCCTAAGGGTCCATAGGAAAATATGGAACTTGGCGGTATCCTCGGAATAGAATTCCGAGGTTACAATCTCGAGAAATAAATTTTTGTGTGATAGTTTTTCTGAAAATAATTAAGGAAAACGGATAAGAAATTTGATCAGAAGACTAGGGCGTCTAGCTCGTATTTTGGTTTCGACAGCGATAAAGTCTTATATGTGATTTAAGAACTTTCTATAAAGTTTTGTTGAAAACGGACCTCCTTTGACGTGTTTCGGACTTGAAATGGAAAAATTTATGTTTTATGAAAATTTGGAAGAAATTATTGATTTTGAGGCTTAATTTGATGTATATGATATTGTTTTAGCGATTTGATCGCACGAGTAAGTCCATAAGATATTTTTGAGGTTGTGTGCATATTTGGTTTGGTGCCCCGTCGGGAGAGTTTTGGATATTCCACGAGAGAATTTGGAAGTTGAAAACACAGCTGAGGCACTTCAGACCTGAATGCGAAGCCTAGTTTGCAAAAGTGGAATCGCAAAACCAAATGGCCAATCACAAATGCGAAGGTGGCCCAGGTCCACACAGTCTCGCAAATGCAATATTGTATTCGTAAAAGCGAAGGTCTCAAATGCGACTAATCTGATCTCAAATGCGAAAAGTCGGATTTTCTGCCAGGTACGCAGTTGTGAACCCATGTTCGCAAATTCCATATATGCAGCCCAACACTTTCATACTTAGACGAATTTTAAACCCCTTTTCTTCATTCTTTCAAAACACAAACTCCATAGGCGATTTTCCAAGAAATCTATCTTCTCCAAATCATTTGCAAGTCAATTTTTATTTAATTTCTTCAATCTTTAGCACCATTAAACATGTTTTCATCTTAAAATCAAGGATTTTCATGGGTGAAAATGGGGATTTTTGGTAGAACTTAGGTTTTCTTCAAATTAGGAATTTGGACCTCAATTTGAGGTCCGATTTCAAAACTAATCATAGATATGGATTTGTGGGGGAATGGTTAACTGGGTTTTGGTTCAAACCTCGAGTTTTAACCACGTGGGCCTGGAGGAATTTTTGAAATTTTGAGTTTCAGCCAAGTTCCAGTGGTCAGATGCTTGTGAGAAAAGTTTTCAAGAATTAAAGACAAGGTTGACTTCGGCATCAGTATGGGCCTTGCCAGAAGGCACAGAGGGGTTTGTGGTTTATTGTGATGCCGCCAGGGTTGGTTTAGGGTGTGTTCTGATGCAGCACGGGAAGGTCATAGCATATACTTCCAGGAAACTCAAGAATCACGAGAAGAATTATCTGACACATGATTTGGAGCTAGCAGCAGTTGTGTTCGCCTTGAAAATATGACGGCATTATCTTTTTGGGGTTCACGTAGATGTGTTTTCAGATCACAAGAGTCTTCAATATTTGCTCAAACAAAAGGAGCTGAATTTGAAGTAATGGCGGTGGTTAGAATTACATAAGGATTATGATATGGACATATTGTACCATCCAGGGAAGGTGAACGTGGTGGCTGACACCCTCAGTCGGAAATCCACGGGTAGCTTGGCTCACTTGAGGGCGGATCAGCGGCTCCTAGATCGGGAGGTACATCAGTTGGCCAGCCTTGGGGTTTGTATCTTGGCCCCAAATGAGGAGGAACTTATAGTGCATAAGACAGCAAAATCGTCACTTATGGTAGAGGTTATAGAAAAGCAGTTTGTTGATCCGACATTGGCACAATTGAAGGAGGCAACTCTAAGCAACAAAATTTCAGCATTTTCACTCGGCAACAGTGATGGTGTACTACGGTGCCATGACAGGTTATGTGTTCCGAATGTGGATAATCTTCGGGATAGGGTAATGGCGGAGGCTCATCATTTCAGGTATTCAGTGCACCCAGGCTCTACAAAGATGTATCACGATCTCAAGGATATTTATTGGTGGAGTGGTATGAAGAAGAGTGTGGCGGACTTCGTCTCTAAGTGCCCGAATTGCCAGCAAGTGAAGGCCGAGCATCACCGGCCAGGAGGGTTGACTCAGCTTATAGAAATACCGATGTGGAAGTGGGAAATGATCAATATGGACTTTGTGACAGGACTACCTCGTACTCATCACAAGTTCGACTCAATTTGGGTAATTGTGGATAGGTTCACCAAATCCGCTCACTTTTTGCTAGTCAAGTCCACCGATACTGTGGAACAATATGCTTGGTTGTATATCAAGGAGATAGTGAGGCTTCATGGTGCGCCACTTTCTATCATTTCGGACCGAGGAGCTCAGTTTACAGCTAACTTCTAGAGAAAATTTCAGCAAGGTTTGGGTACTCAAGGGAATCTTGGCACAACTTTTCATCTGCAGACCGATGGCCAAGCAGAGCAGACTATTCAGACGCTCAAGGATATGTTGCGGCCATGTGTCTTGGATTTCAAAGGTAATTAGGATGATCACCTGCCCCTTATAGAGTTTGCTTATAACAATAGCTTCCATGCTAGCATCCAGATGGCCCCATTCGAAGCATTATACGGAAGAAGGTGTAGGTCCCCGATCGGGTGGTTCGAGGTTAGTGAAGTAGAATTCATAGGGCCAGATCTCGTGCATCAGGACTTGGAGAAGGTAAGATTCATTCAGGAGAGGATGAAGACTGCTCAAAGTCGCCATAAATCCTATGCAAACTTGCATCGAAGAGAATTGAAGTTTCAAGAAAGAGATTGGGTATTCTTGAGGGTGTCCCTTATGAAGGGAGTCATGCACTTTGGGAAGAAGGGAAAACTAAGTCCTAGGTACATCGGAAATTGTCAAACGGAAATTGTCAAATCACTCAAAGGAACGGTCAACTTGTGTATAGGTTGGAATTGCCCCCTGAAATGTCCTTATTGCACCTGGTGTTTCATGTATCCATGTTGAGGAAAGTTCTGGGTGATCCGTCTAAAATTATGCCAGTTGAATACATCAAGGTTACAGAAGAGTTATCATATGAGGAGATTCCGATTGCTATTCTGGATAGGCAAGTCCCAAAATTGCAGAACAAGGGTATTGCTTCAGTTAAAGTGTTGTGGAGAAACCAACAAGTCGAGGAAGCCACGTGGGAAGCGGAAGATTATATGAAGATAAAATACCCCCATCTATTTGAGCAAGTCTAGGAACGGTCGTGAAAATCTTGTCCCTAGGAGAGCTAGTGTTGTGTTCCATTAGGTGTAAGGATTATTCCTTCTCTTTCCAAGTGCCTACTATTGTAGTTTCTCTAAGTTGTGCCAACAAAGAATTATGTGTTGTAACTATTTGAGCAATGTTCAGTCCTTTTTGGTAATGAAGGTTTTGTGCTCCCATGGTAAGGTGATGTATGGACGTAATAATTAATTTTGTATGGAGATTGTGTATCAAAGTGTTCTAATTGTGTAATGATTAGTTTTGCATGGAGGAAGTGTATTGGAGTGAATAACTGTGTCGTACCCTTGTGATAAGTAGATGGCTTTAATTGTACAGGTGATTAATGCTGAATTTGATTTCATGTTGGTGCCAAATGGTTATAAGTGTAGCAAGAGGTTGTATATGTGAAAATGTGAGGATTATTCCTTTTACAACTGTTATAAAGGTGGCAAGTTTGTGTAGTAATGCTTGGGAATATATTTTGGAGGTTATTTGACAGGTGGTTATGTCTATATTACAAAAGAAATTTTGGCAAATGTTTCTAAAACAAACTTGAAAGTTAATAAAAGTGTAGAAACTTGCATATCATGTTTTCAAACTCATTTGGTTCCCAAGTCCTCATTCGAGGACGAATGATCTTAAGCGGGGGAGGATGTAAGGCTCCGTGAAAATGAGTGCTCATATGTTAGCAACTCATAGAGTTGAGTCTAACTGCGTGGATCGGATTCTTTTTATTGTTTTGTACTTAATAATGTGAAATTTAGATTTTTCCAGAGAATGGTCAAAATACGGTCTAGAATGCGGTCGCAGATTAGCTATGCAGACCGCATTCCTACCACAGAGTGAATCAGAGAGAAACCAATTTTCGACGTTGAAAATGCGGTCAAACCTGCGATCGCATAATCAATATGCAGACCGCAGAGTGATCGCATATTGTCCCTGAGGAAATTTGAAGGTCAATTCTGCGGTGCATGCTGCGATCGCAAAACTCAAATGCGGAGCACATATTCACCTCATTCCCAACCCGAGAGGTTTGAAACTTGAGCCACTTTTGCGGTCCATTCTGCGGACCACATGTCAGTTCTGCGATCGCAGATCAAGCTCGCCTGGTATTTTTCTAATATTTTAGACCCGGCCCACCTTTTATGAAAACACCTTCTCCCTCATTTCTAACACATTTCTGATCAAAATAAGAGAGAGGGAGAGAGGCTTCTTGAGAGAGAAAGCAAATTCTTCATCATCTAGTCTTTCAAAATCAATGGAGCTTAGAAAATTCTTGGTGCATTGTCTTCTCTACTGATTTCTCAGGTAAAATCCCTGACCCATTTCCCCCAAATTTCGAAATTAAGCTTGGGAAGGGAGCCCCATACAATTTCTTTGAAATTTCTTCAGAAAATCTTCATGCATGTCTTCAAAACCCAAAAATCTTGTAAAAAGGGAATTGGGTAGTAATTACGAGTTTAAATTTCTTAAACCTAAGTGTTTCTCATGAACTAGATTTACTTCTTGATCGCTTGGTGAATTGGACTAAAGGTTAAAAGGGGATATTCAACTCCAGGTATGTATGGCTAACTGTGATCCTTGTGAAATCGCCCTATGTTAGTTGTGAAATTGTTGATAGTTGATATTCATGTGAGAATCATTGTGAAGCTTTTGTGTTGTATAATTGTGTAGTAACACCTTGTGGTGAAAGTTGTGGAACTTGTAATTGGAAGAGTTTGGAAATGGAAATAATGTGGAACAGTGGAAAAGGAAATAATATGGAACAACGTGTGTGATTAGTTGTGAACAACTGTTGTGGAATCCCAAATTGTGTAACAATTTGATGAACGTGAGGAAATTGTGTTTCTAGTTGTGGAATTACATTATCCTTGTTGTGGATCTATTTTAATAATGTGCCATAGTTGATTTCATGTATTTGTTGTTGTGTTGTATGTTGTGTGATATGAAACTATTAGGCAGGGTCGGGTTGCGCGCCACAACACGGTGAAATAAGGTGTGGGTTAGGGTGATAAGGGTGGCCGAGGTAATAAGGGTGGAAAATGTGATCCAATATCACGATTGATATGAATATGAATCATGAAATGATAAATGTGGAATTGTGAAAGGAGACAGCAGGAGAGTTTGTAACCTGTGGGGCACTAATCTCCCCTTTGTTTGACTACTTAAATTATTTGTTGTGAAATGTTTGGTTGTTGCTCCATGGTTGTACTTGTACTATTGTTGTTCCGTTCTATACTTGTATATGCAGTTTGGTTTGAGTTTACTTGGGACAGAGTTTGTTCATACATGCTTGTACAATTCAAATGTACCGATGTCCCTTTTACCGGGGGTGCTACATTCGTGTTACGATTGTAGGTGGATCCGTGGCAGGCACTCCACTCTACCGTTCATAGCTCCTCATCCTCTCTATCGGCGGTATTCGTGTTTGGTGAGCCCCTTTCCTTCCGGGACCTTGTGTGGCTCATGCCACCAATGTTGTTGTATTTTGAAGCCTTGTGTCCTTTTGTATAGGTATAGCCGGGGCCTTGTCGCCGGCAAGTGTTTTATTATCTTTCTCATTGAGGCTCCGTAGACAGTGGTATGTGGGTTAGAACTTATGTGTAAAGGTGTATGTTTTGGACGCTGTAAACTTGTACATCATGTTCCCTGTTAATCATAATGTATGTTTTGTAAAAGATGTTCCCTGTTAATAATAATGTATGTTTATAAAAGAGATATCATATGTTCTTTCAATTGCAAATTTTGTATCTTTTGGCTAATTATCATTAATAATGTGGGGTCTCACGTGGGAAACAGGAAAGGCACCCAGGTCCACTCGACTAGGGATACCTGGTTGAGTGCCGGTCAGGCCCCTCGGATTTGGGGAGTGACACCAAAGCAACCTTAATGTCCAACACATGTATTTTACAAAATCCGAGCTCCAAATTACAAGGCTTTCTCTTAGAGTGTTTCAAAGTTCCAAGGGCTTTCAGGAAGCCCAGGAAATGCTTACACCCTAAAACAATAATTATAGTAGTGCAATGTGTAGAATTACCAGCCCTTAAGCATCCAAGTTTAGAGGGAGCTCGAGGGTCCCTAAGCATGGATTATGAGAGGGGGTAGGACTTAAAGAACTAAGAGTAGGTGTAAAAGTGAGGGATTAGAGGAAGACCAAAGCAAATGGTGGTCATACCTAGCCATGAATTGGACTATCCTACCCCTGACCCTTTACATGGCTTGAACAAATAAGAGGAGACTTAAAAAAGTCAGACTTAGGCCTGTGTAGTGATTAGGCCACCATCAGACCTGAGTCATCAAACACATAATAGGGATTAAGGGAGTGAGACTGATTTGGAGTATAGGTTTAGAGCAACCTGGTTCAAAACTCGGGGTGGCAATGGAGTGCCACCCTAGTCCAAAACAATACTCACACACAAAGGGGAATTAAAGGGGAAGGGGATTACATGAAGTCATCCGTATCAAATAGAGTTAGACTAAAGGGATTTGGGGGAAGGGAAGTATATAAAAGCACTCATACAAGCACACAGTATCAAAACCAAGGGATTGGGGGTAGGGATGTACATGTTGAAGTTTAATTACGTAATATAAGAAAATTATGTACAGACATGCATGTGAAAGATAGGTAAACACATAGCTTTTGAGATGGTATTTAAATCATGGACCTACCAGTTGCAAATTCAAATCGTAAAGCAGGTAGGGCAGATATGACCTTATAGTTTAGCCTTGGATTTCAGCCGGCTAAACTCAAGCAGCAGAACAAGTAGCAGAGAAGAAGCAGTGAAGAGAAGAGAGAGTTTTAGTGAGTGAACTTGTAATGTTCATGTCTATGTCTGAAGTTAAAAGGGATGGGGATTCTTATAGTTTGAAAGTAAGCAGCCAATAGGACAAGAAAATAACTTAGTATCAATCACAATCAATTTGGAAAAGGATTCCCTTTAATTAAGGACCAGACTTAAGGTAAATAAACAAGGTTCTATTTTTGGGAAGAAAATCAGGAATGCGTTGTAAAATAAATACATATAAGGTTTTTGAAATACACACGGTTTAAAAAAATAAGGTAAATAGAATCATCAATCACATAGGGTATCAAGGAAACTGGGATACGAATTGATACTGAATTTAGTCAAAGAGCAGGTCCAAATTAAATAATTAAATAAGTTCATAAAATCAATTTCCCAAAATTAAGGTTATTCAAAAGGGGAAAATTTGACTATAAAGAGATGCACAAATTCAAACATGCATGGCTGAAATTAATAGGACAGACATGTAATCAAAAAGCAGAAGCACATAAATATGGAATGTAATTAGAAATTCTTGCAGAGCTTAGCAAGAAATCAGAAGCATGAAATGTTTAAGCAGTTAGGGTTTTTACATTAAACATGCAGCAGACAATTACACAAAAAATTGGAAAGCACCTAAAATCTAGGGTTTTCATCACATCTCGAGTGTAAAGAAGAAAGCATAGGTAAAGATCAACTCTGAAAGAACATAACTTTCACGAACAACATAAGGAAAATCATAGAACATAGTGAAGGATTTACTCGGAAACCCTAGAAACACCATAGTAAAGAAAATACATAAGAACTATAGTAGGAAATACTCAAGAATCATAGTAGAAGTGGAGAAGTCACAGTAGAGCAAATAAGACAGAGAAATGGGAGATGTTGAAACACGTTCTCAAGGCACTATACTAAACGTGTGTTCATATTTGTAGGTTTTGATGAATGACAAACTATGCGCAATGGACAAATGACGAGGTCCAAGCACAAGCGCGAAATTGATATATAACGAGATTCAAGCACAATACCAAGATCAAGCAAAGATAAAGTTATACATGAGTCGTTCTTTTATTGTGATCTTGATCCGATAACTTGACTCAAGACTTGGATTCTCTCGTAAAAACAATTTTATCAAATCATGCATATTTAATTTAAAGCAAAATGATTTTAAATCATGCATATTTACTTTAGTCAGAATGATTTTTAAACATGCCTCTAAAATCTGGACTAAGATAATCGATTATGTACTTATGATAATCGATTATGTTAAGTCAGCTGCATGACAATCGATTGTGAACTTATGACAATCGATTGTCTTAAGGAAATGTGCATAAGATTTTTCAAATCTGCATGACAATCGATTGTGAACCATATGACAATCGATTGTGTTGAGGCAGTGTACATCAAAGTTTTTCAAAGCTACAAAATAATCGATTGTGAACTTATGACAATCGATTGTGTTGAGGCAGTGTACATCAAAGTTTTTCAAAGCTACAAAATAATCGATTGTGAACTTATGACAATCGATTGTGTTGAGGCAGTGTCTATCAGACATTTTCAAAGTCATAAAATAATCGATTGTGTACCTTTGACAATCGAGTGCATTAAGGCAGTGTCTAATTAATTTTTCAAAGACTGATATATAATCGATTGTTCTCATAGCATAATCGATTGTGTAATTGACTGTTGCCAAAATATTTTCAAACACCGTCAGGTAATCGATTATAGATTTCTAATAATCGATTGTTTTAAATAAAATCTGAAAAAGATTTTTTGAACGTTGCCAAGTAATCGATTGTAGATTTCTGACAATCGATTGTTTTAAGTAAAATCTGGAAATGATTTTTTGAACGTTGCCAAGTAATCGATTGTAGATTTCTGACAATCAATTGTTTTAAGTAAAATCTGGAAATGATTTTTTGAACGTTGCTAGTAATCGATTATTGATCTTAGATAATCGATTGTTAAGCGTAAAATCTGGGAATGATTTTTAGAACGATTGGCAAACAATCGATTGTGGCATTTTGACAATCGATTGTCACTGAGTAAAATCAACAATTCTTAATTGGCAATTAGGCAACGGTAATGCATGGTTTTGCAACTATAAATACAGCTTCAAATCAGTCTTCTAATCACAAAAACTGATCATGTTATTGCTATAGCTTGCTTACTCTATTGTTCATCACTTTCTATTCATTACATAAGTTTTGAGAGCCAAAATTCTTGATGAAAGTTGTTGCATTCTTGAGCGTATCTGTTTACTCATATCTACTCTATTAAGAGAGTCTTGTTTAAGTGAGTGCTAAGTGTTTTATACACTTGAAGGGAAGTGTTAGTCCCTTGTATTGTAAGAAGGAACTTGTGTTTCCTTTGGTTGAAGTCTTGGAGTGTTGTATCTTCGAGCAAAGGTTGTTGAGGCTTGTGTCCTCAGTTTGAAAAGGTTTGTTGAGCACCCGTAAGCTTAACAGTGTTAGTGGAAATCTCGAGAGAGTATCTCGGGGACTGGACTAGCCACGGGTTGTGGTGAACCAGGATACATCGGTGCGTTCGTTCTTATTTATTTACTTATCGCACTTATTTCTTTCCTGCAATTTTTAAATTCCGCAAGTTTATGCTAATTTTTATTATAACGCTATTCACCCCCCCTGTAGCGTTAAGCGTATTTTCTAACAATTGGTATCAGAGCCCAACTCTCTGAAGACTTAACCGTTTGAGAGAAACAATCCATGGCTTCTACTCGTGATTCTTTTGCAGGAATAGGTGAAGGACAATGCTCCACCCGACCACCACTATTCGACGGTACAAACTATACGTACTGGAAGGAGAGGATGAGAATATTTGTTCAATCAAATAGTTTTCATCTTTGGAAGGTTATAATGAAGGGAGAACAAATTCCAACCAAAAAGGTTGAAAATAAAGATGTTCCAAAGTCCGAAGATGAATACGATGCGGATGATATCCGAAAGGTGCAAAACAACGCTAAAGCCATTAATTTATTATATTGTGCTGTAAATGCTGATGATTACAGGAAAATATCATGTTGCACAACGGGGAAGCAAATGTGGGACAAGCTGGAAATTACGTACGAAGGTACGGACCAGGTAAGGGAAGCTAAAATTTATTTCCTAACCCATGCATATGAATTGTTTCACATGAAGGAAGGCAAAAAGGCCGATGAGATGTTCGAACGATTTTCAAAAATCGTTAATGATTTACATGCTCATAAGAAGGCCTTCACGGATAAGGAACTTGTCTGAAAAATTCTCCGAAGTCTCACTCCGGCATGGCGATCCAAGGCCGACGCGATTCAAGAATCTATTGGCGTTTCAAATGTCACCATCAACGGATTAAGAGGTAATCTTAAAACTTATGAATCTACTATACTTAACCCTCTTGTTGATGATCAAAGGAAACAAAAGATCGCTCTCAAGGCAAGCACGAGCCAACCTCAAAATGATGAGGACGAAGACAACGAGTTCGGACTCGTTATTAAGAGATTTCAAAAGTTCATGCGAAAAGAGTATGAACGAAAGGGCAAAAAGCAAGGAGATCAAATAAAGTGCTATGAGTGTGGAGAAACCGGGCACATTAAATCAAATTGCCCAAATGCCAAAAAGGAGAAGAAACCCTTCAAGAAACAACGAGCATACATATCTTGGGGAGGCGACTCCGGTGACGAGTCGAGTGAGGAAGAAGAAGACGAAGCTGCAAATCTTTGTCTCATGGCTCACGAAAACAATCAAGAAGAGGTATGTCAAATTTCTTCCAAAAACTTCTATTCTCTTGAGGAAATGCAAAATGCTTTTGATGAGTTGTATAGTGAATTTATTAAAGCTTCCAAAACTGTTAAAAGCAGAAAAGAAAATGCTTATTTAAAAGAAAAAGATTTTGAAAAACAACTCTCTTTGAAAGAAAAGGAATTGGAAAAACTGATTTTAGAAAATGAGAAGTTGAAGGAGGAAAACAAATTTTTTGGCAAGAGAAGCACCGACAAGCCCGAGAGCTCTAGTAAAAATTGTATTTCTTGCATGCATCTCAAAAATGAGATAGAAAGACTTAAGGGCACCCTAAATAAGTTTAATTCTTCTCATAAAAATTTGAATGAAGTTCTTGTTAATTTGAAGTCGACCAAGCATGGCATAGGTTTTAAAAATGAGCCTAAAGAAAAGGCTGAAGCCAACCCCCAACAATCTAAGGCTCAACCTAGGATTAATAAAACAAACGCTCATCCTAGATATAACAAACCTAGAAAGGGCTTTCAACAATCGCAACCTAGAAATAATCATTCTAGAAATAACACATATTCTAGGCCAAACACTAGAAGGAACTTTGAGCCTTTTAGAACACCTAGAAATGGCTTTCAACCTAGAAATAACTATTCTAGAAATACTGCATATCCTAGAACAAATAGTAGGAGAAATGATTTTCATGAATTGCGCAATAGTCATATTGTCAAGAATAGAGTAAATGAATTTCGTCCGTCCAATTACTATCAACATAGACGAATGCATAATCCTAATGTTGTTTGTCATTATTGTAGACGAATTGGACATATTGCTCCTGCTTGTTTTACACGACATAGACATAACACTCAATCACATCACTATGACTTGCCAAACCCCCAAGGACCCAAAATGGCATGGGTACCTAAAACTCATTAATCTATTTTGTAGGTATGTTTGAAGGGATCAAGTGTACTTTGGTACCTTGATAGTGGATGCTCCAAGCACATGACCGGAGACAAATCCAAATTCCTTCGACTAGAACACAAGGAAGGAGGAAGCGTTATGTTTGGTGATAACAACAAAGGAAAAATTATCGGCATTGGATCGGTTGGTAAGGATGACTCCTCTTCCATTAAGCATATATTGCTAGTTAAGGGTCTAAAACATAATCTCTTGAGCATAAGTCAATTATGTGACAAGGGAAATCTTGTTTTATTCGATTCAAATGAATGCTTAGTTTTTCGCCGTAGCGATTTTAAAATTATTCTTCGTGGATTTAGAATGGATAATATCTATATGGTTGATCTTGAAAATTCTTCATCTGAATATGTAGATTGTCTTATGAGCAAAGAAGATGATACGTGGTTATGGCACCGTAGAGTAGATCACATCAACATGCATCTTTTGAACAAATTGCTTTCACAAAATTTAGTTATTGGTCATCCAAACTTGAAATTTGAAAAAGACTCTATTTGTGATTCTTGTCAAAAGGGGAAGCAAACAAAAGCATCGTTTAAATCAAAAAATATTGTTTCAACTACTAGACCTTTGCAATTACTTCACATGGACTTATTTGGACCATCTCGCACTGAAAGTCTTGGTAGAAATCGTTATGCTTTTGTTATTGTTGATGATTATTCTAGATTTACTGCTTTTGTTATTGTTGATGATTATTCTAGATTTACATGGACTCTATTTCTTGCTCATAAAAGTGAAGCTTTTCATAATTTCAAATATTTTCTTAAACGTGTTCAAAACGAAAAGGACACAACCGTCACTTCAATAAGAAGTGATCATGGGGGGGGGGGGGAGTTTGATCACAATCTCTTTGCAGACCTTTGTGACGAACTCGGTATCGAGCACACCTTCTCCGCTCCACGAACACCACAACAAAATGGGGTGGTGGAAAGGAAAAATAGGTGTCTCGAAAAGATGGCTAGAATCATGCTCGATGAGGCTAAGATTCCCAAACATTTTTGGGCGGATGCCGTGAGTACCGCATGCTACGTTCTAAATAGAGTAGTCATAAGGCCAATACTCATGAAAACCCCCTATAAACTCTATAAGGGAAGGAAACCAAATATCTCCCATTTTAGAGTATTCGGTTGCAAATGCTTTATTCATAACAATGGAAAAGATCAATTGGGAAAATTTGATGCCAAATCCGATGAAGGAATTTTTATTGGTTATTCCTCACGTAGCAAAGCATATAGGGTATTCAATAATAGAACCGGAACTGTGGAGGAATCCCCTCATATTGTGTTTTCGAAAAATAATGCTCGCTTGGCGAGAAAGGATTCTGGTTTTGATCTTGCAGGTATTTTAAACTCACTAAGCCCTCAAGACAAAGTACAAGAGGAAACTCCGAAGGAAACTCAAGATGAAATCTTGGATCAATTATCGAAGGAAGAGCCACAATTGGAAAAAGAAACGAAAATGCCAAACTCGTGGAGGACAATCAAAGACCATTCTCTCGAACAGGTAATTGGCGACGTCGGAGAAAAGGTAAGTACCCGAAACTCTCTTAAAAACACCTTAGGACATACTGCTTTTGTTTCTCAAATTGAACCCACAACCATCTCCGAAGCACTTGGGGATGAATTTTGGACCTTGGCAATGCAAGAGGAGCTTAACCAATTCAAACAGAATGACGTTTGGGATTTGGTGCCAAGACCCGAAAATCATACCATAATTGGTACGAAATGGGTTTTTCGAAACAAATTAGATGAAAATTGTGTAATCACTAGAAACAAAGCTAGGCTTGTAGCAAAAGGCTACAATCAAGAAGAGGGTATTGACTATGAAGAAACATATGTTCCTGTAGCAAGGCTAGAAGCTATTCGTTTATTATTTTCCTTTGCATCTTCTATGAATTTCAATTTGTATCAAATGGATGTAAAAAGTGCTTTTCTAAATGGTGTTATTCAAGAAGAAGTTTATGTTGAACAACCCCCAGGTTTTGAAGATTTTAAATCTCCAAATCATGTTTTCAAACTTAAAAAGGCTCTTTATGGTCTTAAACAAGCTCCCCGAGCTTGGTATGAAAGATTGAGTATTTCTTTTGGAAAATGATTTCATTAGGGGGAAAGTTGACACCACTCTTTTCGTTAAGCATAAAAACAATGATATTTTATTAGTTCAAATCTATGTGGATGACACTATATTTGGTGCTACTAACAATGTTTTGTGCAAGGAATTTTCCGATTTAATGACAAGCGAATTTGAGAGTCTATGATGGGTGAGCTAACATTCTTTTTGGGGCTGCAAGTAAAGCAAATGAAAGAAGGAACTTTCATTTGTCAAGCTAAATATTGCAAAGAATTGCTGAAACGATTTGAAATGACCAACGCAAAAGCAATGGCCACTCCCATGAGCACATCCGATCATCTAGACAAAGATGAGAAAGGTAAGGAAGTCGACACCAAAAAGTATCGAGGTATGATTGGATCTCTCCTTTATCTTACTGCTAATAGACCGGACATCATGTTTAGCGTGTGCTTATGCGCTCGTTATCAATCTTGTCCGAAGGAGTCTCACCTAACTGCGGTGAAACGGATATTGAAGTATCTTGTTGGTACTGTAAATGTGGGTCTATGGTACCCCAAAGGTTCTTCATGCGAACTTGTTGGCTATTCCGATTCCAATTTTGCTGGATGCAAATTGGACCGCAAGAGCACTAGTGGCACTTGCCATTTGCTCGGTAGCTCTCTCGTTTCTTGGTTTAGTAAGAAACAAGTAAGTGTTGCGTTGTCCACAACCGAGGCTGAATATGTAGCCGCGGGGAGTTGTTGCGCTCAAATCCTTTGGATGAAACAACAAACTCTTGGACTATGGCCTAAGTCTTGATCATATCCCTCTTAGATGTGATAATACTAGCGCCATATGCTTGACGAAGAACCCCGTTCTTCATTCAAGAACAAAACACATTGAAATTAGGCATCATTTTATAAGAGATCACGTTCTCAAGGGTGATGTCAAAATTGAATTTGTTGAAACCAAAGATCAATTGGCCGACATCTTTACAAAACCCTTAGAGAAAGAGTCTTTCTTCCGAATTCGTAGTGAACTCGGGATTCTTGACTCCACGTTGATCTAAGTCATGCATTGCATTTTCCCTTTCTCATGATTTCTAACTTGAGCGTCGGAGACGTCTAACGAATTTTTGCAGGTATCGTCCAAAAGACAGGGGGAATTATAAAAATTGGTGCAGAATAATCGATTTCTCCTAAGGATAATCGATTTCTCTTTAGTATATAATCGATTATCAAGTATCAATAATCGATTATGTTGATATTATTTGCTTTATTATGTATTTTACTTTTTCCATTTTTGCTAATGTCAAAAGGGGGAAGAATAAGGGATATGCACTAATCTTTTATTGGCATAAATTGAGGGGGAATTCATATGTTGAGGGGGAACTAATTGCACATCTAGAGACTTGTTGCATATTGTTGCATATCTTTACTTGTCTTGAATCGTCATTATGAATTAGCAAATATGCATATCCCGACTAAAGTTTGCCATTATAAAAAAGGGGGAAATTGTTGAAACACGTTCTCAAGGCACTATACTAAACGTGTGTTCATATTTGTAGGTTTTGATGAATGACAAACTATGCGCAATGGAGAAATGACAAGGTCCAAGCACAAGCGCGCAATTGATATATAACGAGATTCAAGCACAAGACCAAGATCAAGCAAAGATAAAGTTATACATGAGTCGTTCTTTAATTGTGATCTTGATCCGATAACTTGACTCAAGACTTGGCTTCTCTCGTAAAAACAATTTTATCAAATCATGCATATTTAATTTAAAGCAAAATGATTTTAAATCATGCATATTTACTTTAGTCAAAATGATTTTTAAACATGCCTCTAAAATCTGGACTAAGATAATCGATTATGTACTTATGATAATCGATTATGTTAAGTCAGCTGCATGACAATCGATTGTGAACTTATGACAATCGATTGTGTTAAGGCAGTCTGCATAAGATTTTTCAAATCTGCATGACAATCGATTGTGAACCTTATGACAATCGATTGTGTTGAGACAGTGTACATCAAAGTTTTTCAAAGCTACAAAATAATCGATTGTGAACTTATGACAATCGATTGTGTTGAGGCAGTGTCTATCAGCCATTTTCAAAGTCGTAAAATAATCGATTGTGTACCTTTGACAATCGAGTGCATTAAGGCAGTGTCTAATTAATTTTTCAAAGACTGATATATAATCGATTGTTCTCATAGCATAATCGATTGTGTAATTGACTGTTGCCAAAATATTTTCAAACACCGTCAGGTAATCGATTATAGATTTCTAATAATCGATTGTTTTAAATAAAATCTGAAAAAGATTTTTTGAACGTTGCCAAGTAATCGATTGTAGATTTCTGACAATCGATTGTTTTAAGTAAAATCTGGAAATGATTTTTTGAACGTTGCCAAGTAATCGATTGTAGATTTCTGACAATTGATTAATTTAAGTAAAATCTGGAAATGATTTTTTGAACGTTGCCAGTAATCGATTATTGATCTTAGATAATCGATTGTTAAGCGTAAAATCTGGGAATGATTTTTGGAACGATTGGCAAACAATCGATTGTGGCATTTTGACAATCGATTGTCACTGAGTAAAATCAGCAATTCTTAATTGGCAATTAGGCAACGGTAATGCATGGTTTTGCAACTATAAATACAGCTTCAAATCAGTCTTCTAATCACAACAACTGATCATATTATTGCTATAGCTTGCATACTCTATTGTTCATCACTTTCTATTCATTACATAAGTTTTGAGAGCCAAAATTCTTGATGAAAGTTGTTGCGTTCTTGAGCGTATCTGTTTACTCATATCTACTCTATTAAGAGAGTCTTGTTTAAGTGAGTGCTAAGTGTTTTATACACTTGAAGGGAAGTGTTAGTCCCTTGTATTGTAAGAAGGAACTTGTGTTTCCTTTGGTTGAAGTCTTGGAGTGTTGTATCTTCGAGCAAAGGTTGTTGAGGCTTGTGTCCTCAGTTTGTAAAGGTTTGTTGAGCACCCGTAAGCTTAACAGTGTTAGTGGAAATCTCAAGAGAGTCTCTCGGGGACTGGACTAGCCACGGGTTGTGGTGAACCAGGATACATCGGTGCGTTCGTTCTTATTTATTTACTTATCGCACTATTTCTTTCCTGCAATTTTTAAATTCCGCAAGTTTACGCTAATTTTTATTATAACGCTATTCACCCCCCTCTAGCGTTAAGCGTATTTTCTAACAGGAGAAACCCTAAATTTAAGGAAGATGAAGAGTTTGAAAACAAAGTCAGTGAAAAACAATGAAAAATACTTTGAAATTTTGGAAAATAACTTAGATATGAAGTAGACCGTATAGAGAAACACATGAGAAAACCATTAAGATTTTGGGTTTCAGTGAGAACCCTAGATAACGAGAAAGCCTGGAACGGACTGGTTTTGAGTCGACAACGGACTCACAACATTAAGACTTGCTGGAGAGAGACCAAATGTGGCCGGAAAACTCATGTCAGAGGGCCTTTGAGCCGGTGTCCTTCGAGATAGGGTTTTGACCGTTGAACGAAGGGGTCGTAGAAGGGAGTGAGGGGTGAGTACAGGTTGCATGAAACCTGAAAAGCCATATTTTCTGGTGAAACGAGGTCAGAGGGTGGTTGGAGGCGGCTAGGGTTTCAGGGAGGGTTGAGAGCATTTTGGAATGAGGGGGATACAAGGGCGACTGTTTTGTGTAAATGATTAGGGTTAGGGGGCTTGTTGGTTTAATCAAGGAAGCGTTTAACGTGGGACGGTGATCTAAATAATCAACGACCACGATTTAAAAGACAGAACGAGGCACGTTGGTTCAATTGGGTTGGGGTCGGGTAATTTTAAAATTGGGTAGTGTAATTGGAGTTGAATTAGGGCAGAAATTAGGCTAAAATTGAAACAAAAGGGCTACAATTTAAATAGCCAAATTTTCCCTAGTTTTGAATTTTATGAAATAGTAGATAATGTTTAAATGTCAAATAAAAATGCTGAGTTACAAAACAATTCATAATAATAATTTAAAAATATTAGGAATGATTTTATGATTAAAAATGCTATTAAATCTAGAAATAGGCTAAAATTGCAATCTCATGCTATTTTAGTTTAGAAATACCAAATGAGCTTGTAAAATTATGTAAAAATCATGTAAATTATATCTTTCTTGTGTAAATGAGAGAATAAAATAAATCATTCACCAAAATAATGAATTTTTTGAATAATTAATGGATTTTATAGTGCAAAAATTAAGCCATAAATTGATTTAAGAATCCTTAAAAAATGTTAAAAAATACCAACACCTTTGTGGAGGCTTATATATGCTATTTTTGAGAATATTTTGGGTATTAAAATATATAGGAAAAAATTAGGTATCAACAGCTGTCTCTCTTTACCCGAGGAGGATGAAAGAGTTGTTGGATAAAGATAAGATGGTCAATTTTGACAGGAGATGGCGATTGTAAAAAGATATCGACCGCGCTTTAGCCTATGAGCTGCCCACATATCCCTCTTTTCATAGGAATCAGGCCATACATAATTCAGGAACCATTGGCACATGCCGATGGTAATTCGAAAAAACGGACGCGATGGTTAGGTCTGAGGAGTGCGCGGGATCGGACAAATTGCGGAGAACTGGAGTGGGATCGCTCCTGCTGAGACGACCATAAGTTAGACGGAACACCTGTAAATGCTGTGATGTGCGTATATGTATTCCGTTATTTAAACGTGATGCAAGTTCCAATTGGACCATAAATGTTTGTTCTTGGACGGTTAGGATGACGTCCTCAGACTATGATGTCCTGGGCCATAAAAAGCACAAAAGTAAAGATTCACAGGCCATGAAATGATGTTCTTGGGCCATGCTGATGGTGCCTTTGAACTATGACGCCTTTGAACGAGTTGGCAATCTGTCTGCCCATGAAAAGATGGCAATCTTTTAGCCAAATGAACGCAAAGGGTGGCGATCTTTCAGCTAGAGCGAGTATTTAAAAATAGGCAGCGATATTTCAGCCATGCAGGGTGGAGACAGTGCTTAGTCTTGAAAGGCGGATAGGAGCCTTATGCAATATGGAGGTAGAGCTTAACCTTCAAAGGCAGAGAGTAGCCTTATGCAAAATATAGACGGAGCCAGAGCTTAGTCTCGAAAGGCACATGATTGCCTTATGTAGGATGGGGGTAGAGCTTAACCTAAGATGGCAGAGAATTGCCTTATGCAAGATGCAGATAGAGATATAGCTTAGTCTCGAAAGGCAGATGATAGCTTTTTGCAAGATGGAGGTAGAGCTTAATCTCGGAAGGCAGAGAATAGCCTTATGCAAAATGCAGATGGAGACAGATCTTAGTCTCGAAAGAAAGATGATAGCCTTATGGTGGATGGAGGTAGAGCTTAACCTCAGAAGGCAGAGAATAGCCTTATGCAAAATGCAGACGGAGACAGAGCTTAGCCTCGAAAGGCAGATGATAGTCTTATGCAGGAGGGAGGTAGAGCTTAAACTCGAAAGGCAGAGACTAGCCTTATGCAAAATGCAGACGGAGACAGAGCTTTGTCTCGAAAGGCAGATGATAGCCTTATGCAATGCAGGAATGCAAAAGAGTGAATGGTAGTAAACTTTCTTAGCTAATAGACGGTTTTGCAATATGAGGACTGCTCGGGAGTGCAGATAATGACCCTGTGAGGATTTCGATCTTGAACATGTGTTTCGAGAGTTCTTGCAACCAAAGAAAAGTTGTGAGTTATGTAGGGGTGGTTAGTTAATGTTCTCCAACTTTTGGCGTGGTATGTCATGGGGGTAGCATTGCTAAATGATTGGTGGTGCAAGTGAATGTTTATGCATGACTTTGATGAATATAATGCAAGTACGTGTATATATATATATACATACATATAGAAAATGTTTTGTTTAGGGTGAACCGATGACTACAACGTGGTCCAAAATACGACGACCTCGCTTGCTATGAAATTTTGACGGTACTCTTCAAAATTCTGCCCCAGTTTACTGGGTTGGAGCTGCTGACAACAGTGCTGAATAACTGAACGCGGATCGATTGCAGAATTTTGAGGGTCCTTCTCAAAATTCTGCCGCAGTTTGCTGGGTTGGTGCTGATAAAGATACTGACAAGCTAACTTTGGAATTTTGAGGGTCCTCCTCAAAATTCTTCCACAGCTCCAATAGCATGGGAAAATGGGATTTTTATTAAAATGTGACCAAACCATTAGGGCTGCCTGTGTATCCCTCTCAAACGAGAATCAAGTTAGGCATAGTTCAAACTACATCATAAAGAAAAGCATACGTTCAAATGTAGTATCTCTTTACTGCGTCCGAGTTGATTGGCTTCGACCATACTTCTCCATCGATTTATGCAAAAATAATGGCTCCTCCGGTTAGAACCCGATCAACATGTATGGACCCTGCCAATTGGGAATGAAATTTCCTTTGGCCTCATCCTGATTCAGAAATATGTTCTATAACACTAGCTGTCCCGGTGTAAACATCCTTGGTTTCACTCTCTTATTGAAGGCTCTAGACATTCTGTTTTGATATAATTGACTGTGACAGACAACATTCATCCTCTTACCGTCCATGAGGGCTAACTGCTCATAGCGACTCTTAACCCATTCTGCATCATCTAACTCTGCTTCTTGTATGACACTTAAGGAGGGAATTTCTACCTCAGCGGGCATGAGTGCCTCTGTAC
This sequence comes from Nicotiana benthamiana, assembly GCA_034376525.1. Lineage (NCBI taxonomy): Eukaryota > Viridiplantae > Streptophyta > Magnoliopsida > Solanales > Solanaceae > Nicotiana > Nicotiana benthamiana. The sequence goes on from CM067338.1 coordinate 54,452,020, forward strand.
CATAGAACAGCATGTAGGGAGTGGCCCTAGTTGACATGCAGACCATGGTACGATAACCTAGTAAAGCATACGACAATTTCTCATGCCATTGCTTGTGCTTTTCGACCATTTTCCTTAATATCTTCTTGATGTTCTTATTTGCTGCTTCTACAGCTCCATTCATTTGAGGTCTATAAGCCGTAGAGTTTTTGCACTTATTCTTGAATGTTTCACACATTGCCTTCATCAGGTTGCTGTTGAGAATAGAACCATTGTCGGTGATGATTGATTCGAAATCCCGAACCGACAAATCATACGATCTCAGACAAAATCTGCTACTACTTTCTTGGTGACTGACTTGTATGATGCTGCTTCAACCCATTTGGTAAAGTAATAAATTGCCACTAGGATGAACCTGTGCCAATTTGACACAGCTGGTTTGATTGGTCCAATAACATCAATTCCCCAAGTGGCGAATGGACATGGTAAGCTTGTTGAAGTAAGCTGGTTTGGAGGCACCTTTATCATATCTGCATTTATTGGTGAGCTTGTTGCAGTAAGCTCGTTTGGAGGCACCTTTATCATATCTGCATGTATTTGACAACGGTGGCCTTTTCAGATGTACTGGATGCAGTCTGTTTCCGTAGTCATCCAAAAGTACCTTGCTTGGAGTATCTTCCCTGCTAAAACAAAACCATTCATGTGCGGTCCACAAGTCCATGCGTGCACTTCCTCTAATAGTCCGGCTATTTCTTTTTCTTCGACACATCTTAATAATCCCAAATGAGGAGTCCTCATATACAAAATTCCTCAACTGTGGAAGAAATTGTTGGACAATCTCTAAAGTGTTTGTTTTTGAGTGGCATTGGTAAACTTTGGGTATTCTCCTGTTGTCAAGTATTCCTTGATATCATGGAACCAAGCTTTCCCGTTGGTTTCTTCTTCGACGTGAGCACAATAAGCTGGCTTGTCGTGAATCTTGACCTAGATGGGGTCAATAAAGTTTGTATCTAGATGATGGATCATAGAGGATAAAGTGGCTAAGGCATCGGCAAACTCATTCTGTTTCTGGGAACATACTGGACTTCTGTCTTTCTGAACCATTTCCTCAACTCCTGTACATGGTATAGATAGGGGATTATCTTAGAATTCTTGGTAGCCCACTCTTCTCGGACTTGATGCATGAGTAGGTCTGAATCTCCAATCACTAACAGTTCTTGAATGTTCATGTCGATGGCCAGCTTGAGCCCTAAGATGCAGGCATTGTATTCGGCCATATTGTTGGTGTAGGCGAATTTGAGCATAGTGGATACTGGGTAATGCTGACCGGTTTCTAATACCAAAATCGCTCCCATACCTACTCCTTTGAAATTTGCGACTCCGTCGAAAAACATCCTCGAAACATCATAGGATTCTGCAATTTCTTCTCCTATGAAGGCTATATCTTCCTTAGGAAAATACGTCTTTAAGGGTTTGTATTCTTCTCTTACAGGATTCTCGGCAAGGTGATCTGCCAAGGATTGTCCTTTGACCGCCTTCTAGGTAACACAAACAATGTCAAATTCACTTAACAGTATCTGCTACATGGCGAGCTTGCCGGTAGGCATGGGCTTCTGAAAGATGTACTTCAATGGATCCATCCTGGATTTGAGATGAGCCGTGTAAGCGCATAAATAGTGCCTCATTTTCTGAGCTACCAAGGTTAAAGCATAACAAGTGCAGTCTAATAAGGAATACCGAGCCTCGTACAGGGTAAACTTCTTACTGAGGTAGTAGATGGCTTGATCCTTACTTCCCGTTTCATCATGTTGTCCCAATACAAACCCAAATGGTCCATCACATACGGCGAGATAAAGAAGTAGAGGTCTCCCTAGCTCAGCTGGAACCAGGACTGGCGACGTAGACAGGTATTCCTTGATTCTGTCGAAGGCCTTTTGACAATCATCAATCCACTTAGTGGCAGTATCTTTCTTTTTCATCTTGAGGGTGGGTTCACAAATGACAGTGGACTGGGCTATGAATCGGCTGATGTAGTTGAGCCTCCCCAGAAAACTCATTACCTGTTTCTTGTTCCTTGGCAGTGATAACTCTTGAGTGTCTTTGACCTCCGACGGATCTAATTCTATTCCCCGACGAATCATAATGAAACCCAAGAACTTTTCGACTGGGACCCCAAATGCACACTTGGCGGGGTTCAGTTTCAAGTCCTCAGCCTGTTGAAGAATTTTCTCAAATCTCCCATGTGATCTGCAATTTTCGTGGATTTAATGATGACGTCATCCACATAACACCTAGATCTCTTTATGTATCATATCATGAAAGATTCTAGTCATGGCTCTCATATAGGTAGCACCATTATTCTTTAAACTGAACGACATCATTCTGTAACAGTACATTCCCCACGGCGTGATGAATGCTGTTTTCTCTGCATCTTCTTTATCCATCCATGTCTGGTGGTATCCAGCAAAACAATTGACGAAGGACTCGAGCTTATGTTTGGCGTAGTTGTCGATCAGTATGTGTATATTTTGCAAAGGGAAATTGTTCTTAGGGCTGGCCCAGTTGAGATCCCGGTAGTTGACATATACTCTAACCCTCCATCCTTCTTTGGTAGTGCCACAACGTTGGCTAACCATGTTGGATATTCTACCACTCTGAGAACCCTGGCTTTGACTTGCTTGGTAACTTCCTCTTTGATATTCAAACTCATGTCTGGCTTGAAATTTCTGAATTTTTGTTCGACCGGTGGGCATGTCGGATCGGTTGGAAACTTGTGAACCACAATGCACGTGCTGAGGCCAGTCATATTATCATACGACTAGGCAAATATACCCTTATATTATTTCAAAAACCTTGCGTATCCTTCCTTTTTTGATGGTGACAAGTGTACGCTGATACATGTTTCCTTGACATTTTGTGCATCTCCCAAATTAATGACCTCACTTTCGTACAAGTTAGACTTACGTATGTTCTCAAAATTCTCGACCTCCCTAACAACCTCTTCTGGTATTTCATCCTCTTCTGAATCTATGTCTGTTTGTCGCATTGTCTCATTGCAAGTTACAGTCGTCGATTCATCATCAAGATACGTAATAGTAATGTTGTGTAAAATAAAGTAGATGATAGAGAAAATAAATGAGAGAAAAATATAAAGATAAACTTGGAAAATGCTTTTTATTAAATTTATAATTGTCTGAAACATCGGAGCTCTTTTCAAAAGTAAAGACAGTGCTGAAAAGTAAAATCAACTGAAAGTAAAGTGCGATGCATATGCGTCGTTTAGCCTTGCTACTCCGAGGCTCTAAGGGCACTGGTTTTCCTAATTGACCAATTGGTGAGGCACTCTCCCCTATTCAAAGCTTGAATGGAAGGGCCTTCCTCCCCTTCCTCCTCGAAGATAACACAACAGTCCGTATGGTCCTCTAGAAATAAGTTCTTCATTGCTGCCAGCATCTCATCTTCCTCTGACCCGTATATGACATCGCCGGGCTGAAAGGTATGCTCCAGCTAAGGTAGATGGAGCTCCAGTGGATAGTAGGGGCCGCGCCATGGTGGCAACCAGTGCTGGATCTCTTCCCAAGTGAACTCATAGCCCATGCCAAAAGTTGTTCCATGATTCTTCAATTGGATAGGTTTGGTGATACCTTGGAGATTCTTTCCAAGCCCCTTCACGGGCTTGTATCCACTCCAATTCAGAATTCTCTCAATTTTATTATCCCGCCACCTGTCCTTGTCTACGCGTTGACTCGCTCGATGTAATGGTAAGTTTCTCCACCGATTTTCCTTCTACCCCCGATCATTGGTATGGCCTGGCAACTATATATGGGTTTTCCTTCGTTGCCATGGATGATCACCTCCTGATGATTTCATTCAAATTGATAGCCTGATGCAAAGTCGACGCCACGGTCCCAGCGGCGTGGATCCAAGGTAGCCCTAGCAACAAGTTCGAGGATGCTGGCACGTCGATGACTTGGAACTCGACGTCAGACCAAGTGGGTCCTATCTGTAGGCATATGATAATCTCCCCAATGGTAGACCTCCGTTATCCGTCAAAATCTTTGACGCTGATAGCCCCATCTTTAATCTTTTGCAATCCTTTGCCCAGTGTCCTGAGAGTCACCAACGGTCAAATGTTGAGGCTGGATCCCCTGTCGACTAGAATTCTGGTGATAAAGTAACCCTCGCATTGCGCAGTGATGTGCAGAGCTTTGTTGTGAGCAAACCCTTCTTGTGGTAATTCATGTTCGCGGAAGGTGATCTTATGGCTTTCCAGTACCTTCCCCACCATGTTCTCCATTTCGCCTCCTATTATGTCGCTGGGAACATAAGCTTCACTATGTATTTTCATTAAGGCATTTTTATGTGCCTCAGAGCTTTGTAGGAGAGCCAGAATAGAAATTTTGGCCGGTGTCTTATTCATCTGCTCGACGACAGAGTAGTCTTTGGCCCGCACCTTTCTCCAGAGGTCATCGGGTCTAGTTTCAACAGCCCGCCCGGAAGCCTGCTTGCTAGACTCAGCCAAATACTCCGGGGTGTATACCATCCCTGTCCTAGTCATGCCCTGTGCAGCAATTGCTTCTCCGGTGTATGTCTTTTCTTTCCTTCTAGCCTCAGTAGTGTAATCCCAAAGGATAGCATTTGTTTGGAAAAGCGTCACGTTTGTCATGAAAACTGGAATTAGTACCCTGGGAGGCACCACAGTAACTTCAAATGGTTTAGGTGTCTTTGGAATGCCGAACTCAACCTCAATTGGTTTTGGTACCTTTTTAGGAGGTGCTTCAAACTCGAGCGGTATGGATACATTTACCACTTCACCCTCAAAGGGATGAATCTGGACAACAATGGGATTGAGAGTAAGCGTTGGCTTCTTAGGCTCGTCTCCTTCAGCTATCAAACCGATTGACCCCTTAGGGTCCTAATCATTTTCGATCTCAATCATGTCGATGCTTCCTCCCTTGAGGTCAAGCAGAGGGCTGTTGAGTAAATTAGGAGCGGGCTCTTTTGCTATGATGATCTTGTTGTCAATTAAATTTTGAATCTTGTGTTATAACGAGCGACACTTGTCGATGGTATAACCCTTCATCCCGGAATGGTATGCACAAGTCTTGCATGGGTTGATATAAAGGTTTTCTGTAGTTACAGCTGGGATAGGGGTAATGTAACCTGCTGCCTTGAGCTTTTCATATAATTGGTCAATCGGCTCGGCTATAGCGATGTATTGGCTAGGAGGTTTGCGGTCGAAGTTTGGACTAGGTCGAGGGAAATTTTGGCGAGTAGGTGGTGATGGGTAGTGAGAAGGTTGGGAGTTATATGTTTGGTATACATGTGCATGTTGGGAATATCTGGGTGTGGTGGTTTGATACATAGGTGGTGAAGGTGATTGGTACGCAAGTGGTGGATTGGTAAGTGGGTGATGGTGCTTGGTAATTTAGAGTAGGCTGATATGTGAGCGGAGCTGAAGGGTAGGTCTGGTATTTCATGGGGGAGTTGTTTCTTTGCGCATCCATTACAGAATTCACATCCTTTTTCTTTGACGAGCCACCAGACTGTAGAGACTTGTTGGTGGCTTGCAATGCCTCTAGGTTAGTGACCATACCGTTTTTGATGCCTTCTTCAATCCTTTCTCCCAATTTGATAATATCGGAGAACTTTTATCCCTCAATTAGCATCAGTCTTTCATAGTAATCTGGATCCTGAGCACACACGAAGAACATGTTCATTTGCTCTTCCTCCAAGGCCGGTCTGACCTTAGCAACTTCGGACCTCCAACGGGTAGCATACTCGCGGAAGGTCTCTGTGGGTTTCTTCTTGAGATTCTAGATATGGAACACATATGGTGCGTTCTCAGTGTTGAACCTAAAATGATCCATAAAATCAGACGCCATGTTTACCCAACTGGTCCATTTCTTTGCATCCTAGCTAATATACCAAGATAAAGCATCACCCTTCAAACTTCTCATGAATAGCTTCATACAGATCTTCTCATCCCTTCCGACCCCTACAAACTTGTCACAATACATTCTCAAATGGACTCTGGGGTCACCTGTGCCATCGAACATTTCAAACATGGGAGGTTTGTATCCTCCGATAGCTCAACATATTGTTGAACACAAAGATCTTTGTAATTCAAACCCTCAACACCTTTGTTACCTTCGAAACCTTCGACCCGGCTAGTCAACTTCTTGATATCAGTGGCCAGATTCTGAATGGGGGAACCTTTGTCCTCTGTCTCGACCGCACTAGTGATGGGCTGACTACAATGCGGTATAGTGTCCACAAAGATTGGAATGATATGGTCTTTTGTGTTGTTTTCAGGACGGTACAATGGAGTGTTGTGAGTGGGTTGAACTGGAGGTTGCGGGATGTTTAGTGGTGGTGCAAGGTTTTGTGTGTTAACATCATGCACGGCCAGAGTGATTGGCACGCTTGCTAGGTTTTTAACTTGGTCCGATTCCTCTCGGAACCTCAGCAAAGTCTGCTCCAGAGAAGCAGCAGTTTCCTTGTTGATTGTAGCATTCTGAGAAGTTTCTTCAAGTTCCTTCCTAGTGCTTGTATCTCCCATCTTGCCTTTATTCCTGTTTCTGGTAGGAGTAGGTGGAGGAGGAGGTGAAGGACCCTTTGATCTTGTGGAGTATGCTGATGGTGCCAGAATGCAGGAACTAACCTTTGGGGAGGGGAATATAAATAAATGAAAAACAAAAAAGGTAAAAAGTTCGTGCCGGTTCTGATAGATAATATTGCAATATTTAAATATTGTGCGGGAATATAAATCGCTTCCTAATTTGGGTGCCTCATTGTGCCCAAGGTAGGTCTAGCGACAAATAAAATTTGGAGAACTTAGAATGCTAAATGCCTCATTTTATTGATGAAAATAAAATGAGTCTAAACAACTAAATGATAAAGACATTACTAGTGGCCAGTGGCCATGTTACATTGATAAACCAGGAAACTAAAAATCCTAACTACTTACTCCTAGAAGGACCTTCCCAGATTCAGTATTCTTGCTTCCATCGTGTAGCTGTATCAACTCGCACATCGCTAGCAGTAGGTAGGATCGAGCCAAATGTCCACCTGCGTTTCCCTCAGCATTCTGACAGTCTTTGATCCTTTTTATGATCATTCCTTCCAACTCCACCAAAACTTGCTCCAGACACCCCAAATGGTTATTGGCATTGACGGCCATATCTTTCCACTCGTTGATCAACTTCTTGTGGGATTCCTGTATTCCCGATGTTCAATCTTACAGTCTCTCATCCTTGTGTGCAATTGATTGTATTTGACTTGTGATTCAGTTTTCTCATCGATAATCCTGTGACCGTGGACGAATCCAGGACGACCCAAACAAATGTGATCATCTTCCAGCCAACCAATGTAGTGCGGCACACACCTGTCATGATACTTGTCCGGTTTGATAGAATCATTTCCTAGAACGAGCTTACAGTGCCACATATACTGAGCGTGACACATGTGCGGGCTATCATCATTTTGAAAGTCGGCATTAAAATGACTCATTTTCTCTATCTTAGGTATAATATGTTTCCTTTTGGATTGCCTGATGACTCAGAGGGGGGCGTAAGGATGAGTTCCCCTCAGGACAATGAGTATGAGGAATGGTGCGTCTCGAGAGAGGATAATGAACTACCCTGTTGGGAACCACTCGAACATCCACTAAATTTGCTCTTCTTTTAGATTCTCGAACAACTCAACCGATCGACTGGCATCCTGTGGCTGAGAGAACATATTGGGCATGAAGTTCATTCGCTTGGGGTAGTGAAAAGTGATATGGTCATCCCAATCTCTGCGTATGATTTCTTGTCTGTAGTCACCTTTCTGAAGGTGTTCCATGAGCCATGGTTGAAGTAGCAAATTACAACCCTCGAAATGTGGAGCCCCTTGTTGACACTTTCCAAAGGCTTGATAGATTTCAGCGAGGATCATAGGTACTATGCTGAAGGACTTCCCATCGATCCCTTACATCAAAGTCTTGGTTACCATGGCTAGTTTGGTGTGGATCCTAGCCTTCTTCATAGGGAAAATTACCATGCCCAAGAAGCAAAACATGAACACAAACACCCTTCTATGAATATGCCTCAAAGAAGTGAGGGTGAATTCGTCCATGTAGGTGCGATAGGACTTACTGTGGACATATCTCTCGTATAAGAAGTCGAATGGTATGTAGGAGTCCTTCAAGCAAGAAAGGTCAGTATTTTTCTTGAGCCCCATCATTTTAAGAAATCCTCTACTTTTGCGATTCTTCGGCATAAGAAAACCTGGTGTTTCCCAAGGGATGCCAGCTAAGCCCTTTATTTCTTCTAGTAAATGGGTCATTTCCAAATCCCCGAAACAGAACGCTGATCGATCACCATCCCAAAACAAAGTGGCAGCCTCAATGATTTTGCTATTGGGTTGGATTTACAGAAGTGAAGGAAAATACCATAGGTATTTACGGACGAGGGTTCGATCGCTGCTATGAAGATCTTCCCACCAGCTTAGCAATCTTGGGTGGATGTCGGATACAATGCTGAATCTGGGGACCTCATGCCTCATTTTCTGCAAAACAAAGTGTTAGGCGCTCAACCCCACTAGACTTGACCATTTAAATCAATAATTAGCAAAAGCACTTAGTTTTCCAAATTAATGCTATAACATGAATGTGTCCGTTTTGGTTTCAGGAAACCCGATGGACTTTGGCTTAGGCTATCTTAATGAGTCATTATGCGGACAACATAACTTACTCGTCTAGGGTGACCATGATGCATGAACAGTATAAAGGAATATGGTTTCTACTTTTGAAGTGCTAGACAAAGTACCCTTGAGCGAACAACTAAAGATGGATAGGAGCGGAACTGTCGACAACACCGTTGATTGAGTGGTTTTACAGCAAATATGCCTTTGCCACATTTAGGTGGTTTATTATATTGGAAGGACGCAACCACTCATTATAAGTGTTGCTATAAGATTTGTTTTGGCACGAGTGGAATATGATGAGAAACTCAGTTACAATATTGAAACAAATTACATATAATTCCACGTCCATAAGATAATGATTACAACGATTTGCTCGAAATTTACAACAGTACTGAAATAATAAATCGGTAAAGAAAGCAGTTAAAGGAAAGAAAAGACATGAAGAGCCAAGTTAGTAATTGTGATGAAATAATCAAGGACAGGAAATAAATGCGATTAAGTAAGCAAATAAAGTCACAAAACAAAGTAATGGTAAAAGCCTTAAAGAAAATCCCCAGCAGAGTCGTCATGCTTTCGACGCCCCATTTTTCCATAAAAGGCAAAATCAGGTTTACGACATTATGGGAAAAACAACTCTTATCCTCTTTTGGGAATTGGGCTATGGAGTTTGAAGAGTCGCCACCTAATGATTATAGTGCATTAGGACACTCTAAGAAGAAAAGAAGATTTTTGAAAGAAAACCAGAGTTAGGGTAAGGGCTTGAAATTATCTCAAGGGGAGGTGTTAGGCACCCCTCAAGATCCACTAGTGTGGTTCCCGGCCTTGCTGTGATGTGACTTTAAGAAGCATAAAACTAGATAAGAAAAGTTTGCATTTATAGAATACGAACAAGTTGATAATTCTAATGGAAGGATAGAAAAAGTAAAAGGTATTTTTAGAGAAAATATTTAAACAAAGAATAAGTAAGAAGGGTCCTAGGTTTAACTGTAATACGGATCATTCGATACAATATATCGCACATGCTCCCAAAGAGGGGTCTCTTTATGATATTAGCGCATCATCATCATCTCCATATTTTACCATTCCCACCCCATTAAGATATTTTAAGCGCGTTTAGTCTCGTTTACTTATTGCAAGCTAATACCCGTCCCGACCTATTAGTAACGGGGTATTTGGACTTCTAATCATAAAAGGGAAAAAAGGGGCTGAGGGTATGTATGGAGTTTTAAAGGTAACAATGCTAATGTGTCAATAAAAAAAATAGCACATAAGGGAAGAAAACGAACATGTAAAGGCTACACATAAACCCCTTAAACCATACAAAAATTAGTTTAGCATGACTTGCAATTACTGATTTGGTCTTAAATTTAAAACTAATAGTGGAAAGATTAGTTTAACACATAAATTTTGATAATAAATCTGCTTTGAGCCCCTCGTATCTGGTTTGTTAGAAACTTGAATGACCCTTTACATGGCTTGAACAAATAAGAGGAGACTTAAAGAAGTCAGACTTAGGCCTGTGTGGTGATTAGGCCACCATCAGACCTGAGTCAAGCTCAACACATAATTGTGGTTAAGGGAGTGAGACTGATTTTGAGTATATACTTAGAGCAACCTAGTTCTAAACTAGGGGTGGAAATGTAGTGCCACCCTAGTCCAAAACAATACCCACACACAAAGGGCAATTAAAGGGGAATGGGATTACATGAAGGCATTTGTAGCAAACAGAGTTAGACTAAAGGGATTTGGGGGAAGGGAAGTACATGAAAGCACTCATACAAGCACACAGTATCAAAACATAGGGATATGGGGTAGGGATGTACATGCTGAAGTTCAATTACGTAATATAAGAAAATTAAGTAAAGACATGCATGTGGAAGATAGGTAAACACATAATCTTTGGAGATAGTATTTAAATCATGGACCTACCAATTGCAAATTCAAATCATAAAGCAGGTAGGGAAGATATAACCTTATAGTTCAGCCTTGGCTTTCAGCCGGCTAAACTCAAGCAGCAGAACAAGTAGTAGAGAAGAAGCAGTGAAGAGAAGAGAGAGTTTTAATGAGTGAACTTGTGTTGTTCGTGTCTTTGTGTGAAGTGAAAAGAGATGGTGTTTTTTATAGTTTGAAAGTAAGCAACCAATAAGGTAAGAAAATAACTTAGTGTCAATCACTATCAATTAGGGAAAGGATTCCCTTTAATGAAGGAACCAGACTTAAGGTAAATAAACAAGGTTATATTTTTTGGAAGAAAATCAAGAATGGGTTGTAAAATAAAGAGTAAATACATATAAGGTTTTTGAAATACACACGGTTTTAAAAAATAAGGTAAGTAGAATCATCAATCACATAGGGAATCAAGGAAACTCGGATACGAATTGATACTGAATTTAGTCAAAGAGAAGGTCCAAATTAAATAATCAAATAAGTTCGTAAAATCAATATCCTAAAATTAAGGTTATTCGAAAGGGAAAAATTTGCCTATAAAGAGATGCACAAATTCAAACATGCAAGGCTGAAAATTAATAGGACAGACATGTAATCAAAGTGCAGAAGCACACAAGTATAGAGTGCAATTAGAAATTCTTGTAGAGCTTAGCAAGAAATCAGAAGCATGAAGTGTTTAAACAATTAGGGTTTTGACATTAAACATGCAACAGACAATTATCCACAAAATTGGAAAACCCCTAAAATCTAGGGTTTTCATCACATCTCGAGTGTAAAGAAGAAAGCATAGGTGAAGATAAACTCAGAAAGAACATAACTTTCACGAACTACATAAGAAAAAATAGAGAACACAGTGAAGGGGTAGGCTAGTCCAATTCATGGCTAGGTATGACCACCTTTTGCTTTGGTCTTCCTCTAATCCCTCACTTTTACACCTACTCTTAGTTCTTTAAGTCCTACCCCCTCTCATAATCGATGCTTAGGGACCCTCGAGCTCCCTCTGAACTTGTATGCTCAAGGGCTGGTAATTCTACACATTGCACTACTCTAATCATTGTTTTAGGGTAAGTGTTGCCTGGGTTTCCTGAAATTCCTTGGAACTTTGAAACACTCTAAGAGAAAGTATTGGAATTTGGAGCTCAAATTTGGTAAAATACATATGTTGGACATTAAGGTTGCTTTGGGCTTCCTCAGGTCCGTTTTTGCTTTGATGTATTTATTTTCTTAGTCTTTTTTCTCTCCACTTTTGTAACAAGCTTTGTGAAAGAATTTGGGGATATAGTGAAAAGGGTGTGGGAAGGGTTTATATTATTGCATCAATCAATGCCTAGAAATCATGTCTATAGGATTTCAATATCGCATCATATCTAGAAATCATGTCTATAGGATTTCAATATTGCATCTCATCTAGAAATCATATTTATAAGATTTCAATATCGCATCACATCTAGAAATCATGTCTTTAGGATTTCAATGTTGCATCTCATCTGGAAATCATGTTTATAGGATTTCAATATTTCATCCCATCTAGAAATCATGCCTACAGGATTTTAATCTTGTGAATCACCTAGAAACCATGCCTATATTATTTTACATTGCATCTAGAAATCATGCCTATAGGAATTGCATAAAACGCTAGGCAAACATTAGCAATAAATTAATATATAGATATCATGCTCATATGGTTGAAACTCGCCTAATTTGTTGGACAATGTCAATAAAATTTGTCCAATGCCGTCTATTTTTGAAATCCGGCTAAGTTTTTACATTATTTTGAATCTCTTGAACCTTTAAAAAACCCAAAATTGCATTTTTATTCTAAAATCGATTTTTTGGTCTTTTGCCTTAATTTACACTTTAATGTATTTGAAAACTCTTTCTTGTACCATTTTATTCAAACAGTTCGGCTAATTTTCTAAGCCATTTTTGATATTTTTACAAACTTCAAATTCCATTTTCCAAAACCCCTCTTTATAGATCTTTGTCTAAAATAAACGTTTTTTCCGAAGTTACTGGTTTGAAGTTGGATTTACTCGGAAACCCTAGAAATACCATAGCAAAGAAAATACATAAGAACCATAGTAGAAAATACTCAGGAATCATAGTAGAAGTAAAGAAATCACAGTAGAGCAAATAAGACAAAGAAATCGGCGAAACTCTGAATTTTAAGAGGATGAAAAGTTTGAAAACAAAGTCGATGAAAAACTATTTAAAATAATTTGAAACTTTGGAAAATAACTTCGATCTTAAGTTGATCGTAAAGAAAAACACAGAAGAAAACCTTTTAGATTTAGGGTTTCAGCGAGCACCTTGGAGAACGAGAAAGCCTAGAACGGACTGGTTTTGAGTCGACAACGGACTCAAACAATAAGACTCACCGGAGAGAGACCGGACGTGGCTGTAAAACTCAAGTTGGAGGACCTCTGAGTCGGTGGCCTTCGAGATAGGGCTTTGACCTTTGAACAAAGGGGTCGTAGAAGGGAGTGATGGGTGAGTACATGTTGCATGTTACCTGAAACGCCATATTTTCGGGTGAAACGAGGTTGGAGGGTGGTCGGAGAGGGCTAGGGTTTTAGGGGAGGTAAGAAAATTTGGGAACGAGGGGGATACAAGGGTGGATGGTTTGTGTAAATGATTAGGGTTAGGGGGGTTGTTGGTTTAATTAAGGAAGGGTTTAACGTGGGTCGTTGATTTAAATGATCAATGGCCACGATTTAAAAGAGGGAACGAGGCGGGTTGGTTCAGTTGGGTTTGGGTCGAGTAATTTTAAAATTGGATAGTGTAATTGGAGTTGAATTAGGGCAGAAATTAGGCTAAAATAGGAACAAATAGGGCTACAATTTAAATAGCCAATTTTCCCTGATTTTGAATTTTATAAAATAGCAGATAATGGTTAAAAATCTAATAAAAAATGCTGAGTTAATAAATAATGCATAGGTATTAACTTAAAATATTAGGAATTATTTTATGATTAAAAATGCTATTAAATCGAGAAATATGCTAAAATTGCAATTTCATGCAATTTTAGTGTAGAAATACCAAATGAGCTTGTAAAATTATTTAAAAACCATGTGAATAATATTTTTTGTGTAAATGAGAAAATAAAATGAATTATTCACCAAAATAACGAATTTTGGGAATAATTAATGGATTATATAGTGCAAACAATATGCCATATAAATTGATTTAAAAATCCCTAAAAATGTGAATAAATACCAAAACTTTTGTGGATGCTTATATATGCTATTTTTGAGAATAATTTGAGTATAAAAATATATAGGGAAAAATTGGGTATCAACAGAGATCAACAAAAATCTCAGAAAACTCCAATCAGGGAAGAATATGAGGTTAGCCTTCATGTTATTTTTGAAAGGGGGCATGCACAACAACTGGCTATTGCTCAGCTGCAAAGTCACTAGAAAACTCCTAGCACAGTAGCACGGGGGACAACTCCCCCGACCGAACAAGTACCGGAGAGATAGATAAATAATGGGTCGATAGCCGATCCTATCATCATAAAGATGCTCGAGGACCTCACCAGGATAATCGAATCGGGTGAGAAAATGATCGAAGCCAATGATAAGAAGGTCGAGACTTACAACTCCAAGGTCGACAAAATTCCAGGAGCACCCCCTATCTTGAAACGTGTAGACTCAAAAAATTTCATACAAAGGTCATTCCCAAAGGAGAAAGCTCCAAACACATCCCAAAGAAGTTCAAAATGCCATAACTTCCTAAATATAATGGTACCTCAGACCCTAATAAGCACGTTATCTCTTACACTTGTGGAGTAAAGGGCAACGACCGGAAGGACGGCGAAATCGAGTCCGTCCTATTGAAAAAATAAAGAGAAACACTTTCTAAAACGGCAATGATGTGGTATCATAACTTGGACACATACTCCATAGACTCATTTTCCATGCTAGAATATTCCTTCATAAAGGCGTATGATGGGGCCATCAAGGTGGCCACAAGGAAATCCGGCGTTTTCAAAATCAAGAAAAGGGAGAACGCGATGTTGCGAGAATTCGTATCTCGATTTCAAATGGAATAAATGGAACTACCACTGATGTATGACGACTGGGCGGTGCAGGTCTTTGCTCAAGGTCTGAATGAGCAAAGCTCGGTGGCTTCGAGGCGACTTAAAGAGAATCTATTCTAATTTCCTGCTATGACCTGGTCGAACATCCACAACCGATACCACTCGAAGATGACCAGCGGGGAGACCCCTCGGGCTCAGTATATCCAAGGAGGCTCCCAATGAAGGAGCAAAATACAAACAGAGAAAGATATCAACTATACACCAACGACAAAAGGAACACCCCAAGGCAAAACAAACCTCACAATGATCGAAGGATAGATCGAGGATAGAATCCTCCAGGACTGATAAATATAGCCAGGTTCGATATGAACGCGGGGCCAGTGGAGGCAGCTCTCTTGTCATAATACAACTTTAATGTCGATGCATCGTACAACATGTTCTCCATTAGTAAAATCACAGACGCCAGGTGTCCTTAGGCCACAATAATCGGATCCTTCAAAAAGGAATCATAACTTAGTGTGTAAATTCCACAACACGCACGACCACCGGATCGAGGATTGTCAGTAGCTCCGGGAAGAGGTATCTCGGCTCCTTAACAAAGGTCATCTCTGGGAATTCCTCAGCGATCGAGCCAATAATAAATTTTGGTAAAGAGAGCCAGTGGAGAAGAATGAAAGGGATGAGCTACAACATGTCATCCATATGATCTTGGGAGGCATCAATTCCCTACAAGAACCCATGATGAGGAGGAAGAAAATGTCGATCAGCAGAGAAAAGTGAACCCAGGGATATATACCTGAGGATGCCTTCACATTCAATGAATAATACAACGTTGTCTCAACCTCACAATGACGCACTGGTAATCTCTTTCTTTGTAAATTCTTTTATAATAAAACATGTACGTGTGGATCGAGGTAGCTCAGCCAATATCATCAGGTTGAAGGTGATAGAGCAGCTCGGACTGCTTCACTAAATCGTGCCTACAACTCGAGTCGTAAATAGATTCAACACAACAGGTGAAAAAAAGGAGAAATAAGCCTTTCAGTCAATATAGCCGGCACATCCCAAAAATGTCAAATTTCATGTCATCGAAGGAGACATGCAGTACCACGCCTTGTTCGAATGGCCATGGATAGACTACTTGAGAGAAGTACCATCCACCCTCCACCAAATGATGAAATTCGTGACAGAGGATGGGATTAAAACCGTCTAAGGGAACAACATACGGCGAAAGAAATGTTTGCGGTGCACGATGGGGCGCCGACACCAATAACTTTACCCATAAAGAGCCAAAGGGTAATCAAATTACATATTCAGTTATGTCTAGTTAAGCAAAGTAGAGGACAGTACTGCGTCCTCACCACAAGCGAGTAGAACATATTGGACCTCAAAATTTCTCCAGCACATCCCACCTAAGGTATA
The DNA here is from genome assembly GCA_034376525.1 of Nicotiana benthamiana. Lineage (NCBI taxonomy): Eukaryota > Viridiplantae > Streptophyta > Magnoliopsida > Solanales > Solanaceae > Nicotiana > Nicotiana benthamiana. The sequence goes on from CM067338.1 coordinate 54,468,098, forward strand.
AACATCTCCATTTTCATTTGATATTTCACACTAAACCTTATGCAGGCACCCGATTGAACCAGTAAAAGCGCTAACCCTGCTCAAAGACCTTAAGGTTTTAAGGCATACGTTGGACTATTTTCCTTCAGCCGAGTTTTTATCCCGAAAATGGTTTTACCGGAAAGTGTTCAAGGCTTCTTTTGCAATCAACCTCGAACACTGGGGGCATCCCCCAGAAGGTCATCCACTTGGAAAAGCTAAGAAATGCCAAATAGGATCCCAATAGGAAAATGATGTACTAGGTCAAATGTCGAACGAACCGTGTCCGTATAGCTAGGCCCCAGACGGTGAAAACATGTACACTTGTACCAAGTAATAGAAGAATATCGTTTATCAAAGCATCTTACAGTCCAAAACAAATTTGGAACTTCTGTAAAAATTACTCCTCTAACAAGAACTTATCGATCAATCGGGTACTTGAGTTAATAATTCAACTCCTGAACGACCTCCGAGTCAGGAAACCAAACTCATAAGCCCTCAGCGAGGCAACATAAAAATCGAAAAATATATCCAAGGCTGAAAGAGTCCTGAATACTCGGGGAATGGCATTAATATCTAATAAATCGCACGACCACAAGGTCTAAATCTCCAAATTCGTATGCCCTCAAGAGGCACTACCAAGTTCATGAGTAATGGCTCTCAAGCCAGAAAACCCTCGATGACTCGGGGACTGTCGCCAATCAGTATTCATTAAAAACCTGAGGCCATAAGACCCCAAGCGGGTTGACTCGGTCTCGTAAGACCTACATAAGGCAGCAACAGTATTCGTAAGACTTCAAGAATGGCATGCTTTTGCGCCCCCTTTTTCTCGCGAAATTGGATTTATGACATTTGGGTTTTTAATTGAAGAGTCGCCATGTTAATTAGAAAACACTAGCTCTAGAAAGAGTCATAAGAAAAGAGGTTCAAGTTCAGTTAATAGACTTAGAATGAGTTTGAGAGTCCAGGGTTCCAAAGTAGAACCCTAGTCCAAACACAAAATTAAACTGTATAAAAATTACCAAATCGTAGGGGTTCAACTCGAATTAGATATAGAGATGAGAAGGCAAGCCACTAAAACAGACTCAGAGGTCTATTTCAGAACCTCATGAGGAAACACACAGATACAATTGCGGTTTGAATCAACAGAGTGAAAGGGTAGATTTAAAAGCATAAAGAACATAATTTAAGAAAAGCTTGAAACTTAAGCAAGTTTAGAAGAGAAAAAGGGTGATATAAACCTAAGAAACAATGGATGAAACATGTTTATAAAGAACTCGAACAAAGTCCGGTAAAACAAACAAAATTTAAGAACTCAGCAAGAAACACATACAGTAGAAGAATACTGAAAAGTGTAGCGAAGAACATGTAGGAAAACATAACAAAGATTAACATGCGAGCCTAATCTAGATGCATAGTAGAATACAAAGTACAGAAGAGTCATGTATAGTAGGAAGAAAGCAGAAGAACAACATATGCGTGGTAAAACATAGTATACACATAAAGAATAAAAAAGAAGAATCAGAAAGACGTTTCAAAACCCTTTCAGAGACCGTAATTTGACAAGAAGCAATTTTGAAAGAAAAGTTTTGGAAAACACTTGAAACGTCTTGTAGAACATAATTATAGCATAGATCTAAGGAAACAAATAGAGAAAACCCTCAAATAGCTTAGGGTTTCAGGGAAACCCTAGAAATGAGAAAGGCTTGGAAGAAAGTCCGATCTTGTGTCTGATGAATTAGAATCATGCTCCTAATGCTTTGGATACGCCAGAGCAAGGCTGGAGAGTCCATAGAACTATCAATCTGAGAAGATCTCAAAGAAACCATCGAGGTCAGACCTCAAAACTTAGAACACCCAGGGTTTAATGGTGGAGGGGGTGAACACAGGCCATCCATGGCCTGAGAAGCCATGGATTCTTGTGAGGTTGTGGTCGGAGAAGGGTGAGAGAGACTAGGGTTTCAGGAAGCTTCGAGAGTGTTTTGAGAGAGGAGGGTATTCAAAGGCGCAGGCCAAATGAAAAGAGGGGATTAGGTTAGGGTAGGGAATTTAAAAGGCAAGGAAAGATCATGGTCGTTGATCAAAACGATCAACGACCTAGATTAAAAGAAAAGGCCAGGCGCGTTAACCAGTTGGGTCAGGGCCGGGTAAACAATTAAATTGGGCTAGTCCAATTGGGGGTTAGGATTGGGTTTATTGGAGTCTAAATTAGAAATGTAAAGGGGCTACAATTGAAACGAAATGAGCCTAGATATTAAATAGCTAGTTTTCCTTTTGTTTTATCAAAATAGTAAAAATATTTTTTATAAACAAATTAAAAGTACTGAGTTAGTTAATAATATATGAATATTAATTTAAAAATACCGGAACAAATTTTATAATTAGAAAATACAATTAAATCTTAAAGTAGGCTAACATTGTACTTATATGCAATTTAGTCTTTTAAATACAAAATAAATATGTAAAAAATATGCAAACATTACCATAACTATATTTTGTACAAATATTGGGGATAAAATAAAATTTTCACCTAAGTTGATGATTTTGGCAATAATTATTGTTTTATGCTACAAAAATTGATAATAAATTGATGTTAAAAATCTTTAAAAATTTAAAAAACGCCAAAGCACTTGAGCATGCTTATATATGCGTATACATGTTATTTTGAAAGTACTTTGTGTATAAACATATAGAAAAAAAATTGGGTATCAACACATGAACCATACTTGTACCAAGTATCTAAAAATAACTGTAAGACCTCAAAGGCATGAAAATTTTGTAAGACCTTACTAAAGGTATAGAAACTTATCTCAAAGTTAGCACAATATATGAAACTTGGAAGACCCTTAAAAGGCATACCCTCAATATAGACTTCGAAACTACTTCATTCGGGATGAAAAATGGCTCCATCCAAGAAAAAAATGACTCAGGTCATAAGGCTGTACCAGCCAAGCTAACGCGACTCGGGGAGGCCCGATCGTTACTACAAAATCATAGGCCTTTAATTACATTGAAACTACTTCGAAAAGAACCGGATAAATAGGCTACCCTAGACATAGGCAAACGAACTTCGACCATGGCAGCTTCAAATCACAGGCTTAGAGATACTCATCCTCCGAGCCAAACCTCCCGAGGTGCTCGATCATTGCCACGTAACAACTCGTAATCGAGGTTTTAATTGAAATATCAAAGATTCAGGCAAAAATTACTTCAAAGAAGTCCTTAACGAGGGAAATAAAAGCCTATAAAAGGTCGCTTTGACCCAAGGCATAAGAGCCATTGTTTCCAGCCTAATAAGCCTCAGGGCTACTCACATAAAAGGTCTCTTCGACCAAGGCATAAGAGCCATCATCGCCAGCCTACACAAATCCAAAACTTGAGGGTCGAATGAGCTCGAGTCAAAACCCGACTCAGAGACTAAACCGAAAATAGTTTGCTAAATAAGCCTATAAAAGGTTATTTCAACCCAAAGCGTAAGACCATTTTCGGTAGCCTAATGAGACTCAAAGCCACATATATAAAAGGTCTCCTCGACCCAAGGAGTCAGAGCATTGTCTCCAGCCCACAAAATCCAAAACTTGAGGGTTAATTGAGCTCGAGTCAAAACCCGACTTAGAGACTAAACCCAATATAGTTTACTAAATATGCCTAAGAGCAAAGTTTGTGAGCCATTGTTGCCAACCTGATGAACTCAAGTCCACACATACAAAAAGACGCTTCAACCCAAGGCGTAAGATCCATTATCGCTAGCCCGCATAAATGGTGGCTTTCATATGAGGAATAAGAGCCATTGTCACCAGCCCGTGCAAACACAAAAAAACTTGAGGGTCTGATGATCTTGAGTCGAAACTTGACTTGGATACTAACCCAAAATACTTGATCAAAACATGTATAAAAACAAAAGCATCAGAGCTCAAACGCCAGCATATAATAAAGGCTCATACCGGCCGAGTACATTAAAACCTACGGGCCAGCCTGATAAGCCTCAGGGCCATATCGCAAAACTATGGATTCCTGCCGACTGAAAAGAGCAGTTCACCCGGCCAAATTTGAGACAAAAAGGGATATAGAAGAAGTAAAGATACAAGGTTTTATTTTATACACATATGCGAAAAACAATACAATCTCCATCTAAAAACATACTTTCAAAATGCTACATACAAATGGCAAAATCTATGCCTCCTGAGAGCTATTACCTACCAGCCTCGTCTTCACTTTCTTTGGGGTCGGACAGAAGTAACCGAGCATCACGCTTGTCCGCCTACGCTCGCGAGAACTCTTCTGAGAGAGTAAAACCCCTAGAACGGATCTCCTCGAGGGTCTTTCATTGAGACTTACAACGAGCATATTCTTCTATCCTCTCTTCACAGCCGAGGATCCTTCTCAGCTCAGCTTGAGCATAGGTAGCGTCCATTAAATAGATTTCCATCTTTTAGTCAGCCATATCTCGGCTCATCACAGCTTCGGGATGGGTATCAACGATCTATTTGAAATAAATCGTTATCTAAGAAAAGTTGAGCCTTACAAGCAGGAACTTTAGCCAGAGCACCCCCCCTTTAAAGCTTGAGCCTCCGCTCGAGTTTTTAGGTCATCATACTCATGCTTGTTTCGACCAGATTCATCTCAAAGGAGATCTAGGGCCTCTGTCTTTTACTACAACTGTAACAAACAAAACGTTAGCCTCAAATAGCAGAAGGCAGAATGCATGCTCACCCGGGGCAGAAAATAGCCTGCTCTTTCAAGTAGTTCTATTAATTAAAGCTCCGAATCACCTCATACCGCAAGTGTACCAACTCGAATTCCTTTTCATCCTAAAGGAGTCTAAGGTATCTCGCCTCTTCTAGAGATTTCAATAGCCTGGCGTCACGATGAAGCAACCCAGATTTAAGCTCCTCGAAGGCATGCAAAAGAAAACCCAATAAGGAGTGGAAGGCGCGAAGATCGAAAGAACCGTGTTGAAACTCACCACAAGTGAAGACGTTGGGCTTCCTCGAAGGCCTAGCGCACATCTTCCAACCAGTTCCCTCAGCTTTGAAAGGGTCAACTTTGATCGAGGCACGGTCACTCGATATATGTGACCCCGGGTTCCTAGTATCCCTCGAAGTACTGTCGATGGAAAAAGAATGCAAAGACAATGGAGAAACTATCTTTCAAAAACCAGGAACCACAAATGCGGCAGGCTCGGACGGTGTTTCTGCTTCAAAGCCCCGGTGCTCTTTTGTATTGCAATGAGCGCCATCGCCCTGTGAAGGCATCTCCCATTTATTATTGTCATTCTTTAATCTGAAAGCTGGCAACCTTTCCCCCCTCTAAAGGAACGTGCCCTCGCCCCGGAAGGCTCTCTAATGCCTAGAACAACAAGATTAATATGTGAAAAGGGAAAATGCCTTTCTAAATGAAGAAAAGGAAAGGAAAAATAGCCCAACACGCACCGTGATGTTTTGCTTCCCATCTGCCCCTAGACAAAGCTCGCCACTTCTGCTCATCACAAGTTGAGTGGGTCACCAACTTTCGAACCCAATCCAGCAAATCAGGAACGTCGCCTGACGCCCATGAAACCAATGTAGAAAAAGGAAAGAAGGCACAATTATGAAACAAGTTTTAGCCATAGATAAAACTTAGAAGGTACGAGATGCACCACTTAGGTGTAAAGTTCCATTCCTCAGGGAATGGCATAAGCTCCATAGGGATAATGTTAGCGGTCTACACCGGAATGTAGCGACTTATCCACTTTCAGTTTCCATATTCCTTTATCAACAATGAAGGGCGTAGTCGATCGACATCACACGGTTAGCAGACCTCGATGGTGAAAGGGCTGGTACAGCCTAATAAGATGACTGAGCGTAAGTTCAAGCCCCGCTTTCTCTGCGAAAACACTCATCATCAACACTGTTCACCAAAATGACGGGTTGATATGTGCCAAGGTAACCCTATATTTTGAACAGAAGTTGAGCACAGCCCTATCAAGGGGGCCGACTCTTAAAGGATACGTGTACACATTCAAAAGTCCATCGGAACGATCCGTGATGCCCTCATCATGAAAAAATGTCATCTTCTCCCCCATCTGTAGTCTTTTATCACTAACTCAAGGTGCTCTTCTCCTATAAAAGAAGTAATTTTCAAGGTATACTCTCGTTGATACTGAATTCCGAAGGTGGAACTCTCCCCTCTATGCCGAACAGACCTGTTGTAGCAGCCATGGCTGTGGAAAATTATAAAACTAAAAGCAGGAATCTGTGCAAGTACATTAGTACTGAAATAGTGAAAGACTTAACACAGAAAAAGAATGGTCATTACTTAAATAGGTGGGAATCTAAAGGGGAAGAAACGACCCTATATATGAAAAAAAAGATAATGATCCGCTTGCCTAAAAGGCCAACGTCATCATTGCCAGTCCCGAGGTGGTACCCGACCTCGAGGATCTCAACCAAAAAGAAGTTAGGATCTAAGAAGCCAACAACATTACCACAAGTCCCGAAGTGGTAGCTAACCTTGAGGACTTTCATTAAAAAATGGTTAAGCTCTAAGAACCCAATAACATCATTACAAGTCTCGATGTGGTACCCGACCTCGGAGAGTCTCATAAAAATGGCGTTAGACTCCAAGGAAATATCCATTTAAGCTCCATCATCATAGGCTTGATCACTAGGTACCATCTAAATTTGGGTAAACCCTCATTTGGGATCTATCTACAACGTCTTAGGGCCATCACGCTAAGTGCAAAGCAGGTTTCCAGGTGGCCCGGGTATAGATGAACCCCCACTCAGGGACTAATCTCGAAAGATTAAAGGTAGTCCCTATCCTCGGATCTATGAGGATATTTCCCCTCAAATAATACTGTGAGGTATAAATTTTAAATCATGGTCTCGAGGCTCAAAACATTACTTTCCTTCAACTCGAAGTAAGGGTCCCGACGACCCGCGTTTATCGTCCCAATCTAGGCTCGATCCAAGGGACCGAAAAGGTTACAGATGGAAGCCATATTAATAAGTCAAAGGTCAGAAGAAACTCTCACATATGGGTTCGATATTGGCTGTAGCCGATAAAGTCATGAATTAACAGTCTCAATAATTGCTAGTGAAAGGAAATATATCAAGCGTCAAAGATAAACTTGGGGAAACGTCTTTGTATTCATAGAACACTTGATTACAAAAGCCCTCGTGGGGTCATAATTGTCGACGCCCACTTTTTCAAGAGCGAAGTATGGTTTTACGACATTATGGGCAAAACAACTCTCATTCCCGTTTGGGAATTGGGTTATGGAATTTGAAGAGTCGCCACCTAATGATTATAGTGTATTAGGACACTATTAAAGATGAGCGGGGTGTTTTGAAAGAAAACCAGAGTTCGGGAAAGAGCTTGAGATTATCTCGAGGGGAAGGTGTTAGGCACTCCTCAAGATCCACTAGCGTGGTTCCCGGCCGAGCTAATGTGACTTTATGAAGAGATGAATCAAGTAAACAGATAAGATTCACATATAAACATTTGAACAACTAAGGATTTTTTAAAAGGGAAAGGCATAACTTAAATAAATTAGAAGGGAGAATAGATTTGAAAAGAGAGCATTACTTTGGAAAAACCTTTAAATAAATAAAGCAAGCAAAGAAAAGGGGGGGTCCTAGGTTTGACTATAATATGGATCATGCGATACAATATCCATCACATCGCATGGGTCGCTTATGATATTATCGCATCGTCATCATCTCCATATTCTACCCTTCCCACCCCGTAAGGTTATTTAAGCGTGTGGATTGGTCACGAATACTTATTGCATGCTATTACCCGTCCCATCTTATTGATATTAGAGGGCATTTTGGATCACTACTCCTATAAGGTAGGAACTAGGCTAGACCTCTAGGTTCAAAGGTTAAAATTCTAAACGCCATTCAAGAACAAATAGGATTTGCACATAAAGGGAATCATATAAGCATGTAAACGGCTCAAACATCGCTCTAAAGACGAACATATAACTAGCACGACTCAAACACATTTAAGGTCTAGGGAATGAAGAATCTTCCGCAAAACTGGAATATAAATTAAACTGAAGTTTGGAGGTTTTGCAGAAAAGTAACACAAGGGAAAACGTTCAGAACTTTCAAAGAGGTGGTAGCAGTTTTAGAAAATCTATAGATGTATTAAAAATATGTGCTGAACACAAATATCAGACAAGCAGAATAGAAGGACAAAGGTGGAAGTATTTTTTAAATTTTCCGAAGTAAAAAAAATTCAGGTTTTGAACCTTTGGAAAGTACAATAATCAGATAGCTTTAAAAAATAGTAACCAGTGCTGGACGAGAAAACACAGTAGAAAACTTTTGCATATATGGTTTGAAAATAGTAGGCCAGTTCTGGGTTTTGTAGAAATCACTTGCATAAGTATTAAAATAGGGCGGAAGTTTATAAAACATTTAGACAGCTTCAGAAACAGACGAGTTCAGGCAAAGGAAAATTTAGTTCGACCATGACTGTGAGGTGATTAGCCTATTTTATCTGGCCTAAGGCTTGCCTAGAAGTTATTAAAGGATGATGGGCATGCACATTTGCTTCCTGTTTTAAAGAGGGAGCTGTTAGCCAATTTTAAAACTAGATCACGAAGTAAAAAACTACGAATGAAATCCTTAAAGGCATGGTATCTCATGCACAAAAGTCCTATGATCATGATATCTAAATGTGAGGTTGATGACTTGATGATTATTAATTAGTCATGGTTATATGAATATTCAGAATAACAAACTGAAAGTGAAGAGGTAGAGAACATGATTTCTATATGTGAGGATGCATGTCCTATAACATGGTATCTATTGCACAAATCGGTAAATAAAGGCCTATAAACATGTTTTCCACCCATTCCCTTAATTAAACATACATAGTCCTCCCAATTCAATCTAATCCCATTGTTCTTTACAAATTATTATAGCCCAAATAATTAAATTGCAACAGAGATAAAAGAAAAGAAGAAGTTACTCAATAGAGAGCCTTAGGCTAGGCCAAGCATCTCCAACCTCACTTCTTTCAAGTTTCACAGCCATTACCTAGGCTTGGGTGCGACAAAGTTCCCTAAGGGTTTGTTTGAACCCCTGGGCAATACCAAGCACCTAAAATATCATTATTAGACAAGTGAAAGTGTGGAAGTGCCAGTCTTGTGCATCAAAGTTCAATGGGGGCTCAAGGGCTCCCAAGGCAATGCTTACACTAAGGGGGAAGAACATAATTTTCTAAGAGTAGTGAGATTGTGATAGAATTGACAGAGTTAGAAAAACTTGAGAGACAACTTGAGAAAAAAAGTTAAAAAGTTGAGACAGTTTGAGATAATAGTTGAAAGAGTTAAAAAAAGTTCTTCCAAAATCACTTGGACCTTTCCAGAGCATCGCACAAACAGGGGCAAAGGGGGAAGGGAACAAATAAGTAAAGTGAACTACTCACACACAGACAACATATTGGAGGAAAGTAATCAGACATGGTTGAAGAATCAGGGGTTCAGTTCTTACCGCACCAAACCCCAGTACACTTAGCCTCAAGCATAGGGTTTTAGGCTAATAAAGTAGCCAAGCAGCCCTGGACACATAGTAGTAATGCACAAGGAAAAGTAAACATTCATTGAGACAGGGAAGGGGTAAGGGAGCATGTTAAGCTAAACTAATTAGACTAGTAAGTGCATGCTAGTGAAAAAAGAGCAACAAAACCATAAGTAAAAGCGCAGAAGAAACAATAGGAAATTCAAAATTAATAGAAACATGTTGTTTTGGAAACTATATTTTAAAGGGGTGACATACCAGTTGCAAGTAATAGAACACAATAGCAGTGAGCAATAGTTCACAGAGGAACGAGGTGATCAGAGTGTGTGAGTAACAAAGAGACTAACATTGTGTTGGAAACACGTTCTCAAGGAATTATACTAAACGTGTGTTCATATTTGTAGGTTTTGATGAATGACAAACTATGCGCAAATTGACATATGACGAGGTCCAAGCACAAGCGCAAAATTGATATATAACGAGATTCAAGCACAAGACAAAGATTGAGATTAAGTTTTATATGAGTCGGTATTTAATTGTGATCTTGATCCGACAACTTAAACTCAAGACCTGGCTTCTCTCGTAAAAATATTTTTAACAAATCATGCATGTTTAATTTAGAGCAAAATGATTTTAAATAATGCATATTTACTTTAGTCAAAATGATTTTTAAGCATGCCTCTAAAATCTGGACTAAGATAATCAAATATGTACTTATGATAATCGATTATGTTTAAGTCAGCTGCTTGACAATCGATTGTGAACTTATGACAATCGATTGTGTTAAGGCAGTGAGCATCAGATTTTTCAAATCTGCATGACAATCGATTGTGAACCTTATGTCAATCGATTGTGATGAGGCAGTGTCCATCAAAGTTTTTCAAAGCTCAAAATAATTGATTGTGAAGCTAATGACAATCGATAGTGAAGAGACAGTGTCCATCAAAGTTTTTCAAAGCTCAAAATAATCGATTGTGAAGCTAGTGACAATCGATTGTGAAGAGACAGTGTCCATCAGATTTTTCAAAGTCACAAAATAATTGATTGTGAACTTATGACAATCGATTGTGTTGAGGCAGTGTCTTCCAGACTCTTTCAAAGTTATTAAATAATCGATTGTGAACTTATAACAATCAATTGTCAAGAGGCAGTGTCTAAATTGATTTTTCAAGACTGATATATAATCGATTGTTAACTTAATATAATCGATTGTATAACTGACCGTTGCCAAAATGTTTTCAAATACCGTCAGGTAATCGATTATTGATTTTCTATAATCGATTGTTTTAATTAAAATCTGGAAAGGATTTTTTGAACGTTGCTGAGTAATCGATTATTGATTTCCTATAATCAATTGTTTTAATTAAAATCTGGAAAGGATTTTTTGAACGTTGCAGAGTAATCGATTGTAGATTTCTGACAATCGATTGTTTTAAGTAAAATCTGGAAATGATTTTTTGAACGTTGCCAGTAATCGATTATTGATCTTAGATAATCGATTGTTATGCGTATAATCTGGGATTGATTTTTGGAAGAACTGGCAAACAATCGATTGTGGTAATTTGACAATCGATTGTCACAGAGTAAAATCAGCAACTCTTAATTGGCAATTAGGCAACGGTAATACAAGGTTTTTCAACTATAAATACAGCTTCAATTCAGTCTTCTAAACACAACAACTGATCACACAATTGCTAATGCTTGCATACTTTATTGCTTATCATTTTCTATTCATTACATAAGCTTTTGAGAGCCAAATTCTTGTCGAAAGTTGTTGCGATCTTGAGCGTATTCTTTTTACTCATATCTACTCTTAATGGAGTGTCTTGTTTGAGTGCTGAGTGTTTTTGTACACTTGAAGGGAAGAGTTAGTCCCTTGTGTTGTAAGAAGGAACTTGTGTTTCCTTGGTTGAAGTCTTGGAGTGTTGTATCTTCGAGCAAAGGTTGTTGAGGCTTGTGTCCTCAAGTTGTAACGGTTTGTTGAGCACCCGTAAGCTTAACAAGTTAGTGGAAATCTCGAGAGAGTCTCTCGGGGACTGGACTAGCCACGGGTTGTGGTGAACCAGGATACATCAGTGCGTTTGTTCTAATTTATTTACTTATCGCACTTATTTATTTCCTGCAATTTTTAAATTCCGCAAGTTTACGCTAATTTTTATTATAACGCTATTCACCCCCCCTCCTAGCGTTAAGCGTATTATCTAACAATTGGTATCAAAGCCCAACTCTCTGAAGACTTAACCGTTTGAGAGAAACATCCATGGCTTCTACTCGTGATTCTTTTGCAGGAATAGGTGAAGGACAATGCTCCACCCGACCACCGCTATTCGATGGTACAAATTATACATACTGGAAGGAGAGGATGAGAATATTTGTACAATCAAATAGTTTTCATCTTTGGAAGGTCATAACGAATGGAGAACAAATTCCAACCAAGAAGGTTGAAAATGAATGGGTCCCAAAGTCCGAAGATGAATACGATGCGGATGATATCCGAAAGGTGCAAAATAATGCTAAAGCTATTAATTTATTATATTGTGCTGTAAATGCTAATGATTACAGGAAGATATCTTGTTGCACAACGGCGAAGCAAATGTGGGACAAGCTGGAAATTACGTACGAAGGTACGGACCAGGTAAGGGAAGCCAAAATTGATTTCCTAACCCATGCATATGAATTGTTTCACATGAAGGAAGGCGAAAAGGTCGATGAGATGTTTGAACGATTTTCGAAAATCGTAAATGATTTACATGCTCTTAAGAAGACCTTCACGGATAAGGAAATTGTCCGAAAAATTCTCCGAAGTCTCACTCCGGAATGGCGATCCAAGGCCGACGCGATTCAAGAATCCATTGGCATTTCAAATGTCACCATCGACGCATTAAGAGGTAATCTTAAAACTTATGAATCTACTATACTTAACCCTCTTGTTGATGATCAATGAAAGGAAAGAATCGCTCTCAAGGCAAGCACAAGCCAACCTCAAAATGATGAGGACGGAGACAACGAGTTCGGACTCGTTATCAAGAGATTTCAACAGTTCATGCGAAAAGTGTATGAACGAAAGGGCAAAAAGCAAGGAGATCAAATAAAGTGCTATGAGTGCGGAGAAACCGGGCACATTAAACCAAATTGCCCAAATGCTATAAAGGAGAAGAAACCCTTCAAGAAGCAACGAGCATACATATCTTGGGGAGGCGACTCCGGTGACGATTCAAGTGAGGAAGAAGAAGATGAAGCCGCAAATCTTTGTCTTATGGCACAAGAAGACAACAAAGAAGAGGTGTGTCAAATTTCTTCCAAACATTTCTTTTCCCTTGAAGAAATGCAAAATGCTTTTGATGAGTTGTATAGCGAATTTATTAAAGCTTCAAAAACTGTTAAGAGTATAAAAGAAAATGCTTCTTTAAAAGAAAAAGATTTTCAAAAACAACTCTCTTTTAAAGAAAAGGAATTGGAAAAACTGATTTTAGAAAATGAGAAGTTGAAGGAGGAAAACAAATTTTTTGGCAAGAGAAGCACCGACAAGCCCGAGAGTTCTAGAAATTGTGCTTCTTGCATGCATCTCAAAATGAAGTAGAAAGGCTTAAGGGCACCTTAGATAAGTTTAAATCTTCTCATAAAAATTTGAATGAAGTGCTTGTTAATTTGAAGTCAACCAAGCATGGCATAGGTTTTAGAAATGAGCCTAACGAGAAAGTTGAAGCCAACCCCCAACCACCTAAGGCTCAACCTAGGATAAATAAAACAAATGTTCATCCTAGATACAACAAACCTAGAAATGGTTTTCATCAGTCGCAACCTAGAAATTGTTGGAAACACGTTCTCAATGCAATATACTAAAACGTGTGTTCTTTTGTGTAGGTTTTGATGAATGACAAACGAAGCGAAAATTGATATATGACGAAGTTCAAGAAACAAGCGCACAATTGATATACAACGAGATTCAAGCTCAAGACAAAGTTTTATAAGTTTAATTGAGTCAATCTTATTTGTGATCTTGATCCTACAACTTGACTCGTAACATGGCTTCTCTCATAAAACTATTTTCCAAAATCATGCATATTTAATTTAATGTCAAATGATTTTAAATCATGCATATTTACAGTAGTCAAAATAATTTTTAGACATGCCTTAAAAATCTGGACTAAGATAATCGATTATGTACTTATGATAATCGATTGTTTTAAGCCAAGACTGCATGACAATCGATTGTGAACTAATGACAATCGATTGTGAGTAAGACAGTGAGCATCAGGTTTTTCAAACCTGCATGACAATCGATTGTGAACTAATGACAATCGATTGTGACTGAGGCAGTGTCCATCAAAGTTTTTCAAAACTCAGAATAATCGATTATGAACTAATGGTAATCGATTATGTTGAGACAGTGTCTTCCAGTGATTTTCAAATTTATTAAATAATCGATTGTTACATTGGACAATCGATTGTCAAAGAGACAGTGTCTAAAATGTTTTTCAAAAACTGATAAGTAATCGATTGTTGACTTTGTGCAATCGATTGTGAAGCTGACCGTTGTCGTAAAGTTTTCAAATACCGTCAGGTAATCGATTATTGATTCTGTATAATCGATTGTTTTGATTAAAATCCGGAAAAGATTTTTTGAACGTTATTGGGTAATCGATTATTGGTTTTGTATAATCGATTGTTTTGATTAAAATCCGGAAAAGATTTTTTGAATGTTGCTGAGTAATCGATTGTTGATTCTGGACAATCGATTGTTTGTGGTAAAATCTGGAAAGGATTTTTTAAACGTTGCCTGTAATCGATAATGGATTGTAAGTAATCGATTATCAAGCGTAAAATCTGGGATTGAATTTTGATCTGACTGTTAGACAATCGATTGTTGGGGTTTGACAATCGATTGTCAGTGAGTAAAATCAGCAACTCTTAATTGGCAATGAGGCAACGGTAATGCCAAGTTTTTCAACTATAAACACAGCTTCATTTCAGTGTTTTAAACACAACAACTTACTACAACTGATCATTACATTGCCATAAGCTTGCATACTTTTGTTTATCATTTTATATTCAATTTCATAAAGCTTTTGAGAGCCATATTCTTGTCCAAAGTTGTTGTGATCTAGAGCTTACTTCTTTTACTCATACCTACTCATAAAGGAGTATTTTGTTTGAGTGTTAAGTGTTTTACACACTTGTAAGAGAATTGTGATTCTCTTGTTGTAAGGAACTTGTGTTTCCTTGGTTGAAGTCTTGGAGTGTTGTATCTCCGAGCAAAGGTGTTAAGGCTTGTGTCCTTACGTTGTAAAGGTTTGTTGAGCACCCGTTAGCTTAACAAGTTAGTGGAAAATCTCGAGAGAGTCTCTCGGGGACTCGACTAGCCACGTGTTGTGGTGAACCAGAATATATCGGTGCGTTCTTTTCTTTTTGTTTATTTAACGCACTTATTTATTTCCTGCAAATTTTAATTTCCGCAAGTTTACGCTAAATTTTATTATAAAGCTATTCACCCCCCCTCTAGCGTTAAGCGTATTTTCTAACAATTGGTATCAGAGCCCAACTCTCTAAAAACTTAACAGTTTGAGAGAACTATCCATGGCTTCTACTCGTGATTCTTTTGCAGGAATTGATGAAGGACAGTGCTCCACACGACCACCTCTATTCAACGGTACAAATTACACGTACTGGAAGGAGAGGATGAAGATCTTCGTCAGTCCAACAGCTTTCACCTTTGGAAGGTGATAATGAAGGGAAACCAAATTCCAACAAAGAAGGTGGAAAACGAATGGGTTCCCAAGTCCGAGGATGAGTATGACGCGAATGACATCTGAAAGGTTCAAAATAATGCTAAAGCAATTAATTTATTATATTGTGCTGTTAATGCTGACGATTACAGGAAAATATCGTGTTGCACAACGGCAAAGGAGATGTGGGACAAGCTAGAAGTTACGTACGAAGGTACGGACCAGGTAAGGGAAGCAAAAATTGATTTCCTAACCCATTCTTATGAATTATTTCACATGAAGGAAGGTGAAAAGGTGGACGAAATGTTTGAGAGATTTTCAATAATCGTAAATGACCTACATGCTCTCAAGAAAACATTCACGGATAGAGAGCTCGTGCGAAAAATTCTTAGAAGTCTCACACCGGCATAGAGATCAAAGGCCGATTCAATTCAAGAATGGCGTTTCAAACGTCACCATCGACGCACTAAGAGGTAACCTTAAGACCTATGAATCTACTATTCTTAACCGTTTTGTTGATGACCAAAGGAGGCAAAGAATAGCTCTAAAGGCGAGCACAAGCCAACCGCAAATTGATGAGGAAGGAGACAACGAATTTGGACTCGTTATCAAAAGATTTCAAAAGTTCATGCGCAAGGAGTATGAACGCAAGGGCAAAAAGCAAGGCGAACAAATCAAGTGCTATGAGTGTGGTGAAACCGGGCACATCAAATCAAATTGCCCAAACATCAAAAAGGAGAAGAAACCTTTTAAAAAGAAACGTGCATACATTTCTTGGGGAGGCGACTCCGGAGATGAGTCAAGCGAAGGAGAAGAAGACGAAGCAGCAAATCTTTGCCTTATGGCACAAGAAGACAACAAAGATGAGGCATGTCAAATTTCGTCTAAAAACTTCTTTACTCTTGAAGAAATGCGAACTGCTTTTGATGAATTATATGCTGAGATTATTAAGGCTTCAAAAACTGTTAAGGGCATAAAAGAAAATGCTTCATTAAAAGAAAAGGATTTTCAAAAACAGCTTTCTTTGAAAGAAAAGGATGTAGAAAAACTGGTTTTAGAAAATGAAAAGCTGAAAGAGGAAAATAAGTTTTTTGGAAAAAGAAGCGCCGATAAGCCCGAAAGTACTACTAAAAGTTGTTCTTCTTGCTTGCATCTCAAAAATGAGGTAGATAGACTCAAAGGTACCTTAGATAAGTTTAATTCTTCCCACAAGAATTTGAATGAGGTCCTTGTTAATTTGAAATCAACCAAGCATGGCATAGGATTTAAGAATGAGGTTAAAGAAAAGGTTGAAGCCAAACCCCAACCACCTAAGGCTCAACCTAGGACTAATAAAACAAATGCTTATCCTAGAAATAGCAATCCTAGAACCAATATGCATGCTAGACAAAATGTTTAACATTTTAGGAGACCTACAAATGACTTACCATCTAGAAATAGTTACCCTAGAAATGATGCATATTTTAGGCCAAATGTTGAACCTTTGAGAAGACCTAGAAATGGCCTTCAACCGAGAAACAATCACTCTAGAAATGCTGCCCATCCTAGAGCTCATAGTAGGAGAAATAATTCTCATGAAATGCGAAATAGTCATAGTGTTCAAAATAGAGTAAGAAATTTTCATCCGTCTAGTTACTATGAACGTAGAAGGATGCATAACCCAAATGTGACTTGTCATTATTGTAGACGCATTGGTCATATTGCTCCTGCATGCTTTACACGTCATAGTCATATTACTCAATCGCATCATTATAATATGCCTAACCCCCAAGGACCCAAGATGGCATGGGTACCTAAAGAACATTAATTTGTTTTGTAGGTGTGCTTGAAGGGATCAAGTGTACTATGGTACCTTGATAGTGGATGCTCCAAGCATATGACGGGAGATGAATCCAAATTCCTTCAATTAGAGCACAAAGAAGGAGAAAGTGCTATCTTCGGTGATAACAATAAAGGAAAGATCATCGGCATCGGCTCGGTCGGTAAGGATGAAAATTCCTCTATTAAGCATATATTACTTGTTAAAGGATTAAAGCATAATCTCTTGAGCATAAGCCAATAGTGTGACAAGGGAAATCTTGCTTTATTTGATTCGGATGAATGCTTAGTGTTCAGGCGTAGTGATTTCAAAATTATCCTCCGTGGTTTTAGAGTGAATAATATTTATATGGTTGATCTTGCTAATTCCTCACCCGAATATGTTGATTGTCTTATGAGTAAAGAGGATGATACTTGGCTATGGCATCATAGAGTAGCACATATCAATATGCATCTTTTGAACAAATTGATTTCTCAAAACTTAGTTGTTGGTCTTCCCTTTTTAAAATTTGAAAATGACTCTATTTTTGACTCGTGTCAAAAGGGGAAGCAAACAAAAGCATCTTTCAAATCTAAAAACATTGTTTCAACTTCTAGACCATTGCAATTGCTTCATATGGATTTATTTGGTCCTTCTCGCATTGAAAGTCTAGGAAGAAATAGATATGCTTTTGTGATTGTTGATGATTACTCGAGATTTACTTGGACTTTATTTCTTGCCAATAAAAGTGATGCTTTTCAAAATTTTAAATATTTTCTTAAGCGTGTTCAAAATGAGAAAGAAACAACCGTCACTTCAATTAGAAGTGATCATGGGGGAGAGTTTGATCACAATCTCTTTGCGGATTTTTGTGACGAACTCGGAATCGAGCATACCTTTTCCACTCCACGTACACCACAACAAAATGGGGTGGTGGAAAGGAAAAATAGGTGTCTCGAAGAGATGGCTAGAACCATGCTCGACGAAGCTAAGATACCCAAACATTTTTGGGCGGACGCCGTGAGTACCGCTTGCTATGCTCTAAATAGAGTAGTAATTCGGCCGATACTCATGAAAACCCCCTATGAACTTTATAAGGGTAGAAAACCAAATATTTCCCATTTTAGAGTTTTTGGTTGCAAATGTTTTGTTCATAACAATGGCAAAGACCAAATGGGTAAATTTGATGCTAAGTCGGATGAAGGTATTTTCATTGGATATTCCTCACGTAGTAAAGCGTATAGGGTCTTTAATAAAAGAACCCAAATTGTGGAGGAATCCCCTCATGTTGTATTTTCCGAAAATAATGCTCGCTTGGCGAGAAAGGATTCCGGTTTTGATCTTGCAGGTGTCTTAGATAGCTTGAAAGACAAAATACAAGAGGAACCATCCAAGGAAAATAAAGATGAAACAGAGGAACAACCAACGGAAGAAGCGCCACAATTGGAAAAAGAAACAAAAGTGCCAAATGAGTGGAGGACGATCAAAGATCACCCTCTCGAACATGTAATTGGCAACGTTGGAGACAAGGTAAGTACCCGAAACTCTCTCAAAAATACCTTAGAACATACTGCTTTTGTTTCTCATATTGAACCCAAAACCATCTCAGAAGCAATTGGGGATGAATTTTGGACCTTGGCAATGCAAGAGGAGCTTAACCAATTCGAACGCAATGACGTTTGGGATTTGGTGCCAAGACCCGAAGGTCATACCATAATTGGTACGAAATGGGTTTTTCGCAATAAACTAGATGAAAATCGTATAATCACTAGAAACAAAGCTAGGCTTGTAGCAAAATGCTATAATCAAGAAGAAGGCATTGACTATGAAGAAACATATGCTCCCGTAGCTAGATTAGAAGCTATTCGCTTATTGCTTGCATTTGCCTCTTCTATGAATTTCAATTTATATCAAATGGATGTGAAAAGTGCTTTTCTAAACGGTTTTATTCAAGAAGAAGTTTATGTTTAACAACCCCCTGGTTTTGAAGATTTTAAATCTCCCGATCATGTTTTCAAACTCAAAAAGGCTCTTTATGGTTTAAAACAAGCTCCCCGAGCTTGGTATGAAAGATTGAGTAAGTTTCTTTTGGAAAATGATTTCATTAGGGGGAAAGTTGACACAACTCTCTTTGTTAAGCATAAAAACAATGATATTTTGTTAGTTCAAATATATGTAGATGATATTATATTTGGTGCTACTAACAATGTTTTATGCAAGGAATTTTCCGATTTAATGACAAGCGAATTTGAGATGTCTATGATGGGTGAGTTAACATTCTTTTTGGGATTACAAGTAAAGCAAATGAAAGAAGGTACATTCATTTGTCAAACCAAATATTGCAAAGAATTGCTGAAACGATTTGAGATGAACAATGCAAAAGAAATGGCAACTCCCATGAGCACATCCGATCATCTAGACAAAGATGAGAAAGGTAAGGAAGTCGACACCAAAAAGTATCGAGGTATGATTGGATCTCTTCTTTATCTTACTGCTAGTCGTCCGGACATCATGTTTAGCGTGTGCTTATGCGCTCGTTATCAATCGTGTCCGAAGGAGTCTCACCTTACTGCGGTAAAACGGATTTTAAGGTATCTTGTTGGTACTACAAATTTGGGTCTATGGTACCCCAAAGGCTCTTCATGCCAACTTGTTGGCTACTCCGATTCTGATTTTGCTGGATGCAAATTGGACCGCAAGAGCACTAGTGGCACGTACCATGTGCTCGGTAGCTCTCTCGTTTCTTGGTTTAGCAAGAAACAAGTAAGTGTTGCGTTGTCCACAACCGAGGCTGAATATGTAGCCGCGGGGAGTTGTTGCGCTCAAATCCTATGGATGAAACAACAACTCTTGGACTATGGCCTAAGTCTTGATCATATCCCTCTTAGATGTGATAATACTAGTGCCATATGCTTGACGAAGAACCCCGTTCTTCATTCGCGAACGAAACACATTGAAATTAGACATCATTTTATTAGAGATCACGTTCTCAAAGGCGATGTCGAAATTGAATTTGTTGAAACCAAAAACCAATTGGCAGACATCTTTACAAAGCCTTTAGAGAAAGAGTCCTTCTTCCGAATTCGCAGTGAACTCGGGATTCTTGACTCCACGTTGATCTAAGTCATGCATTGCATTTTTTGTTACATGATTTCTAACTTGAGCGTCGGAGACGTCTAATCCTTTTTTGCAGGTATCGCCCTAAAAGTAGGGGGAATTATAAAGCATGACGCGCAAGAATCGAGTCTTCTTCAGAAAAATCTGTTTCTGTCATCTAATAATCGATTATCTCATATCAATAATCGATTGTAATGCTATCATTTGATCTATTATACTCTATTTAAATAATCACGCCTTCTTTCCAATAAATAAACAAGGTTTATTTCATCTTTGGCATCTTATTATTATTTTTGCTAATGGCAAAAGGGGGAAGATAACGGGTATGAACTCTCAGTATTTATAAGCTTAAATTGAGGGGGAATTCTCAAATTGAGGGGGAACAAATTGCATACTTGTTACATGTAAATACTTGTCTTGAATCGTCAATATAAATTGCTTGTCTTGCATATCCCGCTTAATGTTTGCCATTATCAAAAAGGGGGAAATTGTTGGAAACACGTTCTCAATGCAATATACTAAAACGTGTGTTCTTTTGTGTAGGTTTTGATGAATGACAAACGAAGCGAAAATTGATATATGACGAAGTTCAAGAAACAAGCGCACAATTGATATACAACGAGATTCAAGCTCAAGACAAAGTTTTATAAGTTTAATTGAGTCAATCTTATTTGTGATCTTGATCCTACAACTTGACTCGTAACATGGCTTCTCTCATAAAACTATTTTCCAAAATCATGCATATTTAATTTAATGTCAAATGATTTTAAATCATGCATATTTACAGTAGTCAAAATAATTTTTAGACATGCCTTATAAATCTGGACTAAGATAATCGATTATGTACTTATGATAATCGATTGTTTTAAGCCAAGACTGCATGACAATCGATTGTGAACTAATGACAATCGATTGTGAGTAAGACAGTGAGCATCAGGTTTTTCAAACCTGCATGACAATCGATTGTGAACTAATGACAATCGATTGTGACTGAGGCAGTGTCCATCAAAGTTTTTCAAAACTCAGAATAATCGATTATGAACTAATGGTAATCGATTATGTTGAGACAGTGTCTTCCAGTGATTTTCAAATTTATTAAATAATCGATTGTTACATTGGACAATCGATTGTCAAAGAAACAATGTCTAAAATGTTTTTCAAAAACTGATAAGTAATCAATTGTTGACTTTGTGCAATCGATTGTGAAGCTGACCGTTGTCGTAAAGTTTTCAAATACCGTCAGGTAATCGATTATTGATTCTGTATAATCGATTGTTTTGATTAAAATCCGGAAAAGATTTTTTAAACGTTATTGGGTAATCGATTATTGATTTTGTATAATCGATTGTTTTGATTAAAATCCGGAAAAGATTTTTTGAATGTTGCTGAGTAATCGATTGTTGATTCTGGAAAATCGATTGTTTGTGGTAAAATCTGGAAAGGATTTTTTAAACGTTGCCAGTAATCGATTATGGATTGTAAGTAATCGATTATCAAGCGTAAAATCTGGGATTGAATTTTGATCTGACTGTTAGACAATCGATTGTTGGAGTTTGACAATCGATTGTCAGTGAGTAAAATCAGCAACTCTTAATTGGCAATGAGGCAACGGTAATGCCAAGTTTTTCAACTATAAATACAGCTTCATTTCAGTGTTTTAAACACAACAACATACTACAACTGATCATTACATTGCTATAAGCTTGCATACTTTTGTTTATCATTTTATATTCAATTTCATAAAGCTTTTGAGAGCCATATTCTTGTCCAAAGTTGTTGTGATCTAGAGCTTACTTCTTTTACTCATACCTACTCATAAAGGAGTATTTTGTTTGAGTGTTAAGTGTTCTACACACTTGTAAGAGAATTGTGATTCTCTTGTTGTAAGGAACTTGTGTTTCCTTGGTTGAAGTCTTGGAGTGTTGTATCTCCGAGCAAAGGTGTTAAGGCTTGTGTCCTTACGTTGCAAAGGTTTGTTGAGCACCGGTAAGCTTAACAAGTTAGTGGAAAATCTCGAGAGAGTCTCTCGGGGACTGGACTAGCCACGTGTTGTGGTGAACCAGAATATATCGGTGCGTTCTTTTCTTTTTGTTTATTTAACGCACTTATTTATTTCCTGCAAATTTTAATTTCCGCAAGTTTACGCTAAATTTTATTATAACGCTATTCACCCCCCCTCTAGCGTTAAGCGTATTTTCTAACAGAAATAATCATGCTAGAAATAATGCACATTCTAGGCCAAACACTAGAAGGAACTTTGAACCTTTTAGAACACCTAGAAACAACTATTCTAGAAATGATGCATATCCTAGAACAAATGGTAGGAGAAATGATTTTCATGATTTGCGCAATAGTTATATTGTCAAGGATAGAGTAAATGAATTTCGTCCGTCCAATTACTATCAACCTAGAAGGATGCATAATCCTAACGTGACTTGTCATTATTGTAGACGAATTGGACATATTGCTCCTGCCTGTTTTACACGACATCGACATAACACTCAATCACATCACTATGATTTGCCTAACCCCCAAGGACCCAAAATGGCATGGGTACCTAAAACTCATTAATCTGTTTTGTAGGTATGTTTGAAGGGATCAAGTGTACTATGGTACCTTGATAGTGGATGCTCCAAGCACATGACGGGAGACGAATCCAAATTCCTTCAACTAGAACACAAGGAAGGGGGAAGTGTTATTTTTGGTGATAACAACAAAGGAAAGATTATCGGCATCGGATCGGTCGGTAAGGATGAAATTTCTTCCATTAAGCATATATTACTTGTGAAAGGTTTAAAACATAATCTCTTGAGCATATGTCAATTATGTGACAAGGGAAATCTTGTTTTATTTGATTCGGATGAATGCTTAGTTTTTTGACGTAGCAATTTTAAAATTATCCTTCGTGGTTTTAGAATGGATAACATTTATATGGTTGATCTTGCAAACTCTTCACGCGAATATGTGAATTGTCTAATGAGCAAAGAGGATGATTCTTGGTTATGGCATCGTAGAGTAGCTCACATCAACATGCATCTTTTGAACAAATTGGTTTCACAAAATTTAGTTGTTGGTCTTCCAAATGTGAAATTTGAAAATGACTCTATTTGTGATTCTTGTCAAAAAGGGAAGCAAACAAAAGCATCTTTTAAATCGAAAAATATTATTTCAACTACTAGACCATTGCAATTGCTTCACATGGATTTGTTTGGACCATCTCGCATTGAAAGTCTTGGTAGAAATCGTTATGCTTTTGTTATTGTTGATGATTATTCCAGATTTACTTGGACTTTATTTCTTGCCCATAAAAGTGATGCTTTTCAGAATTTTAAATATTTTCTTAAACGTGTTCAAAACGAAAAGGAAACAACCGTCACTTCAATTAGAAGTGATCATGGGGGAGAGTTTGATCACAATCTCTTTGCGGACTTTTGTGACGAACTCGGTATCGAGCATACCTTTTCCGCTCCACGAACACCACATGGGGTGGTGGAAAGGAAAAATAGGTGTCTCGAAGAGATGGCTAGAACCATGCTCGAAGAGGCTAAGATTCCCAAACATTTTTGGGTGGATGCCGTGAGTACCGCATGCTACGTTTTAAATAGAGTAGTCATAAGGCCAATACTCATGAAAACCCCTTATGAACTCTACAAGGGAAGGAAACCAAATATCTCCCATTTTAGAGTATTCAGTTGTAAATATTTTATTCATAACAATGGAAAAGATCAATTGGGAAAATTTGATGCTAAATCCGATGAAGGAATTTTTATTGGGTATTCTTCACATAGCAAAGCATATAGGGTATTTAATAATAGAACCCAAACTGTGGAGGAATCCCCTCATATTGTGTTTTCCGAAAATAATGCTCGCTTGGCGAGAAAGGATTCTTGTTCTGATCTTGCAGGTATTTTGAACTCATTAAGTCCTCAAAACAAAGTACAAGAGGAAACTCCTAAGGAAATTCAAGATGAAATCTTGGAACAATCAACGGAGGAAGCACCATAATTGGAGAAAGAAACGAAAATGCCTAACGAGTGGAGGACAATCAAAGATCACCCTCTCGAACAGATAATTGGCGACGTCGGAGAAACGGTAAGTACCCGAAACTCCCTTAAGAACACCTTAGGACATACTGCTTTTGTTTCTCAAATTGAACCAACAACCATCTCCGAAGCAATTGGGGATGAATTTTGGACCTTGGCAATGCAAGAGGAGCTTAACCAATTCAAACGGAATGACGTTTGAGATTTGGTGCCAAGACCCGAAAATCATACCATAATTGGTACGAAATGGGTTTTTCGAAACAAACTAGATGAAAATGGTGTAATCACTAGAAACAAAGCTAGGCTTGTAGCAAAAGGCTATAATCAAGAAGAGGGTATTGACTATGAAGAAACATATGCTCCCGTAGCTAGATTAGAAGCTATTCGTTTATTGCTTGCTTTTGCCTCTTCTATGAATTTCAATTTATATCAAATGGATGTGAAAAGTGCATTTCTAAATGGTGTTATTCAAGAAGAAGTTTATGTTGAACAACCCCCCGATTTTGAAGATATTAAATCTCCCGATCATGTTTTCAAACTCAAAAAGGCTCTTTATGGTTTAAAACAAGCTCCCCGAGCTTGGTATGAAAGATTGAGTAAATTTCTATTGGAAAATGATTTCATTAGGGGGAAAGTTGACACCACTCTTTTTGTTATTATAAAAACAATGATATTTTATTAGTTCAAATCTATGTGGATGATATTATATTTGGTGCTACTAACAATGTCTTGTGCAAGGAATTTTCCAATTTAATGACAAGCGAATTTGAGATGTCTATGATGGGTGAGTTAACATTCTTTTTGGGATTACAAGTAAAGCAAATGAAAGAAGGTACGTTCATTTGCCAAGCGAAATATTGCAAAGAATTGCTGAAACGATTTGAAATGACCAATGCAAAAGCAATGGCACCCCCATGAGCACATCCGATCATCTAGACAAAGATGAGAAAGGAAAGGTAGTCGACATCAAAAAATATCGAGGTATGATTGGCTCTCTCCTTTATCTTACTGCTAGTCGTCCGGACATCATGTTTAGCGTGTGCTTATGCGCTCGTTATCAATCGTGTCCGAAGGAGTCTCACCTAACTGCAGTGAAACGGATATTGAAGTATCTTGTTGGTACTCTAAATGTGGGTCTATGGTACCCCAAAGGTTCTTCATGCCAACTTGTTGGTTATTCCGATTCTGATTTTGCTGGATGCAAATTGGACCGCAAGAGCACTAGTGGCACTTGCCATTTGCTCGGTAGCTCTCTCGTTTCTTGGTTTAGCATGAAACAAGTAAGTGTTGCGTTGTCCACAACCGAGGCTGAATATGTAGCCGCGGGGAGTTGTTGCGCTCAAATCCTTTGGATGAAACAACAACTCTTGGACTATGGCCTAAGTCTTGATCATATCCCTCTTAGATGTGATAATACAAGTTCCATATGCTTGACGAAGAACCCCGTTCTTCATTCGCGAACAAAACACATTGAAATTATACATCATTTTATAAGAGATCATGTTCTCAAGGGCGATGTCGTAATTGAATTTGTTGAAACCAAAGATCAATTGGCCGACATCTTTACAAAGCCCTTAGAGAAAGAGTCCTTCTTCCGAATTTGTAGTGAACTCGGGATCCTTGACTCCACATTGATCTAAGTCATGCATTGCATTTTCCCTTTCACATGTTTTCTAACTTGAGCGTCGGAGACGTCTAACGTATTTTTGCAGGTATCGCCCTAAAGGCAGGGGGAATTATAAAGCTTGACGCACAGAAAAATCGATTTCTCTTTTATATAATCGATTATCCAGTATCAATAATCGATTGTCTTGACATTATTTGCGTTATTATTTCTGAAATTGCAGATTTAATAAATAAACAAGTTTTTTTAATTATTCTATATTTTTGCTAATGGCAAAAGGGGGAAGATAACGGGTATGCACTCTCAATACTTATCGGCATAAAAAGAGGGGGAATTCATATATTGACGGGGAACAATTTGCATATCTATATACTTGTTGCATATCTTTACTTGTCTTGAATCGTATGCATATCCCGCTTAAAGTTTGCCATTATCAAAAAGGGGGAAATTGTTGGAAACACGTTCTCAAGGCATTATACTAAACGTGTGTTCATATTTGTAGGTTTTGATGAATGACAAACTATGCGCAAATTGACGTATGACGAGGTCCAAGCACAAGCGCAAAATTGATATATAACGAGATTCAAGCACAAGACAAAGATCGAGATTAAATTTTATATGAGTCGGTATTTAATTGTGATCTTGATCCGACAGCTTAAGCTCAAGACCTGGCTTCTCTCGTAAAAATATTTTTAACAAATCATGCATATTTAATTTAGAGCAAAATGATTTTAAATAATGCATATTTACTTTAGTCAAAATGATTTTTAAGCATGCCTCTAAAATCTGGACTAAGATAATCGATTACGTACTTATGATAATCGATTATGTTTAAGTCAGCTGCTTGACAATGATTGTGAACTTATGGCAATCGATTGTGTTGAGGCAGTGAGCATCAGATTTTTCAAATCTGCATGATAATCGATTGTGAACCTTATGACAATAGATTGTGATGAGGCAGTGTCCATCAAAGTTTTTCAAAGCTCAAAATAATCGATTGTGAAGCTAATGACAATCGATTGTGAAGAGACAGTGTCCATCAAAGTTTTTCAACTCAAAATAATCGATTGTGAAGCCAATGACAATCGATTGTGAAGAGACAATGTCCATCAGATTTTTCAAAGTCACAAAATAATCGATTGTGAACTTATGACGATCGATTGTGTTGAGGCAATGTCTTCCAGACTTTTTCAAAGTTATTAAATAATCGATTGTGAACCTATAACAATCGATTGTCAAGAGGCAGTGTCTAAATTGATTTTTCAAGACTGATATATAATCGTTTGTTAACTTAATATAATCGATTGTATAACTGACCGTTGCCAAAATGTTTTCAAATACCGTCAGGTAATCGATTATTGATTTTCTATAATCGATTGTTTTAATTAAATTCTGGAAAGGATTTTTTGAACGTTGCTGAGTAATCGATTATTGATTTCCTATAATCGATTGTTTTAATTAAAATCTGGAAAGGATTTTTTGAACGTTGCTGAGTAATCGATTGTAGATTTCTGACAATCGATTGTATTAAGTAAAATATGGAAATGATTTTTTGAACGTTGCTAGTAATCGATTATTGATCTTAGATAATCGATTGTTATGCGTAAAATCTGGGATTGATTTTTGGAAGAACTGGCAAACAATCGATTGCGGTAATTTGACAATCGATTGTCACAGAGTAAAATCAGCAACTCTTAATTGGAAATTAGGCAACGGTAATACAAGGTTTTTCAACTATAAATACAGCTTCAATTCAGTCTTCTAAACACAACAACTGATCACACAATTGCTAATGCTTGCATACTTTATTGCTTATCATTTTATATTCATTACATAAGCTTTTGAGAGCCAAATTCTTGTTGAAAGTTGTTGCGATCTTGAGCGTATTCTTTTTACTCATATCTACTCTTAAAGGAGTGTCTTGTTTGAGTGCTAAGTGTTTTTGTACACTTGAAGGGAAGTGTTAGTCCCTTGTGTTGTAAGAAGGAACTTGTGTTTCCTTGGTTGAAGTCTTGGAGTGTTGTATCTCCGAGCAAAGGTTGTTGAGGCTTGTGTCCTCAAGTTGTAACGGTTTGTTGAGCACCCGTACGCTTAACAAGTTATTTACTTATCGCACTTATTTATTTCCTGCAATTTTTAAATTCCGCAAGTTTACGCTAATTTTTATTATAATGCTATTCACCCCCCCTCTAGCGTTAAGATCTCAAAATTTAAAGAAAAATACCAAAGTTTCCAGGCATTCTTATATATGCATACATATACTATTTTTAAAGTATTTTGGGTGCAAAAAATGTATAGGGAAAAATTGGGTATTAACAATAACATACGATTACAAAATCCCACAAAGAGTCCTTAAACAGAAACAAAGAAGAAAAAAGATACACATATAGTAAAATCCTAAAGGCTATCCTACTCTCAAAGGTGCTTCCTCGGCACTAACATCTTTGAGCATCATCTCCTCGAGCTTGAATCCTCGGTGGCAATATCTTCGACGACCACCTTCTTTAGGGTTTCATCTCGCTCCTCCAGGATAATATCTCCAAAGGCGATGATGAAGAAGAGGAAAGTGGGAAGATGAAGAAGCGGAAAGTGATGCAAAAGAAGCAGAGAAAAGAGACATAGCCCACCGAAAGCCAAAGGTTGACGATTCGGCAAACATCAACCCTACTTGCACGAGTGCTCTGAGTCTGCCTCCTGGGAAATTATGCCATGCAAGTTGAACGACCGGCTATGCCATTTTATCCATTAGAAAACCTTGGTGATGAAGTGCCACACCAGGTAAGGGTAGGAGAGTGAGTAGCAGTGTATAGTCCGAACGCGCTCCCTTGCAGTAGTGTAGAGTCCAAACGTCTTTCTAAGTCAGAAGAGGTCACCCCTATCATCACCTCGAACTAATGAAGATGGAAGTAACAATCTTAACAACAAAAAAACAACGAGACAGTATAATCTCTCTCGGCAAAGGAAAGTCCAGGCAAAAGGCTATGGCGTGGCGGATAAGAATGGTGCCATAGGACCTTAAGGCCATAAAACCCAAATATTGTGGGTAGCAATGGAAGAGGATAATGGGAAGAAAGGGATGGAAGTATTTTGGAAGGCAGTTGGATAAAAATATAGTACCAAAAGGCCCCCATCTATAGGGGTGATAGTATGGAAAACAATGCCATCAATGCCTTTAACAGACAGATAGACACATGTAATCCATACGTTATTGGAAATTGGATCGACGACAATACTGTTGCTTTGAACAATGAGAATCACCAATGCATTGGATGATGCTGAAAAGACAAGTCCATGGGATGCCTCAATTATCATGAAGGCTTACGTCATAAGTATGATATCATCTGTATAATGATATGCCAGATAATTTCGGCATATTTCAATACTAATTGCATAAATTCTAGCTTGTTTTGAATGCAATTAGCTACTTTTTCTTATGTAATTTCTGAGGTTTTTCAGTACATAAGGTTTAAGGACCCAATAGCTTGGTAATGGAAGCAAAAAGACAAGAAAAGACAAAATGTAGCATAAAAATGGATACGCGATCGCAAATACGACATGTGGGCCGCATAACTGTGCAATGGATCACAATGCAACACAAAAAGTTAACCAAAATCTCGTGCAAGAAATGCGGCCCAGTATGCGATCGCATAATAGTTTGCAGACCGTATAATTGACTGAAAACTCATGAAGAGAAATTCTAATGGTGGAAAATGCTATGCGGAATGCGATCGCATAGATGAAATGTGGACTGCAAACCCGCAATGCCACGATGGCCTGAAAACTATGGTTTTAAAATGCGATGGGATTGAAGAAAATGCGGATCGCATGTCTGTTATTCGAGAGAAATGCGATCGCATACTTGACCTGAAAGGCATTTTAATCCGTTTTCTTTCTCGACTTTTGGACCTCTATAAATAGATAATTGTGATTTTTTGGGCTTAACTGGTTTGACTTTGAAGATACAATTCAAGACATTAATATTCATCTCTTTTGGAAGCTTTTGGGTCAAATGAATCTTTCACTGTGTAAGCTTTATGGTATTAAATATTCTTTTCCTTTTGTATTTTAACATGTGCAACAAACTTTAAATACTAAATTTGTGAACCCTAGAAGGGTGTAATGTTAATGGATGTTTAACATTGAATGTATATGTAATGGTTGGTTGATATTTATCTATTTCTCATTCTTTATTTATTGTTGGTGGTTGCAAACATTAACAAGTGCCATTAGATTCTTACTTTGCTTGAAAAAGTGGGCTGGAATTTGGTAGAGGTAAATATTAAAGAATCAAGGCTTTAAACCTTGTTCAATAGAATAGCTTAAGAATAATTGAGTTTTATTTTGCATATATTGATTGTTATTAACTGCAACTCTTTTATATTTGGAAAAATAATAAAGAGGAAGTACTACCCAACTATTGAAAATTTTTGGTAGTCATTTAGACATCATTTGCATATCAAAAGAACCTTCCATTAAAAATATATCATATTCACACTGATAGCATTACACTTCATTAAAGGGGACACAATCTTGGTTTCTTTAATCAACTCATTTACGTTTTCAATATCACAACTAGATGTCACTTAAAACTAAACTCAATTCATTCTCTTATTACTACTATTTCATACTCTCGTTATAGTTAACCGAATAGAATTACAATTTTAGCCAAGAAACACACTATTCGAGTAACCTTTTCACACCTATTTCCTATGAGATTTGACTCTAACCTTGTTGGGTTATTATATTTGACATTGACCACCTTACACTATTTATTGAAGTGTAAATTGAGCGTATCAAATTTTGGCACCGTCGCAAGGGTATACGGTCGTGAAATTACTAAGTAGTGTGTGCTTTACTTTACGTCATATTTTATTCCATCACACTTTGCTTTCTTCGGTTGGTGTTGATAGAAAAACATGCCTCAATATGGTGATGAAGTAGAGGCAGCTATGGGAGAAAATCCTTTTGTAGACATCGAGGAGTACAGTGAGGATACAAATGCTATTGTACCTCCGACTGTTGGGGCTGCAACGTTTAATGTGTAACATGGTTAAATCCTTATGCTTAAAGCGGAGGGATTTTTCAGGATTCCACCGATGATGACCCGACGGAACATCTTAGAAACTTCTTGGGTGTGTGTGTGATGCAAAAGCAGAGCAATGTCTCTGATAATTCCCTATGGTTGAGATGCTTCAAATACTCTCTAGATTGGAATGCAAGTACATGGCTCTAGAATCTACCATCAAACTCCATCCATTATTGGCCCGAATAAGTCTGAGCATTCTTGTCTAAATGTTTCTCGCAAGGCAAGAAGTCTGAGCTCTGGGATAAAATCTTCTTTTTTAAGCAAGTACAGGGAGAACATTTGCATGAGGCATGGGATCATTTCAAATTATATTTGGTAAGGTCTCCAAGCCATGGTTTTCCGAATTTCTTGTTGTTGGAAAAATTCTATATAGGCTTGGATCCTATGAACTAATCTATATCCAAGAATGCAGCTCACAGATCTTTCATGGACAAATTATTTGCGAGGGTGACACAAATTCTTGACAAAATGCAAAACATTATTAAGCATGGCACTCGTAGGACACCACAGGTGGAATTACATATGATTCTCCTTTTTTGAGCAACATGATCAAGGAAAATCAAGATAGAGATCAAGTTATTGCACGGCTTGCTACAAATTTCAACGTGTTGACAATGATGTTCACCAAAAGTCAAACAAATAAGTGAATGTGGTTGAGGATGTGCAACTCGTATAAAATGAGGATTTTGAGGAAGCAAATTATGTGAAAAAATCTCAAGGAGACTACCAAAGACCACAATACCAAGGTCAAGGACAACAAAGTCAATGGAAGCCAAACCCGCAAGGGCAAGGCCACAAACAATGGTGAAATGATCAAGGTAGCTCTAACCAACGAAATTGGAACAACAATAACAACTTCTCAAATAGGAGTTCAAACCCCTACGTTCCCCCAAAGGGTCAATATTCAAACCGAGGGTCCTCAAGTGAATCTAAGTTTGAAATTATGCTTGAAAGGGTATTACAAAATCAAGAAAAATCTGACACTTCTATGAGGAACATGACCGAGCTTGTTGGATCTGATACCATATCTATTAAAAATTGACGATGCAAATAAGAGACCTCTAGAGGGAACAAAATCCAAAGTAAAAGGGAACACTCCTAGTGACACCATTGCGAACCCAAAGGGTAGTGGGAGCATCCCAATATCTCATGTCATGGCAATTAATACTACAAATGGGAAGGTGATACAAAGATATGGTGAAAAGGTGATTGAGGTAGAAGTGTTCGAGAAGGCGGTTGAGATGGAAGAGCCAAGTGTTGTCGAAATTGAGAAGATTCTGGAGGATGCGCAAGTGCAAAAAGAGAACCGGTAGGCTTTTCATTCGTGAAAGATTTTCAAGAGATACCGGGCTTTGCAAAACACTTGAAATATTTCATCACCAAGAAGAGGACCACCAAGAATGAAGTGGTGAACATGACTCACTGGGTTAGTTTCATTATTCCACAACCGCCGTGCAAAAGAAAGAAGACTCGGGAGCATTTACTATTCCATGCACTATCGGTGCGCACGAATTTGTATGAGCCCTTTGTGACAATGGGGATAACATTAACTTAAAGCTACTTTCCATTTACAAGAAAGCCGGATTAGGGATGCTGAGGCAAACAAGCATGAGGCTGCAAATGGCCAATCGTTCTATTAAGGGAACGATAGGGATTATTGATGATGTGATTGTAAAAGTGGGGGGTGGGGTTTCATTTACCCGTCAATTTTTTGATCCTTGAGTGTGCGTTTGATAAAGAGATCCCTATCATTTTGGGGAGACCATTTCTAGCCACGGGAAGAGCACTCATGGATTCTGAATGAAATAAAATCAAATTCTGTGTGAATGATGAAGAGGTCACATTTCAATCAAGTAAGGGTATGAAAATACCGTATGAGTATGAGAGCATATTAGTTATTGATGTTCTTGATGAGGTGGAAGACTCAGCCAAATTAAAAATGGATGAACAATGCCTCGGTGAGGCGTTAGCGGCTATCTTGGTAAACTTTGATGGTGAAGACATGGATGGTAGATGAAGTCAGTAAATTCATTGAAGGGACTTGGGTCCTACACTTATGCTCCAGAAAAGCTATCTGTCAATTTTGAGAATAGGTCCACTCCTCCGGAAAAGACATCTATCATTGAGCCACTAGAACTAGAGCTAAGGCAACTTCCATAGCATTTGAGGTACAAATTCCTTGGATCTAATGATACTTTACCAGTAACTGTGTCTTCTTTGTTGAATGATTTGCAGGTAGAAAATTTGCTTGAAGTCTTGAAGGAGCACATGCAAGCCATCAGATGGACTATTGCGGATATCCGTAGGATTCCCACGGGAATTTGTGAGCAAAAAATCCAATTGGAAAGTGAAAAAAACCAAGTGTGGAACACCAATGATGGTTGAATCCGTTAATGCAAGAGGTAGTAAAGAAAGAAATCATCAAATGGTCGTATGGCAGGGTAGTTTACGCTATTGCCGATAGCCCTTGGGTAAGTTTGTTCAATATATGCCAAAAAAGGGATGCTTGACCTTATTAAAAATAAGAACAATGAGCTCATCCCCACGAGGACAGTGACCGGTTGAAGGGTGTTAATGGACTATCGAAACTAAACAGTTCAACATGCAAGGACCATTTCCCTATGTCTTTTATTGATAAAATGCTTTATCATCTAGCGGGAAGGTCACTCTATTGCTTCCCTTATGGTTATTGTGGCTACAATCAAATCAACATCACCTTGGAAGATCAAGAGAAAATGACACTCACTTGCCTGTATGGAACGTTTGCCTTTAACCCGATGCCATTTAGTTTGTGCAATGCTCCGGCTACCTTTTCAGATATGCATGATGTCCATTTTCTCTTGGCATGGTAGAAGATTTTATAGAAGTCTTCATGGATGACTTCTCAGTAGTGGATGATTCTTTCAAGCACTATGTCAACAATCTTAGGCAAGTTCTTAAGAGATGTGAAGAAACCAACTTTGTGCTCAATAGGGAAAAATATCACTTCATGGTGGATGAAGGCATTGTGTTGGGGCAAAAATTTCCAAACGTGGCATAGAGGTTGATCGGGCAAAATTGATATTATTTCTAAACTTCCTCCACCCACTTCAGTGAAAGGTGTTTGAAGTTTCTTAGGGCATGCCAGGTTCTATAGGTCCTTCATCAAGGATTTTCTAAGATTTCTAATCCTATGTGCAAACTCCTTGAGAAAGATTCCAAGTTTGTGTTTGATGATAAATGCCTCGATGCTTTTGAGGAATTGAAGCAAACACCCACCACGACACCTATTATTGTCACACCCGTTTGGTCTCTTCCTTTTAAACTCATGTGTGACAGTTGATACCCAATTTTTCCCTAGGTATTCTTTTTATACATATATATATATATATATATATATATATATATATGTATATAAATATATGAGCATACCCAAGTGTTTTATTATTTTTTGAAAGATTTTCATTACTAATTTATCGTCAATTTTAATAGTACAAAATTCAATAATTATTCCCAAGCTAGCATTTTTGGTGAATAATTTATTTTATTCTCATATTTACATCAAATATAATATAAGTAATTTTGTTCATATTTTTACACATTTGTGTGGTATTTTAAAGCTAAATAGCATATAATTGTTATTATAGCCTATTTTACAATTCACATCATTTTGCAATTGTAAAATAATTTTTATTATTTTTAAATTAATATGTCTATGTTTATAATTAATCCAGTAACTTTAATTTATTTTTTAAAATATTTTTTACTATTTTATAAAATAATAAAGCGGGAAAGTTGGCTATCTAACAAACAACACTTTGTTATTTCGATTTTAGCCAATTTGGCTATACCCTCTATCAGATTTCATTTGCTCAATATCCCACTAACCCAACCCAATCCCTAATATAACCCGGCCCATCTCTGCTTTAATCTGAGACGTTGATCAAATGCGATCAACGACTTAGATTTATTTTCCTTAATTAAAATCCTAACTACCCGCCCTGACCCCTCATTTTTCGAGACGGCCTCTCTCTCCCTCTCTCTCTCTCTCTATACCGACTCTCCCTCTACCTTCTCACTAGAACATTTTTGTTCTCTCTTCTTCTCCGATGAGCTCACCGCCTCTCCGACCACCTCCAGCCTCACCTCTTTCAACCACCTGTCGCCGTGATGCTTTTCCTCATTTATTCCCTCTATATTTTAGGCCCCAGGAGCCTCCACCATGCGAGATGGTCACTCAAGGCTTGGTCTAGTTTGTCTCCGGCCTTTCTCTGATGGGTTTTTGTCCGATGGTGTTGTGGACACCATTATTGCTGAGTTTCACATCCAGGTTTCTCTTATCTCGCAGTGGTTCCTTATGAAACCCTAATCTAGATCCAAACCTCTCAAATCTCTGATTTTTAATGATTTTAGCTCGTACCTCTATGGTTTGCACTATTTTCTACTTGATTTTATGATTATTTCAGTTTTGAACGTTTTGTTCCCTTTTTTTGAAACTAGGGTTTCTGAACCCCTTTTCGAAATCACTGTATTTTTTGATTTTGAGTACTAATTTGTTGTTCTCAGTACTATTCCAAAACTTTTTGCTTAAGTGTGACGAAACCCTAGCCTTATACATTTGTGTTCATATTTTCTCCTTGTTTGTGTTCTTCTGGATTCTTCTCTAAGTTTCATGTTCTTTGCTTTAATGTTGGTTACTTGTGTTTCATTCTCCTACAATTCTGTGTTCTCCTTTTAAGGTTCCTCCGACTATTTGCGTGAGGATTTTATACTGATTCTTACAAGCCTTCTTTGAGGCTGTGATACTTTCTTTGAAATTGTGATTTTGCATATTTTCCCTATAGTCCAAATTGCTTCCTTAAATTATGGGATACCTTCCTCGATTAATAATGATTTCCTTGGTCTTTAATCTCATTCACTATTTCGAAAATTATTTCCCTGAATTATAGTGGTATTTTTGCCCTATATATGTGCACAAATTTGATGATTGATTTGGCTGACCTATTTCCCTAATTAGAGTGTTATGTACCTAGTCTTTATTGAATATTATATGTTACCCTGTTTCCTTATGTGATTATACCCTACTTTGTGATTTCTTTCCTTTTAAATAACTGATTTTTTCCCATTTGATTTGGATTCCTTAATTAAAGGGACGTCCATATACTAATTTTATTATGATTGATTCCAGTTCCTTAATTAAACGACTGCTGCCTTATTCCTTTCTCGTCTTCAATACTATAGATACCCACCATTCTCTTTGGCAAACACACAACAGTCTTTTGACTTACACACACCACTGAATACCGTCAAAATCTCTCTTGCTCTCTTGCTCTTTTGCTCCAGTGCTGTTCACTGCTCCTGCTCATTATCAGCCAGGTGAAAGCCATGGCCAATATAGTGTTCCTATTTTGTCTTTGCATCCTGCTTTTTCTCTTTTACTGGTATATCTTCTATTTGATTTACAGTTTCCAAAACAACATGCTTTTGTGTGTTCTTCACTTCCTCTTGTTTCTTTTTATGCTTTTACTTATGGTTCTACTGTTCTCATTGCAACTAGCATCCCTTTGTCTTAGTTCATTAATGTGACTATCGTTATCTTAATTCAGCATGGCTACTGCTTCACTTATTTGCTTAATGCATGTTCTCCCCTACTTCCTAACCCCATTACATTATAAGCAGGTAATCCTTAACCTTTTTGGGATGAAACCTATTGTGACTGTCTAAGTTCTGAAATGGTTTCTCTGATGCCTTGTATGTGAAATTCTGTTCCTACATGGGAATCACTTGTACCCATGTCCCCTGTCCCCTGTTTTTGTTTGCTCCCCTCAACTATGTGTGATACTCTAGTATGAGATTGTCTTACTCACCTTCTTACAAGAGCTATCATACTTTTCTGTTTCTTTCTTTCAAGAACTGATTCTATATGGATCATTTCTTTTAATACTACTTTCTTTTCTCAACTCAATTTCTTTAAAAACTCTATCACACTCGTGCTACTCTTAGAAAATACGTTTTGCCCCTTTTTGTGTAAGCATTGCTTTGGGTATCTCTGAATACCCACTGAACATTGATTAGCAAGGCTGGTAATTTCACAGTGCACTTGTTCAATATTTTTGGTAAATATTTGGGTGCTGGTATTGGCCAGGGACCCAATGGGGCCCTAGGGAGCTTTGCTGCACTCAGACAATGGCTGTGAAACTCGAAAGAAGTGAGGTTGGAAAATTGGTACTGATTGAAGGCTCCTTAAAGAATAACTTCTTATTTTCTTCACTTATGTAATTCAGCTGTCTTTGTTTGTAATAATTTGTAAATGAATGATTGTTGCTATAGTTAAATATGGTGGGGTTATGCATGCTTAGTTTAAAGTTATGGGTAGAAAACATGTTTGTAGGGCTTTACTTACTTATTTGTGCAATAGACATCATATATAGGACATGTATCTCATGTAGTAGTAATCATGTTTTAGAATCTTTACTTTCAGTTGGTTATCATATTCATTTCATAATCACGACTAGCTAATGACTAATGAATAACTGTTAAAACTAATTCTGCATTTTAACTGGTATATAGAGACCATGTTTTAGGACTTTTACGTGCATTAGACACCATGTTACTTATATATGACTTGCAATTTGTTGAATTCCTCACCAGTATGTTTAATTTAATATTACAACTTTGGTTAATTGCGTCCTTTTAAAACTGGGATTAATATACATGTTCACCTTTAAAATAAGTAGACAATACATATGATGCCTAGGCAAGCTTTAGGCCTAATAAAATCGATTAATCATGTTTTACCAGTTTCAGACTACTCAGCCTCTTTTAAACTTCTAAACTCCGTTCCTCATTTGCCTATCTGAACTTTACTTTGTTTCTATTAAAACTCCAGTCCCATTTTAAGATAATATCAGAATCGTGCATCTATTCTATCATGTTTTTTACTGAGTTGTTTTGCTTGTCCAGCATCGTGCTATTTTTTTTGCCTGTCAGGTCACTGCGTCTTTAATGCCACTACTATATTTTCAAAGTATGTTTCAGCACATTTATCTATACTTTTACTAATTCCTAAACTACTATATACTTAGTGTCGTCTTTAGTCACTTCTGGAACTCGAACATTCTTCGGGTCACTCAGTTTTAACTAATACTTTCTGCTTTCACTGAATCTTACCTCTTTCCGTCATTCCTGTTTTTTTAAACTTTTGTCTTTGAGACCTTATACTGTGTTTAAAGATGTGCCAACTACATGCTTACTTGTGGAGGAATTTGGGAGCCTCTTTTTTGCCTTTGTACGTTCCCTTTATGTGCAGTCCAACTTGTTATGTGCGGCGCCAAGAATTTTGTCCTTTAAATAGTCCAGCCTAGTCCTTACCCTGTAGGAATAGTAGTCCTAAAGACCCTCTAGGACTTATAGGACGGGACGGGTAATAGCACGCAATAAAATCCCATGACCCAATCATGCGTTAAAATGACCTTTACGGGGTGAGAAGGGTAGAATATGGAGATGACCGATGCGCTAATATCACGTGCGACCCCTCTTTTGAGTAGTGATTTATGGGTATTGCATTGAAGTGATCCATATTAATCATAAAACGATGACCCCTTTTCCTTTGTTGACTTTGTTTTATTTCTTTAGAATTTTTTAAACCTTTCAAATTTGTGTTCTCTTTCTACTTACTTTCACAAGTTTCAATTTAATTGCAATATTAATCCTTATTTGAGCCTTGATTGTTTACTGTAGGTCACAAATGTAATATAGCCAGGGCCACACTAGTGGATCTTGAGGAGTGCCTAGCACCTTCCCCTCGAAATAATTTCTAGCCTTTACCCAAACTCTTGTTTCTTCAACTCAAACCCTTCTTAGATGCACTAATGCACTATAACCATTATGTGGTGACTCTCCAATTCCAAAACCCAATTCTTGAAAGGAAATAGAGTTTTCCTCCCAAATGTCGTAAACCCGATTTCGACTCTTAGAAAAAGGGGGCGTCGCCAGTGACGCCAGTGATGTATCTATTGGATCCATTCTTCGACAACGTCACAACAAAGTTCTCCACCCGGTGTACTATGCAAGAAAAACACTCAATGGGGCACAAATGAATTACACAGTAACAAAGCAAACATTTCTTTTCATCATCTATGCCTTTGAGAAGTTCCGGGCTTGTTTGTTGGGATCCAAGGTGGTAGTGTGCATTGATCATGCGGCTCATTGTTATCTCATGGGAAAAAAGGATGAAAGTCCTCGATTGATTTGATGAGTCTTGTTCTTGCAAGAATTTGACTTCAAAGTCAAGGATAGCAAGGGAACTCAAAATCAAGTGGCGGATCGTTTGTCAAGGCTTGAGGATGCAGGGAGACCAAAGGGAGATCTTGAAATCAATAATGCATTCTGCTCTATCTAGCACTTTTACTCCTTGGTATGCCGATATTACTAAATTTTGTTAGTGACCTTATCACAGACGGGTTGGAATTCTATCAAAGGAAGAAGTTTCTGAGAGACTGCCGGCAATATTATTCGGAGGAACCATTCTTGTTATGTGTTTGTGCTGACAATGTTATCAGAAGATGTGTTCTCGAAGAAGAGGTTATGCCAATCCTAAAGGCATGCCACGACTCACCGGTTGGCGGTCATCATAGAGGAAATCGAACGACGGCTAAGGTTATCGAATGTGGTTACTATTGGACTTAAATTTATAATGATGCCAATCAAATGGTTAAGTCTTGTGATCGATGCCAAAGACAAGGTTCAATCTCAGAGAGGCATGAAATGCCGATGCACTTTGTGATGGTGATAGTGGTCTTCGATATGTGGAGAATTGATTTCATGGGTCCCTTTGTAAGCTCTTGCTGGATGAAATATATTTTTGTGGCTGTGGACTATGTGTCAAGATGGGTTGAAGCGATTGCCTTACGAGGCAAGGAGTGTGACCTCATTTTTGAAGAAAAATATTTTCATTTGGTTTGGCAGGGTCTCATTTATGTAACAAGGCTTTCACGGGGCTACTTGAGAAATATGACGTCAAGCACAAGGTAGCCACTCCTTACCATCCGCAATCAAGTGGTGAAGTTGAGGTTTCCAACCGGGAGATCAAGAGTATTCTAGCACAGACTGTTAATGAAAACATGACCGACTGATCAAGGAAGCTAGATAACACATTGTAGGCGTACCGCATGGCATAGAAGACTCTTATTGATACTTCTTTGTTAGTCTTAGACAAAGCTTGTCATCTACCCATGGAATTGGAACACAAAGTCTATGTAGGTGTTAAAAAGGTTGAACTTGGACTGGGCTGAAGCTTCAAATGTGAGGTTTCCATGCATATAAAAGTGCAGCTGTGTATAAGGAAAGGATGAAATTCGTCCATGACAAGAAGATATTGAATAGAGAGTTCAATTCGGGTGACCTGGTTTTGCTCTATAACTCAAGGATCAGTTTTTTTCCGGGCAAGCTCAAATCAAACTGGTCTGATCCATTCAAAGTGGTCAATATCTCTCCTTTTAGAGTTGTGGAACTAGCATCAGAAGCTGGGCTCTGGACATTCAAAGAAAATGGCCAACGCTACTAGGGCACAGACGAAGAAAATAACTAGGTGGAGCAGCTGACTCTCAAATATGCTCCGTGTCCGACCATTGAGTGAATCCAAAGGAACATCAACTTCATTATGCTGCGATGTTAAATCAAGCGCTTCATGGGAGGAAACCCATGTGCGGTAACTCTCCTTTGTTCTTTGAATTTTTTAAATTTATTATTGATAGATAGATTTACTTGAGCAATTTAATGTGTGTGTTAGAGTGCAGCGGAATCAAAAGATCACAACACTTGGTAGGAATGCATAAGAAAGGGGAGAAAAACAAGCACTGTATGAAGTTTGCTGCAAAGATGCGGTCGTATTTTCACTGTGCGAACCACATTTTGGTCGCAAACCAAAC
Source organism: Nicotiana benthamiana (assembly GCA_034376525.1). Lineage (NCBI taxonomy): Eukaryota > Viridiplantae > Streptophyta > Magnoliopsida > Solanales > Solanaceae > Nicotiana > Nicotiana benthamiana. Next base: position 54,508,933 of record CM067338.1, read on the forward strand.
CAGTGAGTTTGGATTAAATGGTTGGTCAGAATGCAACAAGGTGGTGCACTTTGCAGACCACATTTCACTTATGCGATTGCATTTTGCACCGCATTTGTTACCATTAAGCAAGCCAAGTGAACCCATGATATAACGCTTATGCGGTCACATAGTGTGTTATACGGTGCCCTCCCAATCACAAAATTAATAGGTAAGTGGTCGCATTCTCTCATCTTTCACACATTTTAAAAAAACAAAAAACAAAAAAACAAAAGAAACAAAAAGAAAAAGGAAAGAATAGAAGAGAGAAGAAAAGAAAGAACAAAAAGAAAAAGGAGAGGGCAAACACGACTAGCGATTGAATCCATCAAACGACGAAAGCCCACTCACAATCTCAATAGTGTGTACACTCAGCCTTACTGGTATGTGCCCTTGCCTTAATTTTGCAGTTCAAGGTTCATGTGTTTCTCTTATGTGTTCTTCTTTACTTTCATTCTGGGTATTTTTATTGTTGTTTTTAGTAGTTGTTTTTACATATCTTTGTCGTTTCTAGGTAGAAAATATATCTGGGGTAATGAGTAGAAATAAATAAGACCGCCATTGTTGAAGTGATGAATTGAATCGTGAGGACGAAGGTATTTGCGGTCCGCAAAGTCAAAATGTGGTCCGCATTTTGACCACATAATTGAACCCTAGTCTTCTGAGGATGATGGTGAAATGCAGTAGCTTGTGCGATAGCATAATTGATATGCGACCGCAAACCATGGCTCATTTTTGACTTCTTCTCTGAATTTTTTGGTTATATTCTCACTATTGCTTATAATATCAGTCATATCTCACCTTTGTGCAGATATGGCTCCCAAGAAGCATGCCTACTCTACCCAGAAAGAGCATCCTCCAATCGTCACCAGACACACGAAAAGTGATCACATATGGAATCGAATGTGCTATGACCCTCCTAGTATGATGGAGCTCTTTCCCTTAGTTTACTTACATGCTGAGGCAAGAAGGAAACAAGGAGATGACTTCCAGCTCCGCTTTGAGGTTGAGAGAACTAGGAAATTTTACACATAAGGGCTCGTCAAACAAAACATTCTGGGTGAGAAGCAATTTAGTCTGAATAGTTCACAAGAATAGTATCCCCACATTTTAGACTACATATAAACAAGAAAATGAGAGTGCTTCACTGAGCCACCAACTGAGTATAACGAGTCCCTCGTCCGTGAATTCTATGCATCCTATGGGGCCTCCAGGATTGTGCACCACAAATGAAATAAAATCTTCATTGACACTGTACTTGTTCAGTGGAAGACTGTGTTTTGCAACGGTGATGCCAATAATGAGTTGTACTTCCTTGGTTTGAGAGCAGGCGCAACTTAATATGATGCCAAATTTGCAAACAGGGAGAATGAGCATGGTTGGATTGCTTCAATGATAGCAAATGGGATCCCTACTTGTATCAACCCTAGGCATAAGATATACACGAAGGATCTCTCAAGAGAGGGTCGATTATGGATTAGCTTTGTGACTTCTTGATTGATACCGTCCTGGAACGAAACTAACATAGCCATTGAGAAGGCCCTTCTCATTGCATGTATCATGGCGGGCATCAAGTTTGATGTGGGAGCTCTGATATTCTAGGAGATAGGGATCCAGCCAAAGCAGCATGCCACCTCGCTTCCGTTCCCTTCTTTAATCACAACCCTCTGTAAAGCTGTGAAGGTCCCTATGATACAACACTCTGATAGGACCAGAAAGGAAAAGAGAGACATTGATACAACCCGTATTATTGATGTTGTTGCCCAACCAGTGGTTCAGATTCATGATCCAGTTGATATAGAGCATTCCTTCTCCCAGACTCATATGACTCCTCAGGTTAGTGTGGAATCCACTTATACTTCAGAGCTTGCCCCTCAGTCCACTACTGTTCATCCATCTGTGGTATTGCCTACTGTATCGAGGCTGGGTATCATCGCTCAGCATACCAATGTCTAAGTGGAACAGCTTTTGAAAACCCTACCCAACCTTATCAAGATAGCCCTGACTCTTCTACAATCTTCAGTGATATCTCTCCAACAACAACAAATAGTGTAAGGGGATCGGTTGCAGCAGCTTGAGTTGAGGGTGGAGAAAATTGAGTGAGGTGAGGTTGGTGATTTGCCTAATCTCAGGGAGGAGGTGGACACATGGATGAGCAATCTCTACAAGTTGCAGACTCTGGAGTTCGATATATCGTCCTTCATGCCCACAGGAGGTGAGCAGGGTTCGGGAACAATAGCACCAAATTTGGGACTTGACTTCTCCACCTTTATGAATGATATTTCCCCTCTGACTACCAGGGCTTCCCAGCCTCTAACTCCCCTTCCTATATTGTGATCCCTTCTGAGGATGATTCCGAGCATTCTACTAAGTTCGAGGATGCGGAGGCAGATGGGTGCAAGGATGAGGAGAGTTCATGGTTCGAGGAGGATAATGTCCCTTAGGAGAAAGGCAAGCAGATTGCTGCCCCTAGAGATGAGGAAGTGGAGCAAACAGATCTTGAGGCAGCAATCCAACACTCACAAGTAGAATTGGCCAACCTTGTACATTCGTCGACCACTCAGCCATCATTAGGCGAGGCTAGCAGCTCACAGGTCCCAGCCCCAATACTGGACCTGCCAGAGATTCCCCATCAGTGGAGGTCACTTCTCAGGCCGAGCTATCATCAATCCCATCTTCAGCATTAGATGGTGACCCCACCATCACTCAACCGGCTGCGGACTCCTATAGCGCTTAGTGCATTTCAGAGAGCCCCTTTAACTCTACTCTCTATTTTTATGCATTAGGAACAATGCAACTTTCTAGTTGGGGGTGGTATCCTTGTTTATAGTTTTGTGACATTAGCAAATGTTGTACATATTCATGCCTATATGTTATAAACAAACTTATGTACTCATGTGCATTTTGTGATTCTATATATATATTAGTGCTCTGTGATCTTCGTACATAAAGTTTGTAATCATTGTGAATATGTTTACTTTTAAAAAAATAAAATAAAAAGAAGAAGTAGATAGTTGTCCATCTTTAGTAATTATCAATAAATTCCCCTTGATTTTTCTTTGCCAGGTTCTTTTTCAAGGGTGTTACTGGTTTGGTGTATTTGTCTAGTCTCAAGCATGTGTGTCTGTACATAGCATATATATATATATATATATATATATATATATATATATATATATGATATGTACAGACACAAATGCTTGTGAACTTGAGGATTTCTTTGTGACTTTATGTTTACCTAGAGTTATACTTATATATATGATGAAGCTTTGAGTTGCCAAGTGTTGACTCGACGACTTAAAACTATGTGAACCAACCAGTTTCTGTGCCATGTGCGTGTGAGTTCTTTGTCTAAATAATTCTTGTGTTTGCTTCTGCCATCTAGAACTTGCCGGTTAGTTTTTTGATGCTTATAATAATTACACTTGGTTGGAGAAATGACCTTAGGTAGTCTTTGTGATTTTGGAAACACCAGTTAGCCTTTTAAGTCACTGATTGTACAGATAGTATCACTAGTCACCCCATTTGAGTCTTTAACCTTTTCTTTGGCTACCTCATAAAAAATCTTTTCCTTTTTCATGACATAATTACCTCTTTTATACTTTTCCTTCCTTGAGCATTGAGAATGAGGCTTAAGGACTAAGTTAGGGGTGGTGTAAAGTTGGAAATTGGCAAGATTTTATAATAAGTGTAGAAAGGTGAACCTCAAAATGTGAAATTATTCAAGCTCCAAAAGAATATTTGTATATATATAAAAAAGGAGAGAGAAATATTTGTATGTATTTAAATAATGGAACCTTGAAGAAAATTAGAGAGGTGTTTAGGATAGTTCTACATGTCATTGGCCCTAAAGAGCCTTCATTTATTTGTTATAAATATTAGACACAGCTCACCACCTTCTATATTTCACATCCGAGCTCCAGAATCGATCCCGAGGCCCCTGAATCAACACGCTTGAGGCCTCGATTGTTAACCTATCAGTTTTCTGACCACCATATCCTTAACTCTTTTCTCGTTTCTAAGTCTCACACATAGCATCAATTTCTTATGAACTGGTATAAAAATAGATCACGTATTTTTAGAGTCCCAAAATTAAATTTAAGTGTTATTACCATTTTTACATGTAAACAAGGGTTGACCCAATTGCTGTCGGAGATGGGGAAGATGATACCTACATCAAACAATTTGATCACTTCCTTATTCACCACCTCTTTCCTATTTAGCTTCAGCCTTTGTTGATGTTCTCTGGAATGTTTGTACCCTTCTTCCAACAGAATCTTGTTCATACAAAACGCCGGGCGGATACCCTTTATGTATGCCAAGGTACAATCAATAACTGTGTTATATTATTGTAACACCTGTAAGAGTTGCTCCACTTGCACAACTAGCTAACCAGATGATATAATAACAGGTAAAGTAGAACCGGGCTCTAAAAATGTGTACCTGAGATGCACTGGAAGCGGTTTCAGGTCAAACTTTGGTGGCTCCTCTATCCATGGTTTTGCAGGTGGTGATGTTCATTCTTCTAAGTGTGGGGGCTCAAATTCAGGCTCCCTTTTCCATAACCTTTGACCTTCCAGAGACATGATCCACTCTTCCAACACCTCACCATCCATAGTTTCCAGATTCATCAAGCAAGATTCTAACGGGTCCCTAACATTAATAATCTAATCGTCCTCAATTAATATCACATCTACGGCCTCCACTTGCGTGATTTTTGCAAATTTGCTGTATCTCCTCATAGATTGTTGAACATTGAATATAATTTCTTCATTGTTCAACCTCATTTTCAATTTCCCAGTCTTACAATCAATCAATGCTCTCCAGGTGGCTACAAATTTCATAAATAGAATGATTTGTATCTCTTCACCCACCTGACACTCAAGAATGATGAAGTCTGCAGGGATTAAAAATTTTCCCACTTGAACAAGCACATCATCAAGAATTTCGGCCGGTCTTTTCAGTGTTCGATCAGCCAATTGCAGCAACAATGAGGTTGGTGTAGCTCTTCCAATGCCCAGTTTTGTCTAGATTACTAAGGGCATCAAGTTTATATTGGCTCCCAAGTCACACAATGATATAGAAAAAGCATAACTCATAATGGTGCATGGGATGGTGAAGCTATCTGGATCAGACACTTTTTAAGCCATAGGTCTTGTAATTAACACACGCAAGTCAACATCAGAGTTACAGTGGTCATGTCTTATAAGTCAAATTTTCATGACATCAGGTCCTTCATCATTTTTACATACCCTGGCATTTCCCTCAAAGAATAAATCAGTGGAATATCTAATTGAATTTGTCTGAGCATTTCCATGAATTTCTTGTATTGATCATCTTTCTTTTGCTTTGCAAAACTCCGAGAGAATGGTGTAAGAATCAACATCTACCTACTCCTTTGTGTCTTTTCTTTGCTATACGATTTCTCTACTAACTGTTATGGTAGTTGTTCACCTTCCGTCTCCTTACCCTTGTCTGCTTGTGCTTGCTCGATTACAACCTTAGTGAGCTTTGCGAACTCATCAGTCTCTAATGTAACTGGAGTAGATGGAGCAGGTGGCATTGTCTTTCTCATGGCTTGTGCAGATTCTTTCTCCCAGTCTAAATCTCTCCCATTCCTGAGCTCACTACCATGAGAAGATTCAGCTTCTGCTCCTTTGGGTTAATATTTTGTATCGGTAGGCAATGTTTCTTGTGGGCGATTGTTCAAGGTCATAGATATCTATTCTAATTGGGTTCGAATACCTTTGATAGATGAATCATGTGCAGCTAACTTCTCTCTCATCTTTCCATTTGTCCCAATGAGTAATTGCATCACACCCCTAATTTCAATCATGTTACTATCATACTGCTGATGAGGTAGTAGGTAGGTCAATTTTTGTTGGTGCTGTTGATTATAGCCCTATAGCATTTGATAAGGTATGAATTGGCCTTATGGTCATGCTCCTATTTAAATGGGGTTGTATAGTGGCTAGTTCAGTCTGTATTGCCGGTTTGCTGTTGGTCCCATTGCTTCCCACATTCCCTCTGACCTCCAAAATTATTGACATAATTCATGGCTTCTCTGAATCCCTGGTTGTCATTCTCTCCACTCAGCGAGCAGACATGTGACTGGTTTATGCAAAGAGTTCATAAGCCTCAATTTGTGGTATCCACAATGTACACCTGTTTGGTACCCATCTCATCAATTCTCTTTGTTAGCAAGCTTATCTGGGTCACAATAGTGGCAATATTTTCTGCATGTCTATTTTTTGGGTCAAGAGTGACATAATACAATATTGGAGTGAGTGTAGTGCCTCTCATCATTCAGCCTAAATTTTGAGTCATCTTGTCAAGAAGAATCTTGCGCTCTATGAAACTTTTGCTCAAGAATGCACCCCCAACAAAAGTATCTACATTGGACTTTAGTCTGTCAGCTAAACTTATATAGAATCTCTGTCCTAGTATTTGATCCGGAATGCCATGATGAGGACACTTCACCAATATACCCCTAAGTCTCCTCAGGTTTCTTACAAAGTCTTAATCGGTTTCAGCCTGAATTGCAATGTCTCATCAATCTGCCTTGCAATTTTGTTGGGTGGATAAAACTTGTTCAAGAACTGCTTGACTAGTTACTCCCAAGTAGAAATGGAGTTTACTGGGAGCGAATTCAGCCATGTTTGAGCCTCCCCAAGCACTGATAATGGGAACAATAATAATTTGATTGCCTTAGGGATTATATTCGACTATCATTGAGTGACATATACATATAGAAAGTTATTTAGATGTTGTTGTGGGTCCTCGATGTATAACCTGGATAACAACCCTTATTCTGCAACAGGTGTAGCATGTTGTTGGTAACTTGAAAAGTATCCACTTGTATCTAAGTAACCATAACTACTGTGGCCATGTTATCCGCATTTGGTTGCGCCCATTCGTAAAGAGAAGCTTTCGGCACAAGAGGTGCTACCACTTTGACGTTTGGATCATCTCGATTATTACCGTTGTTCTCATTGACGTTATCTACATCACCCATTTCAATTTCAATTTGTTCATTTTGTTTCAGCTATTTGCTCTTTTTTGCTAGCCCGGTTCTGTGTCCGGAATGCTTTTGCGAGATTTGAGAGACATTTAAAGATTTCACATATTCTCAAAGAGCTTCTAGGCATAAACTTGCATCACACAAGAGTTGAAACGTGAGAATTTCAACGAAAATATTTTTAACCCTATTCTAATCTGATCTAAACTAATAATCCTAGCCGTTATTCCAAGTTGCAATAAATAACAGCATTAGTTCCACGACAACGGTGTCAAAATTTGATCACGCCCAACTATGCCTTATAAAAAGACAAAGTGATCGCTGCAAATATATGATCCGGTTCAGTCTGGAGTTGAATCCCATAGGGAACTAACCTATTTACTACACTTTTTGTTGCTGCTAATGATAAGCTCAAATAATTTTCGGATGCAAGGTTTTTGATGAACAATGAGTAAACCGTAGTTAACTAAGGAAAAATAGCAATAAAAGTAGCAATTATCTAGATTCGAGTTGAATCTAATAGTAAAATGGTCGAGGGTTATTGATTTCCCCAATTGTCGGATTATTTCCAAACACGTTAGCTCTAATCTTGCTGTACACTCTATAAGAATCATGAATTGTAGGTTACCTCAATTATCTCTCGATCAACTACGATAATTTACTAGAAACATTCTCTCGAACTACTCAAGCTAATAATTTATACAACTCAGAATGTTTCCACCAAATCTTTGTTATCTCTAACCCTACTTTTAAATTTAAGTAATTAATTTCTTAACTTGCCAGGAAGTGGTGCTGTTCAACAACAATTTAACAAAGTATTCTTTCTCAAGAAATACAAGATAACTAGACACGATTAATCAAGGGCCTTTTAAGTTAATCACATGACAACACGTAGTTGAACAATTATAGAGTATAAATGACTCAATTATATCAAAATATAGTAAATGCTTTATCCAATAATTGGTTCCATCAACCCTAAATGACGGGTTTAGGTACTCATCTTAATAGATAAAAATTCACTAAATAAATTCATTACCATCAATAGAATTAAAAAGAAGAAGAATAAAACTAATGAAAATTATCTGTGTTTTTCCCGCGTTCTTGCCTTCAATATGTCTCTAAATACAGCTCTCTCTCTCTCTCTATATATATCTCTCTCTCTTGGACGAATTAGGCTTCATATATGTTTAGGTTAGTCGCCCTAAAAATTACATAAATGGCCCTTGATTTATTTCTCTCGTCTGCTCGTCCGCAACCGCGAATGGACCACGGATTTGACAATTTTTCTTTCTGCGGCCGTGGATCTGATCGCGAACGTGACGCCAGAGCTGGTCCTTGCTCTTCTTCCACCTTTTCAACTGTGCCATCCTCCCATTGTCCTTCCATACTACATATTGACACCAAAGCACCCATTAAATCCATCCTAGCTCAGAGTGGCTCATGCAAAACGTAAAACTTTTAATTAGAACATTTTATTACCCTTTACATTCAAATATTGATAAAGTGTGACCAAATTAGAATGCAAATAGTATCTGTTGCATAAGTATCGTCTACTATCAATTATAGATAACTAGCATATACGGAGTTTTACAAATACTTGAAGCGGGAACATCACTCAATGTAGCTTCCCCCCACTTCAAGCGATTTAGCCAACAGTTTTTGCAACATCTCCACCACATAGAGATCCCAATTGTTCCACAGTCTTCTATTGTATTTCAATTGTGTTACCTGAATAATAATCGAAATTTATAAAATTCGTGTGGGCGAAGTTTCTCTCAAAACAAAGTGAAAAACATGTGCTATTTGGTGGAAAACCCCTATTGCGTATAGAACCCATTTTTAAGGGTTAAAACAGGATAATCACTTGTAGTCACTAAACTTATAGTTTTTAACACAAAAGTCACTTTTGTTTGTAACGTAAAATTTATCCAACTCAAAAGTTTATCATGCAAAAGTTATTTTATTTTTATTTTTTTCACATGAAAATCAACCGCCAATTTAACTAAGAAATAAAATCTCACCTAAATTTAAATAATTTTTACTGAAAATATCACATTACTCTCTAAAATAGCTAGCTAGCTTAATACAACATATTAAATGCAATGGATTATTACAGAGAGTTTTTCCCTGGTTTTCTACTTCTAATACTAATCTCCCTTATGGTTTACGAAATTATGCTTATTTCCTCATTTGATTTCATTATAATACTAATCTACATTGGATCATACTAGATTTTATATTTTTCATTGAGCTATTTGATGGTCTAACAACGACTCTTCTGCTAATTAGAAAAATTATTTTAAAATTCAACAAGAAAATTAGTATGTTAGTAAAAAAAATATGGTCAAATTATACTTTTAAATTAATGATAATAAGTTAAAATTATTATAGAGAAATCAAAATAAGAAAAGTAGATGTAATATTGTAAATAACAGTGGAGATTAGTGTAATGAAGCGAAACCAAAATTGGAGGCATTTAAAATTCCAAATTTTAATTAACTTATTTTGGAGTGTCATATCATTGTCACGATCCGAAATTTCAGTACGGAGCCCCGATGATGCCTAACATTCACTTGTTATGTAAGCCAACGTTAGCTAAATAGTTAACCAATTTTAATAGTTTGAAAACAGAATAATGATGAAGAAGGATTGGTAAAATCTGAAATACATATGATAAATCCATAAGTAACATGATCTACATTAATCCTAGAAATTTGGAGTCATAAGTACATGAGCGACTAGAATGCTATAAATATGGTCAGAATAAAATAAATCCATTTGAAGCAAGATAAACAGTAAAAACAAGGTAGAAGGGGACATCAGGGAAACCGAATGTCAAACAGCTCTACCTCAAGTCTCCTAGAGAAGTCGGATCCGAGCGAAGTCCTCTACACATTATTGGGATCAATACCGAGATCTATATAAGAAGTACAGAAGTGTAGTATGAATACAACCGACCCCATGTACTCTCTAAGTATCGAGCCTAACCTCGACAAAACGTATCAAGGCTATGACAAGACGCTCAAAATAAATATGTAAGAGTAATAAATAAAGACAACTGAATATAAACAAAGCAAGTAAACTCATATGAACAGGACCCGAAGGTCAACCAACAGACGGCCCCAGAATAGCATCCTCTCAAAATACTCATATCGCAAACATTTGATGATCTAACCAGTTCATTTTGAGTTTTTGCATTTTTTCGTTTGGTAGTTTCGATCATGAATAGCTTCATGTGATTTGTTATAACTTGTGTGTATCAATTTTAGTTTTCGAGTGATTCGTTATTGACTTGAAAGAATGATTCCCAATATATAAACTTAAAGTTGAAAGAGTTGACCAAGATTAATTTTTATATTTATAACGTCGGATGAATGTTTGGATAGTTTCATTTGGACTGAATGGTAGTTTTAGGTTTGGGCATATGTCAAGGTTTGCATTTGGATATTTCTAGAAGGTTTTGGCCCTAATTAGTGAAGATTGGCAATTTAAAAATTTAGATAGTTTATAGGTTTGACAGAAGATGACTTCGAATTAATATTTAGAGAGTTGGAATAGATTCTTTATGTTATTTGATACTTGAATACAAAAAGTTGAGGTGATTTTAATTTGTTTAGACGTGTTCGGCATAAATTTATAATTTGGAAATTTCTAATATTTCATTAAGCATGATTTGAGGTACGATTAGTAGTTGTTATGTTATGTGAGATTTAAGGGCTCTAGCAGGTCTATATTACGATTTTGAGACTTATTGGTATGTTCGGGGGGAGTCGCAAGGGGCTTGGTGGATTTCAGATAGGTTTGGGTTGCGTTGTGCTCGTATTTAGTGCTTTAATGCGTTTCTTAATGCATAAATAGTAATATATTAAGAAAATAAGATCTAAATTCTATTTTGATCGTAGATTTAGATCTGTATCATAATTAGGAAGACATAGAAAAAATAATCGTCGAATTTTAACAAAGTACGAGGGAGTTATGCTCATTTTAGTGTCGAAGAAGATATATGGTATTGGTGCTTCGAAGATGTGAAGTGGGGCCTGCACCCGTGACTCCGCAAGAGTGAAAAATGGTCTGCCAGTGCGGAAATGATAGCTGGCAGACCGCAAGCTGCTTTTTAGGCACAAATGCCGAATTATGTGCATTAAAATAAAATACTATGTTCTTTTTGTATTTTGAGAATATCTTGAGTTCTGGAGCTCCATTTGAGGTGATTAGACGCCGTGCTCTTTTCGTTTTTTTATAGGGGTTAGTATTTAACCTAAAGTTTTGTATTTTAACATGAATACACTAGTTTATTTGTCAATTAATCTATATTTTAATTGGGAAATTAAGGATTATTTTCTAAAACGTTTTAAAAGGGAATAATCAAGTTTTGAACAACGATTTAGAGACAGAATAGGATGAAATTAGTATGGTTGGATTCATAGTTGAATGAGTTATTAAAATTTTTAAATTATGTCGGGTTTCGAGGTGTGGGTCCGAGTTGACCTTTTTCTTTACTTTCCGTATTTGATTAAAGATTCAACCTTTATGGTTTGAGTTTATTTTCTGTTGAATTATTAGATATTTTTGAGTTGTTATTGGATAGTTTCGAATCGTTCGGAGATGGACTCGCGTGGTATGGTTATTCTAGAGTATTGTTTTGGCTTCTTCAAGCTAAGTAACATATCTAAACTTTTAATTAAGGGTAACCATCTCTGAGCAATATGATATTTGGGATCAGTTGGGAGTGACGCATGTGCTAGGTTATGCGAGTGTACGCCTGTAATGAGGTATTAATAATCCAAGTAGTTCTTAGGCTATTATATGCCTTGTTTTTCTATCATGCTTCTTTGATATCATGATTTCTTTATTTGTATGACTATGTGAGTTATTATTCATATCTATTCTATCTACATAACTGTTTGAGATATGATAGAGCTAATATTATCATGTTGAGCTATTTTTCTTAGCCGTAGTTACACTCTTCAGTCATGATAGTTATATCTGCACAGTATATCTTTGTCTCTATGCACTTTTGATATGATATCTCACATGTTATTGGTGTCCTTGCATGTGACATGAGTTTGAGCTGAATTTGTGGAGGATTGTGATATTCAGTGTTGTATAATTCGATTATGTTCCTGAGAGATGTTAGCATATGGAGAGTTGAGCGGATTGATAACTGATGTTGTCCATAGAGCTGTGTTGTGAGTTATGTTGGATCGGGTTGCACGTCGTAACTGATAGATATTGGGATTGGATTGCACGCAGCAACGATTCCATTGATCATTGATTTTAACGTAACGCATATGCTAGTACAATATTGGGCTAAGTAGTATTGATTAGGGGCGACACATGCACCAGGATCCACGATTGGGCTATGTGATATTAATTAGCACTTCGGCCAGGATCCACTCCATTGGAGTCTGATATTATAGTGAGCGCAGGTGTTACACCTCAAGTTTTCATACGTGAAAATACGCCTTAAGTAAATTGATGAAATCACGAAAATGAGATGTTACATTCCGCATTTTCGTACATTAAAAATTCATCGTAAGTTCGTCGACGTAAGCTGGAGAATGAGATTATTTCGAGATTATAAGTATTACACTTTTTCAAATAAATAATAAATAAATTCGTGAAGATTAGAGGGTAAGAGAATCGAAGGAAATGAATTTCGTCGATGTTTGAAATTTTAAAATAAAATATAGCCCGAGCTAAAATACGTGGTATTTATGGACTAGTTCCATAAAAGGTACCATATGGCTATGATATTAAGGTATGTAAAGTGTATTAAAAGTGAATAGTATTTGTAACGACCCGAACGGTCGTTTTAGAAATTAAGCCCCGTTCAGCGGCGTAAGGTCTGGAACAGGTTCAGAACATGAGTATCAACTTGCGTGCATGGTGGAATTCAATTTTCGGATGGCTTAGAGTCAATTCTAGATAAAGAACCTTATTTTGAAAGTTAGGACGGTGAAAACTTGACCGGAACTAGACTTTTGTGTAAACGACCCAGGAATGGATCGTGGATGATCTCAACAGCTTCGTATGGTGATATTGGACTTAGGCGCGCGTCCGGATTAACATTTGGAGGTCCGTAGAGTAAATTGAGGCATTTCGGTAAAAATTATAGTTGAAAATGAAGAATTTTGACCCACATTTGACTCATGGGCAATCGAGGTTGGAACGTAATTCTGAGAGTTGGAACATCTCTATTATCTCATTTTGGACTTGTCCGCTAAATTTAGCATTATTCCGAGTCGAATTGATAGGTTTCGGCATGAGTTTCGTTAATTGAAGATTTAGAAGTTCATATGCTATATTTTTGGTTTGCTTCATCGTTTCTATGTTGTCTTATGTGATTTTGGGACATCAAGTGAGTCCGTGTTAGGTTATATGACTTGTGTGTTTGGATTAGACAGGGTCCCGGGTTCTTCGGGTGTGTTTCGGATGGGCTACGGGTCCATGTTACTCCTTTATGCACTGCTCATCTGCTATCTGGTATTTCCTTCTATGCGATCAGATTCCATCTCCCACAATCGCATAGCACAAATTATGGGCAGCATCAATTTCTTCTATGCGGTTGCATCATCACCTCCGCGATCGCATAGTGTTTTTCCAGAAGTGCTCAAATCCCTTCTATGCAATCGCATAACCTTGTTCGCCATCGCATACTTATACTTCTCCCTTTTTTGTGATCGCATCAGCCTTCCTGCGATCGTATAGACTTCTTTTCCTAGCTTCCAACTTTACTCTATGCAATCGCGTTCTCCCTCTTGCGATTGCATAAAACAAATAACTGGGCAGAAAGATTTATTTCCCAAATTTGAGGGTTTCACCATTTATTCACACTTTGACTTCTATAGCTCAATTCATGGCGATTTTTGAAGGGACTTTTTATCTGGGAAACTTGGGTAAGTGTTTATCACTCGGTTTAGACCAACTCTCATGAATCTCCTCTTAATTTCATCATTTAATTTTAGTTTTTGAATGAAAAATGGGTAGAACTTCTTAGACCGAATTGTTGGGCTTTGAGGGAGTGTTTGACCTGCGAGTTGAGATACTGTTATATGGTTAGCCTCGTGAGAGTATGAGAGTTTTGAAAATGTTAAATTCATCCGGTTCCGAGACGTTGGCCCGAGGAGCGTTTTGGTCATTTTACCTAATTTCGCGCTTTAGCTTTGAATTAAATTATAGAAACATTTGCTTGAGATGTTAATTGCAATGTGTGATTTAATTGAATAGATTTGGGCCATTTGGAGTCGAGAAATAGTTGCAAGAACGCTGTTGCTAGTTGATTTTATCCAATTTTAAGGTAAGTATCTAGCCTAACCTTGTGTGGGGGACTTCCCCATAGGATTGGAGTCTTATCTGTTGCTTGTTTTCCGTACGTAAGTTGACGAGTGAATGCTCGGATTTACTTGTGGAAAATTGTCCTTTTTAGGCTATTAGAGTCTTGAAATCACCTAGTATGAAGATAATATTGATACGATTGAGCTCCTTGTTATTAGTTTCGCCTCTACATGTCTTACTGGATAATTATGTGCCCTTATTGATTTATTCTTGCTGTTTAACGAACTTTTACGTGTTTAACTGAAGACAATTACCCTTCTATAGTCATATTACCCGTCCTAACTACTCGCCTTTAAGTGGAAATCATAAATATTGTATCTCATTTAATTAATTGGACTTAAATTGAAAGAAGATAAATATCTTATGATTAGTTGTTATTTCCTTGAATTGTAATTATTTGATTCATGTTGACTTAGTACGGTTGGTTACTCCTTGAGTTTTAGCTCCTGTAACTTCGTGTAATTATATTACCTGTCCATCTGTTGTGGTATTGGTGTGGTTAATATGCACTTATTATGTCTTGTTTGTTGTTGAGGTTATTGTGCTTTTTCCTTGATGTTCTGTGGCCTTAGTAGGTATTGTTGATTTCCCTTGCCGGGGCGTTATTGTTTCAGTTATTGATTCCCTTACCGAGACGTTATTGGTTCTGTTGTTGATTCCCTTTTCGGGAAATTATCGATTCCATTATTGATTCCCTTTCTTTTCTCCTGTATATATATTGTCATTTATTGAGCGGCTGTTGGTACTGTGATGCACGAGGTCTCTGTCGTGCGGTTTTTCTTGGAGAGTTGCACGAGGTCTTTGCCGTGTTATTATGGATATTGATGTTTTTGCACATGCGGCATAATAAGGTGGGATATGTTATATGCTTATATGTGGATTTCGCATGTGGCGGAATAAGGTGGGAATATTGTGATGCACGTGTGGAGAAATAAGGCAGTGCTTGCTACATTGTAATTGGTTGCACACGTGTCGAAATAAGGTGGGCTATGTCAGTGGCTGGTTGTGATGAATTATGATGGCCCATGGTGGCATTTTTCCTATTTTTTTATGTTATTATGATGGACTACGGTTTCAATTCCCGGGAGATCCTCTGATATTAGTATGATGGACCACGGGTTCAATTCCCAGGAGATCCTCTATTATTGGTATGAGGGACTACGGGTTCGATTCCCGGGAGATCCCCATTAAGCTTATTCTGTTCTGAATTTATATTTTTCATTAATTCTATCCGGTTGTGAACAAATCGGGTGCTAGTCGTTCCATTTCTTATCCTTACTAGTTGATAGGATTCCTGTTAGATACACATGCACAAGCATACACGTAGTTGAACCTGCCTATTAGAGATGAATCTCTCCTGATTCGCCTAGGGGTGGGGATGTGGCCTCGTTTACCCATAATATATGTGAGAGTGACCCTAGTTGACTAGTTAGTTGTCATGATGACCGTGTTATTGATGGGACAGACGATGTCAAGTATTAGATGGCTGGTCTGAGAGTTTGTGGTGGATTTGTGGGAAGAGTTTCAAAGACATTATGTAAGAATCATTTCAGAATAATGAATAATGATTGTCATTTTTTACGTCATTTTCTTATTATCATTTATTGTATTCTCATCTTAACTCATTCTCCGTTAGTCTTATTGTGATTGTGGCTCTTTTAGTCGTTCACGCAGTCGTTACATAATTATATATTGTTTTTATTATCCCTATGAAAATACTGTTTATTGAACGGTAGGTGTCTTGATTTTCCCTCATCACTACTCCATCGAGGTTAGTCTCAATACTTACTGGGCACCGCTGTGGTGTGCTCATGCTACTCTTCTGTACACTTTGTTTATGTAGATACAAGTACCCTCATTTATTTTTGTCAGCCTTGGAGGGTGGCGTACAACAAGAGACTTGAGTATGCATCTGCCGCGTTCGCAGAACCGAGGAGTCTCCTTCTATTCTACTCTTTTTAGTTAGTAGTTTCTTTCCTGTATTCCATTGTTGTAGACACTTTCAGATATTAGAGCCGTATGTATGTTTCTACTTTTATCCAATGTTGCCCGTGGGTTTCTGGGTCTTGGATGTTCTTACATTATTATGAGTTGAAGTGTATGTGCCAGGCGGCACCCTATACATTTTCTTATGTTATTAGTATTGTTTATTGTTTTTGTAATGATTGTTGAATTTCTGCAATGTTTTAGGCTTACCTAGTCGCGAAGATTGGGTGCTGTCATGACAGGTTCACGATTGGTGAACTAAATTCCACTCATTTGAATTCCTTGTCGAGATTTTTGACAGTTACAATCATAAACCTATGTATTCTACTCTCTCACAGATGGTATGGACACATGCTACCCGAGGTGATCAGGCACCCGCTCCCCCTGCTGCAGCCGCCGGAGGTCGGGGTCGAGGTAGAGTTCGAGGACGCGCACGTGGTGCATACAGAGCACCTGCGCGAGAGGCCGCCGAGGTACCACTAGCAGATCCAGCCGGAGTCCAGGCATCTGACACGCCTAAAGCTACTACTATTCCAGCCCTTCAAGAGACTTTGGCGCAGTTTATTAGTATGTACACCACTTTGGCTCATACCGGATTGCTTCCCCTTGCTACAACCACACCCTAGGCCGGGGGAGGTGCACAGACTCCTGCTGCCCGCACTCCTGAGCAGCGAGCACATGTTGAGGACGGTCCCGAGGTTATTCCTGCTCCACCTGCAACACCTGTTCAGCCTAAGGGCATGGCAGCAACTTCCAAGCAGGAGCAGATAAGACTAGAGAGATTCAAGAAGTATGATCCTCCGATGTTCAGTGGATTAGCATCAGATGATGCTTTGGGATTTCTTGATGAGTGTTATCACATTCTCCGTACTATGGGTATCTCTGAGTCAAGCGGGGTTTCTTTCACTAGTTTCTAGCTTCGAGAGGACGCCTATTATTGGTGGCGCACCTATGAGTTAGACAGCCCAGAGGAGGTAGCTTCACTAACTTGGAGCCAATTTTCAGATATGTTCCTAAGAGAGTTTGTTCCTTGGATCCTTAAGGATGCATGGCGCGCGGAGTTTGAGCATTTGCGCCAGGGTGCTATGACCGTCTCAGAGTATGCTGTTCGTTACACCAGTTTGGCTGGACATGCCTCAGTCTTGGTTTCTACTGTTCGAGAGAAGGCTCGCCGATTCATTAAGGGGCTCATTCCAAACATCAGGTTCAGTATGGACTGTGAGTTAGAGATGGATATCTGTATCAGCAGGTGGTGAACATTACTAGGAGGATAAAGGGTAGGCATGCTAGAGAGAGAGAAAGGGCAGGCAGGGTCTTCAGAGAGAAAGCATACGAGATGGGGAGAGAGAGCCTGAGGAGGCGAGGAGGCCTCGTAGGCCGGTGAGATATAGTGGTGCTTATTTTGGAGGCAGGGTGCATCATGGTAGCGGTTTTTCGGGTCAGCCACTTCAGTTCGCGCTTCAGGCCTTGCATGGTGACTCAGGTGTTCATGGGTCTCGAAGGACCCATACCGCACAATTTTTACCACCTCATCAGCAGAGAGGGTGTTTAGAGTGTGGAGATATTAGCCACATGGTAAGAGATTGTCCCAGACTTCAGACCGATGTGTCGCAGCAATGTATTCAGACAGGGAGAGGGAACCCAAGAGGGGGAGGCCCTGCTCGTTGATGTGTTTCATGTACTAGGTTTGAGACTGGTGCGCCAGCTAATATCACTTAGGTAAGGATTCAGTTTATTATTGAAAGGCACTATCTGTAGTACATCACAATTCTACTTATCGGGTTGAGTTCCTTGCTTGTTGTTCCATTTATGAGAGTATTTCATGATTGCACTCTGTTTATGTGATTATTCCGTTAGGAGGTTTTATGAGTGACAGCTGTGTCTATCGTCTGGTTTAGCCAATGTCGAGAGTTATGAGGCTGGTGGTATTTTCCTGTTGTCTGTTCTGGTAGGCTTGATGAGATTTACGAGCATTCTTGGTTACGAGCTGTGATTTTTATGCTCCACAAGTGTGCGAGCTAGTCAGTGTTGTAAATTGTAGATGGAATTGATCTAGTGAGAGTCTCTACATGGGTTGATGTGCACCCTACTTGTGATCCAGTGTTGAGGGCGAGACCCTCGTGATATTCAATGATTTCATATGTTGAGACCGAGCTGTGTACTGCGGTGAGATTTATACCAAAATAACATCTTTGTGAGTCCATTATATGATTTCATTATTTCTTATTAGATGTCTTGTAGATTTGTGTTTTAGAAGACTTTTGTACTAGTTTAATTTGTTTGTTAGTTCTCTTATGTTTTTCCTTTCCCATATTCATTCATATTCGTTTTATGCTCCTTGAGTTTTAGTTTGTGGGGTGTGTACCCGTTGGTATTGGTTGAGATGGGGTTAATCATGTGCTTTGTCATGTGGTTTTCGTGGTTGTTGTATCATCGCTAGTGTTGCGGGTGGTTGAAATGACTTCCTATTAAATATGAGGCTTAAGGCCAGTGCATATTCAATCTCAAGAAGGTATTGCTATCAGAAATATAATTATGGCCCTATGTGCGGTATGTCGTGTTATATGGTTGTACCCTGTGTGTGTTGGTTGTACTGAATTAGATGGTTGAGACCAATACTGGACATGGACTTAGAATCGGATTTTTTGGAAATGGATGGAAGGTGATGAATCTGGTTTAGAGGCTTAATGGTTTTGCTAGAAGGGTTAAATTTCAGTTGAGATGGTGTCATCGTGCCAAAATAGATTGAGGTGACATGGGATCATCCGCGAGTGTATGTTGGAAGTGCGCACTTAGTGACTTGAGGACTTTGAGGTGAATCTTAGCACGTTCGAGGACGAACGTTGAATTTAAGAGGGGGAGGACGTAACGACCTGACCGGTCGTTTTGAGAAATTAAGCTCCGTTGAGAGGGTTGCGTGCATGGTGGAATTCAGTTTGAGGATGGTTTAGAGTCAATTCTAGAGAAAGAACCTTATTTTGGAAGTTAAAACAGTGAAAATTACCGAAAATGGACTTTGTGTAAACGACCACGGAATAGGTCGTGGATGATCTCAACAACTTCGTATGGTGATTCTGGACTTAGGCGCACGTCTGGATTCAGATTTGAAGGTCTGTAGAGTAAATTGAGGCATTTCGGCGAAAGTTGAAGTTGGAAAATGAAGAAGTTTGACCCACAGTTGACTTTTGGGAAAATGAGGTCAGAAAATGATTCCGAAAGGTTTGAGCAGCTTCGTTATGTCATTTTGGACTTGTCCGCAAAATTTGGAATCATTCTGAGTCGAATTGATAGGTTTCGGCATAAGTTCCGTTAATCGAAGAATTAGAAGTTCATAAGCTTCATTTTTTGTTTGATTCGTCGATTTGATGTTACATTATGCGATTTGGGACTTCGAGAGAGTCCGTGTTAGGTTATATGACTTGTGTGTTGCATTAGGCGGGGTTCCAGGGGCATCGGGTGTGTTTCGGATGGGCTACGGGTCATTTTTCCTTCTTTTTGCACTGCTGATCTACTATCTGGTATTTTCTTCTATGCGATCGCATTGCTTCTCCCGCGATCACATAGCACAAATTATGGGCAGCCTAAGTTTCTTCTGTGCGATCGCATCATCACCTCCGCGATCGCATAGTGTTTTTCCAGAAGGGCTCCGATTCCTTCTATGCGATCACATATCCTTGTTCCCGATCGCATAGTTATACTTCTCCCTCTTCTGCGATCGCATCAGCCTTCCTGTGATCGCATAGACTTCTTTTCCTTGCTTCCAAATTTACTCTATGCGATCGCGTTCTCCCTCTTGCGATTGCATAGAACAAATAACTGGGCAGACAGATTTGATTCCCAAATTCGAGGGTTTCGCCATTTATTCACACTTTGACTTCTAGAGGTAGGTTCTTGGTGAGTTTTGAAGAGATATTTACCTGGGCAACTTTGGTAAGTGTTTCCCACTCGGTTTTGACCAACTTCCATGAATCTCCTATTAATTTCATCATTTAATTTTAGTTTTTGAATGATATATGGGCAGAACTTCTTAGACCGAATTGTTGGATTTTGAGGGAGTTTTGACTTCCGAATTGAGATAATTTTATATGATTAGACTCGTGAGAGTACGAGGGTTCTGAAAATATTAAATTCATCTGGTTCCCAGCCGTTGGCCTGATGGGCATTTTGGTCACACTTTAGCTTAGATTTAAATTATAGAATCAGTTGCTTAAGATGTTAATTGTAATATGTGATTTAATTGAATAGATTTGGACCATTTGGAGTCGATAACTCATGGCAAAACGCGGTTTCTAGTTGATTTTAGCCGGGTTTTGGTAAGTATATGGCCTAATCTTGTGTGGGGGACTTCCCCTTAGGATTGGAGTCTTATTTGTTGCTTGTATTCCTTGTACGCGAGGTGACGCGTGCGTTCTCAGATTTATTTGTGGCAAATTGCCCCGTTTTAGGATATTAGACTCTTGAAATCACCGAGTATGAAGATGATATTGATACAATTGAGTTCCCTATTGCAAGTTTCGCCTCTACATGTCTTACTTGATAATAGTTTGCCCTTCTTGATTTAGTCTTGCTGTTTAATGGACTTTTATGTGCTTAACTGAAGACAATTACCCTTCTATAGTCATATTACCTTTCCTAACTACTCGCCTTTAAGTGGAAATCATAAATATTATATCTCATGTAATTAAATGGACTTAAATGGAAAGATGATAGATATCTTATGATTAGTTGTTATTTGCTTAGATTGTAAATATTTGATTCATGCTGACTTCTTACGGTTGGTTACTCATTGATTGTAAGCTCATCTGTAACTTCGTGCAATTATATTACCTGTCTAACTGTTGTGGTATCGGTGTAGTTATTATGCACTTATTATATCTTGTTTATCGTTGAGGTTATTGTGCTTTTCCTTGGTGTTCTCTTGCCTTAGTAGGTATTGTTAATTTCCCTTGCTGGGATGTTATTGTTTTTGTTGTTTATTCCCTTTTGGGGACGTTATTGGTTTTGTTGTTGATTCCCTTGCCAGAACGTTATTGTTTCTGTTGTTGATTCCCTTGCCGGTACATTATCGATTCCATTGTTGATTCCCTTGCTTTTCTCCTGTATATATATTGTCATTTATTTAGCGGTTGTTGGTACTGTGATGCAGGAGGTCTGTGCAGTGCGGTTGTTGGAGGAGATTGACACGAGGTCTTTTTCGTGTTATTGTGGCTATTGATGTTTTTGCACATGCGGCGTAATAAGGAGGGATATGTTATATCCATATATGTGGATTGCACATGTGGTGGAATAAGGTGGGAATATTTTGATGCACATGTGGCGAAATAAGGCGGTGCTTTCTATATTCTTATTGGTTGCACACGTGGCGAAATAAGGTGGGCTATGTTAGGGGCTTGTTGTGATGAATTGTCAAGGCCCATGGAGGAATTTTTCCTATTTTTATCTGTTATTGGTATGATGGACTACGGGTTCGATTCCTGGGAGATCCTTTGATATTGGTATGACGGACTACGGGTTCAATTTCCGGCAGATCATCTGTTATTGGTCTAAGGGACTACGGGTTCGATTCCCAAGAGATACCCCCTTACGTTCATTGTGTTCCGAATTGATATTTTTCATTGATTCTATCCGGGTGCGAACAAATCGGTGCTAGTCGTTCCATTTCTTATACTTACTAGTTGATAGTATTCCTGTTAGATACACTTTCACAAGAATACACGTAGTTGAACCCGTCTATTAGAGGTGAATCCCTCCTGATTCGGCTAGGTGTGGGGATGTACCCTTGTTTACCCATTATATATGTGAGAGCAACCCTAGTTGACTAGTTAGTAGCCAACATGATCGTGTTAATGATGGGACACAATATGTCAAGTGTTAGACCTCGGATGTTGGGTTTCCATGAGTTGTGGCAGGTTTGAGAGTTTTTGGTGGATTTGTGGGAAGAGTTGCAAAGACCTTATGTAAGCATCATTTCAGAATAATGCCTCAGTGACTTGTTTGTCGTTGTTGTGTTGTGACTTCAGGATTTGTATTGTGATTTCTGCCGTCATTTTGATATTATCATTTATTGTATTCTCGTTGTTGCTCATTGTCCGTTAGTCTTATAGTGATTGTAGCTCTTTTAATCGTTCATGCAATCTTTGCATAATTATATATCTTTTGTATTATCCATATGATTATACTGTTTATTGACCGGTAGGTGTCTTGACTCTCTCTCGTCACTACTCCATCGAGGTTAGTCTTGATACTTACTGGGCGCCTTTGTGATGTGCTCATGCTACTCTTCTGTGCACTTTTGTTGTGCAGATACAGGTACCCTCATTCAGTTTTGTCAGCCTTGGAGGGTGGCGTACAACCGAAGACTTCATGTATGTATCTTCCGCGTCCGCAAATCCAAGGAGTCTCCTTCTATTCTACCCTTTTTAATTAGTAGTTTAATTCCTGTATTCCATTGTTGTAGACACTTTCGGATATTAGAGCCGTATGTATGTTTCTGCTCTTAGCCTGTGTTGCCCGTGGGTTTCCGGGTCTTGGATGTTGTTACATTATTATGAGTTGAAGTGTATGTGCCAGGCGGCACCCTATATATTTTCTTATGTTATTAGTATTGTTTATCGTTTTCGTAAAGATTGTTGAATTTTTGCAATGTGTTAGGCTTACCTAGTCGCAAATACTGGGTGCCGTCATAACAGGTTCACGATTGGTGAACTAGGGTCGTGACAATATTTTATGTAATTTGCGATAATTCTTAATTATGTGGATAATTGGTTATTATTGTACTAGTGGGGGAATTAATAAATTAATAAAAAAAGGGGTGGATAATTGAATAAAGAGGAGGAATTCACATGGCAGCGCCCCTTAAATCATATGTATGAAGTCATTGTATTAGGTGGAACCCAACATATCAATTTCAAGACACCTAAATTCTAAAATTTTAAATAAAAAGCAATATTTTTCATTCTCAAACACACATCAGATGTGACGTTTGGAGATTAGCAGAGTGACTGCTACAAAACATTAACAACGTGATTCTCCAACAAATTCCTACACCAAATAATTCGAACGAGAATTATTCGCACATAAGGAATATGAGATTTTGCGATTCTAAGAGAGTACGGTGTAACCTTTTCTAGGAATAGTATATGGATTTTTCTCTACTCCAGATACGTTAAGGCTATTCCTTCTTTTTGCTTGTTATGTTCTATATGACACAAACGAAACGAGTAAATGCACAATGTCCATAAATGACTCTATTCATAGAAATACTAGAGATGCATATGTTCTTCATTCTCCATGTGTTATAATATAATATCATCTATTTATGGGTCCCAAATTAAAGTTTATTTCATGATATTAATCAGAGGCATAATAATCTTATGACGTACTGAGAAATTTTATTAACAAATTTCATATGCATTTCATGCATTTATACATGCACATTGATCCATGATCAGATGGCTTTATTATATACGTGTGTGTGTGTGTGTGTGTATATATATATATGTGTGTGTGTGTATGTGTGTGTGTGTTTGTGTCTCTGTGTGTGTATGTGTGTGTGTGGGGGGAGGGGAGGGATATGGAAAAGGTTATGGCTTTATATACGTACCACCACCTGATCAGCTAGTATACGTTGATGATTTAGCCCATAGTCGCCAAGGTGAAACAATGGGTTGCCCTCAAAGGCCTGATGATGTTATGAAACATGAACCTACACACAACATAAAATTTATAAGCATATGCATGATACTATAATTATTTCATGAATGACAGAGTTATCCAGACTTACAACTTGAGTCATTTCCTCTATATTTCTTTCATGTCTGTTATGTACTTATTTATGTGTCTTACATACTCGGTATATTATTTGTACTGACATCCCTTTTGCCTGGGGACACTACGTTTCATGCCCGCAGGTTCCGATAGACTGGTCAAGAGTCCTCCAAGTAGGCTATCAGCTCAACGGAAGTTGTTGGTGCGCTTTATTTTCTTCGGAGTTGCTTGTTTGGTTAGTACAATTTAGACGTGTATTGTTTGGTATGGAGGGACTTTGTCCCAACCTTTATGAAAAATATGTATTCTTAGGGGCTTGTAGACAGATTTCATGTACATAAATGATTGTATGTCCTTGTCGGCCTATGTTCATTATACGAGTTGTAATTTTGGTCTTATAGGTCGTATGTCTTATGTATAAGTTGGTATAACATGTTGTATTATACTTTTCTTATGGCATACTTCCGGCTCAATTGTCTATGATAGTATGACATGAAAAGATACGTTATGTTTGTACTAAGTTGAGTAAGGTACCGGGTCTCATCGCGGCCTATCTGTTTGGTCATGACAAAAGTGGTATCAAAATCTGTCCTAGGAACTCTACAAGACGTGTCTAGTAAAGTCTTATTTATGGGCGGGTCGTGCACCACACTTATAAGTAGGAGGCTAGAGGACTTGTAGGATTGTCACTGTTTCTTGTTACGCTAGATCGTGTGGTAGAGCTAAGTTATATGAACTCAATTTCCTAAACTCTATCTTATTCGTAATAGAATGATGCCTACATTTAGAAAGATGGTCGGTAAGAGATATAGCCGTGGAAGTATTGAGTCAGAGGACCTCGATATTGCATCATGTTTATGATGAATAATTGTGAGGTCTTCAGCAGACAATGTGTGTACTAATAAGTGTAGGGTTCTTGATAAGGAGTTTTAAGGAAAGAATACTTATCCATTCTTACAGGAAAAATGAATTACAAAATTGAAAGGTAGGCATAAGTTTCAACAAGTAAAAAAAGAATGGTAAAGAATGGTTATGAGGTACCCAGTTAATAACGATTATCATTATTTATCATTAATAAAGGGAGATATAAACATTTTGAGTTACCTTAAGTTGTAACATTGGTATGTAAGAATGGCCACACCGATCTCATTTATATCTTTTGGAAGTTAACAGAAGTAGTATAAGAGAAGGACAAGATAAAAGGATCAGGATAGGGATAGAGTAACCCAAATGGTGAATGGATTGTTTGCGTTAGTTGACATTTCCAAAGGATAGTGCAAATATGCTAATAGATCTCCTTGTGAGAAACCCATATCATGCAACCTAAAATACTCTAGCTAGATATGAGTAATACAAAGATGGGCACTGAAAGCCTGGAAGTGACAAATATTATCTTAGTATGGCTTCCGTGCCTAGAGACATAATGCTAGGCAACCCGAAGATCCAGTGGATGGAGCAAAGGGGAGCTAAAAGCAAAATAATATCTTATTGAAGTTTCCAGAATAAAGTGACAGAAAGAAATATTAGCAGGAAATAAGAAAAGATCTAATGAAGTATTCAGAGTAAGATGTGATACATGGACGACGACGATAGGTCAAGAAATGAAAATATTACAGAGTCTAATAGTCAAGTGAAGGAAAAGAAGAGAGGTGACATGACTTGAGGAAACAAAAGAGTTAGGTCATAAAGTCATATTCACATTTCGAGGAATAAGTTCATGAATCCAACGCAACTACCAGAAGGAAAAGCTAGACCTCGAGAGTAATAGAAATCAGCAGTGACTGGTAAACAAGATAAACAAAACATGGAGTAATGACTGAGTGATTTTATAATGGTTGACATCATGAGAATTTCATATTGCATTCCCGAGATAATAGAATGAACAATAGAAGAAGATTCATGAGAATGAACACTAAGTGTTACCCTCGTGTGTACGGAATTTTGTCATTCTCGGTGCTGAAGGATTATCACAAGGCAAGTAAGGATGATCAATGATATGAAAAGAAGATAAAGATGAAGAGGTAAAATATTTATAGGTAGATCGTTGTAGCGCTAAATCTCAGTACTTCCCTAAGAGGGGAATATGGAGTGATGTGGCATTAACTCAGAATTAAGTAGCTCTAGTAATTAGGAATGGTAAAGGAGAAATGCGATAAAAATGAGAAAGGAATTAAAATGCACTTATTCAAACCCTACATATATGCTATGAGTTATGCAAGAACGACGTCAAAGAGGGAAAGTAAGGGTTCCTTCCCGGAACGTTATTGATTGATAAGGATCCAGGGTGAGACGTAAGTTAAAGCAAATGAAATAATCCTAGAAATATTACGCCACAATATTTATATGAGGAAGAGCCAACGAATAGTTAACAATTGATTCAGGAAGAGCCTAGTTATAGCTAGACAAGAGGATACATATAAATCAACAGATCCGGCAAGATAAATACATTGAACCCCAACATGGAGAATTCTGTCTCGCCGGTATGACATTGGTACCCTTGAGAAATATGCAGATATGTGTGTATTGTATGAATGTTATGGAAATAAAAGAAAGTGCCACTCGGAAGACAGTCAAAATATCAGTTCAGAAGCAATCCTACAAGCACAAGGGCATGGAGGTAAGAACAATGGATAATTATACGTATGTATGGACATCAAGAATTCCATCAGGTATACTATGCAATAATCTCGCAGCTTTACAGGAGTCATAAGGTCTTCCCTATGTACTACAACAAAAGACTAGATAAGGAAAAAAGAAAGAAGGCTTCAACATATGACGACTCGACCCGTCATCTCATGTATTTCCATCATGTATTCCCGATTTTATGCTTCTACATGTTTCATTGTATGTGTTTGGTTAATTTGAAGTAATTTGGATAGAGTTTGGTTGGAAATGAGACAATTAATCTCTTTAGGGAAAGTTTGGTTTGGAATAGTCAACCGAATATTGACTTGTGAGTTAGAGGGCTCGGAATGGATTTCTGATGATTCAGTTACTTTTCGAGGATGATTTAAGTTTCAGGAGAGCAATCAGAAGTAATTTTAGAGGCTCAGTGTAGAATTAGGCTTGAATTGGCTATGTTTGAATTTTGGCAAATTCTGGTTGATAGGTGAGATTTAGATTCGAGGGTAGGAATGGAATTCTTAGAGTTGCAGTAGCTCTGTTAGGTGATTTTGGATATGTGTGAAAACTTTCAGGTCATTTAGAATGTTTAGGTTGGGTTTATGACTGAATGTGCAGTTTAGAAGTTCTGAAGAAGATTAGGCTTGAATCCAATGTGAATTTATGATTTTAGTGTTGTTTGAAGTGTTATGATGATTGGAATAAGTTCATATGATATTTTGGGATATGTTGGTATTTTTCGGTAGAGGTCCCGGAGGCCTCGGGGTGATTTCGGGTGATCAGCGGAAGGAGTTTTTGGCTTTGAGTGTTGCAGAAAATGCAACAGCAGTGCAAGCTATTTTAAGCCTTTGCGTTCGCGTGCCAAGTGTCTTGTTCATGTAGGGTTAAGTTTGGAGGTCAGGAAAATGTTCAACACGTTTGCGTTAGGGCCTCGCATTCGCATAGGTTGAGGTATTGGCACTTCACTTTCGCGGGTCAGGGCACGCGTTTGCGTAGAGTAAAGTAGAGAACAAGCCTAGGTGTTCAACGCGTTCGTGCTCAATAGGACGCGTTCTCATAGGTCTGGCCCCTGAGCCTTCGCTTTCGCGAGAGATCAGACGTGTTCGCGATGGGTTACTTTGGTCTGAGGAATATTTTTTCACCGCGAACGCGAGGGGGGTCTCGCGTTTGCATAGAAGGAAATAGTTGGGCAAAGAAGGGTTTTTAATAAAACTTCATCCGCAAACCAAGTCTTTTTTCCACCATTATTAAGCAATCTTGGGAGCTTTTGACGGGAATTTATAGGGTTTTCACTGGGAATCGATTAGAGGTAAGTCCAATGGCCTAGAAACATCATCTAATTGTGATTCAACATCAAAATTCATGGAATTTGAGTAAAAATGGGAAGAATTAGGGCTTGGTGTTTTGAATGAGAAATTGGAATTTGAGGGAGCATTTGGACTTCGATTTTGATAAATTTTAAATGTATAGACTCTTAGAATGATAAGAAAAATTTTTGTGTAAAATTTTTTGACTTTCGAGAAGTGGGCCTTGGGCTCGGGTTTTGCAAATTTTGTGGTTTTTGATATTTTTCTAGACTTTTTGATTGGATTATATTTCCCTTAGCGTATTGTAATGTATTCGTTGTGGTTTTGGCCAGATTCGACGTGCGAGGAGGTCGCTTGGAGAGGCAAGGGCATTACGAGCTAGTTTTCGGTCGGCGAGAGGTGAGAAATGGATTTAAATGCTGCTATGAGGGTTTGAAACCCCAAAATTTCACATTGTAACGCTATATTGAGGCGTGAAACGCATTCCTCAATGAGTGCGAGGTTGTTTACTGTTGGGGATTGAGACTTGGTCTATCCCAAATGTTAATTTCTGCTATATTAGCGATTGAAACACATACTTTATCATTGTGAATTGGGCTTATTGACGTGTTTTGGGCCTTGTACCTACTCCGGTGGTTGATACTATTATTGTGGACCATATGTATCTGTCCTGTCTTGTTACTATTGGGAGACAGGAGGCTCGAGTTGATTTATTGCTTTTGGGAATGGTAGACTTTGATGTTACTCTTGGCATGGACTGGTTATCTATGTGTCATGCTATTCTAGACTATCTTGCAAAGACAGTTACCTTGGCTATGCCGGGTGATGACGGTCCAAATCCACCGCTAAAAAGCAATAGATACGGTCGCATCAATATAATTACCCAACTATGATTCGGGGTCGAATCCCATAGAGAACAACGTGTAGGCGATTAGGAATGTAAGAGAATTATCGCTAGTCGCGTAGTGCCAACCAATAAGAATTTTGGGTTGACAATTGTTTCTATATCTAAGTTGCAAAAATGTAAACAAACCTAGAAAGCAAGTAAAAATATCAATGGCTACAAGTATGAAAGCATCGTGAATTACACTTAAGTAACGATCCAATGTATCTCACGATTTTACAAATATGAGCGAGTTTATGTTAACTAGCCATGAATAATAATTCTTAATTTGCTTATTCCGAAGACTAACAAGAATTCCTAATTGAATTATCCCTAATCACAATTAGAACATTAAGCACACCCGAAAGACTACAAATAGTTCAATCCTATCCCTAGGTAGAATCTATAAAATGAGGGTTAGCGCCTCAAGTTCTTGTTAATTATTCTTTCCCAACCCCAAACTATTTTTTCAAAAATTAATTCAAAGTTAATGGGCGAGTACTTGGGTTATCTAATCCCTTTGGAAACATAAAAGAACAAGAATAATTAAATAAACAACAACTCACTTCATAAATATAGAAAAATCATTCAATGCATTAGCACAACAAGGTATAAAATCCACACTTTAATTATGAATATTCCCATAAACAAGATTCAAGTGTTGGATAAACCACTACACACTTAAATATTCAATATAAAGCAAGAAAATGAAGAAACAAACATAAATGGGTAAGAAAACCTTAACCACAAGCTTTAATCTTCACAACCCAAGTGTGTTTGTGCTAAACCTTAGCCTCGAACTTGTTCTTTCTAGTCTAAGAGACTGAAAATAAGCCAAAAGATGCTTTTTCAAATGACCCTAGTCGGATATTAAAAGATTTGGGGATCAATAATGTTAAATTCCAGATTTGCCCATGCATGAAGCACGGACTTCGCATTTGCAAATAGAAGTTGGCAATTCCCAACGTTGGCTTATGCAGCCTAAGTTAACATTTGCCATAAATTCTTCGCATTTGAGAATTCCTCTAATCCCAGTTGATCACGCATTTGCGAGATTCATATCGCATTTGCTAAGCTGCCCCTTTTTACACTTGTTCGCATTTGCGAATATTACTTCGCATTTGCGAAGGCTACCAAATTCCAGTGGAGTTCGCATTTGCGAGTTTAATCTCGCATTTGCGATGGCTGCCCTATTGCTCTTGGGTTCGCATTTCCCAGTTATATCTCGCATTTGCGAGCTCAGAGGGCCCTGCCCAAATTTTCCCTTCTTTTGGCTTCAATTTGAGTTGTTTTCACTTGGTTTCTTCGACATCACTTCTAAATCACGTTCACCCTGTAAAGTAGAAGTAATTGACATTAAATTCACGATTTTATCACAATAAAAATAGCAAAAACATAGTTTAAAGGCAAGATAAGTCGGTAAAATACCAACTTATCACACCCCCTAACTTGAACTATTGGTTGTCCTCAAGCAAAGCAAGCAACAAAACCTCTTCCCAAGTGGTTAAGCAACCTCATATCTTTATAACACCAAGCCAACAAGAAGATATACTTAAAGTACAGATGCATGAGTTCGATTGGTACCAACAATTACTCCAAAACATATGAACTATCAAGCATTTCGCATAATCAGGTGCTCACGCACCAATGCGAATCAGAGTAGCAATCAAGTCATTACACTAAAGCTTCAAAATTTGTCTCTCTATTACAATCAACTTTCTTTGGTCAGTCTTCCCTATTGAAAATGGGACTAAGTTCACAACTCAAACTTCATATGCCCTCACATTTACGAGAGGATACCAAACTCATAGTTGTTATTTCAAAGCAACAATGGGATATCAAATGGAAAGAATTCACTATCTTTCAAAACTATTTTCAAATGCACACATGTAGTACCATAGGCTTGCCCTTTATGTATTCCTCCACTAAAGTAGATAACTCGGTTAATAATCAATTAGGACTTAAGGGTTGTAGTTTAGGCATTTGGATAATATGGTTCAATTTTGGTAAAGTGATTCAAAACCTCCTCAAGCACTACACAATTTACAATTAAAGTCCACTTCCTTCAAACACATTTTCCACCCTTTTTTCACTTTTTTTCCACACCTAATCTTCCCTTTATTCACAACTTTACTCACTTTATTCTATATATACATATATAGAATTTACATTGGTTTTCGCCATGAATTTCATTCTAGCCTCACATCGAACACATTAAAGGCGCAAACTTTTTACTTCCATTTACAAGAGCTTGGGTACTCTGACTTCCCCAAATTTTTACAACCAAATAAATCACTCACACTCAACCAAACCTCACCCAGAAATCACAGATAATTTTTTGAACAATTCTCAACCATTTAGGGCAAGAATGACACATTAAAATTCTAGGGTTCCATGATACCCAACAAGATAAACATGAGAGTAAACATGGAGAAGAAGGGAGTGTATAGATTTAAGCTTTCATAACTGAGTTTTTTGCGATGAGAGATGAAGCTTTTGTGAATTTACAATGATGAGAGAGGAGATACCAAGACTTTGATAAATTTTTTGAGTGAGAGCCGATTTTGGTATAAAATGGGCAAGGCAGCATTACAGCCCCGCAGAAGTCGCAAATGCGACTGGGACCATCGCAATTGCGAAGTCCCAAGTTTCTGTGCTTGTTCGCAAATGCGAAGATCCCACTATTCAGCCCAGTTCACAAAAGCGATATTTTGTTCGCAAATGCAAACCCTGCCCTGCAATTTCCAGTCAGCTACTTGTTTTTGCCAACGCTTCATCCCGACTTGCTCAAGTCAACTCCAAAAATTAGCCAACTTGGCAGATTAGTTACGAATAATACTCTACGTTATTCTAAGAAATAAAATTTCAAAAACGGTGAGTAATTTGAAATGCGGGACTTGAAGGATTTTTAGAAGGTTTAAAATGCGGTCCATTCTATGGTCGCATAGTGAACATGCGGACCGCAGAGTGACATTATTCGCCGCATTTTTCAAATGGTAATTTGGGCATTTCTCTGACTTTTTCTGTGGATCTGCGGACCGCAGATCCGTCATAGGACCGCATTTCTACCGCATTTTCCACTCGCCAACTCTGCCTCTTCTATTATTTGTTCTGCAGTGGATTTGCGGACCGCCGATCAATTCTGCGACCGCATCTCTACCGCATTTTGCATGCTGCTCTTTTACGATCCTTTGAACTCCCTTCATTACAACAAACACGGGCAACTAAAAAATTTGAAAAACGTAAAAGAGAAAAGGGTGTTACCACCCATGGGTTGCCTCCCACGAAGCACTTGATTTAACGTCACGGCACGACACAAAAAACATTACCACTTTTATCGCCACTTGGACGATATGAACTTGGCCCCTAGCTTGGAGTCAAACTTGTGACCTCGAGCGATGGGGGTGGTAATTTGATGTTTGAGCCAATGATTAATATCTTCATTTTGCACTTCTTAGCTTTCAAATGAGGAATGTCGTTTTGATTTCTTGCTTCCTCAAACTGTAAAATGTATGGCTCTAGTTTTTCCTCCTCGCACTCCTTCATTGACTCATGAGGTTCAACTTTCGTGTCACCACACAATCCCAACGTTGAAAAATGCTTGGAAATTGACTTCAAGCCTTCAATTTGCAATTTTTCTAGCTTGACATCCTCTTTTTTCCCCGGATTAGAGTCAACATCAGCCCATATTGCATTTTTACCGGTTGACTCCAATTCCATATTTTTGTCGGCATTAATAACACTCATTGAGTCGGTTGGCGGATGTTCAATTCTTGACTCCTCAAAGAAAAGCTCACTTTCTTCCTCAGAATTGGACTCTTTTTGGCTTTCTTTCACACACTCTAGTTGTTGGGCATAGTGAGCCTCAACCAATTTTTTGCATTTGGTCTTCCAAAGTGCGGATGTGTTCATCATTGTAATTCAAGCCTTGACTCAAGTCCTCGAGTGCAAAGTTGTGCTTCTCCTCATTTTCAAGAATGGTCTCCAACATAAGCATTATTTTCTCATCTTTAGCATTTGAGAGTTCTCTTTGGTTTTGATCAAGTGCCAAGGAAGTATTTTCATTTTCGACCTCCAAGAGAGACTCTTCGTTTCAATTCACTTCCGAGGCTTTTTGAGCCCTTGAGGCTTCTATCAACTCATCCATTTTCGAGTGCAACCATTCAACTGCCAATTCATTTTGGAGACTAGTCTCCAAAAGATTCTCCAAGGCATTTTTCTCTTTGTTTCCTTCCTCAAGTAGACACTCTAACATGAGTTTGAACTCTCCATTTTTTCCATGCTCAACTTCTTCAATTTCCGTAGCCCTGTAGTTTTCATCACAAGAAGCAAACTCATCATAGTAGTGGCTTGGCGAAGGGAATGTTAAAGATGCACAATAATCCCAATGACCATTTTGGCAACCACACTTATCACACATACCCCAACCTTGGGGTTGAGATTATTTGAACAATCCACCCCCGGGAGAATTTAAACAATGTTGCGATGAGTGTGGTCCACCACAATAAGGACAAGGGTCGTCAAAATATGCACAACTCCCATCCGACAAATTTTCATTATATGATACCATTTTTCAAGAATGAAAAAACAAACTAGAAATTAACAAGAAATATAGACCCAAGGTAAGAAAAATATTACACAAGTATTAACAAGTTTGGATCAAAGCACTTTTGTTTATTTCTCAAACAATCTAAATTACGCCAAATTGCTCCCCGGCAAAGATGCCAATTTTGATGACGTGCAAATCCACCGCTAAATTTCTATTGATACGGTCGTAGCAATATAATTAACAAACCATGAGTCGGGGTCTTATCCCATAGAGAACAACGTGTAGGCGATTAGGAATGTAAGAGAATTATCACTAGTCGCGCAGCGCCAAACAATAAGAATTTTGGGATGACAATCGTTTATATATCTAAGATGCGAAAATGTAAACTAACCATGAAAGCAAGTAAAATGATCAATGGCCACAAGTATGAAAGCATCGGGAATTACACTCAAGAAACGATCCAATTTATCTCACGATTTTACAAAAATGAGCGAGTTTATGTTAATTAGCCACTGATGATAATTCTTAATTAGCTTCTTCCGAAGACTAACAAGACTTCCTAATTGAACTATCCCTAATCACAATTAGAAGATTAAGCACACCTGAAAGGCTACAAGTAGTTCAATCCTATACCTAGGTAGAATCTATAAAATGAGGGTTTGCGCCTCAAGTTCTTATTAATTAATATTTCCCAACCCCAAACTGTTTTCCCAAAATTAATTCGGAGTTAATAGGAGAGTCCTAGGGTTAGATAATCCCTTTGGAAACATAAAAGAACAAGAATAATTAAAGAAACAATAACTCACTTCATAAATATAGAATAATCATTCAATACATAAGCACAACAAGGTATATAATCCACACTTTTATTATGAATATTCCCATAAAAAAGATTCAAGTGTTGGATAAAATACTACACACTTAAATATTCAATACAAAGATAGGAAATGAAGAAACAAACATAAATGGGTAAGAAAACCTTAACCACAAGCTTTAATCTTCACCACCCAAGTGTGTTTGTTAAAAACCCTAGCCTCCAACTTGTTCTTTCTATTCGATGAGACTGAAAATAAGCCAAAAGATGCTTTTTCAAATGACCCTAGTCTGGTATTAAAAGATTTAGGGATCAATAATGTAAAATTCCATATTTTCGCATGCCTGAAGCACGCACTTCACATTTGCGAACAAAAGTTTGCAATTGCCAAGATTGCCTTATGCAACCTAAGTTCGCATTTCCCATAAATTCTTCGCATTTGCGAAGTACTCTAATCCCAGCTGATCTCGCATTTGCGAGATTCATATCGCATTTGCGAAGCTGCCCCTTTTTACACTGTGTTCGCATTTGCGAATATTACTTCGCATTTGCGAAGGTTACCAAATTCCAGTGGAGTTCACATTTGCGAGTTTAATCTCATATTTGTGATGTCTGCCCTATTGCTCTTGGGTTTGCATTTCCCAGTTACATCTCCCATTTGCGAGCTCAGAGGGCCCTGCCTAGATTTTCCCTTCTTTTGGCTTCGATTTTGAGTTGTTTTCACTTGGTTTCATCGACATCACTTCTCCATCACGTTCACCCTGTAAAGTAGAAGTAATTGACATTAAATACACGATTTTATCACCATAAAAATAGAAAAGGTATAGTTTAAAGGCAAGATAAGTCGATAAAATACCAACCTATAACACCCTAAAATTTGAACTATTGCTTGTCCTCAAGCAACGAAAGCAACAAAACCTCTTCCCAAGTGGTTAAACATCCTCATATAATTATCACACCAAGCCAACAAGAGATATACTTTAAGTACAGATGCATGACTTTTATTGGCACCAACAATTACTCCAAAACATATGAACTATCAATAATTTCACATAATCAGGTGCTCAAACACCAATGCGAATCAGAGCAGCAATCAAGTCACTACACTAAAGCTTCAAAATTTGTCTCTTCATTACAATCGACTTTCTTTGGTAAGTCTTCCCTGTTGAAAATGGGATTAAGTTCACAACTCAAACTTCATGTGCCCTCACATTTAAGAGAGGATCCCACACTCATAATTGTTATTTCAAAGCAACAATGGGATATCAAATGGAAAGAATTCACTCTCACTCAAAACGATTTTCAAATGCATACATGTAGTACCATAGGCTTGCCCTTTATGTATTCCTCCACTAATGTAGATAACTCGGTTCAAAATCAATTAGGACTTAAGGGTTGTAGTTTAGGCTTTTGGATAAGGTATGATTCAATTTTGGTAAAGTAATTCAAAACCTCCCCAAGCACTACACAATTTACAATTAAGTCCACTTCCTTCAAACACATTTTCCACCATTTTTTCACTTTTTTTTTCACTCATAATCTTCCCTTTATTCACTTTATTCTCTCTCTCTCTCTCTCCCTATATATATATATATATATATATATATTTTTTTTTTTCTTTCTTTCGTCCTTTTTGACTTTTTATCATTTTTTTTTCTGACTTCCACCTTTACAATAACTTCCATATCACAATTTTTCACACCATTCACCCCCAAACATAGGCTTTTAGCCTATGTTTGATCTTTAAAAGTACTTCGGGAGGTAACGTTCAATATCAATTAAGATCAAAGGCTTTAAGCTTGTAACATGGTTTCCAAAGAATAATGCTAAAGACTCAAATTGGTTGACTAGGGAAAATATTTACAGGTAGAAATTTACTAGCGGTCCAAGGAAGGCCTACTATAATTTTTTGAACCAAGTTAATCTATGATTTCGCCTTGAAGCACATTCCGGGAAAGTTCTAGACTACAAGCAATGCAAAGTAACTTCACAAATAATCTCACCACACATGGAACATGAACATTCGAATGGAACACCAGTCCAAAATCCAATTAGAACCAATGACTGAAAGAGGTTGCATATAGCATAAGATACTAATTTATGAATCAAAGAGCAAACATTTGAGTCTAAAAGTGATGACCTCACTACTTTACTCATTATATTTTGCGTTTTTCTTTTTAAACAATCAACAATTCATATGCCGAGGATTAATTATGGTGGTACCAAGCAAGCCACAACCAATGGGAACCAATCGCAACAAAAACCATTTGATACCCTCAATTAATAAAAACGAATTCTAACTAAAAGACTAATTCCCTTAAGAAAGTTGTCAATCCATCCATCATAGGGAAAATTTGACAAAATTTTTCTACAATTAACTGGTTCAACTAGAAAAATTGGTATCCTTAGAAAAAGAACCATGGCATAAAGAAAACCAAGGATATCGCCACTAATAAAAAACAACATACTAAAATAAATAAAAATTAAGAAGCTAACTAATAACAACTACTATACAACCTAATATCAACATACTAATATACACATGGTATAAAAACATACTAATAACAAAATGAAAAGCATAAACAACAGTCAAGGTACAAATCCGCCAATTGTCCAACAAAATATCACAGTTATACAAGAAGCCACACCCAACCAAAGATGTTGCAATATCCTCAATGCAACTAAACATGAGATAGTAGAAAATGGTGGAGAATGCTCCCTGTATACTGCATCAATTGCTCTCCTCTCTCTCGGACTCAGACTCATCCTCATCCTCCTTTCCTTCATCCTCGTGCCACTCAACAGGAACATCATCATTATCCACAGCTCTGCGCGATGGTATCTGGTCCTGAGGCTTTAGGACTTTGAAGATGCCCTTCACACCCTTCCACATCCGTTTGAAGAATTTATCTCTTTTCTTCTCTCTTTTCACCATGTGGGTGTGCAACTGTTGCAGAACGCCATGTCAAGTGCTCAACTCACCATGTTTCTTGGCCAGCTCAGTGTATGCTTTTTCCAGTGCCTTGAGGTAATCCACCTACTTCTTCTGTTCATCAATGTAATTCTGGTATTCTTTCTTTGAGATGTTGGCAGATCCCTCAGATGTTTCCCCAGGTCCCTGGGGAAGGCCACACATTAGCTCGAAAATCACTCGCATCTCCTCACTCATCACAGCAAATGGACCTCCTGCCGAAGATGATGGTACACAGCTCGGATCACAATGAGAAGAAGAAAATGTCTTCCTCTTTTTGGGCTTCACTGCACCACCCTCTTCTATTTTCTTCAATGGGTAAATAGGCTTTCCCGGCTCTATCCAATTGTACCCTAGAGCTTCTTCGACCCTGGCCACCTGGCATAACTCAGTGATGAGAGAAGGGAATATCAATGAAGGTCTATCTTGAATCCGATACTCTCTCAGCTCTCTTATAAAGATATTGCCATGTTCAACTGAATGCCATCAAGGATGCAAGCTACTATTTGCGCTCGAGTAATTGGGATGTTCCATATGTTGGTCACAGGGGAGACACGACTGCATGTGATAGCTAGCAATATCTTTGCTTCTGCAGTGAATTCTTTTGATGTTATCCCCTTCTTTTCAGCTGCCCAAGGAACATCTACACCCGGACACAGTTTAGAGGCTAACCACTCTCCTAAAGCTCATTCTTTTTCCTTGAAAGGAGCCATGTCATGGTCGGGCAAATTGTAGAACCTGTTCACATCCTCATCCCCAAAGCGCACATTTGACCCCAAATTCTCATCTTGGGCTTTTTCAATTTGATTGCTGGGAGGTTGGAGTAAAGTTCCCTCACCCATTACTCATTGGCTCGGCAAGGTTGAGGGGCAAAACAATTCCATCCCATGCCCATTAGCCTTTGATAGATCTTGGGGAGACATTCTGCAACATCATCTATCACAATTTCACTCTCCGAGACCACATTCTTTGAAATCAGTTCTTCGTAGTATCGTTCCTGGCACTCCATGTTCAGGAACCGATGCTCATCAAAGGCTTTCTCTTCTTCCAAAGGGTTTTCGCTTGTGAATCCCTAGGACTTTGTGTCCATTTCCGCCATTATACTACCTGTCAAAAAGTGATAACACTGAAAACATGGTATGGCTATGAAGAACAGTGCAAAATGAAATAATTATGCTAAAAGAATGACCGGACAGTTGAAACTCAGACTTAGAAAAAATTCCAAGATTTTCAGCTTTTGAGCAGCTGGGCTGCAGATGTCGCAAATCCCAACTTTTCTTCGCAATAGCGAAGTTGACAGTTAAGGAAAATGCGAGAAAACTTCGCATTTGCGAAGTTCTTCAGGGACAGACAGATGTCGCAATTGCGAAAAAATTATGGCAAATGCGAAGTCCCATCGTCCTAGGCAGCCCCTCTTCCAGATTTCAGTTCCTCAGCCCAAAAATTTCCATTCCAAGCTTTATTTTGCAAACCCAATAATTAATCGAGCATATATCATGCAATACACTTCATAACTACCATGAATCAAGAATTTACAATTGTTTTGGCCATGAATTTTATTCGAGCCTCAAATCGAACACATTAAAGGCGCAAAGTTTTTTACTTCCATTGACAAGAGCTTGGGTACTCAGACTTCCCCAAATTTTTACAACAAACATAATCACTCACACTCAACCAAACCTCACAAAGAAATCACCTATAATTTTTTGAACAATTCTCAACCATTTAGGGCAAGAGTGACCATTAAAATTTTAATGTTCCATGATACCCAACAAGATAAACATGAGAGTAAACATGGAGAAGAAGGGAGTGTATAGAATTAAGATTTCATACCTGAGTTTTTGCGATGAGAGATGAAACTTTTGTGCCTTTACAATGATGAGAGAGGAGAGACCAAGACGTTGAGAGTTTTTTAGACTGAGAGACGAATTTGGTTCAAAATGGGCAAGGAAGCATTAAAGCCCCGCAGCAGTCGCAAATGCGACTAGGACCATCGCAATTGCGTAGTCCCAAGTTTCTATGCTTGTTCGCAAATGCAAAGTTCCCACTATTCAGCCCAGCTCGCAAATGCAATATTTTGTTCGCAAATGCAAACCCTACCCTGCAATTTCCAGTCAACTACTGGTTTTCGCCAACACGTCATCCTGACTTGCTCAAATCAACTCCAAAAATTCTCAAACTTGGCAGATTAGTTACAAATAATATTCTAAGCTATTATAAAAAAGAAAATTTGAAATATGATGAGAAATTTGAAATGCGGGACTTGAAAGATTTTTAGAAGGCTTCTAATGCGGCCCGTTCTGCGGCCGCATGGTGAACGTGCGGACCGCAAAGTGACCTTATTCGCCGCATTTTTCAAATGTCAATTTGGGCATTTCTCTGACTTTTTCTGCGGTGGATCTGCGGACCGCAGATCATTTATGCGACCGCATTTCTACCGCATTTTCCACTTGCCAATTCTGCCTCTTCTCTTATTTGTTCTGCGGTGGATTTGCGGACCGCCGATAAGTTATGCGACCGCATCTCTACCTTATTTTGCCTGCTGCTCTTTTTCGAACCTTTGAACTCCCTGGAATGGGCGAGCCCTAGGGTTATCTAATCCCTTTGGAAATATTAAAGAACAAGAATAATTAAAGAAACAACAACTCACTTCATAAATATCGAAAAATCATTCAATACATAAGCACAACAAGGTATAAAATCCACACTTTAATAATGAATATTTCCATAAACAAGATTCAAGTGTTGGATAAAATACTACACACTTAAATATTCTATACAAAGCAAGGAAGTGAAGAAACAAACATAAATGTGTAAGAAAACCTTAACCACAAGCTTTAATCTTCAATACCCAAGTGTGTTTGTGAAAAACCCTAGCCTCCAACTTGTTCTTTCTAGTCTAAGAGCCTGAAAATAAGCCAAAAGATGTTTATTCAAATGACGCTTGTCGGGTATTAAAATATTTGGGGATCAATAATGTAAAATTCCAGATTTGCCAATGCCTGAAGCACGTACTTCGCATATACGAACAGAAGTTCGCAATTCCCAAGATTGCCTTGTGCAGCCTGAGTTCGCATTTCCCATAAATTCTTCGCATTTGCAAAGTCCTCTAATCCTAGCTGGTCTCGCATTTGCGAGATTCATATCGCATTTGCGAAGATGCCCCTTTTTACACTGTGTTTGATTTTGCAAACATTACTTCACATTTGTGAAGGCTACCAAATTCCAGTGGAGTTCGCATTTGTGAGATTAATATCGCATTTGGGATGGGTGCCCTATTTCTATTGTGTTCGCATTTCACTGTTACATCTCGCATCTGCGAGCTCAGAGGGCCCTGCCTAGATTTTCCCTTCTTTTGGCTTCATTTTTAGTTGTTTTCACTTGGTTTCTTTGACATCACTTCTAAATCACATTCACCCTGTAAAGTAGAAGTAATTGACAGTAAATGAATGATTTTATCTCCATAAACATAGCAAAAATATAGTTTAAAGGCAAGATAAGTCGATAAAATACCAACTTATCACCGGGTGTTCCGAGGATCGAATGGCGTGGGCTTACAGATTATGCCCCTAGTAAGGTTATCTTTTTTGAAAGCCCAATGAATGGTTGGGAAGGTTTGTCTATCACATTTGGCCTTCGTGCATGATGTAGGAGCTGGGGCTCCCAGTATAGATTTTGTTCCCATTATGAGGGACTTCCCTGACGTATTTCCTGTAGACCTACCGGGTTTGCCCTTGGATAGGGACATTGATTTTGCTATTGACCTAGTTCTATTTCCATTTTGCCTTATCGTATGTTACCAGCAAGTTTGAAAGAATTGAAAGATCGGCTTGAGGAACTCCGAGAAAGGTGTTTATTCGGCCGAGTATGTCACCGTAGGGTGCACCTGTGTTATTTGTGAAGAAGAAAGATGGCACATTGAGAATGTGCATTGACTACATGCAGTTGAACAAAGTAACAGTGATGAACAAGTATCATGTACCCCGCATCGATGATTTATTCAACCAGCTTCAGGGAGCGAGGGTGTTTTCTAAGATTGATCTCCGTTCAAGTTAGGAACAATTGAGGATCAAGGAGTCAAATATTCTTATGAGTGCCTTCAGGACTAGATATGGTCACTATGAGTTTCTTGTTATATCTTTCATGCTGACTAATACCCCAGCAGCATTTACGCATCTGATGAACAGTGTATTTCAGCAGTCTCTAGATTCGTTTGTTACTTTATTCATTGACGATATCTTGGTATACTTGCCTAGTCAGGAGGAGCATGTAGAGCATTTGCGAGTGGTATTGCAGATATTGAGGGGGGAGAAGTTGTATGCCATGTTCTCTAAGTGTGAGTTTTGTCTTAATTTCGTGGCCTTCTTGGGACACGTGGTGTCCAGTGATGGTATTCAGGTTGATCCAAAGAAGATGGAGGCGGTTTAGAGTTGGCCTAGACCATCCTCAGCAACAGAAGTTCATAGTTTCCTCGATTTGGCGGGTTATTATCGCCGGTTCGTTCAGGGTTTCTCATCTATTTCCTTGTACTTGACCAAGTTGACGCATAAGGGATCTCCGTTTGTATGGTTGTATTAGTGCGAGGAGAGCTTTAAGAAGCTCAAGATAGCTTTAACCACAGCTCTAGTATTGATCTTGCCATTAGCTTCAGGTTCTTACACCGTTTATTGTGATGCTTCGAGAGTCAAGATTGGCTGTATATTGATGCAGGACGGTAGAGTGATTGCATATGCTTCTCGAGAGTTGAAGCCCTATGAGAAGAACTATCTTGTTGATGACTTAGAGTTGGCTACTATAGTTCATGCCTTGAAGATTTGGAGGCA
Organism: Nicotiana benthamiana; assembly: GCA_034376525.1. Classification (NCBI taxonomy): domain Eukaryota; kingdom Viridiplantae; phylum Streptophyta; class Magnoliopsida; order Solanales; family Solanaceae; genus Nicotiana; species Nicotiana benthamiana. The sequence continues at coordinate 54,551,029 of CM067338.1, forward strand.
CTATTTGTATGGAGTATCTTGTGAGGTGTTCACCGATCATCAGATTTTTCAGAATTTGTTCAAGCAGAAAGATCTTAATTTGAGGAAGTGGAGGTCGCTTGAGTTGCTTAAGGACTATGATATTACCATTTTGTATTATCCAGGAAAGGCCAATGTAGTGGCCGATGCTTTGAGCTAAAAGGTAGTCAGAATGGAGAGTTGGAATATATTCCAGTTGGGAAGAGACCCCTTGCAGTAGATGTTCAGGCTTTGTCTAATTGGTTGGTGCGGTAAGATATTATAGAGACTAGACGAGTGTTGGCGAGTGTGGTTTCTCGGTCTTCCTTGTATGATCGAATCAGAGACCGCCAGGATGATGATCCGCATTTGCTTCTCCTCAAGGACAGAGTTCAGCACGGAGATGCTAGAGATGTGACTTTAGGTGATGATGTTGTGTTGAGGATGCAGAGTCGGATTTCTGTGCCTAATGTGGATGGGCTTAGAGATTTAATTCTTGAAGAGGCTCATAATTTGCGGTATTCCATCTATCTAGGTGCCACAAAGATTTAACAGGACTTGAGACGACATTACTGGTAGAGGAGAATGAAGAAGGACATTGTGGGATTTGTGGCTCGGTGTCTCAATGGTGAGCTGGTAAAATATGAGCATCAGAGATCGGGTGGTTTGCTTTAGAAAATGGTTATTCCTAGAAAATGGTTAAAATATGAGCATCAGAGATTAGCACAGTTCACCTGGATGAGGATTTGATTTATCATGTAGAGCCAGTGGGTATTTTGGTTGACAGGTTTGGAATAAGATCAAAGAACATAGAGACTTTAGGTATGTTTCTTAACCCGCTCAAGGACGAGCGTTTGTTTTAGTTGGAGAGGATATGATGGCCCGACCATTAGTCTCATGTATTTCCGTCCCGTTTTCCCGTTTTATGCTTATACATGTTTATGTTTTTGGTTAATTTGAAGTACTTTAGATAGAGTTTAGTTGGAAATGAGATAATTAGTCTCTTTAGAGAAAGTTCGGTTTGGAATAGTCAACCGGATGTTGACATGTGAGTTAGATTGCTGGGAAAGGATATCTAATGATTCGGTTAGTTTTGGGGGATGATTTAAGGCTTAGGAAAGCAATACGAAGTAATTTTGGAGGGTCGGTGTAGAATTAGGCTTGAATTGGCTAAGTTTGAATTTTGGCGAATTCCAGTTGATAGGTGAGATTTTGATCCAAGGTTGCAATAGAATTTTGAGAGTTGCAGTCCCTGTTATATCTTTTTGGATATGTGTGCAAAATTTCAGGTCATTCCGAGGTGTTTAGGTTGGGTTTTTGATCGAATGTGCAATTCAGATGTTTTGAAGAAACTTAGTCTTGAATCTGATGTGGATTTAAAATTTTTGTGTTGTTTGAAGTGTAGTGATAATTGTAATAAGTTCGTATAATGATTTGAGATATGTTGGTGTTTTTGGTCGAGGTCCCGAGGGCCTCGAGGTGATTCTTGGTGATTAGCGGAAGGATTTTTGGACTTTAAGTGTTGCAGAAAATGCAACACCAGTGCAGGCTATTATATGCCTTAGCGTTTGCATGCCAAGTGTCGCGTTCGAGTAGGGTTAAGTTTGGAGGTCAGGAAAATGTTCAACGCATTTGCGTTTAGGCCTCGTGTTTGCATAGGATGAGGCATTGGCACTTCGCCTTTGTGGGTCGGGGCAGACGTTCACGTAGATTAAAGTAGAGGGCCAGCCTGGGTGGTCAACGCGTTCACATTCAATAGGTCGTATTCGCATAAGTCTAGGCCCTGAGCCTTCGCGTTCGTGGGAGACCAGACGCGTTCGCGAAGGGATAATTTGGTCTGAGGAATTTTTGTTCATCGCGAAGCTAGTGGGGTCTCGCGTTCACATAGAAGGAAATAGCTTGGAAGAATAGGGTTTTAAATAACATTTCATCCACGAACCAAGTCTATTTTCCACCATTGTTAAGCAACCTTGGGAGCTTTTGGCGAAAAATTTAGAGAGTTTCGAGTGAGAATCGATTGGAGGTAAATCCTATGGCCTAGAAACATCATCTAATTGTGATTTCAACACCTAAATTCATGGAATTTTACTAAAAATGGGAAGAACTAGGGCTCCAGTTTTTGAATGAGAAATTGGAATTTGAGGGGGAATTTGGACTCCGATTTTGATAAATTTTACATGCATATGCTCTTGTCGAGATAAGGAATATTTTGGTGTAAAAATGTCTGACTTTCGAGAAGTGGGCTTGGGGCTCGGGTTTTGCTAATTTTGTTGTTTTCGATATTTTTCAAGTCTTTTCGATTGGGTTATATTCCCTACGCCATTTGTAATGTATTCGTTGTGGTTTTGCTAGATTCGACGCACAAGGAGGTCGATTCGAGAGGCAAGGGCATTGCGAGCTAGTTTTCGGCTGTCTAGAGGTGAGCAATGGATGTAAATGCTACTCTGAGGGTTTGAAACCCCAGACATTCACATCGTAATGCTATATTGAGGTGTGACACGCATTCCACGATCAGTGTGGGGTCATTTACTTTTGGGTATTGAGACTTGGTCCATCCCGAGTGTTAATATTTACTATATTGGTGATTGAAACGCATACTTTATCATTGTAAATTTGGCTTATTGCCGTGTTTGGGGCCTTCTGTCGACCTGTAGAATCCTTAGGGGATCCTTATGTGTTTACCTAACTTGTGTGCATGACATAAATTCTCAATCATGTTTTTAAATATTAAAAATAATATAATAATTCTGTTTCATACATGAATATTCAATGAATAAGGGTATGAGGGCTGAGATCCCTATGTTATGTCACGCCAGATTGGCTGTGCACTTATTTGACTGAGATGGGTCGGGACCCGTCCTCAGTTTGGATTGCAGGCTGCAACTCGTCTATATGAAGCTGGAATCGTTAGTAATCGCCGGTTAGCCATACGGTGGTGAATTCATTCTCGGGCCTTGTACACACCGCCCATCACACTATGGGAGCTGGCCATGCCCGAAGTCGCTACCTTAACCGAAATGAGGGGGATGCCGAAGGCAGGGCTAGTGACATAAGTGAAGTCTTAAGAAGGTAGCCGTACTGAAGGTGCGGCTAGATCACCTACTTTTCAGGGAGAGCTAATGCTTGTTGGGTATTTTGGTGTGTGTATATATATATATATATATATATATATATATATATATATATATATATATATATATATATATTGATATTGAGGCCAAGAGCCTCTTTTATTCCAATACCTGGCTGATATTGGGCTTGGGCTGTAGGAGCCCCTCCGGAGTCTGTACAAACCCCCAGTGTTAAATAAGTGGAGCGGGCTGCACGTCGCAGCGGGTACTAGTGTCTACCATTATATGTCTTGCATTCTTTCATGCACTATTTCTTAACTGTACTATTTGATGTATACTATTTCCACTATTTTGGATAAGAAATGCTTGATATAGAGTACTTTGTGCATTTCCTGCTTTCTTACTTTCAGACTGTAGTTACGTCAATTACTCACTAGGTTGAAGTACTCATTTTACTCCCTGCACCTTGTGTGCTGATCTAGGGCAGTCTTAGGCTGAGTAGATCCAGCTGATCCACAGTTCTTATCTTCGGAAGTATTTGAGGTAGCTGCAGGGCGTTCGCAATCGATGATTCTCCCCTCTATCTCTATCCTTTATTTCTGCATTATGAGTTTAGATAGACTTTGTAGTAGGATATTAAATGGCGTTAAATGGCGTTATCTTTTCCTTCTTAAATAATTGGAGTAATTGTTAACATTGTCGGGCTTGCCTAGTAGTATGTTAGGAACCATCACGATCGGGTTGGGGTCGTGATACAACCTAAACATGGTAACACGAAGAAGAAAAAAAATGGTCATGTAAAAAGAGTCTCACTACAACATTTTATGCACTCTATAAGAATGTCGCACCTACCATGGCTAATGAATGGGAAGTAAAGGCAAAGATAATATTCGAGATCATATGAGTTGGAAAAAAATTTTGCCATGCATGGGAACTAAGATATGATAAGTATACACGCAACAAGGAGGAAAAAACTTGAGAAGGATGAATGGAATTATTCGATCAATGATCCAGAGTCAGTGACATTATAAAGTCACTTGTGATTTTGCAGTATACATATATGTTGATAATCATATAACTATAGAAGACTCCGGTATAAGTTAAAAGAAAGAATCGAGTATAGGTCATAGACAAAGGATTGCATTGTTAGAAGATTGTACCCTGGACATTCTACAACATCTATGAAAGATTAAAATAATAACCAGTACCACGAGCTGCAGATAAGAAGATAGTTTAAGCCTACATAAAGGATGATCAGAGGGAAGACAAAACTAAAATGTTACACCAACTAAGTAAATCAGGAGTCTGATTATTGGACCTAGAAAATTATAGATCTCGTGATTGAGAAAATTGCAGTATTACTCTTAAATATCATAGGTATAAGAGTGATATAACATTAGCCATATTCTGTAATGACTCTACTATAAAGCCAGTCAGAAGAGCACCAGCCTCATAAGGAGTCTGTACGAAGCTCCCACCGGATAGTGTATGCAACATAGGTGCAAGTATTATAATAAAGCTTCAAGTTATGAAGGTTAATTATACCTATGTGGAGTGAAGGTCATGAAACAAAAAGAAGATATGATGAGAGATTTTAAGTTAAAGGTAATTAATCTGCAAAATACTCAAATGCAAAAGGTGATGATCAGTTCATACATCATATAGACGGCTATAAGCGTTAGGGATTCCATATCCGGGAATGATAGCAGCATCTTCAGTGGCATATCTTCCAGCCTATGGTTTCTAAGTACCGAGAGATATAGCCAACTGAGTACAAAAGGGATAGAGACAATGTGATGTCTCGCTTGATTTTCCAGAATAACATATGGGAATCTATGGTACAAGCAATCTGAAGAAAGGTTGCCGCGTAGTTTAAATAGATATATGTAGGTCGCTAGCTAAAGTATGGTAGAACGATAACGTTTTTGAAAGACATGAGTACGGATGAGAAAATATGGGTGAAAAGGTGACGAGAATGGATAAGTCCTTGGGATTAAACCATAAAAAGAAGAGAGTTGATGATTCCTCTATGTTATAGAGAGCTCAGTATAGCCTGAATGAACTCAAAGGATTCTAAGACTAATAGCAGTTAGAAAAGATGGAATGCTGCTATGGTATTAGAATAAGGGTGTAATTATGATAAATAAAGGGTGATGTTGTGTCTTCGATTGAGTAATGACTTAAGGAGGGTTTCATGAATTGTACGTGATTAAAATACCTAAGTAAGGTGAGTGATACTGTAAAGTACAGTTATGGAAGTATATTATCTCCCCAAGATGGATCAATCTAAGTACTCCAGATGTTCCCGATGAGACGTAAACCCTATCGACAGTGTTACATAAGAGATCAAGTTATCAGTGGTAGATGTTAGATTAACATTAAGGTGAATCAATAATGAATGGAAAAAAGTCACAAAGTATGAGGTGAAATTAGGCCATTATTCTCAAAATGAACGGTAATGAGAAAGCATTAAAGGACATAGATTTATACATATAAGAAATGAACGTAACATGGAATTGGGTGTTAGACTTCAGCAACGATAAATTGATGTAAGAGTTATAGTATATTATGACCTACTTAGATGCAGTAAAGTCATGCGGATAGATAGTCGGGCCTATGAAATAAGATATAGCAATATTTATAAGTTCAACAAAGTATCGAGTGAAGAACTTCAGTATACATATAGATGCCAATAGGGACATCTTGTCAAGATCTGTATATGTTTACAAGGTGAGGCCCGTAGATGGGATAAAAGCTGGAGGAAAAAGGAAGAAGCGCATAGGTGCACTTACAAGGTCAGAGTCATACGGGCTGCATGGTAGAAGGTAATAACAGTTACGAGATTGAAAAGATTTAGACCATAAGTCGTGGTGTGAGAAAGAGGCCTAAAAGGGGAAATGACCCGTGTCACGCCGCGAACATGGGGGCGGGCCGTCACCCGGTGCCTTATGTACCCTTATGTTCTAACTTACGACTTATGGATTTTGAGCATATAATGTCATACTTTGTCCATGGGCCACGTTGCAAGACGGTAGTAAATACTGACTAATTATCAATATAAAGCGGGGCCGACATGGCCGTCATAACTATTACAGCTGGCAAACCAACAAAATATACATAAAAAGCCTACCAGCCCAACATACTGCACTAATTGACATGATATATCTACAAGCATGTACTAGTTGATATATTGTGATCGGAACATCTCCCTGACCTAATCATATCATATATACATATATACACAAGATGTACATAAATCTCTAAACCTGACAACTCCAAAAGGCATGGAACTTACAGATCAATCTGAACTCGGGCAGTACTTATTGAGGAGGTCTACCAATCTATATGTCTGAACCTGCACGAAATGTAGCGCCCCCTGAAAAGAGACGTTAGTACGGAATAATGTACCAAGTATGTAAGGTAATATACTGAAAGCTAAAACAAAACTGATAATATAATAAGTGAAAGCAACAGGAAGTCAAAGATAATCTGAAGATATGCTTACCTACTGATACTGAATCAACTCTCTCTGAATATTGTAAGTAAAATAGTTGTCTGGCCTTATAAGGCTCGGTATATATATATAACTGCTCTATTGTAGTAGGTTCACTCATAGGAGCTCAACATACTAGGTTCTGCATTTCGACCAACTAGGCATGCTCATAGACGCTATATCACAGTATGCTTGGTATATAACTTACCATCTACCCATAGATTATACCTCGATGGTAATGAAAATACTTTAATATTATATATATAAATTCTCTGTTCTGTTAACTGAAAAAAGAAAATACTCAATTAAATATGAAGTCCCGATAAGGAGAACATTTTTATAAAACTATGAAAATATGTAACTTGTGAGACTTGCAACATATACGTAAATTCCGTCATATAAATTTTTCTTCATGACTCGTTATCAAACTCGTGTAATTATCAGGTCCTACAAAATGAAGGAAGAGTTTAGCCTTAATATACCTGAAGTAAAAAAAAATCATATAATATTTTAGAAAAAGATTACAACTGTACCTTTTAGAATCGCAAAATTTTACATTGCTAAACCTTTAAGAATTCCCGTTGGATTGGTTGATGAATTCATTGCTTACTGAAATATTCAAAACGTGGTTGAAGTCTTTGTAAATGAAAAAGTTGACACTTCTGAGAAGCGGGTAACGTTCTCATTCTATGAATATGGAGTATTGAGAATGAAAATGTTGCCTTTGGTTATTTGAATTTAATATACTGAAATGTGTCTTCAATATAAGGTATAAGGTGGTTACCTTTTAAATAACTTTAAGGGTCATTATTTTGGAAGGGAGGGCTGCCACGTGGGGTGGGTGGGCAAGATTATCCAAAATATTAAATTAATTAATTAGGTAATATTCCGCTACTCGATAATTAATCAATTACTCACGTAATTAAAAAATATCTTAAACTGTTTAAAATTCTACTTATTTTTAATATACTTTATACATCCTGCAATCATGGTCATATGGTACCTTGTATAGTACTAGTACATAATCGGGTATTATCGTTTGACCCGTATTTTATCCCAATATGCCAACATAGATGAAAATTCATTTTCTTTGACTTGTTTCCCCTCTCACCTTTACAAATTTACTCATCACTTGTTTGAAATAGCATAATCTTTATAATCTCTAAATAATCTTTTTCTTGGACTAATGTCAATTACCTTACAAATATTTCACGTATAATATTACATGGTATAATAACATCATAATATAATACTGTAAAGTGTAACATCATCCTAATGTAATACTGTAAGGTGTAACATTATCGTTATATAATACTGCAGGACGTAATATCAACGTAATATTGCGGGGCGTAACATCATTCCCCCCTCCCCCGAGAACATTCATCCTCGAATGTTGACTGATGCACTTATCATTCTCATAACACATAGTTCTTCCAAATACTTTAATATTTTCCCTTCCATGTAGGCAACTGTTCTTTGAACAAATCCAAAGACCAAGGTATTCCCCCTTTATGCCTCTTTCTCATACAATGACTCGTGGCCGAAATCCTCTCAATCACGTAATTGTTGCTACCTTCTATCATGCAGCATGTACAATTATGACCTTGTATGTGATGCTATGCGGCTCTTCTTTCATTTTTTTTTCTTTTTTTTTTTTTCAAATCAGTACTCAACTGAAGGCCCACACATCACCCATTATCTATCAGAATCACACCCTCATTCTATTACCTAAGCAGCATTATATCTCTTTTAAATGCTATTTATCTTAGACTCCTTTGAGTTTATTTGGGGTACAATGAGCTTTCTATACCTTAGAGAAATCATTAAGTTCCTCTCCCCGAACTTGGGGTTAACTCCTAGTGCTTATACATTTCATGTCACCTCCTCACTCGCCCTTTCTTATTCTTACTCTTGTTTACCCATAACCTGTCGCTCTATCATGCATTATCTTGCGACTTACATATTTCGATTTATATTTTTTGCAATCTTTCTTGCACCATAGATTTTCTTGTATTATTTTGTAACATCAAGTGAGACATCACAACGTCTCTAACTCTTCTTTAGTCTCTTAGCTAGATCTCTCGGTACCTGAAAACCATAGGCTAGAAGAGATACTACTGACGATGCCGCTATTATTCCTGGATACTTAATCCCAATGCTTCTAGACTTTTTTCTGAAGTATGGAATCTACCCAAACTTCTGAATCCGATAATCTCGTACGTTGTTTACTTTTACCTTACCACTTTAAAATCTTGCATCGTATCTTCTATATCTTTCATGACCTCCGTTCCACATAAGTATAATTCACATCCTTTCATGCACCTCTGGTGACTATGCAATACGATGGGATCTCCATACTGAATTCATATGAGCCTGGTATTTTTCTAATTGGCTTTATCATAAAGTCATTATAAAATATGGATACTATACTATCTCTCGTGCACCTTTGATATTAAGAGTGATTCAGCAATGTTCTCAATCATGATGTCCATAATATTTTGGGTGTAGTAATCAGATTCATGATATACTTCATTGATATAACTTTTTAGTTTCCTCTTTCTTCTGATCGACCTTTATGCAGGCTTATGTTATCTCTCGAATTGTGGTTCATGGTATTAGTTATTCTATTTAGCCTTTCATTGGCGCTTAGGAATATGCATGATACAATCCTTTATCAATTACATCCTTCATCTATGATCTGAGCTCTATTCTTTCTTTTAACATATACCGGAATCTTTTTTGGTTGTATATGCTGCATGTATAAAACTCTGAAGTCTTAAGTGCGTTCAAAATGTAACCAACTCTGGATCATTGATCTAATAATTTCTTTCATTCCATCTTAGCTTTCTTTCAACATAAGCTATTACTTTTCCTGGTCTTTCTTCCCCCTTGTGATGTCTATACTTAGCTTATCTTAGTGCTCAAACATGCCAGAGTTGTCGTGCTACTCATATTACCTTGAATATTACTTTTAATTTTACTTCTCGTTTATTAGCCACGGTAGGTGCCACTTTCTTTTGGAGTACTTACAATGTTGTTGTGAGACTCTTGTTGCACAATCGTTTCCACTTTAGATTATTGTGCTTAGGTTGCAGCCTTCTACCTAAATTTCTCATCTAGTCTTTCATTGTACTACTTAGGGAGAAACCTTGACTCTTGTAAAGTAGTGAGCTGATTACGGACCTTTTGATATCCTCTCTTGCCTATAATCATACGTACTTGCTTACCTCCATGCCCTTGTTCTTATAGGATTGCTCTCTTACTGATATTTTTATTGTTTTCCCAGTGGCACTTTCTTTTATCCCCATAATACCTATACGTCCCCTTTAACTTGTGCTTGGGGTGTATTACATTTATCTTTCATGATCGTCTGATGTGCCTGTAACCTCTTGTCTAGTCATGAATAGGCTCTTCATGAATCAACTACTAACTACTTGTCGGCCCATTCTCATATCCATATTTTGCGTAGCCTTTCTTGGGATATTTCCTTGTCTAAACTTACCTCATGTACTGGATCCTTATCTATCAATAACATCCCGGGTAAGAATCCTTACTTCTTTTTCCTTACGTCGTGCTTACATAAAGTTCTGCAATCATAGCATAGCTATGACACTTGAATAAGTGCCATCTCATCCTTTTCTAATTTTTCATTTCACTCTTCCTTTGTTATTGCATATTTCCCCCTTTTGGGGAGTACTAACACTTGGAGCTATGACGACCTACCTATAGATGTTTTTCCTCTTCATCTTTGGTGTCATTTCACATTATCAATGATCCTTACTCGCCTTGCGGTAATCTTTCTGTACCAAGGATAGTAAAATTCCCCTCTCACGATGCTGACTCATAGGGTAATAGTTCCATAAGCTTAACTTTGCTCATATTTCTTGCTTTAGGGAAACGTCTCCCAGAATGACCATTTACTAAATTCATTGTGGATCTTCTTTTGTTGTCGATTCTATTATTTCCGGGATGCATTTTGAAATTCTCATGATACTGACTATTATCAAATAACCCAGCTCCTACTTCATGATTAGTTTATCTTGTTCACCAGCTCATACTGATTCCTATTACTCTGGGGTATAACTTTTCCTTCTGTTAATCACGTTAAAGCTGCAAACTTCTTTCTCGAAATGAAGATGCTACTATATGGCCTATACTTTTTTGTTGTCATAAGGAACATCACCTCTCGTCGCTTTCTTTATTTGACTATAGATTCTGCAACACTCTATTGTTGCCATACATGTATTACATCTCATTCATAATACTTCATTATCCCTCTTCGTACTTATCTGCTAACATTTCTATCCATCCTTTTATTCTGAAAATTCGAATAAAACATTGTTTTGCTTTTAGCTCCCCTTGCTCCATTTATTGGCTCATCGAATTTCTAAACATTCTTTTTCTACTAGGTACGGGAGGCACACTAAGGTAATATTTGCCTTATCTAGGATTCCAGTGCACGTCTTTCTAGTAATCATATTTAGCTATAATATTATAGAGTGCACCATCTAGGTATCTAACAAGGAGATCTATTCGCATATTTGTAACATCCTATGGAAATCTCAACTAACGCCAACATTCATTCATCATTTGGGTAACTCTAACCGCGACCAGATCCTGCCATCCTGTCCTTCTCTTAAACAACATCTGTTAATTCTCAAAGGGCACGACTGAGATAGATGTCTCCGACTGTACTTATATCTATTACTATTGAAGGTAATTCAAAATGTTTATATCTCCCTTTTTGTATGGTAAATTATGAATCTTTATTAACTGGGTACCTCGTACCCTTCTTCGCGTTGCTTCTTTTACTTGCTGCAACTCATGTCTAACTTCTGATTCCGTTATTCTTTTTTACTGTAAGAATGGGTCAGTATTTTCTTCCTAATTTTTGTAATCACGTAACTAATAAAACTAATTTCCATAAGAATGGATAACCTACATTCAGAAAGACGACCTACACCTAAGATGTAGGTATTAATGTAAGTACGCCAATTTAGTATGTAATAAAAGTAAATAGACTGAGCAGTAAGAAATCACGTAAACTACATCATAGCACCACCGTGGGTACAATATGTTTCCAAACAGGATATAAATCAAGTCATCCCGTTCAATTCAAATTTTTGTAAAATCCTTGGAAAAATGTCTTTTTAGCCGTTTTAGTAGCAGTTCAATTTAATTTATAGTGAAAGTGATGAAAGACATAATCGGCCTGTCGGTCAAAAACATAGTTCGTTTACGGTTCCTCGACAAACAAGAATTCATAAACATCTCTTAAATTAAAAATCTCAGTGAAAGTAACAAAATCCAATCAGTGATTAAATTCCAAACACTTCGTAAAACCTCCATTTTTAACGAGAGGTGTTTCACATTCTCAATAGAGGCTCAACATAAATATGAGGGAAATCAGTAAATTTAATCAGCATATTCAATAGAGACTCACTTTATGGAGGAGTGAAAATAGTAGTTTCACAAAACAAGCCCCTTGGGCAAAGAATAACTCGTTTGTATGTATATATAGCCCCTCGAGAAAGCCTATCAGGAAATCATGACTCAACTCTCATCAATCAGCGGTCACACTCAACACTCATACTCAACAGGTACCATATAATAACCGCTACTGCATGCAGCCTGATCCATATATTATTGCAGTGTGTAGCCCGATTCGTATATATAGTCGATTGTGCTCACTCGTACAGACTTCGGAGGGATTCCTACAGCCCAAGTACTATTTCGTTGCGCCGCGCGGACCAATCCAACAAATCGTTGCGGCGTGTAGCCCGATCCATATATCGATGCGGCATGCAACCCGATCCATATATATGCGTATATATTGTTGCGGCATACAGTCCGATCATATAAATATATAGTCCTCGTAACCAGGCCCTTAATCTCTCTAAGTCATTAACCTCATAAGCCACTCGAACTATCAATAAAACAGGGCGTTCAACCCAAAAATAACGTTTATACTATCAAACATGAGTAACTAAGGCTTATTTATGACTTCAGTAAAATACAACATGACCAAGTACCAATATTAAGTTCCAATACAGTAAAGAAATATAGTAAAAAGCCCCTAAGGCTCTAAACAGTTGGCACAAGGCTCAAGTATAGCATTCTGCCCAAAACATAACAATATTTTCCAGCACACAATCATATCAAGCAGTTTTTAATTAATTATGTGACTAAATAGTCGAATAGGATAGGCCAAGTGACAATCCCAAACGGTGTACGACCCCACACTCATCATCTCGCGTGTGTGTCACCTCAGAGTAGCACAACTATGTGAAATTCATGGTTTCATACCCTCAAGAAAACATCTACAATTATTACTAACCTCGAACGAATGAAAATAAACTCCACAATGCCCTTGCCGCTCGACTCAGCCACAACTCGCCTCGAATCTATTCAAAACCAGAATCATAACATAATTATACGTTAAGGGGACAAAGCCCATGGGAAAATAATCAAATTACATGAAAATTCTAAAATTGGTCAAACCCGACCCCCCGTCCCACGTCTCAAAATTCGATAAAAATTATATCAATAAAATCCTTGTCCTTCCATGAGTACATTGATCATAAAACTCAGACCTTTAACTCTCCAATTTCAAGACCTCATTTCCCAACTCTTTCTCTAATTTTTTCCCACAAATTTTCATGATTAAACAATGAAATAATCACCATAAATACAAGATACAAATCTAAAGTAGCTTACCTCTCTATCAACACTTGATTCTCTCTTGAAATCACAATTTGAAGCCCCAAAATCGCAGAAAAATGATGAACAAATGACTGAAAATCGCGATGGGGACATTTTATACATTCTGCCCGGCACTTTCGCATCTGCAATCCCATAAGCACACACGCGCTTCCGCTTTTGTAGAAGCATATCCGCCTCTGTGGATTTCACTTATCTCACCAGGCCTCGCATATGCGGTCGCCTCATCTCTCCTGCGGCATCACAGATGCTGTTGCCAAGCCGCATCTTTGGTCCTCCACACACCTATGCCTCTCTTCCTCTCCTACAGACCTTGCACAGGCGGTCCTAATCCGCAGGTGCAGATATGAAAAAAGTAGCAACATCAACTGAAATTTTTCAAGTTCAACCTTTCCGAAAACTACCCAAAATCAGTCCAAGGCCCCCGAGACTTCAACCAAAAATACAAACAACTCATATCACCAGTCGAACTTATACCAATCTTTGGAACTCTCAAAACAACATCGAATCATCAAAACATCCTCGGATTCAAGCCTAAGGATTTTAAAACTTCTGATTTCTGCAATCGATCAAAAAGTCTACCAAACCTCATCCGAATGACCCGAAATTTTTCGCACACGTCACAAATGACACAAAGGACCGATCACTACTTTTGGAATTCCTTTCTGGCACTGATATTGAAATTTTCACTGGCAGCCGGGAAATACCAAAATTCATATTTTTCCAATTCAAGTCTAATTCTAACACGGACCTCCAAATTTTATTCTTGACGCGCTCCTAAGTCTAAAATTTCCTGATTGAGCTAACGATATCATAAAAATTCAAATCTGAGATCGAATACTAAAAAGTCAAAACTTGGTCAAACAATTTATAAATAAAGCTTCAAGCTGAGTATTGTTCTTAAACATCTATTCTGATTATCCTGAAAACTAAAACTAACGATTTACATAAGTCATAGTGCATCGTAATGGTCTATTCATGTCCGAAAATCGGTGAGCGAATTACAAATACTTAAACGATCGGTTATGTCGTTACATCTGGAATTGCAATCTCACGTTGCTAATGTGCTAATAATTCTCGTTGGAATTATTTGGTTTAGGAATTTGTTGAAAAACCATGTTGATAATGTTTTATAGGAATTTCCACCAAATTGGTAAGAATTTGTAACAAAGTCACTTTGCTAATATCCAAACTTTACGTCTGATGTGTGTTTGAGCATGAATTTTATTTTTTTTTATTATTTAAAATCTTAGGTTTCCACCTAATTTAATGACTTAATGAGTCATACATATGATTTTAAGGGGTGGTACCATGTGAATGCAACCTCACTTGTCCAATTATCCATCTCTTTTTCTTAATTAATTCATTAATTCATCCACTAGTTCAATAATTAATTAATTACTCAAATAATTAAGAATTCTCATAAATTACATAAAATATTATTCACTTTTAATACACTTTATACATCTTTCTATCAAATTCATGTGGTACCTTGTATATGGTACTAGTCCATAAATACCGGGCGTTTTAGCCCAAGTCGTATTTAATCCAAAAATGTAAAACTTCGACAAAATTAGTATCCTTCAATTCTCTTACCCTCTCACTTTCACGAATTTATTTATCACTTGTTATAAATAGTGTAATACTTAATATCTCATTCCCCAGTTTATGTCGATTAACATACGATGAAACTTTAATGTACGAAAATGCCGAATATAATATGCCATTTTCGATCTTTCATCAATTTACTTATGGTGTACTTCCACATGCAAAAATATGAGGTGTACTATTATCCCCTCTTTTGAACATTTATCCTCAAATGTTGATTGATTCACTTATCATTTTCATAAACTATGTCTTCTTAATACTTTAGTACTCTCCTTGCCATCTATGCAACTTTTCTTTGGATAATTTCAAACGCCAGGGGGTTAGACCCCACAATATTACATCGATATTACGCCCTGCATTATTATATTACGATAATGTTACACCTTGCTGTTTTACAATACGATGATGTTACGCTTCAGAGTATTATATTTCGACGATATTACACCATGTAGTATTATACGTGAAATTATTGTAAGGTAATTGACATCAGTCCCATAAAAAGATTATTCAAAGATTATAAGTATTATGCTATTTCAAACAAGTGATAAGTAAATTCATAACAATAAGAAGAAAGCAAGTCAAATAAAATAAATTTTCATCCATTTTGGCATATTGAGATAAAATACGGGTCAAGCGATATTATCCGATATTTACGGACTGGTTTTATACAACGTACCATATGACCATGATAGTAGGATTTATAAATTATATTAAAAATAACTAGAATTTTAAGTAATTTGAGATAATTTTTAATTATATGGGTAATTAATTAATTATCGGATAGCAAGATATTACCTAATTAATTAATTTAATGTTTTGAATAATCTTCCCCTTCCCACGTGGCAACCCTCTCTTCCAAAAATGACTCTTAAAGTCATTTAAAAGGCAACCTAATACCTTATATTGGGCACGAGGTATATATCGACTCAGAGACAACAGGGAGCTCAAGTGGAAATGACAATGAGCTTGTGCCCGACAACAATCACTCACACACAAAACTGGCTGAAAGAAGCATAGGGATGGATCGACATATTTTAATCTTCACAGCAACATCTTTGCAACCAACGAGGAACAACAATTGTATTGGGAGTTCAAGAAAACAACACAGCTTTTGATGAAGCTTTGGAATATTCCAAGACGCCTGGACCAGCAGCTCTCTTGCATTGTCATTTATTTAATCACTTGGGTAAGACAAAAGTCTATTGTTTGTACATTGATGCTGGGGCACGAGTAAAGGAGTTGGAACAGATCTCCATATGCTCGAACACCTTTCCTTGGTGTTGAGGTCAAGGGGACATAATTGGAAATCTCAGCAGTCAGCATGGAGGATCTTCAAGGGGTGGTCTTTAATGCAGGCATGCTATCTCGGTCAGAATTAAATATAGTTTCCATGAAATCTGCTGTGACACCATGCCTTTTGGAATTCAAATTTGACTTTCGGTCACAATGTTCCAAATGGTTAGAAGATGCATATGGATGGATTGAAGTGCTGTTATACTTCACATCTGAAAAACAGTGTTCAACATCAATTTCAGAACCAACGACGACCAACATCTGTATTGGATTTCAAGCTTTTTCGTCTCGCATGCTGTCTTCGCATGCATTTTTTAATGCAAGCACGCCGGACAGCTCACGGCCAAAGTGAAGCTTGGTCAAGTGTACAGGCAGCCTGCTTTATCGCGTGGGAATCTCCAGCCTCTTTTATGCTTGATATTGCGGTTATGAAGCAGTCTCGCACGCTGCTTCTATAGGGAATTGGAAGCTTTTTCAGTCAAACGTGGGTAACTCTAGACTCCCTGTCTAAATTTTGATCGAAATTGATACGACTCATTAAGCTGTAATGAGCTCGCAACCTTCTTGGGCTAATGCAGCAAACTTTACAACTCAAGTTCACAAGTCGCAGCCGCGTAATATTGCGATGACACTCATTACGACCTCTATGGGTGGTATTAGCACATTTGCTCATTCCCTTGAGGAAGGAAAGGTGACATTGCACGGGCATGACGACAAGCTATGGAGCTAATGTCATTTAAGTTGATGGGCATCACATTTTCTATTATAGCTTGCAATTTCTGATACAAAATGTAACTGTCAAATTTTTGTCCCTCGTGTCTTTCAGACCATGTAATTTATTTTATTATGTTTCTTTAATAATATAAATTCTAGCCTAGGCGCTTGCGTAGTGGATTGCCAAAAAAAAACATATTGGGCACGAAAATCGCCTAATCGTGCAAATCAAAAGAGAATGTTACATGGCATGAATCAAAAAGGTCATAGAACATTACTTGAGGTAATACTCAACGTGACTCTCAAAATAATAAATATGACAACAAACGTTCGACATGTATCTCTGATTCAAGGAATGCTTTAGCGTATCCCTCCAAAGAGTACTTTCTCTCTCTAGCGTCTTCTTCACGTAGCGGGCAGCCATGGCTGCGGCAACCTCTCCCCAGCCTTTGGCTGTGGAAGAGGCAATCAAAAGCACCTCACAAAACCCAACAATCAATAATTCCAAGCTGACGTATGCATCATAGATTGCTGGAAAAGTTTCTGCTACAAAAACGTCAAAACTGGAGCTTTGTCCAGTAAATTTCGAACATGGAGAATCTGTTGTTCAGTTCACCACTGAAGAGGTGAACTCTTTCACCATCGACGAGGGGTTAGACCAAGCAGTTATCCTCAAGTTTTCGTATGGAAAACCTGATCTTCAGGAGCTACGACAGTTGATTCCGAAACAACTCGATGTCAAAGGTTTTTGCAATATTGGACAGCACGAATATCGGCACATATTGGTAAGATTTGATCTTTATGAAGATTTTCTACAAGTAATGTCAAAATATACTGGTCATGTTAATTTTAAGGGTGATGAGTTCTTCTTTAGAACTTTTGGACAATTGGATTTAATCCAAGAGAAGAAACGTCCAAAGCAGTGGTTTGGATATCTTTACCTGATCTCCCAGCAATTTTTTTGCAAAAAAATCTTTAATGTCCATAGCCTATGCGATTGGAAAATCATTAGTAGTTGATAAAGCGACACAAGATAGAACGCGACTTAGTACGGCAGTTTTACTTGACTTACTAGACAAACACCCTAAAAGGATCAATGTTAAGATTGGGTATTTAAAATCTGGTAAGTTGGTAGAATATTATCAATAGATTGTTTATGATAATCTACCAAAATACTGCACTATTTGTAAACATCATGGACATGGTGAAAAGTCACGTCGATGGACGATCGAGGAAAATACGACAGAGGCAGATCATGTGGAGGTAGTAGAAGGCTCGGGTAAGTTTGACAAATTAATAGGTGATGCCAGGGATTACCTCAATACCAAAAGAGTTGGGCAATCAAAGGATCAAGAGGCAGAACAGGTTTCTACTGAACAACGGGTTTTACCAAGGGATCAAGCAGAGCAAATTGATGTTGTGATCAATGATAAAGAGAATGCTAAGGCACCACTAGAGAGTAATGCAGTAACCGTGGGTAAAAATGGTCATTCAGCGCAAGAAGTTGGGACAACTATTGATGGTGGTGTATTTGTTCTAGTTGAAACAACAATAAATCCAAGTGACAGGGATGAACAAACAGTGGTCAAATATGTGGGCCATCTTGATCATGTGATTGGCGTAAAGGAAAAGGAGATGGATGACTTAGGTAGTGTGGAGGAGCAGCACCATGAATTTAGTGTGGGCACATCAGGTCAAAAAAGTTGTGGTATTTCTGTGCAACAAATAAATATCAAGCTAGTGAGGCATGTAATTGATTTTGTGGGCTCACATGCAGACTATGAGAATTATAACATTCAGCAAATTGTTGAAAAGAACAAAGGCATAGGCGAAACAATTGACAAACAAGAGAAAAAGTTTTCGGGCCAACGTGGTCTTTTAAGAATTAGTGATGCTAATGTCACTTTTGGTAGTCTGACTACACAAAAGGCTGCCAAGGATGTTAAAACAATTTAAGGTGCAACAAATGATGGCCATGGTTTTTTTGAAAAAGACAAGCATATGCCAGTTGGTCCACTCAAAGGAATTAAAAATTCAATTCCTACAACTTCAAAAGGAGGTCATGCACAGGAATCCTCATCTGGTCGTAAAAGAAATGGCGTGCACCAATTTAAGGAAAAGTATAGGCCATGTGGGGAGTGTGATTGTGAAGGAAAAGGGGAACAAATTTGCTGCTAAAACAAATAGTAAAGATGTTTTTTCAACGGGTGAAGATGTACATGTGGGCTCAACCAAAAAAATGGGTATCCAATACACAAATAATAATAAACTTGATGATGTAGTACAACACATGAAAGAGAACCATTACGCTTTCGGTGTCGGATCATTTGGGAAAAAAAGTGGCGCTACTATTGTGCAAAATTTGAATAGTAACCATGTGGGCCAGTTGTGTCTAATTGAAAATGCCGAAAATCTTGAGCAAAATGGTCAAGTGTTGGCCTCATCTTTTCCAGGCAGTGGCAAAGAAGTTGTTGTTCAAACTAGTGCAATCATTTCATTAGAGGAAAGAAAACTAATTGATTCTATGGACAAGGTGGTGTCTAGAGCCACTGATGAACGAGGTTATGAAAGTAATGAAGAATTGAGCACACCGGAGGAAGTAGGATCCTATAGTAATACATAGCTTCTCGTCAATTCTGGGCAGAAACCAATAAGTATGTCCACTACAACATATTTTATCCCATGATATACAACTATTGGATGTAATGCTAAATGTACATCCCTTTGAAATTTTGGGTCGTGATCCTTGTAGCGCTAAATGTGCAAATAGGAACAGGAATGAGGTACATATACAACAATAAATCAAGCAAAGCGATATTAAATCACAAGATGTACCAAACTTGGATGCACAAGGTGTTTTAAACATGCCAAATCATCGGACAGCAGAAGAAGGTGACTTAATTGAAGTACTGCACAATGCATCGAAAAAGTCCAAATTAATGCAATAGAGGAACAAAAGTCTCAAACAAAGGAAAAGAGCAGGGACGACAATGTTAGACGACCTCCGATGAGAAATGCCAAGCTTAAGCCGGCCGCCCCAACTACATCAACAAAGTCCAATCAATCTAAAAAGAAATCATGAATTTTGAATTCTTCTTGAAGAATTGGGACGATGTTGATAAAGAATTACAAATTGAAGAAATTGCAAGGATCGACAAAAAGGGACATCATTGTAACTTTTTCATTATTTTAATCTGCCACTTTGTTAGTATACTCATTTATAATCTCATCACAGAGTATGTTACAAATTATGATCATAAAATATTCGGTCCTATCAAGTTCGTATTTTTTGCATTCCTGTTAATAAGTGAGATTGTCAAGCCTCAATAGGATTTAGTATGGTAAGTTTAGCCTGGTATGTGTTATATGTGTAACAATATCGGTGCAAATGTCCCCTTATTTGTACTTTTTCTAATTATTTTTTTTTTGCTATTAATGAAAACCTAGCCCTAGACTCTTGCCTAGTGGATTACCAAAAAAAATACCTTATATTGAAGACACATTTCAGTATGTTAAATTCAAATAACTAAAGACAACATTTTTATTCTAAAGACTCCATAATCAGAGAATGAGAACGTTACCCATTTCTTAGAAGTGTCAACCTTTTCATTTCCAAACACTTCAACCAGGTATTGAATATTTCTTTAAGCAACGAATTCTTAACTAATCTAACAGGAATTGTTAATGATTTAGCAATGTAAAATTTTTGCGATTCTAAGAGAGTACGGTGCAATCTTTTTCAAGAATATCATATGAATTTTTTTAATTCAGGTATGTTAATATTAAGCTCTTCCTTAATTTAACATGATCTCCTAATTACACGAGTTTGATAACGAGTCATAAAGAAAAATTGATCTCCCGAACTATATATATATTTTGTTAGTCTCACAAGTAACGTATATTTTTCTAGTTTTGTAATAATATTATCCTTATCGGAATAGCCCTTTCAAATCATTCTGCCCTTTCCTTTAAATCCTTCTTCGTGAATGCGGTCAAAACCTCGCATTCGCGAAGCACAACCTGACGTTGACCACAAATTCCTCTTACACGAACACGACCACCCCCTCGCGAACGCTGTGACTCCACATCTCAAATCATCGCGAACGGGTACGCTACATCGCAAACGTGATGCTCAAAGACCCCAGCCTTCCGCGAATGAGGGACCCCCTTCGTGAACGCGAAGGCCAAACCTTCAGCCTCACATTCTAGCCCTTCGTGAACGCGAGGGTCCACTCGTTAACGCGAAGCACTTCTCACTGCAACACTGCAACAGATTTTTCTACAACTTTTCACAACCTTCTATGCTAATCAGCAACAATGTCCTTCTAAATATACTATAATCAGATCCGATAACACCTCTTCTAGGCCCAATCCTCGCCACCTCCATCACAACCATTCGAGTGATATGACATATCTATACAATCTAATGCCACGACATGTGCATTCCGTGCACAAATAAGCAACATCCCAAAAGTAATCAAACATGGAAAAAGGACATCAAACAAGAAAACCATACCGCAAGATCAATGGGCATCACCACAACAAAATTCTAAGAACTCATCACACACCGTAGAACCAAAACACACGAATCTAACACAAAGGATCATACCTCTACATAACTCCACTAAAATGCGTGATCTCATCCAAATGCTGATCCGTATTATATACCTCGAACCACTCTGCTCAAAATCCATAATCATTCGAAATTCAACACCAAGAACCCAAAGTGTATTACCACAACCACGAAGAGCAAATAACACAATGCTACCATCCGAAAAGAGCATAGTAAACGTACAATCAATTATGCAGTATCCGAATACTCATCTTGCTCAAATTCCCACTATAAGCCCAATACAACCGCACTGTGTGCATATAACCGACGATTCACAACTCCTCATAACATTGAAGGGTAACTCATAGATCATTTCAGAACATGAAAAAGCTCAACTATAACTGAATGACACCTCCCTTAAAAAGAGCAGTTCGGAGTCAACAAATCCGGCTCGATGCGGAACACACATCCATATTGGGCCTACCAATTAACCCTAAATCAGCTTTAGTCACCTACAATAGATAAATAACCCCCTGAAAATCCACAATGACTAAATCACAGCAAGTAATAACCTTTAACTAACCTTGGCTACATTTTCACATTCCACAACCACGAAACAGTCTACTCACGAGAACTCCATGTCTCCTAAACAATAGAACATACAAATCACCATCTCTGATCTCAACTCCACCGCTTGAATGTCCATACTTCTCTAATTACACGGTCATCTGACTAGTAATACTTCTATAGTTCTTCTGTGCCACAAAGAAAAATTTGAACTCCGACAGTCGATCAAATATAATATTGCCTCAATACCAATGAAGTATCCCTAAATCAAAACACATCACCTTTATGAAATGTATATTCTCACCAAGCCATATAAATTAGTAATAGCATTTACTTAATCATCTTAAACTCTCTATGCTCAATAATAAGACACTATGACCTCTCTCAAGCAAGTCTCAATCCCACACAACACATCGCATGTACCATGCCATCATATTAAAAGTATGAAAATCTCATAGTCCACTACGAGTCACGAAAAAACAACACACTCAATTAGTCAAAAACCTTCAATTTTATCCCATCCATTCGACGCACCATGTCACACACACTAGTAGGAATGGAACATCTCAAACGGTGGTAGAGATCATCAAGAACTTTCCAAAAACTCGTTTGCGCTAAACCAAACAATCAACACTGAATCCCTCTAACTCAACCAAACCACGCATGTGACCAAATCTCAAGAATATTTCCACAAAACTTATATAGAAACCCACCACATCATAGCACCCAAAGAACCGATAATACCTATTACCATGTCGATCCAACCTACTACTCAGCTACAATATTCCTCCGAGTTCCTTCTCAATTACCTTTTAATTGATAGTTCTCCTCGCCATAATACGACAATCCTAAACCAGAACTCACCATACAAGACCCTAGCATAAAACCACACTGTCCTGAGGCTCATAAGCTGTTGAATGCTCTCTTAAGCACCCAAAAGTACCATACCAAGATACCCACTCTAAAGAGACCTTCTATTAATTTAAAGTTTTTCGTCTTACCTTTTTTATACTGAATGTAGGATCCATAATGATATAGAAATACAGCGAGTATCGATACCATATAATGAAACACTCAGCTTCTCCCCATATACAAGTCCACAACATTTTCAATTTCCACATATAAATCTTGAATTCATTAAAACCATTCTCGAGAGTGATCCATTATTCTCAAATCTCAATTAGACTAATCAAATAAGAAGAACGACATGTGCTCCACTAGCACTCCAACACCCAAGGAAGTAACCCCACCTTAATGCAACCAGCTAAATTTTTTCTCCGAGCACATTACATCATTCGCAAATAACAATTCAAATCATTCCATGATTCTCATATACTCATAAATCCTAATATAACTCGTATCCAAAAATCCCTTTACTCGAGTAATCTTGATATCAACCTCTGCAAGTCATAACTGATTCACCAGTGTACCTCAAACAGAAACTATTACGACAATAGTCATGCAATCAACTTATCAATAGCAAAGTCTCCCCACTTGGCTCAAAGCAATAGATCAAACCACACAAAAATCACAATGTCAATAGTCTATTACTGCCATAATACCTGAGATTCAACTAAATCCTTCATAAGCTCATGCAACACAAACCATATATTATTTCAAATGATCTACAAATCTCGCATTTACCCTTTTAACAGTCAGCCCAATCTCATATGTTATACTTACTCAAATTGCGACACATATATTTCAATGGTAAAAGAGAACTCCTATCAAACAAAATAGGGGTCACACAAACCTCTAGACACCCCATAGGAGATAACTCACCTACTTTGCCCTCAAACTAACTTCTCTGTATACCCTTCCACAATCATAACCACTACGCAATCACTTAATCTTTTTGAGTCTGAACTCATATTATGACATGAAATCTACTTCACTCCTTAACTAAACAAAATGAAAAGATCCTTCAATACACCCATAACTCGGGGATGTACCACAAATCAAAATGGAAATCAAGCACCAGATAGTTCTTTCATCACCTCAAGAAGACACTTTTCATCACATTTAAATCATATGAACGCATCACGCAATCACATCATACTGATAACTTAGCCACCTACCCATCAATTTCACTGATAGGGATAATATCGGACATATAAGTCAAAAATCTCATGCTCACACAATCAACACCTCTATGCTCAAACAACAGTCAACACCCGGCCTCAAGTCCTCCAGACTAGCCCATCATCAGCATACCAAAATCACATCTCGCACCTCTTCGATGGAATAAAACATCATCAATGTACAGCTGATATTTAGCACTGGCATGCACGTACAAATGCGTGGAATTAATTCAAAGAGTTACACATTATGTTGAATCAGTGCCACATGATAAGGAAAAAAAAGATGGGAAGTATATACTAAATGTCGTGTAGCCTCTCGAAGATAGATATGTACATTATCATACCGATCCCTAGGACTCTACTAGACACTTGCTGATGACTTGTCGAACCTATGATCCTAGAGCTCTGATATCAATCTGTCATGATCTAGAATAAACAAGTCGGGATTGGACGTAACCCAACCCACTAGGCAAGACAACTAAAGCTATCCAGTTTTAATAATATTATTAAGTCGATTAAAAAAATAAAATTACTAAATTCTATTTACATACCAAGGACTGATAGTGAAAATTATGAGCTTCAATGAATAGTGTTTACAAATCAAAAAGAAAGAAATACATAGTCTATTTGAAAAATACATAAACATACGGACCTGACGTGCTGGTCCTTTAGGGTTCTCTAACAAATATCACAAGTCAGAGACTGTACGCATTTAATATATAGAGAAACACAATAGAGACCTGCTCCCTTGGGGTTCTCTAATAGAAGTATAGGTCAACTGCACAGTTGGAACATAGCAGAAGAAATTGACCATCTGGAAACTATTACAGAAGAGCAACACAACCAGGACCTGGTCCGTTGGTCTGTCCTGATAGAAGTACAGAGTCCACTATCCAGTTGGAATGCAACTACCTACAAGTGGCTATACAGATAGTTCAGCAGTCACTATACATTGGGAAGAAGTACACCAACAGTTGACATCACTATCTATATTGATATTTTTTGTGATAAAACAACCTGGTTCAAGATACACCATTACTTGTGCATTCAGTGATATTCTCTCAAGAAGAAAAAGCATTAATCCATCATTGAAGTCACTGATGTGTCAAGAAGAAGAAGATAACTCCATTAAGGATCAGTTTCTAGACGAGTTTATGTACATCAATAGTTGAGTTTTAGTTTTGTTAATTGTTCTACATTGTAATTCCTAGTTTGCTTTAATAGAAGCGATGTCTTAGGAAAAAACAAAATTCGTAAACTTTAAAATATATGTTGTGACAAGGAATATTCATACGTTAAATCTTCTGTAACTAGGAGGGTTAGAGAGTGGCTTGTGGTGGTTGCATCACAAGTTAGTTTGAAGTCTTTGCAATAAGGTGTTTGCAAAGTGGCTTGTCATAAGTAGATTAAAAGTTAGTTGAGTTAAAATCCTACAAGGGTAGGTCGTGGTTTTTTGATACCCTTGTATAGGATTTTTCCACGTGGAAATCTCTTTCCTTTAAATTCAGTCTTTACTGCATTCTACGTATCAGCCTCATAAAGGACCAGGTACTCAATAGTTTGTTGGATTCATATAATCTATCATTTTGTATCTGAGCAGGTTCCTCCTATCATGCTAACACCTAGGAAGTAGGAAGGATCCTAAAATGGCTATTCAATGAAACTTTGAAGGAGAATAATCAACCTATAGACCTCCCGATTGAATAGTCAATACTACGGCTGGTGAAAGACTCGGAAGCATGATTTCATAATGGCTAAAGCTTCAGAGCTATGAGACATTATTTGTGATGGTGCATATGTTCCCATAAAGAAACTGGTCCTCAGATGCTATTATTGCCATGTATCTCAATAATAGTGGGAACAAGCATGGCATCGGGTTCCAAAGGGAGAAAACACCCTACACACCACACAACAAGTATGCCACTATACCTGATAAATGGCTACGTACTTACTGCAGAAACAATGGGCATTTAAGAGAAAATTGTCAAGCCAGGGTTCAGTCTTCCTAGAAGAATAAAGCCTTCACTGATAGAGTGACTACTAGCAAACGACCAGGTACCACTCGCAAAAATCAGGTGATTCCTGCATGAACTAGAAAATTCCTCATTAATCATTTTTATATTAACAAGGGACCCAAACTAGTTTGGGTTCCTAAATTTAACCCTTGATGTGCATATACATGGAGTAGTGAGAGAAAGCAGACTGCGATGGACTATAAACAATGGATGCCTAAAGCACACAGCTGAAAACATCATGAAATGCTTCTCACTGAAAGACCTAAAGGAAGGGAAGTATGTCAGCGTGCATTATAGGAGTATTCACGCATCCAATTACTATCAGAAGTGTGAATACTCCTATAATGCATGCTGACATACTGCATAAGTTCATTCAGAAACGTTACTATAGGCATGCATTTTTCCACTTGCTCCTCAAACTCAGAGAAAAAGGTTCCAAGATCAGAGCACAACATTATGTCTGTGTGTCTTCTCCTGGTGAAATGACTCAACTTTTCGAGTATTTTGTGCTTAACATCATCATATAGAGAACTAGAAGCTGCTTTTAAAACTGATAGAACTTTTTCCTTGGTCTCTTGAAAGTTTCCATGCCAACCACCATCCTGTGAGCCTCCGGGAACTGAAGATCCTGACTGACCAGTATCCTTCTTCCTCTCAAGACCAGCAGACTCCATGTAGTTCATGAAAGCAGATAGCAGACTATTTTTAGCTCTTACTTCACTCTCAGGCCCAATTGAGTGAACGATCTCTGCACACTCTTCTTCCATTCTTTCTATTTCTGCTGCGTACTGCCCCACTTTCAGGCAAAGATCATCATATCTATTCTTAAAAGAATCCATACCATCAACATGTGCCTTTCCAATAAGTTCAGCAGCCTGTCTTCGGCTGAGCGATAGAATGTCAGAAGACAGTGTATTCATAGCAAGCTGAAGAACTTGAGCCCAACCATGGATCGGACTGGAGGTGTGGTAGTTGATTGGCAAGATCCGTTGCAAAGCCAAAGAATACGATTGGATAGTTGATATTGCTGAAGAAAGTCCATGATCCAGCTCAGCCACTAAGTGAGAAACTTCTCTATCTATATATCATTGCACTGAGCTTGAGTTGGTTCAGGGACAACGGTGAAAGGAACCCCGGCCAGTTACTATGAGAAGTGTGAATACTCCTATAATGCATGCTGACATACTGCATAAGTTCATTCAGAAACGTTGCTACAGGCATGCATTTTTCCACTTGCTCCTCAAACTCAGAGAAAAAGGTTCCAAGACCCTACTAAGTGGGATTATACTGGGTTGTTGTTGTTGTTTCCCTTTAGTTTCCCTCCCACTTTGTGGGATTATACTAGGTAGTTGTTGTTGTTGTTGTTGTTGACATAATTCCCTTTCTCCCTTGAGGCTTCCTTCAGATTCTCGCGTAGCCACGCCATCATCTGTTTGCTGAAGATAGTCCTTCTGATAAAGTTTCTTCCTCGTTCAGTCCACTCGAACCAGTCCTCAACATTGGGTGCACTTCTCTCTATTTCGTAGGATTTGAATCCCATTGCGAAGTAAATAATATTCTCCTTCATTATTGGAAAAAGGGCTCCAAGAACTCAACAAAACTAAAGGAAAATTAAAGAAGTTTTACTCAATGAACACGTAAGGTGATCACTGAATTTTAAGATTAAGGAAAGAAAGGATTCCGGTCATGAAAAGACACCGGAGAAGGGTTCTACAATCCTAAGTAGTAGGAGAGAGAAAGACGTTGGGGACTGTGCCTGGGAGCATTTTTTAGACCTCTATTATATTTTTTTTCCTGGACAACTTTGTTATTGTTGCAACTGAGGTTTAATAAATAAAATATTCAAAGTTGAAAAATAAAAAGAGAGAAAATCAGATGATGAATGTTCTTCTGTTTGTTGTTTTCTCTTTTGAGGAACAGTAAGATTTTGTATTTGATGTAGCACTAAGAGATTACAGAAAATTCTGTACAATGTGATAGATGCCATTTATTTGTTTCTTTTTAATGGATGAGTAATGTCAAGAATCCAGATTTGAGAGAGCAATAATATTCCAAATAGAGAACCACTAGGAGAAATTAAAGAGTAAATATTTAATGAGGTAAACAATTTGTCAAAAGGGAAAAAGAAAATCTGAATCATTTATTTTCTTGCGAATCAGGTAATCAATGTTTTGGTGGAGGTCAGATAAGAAAAATGGAAACTGATTACATTAGAGTTTCATATCTTACATTTTTTAATCAAGGAACTGGCGGTATTTTAATTTGAGTGTTACAGTTAGATTAAATGATTTAGTTTCTCTTCGATACAATAATCTATATTTCTTCTAAATTCATGTTGTATGAAATAAGTAAACGAAAAATGATCAATTAACGAAGTCTAAGTTTAAGTGATGTGTGTGTGTGTGTTTTTTTTTTCTTAAATGGATAGGTAATGAAAATAATCAATATTGGAAAGACAGCAATACATATTCCAGGTAAAGAGATCAAAACCAACAAACGATTAATACAATGAATACTCGATGAGCTAAACATATTATCAAATTAAAAGAAAAAGCTTCACCTTTTTGTACTCTTTTTCTTGCTATAGAGATTTTGGATGATTTTTGTGAATCTGTGAAATTATTCAATTTGTTGGATCGGAATTTTTGAATTTGATCGCATAAGAATTCCATGTGTTACCCTGTATCTTGGATATTTTATTTTTAAAATACGTCAATGTTTGTCTTAATATTATGCAGAATGCCCAAAATGTAGAACAATTTTATATACATAATGTAGATTTAGCTGCATGTATCATTTTTTGCGTTCTTATTATAACAGTAATAGTAAGGCAAATTGTAAATAGATGCAAGATCTTGCATTCAGAGTTACTTGAATCTGTTTGTTAAATGAATGATCTTTCTTCTGTTTTCTTCATCTAGGAGCATCATGATATTCTACTATCTACCTTACCAGCTGTTGAATCTGGTCTTGAGGTATGCAGTCAGCTTCCCTCAGCAGGTGTTGACATTTAGTTCCTAGTTAAAATGAACTCAGTTTAATGATTTTATACTAATGTGCAGAAATTTATAAACATCATGAATCAGTACGAAGTTATCTCTGCTCTTTATCGTCATGCTGACCAAGAGAAATCTAACCTTGTTCAAAATGAGACATCTGCGAAGTCACTTGTTGCTGAAGCTACTTCTGCTTCAGAGAACATCCGGGCTTCTCTTGAAAGGCAGGCTCGAGAATTGGCACAAGCTCAAGCTGTGGTAATGGAGAAAGCTCAAGAAGCAACAACTTGGATTGAACAGCATGGGAGGACCCTTGATGCTCTAAGAAGCAGTTCCACCCCAGATATCAGCGCATGCATAAAGCTGACTGGTAAAGAAGAATCTCTTTCTCTTGTATCTGCTGTTCTAGTGGCCAGGGTTCCTTTCACCGTTGTCCCTGAACCAACTCAAGCTCAGTGCAATGATATAGATAGAGAAGTTTCTCACTTAGTGGCTGAGCTGGATCATGAACTTTCATCAGCAATATCAACTATCCAATCGTATTCTTTGGCTTTGCAACGGATCTTGCCAATCAACTACCACACCTCCAGTCCGATCCATGGTTGGGCTCAAGTTCTTCAGCTTGCTATGAATACGCTGTCTTCTGACATTCTATGGCTTAGCCGAAGACAGGCTGCTGAACTTATTGGAAAGGCACATGCTAATGGTATGGATTCTTTTAAGAATAGATATGATGATCTTTGCCTGAAAGTGGGGCAGTACGCAGCAGAAATAGAAAGAATGGAAGAAGAGTGTGCAGAGCTCGTTCACTCAATTGGGCCTGAGAGTGAAGTAAGAGCTAAAAATAGTCTGCTATCTGCTTTCATGAACTACATGGAGTCTGCTGGTCTTGAGAGGAAGAAGGATACTGGTCAGTCAGGATCTTCAGTTCCCGGAGGCTCACAGGATGGTGGTTGGCATGGAAACTTTCAAGAGACCAAGGAAAAAGTTCTATCAGTTTTAAAAGCAGCTTCTAGTTCTCTATATGATGATGTTAAGCACAAAATACTCGAAAAGTTGAGTCATTTCACCAGGAGAAGACACAAAGAAATGTTGTGCTCTGATCTTGGAACCTTTTTCTCTGAGTTTGAGGAGCAAGTGGAAAAATGCATGCCTGTAGAAACGTTTCTGAATGAACTTATGCAGTATGTCAGCATGCATTATAGGAGTATTCACATCCTTGAGAATAAAGTAAAGGGCACTTTCTCAGTGAAAAGGTAGAAAGGTTCCTTTGGCACTCGAGTAGGAAAATACAGAATTGTAAAATGATGCATGGATAGTGCTCATCGCCTATGGAATCACCAAAAATTCTATGCAAACGGAATGAACACTGCTCTCTACTGAACAGGTGTCAGACCGGATCCCTCCTAAATCAAAACTCGCCAGGAACTGCCAATAGGAATAAAATGCCATGTTCTTCACAATTGGAAGGATCATCTTGGGAAGCACAATGCAAATAGATGAGTAAAGGAATCCTTCTGGGGAGCAACCCACAAAACAAGGTCAAAAGGTCTCCAACAAAGGAAGCACTAAATGGAGTGAGATGCTGATGGGGTATTCAACAAGACACTCTCCCTTGTCAAGAAAGATACCATGAAGAATAATATAATGAACCAATACTGTCTCTGGAAAACATCTAAGGCTTCAAATTTGGAGGATGATAAAGTGAGCAAGATTAAGGAGACCGGTGAAAGACAACGCAACATCATTCTCCATGTCTTACAAAGAACGTGGTACATCACTTGCTACCACTGAAGCTGAAGGAAAAGTAAACATGCAGCTCATGGCACTACACAAGCAGCAGAACACAAAGTGTGGAAAAATCAAATTAACCTCCATATTTCTCTCTTCAACAAACTTCTATCTTAAATTGGGAAACCAAAGTGCACAGGCCATGATTCATGCCTCATTTTCTAGGAGACAAGAAAGCAAAACGAAATGACCTCATCAATAGTTGGAAAGCAGTTGCAAATACATTGAAGGGTGAGATCCTCTTCTGAGGGTCAATATGAAGAAGGATTAATTTTTGGAAAGCTTTGCAAAAAATTAGACCAAATGGATATCTGCATTAAAACCTCAAGTAGAGAATATTTCAAATAAATCAAGGTGAAGAAGAGGTCACAAGAATCTAATAAAGAACCTCATTCTCAATTTATTGGTTGTGTAAGACACCTTCAAGTAAAGGTAGCTAAAGTGTCTTCTAACCAAGTTTAACTCACATTAATATAAATTTAGGTAAATGCACATGACGATCATAGAAGCGAAAGGCACAGTTATGAACTACAAAAGGGGAGTTTCTAACACCTTGTTCAAAAGATTGCTCTAGCATTAGGTTCCTATATGTCAGGTTAGTAGTAACATGCTTAATTTTGCATGCCCTTTATAAACGGAAAAAACATAAAAATATTTTGTAATTCAGCTTCCATATCATCCGACTTTTCAATGCCTTTTTTTCATGTCTTTTCCGTCATATCCTTTCATTCCGTCTACACGGTAACACTTCTCCACAAACCTACCGCGATTTTAAGAACTATTTAGAACCCATTTCGAATTCCACTCATCATTAGTTCTTCTTCAAATAAAACATTCTTTCTCTGTCACGACAAGTCATGAACCTTCATCTCATGTGTATGGCTAGGATCCTCTTCCCATCTATCTCTTTCTCTCTCTAATCGTCTACTTAGTACTTATCTAATGGTGATCGAATAATCCTATCAGTCCCCTACCATTAACATCGCTCCCACTTCTTCATCATCGTTGAAATCATTCCCAGAGCATCATTATTTTATGCCTTCTACCAACTTGCACACTTCTGGTTCCTCCTCCACCCCTACAGTTTTTCCATTTTTGATAAACCCTGTTTACCACTATTTTGAGAATCATATGTCTAGTCAATCCTACGATCTCATCAAAAGCCACACAGGAGGTCTTACTCCCCGAGTATCAGAATCCCCTAAGGATGATCCTGACCAGTTTAGGGACACCTCCATGTTGGACTCGGTGACTCTCAAGGAGTCACCAAAAAAGCAAGCAGCTGAACATTATGGCTATATATTCTAAGAGTGATAGATGAAGGAGCTTATCTCTCTCAGGTATATCAAGGGGAAGACATACCATTCCTAAGAGATGAAAGAACGACACCACTCCTCGAGTCCTTGGCTCATGAGATTTTTTTCAGAAAAGCCTTCTGATGAACCTGATTCACTTCCATGAAAAAACACTCCTGCACTACTTATTCATTCCATGCTCTTGGAGTATTCCTCAAAAACACCCATCACCATGTCAATACAACAGGAGAATTTGGAATCCTTATTGAAGAAAAGTAAGAGAAGTGTAGGATAAGGAAAAAAAGGAACATGAATCCACAGGATTTGATCAAGAGTGTGTCAGTAAACTAGATAGATAAAGATTATTCTAGGGAACTTTGTTCTTTAGTGCAACAGTCTATGACGATTAAGAAAACTATTGAGGAACAGAAAGGGTCATATGTGAAGTACAACAGTAAGTCTAATAGAGTAAAACTGAGCTAGCTGTGTCTGAGGATAATATTGTGGGGGAGGCAAGATGACAAGGAAAGTCTACCTAAGGGACTAGCAAACAAGAAAGGGAAATCATTAAGGAATCTGGTTCAACAAGGTCCTTGACCTGTGATGGTATTCAGTAGCAGCAAAGATTAAGAACCCAAAACGTGTTGTGGGGCCGAACATTTGATCCAGTAATTTTAGAGAGGGTTGGCATGAGACAAATTAAGGAGACTATGGAATTTCAACAATGGGAACACCTATTTGAAGGGAGCATGCCTCTAGTGTTTGAAGATGCAGTGCAAACATTCTACTTCTCTCTTAATGGTTGAGGGGGCTATATCTCGGCGTATGTAAATGGAGTAGATATTGTACTCGACACTTCAATATTGGGAAAAATTCTCAAAATTCCATGTGAAGGTATGTCCTCAGTTAAGGATGTTTGTGGAATAAACATTTGGAGAACCATCATGAAAGAGCAAGCTATTCAACAGGGGGAACAAGTACATAAGAATGTACTGCTTCCCTACTCTGAGAGACGTTCCATTGCTACATAATAAGATTTGGTCCAGATGGAAGCGCTAGATGAATTTTTACCAAACAATTTTCCAGCAATCATAATAGATCATATGTAGAAGGTGGAAAATTTTATGGGTGGCTACCTTATTTCATTCTTCTCACTCAAATTTTTAGATTCTATAATATTCCATTGGGAAATCCCAGGGTGGGTACAAGCAAGCAGACCTTCTGTACCACCACTATAGAAGAATGTGAATGCATAGAAAAAGTTGGGGAAAGCATCTCGACCATTTTTAGCTTATAAACACCAAAAATTTAGCCTCTAATAAAATAAGAAGGCTGAGGGCTTGAAATTCCACACTGGAAACTCAGCTTATCCATGTAGCTAAGGGACCTAATTCTGTGCATGAAGAGGTTTCCCTACTGAGAAAGGAAAATGAAAGACTATGTGCTCAACTATTTGAAGAACAACTGGCTGCAAATGCTAGACTGGACTTGGTTCTCAAATCCATTGTTGTCTCTTCCTCCAAGACTCATTCCTTTAGTGTTCCCTAGGATCCTCCCCAGTGTCAAGCTATTTTTGCTCCAACTTCCTTAGGCTGCTGCTTTACTTGTTTTTACTTGTTTTTGTGATGGTATGTCAAACTTAAAAATTACTTCTCCTGTATTGCTTAGTTCAATGTAAGAATTAATAAAATAGCTCCCCTTTGTTTGTGTCTACAATATTGTGCTCCTTCTGCTTCTCTTTTTTGTCATGTTGTGTACACATATGTGGCATGAGCTACCTATGCTAGACTTTTTTATGCTTATTACCTGCTTGTGCTCTTCACCATACTAGTTGATCTTTTTAATGATGCCAAAAGAGGGAAAATATGAAGAGGGTTAGGTTGAGATTAAGGGGGAACTATGCCTGGTGGGAGATCTATTGGGTTTATGAGATTAAGAGGGAATTACGCATGTGATCAAAGGAGGGAGATCTATGAATAAGGGGAAATTGATGACATCTAATCTGGTTAGTTGTTATTTCTGATCTAAACAAATGCTTTTCATGCCTAAGTTATCATCATCAAAAAGGGGAATATTTATGGGGTTTTCGATGTCTTAGCCTTATGCTTCTTACATTTTGATGATCTAACAAACCTGTTATGAAAAACTAGATAGAGAATATTGTCCCACAGGATACACATCTCATGTGAACTATTCAAAGTCTGAAAATTAGCGAATGGATGAATGACCACATGGAGGAACACAACTGGTACCTGCGCGTTGATCCGATAGGGTTCTCCGACGAAAAGCATAATTCAGTGATTGTATGCATTCAATATAAAGAGAAATGCATCAGGGACCCACTCCTTAGGGATTCCCTGATAGAAGTACAGGTCAAGTGACAGCTGGAACGTAGTAGAAGAAAGTGACCATCTGGAAACTATTACAGAAGAAGAACATAACTAGGACCTTGTCCGTTGTTGTGTCCTGACAGAAGAACAAAGTCGACTATCCAGCTGCAATGCAACTGCCCAGAAGTGGTTGTGCGGACAGTGCAGTAGTAACTTCACACTAGGAAGAAGTACACCAAGAGTTGACATTACTATCCATTGTGATATCTTTTATGATAAAATATCCTGGTGCAAGACACACCATTACTTGTGCATTCAGTGATATTCTCTCAAGAAAAAAAAATGCATTCATCTGACATTGAAGCTAGTGCTGTCAAGAACAAGACGATAACTCCGCTAAGAATCAGTTTCTAAATGAGTGTTATGCACATCCAAATTTGAGTTGTAATGTTGTTAATTGTTCTACATTGTAATTCCTTGTTGTTTTTATTAGAAGCGTTGTCTTAGCAACAAACAAAATTCGTAAACTTTATAGTTTATGTTGTGACTAGGAGTAGTCATGAATTAAATCCTCTATAAGTAGGAGAATAAGAGAGTGGCTTGTGATGGTTGCATCACAAGTTAGTTTGAAGTCTTTGCAATAGGGTGTTTGCAAATTGGCTTGTAATAGGTAGATTACAAGTTAGTAGAGTTAAAAGCCTACAAGAGTAGGTCGTGTTTATTGATCCCCTTGTGTGAGATTTTTCCACATTTCAGTGTTTACTACATTCTACGTATTAGTCTCATAGTGGACAAACTACTCTATAGTTTGGCGGATTTGTATAAGCTATCGAATACTTAGCACACTAAATCATTCAATGGTGTATAATAACAACTGCGGCGTCTAGCCCGATCCGTATAATATATATATATATATATATATATATATATATATATATATATATATATATATATATATATATATATATATATATATATATATATATATATATATATAGTCGACTGCTCACTGGAGGTGTACAGACTCCGGAGGGGCTCCTTTAACCCAAGTGCTATGTCATTGTGGCATGCATTCCGACCCAATATCGCTACGGCATGCAACCTGCTCCATATGTATATATATAATTAATATACTATTGCAACGTGCACCCCGATCCCATAAAGTATAATAGATATAACATGTTGCGGAATGCAATCCAATAAAAATGCCAGTCTCACTCTGACCCTTGGCCTCACTCAGTCATCATTCTATCTCGTCTCACTCACGGGCATACAATTTCATGAATCTAGCCCGCAACAATGGTATGATGTATCAATAATAACAAATGAGACTAACATATGACATGAACGCATGAATGTGGCTGAGTACAAAACTATCAATGTAAATAAGTGAGATCACAAGAAGAAATAACCATTATGAGTACAAACAGTATCAGCATGAAGTCTAAACATGATGTTTAGTGGATTGACAACTCAATTACTTTATCACGTGGTGAAAACATATATATCAACAAAATAGGGCCACTATACAAGGCCATGGGAACAACAGAGTCCCTATTCATAGGGTGCACGCCAAACAAACCCGTGACCTAGCATGTGCGACAATTCAATTCCAATCACATAACATGTATTACGGGGTGTTATACCCTCAACAGTGAGTTTAGAAGAGTTACTTACCTCGAACAAGCAAATTCTAATATCGAGCAAGCCAAGCAACAACAACAACAACAACCTAGTATAATCCCACAGGTAGGGTCTGGGGAGGGTAGAATGTATGCAAACCTTACCCCTACCCTAAGGGACAGAGAGGTTGTTTTCAAGAGACCCTTAGCTCAAGAAAGCACCAAGTGATGATATATTAGTACTATGGATAGACTCATAATAAAACAATGTAAAATACACAAACATAACATGAAATAACCTAGAATAGAAAAATAATAGCAATATAAGAAAATATAGGATATCAAGCAAGCCAAGCAATGCTCCAAAAATGCATCCCATAAGTTCCGACCTTTGAACGACTCGAAACTAATAAAAAACAACTCAAGTATATCAAAAATGCTAAAGGAACCAATCCCAATCGAGAAAGGTCGAATTCATAATCAAAAACCTAAAATTGGCAAAAAATCCCAACCTGGGCCTGCACCTTGGAATCTGACAAAACTCACAAAATCCTAACCCATTCAATTACGAGTTCAACCATACTAGTTTCACTCAAATCTGAATTTGTATCGGTGTTCAAAACTCAAAAGTTCATATTGTGAAACATCAAGCCAAAAACCCCAATTTCTTCTTTAAAATTCATCAACCAAAAGCTAAAATTGATGAAATATAACCAAAACCAAGTAGAGAATTCATACTCCATTTCATATTTTTTAAAGTGCCTCGAAACATTGCCTAATTCTGAGCTCCCCAACTCAAAATATATTAAATGCACAAAACCTTCTTTTTAACATTGTTATGCCTCGTTTCTTGTACCAAAAAAATCTCGAAATTTATTTTTGATACCTCTAATGGAATCATTCTAAAATTCTAGTCAAGTTAGGATCTTGAATCACTCTATTCGACCTTATATTGAAGGAGATATATTGGTTTCAATATTTGAAAATAGTGCAGATTTTTAAATATGCAGCAGTGGTAATTTGTAATCGATCTGAAAAATCTGGCAGCTCAATTCATAGTAAAATGACCATAAAATCCTCATATGATGTCCAAATTTAACGATTCACTTTGCTTTGACACTATAATTACAATATGAATCTAATGCTTCCATAAAAATCAAAATCGGATATCATTTGTTCAATGTGGTACCATTTATGCTTGACGAAATGACACTTAAATAAGAAAAACAAGCACAACACAACCCAAACCTATCTTAAGCTCACCCGAGCCCCTTAGGACCCAGTCTAAACAAACTAAAAATTTCAATATCACAATATATACCTACTCGAGACTCAAAACCACATATAAATGCATCAAAACAACAAAATGCACCTCAAATTGAACCTAATGAACTTTTCAACTTTCAACTTCAAAAAACTCACGCCGAAACTTATCAAATAAACTCTAAATAAATCCATATTGTGCACACAAGTCCTAATGCACCATATGGAGCTAACTGTGCCACCAAATTACTGAGCAAAGAGAAAATGCACAAACCAATCGATCGTGTCGTACATAACGTTCCCGACGCCAGAGGGAATCAAAGAAGTCTATGGGGAGCAACCCTCCGCCATGGGGATGTTTTCAATCGATGAATTATTTAAAATATCAATATTAGTAGACAAAGTATCCAAGATCAAAAGCGAATTAAAGGGACAAATATCAGTTATCGGTTCCACCTTTGACCCAATCGGGCAAACAAGCAATTAACAAAGATGATGACTACAAGGTTCCTTGATATTTTGTCACCGCAGATAATAATGGTTCTACCAAGTCAACGAGAGAAGAACTGCAGTAGACCGTACTGATCGAACAACTACCCAATCAGAAGGTATAACTGGGCACGGGGTTAATCCCCGAGCTTGGGAAAAAACTTATTCAATTTCTTTTAGCTAATATGAATTTTCTTGCTTGGTCCCATCTAGATATGACAGGGATCCTACAAAAAATCACCACCCACCATGGGTCTATTAGCATTGCTAAAATACTTACTTCAAAAACCGGACCACCCACAACATTTTGTCCAGTGAAGCAACAAATAAGACCCTAGTCCGAGGTCATTCACGCATTCATCAAAAATAGGAAACAAAACTTTTCAAAATAGGGCGCATCTGGGAAGTAAAATATAGGGCCCCAGAAAATTTTGCTAAGTACTCTAGGTTTTCGTGGTGCCACGTAGGCTAATTATAATATTTCATGTTCTATTAACATGGTGGACATTAATTAGATTTGGTAAACAATAGTATGAGTCAGATATAAAGTAAGGTGGGGTCCAAGGAGATCACTAAGTGTAAGACAAATGGAAAAGTTTTCATAATAGTCTACGATTCCAAACGTACTTGTAGTAGTCCACACTTTGAACGTGAATATCCAAATATGTATTAGGTTTTATGTGTTGAATAACCTATCATATAAAATATCTTTGATTCTAGTTTACAACTCTTCAAATGTTTTCCATTTGGACATTCCTACACAAAGTTATGATCAAATTACCAAAGGCTAGTAAAATGCGATCATGTGTCTAATTTGCAATCACAAAACATGTTGCATTTTTACTTTACGACCGCAGATCTGTTGCAAATTGGGCCAGTGTTGACCAATCTTGGGAACCTATTTTGTGGTGCATTCTGCGGCCCACATTCTTGTTTTACAGTCATTCTATGATCGCAGACCCAACTTCAGAGGGTTATTTTTTCTATTTTAATAACCAGACCCCATTTTCATATATAGTCTTTGGGGCTTCATTTGGGGTCATTTTCTACTGATTTTAGAGAGAGATGAGATCAAATAGAGAGATAAAGAAAGGTTCTACTTTCATAATCAT
Organism: Nicotiana benthamiana; assembly: GCA_034376525.1. Lineage (NCBI taxonomy): Eukaryota > Viridiplantae > Streptophyta > Magnoliopsida > Solanales > Solanaceae > Nicotiana > Nicotiana benthamiana. The sequence goes on from CM067338.1 coordinate 54,590,038, forward strand.
CCAAATCTTGCTCAAGTATTCAAGTATCAAGGAAGATAACCATAGATTGTACTCCATCCGCGTAAATCCTACTTCAAAAATTTCATGCAATAGGTTAAAAGTTCAAATATGTTGTGGGGATTAGAAATAGTCCAGGCATGTAGGACTAAGTTTTAGTATGTGATGTTAAAGAACTAATATGGCTAGTTCATGTTAAAATTGGGTTGGGGGAAAGAAGGGAACCTTGCAAAAGAGATTTAAAATCAAGATGCTCAACTAGTATTTGATAAAATGCTTAAATGAGCCGAAACCATGAATACCTTCCTAATTTATGTTCAATTTTGATATGTCTCAAAGTATATTGGGATTGCTAGAATTTCCGGAACATCTTATTAACTTAAGGGAAATCTCTTTGAGGTATATATGGCTAAAACCTCGTCTTTTAGAAATGGAGCTCCGTTGGTGTTTGCGTGAATACGGTTAGATTAAACTTGAACTGTTAAAGTGAGTATTGTTCCACATAAATTTGGGGTTGCTACCTTATATTTGCGAAAGATGTATTCCAACATGATCAATGTGCTATTCTAGATAACTTGAAAAGGTGCAAGGAATATGAATCATGTATTGAAATGCTTAGACCTTAAATTGAGTTTGAAGCTGCATGTAATGTGCCATCTATGTGAAGTCTCATCTATGCTTACAATTTCTATTTTCTTTTGTGCGCAACTATTTTCCTAAATGGTAAAGCTAATATTAAAATTGAGAACGATGTAAAATGCGGCCTATTGCCAAGCATGATGTGATAAGTTGTGGCCCCAAGTTCCTATTAAATGATATATGTAAAATGAGTTGGGAACAGTGCCTTGATAAGGTTGCCTAGCCAATCGAGCCGAGATCGGACTCTGCTCAAGATAGCGTTTGTATTGTGAATAAATTCCGAAACGAAGGAAACATGATATTGCCATTGAAGTATATGTCTCAAATGAGGCGACATAGATGATCGAGTCGATATTGGACTACGCTCAAGAAAGCAGTGGTGTTGTAAACAATGCTGAACAGTATGAAATACCTCAAACTAAAAGCTATGGAAAAATGATGTGAAACTTTCATGATTCTTTTATTTGATAACGTTGTGATAATTTAAAGTGCTTCAGTTGTATTTGTGATTTCCTTATTATTAAATAAAAGTTCTTTCTAACTAGATGGTGCTTAGTTGTACATCTAGTTCTATTCAATGACACTAACGTTCCTTTTGCCATGTGCGCTATGTCTTTAAATGGATGTAGGTATTTCTATTGCAGACGGTGTTGGTTGCAGATAGTGCCCCATCATTCTTTCAGCTAACTGGTGAGTCCCACTTCATTTTGGGGCCTTGTTTCATAGGTTTATCATATAATTTATATTTTTGGCATAGTCGCAGCCTTGTTACCAGTATTTCCATAATATATTTCTCTTCAGTTATGCTTAGAGGCTCCGTAGACAGGTTGTCGGTAGTGTCAGGTATTGTAATTAAAGTAGAGATATTGATGTTTGGCAATAATTCATAAAACTTGTAATATTTTTATAATTATGATTTAAGCTGCTAATAAAAAATGAAATGGAAGTTGTTAGTAAAATACTTACTAAGTATGATTAATGAAATCCATCTCCTATTTATTCATGAATTAGTTTGGGTAGAATAAAATCTAGCGGGATTGCTCAGTCGAGTTTACTCAGTTGAGCGCCAATCGCGCTCCTCGGTTCTTGGGGCATGAGATAAAATATCCCGAATGGTTAACGAATGTATTAGTAGTCCCAAATATGGGAAATAAACTTAGAATGTATATAGATTAAAAAGTCCTAAATAAATAATGCCTCATGGACTCTTTTCCATTGCCTAATATCGATCGTATGATCGATGCAACGGCCGGCCATGAGATCCTCAATTTTCTCGATGCCAATTCCAGGTTCAACCAAATACGGATGAACCCGAACGACCAGGATAAAACCTCGTTCATCACTAAATTTAGTACCTACTTCTATTATGTAATGCGATTCGACTTAAAATTGCTGGTGCAATGTACGAATGTCTACTAAACAAAATGTTTAGAGAAACAATAGGAAAAAAATGGAGTTTATATTGACGATATGCTAGTTAAGTACCTGCGAGCAGAGGACCATTTAAAGCACTTGTAAGAAACCTTCGGTATATTGAAGAAGTACAACATGAAACTGAAACCAGAAAAATGTGCATTCGGGGTCGGATCCGTCAAGCTTCTTCAATTCATGGTATCCAATTAGGGGATTGAGATCAACCCAAGTAACATCAAAACTATCGAAGATATCACAGTAGTGGATAATGAAATGGTCATACAAAGTCTAACCGAGCATATTGCAGCCCTTGAGCGATTCATCTCGAGGTCGTACGATAAAAGTCATCGATGTTTTTCTTTGCTAATAAAGAAGAACGACTTCACAGGGACCCCTGAATGTCAACGAGCTTTAGATGAACTTATGGGGTACTTATCGAGCCTACCATTGCGTCATACAGCAAGGGCGGTTAAATTATTGTACTTTTACCTAGTGGTATAAGAAATAGCAGTAAGTGGTGTCCTAGTCCGAGAATAATAAGGTTTTGATACACAATTATTTCCTCGTTTATATATATATATATATATATATATACACACACACATAGACACACACACTTAAAAATAGTGCATATACATCATCATTTTTATTTATGATCACACACAAGTATTTTAGTAAGTTTTCATAATTTCCAAAGGCTTTAAATAAATTTATTTCTGTATTTTATTATATAAATATTCAATAATTACCCTACAAATTATTTAATAATCTAGATATATCATTAGTATCAGTATGAGGTTTTAAATATTTCAATGCATCTCCTGTTATTGCAATTGCATTTTTTGGTTAAATTGCATACTTTTGCAACAGTAGCCCATACGCATACATAATTAAATTTTTTTTTGCAAAGTCAACTTTTATCTTTTTATAATATCAAGTAATTATTTTTTAATCATTTGTAGGCACAAATGATATTTTGTTATTTACTTATCACTTTTATAAATTATTTGCTTGATTAAAGTTGGGTATTTAAAACTAAGCCCTAAATTCCTCCTGTTTTTCGCACCTAAAACTTTCCAATATAGTAGACCAACACCCTTACATTAAACTAATCACCACTGACACAAGACCAATTAGCCCAACCACATATCAGTTTAAACCACCCGATCTAGAAATCTCTTAAATCGTGGTCGTTGATCTCTGAGATCATCTGTCCACGTTAAACCCTCCTTCTTAACTACACCTAAACCCCAACCCTAATTATTATCCACCACCCCACCGCCCTTGAACTCTCTCATATCTCATCTCGCACAAACCCTAGTCGCCGTCTCTCTTAACCCCTCTAAATTCGGCCCTAAAATGGAATCCGACGTGGATTCTCTTTCCTTGTTTACCTTCCCTTGCTATTGGTTACTCGTTTATGTTATTACCTAGTAACGTTTCTAACATAGCAAGCAAATATTATCAAAATCAAACAAAATCAGTTCACATCTCTTATTTATATGACAATTTTGTCTATGTACGAATATTTTTATATGTATTGATGAATCTTACCTACCCTAAATTAGGGTATTCACACTTCTTTCAATTGAACCAAAATTGGTTTGATTTTTCTAATTTTTAATAATAATCTGCCTATATTCATCATATTATATGTGATGATTACTTTATTTGTATATCCCGCCGATTTTACATTTTCCCTAAAACTAGGGTTTGAGAATATTCCCTTTTCCATATTGATTCTGATGAATTTTTCCTTTTCTATGTTCTATTACTCTCTTTTCCTTTTCTTTCCCTAATTTTTACTTTCGTGTTTGCTTTAAATATTTTGAACGATTTGTATCTTCGTATGTTTTGGTATTTGCCATAAATATTCTGAACGATTTTTGTGTATTTCCCTAATTTTTACTTTTAGTATTCGCCATAAATTTCTTGAATAATTTTGTATGTTTCCCTGATTTACTGAATCTTTGATTTGTGCCATAAATTACCTCTAATTGTTACCGAAATATTTTCTTTCTAATATACTTGCATCTGAATGATTTATTTCCATGATTATATATTAATTTCTACCACTATATAAACCACTCCCTCTTCCCCTTTAAGAGAACACTTAAATCATTAACACTCACTAAAAAACTGAAGTTACTACTCTTGTTCTCTCATATTCTTGTTCCATATTCTGATTGCTGGCTGACTAAAAGCCAATGCCCGAAATTCTGAGTTTTGCAACTATAGACTTTGCTCTTTCTTGTTTTTTCTTAATTGGTGAGTTATTTAACCCTTTGCAATTCCATCCATATGTAAATATAGCTTGCATGTGCTTTCACTCCTGAAGTTCATAGCTGAATACATTTTCTAGGTTGTTCTTGTATGAAATTCTGACTGTATTGCTCAATGTTATGCTTTCTAATTTGAATTCCATTATGTTTGTAGTTTGAGACATGTCTGGATCTGAGTTAATAAAGTTTTCTCTAAGTTTTCGTAACCTATGTGTTAATGATTATTAAAACCTTTGCATTTTAGCCTCACTCTATGTGTTTGACTTTGGTAGCAACCATGTCACTTATGCATGCCTTACTTTCATAATTCTTGTAATAACCTGCTTTCATCCTTCTTGAAATTTGCTGCCAGTCAATATGATTCTCACTATAATCTACATTTAACGTAATCTGAATCTTTTCTTTATCATGAGTATGTGTATATCAAACCTGCAAACTGTTTTTATTAATGTGTGATTTTTTATGCACTAGATGTTGTTATTCTGAATCTTTGCGGAGTCTGCTTTTAAAACCTAAAGCATGTCTGATTATTTGCTCTATGTGCTCGACGTGTACTATTCAGTTCTATCCCTCAACTGTTGTCAAGTCCCTCTCATTATCACTTATGTTATTCTGACCTACTTAGTGTGAGCACTGCTCGCGGTCCAATTGGTACTCTTGTTAGCTCTAACACATTAGGACTTGGTCCTCAGTCTATCCCTGAATCACCTCTTTTAACCTCCCTGGTATGAGCACTAGCTTGAGTTCTTGAACTTATTGGAAACTCTGACACATTAGGGTCCATGGTTCTTTGACATATTTGTCTTAATTTCCTAGTTATGTCCCACTTTGTCTGCTGAATAAGCCAATGGGGTTGTGTACATGGCTGTATTTCTTATGGTTATTGAATTTTAGCTATGGAAGCTATCTTTTGTGCTGTTGTGAGCTATGAGAAGGCCTGGTTGGGCTGCGTGTATCTTTCGGCCTGCTGTAGGCTCTCTTAGTTATTTATCTCTGTAATTTATTCCTATTCATTCAGGTATGTGATAATTTCCATAATAACATTTGGGGTACTAGTAAAATTCGGAAACTGGGCTTTTTTAATATTGCATCAAACATGTAGAAATTGTGCCTATAGGTGTTAATTTGCTCGAATATATTCTGCTCCTCTACATGTTTGATAGATATTTTGCCTATAAGTGTTAGAGAAATATTAATACATTCTGTTTCCACTTGCTTGTTAGAAATCAATGTTTGTAAGAAATAAAAATTATCAACACACTTGCAGCATGTTCACATAGACACTATGCCCATAGGATTGCATTTATTCACAAATACTTATTCTTTGCATGTTCAAATAGATAACATGTCAATAGGATTGCATTTATTCACAAGTACCTATTCTTTGCATTGTTCACGTACATATCACTCCAATAGGAGCATAATTAGATGCCATTTTTTTCATTCTACTATACTATCACTCGCCTAGAAAGCATGCCTATAAGGACAAAAAATAGCAATGTTAATCAATATAATTGCCAGTTGCTAGAAATTCTGCTTATAGGGTGTTCTATTAATAATGCTAGCCTTAGACCTTCAAACAACTGTATAATCAGTCTATTGAACACCTAATACGTCAATTACATCGTTGTCTTTGTAATGTTGGAGTCTAGAATCAATTAGAAATCATGTCTACAGAATCGATAACTCATAACCTTGGTTCTAGTAATGAATATGTGATACCATATTCCTTAAATTGTGCAATTATCACACCTTCAAAACTACATTTTTACATTTGAAACTGCCGCATCTATTAAAATTCAAAATAATCTAGAGACCATACAAATAGGAGTCAATAATCTTAATTAGCCTAAATCATCATCAGTGAAATGACATGTGTGTTTGCATGAATTCGTTGTCAACGTATGGAGGCTGACTTGAGCCCTTGATTGATATTATATGAAGTCCACCTTGTTTTTCTTGTCAATTAGTTTTATCATTTTGAGCCGCCTAAGTGAAGGCTAGAACTACCTAAATAGAGGTCCAAAGCCTCCTGGACCATACCCATTGGATGGGTAGCGCACACATATGGTACGATTTAGAATCAACTAGTGCGCTTAGGAAACAAAGTAAAGATAGAAATCGGGTAGCAGGAGATGATAGTCTGTGCCCGGTGAATAATATGAATAACACCCCATTTTGAGGTAATTACGAAGTATTATTTATATTGCATGGGGTGATCCTTTAGGAAACAAAGGACCCCCACCTTTCTTTCAAACAATTATATGTCTTTAGTAACTTCTTATTTCTTAGATTTGATCACATAGGCTAATTCATATAATTGAGTTTGGTCAGGACCCACAGTTTTGGACCTCGAAAACTGCCTAACACCTTCTCATTGAGATAATTTCAAGCCCTATTTCCCTTTCATGTGAACTCATATGAAACTCTTTGCCTGAGTTGATTACAACTTGCACTTCCCCTTATTTCCTAATCACGTTCCCTTGCTCCAAACCTTTTAATTTTGTGATATCATTTCTATCCTCAATCCTTACCCCTGTATTTGTCTTATTCTTTCATTATGCGAACTAATTTCTTCCCTGTTTTTCTTTTTTTCATGTCTTTTAGTTTATTCAATACTGCATTTACTGCTTTCAACATGCAAAAGTACTTGACAACGTGTTGTTTTATCTTTGCATATAGCATGGTCCACATCTACTCTTGCATATTAATACCATAGCGACAATTGATGAGTGTCTTCACTCTTCCAAAACATCCCTTAAAATTTGGAAAGGCTTATTTGCGGTAAAAGTAGCCGATCAACAGTACAATCGACATTTCCCTGCCTTTCCCTTCAAGTTCTCTGCTTGAGGGTATCAGTCTACACTATTCTAGAAACCCTATTTTAAAATTAACTATGCGTGCACTATGTCTAAATCTAGCATGAGTTAAAACGCAATCCACACAATACCTCGGTAAGACAAACCTTGTCCAAAGTACACCGGAATTTCCATATTCCCAATGGGTACAATCATGATATGTGCACTATTTGGAGAAAATGTGTCGATATGCTAATCATTAATGTGTAAATAATCTAATCTGGAGGGGGAAATGTCTAACTTTATCTGTTTTGCATAAATAAGGCACGAGGTCCCCAGGATTAACATTGTTTGGAATATCCCATCTTTGCTACTAGATTGGTGGGAAAATCTTGCACTAAGTGACAAAAATCATGTGAAAATAATTCTTGGGAATTTTACCTTCTTTGCTAGATATTCAAACCAAACAATGTACTGATCAGGGCTGCTACTATGTTCTGCGATGAAAATATGGCTATTTTCTGTTTCGGTAATATAGAAATGACTCCCCTTCTAGATAAAATAGGGGCTTTGCTAGACTTCCCTGGTATATCCCTAGTCTATTCGTACCAAAAAATTGCACTTCTCGAGGGTTTCTGGAATTATGGGTTTTAGAAAGAATGATGATTTAGTCTGCCTGAAGAAGTCTTATATAGCCTTCAACTTCCTTTACAAACATTATGGGCACATCGAATCCTACTGCCTTTACGATGATGAGTTTGCCATTACTTCATTGGGTTGGACCCGTCATCCGGTTTTCGTGTTCATTGTCTATTTTTTGGGGATTCGGGTATTCGCAATGCAATGTGAAAGTATTCACTCTCATTTAGCTATGGTTACCAAGACCCTAATGAAAGGAATTAAGAGATAGACATACACTATTATCCTAATGATCATAGCAGAGATATACCATGCTTTGGACCACATTAAGAAAGGATATAGGTTCACTATAAAGAAAATTTCAAAGGTGAGGTTATTTCATTCAAGTACGAGGCACAACGCATGTGGCATCAGAATGTCATTTTGGAAAGGGATACCATCATGGCAGATTGGTACCATGCTGGCCATATGTGTTTCTACCCATTATGGTTGGTCGATGACATAGCAGGAGAAGTCAAGTCGGGGATTAATTCGGGAAATAGGGTCATAGACAATGACGCCGAGGAACAAATCAAATATAGGAGGTTGCGTGAAAGGATTTTTGAATCTGAGGCCAGACACTTGGAATAGCATAAAGTAGACATGGAAGCAAGTAATGAATGGAGAGGAATCTCTACCAAATCAACTGAGAGGTTGGAGTATTTATAGGGAGGATGAGAAATAGGGTTTCAGGATGTCAAAACATGGATGGCAATGAATGAGGGCTCCTAGCAAGGTAGCATCTGCTGCTAGATATGCGCGACCTGGGGAACTTGATCGATTGAAAAAAGAAGGCCAAGCATGGAGAAGTTCCGTTTGGGACCAAATAGATTTGGAATTATGTTTTACTTACTTTCTAGACTCATTTAGGCTTTAGTTGTAATAAGTCACATGCAACTACATACTATTTATCATTATTGGTATTTATTGGAGTTTTGGTTTATTTAGTATATTAATGAAATGATGCAGTTATTTCCATAGATTTTCTCCATATCCATATGTCGCTTAGGCCTACCTCGCGCACAATGAGATCCCCCAATTAGGACGTGAATTTATAATTCCGCAACATGTGTTTAAATACCACAAACATCCTTTTAATACTCCTTAATAACTTGTTTACCTTTTGGTTTCTTCTTTTCTTTATTTGTCTATTCCCATCCCCTAAGGTTTGTTCATAAATACGGGCATCATCAGCATATCATACCAAATATATAGGTCTTCACCTTATCCTCCTCCAAGTGATCCTAAAACCAAAGGAAAATCCATAATGGATGATACAAGCAATATCAGTAAAGACAATGCTACACATGAAGAGAATGTCGAAACTTCAGATGGTCGAAGCACTCCAGCGCATAATGACTTGGTTTTATGACTATAGCCAAAGATGTTGGAGCTAAAAGGGGGACTTGATCACGTCCGGAACTTAGCAACTCTTTCCCTTACCCTGAACGTCTCCGACGTCAACCTACAAAACATTAAAAACATAGCACCTCCCCAGAACACACAAAACCAATTAAATCCTCCCGCACATCAACAATACGCCACACTGACTCAAAATCCAAATCCTCCACAACATCATAATCATTGAACCCAATATCGTAAAACCACTACCTATCACACTCCTCAGAACACACCAAATCCTATCCCCGATCCTCAAAACTCAATCAATGACCACCACTATACCAAAATTCCTAGAGTCCATTAAAGCAACCCCATATATGTAGAAACCTTACCCCACATTCCACAACAAACCTTATACATACTGGAGTCTACCGATAATGACCTGCTCATCAAGAACATAGTAGAGGAGCACAAGAAGCTTGCTAGTCTAATCTAGGGTATTGAATGTGGTAAAGGCATGGAAGGTCTAAATTATCAAGATTTGTGTATTCAACCGGACGTAAAACTACTAGAGGGTTATAAACCTCCTAAGTTTGATATGTTTGACGGGATGGGTGATCTGAAGGTACATTTGAAAAAATACCATGACATGTTCATATGGGTTGGTAAAGACGAAAGAATCCGCATGAAGCTATTCATGAGGAGCCTCACTAGAGATGCCCTATCTTGGTATATCAGCCAAAATCTAAAGAAGTTGGTTAACTGGGTAAGCATGGAGTCAGATTTTATGAATTTGTTCATGTTCAATACGAAAAATGCGCCAAATGTCTTTTGTATTTAGAATCTTAAGATGAAGCCAGCAAAAAGTTTCCCTGAGTATGCTACTCGATGGAGGTCGTAAGCTGCAAAGGTAAGACCAGCATTGGAAAAAGAGCAGATGAATAAGTTCTTTGTCAAAGCTTAAGATCCACAATACTATGAAAGGTTGATGGTTATTGATAACGATAAGTTCTTTGACATCATCACATTAGTAGAAAGAATAAAAGAGGCAATTAAAAGCAAAATGGTGACAACTTCGAGGCACTCCAAGCGACAAACAAGGCCTTGCAGTCAGGATACAAGAAGAAGGCATAGGGGCCATGATGGTAGCCCAAGGACCAAAACCTCCTCTCACATACCAAACATCTCTATTCATATATCATCCTTTACCTCCCAGATACCAACAACCCACCACCACCAAACATACTTATAACACACGACCTACATATTACTACTCACCCATACCAGCCCGCCAAAAATACCAGAAACCCAAACCCTATTTCGATTGCAGACCACCAAGATAGTACACTCCTATTGTTGAACCCATCGATGAGTTATATAAAACAGTGAAGGCTACCAGTTATATCACCCACATTCCCGCTTTTACTATGGAAAAATCTGCCCAGTGGGTTAATCCGAATAAGACATGTGCGTATCACTTGGTCATGAAGGGACATACTATTGATGAATATCACACTTTGAAGGATAAGATCCAGATTTTGATTGACACCAAGGTTATACAAGAAAAAGAGTCTACACCTAATATCTGAAACAACACTACTCCCGGATCACATGGGCGAGAGGTAAAGATGATCAAAACTGATGAAGAATAGGATACGGAAGGATCAATTGGACTCATTCCTAAAGGGGATGAACATGTACCTCCAGTCACTCTCACACCTATTATAGTGCATAATCAGTCACCAATTGAGATTGAAATAGCCATGCCAACTTTGTTTAAGGTTAATGCAACAACACCCTCAGTTACACCAGCTTCGTTTCAGGTGGAAGTGACCATGCCCTTCACTATGACGGTAGCACCCACGCCGTCCTTTAATTCTAATATTATACAATGGGATTATACTATAGAGGTGAGAAGGAATGTGAAAGGAAAAATGGAAGAAATAGGTAAGCACAAGTCATGAACAGGACCGATAAGGTTTACACACCTGAGCTTTTGGGAGGAACAAGTAAAGAAATTGCTCCCAAGAAGCCTATCATTAAAACAGGTCCAAATGATCTTTCAGAAAGGTGCAAGCGAGAGAATATTCTATGGTAGATCATTTGAAATAAAACCCATGCTCAAATATCTATTCTATCGCTACTACAGAATTCTGAGACGCATAGGAACTCATGGATGAATGTGTTAAGCGAAGACTATGTACCCAATAATAGCACTAGAGGAGAGATGGTTAATATGGTGGGACAAGTGCTGGAAAGCCACAATATTACTTTTTATGAAGACGAGCTCCCACTAGAAGGATTGAGTCACAACAGAGCACTTCATATCACAATACAATTTGAGGATAAATCCATAGCTAGAGTCCTAATAGATGGGGGTTCAAGCCTTAACATTTGTGCGTTGACTAATTTGAAGAAGTTGGGTAAAGGCTTGCATAAGATATGAGCAGCAACTATGAATGTGATAGCATTTAATGGGTCTTAAAGGGCCAATACCGGGAAAATAAACATGGGTCTGCAGATGGGTCAAACATTGTTTGATGTTGAGTTTCAAGTATTGGACATATCCGCCACATACAATCTGCTATTGGGACGACCTTGGAAACATGTTGTTGGAGCCGTAGCTTCCACACTACACTAGGTCATGAAGTTCAAATGGAATAATCAGGAAGTGATCATTCATAGAGACAGAGTAATCCCATTTACACCAATCAAACCATTTCGGTTGTCGAGAATAGAAGGAAGTAGGGTGGAGAAATGTACCATTGCATCAAGCATGTCAATACAATTGAGAAAGATAAATGGTGGAGTAAAAACATTAAAAGTATATTGTTATGGACAGGGTGAACCCGATAAAGGTCTCGGCAAGAATCTCTTGGGTATCACTAAGACAATACAGCAAAAATGTAACGGTACAACTTTGGACTTGGATATCAGTACACCTGTAAGGAGTACGATGATTGGTCGCCACCATTGTGTGGTCTCTATTACCCTCTTGAATAGCCAATACTGCATTTGTACTAGACATTTCAATAGGCTGGCGTGATATGGGGATCTGAAGAAGATGAGATTATAGTTGGCCTGAGGAATCTATTTCTGGAGGATGAAGATATGGACTGTAATGCAATAGTTGTGGAGGAGAAGAAAAACCTTACAATTCAGACCATGGGAAAGGGAGTTTTTCTCAAGAACTAGACTGCTATATTGTCCCAGGCCCGTCGCGTTCCTGGGTAGCAATTTTCTACATTTAAGACATTTTCAATATTTTGTTTTAGCCACATTTTATTTTGAAATAATTGCTCGTGTCATCAAGCTATACTTGTTTTAATGTTTCAAAATTTATCTAATGTATTCCTACTTTTTTATTTATTTTTATCCTTTACATTTTCTCTCCACAACATTATTATTATTTATCTTAATGAACCGACGAATGTGACATATAATGAGACAACGCAACATAAGGATAGTGATTCAGAGGAAATAGAAGAAGAAGATATAATCCTTGAGAAAATTGTCCGAGAAGTTGAAAATTTAGAGAATAAGCCTAAGTCATATTTTGATGAAACCGAGATAGTCAACTTTGGAGATTCAGAAACAATCAAGAAAACTCGCATAAGCATCCACCTTTCACCGGAAGAGAAAGAAGAGTACATATGTTTCCTAAAAGAATACGAAGATATCTTTGCATGGTGTTATGATGAAATCATCGGGTTGAGCACATCTATCGTAGCTCATAAACTACCTACCAATCCAATATGTCCGCCTGTAAAGAAGAATCTCAGAAAGTTCAAATCTGATATGAGTTTCAAAATCAAAGAGGAAGTCATTAAGCAGATTAAAGCTAAAGTTCTCAGAGTGCTCGAATATCCTACTTGGTTGGCCAACATCGTGCCAGTTCCATAAAAGGATAGGAAGGTTAGAGTATGCGTCGACAATAGAGATTTAAATAAAGCAAGTCCCAAAGATGATCTCCCGTTACCCAATATACATATACTTATCAACAACTCTACCAAGCATGAACTCCAATCCTTTGTAGATTTCTTCGCGGGATATCATTAGATCTGGATGGATAAGGAAGATGACGAGAAAACAGGCTTTATCACTCCGTAGAAGATGTATTGCTATAAAATGATGTCGTTTGGCCTGAGGAATGCTGGAGCCACTTATATGAGAGCAATGACGACTATTTTCCTTGACATGATTCTCAAAGAAATAGAGGTGTACGTGGATGACGTCATCATCATATCCAGAAGAAGCACAAATCATATAGCAATTTTAGGAAAATTCTTTAATCGGCTTCGAAGGTACAATCTGAAGCTGAATCATGCAAAGTGTGCCTTTGGAGTCCCTACTAGAAGACTGCTAGGTTTCATCATCAATCACTTAGGGATTGAATTAGGCCCTTCAAAGGTCAAAGCTATCTAAGATTTTGCACCTTCAAAGAGCAAGAAATATGTGATGAGCTTCTTGGGGTGTCTTATTACATCAGTGGATTTATAGCACAATCGACCGTGATCTGTGAGCCAATTTTCAAAATGCTAAAGAAAGATGCAGCAACAAGAAGGACTGAAGAATGTCAAAAAGCCTCTGATAGAATCAAGAAGTACTTATCCACACCACCAATCTTGGTCTCGCCAGAACCAGGTAGACCTTTGCTACTCTATTTGTCTATGCAGATGGAGAGTTCGGTTATGTCTTGGGACAACATGACGTGACAAGAAGAAAGGAACACGCCATATACTATCTGAGTAAGAAATTCACACCCTATGAGGCACGATATTCTTTGTTGGAACGCAACTGTTGTGCCCTGATGTGGATGTTATTATATTACAATGATGTCACACCCATTACATTACAATGATGTTATACTCCACAATATTATTTTACAATGATGTTACACTCTATAGTATTATACGTGAAATTATCGTAAGATAATTGACCTCAGTTCAAGGACAAGATTATTTGGAGATACTATTTCAAATTAGTGATGAGTAAATTCGTGAAGGTGAGAGGGTAAGGAAATAGGAGAAAATAAATTTTTATCAAAGTTTGATATTTTGTATAAAATACGGCCCGAGCTAAAATATCCGGTACTTATAGTTACTACCATACAAGGTACCACACTGCCATAATAATAAGGTGTATAAGATATGTTAAAAGTGAGTAGCATTTTAAGTAAGTTGAGATAATTCTTAATTATATTTATAATTAATTAAATATGGGAATAATTATGATTAAGTGGATAAAGACATTTTTTTGGGGCTGCCACTTGACATCAAGCTAATCCAAAGTGGAACCAAAATGTATGATGAGTCACAAGGCGTAATATGCCTTGATTACACGTATGGGGTTCTTGGTTAAATAAATGACTAGGGAAAGCTACAAAAACGTACTAAAATTACTCCACTAAAGCTCTATTAAAAGTCATTTTCTTAGTCAATATCATATTCTTTGAAAGATATGGAATGCCTCAAGTACTGGCCTTCTAGTTATTGAAAATAGTTATAAATGTTTTGTGCTATTTTACAAGGAATAGCACAAATATTGTACTTATATGTATTGCTTGGTCTCATAAATAAACATGGAAGAAGTAATGGAATTCTTGTCAAACAACATGAGTTGAACAACAAAAGACTACTTTAAGTCTCAATATTGAAGATGCTCATATTCGCTAAGTGAAGTTCGAGCTTCAGCAAACATCATAAAAGATCCTATTATGCGTGAGATGCACTTTTAGGAAAGCACGGTATATTTCTTTTCAAGAATATCATGCGAATTTTTTTTCCTGCAATTTACGGTTACTTGTTATACTATTGAAGTGTGTTAAAGGAATTGTCAGGAGAATCAATTCAGGTGTGTCAAGGCTATCCATTATTTGACATAAACAAAATGAGCAAATTTATATTTTTCATATATGACTCTATTCATTGAAATATTAGAGATGTTTATGTTCTTGCTTCTCCATGTGTCATATTATATCATTTGTTTATAGATCTCATGAAATATGTAAGTTGAAAAAGTTTATTTCGTGATACTAATTAAAGGCATATGGTCTTATGAAACTCCGAAAGATTTTATTGACGTACTTCTCATTCATTGCATTCGTGTACATTGACTCGTGACAAGATGTAGTTCTATAGGATTATATATATAACTTAAAGATAGTAATCGAGCAGCAAGAAATAACACCCCATCTTGAAGGAGTTACGAAGTATCATTTATGTTGCACGGGGCCATCCTTTAGGCTAAATAATTTAGGACCCCCTACCTTGTATTTCAATTGATTATTTGTGTTTAATAAATCTTTTTTTCTTTGCATAGATCACATAAACTAATTCATATAATTGAGTTTGCTAGGACCCACAGTTGTGTACCTCGAAGAGTGCCTACACCTTCTCGTTGAAGTAATTTCGAGCTCTTACCCAATTTTTGGTAATGCAAACAAGTCAAATAGAGTTATTTGCAAAATAGGTGCCCTAACGCACATCAAATCCCTTAGGTGGCGACTCTCTCTTAACACCCTTCCTTAAAAGAGTTTGTCACGTGTCAAAATCCAATTACGCGCGAAAAAGGGGCACGACACATGGTATGCAGTTTCAAATTTATTATGTCAGTAGAACCTTAGGTGAGGCCGAAACTAGGTACCCTCACCTTGAAAAATTGGTACTCGCTTTGCTTAGTGCCTCTAGGAAAATGAAGCCATATTTTCAGTGACATCTTATATGTGTTATAACGACATACCCTTTATAGAATATAATGCATAAACCTGAACCCACATGACGATTGGCCAAATGGCCCATAGAAATTAGCGGATATGATATTGAATATTAACCCCGAATAGCCATCAAATCTCAATTTTCTTGCAAAATACATGGCCGATTTTACACCAGCCCTAGTACCCGAAGTCGAAAGGGAGTTGTTGGTAAATTTGGGAACATCTTTGGGAATCTGGACTTTCTTTACGGACGGTGCCTCAAACTAGCCAAAGGCTTGGGAGCAGAGTTAATCAAAGCCAAATGCGACTCCCTCCTTCTTTTATATTTGGTTAACGGGACCTTTGAAGTTCAACAGGAATGAATGCAAAGATACTTGGATAAGATATAAGTAACTCTATACCAATTCAAGGAATGGACTTTGAAATGTGTTCCTCAAGATCAAAATAGCAATGCTGATATCCTCGCAAATATAGGGTCATCGGTCGAAGACAACGAACTCAATTTTAGGGCTATCATACAACTCATGAGGTCTGTGGTTGAAGAAGTCCATGCCGGGATAAACTCCACAAGATTGACATGGGATTGGAGAAACAATTACATAGGGCATTTTAAGAACGAAAAACGTCCCTCAAATCCAAAGGAATCGAGGGCCCTGTACTCAAGGCAGCTCAATTGAGCTTGTCTGAAGATGAAACCTTACTTAGGAGAGCATTCGACGATCCTCTAGAAATATGTCTAGGACCGAGAGATATCGAATATGTTTTGAGGGAAGTCCATAAAGGCGCATACAGGAACCACTAAGGCGCTGAATCATTGGTTTGAAAGGTGATTAGACCTAGATATTACTGGACTGATATGGAGAAAGCTGCTAAATTGTTAGTTCCAAAATGCGACAAGTGCCAAATACATGCACCAATGATTCATCAACCCGGGGAGATACTCCGTTCGGTCTTGTCCCCATGGACATTCATGAAGTGGGGGATGGACATTATCGGCCCTCTTCCATCAGCACGAGGTAAGGCTCAATTTGTTTTATTTATGATTGGCTATTTCTCTAAGTGGGTTGAAGATAGGTCTAACAGAAGATCAGGGAGAAGGAAGTTATCGACTTTATTTGGTACCACATCATATGTCGATTTGGAATACCGTTCGAAATTGCACATGACTATGAAAAATAGTTTATCGGCAGCAAGGTGCCCAAATTTGTAGAAGACCATAAGATCAAAAGGATCTTATCAACACCTTATCACCCTAGAAAAAATGGAAAAGCCAAATCAACCAACAAAACCATAATCTAAATCCTCAAGAAAAGGTTGAATAACGGCAACGGAAAGTGGAGAGAGATCTTTCCCAAAGTCTTTTGGGCATATCGCACAACTTCTAAGTCCAGTACTAGGGTCACCCCATTCTCTTTAGCTTATGGTGTTGAGGCTTTAATACCACTAGAAGTCGGGGATCCAAGTATCATATTCGTGTATGCAACAAAGAAATCAAATGATGAAGCCATAAGTATGAGCTTAGAGCTATTGGATGGGCGACAGGAAGCTGCCTTTGTTCGATTAGCCACCCATAAGAAACGGCTCACGAGGTATTACAACTAAAGAGCCAACCTTCAATATGTTAACATTGAGGACATAGTACTGAGGAAGGTCACACTAAACACCCCATATCCAAATGAAGGATAATTGGGTCTGAAGTTTGAGGCCGGGGTAGCAAGCCCTTCGGTTTGATAACTGCCTCGTTTTAGCTTGTATTTCATCGTTGAACTTCATACTCCTAGAAAGAACTTCTCTAACAACTAGCACAAAAATATATCACGTATTTTTAGAGTCACATTCACAAATTTAATTGTTATTACCATTTTCAGCGTAAATATTTTGGCGGCCACCGTGTGGAAAAAAATAATAGTGATTATTTTCTTTTTGGTTTCACTGCATAAACGCAAGTTATCTTTCACACTTTTTTCTTGTCCAATATCTCTTGATCTCAGGTCAAAATGTTTGGCTCGGTAAACTGGGTAGAGAATGACTGCCACAAAAATCACGGATAAAATGGTGTGGTTGTTCCAGCGGATGCAAATTCGCAAGACGCGCAGCAGGTCAATGAAACCTCACACACAGACGGAAGAATACAGCATGGCGACCAACTGGAGTCCCAAAAGACCCTGGATCGGGAAGCACAGGAAGTTAGCCTTCATGATAGTTTTGAAATGTTGCAAGCATAGTAGTTGGTTATCGCTCAGTTGCAAACCCACTCGAAGACTCCCAATATAATAGCATCGGAAACTATTCCCCTAGCCGAATGGGTTCCGGAGAGGTAAATCAACGATAGATCAGTAGCCAATCCTTCCATCGCTAGAATGCAGGAGTACCTCACCAAAAGGATCGAGTTAGGTGAGAAAATGGTAGCAGCCAACGATAAGAAGGTTGAAACTTATAACTTCAGAGGCGACCAAATCCAAGGCGTGCCCCCGGCTCTGAAAGGTGTAAATTTGTGGAAGTTTGTGCAACGGCTGTTCCCATAGGAAGCGGCTCTGAAACCCATTCCAAAGAAGTTCAGAATGCCAGAACTCCCAAAACACAATGGGATATCAGATCCCAATGAACACGACACTACCTATACATGCGCGGTGAAAGGCAAAAGCATAAAGAATGATGAGATCGAGTCCTTCCTACTGAAGAAATTTGGACAAACACTCTCGAAGTGGGCCATGATATGGTATAAAAACCTAGCTCCCAACTCCATTGATTCATTGGCCATGATAGCATACTCTTTTGTAAGGGCGCACCCGGTTCCATCAAGGTAGCAACAAGGCAGTCCAATGTATTCAACATTAAGTAGAGGGGGAACAAAATGTTACGAGAATTTGTGTCTCGTTTTCATACAAAACAAATGGAAATACCCTCGATCTCTATTGACTGGGCAGTGCAGGCCTTCACTCAAGGCCTGAATGAACGAAGCTCAGTGGCCTCGAGGCACCTGAAAGAGAATTTGATCGAGTATCCCACCGTAACCTAGTCGGACATACGCAACCGATACCACTCAAAGATAAGGATCGAGGACGACTAGCTGGGAGCCCATTCAGGCTCAATATTCCCGAGAAGACTCTTCGCGGATGTGCCAAGATCAAATAAAGAGAGGTACAAGTCACACCCCCGATGATAGGAGAAACGCTCTGAAACGCAATCCACCATGTAACGACCGATTGGTAAACCAAATAGAGAACCCTGAGGGACCACTCGACATCGGGGCCAACTAGGGTCCCTCGCCCATCAGAATACAATTTTAACATCGCCATACAAAACATTGTGCTACTGTTAGTGAAACTAGGGACATCAAGTAGCTCAAACAAATTCGGTAGAATCCCTCTCCAAGGAATCACACTGCGCTCTGGGAACTATATAACAAGTGTGGCCGTGGGGCCGAGTCTAGCAACTAGTTCCAAAGGAAAAATTCCAAAACACTCAACAAATACCACTGCGGAGGACTGACAAGCGATCGAATTCAAGCTCAGTCCCGAGTAGGGAAGGCGACCCGGAGGAACAAAGCAAATGAGCGGCAGCGCATTACCACGATAATGGAGGAGCAACGACTCTTTACAAAAACATTTAAAAGGTAGAGCAAAAATTCTAGTCACCATAGAAAGGCTGATCTAGGGATATATTCTCGAGGATGCCCTTACGTTCACCAAAGTGGATACTGAGACCTTTTCTCGGCCTCACACAGACGCACTTGTAATGTTGTTCCTTAGTTGATCCATTTCAAATAAAACATATGCTCATGAGTTCAGGTGGCTTTATCAACACTATCGGGCTAAGGATGATAGGGTGGTTTGGACTATCTCTCGAATCTTTGGCGGATTCCAAATGGCAATCGCTACGACAAGGAGAAAGATCATTCTCTTAGTACAGCATGACTTGCTCAAACCGGAACACCATGTTCCATATCATCAATGGAGGTGCAAGGTACAGACACCTTATTTAGACGACCGTGGATGCACTGCTCGAAGGTAGTGCCGTCCTCCCTTCACCAAAAGGATGAAATTCCACGCAAAGGGATAAAACTAAAATAGTCACCAGAAAGTAACACGCGACAAGTGGAAAGTCAGCATCACATAAGGCATCGCCAGTACCAATATCTCCCCTCTCGAAAGAACCAAAGGGTAAGCAAACCACGTCTTCGGCCTATCACGATTAAAATCAGTGGAGGGTTGTACTAGAGTCCTCGCTCCAAAATAGCGGGAATATTTCAAACCTTGAAACTTAGCCTGCATATCCTATAGTAATGAAAAACTACCTCCCTCCTTTGTTATTTTTCACTAACCTGTATGGAAACACCCAGACATGGTGTTCGGGAGTGTTAACTCAACCCGAAGATCCCAAGACCTTAAACGGAACTTTTTGCACTCTTTCCCATCAACCGGACTTCCGCCCTGAAGAGGGTCTCCCCAGCGCGATTCTTAGCGGATGAACGTTCCCCTTAAGAAGGATCCGACAAGATCGCAAGACTTCTTTTCCAATCAACTCTAAATGATCATGGGTACCCCCTCCCCTTTAAAGGCGGCGTCCGCTCGGAAGGGCCGGGGAATGACGGACTAAGTTCCAATAGGAAATGATATACCGGGCCAAAGGGTCGAACGAATCGTGTCTGCATGAGTTAGGATTACAGCAACCCAACGGCAAGTATTCACGTCAAGCAATCAAAGAATATCATTCACTAAAAGCATCTCATATTCCATAAGAAAGTTTAGAATGTTCACTGTAGGGTTCCCTCCACCGACTACGTCCCGAAGTACTCTGAGACATAGCATCAACAATTTGGCACCCCAACGAGGCAATTTCGAACTCACGAGTAACTGTCTTCGGACCAAAGAAAAATCGATAACTCGGAGACTATCGTTAATTGCCATACACTAGAAAACCCAAGGGCGTAAGATCCAGAGAGGGAGGACTCGATCTATCCAGATCTATTTTAAATAGCAACTAATACTGTAAGATCTCAACAGTAATGACAAACTGTAAGACCTTAATAGGCGTGAATAAGTGTAAGACCTCAACGGGCATGAATACCTTTAAGACCTCAACAGGCATGAAATTATGTAAGATCTTACTACAGGTATAAAACTACAATCCCAAAGTGTGGGCAATATGTCACATTTGTAAGACTCTCGAAAGGGCATACCCTCGATATAAACACCTAACCTATCACTCGGGATCAAAAATGGCTCTAGCTAAACGCATATGACTACAGTCAAAATGGCTGCACCAGCAAAATTAACACGATTCAGGGATGCCCGACCGTTGCTACCAAAATCAGAGGCCATTACTTCGAATCTAATTTGAAAAGAACCGGCTAAAACAGGCTACCCTCAATAGGCAAATAAGCTCTGACTATGTCAGCTCCAAATCATGAGGTTTCGAACTACTCAACCTTTGAGCTAAACTTCTGAGGTGCTTCAGCATCGCCGGTAACGACTTGAAATTGAGGTTCTTCCCGAACTGACGACGGGTCAGTCAAAACTAATTCAAAAAAAAACCTTAATGATAGGAAAACAAATCCTATAATATGCTCATTGGCAAAAGCGTAAGAGCCATTATCACCATCCAAATGAACCTTTGGGCCGCACACTAAAAGTTCGCAATGACCAACGGCGTAAGAACAACTGTTGCCTGCTTGAAAATTAAAAAACTTGAGAATTAAAGAGACCTCGAGCCTCAACATAAGCCTAAGGGCATAGTTAACTACACATGCCTAAGGGCATAGTGTATATTCCATTGTCGCCACCCAAACGGGCCTCAATACCATACACTTAAAAGGTAACTTTGACCAAAGGCATAAGAGTCATCATCATCCACCCGTGCAGGAATAAAAGAACTTGAGGGTCAAATAAAGCTCGAGTCGCAATAAGAATCGGACACTGAACCTAAAAATAGTTAAAATACAAATGCACAAGGGAAGGCGTCAGAATCATTACCGTCTGCCCGTGCAGGAAAATGAGATCAAAGGTTAGGCAAGCTTGAGTCAAAGCCTGACATAGAAACCCTAAAAAGTAGGACAAAGCACAAATGCTCTAATGCCTACTACTGTTAAAAATCGCACTTTAACAAGCTTAGAAGAGCCTCTAGGCATGTCTAATGAGCTTCGGATCGATAGGTCTCCCGCCAATCACTAAAACCAGCCCGCCTGGTTGAAAGCAATGTAGAGAGAGATGCAAATGTCTAATGAGCTTCGGATCGATAGGTCTCCCGCCAATCACTGAAACCAGCCCGCCTGGTTGAAAGCAATGTAGAAAGAGATGCAAAATAAATAAAGCTTCAAGTTTCCTTTTATTGATATACGCAAAAGGTGCCTCTCCATCTACAAACATGTTTTGCGAATGTCAAACACAAAATAGCAAAGTGGCAAAATCTACACTCTATTCTAGAAGGCTATGGCCTATCTGCCCCAGTTTTGCTCTCCGTAATGTTTGAAAGAAGAGACCGAGCATAACACTCGTGCACCCTCGTTCGAGCCAACTACTCCGAGAGAATGAAACCTCTAGCACCGATCTCTTTGAGTACCTCTCTTCAGGATCTGAAACGAACGTATTCCTCGATCCTCTTCTCCTAATAGAGGGCCCATCTCAATTTGGCTTGGGCATTAGTAGAATCCTTCAAATAAATCCATATGCTGATCAGCCTTAACCCGACTCAATGTTGCTTTAGCCCGAGCATAGATTATCTCAGCCCTGACCGTCAAGATATTAGACTCGAGCTTTGCGATCACATCCACTTGAACTGAAGCGTTTTCACGAGCCAAGCGGAGTTGGACCTTGAATGCGGGAACATTAGCCAAGGCAACCTTCTCCTCTAATGCTTGAGCCTGCTCATAAGCCTCAGTTCACCGCAAGCATTCCTATCTTGGTCGGCTTCACTCTTCAGGTAATCTAAAGCCTCCATCTTTTTCTACTACTAAGATAGGTAAAAGGATTAACCGTAAAGGTCAAAAGGGAGAAACGCATACTACAAAAGTTTACCTACTCCATTAAATAGATTTCGTAATTGGAGCTCTGGTACGCCTCATATCACTAGTGCATCAACACAACCTCCTTCTCCTTATTGAGGAGCCTAAGGGACTCACCCTCATCCAATGCTTTCCCATGCCTAGACCGATGGCGGATCAGCTCAGACCTAGTCCTATCAAAGGCCTGCAAAAGAAAAACTTGATAAGGAAAGGAAGACACAAAATGCAGAAGGACTACACCAAAACTCACCATGAAATGAAGACGGCGGACTTCGTCGAAGACCGAGCACACTTTTGTTGGTCCTGCCCCTTCAAATCTAGAAGAACCAGTCTCGGTTGAGGCATATTCACTTGAAGGAACCACCATTTCGGAACCAAATACACCTGGATTAGCAAGCTCGGGCGATGTCCTCTCCTAGAAGACACGAGCCCATTTAGCCTCACTAAAAGTTCTATCGCATTACGAGAGTAAATCTCATTTATCATTGCCATCCCTTAGCTCGGGGGCCGATGAATCCTCCCCCTTCTCCGAAGGAACAATGCCTCGCCCCAAGGAACCGCCCAATACATGCAACGGCATATACAGTACAAAAGAAAGAGGAAAATTTCATCATAAATATACGAAGACCAACGTAAAAGCAGCATACGCACATACGTTGGTATTTCGCTTCCAATTTTCCACGGGACATAGCTTGTCACCTACGCTCGTCAGAAGTTGAATGGGTTGCCAACCTTCGGACCCAGTCGGGAAAATTAAGAACTTCGCCCGGTGTCCATGAAGTTGCTGAAAAAGGGAGAAAACACAATTACTGAACTGGTATTTGCTATAAGCAAAATCTAAGAAAACACGAGACACTCCACTCACGCGCGTAATTCCATCTCATGGGAAATGGCATGACCTCTCTAGGTATATTGTCAGCCATCCGAACCTGGACGAATTGACTAGCCCAGTCTTGAGTCTCATGTTCTTCATCGTCAACCGCAAATGGCATGGATGAACGGCACCACAAGGTTATCAGGCCTTGATGATGAAAGGGCCGGTACAGCCTGACGAGGTGGCTAAGCGTGAATTCAAGCCTAGCATTCTCTGCAAAGGATTTCATTATCAGCACTATTCGCCAAAACAATGGGTGTATCTGTGCCAAAGTAACCTAATACTTCAGGCAAAAGTCAAGCACAACCCTATGAAGGGGGGCCTTGTGCGAAAGGGTATAAGTATACGTTCAGGAATCTATTAGTGTAGTAGGTAATACTCTCATATGGGGAAAGCACCTGCAACGCTACCCCCTCTCCATATACGCATTATCTCTTCACCATCTCAAGATGTTCTTATTTAATCAAAGACATAGTCTTCAGAGCGAACTTCCGCGGATCCTGAGCACTGGGAGGGGGGATTCTTCCTTCCCTGCCAGGCCGGCCGTAAAATAGCTTCCATGACTGGTCTACTTTTGAAGGTCCGCCTCCTGCAATAAATGCCTCAAGGCACGGATCCTAAGAAGACTCATCCCGGCCTTCCACACTGATATCCCTAATGATTGGGTGAGAAGCCGGGAGGGAAGAATAAACTCCATAGCTCTCCGAAGGTCGAGGACCCTCGCCGGCCAAGTGAACATCAGAGTGACAGCAGACCGCGTGAGCCCTGGCCTCGCTTGCAGGGATACTTGGTATCCACTTCTTGGAACATTTAATGTGCAAGCTACCAGCTTAGGGTAGAGCACCACATCGAGCCAGGGTATGAAGGTGAACAACGGTGTATAATCTAACCCCCCCCCCCTCTCTTCTAAGTAGTGGTGATAGTTTGAATGACTGTCTAAAAAATGGGAGAATCAATTCTCTGTCTATGATAATCTCGGGCCAATAACATCAGGCGGAAACAGACGCAGCAAGAGGGGGTGTAGGAATGGATCAACAAGGCCAAGCTCTGGCGAAGGGCCACGACATGACCTGTCGAAACGACGTCAAACGACCTAAAGGCCACAAACCCCAAACCTGACGTTCAATGATAGTGGAAGATGATAAGAAGAAATTGGCGAATGAGCATATGAAGGTACAAGGTTAGAAAAACAACACCAGAGCACCCCCATTTATATGGGATAACGACACGGTCATCGAGGCTTTGGAATAATGACTGGCAGACGCAATTACTACATTCTTGATGGACCGAATCGATGACTAACCTTTCACCTTGGATAAAGGTAATCGGCATTGCATTGAATGATGTCAAATACACAAGTCCATGGGACATCATAGCTGTAGCAAAAACTCGCACCACTTGTTGCATCATTGGTAGTATATCACCATGAGAAGCTAGTAGAATTAGGTGTCAGAATTGTTTCCCATCGCTTCATTTAGGGAAATGCGGAGACTATATGTACGCGGTGAAATCAGGGGGCTTAATTTCTTGCTGTCAAGCCACTACGAAAGAATATATCGAGACCTCGAGGATGTGGAGTTGTGATTGAGTCCCCTCTCTCAGCTCTCGTCGAGGCCCAACTCAAAGAATACGAGGATAGGGCTGGAACAAAAGGCGAAATTCCCAAGGCACGCGGCTAAGTCTGACAAAGTCGGCCTACCCAGAGCCTGTGTCGAGGCGTCATGTCTAGTCGTCCCATCTCCATGCTTTTGCAACTAATTTTTGTTGTACTATTACTTGATTCCCCTTCTATATAAAGGGAACCCACACTGCTTAGTAAGGGCGGTTGTTACCCAAGTTATTCAACACAAGATCAATAATATCGCACTCTCTTTTTCTTCTCTCTAACTTACTCGCTCGAGTCCACTCGTAACAAATATTGCTTTCATACTTATTCTTCATTTATTGATTTGTATTGGCCATAAACATCCCCCTTTAATTATATTCCAGATGTATCCCTCTCTTGGCTACCCCCGATAGCTCGAGCTCAAGCTGGATATCGACCCCAAGGCTCTATCATCGACAGTCTGAGGCTCGGGAAGCAAGCTCTTCGATTTGATTACTACTCCTCTTTAGCTCGTATTTCATCGTTAAACTTCATACTCCTAGGATGAAGTGCTCTAACAACTAGCATGAAAATAAATCACGTATTTTTAGAGTTTCATTTACAAATTTAATCATTGTTACTGTTTTCACGATAAACATATCTCATGTCTTAGAAAAAGTTCTTCTGCTTTACAATTCCGTACATTCGATCTATTCTAGAAATGAGCCCAAGTGCTGATTGCAACCAGAGTTTGGATAATCACTCCCACACTCGGGGATTGCCATCCAAAAAATAAACTTGACTAGATCGAACTATTAAACGTCGAGGGCATAAGACCTCTTAGTCAACTCTGGAATTTTAGAAGGCCACGGTCATACCCACTTGGGGACTATTATCTTGGCGAGCCTGGATAACTCGGGAAAATGAGCTCACTAGACTACACCCAACCAAAAGGCTACGGCCAATATAACATGGTTCGGAGATGTCCAAAATCAATAGCAAAAATAGGCCTTCGAAAAAGAAAAAAATTCTTTCACTACTAGTTCAAGTGGATTATGGTGGAATTGGTTTGTACGCCAACTACCTTCTGAAAATGTATACAAGGGCCAACCTACTGTTAATGATATCAACCTAACAACACCAAGAGCGATTTAAGAGCACAAACCAAGTCCAGCGCCTCTAAACAACAACTTGAGACACATATTCTCTGAGTACAAGAATCATGAATCGGTCACACCAGCAAGGGCAATTTTGGAGCACAAACCAAGTCCAACATCTCTAAACAACAATTTGAGACGCATACTTTCTGATTACGATAACCATGAATCGGTCACACCAATGTCAACCAAGTCAGCAATTCCAACAAGGGGAAAACAAATGCATACTCCAAGTAGAAAACCACCAGTGAACAACTCAAGTCTACGAAAGTATTCAAGAACCAGAGCTAGTGCTACTAACTACCCTTTTGATATTCCATTAAAGGACAACGATAGCCTCACGAGTTCTCCTCTGTTTTCAGCTCCACATTACATGGCACCTACTACCTCGGCTAAAGCTATACTCAGAGCAAGTAGCAATCCTAAGGAGAGAATTTCACAAAAACCAATCAGTGACACAAAGAAAAAATTTTCCTTCCCTTTGACTCCAAATATTTGGTCTTCCAAATGGAGCAAATGCTCTGGAAAGGATTCTATTTCTCGAAAAGAAGTCGATAAACAAGAGTGTGTGGTAGATCATATAAGTGTGGATTCAACTGTCTCACTGCCAGCAATAGTTGGGAGTAGACCATTTAACAGATTTGTGTGATTGTTCTTTGTAATTATGTCATATGAACAGTAATTTTCCCCATTTAATTGTTGCTAGCCTCCGGGAAAAAAAGGCTACCCTAGGCAAAATCTTGAACAAAGAATATTTTCGGGAAAAAGCTTTGGTAACACCGAACCTTGATAACACCTTCACCCTGAAGGACAATGAAGTCAGGGTTGTTCGAACCTTCAAACACTAATTATATATATATATTACAAAGGCCAGATCGGCCAAGTACATAAGTTATGATGGCCAAAATGGCCTAAAAATGATACGAAAAAAAAAAGCAAAAATACAAAAGCCTAAGGGCTACTTTTACTTCGAGTTCGAGAAATCATTCTCACTCGACTAGAAATCCTAAGGGCTACATTATTTCGAGTGTCAGAAGTTTCTCACTCGATTATTAAGCTTAAAGGCTACCTCAGTTCAAGTCAAATAATCATTTGGGGGCCAACGATCAGAAACGATCGAGGGCAATACATACTAACTGTCCTTACCATCTTAAACCTTGGATGTTCGAATAAAAATTCATAATTGTGTGATAAGGCATTTTGACCCTTAGATAAATTAATAAAGAAGAAAATATATTAAGATGCGATGGGAGGGAAAAAGTTTTATATATTCATCAAAACCTTTTTACAAAGGCAACACGGCCTGATGGAAGTTCTTTACAAAAGGCCAGAGCAGCCTTGACAGAAATACAAAAACTATATGAAATCCTAAAAGGCCTAGTCATCTACGGGAGCAGTATCTTTACCCTCGGGGCCTTCTCTACTTTCGGATTCGCTTAGGCTTTCAAAATTATAGTCATCAAAGTAAGCTTACCCCATAGCTTCAGCTTTGAGCTCCTTACCTCTCTCGATCTCGGTGTGAAAGATCGAAGCCCCGAGCATGAATCTCCTCAAGAGTCTCCCTTCAAGATTGGCATTTGGAGTTCTCGGTGACCCAATTTGATCGAACCTGAGAAACCTCGGTGACCTCCCTTGCTCGGACATGAGCAGCTTTGGCATCGATCCGGTAAATAGCTACCACTGTATTAGCGTTGGCCTTAGTCGCTTTGACACCGATTTGGCGATTTCGAGCTCTGTGACCGGCTTCACCCAATCAAAAATTGATAGCCCAACTGAGAGTGGAGCTCCTTGATTTTCTTCGTTTGCACCAATGTTTTCTCTTTCATGCTTTGGAGTTGGATTTCAGCCAAGGCCAGTTAGGCCCATGTAGTCTCCTTTTTTAGGCAAAACGGTCCATATTCTTCTTCTATTTTTTGGTCTCAATTTTCACTGTGTCTACTTCTTCAAGAAGTTGACCGATCACATCGAGCTTTTGTTGGACCTGCGGGTTCAAACCACTATCCACCATGCTCGAGTCATCGTCACTAACTTCAAAGATTATTTTTACCTTCTCAGCCAATTCGTCGTTTTCTTTCGGAGCCGTTTCTAGCTTAGCACGGAGGCCTTTAGCTTCCCCTATTCTTTGCTCATTGAGAAGCTTGAAGGCATCATTTTCCTCAGTAAGTCCTCATATCTCCACCTCATACCGACTCAACTTCCCTCGGGATTGGAGGAAAGCCTCGTGATAAAGCACCGAAGCCTACAAACATAGAAAAAGGAGTTATATAAAGGGAGAAATGTCTAAGTACAAAAATTGACATCGACGAGAAAATTTAAGATTACCCGGGTTAAAGCTTGTTGGGCTACACTGAACTACTTCTGTATCCAAGCATCAGAGATATCTATCCACCCTTACGGAGGAGAAAGAACCCAAGCATCCTCCGGGATCGAGATGATAATTGATCGCTTACGCCTGAGATTAACACTAGGGGACAGACTCTGATTGCTCAGTTTAAAGCTCGAAGATTCCTCATTCGAGCACTTCCTTGGTACCTCCAATTCACCAAGACCGATGACATTTTCCACTCAAAAACAATAGCCATGGAAAGGGTCTTCTGTTCCATGGACCCTTCCCCCGCCGCCTGAGCTTCATGCATCATCGACTCAGTGAATGAAGTAATGAGGGGGAATCTCCAATATCTTCCACCTCAAGTAAATCTTTGGGGGCACCGCTTTCATCTCAGGGAGCCTCGAGCGTGGTTTCAACAATAGCATCTGCTGCCTCCTCGATGGCCTTCTCACCTAGAGGAAAAACGTCTTCAGTTCTTTCTAGCTCAGGGACTTCGGCTGAGTATTCCCCCTCAATCTCATCAATTCGAAGCAAAGTAGTCTAAACTGCCACCGTCTCAGTAGTTACTCGAATCTTAGTTCCAGCTCACACACGGGCCACCAAACAAGAGTCTTACTCTTCTTCTTCTTTGGCCTTATCCCTTAGTCCTTGAAATGGCTCCTTAAACAAAGGAATGATTTTACCCTTTGGTTTACGGGCTGCTTTCATTTTGGTTTCTGTCCCTCAGAGTCCGTAGAGTTCGAAGCCTCTTTCCTCTTTTTCCCTGACTTCATAATAGATGTTTGGGCTTCTTAGTCACCAGAAAGGGGCCAATAAGCTCAGGAGGGGATTTGAACAATGGTCAAATAATTAAATCAAGAAGAAAAGTTTACCATGACTACTAGCCTCCCATCGACCCTTTGCCAACGCGTGCCATGCGCGCTCATCATGTGTTTGCGGTGCCCTGACCTTGTCCTCGAGCTGGGAAACTGCACCTGGCATTCAAGCAACGGCTGCATCAAATAAAGCACTAAGAAGAGAGGGTGAAAAAAGATGAAAATAAATAGAAGTTAAGGAAGAAACTATTGTTATGATTCATATTCTATTTCTCAAGAAATAACATACTCTTGGCCTGGATCAAGTCCGAGGCTTCACTTTAACTAATCGGCCCATCCGGCCATGGTCTTTATCCTCATCTATGCTTGAGAAAGATGCCATGGTGGCCCACCGTTGAAGCTTTATTAATCCTCATCGGTAAAGTCGGTGACTATACAAGCGTATAAGTTGATTGAGGGTGAAAGGACACCCATCGATTTTGCATACGAAGAAACAAACTAGTATCACTATCCTCTAGAAAGAGGGATGGATCTGACTGAGGGTCACTTCATACTTCTTGCAGAAGTCTATAATTATCAAATATCAGGGACCCAATGTGAAGGAATAAGTGTAATCACTTAAGAAACCCTCCATATGGGTAGTGATTGATTCTTCGGGAGCAGGCACCAGCAAATTTTCACCAAGGAAGTCTTTTCAATCTTGAAATCAACATCGATGACACGCCCTCTAGGAAAAAACTCTTCAGAGTGTGGCTGCACCGCCAGTTCCTCACCGGACAGTTGTGCTGATGAAGGAGCCTCCTTTTGTGAAACGATCTTTGAAGTCTTGGCCATTTTACTTTTATTAATGAAGAAGAATAAGAACTGAGAAGAAGCATTTGGTATTTTGTGATGAAACGAGCGAAGAAACACCAGATATCTAAAAATACAGAGCTTTGAGGAGGGCAAAGGATTTTGAAGATTAGAACAAAGAAGATTTGAAAGTAAAGTATGAAAAATAAATGATTATAATTTCTCAATGAAGGTTCAAAGCCAGATATGGCCGACCATCAACTGACGTGCATTAAGTTTTGTAAGGCCCCATGAAAAAGAGTGCTCAGATGTTAGCAGCTCATAGAGTCGAGTCTACCTGCGTGGATAGGATTCTTTTTACTGATTTGAGCTTAAAAATGTGAAATCGAAATATTTCAAGAAAAATGGTTAAAATGCGGTCCAGAATACGGTCGCAGATCAGCTATGCGGATCGTATTCCTACCGCAGAGTGAATTAGAGAGCAACCAATTTTTGATATCGAAAATACGATCAAATCTGCGATCGCATAATTAATATGCAGACCGCAGAGTGATTGCACATTTTCCCTGAGGAAATTCGAAGGTCAGTTCTGCGGTGCATTCTGCGACCGCAGAACCCAAATGCGGACCGTATATTCACTGCATTCTCTACCTGAGAGGTTTGAAATTTCAGACATTTTTTTGCGGTCCATTCTGCGGACCTCATGTCAG
Organism: Nicotiana benthamiana; assembly: GCA_034376525.1. Taxonomy (NCBI): domain Eukaryota; kingdom Viridiplantae; phylum Streptophyta; class Magnoliopsida; order Solanales; family Solanaceae; genus Nicotiana; species Nicotiana benthamiana. The sequence continues at coordinate 54,621,166 of CM067338.1, forward strand.
TTCTGCGACCACAGATTGCATTGCAGATCGAGCTCCCCTGGTATTTCTTTAAAATTTTAGACCCAACCCACCTTTTATTATAACACTTTCTCCCTCATTTTTAACACACTTCTTATCAAAATAAGAGAGAGGGAGAGAGGGTTCTTGAGAGAGAAAGTAAATTCTTCATCATTTAGTCTTTCAAAATCATTAGAGCTTGGAAAATCCTTGGTGCATTGTCTTCTCTAATGCTTTCTCAGGTAAAATCCCTAACCCATTTCCCCCAATTTTCGAAATTTAGCTTGGGAAGGGAACCACATACACTTTCTTTGAAATTTCTTCATAAAATTTTCATGTATGTCCTAAAAACCCTAAAATCTTTTAAAAAGGGAATTGGGTTGCAACTATGTCTTTAAACTTCTAAAACCTAAGTGTTTCTCATGAACTAGATTGACTTCTTGATTTCTTGGCGAATCTCACTAGAGGTTTAAAGGAAATAATCAACTCCAGGTATGTATGGCTAATTGTGATCCTTTTGAAATCGCCCTTTGTTAGTTGTGAAATTGTTGATAGTTGTTATTCATTTGGGAATCATTGTGAAGCTTTTTTGTTGTATAATTGTGTGGTAACACTTGTTGGTGAAAGTTGTGGAACTTGTAATTGGAAGAGTTTGGAAATAGGAATGGAAATAATGTGGAAAAATGGAGATGGAAACAATGTGGAACAGTGGAAATGGAAATAATGTGGAACAACATGTGTGATTAGTGTGAATAAATGTTGCAATAATCCAAGTTGTGTACCAATCTGATAAAAATGAGTAAATTGTTGTTGCTAATTGTGGGATTTAATTATCCTTGTTGCGGATCTATTTTAACAATGTGCCATAGTTTATTTCTTGTTGAATTGAAACTGTTAGGCGGGGTGGGTTGTGCGCCGTGACACGGTGAAATACGGTGTGGGTTGGGGTGATAAGGGTGGCCAAGGTAATAAGTGTTGACGAGGCAATAAGGGGGGGAAATATGATCCAATATCACTTTTGATATGATTATGAATCATGAAATGATAAATGTGGAATTGTGAAAGGAGACAGCAGGAGAGTTTGTATCCTGTGGGGCACTGATTGCCCATTTGTTTGACTACTTGAACCATTTGTTTGAGAAATGTTTGGTTGTTGCTCCATGGTTGTACTTGTACTATTGTTGTTCAGTTCTATACTTGAATATGCAATTTGGCTTGAATTTTTGTGATAGAGTTTGTTCATACATGCCAGCACAATTCAAATGTACAGACGTCCCTTTTCCCGGGGACGCTTCATTCATGTTATGATTTTAGGTTGATCCGTGGATGGCACTCCAGTCCACCGTTCGTAGCTCCTCCTCCTCTCTGTCGGCGGCATTCGTGTTGGTGAGCCCCTTTCCTTCTGGGGTCTTGTGTGGCACATGCCACCCATGTTGTTGTATTTTGGAAGTCTTGTGTCCTTTGTAAAGGTATCGTCGGGGCCTTGTCGCCGGCAAGTGTTGTATTATCTTTCTCTTAGAGGCTCCGTAGATAGTGGCATGTGGGCTAGGACTATGTATAAAGGTGTATGTTTTGGGCGCTGTAAACTTGTATACCACATTCCTTGTTAATCATAATGTGTGTTTATAAAAGAGAAATCATATGTTCTTTCAATTGCAAATTTGGTATCTTTTGGCTATTAACAAAGAATAAAGTGGGGTAACGAGAGGGAAATAAGATAGGCACCCAAGTCCACTCAACTGGGGATACCCAGTTAAGTTCCGATCGTGCCCCTTAGATTTGGGGCGTGACAAACTTGGTATCAGCCCTAAGGTTTTAAAGTAGTCCTAGGATTTCTCAGAGCTGTGCCTAGTAGAGCCCTCCTTATCGGTGTGTTGTCGACGACATCTATAAGTTGGGAGCTGCACGGATATTTAGAAAACATGATCCTCTTCTTTGTTATTCCAAGTTCGTGCGGTGAAGTGATGTTGTTTCTAAATCATGCTCTATTTTAAATTTTTAGTGATGGCACCCAAGAAGAAATCTAGACTCGGCCTAGGGGCCAATACCATTTCGAGTGCGCCTGTGGATCATGTGCCGACTTTCGTGGGTGAGAGTGATTCCCCAGTTCTGAATTTGCCTGCTCCATCTGTTCCTTATCGAAGCAATCATGTTCCAGCAGCGACCGACGATGCTACTATCCCCCTGCCAATGCTCCTAATCCTGATGTTGCTCCAGCTTCCGATCCTGGGATTTCTGATGGAGACCATAGGGGAGCTATCCGTATGTTGACCCAGTTAGTGGCCGCCCAGGCCCAGAGATCTCATGATGCCCATGTGTCCTCCAGCGGACAGGGAGATTCCTCCAGCTCCAGATTTCATCATTTTCTGTGATTGTCCCATCCACTGTTCTCAGGCAAAGACCCTGATTCTGATCCGCAAGAGTTCCTTGATGAGATGTACAAGACCCTTCATGTATGAAGGCTACAGAGATAGAGGGGGTCGAATTGGCTTCATACAGGTCGAAGGGGACTGCGCGTTTGTGGTTTGAGATGTGGGAGGATTCCCGTGATGAGGGGAGACCTCCAGCTAGATGGGATGAGTTCGTAGATGCCTTCATAGACCACTTCTTGCCTGTCGAGACCATGGCAGCCTGTGCCACCTGTTTGAGGTTCTTAAGCAGGGTAGCATGAATGTTTGGGAATATCATATCGAATTCGTGAGATTGTCCAATGTGCTTCTCAGTTGGTGTCAACAATGGAGGCAATGGTCTGGCGATTCATTCAGGTTCTCATCCCTTTGGTGGTAAATGAGGCTGCTACAGTGGCTTTGCATTCAGACATGAACTATAGGAAGATCATGGGTTTTGCTCAGGCCATAGAGGCTAGGATGTTGAAGATTCGGACGCATAGGAAGAGTAGCAGCAGTGCCCGGTCTATGGGTCACTCAGGCAGGTTAGCTCCAGGGAAAGGGTCATCAAGAACATCTCAGTCTTATGCTCAGTCCTCCACTAGTGCACCACCATTTGTGCACAATTTCCAGAAAAGTGGCCCTTCGGGGCCAGGTTCAGACAGCAGCAGGTCCCGCCAGTTCAGTGGTTCGAGGATGAGACCTCGGCAGCAGGGAGGTATATGCCCCAAGCGTGGGAGATTTCATACAAAGGCTTGTTACTTGGATGCTCCAGTGTGTTACAATTGTGGGGTGAGAGGTCACATACAGCGGGACTGCCGTGCGCCCAGACAGGGCATGGGTAGGGGACTTGCTCAGCCATCCAGTTCATCAGTTTCTACGTCATTAGTGCGCCCTCAAGCCCCAGCAGGGCGTGGTGCAGCCAAGGTGGAGCTCGTGATAGGGGCGGACCCACCAGGTTTTATGCATTGAGTGGTCGTCAGAGTGCTGAGGCTACCGCAGATGTTGTCATAGGTATACTATCTGTTAAAACAATTGATTGTTATGCTCTTATTGATCCGGGTTCTTCTTTGTCCTATGTCACCTTATTTGTTGCTTCGCGTTTTGGGGTTGAACCCAAGCAGCTTCTCGAGCAGTTCTTTGTATCGACTCCATTTGGTGATTCTATTACAGCCGGCGGGTCTATAGGAATTGTGTTGTTATGATAGGTGGTCGTGTTACCATGGCTGAGCTTATCGAGCTTGGGAATGGTTGTTTTGATGTAATTATGATGATGGATTGGCTCTATTCGTGCTTTGCTAAACTTGATTGCCAGACGAGAGTCATGAGGCTTGAGTTCCTTAATGAGCTGGTTGTTAAAAGGAAAGGGAATGGTGTTGTGCCAAAAGGTAGGTTTATTTCCTACCTCAAGTCTTCGAAGATGATCAGAAAGGGGTGCATCTATCATTTAGTCCGGGTGGCAGACACTACTCCAAAGGTACCTTCCCCCAAGTCCATGCCAGTTCTGAATGAGTTTCTTGAGGTATTTCCAGATGAGCTTCTAGAAATTCCGCCAGATAGGGAGATTTATTTTGGGATTGATGTATTGCCAGATACTCAGCCAATATCTATTCCGCTGTATAGAATGGCGCCAGTAGAGTTGCGGGAGTTAAAAGAGCAGCTGAAGGATCTATTGGAGAAGGGGTTTATTCGGCCAAGTGTGTCGCCATGGGGTTCTTCGGTTCTTTTTGTTAGAAACAAGGATGGGTCGGTTCGGAGATGTATAGATTATCGGCAGCTTAATAAAGTCACCATCAAGAATAAGTACCCTTTGCCTCGGATAGATGATTTGTTCTATCAATTGCAAGGTGCAAGTTGTTTCTCCAAAATTGATTTGCGGTCCAGGTACCACCAATTGAAGATCACGGGATCACGATATTCCTAAGACCGCTTTCAGAACTCGTTATGGCCACTTTGAATTCTTGGTTATGTCTTTTGGGATAACCAACGCCCCGGCAGCTTTTATGGATCTTATGAATCAGGTCTTCAAGTCATTTTTGTACTCCTTCGTGATTGTTTTCATTGACGACATCCTCGTATATTCGCGGAGGAGGGAGGATCATGCCAGCCACCTCAGATTGGTTTTGCAGACTCTACATCAGCAGCAATTGCATGCCAAGTTTTCCAAATGTGAATTTTTGTTGGAATCCGTCACTTTTCTGGGTCATATTGTTTCCAGTAAGGGGATTCAGGTGGACCCCCAAAAGATTGCTGTAGTGAAAGATTGGCCTAGACCCACGACCCTGACGGGGATCCATAGCTTTTTAGGGTTAGCAGGGTATTATCGGAGGTTTATAGAGGGAATCTCCACCCTCGCCTCTCATTTGACAAAATTGATGCAGAAATCAGCCAAGTTCCAGCGGTCAGATGCTTGTGAGAAATTCAAGAATTGAAGACAAGGTTGACTTCGGCACCAGTATTGGCCTTGCTAGAAAGAACTGAGGGGTTTATGGTTTATTGCGATGGCTCCAGGGTTGGTTTAGGGTTTGTTCTGATGCAGCACGGGAAGGTCATAGCATATGCTTCCAGGCAACTCAAGAATCATGAGTAGAATACGATGCATGATTTGGTGCTTGCAGCAGTTGTGTTCCCCTTGAAAATATGACGACATTATCTTTATGGGGTTCATGTAGTGTTTTCAGATCACAAGAGTCTCCAGTATTTGTTCAAGCAGAAGGAGCTTAATTTGAGGAAGCGGCGGTGGCTTGAATTGCTTAAGGATTATGATATGGACATCTTGTACCATCCAGGGAAGGCAAACGTGGTGGCCGACGCCCTCAGTCGGAAATCCATGGGTAGCTTGGCTCACTTGAGAGCGAATCAGAGGTTCCTAGCTTGGGAGGTACACCATTTGTCCAGCCTTGGGGTTTGTATTCCGGCCCCGAATGAAGAGGAACTTATGGTGCATAATAAAGAAGAATCTTCGTTCGTGGAAGAGGTTAAAGAAAAGCAGTTTGTTTATCCAGCATTGGCACAATTGAAGGAGGCAGCTCTAAGTTACAAAATTTCAGCATTTTCACTCAGCAGCAATGATGGTGTGCTACGGTGCCATGACGGGTTATGTGTCTCGGATGTGGATAATATTCGGGAGAAGGTAATGGTGGAGGCTCATCATTCTAGATATTCAGTGCACCCAGGCTTTACAAAGATGTATAAGGATCTCAAGGATATCTATTGGTGGAGTGGTATGAAGAAGAGTGTAGCGGACTTTGTCTCTAAGTGTCAGAATTGCCAGAAAGTGAAGGCCAAGCATCAGTGGCCGGGAGGGTTGACATAGCTTTTATAAATACCAATGTGGAAGTGGGAAATGATCAATATGGACTTTGTGACAAGACTACCTCATACTTAGCACAAGTTCGACTTAATTTGGGTAATTGTGGATAGGCTCACCAAATCAGCTCACTTTTTGCCGGTCAAGTCCACCGATACTGCGTAACAATATGCTCTGTTGTATATCAAGGAGATAGTGAGGCTTCATGGTATGCCACTTTCCATCATTTCGGATCGAGGAGCTCAGTTTACAATTAACTTCTAGAGGAAATTTCAGCAAGGTTTGGGTACTCAAGTGCTTTTCATCCGCAGACCGATGGAGAAGCAGAGTGGACTATTTAGATGCTCGAGGATATTTTGCGGGCATGTGTCTTGAATTTTAAAGGTAATTGGAATGATCACCAACCTCATATAGACTTTTCATATAACAATAGCTTCCATGCTAGCATCTAGATGTCCCCATTCGAAACTTTGTATGGAAGAAGGTGTAGGTCCCCGATCGGGTGGTTCGAGGTTGGTGAAACAGAATTAGTAGGGCCAGATCTCGTGCATCAGGCGAAAAGGTAAGAGTCATTCTGGAGAGAATGAAGACTGCTCTAAGTCGCCAGAAATCCTATGCGGACGTGCGTCGAAGAGAATTGGAGTTTCAAGAAGGAAATTGGGTATTCTTGAGGGTTTACCGTATTAACGGAGTCATGCGCTTTGGGACGAAGGGTAAACTAAGTCCTAGGTACGTCGGGCCTTATCAAGTCACTCAGAGGATCGGTCAAGTTGTGTATAGGTTGGAATTGCCCCCTGAAATGTCCTTGGTGCACCCGGTGTTTCATGTATCCGTGTTGAGGAAAATTATGGGTGATCCGTCTAAAATTGTGCTAGTTGAAGACATCAATGTTACAGAAGAGTTGTCATATGAAGAGATTTCGGTTGCTGTTTTCGATAGACAAGTCTGAAAGTTGCGGAACAAGGAGATTACTTCAATTAAGGTGTTGTGACGAAATCAGCAAGTCGAGGAAGCCACGTGGGAAGCGGAAGATGAGATGAAGATAAAATATCCCCATCTATTTGAGTAAGCCTAGGAATGGTCGTGCGAATCTTGTCCCTAGGAGAGCTAGTGTTATGTTCCATTAGGTGTATGAATCGTCCCTTCTCTTTCCAAGTGCCATATTGTTGTAGTTTCTTCAAGTTGTGCCAACCAAGTTTATGTGTTGTGGTTATTTGAACAATGTGCAACCCTTTTTTCGAATGGAAGTTTTGTGCCCTTATGGTATGGTGATGGTTGGAACTAATAATTAATTTTGCATGGAGACTGTGTATCAAAGTGTTCTAATTGTGTAATGATTAGTTTTGCATCGAGGAATTGTATTGAAATGGATAACTTTGTCGTACCCTTGTGATAGGTAAATGGCTTTAATAGTACAGAGATTAATGCTTAATTTGATTACATGTACTGTGCTAAATGGTTGAAAATGTATCAAGAGGTTGAATATTTACAAGTGTGAGGATTATGCATTTTACAACTGTTGTAAAGGTAGCAGTTTTGTGTCGTAATGGTTGGAAAATGTGTTTTGGGAATTCTTTGACAAGTGGTTATGTCCATATTACAAAGGAAATTCTGGCAAAATTTTTCTAAAACAAACTTGAAAGTTAATAAAAGTGTAGAAACTTGCATATCATGCTATCAAACTCATTTGGTTCCCAAGTCCTCATTCGAGGGTGAATGATCTTAAGCGGGGGAGAATGTAAGGCCTCGTGAAAAACAGTGCTCAGGTGTTAGCAGCACATAAAGTCGAGTCTACCTGCGTGGATCGGATTATTTTTACTGTTTTGATCTTGAAAATGGTCAAAATGCGGTCCAGAATGCGGTCGCAGATCAACTATGCGGACCGCATTCCCATCGCAGAGTGAATTATAGAGCAACAAATTTTTGATGTCGAAAATGCGGTCAAACCTGCAATCGTATAATCAATATGAAGACCACAGAGTGATCACATATTGTCCCTGAGGAAATTCAAAGATCAGTTCTGCGGTGCATTCTGCGACCGCAGAACTCAAATGCGGACCGCATATTCACCGCATTCCCAACTCGAGAGGTTTGAAATTTGAGCCATTTCTGCGGTCCATTTTGCGGACCGCATGTTAGTTCTGCGACCGCAGATTGCGCCGCAGATCGAGCTCGCCTGATATTTTTCTAAAATTTTAGACCCGACCCATCTTTTATTAAAACACCTTCTCCCTCATTTTGAACACACTTCTGGTCAAAATAAGAGAGAGGGAGAGAGGGTTCTTGAGAGAGAAAGTTTATTCTTTATCCTTTAGTCTTTAAAAATCATTGGAGCTTGGAAAATCCTTGGTGCATTGTCTTCTTTATTGATTTCTCAGGTAAAATCTCTAACCCATTTCCCCCAAATTTCGAAATTTCGCTTGGGAAGGGAACCACATACACTTGTTTTGAAATTTCTTCATAAAATCGTCATGCATGTCCTCAAAACCCTAAAATCATGTAAAAAGGGAATTGGGTAGCAACTATGAGTTTAAACTTCTAAAACCAAAGTGTAGCTCATGAACTAGATTGACTTCTTGATTGCTTGGCGAATTGGACTAGAGGTTTATAGGGAATAATCAACTCCAGGTATGTATCACTAACTGTGATCCTTGTGAAATCGCCTTGTGTTAGTGTGAAATTGTTGATACTTGATATTCATGTGGGAATAATTGTGAATATTTTGTGTTGTATAATTGTGTGGTAACACTTGTTGGTGAAAGTTGTGGAACTTTTCATTGGAAGAGTTTGGAAATGTAAATGGAAATAATGTGGAACAATGGAAATGGAAATAATGTGGAACAGTGGAAATGGAAATAATGTGGAACAACATGTGTGATTAGTGTGAATAAATGTTGTAATAATCTAAATTGTGTACCAATTTGATGAACATGAGTAAATTGTTGTTGTTAGTTGTGGGATTTCATTATCCTTGTTGTGGATCTATTTTAACAATGTGCCATAGTTGATTTCTTGTATTTACTGATGTGCTGGTTGTTGTTGTGAATTGAAACTGTCATGCGAGGTCGGGTTGCGCGTCGCAACACGGTGCAATAAGGTGTGGGTTGGGTGATAAGGGTGTCCGAGATAATAAGGGTGGACGAGGCAATATGGGTCAAAAAATTGATCCAATATCACTATTGATATGATTATGAATCATGAATTTGTAAATGTTGAATTGTGAATGGAGATAGGAGGAGAGTTTGTAACCTCTGGGGCACTGATTGCCCCTTTGTTTGACAACTTGAACCATTTGTTGTGAAATTTTTGGTTGTTTCTCCATGGTTGTATTTGTACTATTGTTGTTCTGTTCTATACTTGTATATGCAATTTGGCTAGAGTTTACTTGGGAGAGAGTTTGTTCATACATGCCAGTACAATTCAAATGTACTGACGTCCCTTTTGTCAGGGACGCTTCATTCGTGTTATGATTGTAGGTGGATCCGTGGCAGGCACTCCAGTCCACCGTTCGTAGCTCTTCCTCCTCTCTGTCGGCGGCATTCGTGTTGGTGAGCCCCTTTCCTTCTGGGGCCTTGTGTGGCTCATGCCACCCATGTTGTTGTATTTTGGAAGTCTTGTGTCCTTTGTAAAAGTATAGCCGTGGCCTTGTCGCCGGCAAGTGTTGTACTATCTTTCTCTTAGAGGCTCTGTAGACAGTGGCATATGGGTTAGGACTATGTATAGAGGTGTATATTTTGGGCGCTGTAAACTTGTATACCACGTTGCCTTCTAATCATAATGTGTGATTATAAAAGAGAAATCATATGTTCTTTCAATTACAAATTTGGCATCTTTTGGATTTTAACAAAGAGTTAAGTGGGCTAACGCGAGGGAAATAGGAAAGGCACCCAGGTCGACTAGACTGGGGATACCCAGTTGAGTGTCGGTCATTTTCCTCGGATTTGGGGCGTGACAAGTTTCTAGGAAACTGTACCGACGAGACATTTTGGTTACCTCTGCTGCATACGTCATGATGCTTACATCATGATATATCGAGGTGAAGATCGAGGGCTCATATCGTTTCTTGTCATTACTCTCCAGAAAATGTAACGATTATCTGTATATGTCAAAATCGTGCTTTCCCTTTTATTATTAATCGAGACCAAGGCGTGAGAGGCCGGGGTTCAAACCTGTGTCATATCGGACCATGACACGAAGTTAAATTTCCAAGCTCGTGACCAAGGACCGATCGAGATCGAGATCAGTCAAGATTGAGACCGAGCGGGATAGAGATCGAGCAAGATCGAGGGAAGCCTGTCGAGCCAAATAACTGAAATCCAAGATATCCGCGATCGGACGAGAATTACGACAAAAATCTCGACACATATCAAGAAGAGGCTATGAGCTCATCATGGGATTTCTTACCGTATTTAGGATTATATTAAGGATAGAATTCCCCTACTATATAAAGGGGGTCTGATCATTTATAAAGGGGATCATATTCACTTTACATAATGCATTATTGCCTTTCTCTTAAGCTCTCAATACTCTATTACTGTGTTCATATTTTTCAGCAAAATACTTGTTTGATTTGAAGGCCGTCTAGCTCAAAGATCAAATGTATACATTTTATTTGGTTTGCTTTATTTTTATTTTCAGTTAATTTCAATATCGATTTACGTTTTTTTTAATTTGTGCCAAGTAAAATTATGTGTCCTTAAAACCACAATATATATTTAATTATTATCTATTTTTAGGGTAAGCAACTAGTCAAATACTCAATATTAGCCCAATCTGCTATTTATATACTTCTCCCTCTCTTTAGTGATACCTCCCCCTCTCCCATCTTTCTCACTCACGTAGCCAAATGGCAGAAAAAGAACAAAATTAGTTATTCACAAAGTGAAGAAGATGAGCGTAGCAAAATGATCAGATATCTAGTGACTCGTATTCTTTCATTTAAATTTGATTGCTAACTTTATCATCTAAAGCCTCTTGAGAAGTAGCAGCTCGCTTCTCTTTATCTTTTTTCTTACTAGTTGTTTCCTGAGAGTCAATAACTATGCTAAGACGTAAAATTGCATGGGGCGGTTTTTTGGGTCGCCTTCATTTAAATTATATTTATTTTTTAAAAACTTTTAATTTGTACTCACTTTTTTAAATAACTTCAATCCCTTAGTCACATTTGATTTTATTTTCTAGTCAATGCACTAGAGAGAAAACTCTTGCATGTTCATTCAGACATGCTTTTTGTTTTTTAGCAGGAAAAAATAGTGTATTTTTTTTCTTTTGCACAAGTTATTACATAAATTACAACTTCTATTTCTTAATCAATGATAAGCACCTTTTTTTGCAATTTGACGGGGATCATTTGAGGCAACAATAAAATCTTACGTTACTTTGTTATTCGTTTTCGTACTTCCATTATTTGGCAAAATGCTATTGATTCCTTGAATATCGTGCCATATATATAACCAAGAAAACTATAATTGAAGTGATTTAGAAATTGGAGCCATAACTATAGCTTAAGTTATTTGAAAAGAGTGTCATTTGGGATAGTCCATGAATTAAATAAGTTCAGCTCTAGAGCTGAAGTTTTTATTTTATAAATGGAAAACTTCAGCTCTAGAGCTGAAGTTTCCCAGTTACCATACTAAAACTTCAGCTTATAACTAGCGAACTTCAACTCTAGAGCTGAAGTTTCCCGGTTACCAAATGATACGCTCAAATTACACTATAATAAATAGCGTAAGGCGGTCGATGTCAAATATAATAAACCAACTAGGTTGGGGTCGAATCCCACAGGGAATAGGTAAGAAAAGGTTACTTGTTCAGTGTGTTGCTTGACTCGAGTTCAATCTCTATTCAGTTAGTTGTAACAAGAGAGAATAGTATGTGGTGACTAGAGTATGTATGATTGTTTGAATTTAAGTATCAAATGACTTCAACAATTAATGAGTAAACAAGTGGAATAAAACCAACCAAGGTTGTGTCTCCTTCAATGTATTGTAATGCCAATAGGTGATAATATGATACATTTCTAATGAAAGGTTCTGTAGATTTGCAAATGATGTCTGAAGTACTACCCACTATTTCCCAATGAATGAGTAGTATTTCCTCTATATGATTTTCCCAAATATAAAAGAGCTACACTTACGAACCATCAATAAATTCCAATTAAAACCCACTTATTCCAAAGCGATTTTATCAAACAAGGTTTAAAGCCTTGAGTCATTGATATTTACTTCTACCAAATCCAAGCACACTTTTCTAAACAAAGCAAGAATTTAATGGCTTTTGTTAATGTTTTCAACCACCAACAATAAATGAAGAATAAGAAGTAAATAAATATCAACCATCCATTATATATATATTCAATGTTAAACACCCATTAACATGACACTTATTTAAGATTCACAGCCTTAGTATTTAAAGCTAGCTACACATGCTAAAATAAAAAATCCAACTAATATTAAATGTCATAAATGTTTACAAAGAAGCGATTCTCCACACAAAAGCTTCCAAAAAGAGGGAATATTAAATCCTTGGAATGTAGCTCAAAAGTAAGACAATATGAGCCCACAAAGGTCTCTTAAAACTATTTATAGGTGGACCAACTTCGGAATAGAAGAGCCCACAAAGGTCTCTTAAATCTGTTTATAGGTGGACCAATTTCGGATAGAAAATGAATAAATTTTCCCTTCCATGTCACTTATGCGACCGCAGACTTATCGCATAGCAGGTCTGCGGTCCGCATTTTGAACAGCCTCTCCGCATATCCAAACCCTTGTTGTCAAGCCTTCATTGTAGTTCCATTCTGCGCATTTGAGTTATGCGACCGCAGATTAGCATCGCATCTTCATTCCTGAATTTTCTTCTTGTTCGTTCTCCGCACATATGCGGTCCGCATTTTGAGTCTGCGATCGCATATTTCATCGTTTCTTGACATGGTTTTTAGCTCCAGCCTCGGTAATGTTCTGCAATTTGAGGTACGATTTTGCGGTCCGCATGTGATATCTGCGACCACAGAATGGTCCGCAGATTTGCACTTGTGCATTATCATGCTCTTTTCTTCTCTTTTTGCTTCCATTTTCATATCATTGGTCTTCCCTTCCTCTTGAGCTATAACAACACTAAATCTACATGAGTATTAGTTATAATTGCATTAAAACAAGCTAGAATCTAAGAAATTAGTACTGAAATGTGCCGAAATTCTCCGGTACATCAACACCCCCAACTTAAACTCTTGCTTGTCCTCAAGCACGTAAAACATGCATAGCCTATTCTAAACTCTATTTACAAATACGAAACAATAGTGACTCGAGACGGTGTTTATTACTAGTTCTTCAAGCATGCATTTACAATTGCTTCACCCTTCCTAGAATAGAAGTATGTACAGAGAAAACTAATCAATCTTGTGAACTCTGAGCCTCATCATTGTGACTAGATGTTACCCTCAACTGAGTGGACTTTCGTTTGACTCAACAAGCTCAACTTCAGTTCAATTCCACAGTTCATATAACCTTACCAGAAAGAAAGTCCCAGAATCACAATATTTACAAGGACAACAAAGAGGGATCATTTACAAACACACTCACTCTCAGAAAGAACTTCAAGTGCTGCAACATGTCATACCATAGGCTTGCCCTTATTTTCATTCGCCACCTATTCAAGAATATTCGGTTGGTGGTCTTATAAGGGATTTTTGGCTTGTTATTTAGGTTCAGGGATGGGTTGGATGAACATTTGGGTACAAGTGACTTCACCTTCTTTGAAAACTAATAACATTTTACCATTATTTTGCACTCCTTTTTAAACCCCCAGGTCTTTGTTTTCGTCTAGCCTCCAATATAGAGCTACCTTACATACCTTTTCATTATTGTTCAAGACTCCCAATTTTGTAAACAGAAACATTATTAGATTTTTCTTTTCTTTCTCTTTGTCTTCTCTTGCTTATGGTTATCATTCCTTTTTTTGGAGCTTGAACAACTTCACAAACTCTTTTGAGGCATGGTACCCTAAACTCACATACAACCTTAACGATCTTCCACTTTGACCCTACCCCCAACTTAGGCTTTTAGCCTCATTCTCAATGTTAAAAGAGGGATGGGTTTAAGAGACGAAATTGTTTTTCAAAACGGGAAAGGTTTGTAATGAGTTGGCCAAAGAAAGGTTAACAAGGCCTAAAGTGGGTGCTAGTGGTATTCTTTATGCACGGGTAGGCTTGAAAGGCTAAAGAGGATTTTCCACATACTTACAACGAATGCCTAAGGTCATTCCTTCAACCAAACATACTATCATTAGCATTGAAAGACTAACCGGGCAAGTTCTAGATGACAGAAGTAAATACGAGAATTATATACAAACAGAGAACTCACACGCACATAGTACATGAACAGCTTCATTCACATTATTTGACACTTCCGATTAACCATTTTGCAACTCAACGCTTTCATTATAAACATAAGTATAATTCTGAGTTGCCATAGAGTCACAAAGCAAGCCTCAGATTCACAGAATTGATCATCGAGACAAATTCCCTTATAACAGTCGTCAATCTATCTATCATTGGAAAAAGTCGACGAGAATGTCCATAGGAGGTATGTGCTATGTACAGATACACATGCTCGATACTAGGAAATTACACCAAGCCGGTCACAATGATTTACACCTAAGATCCTGATTCTACTATTGCACCCTTGGAAAAGAACCAGAAAAAGAAAAACCAAAATCATACATCACTCATATACCAAAGTTATACCAATGTATATAGATACATGATACGCATAACTACAGGAGTTTCCAGCTAAATACACAACAAAAATCATACAATGCTACTTGCCCACCCCCAACTGAAAACGATGCATTGTCCCGAATGCATAAAAGTAAAGAGTAGAGTTTGAGGGAAAGCTCCCTGAGGCACACTAAGTGTTATGGGAGTTGGCAACTGGCTGAGTGCCGGAGGGACCTCCCTCTGATGTGGCTATGAGAACTGGCACTGGCTCAGTCGGGAGTGTGATCTCCTCCGCTGGTAGCTGCTCTGAGGTAGGGGAAGGAACTGGTTGTGCCGCTGGAGCTGATGCTAGAGAGACAATATCATCGGCTGGCACCTGAGAACTACTGGATGCACCTGTTGTAGATGGGGATGCTACAGGAGCTGCAGGACCTCCTTTGTCAATCAATGACCTCTGCAAGGCAATCTTCACCAGTGCCCTTTTTACCTCGTCAGCAGCAACATTCTCAATCTCATCATCCTGAGTAGAAACCTCAGCAACCGTCTTCCCCTTATCAACAAGCTGAGGGGCTTCGTCACTGGAGAACCCCAAACTATATTCTTCTTCATCCTCTCATTCACCCTCCAACATACCCGACTACCGGTCTCCTCATCAGATGCAATATGAATAGGACCAGTGGGAGTTAAGGTATGAGAGCCTCCGTGGGTAGGAATCACAGGATCCGTCATTAAATTTGTTAAATCAAGCCCCAAGTCTGGAGCTGTGCCTGTACCTTGATCACCTTCCGAGGTAATGAGGGATGAAAGATCGAATTCCAAGTTTTGCATCTTTTGGAGTTTAACTTTCATAGAGGCAACCTCCTTCTTGAGGTCAGGAAGGCCACTCACCTCACCTCTTTCCTATTTCTCAACCCTCAACTCAAGTCTCTTTAGCCGTTCCGCATACAGTAATCGCATTTGCGGAATATCTGTCATGGCCGCTTGCATGGGAGTGAGGGCTTGCTTGATCAAATTGGGTAGAGTCTTCAGAAGCTGGTCAACTTTTGCATTTGCTTGTTGGGCTAATATACCAAGTTTTGAGACTGCCGGAGGAGCAGGTGGTGTCTGAGAAGTGGTAGGTGTAGGGGCAGTCTGAGGAGTGGAGGACTCTCTAGCATCGATTTGAGGAGTGACAGAAGGTTGGGATGAAGGATGGTCCTCCTGAACAACACTAACGGGAGGCACCACAGCGTCACCAAGATGGTTTATATCAATAATACCTACCTCTCTGCCCATTTTTTCCTTCCGGACATCTACCGGGACATTAGCAGCTTGGCATAGAGCGGTGATCAATGCTGGGAATGGGAGTGATGTAGCATCTTGCATGGCCCGCTTAGCCATTTCTTCAAAAATGATGGACCCCACATCAATCTTGATGCCCTCCATCATGCAATCTACCAGGAGAGCCTTCTCAATGGCAATTTCGATTTTGTTCTGCGCAGTGATCAATCTGGATGCGAGGAATGCAAGCCAGTACTGTCCCTCTCGCGAGAAACTTTCCTTGTAGATCTTGTTTCCTGGTTGTATCCATGCAAGTGTCCCACTTTCAATGACGGAGGCAATCCAGCTATGTTCACCCTCTTAGTTTGAAAACTTGGCATCATACTCCGCTGTTGATGTGTCATTTTCCCACTCTGGGACGAGTAGTTATTTTATGTCCTTGGGACTGCACTTGACGGTGAAACCCCTAACTTCTTCCTTCTCCAGATACATCATCTGACGCTTATGGTGCTTAGTTATAGATGCTCAGTAAGATGCGTAGAACCCGCGCACCATTGACTCGTTATACTCAGCAGAAGGTTCAGTGAATGCTAACCAATCCCTTTGATTGATGTTAGCAAGGATATAAGGGTATTTCTCCTTCAGCCCATTCAGACTCAACTGCATTTCAGGTAAATGCGACCTATGAAGGAGCCTAGCTTTATACCTGTCCCTAGACCCCTTTACTCCCCATTAGAGATGATATTCTGCACCTTCAGCCCATTGCTTTCTCCCGGCTTCAGCATGTTTGTCGACCTCAGGGCGAAGCTCCTCCTCCTCAGACTGGGAGGGTTGTTGATGTGCATGTTCAACTTTTTGTTTCCTCACCTGGGAAGGCTTGGTTGCTATTCGTTTTTATCTGGGCAACATATCTGCACAAGGTGGAACAAAAACGTTAAGACATTGGGAGAAGATTTAGAGAATTCACAAAGAAAAGTAAAAAAAATGATTCATTCTGCGGTCGCAGAACCACTCTGCGGACCGCAGAATCACCGCAGACTTGCATGCCCAACTAGTTGGTCAATCTGTGATGCAGAATGCGGTCGCATAACCACTATGTGGACCGCAGAATCATCACAAAATGAACATTTGAAACTTCAAATTTTCCAATTCTCTGTTTCAATATGTGGTAGATATGCGAACCATAGATCAATTCTGTGACCGAATTCTCCACCGCATTTTCATCATTTTGCTCAGCCAATATAGGAGTCAATTATGCGGTCATACTGTGGACCGCATAACAGTTTTGGGATCGCAGACTGACAGCAGAACTTCATCTTCTCCAGGTGACATAGGGTTAGGTCTGCGACCACAATGCGGTCCGCATATTAAACATGCGGACTACAGAAATCATCATTCTTCAGCAGAAAACCCTAGTCTCCTACTATGGCTACCCTATTTTTGTTCAATCACATTCCCCACATCATGCTTAGCCCAAAATCGACCATATTTAATAGAAAGCAACCAAATAAACTAACGCAAACCAATATTTTACACGTGAGTTTTGAATGAAAGAGAGTGGAAGAGATTCACATACCAGGATCAGTGCACAAGTGTCGATTAAAGAGTTTTTGGTGAGTTTGGTGCTTGTCCTTGCTTGGGTTCGATCGGATTTTCTTGCACTTTTTTTCTATTTTTTTGGTGTTGTTCTGTTTTAATTTGTTTTTCTCTTCTTTTTTTTTTGTTTTGCTTTGAAACGAAGTGTATAATAGACGTACCTGGCATATTGCGGTGCGATATGCGGTGGACAAAGCGTCGCAAATCACACTATGCGGTTGCATATGTGTTCTGCGATGTGGAATTTGAAGGAATTTAGAGGGCCAAGAATGCGATGAAACCTGCGGTCATAGAGTCAACATGCGGATCGCAAAATGAATTTTCATCGCATTTCCAACCGCTAATTTTGGCTCCTCTCTAACTACGTCTGCGGTGGATCTACGGACTGCAGATCAATTCTACGACCGCATTTCCGCCGCATTTTTCACATTATGGTTTTCCTTCACTTTTTCATGCATTTTCACCAAGTGTTGAGATCTTTTGAACTCCCTGCTGTCCAACAAATATTTTAAACATAACAAAATGAAAAAAGCTAATAAGAAATGGGTGTTACCACCCATGGGTTTCCTCCGATTAAGCGCTTGATTTAACCTCTCGGCACGACGGGATTGATATTCCTTAGATTTCACTTAGTGGTTGGGCAAGGACCATCTTTGAGAGCCAGATGCTCCCCCAAATGCTTTTCACCATCAATGCCCAAATAATGCTTGATGTGTTGGCCATTTACTTTGAATGTCTGGGACCCTTCTGTTGATTCTAGTTCCACCGCTCCATACGGGGAGACATTTACCACTTTGAAGGGACCGGGCCATTTTGATTTAAGCTTGCCTAGAAACAATTTAAGCCTCGAATTAAAGAGCAAGACCAAATTATCCGCCTTGATCTCTTTCTTCAGGATCTTTTTGTCGTGGACATACTTCATCCGCTCTTTGTACACAGCTGCACTGTCATATGCATGGAACCAGAATTCCTCCAGTTCATTAAGTTGTGTCAACCTCAAATTTGCAGCCTCAGCCCACTACAGATTCAACTTCTTTAGTTCCCACATGGATGTGTGTTCTAACTCCACGGTAGATGACATGCTTTACCAAAGATGAGTCGATAAGGAGAAATATCAATAGGAGTTTTGTAGGTCGTACGATATGCCCACAATGAATCATCTAGCTTTCTTGACCAGTCAGTCCTATTTGCGTCACAGTTTTTGCTAGAATATTTTTTATTTCCCTGTTTGAAACCTCAACTTGACCACTCGACTATGGATGATAAGGTGTGGCCACCTTGTGCTTGACACCATACTTTTCAAGTAACCCCATAAAAGCTCTGTTGCATAAGTCTGTTCAACCATCACTAAGGATGGCTCTAGGGGTGCCAAACCGAGTGAATATGTTCTTCTTCAATAATGTTGTAACACTCCTCGCCCCATTGTTTGGTAAGTCTATGGCTTCACCCCATTTGGATACATAGTCCACAGCCACCAAGATGTATTTCTTCCCATAAGAACTCAAAATGGGACCCATGAAGTCGATCCCCCCACACATCAAACATCTCTATTATTAGATAATACGCTTAACGCTAGAGGGGGGGTGAATAGCGTTATAATAAAATATAGCGTAAACTTGCGGAATTTGAAAATTGCAGGAAATAAATAAGTGCGATAAGTAAATAAACAAGAATGAACGCACCGATGTATCCTGGTTCACCACAACCTGTGGCTAGTCCAGTCCCCGAGAGACTCTCTCGAGATTTCCACTAACTTCGTTAAGCTTACGGGTGCTTAAATAACCGTTACACTTGCTCAAGGATACCACACCTTAAGACTTCACTTGCTCGAGGATACCTCACCCCAAGACTTCACTGTTAAGCTTACGGGTGCCTAACAAACCTTTACAACCAGAGGACACAAGCCTCAACACCTTTGCTCGGAGATACAACACTCCAAGACTTCAACCAAGGAAACACAAGTTCCTTCTTACAACGAGAGAATAACAATTCTCTTCAAGTGTACAAAACACTAAGCACTCACTTAAACAAGACTCTCCTAATAGAGTGGATATGAGTAAACAAATACGCTCAAGAACACAACAATAAATTCAAGACCTTGGCTTTCAAAATATGATAAAAATGATCAATAAATGATATTGAAAATGTATGAAAGCTTAAGAATGTTTTTGGTCAGAAGTTGTGTGTTTAATGAGTGATTTTGAGATGTATTTATAGCTCCAAAATCACTCCTAGCCGTTGCTATGATCATAAATACAGATTCTGAAAATCTGTTAGATAGTCGACTATCCGATATGGTTATTCGACTATCTTGGCAACGGTCACAAGGATAGTCGACTATCTGATATGGATATTCGACTATCTGACTCTGGGGAAATGGTCCGTTTTTAAAACAACTAACTTATTGAAAATAAGTTATAAAATGTTTTTCAAAGCTTTGTTTGAAGATATAAATATCTTAAACATGAAAAACAATTGTAATGACCATTCCGAATCAATAAAAACATTTAAAATCATTTTGTTTTAAATGTATTGAAAATATTTATTATATAACATTTAAAACCAATAAAAATATTTTTATCACAAATAAAAATATTTATGATATGCATATATTGTAAAACCATTTATGATATGCATATATTGTAAAATCTTTTATGATATGCATATATTGTAAAACCATTTATGATATGCATATATTGTAAAATCATTTATGATATGCATATATTGTAAAACCATTTGTGATATGCATATATTGTAAAACCATTTATGATATGCATATGTTGTAAAATCATTTTATGTGAGAAGCCAAGACTCAAACTTAAAGTCGGATCAAGATCACAATAAAGACAATATAAATAAGACTCAACAAAAGGTCTTCATTTATTTTCATTGCTTCTCTCGATCTTGTCTTGAACTTCTTGGACTCCAATTCTTGTCCGCTCAAATAACGTTGCATAGCCTTTTCTTCCTCTATGCTCATTGTAATTTTGCATATCAATTCTTTATCTTCCTTTTGCATATCTACAAAATGAATAGCACTTTAGTTAAAATATAAATTAAAGTGTATTCAATAATAACTCACATTTATTTGGCATATATTATTTTCCATTAAATTGGTTTGTCAATTATCAAAACATATAAGTATGAACATATACATATGTTCCAACAATTTCCCCCTTTTTGATAATGGCAAACCTTAATGGGAATATGGATATACCCTTTATAAAAGACTATGCCAAATGTAAGACAAGTTATTATTGAGTTCCCCCTCAATTTATGCAATAAATATTTAAAACAAATAAATATGCATATAAATAAATAAGTATGCATATACCCTTATCTTTCCCAATGCATGGAAAATAAATATACCCTTAATCTTCCCAAAAGCATGATTATACCCTTAATCTTCCCAAAAGCATGATTAAAGATAAATATGCATATACCCTTAATCTTCCCCCTTTTGACATTAACAAAAAGATAATTTCATTAATGAAGAAGGAAAATTACAATAAGAGTAATTGAAAATATATTACAATAAATGAAAATACATTTCAAATAATGAAAGTACAAATCAAGAACTTTCATCGTCGTCGAAATCATCGTCATCGCTAGAAGTACTTGCGGAATAGACGTGAGAATACGAATAATTGACATGGTCAAAATATCCGTGGATTTAGTCACTAAGCCTACACATATTTCTTTCCGTGCGAGACACATTACTATCGATTCGATTAATTGAGGTCGATAGAGAGGCAAGTTGATCCAAGATGGCTTGAGACACATCCGGTTGGGCACGAGGACGACGAGCTTGAATTGGAGGAGGAGGATTTGGAATTTGATCATGTGGTTGGTCATGGCCATGAAAAGAGGTCTCTTGAATTTCCCCATGTTTGGTGCGAGTTTTCTTGATACCAACATTGGTGTTGACTTGAGATGCTTCAAGAAGATGCATTATAAGTAATGCATAAGGAAGGGGTTTGTCACTTCCTATTGAGTCAAACATATGTGTAAGAACAAATTTACACCAATTTATGCGTGCTTTGGAAATAATAGCATGCATGATTTTTGCATCTTCACGGCCAATTGTCGTGTGATTGCTTTTTCTCGGTTTAAGAATCCGAATGACAACATAGAGAATCAAATGAATTTCCTGAAAAATTCCTTTAATATGAGCTCTCTTTTGCTCTTGAGAGAATTCAAATTGTCCAATTCCAATAAGGTTGAAGAGGACATTTTCATCATAGAGTATTCCTTCGACACCGGTATATTGTTCGATGTCTTGGCCATCACGAGGAAGATTTGTGATAGCTTGAATATTTTCTTCACATAAAAGGATAGGAATGCCATTGACTTTGGTAGAGAGAACTCCATCTTCATCTTTCTTAAGGTTCGAATAGAAGGCTTGAATCAAAAGAGGATGAATGAAATCATACTTCAAATAAACAAAGTCAAGGATTGAACTTTGTAGAAGTATATTGGAATAATTAGAATCCGCTAGATATCTTGCGGTTGTGAATCGAGGTGGAAGAATATCTCGATTTTCAAATTTTCTAATGAATCGTTGAAGCTCATTTTCTTGTTCAAACCAAAGAGCGGATCCATCGTCATAACAATGTAGAGATGGAGGAGGATTTGAAGAAGAAGGGATATTCTTTCCAGCACGAGAGCGTTTAGAACTTCTATTTGCCATTGAAATTTGTAGGCAAGAAGAACTTTTGGAAGAATTTTTGGAATAGAATTTTTGAAGAGAATTTCTTGAACAAGAATGATTTTGGTGTGAAACAAAGAGTGCACACTAATCCTATTTATAGAGTTCAAGAAAACATAGCATTGAATGACAAAAAATCAGATTTTTGGACTGATTGGAACGGCTATAAAACGGTCAGATTTTTGAAATTTGACTGAGGATAGTCGAATAACTTATTGAGTAGTCGACTATCTGGGAACGATATTCGAATATCTTCTGGGATAGTCGAATATCTGGAAACAGATATACTCGAATAACTTCTGGTTATCGAATACCTAGAGATATAGCTTGATTTTCTAGATAATCAAGTTATTCGAATAACTTCTAGTTAGTCGATTAACTTCGACGACTTTGAAAAATCGTTTAAGCAGAAAATATTGGAAAAACAATTTTCATTTTATGGAATTCGTTTATTAAAAATAAACTATATTTTTGGTAAAAGTATATATCATAATTTTATGAACATAATTTTATCAAATCAAATATGCTATTTCTAAATTCACAAGTCAAGTAAGAAAAATAATATTGACTTGAATTGAAACTTTATCTTGGTTCCCCCTGAATTTAGGGCGATACCTGCAAAAGAAAATACGTGTTTTCCACACTCAAGTCAGTAATATTCAAAATATAAATGCAACCAAAAGAAAAAAAATGTATGCATTTAGGTCAACGTTTAACCACATTAGGACGTGACTCCTTTGAACATGATTTATATTTAGCTCTTCAATAACTGCTAAATATTATATCAATTCTGCTAGCAATAAGGTAAAGTGAGGAACGATCATACCTTTGTAATTCTTGGTATTGCTTTCCTTACCTTTCACATTTCTGTCAAGACGGTCATATGAATTCATTGAATTGGCCATTGCTTTGGTGTTGCTTATTTCAAAGCGATTTAGCAACTCATTGCAATATTGAGCATGACAAATGAAAGTTCCATCTTTCATTTGTTTCACTTGCAACCTCAAGTTGAAATTTAGTTCGTCCATCATGATATTTCAAGAATTTGCTAGTCATAAGTTTTAAACTCCTTGCATACAAATTTATTAGTTGCTCCAAATGTAATATCATCAATAAATATTATTTTTAAAGTACAAGAAATATCATCAATAACATTCATGCAATTTCCTTAATGAAAAATTCCCCCTCACTTGAAGCATATCACCTAAACACTTCTTCTTTTTGGCATTTAGCAAGAAGAGAGTATATTAAGGAAAAACTATGAGGAGTATGCAGTATGGAGATTTATAGAAATTTATCAAGACATACCAACAAAACATAGATCTACCAATTGTTATAAAACAGTGATAAAACTATTTGTTGAAAAACATACACAACAGTTGCCTAACTGCCAATTGAGAATTGCTGATTTTGCTCTATGACAATCGATTGTCAAGTTACCACAATCGATTGTCTGCCAGTCATTCCAAAAATCATTCCCAGATTTTACGCTTAACAATTATCTAAGATCAACAATCGATTACTGGCAACGTTCAAAAAATCTTTTCCAGATTTTAATTAAAACAATCGATTGTTACAAATCTACAATCGATTACCTGATGGTATTTGAAAACTTTACGACAACGGTCAGCTTCACAATCGATTGTGCAATGTTAACAATCGATTATTTATCAGTCTTGAAAAATCAATTTAGACGCTGCCTCGTGACAATCAATTGTTATATACTCACAATCGATTATTTAATAACTTTGAAAAAGTCTGGAAGACACTGCCTCAACACAATCGATTGTCATATGTTCACAATCGATTATTTTGTGACTTTGAAAAATCTGATGGACACTGTCTCTTCACAATCGATTATTTTGAGCGTTGAAAAACTTTGATGGACTCTGCCTCATCACAATCGATTGTCATTAACTTCACAATCGATTATTTTGAGCGTTGAAAAACTTTGATGGACACTGCCTCATCACAATCGATTGTCATAAGGTTCACAATCGATTGTCATGCAGGTTTGAAAAACCTGATGCTCACTGCCTTAACACAATCGATTGTCATTAGTTCACAATCGATTGCCATGCAGTCTTGGCTTAACATAATCGATTATCATAAGTACATAATAGATTATCTTAGTCCAGATTTTAGAGGCATGTTTAAAAATCGTTTTGACTAAAGTAAATATGCATGATTTAAAATCAATTGTTATTGGAAAACACAACAGATGTATCAATTGTTATTTAACAACTATTACGATTAAGCATATCAGAAATTTCAACAGTATAAGAACTAAATTAACAATAAATATGTTAACATCGGTTGCTTGCACATATCAACAATTCGGTTTTTATCGAAAAGGATAACTAACCGAAATTCCCCCTTGATGCAATGAGGTTCCGTGCTTGGTGCATCTACTACAATATTGTAGTCTTCAAGCACACCTGCAAAAGTACCTAAACATAGGTTTTTGGTACCCAAATACTTTTGGGTCCTTGGGGGTTAGGCAAATAATAATTATAGCCACAAGATAAATCCCTATGTTTTGCAAAACATGTGGGTGCTATGTGTCCTACCCGGTTGCAGTAGTGACATACCACATTCGGGTTGTGCATATGCCTAGGTTGTGCCAAATACGTTCTAGGTAATCTAAAATCAACATTCCTAGGAGCGTTGAAATTCCTAGAGTTATTTCTAGGCGGTCTAGAATAATTATTTCTAGATTCATTTGCACAATTCCTAGAATCGTTTCTAGGTGGTCTAAAATTATTAATTCTAAACTCATTAAAAATCCTAGAATTATTTCTAGGTGGTGCATCACAATTTCTAGCATGATTCTTATTCTTTTTACGCCTTCTATTTTTCTTAGGCTTTTTCTTCTTAATCACTTCAATAGTTTTAGGAGCATCTACATTGTATTTTTCTAGTGTGTTCCTAAGTACAATGTTTTCTAGTTTCAAAGAATCATAAGATAAACAAATAGAACTTTTATCAATTGAAGAAGATTCATTCATTGCTTTAATCTTATTTCTAAGATCAAAAATGTCATTTTTCAAGAAATCATTCTTTTTCTAAAACATCAATTTTATTTTTGAGAACACCATTTTCATTAGTTAATTTTTCAAAATCTATTTCTTTCAAAGAGGAGGATTTTCCAAAATCCTTTTCTTGTAAAGAAAGTGTTTTCTGAAAATCTGTTTCTTGCAAAGAAAGTGTTTTCTGCAAAGGAAATGTTTTCTTCAAATCTTTTATCATTTTGGAGGCATTAACAAATTCACCATACAGTTCATTATAGGCACTTTGTAATTCTTCAAAAGAGTGAGAATTAGATGTACTTACCTCTTCTCCTTCGTCGGCCATGAGGCATTTGGCAGTTGGTTCATCACATGAACTGTCTGCTTCTTGAGCCGCATTTTCATAAGTGTCCTCAAGCTTGTCCCACATCTCTTTAGCAGTTTTGTATTGGAAAATTTTCCGATAGTCCTCCTGTTTCAAGGAAATATACAACATATTGATAGCCTTGGTATTGTCTTCACTTACCATGGCTTTTCCAACTTGTTTCGTCAATTGTTCACCATACTTGATGATTTGCCATAGACGAAAGTTGTTTGATTTGATGAAGATTGTCATCCGATCTTTCCAATGTGTGTAATTGCTTCCATCAAATATTGGAGGCAAAAAGATAGAGTGACCTTCACCTATTCCTGCAAAAGCACTACTAGTAGAAGCCATAGAAGGATTCTCTCAAACTGTTAAGTCTTTCAGAGAGTTAGGCTCTGATCCAGTTGTTCGATAATACGCTTAACGCTAGAGGGGGGGTGAATAGCGTTATAATAAAATATAGCGTAAACTTGCGGAATTTGAAAATTGCAGGAAATAAATAAGTGCGATAAGTAAATAAACAAGAATGAACGCACCGATGTATCCTGGTTCACCACAACCCGTGGCTAGTCCAGTCCCCGAGAGACTCTCTCGAGATTTCCACTAACTTTGTTAAGCTTACGGGTGCTTAACAAACCGTTACACTTGCTCAAGGATACCACACCTTAAGACTTCACTTGGTCGAGGATACCTCACCCCAAGACTTCACTGTTAAGCTTACGGGTGCCTAACAAACCTTTACAACCAGAGGACACAAGCCTCAACACCTTTGCTCGGAGATACAACACTCCAAGACTTCAACCAAGGAAACACAAGTTCCTTCTTACAACAAGAGAATAACAATTCTCTTCAAGTCTACAAAATACTAAGCACTCACTTAAACAAGACTCTCTTAATAGAGTGGATATGAGTAAACAAATACGCTCAAGAACACAACAATAAATTCAAGACCTTGGCTTTCAAAATATGATAAAAATGATCAATAAATGAAAGCTTAAGAATGTTTTTGGTCAGAAGTTGTGTGTTTAATGAATGATTTTGAGATGTATTTATAGCTCCAAAATCACTCCTAGCCGTTGCTATGATCATAAATACAGATTCTGAAAATCTGTTAGATAGTCGACTATCCGATATGATTATTCGACTATCTTGGCAACGGTTACAAGGATAGTCGACTATCTGATATGGATATTCGACTATCTTGGCAACGGTCATCAGGATAGTCGACTATCCAATATCAGATATTCGACTATCTGACCCTGCGGAAATGGTCCGTTTTTAAAACAACTAACTTATTGAAAAAAAGTTATAAAATATTTTTCAAAGCTTTGTTTGAAGATATAAATATCTTAAACATGAAAAACAATTGTAATGACCATTCCGAATCAATAAAAACATTTAAAATCATTTTGTTTTAAATGTATTGAAAATATTTATTATATAACATTTAAAACCAATAAAAATATTTTTATCACAAATAAAAATATTTATGATATGCATATATTGTAAAACCATTTATGATATGCATATATTGTAAAATCATTTATGATATGCATATATTGTGAAACCATTTATGATATGCATATATTGTAAAACCATTTATGATATGCATATGTTGTAAAATCATTTTATGAGAGAAGCCAAGACTCAAACTTAAAGTCGGATCAAGATCACAATAAAGACAATATAAATAAGACTCAACAAAAGGTCTTCATTTATTTTCATTGCTTCTCTCGATCTTGTCTTGAACTTCTTGGACTCCAATTCTTGTCCGCTGAAATAACGTTGCATAGCCTTTTCTTCCTCTATGCTCATTGTAATTTTGCATATCAATTCTTTATCTTCCTTTTGCATATCTACAAAATGAATAGCACTTTAGTTAAAATATAAATTAAAGTGTATTCAATAATAACTCACATTTATTTGGCATATATTATTTTCCATTAAATTGGTTTGTAATTATCAAAATATATAAGTATGAACATATACATATGTTCCAACATCTATCTCCATCACAAAGTGCATCGGCATTTCATGCCTCTTGGAAATAGAGCCTTGTAGTTGACGTTGATCAAAAGTCTTAGCCATTTGATTGGCATCATGGTAGATGGACAGCCAACAATATCCACATTCAAGAACTTTTGCCGCCGTTCGATTTCCTCCATGATGACCTCCAACCGGAGAGTCATCGCATGCCTTGAGAATTGGCATCATCTCTTCTTCGGGAACACATCTTCTGATAATATTTTCGGCACAAATACGGAATAAGTATGGATCCTCCCAATAGTATTGCCAGTAATCTCTCAAGAACATTTTCTTTTGATATGATTCCAAATCATCAGGGATAAGTTCACTCGCTAAATAGTTAGCAATATCGGCATACCAAGGAGCAAAGGCGCTAGATAATGCCAATATTTGCTCATCCGGAAAAGCATCATTGATCTCAAGATCATCCTGTGGTCTCCCTGCTTCCTCAAGCCTTGACAAATGATCCGCCACTTGATTTTGCATTCCCTTGTGATCCTTGACTTCAAAGTCAAATTCTTGCAACAACAAGACCCATCGTATCAACCAAGGCTTTGCATCTTTCTTTGCCATAAGATACCGAAGAGCCGCATGATCCATATACACTATCACACTGGATCCCAACAAATATGCCCGGAACTTCTCAAAAGCATATACAATGGCAAAAAGCTCTTGCTCAGTCACCGTGTAGTTTACATAAGCTCCATTGAGAGTTTCGTTGGCATAGTACACCGGATGAAGAATCTTGTCGTGGCGTTGACCTAACATTGCTCCAATGGCCACACCACTGGCGTCACACATGAGCTCGAAAGGAATAGACCAATCAGGCGTGACGATAAAAGGTGTCGTGGTGAGATTGAGTTTCAACTCCTCAAAAGCCTTAAGACACTTTTGATCAAATACAAAATTAGCATCCTTTTCGATAAGCTTTCACAAGGGGTTAGCGATCTTTGAGAAGTCTTTGATGAAGCATCAGTAGAATCTTAGAGATGATATCAATCTTTTCCCGATCAACTTCAATACCCTTCTTTGAAACTTTGTGCCCAAGCACAATACCTTAATCGACCATGAAGTGAAATTTCTCCCAATTTAGCCCGAGATTTGTCTCTTCACATCATTTAATCACTTGCTTGAGGTTGCCAAGACAATGCTCAAATGAATCCCCAACTACCGAGAAGTCATCCATGAATACCTCAAGAAAAGTTTCAACCATGTCCGAGAAAATGGACATCATACATCGTTGGAAAGTGGTTGGCGCATTACACAAGCCAAATGGAATTTGGCTAAAAGCAAATGTGCCATATGGACAAGTGAATGTGGCCTTTTCTTGATCCTCCGACGCGATGTTGATTTGATTATACCCAAAATACCCATCGAGAAAGCAATAGAATAACCTTCCTGCTAGCTGATCAAGCATTTGATCAATAAAAGGCATAGGGAAATGGTCTTTGCTTGTTGCATTGTGTAGCTTTCGATAGTCCATGCACACTCTCCATCAGGTCACCGTTCATGTTAGGATGATCTCATTTCTCTCATTTTCTATCACGGTCATGCCCCCTTTTTTGGTCACACACTGATTTGGGCTCACCCATGAACTATCCGCAATGGGGTACACTACTCCGACATCTAACCACTTTATGATCTCCTTTTTCACCACCTACTGCATTCACGGGTTCAACCGTCTTTGATGATCAATGCTAGGCTTTGTATCGCTCTCCAATTGGATTTTGTGTTCACAAATCCCCGCGGGAATCCCACGGATGTCTATAATCGTCCATCCAATGGTCTGCTTGTGATCTCTCAAAACCTCCAACGACCTGTCTACCTACAAATCATTCAAAAAAGCCAAAACGATTACGGGTAAGGTGTCATTAGAGCCTAAAAATTTATACCTTAAATGCGCCGGGAGGGGCTTGAGCTCTAATTGCGGTGGTTCAATGATGGATGGTTTGGCGGGAGGTGTGGCTCTATTTTCCAAGTCAAGGGAAAGCTTGGGCGAAGCATAAGTGTAGGATCCAAGACCTTCTAATGCGTTCACTGACTCCATGTATCCCTCCATATCCTCACCATCAAAATTCACTAAGATTTCCGGCAATTCCTAACCAAGGCATTGTTCTTCCATTTTTACTTCAATGGCATCTTCAATCTCATCAACCACCTCAATCACGGAGATGTTCTCATTTTCATGGGGCAACTTCATGCCCTTGTTAGCTTGGAAGGTGACTTCTTCATCATTCACCCGAAATTTGATCGCATTTCGTTTCGAATCCATTAGAGCTCTTCCGGTTGCCAAGAAGGGTCTCCCCAAGATGATGGGAATATCTTTATCCACAGCACAATCTAGAATCACAAAGTCGTAGGGAAAATGGAACTCATCGACTTTCACAATTACATCATCAACAATTCCTACTTATCGCTTAACGGATCGATAGGACATTTGTAACCTCATGCTTGTTGGACTTGGCATCCCTAATCCCGCTTGCTTGTAGATGGTAAGTGGCAACAAGTTGACACTAGTAGTTATCGCCATGATATGGGAGGTTGAGCTACCTCCGCCACTCTTCAGGTTCGCAATGGTATCACTAGGAAATTGCCCTTTTTGCTTTGGGTTATGCTCTCGTGAAAGGTCTCTCATTTGCATCTCTAATTTTTGGATAGATGCGGTATGAGAGATAACCGCCTCGGTTATGTTTCTCATGGATGCATCTGATTTTTCCTTATTTTGCAAAAATCTCTCAAGCATACTTTCTAACTTCGAATCACTTGACGACCCTTGATTTGCATAATGACCTTTCGGGAAAACATATGGGTTGTAGATCCGGTTTGAAAAGTTTCTATTGTTGTTCCAATTTCCTTGCAGAGAATTACCTTGGTCATTTCTCCATTGTTTGTTTCCTTGCCGTTGCGGGTTTGGCCTCCATTGATTTTGTTGCCCAGGACCATGGTATGGTTGCCTCTGATACCCTCCATGAGGGTTGTTGATGTAGTTTGCTTCCTCAAACTTTTCCTGGAAGTTGGGAGGAACATCCTCCACTGCATTAACTTTCTTTGTCTGATTATTTGTCAATATCTTGATAAGCACACTTACGTTTGTAGCAAGTCCGGCAATCACTTGATCCCTCTCCTGATTTTCCTTGATCAAATTGCTCAAAGAACGAGAGCCATATGAAATTCCTCCGGAGGTGTCTTCGGAGTGCCGTGCTTGGTTGTGCTATTCCATTTTGTCCAAGATTTCCTTTACTCGAGCAAATGCTTTGTCCATGAAATATCCATCAGTTGCATTCTTGGCTATGGCTTGGTTCATAGAATCCAAACCCATGTAGAATTTTTCGAACAATATGGAATCCGGGAAAACATGATTTGGAGACCTCACCAAGTATAATTTGAAGCAATCATATGCCTCATGCAACTGCTCCCCCTGCACTTGCTTGAAGAAAAATATCTTGTCCCGCAATTCAGACTTTTTACTTTGCGGGAACCGCTTGGACAAAAATGCCCAAACAAGCTCGGCCATGTATGAATGGAGTTGGGAGGTAGATTCTGGAGCCACTTCCTTGCATCCTCGGCTAGAGAGTACTTGAAGCATCTCAACCTTAGGGCATCGTTGGATACATTATTTTGCTTATGCATTGCGCACACACCCACGAAGTTCCTCAGGTGTTGCGGTTGATCACCAAGAGTAGAATTTCTGATAAACCCTTCTGCCATAAGCATCATGACCAAACCGTGTTCCACTTTCAATTTGGATGCTCCAATGGCCGGAGGCACAATAGCATTTGTATCATCAATGTATTCCTCGATGTCCGCAAAAGGATTCTCCCCCAATTCTCCCTCCATATCATCTTCATATTTTGCCATGTTTTCCTATCAACACCAAGAAAAGCAAGCAAAGTGTGATGGAATAGAAATAAACTTAAGTAAGGTACACACTAAACAGTAATTTCAAGAACCGTATTCCCCGGCAACGGCGCCAAAATTTGATACGCTCAAATTACACTTTAATAAACAATGTAAGACGGCCGATCTCAAATATAATAACCCAACTAGGTTGGGGTCGAATCCCACAGGGAATAGGTGTGAAAAGGTTACTTGTTCAGTGTGTTTCTTGACTCGAGTTCAATCTCTATTCAGCTAGTTGTAACAAGAGAGAATGGTATGTGGTGACTAGAGTATGTATGATTGTTTGAATTTAAGTAGCAAATGAATTCAATAATTAATGAGTAAACAAGGGGAATAAAAGCAACCAAGGTTGTGTCTATTGATACCCAATTTCCCTACGTATTTTTGTGCCAAAAACACTTTCAAAATAGATTGTGAATGCATATATTATCATCCACAAGAGGTTTAGTATTTTTCTATAAATTTTCAAGCATTTAAAACCAATTTATAATTTATTTTTGTACTATGAAATCCAATACTTAGCATCACATCTTGTTGTTTTAACAAATAAATTATTTCATTCTCTCATCCACATCAAAATATAATTTTATGTAATTTTTTCTGATTTTTTACAAAGCCATTAAGTATTTTAAAATGAAAATTGCATTAAACTGCAATTTTAGCTTATTTATCAATTTAATGAGTATTTCAAGTGTAAAATCGTCCCTAGTAATTTCAATTAATTCCAAATTTTATTTTATTAGCTCCGTAATTTTATTGGATTTTTACAAAATTATTTTCTATTTTTAAATATTAAATTTGGGAAAATTTGGTCATTTAAACTAGCATATTTATCTTTCAAAATCAGCCACATTTTTAAACCCAATTTCCCAATCCAATAACCCAGCCCAATCCTATAACTAACCTGACCCATTTTCCCTTTTTTGATCCTGGCCGTTGATCTCATTTCTTACTAAATTAAACTAGTGAACCCCTCTAACCCTAATCACTTTCATTTGGACGCCGCCTTTCACTCCCAAAATTCTCTCTGAACTCTCTCTAAACCCTAGTCACTTTCAAGCTTCATCGCCGGCTTCTATGGCCGGAAATTCACATGCTCGTTCATCTATCACTGTTCCTGACCTTTGGGTTCGAAGAACGGGGTTTGTGTCAAGGCTAACTGGACCAGAGGTCCCTTCAACGGAGTTTCACGGTTGTTTTCGGCAAGTCTTTGAACCCTTGCATCTTTTCCAAGCCCCGATGAGCCGTTCAGGATTTTCTCGCCATTTTTGAAAGTTCCTCTGAAAACCCTAATCGATTCGAGGTTCTTTCTCCTGCTTCTCTGTATTATTTTTTTTTCTTTCTCTGAGTTTGTTTTTTTTCTAATGTTTTTAAGTACCTCTCGTCCTTTTCTCCACCTAGTCGTGTTTTCAAAAGAAACTGTTTGTCTTCTCAAGACTTAGGGTTTCTGTGATTTCTACTTGTTTCAATGTAATTTCTTCCATTACTTTATTTCGCTGTCATTCCTAAGTGTTTATCTGCATTTTCTATGTATCCTCCTCAATATATTTTCTAGGGTTTTCGAGTAGTTTCTACATTGTTCTTCATTCAACAAGCATTCACGAATGTTTGTGTTCTTTGGGCTTCTGAGGTTACTCTTTGACTGATTCGCTATGCTTTTGCCTTTTAGACTCGACTTGTGGAAGAAACCCTAAATTTTAGGGGTTTCACATTATTCATATGCAATTGTTTGCTGCTTGTTTGATTTCAAAACCCTCATTCTCTAAACTCTTTGATTCTTGCAAAGCTTTGCAAGACCTATGGATTTCGTGAATGTGCTCTTCTACTTTGTTTCTACAGGTTCATAAAAGTGGCGATTGACTACTTTACCAAATGGGTTGAAGCAGCTTCGTACAAAGCAGTAACCAAGAAAGTCGTGGCAGACTTTGTCCGAGATCGGATTGTCTATCTGTTCGGCGTTCCAGAGTCAATCATCACTGATAATGGTTCCAATCTCAACAGCGACTTGATGAAAGCGATGTGTGAAACTTTCAAGAATAGGCACAGGAACTCTACAGCCTATAGACCTCAGGTGAATGGAACCGTGGAAGAAGACTACAAGAACGTCAAGAAAATATTGAGGAAAATGATCGAAAAGCATAAGCAGTGGCATGAGAAGTTGTCATTCGCTCTACTGGGATATCGTACTACGGTTCGCAAATCAACCTGCGCAACTCCCTACATGCTGGTTTATGGTATAGACGCAGTGATTCCCGCTGAGGTAGAGATTCCATCCTTGAGAATCATACAAGAAGGTGAGTTAGATGACGTAGAATGGGTTAAGGTTCGATACGAGCACTTAGCCCTTATAGATGGGAAAAGAATGAACTCCATCTGCCATGGACAATTATATCAGAACACGATGTCTAGATCCTTCAACATGAGAGTTTGATCGGGAAAGTTTATGCCAGGACAGCTGGTGTTGAAAAAGATATTCCGCATCAAGACGAGGCCAAAGGGAAGTTCTATCCCAACTGGCAGTGTCTGTACATGAATCACCGGGTTCTAACTGGAGGATCCCTTATTCTTGCAGAAATGAATGGATAAATCTGGCCAAAACCGATCAACCGGATGCAGTGAAGAGATATTACATTTAATCAGTACGTTTTCTTTATGATGTAATTTGAAATACGTCTGACCTGATTCCCATTTAAGAGGGGATACGTAGGCAGCCCAATAGGTTCAGTCACATCATTTATAAAATTCCATTTTCCCCTGCATTTGGAATTGGGGCAGAATTTTGAGGAGCACCCTCTAAATTTCGAAGTCGATTTGTCAACTTGCGTATTAGCATCGGCCCAGTAAATTGGGGCAGAATATTGAGGAGGACCCTCAAAATTCTAAGATTGATCCGCTTTGAGTCATTCAGCGCCGCCTTCAACAGCACCAGCCCGGTAAACTGGGGTAGAATTTTAAAGAGGACCCTCAAAATTTCGGAGCCAGCGAGGTTGTCGTTCCTTGAGCCACGTTACAGTTATGGTTCATCATAAAACAAAAACTATCTTTTGCTTCACTTATATACATATATTTGCATCATATTTGCCAAAATTTTGCAAAAAATCATTTGGATCGCTATCGTTCGGCAACGCTGCCCCAAGGGGCACATAACGCCACTGGTCAAAGTTTTGTCTCCATCAGCATGTTTTGCATTGCATAAGGCTATTCTCTACCTTCCGAGGTTAAGCTCTACCTCCATTCTTGCATAAGGCTATTTTCTGCCTTCGAGACTAAGCTCTGTCTCCATCTTTCATTGCATATGGCTATCTCTTCCTTCCGAGGCTAAACTCTTCCTCCATCCCTGCATAAGGCTATTCCCTGCCTTCCGAGGCTACTCTCTACCTCCATCCTGCATAAGTCTATCCTCGGCCTTTCGAGACTAAGCCTTGTCTCCATTCTTTGCATTGCACAAGGCTATCCTCTGCCGTCTGAGGCTAAGCTCTGCCTTCTTCTTTTTATATTTTGTCTTGACTATCACTACCATGTTTTCATTTTGGCAAAAATATTGCCACCCTGCATTTTAAATTCCTGCTCGGCTGAAAGATCGCCTCCCTTTGCATTCATTTGGCTGAAATATTGCCACCTCTTCATGGGCTGCAATATCTCCAACTTATTCAAAGGCGTCATAGTTCGGAGGCACCATCTTCATAGCCCAAGAACACCATTTCATGGCCTGCGAATCTTTACTCTTACGCTCTTCATAGCCCGTACGTCATAGTTTGAGGATGCCATCCTGATCGTCCGAAGACAGCATTCATGGTCCAATGGGAACCTGCATCATGTTTAAATAATGCAAATGTCTGCATATCATTCATTGGCAGGTACGCTGGTTGGCGCAGCTATATCATGAAGGATCGTTCCCGTTCCAGTTTTCCGCTCCATTCCTCCACAGCTCACCCGATCCTCGAACCCTTGCCAAATCTCAAACCCGTTGCGCCCACCTTTTCAAATTTTCCTAGACATATTCCTCCAATGGCTCCTGAACTACATAAGGCATGATTCCTGTAAAACCATGGATATGTAGGCAGCTCAAAAGCTAGATCACAGTCGACATCCTCGCACAAATGTCACTTTCGGTCAAAATTGGTCTTCTAGTCTTTACCCGACAACACTTTCATCCTCCTCGGGTAAAGAGGGGCAGTTGTTAATATTCAATTTTTTCCTGCATATTTTTGTATCCAAAATACTTTCAAAATAGCTTGTGAATGCATATATAAGCATCCACAAGAGGTTTGGCCTTTTTCTAAAATTTTTCAAGCATTTAAAACCAATTTAGAATTTATTTTTGTACTATAAAATTCAATACTTAGCATCAAATCTTGTTGTTTTAATAAATAACTTATTTTATTCTCTCATCCACATAAAAATAAAATTTTATGTAATTTTTTCTCATTTTATACAAAGCAATTAAGTATTTTAAAATTAAAATTGCATTAAACTGCAATTTTAGCCTATTTATCAATTTAACGAGTATTTCGTGTAAAATCGCCTAGTATTTTTAATTAATTCGTAATATGTATATTATTAGCTCAGTAATTTTATTGGACTTTTACAAAATTGTTTGCTATTTTTAAATATTAAATTTTAGAAAAATTGGCCATTTAAATTCTAGCCTATTTATCTTTCAAAATCAGCCACATTTTTAAACCCAATTTCCCAATCCAATAACCCAGCCCAATGTTATAACTAACCCAACCCATTTCCCCCTTTTGATCCTGGCCGTTGATCTCATAGATCAACGGCCCATATCATTTCTTACCAAATTAAACAAGCAAACCCCCTAATCCTAATCACTTTCATTTGGACGGCGACTTTCACTCCCAAAATGCTCTCTGAACTCTCTCTATACCCAAATCACTTTCAGGCTTCTTCGTCGGCTGCTATGGCCATTCTATGGCCGCAAATTCACATGCTCGTTCATCTATCACCGTTTTTGACCTTTGGGTTCGAAGAGCGGGGTTTGTTTCAAGGTTAATTGGACCAGAGGTCCCGTTAATGGAGTTTCACGGTTGTTCTCCGGCAACTCTTTGAAGCCTTGGATATTTTCCAAGCTCCGATGACCCGTTCAGGCTTTTCTCGCCATTTTTGAAAGTTCCTCTGAAAAGCCTAATCGATTCGAGGTTCTTTCTCCTGCATCTCTGTATTTTTTTTCTTTCTCTGAGTTTGTTTGTTTTCTAAGGTTTTTAAGTACCTCTCGTCCTCTTCTCCACCTAGTCGTTCTTTCAAAAGAAACTATTCGTCTTCTCAAGACTTAGGGTTTTTGTGATTTCTACTTGTTTCACTTTGATTTCTTCCATTATTTTATTTCGCTGTAATTCCTAAGTGTTTATCTGTGTTTTCTATGTATCCTCCTCACTATATTTTCGAGGGTTTTCGAGTAGTGTTTTCACTGTTCTTCTTTCACCAAGCTTTCACTAATGTTTGTGTTTTGTTGGGCTTTCCGAGTTTACTCTTTGACTAATTCGCTATGCTTTTGCCTTTTAGACTCGACTTGTGGAAGAAACCCTAAATTTTAGGGGTTTCACATTATTCATGTGCAATTTTTTTCTGCCTATTTGATTTCAAAACCCTCATTCTCTAAACTCTTTGATTCTTGCTAAGCTTTGCAAGACCTATGGATTTCGTGACTGTGCTCTTCTACTCTGTTTCTACGGGTTCATAAAAATGGCGATTGACTACTTTACCAAATGGGTTGAAGCAGCTTTGTACAAAGCAGTAACCAAGAAAGTCGTGGCAGACTTTGTCAGAGATTGGATTGTCTGTCGGTTCGGTGTTCCAGAGTAAATCATCACTTATAATGGTTCCAATCTCAACAGCGACTAGATGAAAGCGATGTGTGAGACTTTCAAGAATAGGCACAGGAACTCTACAGCCTATAGACCTCAGATGAATGGAGTCGTGGAAGCAGCCTACAAGAACGTCAAGAAAATACTGAGGAAAATGATCGAAAAGCATAAGCAGTGGCATGAGAAGTTGTCAGTCGCTCTACAGGGATATCGTACTACGGTTCGCACATCAACCGGCGCAACTCCCTACATGGGGGTTTATGGCATGGAGGCAATGATTTTCGCTGAGGTCGAGATTCCATCCTTGAAAATCATACAAGAAGGTGAGCTAGATGACACAGAATGGGTCAAGGTTCGATTCGAGCAATTTACCCTTATAGATGGGAAAAGAATGAACTCCGTCTTCCATGGACAATTATATCAGAACAGGATGTCTAGAGCCTTCAATAAGAGAGTTTGACCGAGAAAGTTTATGCCAGGACAGCTGGTGGTGAAAAAGATATTTCCGCATCAAGACGAGGCCAAAGGGAAGTTCTATCCCAACTGGCAGGGTCCATACATGGTTCACCGGGTTCTAACTGGAGGATCCCTTAATCTTGCAGAAATGGATGGATAAATCTGGCCAAAACAAATCAACCGGATGCAGTGAAGAGATATTACATTTAATCAGTACGCTTTCTTTATGATGTAATTTGAACTATGTCTGACCCGATTCCCATATATGAGAGGATACGTAGGCAGCCCTATGGGTTTGCTCACATCATTTATAAAATTCCATTTTCCCCCGCATTTAGAATTGGGACAGAATTTTGAAGAGCACCCTAAAAATTCCGAAGTCAATTTGTCAACTTTCGTATCAGCACCGACCCAGTAAACTGGGGCAGAATTTTGAGGTGGACCCTCAAAGTTCTAAGATTGATCCCCTTTGAGTCATTCAGCACCACCGTCAACAGCACCAGCCCGGTAAACTGGGGCAGAATTTTTAGGAGGACCTTCAAAATTTCGGAGCCAGCGAGGTTGTCGTTCCTTGAACCACGTTACTGTTATGGTTCATCATAAAAAAAAAATATCTTTTGCTTTACTTATATACATACATTTGCATCATATTTGCCAAAATTTTGCATAAAATCATTTGGATCTTTATCATTCAGCAACGCTTCCCCAAGGGGTACATAACGCCACGGGTCGAAGGATGCGAACTAACCTCCCCTTTTCATAACCCACGATTTATCTTTGGATGCAGGAACCGAGGATGCAAATAGGCGATGCAGGAGCCTTAGAGAACCAGAGCCATCACCTACCTAACAAAGGCTTACTTTTTACATTCAACACTTCCCCAACACTCATCATTAGCACGATCATCTACCAGCTAAGAAAAATCACCATTATCATCTCCTTTATATTCCTATATTTCATAAGGCTATTTGCTGCCTTCTGAGGTTAATCTCTACCTCCATCATTGCACAAGGCTATTTTCTGCCTTTCCATCTTGCATTGCATAAGGCTCTTCTCTGCCTTTCAATGTTAAGCTCTACCTCCATAATTGCATAAGGCTACCTACTGCTTTTTTGGACTAAGTTTTTTCTCCATCTGCATGTTTTGCATTGGATAAGGCTATTCTCTGCCTTCAGAGTTTAAGCTCTACCTCCATTCTTGCATAAGGCTATTTTCTGCCTTCGAGACTAAGCTCTGTCTCCATCTTGCATTGCATAAGGCTATCTCTGCCTTCCGAGGCTAAACTATGCCTCCATCCCTGCATAAGGCTATTCCCTGCCTTCCGAGGCTAAGTTGTGCCTCCATCCTGCATAAGGCTATCCTCGGCCTTTCGAGACTAAGACCTGTCTCCAGTCTTTGCATTGCTCAAGGTTATCCTCTACCTTCCGAGGCTAAGCTCTGTCTCCTTCATTTTGCGTTTTGGCTTGAATATTGCTACCCTATTTTCATTTTGGCTGAAATATCGCCACCCTTCATTTTAAATTCCTGCTCGGCTGAAAGATCACCTCCCTTTGAATTCATTCGGCTGAAATATTGCCACCTCTTCATGGGCTGAAATATCGCTAACTTATTCAAAGGCGTCATAGTTTGGAGGAACCATCTTCATAGCCCAAGAACACCATTTCATGGCCTGCGATTCTTTACTTTTATGCTCTTCATAGCCCAGACGTCATAGTCTAAGGACGCCATCCTGATCGTCCCAAGGCAGCATTCATGGTCCAATGGGAACCTACATCATGTTTAAATTATGCAAATGTCTGCATATCGTTCATTGGCAGGTACACTGGTTGGCGCAGCTGTATCATGCAGAAGCGTTCCCATTCCAGTTCACCGCTCCATTCCTCCACAGCTCACCCGATCCTCGAACCCTTGCCAAATCTCCAACCCGTTGCGCCCACCTTTTCAAATTTTCCTAGGCATATTCTGCCAATGGCTCCTGAACTACATAAGGCATGATTCTTGTAAAACCATGGATATGTAGGCAGCTCAGAAGCTAGAGCGTAGTCGAAATCCTCGAACAAATGTCACTTTCGGTCAAAATTGGTCTTCTTGTCTTTACCCGACAACTCTTTCATCCTCCTCGGTAAAGAGGGGCAGCTGTTAATATCCAATTTTTCCCTACATATTTTTGTACCCAAAATACTTTTAAAATAGCTTGTGAATGCATATATAAGCATCCACAAGAGGTTTGGTCTTTTCCTATAATTTTTCAAGCATTTAAAACTAATTTAGAATTTATTTTTGTACTATAAAATCCAATGCTTAACATCAAATCTTGTTGTTTTAATAAATAACTTATTTTATTCTCTCATCCACATAAAAATATAATTTTATGTAATTTTTGCTGATTTTTTACAAAGCCATTAGTATTTTAAAATTAAAATTGCATTAAACTGCAATTTTAGCCTATTTATCAATTTAACGAGTATTTCAAGTGTAAAATCATTCCGAGTATTTTTAATTAATTCCAAAAATGTATTTTATTAGCTCAGTAATTTTATTAGACTTTTACAAAATTGTTGCTATTTTTAAATATTAAAGAAATAGTGGTCA
Source organism: Nicotiana benthamiana (assembly GCA_034376525.1). Taxonomy (NCBI): domain Eukaryota; kingdom Viridiplantae; phylum Streptophyta; class Magnoliopsida; order Solanales; family Solanaceae; genus Nicotiana; species Nicotiana benthamiana. The sequence goes on from CM067338.1 coordinate 54,661,307, forward strand.
TTTAAATTCTAGCCTATTTATCTTTCAAAATCAGCCACATTGCTAAACCCAATTTCCCAATCTAATAACCCAACCCAATATTATACTAACCCAACCCATTTCCCCCTTTTGATCATGGCCGTTGATCTCATAGATCAATGGCCCATATCATTTCTTACCAAATTAAACTAGCGAACCCCCTAACCCTAATCACTTTCATTTGGACGCCGACTTTTACTCCCAAAATGATCTCTGAACTCTCTCTAAACCCTAGTCACTTTCAGGCTTCTTCGGCAACTTCTATGGCCATTCTATGGCCGGAAATTCACATGCTCGTTCATCTATCACCGTTCATGACCTTTGGGATCGAAGAGCGGGGTTTGTTTCAAGGTTAACTGGGCCAGAGGTCCCTTCAATGGAGTTTCACGGTTGTTCTCCGGCAAGTCTTTGAATCCTTGGATCTTTGCCAAGCTCCAATGAGCCGTTCAGGCTTTTCTCGCCATTTTTGAAAGTTCCTCTGAAAAGCCTAATCGATTCGAGGTTCTTTCTCCTGCTTCTCCGTATTTTGTTTTCTTTCTCTGAGTTTGTTTTTTTTTCTAAGGTTTTTATGTACCTCTCGTCCTCTTCTCCACCTAATCGTGCTTTCAAAAGAAACTATTCGTCTTCTCAAGACTTAGGGTTTCTGTGATTTCTACTTATTTCACTGTGATTTCTTCCATTATTTTATTTCATTGTAATTCCTAAGTGTTTATCTGTGTTTCCTATGTATCCTCCTCACTATATTTTCGAGGGTTTTCGAGTAGTTTTTTCACTGTTCTTCTTTCATCAAGCTTTCACAAATGTTTGTGTTTTTTGGGCTATCTGACTTTACTCTTTGACTCATTCGCAATGCCTTTGCCTTTTATACTCGACTTATGGAAGAAACCCTAAATTTTAGGGGGTTCACATTATTCATGTGCAATTGTTTGCTGCTTGTTTGATTTCAAAACCCTCATTCTCTAAACTATTTGATTCTTGCTAATCTTTGCAAGACCTATGGATTTCATGACTGTGCTCTTCTACTCTAATTATTTAGCCTCGCATGCTTAAATCTGTGCATCTCTTTATAGTCAGGCCATTCCTTTCAAGATAACCTTAATTCTGGGGACTTATTTTCTATGTAGCCTTATTTGGTTCTTCCCTTGTTTGATCTAGACCCATTCTTGACTTAATTCATTATTAAGTACGAATCTTTGAATCCCTGATTTACTAGGTGATAATTGATTTATCCTTTACCTTATTTACCTTACCGTGTAGTTATAAATGCTTATCTCATGTATTTACCCTTAATTGCACCATGTGTTATTGATTTTCTTTCCTTAAATACAACTCTGTCCTCTCCTATTCGAAATTGAACTCCTTAATTAAAGGAGTTCCCTTCTTCTGATTGATTCTAATTGGTACTGAATATTTCTTGCCTTATTTGCTTTCCTATTTTCAAACTATAAATACCACCATCCTTTATTGTCATGAACAACTTCAGTTCAATACACACACACACATACACTGATTCTCGAGTCCTCTCTACTCTTGCTCACGGAAAAAACTCTCTATTTGCTACTTGCTCTCTTTGTCAAAGTCTAGACTGCTGCAAGCTAAGGCTAGTTACAGAACTTTCTTTACTTGTGTCACTCAAGTGCAACTGGTAGGTTCTAATCTCAATTACTAATCCTTTAACTACTTGTTTACTTTCACCCTTTCTTTGCTTGACATACATATAACTTAGTTTCTTCATGTAAATCCCTTCCCCTTTCTCTTTGCTTGTTTCTTTCAATACTTTTCTTAAGGTCTAGCATGCTTAATTCCCTTCCCTTTATTCCCCTTATCTAATTAGTTCAGTATTTCGTGTAAATTAAATTCCCTACCCCCTTGCTCCCTTGTTCATGCTATAGATATTAGTTATGTTAAACCCCTTTCCCTTTTACCCCACACCTGTTTATGTTAAATCTTAGCATGTTAATACCTGATTCCCTCTTCCCTAGGGTGCTTGCAGTCAATGTGTTATTAAATACAGCCTACTGAATACTCTCCTTTGATTGTGCTATATTATGCTTAAATTTAATCTTGTCTGCTAAGTATTTATATGATTACCTTGCTCTTTGTTTGTATGTGAGTTTGTTCTGGACAAGGGTGGCACCTTATTGCCATCTCTAGTTTGGAATCAAGGTTCTCAATACCCTTGACTCAAAGCAATCCCATCCCCCATCCCCTTTCTTATGTGTTCGAGCTTGGACAAAGGCCTGTCGGTGTCTTAATCACCTTCCAGGCCCTTGTCTGACTTGTTTACAAGTCTGCTCCTGTTTGTAACCTTTGTAAGGAGTCTGGGGTGTGCCAGTCTCATTCAGTAGGCTGGGTATGACCACTTCATACATTGGTTTCCCTTTAATCCCAACTTTGCACTTATTCTTATCCCCTTTATGTTCCTACCCCTCTTTGTTAAGCCATGCTCAGGGACCTTGGAGTCTCCTCTGAACTTGGATGGCTTAGGGATGGTAATTCCACACTTGCACTATTCCAACTAGGGTGTAAGCAATGCTTGGGTCTCTTTTGAAGGCCTTTGGAATTTTGAAACACTCTAAAAATGAGAAAAGGCTCGGATCTTGGGAGCTCGGATTTGGTAGAAGGCATACGTCAGACATTAAAGTTGCTTCGAGACCCCTCGAGCTTGTTATAGTTACTGATGTACTTTTAATTATTTTACTTCTTTAATGTCGTTACTTTTTCTGCACAGTTTGTAATAGTGTAATGTAAAAACTCGGGGCATAGTGAGAGGGACACGGGGGGATTTATATTTCTCATATGCATTATAAATCATGCCTATAGGACCATCTCATCCCATTGCATCCATTCTTTATATAGTTACCATGTCCATACGTTTGCATCTCTCAATTCAAGATGACATGTCTATATTTTATAACTATTGCCTCCATGTAGATAACCTGCCTATAGGAGTTTACTTTTCTTGCACCAATAATCATTTAGAAACCAGCCTAGTTGTCAACTCATCTTAAATCTATTTACCTTCAAACCAGCCCAGGTGTGCTTCCCCCGTTTTCGTAAAACTCGGAGTCTATATGTTGTCTTCTGTACTGAACCGGAAACTATTTGTTGTGTTTCAAAGTATTTCAAAACTTCCTACAGTCTGTTACTGAACATTTACAACTTATTTGCGTACCTTTTTCTCAAACTCATCCGCAATTTTTAAAATCTCCCCTCTGAAACTCGTGCTTTCCTTTTGTAACACTTGTCTGCTACTCCACGTATTTTAAATCGACTCATGTGTGCAACTATCATCTTTTCCTCTAATGTCTTACTGATTTTATAAAGCCTGTCAACTTCTAAATTGGGCCCGGGGAGCTCGAAGCAGATTTTCTATCACAACTCTTATGTGCCTGCTCTCCTAAACTTTTCTAAAAGACCAAATCAGTAATTGAAGTCATGCTAAACTACTTGTTGTTCGATGGGTTTTACTTGAGCCTTAATTGTTTACGCGCGTCCCTTTTATTTGCTACTTCTTTTCTTTTGGCTGTCGCTCTAGTATTTTTACCATTGAATACTCCATATGTGTGTCCTACTTCCTTCTCCCCCTTTTTTAGGATTAGAAGTCCTAATACCCCGGGTGTAACAGGCTGGGACGAGTATTAGCATGCAATAAGTAAATGATTCCAACGAGCTTCAATACCTTAACGGTACGGGAAGGGTAGAATATGGAGATGATGACGATGCGATAATATCATGAAGCGACCCCTCTTTGGGATATGATCTATATATTGCATCGAATGATCCATATTATAGTCAAACCTAGGACCCATCTTCCTCTTACGTGTTTTATTTAAATGCTTTCCTGATGATTTTCAAATTAATCCTCTCTCTTATTTCAAACTTATGTCCTTTCATTTAAAGCTTTAAAATTATGTGAATATGTGCACTTCATTTGTCTACTTGCTTCATCTTCTTTTTAAAGTCACAATTAGCATGGCCGGGAACCACATTTATGGATCTTGAGGGGTGCCTAACACCTTCCCCTCGATATAATTTCAAGCCCTTACCCAACTCTGGTTTCTCTCTCAAAACACTCTCTTCATCTTAAAGTGTCCTAATGCACTATAATCATTATGTGGCGACTCTTCTAATTTTGTTACCCAATTCCCAAACGGGAAATAGAGTTGTTTTGACAATAATGTCGTTAAACCCGATTTTGGGATTGGGATGATCACATTGCTTTCCATCATCAAAAGAGGATGCACTTCATGCCGGATATGTTGGCTCACCCGGAAGGTGCCAGTGGATGGGTGGAAGTATTAAGAAATCTAAGAGGAGAACAGGTACAATGGATGTACGAGTGGTTCCCCACTGGAGAGTTTATCATTCGGTCTAGGGATTCGCCATCCCTTGTACTCATCGGCTTGAGAGGAACTTACCCCTACGTCCCTCATTGAGACATGAGGCAAGCCGGAAGGAAGCAGATTATACCAAGAGTGGAAAAGATGAGTCATTACAGAGCTGATTTCCAAGATGATGATTTCCCATGCATGTGTCGAGCTCAGCATATGTGGCACTCCAAAATCATTCTAGAAAAGGAATCAATGGAACCAGACAGGTATCAGGCGGGGCATGCACCACTTTATCCGGGATGGTTCGAAGGTGATCATATTGGCTTGGGAAAAATAAGTTTCGCCCATGGTCACAGAGTTATTGATGAGGAGGCTGCAGCAAAGGTCAAGTACAATCAGCTACACAAACGGATGCGAGAGTGCGAGAGTGAACATCGGGAAGTACTAAAGTCTCAAGAAAAGGTAATCAATGAATGGAAAGACATGGTTTTCCACGCAAGCAACCGTTTAGGGTACTTGGAACAGGGTATAGTGGAGCTGGAAGGCAAGTTTCTAAAAAGGATCAAAGATTGTCAAGAAGCTGAAGGTAATGAAGGTGGGTGCTTTGGCTCAAGCTTATTTGTTGCTAGGACCGCGCGAGCTAATGAAGCTGTACGAGGAAGGCAAAGATACCGAATCTGGGGAAGGTCCTTCTGGGACCAAGTAGTTAGGATTTTACTGCTTTCTTGATGTAATAAGGCCATCGACCATTAGTGACAATTCTTGTTTATTTTATTAGACTCGTTCTATTTTCTATCAGTAACTTGAGGCATTTGGTATTATGAGTTCTCCAAATCATATTTTTCGCTGGGCCTACCTCGGGCATAACGAGGCACCTAAATAGGAAACGATTTATATCTTTGCAATGTGTTTAAATACCATAATGTTTTCTTTCTTAGAATCCGCACTAACTTTTTGCCTTTTGTTTTCTTTTATTTTTTATTCCCCTCCCCAAAGGTTAGTTCCTGCATTCTGGCACCATCAGCATATTCAAGAAGATCTAAGAGTTCTCATCCTCCTCCTCCGAGTCCTCCCAGAAACAGGAACAAAAGAAAGATGGCAGATAATAAAGCAAGAGAGGAAATTGAAGGAACTTCTCAGGGTACCCCAATCACCAAGGAAACTACTGCTCATTTGGAGTGAACTTTGCTAAGGTTTCGAGAGGAACTGGACCAAGCCCGGAGTTTGGCAAGTATATCCATCTCCCTTGCTACTGAAGATGTCAACAATCAGGTCCCTACACCTCCGTAGAAGACCCCAACCCAAGTCAGCAACAATGCTCCACCGCTCATCCCTGAAAATGCTCCAAACCACCAGGATACCCCTATGTTTGTGGATATTGTGCCATACTATACACAGCCTATACCAGATGTATCATAATCAGATTCACTCATTCGGAACTTGGCTGCGGAACTCAAGAAAGAATCTCACTAACAAAGTCTAAGGTGTATAAGGTAATAAGGGTGTAGAAAGTCTGAATTATGAAGACCTTTGTGTTCAACCTGACGTCGAACTCCTGGAGGGGTACAAACCTCCTAAGTTTGATATGTTTGATGGTACGGGTGATCCCAGTGTTCACTTCTAGATGTATTGTGACAAATTAGTGGGGGTTGGTAAGGATGAGAAGATCCGCATGAAGCTATTCATGAGGAGTTTGAAAGGGGATGCTTTATCTTGGTACATCAGCCAAGCAGTGGACAAGCTGGGTAAACATGGTGTCCGATTTCATGGACCGTTTTAGGTTTAACATTGAGAATGCGTCAGACGTGTTCTACATTCAAATTTTGAAGAAGAAGCCTACTGAAACCTTTCGCGAGTATGCTACTCATTAGAGGTCGGAAGCTTCCAAAGTCAGGCCGTCTTTGGAAGAAGAACAAATATAGATTCTTTGTTCGTGCCCAGGACCCACAGTATTACAAAAGATTGATGCTGATAGAGGGGCAGAAGTTCGCTCATATCATCAAACTGGGAGAAAGGATTGAAGAGGTAATTAAAAATGGTATGGTTACCAATCTTGAGGCACTGCATGCCACCAAAAAAGCCTTGCAATCTGGTGGTTCATCAAAGAAAAAGGATGTAAACTCCATAATGGCTGCGCAAAGAAACCATTCTCACATGAAATACCAACCCTCCCTAAATTACCAAGCACCTTCGCCTACTTACCAAAATCCACCACCCATCTACCAGTCATCTCCACCACCAACATACTAACACACATCGCCATGATATTCCCAACATGCACCCCTATACCAAGACTACACACCCCAACCTCCTCACTATCTATCACCACCTACCCGTCAAAACATCCCACGACCAAGACCAAATTTTGACCGCAAACCACCCAGACAGTACACTGTTATTGCTGAACCCATTGACCAACTTTATGAGAAGCTCAAAGCCGCCAGATATGTTACACCCATCCCAGCCATAATCCTAGAGAACCCTTCCCTATGGATTAACCCAAATAAAACCGGCACATACCATTCGGGGGTGAAGGGCCATACCATCAAAGAGTGCCGCTCGTTAAAGGATAAAATCCAGACCTTAATTGACAACAAGGTAATCGCAGCTAAAGAGCCTGCCCCTAATGTTTGCAACAACCCCCTGCCAGACAATAAAGGTAGGAGCATCCACATGATTGAGGTAGAAGACGATTGGGACCCCAAAGGGTCGATTGGTTTGATATCTGAAGGGGATAAGCCCAAGAAACCGGATGTCACCCTTAATCCTATTGTTGTACAAGTCCAGCCATATGAGGACAGCATAGTGAATATAGTTGTGCCATTGGAATTTGAGACGCCTCCTACAAAGGTACCAAAACCAATTTAGGTGGAGTTCGGGAGTCCAAAGGCGCCTGCACCGACTGAAGTTACTATGTTGCCTCCAAAGGTGCCCATTTCGGTCACCATGTTAGACGTATTCCCATTTCAGTCCAAAGCCATACCTTGGGACTACACAGCCGAGGCGAGAAGGAAATGAAAAGCACGCGCGGGTGAAGAAATTGCCGCGCAAGGTATGAGTAGAACAGGAAGGGTGTAGACGCCAGAGCACCTAGCTGAGTCCAGCAAATAGGCCTCTGGACGTCCTATGGAAACCGGACCTGATGATCTCTGGGGAAAGATACAGGCTAAGGAATACTCAGTTGCTGAACAGCTAAACAAAACTCCGGCATAGATTTTCATCTTAGCATTGTTGCAGAGTTCCGAGGCGCATAAAAAAGCCTTGATGAAGATATTGAGTGAGGCATATGTCCCGAGAAACATAACGGTAGGAGAGATAGCAAACATGATAGGGCAGATATTGGAAAGTCACAAAATCACCTATCATGAAGATGAATTGGCGCCTGAAGGGCTCAGTAATAGCAAAGCACTGCACATCACCGTGCAATGTGAGGACGATTTCATCACCAGAATCCTAGTTCACGGAGTTTCTAGTCTCAATATTTGTCCACTGATCACCCTCAAGAAGTTAGGCAAAGGGTTGCACGAGATAAAAGATGGGGCTGTTAATGTTAAAGCTTTTGACAGTTCTCAGAGGTCTACTCTCAGGGATATTGGCATGTGTCTGCAAATGGGCCCCACTTGGTTTGATGTTGAGTTCCAAGTCATCGACATACCAACCTCTTACAACTTATTGCTGGGACGACCCTGGATCCATGCTTTTGGGGCTATGGCATCAACTTTACATCAGGCAGTGAAATTCGAATAGAACCATCAGGAATTAATCATGCATGGCGACAGTAGAAACCCCAAATACAGTCGCCAGACCATTCCAATGATCGGAGGCAGAAAAAGAATAGGTGGGGAGACATATCATCATATCGAGCAGGTCAACGCAGTGGATAAAGACAAATGGTGGAGTAACAAGGTTGAGAGAATTCTAATTGGAGTGGGTATGAACCGGGGAAAGTACTTGGTAAGAATCTTCAAGGTATTACCAAGCCCTTCCAGTTGAAGAAACATGGTAATACCTTCAGACTAGGGTACGAGTATACTTGGCAAGAATTCAGAAACTGGTCACCACCATGGCGCGGACCATATTATCCATTGGAACACCCCATACCTCAGTTGGAGCAGATATTTCAGCTAGCCAACACTCTCCACGGTTCAGAGGAAGATGAGGCTCTTGCAGCAATGAAAAACCTATTTCTGGAGGATGACATAGACTGTTGCATGAACTTCGAATAGGAAGGGGAGGAAGGCCCTTCCATTCAGGCTGTGAACCGAGGAGAGCGCCTCACCAAATGGTCAATTAGGACCACCACAGCCCGAAAACCTTTGTGGTAGCAAGGCTGAACGAGCATCATGCATTTTATTTCTAGTTGTTTCCTTTACTTTCCGCATTTGTCTTTACTTTCCAAAAGAGCCCCGATGTTTTGAACATTTATTAATTCAATCTAAAGCATTTTCAGTTTTCTCACATGTATCGCTCTTCATTGCTTTTCTATGCTATTTACTTTATTTTTCACACAGCATAACTATTATATATCTTGATGATAAACCAACAACTATAACTTGCGACGAGGCTATACAACAAAAGGACATAGACTCAGAAGAAGATGATATACGAGAGAGGTTGTCAGAGAGGTCGAAAACTTTGAGAATAGGACCAAGTCCAACTTGGATGAAACCGAAGTAATCAATTTAGGAGATACAGAGAATGTCAAAGAAACGTGCATCACTGTGCACTTGTCATAGACAGAGAAAGAGAAATATGTAGAGTTCTTGAAGGAATATGAGGATATCTTTGCATGGTCTTATGACGATATGACCGGTCTCAGCACGTCCATCATCGCTCACAAACTACCTACAGATCCTGCATGTCCCCTGGTCAAATAGAAGCTCAGAAAATTCAATCCAGATATGAGTCTAAAGATCAAAGAGGAGGTTACCAAGCAGGTCAAAGCCAGAGTTCATCAAGTGGTAGAATACCCAACTTGGTTAGCTATCATTTTGCCACTGCCGAAGAAGGATGGGAAAGTTAGAGTCTGTGTCGACTACCAGGATCTCAACCGGGCCAGTCCCAAAGACGATTTTCCCTTGCCAAACATATACATTCTTATCGACAACTGCGCCATGTAGTCATTCGTCTATTGTTTTGCAGGGTATCATCATATATGGAAGGATGAAGGAGATACAGAGAAAATAGCATTTATCACGCCTTCGGGAATGTATTGCTACAGCATGATGTCGTTTGGACTGAAGAATGCGGGGGCTACTTACATGAGGGCCATGACTACCCTCTTTCATGACATGATACATAGGGAGATTGAGGTTTATGTGGACGATGTCATCATTATGGAGGACCTCCGAAAGTTTTTCAACAGACTAAGGAGGTATAATTTGAAGCTGAATCCCGTCAAATATGCATTTGGGGTCCCTGCGGGAAAATTGTTGGGTTTTATCATATGTCGCCGAGGAATACAACTGGATCAATCAAAGGTCAAATCTATTCATGAGTTGCCGCCGCCAAAAGAAAGAAAGAGGTAATGAGTTTCCTATGGAGACTCAACTATATCAACCGGTTCATAGCTTAGTCTACCGTCATTTGCGAACCTATCTTCAAGATGATGAAGAAGGATGCCGCCACAGAGTTGACCGATGAATGTCAAAAGGCTTTCAACAGGATCAAGGATTACTTGTGTACGCCTCCAGTCCTGGTTCCACCTAAGCTTGGGAGACCTTTATTGCTCTATCTCGCAATTTCGAATGGGGCATTTGGTTGTGTCTTAGGAAAACACGATGAAACGGGGAGGAAGGAGCAAGCTATTTACTACCTCGGCAAGAATGTTACCCCGTACGAGGCTCGGTATTCCTTGTTAGAATGCACCTACTGTGCTTTAACTTGGATAACTCAGAATTTGAGGCATTATTTTTGTGCTTACACCACCTACCTTATATTAAGAATGGATCCACTAAAATACATTTTTCACAAGCCCATGCCCACTGGCAAGCTCGCCAAGTGGAAAATTTTGTTGAGTGAATTCGACATTGTCTATGTCACCCAAGAGGCGGTAAAAGGACAGGCTTTGGTAGATCATCTCGCAGAAAACCCTGTGGAAGTGGAGTATGAACCATTGAAGACATATTTTCCCGACAAGGAAATAGCTTTCATAGGAGAAGATATTTCAGAATCCTATGACGGTTGGAGGATGTTTTCGACGGAGCCGCAAATTTAAAAGGAGTTGGTATTGGAGCACTCCTGGTATCATAAACCGGTTAGCATTATCCGGTATCCGCCAAGCTCGGGTTCCCATGCACCAATAACATTGCCGAGTATGAAGCTTGCATCTTGGGGCTTAAACTGGCCATTGAAACGAACATCCAGGAGCTGCTAGTGATTGGGGATTCAGACCTACTCATACACCAGGTCGGAGAAGAGTGGGAAACCAAGAATTCGAAGATACTCCCTTATTTGCATCACATACAGGAGTTGAGAAAGAGGTTCAGAAAAATGGAATTCCAGCATGTTCCGAGAATACAGAATTAGTTCGCTGACGCCTTAGCCACTTTATCATCCATGATTCAGTATCCAGAAACAAATTTCATCGACCATATCCAAGTCAGAATTCAGGATCAACCGGCTTATTGTGCACATGTTGAGGAAGAAGCCGACGGAAAACCCTGGTTACACGACATCAAAAGGTATCTAACAACAGGTGAATATCCAGAGCTTGCAAATGCTACTCAGAAGCGCACGCTTTGAAGGTTGTCCAACAATTTCTTTCACATCGGAGAAATCCCATATCGGAGGACTCCCGATTTGGGACTATTAAGGTGTGTTGATGCGACAGAAGTAACCAAGTTATTAGAGGAAGTGCACTCAGGGACTTGTGGGACGCACATGAACGGTTTTGTTATAGCAAAGAAGATACTCAGAGAAGGATATTTCTAGATAACCATGGAAACATATTTCATTTAATACGTTCGAAAGTGTCACCGCTGTCAGATACATGCACATATGATAAAGGTACCTCAAAACGAGCACACTACAACGAGCCCGCCATGGCCGTTCGCCGCTTGGGGAATGGATATTATCGGGCCAATCGAGCCTGCCGCCTCAAACGGACACAGGTTCATTCTAGTGGCGATTGACTACTTTACCAAATGGGTTGAAGCAGCTTCGTACAAAGCAGTAACAAAGAAAGTTGTGGCAGACTTTGTCCGAGATCAGATTGTCTGTCGTTTCGGCGTTCCAGAGTCAACCATCACTTATAATTGTTCCAATCTCAAAGCAACTTGATGAAAGCGATGTGTGAATCTTTAAAGATCAGGCACAGGAACTCTACAGCCTATAGACCTCAGATGAATGGAGCCGTGGAAGTAGCCAACAAGAACGTCAATAAAATACTGAGGAAAATGATCAAATAACATAAGCAGTGACATGAGAAGTTGTCATTTGCTCTGTTGGGATATCGTACTACAGTTCGCACATCAACCGCCACAACTCCCTACATGCTGGTTTATGGTATAGAGGCAGTGATTCCCGCTGAGGTACAGATTCCATCCTTTAGAATCATACAAGAAACTGAGTTAGATGATGTAGAATGGGTCAAGGTTCGATATGAGCAGTTAGCCCTTATATATGGGAAAATAATGAACGCCATCTACCATGGAAAACTATATCAGAACATGATGTCTAGAACCTTCAACAAGAGAGTTCGACCGAGAAAGTATAAGCCAGGACAGCTGGTATTGAAAAAGATATTTCTGCATCAAGACAAGGCCAAAGGGAGGTCTCTCCCAACTGGCAGGGTACGTACATGGTTCATCGGGTTCTAACTGGAGAAGCGCTTATTCTTGCAGAAGTGTATGGAGAAATATGGCCAACACCGATCAACTCATATGCAGTGAACAGATATTACCTTTAATCAGTACGCGTTCTATATGATGTAATTTCAACTACGCCTGACCTGATTCCCATTACGAGGGGATACGTAGGCAGCCCTATAGGTTCGGACACATCATTTATAAAATTTCATTTTCCCCCGCATTTGGAATTGGGGCGGAATTTGAAAGAGCGCCCTCGAAATTCTGAAGTCGATTTGTCAGCTTTCGTATCAGCATCGACCTAGTAAACTGGGGCAGAATTTTGAGGAGGACCCTCAAAATTCTAAGATCGATCCGCTTTCAGTCATTCAGCGCCGCCATCAACAGCCCCAGCCCGGTAAACTGGGGCAGAATTTGAGGAGGACCCTCAAAAGTCCGGAGTCAGCGAGGTTGTTGTTCCATGAACCACGTTACAGTTATGGTTCATCATTAAACAAAAATTATCTTTTGCTTTACTTATATACATACATTTTCATCATATTTGCCAAAATTTTGGATAAAATCATTTGGATCATTATTGTTCAGCAAAGCTGCCCCAAGGGGTACATAACGCCACAGGTCGAAGGATGCGAACTAACCTCCCCTTTTCAGAACTCACAATTTATCTTTGGATGCAGGAACCCAGGATGCAAATAGGCGATGCAGGAGCCTTACAGAACTAGAGCCATCACCTACCTAACAAAGGCTTACTGTTTAGATTCAACACTTCCCCAGCAGTCATCAATAGCACGATCATCCACCAGCTAAGAAAAAACACGATTATCATCTCCTTTATATTCCTGTATTGCATAAGGCTATTTTTTGCCTTTCGAGGTTAAGCTCTACCTCCATCATTGCACAAGGCTATTTTCTTCCTTTCGAGACTAAGCTCTGTCTCCATCTTGCATTGCATAAGGCTCTTCTCTGCCTTTCGAGGTTAAGTTCTACCTCTATCATTGCATAAGGCTACCTTCTGCCTTTCGAGACTAACCTCTGTCTTCATCTACATGTTTTGCATTGCATAAGGCTATTCTCTGCCTTCCGAGGTTAAGCTCTACCTCCATCCTTGCATAAGGCTATTTTCTGCCTTTCGAGACTAAGCTCTGTCTCCATCTTGCATTGCATAAGGCTATCTCTGCCTTCCGAGGCTAAACTCTGCCTCCATCCCTGCATAAGGCTATTCCCTTCCTTCCGAGGCTAAGATCTTCCTCCATCCTGCATAAGGCTATCCGCGGCCTTTCGAGACTAAGCCATGTCTCCATTCTTTGCATTGCACAAGGCTATCCTCTACCTTCCGAGGCTAACCTCTGCCTCCTTCATTTTGCATTTTGGCTGGAATATCGCAACCATGTTTTTATTTTGGCTGAAATATCACCACCCTGCATTTTAATTTCCTGCTTGGCTGAAAGATCGCCACCCTTTGCATTCATTCGGCTAAAATATTGCCACATGTTCATGGGCTGAAATATCGCCAACTTATTCAAAGGCATCATAGTTCGGAGGCACCATCTTCATTGCCCGAGAACACCATTTCATGGCTTGCGAATCTTTACTTTTACGCTCTTCATAGCCCAGAAATCATAGTCTGAGGACGCCATCCTGATCGTCCGAAGACAGCATTCATGGTCCAATGGGAACCTGCATCATGTTTAAATTATGCAGAATATCCGCACATCGTTCTTTGGCAAGTACGCTTGCTGGCGTAGCTATCTCATGCAGGAGCATTCTCATTCCAATTCTCCACTCCATTCCTCCACAGCTCACCCGATCCTCGAACCCTTGCCAAATCTCAAACCCGTTGCGCCCACCTTTTCAAAATTTTCCTTGGCATATTCCGCCTATCGCTCCTGAACTACACACGGCCTGATTCTTGTAAAACCATGGATATGTAGGCAGCTCAGAAGCTAGAGCGCAATCGAAATCCTTGCACAACTATCACTTCCAGTCAAAATTGGCCATCTTTCTTTACCCGACAACTCTTTCGTCCTCCTCGGGTAAAGAGGGACATCTGTTAATACCCAATGTTTTCCTACATATTTTTTACTCAAAATACTTTCAAAATAGCTTGTGAATGCATATATAAGCATACACAACAGGTTTGGTCTTTTTTATAGTTTTTCTAGCATTTAAAACCAATTTATAATTTATTTTTGTACTATAAAATCCAATACTTAGCATCAAATCTTGTAGTTTTAATAAATAAATTATTTTATTCTCTCATCCACATAAAAATATAATTTTATGTAATTTTTGCTGATTTTTTACAAATCCATTAAGTAAAAAATTAAAATTGCATTAATTTTAACCTATTTATAAATTTAACAAGTATTTCAAGTGTAAAATTGTAACTATTATTTTTAATTATTTCCTAAAATGTATTTCTTAGCTCAGTAATTTTATTGGATTTTTACAAAATTGGTTGCTATTTTTAAATATTAAATTTGGGAAAATTGGTCATTTAAATTGTAGCCTATTTATCTTTCAATATCAGCCACATTTTTAAACCCAATTTCCCAATCCAATAACTTAGCCCAATCCTAGAACTAACGCGACACATTTGATCCTGGCCGTTGATCTCATAGATAAACGGCCCATATCATTTCTTACCAAATTAAACTAACGAACACCCTAACCCTAATCACTTTCATTTGGACGCCGACTTTCACTCCCAAAATGCTCTCTGAACTCTCTCTAAACCCAAATCACTTTCGGGCTTCTTCGTCGGCTGCTATGGCCATTCTATGGCCGGAAATTCACATGCTCGTTCATCTATCACTGTTTTTGACCTTTGGGTTCGAATAACGGGGTTTGTTTCAAGGTTAATTGGACCAGACGTCCCGTTAATGGAGTTTCACGGTTGTTCTCCGACAACTCTTTGAAGCCTTGGATATTTGCCAAGCTCCGATGAGCCGTTCAGGCTTTTCTCGCCATTTTTGAAAGTTTCTCTGAAAACCCTAATCGATTCGAGGTTCTTTCTCCTGCTTCTCTGTATTATTTTTTTTCATTCTCTGAGTTTTCTTGTTTTCTAAGGTTTTTAATTACCTCTCGTCCTCTTCTCCACCTAGTTGTGTTTTCAAAAGAAACTATTCGTCTTCTCAAGACGTAGGGTTTCTATGATTTCTACTTGTTTCACTGTGATTTCTTCTATTATTTTATTTCGCTGTAATTCCTATGTGTTTATCTGTGTTTTCTATGTATCCTCCTCGTTATATTTTCTATGGTTTTCGAGTAGTTTCTTCACTGTTCTTCGTTCATCAACTTTTCACGAATGTTTGTGTTCTTTGGGCTTTCTGAGTTTACTCTTTGACTGATTCGCTATGCTTTTGCCTTTTAGACTCGACTTGTGGAAGAAACCCTAAATTTTGGGGGTTTCACATTATTCATGTGCAATTGTTTGCTGTTTGTTTGATTTCAAAACCCTAATTCTCTAAACTCTTTGATTCTTGCTAAGCGTTGTAAGACCTATGGATTTCGTGATTGTGCTCTTCTACTCTGTTTATTTAGCCTCGCATGCTTAAATCTGTGCATTTCTTTATAGTCAGGCAATTCCGTTCAAGATAACCTTAATTCTGGGGACTGATTTTCTATGTAACCTTATTTGGTTATTCCCTCGTTTGATCTGAACCTATTCTTGACTTAGTTCATTATTAAGTACGAATCTTTGAATCCCTGATTTACTAGGTGATAATTGACTTAGATTTTACCTTATTTACCTAACCGTGTAGTTTTAAAAGCTTCTCTCATGTATTTACTCTTGATTTCACCATGTGTTATTGATTTTCTTTCCTTAAATACAACTTTATCCTCTCCTATTCAAATTTGAACTCCTTAATTAAAGGAGTTCCCTTCTTCTGATTGATTTGAATTGGTACTGAATTTTTCTTGCCTTATTTGCTTGCCTGTTTTCCAACTATAAATACCACCACCCTTTATTTCATGAACAACTTTAGTTTAATACACACACACATACACTGACTCTCGAGTCCTCTCTACTCTTGCTCACAAAAAAAACTCTCTATTTGCTACTTGCTCTCTTTGTCAAAGTCTAGCCGGCTGCAAGGCAAGGAAAGTTATAGAACTTCTCTTTACTTCTGTCACTCAAGTGCAACTTAGGTTCTAATCTCAATTACTAATCATTCAACTACTTGTTTACTTTCACCTTGTCTTTGCCTGACATACTTATAGCTTAGTTTCAGCATGTAAATCCCTTCCCCTTTCTTTTGCTTGTTTCTTTCAATACTTTGCTTAAGGTCTAGCATGCCTAATTCCCTTCCCTTTATTCCCCTTATCTGATTAGTTAAGTATTTCAGGTAAATTTTAAGTCCCTACCCCTTACTCCCTTGTTCATGATGTAGATTTTATTTATGTTAAACCTCTTTCCCTTTTACCCCTCACATGTTTATGTTAAATCTCAGCATGTTAATACCTTATTCCCCTTTCCCTAGGTTCTTGCATTCAATGTGTTATTAAATCCAGCCTACTGAATACTCTCCTTTGATTGTGCACTATTATACTTTAATTTAATTTTGTCTGCTAAGCGTTTATAATGATTACCTTTCTCTTTGTTTGTATGTTAGTTTGTTCTGGACAAGGGTGGCACCTTATTGCCATCTCTAGTTTGGAACCAAGGCTATCAATAGCCTTGACTTAAAGCAATCCCATCCTCCATCCCCTTTCTTATGTGTTTGAGCTTGGACAAAGGCCTTTCGGTGTCTTAATCACCTTCCAGGCCCTTGTCTGACTTGTTTACAAGTCTGCTCCTGTTTGTAACCTTTGTAAGGAGTCAGGGGTGTGCAAGTCTCATTCAATAGGCTGGGTATGACCACTTCATACACTGGTTTCCCTTTAATCCCCACTTTGCACTTATTCTTAGCCCCTTTAAGTTCCTACCCCTCTTTGGTAAGCCATGCTTAGGAACCTTGGAGTCTCCTCTGAACTTGGATGCCTTAGGGCTGGTAATTCCACACTTTCACTATTCCAACTAGGGTGTAAGCAATGCATGGGTCTCTTTTGAAGGCCTTTGGAACTTTGTAACACTCTAAAAAGGAGAAAAGCCTCGGATCTTGGGAGCTCGGATTTGGTAGAAGGTGTAGAAAATCACTCTATCTATGATATGTGCGCTTTGGTTGTATGAGCATGATTTTCAAGTATAGGTTTTGATGAATGAAAAACAATAAAGTCAAGTGTCAAACAACGATATTATACGACAAACAATCGAGATTGAATGGCGAGAAGCATATTGATGACGGAATTGCATAGACAAGCCAAAGACGAGCTTAAATGTTCAAGACCGAAGACCCAAGGCGTAGGTCGTTAGGTAGAACCAATGTATGAGCAACGTTTAAGTTATCTCGTCTTTTGGCTCAACATAGGTCATCATAAATATGCATAAATTTATTTTATTAAATCATATTTATCATAAACATATTTTATTCAATCATATTTATCATAAACATATTTTAAATACTTCAAACAAACTGATGTTAAAGTTTTCATTTTAACCAAAATGGTTTTTGAAGTAAGTTTTCAAAACTGAACTAAAATAATCGATTATACAAATTAGCATAATCGATTATGTTATAACAGTGGCCAAAGTGTTTGAACACTGCCACAGAATAATCGATTATACAAAGTGTATAATCGATTATGTGATTACCGTTGCCAAAGTATTTGAAACACTGTCTCAATATAATCGATTATATCAATTAGATAATCGATTATCCAGCGGAGAATCAGCTTTTGATTTTCGGAACGTTAGAGACATAATCGATTATCTCTATCAAATAATCGATTATTTGGCAGAAAATCGGGGATTCTGATTTTCGGAACGTTAGAGGCATAATCGATTATATGGATGAAATAATCGATTATATGTGAGCAGAATCTGATTCCGATTTTGTAACGTTAACAAATAATCGATTATGTGATATAAATAATCGATTATCTCAGCACAAAATCAGCATAATTAATTGTCAATTAAGCAACGGTCATGCACCCTTTTTCACCTATAAAAAGAGGTCTTTTGAGCTGATTTGAAACACACAACACCTCCCAATATTGATATACATATTGACATTATTTGAGCATCATTTTAGAGCTTTTGTTGAGCCATTTGAGAGACAACTTTGTGTTGTTCATAGAGCTAAATTTGTATCTCTTTATCTACTCTTTTGAGAGAGTCTTGTTGTAAGAAGAGAAAGGTGTTTGAGAAGAACATATCTTCTCATTGATTGTCGGGTTCGCTAAGTACCCTAAGTCTTAGTGGTTGAAGTCTTGTGGTGCGGTATCCACGAGCAAAGTGAAGTCTTGAGGTGCGGTATCCTCGAGCAAGTTGAAGTCTTGTAGAGTGTACATCTACGAGCAATTGTAACGGTTTGTTAGGCACCCGTAAGCTTAACGGAGTTAGTGGAATCTCGAGAGAGTCTCTCGGGGACTGGACTAGCCACAAGTTGTGGTGAACCAGGATAAATTCGGTGCGTTCTTTCCTTGTTATGTAAATTACCGAATATATTTTATTCCTGCAATTTTAATTCCGCAATATTTATCAATATTCTCGTGCCGCACTATTCACCCCCCCCCCCCTCTAGTGACGGGCATAAATCCTAAAAATTGGTATCAGAGCCTAACTCTCTGAAAGCCTTAACCGGTTGAGAGCGATATATATTTGTTGAGAATATTGAACGCAGGAATGATGAGCGAAGGACACTCCACCCATAGTCCTCCACTCTTTGATGGAAGGAATTACACATATTGGAAAGAGCGGATGAGAATCTTCATCCAATCACATAATTTTCGCTTGTGGCGAATCATCAAGAATGGACAACAAATGTCAACAAAGGAGGAAGATGAATATGACGCCGAGGACATCAAAATGGTTGAAGTTAACGCAAAGGCCGTCAACTTATTATATTGTGCGGTGAATCCGGATGACTACCGGAAAATCTCTTGTTGCACAACCGCAAAGGAAATGTGGGATAAACTCGCGATCACTTATGAAGGTACGTCTCAAGTCCGAGAAGCTAGAATTGATTTTCTAACACATGAATATGAAATCTTTAATATGGAGAAGGAATCTATCGGTCATATGTTCGAACGATTCTCAAAATCGTCAACGACCTTCATGCTCTCGGGAAAGTGTACACGAACAAAGATCTTGTTCGAAAAATCCTACGGAGCCTCACTCCCGAATGGCGTTCCAAAGCCGATGCCATCCAAGAGTCGATAGGAATCACGGATATCACAATTGATGGACTAAGAGGTAACCTCGAAACTTATAAAAGTACAATTCTTAATCCCTATCTTAGAAGTAGAAGTTCGAATTTCGCCTTCAAAGCATCATCTTCTAAAAGAGTAGAGGTAAGTGATTCGGAAAGCGATGATGATATTATTTCCAATGATATAATTGAAAAGTTTTATAAGTTTATGAAGAAGGAAATAAAGAAGGAAGAACCAAGTCCTTCATGCCAAAATTGTGGAAAACTTGGCCACACCAAATCACATTGTCCAAAACCCAAGGACAAGAAAAAGAAGAAACATCATCGGCGCGTGACATGGGATTCAGATAGCTCGGGCGATGAAACTGCCGCATTATGCCTCATGGCCAACGAAGAAGAAGAGGTAAGTATTTCTAACTCTTACTCGCTTGAAGAAATACAAAATGCCTATGATGAATTATATGGTGAATTTGTTAAAGCTTCCAAAACCATAAAAGAATTGAAGAAAACACTTTCTTTGCAAGAAACAGATTTTCAGAAAACACTTTCTTTGCAAGAAAAAGATTTTGAAAAACGGCCTTCTTTGAAAGAAAAAGATTTTGAAAATGATATTAGTGCTCTTAAAAAAAATTGAAGTTTTAGAAAAAGAAAATAAATTTTTAGAAAATGACAATGTTGATTTTAAAAATAAGATCAAGGAATTGAATGAAGCCTCTTCAATTGATCAATGTTCAAATTGCTCTTCTTGTAGTTCTTTGAAAACAGAGAACATAGAACTTAGGAACGCACTAGAAAAACGTAGTGTTGATAAAAACAAGTGAAGAAATCAAAAAGGATGTTAGAAATGAGGTTAAACCACCTAGAAACAATTCTAGGAATTTTGTTAATAAGTCTAAAACTAATCATTTTAGACCACCTAGACATAATTCTAGGAAGTTGATTAATGAGTCTAGAATGAATAATTTTAGACCACCTAGAAATGACTCTAGGAATTTCAACGCGTCTAGGAACAACAAATTTAGATCACCTAGAACGCATTTGGCTCAACCTAGACATATGCACAATCCTAATGTTATATGTAATTATTGTAACCGGGTAGGACACATTGCACCCGTATGTTTTGCTAAACATAGAGATTTATATGTTGATTATGATTATTATTATTTTAACCCCCAAGGACCCAAAAGAAGTTGGGTACCAAAAACCTATTTTTAGGTACTTTTGCAGGTGTGCTTGAAGACTACAATATTGTAGCAGATGCACCAAGCACGAAACCTTAATGCATCGAGGGGAAACGTCGGTTAGTTATCGTATTTTCGATAAAAACGTAATAGCTGATATTTGCTAACAATTGATATTAATGATTGATTCATGATTCGATAAGTTTTATTTTGAATAACAATTGATATCAATTAGTTTTATATTAAATGATTGATTCATGTTTTGATGAATATTCTGAGTTTAAATAAATAGTTGGTATATTTGCGAAAAAAGGACCGTTAATATGATTAGTATGCTTTTACTAACATTTAGTATCATTTGATGTTGATATGATTTTGTTTCTAACAATTAGTATCGTCAATAGTTTAATTAACAATTGGTATACTCTTTTTGCTAATGCCAAAAGGGGAAGAATTTAGGCGATATGCATGCTTTAATTGAGGGGGAATATTCAATTAAGGGGGAATCATATTGAATTATTTATATTGAATTGTTTGTATAAATTGTATGTTGAGATATAGCATGAATTTAGGGGGAATCAAATATGCATATCTCCTGTTGTTTGTCATTATCAAAAAGGGGGAAATTGTAGAAAATCACTCAATCTATGATATGTGCGCTTTGGTTGTATGAGCATAATTTTCAGGTATAGGTTTTGATGAATGACAAACAATAAATTCAAGTGTCAAACAACGATATTATATGACAAACAATCGAGATTGAATGGCGAGAAGCATATTGATGACGGAATTGCATAGACAAGCCAAAGACGAGCTTAAATGTTCAAGACCGAAGACCCAAGGCGTAGGTCGTTAGGTAGAACCAATGTAAGAGCAACGTTTAAGTTATCTCGTCTTTTGGCTCAACATAGGTCATCATAAATATGCATAAAATTATTTTATTAAATCATATTTATCATAACATATTTTATTCAGTCATATTTATCATAAACATATTTTAAATACTTCAAACAAAATGATGTTAATGTTTTCATTTTAACCAAAATGGTTTTTGAAGTAAGTTTTCAAAACTGGACTAAAATAATCGATTATACAAATCAGCATAATCGATTATGTTATAACAGTGGCCAAAGTGTTTGAACACTGCCACAGAATAATCGATTATACAAAGTGCATAATCGATTATGTGATTACCGTTGCCAAAGTGTTTGAAACATTGTCTCAATATAATCAATTATATCAATTAGATAATCGACTATCCAGCGGAGAATCAGCTTTTGATTTTCGGAACGTTAGAGACATAATCGATTATCTCTATCAAATAATCAATTATTTGGCAGAAAATCGGGGATTCTGATTTTCGGAACGTTAGAGGCATAATCGATTATATGGATGAAATAATCGATTATATGTGAGCAGAATCTGATTCCGATTTTGTAACGTTAACAAATAATCGATTATGTGATATAAATAATCGATTATCTCAGCACAAAATCAGCATAATTAATTGTCAATTAAGCAACGGTCATGCACCCTTTTTCACCTATAAAAAGAGGTATTTTGAGCTGATTTGAAACACACAACACCTCCCAATATTGATATACATATTGACATTATTTGGGCATCATTTTAGAGCTTTTGTTGAGCCATTTGAGAGACAACTTTGTGTTGTTCATAGAGCTAAATTTGTATCTATTTATCTACTCTTTTGAGAGAGTCTTGTTGTAAGAAGAGAAAGGTGTTTGAGAAGAACATATCTTCTCATTGATTGTCGGGTTCGCTAAGTACCCTAAGTCTTAGTGGTTGAAGTCTTGTGGTGCGGTATCCACGAGCAAAGTGAAGTCTTGAGGTGCGGTATCCTCGAGCAAGTTGAAGTCTTGTAGAGTATACATCTACGAGCAATTGTAACGGTTTGTTAGGCACCCGTAAGCTTAACGGAGTTAGTGGAATCTCGAGAGAGTCTCTCGGGGACTGGACTAGCCACAAGTTGTGGTGAACCAGGATAAATTCGATGCGTTCTTTCCTTGTTATTTTAATTATCGAATTTATTTTATTCCTGCAATTTTAATTCCGCAATATTTATCAATATTCTCGTGCCGCACTATTTGACGGGCATAAATCCTAACAGAAGGCATACGTCGAACATTAAAGTTGCTTTATGACCCCTCGGGCCTGTTATAGCTTGCTATGTACTTTTAAATTGTTTACTTCTTTAATGTCTTTACTTTTTCTGCCCAGTTTGTAATAGAGTGTAATTTAAAAACTCGGGGTATAATGAGAGGGACACGGGGGGGGGGGTTACATTTCTCATATGCATTAGAAATCATGCCTATAGGACCATCTCATCTCGTTGCATCATTTCTTTATGTAGTTACCATGTCCATACGTTTGCATCAGTCTCTATTCAAGATGACATATCTATATTTTATCACTATTGCATCCATGTAGATAACCTGCCTGTAGGAATCTACTTTTCTTGCACCAATAATCATATAGAAACCATGACTCTAGGATTATTCATCTCTGCATCAGTAGAAACCATGACTATAAGACCTTTACTTTACCTATATGTATTGTTACCATACCTATTTCCCACACTGTTGCATATCACATAGATACCATGTCTGTAGGATTTTCCATATTGCATCAACCTATATAGAAACCATGCTCTTAGGTTTCCATCTTATAATGTCACCTAGAAAGCATGCCTATAGGAGATATATAAACGCTAGGCAAATAGTAGGGCATCTAATGGTCTAAAAACAGCAACTCAAGGGTTAACAGATTAAGTTTAGACCGTTAATGTTTTCCAACAACCCAGTTTTCAACTCATTCTAAATCTATTTACCTTCAAACCAGCCCAGGTCTAATTCCCCCCTTTTCGTAAAACTCTAAGTCTATAGGTTGTCTTCTGTACTGAACCGGTAACTATTTGTTGTGTTTCAAAGTATTTCAAAACTTCCTACATCCTGTTACTAAACTTTTACAACTGATTTGCATACCTTATTCTCAAACTCATCTGCAGCTTTTAAAATCTCCAGTCTGAAACTCGTGCTTTCCTTTTGTAACACATGTCTGCAACTCCAAGTATTTTAAGTCGACTCCTCTCTGCAACTATCATCTTTTCCTCTAAAGTTTTTCTGATTTTATAAAGCTTGTCAACTTCTAAAACGGGCCCGAGGAGCTCGAAGCAGATTTTCTATCACAACTCTTATGTGCCCGCTCTCCTAATCTTTTTTAAAAGACCAAATCAGTAATTGAAGTCATGCTAAACTACTTGTTGTTTGTTATGGGGTTTACTTGAGCCTTAATTGTTTACATGCTTCCTTTTTATTTGCTACTTTTTTTCTTTTGACTGTCGCTCTAGTATTTTATCTTTTAATACTCCATATATGTATCCTACTTCCTTCTCCCCCTTTCTTAGGACTACAAGTCCTAATACCCCATGTTGGGACGGGTATTAGCATGCAATAAGTAAATAATACCAACGCGCTTCAATACCTTAACGGGGCGGGAAGGGTAGAATATGGAGATGATGACGATGCGATAATATCATGAAGCGAACCCTCTTTGGGATATGAGCTTGATATTGCATCGAATGATCCATATTATAGTCAAACCTAGGACCCCTCTTCCTCTTACGTGCTTTATTTAAATGTTTTCCTGATGCTTTTCAAATTAATCCTCTCTCTTATTTCAAACTTATGTCATTTTCTTTAAAGCTTTCAAATTATGTGAATATGTGCACTTCATTTGTCTACTTGCTTCATCTTCTTTTTAAAGTCACAATTAGCACGTCCGGGAACCACATTTGTGGATCTTGAGGGGTGCCTAACACCTTCCCCTCGAGATAATTTCAAGCCCTTATCCAACTCTGGTTTCTCTCCCCAGACACTCTCTTCATCTTAGAGTATCCTAATGCACTATAATCATTAGGTGGCGACTCTTCCAATTCCGTAACCCAATTCCCAAACGGGAAATAGAGTTGTTTTTCCCATAATATCGTAAAACCCGATTTCGCCTATGAAAAAGGGGGCGTCGACAGTGTCCCCTTCAATGTAGTGTAATGTCAACAGGTGTTAATATGATATATTTCTAATGGAAAGTTCTTTTGATATGCAAATGATGTCTAAAGTACTACCCACTATATCCCAATAAATAAGTAGTATTTCCTCTTTATGATTTTCCCAAATATAAAAGATCTATACTTACGAACCATCAACAAATGCTAATTAAAACCCACTTATTCCTGTGCGATTTTATCAAACAAGGTCTAAAGCCTTGAGTCATTGATATTTACTTATACCAAATCCTAGCCCACTTTCCCAAGCAAAGCAAGAATTAAATGGCTTTTGTTAATGTTTGCAACCACCAATAATAAATGAAGAATGAGAAGTGAATAAATATCAACCATCCATTATATATATATATATATATATATATATATATATATATATATATATATATATATATATATATATATATATATATATATATATATATATATATATATATATATATATATATATATTCAATGTTAAACACCCATTAACATAACACACATTTAGGGTTCACAACCTTAGTATTTAAAACTAGCTACACATGCTAAAATACAAAATCCAACTAATATTAAATGTCATAAATGCTACAAAGAAGAGATTCTCCACACAAAAGCTTCCAAAAAGAGGAAATATTAAAGCCTTGGAATGTAGCTCAAAAGTAAGACAAGATGGACCGAATTCAAGATAGAAAATGGACAAATTTGCCTTCCAGGTCACTTATGCTACCGCAGACTTGTCGCATAGCAGGTCTGCGGTCTGCATTTTGGGCAGCCTCTCCGCAGATCCAAACCCTAGTTGTCAGGTCTTCATCGCAGTTAAATTCTGCGGTCCGCATTTGAGTTATGCGACCCCAAATTTGCATCGCATCGTCGTTCCTGAGTTTTCTTCTTGTTTGTTCTGCGGCACATATGCGATCCGCATGTTGATTCTGTGATCGCATATTTCATCGCATTCTTGATATGGTTTTTAGCTCTAGCCTCTGTAATGTTCTATGATTTGAGGTACGATTCTGCGGTCCGCATGTGAGATCTGCGACCACAGAATTGTCCGCAGATTTGCACTTGTGCATTATGGTGCTCTTTTCTTCTCTTTTTGCCTCCATTTTCATATCCTTGGTCTTCCCTTCCTCTTGAGTTGTAAGAACACCAAATTCTACATGAGTATCAGTTACAATTGCATTAAAACAAGCTAGAATCTGAGCAATCTCCGGCATATCACCAAACAAAAACTTCAGCTCTAGAGATATTCTTGCAGAGAAAACGGGAAGAAAACATGCGTGCAAGTTCTGAATTTGGCTGTTGAATTGGACGTTGAGCTCGTTAAAAGTGATCGCCAGGTCAGTCCAACTGGTTTTCTCAAATTACTCTATAATTGATATAATTTTTATTGAAGCTAAATAATTAAAATACTCAAAAAAGAATTTTGCCTTAAGAGAAATAAATCATAGTAGTACAACGTGTACAGTATTCACCCTTAAAGCCCCCTTTTATGTTTATATACAGGTTTCCTCTAATATAATTTCGGATAAAAGTGATACGCATCGATACATTGTCAATATAATTTAAGCTATGGCGACAGGGTTATTATAATCTGTACATAAAGATAAACATACAATGAACTAAATAACTCAGCTCTATAGCTGAAGTTTTTCAGTTATAGAACAAAAATTTCAGCTCTAGACTGAAGTTTTCCGGTTACAAAATAAAAACTGTACCGGTTATAAAATAAAAACTTTAGCTCTAGAGTGAAGTTTGCCAGTTACAAAACAAAAACTTCAGCTCTAGAGCTGAAATTTAGGCTCGTCTACTAAAATACTGAAGTTTTGCATGATTGTCTTTGCTACTTCAGCCAGTATGCGTAAGTTATGTGAAAAAACAGGTATGATTTATTTTTTTGTTTTCAAAGTAGTACAAGTTAAAATGTGATACAAAAAATGGGTATAGATACAAATCCCCCTTCACATTGACGTGTACATCAAAATCACAAAAAATACAAGTTTCATAAAAGAAACCAAGTTTAAAAAGAATGATATACCAATTTTGATCGAGCAGCTTAGTAAAGTAATTTGAAAAATGAAGATGATGAGAAAAAATTTTATTAACATCTATTGAAGCTCGCTTAAGCTTGAATTTAAAATTTTAATTTTTTGAAATTAAAATTTGTGTGGATGGATTGAAATAGCTTGGGTACATCTCAAGAAGTTTAAATCCCAATATTAAAACAGTTTAATGAAGATATGAATTAAAATATAAATCAAATTCTATGTAAAAGATGAAATGAATGAAAATAAAATATGTATTCCCATGTTTATCCCCATTTATTTAAGACAATGTTTGCAGCCGAACTCAAAAAGTCAAGGGAACAAGGGTGATTGACATAAATAATAGGGAAATTACCGGTTATGTCCATTGATAAGTAGCTCATTACAAAAATTGGTCAATTGGTAAAATATTACGAATATTAGCCAATTAGCTATTTATAGCAAAAAATATTAAATTTTTGCTTTGTTTTGAGTGGGTGTTATTAGAATAAATGGGCCACAACTTAAGGAGATTGAATCTCAGTTTTGGAATGATTCGGTGAGGTTTTGAGGTAGTTTGAATTGAAAACTCGAAGTAAAAGCTGAACATGAAAAAAATTGATATGTATATCACACTGTATATCATTTGTGTATCATATATGTATCATATTTTTATCAATTATGTATCACATGTATATCTATGTATACTTGTATGAGAGATACATGTGTGATACATATTTGATGCTTGTGTCACAGAAGACTTTTTTTTACTCGATTTAATTACAATTTTTGATACAAAACTAGTCCAAATCACCTCCAATCTTCCTCAAATTTTGTATATTGACTTATCTATATATTTTCAATGAATTTCAACTATACCCATTGAAAATTTTCCTTTTTTGTTTAGATTTTTGGGTTATTTTACAGATTTTTATAGCTACCCTGTCCATGAAATTTTCTTTCCGTCTTGTATGTAATATTTCTAATCAGGCTTAAAAATATGGAAGGTGGTTTTTGCATGTGATTCTTTGATAGAAATAAGCCTATTATTTGGTTTTTCAATTTTTATTGGCTAGTTTTAGTAAGTCTATAACTAATGACTAAAGGTTGGTAAGTTGAAATTTATTTGCGACATTTGTGTAAGTTTCCCTAAGTAATACTATAAGAGATTGGTACTAAAATATTGTTCCTTTTTTTTGAATGCTTGGAAATGACCTTCGAACCCACACTCTTATTGTACGTCAGAAATTTTCTATTGGATTATAAGATTTTATGCTATATTTATTCTATCTAGTTTATCGTTAGTTGTTCAAAAATTTACCCCATTGACATAATTTGTTGAATCGTTAATCAAATTCTACCATATTAGATTGACATAATATTTTTTATTGTTGAATTGTTTATCAAATTCTACAATATTCGCATGATTTTGTGTTATATGAATTCGACTTATTTATTAAATAGTTCACAAACTCTACTCGGTTGATATTACTTACTGCTTGTTCAATTGTTCCCCAACTCTACCTGATTTTAGCGTGCTTGTCTTATCTACAGTCAATCAAATTGTTAAATTCTTCATCAACGTTTCTATCAAATTGGCGTAATTTGTCTGCGTTGCTCAATGAAAGTGTTTTCAAATTTGCAATTCTAATTTTGAACCCCAAATTTGCTTCAAATGATCTCAAATTTAAAACAAAGCCTCCAAATACCAACACAAACAATCCTTGATCACCAATTTAGTCAAATAACACAAGACCAAGAAAACTCACTTTGTATAATTCAACACTTTCAAAGGACTAACAATTAAGTTCTGAGATTTTTTAAGTAAATCGCTAAATCAGTGTTTGAACAAAAAATTCAAGCATAAATTTTCAACATTCAAGTGATTGTAACAATAATCAATCATTAACTTTCAGTTTCTACCCCCAAACAAGGATTTCAAGCTTCCAATATTGAATGTCCTATGGTGTTCTTGAGGAATAAGAAGCCTAATTTCCAACAAAATAAAAAATATGGACAAAATAAGAACAATCTTTCTAGGAGGCTGATACCAAACAAAGAAACTGATAAGGGACTAAATAGCCCAGTTTATCCAGAAACAAATTAAACCAAACACAATCAAAATGTATAAATGCACAACTAAAATCATATTTTGGCGCACCTTGATTTAGTAACAGTCGAATAATAACAATCATACTGATATTTTTACATGTTAAAAAAAGCGACAAACCTTTCACTTGATAGTACATTTTGATGCATTATAATTTATATATTCTCCAAAGGGCGCACATAATTGAAGGCAGTATAATTTGGAATCAGAGAGGTGCATGCAGAAAATAGATACTAAAAGCTTTTGATGAATGACAATGACTTTTCTCATTATTGATTCTAACAAGGCTAAATACTGAAAGCTACACTGAAAAAGTTGCTCCCAAGTGATGCATCGGTGCAACAAACAAGAATTATTCCAATAAAAACAACCCAGATTCCACCTCTTCCTGTTTCACTACTTCTGCTTTCTCTACTTTGCTGGTCTTGGTTCTAGAATCGCAGTATAACAAATTTGGTTGCGACATACTAAGCTCAAGAAGTAGAGAGGCGACATATGGTTTTCTTACAGCGATAGCGATGGCAAAGTCTGGAGATCACTTGTCTACACAAGATCACCCCATCTTACTTTATATCGCGCTGCAAGATAATGTGCTCCAATAGGTCCTCGACTTCCATAGGGGTAATATTCTGGAACTATTTTCTTATCCTCAAGTTCTTTTAACACTGGTGTGAAAAGAGACCAAGCAGCATCCAGCTCATCGCTGCGGATGAAAAGCCGCCTTTCACCTTCTATAGCATCAAGAAGCAGCCGCTCATATGCATCAGGGATCTCCTTCGAGTATCTATAAATTAAGAACTAATCAGTCATAGTTTCACAAAGAAAGTATCATGACATGGTTAATTTACGGTGATGAGCATATTCAGTCAAGAAGCAAAGATTACGCTGAAGCAATGCATCAGAGTTATCTGAAAGAATCAGAAGAGTTAAGCTTTAAAACATGAACCAAAAAATTGCAATAGTTATGGTCTTGAGCACCTACCATCAGTGGCGGAGGCAGGATCTCCACGAAGGGGGTTCAAAAATATTTTTTTCTAGCTAGTGGGAATTGAACTCATGACCTTATATAGACTTTGAACCCCCTTGACCACTAAACTACACTTTTGGATTGTTAAGGGTGTTCAAAACATAATATATAGAGGTGAAAAAATAAATTTTGTCTTATATACAGGGTAATTTTTCGGCGAAGGGTGTTCGGGTGAACACCCTTGCGCCCCCCTTAATCCGCCCCTGCCTACCATTTAGAAGTTTATTGAAAAAGTGCAGTGAATTTCACGATCTGATACATGGACATGATGGGCAATCATTCTAGCAATCGTCTCGTACTGATTTCAAAACAATAGGAAAGGCTTCAGCTAATCATTACACATGCAATTGATCTATGTGGATCCAAATTCAAACAAGAACAATGATGTTTTAAGGTAGCTTGGAATTAAGGCGTGGTAGTTGTCGGTCTTGTAGTGTAGCTTTCATCTATATGAATAGCAGAAGGCACCTGAAGGAAAATCTAGAGTTCACAGTCTGAGGTTTTTCTTCTTTGAAGTAATAAAAATTAGCTTGCATCTTGTATGTCGAACAACTCATTACAAATTTTCTAGCGGTTTTATTTCCTATATATTAAACTTAGCCCCCAAATCAGAGTAACAGTCACAAGTACGAAATAATGCATTATACATTTGTCATCAATACCTTGCCGAGTAAAGAAGATTAAGATTACTGCGATCCAATCTCATTCCTAGACCAGGAACTTTGTTATTGATCTTTAGGTATATAGCTTCATTAGGCTGGACACGGATAACAAGCTCGTTTGTCGCCTGGTCAAGATCTGAGCCAAAGTTCTTATTGTATAAATTTCCTGGTACGTGCCTGAATTGTACTCTTATTTCCGCACTAGCAAAAGAAAAGCAAAATGGTATAAAG
Organism: Nicotiana benthamiana; assembly: GCA_034376525.1. Classification (NCBI taxonomy): domain Eukaryota; kingdom Viridiplantae; phylum Streptophyta; class Magnoliopsida; order Solanales; family Solanaceae; genus Nicotiana; species Nicotiana benthamiana. The sequence continues at coordinate 54,692,012 of CM067338.1, forward strand.
TGGTAAGTAAAAATATGAAGGAAAAGGAAAAGGAAAGCTGTATTTGGTTTCACAAACCTCCTAGTATGTAAAGCTTTCCCAGCTTTCATAAGGAAAGGCACCCCATCCCATCGTGCATTATCTATGAAAAGAGCAGCTGCAGCAAAAGTTGGGGTTAGACTGTCCTTCAGTACAGTCTTGTCATCGGTATAACCGGGATAGGTAACATCTCCTTTTGTGTGACTTTTGTACTGACCAATGATAACATCGTCTAGCTGTAAAGGTCTCATGGAACGCAGAACTTTTACCTGGCATGTAATAGGAATTAGTTATGGAACTATAAAACAATAAATTCCTCCAAAACAAATCGGTCATAAAGAGTAAAACCTTTTCATTTCTGATATCTTCTGCATCCAAACTCACAGGTGTTTCCATGGCAAAGAGGGCCAGAATTTGAAGCAGATGGTTTTGCATGATGTCTCTGATTATCCCATAATGATCAAAATAACTGGAGACACACATAAAAGTAAAAGAATGAAGTTCTAAAAACTAGGTCCACACAACCTAAATTCCAAGTTTGAGAAAGAGAATTACCCTCCCCGTCCTTCAGTGCCAAAATCTTCTGAGAAAATAAACTGCACATTCCTTATATATTGCCTTGACCACAAGGGTTCAAATATCAAGTTGGAGAAACGAAGGACAGAAAGGTTTTCCACAAGCTCCTTCCCTAAATAGTGATCGATCCTGTTGATCAAAAACATAAATGAGGATAATAGTACTCTTCCTTAAGTGGGTCAAAAGCAAATCAACTTCAAAGAACTGCACCTAAAAATTTGATCTTCATTCAAGTACTGCTTAAGAGATCTTGTCAATGCAGCAGAGGATTCAGAATCCCGACCAAAAGGTTTCTCTACAATGACTCTTGTCCAGCCATGAGCAGATGATGCAGAGAGGCTAGCACATCGAACCGCATTTATAAAAATATTTGGTGGAATGGATAAGTAAAATAGACGATTGGAAAACCTTCCAGCCTGCGAATATTATCAATTTCAAAGCTGAGAGACTTGCAAGTAAATTAGAAAATTAAATTTAACTTCACCACTCATTAGAATTATGAAAACTGCAAGAAAGAGCTAGATTTGGCTGAAGAACTCAGCAGAAGTCAACAATCATCAAAAAGCTCTTTCATTTACCAGAAAAAGGAGGAGAGGTGTGACAGTATGAGGCTGTATGATTACTTTTGAAGGCACATTCCACCAAAATTTCATAATGCTAATATCATCCGATGTGTATATATATATTAGGAAAAGTATCAAGTTCCCTCTTTGTCATATCCTACTAGGTGCCCGGTAGTAGGGTTGGGTGTTTTAAGATGAACTAGCAAGACACACTGAACTTGCAAGCCTGATAATGCTAAGCGAATAACCAAAAAACTGCAGTTTGCTGTTTTAAATAAGATCCGCAGAGCTTCATTATATGACTGAAAAGAAATAGACCTTGAGTCTAACTCAACCCTAAAAGCTGCCCATGAGATGAGTTGCCCAAGACCATGTAAAGAGGCCTCCCAATCTCAAAAGAGCCGATGTGGGACTCCACAACATCTGGAGCGTGGACGACATAAGATAGAGGCCCCAAATCACGGAAACAATTAATTGGGATGGGTCTGGCTCTGATTCTATAATAAAAAAATAGATCTTGGGCCTAACTCAAAACCAAAAGCTAGCTTAAGAAATGAGGATTGCCTAAGACCATATAAATAGACCTTCCTATCCCAAAAGAGACGATGTGAGACTCTGACAATAACATCGCCAAAACATTTTGCAACCTCAATTCTTTCAAAAGGAGAGCACCGCTAAATACCTCATGTTCCTTCAGCTTTTTATCGAGCTCCGCAAAGTTTTCCTGGGAATCATATTGGCCACTGTGGTAAAAGCACCTTTCTAAAAATTGTTCCATCTTTTCACCACAATTTTCACTGAGTAACAATGTAAATCGCAATTATCTATCATTCACTAAATAAAGCATGAAGCAAAACAAAACGTAGTAAATGCAAAATGAGAATAATTAGAAATATATGTATATGTTACTAATCAAGGCAAATCACACCTCTTGTCAATCCTGCAAGTAAGGGTCTTGCTAACCATGTTCCGTAGTTCAACATCAGTCATCTTACTCCGGGCATAGCCAAAGATAGTGAAATGCTGCATTAACAAGAGGAGTAACTTTATGAGAGTCATTCTACCTAGTGATGGCAAACGGGTGGGTGGGGTCGAACATGGGAAGCCGACCCGCCCATAATTCCTATGGATAAAACATGGATTAACTGACAAATAATATGGGCATCCATAATTTCTTGAATAGTGTCTTTTTTTGGAAAATTCCTAGCCTAAAAAAAATCTAGGCAATTTCTTTTTATTATTGCAAGAAACTTGTAAATAAAATCCTTTATTGTATTCAGATGTTAAATCAAATTATAATATTACAGTTGTATCAAACTATAGGTTTTTCTTACTACATAAAATGTTAAAAGTTAAGAACGCATGCATTTCCTAGGAAGCAACGTCAAATATTTTGCACAAGTAAGCTATACTCTAAGAAGTAAAAATACTAATATTTGGCAAAAGATATTAAAAAATAACATCATACTTTTAGTTATAATTGTAATAAATAATTTTGGTACTATATAACAACAACAAACCCAGTGAAATCCCATAATTTCGTTATTGTTTATGAGCCATTAATTAATTTTTATACTTTCTTCATATTGGCTAATATACCAACTGAATTTATTGCTCATTAGATAACATCAGATTTGCAAGTTCAATAGCTCGGGATAATCGTCCAGCAGTTTATAATTATTTGTTCATTTTGTTCAACTGATTTTCCGAGCTAATTAAGCACAATTAGTTTATAGAGAGTTAAAGCTGGCCGAAATTAGTTGTGACTGATTAGTTACGGCTTAGAAAAATAAAAATTAAATGTATGCAACTTTAACTTTGATGAGTTTGGTTTTTATTTGTCCCGCTTGTAATAAATTATATCTCCAACCATTTTTGAGCCGATAATATGGGCAGATACTCGTAAAATTAATGCGGGTTTCCGAGGACATGACCCTTGATAGGAAAGTCTGGAGGTCTAGTATCAGGGTTGTAGGATAGGGGCTCCTAGAGTTTTTCGTACTCCTCACCCGGGGTTGGGTGAGGCTTGGCAGGGCTATCCATAGATGATTTGTGTTTTGGCTTGTGTCTCCCTTATGGTAGTTATTTATGGTAGTTACTGTATTATATTATTGCATGCTATTTTATTTATGTTTCTTATGTTTAGATAATTATTTACGCTATTTCTGCTGGAATTACTAATGCTATCTTGTTTTTGTTTTCCTTTCCTTCACTGAACCGGGGTCGATTGGAAACAGCCTCTCTGCCCTTTCGGGTAGGGGTAAGGCTCGTCTACATATTAGCTTCCCCATACCCCACTTTGTGGGACTATACTGGGTAGTTGTTGTTGTTGTACTCGTAAAATTAATCCATTTTGCCACCTCCATTTCTACTTTATCTGATTATGGATCCAGTTGACAAGTAATGAACAATATACAGTTAACCTTAATACCAACAGTAACCTCAACGAAACTGAATAAATATGGAACGCACCTCAGGGAGGCAACCCTCGTAATAAAGTGCAAACAGTGCAGGAAATATCTTTTTCTTGGCAAGATCTCCTGAAGCACCAACAACAGTAATACTGACTGTTGATTTAGCTTTGTTGCTGTCGAAATCAACTGTATCTTTCTGCTCTCTTGGAGGAGCGACTGGCGAAATTCCATTTTTTAATTTCTTCAAAGGAGTTTCATTTTCGATTTTTCTAGGCGGAATCGCTACTGCACCTGTAGAACATTAAATTCAACATAAGAACCAAGTATAAATAGGTCTACTATAACACACTTTCGAGAACAATAACAAGCAGCACACTATCACTATTTTCAGACAACAGGAAAACTGGCTCAACAAGCCCAATGATTGTCTCTTTTTCTTTTCTTAATTCTCTTTGTAGCCCCAGAAGGAGCTGCAGTTTTTGATAAAGCAAAATCATCTTGACTAAAGAGATAATAGTGTGAAAAATAACATTTAGGGTCTTACAATGCCGCTTTACTCTGTGCATGAATAATTCACAAACCAAAAACGACACAAACTCAAATTTTGTGATGTAAACTCAATAAAGAATCCTACAACTCTTTCGTTCTTTCTCCTTTTTGTTAGAGAACAAAACTCCAACAACTTTGCAGACATAAATAAATTGGGACAATTTTTTTTTTTTGGATAATTGTGTTGTCCGGGCTACTACTCGGGCACCTCGACTAATTTCAAGGGTACCTGTATATGAACTCAATAAAGAATCCTAGAACTTTTTTATGTTGTTTACCCTTTCGTTGGAGAACAAGATTCCTACAAATTCGCTAACAAGGAAGAAAATTAGGACAATTTAGCATGGTCAACACATGAAATACAAACAATTAAGCAAATTTAGCATTTATTTCTGTTAGAGAAAAAGGAAAAAGAAACTTTTTTTATATTTAAGATTAGAAGAAAATAGCTGAATATGAACTAGTAAAAAAGATAAGGGGGCAAAAAAAACTAACCATCTTGCATGCGAACGGCATTCAAAAATGGCTTCTGATTAATTTGCAAAGAACCAAACTTTCTTGACAAAATTGAAGAAACAGCTATCTGCTTATTATGATGATAATTATAGAGCCCAATAGAGGAATTAGAGCAAGAAGCAACTGCCCCAGAAGAATGGGTTGAAGGAGAAGAATAAAGGGTCACCATTTTCTTGATTTCTTCACTTCTCTATGAAGAATCTGTACCTACAAATATCTTCCAGAGATAGAATTAAGAAAATCGGTTTGTTAGATAAAGATAGATAGCAGGAGGGAAGGAGCTATGGCGTTAGAGGACTTCGGATTTGTCGAAGGGGGTTAGTCTCTTGAGATCTCCGAAAGGGTGCTTCTTCCATCTTTGGCTACCAATTTAATATATTTAATTTGTTCGGCAAGTGGAAAAGGAATGCTAATATGGTGCCATTGATTAATGCCTACTCTAGTATTAACAAAAAGTAAATTAGGTTATTATCTAATTGCATATATTATCCTGGATGCTTTTTATGAAGTATTGATTTAACCTCCAACTTTCGTTATGTTCATAATTTGTCACTCTCATTGTCCTATTTGACAATTTCTTTCTTTCTTTTCTTTTTCTTTTTCTTTTTGGTGTGCATTCTGCTAATACAATGTTCAATTTTAGTATAATCAAAGTTCTTAACATAAAGTATGTGGAGAAGTAGATGCAATTTGCAATATGACGTTTTTAATGCAATCTATATGGATTTCTTGGTTAGATAATTATGCTTTAATTTGAGTAATATGTGAGTGTTTAAATTTTGGGAAAAAAGCCAAAATTTTCTCTATAATCGAAAATTAATTACGTTTATATTTATTTTTATTAATGACCTCATGTTTCTCTTTAAAATTCCACCCAAAAGAAAAATCTTTCTTTTTGCTAAAAAATTTCTTTACTACTTAAAAATATCAAAATCAGTAAAATCTTGATGGAACAATATTTTTTGCAAACAAAGAAGAATTAATTGGGTGAGAATCATTTCTGAATTTTTATCTTTTTTGGACTGAATAGAACAAAGAATCTGACATTGCAATGCTGAAACTATTCAAAGCTGCAACTTGTTATTTTAATTAAAATTCGTTAAATTTTGTGCCTTGAATATTTAAAGTTAGAGAAGGAGAAGACTAATTTTAGTGGGTTTAGTTGTCTACTATTACAAAAGAAAAAATAAATAGTGACATGGAGTCCACCGTGTCGTTTTAGTTGTGAATTTATGGATAGCCGTTAGGGACGATTTTGTCTACTTTCTTAATGGTAGGCCTATATTTGGGCCGAAAGTGGAAACGGGTATGAACGTGACTAATTTTCTATTTTACAGGGACAATTTTGGCCTTTTTCCCTTAAATTTTTGTACTCCTACATAGAATAAGTTGTACAACAATGATAATATACTTAGTATGATCGCACAAAGTGAAGTCTGGGGGATGGGGTATACGCAGAGGGGTAGAGAGGATGTTTAGACTCTCAGCTCAAGAAAACTATTTTCAAAACGGGTTGAAATATACAAAAGTAAAAGAGGTAGGATTGTTGGTGCCAAAACGACTTAGTGTTATTCATAAGGGTATGAAATCTTTCTAAGGCAGGGAAGTAATGTGTTCTTTGTTCTTGGCCATAAGGTTGCCTTTGTTATGTTCTTATATAATATAAATTGGGAAGAAATTCTTGTAACTTCATGTGTGCCTTTTAGTTACTTTATTGTCTAAATTTGTTCTAAGTCGCAAACATCCCCAAAATAATTCTAAGTGTTAGAAGACTAAAGTTAAGTGATGGGCTTGAGTATCACATGGAGATGAACCTCGACCATAAGAAAATCTCTTATGTGACAACTAGTATTAGAGATGTTGCGCCCCCTTTTTCTAAAGCAAAATCGGGTTTATGACATTTGGGAGGACAACTCGTTCCCTTTTGGAAATTGGGTTTTGAATTGAAGAGTCACCACCTAATGATTAAAGTGCATTGGGATACTAAGAAGGGTTTGAGTTGGAGATTGGGTAAAGGCTAGAAATTATCCCGAGGTGAAGGTGTTAGGCACCCCTCAGGATCCACTAGTATGGTTCCCAGCCATATTACAATTATGACTTTAAATAACAAGTAAGAAAATACAGTCTCAAATAGAAGGAGATTTTCATATAATATTACAAGTAAATTGAAAGTTTGAAATAAATACAAAGCAAAGAAATTAAGGTAATCGTTTGAACAAAAGGTAAAACAAGTAAAGTGGAAGGGGTCCTAGGTTTCCAAATAATATGGATCACATCAATGCAATACCCAGTAATCACTCCTTAGAAGAGGGGTTGCACGTGGCTTTAGTGCACCGGTCATCATGTTCATATCTACCCTTCCCACCTTGTTATATTATTACTTATTGAATGCTATTACCCGTCTCGATGATATCAGTCACGAAAGCATTTGGGACTACTACTCCTAAAAGGGAAGAAAGTTGGGGCTTTTCAGAGTTTAAAAGGACAAAACTTTAATGCGACAAACAAAACACATAAAGCAGTTAAGGGGAAATATATAGGAGTTTGAAGGCTCAAACAGGCCTCCTCACTTGAAGGAGCAAATTACCTAGCATGACTTCAAATAATGGTTATAGTCTGAATTAAATTTAAAGCATTAGGAAAGGCTGCTTTATCACATATTTCTCAGATGGGAAGTCTGAATTAGGCCTTGTCTGGTTGTAGTTTATCAAAAACTGATACAACTAATCAACTACCTACTGGCTTGCCTAGGTGGAAGTATACTGATTTTTAAATAAGGGTTACTGATTTTAGAACCAACTAAATTATGCAGATATTAAACAACATTACTACTGATTTTAGACTTATAGATGAAATAGACAAATCAGATTTAGACAATTGCTCTCATAGGCATGATTTCTAAGCTTTATTGATTTTAAAATGATTATCGGGATGCAAGAATCCTATAGGCATGATATCTAGGATGCAACCTGTTATTATTTTTAACCTATATACTATTTGCCTAATGAAAGATGTATATGCAGAGGTACAGAAAAACTACAATCATGATTTCTATATGCAGAAACTTATAGGCGTGGTCTCTATAGGCAGAAATGCAGAAACTTACATACATGATTTCTATATGCAGAAATGCAGAAAACTTATAGACATGATTTCTAATACAGTAATGAAACAACCTATAGGTAGGATTTCTACGTACAATGCATAACTTATAGGTAGGATTTCTATATGAAATGCATAAGTGAAAGAGCAAGGTATGGTTGCAGCAGTAAATACCTAAAGCATGATGTCTACCCATATGCATATATGAGTGACCCTCCCCTTTTTACTAAAACCCCATGGTTATTACAAATTATTACAGACCAGAATAAATTAGAAAGGTAAAATTACATCAGAAATTCCAGCTACAACCAAACAGCCTAATTCAGACTCAAGGTCTAACAACATGAGATAAACCAACTTCCAAGATCAGTTTTCCAAAGCCTTTCTCTTATTTGGGATGTGTCAATGTTCCCTTAGAGCCTCAAGGGACTCCGAGCAGCGCTTACATCCCAAAACATTACAGAATTAAATTATAGTGCAACGTGGAAGGGTCAGCTCTCAAATGTCCAAATTCAGTAGGAACTCAAGGTCCCAAAGCAAGGCTCATAGTAGGGGGCAGAACTTGGAATCTAAGAGATAGTGCAAGTGCATAGAGAGGGAGTTAGTGAAGGCCATGACAGGCTGGTGGTCACCACCAGCAATTAGGGATGTTGACACACCCCTGACCAGCCTGTCAGCCAAATCTTAGGAGTTAGGATCCATTGAGGGCCAAGTTCTGACCTGGACAGCAATTTGAATACTACCAGGCCATGAGTCTTAATTCAAACACATATAAGGGAGTGAGGGTATAAGGAATTCATTACAAACAGCAGATGGAAAGAGAGAGTAACATACATACTTAACATTAGTCACTGAACATGAACAATAAAGTACACAGGATTATAGGAACGGTAAATAAACACATAGGGGTGAGGCAGAAAAGTTAAATCAGAACATACCAGTTTTAGGAAAAACAAGCAAGTAAAACAGTAGTCTTGAGAAGCTTTCAAGCAAATAGTTTCAAAAGATCTTAGAAGGAGTAGAGTGTTGTGAGAGTATTAAACTCAAAGCAGTATTAAATCGTGTAAGTAATGTAAGTTGAGAGTGTTGAACTGAGGTTTCTATGTATTGAACTTGAAGTGTCTTAAAAATGCAGAAGGGTAGTCCTTTTTATAGTGCAGAAAATGAATAAGAAAGGAACAACATTGAAATTAGTCGCCCTTAATTAAGATATTCTAATTTCCAACGGGTGAAATACAATTAAGGAAAGAGTTAACCACAAATATTTTCCAAGTAGTACAATGAAGGGTAAATACGTAAGAGTTATTTAAGGCGAAAATCCAATGGTACACGGTTTTAAAAAAAAAGGAAAAGGAATCAATCAAACAACAGTAAAAATCAAAATTACAGAATTAATTCGAATGGACCAAGTAAGGAATAGGTAAAGAGGGTTCAATAAGAGAAAAATCAGTAACAATCAATCAAACCCAATTCAGGAATTCAGAATCAATTGATTAGTAAAACTATTTTTGAAAGAAGAATTTCTCACATATAAAGCAGACAAATCAAACAAAAAAAAGTCGTCATATCACTTAAAAAAGGGTCTAGCATTGAAAGGTTCAGAATCATAAGCAAAGAGATACATATTCAATTTGCATATTCATAGTGAGTCTGAGAGTCCAGGTCCCCAAAGTGGAACCCTAACTCGAACACAAAATCAAAATTGCCAAAAAAAACCCTAAATAATGGGGTTTCAACTCGAATCAGACAATAAAGATGAGAAGGCAAGCCACTTTATAGAGGCTCAGAAGTCTTTTCCAAAGACTTATGAGAAACAAATAGACATGATACAATGAATGAAAACAGATACAAGGTCATGGAGATCATGTTTGAGCAAACAAATTCGGAAAAAAAAGGTTATACAAACTTAAGCAAAAGTAGATGAAACACATTTAGCAAGAACACGAACAGAGTCCAGTAAAGCAAACAAATCATAGAACATAATAGTAAAGACATATAGTATCAGAGAGTAAGGAAAACATAACACGGATTAACATGTGGGCACATATATAGTAGAAAAAGGAAAGTAGAAGAACAATACATGCGTAGTAAAAAGAAGTCATACGAGTATGATATAAACAAACACGAATAAAGAAATGAAAAACAAGAATTAGAAGATGTTTTCGAAAAACCTTTCAGAAGCCCTAAATTGAACACAAACGGTTTTGAAAAGCGAATTTGGGGAAAACACCTTAAATGTCAAGTAAAGCATAGATACAACATAGATCTAGGCAAACAAACATAGAAAGAACCTCAAATAGCTTAGGGTTTCAGAGAAACCCTAAAAGTGAGAAAAGGCTTAGAAGAAATCAGATCCTGAGTCGAAGAGGTCAGGAATCAGGCTTCTAGTGCTTGAGTATGCCGGAGCATGGCCGAAGAGGCCATAGAACTAAAGATCTGAAAAGAGAACCATCGAGGTCAAACCTCAAAATCTCGAACACCCAAGGTCTAATGATGGAGAGGGGCGAGTGTAGATCATCCATGGCCTAAGAAGCCATGGATTCCGGTGAAAATACAGTAAAATAAGGTAGAAGGAGGCTAGGGTTTCGAAGAGCTGTTGAGAGGATTTGAGAGAGTTTTGTATTCAAAGGTGGTGGGCCAGGTGGGAATGAGGGATTAGGGTAGGCCATTTGGATTAAAAAAGGTAAGGGAAATTTATGGCCGTTGATCAAAATGATCAATGGCCTGGATCAATAATGGGTACCAGACGGGTTTTTAAATAGGGTCGGGGCCGGGATAAAATTGGAATTAGGATGATTTAACTGGGATAGAATTGGGTCAATTTAAGGGCTACAATTGAAATAAAATGGGGTTGTAATTGAAATAAAATGGGGGTAAATATTAAACAGTCATTTTCCCTTTTTCATTTTATATAAATAGAAATAACGATATAAAAGAAAATTAAAAGTACTGAGACAAAAAATAATATAAAATATTAATTTAAAAATATTGAAACCAATTTTACAATTATAAAATGTTATTAATCTTAAAATATGCTAAAATTGTAATTTTATGTAATTTTGGCTTTAAAAATATCAAAACAATTTATAAAAATATACAAAACTCACCTTAACTATATTTAGGTATAAATATGAGAATAAAATAATTTATTCATAAAAATAATAATCTTGGGAATAATTATTGGATTTTGTACTGTTAAAATAGACAATAAATTGATTTTAAAATCTTTAAAAATTAAGAAAAATACCAAAACACTTGGGCGTGCTTATATATATGTATATACATGTTACTTTGAAAGTATTTTGTACATAAAAATACATAGGGAAATCTTGGGTATCAACAGCTGCCCTTCTTTACCCGGGAAGAATGAAATGTCGGGTAAAGATATGATGGCCAATTTGACCAAACGAAATGATTTGAAGAATTTTGACCAAGCTCTGGTTCCTACGCTTCTTACATATCACCGGTCTTACAAAAATCAGGCCATATATAGTTCAGGATCCATCGGCGGAATATGCCGATAGAGATTTCACTAGAATGGACATGATATTCAGGTTGGGAAGGATGGTCAAAGTCTAGTAGGCAGAGGGAACTGGAGCGGGATCGCTCCTGCTGAGATGGTCGTTTCTAGCGGTTTACCTGTAAATGAGAAATGCGAACATATATATATATATATATATATATATATATATATATATATATATATATATTCATAAATTGAAGCGTGATGCAAGTTCCCATTGGACCATGAATGTTGTCTTTAAACGGTTAGGATAACGTCCTCAGACCATGATGTCCTGGTCCATGAAGCGTATAATCATGGAATCCCAGGCTATAAAATGATGTTCTCGAGCTATGAGAATGATCCTCCGAACTATGATGCCTTTGAATAATCATTACGCAAAAGATAAAATTGGGTCCTCAAGCCATGGAATGACGTTCTCGGGTTATGAAATAGTGCCTCCAAACAATGACGCCTTCGGATAATTTGATGATTTTTCAAATCACGAAATGCAGAAGGTGGCGATCCTTCAGCCGATGCAAGATGTAAATAAAAGGTGGCATTATTTCAGACACGTAGATGTAAATAAAAGTGGCGATATTTTAGCCAATGCATGATGTAAATAAGGGTGGCGATCTTTCAACCAAATGCAAGGTAAATAGATGGCGATATTTCAGCCTATGCAGGATTTAAATAGAAGTGGAAATATTTCAGCCGATGCAAGATTTAAATAAAAGTGGCAATGTTTCAGCCAATGCAAGATGTATACAAGGGTGGCGATTTTTCAGCCAAGTGTAAGGTAAATAAGTGGTGATATCTCAGCTGATGTAGGATTTAAATAAAAGTGGCGATATTTCAGTCGATGCAGAATTTAAATGAAAGTGGCGATATTTCAGCTAATGCAGAATTTAAATAAAAGTGGTGATATTTCAGCCGATTCATGATGGAGGTAGAGCTTAACCTCGGAAGGAAGAATGGTAGCCTTATGTAATGCAGAGTTGCAGATGGAGGTAGAGCTTAACCTCGGAAGGCAGAATGGTAGCCTTATGTAATGCAGAAAATGCAGATACAGGTAGAGCTTAACCTCAGAAGGCAGAAAGGTAGCCTTATACAATGCAGAAAATGCATATGGAGGTAGAGATTAACATCGGAAGGCAGAAAGGTAGCCTTATGCAATGCAGAAAATGCAGATGGAGGTAGAGCTTAACCTCGGAAGGCAGAAAGGTAGCCTTATGCGATGCAAAAACTGCAGATGGAGACAGAGTTGTCTAGGAAGGCAGAATAGTAGCCTTATGCAATGCAAGAAATGCAGGATGGAGACAGAGCATAGTCTCAGAAGATAGAAAGGTAGCTTTATGCAATGCAGAAAAGTAAAAGGCTAATAATAGTAAAATCTCTTAGCTGATAGCTTTATCGTAATATCTGATCACGGTATTGTGGCTACTGGGGATATCATGTACGGATAGAAATTATAGATAGGTGATGGTTCTAAGAGTTGTATTTTTTGAGAAGTGTGAGTGTATAAGTATATTTGATGATTTTTGCGACTTGAGTGCCTGCATCCAAAGAAATATTGTAAGTTTTGTAGAGGGGAAAGGTTAGTTCGTATCCCCGCTGACTTTGCTTTTCCACCTTGGCTCCAATCTTTAGTGATGTTGTGTATCGTTGGGGTAGCGATCCTAAAAAGTAATTTCGAATATAGATATGCATGATTTACTAAAAATATAACATAAGTACATATTTGAGAATAGTTTTCTTTAGATGAACCGACGACTGCGACGTGGTTCAAGACATTGCAACCTCTTTTGCTCCTGAATTTTAAGGGTCCTCCTCAAAATTTTTGCCCCAGTTTACTGGGTTGCTGCGTATGACAGCTGCGTGCGACAAATGGCTAAAATTTACTTCGAAATTTTGAGGGTCCTCCTCAAAATTTTGTCCCAATTTCCAATAGCGGGGGAAATGAAAATTTTATTGAATTGTGACCGAACCCATAGGGCTGCCTATGTATCTCCTCTTAAACGGGAATCAAGTCAGGCATAGTTCAAATACATCACACAAGGAAATTGTAAGTGTTACACATAATATCGCTTGACTGCATCTGAATTGATCGGCTTCGGCCAAACTTCTCTGTCCATTTCTAAAAGTATGAGTGCTCCTCCCGTTAGAACCCGATGAACCATGTATGTACCCTGCCAATTGGGAGAGAACTTCCCTTTGGTTTCATCTTTATGTGAAAAAATCTTCTTTAACACCAGTTGCCCAGGCGTGAATTATCTTGGCTTGACTCTTTTATTGAAAGCTCTGGATATTCTATTCTGATAAAGATGACCGTGGCAAACTGCATTCATTCTTTTCCCATCTATAAGAGCTAACTGCTCGTAGCGACTTTTTACCCATTCTGCAGCGTCAAGTTCTGCTTCATGTACGATCCTTCAGGAAGGAATTTCTACCTCGGTGGGAATTACTACCTATGTACTATAAACCAACATATATGGAGTTGCCCCGATACCCCAATAAAGCAAATGGTAACTTCTCATTCCACTACTTATGCTTCTCTATCATTTTCCTTAGTATCTGCTTAATACTACCTTGTGTTTGATCTTGAATGTTTCACACATGGCTTTCATTAAGTCATTGTTGAGATCGGAACCATTATCAGTGATGATCGATTCTGGAATCCCGAATAGACAAACAATGCTTTGTATGATGCTGCTTACACACATTTGATGAAATAATCAATTGCCACTAGAATGAACCTGTGCCCGTTTGATGTGACGGGTTCGATAGGTCCGATGACATCCATTCCCCACGCGGCGAACGACCATGATGAGCTTGTTGTTGTAAGCTTACTTGGAGGTATATTTATCATGTGTGCATGTATCTGACAGCGATGGCACATTTGGACATAATGGATGCAGTCCGTTTCCATGGTTATTCGAAAATGACCTGTCCGGAGTATCTTCTTAGCTAAGACAAAACCCTTCATATGTAGACCGCAGGTCCCAGCATGGATTTATTCTAACAGTTTAGATGATTCCTTTGCATCGACACACCTTAGTAGTCCCAAATAAGGAGACCTCAAGTACATGATACCTCTGTTGTGAAAGAAATTGTTAGATAACCTCAGAAATGTGCGCTTCTAAGTGGGATTTGCAAGTTCTGGGTATTCTTCCTTTATCAAATATTCCTTGATATTATGAAACCCGGTTTTTCCATCCGATTCTTCCTCGACATAAGTACAATAAGGTTGTTGATCATGAATCTTCACCAAAATAGGATCTATAATGTTCTTATGTTGATGCTGAATCATAGTAGATAGGGTTGCTAATCATCGGTAAACTCAATCTGCACTCTAGGAATATGCCGGAATTCTGTCTTTGTGAATCTCTTCCTCAACTATTTTACATGATGCAAATACGGGTGTATCTTGGAATTCTTAGTTGCCCATTCTTCTCGGACCTGATGTATAAGGAGGTCTGAATCTCAGATCACTAGCAACTCTTTAATGTTGATGTCAATAGCCATCTTCAGCCCCATGATGCAGGCTTCGTACTCGGCCATGTTGTTGGTGCATGGGAATCTGAGATTTAGCAACTAGATAATGCTGACAGTTTCTGATATTAGGACTGTTCCTATGCCAACTCCTTTAAAGTTTGGTGCTCCGTCGAAAAACATTCTCCAGCCATCATAGGATTTTACAATATCGTCTCCTATGAAGGATACCTCTTCGTCAATAAAATCCGTCTTTAGGGGTTTGTACTCTCCTTCTACGGTATATTCAGCAAGATGATCTGCCAATGCATGTCCCTTGATTTCTTTCTGGCTCACATAAACAATGTCAAATTTACTTTATAGGATCTGCCACTTGGCCAGCTTGCTAGTGGGCATGGGCTTTTGAAAGATGTACTTTAGGGATCCATTCTTGGTATGAGATATGTAGTATTGGCACAGAAATAGTGCCTCGGCTTCTGGTCAACCCAAGTTAAAGCATAACATGTGCGTTCCAATAGAGAATACCGGGCCTCGTACGGGGTGAACTTCTTACTGAGATAATAGAAGGCCTGCTCCTTCCTCCCATTTCATCATGCTGCCCCAGAACGCAACTGAATGCTCCATACAATACTGCAAGGTAGAGCAATAGTGGTCTGCCCGGCTTGGGTGGGACCAAAACTGGTGGTGTTGACAGGTACTCCTTGATTCTGCTAAAGGCTTTCTGACAATCATCGTTCCATTTATTAGTGCCGTCCTTTTTCAACATCTTAAAGATCGGCTTGCAGATGAAAGTAGATTGAGCTATGAACTGGCTGATGTAGCTAAGTCTCCCCAAGAAGCTCATAACCTCTTTCTTGTTCTTTGGTGGGGGCAATCCTTGAATGGCTTTGACCTTTGACGGATCCAGTTCTTCTAAGGCCCCGTGAAATGAGTGCTCAGATGTTAGCAGCTCATAAAGTCGAGTCTACCTATGTGGATCAGATCCTTTTTACTGTTTTGAGGTCAAAATGCGGTTCAGAATGCGGTCGAAGATCAGCTATGTGGACCGCATTCCTACCAAAAGTGAATCAGAGAGCAATCAATTTGTTATGGTGAAAATACGGTCGAATCTCCGATCGCATAATCAATATGCGAACCGTAGAGTGACTGCATATTGTCCTGAGGAAATTCGAAGGTTAGTTCTGCGGTGCATTCTGCGACCGCAGAACGCAAATGCGGATCGCCTATCTACCGCATTCCCAACCCGAGAGGTTTGAAACTTGAGCCATTTCTGCGGCCCATTCTGCGGACCGCATGTCTGTTCTGCAATCGTAGAGTTGCGTCGCAAATTGAGCTCGCCAAGTTATTTTTCGAAAAAGTCTAAGCCCGACCCCTCTTTAATAAAAACACCCCATCCCTCATTTTTAACCCATTTTCTGAACAAAATAAGAGAGAGGAAGAGATGGTCATAGAGAGAGAAAGCAAATTCTTCATCAAATGATCTTTCAAAGTCATTGGAGCCGGGGGATTTTTGATGCATTGTCTTCACTCTTGATTTCTCGGGTAAAATTCCTAACCCATTTCCCTCAAATTTTAAAGTTAATCTAGGGAAGGGAACCCCATACACTTGCTTTGAATTTTCTCTATAAAATCTTGATGCATGTCTTCAAAACCCTAAAATCTTGTATAAAGGGAATTGTGTAGTAAGTTGTGAATTCATATTCTAAGGCCTATGTGTTAATCATGAACTAGATTGACCCGTCTTGATTGCTTGGTGAATTGAAGTGGAAGTTATGAAGAGATATTCAATTCCAGGTATGTATGGCTAACTGTGATCCTTGTGAAATCGCCCTGTGCTAGTTGTGAAATTGTTGATAGTTGATATTCATGTGAGAATCATTGTGAAACTTTTGTGTTGTATAATTCTGTGGTAATACTCTGTGGTGAAAGTTGTGGAACTGGTAATTGGAACAACAGGAAATGGAAATAATGTGGAACAATGGAAATGGCAATAATGTGGAACAATGGAAATAATATGGAACAATGGAAATTGGAATAATGTGAAACAGTGGAAATGGAAATATTGCGGAACAATGTGTGTGATTAGTTGTGAACAACAGTTGTGGTAATCCAAATTGTGTACAAATGGATGAACATGAAGAAATTGTGTTGCTGGTTGTGGAATTTAATTGTTGTTGCTTGTTGTGGAATTGCATTACCCTTGTTGTGGATCTATGTTAACAATGTGTCATAGTTGATTTTTTGTATTCGTTGTTGTGTTGTTTGTTGTTGTGAATTGAAAAAACTGTTAGGCGGGGCCGGGTTGTGCGCCGCAACACAGTGAAATAAGGTGTGGGTTGGGGTGATAAGGGTGGACGAGGCAATAAGGGTGGAAATGTGATCCAATATCACTATTGATATGAATATGAATTTGGAGTCTTGTGTGGCCCATGCTACCTATGTTGTTGTATTTTGGAGTCTTGTGTCCTTTTGTAAAGGTATTGCCGGGGCCTTGTCGTCGGCAAGTGTTGTACTATCTTTTTCTTAGAGGCTCCGTAGATAGTGGTATGTGGGTTAGAACTTATGTACAGAGGTGTATGTTTTGGGCGATGTAAACTTGTATACTACGTTCCCTGCTAATTGTAATGTATGCTTTGTAAAAGATCTTCCCTGTTAATCATAATGTGTGTTTATAAAAGAGAAATCATATGTTCTTTCGATTGAAAATTTGGTATCTTTTGGCTAATTATCGTTGAATAATGTGGGGTAACGCGCGGGGAATAGGAAAGGCACCTAGGTCCACTCGACTAGGGATACCCGGTTGAGCGCCGATCATGCCTAGGATTTAGGGCATGAAAAACTTGGTATCAGAGCCTAAGGTTTTAAAGGAGTCCTAGGATGTCTCGGAGCCGTGCCTAGTAGAGCCCTTCTTATCTGTGTGTTGTCCACCACATTTATTAGTTGGGGGCTACGCGGGCAATTAGGAAAGTGGTCCTCTTCTTTGTTATTCCAAGTTCGTGCGGTGAAGTGTGTTGTGTCTAATTCGTGCTGTATTTTGAATTTTCATTGATGGCACCCAAGAAGAAAGCTAGACTTGGCCTAGGGGCCAATGCCACTTCCAGTGCGGCCGTGGATCATGTGCCGACTGTCGTGGGTGAGCCAGTCCTGAATTTGTCTCCTCCATCCGTTCCTGATGCAAGAAATCATGTTCCAGCAGCGACCGAGGGTGCTGCAATCCCTCCTGCCAATGCTCCTAATCCTGATGTTGCTCCAGCTTCCGCTCCCGGGATTTCTGATGGAGACCTTAGGTTAGCTATCCGTATGTTGACCCAGTTAGTGGCCGCCCAAGCCCAGAGATCTCATGATGCCCCTGTGTCCTCTAGCGGACAGGGAGATTCCTCCAGATCCAAAGTTCATTAGTTTTTGCGTTTGAATCCTCCAGAGTTCTCTCGCACAGACCTAGAGGCTGATCCACAAGAATTCCTTGATGAGATGTACAAGACCCTTCGAGTGATGAATGCTACAGAGATAGAAGGAGTAGAATTAGATTCATACAGGTTGAAGGGGTGCATCTATCATTTAGTCCGGGTGGCGGACTCTACTCCAAAGGTTCCTGCCCCGAGTCCATGCTAGTTGTGGACGAGTTTCTTGAGGTATTTCCAGATGAGCTTCCAGGAATTCCGCCATATAGGGAGATTTATTTAGGGATAGGTGTATTGCGAGATACTCAGCCAATATCTATTTCACCATACAAATGGCGCCAGCAGAGTTGCGAGAGTTAAAAGAGCAGTTGATGGATCTATTGGAGAAGGGGTTTATTCGGCCAAGTGTGTCGCCATGGGGTGCTCCGGTTCTTTTTGTCAGAAAGAAGGATGGGTCGCTTCGAAAGTGTATCGATTATCGGCAGCTTAATAAAGTCACCATCAAGAATAAGTACCCTTTGCCTCGGATAGATGACTTGTTCGATCAATTGCAAGGTGCAAGGTTCTTCTCCAAAATTGATTTGTGGTCCGGGTACCACCAATTGAAGATCAGAGAGCAGGATATTCCCAACACCGCTTTCAAGACGCGGTATGGCCATTTTGAATTCTTGGTCATGTCCTTTGGGCTAACCAATGCCCCGATAGCTTTTATGGATCTTATGAATCGGGTCTTCAAGTCAATCTTAGACTCTTTCGTAATGGTGTTCATTAAAGACATCCTCTTATATTCGCGGAGCTGGGAGGATCATGCCAGTCACCTCAGAGAAGCTTTGTAGACTCTACAATAGCACCAATTGTATGCCAAGTTTTCCAAATGTGAACTTTGGTTGCAGTCCGTCGCTTTTCTGGGTCATGTTGTTTCCAGTGAGGGGATTCGAGTGGAACCCCAAAAGATTGCAGCGGTGAAGGATTGGCCTAGGCCCACGACCCCGACGGAGATCCGTAGCTTCTTGGGGTTAGGAAGGTATTATCAAAGGTTTGTAGAGGGATTCTCCACCCTCACCTCTCCTTTGACTAAATTGACACAGAAATCAGCTAAATTCCAGTGGTCAGATGCTTGTGAGAAACATTTTCAAGAATTGAAGACAAGGTTAACTTCGGCACCAGTACTGGCCTTGCCAGAAGGCACAAAGGGGTTTGTAGTTTATTGTCATGCCTCCAGGGTTTGTTTAGGGTGTGTTCTGATGCAACGCGAGAAAGTTATAGCATAGGCTTCCAGGCAACTCAAGAATCACAAGAAGAATTATCCGGCGCATGATTTGGAGAGTGCAGTAGTTGTGTTCGCCTTGAAAATATCGTGACATTACCTATAGGGGGTTCATGTTGATGTGTTTTCAGATCACAAGAGTCTTCAATATCTATTCAAGCAGAAGGAGCTGAATTTGAGGCAGTTGTGGTGGTTAGAATTGCTGAAGGATTATGATATGTATATCTTGTACCATCCAGGGAAGGCGAACGTGGTGGCCGACGCCCTCAGTCAGAAATCCATGGTAGTTTGGCTCACTTGAGAGCAGATCAGAGGCTCCTCGCTCGGGAGGTACATCAGTTGGACATCCTTGGGGTTTGTATCTCGGCCTCGAATGAGGAGGAACTCATGGTGCATAATACAGCAAAATCGTCGCTCGTGGCGGAGGTTAAAGAAAACCAGTTTTTTCCAGCATTGGCACAATTGAAGGAGGCAGCTCTAAGTAACAAAATTTCAGCAATTTCAATCGGCAACAGCGATGGTGTACTACGGTGCCATGCTAGGTTATGTGTCCCGGATATGGATAATCTTCGGGAGAGAGTAATGGCGGAGGCTCATCATTCTAGGTATTGGGTGCACCCAGGCTCTACAAATATGTATCACGATCTTAAGGATATTTATTGGTGGAGTGGTATGAAGAAGAGTGTAGCGGACTTCGTCTCAAAGTGTCCGAATTGCCAGAAAGTGAAGGCCGAGCATCAGCGGCCGGGAGGGTTGACTCAGCTGATAGAATTACCGATATGGAAATGGGAAATGATCAATATGGACT
Source organism: Nicotiana benthamiana (assembly GCA_034376525.1). Lineage (NCBI taxonomy): Eukaryota > Viridiplantae > Streptophyta > Magnoliopsida > Solanales > Solanaceae > Nicotiana > Nicotiana benthamiana. Next base: position 54,712,220 of record CM067338.1, read on the forward strand.
TCGTGACAGAACTACCTCGTACTCAGCACAAGTTCGACACAATTTGGGTAATTGTGGATAGGCTCACCAAATCAGCTCACTTTTTGCCAATCAAGTCCACTGATAATGTGGAACAATATGTCCGATTTTATATCAAGGAGATAGTGAGTCTTCATGGTACGCCATTTTCTATCATTTTGGATCGAGGAGCTCAGTTTACAGCTACTTTTTGGAGGAAATTTCAGTAGGTTTTGGGTGCTCAAGTGAATCTCAACACAACTTTTCATCTGCAGACCGATGGCCAAGCAGAGCGGACTATTCAGATGCTCGATACATGTGTCTTGGATTTCAAAGGTAATTGGGATGATCACCTGCCCCTTATAGAGTTTGCTTATAATAACAGCTTCCATGCTAGCATCCAAATGGCCCCATTCGAAGCATTGTACGGAAGAAGTTGTAGGTCCCTGATCGGGTGGTTCGAGATTTGTGAGCGGAATTAATAGGGCCAGATCTCGTGCACCAGGCCATGGAGAAGGTAAGAGTCCTTCGTGAGAGAATGAAGACTGCTCAAAGTCGCCAGAAATCCTATGCGGACGTGTGTCGAAGAGAATTGAAGTTTCAAGAAGCAGATTGGGTATTCTTGAGGGTGTCCCCTATGAAGGGAGTCATGCCCTTTGGGAAGAAGGGAAAACTAAGTCCTAGGTATGTCAGGCCTTATAAAGTCACCCAAAGGATCGTTCAAGTTGCGTATAGGTTGGAATTGCACCCTGAATGTCCTTAGTGCACCCGGTGTTTCATGTATCCATGTTGAGGAAAGTTGTGGGTGATCCGTCTAAAATTGCGCCCGTGGAAAACATCAAAGTTACAGAAGAGTTATCATATGAGGAGATTCCGGTTGCTATTCTGGATAGGCAAGTCCGAAGATTACGGAACAAAGATATTGCTTCAGTTAAAGTGTTGTGGCGAAACCAGCAAGTGGAGGAAGCCACGTAGGAGGCGGAAGATGAGATGAAGATAAAATATCCCCATCTATTTGAGTAAGCCTAGGAGTGATCGTGCGAGTCTTGTCCCTAGAAGATCTAGTGTTGTGTTCCATTGGGTGTTAGAATCATTCCTTCTCTTTCCAAGTGCCTTATTGTTGTAGTTTCTCCAAGTTGTGCCAAAAAAGTATATGTTTGGTAACTATTTGAACAATGTGGAGTCCTTTTTGGTAATGAATATTTTTGTGCTCCTATATTAAGGTGATGTTTTGAAATAATAATTAATTTTGCATGGAGACTGTGTATCAAAGTGTTCTTATTGTGTAATGATTAGTTTTACATGGAGGAATTGTATTGAAATGAATAACTCTGTCATACCCTTGTGATAGATAAATGGCTTTAGTAAGTACAGATGATTAATGCTTAATTTGATTTCAAGTAGTGTGCCAAAATGAGTGAAAAGTGTATCGAGAGATTGAATATGTGCAAGTGTGAGGATTATGCATTTTACAACTGTTGTAAAGGTAGCAGGTTTGTGTAGTAATGCTTGGGAATGTGTTTTTGAGGTTCTTTGACAGGTGGTTATGTCCATATTACAAAGGAAACTCTGGCAAATTTTTTTTAAAACAAACTTGAAAGTTAATAAAAGTGTAGAAACGTGCATATCATGTTTTCAAACTCATTTGGTTCCCAAGTCCTCATTTGAGGACGAATGATCTTAAGCGGGGGAGGATGTAAGGCCCCATGAAAATGAGTGCTCAGATTTTAGCAGTTCATAGAGTCGAGTCTACCTATGTGGATCAGATCCTTTTTACTGTTTTGAACTTAAAAATGTAAAATCAAAATTTTTCCAGAAAATGGTTAAAATTCAGTCCGGAATGCGGTCGCAGATCAGCTATGTGGACCGCATTCCTGCTGCAGAGTCAATCAGAGAGCAACCAATTTTTGATGTTGAAAATGCGGTCGAATCTTCGATCGCATAATCAATATGCGGACCGCAGAGTAATCGCATATTGTCCCTGAGGAAATTCGAAGGTCAGTTCTGCGGTGCATTCTGCGACCGCAGAACGCAAATGCGGACCGCATATCTACCGCATTCCCAACCCCAGAGGTTTGAAACTCGAGCCATTTCTGCGGACCGCACGTCTGTTCTGCGATCGCAGAGTTTCGTCACAGATTGAACTTTCCCAGTTATTTTTCTAATAAATCTAAGCCCGACCTCTCTTTTATAAAAACACCCCATCCCTCATATTAACCCATTTTCTGAATAAAGTAAGAGAGTGGAAAAGAGGTTCCTAGAGAGAGAAAGCAAATTCTTCATCAATTGATCTTTCAAAATCATTGGAGCCCGGGGGATTTTGATGCATTGTCGTCACTCTTGATTTCTCAGGTAAAATCCCTGACCCATTTCCCCCAAATTTCGAAGTTAAGCATGGAAAGGGAACCCCATACACTTGCTTTGAATTTTCTCCATAAAATCTTCATGCATGTCTTCAAAACCCTAAAATCTTGTAAAAAGGGAATAGGGTAGTAAGTTGTGAATTCATATTCTAAGGCCTATGTGTTAATCATGAACTAGATTGACCCGTCTTGGTTGCTTGGTGAATTGAAGTGGAAGTTAGGAAGAGATATTCAATTCCAGGTATGTATGGCTAACTGTGATCCTTGTGAAATCGCCCTGTGCTAGTTGTGAAATTGTTGATAGTTGATATTCATGTGGGAATAATTGTGAAGCTCTTGTGTTGTATAATTGTATGGTAACACTTTGTGGTGAAAGTTGTGGAACTGTAATTGGAACAACGGAAATGGAAATAATGTGGAACAATGGAAATGGCAATAATGTGGAACAATGGAAATAATGTGGAACAATAGAAATGGGAATAATGTGGAACAGTGGAAATGGAAATAGTGGAACAACGTGTGTGATTAGTTGTGAACAACGGTTGTGGTAATCCAAATTGTGTACAAATTGATGAACATGAAGAAACTGTGTTGCTGGTTGTGGAATAGAATTGTTGTTGCTAGTTATGGAATTGCATTACCCTTGTTGTGGATCTATGTTAACAATGTGCCATAGTTGATTTTTTGTATTCGTTGTTGTGTTGTTTGTTGTTGTGAATTGAAAAAACTGTTAGGCGGGGTCGGGTTGTGCGCCGCAACACAGTGAAATAAGGTGTGGGTCTGGGTGATAAGGGTGGATGAGGCACTAAGGGTGGAAATGTGATCCAATATCACTATTGATATGAATATGAATCATGAAATAATAAATGTGGAAATGTGAAAGGGACATCAGGAGAGTTTGTAACCTGTAGGGCACCGATTGCCCCTTTGTATGACTACTTGAATTAATTGTTGTGAGATGTTTGGTTGTTGCTCCATGGTTGTAATTGTACAATTGTTGTTCAGTATACTTGTATATGCATTTTGGCTTGATTTTACTTGGGACAGAGTTTGTTCATACATGCTAGTACAATTCAAATATACTGACGGCCCTTTTGCCAGGGGCGCTACATTCGTGTTATGATTGTAGGTGGATCTGTGGCAGGCACTCCAGTCCACCGTTTGTAGCTCCTCCTCCTCTCTATTGGCGGTATTCGTGTTGGTGATCCCCTTTTCCGGGGCCTTGTCTTGCTGATCCACCTATGTTGTTGTATTTTGGAGTCTTGTGTCCTTTTGTAAAGGTATAGCCGGGGCCTTGTCACCGACAAGTGTTGTACTATCTTTCTCTTAGAGGCTCCGTAGACAGTGTGTGTGGGATAGAACTTATGTACAGAGGTGTATGTTTTGGGCGCTGTAAACTTGTATACCACGTTCCCTGTAAATCGTAATGTATGTTTTGTAAAAGATTTTCCCTGTTAATCATAATGTGTGTTTATAAAAAAGAAATCATATGTTCTTTCGATTGCAAATTTGGTATCTTTTGGCTAATTATCATTGAATAATATGGGGTAACGCGTGGGGAATAGGAAAGGCACTCAGCTCCACTAGAATGGGGATACCCGGTTGAGTGTCGGTCATGCCCTCGGATTTGTGGCGTGACAGTTCTATTCCTTGGTGACTCACAATGAACCCAAGTAGTTTTCCGGTAGAACCCCGAATGCATATTTGGCGGGATTCAATTTCAGGTTGTACCTTCTCAGTCTGTTGAAGAATTTCCTCAAATCTTCCATGTGGTCAGTGGCTTTGTTTGACTTGATGATGATATCATCTACATATACCTCGATCTCTTTGTGTATCTTGTCATGGAAAATAGTAGTCATAGCCCTCATGTAGGTGGCCCTAGCATTATTTTACCAAAGGCATCATCTTGTAACAATACACCCCCCACGGCATAATGAAAGCCATTTTCTCAGCATCCTCTTTATTCATCCATATCTGATGATACCCAGCAAAACAATCAAAAAATGACTTCAGCTCATGCTTGGCATAGTTGTTGATCAGGATGTGTATGTTTGGCAAGGGGAAGTCGTCTTTTGGACTCGCCCAGTTGAGATCTCGGTAGTTAACACAGACTCTAACCTTTCCGTCCTTCTTTGGTACTGGCACGATGTTGGCTAACCATGTTGGATACTCCACTACCCTGAGAAACTTGGTTTTGACTTTCTTGGTGACTTCTTCCTTGATTTTCAAACTCATGTCAGGTTTGAACTTCCTGAGCTTTTGCTTTACCGGCGGGCATCTCGGATCAGTTGGCAGTTTGTGACTTACAATGGATGTACTAAAACCAGTCATGTCGTCATACGACCAGGCAAATATGTCCTCATATTCCCTTAGAAATTCCGTGTACTCTTCCTTTTTTATTTGACAAGTGAACACAGATGCACGTTTCTTTGACATTTTTTGCATCTCCCAAATTAACAACCTCAGTTTTGTCCAAGTTGGATTTCGGTCTATTCTCAAAATACTCAAACCTTTTTAACAACCTCTTCTGGTAGATCATCTTCTTTTGAGTCTATATCCGTTTGTTGCGTTGTCTCGTTGCATGTCACAATAATCAGTTCATCAAAAAAAGTAATCGTAATGCCCGAAGCTTTTCGGGCTCTAGTGGTTCTAATGGACCAACTGTTGAGGCGCGCTCCTTGGCTCACGGCTTGTATGGACGGGCCTTCCTCCCCGTCCTCCTAAAAAATGATGCAACAGTCCATATCTTTCAAAAAAAAAACTCCCCATTGCTGCTAGTGCTTCCTCTTCTTCCGACCCATATATAACATCGGTATGTTGAGAAGTTTGTTCCAAGCGAGGTATCGGTAGCTCTAGAGGGTAATAAGGATTGCGCCATAGTGGTGACCTGTGGTCGAATTCCTCCCAAGTGTACTCATATCCCAGACCAAAAGTGGTACCATGTTTCTTTAGCTTGATGGGCTTATCAATTCCTTGGTGATTCTTGTCGAGCCCTTTGCCCGGTTCATATCCGCATCAGTTCAATATGCTTTAGATTTTGTTATCTCACCATTTATCCTTGTCAACGGCGTTGACTCGCTCGATGTGGTGGTAATTTTCTCCACCTATCTTTCTTTTTCCAACGATGGCCTGGATGGTCTGGCGACTGTATATAGGATTGCTACTATCGCTGTGAATAATCACCTCTTGGTGATTCCACTAAAAATTCACTACCTGGTGTAGAGTTGATGCTACAGCTCCACCAGCATGAATCCATGGCCGTCCCAATAGCAAGTTATAAGACGACGTCATGTCTATTACTTCAAAGTCAACATCGAACCAAGTAGGCCCCATCTGTAAACAGAGGCTAATCTCCCCAATAGTGGACCTTTGGAAACCATCGAAAGCCTTGACATTGATGGCCCTATCTTTGATCTCATGCAAACCTTTCCCCAATGTTCTGAATATTACCAGCGGACACATGTTGAGGCTGGCCCTCAGTGAATCAAGACTCTGGTGGTGAAATAATCCTCGTATTGCATAGTGATGTGAAATGACTTATTGTGGCTCAGCCCTTCCGGTGGCAGCTCATCTTCATGGAAAGTAATTTTGTGACTTTGCAATATCTGCCCTACCATGTTCGCCATTTCTCCTCCACTTATTTGCTGAGTACATATGCCTCGCTCAGCACCTTCAATAAGACATTCTTATATGCGTCAGAGCTTTGTAGCAAAGCCAAGAAGAGATTTGGGATGGTATTTTGTTCAACTGATCAATGACCGAATACTCTTTGGCTTGTATCTTCCTCCAGAGGTCGTCAAGCCCAGTTTCAGTGATGGTCGGCTGTTCGGAGGCTTGCCTACTTCACTCAGCCAAACACTCCGGGGTATAAACCCTGTCGGTTCTTGTCATACCCTGTGCTGCAATTGCTTCTCCGGATATGGTTTTCCCTCTCATCCTTGCTTCGGCTGTGTAATCCCATGGTATAACTTTCGGGTGGAATGGTGTTACGTCTGTCATAGCTACCAGAATGGGCACCCTTGCTTTGGGAGGTAATACAGAAACCTCAAATCGTACAGATGCCTTTGGGGACCCAAAATCAACCTCAATTGTGTTGGCATCTTTCTGGAGGATGTTGTTTTGAGATCAAGTGGTATGGACATGTTCACTTTGGCGTCTTCAAAAGGTTTCATTTGGACCACAATTGGGTAAAGGGGGACTGTTGGTTTCTTTGGCTCGTTGCGTTCATCTATCAACCCGATCGATCCCTTGGGGTCCCAATCATCTTCTATCTCAATCATGTAAATGCCTCCACCTTTCTAGTCTGGTAGAGGGTTGATATGTATATTTGGAGCAAGCTTATTTTCCATGATGATCGTGTCGTCAATAAAATCTTGGATCTTATCCCTCAGAGAGCGGCACTCATCAATGGTATGCCCCTTCATGCCGAAATGGTATGCACAGGTTTGTTTGGGCTGACCCATTGGGGGGGCTTTCGGTGTTTACGGAAGGGATAGGGGTGACGTAACCAGCAACTTTGAGCCTTTCATACAGCTGGTCGATAGGTTCGGCAATGGCAGTGTACAGTTTGGGAGGTCTTCGGTCGTAGTTTGGTCGGGGTCTAGGGAAATTTTAGCGAGGGGGAGGTGATTGATAGTGGGCTTGTTGGGTGTTGTAAGCTTGGTAAATATATGGTGGATCTTGGTAAGAAGGCAATGGTGCTTGGTAATTTTGGGTAGGTTGATATGTGAGAAGGGATATTGGGTATGTTTGGTATTTTTTGGGGGTTTTGTTCTCTGTGAAAACATCACGGTGCTTACGTCCCTCTTCTTGGACGTGCCACCAAACTATACAGCCTTGTTAGTAGCCTGAGAGCCTCAAGGTTTGTGACCATACCACTTTTAATACCTTCATCGATCCTCGATCCTCTCCCCTAGCTTGATGATGTTGGAAAATTTTTGGTCTTCAATTAGCATCAAACTTTCGCAGTACTATGGGTCTTGAGCCCCAACGAAAAACCTATTCATTTGTTCTTCTACTAAAGCTGGCTTAACCTTGGCAGCTTTTGATCTCCGACAAGTAGCATACTCATGGAATGTCTCCGTAGATCTCTTCTTTAAGTTCTGGATGTAGAATACGCCTGGCGTCTTCTCCGTGTTGAACCTGAACCTGTCTATCAAATCGGATGCCATACTTACCCAATTTGTCTACTTCTTCGGGTCTTGGCAAATGTACCAAGGCAGAAAATCTCCTTTTAGACTTCTCATAAAAAGCTTCATGCGAATCTTTTCATCCTTTACTACTCCGACGAACTTGTTGCAGTATGTCTTTAAATGAACTTTGGGATCCCCGGTGCTATCGAACATCTCGTACTTGGGAGGTTTGTACCTCTTGTGTAGTTCAATATCTGGCTGAATGCAAATGTCTTCGTAATTTAGTCTCTAGATCCCCTTGCTTCCTTCAATACCCTGAACTCGGCTAGTTAGCTGCTTGAGTTCTGCGGCCAGATTCTTGCTAAGAGAGTCTTTGTCATCAGACTCAAGCATGCTTGAAATGAGTTGAATGGGGTGTGTTATGCTTTCCAAATAGATAGGGGTGTTGTGGTGAGTGAGGAGATGATCAGTTGTGGAGTTCAGTGGTTCAGGGATGAGCAGTGGGGTGTTGTTTGAAGTATGGCATACATTGCAGTGGTGATGGGTAGCGGGTTAGCTTTGCGGTTTTGGAATGTTTTGTGGAGTTGTGGGGTTTTGAGTGTTGCAAAAGTTGACATCTAGGATAGTGAGGGAAAACTACAAGCTTTCTAAGTTTCGAACTTGGTCCAGTTCTTCTTGAAATTTCAATAACTTTTGCGCGAGCTGGGAGACACCTTCCTTGGAAACATAAATACCCTGAGTAATCTCTACCCATTCAACGGAGTTCTCTTTGTGATGTTGCTCAAATCTTCCATTTTTCCTTTGTTCTTATTTCTAACGGGACTAGGAGGAATGAATGGAGGGCCCTTGGATCTTGTGGAGTATGATGATGATGCAGAGTGCACGAACTAATCTTTGGGGAGGGGAATAAAACAAAAAAATAAATCAAAGGCAGAAAGTTAGTGTAGATTATAAGAAAGAAAGAATATTTTGATATTTATTCCTTGGGAGCCTCGTTGTGCCCGAGGTAGGCCTAGCGACAAGTTGATTTGAAGAACTTATAATGCTAAATGCCTCATTTTATTGATAAAAATAAGACGAATCCCAAAATAACACTAAAATAGCATAAGATAAAATGCCACTAATGGTCGTTGGCCTTACTACATTTAAAGCAAAAAGAAAAGAATCCTATCTATTTGGTCCCGGAAGGACCTTCCCCAGACACGGCATCTTTAGCTCCATCGAATAACTTCACCAGCTCATGCAGTCCCAGTAGCAAGTAGGCGCTAGACAAGTGTCCTCCTTCATTTCCCTCAGCATTCTGGAAGTTTTCGATCCTCTGGATGAACTTCCTTTATAGCTCCCCTAAACCTCGCTCCAAATACCCCAGTCGCTTGTTGGAACTGACAGCCAAGTCTTTCCATTCTTCAATAAGCTTTGGATGGGCTTCTTGAATTTCCCGGTGCTCACTTTCGCATTTCCAAATCCTTTTGTGCAATTGGTTGTACTTAAACTGTACTTCAGCCTTTTCGCCGATGATCCTGTGACCTCGAACAAACCCGGGTTGTCCTAAACTAATATGATCGTCTTCCAATCAGCTTAGATAGTTTGGAGTATAACCAGTATGGTACCTGTCGGGTTCTATGGAATCCTTTCCCAGGATGATATTGCAAGGCCATATATGCTGAGCTTGACACTTGTATGTACTATCGTCATCTTGGAATTCGGCCGTGAAGTGACTTATTTTACCGACCCTTGGTATAACCTACTTTCTTCCAGCCTACCTCATGACTTAGAGAGGGATATAAGGATAAGTTCCTCTCAGACCAATGAATATAAGAAACAGCATATCCCGAGATCGGACAATGAACTCTTTAGTAGGGAACCATTCGAACATCCATTGCACTTGGTCCTCTTTCAGATTTTCGAACAACTCTACCTACCCTTTAGCATCTTCTGGTTGAGCAAACATGTTAGGCATATAGTTCATTCTCCTTGGATGATGGAAGACGATATGATCATCACAGTCTTTGCGCAGGATCTCTTGCCAATATTCACCCTTTTGGAGGTGCTCCATGAGCCAGAGTTGGAGCAGTAAGTTAAAACCCTCAAAATGTTTGGCCCCTCGTTGACAGTTTTACAGGGCTCGGTATATCTCCGCAACTGTGACCCCGACTCGTTGTCTTTTGTACTTCAGCACCGTTATCCCCGTAATATGTTTCCACGTGTGTTGATATATGTGTTTGGTGAGTTTGAGATGTGTTGGATTGAATTTGGTTAGAAATGAGACCAATAGTCTCTTTAAGGAAAAGCTTAAGTTGGAAAAGTTAACCGGACGTTGACTTGTGAGTTAGATGGCTCGGAATGGATTCCCTAGAATTCGACTAGTTTTGGATAGTGATTTGTGGCTTGGAAAGAAAAACGGAATCGAATTTGGAGGTCCGGTGTAGAATTAGGCTTGAATTGGCTAAGTTAGATTTTTGGCAAATTCCGGTTGATAGGTGAGATTTTGATCCGGGGGCGGAATAGAATTTCGAGAGTTGCAGTAGCGTCGTTAGGTGATTTTTGATATGTCTGAGAATTTTCAAGTCATTTGAACGTCGTTTGGTTGGGTTTTTGATTGAGTGCGAATTTGGAAAAGTTCTAGTTTGACTTAGGATTGAATCTGCCAAGATTTGATGATTTCTGTGTTTAAGGGTGTGTTTTTAAGATTGGAGCAAGTTCGTATGATGTTTTGGAGTAGGTTGGTGGTTTTGGTTGGGGTCCCGGGAGCCTCGGGGTAAATCAGGATGGTTAGACGAGGGATTTTGGAAGTTAGGCATGAAATATGCCTGCTGCTTCTGGTATTTTTGCATAAACTGGCTAGGGACCACTTAAGCGGTGTCTGCAGAAGAGGACTAGTAGCCGCAGAAGCAGCCAATGGTAAAATGTCAGGGACCGCTGAAGCCGAAAAGGGCGACCGCTGAAGCGGGTCCGCAAGAGCGGAAAAGTGACCGCAGAAGTGGTCTTGGGATTGAATGAAGGACCTCAGAAGCGGTCAAAAGGGACGCTGAAGCGGAACCGCAGAAGCGTAGAAATGGCCGCGGATGCGGAAATCGACATGGGATTAATGCAACAGTTGATTTTTAAAATTTAAAAGGGAAGAACATTTGTGCCTCGGCTAAGGCGATTTTGGTGCGATTTTGGAGGGGATTTTGAGAGAGATCATCAGGTATGGACCCTTAGACCTTGAATATGTAATTATGGCGTGAAATCATGGATTATACACAAAGAAATCAAGGTTTTAAATGTCAAAAGTGATGGTTAGGGCTTGAAACCCATGTGAACTTTAAGTGTGGATTTGAGGGGTCAAATGGACCTCGATTCTTGTAAATTTTATATGTATGGACTCGTGGCGAGACAAGGATTCTGAAAATGTAAATTTTGTAATTTTTCGAGAAGTGGTCCCGGGGCTCGGGTTTTGTCAACTTCGTATTTTTGGGTGTATTTCGATTGGGTTTAGTTCCATTAGCCTATTGTGATGTATTCCTATTGGTATGGATCAGATTTGGCATCCGCAGAGGTTGATTCTCTAGGGAAAGGCATTGCGAGCTAGTTTGCGACCGGCTTGAGGTGAGTAATGGGTGTAGATAATGACCCGAGGGTTTGAAACTCCGGTATATCATACTGTGACTCTATTATGAGGATGGACACGTACTACATGGCTAGTGCGGGGTCATATTTGTTGGAAATTGTGACTCGGTCCAATCCGAGGGATGTATTGTACAATGTTGGCGATTGCTTCGCATACTATATTGATGATATTTGGGCTTGATGCCATGTTTGGGGCCTTGTGCCGACTTGTAGAATCTTTTAGTGATTGTTATCTTTGAATCTTCATGATTTGCATATTATTTGAAATCAGTCCTGGTTTAAATACTTTTTTTGCAAACTCAGCCATATTTATACGTTTTGAAAACTCAAATGATTTTTTAAATGATATTTCGGGCTGACGAGTACTATCTCACTACTTTGGACTATATATTATTATAAATGGAAATGGTGGTAACTAAGAACATCGTGTATTTTAAATAGAAATGGTGGTAACTAAGGACACCGTGTATTTTAAATGAAAATGGTGGTAACTAAGGACACCGTGTATTCTAAATGGAAACAGTGATAACTAAGGACACCGTGTATTGTGATGGAAACAATGGTAACTATTGGCACTGTATGATATGGCGCTTGGACTGTAGGAGCCCCTCCGGAGTCATAACCCCCACAGTGAGTGCGGTTACCCATATGGATCGGGTTGCACGTTCCGCAATGTTCATGCATTGCATTGCATCTCATGCATTTATTTACTGTTGCTTATTCTGTATATTTCTGATACTGGTACTGTATAGAACTGCTAGATAGCTTTATTTTGTGTTATTTCGTATTTTCTTATCATTAGGTTTTTTATAAATGCTTATTACTTGCTGATTTCGTAGACTCACCCCATACTCCTTGCACCATGTGTGCAGATCCAGGTGCTCCAGAGGTCTAGCGTTGTTGCTGTTGCTTTTCTAGTTGCCAGAGTATAGAGGTAGCTGCCAGCGTCCGCAAGACCGATTACTCTGATCTAACAAGTTATCTCATGCTTTTCATACATATGTATCTTTCTTTTCAGACTTTTGTTCAGTATTGTTAGAGGCTCTGTATTCGTGACCCCAAGCTTGGGAGTTTTGTTCAGTTGTGGTTTCCTATTCATTCTGTTACATTTTCCAGTTATTTGGGATTTTAGTGTTAAAGTTGTCATGTTTTTCCTTGCTTGCTTCGTGTTTTGGCTGAACCTTTGGGAAGGTGTTGGTCGGGCTTGCCCAGCCTTGCGGCCGGGCGCCATCACGACTGGGTTGTATCGTGACAGCAACGATCATAGGTACAATGCTAAAAGGATGCTCGCCAATTCCTTCCATTAAAGTCTTGGTGGCCATGGCCTGTCTGGTATGGATCCTAGCCTTCTTCATAGGAATTACTATCATCCCCAAAAAATCAGAACAGAAAGACGAAGACCCTTATGTGGATATGCCTCAATCATGTGAGGGCAAATTCATCCAAGTACAAGCGGTAGGAATTGATATGGCTGTACCTTCCGTATAGGCAGTCGAAAGGGATGAAAGAATCCTTCAAACAAGTTAAGTCTATGTTCTTCTTTAGTCCCATCATTTTGAGAAACCCCCAACCCTTGAGATTTTCAAGCATAAGCAAACCCGGAATCTCCCATGGGATACCAACAAGTCATCCTATTTCCTCTAGAAAAGTTGTCATTTCAAGGTCCCCGAAGCGGAACACAGATCTATCGCCAACCCAGAATAGAGTTAAAGCCTCTATGATTTTATTGTCGGGTTGGATTTCCAAAAGAGAAGGAAAATTACCAAAATATTTGCGGACGAGAGTCTGATCACTTGAGTGAAGGTCTTCCCACCAGCTTAGCAACCTTGGGTGGTTGTTGGTTACCATGCCAAATCTGGAGACTTCGTGCCTCATTTTCTGCAACACAAAGTGTTTGGCCCTTACCCCCCCCCCCCCCCAAGACTCAAATATTTAAATATCTATAATTGGCATAAGCAATATCTAGTTCTCCAAATAAATACAGAGATGTGGTAGTGCCCGTTTGGGTTCCAAGGAAACTCAGTGGACTTTGGACAAGGCTATCTTGAAGGGTCATTATGCGGACATCATAACTGACTCGGCGAGGTTTGACAATGATTCATGCACAATGGAATAGAGTAAGGTTTCTATGGGGTGTTAGACCGGTACCTTTGAGCGTGTAACTCAAGAGGGAAAGGCACGGAACCGTCGACTGCACCGCTGAGCGACTGGTTTTACCGCAAATACACCTTTTCCAAATTTAGGGAGTGATAATATTAGAAGCGCGCAACCACTCATTATAAGCGTTGATATGGTATTTTCTTGGGCACGAGTGGAATATGATGTTGAATATGCAGTTACAAGAATTAAATAAGTTGTCATGTATTTGCACGTTCACAAAGTAATTATCATAATAATTGCTCATAATTACAACATTATTGAAGGAAAGTGGCAAAAGAAAGAATTAAAGAAAAAGAAAAAAAATAGCCAAGTCAGTTTCGCAGCAGAAAAGAGATAAAGACATTAAATAAAGGTAATAAAGAAACAGTAAAGTCACAAGTAACATGAAATGGTGAAAGCCTAAAGAAAATCCCCAGCAGACTCGCCATGCTGTCGCACCCCCTTTTTCTAAAGCAAAATCGGATTTATGATATTTGGGAGGAAAATTCTTCCCCTTTTGAGAAATGGGTTTTGAATTGAAGAGTTGCCACCTAATGATTAAAGTGCATTAGGACACTAAGAAGTGCTTGAGTTAGAGAACCAGAGTTTGGGTAAGGGCTAGAAATTATCCCAAGAGGGAATGTGTTAGGCACCCCTCAAGATCCACTGGTGTGGTTCCCGACCATATAACAATTATGACTTTAAATAACAAGAAGCAAATGAAAGTCTCAAATAGAAGGGGATTTTCACATAATATTACAAGTAAATTACAACAACAACAACAACAACAACTACCCAGTATACTCCCACCAGGTGGGGTCTGGAGAGGGTAATATGTAGACGAGCCTTACCCCTACCCGAAAGGGCAGAGAGGCTGTTTCCAATCGACCCTCGGCTCATAGAATAAAAGGAAAAACAGCAGTAAAACAAAAACAAAGACAAAAACAAAACAATAGAGCATTAGTAACTCCCGCAGAAATAGCGTAAATAATTATCTAAACATAAGAAACATAAATACAATCGCATGCAATAATATCATACAGTAACTACCATAACTAACAATCATAGGGGGGACATAAGCTAAAACACAAATCATCTATGGGTAACCCTGCTGACCCACACCCAACCCCGGATGAGGCGTACGAAAAACTCTAGGAGCTTTATAAATAATATGGATTACAAGTAAATTGAATGTTTGAAATAAAGAGAGAGCAAAGAAATTTAAGGGAATAGTTTGAAAAAAAGGTAAAACAAGTAAAGGGGAAAGGGTCCTAGGTTTATAAATAATATGGATCACATCAATGCAATACTCGATTATCACTCCTCAGAAAAGCTGTTGAACATGGTATTACTTCACCGGTCATCATGTCCATATCTACCGTTCCCACCCGTTAAGGTATTAAAATGCGGAATAGTATCGTTACTTATTTCATGCTATTACCCAGCCCGATCCTATCAGTCCCGGAGGCATTTGGGACTACTGTCCTAAAAGGGAAGGAAGTTGGGGCTCTTCAGAGATTAAAAGAACAAAATTCTAATGCGACAAATAAAAGACATAAAGAATTTAAGGGGAAACACATAGCAGTTTATAGGCTCAAACATGCCTCCTCACTTAAATGTGCAAATTATCTAGCATGACTTCAAATACTGGTTTTAGTCTGAATTAAATTTAAGGCATTAGGACAGGCTGCTTTATCACATATTTCTCACATGCGAAGTCCGAATTAGGCCTTGTCTGGTTGTAGTTTATCAAATACTGACACTGTTAATCAATTACCTACTAGCTTGCCTAGGTTGAAGTATACTAATTTTTAAAGAAGGGTTACTGATTTTAGAACCAACTAAATTCTATAGATATTAAACGACATTACTACTGATTTTAGACTTATACATGAAATTGACGAATCAGATTCAGACGACTGCTCCTATAGGCATGATTTCTAAGCGTTATTGATTTTAAAATAATTATCGAGATGCAAGAATCCTATAGGCATGATATCTAGGATGCAACCTGTTATCATGTTTAACCTATAGACTGTTTGCCTAATGAAAGATGTATATGCGGAGGTGCACAAAAACTATAATCATGTCTATATGCAGAAACTTATAGGCATGGTATCTATATGCAGAAATGAAGAAACTTACATACATGATTTCTATATGGAAAAATGCAGAAAACTTATAGACATGATTTCTAATGCAGTAATGAAACAACTTATAGGCAGGATTTCTACATGTAATGCATAACTTAGAGGCAGGATTTCTATATGAAATGCAAAAGTGAAAGAGTAGGCTGTGATTGCGGCAGTAAATACCTAAAGCATGATTTCTACCCATATGCATACATGAGTGACCCTACCCTTTTCACTAGAACCCCATATTTATTACAAATTATTACAGACACAAATGAATCAGAAAAGTAAAATTACATTAGAAATTCCACCTACAACTAAACAGCCTTATTCAGACTCAAAGTCAAATAATATGAGATAAACCAACTTCCAAGATCAGTTTTCCAAAGCCTTTCTCTTATTTTGGATGTGTCAAAGTTTTCTAAAAGCCACAAAGGGACTCCGGCCAGTGCTTACACCCCAAAATATTATCGAATTAAATAATAGTGCAGTGTGGAAGGGCCAACGCTCAAATTTCCAAGTTCAAAGGGAACTCATGACCCCAAAGCAAGGCTCATAGGAGGGGGCAGAACTTAGAATCTAAGAGATAGTGCAAGTTCATAGAGAGGGAATTAGGGGAGGCCATGGCAGGCCGATGGGCATGCCCAGCAATTAGGAACGCTGGCACACACCTGACCAACATGTCAGCCAAATTTTAGGAGTTAGAATTTATTGAGGATCAGGTTCTAACCTGGGCAGAAACTTGAATACTGCCATGCCATGAGCCTTAACTCAAACACATAGAAGGGAGTAGGGGCATAGGGAATTCATAACAAAAGCAGATGCAAAGAGAGAGTAACATACATAGTTAGTATTAATAACTGAATATGAATAGCAAAGTACACATAATTGCAGAAACGGTAAATAAACACATAGGGGTGAGGCTGAAAAGTTAAATCAGAACATATCAGTTTCAGGGAAAACAAACAAGTAAAACAATATTCTTGAGAAGCCAAGTTGCAAGCAAACAGCTTGAAAAGATCTTACTAGGAGATGAGTGTCATGAGAGTATTGAAGCGTGTAAGTAATATAAATTGAGAGTGTTGGACTGAGGGATCAATGTATTGAACTCGAAGTGTCTTAAAAATATATAAGGGTAGTCCCTTTTATAGTGAAAAAAACGAGTAAGAAAGGTACGAGAATAACATTGAAATCAGTCTCCCCTTAATTAAGGGATTCTAATTTCCAACGGGTGAAAGATAACTAGGGAAAGAGTTAACCAAAAACATTTTTCAACGAGCACAATGACGGGTAAATACATAGGAGTTATTTAAGGCAAAAATCCAATGGTACACGACTTGTAAAAAAAGGAATGGAAATCAATCAAACAACCAGTTAAAATCAATATTACAGAATTAATTCGAATGGAAAAAGTCAGGAATAGGTAAAGAGGGTTCAATTAGAGAAACTCAGTAACAATCAATCAAATCCCATAAAGAATTTCAGAATCAATTGATTAGTAAACTCTTTTTGAAAGAAGAATGTCTCACATATAAAGTAGACAAATCAAACAAAAGGTCTCGTCATATCACTTAGAAAACAGCCTACCATTGAAAGGTTCAGAATCATAAGAAAAGAGATATAGGTTCAATTTGCAGACTCATAGGGAGTCTAGGAGTTTAGGGTCCCAAAGTGGAACTCTAACTCGAATACAAAATCAAAATTACCAAAGAAAATCCTAAATACTGGGGTTTCAAATCGAATCAGACAATAGAGATGAGAAGGCAAGCCACTTGATAGAGGCTCAGAAGTCTTTTCCAAAGACATACGAGAAACAAACATACATGATACAAAGAAAGAAAGCAGATTCAAGGTCATGGAGATCATGTTTGAGAAAACAAGTACAGAAGAAAGAGGTGATACAGACTTAAGCAAAAGTAGATGAAACACGTTTAGCAAGAATACTAACAGTGTCCAGCATAACAAACAAAAATCATAGAACTTAACTGTAAACATATATAGTAGAAGAGTAAGGAAAATATAACATGGATTAACTTGTAAGCACGTGTATAGCAGAAAAAGAACAGTACATGCGTATTAAAAAGAAGTCATACGAGCATGATATAAACAAACACGAATAAAGAAAATAAAAAGAAGAATCAGAAGATGTTTTCGAAAAACCTTTCAGAAACCCTATATCAAACACAAACGATTTTGAAAAGCAAATTTGGGGAAAACACTTTAAATGTCAAGAAAAGCATAGATACAACATATATCTAGGAAAAACAAACAGAGAAAAAACCTCGAATAGCTTAGGGTTTCGGAGAAATCCTAGAAGTAAGAAAAGGCTTGGAAGAAATCAGATCCTGAATCAAAGAGGTCAGGAATCAGGCTTCTAGTGCTTGAGTATGCCGGAGCATGGCCAGAGAGGCCATAAAACTATAGATTTGAGAAGATCTGAAAAGAGAACCATCGAGGTCAAACCTCAAAACCACAAACACCCAATGTCTAATGGTGGAGAGGGGTGACCATCCATGGCTTGAGAAGCCATAGATTCCGATGAAAACACGGTGAAATAAGTTAGGATGAGGCTAGGGTTTCGAAGAGCTGTTGAGAGGATTTGAGAGAGTTTAGGACTCAAAGGCGCCCGGCCAGGTGGGAATGAGGGATTAGGGTAGATCATTTGGATTAAAAAAGGTATGGGGAATTTATGGTCGTTGATCAAAATGATCAATGGCCTGGATCAATAATGGGAACCAGGCAGGTTTTCAAATTGGGCCAGGACCGGGTTAAAATTGGAATTGTGCTGATTTAATTGGAGTAGAATTGGTTTAATTTAAGGGCTACAATTGAAATGGAATTGGGCTGTAACTCAAAAAAAATGGGGCTAAATATTAAATAGCCATTTTTCCTTTTTTCATTTTATAGAAATAGAAATAATGATTTTATAAGTAAATTAAAAGTACCGAGCCAAAATATAATATATAAATATTAATTTATAAATATTAGAACCTATTTTATAATTATAAAATATTATTAATTTTAAAATAGGCTAAAATTGTAATTATATGTAATTTTAGTTTTAAAAATACCATTTGTAAAAATATAAAAAAAATCACCTTAACTATATTTTGATTTAAGCATAGGAATAAAATACGTTATTATCAAAATGATAATTTTGGGAATAATTATTAAATTATGTACTACTAAAATAGACAATACATTGATTTTAAAATCTTTAAAAATTAGAATACCAAAACACTTGGGCATGCTTATATATATGTATGTACATGTTACTTTGAAAGCATTTTGTGCATAAAAATACCTAGGAAAAAAGTATGTATCAACAATAGCGTGACAGATTCGGGGCAAAGGCACGATGTTACGTGATTTAATTTCGTGAAAGATGGCTGGTGGCAATGAAGAATTGAGGGGAAAAGGTTTTTTTATATAAGAAATGAGGGAAAAAGTTGTTACAATAGAGGCGCTCATGAAAACTTATGAGGGTGAACAATGTTTGATTATTGTAACTCGTCTCGCCAATCTTGTTGCCCAGATGAATAGGTTGAGCTAGTAGTGCATAAATCTGAAAGAGAAAAATGGGTTGTTGCGTCGAGCTGTTGGCAATAATGATGCACAGTGTGGGGAAGATCATACCAATATAAAAATACCTAAGCCTAAAGATTTTATTGGTGCAAGGAGTGCCGAAAACTCAAAAAGCTTTCGGTGGGGGTTATGGAGCGATACTTCAAGTTGCCCATGTGTGAGATGAAGACAAGGTCAACATCACAAGTACATACTTGGTGGACGATGCTAAAATTTGGTGGCGGTGGTGTGTGGTAGACGATGCAAGTGTTGGTATGCCTAAAATTTACTCTTGGCACAATTCAACTCTCGAGCGGAGCTGAGTAGGCAGGCGCAAGTGTGCGGTCCATATGAGGGCAGTTGGTCGGTTATTTTGCTGAAAAACTAACTTATTGCCATGATTGGAATATTTTATAACTTAGTTTTTTGAGTAGTTCAGCTTCGTCTTGTTGTTGTGGCTTGTCAACTGATTTATTTAGATGCTGCCAAGTGTAATTGGGCAGGCTACACCATAAAAATGTGTATATAGCGGCAGACTTAGTCTTGTGGCATAATTGTTAGTGCCAAATATCTAAGAATTATTCCCACTGATAGAAAATCTTTCTAAGACAGGAAACTGGGATGTTTTTTGTTCTTGATCATGGGGTTACCTTTTTGTGTTCTTGTATTCACTTATTAATACAAGTTGGAAAGAAATTCATATAAATTCATGTGTGCATTTTACTTACTTTGCTGCCTAAATTTGTTCTAAGTCTCGAACATCCCTAAAATTATTCGAAGTATTGGAAGGCTGAAGTCAAGTGTTGGGCTTGATAGCCGTATGGAGGTGAACCTCAGGCATAAGAAAATAACCCCTATAACATCAATCATTTCATCCTCTTTTGTCGTATTTTTTCTCTATGGAAGCCACTCTCACCTTGTCTCGTATATTTTTATTCCTAATCTTATCTTAATATGCTTACACATCCATCTAAGCATCCTTATGCTTGCTACTTTAATCATCCAAACGTGTGAGTTCTTGACTGCTAATATTATGACCCATACAACATATTTGGTCTAATAACCACTCTATAAAACATAGAATAAGTAGTATGCACCATTTAGATTTTGTTCGTCCAAGCTTAGGTAGGTCCAAATTACTTTACATTAAAAAATATTTTTTACAAAATTTTAAGGTTTTTTTTAAGAAATAAGTATTTTTGAGCAGTAACAGAAGTAATTTTTTTGTTTTTAGGAAGCAACTACAAATTCTAACTTCTTTAAGAAGCAAAAAAGAAGCGCACAATTAATTTTATCAAGATAAAAATATCTTCACCATAAATTTACAATTTTCAAATAATCACTTATTAATTTAATATTTTCTTGACATTTTAATTTCTACCATTCCTTTATTCTCTTTTTTATTGTATTTTATTGTCCTTCTCCTCTTTGGCATAGTCTTTTGTAGCGATCCGATAAACCCAACCAAGGGGTCGTGATGGCGCCTAACTCCACGTGCTAGGCAAGCCAACACTTAACAATTACAAAAGAATCAAAACTAAATATTTAAAAATATAATATCATAAATAAGGAGTGAAAGCTCCTAAATCAACATAATAAGTATAAAAACCATCACTACTATTTACACAACTTCCCAAGACTGGTGTCACTGGGTGCATGAGCTCTAAAGAGTATTAAATACAAAGCCAAAAATGAATAAAATAATTTATGATGCAAATAATAGTAGTAAAGATAATGAAGGTGACTCCATAATCCTGCGAACGTATGCATCACTACATCGAGTCTCCCCAAATGTCTAAGCTAAGCACCTTTGAGGACTCAACTAGTACCAGCACCTGGATCTACACAAGAACTGTAGAAATGTAGTATGTGTACAACAAATCTCATGTACTCAGTAAGTGCCGAGCCTAACATCGACAACATAGTGAGGAGGCTAAGACAAGATAACTTCTTTATAAACATGTGTAGTTCGTAAGCAAGAGATATAAAAAAAATATGTGAAATAGTAAAATGATTAACTATAAGAGATTACGATCACGTTTCTCAAATATCACAACCAAACATTTCTCAACAACTCAAATTCTTGAGAATGAAACACTATCCATGAAGCAACATAGTCATATCCATAAATCAAAATAATAAGAAGAATGATCAAAAGATATCATATCAAATAGCACGAAAACACCCTTCGTGAATTTATCCTTCATCCTTTCCAAGCACGAAATAATAATAATAATAATAATAATAATAATAATAATAATAATAATAATATAAGAAATATCCTTCATGCATAAATCACTCTTTCTCACAAGTACAGAATCACCCTTCATGCAATTCATTCTTCCTCACCAAGAATATATAAAGCAATACCAAGCAAGGTGAAAAGCTTAAATAACATCAAGAAGCGTGAGTAAGCATAACACACCAGATGAGAGATAATCATAATCTTTTCACCTATAGGAAAGCCAACATTTAAATAACACAATGCCCAAGTGTCTCAATAAAGCTTAAATAATGTTACCAACAAGTATACAAATGTAACAGCCCGATTGGTTGTTTTGCTCATTGGCATGCCATTCATTAGACTGAGATCTTGAGTAGCTTCTTATGATGCATTATGACTTGCATGTATGGTTGATTTCGATGATTGAAATGTTTGGTATTGATTTGGAAGCTTTAAGTTGAAAGAGTCGACCAAGATTTGACTTTTAAGTAAACGAACTCTGAATCAAATTTTGATGGTTTCGGTAGGTTTTAATGATAATTTGTACTTTTATGTATGTTCGAATTTGGTTTTTCAGAAAACCTAGAAGAATTTAACGTTATTTGTCGAATCTTAGCAATTGGAAGAACTTAAGAGTTCATAAGTTTGGCCAAGAGTTGACTTTGATATATTTGACTCCTATTGGTGTTTCAAGAAATTTGGATTGATATATATAGTCGAATGAAACTTGTATTCTACGTTTAGAAGTAACCCAAAGTATGTAAATGTAGTTCAGCCATTCTTTTGAAGGAATGAGATTTAACAATGTAAGAGAATTTCTGCTCAGTTTGAGCCTCAATTATTTGTTGCGATGTTCCCTTGGGTATTTTGAGTCTTTTGGATAATTTATATCATGTATTTGTACTTGTTGGTATGATTGGAAGTGGTCCCGAGGGACTCAGATATGTTTTGGATCATTAGTTGAGAGACTAGTTAAGTTAAGAGTTTGGAGTATGACCATGGTCAATATTAGGTCAATACGACAACTTTTCTGTGTTTTGAGTGCGCGAACAGGTTTCTAGAATGTTATATGATTTAAATGCATATATAGTGTGTGTTTGCGAGGTTCCGAATGAGTTTTGTGTACTAAAATAAAGATTTTGCGATTGCTGATTTTTCAGGTGCAGTAATTTTAATAATACCGATTATGTCCCTAAATTTTTTAGACTTTCTTTAAAATGAAATTTAGTTACTTTTTCTCACAAGGTTTAGTTCCCTAAATTCTCTTTTAAAATAATACTAAATTATAAATTAAACCTTTATTGTTCTTTTTTATAATATGATACTTAAAAGTAAACTTATTGGAAAGACATGGAAAACAATTCTATTTGATTTGGGTTCTACTTATTTGTATGTATCATCCTATTTTTCTTCATATTTGGTTGCGCCATGTGATTCTTTGAGTGCTCCCGTGCATATGTTCACCAATGTGGGAGATGCTATTATTGAAGATCGTGTGTATCATTCATGTGTGGTTACCATTGGGACTCTTGAGACTCGTGTAGATCTTCTACTTCTCGATATAGTCAATTTTGATGTCATTTTGGGACGGATTATCTGTTACCTTATCAGGCTATATTGTCACGCCAAGACACTGACCTTAGCCTTTCCGAGGTCGTCTCGATTGGAGTGGAAAGGTACTCTAGGCTATTCTACCAGCAAGGTTATCTTTTATGTGAAGGTTCGGTATATGGTCGAGAAGAAGTGTCTAGCTTTTCTGACATATGTCCACTATTCTAGTGCGGAGGTTCCTTCCATGGATTCAGCATCGATCGTTCGTGAGTTTCTAGAGGTGTTTCCTGCAGACCTACCGGGGATGCTATCCGACAAAGATATCTACTTCTGTATTAATTTGGCTCTGGGCACTTAGCTCATTTTTTTTCCTCCGTACCGTAGGACACTGCCAGAGCTGAAAAAATTGAAGAAGCAGTTTTCTTGATAAGGGCTTTATTAGACCTAGTGTCTCGCCTTAGGGTGTGCCTGTGTTGTTTTTGAAGAAGAAGGACGGATCAATGAGGATGTTCATAGATTATGGACACTTGAAAAATGTCACCATTAAGAACAAGTATCCATTACCAAGGATTAACGACTTATTTGATCAGCTTCACGGTGCCAAGATTTTTTTAAAGATCGATTTAAGTTCTGGCTACCATCAGCTAAGGATTAGGGCATTCAGTGTCCCTAAGATAGCTTTTCGTACTCGGTATGGGCATTATGAGTTCCTAGTGATGTCATTTGGGCTGACAAATGCCCCAACATCATTTTTGGATTTGATGAACCGGGTGTTCAAGACCTATCTGTACTCCTTTGTGATTGTGTTTATTGATGATATCTCGATCTACTCCCGCAGTAGAAAGGAGCATGAGAAGCATCTTCGGATCTTTCTCCAGACTCTGAGAGATATCCAGTTATATGCTAAGTTTTCAAAATATGAGTTTTGGTTGAGCTAAGTCACCTTCTTGGGTCACGCTATATCAGTAGAGGGTATTCAGGTGGATTCTAAGAAGATTGAGGCAGTCAAGAATTGGCCTAGACCCAGATCAGCTACAGAGATCCGGAGTTTCTTGGGATTGGCAGGTTATTACAATCGATTTCTAGAGGGGTTCTCATCTATGATATCCCTGTTGACTAGGTTGACCCAGAAGGGTGCCCCATTCAGATGGTCAGACGAGTGGGAGGCGATCTTTAAGAAACTCAAGACTACTTATACTACGGCACCAGTGTCGGTGTTGCCCACAGGCTTAGGGCCTTATATAGTATATTGTGATGCATCTCTATTGGAATTGGTGCATTATTGATGCAGGCTGGCAAGGTAATTGAATATGCTTCACGGCAGTTAAGATTCACGAGAAGAACTACCATGTTCATGACTTAAAGCTTGCAACCATTATTTACGCGTTGAAGATTTAGAGACACTATCTTTATGGCTTATCGTGTGAGGTATTCATGGATTATTGGATTTGATGAAGAAAAAAGAGCTAAATTTGATGCAGAGGAGGTGGTTAGAGTTATTGAAAGACTATGATATCACCATCTTGCATCATCCCTGGAAGGCTAGTGTGGCGGCTGATGCTTTGATTAGGAAGTCAGTAAGTATGGGTAACCTTGCATACATTCCAGTTGGTGAGAGATCTCTTGCATTAGATGTTCAGGCCTTGGCCAATTAGTTCTTGAGGTTGGATGTTTCTGAGCCTAGTCGTGTTCTAGCTTGTACGGTCGCTTAGTCTTCATTATATTAATGCATCAGGGAAAGGCAATATGATGACCCTCATTTGCTTGTTCTTAGGGATACACTGCGGCAAAGTGATGCCAAGCAAGTTACCGTTCGAGATGATAGATTTTTGAGGATGCATAGTTGTGTTTGTGTGCCTAATATGGATGGATTTCGTGAGATGATTCCAGAGTAGTCCCACAGTTTCCGGTATTCTATTCACCAGGCATCACAAAGATGTATCATGACTTGTGAAAACATTATTGGTATAGTAGAATGAAGAAAAATATAGTGACACATATGGCTCGGTGTCTAAATTGTCAGGAACTAAAGTATGAACATTAGAGACCTAGTGGTTTGCTTTAGAAGATAGAGATTCCTGAGTGGAAGTGGGAGCGTATCACTATGGATTTTGTCATTGGACACCCACAGACTTAGAATAAGTTCGATGCAGTTTGGGTTTTTGTGAATAGATTAACCAAGTCAACATAATTCATCCATGTGGTAGTTGCTTATTCTTTAGAGCGATTGGTAGAGATTTATATCCGCGAGATCGTGTGTCTTCACAGTGTACCTGTGTCTATCATTTCTAATCGAGGAATGCAGTTTACCTCGCATTTTTGGAGGGTAGTGCAGCGTGATTTGGGCATGCAGGTTGAGCTGAGCACATCATTTCATCCTCGGACCGACAGGTAGTCTGAGCGCACTATTCTGATATTAGAGGATATGATTTGCACATGTGTTATTGACTTTGGAGGTTTATGGGATCAGTTCTTTCTTGCCGCTTGTGGATTTCACTTACAACAACAGCTATCATTCGAGCAACAAGATGGCTCCCTACGAAGCATTATATGGTAGATGGTGTCGATCACCGGTTAGATGGTTTGAGCCGGGGGAGGCTGGATTATTGGATACAGATTTGGTATAGGATGCCTTGGATAAGGATAAGATTATTCAAGATAGACTTCGAACAGCTCAGTCTAGACAGAAGACTTATATCAACCTTAAGGTCCATGATGTTGCACTCATGGTCAAAGAGAGAGTGTTGCTCTATATGTCACCCATGAAAGGTGTAATGAGGTTTGCAAAGAAGGGCAAGTTGAGCCCTAGATACATCGGGCCTTTTGAGATCCTTGAGCGAGTGGGAGGGGTGGCTTACAGACTTGTGTTGCCACCTGGTCCATCCAATGTTCCATATGTCCATGCTTCGGAAGTGTCATTGCGATCAATCCCATATGTTAGACTTCAGATTGTCTAGATGGACAAGGATTTGACCTTTAAGGAAGAGTTGGTAGCTATTTTAGACCGGTAGATTCGCCAATTGAGATCGAAGAGTTATCCTTCCGTTCAAGTGAATTAAAGAGGTCCGCCAGTTGAGGCAGCTACCTGGGATTCCGAGTCTGATAGGCAGAGTAGATATCCCTCCATTTTCACTAGCTCAGGTATTTTTCTATGTCCGTTCGAGGACAAAAACCTGATTTAGAGTTGAAGAATATGATGAGTCGAAAGGTCATCATGTGTTTTAGAACTCAATTCTGCGCTTTATGCCATAAAAATCTCATTTTTACCCTCCTCGATCTGCATGCACATTCCAGGTGTATTTTCGGAAAGCTTTTATGCTATAAGTTGCTGAAAATAAGAATTTTTTCCTAAAAACTTCCTCTGAGTTGTCTTTATTCAACAATTTTTTAAAATGAATCGGGATTCATGATTTTATGGTCCCGATAGGTCCGTATCGTGATTTGGGACTTGGGCATATGCCAAGAATCAAATTGGAAATTCCTAGCCCGAGATATCAGACTTTGTTGAAATTTGAAAGTTAAAGGCTTATTGAAATGGAAGTGTTTGACCAAGGTTTGACTTTTTGGATATCGGGTCCGTATTTTGGTTCCAGAACCTGGTATAGGTCCAATATCACATTTATGACTTGTCTGTGAAATTTTATGAAATACAAAATTAGTTTGACGTAATTAGGACATCTGGTTGAGAAATTAGAAGTTTCAAAGTTTTCTTGAAAATTTCATTTGATTTGGTGCTAAATTTGAAGTTTAAGGTGCTATTTTGGCAATTTTATCGCGCGAGCAAGTTCATATGATGTGTTAAGACTTGCGTGTATGATTGGTTTGGATCCCCGAGGGTTTGGGTGACTTTCAGATAGTCTACGGAGTGAAAATAGGACTTAGAGCACATCTGGTGTTGCAATATCTGGTAAAAGCGTATGATCTCGCAAATGAGAGATCAGGAATCGCAATTGCGACCTCTGCAAGTTCCGCATTTTCGAGCTTCTTATCGCGAATGTAAAGAATAGCTGGGCCATACAGTCCTCGTAATTGTGAAGGATTCTTTATATTTGAAAAGTAAAGCTGGGAGGGGCAGTAATCGCAAATGCATCGCATTTGTAGAGATTCAAGTTTAGAATTGCTAAGGCATCAGAGAAGCGGAGGACCTCACATTTGTTATGGTCCCTTGCATTTGCGAGCTTCTCATTTGTGAAGCTCAGATCGCAAATGAAACATTTGCAGTTGTGTAAAAGTGACTTATACGGGATTTTTCTCCCATTCTTCAAATTTTCAAAACCTAAAACACAAGAGGCTATATTCTAATGAACTTTTCTTCTCCAAAATATTGGTAAATGATTCTAAACTAGTTTCTTTCAATCCTGCAATTTATTTTACAAGATTTCAACTTAAAATCTATGGTTGTTATGGTGGAATCGGGGATTTTTGGGTAGAAACTAGGAATTTAGACCTCAAATTGAGATCTGATTCAAAAATTAATTATATATATAGGCTCGGGGGTGAATGGGTAATCAAATTTTGGTATGAATTTCGGGATTGGACCAAGCGAGCCCGGTATTGACTTTTGTTAACTCTTTCAAAAATGACCTAAATCAAAATTTTGTTATTGTAGGTGATTCCTAAGGTTTATTTTGAATCGTTTGGTTGGTAATTTGCTAGATATTATTGGTTCGGAAGCTAGTTTGAAAGGTAAATCCGGGGTTGAGCTTTGAGTGGTCCTTGGAGTGAGGTAAGTAATATGTATTACCTTGACCTGAGTGAATTTGGAACCCTCGGACTATTTGTTATGTAATTCTCATGTGAGTGGCGTATATGTGAGGTAACGATTGCTTATACGCCCCGAAATTATCTGTTGTTCCTGAATTACTGTTTTTCCTTAATTGTTTCCTTCCATGTCATCATTGTTATATGCTCAAAATACTTTTCATGATTAACTGCTATGTGTTAATCAATATCTTATTCTATTAACTATGTTAGCTATTTTCCTAATTCCCCTAATCTATGTTATTTTCTTAACCTGACTTGTTTGCACCTTCTAGTTGTAAATTGTTGGGTTGGTCTTGCTGTGTAGTATTATTTGAGTAGATTCTATATTGAACAAGGTTTCCTTTTCTTGGTTCAGTTTTGTAATTATTCATCGTAATGGATTTGTGATTTAGATTTTTTATTTTACTGTGTACACTGAGTGTTTGGTACTGATATGATGGGATTGGATTGCATGCTGCAACAGATGTAATAAAGGAGGATCGATATGGTGGAACAAAGGTAAATATATTTATACGGTGGGATCAAGTTGCAAGCCGCAGCAGGTGAAATAAGGATGGATTGATAAGGAGGAATAAGGGTGAATTATGATCTTGATATTTATAGATTGTGGGATCGTATTGTACGTCATAACAAATTTATATTATGTACAGTTATTGATATTGTTATGGTAGAATATGGGAGGATTATGTATTATCTTGTAGGATCGGGTTGTGGAGACTTGAGGTACGGCTGTTCAGCGCCCACAGCTCCGGGAGTCCCCATCATCATTTCTTTTTAGCTGTATAATTTCATTCAGACAACTTTGTACTTAATTCAAACCCTTACGTGTATTAGAAGCTCGTGCACTTATGACACTGGGTTCAGGGAGTTATAATAGATGTTTGGTAGTTTTATCTTCCACATTGATATTTTAGTTATTCCAGTTATCTCTCGTTATTTATTTCAATTGTTAAAAATGGATAAATTGTTCTAACGTTGGCTTGCCTAGCAGGTCCCGTCGGTGAAAATTTCAGATCGTGACATTATTCCTAACAACATGTAAATAAATTTAATCAAATATCCTTTTTATAATTAGATAAAGTAAATGTGCACACGGGATAGTACTTGAAGTAAGTCTCAAATTCAATTAATGATTTAATACTTTAACAATATATTCAAAAAAGATGAGAATATGCATCATGCGAGGTCAATTGATGGCTCCAAAGAAGTGAATTGACACAAAAGATGTATTTGGACAAATAGAAGAAATTGCAAACATGAGGGGTTGTTTGTTAGTTATTTGCAAGATTAGGGCCACCAATAAGAATTTTATCACTAGAGATTTTCAAGTGCTCAAGTTGTGAATTTGACACAAACTGCTGCTAATAAGTCAAGTTTGTATGTCAAATTGGCTCTTAGGGAAGCGACAAAGCTACGATAGAATCTTTGGCCCCTTCCTATAGTTTATTCCTTCACGCCTTTTCTTGCCATTGCCAGTCAGCAATGAACCTTTAGACTTACAGGCTGAAGCAAAGATGCTTAGTCGGAATTGATTTATACTAGATTAAACAATTTAACTGTAAAAATCACAAACTAAAACGAGATTAAGCAAAAAAGGTTATATACAAGACATTTTGCAATTGTTTACCTAGTGTAATTAATCATTGGATAGATAAGAATTTTTATAAACCATTCTCGCGCTAACTATTCTCCCTTCTCCTGTCACTTCTATATATATCAAATGAAAGATGTTCGCATTTCATCATTATATTTCAGATGACACTTAAAACTCTTACTTTAATCAAGCTGTGAGGTAGAGTTACCATGTTAATTCTTAAATTGAAAGTTCACAAGTTAAGATAATTAGAGATTTAGAGTTGTAGTCCAATGGTTAGAAATTTGTAAGGCACTTTTTAGGTTTCAGCTTCCAACTCCGTCAAAATCCTGTAGCTCTTCTTCTTTTGCCTCTCAACTATTTCAGAACCCTTCCACAACCTTACATTTTATTAAGAAAAGTCTTTGTAAACCTGCTCGTTTCAATTCTTGACATGTGAGTCGGTTTTGACGTGTTATTAACAACGCATACAACGATGATAACCCAGTAAAATCTTATTAGGGGGATTTGAGGAGAATAGTGTGTACGCAGACCTTATCCCTATTCCATAAGAGTAGAGAAACTGCTTCCGAAAGACCCTCGACTCAAGAAGATGAAAAGAGACAATATCATTACCACTAATTGAAAACATAGAAAAAATATTAACATCATAAAAAAGAAAAAAAAAAGACAAAACATTGAAACTAGTTGGCTTCGACAAAAATCCTACCAGACTAGCCACATAAAGGTACAAAGCAAGGAAAGACTCAACTGTCTCCTAACATATAACCTTAATACTCGACCTCCACAACTTCCTATCAAGGGTCATATCCTCGGAAATCTAAAGCCTCGTCATGTCCTGCCTGACAAAATCTCCCCAAAACTTCTTTGTACATTCTCTACCTCTTCTCGTGCCTTCTAAAACCAGCCACTCACACCTCCTTACCGGAGAATTTGGTATTTGTCCGAACCATCTAAGCTTCATTTCGTGCATCTTATCGTAAATGGAAGCCACACCTACCTTCTGTCATCAAGGGTCATGATTTATGATGACATATTATAACTTAGGATATTAGGAAGATTTATATACAGTTCTGGCCCAGAGGGGACTGTAACAGCCCAAAATCCCACCAATATTGTGATGACATCTAACCTAACCCACTAGGTAAGCCCAAATATATAAGTTACTACTATAATGAAAAATCATCAATATTATAAATAAAATTGCAAACGATTTAATACAACTACCCTAAGGACTAGTAGACAAGTCATGAACCACTATGATTTAGATTTAAAATGCAGATAAAAGAAATCAATACAATATATGTTAGAAGGTTATAAATAGAAATGAGGTGATAATCTACCATGAACAGAGGTAGCTCGAATCAGGAACACATGTTCGTGTTTAATGCAAAGCTCCATCTTCTACAGCTACTTAGTTCCAGAATCTACATAAAAGGTATACAGTGTGAGTACAACTAACCCCATGTGCCCACTAAATAACTTGACTAATCTCATAGAAGTAGTGACGAACTTTTTAAGTCAAAAGATACACATTTTGCTGAATCCGTGCAGCTTAATAACATGTATAATAAAGAGAAAATATTCTAGAAAGGCAACTACGGAACAAAGAATATCAACCGTAAAGGTGTACAATTGGGATAGGATAATAAACAACTCTACCAATTAGACATGTTTAACAAATACAATTTGCATAAATCCCGCTCATAAAATGGTATGCACCATATAATATGTGTGCTTAATACTCATAAATGACTATACACCAGTGCCCAACATGAGCAAATTACCTATCAATTGCCATATTACACGTTTAAGAGAACTTTTCAAGAATCTAACTCGAGCATGAATACTCGTGGCACATATATATATGCTCGTCACTTCATATATACATCATCCCCGCATGTAAAAAAAAAAGGATCAATTATAAGGAAAAATTTTCTCAACTAAAGTTAGGCAAGAAACTTACATTAAATAAGCTAAATTAATACTCTAAAAATGCCTTCCTGCACGAATCTAACTCTAAGCAGCTCAAATACCAATGAAGTAGATAAAAACTTCCTCAAAAAATTACCTTTTCCCGAGCTTCAAATTCTTGTGATAAAAAAGTAACTAAATTTTGAAATAAGT
The DNA here is from genome assembly GCA_034376525.1 of Nicotiana benthamiana. Taxonomy (NCBI): domain Eukaryota; kingdom Viridiplantae; phylum Streptophyta; class Magnoliopsida; order Solanales; family Solanaceae; genus Nicotiana; species Nicotiana benthamiana. The sequence continues at coordinate 54,743,419 of CM067338.1, forward strand.
AAAAAATACAGCAGTTGTTCCAGCCCAAATCAGATCTTAGATGATTCCAGATCTCACATTTAATAATATCAACATAATCCTTGTGAGCTTACACCTAATATAGCCTTTTGAATGATCCAATTTGGCATTAAAATGAGGGAGATATGTTGTTTTAAAGTTTAAAGGAAGTTTGAAATTTTTAAGCATATAACCGGTATTTTGGGGATTATTACACCAGAAAAATCAGCAATTATAAAATCTTTTTTTTAGCACCCAAAACGCATTTGGAACATTCTGGACACAAATTTTATATGCATTTCAATCACAAAAAAATACTAAGAACCTGTTCACGGACTCAAAACAGCAAAAAATGTCATCTTGACCCCATATTGATCGTAGTCAAACTCTAAATTCTTAACTTAACTAGTCTCCCAACTGATTATCCAAAAACACACCTGATCACCTTGGGACCCCTTCCAATCATACCGAAAAGTAAATATACATTATCCAAAATCATTCAAAGGCTAAAAACACCTAGGGTGACATCACAATAAAGAATGGAGGCTCAAACGGAATAGAATTTCTCTTAGGTTGTTAAATTTTCATTCCTTCAAAAAAGTGTCTGAATCACACTTACACACTTCGGATTACTTATAACTTTGCATACAAGTTCAATTCACCTATATAGACCTATCCAAAGTCTCGCAAAACCAATTATAGTCCGTTCAAATTAAATTCAACTCTTGGGGAATGTTATGAACTTTTCAACAACAACAACATACCTAGAAAATGCCACAATTGGAGACTAGGGAGGGTAATAGGTACGAAGAACTTACCCTTACCTTAGAGATTTAAAGAGGTTATTTTTGAAAGACCCTTAACTAAATATTTAGTGAAAAAGAAGCAATAAACAGATAAAAGCACTAACAAAGTAATAGGACATGAAAACAAACAGCCCAGTGTGTATAAACAATGATCTAATAATGCTAATGTACAAGAATAGAACCAAAAATGCCGGTAATAATAATACAACATATAACAACAAGGAAGATCTAGGACTAGGAAAATCAAGACTAATACCCATACTACTTGTAAGACTAGAAGAAACTCTCGACTACCCATTAACCCACAATCCTAATTCTTTACCTCCACACCTTCCTATCAAGGGTTATGTTCTGGTAAGATGAAGTAGTGTATTCCATGCCTAATCACCTCTCCTAGTACTTCTTAGACCTCTCTCTACCCTTTATTTGGCCCGCCATGGTCAACCTCTCATACATCCTAACCGGGGCACCGGTGTCTCTCCTTTTTACATACTCGTACCATCTCAACTTCGATTCCTGCAACTTGTATTCTGCAAGAGCCACGTCAACCTTGTCCATAAATAATTCATTCTTAATCTTATCCTTCCTTGTATGCCCATACATCTATCTCAGCGTCCTTATCTATGCTACTCTCATCTTCTAGATATGATATTTCTTGACTGGCCAACATTTTTCTCCATACGACATAGTCGATCTAATTATCGCTCAATAGAACTTGCCCCTAAGTATAGGTGTCACATTCATATCACAGAAAACACTAGAAGCAAGCCTCCATTTCATCCACCCTATTCTAATGTGATGTATAACATCCTCGACAATCTCCCAGTTACCTTGAATTACAGACCCAAGATATTGAAACTATCTCTCTTGGGGATGACTTGTGTATCAAGCTTCACATCCACTTCTACTTCACATGTCCTAACACTGAACTTACACTCCAAGCATTTCGTTTTCGTCCTACTCAACTATAAAATTTTAGACTCCCGAGTATTTCTCCATGCCTCTAGTCTAGAGTTAGCTCTCGTACATGTCTCATCAATAAATATTATGTCATCTGCAAATAACATACAGCATGGAACCTCCATTTCGATGTAACGCGTCAGTATATCAATTCCCAAGGTACAATAGAAAAGCGCTAAGAGTTGACCCCTAGTGCAACCCCATCACCACTGGAAAATAATTCGAGTCTCCTCCTACAATCCTCACCAGAGTCTTAATTCCATCGTTCATGTCCTTAATCATCCTGATGTACCTACTGGCACAACACTTACCTCCAAACATCTTATAGAGCCTCCCTAGGGACTTTATCATTTTTTTCAAGGTCAATGAATATCATATTCAAGTCATTCTACTTTTCCCTATATTTCTCCATCAACCTTCTTACAAAATGGATGGCCCTTGTAGTAGACCTCCCTAGCATGAAACAGAATTGATTCTCCGAAATAGACACCCTCCTCCTCGCCCTCCTCTCTACCACTCTCTCCCAAACTTTCATAGTATGACTTAGCGGCTTGATTTCATTGTAGTTGTTGCAATTCAGGACATTGCCCTTCTTCTTGTACAATGGGACCATCAAACCCCACCTCCATTCTTCGGGCATTTTCTTCGTCCTACAAATGACTTTAAATAGTCGGGTCAGACACTCCAATCCTGTCTGGCTCGCATCCTACAAAAATTCCATGGGGATCTCATCTAGCCTAGTTTCCCTACTCCTACTCATCTTCTGCATCACCTCACCAAACTTAATATGCCAACAAAACACAAAATCATGTCGGCTTTCTGAGTCTCCTACTCTCCAAGCACAATGTTATTGTCCCCATCATCATTAAAATATTTATGAAAGTATGACTGTCATCTAAGCCTAATACACGCCTCATCCACCAATACATTACCTTCTTTGTCTTTCATTCTTCTCACTTGCTTCAGGTCCCAGTCATTTCTTTCTCTAGCCTTGGCTAACCTGAAAAGTTTCTTATCACTACCCATGACCCCAAGTTCCCTATACAAGCATTCAAACGTTGAAGTATTAGCTTCCGTGACTGCTAACTCCACATATTTCTTTGCCATCTTATAACATTCCCTATTCTTCCTCTTATCCTCCTTGTTGGTGCTCTCAACCAGCTTTACATATGCACATTTCTCGACTTTAACATTTGCTTGGACCTCTCCATTCCACCACTAGTTCCCTTCGTAGCCCCTCGAGTAATCCTTTGTGACCCTAACACCTTTCCAGTAGCATCTCTAACGCAGTCCACTATTATAGCTCGCATAATAATCGCGACCCCACTACTCCTCTAGGCCCCCTGGCCAATAACTTGTACCTCTATTCCTGAGTTTTGTCCTTTGTCAGGTGTAAGGCCCGTAAAACGTTACCTAGAACTCGGTTTTCGTGATTCCAAGGTGGACTTCAGTACAGACTTTTTTGGTTGAACTATGTGTTGGAGAGTTGAAGAAGATTCTTTGCAGAGCAGGGCTTTTTTGCGGTTAACTACGGAATCGTAGAATCATTCTACGGGATGCAGATCGGCCGCATAATGCAACAGAAAAATGGCCAATTATGGAGGGTTATTTTACGATCCAATATGTGACTGCATAATGCTTTTGCGGGCCGCAAAATCCATCACAGATCCAGCATGAAGATTTCCGGAGGGGAGTTTTGTGGCGTATTACGCGACAGCAGAAATGGCTTACGGACCGCAGACCTGACCCCACCAGCCTAGTTCTTGAAATCACTTCTGTGACCCATTTTGCGGATCACTTATCCATTATATGGCCGATTCTGCGTCCGGAAATCAATGTCCAGAGTGTTTATTTTCTGGTTTTTATAACCCAATCCTATTTTGATATATAGACATTAAGGACCATTTGTAAAGTAAAAAATCTGATATTTGTAGAGTGGGGAAGTTCTCTAGAGTGAGTGTGGATTCCTAAACTAATTGATCATCAATTCTTGCTCAATGCTTGGAGAATTAACAAGGAAAATTCACTAGGTCTTCATCCTAGAGGTAAGACTTTACTCCCTAGCCCTCAATTTCGGGATTTGACTGAAAATAGTTAATAAGAAAAGCAATTATTGGGTGTGTGAGTTGTTAATTATGCATGCATATTCTAAGGTTTGTGGGAAGATTGTTGAGCTCAATTGGGTAAACTTTGGGTAGTGGGATGAAGAAATCCACCGTATGGGGACCTTAAATAAAAACGCTCATCTAGTGTTTGATAAAATGCTCAAATAAGTTGGAATCATGTACTCCTTCCTAATTTGTGTTTAATTTTGTTATATTTCGAAATAGATCAATGTGACTGAGATTTTCAGAATATTGTAGTACTTTAAGGGAATTTAAGATGGGGTATGTTGGCTAAACTCCTCTTGTTGAATTGAATACATGATCTCCTTGTAAGTTGTAATTATGATTATCTCTATCTCTTATGTCTCATGTTCCGAGATATTCTTTGCAAATTCGACTATTTCGAATAAATTTGTGTTGAATGATATATTTTCTAAATGTGTTCTAAATGCTCCTATCATATTGTGTTATCTTTCGAGATTGTAGCCAAATGTGATCGTATGTCAAAATATTATGTATTCAATTATGTCTCAATTGCTAGCTATTATGCCAAATTGTACAAGAAAGTTCAATGTTCCTAAGACTCTTATTTGTTCATATGTGTATTAAAAGTCGTGATTAGAGATTGTTTTTTATTGATTAGTTCAACATACTTTGTTGTTTATAAAGATGATTACCTTGTTTACGAGTCTGCCACAATAGGCAATGTGTACCCACTCTACCGTTTGGCTCACACTGATGTATCTGCTACTCACAGTAATAGAAACTTATAGTGTAGTTTTGTCAACTTTTATGCTTACTATAAATAACCACGGCCCATTATGCACATATTCTATTATATTAGATATATTTTGGTTATGGTTATCTATTACTCATATGATAATAGTGCAGTAAATTAAATCCTTCAAAGTGCATGCACCGCTTTGGTTTTGAAGTACCAACAATTCTTTCGGATAGAGTTGGTATCTTTCCGTTGGGTTAGCATCGAAGTGATACTATTGGCCTATGAATATCCTTTAAGAAAAAAAAATATTAAACAAATGAAGAATGAGAGAGTTGCTCACTTGTTTCAATCATCATGTTTCGGCCCGGGCACCGCACGGGCATCAGCCTATCTAGTATCATAAATAAAAACTATAGTAAATAATTCGACATAATAAAGCTTTTATCTTGAACAAGAATCAAAAATTCAACCACATGCCCGCACTTCGAAACCCAAAAAATCTTATAAAATCGAAATACCCAGATACAAGTCCACCCATACTAAAAACATCCAATCCGACCTCAAATCGGTCATCAAATAATCATTTTATATTTTAGAAAAGCTTTTACTAAAAATCCCTAATTTCTCCAATTAAAATCATCAATTAAAAGATAAATATAAGGACGGAATCATGAAATATAACCAATTTTGGGTCAAGAATAATTACCCCAATCTAAATAATCAAAATCCCCTCTAAAATCGTCCAAAATTGGGCTCTCTAACTCAAAAAGTGATAAAAAAAAAAACAAAAGCCCTAAAAATATAGTGCTTATAAGTCTGTGCATGTGCTACACATTTCTATTGCAGAATAAACTTTACGATCGCGAAAACAAAATACACAGTGCTCCCAAATAGTCCTTCATGAACGCGACATACAAGTCGCGAAAGGGGTGCCCAACACAAGAACACATACGCGAACGTATTGCATCTACTGTGAGTATGAACGCATACTCCAGACCAACTCCTAGGCTCCCCTTCTCCGCAAAATCGTATCCCCCTCTCACAATCGCGAAGAGATGCTTCCCCAAATTGACATAAATGCGCCCCTAGCTTCTAAAATGCGAAGAGAAATTTCTCGTGCCTCCCAAAATCCCTCCACGAACGCGGAAATTCACTCGCGATAATGGTTAAGAAAACACAAGACATTAGAACAACAATCCAAAATAGGAGAAAATGGCTCGTCGCCCATCCAAAATACACCCGAGGCCCTCGGGACCCCGTCCAATCACACCAATCAGTCCCAAAACATAACACGGACCTACTCGAAGCCTTATATCACACAAAACAACATCAAAACTAAAAATCGCACCTCAATTCAAGCCTAATGAATTAATGAACTTTTAACTTTCAAAAATCATGCCAAACCATACCAAATGAATTCGTAATGACCTCAAATTTTGCATTCAAGTCCCACATGACACAACAAATTTATTCCATCTCCCAAAAAATAAATCTGAACCCGATATAAACCAAATTCAACTCCTGGTCAAACCTTTCAACCTTTCAAACCTTTAACTTTTCAACTTTCGCCAAAAAGTATCAAATCAACCTACAGACCTCCAAATCTAAATACAGATATATGCCTAAGAGCAAAACCACCATACAAAGCTATTCGAATCATCAAAAGACCATTATGACATCGTCTACACAAAAGTCAAACTCTAGTCAATTCTTACCCTTTAGTCTTATAAAAGAAGAACCATTCTTACAAATAAATTCTGAATCGCTCAAAAATCGAAACCGATCATACATGCAAGTCATAATGCATAATCTGAAGCTACCCGATATCTTAAGCTACCAAAGGCAATTCTAACGCTCAAAATGACTAGCTACTTCCGGGGGGAAGACGTGTAATAGCCCCGCAGGGAACCCCCGCCCAGAGGCGGGAATCTTTCTGAAATAAAATAAATAGGAAATAGCTAATTAAACGATGAAAACAAAAAAATTTGGAACTCTACTCGGGTCGCTACATTCTCTACATCTTAAATAAACATTCGTCCTCGAACGTGCCAATAGTCGCTCTAAAACCATCAAATTACCGGATAAACTTACCATACAGATATACACGGGTGATCTCACGCCGTCCCAATCCATATAATCCCAACAAAACTATCTCAAGTGAAGGTTATTGCTTCCACCTATAGTGATAAGCCTTCAAACCAAATCTCAATACCAATCATTCCCCAATGATCTGATCCTCACATAAACACACTATATTAATCTCAAACAGCTACAACAACTCATGCATACATCCACAAGGTATAACCACACGGTGTAACACATCACTCATAAGTCCATAGCAACATTTCCGGCCACAATAGCTGCCCATAATCCAACTCGGTATAGGTAAATAACATTATATCCCCAGAACCTTGTTCCAGACCTTCCCAACACTGTTAATGTTGTAATAAACATATAAATATCATAACTAGTCACCCAATCAACAAGTCACACCCCGCGCCGCATAGGCACATACGATGCAATCCATACCGAACCATCATAACTCGAATACAATTAAAAATGGAGAGAGAAACATATGAGAGAGCTATCCAACAAATCCTACAGGCACAACTCCATATCACTACCATACTACGAATCCACTCCATAAAGGAGAAACGAAACATACAAACTAATTACAAAGGATCTCATCCTAACATAACTCCATCACGGCACGGAACCCGATTTTAATATACTTACCCACACAAAACCACGAGGATCATATCCTTAGCTCTGAATCATAACAAGAATACACATCACATAAACCGAAAACCTTTCACTCACTCAATTCTACAACAACACAAAACAGACTTCAATACTAATATAGAGAACCTAAATCATAAGTCGTAGCGAAACCATCCAGAAATCACATCAAAAGCTATCGTATTAAGTAACAGAAAGTTCATCCTAGTCTCATACCTCTCAATAATTAAAAATCCAAGACGATAGATACAGGCTACCACTATAGAATTCCTCTATTGGTTTAAACACATAAATAGACTACAAGAATTACGAAACACATCCATATATGAAGCAAGATATAAGGACGGATACCCATAAATAGGATCGGATCAATATAAGATTGATGATCCTCTATGATAAACCGAAACCATTCCTGTAGAGACACCATCTGATGTAGCAGCCACAGCCCTACTAGGGAAAGCATTACAATGGTCTTAGAATCCCCCTCTAGGACATCATCTACCTGTTTTCCTCCACCTCTAGTTGGCTTTGCAGGTGGAGTAGTAATTAGAATGGAACCTATAGCCTAAGTGCTCTGATGAGGTCTAACTCTCCAAAGTCTGGGTAACCTCTTATGATGTGCCAAGTATCACTACTCTCATAAAAACTACTCTGCGCGAATGGCTGCTGGTACTGAGTGAGATTTGGATGAATGGAGTAAGCATTGTAGGAACCCCGTGAAGGAGGTGCACCAAAATATGACTAGCCCATATGAGTACCATGAGGTCCCTAACTAGCTAGAGCACCACGAGTAGTTTGAAGTGCGTACTGGACTAGCCAACGGATGGAGCCTCCGCTATTATGGGCTAGTTCCGGAGAGTAGAATCCACTAAATTCTCCAGGACCTCGATGCCTCTTGGCCTCCCTATCCTCCCTTTCTAACCCCGAACATGCTCTTATTTCCTGGAAATCTCCACAATCTGCTGAAATGGAGAATAAGTCTCCAACTACCGAAAAATGTTGAATCTAAGACCATAACAAGCCCCTCAATAAATTTTTGGACTCACTCTCTAAACATAAAAACCAAGGCAGGTGCGTGATGGGAAAACTCACTGAACCTAATGGCATACTTTCACACTATCATAGTCCCCTGAGGAAGCTGCTTGAACTCCATACACCATGTTTCTCGAAGGGTATGGGGAAAAAATTCCCTCAAAAACATATATGAAAACTGAGTCCAAGTGAGTGGCACTGCATCAGCTAGCCTACCCCCCTCATAAGTCTTCCACTACCTATATGTTGCTTTTGATAGTAGAAATGTAGTAAAATCTACTCTGCTCACCTCTATAATGCTATGGTACAGCAAATACGATGGCACTTGTCTAGAAAACCCTACGTATCCTCAGTAATCTCTCCATTGAAAGTAGGAGGATCATACTTATTGAACCTCTCAAGCCTCTTCTACTCCTCCTCTGATGCCCCTAGCCTGTCCTCAGGCTAAACCTTGATAACGGTCTATACTAGCATTACACCAAAAGTATGATGAGCATGCTGCTGTGAAGCACAGGTCGCATGACTCTAAGCTCCTCTTCTTTCCTGAGATGTAGTGGTGCAACTGGGATCAATCCCTCCTGAGCCAAAGTGTTGAACTTGTTAAAGAAATGTGCTAGGGTCTCCAGAAGTCTAGGGGTAGCAGCAGGTGCCTCAGGTGCCTGCCCTCTAACCAGAGCTACTGGTGACTCCTCAGCTAGGGCTTTGGCAAGTGCTCTAGCTGTATCACATGTCCCTCATCTACCTCTACCTCAATCCTGGCCTCTCTCGACTCTAGTAGGGGGTGTGGGTGTCTGCTCAGCTGATTCAATGGTGTGTGTCCTCACCATATGTGAGAGAATATAAATAAAAGATTTAAACTCTGAAATCAATAAATATACACAATAGGAATTAAAGAAGTGGAACTTTTCTAATAGTTTTGTAGCCTCTCAAAGATAAGTACAGACGTCTCCGTAGCGATTCAAAATACTCTACTAAGTTAGCTTGTGACTCATTGAACCTATGATCCTAGAGCTCTGATACCAATTTGTCATGACCCAAAATCCAACCTTAAGGATCGTTATGGCACCTAGTCTTCAAAACTAGGTAAGCCGATCACTTGTACCAGTTAAACTAATTAATATGATGTTTTTAATATAGATTTTAATACAAATACTACAATAAGGGTGATATAAGCCCACTCAGCAATAATCACGACAATCCTCCCAAGAGTCGGTAGTAGAGAGTTACGAACTCTACTGAATACATAAATATAACTCAAAATACAATATTGTTAGGATAGAGAATGTTGCAAAAGCCAAATATATATAGCGTGAATGATTCACAACTACTATACCAAAATAATGTGGCAGCCACTAAATAATAAATAAGATAATAAAGCAATAATAAAAGGAACACCAGAATTTACGAGGTTCAACCAATTTTGTCTACTCCTCGGACAAACCAATATTTTGTTCCACTCCAAAAATACAAGTGAAATAATACTAAAGAGAGAAGATACAAATGCCTTAAATAGATGAGAAGACAAATAAGAGGTGTGTTTAAATCCTAAATATTCGGCCTTCTTTTATAGGGAGAAATCCTCCCCCAAATGAAGTCTCCCACAGATTTGGGACTTTGCCAAACTTTAACAAATTTCCACCTTGGAAAAATTCCACATCTTTAATTCTCTATCAATAACAAATTTTGGTTGTGTCTTCATCTTCAATCATTAGTGTTCAACAATGTTAATTAAATCCAAACAATGTTAAAACTTGATCGCAGTCACCACTTTTCCCAGCATATCTGCAGGATTCTCTGTAGTATGAATTTTCTTCACCGTGACTCCACCTTCTTCTATTATTTCTCATACGACATGATATCGAACATCAATGTGCTTTGTCCTTGCACGATAAACTTGGTTCTTCGCTAATTGAATAGCACTTTGACTATCACAAAAAATTGCGATACCTTTTTGTTCAATACCAAGCTCCTTTAACAATCCTTCAAGCCAAAGTGCCTCATTCAAAACCTCTGTAATAGCCATATACTCTGCCTCTATTGTATACAAAGCAACTGTTAACTGCAAAGTAGACTTCCAATTAACTGGTGCCTTTGCCATTACCAGTAGTTGATCCTCGTTTGTCCATATCACCCGCAAAATCTGAGTCATAATATCCAACTATAGACTGATTGTCTTCTTGCTCAAAAACTAACCCAACATCTACAGTATTATGAATATACCGTAGAATCCACTTCAAAGCTTTCCAATGCTCCTTTCCTGGATTATGCATATATCTGCTAATAACTCCAAGAACTTGTGAACTGTCAGGTCTCGTACAGACCATTGCATACATCAAACTACCAACAACATTTGCATATGGTACCATTGACATATACTCTCTTTCAGTTTCATCCATCGGCGAAATAGTAGTGCTTAGCTTAAAATGGGGAGCAAGTGAAGTACTAACTGGATTAGTCTTGTCATCTATGCCAAAACATTGTAGTACTCTCTTCAAATATTCTTTCTGAGATAAACAGGGTTTCTTTGAAAGTCTATCTCTTATTATCTCCATGCCAAGAATTTTCTTTGCCTCACCCAAATCCTTCATCTCGAACTCCTTTTTCAGTTGAAACTTCAACTTATCAATTTCTGTCGAATTCTTGGAAGCTATCAACATGTCATCAACATATAGGACAAGATATATAAAGGACCATCTTTAAGCATGTGCAAGTACATAAAATGATCGTATTTGCTTCTCTTGTACCCTTGCTGCAACATAAACTTGTCAAATCACTTGTACCATTTTCTAGAAGATTGTTTCAATTCCTACAATGATTTTTCAAGTTTACACATCATATTTTCTTTTCCAGCAACTTTGAATCCTTCAGGCTGAGTCATGTAGATTTCCTCCTCCAAGTTTCCATGAAAAAATGCAGTTTTTACATTCATCTGAACTTGTTCCAAATCAAACTATGCTACCAAAGCCAACATAATTCGAATAGAGGAATGTTTTACAATTGAAGAAAACACTTCATTATAATCAATTCCCTCCTTTCGAGCCTATCCTTTGGCAACCAATCTTGTTTCGTAGCGAACATCTACTTGGTTAGGAAATCCTTCCTTCTTTGCAAATACCCATCTGCACCCAATTGCTTTTTTCCCTTTGGGAGATTGTCCAATCTCCATGTATGATTCTAATCAAGGGACTGTATTTCATCATTCATGGCAATCCTCCACTTATCTTCTTCTAAACGTTGGACAGCGTCTATAAATGTGGTAGGAATATCATCAGCTACAATTGTGGTTGCATAAGCAACTGTCTCAATGAGACGAACAGGTTTCGTTATTGTCATTTTTGGCCTGCTGGTTGCTATTGATTCAAGTTGTTGTTGAGGTTCCTGAGTTGGAATCTCCTCTACTGTCTCTCTATCCAGAGGGTAATCTTCATTTGTTTCCTCCTCTGCTTCTTGTGTATGAAAAATAAGTTTTCCCTCAAACTCCACCTGCTTAGAAGCACCATCATCTTGTTTGGTTACTTGTTACCTTATTTACCATAGCAAATTCATCGAAGGTAACATCCCTGCTGAATATTACTTTCTTTGTCATAGGACACCATAAGTGATATCCTTTGACTCCAGAAGTAATCCCCATAAAAATAGCCTTCTTTGACCTTAGATCAAATTTTTACCCTGTCACATGATAATATAAAGTTTAGCCAAACACATGCAAAGAATCATAATCTACAGTAAGCTTTCCATAACATTTTTCAAATGGTGTCTTTCCATCAATAGTATCAGATGGTAGACGATTAATGAGGTAACATGCATATGTAATTGCCTCACCCCAAAATTCATTGCCTAAGCCAGCATTGGACAACATACATCGTACCTTCTCCAGTAAGGTCTGGTTCATACATTCTGCCACTCCATTATGTTGTGGTGCATGTCTGACAGTAAAGTGTCGGACGATGTCATCATTTTCACAGACCTTATTGAAATGATCATCACCTTCATTGTCTGTGCGAATACACTTGATCGTCCTGCCTGTTGGATTCTCTACCATCGTCTTCCATTGAGAAAAATTCCCAGCACTTCATCTTTGCTCTTCATTGTATACACTCATACTCTTCGGTAAAAATCATCAACAAAGGTTACAAAATAGTGCTTCCCACCCAATGAAGGTGTTTTGGAAGGACACCAAACATCAGAGTGTACATAATCCAAAATGCCATTCATATTATGGATCGTTGTACATAATTTAACCCTTATCTGTTTTCCTTTGACACAATTCTCACAAAACTCCAAGTTGCAAGTCTTTACTCCTTTCAACAATCCTTGATCTGATAGAGTCTTCAAGGATTTTCCTCCAGCATGTCCCAAGCGCATGTGCCATAGCTTGGTTGCTTTTGCCTCTTTGTCGTCACTAGACGTCACTGTCGTTGTCCCAATAACTGTACTACCCCGATAGTGATACATGTTATTGTTCTTTCGATTAACCTTCATTACCACTAGTGCACCAGAGCATACTCTTATCACTCCATTTTCTGCAATGGTTTTGAACCCTTTTGATTCTAGGGCTCCCACAGAGATGAGATTCTTCTTCAAATCTGGTACATATTGAACATTTGTTAATGTTCTGATCATTCCATCATGGTTCCTTAATCGTATTGAACCAATGCCATATGAGGTAAGAGGGCTGTTATCCGCTGTGTGGATGACTCCATACTCTTCTTGTTGAAATTCCATGAACCAATCCCTATTGCGCCACATATGACAGCAACAAGACGATTCCATCAACCATATGTATGTTGATATTGATGACTTTGTTTTAACTAATGAGAAGTCTGAATCATTACAATCAGCTACATTTGAATCCATAGTGGCCTTTCCATTGTTATGTTTTTCCTTATTTTTCAACCCGGAAACTGTTTCTTCTAATGCCCCTTTTTCTCGACAAAAGGCACATTCATCTTTGCTGGATTTAGATCTTCCTTTATTTGTCCTCATTTGATTTTGAGGATGACCCCTCACAAATAGTGCTTCTCGTTCTCCGCCCTTCTATTTTTCTCGCTTTCTTTGTTCGTAGTTGTACAAAGCCGAACAAACTTCTCTCAGAGAAACTTTCATTTCCGTGGAGTAGAGTAGTTTCAATGTGATAGTACTCATTAGGAAGTGATGCCAACAACATCAAGGCCAAGTCACCATCATCATAAGTTGTATCCATATTTTACAAATTTGTGACCAACTTATTGAGACTGGTGATATGTTCATTCATCGCGGTACCGGGAACATAGATGAAGTGAAATAGTCTCTTCTTCATGTACAATTTATTTTGATTGTTTTTCTTCAAAAATTTATCCTCCAGTGCTTTCCATAATCTACTTGCAAACTTTCCTTTGTGTATGGATGTTTCTGCTCTCTAACAAGGTAGGATTGAGTGATACTGCAAGCAACACGGTTGAGAATCTTCCAATCATATTCTCCAATATCATCTGGTTTATTTTCTTCAATAGTCAGATCTAGCCCTTGTTGAAAAAAGACATATAGAACCTCGCCTTTACACATCCCAAAATGTCCGGACCCGTCAAAAATTTCGACCGCAAATTTCGCATTTGACACAATTCTTGTCATAAGAGAATATGCGAATGATGATGTATTGCTGACATGTTATGTATATTCTTCTTGTTTATTGTCTCCCATTTTTTACACAAATATTATTTAATAATGACGACACAAATTAAGATTATTTCCTTTCTGATGTAGAAGATCAGACTAAGCTGCAAGCACAGAGTATACTAAGACAGAACCTTGACTCAGTTACCAAGATAAATCTTTTCTGTTGTGGAAGATCAAACCATGCTGCAATCCACAGAGCATACTTAGACAGTACCTTGGCTCTAATACCAATTGTTGCGGAAGCCAAATGTATATAGTGTGAATGAGTCACAGCTACTATACCAAAGCCCCCAAACAATAAATAAGACAATAAAGCAACAATAAAAGGAACACCATAATTTATGAGGTTTGGCCAATTTTGCCTACTCCTCAGACACAACCAATATTTTATTCCACTCAAAAAATACAAGTCAAATAATACTAAAGAAAGAAGATACAAATGCCTTAAATAGATGAGAAGGCAAATGAAATGTGTGTATAAATCCTAAACATTAGGCTTTCTTCTATAGGGATAAATCCTCCCCCAAATGAAGTCACCCACCGATGTGGGACTTTGCCAAACATTAGCAGAGAATTGAGAGTAATGATGTAAGAAAAGGACTCCAAGTGAATGAGGTGATCGAGAAACTCTATGTCGATTCCTCATGATCGAAGAAGCTAATATTGCCTAGGGCCGCAGCCTCCAATACCTGGATCCACACAAAAACTATTCATATGCATAGCAGGAGTATACCACATTTGTACCCAATAAGTATCAAGATTAATCTCAGTAGAGTAGTGACGAGGTACAAGTCAAAACACCCACTTGACATGATAACCTGTGGAGTATATCAGTATAAAGCTAATAAATGGAAGCTAGAATCAGTAAATGGAAGCAAGGAATAAACATGAGACAAAAACAGTAAGTAATAAGAACACCGTTAAAGTATCACTGAAACTAAATAAAGAAAAGAAATTACAACCAAATAATCAAGTCATTCTAACACAATGTTTACAATAGAACCACTCCAAGGTACGAGACCTCATAACCATAAGCCCCGAGTCTCAAATGAAAAATCATATATACATGGAACCTCATGCCCATATTATCAATCACAACAGCACAGACAACTCACATGTTGCACAGACAACTCACGCGCTAATATCTCGATCTGCGCGGTATGGTCATATGCTCACTATCACAATCCGCCCAGCATGGTCATATCTCACTATCACAATCTACCTTGTGTGGTCACTGGCTCAATAATACAATAAAAGCTACTATACAAGAATACATGTGCATGAACAATGAATATTCAAATTTTTTACTCCTGAACTGGTGTAAATGACATGTTACAGTGTATTCATGTGCAACTATACTCTTACAACCCATGTCATCAAGTAATATCAAATACATCGAGCAGTCGATTGGAAACAACACAAAAAGTCACGTAATGTGAATGACACACATAAGGAAAATCACAGCATCATATGAATATCATCAATAATATGCCCCGAGACTATCACATATCATCCCTGTCATAGCCACCCTTATCCCATCGTGTTGATAATATCATAATAGCTAACCCTATCACTCCGCTCAGACCATAAACTCAATATACACCCGTATCGCTCCGCCCAAATAATATATCAATAACCACATGTATCACTCCGCTCAGACAATATATCAATAGCCACCAATATCACTTTACCTAATCAACAACAGTGAAATTCCACCCTTATTCTTGTATAGAACAAATCAATTGACACAACAAATCCACATATGCCAACATCAGAAAAACACAACATATCAACTCATACCACACATGCCCATAGGCCACAATATTTCCAAAATCAACAATACTAATGTTATCACAACATATTGTAATAACCCGACCCATCGTCTCATGTATCTCCGCCCCGTTTACCCTGTTTTATACTTCTACATGTTTCATTATATGTGTTTGGTTAATTTGAGGTAATTCGGATATAGTTCGGCTAGAAATGAGATAAATAGTCTCTTTAAGTGGTAGTTTGGAAAAGTCAATCGGATGTTGACTTGTGAGTTAGAGGGCTCGGAATGGATTTATGATGGTTCGACTAGTTTTGGGGGATGATTTAAGGCTTACGAGAGTAATCAGAAGTGAATCTGGAGGCTCGGTGTGGAAATTAGCCTATTTTTGCGAAGTTAGGAATTAGGCAAATTCCGATTGATAGGTAACATTTTGATACGAGGCTCAGAATGGAATTATGAGAAATTTTTTTAGCGTTATCTTGTCATTTTGGACTTGTGTGCAAAAATTTGAAGTCAATTGGACATGATTTGATAGGTTTCAGCATCAAAAATAGAAGTTGGAAACTTCAAATTTCATCAAGCATGGATTGGAGGTCGATTAATGATTTTAGCATTATTTGATGTGATTTGAAGCCTCGAACAAGTCCGTAATGTACTGGGACTTGTTAGTATACTTTGTTGGGATGCCATGAGGCTCGAATAAATTTTGGAAGAGTTTTTGGAAGATTTTTTCCGTTTTGAGCATAAACGTAATAATCTAAAGGTTCATTTTTAGTTCTAGAGATCCAAATTTGATTCCGAGACTTTAGGAATTTTGATAATGAATTATAGGACTGATCTGGAAATTTTGGTCTAATTTCATCAAGTCGCGATTGGGTTTTTGATGCGATATATGAGTAAATGTTTGACGAGCGAAATGGATATCGCATTGGGCAAATGAGCTCCGAATTGAATTTCTATTGAAAGGTTGTGTTTGTATTACTATTTGTGACTCGTAAGAACAAGAATCGTCTAATTTCGACTTCGTATGAAGGAGTTAGAGCCTTTTTAGTGAGATTAATGAGTGTTGGGTGCATCAGGTCTGGTGTGGCACGTTTAGCGACCAAATCTAGCACCTTTAGCGACTAGATTTGGGTTTTAGCGACCAGAATAACTTAATAGAGCTGTTGCATTTTTTTGCTCATTTTTTACCCTTTTTTTTGCGAAAAAACACGGCTTTGGGCGATTTTAAGCAAGAAATCATGGGAAATTTTGAGGTATGCCACTTGTGATTATTTCTACTCCATAATATTGAATTATCACCGAATAATCCAACTAGATTACATGTTTTTGAGGTGTAAATTGGGGGTTTTGGACCTAGGGAATTGAAAATAAGATTTGAAATTTTGAACTCCAATTTTGGTAAATTTTATATGTACGGACTCGTGGCGAGACCAAGAATCCGGTGATGCTACTTTCATAATTTTTCGAGAAGTGGGCGCGGGGCTTGGGTTTTGTCAACTTCATAATTTTTAGCATTTTTCGAGTATTTTCTATTGGGTTGTGTTTCTTTAGCATAATGTAACGTATTCATTGTAGTTTTGACTAGATTCGACGCGCGAAGAGGTCGATTCAAGAGGAAAAGGGCTTTGGAACTAGCCTACGGCCGGTTAGAGGTGAGTAGTCTGTATAGATGATGGCCTGAGGGTTTTAAACCCCGATTAATCACATTGTGACACTATATTAAGGCGTAACTCGTACTCCATGGCAGGTGCGGGGTTGTTTATGACTGGGGATCGTGACTTGGTCCATCCCGGACAAGAATTTTACGATATTGGCGACTGATACACACCATGTATTGAATATATCTGGGCTTATTGCCATGTTATGGGCCTTGTGCCGATTTATAGCATCGTCAGAGGATGAATATCATTGTGATAGCATGATTTGTGTAATCATTGATTTTAGTCCTGTGTTTAATCACTATTATGAAATGCTAAGTCACTTTTCCTGAAGTTATATAACTAAATTATATTCTTCTTAATAATTGGAAACTGAGAAATTAATTGAATCTGTTATGTGACTATATGCATACTATGGAATGAATATGGATCGATCTGCACGCTGCAGTGTTGATATGATGATATTGCGCTTGCTCTGTAGGAGCCCTTCCGGAGTCTGTACACACCCCCAGTGAGCGCGGGTACCCAATGGATTGGGCTGTACGCCGCAGCTGGTCATATGCATTGCATTGCATTCATGCGTTATACTTGACTGATATACTTGATATTGTTTTGTTGTTGGTTCATAGTTAATGTGTCGGACTGTTAGTTTTAGCTTTACTTTGTGGCATTTAGTAGATTCTTATATTCAGACATTTTATATGCTTATTACTCACAAAGTGTTAGTACTCACCCCTACTCCCTCTTATGTGCAGATTCAGGTGTACCGGAGGCTTAGCTGAGCAGTCGCTGTCTCCAGAGCTTATCAGAGTTGTTGAGGTAGCTGCTTGACATTCGCAGGACCTGACTACTCCTCGTATTTCAGTTATATATATATATATACACACACATTTCCAGACTTGTGTATTTTCGTTCAGATAATTGTTTTCCAGTTTGTGTTAGAGGCTCTAGACTCGTGACCCCAGATCTTATGGAAGTTTTTTATTAGATTTCGTATCTCTCCGTCTTATTTTACTATAAATAGTGGATTATTATTCTAAAACTAATACATTTTCCTTAAATTGTTGGTATTGAGATTTATTGTCGAATTGGGAGCGATTGTTGGTCAGGCTTGCCTAGCGTTATGGTTGGGCACCATCATGACCAGGTTTGGGTCGTGACAAGTTGGTATCAGATCCTAGGTTACTAGGCCTCATGAGCCATGAGGCGGTTAGTAGAGTCCCACGGATTGGTACGTAGACGTCCGCATCTATCATCAGGAGGCTACAGAACCTTTAGGAAATACTTCTCTTTCTTGAAATTTTATCGTGCGTCCTTGATTCAGCTTGAAAGAGTAACACTTGAAATTCCTTCCATGTGTTTGCATGCGTGCATGAGCGCTCATAGCAGTTGTGCTTTGATGGCTTGTGATTCCCCGATCGAAGGGTGAGATGTAATCTCTGTGAGGTTGATGTTGGGTCAGTCTGGAGGACTTGAGGCCGAGTCTTCGCATATGGCTTGAGCACCGGAGTGCTAATTCTGCGAGATAGTGTTATAAACTCATATTTCGGTATTGTTGCTATTAGCCGAAATGGCAGTTTGGTATTTGAGTGATTGAGTATATTAGTGCTGCGAGATGCAATTATATGACTTGGTAGCAACGAAGAAGTCTGCAGGATAATAGATTAACTATTAAGTGATTCGTTTCCTATTGTGGTTCGATGTGTAGCCCGAACATAGGCGCATGAAGAATCTTTTCAAGGCTTCTAGTGGGAGTGAAGTAAATTGCATGATACAATATGAGTTCAGACTCAAGAAGACAACGTAGCTGTGTAATGTGTATGACGACAGAAGGTATACAGAAATATTATATTGTGGCGAAGCAAGTTGGTTATCCCTTGCGGAGTGTTCTAAAGTGATGCGGTTCCTATGTATATTGTGAGAAGATTTCATGTGTAATTGAAAGGTATTTTCCATGTGTTATGATTCAAATACAACGCATGTCCATGTATCAATTTTGATAATATAATACATGTAATATCGGGATTAATGTTATTGATATATATTGCGGTGCTTTGTCAAGTTGTGGACATGTTGTTAGGATGGTTTTGATGATTCTCTGGCACGTGGATAGTCCCAACTACAAAGGAAGCTCTGCCAAAATTTTTGAAATTTTGGGACTTAGTTAATATTTTGTCGCCTAAAGAGTGGGCTTAATCGTTGGGTTAATGAATACAAGAACTGCAGAAGAGTTAAAATTTCTGATGATTCACATTTCCACAAGCTTAGGAAAGAGTGAGTGTAATATCACCATGATATTTCGACGGCAATAGAGTATATGTGTTGTGATATAAATGGATTTGAACTAAGTTGGGGAGGTTGTTGTTGTTTAGCTTATTGTATGGTCATGTACTATGTTAGTTTCAATTGATGCTTGCGGGTGAATCAGTTCTTGTTGCAGAAATTGAGTCGAGGGTGGCACGAGTGAAGCAAAACTTTCGACAAAGGTTATATGGTTCTTAGTAGATATGAGAAAATAATAAGATGTCTTGAGTTATTGATAAAATATGCTTAGTGTAAAGAGAAGGAAGTGGTTTGGTTGTATCGGAATGAGATCATGTCCTGCAGTGTCAGAGTGCTGATAAGGCACGAGTGGTTAGACATTGTGGTCTTATATTCGAGTATCGTGTGGTAAGTCTGATTTGAGGCATTGTGGTGCTACAACAATAGAGTATATCAAGTTGAAAATGAATCAGAAGGAAATCTAGACAAATGAAGTAGCTTGTTAGTGGACTGAATCGGTGTGGTAAAGATATAATCAATTCTTTGTATATGTTCGAGGTAATAATTTTTTACAAGCGTTGGGCAGCGAGGCTCGTGAGTACTGACAGTCTGCTTGGCTTGGTACAGGTAGAAGGATTTAGTACTGGAAGTTTAACTTGTGCAAATGGAATTGAGAGAGAATTCTTATTGAGTTTCATCAGGGTTTGGGGATGTATATTTCTATAGACATGCGGAGCATGGATTGCGTAATGATATTTCTTCTAAATGGGATCAATGAAAGTTCTGGACTATTGAGTGCGCCGAAGTCTGCGACATGGAAGGGGGACGAAAGTTCTCGTGTTATACTTGGAAAGTATGGTGGGTGCGGTATGTTTTAGGGGGGTCGAGACGGGCGTGTGCGAGGTTTCAGTTCAGTTCTGAAAGGAAGTTCATAAAGTTCTTAGGCAATGAGTAGTCGCAGGTAATCATGAAAATGGTACTGGTAATTGGAAGTGATTTGACGATAGTATATGTCTCGGAAGGAGGGTAATGTGAACAGACTAATGATAGATCAGTAGTGTTGCCACATTCTTCTTGTTGGATCGACTACTAATATTCGAGTTTGCTGATAGCACATGGAAATTTTAGAATATCTTTTGTGGAATGATGAGTACTTGAAATGCAATATGTATTCATACAGCGGAACGTGGGATCAGGTATAGCGATTTGTGTGTTATATGGAGGGGGAGGCTGGGAGTTCTCCGACACAATTTATATTGTGGTTGTGGATCATGTGTATTCGGCACTGTTTAGTGGCAATTAAGATTTGGAGGCTAGAGTGGATCTTTATTTGTTGATACGATATATTTTGGATCTTTTATTTAATACAATACAAGGAAAGGAAAAAGGTCTCTTAGGGGTACCACAAATAATGAACTTACTAGTTCTTTTTCTATTATGATATTGGGTGTAGACTGGTTGCCTCAGTGTTGGGTTAACCTAGACTATTGTGTTATGGGCTATGCCGAAAGAATGCCACAGGTTGCATGGCGAGGTGCATCGGGTGAGGTTATAGTAAGAGTGGGTTTCATTCCAAAGACCAGCGGACGGCTGGGAAGAATTGCTTTACTTAATTGGGCCTTTGTGACGGATGTCAGTATAGAGGTTTCTACCATTGATTCAGTTCCGATATTGAAGGACCTTTTTGAACGCGTTCCTTGTGGCTGAGCATGCCGTTGGGCGAGATTGTGAATTTTAGTATTTATTTGGTGTCGGACCACCGAATCGTACGGCTTTGGCATGAGTTATAGTAGTGGAAGACGCAGCTTCAGGCTTCTTAGTAATGAGCTTGCTGGTAAGCTGGTTGGATACGTGTTTTGCTTGGGTGGGCTTGGTTAGTCCCGAATTGTATTGATAAAGGATGGGTTGATTCGATCATTATTGGATCTGCTAGTGATATGGGAAGATCTCTGAGTTGCCTTTTTGTGCTGTGAGGCGCTATGATTTTTGGGCAGTGGTACATAAATTGCAGTGCTATCAAGATTTATAGTGGAAGTTGAGTTCTGTAGCTTACACCGCTATAAGTAGATATGATTATGCATTCAGTGTGCTTACGACCGATACTCGGTATTTTGTTATAATGAGCAAAATTGGCTCGATGTGCATCTCCCAATGTGAGATATTCGTGTGGATCGGGTGGCACGCCGCCACAGACTATGTTATCTGGATCGGGTTGCGCGCCGCAATAGTGTGATGTTGAGGATAGTTTTCGTATGTTACTTTGTATGCCTTGCTTCCTGGTTTCTGAGGAAAGTCCGTATTGGTAGTTGCTCGGCGAATAGCGCATCAGTTGTGTCCTTTAAGGATTGAATTGTGTATATAACTTGCTTCACCATGGGTGTGATGGATTGCTTGGTTTCAGACAGCAATTTGTGTGTGGCTATCTATTTTGAGCATGGTGACTCGAGGTACATCATGTGTAACAGTGTTTGGATTAGATTGTGCGTTGTGGCGAGGCCACATGAAGTCATGGCCTTTCAAGGAGGATTCAGGTATTCTATTTCCTATGATGTGAGGCGGGGTCTCCCCCTTTATGTTGTGATGGTACTGATGAGCTTGAGATACAGCTCTTTTGTTGAGGCAATATCAGGATTTGAGTATATTCAAGTCGTTCCTTATTGGTGCGCGTGTTATGCAAGCATGGCTTAGGCCAGTGAAAAGTTACCATATTATCAGAATGGAATGTAGGATTCAAGGTGATCGTTGGAGTCATTAATGAATACGAACGGATTTGGTTGCATCTTGTTGGAAGGTTAGTATCGAGGTTCGACTCGGAAATCGGTTGGAATAAGACCATGTTTAATAAGAGGTTTTTCCACCGGTATTAGGGTGTTGTGGGCAAATGTTGTGAATAGTAGCTATCGTTTTGAGTATTTGGATTGTGTGGTTTGTTGCATAGTTGACCTGGGGTTGCAGGTATGGGTTATTACAGCTGGTTCTGGCTTATCCTGAGTATGAATGTGAGGTTCTGATCTTGTGTATGGTTTTGGAAGTACAATGTGGTTCTACGGTTATGGTCTGGATGGACTGTGAAATTTTAGTTGTGTTGTATTATCGGTCCTATGTGAGTTAGCGTGATGTGGGATCACCCCGGATATGGTTGGTAAGGTCATTCGGGTATTGGTTGGCTCCTAGTACAACTATGAGCACGCTCGAGGACGAGTGTTTGTTTAAGTTATGGAGGATGTAATGACCCGACCCGTCATCTCTTGTATCTCTACCCCATTTTCCCCGTTTTATGCTTCTATCTGTTTCATTATATGTGTTTGGTGAATTTGAGGTAATTCGGATAGAGTTTGGCTAGAAATAAGACAAATAGTCCTTTTGAGGAAAGGGTAGTTTGGAAAAGTCAATCGGATGTTGACTTGTGAGTTAGAGGGCTCGGAATGGATTTCTTATGGTTTAACTAGTTTTGGGGGATGATATAAGGCTTAGGAGAGCCATTGGAAGTGAATTTGGAGGCTCGGCGAGGAAATTAGCCTATTTTCGCGAAGTTAGGAATTAGGCGAATTCTGGTTGATAGGTGATATTTTGATCCAAGGCATAGAATGGAATTCCGAGAATTTTTGTAGCTTCTTCATGTCATTTTGGACTTTTGTGCAAAATTTGAAGTCAATCGGACGTGATTTGATAGGTTTCGGCATCGAAAATAGAAGTTGAAAACTTCAAAGTTCATCAAAGCTTGGATTGGAGGTTGATTCATGATTTTAGCATTGTTTGATGTGATTTGAAGCCTCGAACAAGTTTGTAATGTGTTTTGGGACTTCTTAGTAAACTTTTGTTGGGATGCATTCAGGCTCGGATAAATTTTGGAAGAGTTTTTGGAAGATTTTTGTCGTTTTGAGCATAAACGTAATGATCTAAAGGTTCATTTTTAGTTCTAAAGATCCAAATTTGATTCCAAGACTTTCAGAATTTTGATAATGAATTATAGGACTGATCTGATATTTTTGGTCTAATTTCATAAAGTCGCGATTGGGTTTTTAATGTGAAACATGAGTAATTGTTTAACGAGTGAAATGGATATCGCACTAGGAAAATGAGGTCCGAATTGGGTTTCAATTAAAAGATTGTGTTTGTATTATTATTTGTGACTCAAAAGAACAAGAATCGTCTAATTCCGAGTTCGTATGAAGGAGTTACAGCCTTTTTAGTGAAATTAAAGAGTGCTGGTGCATCAGGTCTGGTGTGGCACTTTTAGCGACCAAATCTGGCACCTTTAGCGACCAAATTTGGGTTTTAGCGACCAGATTAGCTTAATAGAGCTGCTGCATTTTTCTGCTCAATTTTTACCTTTTTTTTTTCTTTTTGCGAAAAAACACGGCTTCGGGAGATTTTTGAGCAGGAAATCATGGGAAATCTTGAGGTAAGTCACTTGTGATTATTTATGTGACGATCCAAAGGGTCATCACCATAATTCTCCCTTTCTTTGCGCTTTTGAGGCCTTGAAAACCTCTTATTTGGTTGCCTCTATTTGCGTGCGTAGTCCGGCCGCGAATCCAGAAAAAGTTTATGTGGGAATATTTGAATTCTGTGTTAAAAACCATGAATTTTGATAATAATATTTCTATAATTGACTTTGGTCAATATTTTGGGTAAACAGACCCGGACCCGTGATGTGACGGTCCCGGAGGGTCCGTAAGGAAATTTGGGACCTTGGCGTATTCCTGGAATCAAAATCCGAGGTCCCAGGCCCGAGTACGGAACTTTTCTGTGAAATTATTTTCTGAAAATGCTTAAGGAAAGTGAAAATGAAAATTGATCAAAAGTAATGGTATCGGGCTCGTATTTTTTTTCCAACTCTGGGTACAAGTCTTAAATGAGTGCTACGCGCTATCTGTAAAGTTTGGTTGAAAACGGATGTCATTTGACGTGTTTCGGACTAAAAATGGAAAATTTGAAAGTTTTGAACTTTGAAATGAAAATCATGAGTTTTGGAGGTTGATTCTTTGATTTTGATGTTATTTTGGCGATTTGATCACTCGAGCAAATTTGTAGGATGATATTGAGTTAGAGTGTGTGGTTGGTTGGGAGCCATGAGGGCTCGAGAGTGTTTTTGGGGGTGGTTCTGGGTGTTATTGGTTTTTGGACATGGCAGATTTCTGCAATTTTTGCACAGATGCTTTGTTCTATGTGATCGCACTCATCCATCCGCGATCACATAAGGCTGTCCTCAGGTGACTGAAATTTCTTCTATGCGATCGCATAGCCTTACCCTCGATCGCATAGGTTGTCCAGTTATTTCAGTGCGATCGCACTCCTCATATCGCGATCGCATAGTTCAAATGTTAGACCCCAGCTTTTTTTCTATGCGTTCGCATAGATCCTCTGCGAACGCATAGAATCCCAGTCAGTTACTCAATGCGAACGCACTCCTATGATGCGATCGCATAGAGTCTTTTCATCCAGTGATTTTAAGTTAAAAACATAACAGTAGCTCGAGAATTTCCTCACCATTTCACACGAGCTCTTCTCCTACACTCTCCATTGACGAACTCCAAGCCCCTATTTCACCATAACTCTTTGGGTAAGTGATTCCAACTTCATTCGTCCATTATTTCTTCATCTAATCATCAATTTTCTAGCCCTAAATCATAGAATCATGGTAGAAATTAGGGCTTTTGGGTAGAGTTAGGTTTTGAGAATTTTGGGCGATTCAACCTCAATTTGGGGGGCAAATCTTAAAACAAATCATATATTTGGACTCGTGGGGTTATGGGTAATTGGAATTTGGTCCGAGCCTCGAGTTTAGACCATGTGGGCCCGGTGTCGGATTTAGTATTTTTGGAAGAAAAATTATAAATGCATTTCTAAGCTAGGAAATTGTATCCTTGTGCTATTATTGATAATATTGAATCGAATAGTGTTAGATACCGCCGGTTCGGGGTCGAATTGTAGAGGAAAGGCGATTGTTGAGCTTTGAGTTGCTACTTTCGTATTCGAGGTAAGTGTTTGATCTAACTTTGGCTTGAGTGAATAGGTTTAGGATAATATTTGCTATGTGCTATCTAGAGTCGGTGTATAGGTATGGTGACGGTTATCTATGCGCCCGAGTCTAGCATGACAGTGAGTCATAATTGCTATTACAATGTCGAAAGAAGTGAACAATTGTGATAATTGCTTGATAAATGAACTAAGAAGTGATAGTTGAGAAGTAAATGATCTAAAGAAGGAATTTTGGTATTTCTCCCTTGCCGGTGTTTATTTGTTGAATCGTTTTCCCTTGCCGAGACTTATTATGGAGTTGTTCTTCCCTTGCCGGGATATTTTGGGATGTTAGTTGTACCTTTGCCGGGTTTGACTGTTATATTGACAAGCTTCCCTAATGAGACCTCCTTTGGGGAGATTGTTAGACTTAGATATTACAATATGGGATCGTGTGGCACGTTGTCCACTTATATATTACATTATGGATTCGTGTGGCACGTCGTCCACTTATATATTACATTATGGGATCGGGTGGCATATCGTCCACTTATATATATTACATTATGGGATCGTGTGGCACGCTATCCACTTACATATTACATTATGGGATCGTGTGGCACGCTGCCCACTTATTGTTATTGGCCGGAGATGCCGGTGATATTGTGCACGGAGAATACGGGAGCGTGTGATGCGCCGTCCACTTATGTATTACATTATAGGATCTTGTGGTGTGCCGTCCACTTATAGACTGCAATATGGGATGTGTGGCACGCCGTACACTTATATACTACCCTATGGGATTGTGTGGCGCATAGTTCACTCAGATTATACATTATGGGATCGCGTGGCGCGCCGTCCACTGTAGATGTAGATATGTGTATCACAAAAACCTTGAATAGATCTGATGTTGTTTCTGATGTTCCATTTATCTCTAGTACTCCCTGATAGCATGTCCCCTCCCAACTTTATTTGTATTATTTTGTTATTGTTTCTTTCCCGTATTTGTATATCATATTTGCGCAGGTTAATTGAAGTAGGTCTTGTCAAGCCTCGTCACTACTTCGCCGGGGTTAGGCCAGGCACTTACCAGCACATGGGGTCGGTTGTGCTGATACTACACTTTGTGCGTTTTTTCTGCACATGTCAGGACACAGCCTACGGACCGCATTAGTAGTTAGGGAACGATCCTACAGTCCAGAGACTCTGAAGTAGTTCGCTGGCGTTCGCGGATCCAAAGTCTCTACTATCTTTTCCAGTTTGTTTTTATTGTATCAAAATAGACATGTTATGTATTTCTTTCAGACTGTTGCTTTTAGTACTCTTTATTCATCCGTGAGTAGTGACACCAAATACTGGGTAGAGGCATGTTATTAATTTCCGCACTTTATATTTTCTATTGTTGCTAAAAGTCTTCCGCGTGATTTCTATTTAATTAATTCAGTATTTGTATTGTTTTGGATTAAGTTTATTGTGAAAATGATTAAAACGGTTGGCTTGCCTAGCTTCGATAGTAGGCGCCATCACGACTCCAGATGGTGGGAAAATTCGGGTCGTGACAATTTCTACTCCATAAGATTGAATTATCATCGAATAATCCGACTAGATTACATGTTTTGAGGTGTAAATTGGGGATTTTGGACCTAGGGATTTGAAAATTAGATTTGTAGATTTGAGGGGTCATTTGAACTCCAATTTTGGTAAATTTCATATGTGCGGACTCGTGGCAAGACGAGGAATCTGGTGATGCAACTTCCGTAATTTTTTGAGAAGTGGTCCCGGGGCTCGGGTTTTGCCAACTTCGTAATTTTCAGCATTTTTCGAGTAATTTCGATTGGGCTATATTTCTTAAGTATAATGTAATGTATTCGTTATGGTTTTTAATAGATTCGACGTGCGAAGAGGTCGATTCAAGAGGAAAAGGGCATTGAGAACTGGCCTACGGCCGGTTAAAGGTGAGTAGTCTGTATAGATGATTGCCTGAGGGTTTGAAATCCCGGTTTATCACATTGTGACGCTATAGTAGGGCGTGACTCGCACCCCATGGCAGGTGCGGGGTAGTTTATAACTGGGGATTGTGACTTTGTCCATCCCGAACAAGAATTTTACTATATTGGCGATTGATTCGCACGTTGTATTGAATATATCTGATATTATTGCCATGTTTGGGGCCTTGTACCGATTTGTAGCATCCTCAATGGATGAATATCATTGTGATAGCATGATTTGTATAATCATTGATCGTAATCATGTGTTTAATCGGTGTTATAAATCCTAAGTCATTTTTCCTAAAGTTAAATAACTAAATTATATTCCTCTTAATAATTGAAAACTGAGAAATTAATTGAATATGTTATGTGACTCATATGTAAAATGTGGACTGAGTATGGATCGAGCTGCACGCTGCAGTGATAATATGATGATATTGCGCTTGAGCTGTAGGAGCCCCTCCAGAGTCTGCACACACCCCCAGTGAGCGCGGGTACCCAATGGATCGGGCTGTATGCCGCAGCGGGTCATGTGCATTGCATTGCATTCTTGCATTATCCTTGTCTGATATACTTGATATTGTTTTGTTGTTGGTTCATAGTTAATGTGTCGGACTGTTAGTTTTAGCTTTAATTTGTGGCATTTCGTGGATTCTTATCATTAGACATTTTATATACTTACTACTCAATGAATTGGTAGTACTTACCCCTACTCTCTTCACCTTGTGTGCAAATTCAGGTGCACCAGAGGCTTAGCTGAGCAGTCACTGTCTCCAGAGCTTATCAGAGTTATTGAGGTAGATGCTTGACGTTCGCAGGATATATATATATACACACACACACATTTCCAGACTTGTGTATTTTCGTTCAGATAATTGTTATCCAGTTTGTTTTATAGGCTCTAGACTCGTGACCCCAGATCTTATGGAAGTGTTTTATCGGATTTTTTATCTCTCCGTATTATTTTACTATAAATATTAGACTATTATTTTAAAACTATTACATTTTCCTTAAATTGTCGGTTTTGAGATTTATTGTCGAATTGAGAGCGATTGTTGGTCAGGCTTGCCTAGCGTTATGGTTGGGCGCCATCTCGACCGGGTTTAGGTCGTGACAATCATAGCCCGTGGATCAACCAGAATCTCAATAACAACAGAATAAATGAGAAATAACTCAAGAAGGAAACGTATTCCGATAACCAACAATTTCATCCACAATCATGTTTAGCTTTCAACAACTACAACTTCAACAGCTCAACAATGAAGGTATTTCCGTGAAATGGCATCTTAAAATTCTAATGCATAACATAAACTTTACAATAAAAGAGGTGGCATGCATTAGCAACTACGACTAAATGCATGAGAATAACTCAACAATGAAAAAAATAGCATGTAACAACAACTGCTAATAAATGCATATAAGGGAAGCCTCGTCAACTGAAACTGGAACATGAAATAACAACTTCAATTAAATCATATAAGAATAAACTTGACAACAAAAGATAGAACAATTAATAACAACTTCAATTAAATACTTACAAGAAACCTAAGACGCTAAACCAGTCAATCTTCGTATATAAGCTTGTGTACACACTTGTCACCTCTTCTACACGTCTTTCACATAATTCATATAGTGCAATAAAATCCAATACTAAAGGGTAGTTTCCCCACACAAAGTTAGGCAATCAACTTACCTCAAAGATGGTAAATCAATACTCTAAAAAGCTATTCCTGCGTGAAACAACTATGAGGCGGTTTGAATCTAGCCAAAATAATATAATATCATATATAAAAGCCATAGAAATATTTTTCGAATAATAAAGCTTCAATATTGAACAAGAATAAAAAAGTCCACCATGGGAACGCACCACAGAACTTGACAAAACTTATAAGATCTGAACACTCATTCCGGTACGAGTCCAACCATACAAAGTCATCCAATTTCGACTTCGATTCGGCCTTCAAATCATCAATTTATGTTTGAGAAATTTTTTTTACTAAAATCCCCAATTTCTCCAATTCAGATCATCAACTAAATGATAAAAACAAGGATGGAATCATGAAATATAACCAAATCTGGGTAGAGAATACTTACCAATATCCAAATCATGAAAATTCCCCCAAAATCTCCTAAAATCGAGCTCTCTTACCCAAAATGTGATAAAATAACAAAAGTCCTTGAAATAGAGTACTAATAAATCTACGCAATTATTACACATTGCAATCGCGAAACCTTCCAGATCCTGTAGACCAAATACACCCAGCTTCCAAATAGTCCTTTGTGCGCGCAACATACAAGTCGAGAATGCGATGCCCAACACAAGAACGCATACAAAAATGCATTGCATATACCGCGAATGCGAAGGTTTATGTCTTACCAACTCCAAGATTCCCTTCTATGCGAATGTGTATCCGTTTCTCGCGGTCGTGAATAGTTGTTTCCCCAAATTGACGTGAACGCATCCCTAGCTTCACAAATGTGAAGAGCAACTGCTCCTACCTCCCAAAATCCCTCTACAAATGTAGTCATCCACTCACAATCACTATTAAGAAAACACCAGACATCATAATAGCAATAAAAAATAAGGGAAAATGGCTCGGATCCTATCCGAAACACACCCGAGGCAGTCGAGACCTCCAATAGCACCAATCAACCCCCAAAATATAACTAGGATATACTTGAAGCCTCAAATCACACCAAACAACATAGAAACCGCAACTAGGACCTCAATTCAAGCCGAATAAGCGAATAAATTTTTCATTTTAAAAATTCATGCTGAACCATATCAAATGAACTTGGAGTGACCTCATATTTTTTATGCAAGTCTAAAATAAGACAATGGATTTATTCCAACTCATAGAACAAAAATTCGAATTCGATATTAATATATTCGACTCCCGGTCAAATCTCTCAATCTTCTAAATTTTTAACTTTCTAACTTTTGCCAAAAAGCATCAAATTGACGTTCGGACCTCCAAATTCAAATTCGAACATACAATGAAGTCCAAAATTACCATACAAAACTATTGGAATCATCAAAATATCATTTCGGAGTTGTCTGCATAAAAGTCAAACTTTGGTCAACTCTTACCACTTAAGCTTCTAAAACAAGAATCATTTTTCCAAACAAATTTTGAATCGCTCAAAAATCAAAAACCATATAGTAAGTCATAATACATAATACGAATCTAGTCGAGACCTTAAACTAACAAACAAAATGCTAAAGCTCATAACGACCGATCAGGTCACTACATACACTATCCATAAGACCAACCTGGCAGGCTAGGGCATTCTAAAATACGGGGGTAGCAATGAACCCCTTTAGGAACTGAGCAGGTCCAACCGGCATCGCCGAAACAGGGATATCCTCATCCTGCTCGATCTGAGGCTCCGCAATAGGTGTTGCTATACGTGTTATAGGCTAAGATTTGCCTCTACCTCTAGCTCTACCTTGGCCCCGGCCTCTACCCCTGGCAGTGGCAGCAGCTTAGGGCTCCGACTCCTAATCAGCTACTAATGCAGTACATGTCCTCATCATCTATGAGTGAATAAGAATATAATGACTCAAACTCAATGATAGAATAAAGTCGCACAATTGAGAAAGAAAGCAAGTGAAACTTCCTAATAACTTATAGCCTCTAGAAAATAAGTACAGACATTTATGTACTGATCCTCAAAACTCTACTAAGACTGCACATGACTCGTGAGACCTAGGCAATCTAGTGCTCTGATACCAATTTGTCACGATCCAATATTCCAACCAATAAGGGGTCGTGATGGCACCTAACATTGCTTGCTGGGCAATCCAACCCGGCACATAATATGCAAAGAAAAGCCATAAATAATCAACAACTGAACAAATATAACATAACATGAAAAAATCTATATAACAACATAATAAAATATAGAACAAATGACTAACTAATATCTCCTTAAAATTTAGTGTCACAAGTACATGAGCGTCTAGATCCAACTAAATATAAGGTTCTGAAAGAAAATTAATATTGTCCGAAATAAAATGGAACTAGCGCAATGAAAATAGGAAAGTGACTCTAAGGCCTGCGAAAGGGATG
This sequence comes from Nicotiana benthamiana, assembly GCA_034376525.1. NCBI lineage: Eukaryota > Viridiplantae > Streptophyta > Magnoliopsida > Solanales > Solanaceae > Nicotiana > Nicotiana benthamiana. Next base: position 54,775,159 of record CM067338.1, read on the forward strand.
TAGCTCTATCTTGAATCATTATCAGGTATCCGCTAAGTACCTCTCGGGACTCCATTGCTACCAATATCAAAATATGCACAAGACATACAGAAGTATAGTATGAGTACAACCGATCCAATGTACTTAATATGTGTCAAGCCTAACCTTTACGAGGTACTGATGAGGCTAAGACAAGATTTTTGATTAAAACCTATGCAGTTATATACATAAAGCAACAAAATAACAATAAAGCGCCAAAAGTAACAACATGGGAGAGGCATGTAGAAAGGGACATACGCGGAACAACAAATAACAATCACTAAGTGAACCATTTTCAAATAAGCATTGAAACCATCAAATCAAATTCACATTTCAATTATCAATTCAAAGCTATAAAATCAACAAATTGCATGGGAGCACCTATTGTGCGTTTACTCTCATCCTCACCATATATTATAAATGCAAGTGCACAACATTACCTTTCATGATTTTACTCTCATTCTGACATGATCATAATAAAATACATATGCACGACATCACCCTTCGTGCTTTAACCTCTCATGTTAAATAAACATATGCACGACATCACCCTTAGTGCTTTTATACATTCACTCCCTAGCCTTGTAATGTGATTTGGTTCAAATCTTAAACTAATTTGAGGTTTAAATTTCAATTTCGCCAAATCCCGAAATTCTACTCAAAATCTCTAATTTATACCTTGAGATTCATAGATTTGATATTAAAAATTCATGAAAAGTAGTTGAAATTGATTGAAAACTGTTTAAATATGTTTACCAGTGAATTTGGGAACAAAATATTCTCAAGAAATCATCTCTATAGAGTCTAGGGTTGACAAGTAGTGTAAAATGAGCTAAGTCCCATTTTCTCCAACTTCTACCCAGTTGCAGATATCGCAGTTGTGAACTCTTGTTCGCCATTACAATGTCCACAAATGCAAACAACTGATTGCAAATGCTATCCGTGTCACATAATGTGTAAGTCACAAATCCGACGTATTCATCGGATTTGCAAATGGCTCCCCAGTCGCAAATATGAGTAATACTTCGCAAATGCGAAGTTGTTCTTACTATGCAATGCATCATAAATTGACTCTGAAATTGCAAATGTGATCCCAGCTCAGTCCGCAAAAGCAAACTTTACTTCGCAAATGCGAAGTTCCAGTCCCCATCGCATGTTCGTATTGGCGAGCTTGACATTGCAAATGTGAGGCTCACAATTGTGATCTGGTCTTCGAAATTATGAGACATGCAAGTTTACACCAGCAATAGCTATGCATCAGGTGTTCCAGATCAGTCTGCAATGTATCCAAAACTCTCCCAAGCCCCTCGCGCTCCAACCCGAAAATACAAACAAGTATAATAACATCATACAAATTCACTCGCTAACTCAAATCATCAAAATAACATCAAATATCAAGAATCGGTCATCAACACTCAAAATTTTCAACTTAAAACTCGATTTTTCCAATTTTCACATATTGTGTCGAAATGCGATCGTTAACCCCAACCAAATGCATACAAGTCCAAAAATATCATACAAATTCACCGAAATCGTTAAAATACCGATCCAAGGTCGTTTACCAGAAACGTTGGCCGTGATCAACTCTAGCCTCATTTTAAGTCAAAAATCATGTTTTCTCCAAAATTTCAAATAGAAGCTTTCCGAAAAATAACACAGACCACGCACGCAAGTCATATAACATCAAATAGAGCTATGAAAGATCTCAAAACACAAAAATAAAGGCTAGCACTCAAAACAATCTATTAGGTCATCACACCCATAAAGGGTGCTAATTAGCCCATTAGCTTGTCCTCCTCTCCTCCTTCTACAGTCCTGCTATACATCATTATGGATATACAAAAGAAATTTTTCTCTTATCATTTTTTATAAAAAAACAAACGAGATCTAGGGTTAGCTTCTCTACGTTATCTAAGGGATTAGTAGGTTGTAGAAAAAGGAAATTCATCTGTTTAGTGAGTATTCCTTATGATATAAGTATTGTATATCTGCTTCCGCTAAGGAGAAACTTGTAAATCTCCTAAACTAGTTTTTATGGAAATATTACAAGTATGTTTATGAGAAAATATTGTGAATCAAAATCTTAGGAAACCGCAACGATCACATAGCACAAAGATGGAGCATGTCTCGTATATGTAGTTAAAGAGTCACGACTCAATAAATATGTCATGGCTATAAAATAATATCATTAAAGTAAAATAAAAAAGTTTAGAGCTAAGGTTTTTAATATAAAAGGTATTTTTATAAAAAATAAATTTAAGAAAATAATATTACATAAAATGAAATAAAAATGTTTGAAAAGTACGGGCCTATGTTATTTGGTGCCTGGGTGTCATATTTAACAATCCCTTTTAACCATTAACAGTGAAAAAAATTGTAAATGGTGTCTCACTCAATTTCTAATTTTCAGTTTTTTAAAATTCCATTAAAGGTGGCTCTAGTTTATTAGCTTGTCATCGTCGTCGTCTTCTTCTTTGATTGCTGGATTTTGCTTTAGTTTTCAATTATAAGAGGACTACCTAAGATTTTAAAAGTGGGATGTTTGTTGGTTTTGCTAGGTCTGCCTTGTCCCCCTATAATGGAAGGAAAAGTTGGCACGTGCAGTAAAATGCTTCTTTGTGGTGCTTTCTACTTGCAACGATGATTTTGTTTTTGCTTCAAACTGCACTTTTTTTTATTAATTCAAATTACATGTGTCGGTATTTAACTGGTTCATTGACAAGTCACATATGGCTTGTTCCATTTGAGTATTTACTTGATAAGCCACTTGAAATGTTTAAATATTAGATGAACCAGTAGAAGTATTTGATCGTTAAGGACAATGCATTTCGGAACAAGTATATTTTGAACAATGACCATTACTCATTAGACACTTCAAGTTTCCACTAGTATTATTATATGCTAAAATACTTCTTACTTTTCTTCGATGAAAATCAGAAGAAAGAAAAGTTATCTTCAGTGGAAAGAAAGGAGTTTGATGCATGTATAGAGATTTAGAAAAACCAGAATAAACGAAACATGAACTGGTAGAGAAATTTGGATTTCAATGGACAGAGAGAAGCCATTTCCTTCTTAAGATTGGAATTCAGCATGAGTTACAACAAAATAAGTACTATTCCAGCTCTCAAAAGAATAGTACCCAGCAGCAAACTACTACTAGCCTCAAAAAAATGCACAACAAAAAACAGCCGGCAACACAACCATAGGTAAACCAAACTAAAAGCAGCTGAAATGCAAGGCAGCTGCCTGATGGACTTCAAATAGACCCAAATGTGGTAACTCCTACAAAAATTTGTGATGTCCCAATTGGACATCTTCCTCCTTTACCCTAGAAAAGAATTAGGAGCATCTTTCCAATGCTAAAAACAAAAGAAACCTGGGGGAGAAAAAATTATCGTCGAATAACTACTACTACTACTACTACCTCTAACCCACAAGAATACCCCAACTAATGACCTACAGTACCAATGCTACCTTCTCCTGCGAAACATAAGGTGAAGGAGAAGCAATAAGAGGCTCATAATGATCAGCCCCAGCACCACACCAACCTGCAATTGACAATGTATTCTCACTCACTTTTTCACCGCGGAAGTAAGAAACGAACATAAAATCTAAGCAGTGTGAGATTTTCAATACCTGTTCCTTTCATGAAAAGGAAGAAAGGAGGTTCACATATTTCAGATCTTGGACGATGTGGGAGGAAGAAGACACAATTTTCATCATCAACCATTGCATCAGATCCATGTGCTTGCACCTGAAAGTTATATACCAATTGAAAAACTTAGAAAAAAATTTGTTTGATTCAAGATAGTCGCAAAAATCATCAAAATTTAAAACCACAACTTGAGAAATGTGAGCAACAAAGAGAATCATGACCAGGAGATGAAACAAATCAAAAATAAGGAGCATAGCAGTTGAGAAATGACCTTGTGCAATCAAGTTAAACTTTTGTTTGGGGTTTGGGGTTTTGGGGGGGGGGGGGGGGGGGGGGCCAACCAAAGTTAATAATTTATCAAACAAATAAAGAACCTATGAAAAGAACAAGGCTTTGCAGCTCACTCACAAATAACATAGTGCAAATTATCAAATGACAGCAATTGTCATGCTAAAGGGGAGATCAATGGTGAAGATCATTTTCTTACCACAAAGATCTCTCTTTTAAACTCGGTTGCAAGGCATTCAATCGCTATGTCATCTCCAAAAGCAGCTGCACGACCATCCCTGTTCTCATCTACAGTTAGTAAGCCCTCCTCAGTATACTGCAAAGTGATGATATCATATTCATCATCAGGGGAACCACAGATCGACATGTACTTGGCCCAACTTGGGCCATCATCCACAGCTATGCACCTCTCATTGTATATAGACTCAGCAGCCAATTCTCTTCAATGTCAACCACAAATGTAAAATCAGAAGATAAAACCACATCCAGTAAAAGCAACCAGGTCAAACAAAAATCAATTTACAAAATTTGCTAGCATCTCCATCTTCACCTATCCAAGGAAAAGAAAAAAGAAGTTTCGAAAGTACTTTCTCGGCCAGATAAAGAGAATGCTCAATAGCAAAAAAAGTTTTGATTTTTATTTGTTTCCTTGTTACCAAATAAATTACAGAAAATAAGCAATTCTCACTTCAAAGAACAATAAAAAGAAAGAAAAACATTCTCTGCGGCGAAATGCATGATAAAAATCTCACTGGGACTTAAGGACAGATATAATGGCATATTTTCTGGAAAAAAAAACTGAAAATAAGTCTGAATATATGGGGAATGAAACTAGAGGATTCGAATAGCCCAAACAGATATGGAGAGCGAGACATAGATGGTTGATTCATTAAAGTTCAAAAGAAAAACAAGATAGAAAAGAAATTACACCTATCAGTAGTGCTGAAGGATACTGACAATGAAAGGACATATAAATTCAGTCATTTCATTAATAAGCATTTTCCGAAAATCTTCACCATTATCACGTAAACGGATTGTCAGTATTGAAGGATACTTAATAAATCAAATGAAATGTTTCTTGCATGTCAAACAAAGAACAGGAGGCATAAGCAATCAGATCTAAACTTTGTCATCCAGATCTTAACAATAACAACAATTAGGCATCAACCCCAAATACATTTCACTCCACTTGGGCCTCTTTCCTTTTAATACTCGGGTCATAGAGATTAACCCCCACCCCCTCCAAAAAAAAGGAACGGAAATTACCGCCGGAAAAGAAAAAGAAAAAAAGAAAGGAAATTACCGCTGCATGCCGAGCTGAACAAGCTCAGATATGGCCGAGTCGAGAGCCTCTCGATCTTCCTTTTTAGCTAACAGCTTCAACTCTTGAACCACATGAATACCCCAACCAGATTTCAGATCGGGAGAATACATGTGCTTAATCGCCGATTCAATCACTTCTTTCTCCTCCTCGCTAACAGATCCAAGATCTTCCAAGAACCTCCGCACCGTCCGCCCTCTCAGATCTCTAGCATACGACACAGTCGTCATCCCCATAGATTTACCACAAGCTGTAAAAAGACAGTTCCCATCTGCCTCGACTTCTCCGCCGTGGCTCAGCCGGAAAACCACCGAAGCGTCCTGATCTTTAGGATGCTTCCACAGCACTCCCTTGGCTTGAATCTTCATCAAATGCTTCCTCTGCTGCTCCTCTAAAGCTGAAACATTTTCCCACGAGGAGGAGTCAGCTATGGCGACAGCGACGGCGGCGGCAGTTGTTGTCGCCGGAGATGACTGGTCAACGATATCGAGGGATGACGGAGTCGAGGTAGGATCCCGCCATGGAATAACCGGCGACGACGTTGTTGAGTCGCAGATGAGTTTCCCCATTTCTAGTAAGTTCTGCAGAGATTTTCTTTTTTTCTTTTTCTTGTTTTCAAGCAATAGCGGAAAGAGAAAGTAGGGGAAAAGGAGAGAGAGTACAAGACAGGGGAAACGGCTAGATTTTACAGAAGTTGAAAGGTATGGACACGTGGACCAATCAATGTCTTAATTTACTGTTTTCAAGTTTTGACTGGTGATATTGTGCGGTGGGTGGAGCAAATTCGGGTTTTATGAAGCTGGGTAACAGCTATATCGTTATCTACGTGGCATCGTATGATTGGTTGACAGGTTGTAACGTTATGTGTGGTTTTCGAGGCGTGCTGCCATTTCCCCCTAATGGTAGTATATTCTATATGCTTCACTTGCTTAATTAGTGTAGTTAAAATAATGAAAGGAATTTTTTATTTTTTATTTTGCTTATCCTTGAAAATAGTGTACTGTGGATAAATCGGAAAGAGAATAGGTCAAGTGCCCGAATAAATCAACGGGAAATGTACTCCATTTGCTGCTTAACATAAAATTCACTTTTATGTAATAAACATTTTACGAAAATTATTTTGATAGCTACTTTAGAATGTAACTTTTACATACTTTTTTATGTTATCCTTTTATAATGATAGCGTCCAACCAAGTCACCCAACTTATATGCACATTAATGGATCTACTACTTCCTATTTGTACATATTTAATAACTTTGCCTTGATTTAAGATGCCTATTTTTTAAGTTATTAGCATAAGTTTATCTGTTATATGGACTACTTTATATTTTTTGTTGAATTATCAATTAATATTTATTATAAATGTAATTTATAGGTGGTTTAACTTATCTGAATGTGTAAAATAATTTATATTATCAATCATACAACTTAAAATCGAAAATAAATTATCACGCTAGCGTGATTGTTTTCCTTAATACTTTAAGACTTAGCGAAAATCCACTCAAAATAAGAATAAATACTGAATTGAATTCCGAATATGAATGAAAACCAAAAGAGAATAGGATTAGGCCATTGGGCCTTGACTGGTAAATATATATGTTGTGATTTCCTTCATAAGATAAGAAAATAAATTATGGTAAGAAAATTTTGACAAACATTTAATAATTCTCCCCCTCGGCCTTAATTTTCTAACACAATAAAATTGATCCATCTTCTTCACATAATCTTCAACAGGTGTCATCTCCAAATCTCCACCACAAAGTTTGACTCAACGTGTGTAGCATACCGTTCAAATTTCTCAGACAGAATTCACGACTATCGTCAAATATGTTGCAGCTAGAACTGAACTCGCCAAGATGGACCTCGCCCCGATATCACTTATTGGGACCGAAAAAGTCAGATGTCATGTGGAAGCTAGCAAAGTAAATTTTGAGCAACGATAAGTCCAACAATAAAAGAGAAATATACCAACAGAGACACAAACATATAACGTGGTTCGGTCAACTAACCTACACTTAGAAATAATACGATTAGAATAGAGATAATTAATAGTGTCATAGAGGTTGATTTAGGGGAATTATCTAAGCCTTTCAATAGCAAAATAGCTTTTACAGTCCTTTTATTATTATTATTATTATTATTATTATTATTATTATTATTATTTGTCTTTTTATTTGATGCTCGATTAATTGTCAAACACAGAAGATGTGCTGCCACTTGGGACACGCTACCTCATACTTATAACCAAAAAATCCTTAGAGGTACTCTGGAATTATATTCCTGGGATAAGGTGGAATATCTTATATTAACACTGGGATTAAATTTATTCCATATTTGGTTGATGATATAAATTTATCTTAATTTCACACCTTATTCCACCTTATACCTCATACCGAATCACCCCTAAAAAGAGTCAATAACGACCTTAGGTCCCATGAAATCAGTTGTTGAGGTTGAGTTTGTACGTCGCTCCCCATGTGAATCCGAGCTCGGGGGTGAATCGAATAGTCCGTATCTTAGATTTCGACCACATGTGCCTGGGGTTAACTTTTATTCACTTTTTCAAAAATGATCAATATTGAACATTTTCATACATGGATAGTTTCTAAAGCTTATTTTGGATTATTTGATGGATAATTATTTTTTAGGCTTATTCAAAAGACAAAGCTGTGGTTAATGATGATTTTCCTTAATACTTTAAGGCTTAAGCACCTACAATTTCTTATCTTAATGTTAAAATAAGCATTTTTGAGGAAACTCCAACGAAAGTAAAAATAAAAGGAATAAAATATGAAGACCATAACTTGGAACTTGGAAGTATTATCAAAGAAATACTGTAAAATTTACTCTCCAATAATGTTAGTTTGAAATTAGTATTATATAGCGGAAGAGGTAAATCCGAAAATAAAAAAGATAAAAGAATACCAAATTTTAAAGTGGAAAACCTTTCAAATCGAAATAAAAACGACGGAATCACAAAGATCCAAAAAGCTCCACAAAAGTTCTTTATGTTGACCACACAATAAGTGTCAAGCACGGAGCAACAATAGCAATAAGAGTAACAACTAATCAATCGAAAAAAAAAAAAAGAGAACTCACAAAAATAATGTTGTTGTTCGAGATTCGAAATAAGATGCTACGGACCCCCAAATCCGATCTCACCGTTCAAATCAATGATCAAGATGTTACGAACACGTAACCAAAATTGCAGCCCGGTCCAACGGTTAACGAACCGAAAAGTGTGATTTGAAATTGGCTGGTAAAAAAAAGATGCAGCAAAACAAATAATTTTCTTCTCTCTTCTCTCTTGATGAAAGCTCTCTCAAAAACCACTCTTATGCAGCAAACCACTCTCTCAAATACTCAATGGGCATAGAATAATTCTCCAAGGTTGTTTTATTTATAGATCATGAGTGATACTTTCTCTAAAAGCCAAAACTAATGTTGTATTGTGGGCCGGGCTGGGACCGGGTCCCCGGTCTTAACAGGCTAAATGGTCCTTGTGGGCTGGTCCGTGTGGGCCGATCCTTAATGGTGCAGGAGGACTGTGGCGGGCCGGTTCAATACGTTAAGCCCACGAGCCTGGTTCGGCTCAACCGGGCCTAACAGGCTCCAACGGCTATTTCTAAAAAAAATTTAAAAAGATCAACGGTGATATTTTTAAATTCTAGCCGTTGGCCTTCATAATTTATCCATTGGCCACTTTAAAAAATAGTCATTTGGCCACTCCGGCTCCGCGACCCAGACCTGTTACCCGTCATGCTCCTCCTACTATTCTTGATAGTGATAACCTTTGTTTTCAATTTTTCGATAGTGAATTCTGCCATATTGTTACACCAGGTCAAAGTTAAATGAAGAAGTTATGAATGTTCTTTATCCTAATGAAACTATCTTAGAAAATAATGAGGATGTAGATGAAACTCAACCGGATTTAGATGATATACCTACTAGTCTCGTTAATAATCCAACTGATGCACCGCCCGACCCACATGTGGAAATCCCTACTTTTAATAGACAGTCTTCTAAACGCCTAGAAACATCATTAGTTTGAAATTATTTTATTCATGTAAGAGAATAAAATAAGGCTAAGTGTAATAATTGTGGGAAATTATTGGCGCATAAATATATTGGAGTCTGTAGCGGCACGGGTAGTTTGGCTAGGCACATACAAACACACCTTAGAGATAAAGTTAGATATTTACAAATGAAAGCGCAGCTAGAGGGGACAAGTGTAGATACTGCGATTAACCCTAGTACAGGTTCAAATCTAGTTCAACCATGAATTAACACTATGACCGGAGGTATTTTATATTACGATCTAAATAAATATCGTGAAGAATTAGCAAATCTAAGAAGCATCTTCTTTAGCAAACATCTTCTAAGAATTAGCAAATCCGAAGAATTGGCACATCTTCTTTAGTTTTTTTTTCCTTTTAATGGTGGTATTAGTACCTTATTGTACTCATTTCATTGGGGGAAGAAGACTAAGAAAGATATGTCATTTTTGGTAATAAAAATTATAAGACATCCGGTTGAATACCTTTTTGCAATATTTTTTTGTCTTTAGCTTGCAATTATAATATATATACATAACATTCAGTATATATATATATATATATATATATATATATATATATATATATATATATATATATATATATATATATGAGGGAATATATATACATAATATACTATATATACTACAAGAAAATATATATACATAACATATATATATTTTTATATATATATATATATATATATATATATATTACAAAATGTTACAAGAAATTATATTTGGAAATATATACACATAACATACTATATATAATATACTATACTAATATACTATATATATTATATATATACTATATACTACAAAACAAGAATTTTCAAAATGAGGGCCCCACCCCCAATGACTACCAATGGTCATATTGCACAAATAGCCATTTCTTTTCAATTTACAAAACTAACCTTCTCTAACACTGTAAATACCCCCTTCCCTCTTCTTCATTTCAATACTCAATACTCATTTCTCAATCTAATTTCTCTCAATCTCTCAATCTCCAATTTTCAAGACTTCAAATTAAATCATGCCTCGTTAGGAAAGAGTGCGCTTATTTGTTTCGCAATACTATGATATGCTTGAAGAAAATTAAGAAGACCAAATATTAAAGTGCAAGAACTGTGAAAGAGTCTTCAATTTTCGTTCAGGGGGTACCACATGCATTTAAAGGAGGCATATAAAGTATTGTATTGTGGGGGTATTTATCCGCAAATTCGTCTTTAAGATTTTTCAACAATTTATGTTATTTTAAAATTATTAGACGTATTTATGATTCATGTTGTACTTTTGTTATTAATTTATTATGCATGGCAATTTAATTTTACTATTATTTTGTTATTTTACTTTTTCGTCAAACACTTTAATAATTAGTTTCTATATTATATATACTACATATATTTATATAGCCATGTATAACAGCAATATATATATATATATATATATATATATATATATATATATATATATATATATATATATATATATATATATATATATATATACTTACATGTATTGTTTACAAGAAATTGACTTAAATAAAAAAATTAAAAAAATCCCGCTACGCCCGCTAAGCCCATGAGCTCGGCCCAATTAGCCCATGACCATATGGGCTTAGGCCCGTCATGGGCTGGTTCCAACCGTTGAGCCCACAAATTCCGGGACTGTGAAGCTCGGGACCACCAGAGCGCTGGACCGCTAAGACTAGGCCCGTTTTGCCCATTTAGGCCCGGGCTCAGCCCATACAACATTAGCCAAAATCCACTCAAAATACGAATAAATACCGAATTCAATTCCGAATAGGAATGAAAACCAAAAGAGAATAGGATTAGGCCATTGGGACTTGACTGGTAAATATATATGTTGTCATTTCCTTCATAAGATAAGAAAATAAATTGTGGTAAGAAAATCTGGACAAACATTTAATAATTCTCCCCCTCGGCCTTAATTTTCTAACACAATAAAATTGATCCACCTTCTTCACATAGTTTTCAACAGGTGTCATCTCCAAATCTTCACCACAAAGTTTGACTCAACGTGTGTAGCATACCGTTCAAATTTCTCAGACAGAAATCACGACTATCGTCAAATATGTTGCAGCTAGAACTGAACTCGCCAAGATGGACCTCGCCCCGATATCACTTATTGGGACCGAAAAAGTCAGATGTCATGTGGAAGCTAGCAAAGTAAATTTTGAGCAACGATAAGTCCAACAATAAAAGAGAAATATACCAACAGAGAAACAAACATATAACGTGGTTCGGTCAACTAACCTACACTTAGAAATAATACGATTAGAATAGAGATAATTAATAGTGTCATAGAGGTTGATTTAGGGGAATTATCTAAGCCTTTCAATAGCAAAATAGCTTTTACAATCCTTCTTTTATTATTATTATTATTATTATTATTATTATTATTATTATTATTATTATTATTATTATTATTATTATTATTATTTGTCTTTTTATTTGATGCTCGATTAATTGTCAAACACAGAAGATGTGCTGCCACTTGGGACACGCTACCTCATACTTATAACCACAAAATCCTTAGAGGTACTCTGGAATTATATTCCTGGGATAAGGTGGAATATCTTATATTAACACTGGGATTAAATTTATTCCATATTTGGTTGATGATATAAATTTATCTTAATTTCACACCTTATTCCACTTTATACCTCATACCGAATCACCCCTAAAAGAGTCAATAACGACCTTAGGTCCCATGAAATCAGTTGTTGAGGTTGAGTTTGTACGTCGCTCCCCATGTGAATCCAGGCTCGGGGGTGAATCGGATAGTCCGTGTCTTAGATTTCGACCACATGTGCCTGGGGTTAACTTTTGTTCACTTTTTCAAAAATGATCAATATTGAACATTTTCATACATAGATGGTTTCTAAAGCTTATCTTGGATTATTTGATAGATAATTATTTTTTAGGCTTATTCAAAAGTCAAAGTCGTGGTTAATTATGATTTTTAGTGTGAAAAGAGGTAAATGTGTTGGTTAATATTGATTTGAGGGAAATGAAGTAGAATCGAGTATATTTGATATGCAAATTTTTAGTTGGGAGTGGCGTATATGCAAGGTGACAAGCGTATATGTGTGGGCTGAGGTTGGGCATATTTGTATATGTTTCAATGTTAGTTTACTCATGTATTAACCGATTTCTAATGATATTTGATGTTAAAAAGGCCCAACATGTGTTAATTATTTATTTTATGACTAATTGAGTTGTGTGTGATCATTTAGGATGCTTGGAGTGTAAAAATATAAAAAAATGCTCCAACTATAGGAGAATAGGGCGGATGCGTCGCATTCAACCTTGGAAAAAAGGTTATTTGGAGCACCTTTAGCATTGAAGTAGAGAGAAGGCATCCATCTTAGCATCCACACCTGGGCACAACAAGGATGATGGAACAGAAGGTGGTTGCCCATCATTCGATGCTGAGAAGTGAAACCTGAGACGGATGTGAAGCATCTACCCCAACATCAATCCCTGAAGCTGATTTGGAATAGGAAAACGAGAACTTTGGCCCACGATATTTGTACGTAATATATAAGCCAAAAATGCCTCTTTTAGTAAATATAATATACTTTTGATAGGAATTAGACCTTAGGAGAGTAAGGAGCCGCCATGGAGGATGGATTTCATTTTCTTTCACCGAACTTAGTAATTTTTATGTTTCTTTGTATAATTTTTTGTTTGGCTACCATGTCTATGTAGAGCTAAACTTCATGTTCCAGGGTTGTGATTTTTTCATGATTATTGTTATTCGAATATCGGATATGGTTTTTTGATTCATCATATTAGTTTATTTATTTAATTATGCGTTTAATTATTTAATTGCTTGATCACTAATTGAATACTATCTATGAATCTAAAGTTGAATTCGAAAGTGGGAGTTCTAGATTGCATATATGATTGAGTAGAGAAAGTTCTTGAAGCTAGGCATCAGGGAAACATATTCGCGATTAGGATAGACATATACATAATTTCCTTGTTTGGTTGATGTACATGAGTTATAAATGCATTCTTTCTAGTTCTAATTCCATAGACATATAGGTGTTAGGTTAGCTTAAATAGGCGAGTAAGGACTCGATAGATTTTTATAAACAATATTAATCATGTCAATCAATAAGCTAAATAAATTAGTTAGTCAATTCAATTAAAGAATACAACAGGATTGTTAGATAGCCCATAGCCCTAGATCGTTTTTATCATATTAATGACATAAAAATCTGTTCTTCCTTTGTACAGAGTTTACTATTTATGAAATCCTTCCAAAATGCCAACTTTCCATAATACGCGAAAATGCTCCCGGGTCATCCGAAACCCGACCGGAGCATACCCCTAGGTCCAAAATCATCATATGAACTTGTTGGAACATTCAAATCCCGATTCCGAGGTTATTTACTCAAAATTCAAACCTTAGTAAATTCCTTCAACTTAAAGCTTCCGAAATTAGAATTTTCTTTCCAAATTAACTCGGAACATTACAAAATTTAATTACGACTACACGTACAAGTTATAATACTTGAAATGAAGCTACTAAATGCCTCAAACAACCGAACGACCCGCTAGAGCTCAAAATAACTGGTCGGGTCATTATAATTTACTTGTGTCTAGAACTTGTCCGGCATGTGAGTTGAAGAAAATTTTTAGGTGATGTTTGGTTTGAAAAGTGATTTTTTTGCTTTCTTTGATATTTTAGAGCTTAATTGATTATCACAAATAAAATTTATATCTAGTTAACTCTTTTGAGACTATAGACATTTTATTTGACACCCATCTTACGAGCCTATATCATTTTGTTCTTAATTGAAACTTTTGATCATTTTACCTTAGAAAGCACTTTAATTTTTAAATGTGCGCTAAAAAAAGTAAGGAGCGGATTTGGTTGACCTTCGAGTATAAACAATGAAAGGGATAAAGATGCACTTATTTTATAAAATAATACATCACTATTGAAAATTGGAAAAAAAAAAAGAGAAAAATATGGAAAAAAAAAAGAAACAAATATAGATGAATAAATTGTTGTCTTGTCCTTGCTAGTGGGATGTAAATTATGGTGGTGCTTAAAGAAAGAGGGGATATTTTAGGGTATGATCTTCTTTGTGAAATTCAAGTAGTATTGAAGAAAATAAGCTTAAAACTTATAATGCGATGTTTTAAAATACTTAGGAGGGTTAACCAATATTCCTAAAATATATCATGCCCGTCCATTTGCCCACGTTATAACCATGAAGAAGTTCTAATTGATTTTACATGGAGTGATCCTACATTAGTAGAGATTCACATTAAGGGCAAGCCTATGGTACCAAATGTATGAATGTGACTTCTTTGTGAGAGTGATAGATTTCTTTGATATATGTGAGGTCCTTAAATCATATTTTATCATGAGATTCGAATGTGTGGATTCACCTTACTCTCTTTGATTTTGTTGTGAGAGCACATGGTTAGCTTACGTTATTAGACTTCTCTATGATGGTTGGGTGCTCAAGCCATGAGTGTATTGTGACATTGAGTTGGATTTTAAGGCTAGGATTGTTAAGAGCGTGTTACTTTTGAAAATATTTTTGAAATTTGGCATACGTTAACGGGAAGTTTATGTTGAATACATATTCTAGAGCTTAATTTTTGCAATCAACCATGGTCATAGGTGTGGTATGCTTTGAATGAAAGGAGCTTAATTTTGTATCGGCTACTATAGTAATGGTTTGTTTGAGTATGGACAAATATCTAAGTGTGGGGTGGTGATATTGGGCATATTTTTATATGTTTTAATATTACTTTACCCATATTTTAATCGCTTTTAGTGCTATTTGACGTTAAAATTGCCCAACATATGTTAATTATTTGATTTATGACTAATAAAGTTGTGTGTGATGGTTTTGGACGTTTGGAGTGCAAAAATCTGAAGAAACGATACTCCAACTATAGGAGAAGAGGGTGGATGCATCGCATCCAACCTTGGAAAAAAGGCTATTTGGAGCACCTTTAGTAGTAAAGTCAGGAGAAGGCATCTACCTTAGCATTCGCACCTGGGCACAACAAGGATGAGGGAATAGATGGTGGATGCTCCTGCATCCGATGTTGAGAAGTGCAGGCCGAGGCGGATGCGAGTCATCCACCCCAGCATCCATCCCTAAAGCTGGTTCGTAATAGGAAAAGGAAAACTTTATCCCACGAGTTTTGTACGCTATATATAAACCAAAAACACATGTTTTAGTGAAAATAACATACTTTTGAAGGGAATTTGACGTAGGGAGAGCAAGGAGCTTCCGTGGAGGCTGGATTTCATCTTCTTCCACCAAACTTAGTAATTTTTATGCCTCTTTGTATTATTTATTATTTGGCTACCATGTCTATATGAAGCTAAACTTCATGTTCTAGGATTGTAGTTCTTTTATGATTACTGTTATGCGAATATTGACTTTCATTTTTGATTTATCATATTAGTTTATTTATTTAATCCTACATTTAATTAGTTGATTGCTTGATCACCAATTGAATACTATATATGAATCTAGAGTTGAACTCGAAAGTGGGAGTTCTAAATTGCATATATGATTGAATAGAGAAAGTTCTTGAACCTGGGTATGGGGGAACATATTCGCATTTAGGATAGACATATAGATAATTGCCTTGCTTGGTTGATTTACATGAGTTAAAAATTCCTTCTTTCTAGTTTTACTTCCATGGAAATATAGGTGTTAGGCTAGCTTGAATAGACGAGTAAGAACTCGACAAATTTTTATGAGCAATATTAAACCTATCAACCAATAAGCTAGATTGTTAGATAGTCCATAACCCTAGACGTTTTCATCAAATTCATAACATAAAAATCTGCTCTTCCTTTGTTCAGAGTTTATTATTTATTTTATTTTTATTTTTATTTGATTAGAGTCATATACTTCTAGGTTTAATTCTTTTTAGATAATTAGGATACTCTAATCCAATTAATAGTTAATAATAAGTCCTCATGGGTTCGACATCCGACTTTTAGTCACTTTATTACTTGACGATCGTGTATAGTTGCATGTGCATTTGACCACAACACGAGCCATGGGATAAGCATGCGGGTGAAATTTTCCTTACTTGTACCCTGTTATTTCATGAAATATGTTTTCCATGCTTAGATAGATTGTTAATTCCTTGATTTTCTGCTTCCATGTTATTTCTTATATTGAGATTATTGTGACATTGGGTGATGAGAACGTGCATATGTGATTCTTTGATTATTGTTCCGATTGTTGACCCTTTTATATGTTCCTACCCCGTTATTACTTTTGATGCTTTAATCATTATTTATGTTATTTCATATATATATATATTCATAGGTTTTTAGTATGTGTCTTGTCTTAGCCTCGTCACTACCTCATCAGAGAAAGACTCAACACTTACTGAGTACATTGGGTTGGTTGTACTCTACTACACTTCTATCACTTCTTGTGAAAATTTTGACGTTGGTACCAGTGAATTTCTGAAGGCTACCTAAGTGATACCAGACAGTGATTCGAGGTAGAGTTGCATCACATTCGCAGGCCTTAGAGTCATTTTCCTATTCCTTGGATTGTTTCCATTTTATTTCATACATTGTTGTATTTCTTTAGACCTTGTATTGAGCTGGATATATATGCTCATATACTTTTGACATCAAATAATGGGGTTATATATGTTATATTAATGATAAGATATTAATAATCCCATCTGGAACTGCCAACGACTTATTTGCTAGCTGTAAAGTGACCGTACTAGGTCGCCCGGGTGCTCCCAATTCGAGTTACTAGTAAACATATAAGGGTATCTATCTCTTTCATATCCGCATTTTTCTTTTCAGATTCTCTCACTGGCTTAGGCACAAATTTTTCGAAAACTTCTTCAGGCACAAATATGTAACGATCCGGCAGGTCGTTTTAAGAATTTACGCCCTGATCCCCTATTAACTGCTTTCTCCAAGTTTATTTCTGCTATTTTAATTCGCTGAGATGTTCGATTTTGAGTTTCGGAGAGTTTTAGGACCCTTAGTCCCCTAGATGAGAGCTTCAGTATTGGAAAGTTAGCCGTAGTCGGAACAATGTGAAGACGGTCTTGGAATGGAGTTACGATGGTTCTGTTAGCTCTGTTGGGTAATTTTGGTCTTAGGGGGAATGTTCAGAATGTGTTTTGGAGGTCCGTAGCTAATTTCAACTTGAAATGCTAAAAGTTGAATTTTTAAAGTTTCCAGTTTCATAGTGAGATTTTGATTCGATGGTTAGAATGGAATTCTGGAAGATGGAGTAGCTCCGTAGTTTAATGTGACTTGTGTGCAAAATTTTAGGTCATTCGGATGAGGTTTGATAGGGTTTTTGATCGAAAGAGTGTTTTTAGAGTTTTAAAAATTCAAAGTCTTGAATCCGATGAAAAATAGGTGTTTTGATATTGTTTTGTGCGTTTTGAAGGTTGGAGAAAGTTTGAATGATGTTATAGAATTGGTTGGCATGTTTGGTTGAGGTCCCGGGGCCTCGGGTATGTTTGGATGCTCAACGGACCATTTTTGAATGTGTAGCTTTGAGTAATGTTGAATTGCGAACACGTGGGCTAGGTCGCGTTCACGTAAAAGAGATAAGGCGGTAGTGGTTTGTTAAGTGTTTCTCTACGCGGTCGCGTGGAGTCAACCGCGATCGCGTAGGTTGAGGAAGCCGAAGCATCATGTTCGGCGACGGGGGGCTCCACGTTCGCGTAGAGTAAAT
The DNA here is from genome assembly GCA_034376525.1 of Nicotiana benthamiana. NCBI lineage: Eukaryota > Viridiplantae > Streptophyta > Magnoliopsida > Solanales > Solanaceae > Nicotiana > Nicotiana benthamiana. The sequence continues at coordinate 54,793,242 of CM067338.1, forward strand.
ATGAGGCGTGTGGTTTTTGTTCTTCATGATCGCATTTGGTCTTCTGCAATCGCGACTAAGGAATTATCTGGGCAGATAAAGTTCAAAATCAAGGGTTTTGAGTTCATATCACAAAATTGAATTGGGAGCTCGGTAGGAGACGAATTTTGGAAAGATTTTCGGAAGGAGTTTGCTGGTAGTGATTCTTAACTCCTTTTTGCTTGTAATCTATTAATCTAAACATGAATTCATCATTTAATTTCAGAATTTGTATGAAAATTGGGAAAACATTCTTAGACCAACAAATTGAGTTTTGATTGGGGATTTGACATTGGATTGGGATAATTTTAATATGGTTAGACTCATGACAGTGTGACGATTCTGGAAACGTAAATTTCACCCGATTATGAGATGTGGGCCCAAGGGGTATTTTGGTCATTTTACCTAATTTCGCGTATTAGCTTAGAATTTCTTTGTAGAATCAGTTACTTGAAGTGTTACTTACATTATGCAATTGAATTGAATGGATTTGGGTCATTTCGAGTCGAGTACTCGTGGCAAGAATCTGGTTTCCGGTTGATTTTTAGCCGGTTCGAGGTAAGTGGCTTGTCTTACCTGATGTGGGGGACCTTCCCCTTAGGATTTAGTATATTTGGTAATTGAAACACATTGTACTTGAGGTGACGAGTGTGTACTTGTGCTAATTGTACAAAATTCTGTTTTCATCAAGAAATTAATAAAATGTTTCCTTTCCTGTTTTTATTACTTGCATTAATAATCATGTTGTTAGCTTAGGAAAACATATCTAAGTGATTTAATTCATCTATTTGTTCAAACTTCCTTACTTGAATTCTGTGCAACATGTTAGGCTAAAATTACTTGTTGCCTTAATATGAAATTTGCCATTTCTGAACTTGTTCGTGTTGCCGCTGTGTATTTACATTAGGACTACGGATGTGGGATTCCGGTAGATTTCCCTTGTTTGTTTATTTGGGACTACGGATGTGGGATTCTGGTAGATCCCCCTTGTCTGTTTATTTGAGACTACAAATGTGGATTCCAGTAGATCTCTCTACATAGTTATACGGAACTACGGGACTGCACCTGGTAGATTCCCCCAGTACTGGATATTTATATTTAATACTACGAATCGGGATTTCAATATATCCCCGTGCACTGATAGTTGGACTGCGGGAGTGAATCTCTGGAGATCCTTCGGATATATATATGATGGACTAGGGGATGATATCGAGAGAGACCCATTAGATAGTTGTAATTGGGACTATATGACGGTATCCTGGAAGATTCCCGGGGTTATTATTCTTTGTGTTAAGTTGTACTTCTTTCCCTTATTAATTTTGGACGTGCTATAGTTGTTGTTGTTCTTTTATTTCTATGTTATTTCTTACTGTTGCACTTACTTGTACTGTTTTATTTCACACAATTAACCCTTATATATTGTTTAATCTCAGTAGTGCCCTGATCTTCTTCATCACTACTCGATCGAGGTTAGGCTTGGCATTTACTAAGTGTCGCTGTGGTGTACTCATGCCCTTTCTGCGCATGTTTTTCATGAGCAGATCTAGGTACTTCCACTCTGTCTTATCATCCTTGAGGCGAGGTGCTTTTGTTGAGACTTCGAGGTATATCTACCACATCCGCAGATCAAAGAGTCCCTTTTTATCTTTCTGTAATAGCATAGCTCTTCAGTATTCCCCTTTTGTTAGATATTTCTAGAGTTAGAGCTTCTTATGTATCTCCTAGCTTGTGATTCATGGGTTTCTGGGTTTTGGGGAAGTGTATTGGTTTTAAGAGTTAATATTGTGTATGCCGGGCAACACTTTTAACAGTTGTTTTATTATTCTATTTCTGTTTTAAATTGTTCTCTTTCGCAAATTTGGTTTATTTTCTGCATCTTAGTCTTACCTAGTCGTAGAGACTAGGCGTAGTCACGATGGTTCACGGAGGGTGAACCGGGGTCGTGAAAAGTTGGTATTAGAGCTCTAGGTTCATAGGAGTCATGAATCACAAGCTGGTTTATTAGAGTCTCACTGATCGGTACAGAGACATCTGTACTTATCTACGAGAGGTTGTGTCACTGTTAGGAAATTTCCACTTTATTTTATTTCCCTGTCATGAGAGATTTTTGACATCACGAATCCTAATCATTTGTCTTCCATTCTCTTATAGATGGTGAGGACACGTGCTACCAAAGATGAACAGACACCCGCGCCCCCTGCGAGAGTCATCAAAGGTCGGGGTTGAGGTAGAGGCCGAGGACGCGCATGCGGTGCAGCTAGAACACCCACGCGAGCGGCCACCGAGGAGCCACTAGCAGTTCAAGCCAGCTCCCAGGCATCGATACACCTACTACTGCTCTAGCACTTCAGGAGACATTGGCACAATTCCTAAGCATGTTTGTATGTTAGTTCAGGCGGTGTTAATTTAGGTTGCATCAAATACTTCGCAGATCGAGGTTGGGATCCAGACCACCGCCACTCTAGAGCAGCAAGTTCTCACTGGGAAGCTTCCAAGTGTCATGGCGACACAGCCTGTGGTTCTAGTTCAGCAGGTGGTGAGGACCTCTCACCAAGTAGAGGATCAACGAGGTCAGGTAAGAGAGTATAGGGAAGTGAGGAGACCTCGTAGACTAGAGAGACCCACTGGTCCTTATTTTAAAGGAAGAGTACGACATAGTAGAGGTTTTGTGGGTCAGCCACCTCAGTTTATGTCTCATGCTTCTCGCGGTGTTTCAGGTATTCAGGGGTCTCATAGTAGCCATACCGCACAGTTTCCACTGCCACATCATTCGTGATGTTGCTTTAAGTGTGGCGACATGCACCATGTGGTGAGGTATTGCCCAAGACTTGGGAGGGGTGCACCTCCATAGACTTTTCAGCCACAGCATGCCCCGCAGTGTTCTCGGGCTATGGTTACAGCTCCAACTGCTACACCACCTACTCAGCCAGTTGGAGGTGGAGTTTGGGGATGTAGAGATCGCCCTAGACGGAGAGGCTAGGCCAGATACTATGCCCTTCTTGCCCGTACCGAGGTTTTTTCCTCCAATGTTGTCATCACAGGTATTATGCTGGTTTGTCACAGAGATGCATCGGTTCTACTCGATCCATGCTCCACTTACTCTTATGTGCCTTATTATTTTTCTCCGCATTTGGGTGTACCTAGAGATTCTTCGAATTTCCCTACTTATGTTTCTACTCCTGTGGGAGATTCTCTTGTTGTGGACTGCGTCTATCGGTCGTATTTAGTTGCTCTTAGTGGTTTTGAGACCAGAGTCAATTTATTGTTACTTAGCATGGTTGACTTTGATATTATCTTGGGCCTAGATTGGTTGTCGCCCCATTATGCTATTCTTGATTGTCACGCCAAAACAGTGATGCTGGCTATGCTAGGTGCACCGCGTGTTGAGTGGAGAGTTTCTTTAGATCACACTCCTAGTAGAGTTATTTCTTTTCTTAAAGCTCAGTGTATGGTTTTTTTTAATCCACTAGGCAAGCGCCTAGTGCTAGATTTTTATTAATAACTGAAAAGAAAATTACAAACACTTAGAAAAGTACAAATAAGGGGGACATTAGCATCAGTATTGTTAAAACAAACCAGGCTAACCTTACCGTGCTAATCCTATTGAGGTTTGGCAACCTTACTTATAAACAAGAATGCATAAAATAAGAACTTGACACGACTAAATATTTTATGATCATCACAGAGTTTATAACATACTCTGTGATGAGCTTACAAATGAGGATACTAAAAAAGTGGTAAAATAATATGTAGTACCCAGTTGACTGTTGTCCTTTATTTTCCAATCTTGTATAACCTTCAAGTTGTATTTCTATTTCATTCTCCTCTAACTTGTTCAAAAAGTATTCAAGAATCATCTTTTATTTTTTGAACGATTGGACTTTGATGACGAAATTGTAGTAGCCTGCTTTTGTTTGGCCGCTCTCATTGGAATTTGCCTAACATTTGGTTTCTTGTCGGACCATGTTGCATTTTTCATCAAGATAGCACCTGACTTACTCGTTCCAATGTGACCATCCGCAATGTTTGGTGGTGTATCTAGGAAGTGAATGCATGTGGAAACAGTAGGCTTACTTGGAATGAAATCTGGAGCCTCCCACTTGGTCTTTGATTTTCCATTTAAAGAGTTTTCAAGAAATGGACTTTGAATTGCATCCTTGATTACTCTTTCAACTCGATGATTTTTGAAAAGAAAGAGTTGTTTAAGCGTATTTTCCTGCTCCCTTTTCAAATTTGCGCAAAAATGTAAATGATCTTTCCACTTAGAGATATCGCCAGCAGCTATATCTTTAGTAGTAGTCACACTAAGTTGAGTTTGAACCCTATGCGGCTTTGGTATTCTTGGAAGCATTTCATTCACATTATCCTGTTAATTACATCCAGTTAAATCTCGATCCTCAGGACAGCTAGGAACTGCAGCAACTGCCTGTGTTGACTTCTCATGTGGTTCACAGTCTTCTCCTGTGCTGTCTTCTTCGAACAGTCCTTCTCTCCAGCCCTCTTCATCGTCGTATTCTCGTTGGTCTTTCCACAATTTTGATTTAATAACCATTTCCCTTATCTTAGCTGTTGGAGAAATATGGTTCTTGGCAGACTGCATATTCTGTCCAGTGCTAGTTCCATATTCGTTGTTAACATTGGAGAGTGCAGAGAATGAATTTGTAATTGTATGTGAAGTTGGACTGTTATCTGTGCTTTGCATTTTGTTTTTGGATTTTGGAGATGACTCTCTGTTGGACTTCGATGATCAGTTATTTGCAGTATGTTGTGCAACTTTAAAGTTTTGTTGATTATCATCCGAAAGTTGTACCTCTAACCCTCTACTAGATAAAGACTCATTTGAAACATCAACTGTTTTATGTGTGAATGAACTCACATTGCTTTGTTTAAAACTATCTGGCTGATTTGAGATATCCTGTGGAATTGACTTCTGCTCAGTGTCATCCTCTGGAAACCTTGCTGTTAATTGAGTTACAACATCAATTTTTTCATTCTCAGATGCAGCTCGAGCATAATGTTGTTGTCTAGTTTTGTTTGAGTCATCCTTGATTGTAGAAACTGACGACTTCTCTCTTGGTTGCACAGTCAAAACAGTGTGACCTGTGTCCAGGGCCTCCATATTGTTTCCATTTGCTTGACCAAAAATAGTAGCATTGTCAATGTTAGATATCTGCTTAGTCGGTTGCTGTTCAATAAACTTCTGTTTGAAACTTTTTGCATTGAATTTTTCTGGCTTAATAGATGGATCTGTAGGTTTCCAGTTTGAAGTCCTTTTTCCATTTACTGCATTAACGGATCCTAGATGCTGCAGATTGCTCCTGTGCTGCTGTCCTTCAAGACCAATCATCTGCCCATTCTGTGCACTAAGACTGCTATGGTTTACATTGCTCTGCATTGTCACGGCATTATCTAAATTTGATACTATCTTTTCATTATCAACCATACAATGCATTTTCAATGGAATAGTGTTCTGCAGTGTACAAACAAAGTCAGAAACACCCTCTATTATTGGCAAAGTTTCTGCAGATGTAGCAGCTGACAAGACTTGCTGCTGCACATTGCCCTTGAAATGTTGTCCATCCCTTTCAACCAACTGCTCAGCCTGTGCACTATTATTGAAATAATCTGCAGATGACTGTTTTTTCCCAGTAGAATCAACATATGATCGAGCATGAATTTTAGACTTAGGATTGTCCTAATTTTGCACCTCCTTCATGGACTCAACTGGAGATGCTATATGTGAGGCCTCTGCCATTTCAGTTGCTACAGCAGTCTTCAGAGTTAAATGTTGATCTGCATCAGTCCTTTCTATCACAGAAGTTTGAGAAAAATCATCATTCTGTTTCATAACATCTTTTACAATACCATGTTGTACAGCTGAATCAAAATGACCACAATTCTCATTAAATATTGCATTCTTTTGTGAAGTCACTGCTTCAGCAAAATGTGCAGTGTGCTGTGCGACTTTTGTTAATTGAACTCCTGAATTATCATCTTTTTCTTGCAAATCCTTAGCTCGTTGTCCAGCTCGTTTACCATTTAGATAGTCCCTTGCATCCCCTTGTAATTTGTCGACTTCATTCACATCAATACGAATCAGATCAGTAACCAGATTATCCTCTATCACCAGATCTGCTCCGGCTTTTTCTTTTCTTATTCTGCAGGCCTTTACAGCGTGCCCTTGATGTTTGCAGTAAGCATAGTAATTTGGCAGATTATCGAAAACAATTTTTTGATGGAACTCGACAGATTTACCTGAAACAGAATCTAAAATCTGCAGCATGACCTTTTTTGGATGTTTATTCAAAAGGTCCACTATAACCTTAACTCTTGCCGTGTTAGGTCTCGTTCTGTCCTGCGTCGCCTTGTCAACAGCAAGAGGTTTTCCCACAGCTGAGGCTATAGACATTAATGATCTCTTAGCAAATAAATTTGGAGGCAGGCCTGGCAGTGATATCCACACGACTGCCATCGATGTCTCTTCCCTCAGATTGAAATTTAAAGACCATGGAAATGTTCTGAAGAAGTATTCTTCGCCATTGGATTTAAGATATCCAGTCGACTTTGAAAGGAAGCGAACATTATCATCGTAAAGATCAAATCTGATTAACAGATGCCGAAATTCCAACTGCCCAACATTACAGTGACCCTGAACATCAAATTGCGACGAGAACATCTTTCGCACTTCCGCTAAATCAGGTCTGCCATAAGAGAATTTTAAAATAACTGCCTGATGTAATCCTTCTTCCTTAGTGAAGTTGTTGACCTCTTCCATTGTGAGTGGAATTATAGGTTCATCATGATCGTATATACCTGGAATAGCTCTATTTTAGTCAGAGCTGGCTGTTTTGCTTGTAAAGTTGAAGCATATGATTGTTTGAACTTTTCATTTGAATCAGAAGCCTCTCCCACAGCCAAAGGCCTTTGGCTGTGGAGAGGTCCGCGCAGACATGGATTCCAAGATCACTACACGATGACACAATTCAAGCAATAGAAAAGGGATTCATCCATTTTTCTAAACTACCGAGAACAGTAATTTGTAATTAAGATCTTGGAGAATTGGATAAGGATTTGGAAATGAAACCAGTTGGAGATTATTTTGACAGCACGATGATTAGAATCGGATACTAGTAGCTCTGAAAATTTTGAAATGCTACAGGAAATCGGAAACTAGATTCAAGATTTAGAGAAATTGGCTATAGATTTGAGTATAAAATCTATTGGGGATTATTCGCAACGAGAAGGGGATGTCGTGACACCAAAATTGTGACAATCCATCACCGGATTCCGGCGATATATCCGATAATAGTGACGGAAATACTATTCACTCAATAGTGCCTAGAGAGAAGGCAGAGGATTTGATGTACTTTTAGCTTATGGTTGAGAAGGAGTGTGACGCATATTTAGCTTATGTGAGAGATGTCAGTGTGAGCAGGTGATTTTTGCTCTATGTATAAATTATTCTCAAAAGTTTAAACACAATGTTTTTTTTTATTTTACAATTTTTGTGAATTTTTGTGTTATTTTCTAGTAATTTTTGTATTTTGTCTGTGCATTTTTATTCATATAAAAAATACAAAAATACATTTTCATTTAGGATATAATTTCATATTTTAGGATTAATTAGGGGTTAATTTATTTTAGAACAAAATATGAAGAAAATAATAAAAATAGTTTAGTTTTGCACTTTTAATTGTTTAATTGTGAATTTATCATGAAATAGATTTCAAACAATTTTAGGAGTTAGTTAGTTTAACTTTGAAATATATTACAACTTTATTTCAATTTTTCCATTTTTATAAAATTAGAAAAAAATTCAAAAATACAAAAAAACAAATAAAAGAGAAAACAAAAAGGGCTGTTTATGACTGGGCCAATATTTAATAAATTCACCCAGCACAAAATAATCCCGTTCGAACCCCCAACCCAGGACCAATCGTCCACCCGACCAAATACCTAGTTCGACTAAGTGAGTCCAAACGATGTCGTTCCTAGCATTAATCGTGGCCTTTGATTGTTGATCGAACGAACGTGAGCGTCCTAGGTTAAGAGTATTTAACTGTCGTATTACTTCAACCCCTCAATCCTCGTACCATTTTCCCCTATAATGCCGGCGTAACTCCACCCTCCTCCGCTGTGCCTCCAATGTCCGCCGCCCGCTGGAAATCGCCGCCGCCGACAGCGATGCTCCAAACGACCCAAAACTTCACCGTTGATTCTTCACCTCCTCCCTTTCCAACCCCTAAAATCATTTCCTTCAATTCCTAGCTGATTTTCTTGAATATTAAATCTAAAAATTCCGTCCAAGACACCACCTCACCCAAACTCGCCCAAATTAATATCCAATACCGCCTGACCCTCCTCTACCTAACCTTCCTAGTCCCGTCCTTCAAATCTAGCTAGAAAGGCTCGAATATTGATTTGAAACTTTTCGTCAAAACCCTAATTTCCCCAAATTCTTCCAAGTATACCATATGGTCCCCATGTTTCCCTCGTGATAAATTAAAGGTTGATAGCATTCAAATCTCACTGGATAAGGTTTAATCTCGAATATGAAAATTGAAGGTGAGTCTCCTTAGGTTTATTATTGTTTCTCTTAATTAATTAGCTATTTTGTATCTAGTTTTATTATATTTCTGATTTTTAATTAGGTTAATTCTGATATTAATTTTATTTTATGTCTGTTAATTGGAATGTTCAGATGATAATTTCACTAATCGTTAGTTTAATTGAACTCAGTTCAGCTTTGATATGGTTCTTTTCATTGTGATAATAAATGGTTCATTGGAAATTAGGACTAGTTAGTCTTTATTTGATTAATTTCGTGTTCCAAATCAGTATTGTTAGTAGGTATTCAGTAGTTAGCTGTTGATTGAATTAGTTAGTAGTTGAATTAGATTCTTCGACTAGTGTACATTTTTTGATTAGTCAGTTAATCTGGTTTTAGCTGCATAGGTCAAATTTTAGTCATGTTTTAGGTTAGTTAATTGGTGGTAATAAAATCAAAGGTGCATAGGGTTAATATAGGTTTTCTCTCGAAAATAAAAGTCATGCTAGAGTATCCTAGAACTTTCTAGATAGGGGCATAAGTGAAGTGTTAAGAAGTTTAAGGCATTAACTTGAGGCACAAGTTAGAAAATTAGGGATTAATTGAATAAAAATAAGGGACTTATGCTGTAAATATAAAGTTTCAGGGTTGCACTTCCTTTGGCCTATAAAAAGGCATGAATAGTACTCGGAATCAAAAGTTTTTGGCCACCAAAATTCCCCCTTCCCCCAAAACCTCTTTCTGCAAATCTGAGTTTGAGATATGATTTTCAAACATTGATTTTAGATCTAGCTTTTCAAAAATCCAAAAACAACAGAAAACTTTCAAAAATCAAAAACAAATTGTTACATTGATCTTCCTTAGATCAACTTTAAAAATTCAGCTCTTAATTAAACTGATCAGCTCACTTAGGATCAAAATTAGCTCAGATTTTCTCTATCTTTGATCTATACTCAAACGTTTAAAGCACCTGAAGATGTTTGGGAGTTATTCGAGTTCTTTATGGGTGTTCTTGAGTGCTGAAAGTGTCTTGTAGTTTCCTAGTTAAACTTCGAGTAAACTTGAGGCCAAACAAGTTTGTTTTGATTGATTATCTGCTGTAGAATTTCTGAGTTCATTCCTGGACTTTTGAGACTTTGTTTTGATTCGAAAATCACTAGTATTGTGGCTGGTTGTGGTATATTGATTTGTCACCTCCTGATGCTGATTTCTCCCTTTTTCTATTTGATTCACACTTCAGGTACACATCTCAACATTACTTTGATGTAGCTGTTGAAACAGACATGAAATAGAGCAATTTCACGTTCTCTACTTCACGACATGTGTCATTCAAATGATGTATAGATAGTTAGATATATTAGCTTATTTGTATTTTTGGATACAGTTTAGTGTGGGGTTTGTAATGACATGAATTTTGAACTATAGGACTGTTTTAATTGGAGTGTATAAATGATTTTCTACCTTAGCCGTATTAATACAACTATTTAGTATAACTTTAGAATGATTCATGTTGAGTTAAAGTTTGATAGGCAATAGATCCTAGCTATATTGAAATAGGTTAAACGTGTATAAGTTTTAAGTGTAATAACAATGATCAGGCGAGTTTATTAGATTGACTCAAGGTTCAAATCTGAGCCATGAGACTTTTCATTTAATCCAATTACTATTTCTATTTGAGTTAAACAAGTAGCAAAATGGATGGATTCATAGTCTAAAGTGAGTGTCAATCACATTAGTCTACATTTCACACTTTCATTCCCTATTCTCTTCGAATATCTGCAAGAACTTGGTTCATACGAATCAGACGTAAAAGATCTATAGAGGTTAATCGAACATCATTTAAATTAAATAATTGTGAATTTTCTTTTTCGTTGTCACCATTAGCGGATCTGTTCGGGCCATGTTGCCACTAAAGCACTGCCCAACTTCAACCTCCTCTATCTTGTTGATTGGGCCTGGGTTGAGGCCTAGATCTAGTAACAGCTCAACAAAAATGACAAATCTTGTTGCCCCTGTACAAGGCCGAGGTAATTTGGGACTGAATGATTATTGCGTATAAGGTTAATGTTGCAACATGTTCTTTGGGCCTTTGAGTTAAGTAGCACACTTGAGCTAAGAGGTATTACCTTTTTTTCAAATGTGAACTCAAACTTGAGGCCCATTTTCCTTGATTATTTTTAATAGCAATTAATAATGCCAATTAATTAGGCCATTTTTCAGAGAAAAAATAAATAAAAATTATAATCACTTAGGATCGGCCTATAAATAAAATATGAGATGAGCCTCGCCAAAATATAATGTAAACTTGTGGGGCCCTCAATAAGTGGTTGAATTAAAATACTTAGATTTCGGAATGGGCCGTTTAGAGAATTTCACGGCCTTTCCCAAAGATAATAACGCATTGGTCTGTTTAGACGCGTATTTTAATAACATTATCTTCCTAAACTCGGGTGTGCATTTCATGTGACCCAAATCAAATCCCAAAACATTGAATAAAATGTTTTCGGGATTGCGGGTGCATTTCATATGACGCGATCCAAAGACACGTTTTAAAAGACATTCAACTTTCTTTAATTTTTTTTAAAAAAACGTTAAAAGTTAAAATCGGCACATAGGTTCACCATGTAATAAAATCAGATAAATAAGCCAAACACGACAGTTGAACAACCGTGCTAAAACCACAGAACACGGAAATACCTAACACCTTCTCCCGGGTTAACAGAATTCCTTACTCGGATTTTTGGTTCGCTGACTATTAACAGAGTCATATTTTCCTCGGTTACAGATTCAACCGGTGACTTGGGACACCTTAATCTCCCAAATGGCCACTCTGAATCTTAATAATAAATTCTGTTTCGATTTTCCTTTAATTAGAAAAACTCTTGTATGCCCTTGCGGGGTGTAGTAAAAAAGGAGGTGTGGAAGCTCTGTCGACTTTTCTGGGGAGAAGAACCTAGAACGTTTTGTTCAGGGTTCAAAAATTCGAGCTTAGATAAATTGTTGTGTTTGGCTTTATCTGATTTTGTAACATGATCTATGCCTAATGTGTTAATTAACTGCTTTTACCGCTTTGATATTTCGTGAATTATATATTAACTGTGCCGAACCCCATCTCCTCTCTGAGTCTTCTAAATCATAAAGAAGGGTGGACTTCGTGTGACTTATTTTCTGTATAGTGTCTAATTCCTAATTTAAAATGAGGTTTGGATAAGTCGCAAAGCCAGCAAAGCTTATGTATTCCCGGTATGCTGCCTCCCCCTCAGCTCGAACTGTCCGCTCGGGTAAGCCAGGTTTAGAACAAACACCCAAGTTTCGAACCTAGAATAACTCAACTTCATGTTGGATCCCTAGTAGGAATGCTTATCTGCACCATGTGCATTTTGACTTAGGGGACTCAACACAGGGGTTGGGTCCGTCAAGGAAAAGCAACCTAAAATGAAATAGACCATCTTGATGCATCCTACATATTTTCCGTGCATTTATTTGTTCGGACCTGCATGTTGACCGGCTTCTGAATATCGGAAAAATTGAGAAAAAGAGAAAAAGATAGAAATAACAGCGTAGAGAGTTAATTTCCTATTTTTAGAAAAATCAATGCCCAAATACTGTCATAGCTTTTCCAAAATATTGAGAAAATGGAAAAGAAAATATAGTTTGTTTGCCGTGGAAAAGAGAAAAAAAAAAGAGTTTTGATTTTTGGTTTTTCTTGTTTTCAAAATAGTTTATCTGCCAACAGAAAAGAAAAATAGTTTGTTCATCAAAAAGAGGAAAACAAAAGAATCTTGTTTCCAAAAATAGTTAGTTTATTTGCGTGAACTACGCAGGTTTGATCCCCACAGGGCGTGAGATACGTAGGCAGCCCTCATCAGGTCCAACCTCCCCGTTGCAAAAATAGCCAAAAAAAATTTTATTTTTGTCATAGATAAAACGGGTGATGTCGTTTTTGCTAAAAAATAGCTGACTGTTCCCAAAAGAAATGTCGGAAGGCTGGCTTTGCATAAACAGCCGCCTTTGGTCATATTTTTAGATTTTGGCCGATTAGCCAATGCAGCCTTGAAATCTTCGCCCTAAGGTGCTGAAAGGCCGTGTTTGTAAAACCAGGTATTTTATTTTAATTTGAAAAACAAGAAAAAGAGTCAGTGGTGAAGTGAATACCGTTTGAATTTTGGCAAAATAAATCGATCTAGCTGCTACAGTGTCTTAAACTGTTCTTGCCGTGATAGCTTTAGAGTATCTTTCAGTTGTTGAATGGATATTTTCGTAAAAGAACAGACAAGTTTGTGAAGTATCATAAAAAAATCCTCCCCGCCTCAAAATTCATGTGAAATTGAGAAGGGGTCACGTTTGCAAAAATAGCCATTTGGTTAAAATATGCATATAGGGAAAGGAATTAGTTAGACTGTTTTTTAATTTCTTTTGATTAGAGTATGAGGGTGGGTTGTTTAATGTTCGAGTTTGTATATCGTCTTTTCGTCAGAGTCGATTAGTTTTGTCTATGTTTGTTAGTTTTTAAATCATTGTAATCGAAGTTTGTTTTGTTATGAAAAATTAAAAAGTCCCAAAATATGTTTTATTGTTTTTTTTTACTTTTTATATTCATGAACTACGCTTGGTCTGATTTATGCGGGGCCACGATACATAGGCAATGCAGATCGAATTCGACCATAACCTTAAGAGAAAAAGCAAAAAGAGTGAGGGAAGAAAATGAAAGAAAAACAGGAAAAGAAACAAAAGAGCGAGAAAATGAGAAAACCAAGAAAATCACGACAAAAGAAGACAAAATGAAAAAAGAAAATAAAAGAGAGGAACTGAGAAAGGGGTAAAAAACAAAAGAGGAAAGAAAAACAGATGACGAAAAAGAGAAACCAAAAGAAAGGAACAACGGCAAAACAGGAGGGAATGAGAGAATAAGAACAAAAGAAAGCAAAGGCAAGAATGAGAAAAAAAGAAGAAAGAAAAGGGAAAGAAAAGGGAAAAGAAAAAAAGATAAAAAAATTGCAATCGGGAATAGGAAAAGGACAGGATGATTCAAGTAGTCGATCAAATGCATATAGAATCCGTTAACTGCTTAGGTGCATTCATTCTCCAATGTGCTATTATCTAATTTGCCCGTGCCCTAACCGTTAACCAAGTTGTTGTTGATGTTGAGTCCAGGTAGGTGATTAGTTATTTGGCATTCTGGCAACCCATTCCTACAACACCCGATCAAAAAACAACCTAAAAATGACAGGCCAGGAATCCGACACCAGTGTTGTGGACCCGACAAAAGAGATAGAGGTGATGGATATTATTGCGATGAGGGAAGAAATGTATAAATTGAGGTAGCAAATGATTGAAATGCATCAAGCTTGGTCTAAGGGTCAGTTGGCGCCAGTTTATTCCGCCAATCCAACTACATCCCACCTCTAGCTCAGTCTCAAGAGCCTCATACTGTAAATTTATCTCCAGCTTTCCCGTTCTACCAACAAAATTATGGTGCCATCTCATACCCTCCCAAGCTCCACCACCCAAACAAAACCCACTCCACCAGTTACCCATATCTTTGTGGTGTCTCCATCTTCCACACTGCAAAGATCTTCTAGTGAGCCACTATTTCAAGCTCACAACAGTCAGTATTACCCTCATGAACTTACTTTCAAAGCCCCTGAACCATTCTCTTATAACCCTAACATTGATCTCCCGGTAGAGACTGAAAAGCCGTCTAAGAACCTAGAACAGGAAAAAGTGCTTCGAAAAAATGAAAAGCCTGGAGCAGTCCTTCATGAATATACATGGATTGGGCAATCAGGTCTGTGTGGCCTATAAAGATCTGCGTTTGTTCCCTGATGTGCAGCTATCTGCGGGGTTCGAAATGCTAAAGTTTGATATGTATGTCTATGATGGTCACGGCGATCCAGTAGCACATTTGCGAGGTATATGTACTAAGATGAGAGGGGCCGGTGGAAAAGATGAACTGTTGATGGCATACTTTGGGCAAAGTTTGAATGGGTCTGCACTAGAATGGTATACGCGTCAAGATCCTAGCAGGTGGTATACTTGGGATGACCTAGCACAAGCATTTGTCGGTCACTTCCAATATAATCTTGAGTTCATCAAAGACCGGCTTTCATTGATAAAACTCGAGAAGAAACCCTAGGAAAGCCTCAGGGAATACGAGTTCTGCTGGAGAGTACATGCTGCAAGGGTTGAACCCCAATGAGGGAAAGTGAAATGATGGATTACTTTTTACAGGCTTTGGAGCCAACTTACTTTGGTCACCAAGTGACGACAATTGGTAAATCTTTTAACAAAGTGGTAAATATGGGAGCTATGGACGAGGAAGGCTTGAAATATGATCAAATTATGAGTTATTCAACTACTAAAGAAAACACCTAGGCCATCCAAAGTGGCACTAGGGGTGTGCTGGGAAAGAAGAAGAAAGAAGAGGTTGCAACAGTCAAAGCCGGAGCTTGGTCCTGATATAGAGGCCCTTCACCCTACTACCAACCCAGACCCCACCATCCAAGTTACCCATAAATTCCATATGTCCATCCAGAACATTATTACCCACCACCAGATCCACATTTCTCCGTTCACCATGCTCAAACTTATACCCAGCCTCCGACTCATGTACAATGGCATGTACCAGCTCCCCAATACAATACCCACCTCCACAAAACACATATCCACCCCTAATGGCTTACAGAAATCCTCCAGGATCCGGTTTGTTTTTAATAATATCTACAATTACATGCACCCAAGATTTGTGGTATTATTTGTCAAATATACTATTTTAACTAATGGAGGTTCTATTCTTTTTGTAGAACGAAAATCGAACCTTATGGAAATTGGGTACACTGCCTCTAGGTTTAATCACATTCTGTTCTACTACGAAGCCACTCGACAAATCTTGGCATGTGTTGGGGGGAGGGTGTGGGGGTGGGAGGAGAGAGAGGCGGGTAAACTAAAATTGGAAGATATATGCTCCTAAAATCATGCCTAGTATAAATGAAGCAATTTCCATAAGAATCAAACCTTCCGGAATGAAAGGGTACAGAAGCAGAAAACATTCAATCCGCTGGGGGAGTCATATACCAGTATTTTTCACAAGTTGAGACAGATGGGCCTGTTGAACCCAATTGAGCCTAAAGTGCCAAATCCCCTTCCTAGAAATCTGGACCAAACAGTGAATTGTGAATATTGTTCGGGCCCCCCGGGGAATAATACTGAAAAATTCTGGAAACTGAAAAAGGACTGTGCAAGAGCTCATTGACACTCGCCAGATTGAGGTTCAGACCCCTGAGGCACCAAATATCAATCAGAATCCACTGTCGTCTCACCATGAGGCTCATGTGATCAAATTGATGCATAAGGGAGGAAAGCCCAAAACCTTCACAGATGGTAATGATGAACCGTTCTAGCAAAACCAATTTGAATGAAAAGCTAATCAATGATAAAGTGGTGGTTCAGTTGAAAGAGGTAGATAACAAGCCGCTATCGTCAAAGGTTCTTGGGTCATTGAGTGGTGCGGAAGGAGACATGGTACAGGGGTTCAAAAGTTTATTCACTAAGGTAAACATGGTTGAAGCATGGGAATGATCAAATAAGGCAAATGTGCAGTTCGTCTGACCATGAGTAAAAGTCAACGACTGGAAGTCTTGGTAGTGGGTCTTGTTTTTCTTTAAGCTGTCTGGATTATTCCAGGGTCTATAGTCTAGATATTATGTTCCGTCCATTTGGATGAGTTAAAACCCTGTTATCTTTTCCTTCAATGAAATGCATTTGTCTTTCTTTCTTTATTCTTTATTCTGTTTCAGTTTATTTTTCTTCTCTATGCAGTTCTTTTTATGCTGATATCAATAACATGACATGCATGAGGAATCCTCGCCCCATTCTTGAAAGCCGGTCTTGTTCTGAAGTAGTAATATAAGAAATTGAGTGTGATAATGAGTTGGAACATGATGACAATTTCACCCGCCATGAACATTTGAGTCGGATTAGTGAAAAGAGATTAGTATCAGTGCATCATGGCCAATTTTACCCACAAAAATGGCAAAGGCGTACAACAAGAAAGTGCATCCAAGGAAGTTTGAATTCGGACAGTTAGTGCTGAGATGTATTTTTCCTCATTTATTGTAACCAGAGTGTTGTCTAATGATGCACTATATTTGACAGATGTGGAGAGAAAATGTGTAGAAATGGCCATCAATTCCGTTGTGGTCAAGAAATACTATGTATGATTTCTTTATTTTGATTGTACATATTTTGTAGTTGGCATATTTTGAAGATTGAAATGATGAAGGCATTTTGTTTTGCTATCCGAAATACTATATCCTTTGTCATCCATTTTGAGTCGTATTTATTTTCTTTCATATCTCTCTTTCGGAATCAATGGAATTTTAAGAAATGCAAATGCCAAAAATAAGTAAATGAAAAGAAGGAAGAAAAGAAAAGAAAGAATAAGAAGAGAAAAAGAAAAAGAAAGGAAAAGAAAAATGAAAGAAGAAGAAAAGAAAGAGAAAAAGAAAGGAGAAGAAAAAGAAAGGAACACAAAAGAGATGAAAAAGGAAAAAGAAGAATAGAAAAACAGAAAAAGAAAAGAAGAGAAAGAAAATCACAACAACATAATTTTTATGACGTGAAATACGTTTGACTTGATCCCGAAAGAGTACATAGGCAGCCTCTCTGAGGTTCAGTCATACCAAAATAAAATTCCAAAAGTCCCTAAGCAAGAAACTGAGGCAAACATTGTGATTTTTATGAAAGATTGGATTCCGAAAGTTGTAATTGATAACCCACGTTGAATAGTTTATAAGATTTTATATCCTTTCTTTATAACCCTATCTAAAAACCACATTACGGTCCAAAGAAAGACCTTCTGATCAGCCTTTGAGAAATTCCAAGTCAAGCAGGTAAAGGTAATTCATGTCTGGGGCAACACTCTGGTTCAAGCAGGGAAAAATCAAAATGAGAGAGTTTTATGGTGATAATCCTTACGGGCACTATAAGGCGACGGGAGGTGATAGAAATAAAATAAGAGAGTCTTATTGGTGAAAACCTATAAGGGCACCGTAAGGCGACATGATTGAGAAAAATTGAAATGAGAGAGTCTTATTGGTGAAAACCCTCACGGGCACCTTGAGGCAAAAGTGAGTTAAAAAATGAACAAACGAGAGAAGTCTGCTGGTAGAAAACTATTCGAGGCACCGCAGGATGAACAAGGTCAAGGTTTTGGGTAAAATAATCAAGCAATGGAAATTCTAGGGCAGCAAAGTGTGGCAACCGAAAGCTGGTTGGTTGAAAAGATTGGGCCGATTAATCCAAAATGCATGTCATGATCATTGGTGCCAGCTGTTCCGGTCAGATAAGTTTCTTTTCTTTCTCTTTTAGCAATCATCCGATTTTGGATTCTTCTTATCCTTAACTCATAAAATCATTGCATTTTCTTTTGGCGCTTTTATCTGTCTAAGATGTGTCAATGTCAATTTTGCAAGTAGAAAGGATTTCAAAGCTCACTACCAGCTTTCGAAATGGTAAAGCATAATGTAGTCAGAGCATGTCACCAACAACGTGATTAAAAGCGAAGTACGGGGGATCACCAGAAGTTTCATCGGTGGAATTATTGTGAAATGTCATGGGAGAGGTAAAAGGTTAGGTAAATGGGTCAGAGGTGTGAAACAACAACATGTGTATAGAAAACTCGGGTTGTCAAAAGTTGGGGAATTTGAAAGATAGTCAGAAGGTAAAGCTGTTCAGGGCCAGTTCGGGGAAGCAGGTCAAAATAAAGCAATACAGTGTAAGGATTTTCAGTAAGAATGCCATCAACTAGCCACAATTTTAAACTGACGAATTTTTCTTTGATTGAAACAGAGGCACAAAAATAAAATTGATCCGGAGGAACTCGTCAAAGGGGAAAAACAAGTAGTAGTCAGGTTTGGCCGCAAAGTGTGGTATGATTAAAATACAAGAATATTCAGAAATAACATGGGGAAATGAAAGTTTGCATGTTTAGGATAGAATTTAAGTAGGAGTGGTCAGCAGGATCTTCCTGAATAATAGGATGTAGTTCAAAACCTTGTAAATGACATAATATAATGGGAGCAATACCATTAGAAAATATAGATTAGGTTCATAATTGTTAGGAATTGTCAAGACCTCCATGGATAATAGGACTTAACTTTCAAACTCTTAGTAATAATTGGTTTATGATTTTGTAACACTCACCCACATGCCCAGCTACCAAACTGGGGCAAAAAAATTTCCTTGTTTTCGTATGTTTTGTTGAAGTCAGGAGCCTGCCTGCATAGCATGTGAATACATTCAAGCGCATCAGTTAGGAGCTCGTCTGGAGAATAAGGGAGTACAATTTATGTTTCAGCTTTCAAATTCTTTGTTTTGTCTATTTCTGAACTTAGTAGCCCGCTCGGATAGAATAGGAATACATTTTAAGTTTGAAGTTAGGAGCCAGCCTGGAGAGCATGGGAATACATTCAAGCGCGGCAATAAGGAGCCCGCATGGAGAATAAGGGGGTACAATTTAAGTTTTAGTTTTCAATTTCGTTGTTTTATCTATTTTAAATTCAGGAGCCCGCTTGGAGAGTATGGGAATAATTTCAAGTTTAGAAGTTAGGAGCCCTCCTGGAGAGCATGGGAATACATTCAAGCGCGGCAGTCAGGAGCCCGCCTGGAGAATAAGGGAGTACAATTTAAGTTTTAGTTTTCAAATTCTCTGTTTTGTCCGTTTTGCAGTCAGGAGCTCGCCTGGAGAGCATGGGAAAACATTCAAGCGCAACAGTCAGGAGCCTGCCTGGAGAATAAGGGAATACAATTTACGTTTTAGTTTTCAAATTCTCTGTTTTGTCTGTTTTGCAGTCAGGAGCCCGCTTGGAGAGCATGGAAATACATTCAAGCGCAGCAGTCATGAGCCCGCCTAGAGAATAAGGGAGTACAATTTAAGTTTTAGTTTTCAAATTATTTGTTTTGTCTGTTTTGTAGTCAGGAGCCCACCTGGAGAGCATGGGAATACATTCAAGCGCAACAGTCAGGAGCCCGTCTGGAGAACAGAGGTATTACAGTTCATGTTTTAGTTTTTATTGATATCCGATAACATGTACCCAGTTTTGAAAACTGGGGCGGAAAGTTTTCTTTGTTTTGTTATTTTATAAATCAGGAGCCCGCCGGAGAACAAATGAATACAGTTCAAGTTTTGAAATCAGGAGCCCGCCTGGAGAACAGAGGTATTACAATTCAAGTTTTAGTTTTTATTAATATCCGATAACATGTACCAAGTTTTCCAAACTGGGGAAGAAATTTTTCTTTGTTTTGTTTATTTTATGGAGTCAGAGCCCACCTAGAGAACAAAGGAATACAGTTCAAGTTTTGAAGTCAGGAGCCTGCCTGGAAAATAGAGGTATAACTATTCAAGTTTTAGTTTTAATTCTTATTAATATACGGTAACATGTACCCAGTTTCCAAACTGGGGCAGAAAGTTTTTGTTGTAATGTCTATTTTGTGAAGTCAGGAGCCCTCTTGGAGAACAGAGGAATACAGTTCATGTTTGAAGTCGGAAGCCCGCCCGTATAGCAGAGGAATATATATTCAAGTTTTAAAGTCGGGAGCCCGCCCGTATAGTAGAGGAATACATTCAAGTTCAAGTTTGAAGGGAAGGAACAACATCTCAGTTTATAATTTGAAGTGGCAACAAAGGATTTTATTAAGAGAAAACAAGACAACAAGGCAATAAGGAAGTACAAGAGCAAGTTTGAAGAATTTAGATAGGACTTTTGTAATTCATAGAGCATAGCTAGTATAGCTTCTTTCTATCTTTAATATGGTATAATAAGGGAGGTCAGCAAGCATTAGCAGCAACAGTCACAGTGAAATCACAGGTCCTGGTAGTCCCAGCTACCAGACATTCCCGAACTACGTTGACCTGATTCCTTTAAGCCAAGAAAATGTTGGCAACCTCTGAACCAGGGTACGCTCAAACTTTTAAAAAATGCTTCACGCGGAATCTTCAAACGGGCAAAATTAATCATATTTGCTCACTTATCTTTGCACGAAAACTCTTCATGATTTCTAGCAAAGAGGGGCAGCTGCGAGCACGTGAGTTTTGCCATATATATGAATTATTCCTAAAAATTCAAACAAAATAATTTTTTTTATTTTATAATTTTTGTGAATTTTTGTGTATTTATGATAATTGTTGCATTTCTGTGCATTTTTATTCATATAAAAAATACAAAAATACAATTGCAATTAGAACCTAATTTCATATTTTAGTATTAATTAGGGGTTTATTTATTTTAGAAAAAAATGTGAACAAAATAACAAAAATAGTTTATTTTTGCACTTTTAGTTGTTTAATTGTGAATTCATCACGAAATAGATTTCAAACAATTTTAGGAGTTTATTAGTTTAACTTTAAAATATATTAGGATTTATTTTAATTAAATCAAAAGGAAAAATACAAAACAAAACTAATAAAAGAGAAAACCAAAATGGACTGTTTAAATAATGGCTGACTGGGTCAATATTGAATAATTCACCCAGCCCAAAATAATCCCGTTCAAAGCCCCAATCTAGGCCCAATCATCCACCCTATCCAATACCTAGTCCGCCTCAGTGAGAACCAAACGACATCGTTCCTAGCATTAATCATGGCCTTTAATTACTGATCGAACGGACGTGAGCATCCTAGGTTAAGAGTATTTAACTATCGTATTACTCCTACCCCCCCCCCCCAATCCTCGTACCACTTCCCCCTGTAACGCTGGCGTAACGCCACCCTTCACCGACATGCCTCCGCCGTGCCCCGCTGGCCGAAAATCACAGACAGCGGCGGCAATGCTCCAAATGACCCCAAAACTTCATCGTTGATTCTTCTCCTCCACCCCCTTACAACCCCTAAAATCATTTCCTTCAATTCCTAGCCGATTTGCTCGAATGTTAAATCTAAAAACTCCGGCCATGATACCACCTCACCCAAACTCGCCCATATTAATGTCCTGACCACCTGGCCCTCTTCTACCCAACCTTCCTAGTCCCGTCCCTCAAATTTAGCTAGAAAGGCTCGAATTTTGATTTGAAACTTTTTGACAAAAACCTAATTTTTCCAAATTCTTCCAAATTGATACCATATCGTGATAAATTCAAGGTCGATGGCGTTCAAATCTTAGTGGATAAGGTTTAATCTCGAATCTGAAAATGGCCGGTGAATCTCCTTAGGTTTATTAGTGTTTCTCTTAATTAATTAGCTATTTGGAACCTAGTTTTATTAATTTTCTATTCTTTTGTTATATTTATGATTTTTAATTAGGTTAATTCTAATATTAATTTTGTTTCATGTATGTTAGTTTGAATGTTCAAATGATAATTACACTAATCGTTAGTTTAATTGAACTCGGTTCAATTTTGATATGGTTATTTTCATTGTGATAAAAAATGATTCATTGGATGGCCTTTTTGATTAGGAGTAGTTAGTCTTTATTTGATTAATTTCGTGTTCCAAATCAGTATTTGTTAGTAGGTGTTCAGTAGTTAGTAGTTGATTGAATTAGTTAGTAGTTGAATTAGATTCTTTGATCAATGTTTATTTTGATTAGTCAGTTAATCTATTTAGCTACATAGGTCAGATTTTAGTCATGGTTTGGGTTAGTTATTTGGTGGTAGTAAAATAAAAAGTGCATAGGGTAATATAGGTTTCTTCTGAAAATAAAAGTCATGCTAGAGTATCCTAGAACTTTCTAGATAGGGGTATAATTGAAGTGTTAAGAAGTTTAAGGCATTAACTTGAGACACAAGTCAGAAAATGAGGGATGAATTGAATTAAAATAGGGGACCTATGTGGTAAATAGAAAGTTTGAGGGCAGCCCTTCCTTTAGCCTATAAAAAACCATGAATATCACTTGGAATCAAAAGCTTTTGGCCACAAAAATTCTCCACCCCCCCCCCCCCAAACCTCTTTCTGCAAATCTGAGTTTGAGATCTGATTTTTCAGACTTTGATTTTAGATCTAGCTTTTCAAAAATCCAAAAATAACTGAAAACTTTCAAAAATCAAAAAAAATTGTTACATTGATCTTCCTTAGATCATCTTTAAAATTTCAACTCTTAATTCAAATGATCAGCTCACTTGGGATCAAAATTAGCTCAGATTTTCTATGTCTCTATTCTGTACTCTAAAGTTTAAAGCATCTGAAGGTGCTTGGGAGTTATTCGAGTTGTTGCTGGGTGTTTTTGAGTGCTAAAAGTGTTTTTGTAGTTTCCTAGTTCAACTTCGAGTAAACTTAGGTCAAACAAGTTTGTTTTGATCGATTAGCTGCTATTAAATTTCAGAGTTCATTCCTGGACTTTTGAGACTTTGTTTTGATTCGAAAATCACTCTTATTGTGGCTGGTTGTGGTCTTTTGATTTGTCACCTGCTGCTGCTGACTTTTCCCTTTTTCTATTTGATTCACGCTTTAGGTACACATCTCAACATTACTTTGATGTAGCTGTTGAAACAGACATGAAATAGAGCAATTTCACATTCTCTGCTTCACAACATGTGTTCATTCGAATGATGTATAGAAAGTTAGATATATTAGCTTATTTGTATTACCGAATACAATTCAGTGTAGGGTTTGTAATGACATGAATTTTACACTATTGGACTATTATAATTGGACTATATGAATGATTTTCTGCCTTAGCCGTATTAATACAACTATTTAGTATAACTTTAGAATGATTCAGGTTCAGTTAAAGTTTGATATGCAATAGATCCTAGCTATATTGGAATAGGTTTACCGTGTATAGGTGTTAAATGTAATAACCATGATCAGGCGAGTTGATTAGATTGACTCAAGGTTCAAATATGTTGTTAGCCATGAGACTTTTCATTTAATCCAATTACTATTTCTATTTGAGTTAAACAAGCAACAAAATGGATGAATTTGTAGTTTAATTTGAGTGTCAATCACATTAGTCAACATTTCACACTTTCATTCCCTATTCTGTTCGAATATCTGAAAGAACTTGGTTCATACAAATCAGACGTAAAAAATCTATAGAGGTTAATCGAACATCTTTTAGATTAAATAATTGTCAATTTTCCTTTTCGTTGTAGCCATCAGCGGATCTGTCTGGGCCATGTTGCCACTAAAGAACTGCCCAACTTCAACCTCCTCTATCTTATTGATTGGGCCTGGGTTGAGGCCCAGAGCTAGTAACAACTCAACAAAAATGACAGATCTCGTTGCCTCTGTACTAGGCCGAGGTCTTTTGGGCCTGAATGATTATTGAGTATAAGGTTAATGTTGCAACATGGTCTTTAGGCCTTTGAGTTAAGTAGAACATTTGAGCTAAGAGGTGTTACCTTTTGTTCAAATGTGAACTGAACTTGTGGTCAATTTTCCTTGATTATTTTTAATAGCAATTAGTAATGCCAATTAATTAGGCCCTTCTAGAGACAAATAAATAGAAAATCATAGTCACTTGGGATCGGCCTTTAAATAATATATGAGATGAGCCTCACCAAATATAATGTAAAATTGTGATACCCTCAATAAGTGGTTGAAGTAAAATACTTAGATTTCGGGATGGGACATTTAGCAAATTTCACGATCTTCCCCAAAGATAATAACGTGTTAGTCTATTTAGGCGCATACATTAATAACATTACCTTCCTAAACTCGGGTGTGCATTTCATGTGACCCAAATCAAATCCCAAAATGTTGAATAAAATATGTTCAGGATTGCGGGTGCATTTCATGTGACGCGATCTAAAGACACGTTTTAACCGACGTTCAACTTTCTTTAAAAAATTAAATAAAAACGGTAAAAAGTTAAAATCGGGACATAGGTTTATCATGTAATAAAATCAGATAAATAAGCTAAACAGGACAGTTGAGCGACCGTCCTAGAACCAAGAAACCCAAAAAGGCCTAACACCTTCTCCCGGGTTAACAGAATTCCATACTCAGATTTCTGGTTCGCGGACTATTAACAGAGTCATGTTTTCCTCGGTTCTGGATTCAACCGGTGACTTTAGACACTATTAATCTCCCAAGTGACAACTCTAAATCTTAATAATAAATCATGTCTCCTTTGTCCCTTAATTAAAAAAACTCCTTTATGCCCTTGCGGGGTGTAGTGAAAAAGGAGGTATGACAGTTAGTATTGATATCCTTTCAGTTTATTCAGTCCTAGTGGTATGGGATTTTTCCGATGTGTTTCCAGATGACCTTCCCGGCATGACGCGTAATAGAGATATTAATTTTGGCATTGATCTGTTGCAGGCAACTCAACCAATTTCTATTCCTCGGTACCATATGGATCCTCCTAAGTTGAAGGATCAATTATAGGAATTTCTTGATAATGGTTTTATTCGGCCCAGTGTATCACCTTGGGGTGCTCCTGTCTTCTTTGTGAAGAGAAAGGATGTTTCTATGCATATGTATATTGATTATCGCCAGTAGAACAAGATTACATTGAAGAACTACTATCCTTTGCCTCGTATTGATGATCTGTTTAACTAGCTTCAGGGCGCAAGGGTGTTTTCTAAGATTTTTTTGCGCTCCGGTTGCCATCAGTTAAAGATTTAGAAGCCAGATATCCCGAAGACTTCTTTTAGGACTCGGTATGATCATTACGAGTTCCTTGTTATGTCATTTGGGCTAACCAATGCTCCAACATCCTTTATGCATTGGATGCACAGTGTGTTTCGGCCATATCTTGACTCGTTCGTCATTGTCTTTATTAATGATATTCTGGTGTATTCCCAGATTCGGAA
Source organism: Nicotiana benthamiana (assembly GCA_034376525.1). Classification (NCBI taxonomy): domain Eukaryota; kingdom Viridiplantae; phylum Streptophyta; class Magnoliopsida; order Solanales; family Solanaceae; genus Nicotiana; species Nicotiana benthamiana. The sequence goes on from CM067338.1 coordinate 54,818,560, forward strand.
AGATCATGAGCAGATCTTGAGGACTGTGCTTCAGACTCTAAGAGAGAAGAAGCTATATGCTAACTTCACGAAATGTGAGTTTTGGTTGGATTCAGTGGTATTCTAAGGCCATGTGGTATCGAGCTAAGGTATTCATGTGGATTTGAATAAGATACAGGTCATGCAGAGTTGGCCCAGACCATCATCAGCTACCGAGATCCATAGTTTCCTTGCCTTATCAGGCTACTACCGTTGTTTCATGGAGGGGTTTTCATCGATTGTAGCCTCTATGACCAGGTTGACCTAGAAGAGTACTCCATTCCATTAGATGGAAAAGTGTGAGGCGAGCTTTTAGAAGCTCAAGACAACTTTGACTATAGCCCCAGTTTTATATATTTCTTACAGGCTTGGGGTCTTATACGGTCTATTGCGATGCCTCGAGAATTGGCCTTGGAGCGGTGTTGATGTAGGACGGTAGGGTGATTGCCTACGCATCTACATAGTTGAAGATACATGAGCAGAATTACCCTGTTCACAACCTTGAGTTAGTTGCCATTGCTCATGCCCTGATGATTTGGCACCACTTTTAATATAGGGTTTCCTATAAGATTTATAGTAACATCAGAGCTTGCAGCACTTATTCCAGCAAATGGATCTAAATTTGTGTCAGGGGAGGTGGTTAGAGTTGCAAAAGGACTATGACATCACTATTTTGTATCACTCGGGCAAGGCCAATTTAGCGACCGATGGTTTGAGTCGTCGGGCGGAGAGTTTGGATTATTTACCAGCATCGGAGAGGCCTATGGCGATGTATATTCAGGGATTAACCAGCCAGTTTGTGAGATTGGATCTTTCAAATCTTGGTCGGGTTCTATTTGATCGTATCAAGGAGCGACATTATTATGACCCTCATTTGCATGTCTTCAAGGACAAGGTTCAGCACGGTGATGTCAGAGATGTGACTATTGGTGATGATGGGGTATTGAGGATGTAGGGTCGGATTTGTTTACCCAATATTGATGGGCTTCGAGAGTTAATTCTAGAGGAGGCCCATAGTTTGCGGTATTCCATCCAGCTGGGTGCCACAAAGATGTATCGAGATTTGAGGCAGCACTACTGGTGGAGGCGGATGAATAAAGATATAGTTTGATTTGTAGCTCGGTGTCTCAACTGCGAGCAGGTGAAGTATGAGCACCAGAGACCCAGTGGGTTACTTCAACAAATAGAGATTCCAGAGTGGAAGTGGGAGCAGATCACCATGGACTTTGTAGTTGGCTCCCACGGACTTTGTGGAAGTTCGATGCCATTTGGGTGATTGTGGACCGACTGACCAAGTCTGCTCATTTCATTCCTGTGTGTACTACTTATTCTTTAGAGCGGTTGGAAGAGATTTATATCTGGGAGATTGTTCGTCTGTATGGTATTCCAGTATCCATCATTTCAAATAGAGGTAATCAGCTCACATCATGGTTCTGGAGGGCAGTTCAACATGAGTTTCATACTCGGGTAAAGTTGAGTACATCATTTCACCCTCAGATGGACGGATAGTCCGCGCGCACTATTAAGATTTTTGATGATATGCTCGGTTCATGTGCGATTGAGTTTGGAGGTTCATAGGATCAGTTCTTTCCATTGGCGAAGTTTGCATACAACAACCATTATTCGTCCAGCATTCAGATGGCGCTGTATGAGACTTTATATTGCAGACAATGTAGATATATGGTGGGTTGGTTTGAGCCGGGTGAGAGTACATTACTGGGTACAAACTGGTTCAGGATGCTGTGGAGAAGGTTAAGGTAATTCAGGATAGACTCCGTATAGCCCAGTCCAGATAAAAGAGTTATGCCGATCGAAAGCTTCGTGATGTTTCCTATATGATTAGAGAGCGGGTTCTGCTTCAGGTTTCATCTATGAAGGGCATTATAAGACTTGGGAAGAAGGGAAATTTGAGTTTGAGGTTTATTGACCCTTTTGAGATATTGAGGCGTGTTGGGGAGGTTGTTTATGAGCTTACCTTACCTCCTAACTTGGCAGGAGTTCATATGGTATTTTATGTTTCGATGATCCGGAGGCACCACGCTGATCCATCACACGTGTTGTATTTTAGTTCAATTCGATTGGATAAGGATCTATCCTATATTGAGGAGCCAATGGAAATATTGGACAGGTAGGCTAGGAAGTTGAGGTCAAAGAACATTGCTTAGGTGAAGGTTTAGTGGAGGGGTCAGTCGGTCGAGGATGCGACCTAGGAGACCGAGCAGGATATGCACATTGTTACCCTCATTTTTTCACTACTTCAGGTATGTCTCTATGCTCGTTCTAGGATGAACGAATATTTAAGTGTGGAAGGATGTAACGATCCAGCCGGTCATTTTAATAATTTACGTCCCGATCCCCTATTATATACTTTTCCTGAGTTTATTTCTGCTAATTTGATTTGCCGAGATGTGTGGCTTTGAGTTTCTGAGAGATTTGGGAACTTAGTCCTTAAATGAAAGCTTAAGTGTTAGAAAGTTAGTTATACTCAGAACAGTGTGAAGATGGCATCGGAATGGAGTTACGATGGTTCCGTTAGCTCTGTTGGGTGATTTTGGTCTTAGAGGCGCGTTTGGATTTTGTTTTGGAGGTCCGTAGCTAATTTAGGCTTGAAGTGCCGAAAGTTGAATTTTTGAAGTATCTGGTTCGATAGTGAGATTTTGATCCGAATTTGGAATGGAATTCTGGAAGTTGGAGTATCTCTGTAAAGTTTAACGTGACATGCATGCAAAATTTCAGGTCATTCGGACGAGGTTTGATAGGTTTTTTTTATCGAAAGCATGTTTTTAGAGTTTTTGGAATTCTTAGGCTTGAATCCGATAAAACATTGGTGTTTTGATGTTGTTTTGTGTGTCCTGAAGGTTGGAGAAAGTTTGAATGATGTTTTATGATTGGTTGGCAGGTTTGGTTGAGGTTCTGAGGGCCTCGGGTATATTTCGGATGATCAACGGACCATTTTTGGACTTGGAAAAACATCAATTTTTTGCTGGTATGCGTTGCAGAGTTTTCTTCAACGCGATCGTGTGGGGAGGATCACGATCGCGGAGGCTTAGGCGAGGCAGACGGAATTTTGGCCCTTCGCATTCGCGTGAAAAGAGACGCGAATGTGTAGCTTTGAGTAATGTTGAATCGGGAACTCGTGGGCTAGGCCGCGTTCGCGTAGATGAGACAATACGGCAATGGTTTGTTAAGTGTTTCTCTACGCGGCCGTATTGAGTCAACCACGATCACGTAGGTTGAGGGAGCTAAACTATCACATTCACAGACGGGTTCCGCATTCCCGTAGAGTAAATCTGAGGCGCGTGGTTTTCGTTCTTCGCCATCGCGTCTGTCCTTCCGCGATCACGATTAAGGAATTATCTGGGCATATCTTAAAGTTCAAAATCGAGGGTTTTGAGTTCATATCACAAAATTGAATTGGGAGCTCGGTAGGAGACAAATTTTGGAGAGATTTTCGGAGGGAGTTTGTTGGTAACGATTCTTACCTCCTTTTTGTTTGTAACCCATTAATCTAAACATGAATTCATCATTTAATTTCGAAATTTGTATACAAATTGGGGAAAAGGTTTTAGACCAAGAAATCGAGTCTTGATTGGGAATTTGACATTGGATTGGGAAAAGTTTGATATGGTTAGACTCTTGAGAGTGTGAGGATTCTGGAAATATAAATTTTACCCGATTCCGAGATGTGGACCCGATGGGCATTTTGGTAATTTTACCTAATTCTGCATGTTAGCTTAGAATTTATGTGTAGAAACAGTTACATAAAGTGTTATATATTATGCAATTGAATTGAATAGATTTGAGCCATTTAGAGTTGAGTACTCATGGCAAGAAAGTGGTTTCGGTTGATTTTGAGCCGATTCGAGGTAAATGGCTTGTCTAACTTTGTGTGGGGGACCTTCCCCTTAGGATTTGGTATATTCGGTAATTGAGACGCCTTGAACGTGAGGTGACGAGTGCGTACTTGTGCTAATTGTTGGAAATTCAATTTTCATTAAGTAATTACTAGAATATTTCCTTTCCTGTTTTTATTAGTTGCACTAATAAGCATGTTGTTAGCTTAAGATAACATGTCTAAGTGATTTAATTGTTCTATTTGCTCAAACTAGCTTACCTGAATTATGTGCAGCATGCTAGGTTAAAATTACTTATTGCCTTAATATGAAATTTACCATTTCTGAACCTGTTCCTATTGCTGCTGTGTATTTACAATGGAACTGCGGATGTGGGATTTTGGTAGATCCCCTTAGTTTGTTTATTTGGGACTACGGATGTGGGATTTCGATAGATCCCCCTTGTCTGTTTATTTTGGACTACGGATGTGGGATTCCGGTAGATCCCCCTGCATAGTTATATGGAACTACGAGACTGCACCCAGTAGATTCCCCAGTACTGGATATTTATATTTAGGACTACGAATCGAGATTTCGATAGATTCTCGCACACTGATAGTTGGACTACGGGACGTGATCCCGGAAGATCCTTCGGATATATATGATGGACTATGCGACGATATCTCGGGAGATCCACTGGAAATTTGTAATTGGGACTACGGGATGGTATCCTAAAAAATGCCCGGTTGTTGTTCTTTGTGTTGAGTTATACTTCTTTTCCGTGATTTATTTTGTCTCCGCTCTTGTTGTTGTTGTTCTTTCAATTCTATGTTATTTCTTACTTTTTCACTTACTTATACTATTTATTGCACATTTTTAACCCTTATATATTATTTAATCTTAGTAGGGTCCTGACCTTCCTCGTCTCTACCTGACCGAGTTTAGGCTTGTCAGTTACTGAGTACTGCTGTGGTGTAATCATGCCCTTTCTGCGCATATTTTTCATGAGCAAATTAAAGGTACTTCCACTCTGTCTTATCATCCTTGAGGCGAGGCACTTTTGTAGAGACTTCGAGGTATATCTGTCGCGTACGCAGACCGACCTTTCTATCTTTCTGTAATAGTATATCCCTTCAATATTCCCCTTTTGTTAGATATTTCTAGAGTTAGAGCTTCTTGTGTATCTATTATATTGTGATTCATGGGTTTTCGAAATTTGGGAAAGGGTGTTGGTTTTAAGAGTTAATATTGTGTATACCGAGCAACACTTTTAAAAGCTATTTTATTATTCTATTTGTGTTTTAAATTTTTCTCTTTCAAAAATTTGGTTTATCTTCCGCATCTAAGGATTACCTAGTCGTAGGAACTAGGTGCCGTCACGATGGTTCACGGAGGCCGAACCGGGGTCGTGACATATATAGGCGACACCTACTCCAATGCTTTCCCAATTCTCTGATTAATTGCTTGCACTTGTTCTATGTGATTCTTTTCAATATCACTTGGTAGAGCTTCTACGAGTCAGGTATTTTGGTACCCCTCCAATTGCCCAATCTACCTCTTTAGATTTCGAAAACCAGTCATAAGCTGCTGGTTATCATTTCTATTCTGTTGGTTATCAATTTTAAGCTAGTGGTTATCAAGTAACAACTTTTCCATAAATTGTTGGTGCTCTCTTCTGCTTGCTACATCGGCTTTGGGGTTGATTATAGTTTTTTTTTGGAGTCTATATTGATTTTAATTTTCATGATTTCCTCTCCATGAGAAGTTTGGGTGATTCCTCCAATTGTGATTATAATATAGCACATTCTAGTTTATAAGACCTCAACTTTACTAGCCCACATAGTAAATAGCTTCGGGATTCATTGGGCATTGGTCACTAGTGTGACCACCTCCACATATTTCATAATATGTAGCCATTTGTTGAATATGATGCATCTGATGTGCCTGACCTATTGCTATCTTAGTCATCTGATTAGTCAACTTAGCTGTGTTTATGCGCATTGCTAAAATCTCATCCAACTCGAATATACTTGCTGCTCTCTATTTTATCATTCTGCATGGTTCACCCTCACATTGCAAGTTATGATCATTAATTTTTCAAAAGTGTCTAAATTTCACTATATGGTTTCTGCATGAAACTCCTCCACAAGCTGAGTCAAGATTAAGTTTAGAGGTCTCATTTAACCCATCCATAGAAGTATGGCCCAATACCTCATCAATTTGACAATGATACGGGAAATCTCTGAGTAGCTTCTTGTATCTTTCCTAAGCTTGACGAAGAGTCGCGCCATATCTTTGTTGAAACCCAATAATATGGCTTCTAAGTGACTTATTTTTCTTCACGGGGGGGGAAGATTTGATCAATAATATCCATTCTAGATCATCCCATGAACTAATTAAATTTGCTGGCTCTTTTTGCAAACATTCATGTGCTTCCCCCAACAGAGAAAAGGGAAAACATTGTGAGTTTGACATAATCCTTGAAAACCTTCGGATAGTTGTATGTATCCGTAAATTCCACAAAGTTATGTATATTCGTTTGTGAATCTTCTTGGGATAGACCCACATATTGCCCTGTGGATTGAATGAGTTTCACCATGTAATGCTTTAGCTAGAAGTGACCACTAATGGTTGGTTTTCCAATTTCTTGAGTTGTATTTGCGAGATTAGGTCTTGTGACCTCTATCACTGGTGTTTTATCGTTTTCTACTATCTTTGTTGGTTGTGGTTAGACGACGATGCCTAACTCTGTAGTTATAGCTCTTGTTTCAGCCTTCCTCCTTAATTTATGAAAGAGTTTTTCATGTTCAAGTTCGTAGGGAGGAAGATCGTTCAGGTTGTTACTTCTTTTAGCATTAAATGTAAACACATGTAGAAGCAAAAACAACAAACAAATTAAAACTAAACAAATAACGAGTAAAACATTATTTCACACAAGTAACTAATTTCTAAATCCCCGATAACAACGTCAAAAACTTGTTGAGGCAAAACGGACACAAAAATATACGTGGTGGACAAATAATAAATTAATGAGAAAATATCGTTCCCACAAGGATTTATAGTCAACAATTGTCTAAACTAAACTACTTATGAGTTAATTGTTCAAGCGGTTATGAAGAAGATGATTGTGATTTTTATTATCTAAAATAACAACGAAAACTAGAAGCACCAATAGAACAAAAATGCAAGTAGAGCACAAAATTCTTATGAGAAAACTTAATAAGGATGGAGATATTCCATCATTGTGGGATTAACATCTCTCCTATTATATATTTTCGGCTAATTCAACTATTTGATCTTTATTTATTAACATGGTTTGTTATGCTCGCGAAGTACTTTCAACTCTTTGCTCGCCTATTCAATCCAACATAATACTGCATGTCTATATAATCAGAGTTAACAAGAATGCATGTATATCTCCTACAAAAAATAACCAAGCAAGCAACTAGAATATGTCTATCCTAATCACGAATCTATTTTCCGATACCTAGATTCAAGAACTTACTCTAGTCAATCTTATATGCAATCTATAGTTCCCACTTTCGAGTTCAACAATAAATTTGTAGATGCTATTCTACTGTTAGCTATGTAGTAAAATAATTAAGCGCAAGATTGAATAAACAAATCAATATGATAGAGATGTAATATCATCAACCTTCAAATAACAATATTCAATAACAACAATAACCCCTGAACAAAGGGGGTTTTATCAACTCATATTCGTACCAACAATTAATATATTATTTGCAAATATAAAAGTTATGATATGAGATGGAGGATGAAAATTAATAAAATTCGTGATCTGTTTGTGTTTCTATACCTTTTTACCTTCAAAATTTTCCAACCCCTCACTAATCACATTTTGAAAGTATTAATTCGCAGATTGAGGCACACTGGGCGCCTGACCTCGCGAAGCTAGGTTTAGATCAAACTGGGAACCTCGCAAGGCCAGGCTGGGCGTGCACTCTTCCTTGCCTTGAGCCCGGCGTCGCCTGGCCTGGCGCCTAGTTCTAGGCTTCTTTCGTTTTTCGCCTTTTTGTGATCTTTTCTGGTATTTCGGTATCGTTTTGTGCATCCTTCACTTATCTTTTGATGTGCAACAGCTAAATGTATTAGGGGAAAACTAGAGAAAATTTTATTGTTTCAATTTCTGTTATAATTAGGGCGGATTAGAATTAGCATTTTTAGCTACTACTTTGTTATTTGTCTGGACGTACCCTTTTTTTTTCTCCTTTTCCTCATGCGTCAGATTAAATATTTTTTCATAGTAAAAAACTTATAGTATACATGTGCAAAGAATTGATTATTATAGTTATTTTCTAATGGAATTTTTACCTTCTATAGCAAAGGTCGATATCTTATTTATTTTAAATAAATATTCTTTTAAAAAAGAATCATTGATTTTTTTCGAGTCAGAATCACGACCTTCTCGACGAGACGATAATAGGGTTGTTTATGAATAAAGACGATGGAGTTTAGGGCCGAGCAACTTGAAGATTCTGTTACCTTTTTCTAATTGTATTCCAATGTATCTCGCTATATTTTCATGTATTTCAATATATTCATTATCTTTTTTTTCATTGTATTTCAATGTATCTCGTTGTATTTCATTGTATTCACTGTCTCGCTGTATTCCATAAATATATTCATAATTTTTTTAATTAATATAATTTATATATTCAGATTTATATAAGTATTCAAATGTATATGCAGTATATATTCATATATTTTTGCACTATAGATGAATCTCGAATTTTATTGGTTTAAAACAGAAACATCACGAAGGATATCAACAGAAAAGGGACTCATTAGAAACTCGGTGCCAATAACTTGGTCATCTGACCAAGGAGCATCACGTTGGCTTAGAAGCAGCTGCATGGTACTGGCATTTTGTAGACGTGGTTCGGTCGTTTAAAAAGGCATTACAGACCTCCAGTTGCTTAAGAGCCTATTGCTCTGTTTTGTTGTATTTATCGGCTGGAAAAAATAGTCAGCATATTTTGCGTCAAATACAATTTACGGGTGATGTAATGGAGTTAGTTGAACTATATTAGGAGGCTATTGTGTTAATTGATTCACTTTTCGTTTAAAAAAGCTTAATAGACCACGATTTGTGCCATTTACATTACTGTATTCACAAATACATAGTATGAATATAGGCGAATACAATAATTTTCTAGCTGAAATTCCTTGTTTCACACTGAGTTTTGCTACTATATTCATGAATACAATAGCTTAAATACATCGAATACATTCTAAAAAAATCAAAAATATATCTATGAAAAGTAATATAGTAAATGATAATTACAACTAGCTAATAACCACTAAATTTACATTATTGTATTCACAAATACATATCATGAATACCGTCGAATACAATAATTGTCTAGCTGAAATCCCCTGTTTCACATTAAGTCTTGATACTGTATTTTTAATTACAATAACTTAAATACATTAAATACATTCTAAAAAAATTTAATATAATTATGAGAAATAATATAGTAAATGATAATTATAACTAGCTAACAACTACTAAATAAGAATAGTTTGTGAAAATTTCTCTTTTCTCATTAAAGTTGTAGGGAGCTGTGGATATAAAAAGACTGGTTTTATTGAGGGGATTTTTACATATATATACCATATAGTAAACTTTATTACCAACCATGTTTAAGGTTTGTGTTTATTACATTTAAGCATACCAAATTTCAATTTATATACCATAATTCAAATTAAGGGTATAATTGCTTCATTTATTCTAGACATGATTTTAGGAGCATATATTCCTTTTTCCTTTTTTTCCTCTTCTCTTTCCTAGTGTTCTGTTTGGTTGCATATCTTTCACCAAAGTCATAGCTTCTTCGTTACCTATTTAATTTTGTTTTCTCTTCATTTCCATCTCTTCATTTGGCTCCATTTGGTCTCTGAACCTTGAAGACTATCCTAGGATATTGGATATTCCTGTCGTTTCACCTTATTTTAAGCAAGGAAACAAACCTTAAGTTTCTTATAGAGAGTATTAAATCATTTGCATGACAACTCACTGAACCGCTTATGAGCATTAACAGTCTCAATCAGCTACTATCATCTTTTATATTGTTTGTGGATTATCGTTATTATAAGAACAGTAAGGTTTCAGTATATTTTCTCATGCCCTATCACCACCCACCTCCTAGAAAACAAAGGGAAAATAAATTATCACAACAACAACCAATGCATATAAATTGTTCTTACCGTTTCCAAATTTGCGGCACTCCCAAAATTGAAATTTCGAATATGAAGCATTGATTAAATTATGTATGCTTAAATTTTTTGACACAAGATTGTAGTTTAATTGTAGTATAAATATAACAATACAACTTTATACAATACTTAAACTGATTTTGTAGTTTATTTGTAGAAATTGTATCTACAAACTGAATACATTGAATTTTAATATTTCAATTCTCATTTCAATTGTAGCATAATTGGCATTTTCGACATAATTGTAGAAGACTTGTAGAAGTTTTCGTCTTTCCAATCTACAATTTATCTACATTTTATCTACAATTCTACAATTTAACTACAAATTTAACTACAATTTCTGGAAAAATATGTTTTCTTCTTCTTCGACGAGTTTCAATATGAAATTCAGTCAAAATCAAGTCTAATCTTCACCAAAACCCCTCAAAATTGAGATATAAACTCCTAAACATATTTCGATTTATTTACAACAACACCCAATCCAAGGGATTTTTAATTATAGCATGATTGGCATTTTCGACATAATTGTAGAAGTTTTAGTCTTACCAATCTACAATTTATCTTCAACTTATCTACAATTTATCTATATTTTATCTACAATTTATCTACAATTCTACAATTTACTAAAATTTAACTACAATTTCTGGAAAATATGTCTTCTTCTTCTTCGACGAGTTTCAATATGAAATCTAGTCAAAACCAAGTCTAATCTTCACCAAAACCCCTCAAAATTGAGATATAAACTCCTAAACATATTTCGAATTACTTACAACAACACCCAATCCAAACAAATAATGATTTTTGAAAATCCAATTTTGAATTCAAAGCTTTCAAGCTTTTTAATGGCTATCAATGGTGGAAAATATATGGAGGAGAGAATTACGCTGCAATGAATTTCTTCAGTTTTAAATTTCGAAATTAATGGTGATTCTATCACCATTAAAACTGATTCCTATAAATGTGGAGCCTTTTTAGGGTAGAACCTATCTATTTTTGGGTTGGTACATATTTTGTAGCAAAACTATGGACTAGGCGGGTAAATACAATATTATGAATATTTTTGGTAATAAGGTTGCTATATGATATAAATAGGTAAAAATTCCTTTATTGAGAGTAGCTTGAAATTTGTTGAAAAGGCAAAATGCCAAATTAAAGCCCATAGATATCTGTCCACATAAGCTCATATTTTCATTGAACCCAAAACTTTATCTTGCCATGAGCAGCATGGCTTTTGGAGGGCGAACGACACATATAACCACTAACGGCTCATGTCTTTATTTTAAAATTAGCGTTTTTAATATCTTTATTTTTTAGCTATTAGTTTAATAAATTTTAATTGGTCGGACGAAAATACCCTTCTGCTCATGTCCTAAACTTCAAGACTTCAGGACTACATGTCCTTAACTTTTGAACTTGAAACTCTAAGTTCAGGACTTCAGGACTACATGTCCTTAACTTTTGAACTTGGAACTCTAAGTTCAAGACTTCAAGGTTACATGTCCTTAACTTTTGAACTTGGAACTCAAACTTCAAAACCAAGCGTCCTTAACTTTTGAACTTGTAACTGTAATTTAAGTACTGCTTGTCCTTAACTTTTGAACGTGTAACTGTAAGTTAAGGACTGTCTGTCCTTAACTTTTGAACTTTCAATTCAAAGTTAAAGATTGCCTGTCCTTAAGTTTTCAACTTGAAACAATAACTTAAGGATTGCCTGTCCGTAAGTTTTGAACTTGAAACTATAAGTTAAGGACTGTATGTCCTTAACTTTTGAACCTGAAACTCAAAGTTAAGTACAGAAAGTCCTTAAGTTTTGAACTTGAAGCTACTTAAATACTGACTGTCCTTAAGTTTTGAACTTGAAACTATAAGTTAAGGACTGTCCTTATCTTTTGAACCTGCATGTCAAATTTAAGGACTGTTTGTCCTTAACTTTTAAACCTGCATGTCAAATTTAAAGACTCATGTCCTTAACTTTTAATCTTTGAACTCAAAAGAAACAAAAACAAGTCTTTTTGCACCTATTTTGTGCTATTTTTTATTATAAAATATTACCTTACTTGATGAAAGAAAACCTTTGAACATTCACACAACTGGACAAATATGAATTAGGAAAACTTTACAATATAGTGAAAGAAACGAAATATATGTTGCAGAAAAAAGGATAAAATAAATATATGTAAAATTAATGATTCCAATAAATAAAGACAGTAATGAATGATATCCAACCAAAAAAAGGGCCGCAGATGTTGAAGGCTACGAGAATTAACAAATTTAGAAGCAAAATGCAACGCAAGATGAAATAAAATTAAAGCAACGCGAAAGAGAGAAAGAAAAGGTAAAGTTATCTTTCTTCTATTAATAATAGCTATTTTGCTGAGCATTAAAATTAATGGATAAAAATTAAAAACACTCTTAATTAGTGGCTCTATTTTTACTATTTCGAAACAGAGAGGCCGGAAAGAGCGACGTAAGACTATTTTCCTTTTTTTTTTTCTAAACAAAAATTAAAAGGCCAAACAAAGAGTTCCAGCTGTACTTACTATGCTTTTCAGACTCTTCCACGTACACCCTTTGACACGTAGAAATGATTACACGTGTTCAATTTCTGAGCAACTAAGATATGATCATGGCTAGGAAATCTCCCTACTTGTACGTGTCTTTGTCACAATTTCTTCCTCTCTTTTTTTTTTTTGGTAAATACAATTTCTTCCTCTCTCTCTCCACCTACTGTGAGTTTTGTTTCATTATCTTTCTAACTTTGTACGTAGTATATTCAAGCTTCAGCTCTTTTTTGTTTAATCCTTACTTATAATGACTATATTTCTTATTTTCTTCTGTAAATTTTATGATTTGATTATAGATTCAGAATTGGAATATGCTTTGTCACTGCGATGTTTAATTTCGTCTTTGTTGTCTTTAATTGAAGCACTAAGTAGAATATATTATTGCATGAAACAAAAGTAACATACTACAATCTTTTTTCTCATAGCAAAAGAGGAAATTACAGAAGTCTTCGTGCAAAAAGAGACTCTTGTTTGCCAGTTTGTTTAATTATCTATCAATAGATTCTGAACAACTAATATACACCAAAGCACTTGGGACGTATAGTGGCTCAACTTAATAGCTTCCAATCAGGGTACCAACCAAGTTATGGCTGGACTCTTACTGATAGCTGCATCAATTCGTGTCTTACCAATTTATTTTGTTCCACATGATTTTCTCCTGAGAAGTTTACATAATATCTCAAACATGTTAATTGTGATCATCTAATGGTTTAACTATTGTACTTCTTATTATGATTAGTTACTTAATTATGTTTTAATTGATTTTGTTTTTTTTCACGGGCCATGCAAAAACTTCGTTTTGATCGTATGTGCCAGTGAGACTTGAACCCAACTCTGTTACAATAATATTTAAGTGGGACCATCTAAAAAAAATAAAGCGGTTACAGATAATATAGTTTTTATTATTTCATCATATCTTCCGAAAGGGAACTTCGGTTAACTAGTAAAGTTGGACCGTACAAGACCGGGAGAAGGAAAGAACAACTGGCAGGTGTGGTTATGTCAGGGTTTGAGCCGTAAAAATAATGTCTCGTTGAAAATGACCGCGAGAGTAAGATCCCGTAGGATAGCCATAGCCGTGCGCATAGTGAGATATTTCATCGTATCTTCCTAAAAAGAGAGTTGAGAGCTGATTTCTGTTTTCTTTTTCAGGAGGACAGGCACATTTGATAACAACTTCGTTTTCCATAGGCGGAACTAGAATCTCACAAGGCAGTTAAAGGCATAGAGAAATTTAAAATGTCAGGGGTATCATTAGCTGTGGCTCCTCGTTCAGAGCCAGATCATGAGACAACATCTTCCTCAGCAGAACCTCAGCAAATTAAAGAACGAAATCCGCAGCAACAAGCTGTGGGTGTAATGGGATCACTTCGAGTAATTGAGCTGCAATTAGTCGCTTTCATTATGGTTTTCTCTGCCAGTGGTTTAGTACCTTTACTTGATCTAATTTTTCCAGCTCTTGCATCTGCATATCTTTTACTTCTTTCACGATTCGCCTTTCCATCTATAGGCAGAACTTCAACTTCTCAAGAGATATTTCAGGGCACTAAATTTTTTCGTCTTTATATGGTTGCTGGCACTACTGTTGGATTGTTCTTGCCATTGGCATATGTTTTGGGTGGATTTGCAAGGGGAGATGAGCATGCGGTTCACTCTGCCACGCCTCATTTGTTCTTGCTCTCTTTTCAAATTCTAACTGAGAATATTATTAGTGGATTGTCCCTCTTTTCTCCTCCCGTTAGAGCGCTCGTTCCACTTCTTTATACAGTTCGGAGGATCTTCGTCTTAATTGATTGGATACAACATGTGTGGATCAACAAGACTTTGCCCGCCAACGCACAATTCAAGGTAATGTCACTCCGATAAAAGTAGTGGCGGAGCCATGATTCTCGTTATAAGGATGTCACTATCAACATAAATTTTAGAGTAGGCTAATTGCAAGTAACTTGTTGGTTCTTTTGCTTTCAGGATGTGGCGTGGTATTGGTTTGGGAAGGGGCTGGCAGTAGCTAATCTGGTCTACTTTTCAATCAATCTGTTTGGTTTCTTGATTCCGCAGTTTCTGCCACGGGCTTTCGAGAAGTACTTCAGGGACAGGAATGAGATTCATGCTAAGTTAGCGGAAGATAAGCAATCCCAAGCTATGAACAGACCAAAACACACAGAGGATAAAAAGGCAGATTAGCCAAAACGTGCAATGTTTTCGATTTTGTTATTATCTGGATAATAGACTATATTTATTTCTGTTTGTGTTAATGTTATATTATAGTCATGCACAGAAAACGTATTTGTTTGATGCTCATTTGATGTTAATTTCATGATCGGAAGAGAATGTACGAGTAATGTTTCAGAGTACTCGAATAAGAGGGCTGTATTTCTTAATGTTAATTTGACAAAGGCAAAATTCGTACATTACCCATTTATTTTGTACTCAAAATTCTCTTACACACCTATTAGACATGGGAATAGTATTACACATCAAAACTTTTAAAAGTGTTAATTACATACATTTTTCGCCATATATCATATACGTGTATTATACATAAAAGAGGTGTCTTAGTTACATAAGAGGCACGTGAAAATTATAAAATTCATCTGAAATTAAGTTGTTTTATTTTATTTTACCTTTTTTAACTATTTTTCTTACAAATTAAAGAAAAAAATATAGCACATCTCTTCTTTTCCAACTCATACCCCAGCGATTCCTTTCTCCCTCCGTCTTTATCCCAACGTTCATCCTAATTTGTATACCCTTCATATTTGAGGAGCTATTGGGTCTTGTAAAAATTATCATTATTGCCTTTTGAAAATGTTTAAAAATTTAATCGGATCTTATTGATTTTGGTATTCGATGCCCCGGAAAATTAGTTTGAATTCGTGATTATTGTTGAATAAAAATTTACTCAATGATTAATTTTGATAAAATTTAAAAAATACCATTAACAAGTATGAAGTTTTGGGTTTGAGCTTGATTATAAAATTTCTATAAGAATTTGTAATGGATATTATTAAAACTTGTTAAAAATTCCAAAGAGTTGAATCTATAGTTGGGAAAGAAGGAAGGGTTGGTGGTAATATGGCGGTAGTGGAGAAGATGACAGGGTTGGGGAGATGAGGAGGGAGTAGAGTTTTTTTTCTGTTTTTTTTCTTCGGAAAGATAAGGAGTGGAGGTGGTGGTAGCGATTTTTTTTATCTTTTTAAATGATTCATGACACGTGTCAGATGTTGATTGGCGAGTGTAATAGTAATCATTAAGTAGATGTGGTCAAACACTGAAGTAGTGTATAATTGACATACCTTTAAAAGTTTTGGTGTGTAATATTATTCCCGTCTTTAACAAATGTGTAAGAGGAATTTGGGGACAAAATCGATGAGTAAAGTACATATTTTGCCATTTGACAACAATATTAGAGAGACAACATTAGAGTGACTCTTATATAGGGTAAAATCGATTCATTTTTAAATGCTAAATTAGGGGGCAAAGCGAGTGTGAAATCAAGATCGAGGAGAGAAAAAGAATATTTGTTACTTGATAACATTCATTGAAAGTAATTCATAAATATTAAATAATATGTAGTTGTTACAGAAAATTCTAATATTTATGATCTGATGTTATATATCTATTAATAGTTACCATTATTGTCAGTTAAGAGGAATTTTTGTTATTGTTATTATTTAAGAAGGGTTTGACCTTAAGACCTTGTTTTCTATATTTTTCTAGGTATAGCTACACATAGTGATTTCAATAATAATTGCAACACACAAAAATTTTGACAAACTTATATTACACATTATTTTCAAATTAAAGAATATTTTATTTTTGTCTAACTTTATTATTATTGCTGCATTCGGAAGACTTATTCCCGAAGTTAAGCTATATGCTATTTTATTTGATTTTAACGTTGTCCTGCATTTTATTTAATTCATTTATTATTTTTGTGATCAAATCGATTCGCTTGTTTATAAACCATGCTATAAATTTACTTTATCATTTTACGCGTAAATAGTTTGGCGCCCACCGGGGCTTAGATAGCTACATAATTGAATTGATCCTTGCATCTGTTACTAACGTATTTGATTATTTGTTTTATTGCAAAAACAAAAATTGAAAATGGCAGCTAATGATGTCAACATCAGACACAATGTTGAGGCATAAGAAAATCTGCCTCAACATGAGGGTTCGATCAATGACACTCGTAACGAGGAGGACGTAGTAACTCTAAATCATGGCAGACGTTATCCCGATATGTGTGGGAGATAACTCTTTATGACGATCTCTCAATTCAAGACCAGCCCATGGTGAAACTGAAGTAGACATTGTCATGCCCTTCCAACAATGCGAATGTAAGAGGCTATATTCCTCCCGGCACTCCCGCAAATTAGAAAGCTCAAAGGGTTGATAACAACACCTTTACGGAAGAAGTTGGCTTCAACTGAATCGGGAGGGGGGGAGGGGGCTGACGGTACTCCTTTGGATGGTTTAACGTGACTAGTAGACCATTATCTCGTTCTTTACTAGGCATCTAGGCGAACTCGCCGGGTTAATTAACTCAACGTAAAGAAAGCTCATTAGGGCCGGGGCAATAGATTCGATAACAACAACGACAATGATTCCTTCCTAATCGAGATCATGAGATTCATGAGGGAAACAAACGAGCGGATGGATCAGAACACAAAAGAATTCCACGCCAAAATGGACCAAATTCCTAACCACCAGTATTGAAGGGGCTGGACTTGAAGAAGTACACATAGTTGCCGGCAACACCGAAATTGATTATGAAACGGTTCAAAATGTTGGACATACCAAAAAATGATGAGACTTCAGACCCTTAGGAGCACATCACAACGTATTTAACGGTGGTGAAAGGAAACAACTTGGCTCAAGATGAAATTGAGTTTGTCTTGTTGAAGAAATTCAGAGAAATCCTCATCTCCTACCCGAGCACTCACTCAATTCCTTTGAAATGCGTATGGATTCTTTCATCAAGGCCCATCCCGGGGCAAGGAAGGTCCAGGCACAGAAGGCGGACATATTCACAATTTTGCAAGGAGGGTCTGAATTGCTGCGCGAGTCAGAATATCTAAGCAGTGTCATGATTATCTCTTGAATTAGAAAAATATGTTTCCTATCTTTCGGTCGTTTGACATCTTTGATATCGATTGTTTATGAGGATATTTGCTGTTTCACTTCAAGGTTTTGTTATTGTATATGTGTTGTGAGTATCTTGGTGCTTATAGATTAGCCACTAGTTCTTCGAGGTTAAACTTAACACTTACTAGGTACAGTCTGTGGTGTACTCATACTATGTGTCTTGATATTTTTTTTGTGCAAATCCTCAGATGGGCTCCGGTGGAACCACTTGTCGAGCCTAGGGGAGTACTTAGAGACTTAAGTCGAGCTGCACCTTTGGATTCGTATCGTAGTGCCCATGTCTGTATCCTTATTACTATCAATTTTCTTTCTCTCAGACAATTTCGATTATATATTCAAACTAGTACTTACTCAATAGTTGCTCGTGTACTTGTGTCATGTAATTCTTAGGGTTGTGCAGTTTTGATCGTGTTCGGATCATGTTATGCTTGTTTTGAGATTATTCCTATCTTTATTTATGATATGAACATGTTAGTTAAAGGAATTTGGTTTATATTTTGTTGATTGCAAGTTAGTTTGCTTAGCAAGTAGGACCGGGCGCCATCACAGCCTGAGCTGCAATATTGGATCGTAACACAGTCCATCCCTATAGTACATGCCCGTTAGTCCCGCCCATCCCAATTCCCCACCTCCCCCATCCCATCCCCCTTCCCCCGTCTCATCCCATCCCGTCCCATCCCCTCTAACAGCCTTAGTTAGGACTGAAGAAGGAAGATAAAAGCTTGCATAAGTAAAACCAGTTAACCACTTATTTGGAACAGACAAAATGATCTATGGAGTTCTTTCAAGTATATATGATAAATGTGACCTATGAAGTATACAAATATTTTGACTCCAACAGTTTTGCTGTCAACATCCAAGTAGTTGTAATCTGCCATAAGAGAAGTAAAACAAAATCTTCAGCAACTTCCACAAAGCTATTCGCCAACCCACATCTTGAATTAGTGGTCCAAAATCATACTGGCATAACTACTGAATTCAAGAAAATATATTTAGAACAAAGAGAATATTTACTCGCATATGTTCATGCATTTTGGCAAGTTTTCCCTATGAACAATTAGACACTGGTACTAAAATGTTCGGTGCAGTTTTAATTCAAATGCAAACCAAAATATAGCAAAGTCCAACTTCTAGATTAAGAAAAGCATGATAGAGGGGTTGCTCTGATGGTAAGCAACACCCACTTCCAACCGAAAGGTTGTGAGTTCGAGTCTCCCCAAGAGCAAAGTGGGAAGTTTTTGGAGGGAAGGATGTCGGGGGTCTATTTGAAAACTTCTCTTTATTCCCGGTAATACGAACAGAAAGTAGGCAATTCCTACTAGTGGCTAGCGACTCTATAATTGATCAGAAAAGTTTATTCCACTGTTACACTCAGCATTATAGATAGAAGAAATTCATGTGTCACATTTTATATGATTTTCCCCTTTTTAAGCAAAATAGTTTCACCAACTCATTATGCTTAATCACTAAGCAAAAACTACAAATATAGGAATTGAACTTTTAGAGTAATAGTGCCAATAAATCTACTTACCTTACACAAAAATAATTGATTTAATAATAACATTCAGACCATCTAGCCGGAAAATGACTTCCGGTG
This sequence comes from Nicotiana benthamiana, assembly GCA_034376525.1. Lineage (NCBI taxonomy): Eukaryota > Viridiplantae > Streptophyta > Magnoliopsida > Solanales > Solanaceae > Nicotiana > Nicotiana benthamiana. Next base: position 54,837,963 of record CM067338.1, read on the forward strand.
CCGGCGAATAAAAATGTCAAAAATAAGAACTGATGGAATAAATGGTCAATACAAGGACCTAACATAAAGGTAGTAGACAGATATATTCCTCCTCTTTTCTCTAACTTTTAAAGAAAATGGTAAAGAGAAAATAAGAAAAATCCCATTTCCCTTTCTTTTTTGAAATTCGAGAAACAAAATAGTGGAACTTTTCTTTCACACATTCGGACTCCAAAGATTCCACAAACGCGAATTAAATAACCCTAACACGTCCGGCAACACCTTTCTAGCTAAACCCTTATGGCCGCCATTCGCCGCCGTTCCACGCGTCAGTACTGTAGTTTCCGGCAACGGCACCGCCACATCCTTCACGTGCGACTCCTTTTCCTCCACCTCATCTCCACCATTTGCCGGCGAAAAATCAGTAACTTCTGGCAAAACATGAACAAAGCCATCTTCATCCTCATGAGGCAATATTATTTCTTCTTGAATATAAGAATGTAACCCAGATGGAGGCGACTTTACAATCTCATTACTACGGCGAGAAATCTTGTCCCTTTTCTTGTTGTTACGGTTCTTCTTGGAGTAGTGTTCATTACTGCTCAAGTGCTCCTCAAAAGCTTCAATGGCTTGATGAATTAACTCACGATTAGGAGAAGAGTCCCACTTAAACCAATAGCTAGTGTAACAATCAAAACATTCGCAGTCAAAAACAGGGGATTTGTGGGTAATGAATTTCTTCTTGGAAAATTTGGGAGAAGTGGTAGTGGGTTTGAGGGACCTAGTGACCATGTAAGCCAAGACTTCACGGTCTTCAAGAGAGAGGACTGAAGCTATAGCGAGAATAGCAGCAGGTAAGAGGTCTAGTACAGAGAGAGTGTCTCTGTTGGATGTAGAAGAAGGGGAAGGATGAACTTTACCTTTGTTTCTCATTTTCATGGCTTCTGGGTGGGGGAGACTGGATGGGTAGATGAGGTTTGATAATGATGAAAGAAGGGTTGCCAATGTTTGGTTGTAGTAATTTTGGGGGGGTTTTGAGAGAAAGAGAAAAGAAAAATTGGTAGGGTTTGATTTTCTTGATGGGCACGGCGGAGCGGAAGAAGGTCACATTACCTTAAGGGCTCGTTTGGTAAATTCAAAATGATTAATCTAAATTATGTTTAACATAATAGGGTATTTGATTGGTTCATTAAGAAAATATAATCGAATAACTTCTGTAGTATTTTTTTATATTATATAATACTCCATCCGTTTTAATTGATGTGAAACTTTTTAATTAGACACAAAAATTTTAAAAAATAAAAATTTTTGAAATTTGTAGTCCTAAACAAATCAAAAAAGACCTTTGAGTATTTATGTGGTTATAAAAGTTTCTATGGTAGAATCATAAGTTTAAGATAAATTCTTATTAGATTTAGAACGATATTATTCTTTTTGGAATGGACCAAAAAGGAAATAGGTTCACATAAAATAAAACAAAGGAAGTACTAGTTTCTCGACAAATGTTGCACGGTTATGTCAAATCGTGTAGTATACTATTTCGTAAAATAAATATCAATATTACTACATTAAATTTTGACTAAATAATTATAAAGAAGAGCAACGTACATTTTTTTCCGTAAATGATTAATGGGGATCGTATTACAGTGACATGTTTATCGAGGTCAAGATGATTGAATATTACCTGAATCTACATATTCAAAAGTTAATTAGATGCATGTAATTTATTTATTTATTTATTTTAGTTTTATGCGATACATATATATAATCAAGCATGGCTCATCTAATATTTGTAGATAATATTTTGTGTTCTTTTCAACCTTTTTGATGATTTTGTCATGACCAAGGCTAGCGTTGTTGGATAAAAAAACTACTACTTAATAAATTTTTAAAAAAATACTCTAATGAGACAACTGGAGAAAGTATCTATAAATTAAGAAGCAAGACTCCTACATGTCTAGCTAAATAAAAGATATTAACAAATGTAGGACACACTTAAGGTGAAAATTAGATGAGGTGATTGAAGTAATAAAAAGTACAACCCAGTATAATTCATAAGTGGGATCTGGGGAGGGTAGTATGTACGCAAACCTTACCCCTACCCTGGGGTAGAGAGACTGTTTCCAAAATAGACCCCGACATCCTTTCCTCCAAGAACTTCCCACATTTTGCTCTTGGGAAGACTCGAACTCACAACCTCTTGATTGGAAGTGGGGGCTGCTTACCATCAGAGCAAGTCCCTCTTGTCAGGTGATTGAAGTAATGAAGTAATCGATTCAACACCAACAAACCTAGATTCTATTTTTGGATTAAGTGTTGCAGTCAAATATGAATAACGGACACAATCAACAACAGTTTTCATTAACAATTTAACAGATAAATGAGCAGAAATTTTCTGCCAGAAAAACCATCTATTTCTTCCTTATGGATTATGTTTGAACCATTTGAATATTCAAAACAAAGCAAAAGCACATAGGTCCATGATTTTCAGCTAAAATCATTGTTATTGTTATGAAATAATATAAAAGACAAGAACAATAACTCAAGAACAAGAGCAAATAGAGAGAAGAGTAGAGAGAGTTCTTCTTATTGATACTTAGAGAATGTTAGGAGTGGTTTACAATGGTAGAAGACCCCTTTATTTATAGGGAGGGGGATGATTTATCTACCAAGAATAGAACTCTAGAATCTCTCTAATTATAGACATTCACCTTAAATAGGAGATTTCATAACACTCCCCCTTGAATGTCTATTCAACAATGTGCCTCGTTAAAACCTTAAAACCAAAACCCAATGGGAAAAATTAAAGAAAGGAAAAAGAGTACACATATTTGAATATGCGCCTATTGGTTGCCTCGTTAAAAACCTTGCAAGGAAAACCCAGTGGGAAAAAACCTTGTAAGGGAAAAAGAGTGCAACGCGCATTGACTCCCCCTAATGAGTACATCAATTTATATCCTTGAGCATTTGCATTTCAATCTTGTGCATCATCTTCAAAACGATCTTTGGTAGACGTTTGACAAATCAACCATATTGACTTGAATAAATATTCCGTACCTTGAAAACATCATTCTTGATAGATATGAACATCTTCATATAATGTCGTGGAATAACTCTTCAATATCTCCATAGATGCATTCTCAATGCCATCATGCTTATAGTTATAGCAAGATACATATGTACACAAATTGCACTTAGGATGTGGTACTTCAGGACCACGAATTGCATATGCTTCAAGCAACTTAAATCTTTCAAGTTAAGTCATATAAGCAATATAATAGACTTTAGATGCATATCAAGTTTTCCATGTCATGCTAAACAAATAAGATAAAGAAAACTGATTATACATACCTTTGACTTTATACTTTCAAGCATTTGAACTATAGGTTCAAAACTACATGTCTTTCATATGGAATCAATTCTTCTTGAATTGTATCTCTTCCATTTAGTTACTTTCTTTGTGTCAGCAAATGCGTATAGCATGCTTTGCAATATGTTGCAATTGAATTATCCCTTTTATGAACTTCAGGTTCATATCATGATATTCGGGGATATACATATACAAATGATAATTCATCCCATGTAACCTTTTCTCAAGTGTTTATCATGTCTCCCCCTCATGTTAGAAAAGCTAACTTGTTTCCTCAACTTTGGGAAATCATCTTTGTGCATTATCATGTCACAACACATTAATAAGATGAGATTATTTGGTTCCTGACCTTGAACCACTTGTGAGGGGAGAATATACTCTCGTATACAACGTATATCAAACTGATATATATAACTTTGTTCTCACAAGAAACAGTTTAGCTATTAAGTGGAAGCACTCAATAATTATCTTGCTAAACCAACTTTGATATAAACCAACTTATCAAGATGAATTGTCTTGAGTAGAGAATCTGGAAATTATGCTCGAAGTTAGATTACTGAGCGATTTACCTCGCAAGCACCGGCCAGGCTGCGGGTCAATAACAATTTGCGCATGTAACCATATCATAGATGCATCATATGTGGTATACATGGCAGGTGAATGTGCCCATATTCACCTTTGATATTTCCAGAATTTATGGGCTTCAACCCGAACTCTTTAGTTGGTCAGTTCATTAATGAGAACAAGTGATACAAGAGAATTCATAAAGAACTTTCTAGTCTTTGATATTCACCTATGTGAATTTGCACATCATACATAAAATGAGATGGCTAACACGAATGTCAACTGAATAAATTATCAATATTGGTAAACTTCAAATTTACACCATGACATGTGCACTTATCAATAAACTTCGGGTTTATTATGACATGGGTTTTATACCAATAGATATCCACTTTATTGTGGCATTCTTTCGTTTGTGTAGTACAAACTGGAGAACAAAGCGGGTAGCTTTTCATATGCAAATTACCCCGCTACAAGTTGTAGTAATAGGAGATATCAAAGCCTTCCTTTATTTATAGTCTCAATATAATCAATCGCTTTCGCGTGTACTTTGGAAACTGGATAAGTTTCTTTGAGACTTACTACAGCACAATACTCAATTGTGTTTCTCCAACATAGTAATAATTGGCTCTTCTAGAGCTCTCAATTAATTTTGTACTACCACAGATTCATCAACATCCATGTGGTGAATATCTTTCTTAAAGAGAAAGTTATACCATTATGGTCATGTCAAACTTATATGCAGGATATGTTTCTTGCATTATCGTTGTCCTTTAATAGTCATATTTCCAAAATACTTTGGCGTACAATAGGTACGTGACCAACGATCATTCATGCCATATATCATCTCAAACCTCCTTCTAGGGGTGAGTGTGGTATCATCTCAAACCTCCATCTAGGGGTGTGGTATATTTAATACCAATTTCATCTTCATATTCTTCCAATAATGAATATGTATTCGTGAATCAAATGTTGTCACATTCACTTCGAGGATATGTGATTTTGTTATCCTTTTCAAATCTATAAATGCGTCAGGCATTTGATTTGCTATTTTTTGCAAATGGATAATCTTTTGTGCCTCTTTCACACAAATAGAGGTATGTGGATCAAGATGAGATAATGAAGCATTTTTCCACAAAATTTCCCGTTTGGTTTCACCAACTTCTCCCCCTAATTTTGGGAAAAGTGTCTCATCAAATTGACAGTCTGCAAATCGTGCAGTGAACAAGTCGCCTGTCAATGTTTCGAGGTAGCGAATGATGGAGGGCGATTCAAACCCAACATATATTCCTAACCTTCTTTGCAGATCCATTTTGGTGCGGGATGGCGGTGCTAAAGGCACATATACTGCGCATCCAAAAATTCTTAAATGGGATATATTGGGTCCATGACCCAAAACCAATTGCAACGGGGAATATTTGTGTCAATTCGTCAGTCAGAGACGAACTAGCATTGCTGTATGCAAAATGGCGTGACCCCAAACCGAAGTGGGCAGCCGACAAACTAAAATGCTGCATGCAAAATGGCGTGAACCCAAACCAAAGTGGGCAGCCGACGAACTAGCATTGTTGCATGCAAAATGGCATGAACCCAAACCAAAGTGGGCAGCCTCGTTTTCATGAAGAATTCAAGATTATTCTCATCTATTGTCTCAATATGATATCCATTTTGAATGATATCTTTAAAACTCAACAAGTTCCTTTTAGACTTGGAGGAGAACATTGCGATTGATATCATTAAAACTCAACAAGTTCTTCTTAGACTTGGAGGAGAATATTGCATTCTCTAAGATAAACGTCATGCCTTTGGGCAGAGTTACAGTTGCTCTTCCGGAGCCTTCAATCAATTTAATTCCCATGGTTTGATATACAAAAGAAATACACGAACATAAGAATAAACAAGTTCAATTCGTTTGTGTCACATAATATTTTCAAAATCTGCTGTTGTCAGTTGACTAAATAAATCAGATAGTCGATTATATGTTTTCCATAATCGATTACTATGCAGTTTGAAAATTTCAGTTTAAACGCTTTCATAAAACAATCGATTGTTAAACACACACAATCGATTGTTGAACATTGAGAATCGATTGTTAAACATAGACAATCGATTATTTGCTATTTTTGAAAAACAGATCACAGTCTTAAGACAATCGATTGTTAGACAAAGACAATCGATTGTGGATGATTTTTGAAAAATTCCAGACCTCACTGTTTCAAGACAATCGATTGTTAGACAAAGACAATCGATTGTGGATGATTTTTGAAAAATTCCAGACCTCTGTTTCAAGGCAATCGATTGTTAGCCAAAGACAATCGATTGTGGATGATTTTTGAAAAATTCCAGATTACACTGTCTAACGACAATCGATTGTTAGACATAGACAATCGATTGTTGACTGTTTTTGTAAAATTCCAGATCACACTGTTTTAAAGACAATCGATTGTTGATCATTGACAATCGATTGTTTTGCAGTTTTTATGCGAAATATGAGATAACCGACTAGTTTTTCAGGTTAGTCGATTACCTCTACTGGAAAGTAAAAATATTATTGATATTTGAGCATATTGATACATTCTAAAGAACTAATACTAATACGAGCTAATACTAATGGCTATTAGTTTATTCATTCACTAATACAAACAAGTAAAATAAAATCAAATAGCTCCATCTTCTTTCATCACGGATCCATCACCGATTAGGTGGTCTATCTTCCCCTCGGGTTGCTCAAAGAAGTCTGCCACATCCAAGTGGGTGATGTCAAAGTTGTCGTCAGAGACAAAATTCGTTTCAGGGCGTTTTACTCTTTCGAGATGCTTGATAAAGGTCAACCAAAAGTGATGGTATACGGCAAGCCTTTGACCAGTGCCCGTTTTCACCGCAACGATAATATATAGTTTATAAACTATTTGCTTTTGGGTTCTTATCGTATCGTGCTTGTGGCAGAGTGACCAACTTCAGGTTGTCATCTCTTCTTTAAGCCATTCCACAAGATAGGTGGATCCTTGACGGTGAGATATTCAATCTTCAAACCTTCATCAAGGTGATGGCGCAAGAAAATCAAGGCCTTAGCATAGTTTTGGGTGGATGCATTATTTCTGTCTTTAATGGCGTCTCCAAGACCCATAGCATCCAAAATGGATTTAAGTATCCAACACCCATATCATATAGTTCTTGCCCGAAATTTCAAGGGCAACGAACTTTCTTTTCATAATGTCAGACATAAAACAGATTTACATCAAGAGCGTGTTCATACTTACGGGCTCTATTACAATTATCACATTCACTTCAGGGAATGGATCAAAATCATGTGCTTTACACAATCTCATGTCAAATATTACTTTCATAAAGTGAAAGATTATTTTGAGAATCCTTATTGTTCTCATTACCACAATAATGACGATTATAACTTCGTCTATTGCCATGTCCACATCCATTGATACCTTTACGGTAATTAGTCTTCTTTCAGACTTATCACATACTGCTACCACATTCTCTAAAGGGAATGGAGCAAATTCAATTGGACGGAATTCTTTGCCACGTCCACATTCATTGGTACCTTCATGGTAATATTTTAGTCTTCTTTCAGACTTATCATATACTGCTTCCACATTCTCTAAAGGGAATGGAGCAAATTCAATGGGACGGGTTTTCAATTATTTGCCCACAATCATACATGAATTTAATCATGGCAGGACATAGAGATTTTACCACTTCATGTGGTTACAATTTCTTACAAACTCCATTAGAGTTATAATCAAACTTTGTTGTCTATGTTTGTATATAAAATTAGATTATAGAATTCCAAGAATTTGAAAGGGAAAAATAAGTTACTTACCTTTAAGGTATACCAATTATATTTTCAATGTTTTCTTCCTTTTCTCTTTGTTTTTCGTTTCTTTTCCTCCCTTTTTTTTCGTTTCTTTTCCTTCTTTCTTCATTCTTTCTTTGAAGCAAAACCTTGCACAAACAGAAGTTAAGACAATCGAAAATTAAATTAGGAAGAGGGAAATACCTCAGATTTCTCGAGAATGGTTCTTGAGACGGTAGAGTCTCGTGCTGATAACGTGTTATGAAATAATATAAAAGACAAGAACAATAACTCAAGAACAAAAGCAAATAGAGAGAAGAGTAGAGAGAGTTCTTCTTATTGATACTTAGAGAATGTTAGGAGTGGTTTACAATGGTAGAAGACCCCTTTATTTATAGGGAGGGGGATGATTTATCTACCAAGAATAGAACTCTAGAATCTCTCTAATTATAGACATTCACCTTAAATAGGAGATTTCATAACAGTTATTTGATAAATAGATTTTTGAAGCTTTTCCAAATATGCTTTATAGTTAATGCATTAAATAATTTTAATTAGAGAAAAATAGAAGTATCACCAATAGTGTGGTTGCATAATTCAAGAAACCTCTTAGAAGAAATCAAATTAACACTGGATAAAATTATGTTCTTTCCAAATGAAAGTTGTTTCCAAACAAACATTAAACTCTGAAAGTCCAATCCCAAAAAATAATACCAATAATAATATAGGGGTGCATAAACCGAACAAGAAAATCCCACTAAACTAAAAGAGTCAAACCAAACCGATTAAAAAATCCAACTATGTTTGGTTTTATTTGGTTTGATATTGAGTAAAACGAATCAAACTGACATATAAATATATATATTTTTTATATACTTCTAAGATTTTATATAAGATTTTCTTTAAACAATATCTAAAAATATTTGGAATTCTCTTGCGGGATATAATATTTAATAGTATATGAAGTGCTACATATTTATTAACCTTAAATAATGTGTTGTAAAATCGTTTTTTCATCAAGTATTATTGAAATGCATCAATCTTTTTGTTCTTCCATATTCATATCATATGTTAACATCTATTAAATTATTATATCTTTTCGGATGTGAAGTGATAATTATTATTTAGGTATCATATTGAATTTTATATTTAATTACTAAATTCGGTTAACCTTGAAAGTTTGCATCAACGAAACATTATTGTCAGACGGCTAAAAAAATAACTATTATGTGTTACCAAGAAAATTATCTCGTAAGAATATTTTAATAGATAATATATTTGTCAATTTTTTTATATTTTCACTAAACATGTATTTACTTATTAAAAATATTACAAAGTAAGATTGAAATAATATTTAAGTAACAAAAAAATCCGAAAAACCTGAAAATCCGACAAAAACGAACCAATCCAAATTGATATAGTTGATTTGATTTTGAAAAATCCGAACCAACTCGATCCATGTACACCTCTATAATAACGTACCAAATTCTGTAAACAGACGATTTACTCAAACCAAATTGTACTCCATTACAGAGTAAAAACGTCCCCATGTATAAGATTAGGAATGGCAGTGGGGCGGGGCGGGGTTTTGGCAAAACCCACAAAAATTTCAACCCGCCTCATCCCGCTCCGCAAATTTATTTTTTCAGTTTTCAAGGTGCCCCACCCCATCCCGCCTGGACCCACCCCGCTTATTTTTATTATTTTAAATTTTTATTCTAAAACAAATAGTTTGACATTTTATTAGTAACATTTTGATATAAAGTTGCACATTTATCGTATGTCAAATGTTTGTTGCATATTTATCATATTGAAAATTAAGTTGCATATTTATCTAACTTTCTTTATCATGAAATGAAGTTGTGAAAAAACAGAGATTTTCCAGATGTTAGTGAAACTCTTTAGTTAACGTAGCTTTGTTCAGCGCGTATAAACCCCATTTAAGAATATTTGAAAAATAATCTTGTCAGCACGTAAAAAGAAGTGAGAAAAAGATCGTTTTGTAGGGGTGAAATAAAAAAGATAATTAGAGTTCAAGGAGAGAAAATTTTATTCTGCTTGTGATAGATATATCGAGGGGTGTATATAGACCGGGTTGGTTCGGATTTTGCAATTACCAAACCAAACCAATTGTGTCGGGTTATTAAATCTAAAGACCAAACCAAACCAATAAATTTGGGTTTTTCAATATCGGTTTTTCTCGGATTTTTTCGGGTTTTTCCGAATTTTATTCCGGTAAAATCTTCGTAGAACAAAATATATAACGTATGCTCAAAATATTTCTTTAATCCTAGTAAGATACAACTATATAAAGTATTTTTCAAGAAAATAATACAAAATATGATATATGTCATGACTCATGACATTATCCTAAAATATTCAACAATAAAAAATAATAAAATTATGTACTATAAATATTGCTAGTTAAAAAGTCATAATAAAAATAAACATAATCTAAAAGCACCTAATTCATGCTAAACTGGATAAACTAATGAGGGAGTATTAATTATATGCCTAAAAGCTAAATAAAAATGAAAATAGGTTATGTATTTATATCTAAATTATTGCAAAATAAAAAATAGACATTTAATACATTCCCGTTCGTAATATTGAATTGAATGTCTTTTGTTAGCATTAGTATTGATTGCTAGCATTATTTAATTTATTAATATTAATGGTTATAAAACTTATTTGAGCATTCAAAAGTTCTAAATCAAACCTTGAAATAATACCTTAAAAGATAAAATTATGAAATTTTTTAAGAAATATTTATAAATTACATTACAAAAAGTATATTTATATATTAAATATATCTAAAATTGCTATATATGTAATGTCGGGTTGGTTTGGTTTCGGTTTGACTTTCTTTAGTTAAAACCAAACCAAACCAATTATGGTCGGGTTTTTTTTTCCAACACCAAACCAAGTCAAACCAAACTATAGTCGGGTTTTTTTCCCGGTTTGACTCGAATTATCGGATTGGTGCGGTTTATCGGTTTTCTTTGTACACCCCTAAATATATCCATTATTAAGTAGTGAGGCATGGAACATGATAGATAAATCAACCCGCAACCTGCCCTGCTCCGCTTTAAAATTTTAAAAATTATTTTAAACCGTCCCATCTCGCATTCACATAAAAGTAAATCTACCCGTATCAAACAAAATTCGTCCTGCCTAGCACCCGTTCCGCCCCATTGTTATTCCTGCATAAGATGTTGACTAAAGGAGCCAAGTCTTATTAAAAAATAATGTCAAACATCTCACTATGAGACGATCTGTACTCATATTAAACAATAAAATATTTTACTTAATTGTACAAGAAAAATTAATATCTTCTGTTTATCGACCAATTTTTATAAGGCTATTTTGAATTGTATATGTATAATTTTTGTCTTTCTTTTAACATTGCCCTTCTTCATTAAAGTTAGCGGCTTCATTTGTGCCTTGTACTATCTATCAACAAACTTTTAAATGTTTTTTTTAAGGTTAAGTGATTTTATACTTATAATAATAATAATGGTAGTTCCATACCAAGTTCTTGGGAACAAGTCCCGTGGGGTGGCATAGTTACATAATTATTTGGTGCCTAAAATGGCATAATCGTTCCCAAACATAACCAACATATTACATGCCGTTAAAGTACTAGTCCTACTACAATAACTACCCTCCTTGTCATTTAGGAAAGCTATTTCCACAAAATTTGGGGGTATTCCAAAAAGTTAATACTATTAGAGAGACGAAGTTGTAGAGCTTCCTTAGCCAGTAGATGTGCCACTTTGTTGCCCTCACGGAAATTATGCTTCATTGTGATCTCCCCCTTCACCGCTAGCCTGTCCATTAAGAACCTGCATTCATCAAGTAAAATTTTCTAAGAGGGATAATCTTCATCCTGTAAACAGATTACATCTATTGCATCCGTTTCTAATTCACAAGGCGTTAGGTTTCTTTGCATTATTATTTGTAGAGCTTGCTTGAAAGCAAGAATTTTGAATGAATTGGAGATGCACTCTCCACTGTTGTATGGAACCATATTATTCAATCTTCATTATGATTCCTTGCCACTCCACCAATGCCACCCTGCATAGTATCTTCATAAAAGGCACCGTCAAAATTAAACTTGTACCATGGGGGGGGGGGGGCATTTTACTTTTATTTTAACAGGGGGAGTTTGGAGATTTGTTAGTAGTAGCGAGGAGCTTGAATTCCAGAGATTGTTTCAGCATTAAGGAAGTATTTATGTTGTGACTTGTATTGTTGTTATTATTGGTATTTCTATTATTCCAGATGGACCATAATGCAAAAGCAAGGGCGGTTAGCCCTTCTTTGTCATTATGCCTGGATTGGACAAACTTATTCCTTAGGAAGTCTAACCAGTGGTCCTGCGGTCTAGGGCTAGTGAAAGGGATTCCTAATGTGACCCAAATATTTTTAGCTATGTCACATTCCCAAAATATGTGAAGAAGTAATTCAGTCACTTTGCAGTTAGGACAGTTTGAGTTAATGTTCATACCTATCTTCCCTAAGTATTCTCGCGTGAGTAACCTTGAATGAGAATATTTCCATATGAAGAATTGGATTTTTTGGGGCATTCCATTTTCCATATCCAATCGAAGTTATAATTGTGACGCTGTGGGGAGTCACAGAGATTGTTATCCATAATGTTGTAACAAGAGGAGATGGTGAAAGTGCCACTAGGATTACCAACCCAAATAAGGTTATTCCCCTTAGTGTTACCTTTAATGATTGAGTTGATACTATTAAGAAAATGCTAAAAGAAATGCTAGGCTTTTTATAGTTAACAATATTCTTAAGAGCTATTCGTTTTCTTCCTTATTAATAGGGCCAATAACATTTCTCCTTAGTGAGCCAAATTTTGGTATCCAGTTTGTGTCCCAAATGGATAAATGTGGGTCTTGTGCAATTGGCCATCTTATACCATCTTTACAAATGACCCAGCCCTTAAAATATTTTTTCAAGTGTGGGATGCATTCTTTGCATTGTTGTTTAGGCCATAGCAACTGACAATTATACGAATCATGGAGAGGAAGGGTTGGTTAATAGTCTCCAGGCTAGACTCGTGAGGAGAGCTAGGTTTTTACCTTTTCTTTTCTTATTCCTAGACCCCCTAGCTCAATAGGAGTTGTAACCGTATCCCAACTTATCAAGTGAAGCTTCTTACATTCCGGGGTGGAGCCCCATAAGAAGTCTTGTTGAATTTTGTCAATCTCTTTAAGGGTTCTACTAGGAAGTAAAGACAACTGCATTTGATGGTTTGGTAGTGTGTTGAGGGTAGACTTAATAAGGGTGCATCTACCAGCCACATTCAGCTAGTTTGCATTCCAAATATTAAGTCTGGCCCTCATTTTCTCTATTAGGGGCAGGTAATCTCTATATTTAGGGGAGGAACCACTCATAGGAAAACCAAGGTAACAACCAAAGGCCTTACTGACTTTAATATCTAATGTGCGTGCGCTCCAACTAAGCATATTCCTACGGCAATTACTAGGGAGAAGTAATTTGGACTTGCTCTTATTAATATTTAAGCCAGATAATTGACTAAAGGAGTCCATCATAAGCTTCATGTTACTTATGGTTTTTTTGTTAATTTTCCCCATTAGTGTTAGGTCATCCGCAAAAAATAAGTGAGTTAAGGAAGGGTTATGTCCATCTAAAGTGATAGGATCCCACCTTTGAGTATCAACTTGATGTTCTATATTCCTTGAAAGTAGATCCATACATAGAATAAAGATATATGACGACATTGGGTCTCCTTGCCTTATTCCCCTAGTAGGTGAAAAGAATTGAGTTTTGTTGCCATTAACAAGGATTGATATGGATGAGGTAGAGATGCAATTCATGATTAATGAGGTCATATTTGGGGGTATTCCATGTTGATTAAGGGCCTGATGAATAAATGACCATTCTAATTTATCAAACGCTTTCTCTAGATCTAATTTTAGAAGCCAATTGCCACTTTTGTTTTTTTATTCAACCGTTTGAGGACTTCCTGGATAATAATGGCATTATCACAAGGTCTCCTATTTTTTTATAAACTAGTTTGTGAACACTGTCCAATTTACTATAGTAGGTTTAAGTCTATTTGCAATGATTTTTGTAACCACTTTATAGAGGGTGTTACAAAGGCTAATGGGTCTAAAGTTTTGAAATTTATTAGCATTATTGAATTTAGGGATTAGACAAACATACGTATTATTAAGGTCTTAAGGAATTTGCCTAGTGTTAAAGATTTTTTGGCATAGATTAATAACCTTATATCCTAGCGTAGGCCAAAATTTCTAGAAGAAAAAAGGGTGTAACCCGTCAGGACCAGGAGATTTTGTAGGCTTAATAGAAAAATAGCTTTCCTCACCTCAGAGTTCGTAAGGAGTTTGTCAAGACATGATAAATCTAGTGTATTACTCGTGTAACTAATACTACAATCCTTGTGCTAAGTGGAGGATTCGTGGGAAGTAGTAAATATATTTTTGAAATAGTTTGTCACATATACCATGATGTCTTTTTTGTTCTCAATCCAATGGCCATTACTATCTGTGAAAAAAATGATGTTGTTTTTCCTACGACGATTAGTAGCTTGGGTATGGAAGTACCTAGTATTTGCATGACCATCGTTTAGCCAGTGTATTCTAGATCTTAGTTTCCAATAATCTTCTTCAATCCTAAGGATATATTCATAGTCACTTATTAAGGTAGTTCCCAAGTTCTAGAGGAAGGAGCTATATGGGTAACTAGGTGAGTTTTGTACGCCTGCTATACGACTAAGCAGTTTTCTTTTTTTGGAAAATATGTTGCCAAAGGTTTCCCTTTTCAAAATCACCACATTTTCTTGAAATTTAGTAGTTCCTTCTAGGATGTCTTGACCATTCCAACTATGATGTACGATCCTAGGAAAATCCAAATGAGAGCACCAAAATGTTTCTAGCTTAAAAGGTTTGTTACTTAGGTTGTTGATCTTGTTACTAATATTAATTAGGACAGGGTTACGGTCTGAATGAACTTTAGGAAGGTGAGTGACTGTCACCTTATTAAATCTATTGAGCCAAGAATCATTAGCATACACACGGTCTAACCTTTCCATAATTAATCCTTTGTTTTTCCTCCGATGGTTTGACCATGTATACTTGCACCCTTTGTACCCTAGGTCAACTAGGTGACAATACTCTAAGCATTTCGTAAGAGTGTTAGCTCTTATTTGATTTATAGGTCTGCCACCAAATTTATCAGTTGAGTTAGTTAGTTCATTAAAATCCCCCGTTACTAGCCAAGGTCTCTTATGCTTATCATAGATGTATTTAAAATTATCCCACAAGAATAGCCTATTATCTATATTATTGCTAGCATAAACAATAAAGAATAGCCATGTTAGGTTTATTGGTTTTACCTCAATCATTGCATGGATTGATTGGCCATTCCTTGTGTAGTTGTACACGTTCACTACGGCTGTGTTCCATAGCAAGACCATCCCACCAGAGTTTCCTTCAGCTGGAAATTCCACCATTTCATTGAAATTATACCTTTCCAAGAGGGCAATGTGACTATCCATTTTTGTTTCTAGTAGAGCCACTAGACTGGGTTTGTGAGTATCCATAATTTCATGAAAGTGCCTAGTGAAATTATCATTGTTAGCTCCCCTAACATTCCAGACAATAATGTGGCTAGGTTGAATCATTGGATTCATGGTTGGGTTGGTGTTTGGGGTCCTACTCAGAGAGGGGACTAATATTACCACATTCTTGCCGACTGTGGGATCGTGTGGAGGACGGATGTCCAATGAGCATTTGTAGAGTGTCGTTGGGCAGATAAAGATACACTTCCTGTCTAGCCTTTCCTTGAAGATTAGTATTTTTGCCTCCTTTAGATTTGAATGAACCATTGGCGGCTCCAATAGAATTTCCAGATCCTCGTCCTCCTCCTCTTCCTCTTCTTGGGCCTCCTGTTGTCCTTACATGTTTGGTTCTGGCATTGGAGGATTGACCTCCATTGGTTTTGGTTGTGGACCTAGTGGCTGGCCTTGCATTTGTTGTTGTTGTTGTTGTTGAGGAGTCCATGGCATGAAGATAGGGTTTAACATCATAAGATCCTCCGGAGCAAAGAATAGAAGATTGATTGGTGGGTTTTGCGGAAGTTGTTGGCTGGCATTTTGGGGAACATGCCACATCTCTTGCATATTCTGGACTAGGTGTTGGTTCATTTATGGTGCAAGAGGTTGGAGGATATTGGTCATCCACATTTGGTTGACATAGTTGTTCATTGCCAACGTCATTCCCTCCGAGATTAGTTGGGCTAGGAGGTGAGTGTTTTGAATGGTTAGGAAGGTGTCCTGGCCATTGATCTCCATATTGAAGGATATTGCTCGACCTTGCAATCCTAGTTCCACCCAAGACTGGGGTACATGGTTGGGAGGATTTGGAGGTTGAGCGTAGATTATTGGTTGTTGTTGTTGGATTTGTGGTGGTAGTGGTAGGTTGTTCATTGTTGGATTTCTTGTTAGGTGGAAAAGTTGGAGCACCCTGTATCTCCTTCTTACAGTGAGGGACGTTAGTGCCATTGTTAAATTCAAGTGAAGTTATAGACGAGTGAGGGAGTGCGTGAGTAGTAGGGTTGATAGTGATATAGTGTAGAGTTGAGGGAGAGTGGATGTCTTGCGTGTGATTTATAACTTTAGATACAAGATCTTGCATAGATTTTGTCTCCTCCATTTGGCATTGTTCTTCCGACAAGTGTTGCATGGGGGGTTGGTTGGTTGTGCAGGTGGATTGCATGGGATTTATAAGCTCTTGGTCATGTATATTAGTAGGTTGGGGGTGGGGTTGCCAGCCAGGTTAGGCAAAATGACATTGTTATCCGTTAGTAATTGGATTAGACCATTAGTTAAGGGATTTATTTTATTGTTGGTTAAAAGATTTGGGTCATAATTTGATAGGTTTTCCAATGACACAATTTTGCCACTTGTAACATTTGTGCCATGCAAATTATTTTTAATTTTGTTCATTATTTTCTTTGGATATTCCAAAACCATGGACTCTAATGGTTTTGTTTCTAAACTACTCTCTTTAATGATTAGAGGTTTCCCAGTTGGTTGTTTGATTTCTAAGGACTTTACCTTTCCTAGGTGTAGTTGAGTATCAAACTTGGAGTTTGAGTTAGATGACTTTGGGATAATAATGGTAGTAGAAGAAGTCATACCTGGGGACATGGGCGACTTACCTGCCCTATGCTTGAATGGGGGAGTAATAATACTTGAGCCATTTGAAGGGATTGGCATAGCTTTTTGAGGATTGGCTTGCTTACATTTTCCTTTCCGTGGGATGATTTCCATTCGTGTGTTCATGCCTTAGCAGCATCTCCTTGTTTCTCATTGGCTTGTTCTTGATGATGTTCATTCTGTCCAATTCTGTATTGACACTCAAGCATGGTGTGTCCCAATCGACCACATCCTTTGCATAAGAAGACTTCCCCCTCGTATAGGATAGGTTGTGGGTTGGCCATAAGGATGGAGGTTTGGACAGGTGTGTCAAGGGGCAATTCAACACAAAGTCTTTCATATCTTCCTCTTAGAGTGGCCGATGTGCATGCATCAACCTTTAGGAGTTTGCCAATACAATTACCAATTTTTGTGAGGATTACCCCGTCATAGAACTCCGTTGGGAGCTGGGTCAATCTAATCCATACCACAGTAAAACTTTGGCTTGCCTTAGTTGCCACAAAATTTGGAGTCCATTGTTGAATGGATAGGAAGTGTCCATTTATGAACCATGGGCCATGATGTAGAATCTTCCTCATACTTTCTTCTTTCATTAATTTGACAGTATAGTAGTCTTCTCCTAGGTCAATTACGGGGTAGTTTTCATCAATTATCCACAGATCTTGTGTTTTCTTTTTGAGATATCGATGCATTATTCTTTTGCCCATTAGCTTTATAATTAGGGAGTACTTCCAAGGGTTGTACATACGTAGTTTGTCTTCTTCACTTAGCGTGACTTGCTTTAAGCCCATGCATATAGGCTCCAAAGATGTCCCTGCCTTCTCAAACATTTGTGTATCCATTGGGGGAGTATTGTTCTTCCGCTATTGAGTTATTTCCCATTGAGAACAACTCTCCTTGAGTGAGTTTTTCCTTATAGGAAACACCTTTGGTGTTGATACTAGATGAGCTAGGCAGTGGGGATGGTGTAGGATGTGGTAAATCCGGTGGTTTTGGTGGTATAAGATTGTCTAGTTCCGGTTGAGGGGATAGTGAGAAGGTGAACATTCTCTCACTAAAAAAGTTTTTTGTAATAAATCCTCAAAATATATACCTATAAGAAGATAAAACAGAGCACCCATTATAATTAGTACCTAGTTAGTATATACTAGCATAGATTGCAAATATGTTGAAAATAGACACCCAATAATCCGTCATATATATAAAAGTCAAAAAGAATTACAAGAAACTACACATGAATTCAAATTATAATAAAATGGTATTTATTTTTAAGTTTTATCTGACCTAATTCATATTGTATATATTCTAAAAATACTAGCTCTTGCAAATTCAAAATCTGCGTTCTTATACCTATTGCTTCTAAAAGCTATGACGTTAAATTTGTGTTCTCACAACAATTACATTCACTCTCTCTTCTTCTCACATAATATATATATGCTTCAAGGGGCATCCGCCATTACTGCTTCTCCCCCTGTGTCACCTGGTTGCAATGTAAAAATTTGAAGAGTAGAAGTGTAACGACTCGACCGGCCGTTTTGAGCATTTACACTTTGCTCGATAGTTTTGGGGCATGTGTAGCCGTATGCAAAATTTGAGTTTACTATGAGTTGATTGATATGATTCGGTGCGAGTTTTTGGAAGTCGAAAGTTCGAAAGCTCATTAAGTTTGATTTGAGGTGCGTTTCGATATTGTTATGCGTGATTTGAGGCCTCGAGTAGGTTGGTGTTATGTTATGGGACTTATTGGTATGTTTGTGCGGGGTCTTCAGGGGCTCGTGTGAGTTTCAGACAGGTTTGGGCTATGTTGCACTCGTTTTTCTAATGTTTCGACGTCGTTTCTTCAAGCATAAATGGTACTACATTAAGCAAATGAGCTTCAATTTCTGTTTTGATTGAAGAATTAGATTCATATCGTAATTATGGAGGCATAGCAAAAAGAATCTTCGAATTTGGACATCGTATGAGGAGTTTATGGTCATTTTACAAAGAATTGGGTTTCCAGATTTTTCAGAAATTATAAAATTGCCACTAACTTCATATTTAATAATCTGCATTATTTTATTGAAACCAACATATCTCCTTCGTAATAAGGTTAAATGTAGTGATTCAAAAGCTTATTGTAACTGAAATTTCACAAGGAATCCAGTGGAGGCATCAAAAGCGAGTTCTTTCAGGATCATTTAACACGAGAAAGAGGCAGAACGGCTGGGAAAAAGTACTTAATATCGAAGGTTTATTTATTTGTTTATATTTCGAGTTGGGGAGCTCAGATTTGGAATTCATTTGGAGGCGATTTTTAGCATATGGATTGGGCTTCGAGCTGTTCAGAGGTCGGTACACGCAGGATGGCTTATTCGAGGTAAATAACACTTCTAAACTTGGTGTTAAGGGTATGAAACCCCTAATGCGTGCTATATGATTGGTGTAAAGGTGACGCACATGCTAGGTGACGGACGTTTGGGCATGCACCGTGCTAATTGTGACTTCGTTAACCATAAAAGTTCTACATACTTAAGCTATTGAGCTGTGATCCATGTTAGAAATCATGTCTAGGTACATGCTTATACTGTAGGGACCCACTGAGATCATTTCTGCTATTGAGTTATATGCTTTCATTGTTTTATATACTTAGTCATATGTATTGCTATGTATATCATATCTCAATCTCTATTACCATTTATTGAAACATCATACAACTATTTTGGTCTAGATTCATGGCATTGTGAGCCCGATAGACCAGAGAGATTGATGAATGAGTGAGGCCGATGGTCTGATTATGAGTGAAATTTGTAGGATAGGGCTATACGTCACATCGGTTATACTGATTTATGATAGCGCTTGGGCTGAATAAAACCCTCCGGAGTTTGCACATATCCCTAGTGAGTGTGGTTGATTATATTAAGGGATGGGTCTTCCATGGACATGGATCTTGTCCGAAGCATTTATATACCAGGGGATAGATTTTTCCCATGGGCTGTATTTGGCCCTATTCAATAATGAGGAACTAATGGTTAGTTGATTTATATATTCCAGGATGGATTTTCCCTGGCCAAATTGGCCATATACAATACTGAGTGATTTAGCGTGATGAGTGAAAAGTGTGAGATAGTGAGATGGAGTACTCTGAGAGTGTGAGTACATGAGTTCATCTCTGGTATACATTGCATTGACATGCACACATGACATGCATACATAGATATGCATTTTTCTCATGCTGTACGGTATCACGTAATTCATGACTTCTCACATATATTGACATATGAGCATAGAGAGGTATTTTACACTTTCTATCTGGTAAGAACAATGAAACATCTTATTCATTGTTGAAAGGATATTTGGGAAAAATTACAGTTTTCAAACTTACTTTTATTTTCGAGGATTTCGGTAAAGAATTTGGGTTTTCACCGATATACTTGCAAAGCGGAATTATTTTTCGAGAAACTATGAGAAAGATGAGAAGTTTATCTCTGAGTTACCACTTTCATTACTTGCCTTACATTGTTATGAACTGTTGTTGGCTATTTGTGTTGGACTCGACCTTTGTTCCAGGTTGTCATTACTTTCAACCTAAGGTTCAGTTTGTTACTTATTGAGTACATGGGGCCAGTTGTACTCATACTACATTTCTGCACCTCGCATGCAGATGTTTGCTATTAATGTTGCTATGATTGATAAGAGCTGGAACTGAAGACGTGCTTGCGTTCTGGTTGTAGCTGCCTCTTGTTCATGGTAGCCCTAGATCATAAAAATCTGTTTATGTAGTTATTGAAAAGATTATATATTCATTTCATACTAGCTTTGTAAGTTCTATTCTTAGAAGCTCATGATCTGTACTACCAGTCCTTGGGGAATGTATAGGATTTTGATAATTTCTTCTATTTAATTATTTTATTGATATCATTGAAATTAGGTAGTTGTTAATTAACTTACCTACCGGGTTGGGTTAGCTACCATCACGACGAGTTGGTTTTTGGGTTGTGACAAGTTGGTATCAGAGCTCTAGGTTCATAGGTTCTATAAGTCATGAGCAGGTGTCTATTAGAGTCTTGCGGATCGGTATTATGATATCCATACCTATCTTTGAGAGGATATAAGTCATTTAGGAAAAACTTCTCATATTTCTTTCCTTATAGTGTGGCATTGATTCAGCTTGAAGCATAACTTTTTGAATTCCTTCCACACATTCATATGTGTATGTGAGCGCTAGGCATCAGCTGTGCATTGATGGCTCGTGATTCCATGGATGAGGTGCGAGATGTGATTTTGGTTTACTGATGATGGGCCAGTCTGGAGGACATGAGGCTAGATTTTGAATTTAGCTTGAGCACTGGTATTTCGGTTGTGTGAGCACGCGCTTTTGGACTTATAAGTTTGATAGTGTACTCTTAACGAAATTTGTGGCTCGATGAATGGTTGGGTGGCTATATATTGAGTATGATGTAACTACGAGATGTGCATAGATAGATTGAATGTAACGAGAAAAGTTTTCTTGAGATGTAAAAGGACTATTGGGTGCTTGATTTCTGTCTTGATGTGATGTATAGTCTTAAGTTATGAGTGTATTGGAGAATCTTTTATGTTTTTTAACGGTGGAACAAATTAGGTTCTCATGTCTTGTTGGTAAGTTCAACTCAGGAAGTTTAAATGATTGCGTAGTAGCTGTAGCTGTGAAAGGGTACAAAGAGATGCCACTTTGAGGCTAAGCAGATGGATTATAACTAGCGAGGTAATCTACTGATGTGTGATTTTTATGATGTCATATGGAGGCTTTCTTTTCTACTAGTGGGTTATATTTGTGTTATTTGAGTTTGGATGGGTTGTAATAATTGACATAACTGTTACGAGGATGAATGCGAGATTTGCAGATGATTTGAGGTATTAGATGATTTGTGTTACATGAGCTTATGAAGGATTTAGTTGAATCTCACTGCGGTATTATTACAATAATAGGGTATGGTTATTGTAAGTTATCAGATGTTTTATTTCATGGCTTTGAGCCAAGTGAGGGATTCTGCTATCAATGATTGGATTGCACGATTATATGTTGTAATGGTTTCGGTTTGAGGAATGTTTATGAATCAGTTATGACTTGTAGAGGTTGAGATCGAGGATGACTTTATTAAGGGAATTTTTGTCGAGTTGTATCACACTCTATGGGTATATAAGAATCATGAATTGATTGATTGGTTATTCATGAAGGATACAGTGTATATGGAATAGGAATTTACTTGGTTGCGTTAAGGTGGGGTTACTTCTTTGGGTGTTGTTGTGCTAATAGGTCCAAGTCATTTGGCCAGTTTAGGAGGTGCAATTGAGATTTGAGTAGAGTGGATGATTCTCAAGAATGGTTCTAATGGATTCAAGATTTATATATAGCAATTGGGACTTTTCAGGATTTATATATGGCTAGAAACTAAGATTTTCATTGAATGGTATCGAGGCTCGCAATATTACTGTATTCTTATAGATTCTACATTTCAATAAAGAAAAAAACTTTAGATTCATAGAAGGTCTCTTCAAAGTGGGTATCTCAATTGTGGTACTTTTGGGTACTTAAGAAGGAGTTCATCATCTTATGGGCCTTAGGATGGTGTGGTTCTATGCTAGAGTTTGTGGGGGCGAATTTTTGTTAACGATCATGGTGTTCTTGCAAGTAGAAGTATCAAGTTTGAAGGAAATTCTAAAGGAACTCAGAGAAATAGGATAATTTAGTAGTAGATTGGATCGGTAACATAATGGAAATGATCGATTTTTGGGTACTTATAATATAGTAAGTTTCTACAGGTATTTTTTGGCAAAACTCTTAGGTTTTGGCGGCCTACGTGGCTTGGTTGATTTAGAGAGATTCAGATCTGATGGTTTGATTATGTGCAAATGGGTTTCGGAGAGTTCTCGATAGTTTCTACCAGAGTTTAAGAGGGATATTTCCTACTGGCGAGAGGAGCATGTTGCGTATTGTGAGATTATTGCACTTTCGTATGATGGAATGATTGATGCTGGATGCTGTGTATGATTGACATTTGCGTGTCCAATTCACGGTTCAATTTTGAAGGGAAGGTCTTGAATTCTAAGACATCATG
The DNA here is from genome assembly GCA_034376525.1 of Nicotiana benthamiana. Taxonomy (NCBI): domain Eukaryota; kingdom Viridiplantae; phylum Streptophyta; class Magnoliopsida; order Solanales; family Solanaceae; genus Nicotiana; species Nicotiana benthamiana. The sequence continues at coordinate 54,860,990 of CM067338.1, forward strand.
GACGGTTTATGATGTTTAGATGAATGCTATAACAATTTGGTATTGCCTGAGGATAGTGTGCATTTCCGAAGGTGCACTATTTTTTGACTTCTGATACTTCATTGGTATTACGGTACTCGCCTGGTTGATCGATTGCTGATACTCAAATTTTGGTATGTGGCACGGAAGAAAATTACAAATGTAGTGCTCGTGGGATGGTCACGTGTGACAGATGTGTTAAACATCCAAGCGATGGAGTTTGGATCCGATATGGTGATTTGTGTGTTCTATGAACTTGGAGACCGAGAGTTCTCAGAAACATATTATTTTATAGTTCTGGACTGTGAAGATTTGGCCAAAGCTAGACAAATAGTAGTATGCTTTATGGTTCAGTCATTATGGACTTTCATAGGGTTATGTATCTACTGGGTAGCTAGAGTGGATTTGGGATCCATTGGTAGGCCCAATGAGATGTGTGTTCTACACCTGGTCGGATTGGTTAAATCGGTACTGATGTTGTTGAGGGAGGTGCCATTGGGTTAGAGTTGGGCTTATTCGTGTTTTGAGATGCTCTATGAGTCACCTTTCTATGCTACGAGGGGATGCGATTTGTTGTTTATATACATACATGGTGCGATTTTATTTGGGCCTTATGGAAGAAATTGAGCGAGATAGGTATTAGGGTGTTGAATGATTGATTGCGCATTGATTATGTTCATTCCGGACTATGGTATTAAGTTGTTTGCTTTAGTGGTTATAGTTATGTAGTTTTGGTACTAGACGTCAAATTGAGTGTGGTTGTTGATTTTGAGAATTGTGACTTGAGGTATATCATGTGGAACAGTGTTTAAATGGGGTCACGCATTGCAACGAAGTTATGTTGGGATATGATCCTTTGTGTTAGATTCGTGTGTTTTGGTTCTACAATCTGCGATGGGTTCTTAGCATTATGCTGTGGTGGTACTTGTTGAGCTTGCAGGACTGTTCTCTCATTGGAGTAATTTTCTATTTTGAGTACATTTGAATTGTTTTGTATTGGTGCACAGATTTCACAGTTTGTGGCTCAGAGTAGTAGTATTGGTGAGGCATGTCAGTAGAGTAGCTTGTATTTGATAAGATGAGGTCATCGGACCAAGAATGGGTTCTATTGAATTTGATTGCAGTATATTTGAAAGGAGAATGTCGTTGATCAGCATAGAAATTGGCTATAGTTCTTGTCGAAGGAGAGGGAGCTCCACCGCTTGTTGACATGATGAATGGTTATGAGTTTTTGTGTGTTTCTTTCATCATCTGCAACATATAAAGGTGTTTGAATGAGGTTTTATTTTACATGAGGTTTATTGCCGGTTTTGGGTTGTTTTGAGCAACTACTATGATTAGAAATCTTGCTACGAGTATGCGAGTCGTTTGGTATGTCGGGTGATTATATCTTGGATTGTGGTTATGGCTTGATACAGCTTGTTCAGACTTATATAATGTGTAGATGGCAAAGTTTGAGTCTTGTACTAAATTCTGAATATTGGAAATTGGATTTTATGGTTTACGGACTAAGGGTGAAGTAATGATCTTTTGTTATATTGTGTTGTCAGGCCTATATGGTATAGGGTAACGTGGGATCACCCTCGTGTATGTACATGGTAAGGTTAAATGGCGGTTTGACGGCTTATGAACAACTCTTGGCATATTCAAATATGAACTTAGTTTAAGTGGAAAAGAACATAATGACCCGAGCAGTCGTTTTGAGCATTTGCACTTCGCACGGTAGTTTGGGGGAACAAATAACTCCGTATGATGTATTAGAACTCATGTGTAAAAATTGAGTTCATTTCGAGTTGATTTGATATATTTTGGTACGAGTTTTTGGAAGTTGAAAGTTAATTAAGTTTGATTTGAGGTGCGTTTCATCGTTTCGATGATGTTATGCATGATTTGAGGCCTTGGGTAGGTCCGTGTTATGTTATTGGACTTGTTGGTATGTTCGTACGGGGTACTGAGGGGATCATGTGCTGTGTTGCACTCATTTTTCTTATGTTTAGCATGAATGGTACCATATTAAGCAAATGAGCCCCAATTTCTATTTTTATTGAACCATTAGATTCTCATCGTAATTACGGAGGCATAGCAAAAATAATCGACGAATTTGGATATCGTATGAAGAGTTTATGGTCATTTTTCTAGGAATTAGGTTGTCAATTTTTTTAGATTAATTACGAAATTTCCACTGACTTCGTATTTATAAATCTGGACTATTTGAAAGTACTAAAACCAATATATCTCCTTCATTATAAGGTCAAATAGAATAATTCAAAAACCTAACTTGACGAAAATTTCAAAAAAAATCCATTGAAAGCATCAAAAGTGAGTTTCAGGATCATTTGGTCATATTTTGATTTGGGGAGGTCGGATTTGGATAATTTTTGGAGGCGATTTTCAGCATATAGATTGGATTTCGAGCCGTTCGGAGGTCGATACAAGTGGGATGACATATAAGGAGCATTATTTGGCTTGCTGGGTATGGATTTGGCTTATTCGAGGTAAGTAACACTTCTTAACCTGGTATTGAGAGTATGAAACCCCAAATTATGTTATGTGATTGGTGTTCAGGTGACACACATACTAGGTGACCCGCAGGTGAGCGCACACGGTATGAATTGTGACTCCGTTATTTTTGTGGTGTTGTGTAGTCACCAGATCTTACTTGTAACCATAAAAGTTCTACCTACTAGAGCTATTAAGCCGTGTTCCATATTAGAAACCATGTATAGGCTACACGTTTATCCTATTGGGACCCAGTGAGGTCATTTCTATTGTTGAGTTATTTGCCTTCTTTGCTTTATATACTCAATCATACGCATTCATATGCATATCATATCTTAGTCTATATTACCATATATTCATACATCATATCATCATTTTGGGCTAGTTTTGTGGCATTATGAGCCCGAGAGACTGGAGAGATTTATCATTGAGTGAGGTCGAGTGCCTAATTATGAGTTCCATTTATGGGACCGGACTACACGTGGCAGCGGTTAGGGGTGGCAAATGGGCGGGTTAGGTTGAATCTGGGCGGGTCAAGATGGCTTAGGTAATAAATAGGTCATTGCCCAACCCAGCCCAAAGTGTATTTGGATTAAGATGGGCTAGGTCAAGATGGGCTAAACAATGTGTCATAACCCAACCCGCCCAACTTGACCCATGTTTTAGAACCATGCATCTTGGATAAAAAATATTATACCTTAAAATATGTAAGTTGACAAATATTTTATGGATAGCTGGTGGGGGTCGGGTGTGTGGGGGGAGGGGGGATGTGCGGTAGGGCGGGGGGTGCATAAAAATAAAAAAAATAGAAAATTAAAAATACAAAAAAAAGTAAAAATTTTTTGAGGGGGTTTGCGCCCGGGGGTAGGGTGGGTGGTGCATAAAAATAAAAATAAAAATAGAAGTGGGGGGGGGGGGGGGTAGGGGTAGGGTGGGTAGATGGGTGGTGCAGAAAAACAAAAGAATAGAAAATTAAAAATACAAAAAAAAAAAAATTGGGACAACTAAGTAAATTTCTAGATAAGTTTGGTTGAGATCCTTTGTTGTGGGTGAGCTTCATGAGTTGTATTTGGACTGTTAAATGGGTCATAATGGGCTATAAAAAATAATGGGTTAACTTGTTCTCAACCCAAATTGACTCATGAGCTAAAATGTTGTAGCCTAACTCATTAATCTCTGGGTTAGTTGGGCGGGTTAAATGGGTTTGGGCTCAAATTGCCACCCCTAGCACCGGTTATACTGATTTATGACAATGCTTGGGCTGAAGGAGTCCCTCCGAAGTCTGTATACACCCCTAGTGAGCACGATTAATTATATTGAGGGATGAATTTTCCTTGGACATGGATCTTGTGCGAAACATTTATATACCTGGGGATAGATCTTTCACACGGGCAGGATTTAGCCCTACTCAGTACTGAGTGACTAATGGTCGGTTGATGTTTATAGTCTGTGATGGATCTTCCTTGATCTAAATTGGCCATATACAGTACTGAGTGATTGAGAATGATGAGTGAAAAGTGTGAAATATTGAGATGGAATACTCTGAGAGTGTGAGTATGTGATTTCATCTCTGAGATACATTGCATTGACATGCACATATGACATACATGCAAAGAGATGCATTTTTCTCATGCTGTATAGTATCACGTCATTCATGAATTCTTACGCATATTGTTGTATGGGCACATAGAGGTATTTTAAACTTGCTATTTGGAAAGAAAAAAGAAACATCTTATTCATTGTTGATTGGATTTCTGGGAAAAATTACAGTTTTCAAATTTACTTGTAGTTTCGACGATTTTAGTAAGGATTTAGATTTCACTAACATACTTGAAAAAAGGAACTATTTTTCGGAAAACTATCAGAAAACTAAGCATTTTTTCTCTGAGTTACTTCTTTCATTACGTGCTTTACGTTAACTGTTGTTGCCTATTGGTGTTAGACCCGACCTTTGTTCTAGCTGGCCACTAATTTCAAACCTAAGTTTAGGTTTGTACTTACTGAGTACATGGAGTCGGTTGTATTCATACTACACTTCTGCACCTTGCGTACAAATGTTGGTTACTGATGTTGCTGTGATCGACAAGAGTTGGAATTAAGATGCACTTGCGTTCTGGTTGTAGCTGCCTCTTGTTCATGGTAGCGCTTGTTCATAAAAATCTGTTTATGTACTTTTCGAATAGATGATGTCTTTATTTCATACCAGCTTTATGAATTCTAATCTTAGAAGCTCATAATTTATTCTACCAGTCCTTGAGGAATGTATATGATTCAAATAATTTCTTTTTATTAATGTCATCAAATTTGGATAGTTGTTGGCTTATCTAGCGGATTGGGTTAGGTGCCATCACGATCGGTTAGTTTTTGGGTTATGACAAGAAGTCCACCATTGAAGGCCATTCAATGCTTTTCCTTTGAAAATATGACTTTTTGAGTTTGTTAGCTGTTTGGATTAGGTGTCGTTCCAATTGATTGAAAACATCAAAAGGAGTTCTAAATTTAAATTTGAAGTGATTTGGAGTAGATTTTAGCAAGATTTAAGTATAATTTAAGAAAAGATGCAAGGAAAAAGACGAAGTCAGTTTTTTGTATAATTATGTATAATTTTATATAATAGAATATATGAGTTTATAAACACATCATATATACTATTATACAGTTTTATACACCTTTATACAAACGTCTGCAGACGAACTTCTTCCACAATTTTCAGTTGCAATTCTTGTTCAAAATCAGTCTAAATCTCCATTAAGTGACTTCAAAATTTTATATACAACCTCCTTATACTATTTCAAACAAGTTTAAATAACACCCACTCCAAATTTCTCTCAAAACCAAATTCAAAATTTAAATCCGCATATTTAAGCTTGTTAAAAATCTAATTTTTACCACAAAAATGAATTTGGTTTGTTGAACTAACATTTGAGTCACACTTACTGATTCAAAAATTAACTTAAAAGCTTGAACAATTTTTTTTTCAAAATTGAATAGTAATTTTGAGAACCTATTGAAGTTGGATATTGAATCTTAGCCTATTAGTTCTGGGTTAGTTAGTTGTAAATTATAGTATGAGCTATAAAATTAAAAAATGGGGAGCCCAGTTGTTCTTATGTGAAATTAACCAGTGCCCTATATATAACAGTCTTTCCCTAATTTTTTTTTTTTTGCAGTAGCCATGTCTTGAGCCGAATTAGTGAATTTCATCTTCGATACAATCTGCTGTGAATATTAGTTAGGAGAAATACAATCTAATTGTTATTGAAAATATATATGGATGAAGTTACAAAGAGCTAATTACTTATCTAATTATTGTTAATAGTTATGAATAATGAAATGCATAAGACTAAATACAGTTTAAGGCTTTATCCATCAATCTTCCTTGTAAGATTGCACAATATTTTATGCCAAAATAAAATTCTCTCTGAAACTATTCCTCTTCCACAAATACCACACCAAAGGCAATGCTATTTTCACCTTAAGCAAATCAAACTTAAACCCAGAAACGTTTTTCTTTTTGCCAATTATTAAGAATTAAACAAATAATTTTCTTATGTAACATGACCACTGCTAGATCCTAGAGAAGATAGTGAGTAAAGAAAATTATATACAATTGATTAGTGAATGAGCACAAATAGACAAAGCGAAGTGGTTCAAAATACAATGTTAACATTCAACTAAAATAAGATTTCCGAACTTGTTTGTAAAAAACATAAAAGAGAAAGAAAACCCATAATATTTTATCAACCGATCAATAATATATATGATATACGTTTTAACACCCACACATAACACCGATAAATAATATATATGATACATATTTATCTACAAAATTTTTTGGAGAACTAGAGAAGAAGTACTGATTCAATGGATTCACTATGAAAATATTGCTATATATTTGTATTATCACTATAGGTAATAGAAACTAATGAATACCTGGAAAAGGAGTAGACCTTGCATAACCAGAAAATGAACGTGTAAAAAAGTCGTTATCTGGTTGTTGATGAAAAATATTTGTAGACGTGTTTATTTTTTGGCCGAGAGAAACATTAGAAGCAGGTACGAAATGCGTCTATGGAGGGTTTTTTTCACTAAGTAGATTAATTAGGCTTTAAGAAGGTTATTTTGATAATTTAATTTTTAAATTTAGGGAGTCTTTCTGTAATTATATTTTTAAAAAGGGTAAAAAAGTAATTTAACTTTATCTTAAGGGCTTCTACTTTTAGTATAGAATAGATAGATACATATTTATATATCACAATTATATAGGGTAAAACATGTTCATATTAAATGATTATTTGAGAAAGTGACACGTGGAATCGAGGACATAAGACAATAAGAACCGAAGACGATGATCTCAATTGTTATCGGAGAGAACGATATACATAAAGCCAAAAAAAATGTCTACCATCCGATAACATTCAATGAAGAATATTCTACAGCATTAAGTACACGGTTCCGTTACAGAGAATATGACATTCACTACCTACCGTTACACACTCTTCAATGGCCTTCATAATTGTCATTTAAGAGGGGTTTGATCATAGATCCTTTTACCCTAGGTGCATCTATAAATAGTGAGTTCTACCATCATTATATTTGACACAAATTTTCTAACGAGCTGTGATGACCTAAAAGGTCATCTTATATTTTAGAACTCGATTTCCAGTCCTGAGGCCTTCAAAACCTCATTTTACACCTATTCAATTTGCATGAGCAGTCAGGGCATATTTCCGGAAAGCTTTTATGTTGAAAGTTGATAAAATAATAATTTTTGTCTTTAAAAGTTAATTTAGTTGACTTCAGTCAACATTTTGAGTAAACGAATTTGGACTTGTATTTTGGAAGTCCCGGTGGGTCAGCATCTAAATATATGACCTAGGCTTATTCTCAGAATCAAATTCCGAGGTCCCTACCTCGAGATATGATTTTTTGATAAAAATTGAAAGATTGAAAATGTAATGATTAAAAGAATTTGATTAATATTTGATCTTTTTGAATCAGGTCCGTATTTTAGTTTTGGAGTCCAGTAAAGGTTCATTATGATATTTAGGACTTGTCTGTAAAATTTGGTGAAAAACGAAGTTGGTTTGATGTGATTTAGACGTCCGATTGTGAAGTTAGAAGTCTTAAAACTTAAAAAATTTATTCTATTTGGTGCTAAATTCGTAGTTCTCGGTATTATTTTATCCATTTGATCACGCGAGCAAGTTCGAATAATGTTATAAGACTTGTGTGCATGTTTGGTTTGGAGTCCGTGTTGGAAACACGTTCTCAAGGCTTTATACTAAAACGTGTGTTCTTATGTGTAGGTTTTGATGAATGACAAACGAAGCGCAAATTGATATATGACGAAGTTCAAGTACAAGCGCACAATTGGTGGATAACGAGATTCAAGCACAAGACAAAGTTTTATAGTTTAAATGAGTCGTTCTTAATTGTGTTCTTAATCCGACAACTTGACTCATGACATGGCTTCTCTCGTAAAATTACTTTTACAAAATCATGCATATTTAATTTAATGCTAAATGATTTTAAATCGTGCATATTTTCATTAGTCAAAATGATTTTTAAACATGCCTCTAAAAACTGGACTAAGATAATCGATTATGTACTTATGATAATCGATTATGTTAAGCCAAGACTGCATGACAATCGATTGTGAACAAATGACAATCGATTGTGTTAAGACAGTGAGCATCAGGTTTTCCAAACCTGCATGACAATCGATTGTGAACCTTATGACAATCGATTGTGATGAGGTAGTGTCCATCAAAGTTTTTCAAAACTCAGAATAATCGATTGTGAAGCTAATGATAATCGATTGTTAAGAGACAGTGTCCTTCAGATTTTTCAAAGTCACAAAATAATCGATTGTGAACTTATGACAATCGATTGTGTTGAGGCAGTGACTTCCAGACTTTTTCAAAGTTATTAAATAAACGATTGTGAGTATATAACAATCGATTGTCACGAGGCAGTGTCTAAAATGATTTTCAAAATCTGATAAATAATCGATTGTTGACTTTGCACAATCGATTGTGAAGCTGACCGTTGTCGTAAAGTTTTCAAATACCGTCTGGTAATCGATTGTTGATTTTGTACAATCGATTGTTGATATTTAAACCTGAAAAAGATTTTTTGAACGTTGCTGAATAATCGATTATTGATCTGGTATAATCGATTGTATTACGCAAAATCTGGAAATGATTTTTTGAACGTTGCCAATAATCGATTGTTGATCTTGGACAATCGATTGTTAAGCGTAAAATCTGGGATTGATTTTTGGAACGATTGTCAAACAATCGATTGTGGCTTCCTGATAATTGATTGTCACAGAGTAAAATCAGCAACTCTTAATTGGCAATTAGGCAACGGTAATGCCAAGTTTTTCAACTATAAATACAGCTTCATTTCAGTGTTTTGAACACAACAACACACAACAACTGATCATTCTATTGCTATAAGCTTGCATACTATTGTTTATCATTTTATATTCATTTCATAAAGCTTTTGAGAGCCAAAGTCTTGTCCATAGTTGTTGTGATCTTGAGCTTACTTCTTTTACTCATATCTACTCATTAAGGAGTGTTTTGTGTGAGTGTTTAGTGTTTTGTACACTTGTAAGAGAATTGTGATTCTCTTGTTGTAAGGAACTTGTGTTTCCTTGGTTGAAGTCTTGGAGTGTTGTATCTCCGAGCAAAAGTGTTAAGGCTTGTGTCCTTAAGTTGTAAAGGTTTGTTGAGCACCCGTAAGCTTGACAAGTTAGTGGAAAATCTCGAGAGACTCTCTCGGGGACTGGACTAGCCACTTGTTGTGGTGAACCAGAATACATCGGTGCGTTGTTTCCTTTTTGTTTACTTAACGCACTTATTTATTTCCTGCAAATTTCAAATTCCGCAAGTTTACGCTAAATTTTATTATAACGCTATTCACCCTCCCTCTAGCGTTAAGCGTATTATCTAACCTTTGGTATCAGAGCCCAACTCTCTGAAGACTTAACAGTTTGAGAAAAACTTCCATGGCTTCTACTCGTGATTCTTTTGCAGGAATAGAGGAAGGACAGTGCTCCACCCGACCACCACTATTCAACGGTACAAACTATACGTACTGGAAGGAGAGGATGAAAATCTTCGTTCAAGCAAACAATTTTCTTCTCGGGAAGGTGATAACAAAGGAAATCAAATTCCAACCAAAAAGGTTGAAAACGAATGGGTTCCCAAGTCCGAAGAAGAATATGACGCGGAGGATATCCGAAAGGTTCAAAATAATGCTAAAGCAATTAATTTATTAGATTGTGCTGTAAATGCTGACGATTACAGGAAAATATCGTGTTGCACAACGACAAAGGAAATGTGGGACAAGCTGGAAATTACGTACGAAGGTACGGACCAGGTAAGGGAAGCTAAAATTGATTTCCTAACCCATGCGTATGAATTATTTCACATGAAGGAAGGTGAAAAGGTGGATGAAATGTTCGAACGATTTTCAATAATCGTAAATGACCTACATGCCCTCAAGAAGACATTCACGGATAGAGAACTTGTTTGAAAAATTCTTAGAAGTCTCACTCCGGCATGGCGATCAAAGGCCGACGACATTCAAGAATCCATTGGCGTCTCAAATGTCACAATCGACGCATTAAGAGGTAACCTTAAGACTTATGAATCTATAATACTTAACCCTTTTGTTGATGATCAAAGGAGGCAAAGAATAGCGCTTAAGGCAAGCACAAGTCAACCTCAAGTTGATGAGGACGGAGACAACGAGTTTGGACTCGTTATCAAAAGATTTCAAAAGTTCATGCGAAAGGAGTATGAACGAAAGGGCAAAAAGCAAGGCGAGCATATAAAGTGCTATGAATGCGGTGAAACCGGGCACATCAAATCAAATTGCCCAAACATCAAAAAGGAGAAGAAACCTTTTAAGAAGCAACGTGCATACATTTCTTGGGGAGGAGACTCCGGAGATGAGTCAAGCGAAGAAGAAGAAGACGAAGTCGCAAACCTTTGTCTTATGGCGCAAGAAGACAAGCAAGATGAGGTATGTCAAATCTCTTCTAAAAACTTCTTTACTCTTGAAGAAATGCGAACTGCTTTTGATGAGCTATATACTGAATTTATTAAAGCTTCAAAAACTGTCAAGAGCATAAAAGAAAATGCTTCTCTAAAAGAAAAAGATTTTCAAAAACAGCTTTCTTTGAAAGAAAAGGAGTTAGAAAAACTGGTTTTAGAAAATGAGAAGCTGAAAGAGGAAAACAAGTTTTTCGGAAAAAGAAGCGCCGACAAGCCCGAAAGTACTATTAAAAATTGCTCTTCTTGCATGCATCTCGAAAATGAGGTAGATAGACTTAAAGGTACCTTAGATAAGTTTAATTCTTCCCACAAAAACTTGAATGAGGTCCTTGTTAATTTGAAGTCAACCAAGCATGGCATAGGTTTTAAGAATGAGCCTAAAGAAAAGGTTGAAGCCAAACCCCAACCACCTAAGTCTCAACCTAGGATTAATAAAACAAATGCTTATCGTAGAAATAGCAATCCTAGAACAAATATGCATGCTAGACCAAGTGTTGAACATTTTAGAAGACCTAGAAATGACTTACCACCTAGAAATGACTACCCTAGAAATGATGCATATTCTTGGCCAAACACTAGAAGGAGTTTTGAACCTCTTAGAACATCTAGACATGACCATTACTCTAGAAATGCTGCTCATTTTAGAACTAATAGTAGGAGAAATGGTTCTCATGATATGTGCAATAGTCATAATGAAAATAGAGTAATTCATTTTCATCCATCAAGTTACTATGAACCTAGAAGGATGCATAACCCCAACGTGACTTTTCATTATTGTAGACGCATTGGTCATATTGCCCCTGCATGTTTTACACGACATAGACATATCACTCAATCGCATCATTATGATATGCCTAACCCTCAAGGACCCAAAATGGCATGGGTACCTAAAACGCATTAATTTGTTTTGTAGGTGTGTTTGAAGGGATCAAGTGTACTATGGTACCTTGATAGTGGATGCTCCAAACATATGACGGGAGACGAATCCAAATTCCTTCAACTAGAACACAAAGAAGGAGGAAGTGTGATTTTTGGGGATAACAATAAAGGAAAGATTATTGGCATCGGATCGGTCGGTAAGGATGAAAATTCCTCTATTAAGCATATATTACTTGTGAAAGGTTTAAAGCATAATCTCTTGAGCATAAGTCAATTATGTGACAAGGAAAATCTTGCCTTATTTGATTCGGATGAATGCTTAGTGTTTAGACGTAGTGATTTTAAAATTATCCTTCGCGGTTTTAGAGTGGATAATATTTATATGGTTGATCTTGCAAATTCCTCACCCGATATGTTGATTGTCCTATGAGTAAAGAGGATGATACTTGGTTATGGCATCGTAGAGTAGCACATATCAACATGCATCTTTTGAACAAATTGATTTCACAAAACTTAGTTATTGGTCTTCCCAATTTGAAATTTGAAAATGACTCTATTTGTGATTCTTGTCAAAAAGGGAAGCAAACAAAAGCATCTTTCAAATTCAAAAATATTGTTTCAACTTCTAGACCATTGCAATTGCTTCACATGGATTTATTTGGACCATCTCGCATTGAAAGTCTAGGAAGAAATCGTTATGCTTTTTTGATTGTTGATGATTATTCTAGATTTACTTGGACTTTATTTCTTGCCAATAAAAGTGATGCTTTTCAGAATTTTAAATATTTTCTTAAGCTTGATCAAAACGAGAAGGAAACAACCGTCACTGCAATTAGAAGTGATCATGGGGAGAGTTTGATCACAATCTCTTTGCGGACTTTTGTGACGAACTCGGTATCGAGCATACCTTTTCCGCTCTACGTAAACCACAACAAAATGGGGTGGTGGAAAGGAAAAATAGGTGTCTCGAAGAGATGGCTAGAACCATGCTCGAAGAGGCTAAGATTCCCAAACATTTTTGGGCGGATGCCGTGAGTACCGCATGCTACATCTTAAATAGAGTAGTCATAAGGCCTATACTCATGAAAACTCCCTATGAACTCTATAAGGGAAGGAAACCAAGTATCTCCCATCTTAGAGTATTCGGTTGTAAATGTTTTATTCATAACAATGGCAAAGATCAATTAGGAAAATTTGATGCTAAGTCCGATGAGGGAATTTTCATTGGTTATTCTTCACGTAGCAAAGCATATAGGGTCTTTAATAAAAGAACCGAAACTGTGGAGGAATCCCCTCATGTTGTATTTGCCGAAAATAATGCTCGCTTGGCGAGAAAGGATTCCGGTTTTGATCTTGCAGGTATCTTAGACAGCTTGAAAGACAAAATACAAGAGGAAAAGCCTAAAGAAAATCAAGACAAAATCTTGAAACAACCAACGGAGGAAGCGCCACAATTGGAGAAAGAAACGACAATGCCTAACGAATGGAGGACAATTAAAGATCACCCTCTCGAACAGGTAATTGGCGACGTCGGAGAAAAGGTAAGTACCCGAAACTCCCTTAAGAACACCTTAGGACATACTGCTTTTGTGTCTCAAATTGAACCAACAACCATCTCTGAAGCAATTGGGGATGACTTTTGGACCTTGGCAATGCAAGAGGAGCTTAACCAATTCAAACGGAATGACGTTTGGGATTTTGTGCCAAGACCCGAAAATCATACCATAATTGGTACGAAATGGGTTTTTCGAAACAAACTAGATGAAAATGGTGTAATCACTAGAAACAAAGCTAGGCTTGTAGCAAAAGGCTATAATCAAGAAGAGGGTATTGACTATGAAGAAACATATGCTCCCGTAGCTAGATTAGAAGCTATTCGTCTATTGCTCGCGTTTACCTCTTCTATGAATTTCAATTTATATCAAATGGATGTGAAAAGTGCTTTTCTAAATGGTGTTATTCAAGAAGAAGTTTATGTTGAACAACTCCCCGGTTTTGAAGATTTTAAATCTCCTGATCATGTTTTCAAACTCAAAAAGGCTCTTTATGGTTTAAAACAAGCTCCCCGAGCTTGGTATGAAAGATTGAGTAAATTTCTATTGGAAAATGATTTCATTAGAGGGAAAGTTGACACCATCCTTTTCGTTAAACATAAAAACATTGAATTTTTATTAGTTCAAATATATGTGGATGATATCATATTTGGTGCTACTAACAATGTCTTATGCAAGGAATTTTCTGATTTAATGACAAGCGAATTTGAGATGTCTATGATGGGTGAGTTAACATTCTTTTTGGGATTACAAGTAAAGCAAATGAAAGAAGGTACGTTCATTTGCCAAGCCAAATATTGCAAAGAATTGCTGAAACGATTTGAAATGAACAATGCAAAAGCAATGGCGACTCCCATGAGCACATCCGATCATCTAGACAAAGATGAGAAAGGTAAGGAAGTCGACACTAAGAAGTATCGAGGTATGATCGGCTCTCTTCTTTATCTTACTACTAGTCGTCCGGACATCATGTTTAGCGTGTGCTTATGCGCCCGTTATCAATCGTGTCCGAAGGAGTCTCACCTTACTGCGGTAAAACGGATTTTGAAGTACCTTGTTGGTACAACAAATGTGGGTCTATGGTACCCCAAAGGTTCTTCATGCCAACTCGTTGGCTATTCCGACTCCGATTTTGCTGGATGCAAATTGGACCGCAAGAGCACTAGTGGCACTTGCCATTTGCTCGGTAGCTCTCTCGTTTCTTGGTTTAGCAAGAAACAAGTAAGTGTTGCGTTGTCCACAACCGAGGCTGAATATGTAGCCGCGGGGAGTTGTTGCGCTCAAATCCTATGGATGAAACAACAACTCTTGGACTATGGCCTAAGTCTTGATCATATCCCTCTTAGATGTGATAATACTAGTGCCATATGCTTGACGAAGAACCCCGTTCTTCATTCTCGAACAAAACACATTGAAATTAGACATTATTTTATAAGAGATCACGTTCTCAAGGGCGATGTCGAAATCGAATTTGTTGAAACCAAAGACCAATTGGCCGACATCTTTACAAAGCCCCTAGAGAAAGAGTCCTTCTTCCGAATTTGTAGTGAACTCGGGATTCTTGACTCCACGTTGATCTAAGTCATGCATTGCATCTTTTTATCTTACATGATTTCTAACTTGAGTGTCGGAGACGTCTAACGAATTTTTGCAGGTATCGCCCTAAAGGTAGGGGGAATTATAAAGCATGACGCGCAATAATCAAGTCTTCTTCAGAAAAAAATTGGTTTCTGTCGTCTAATAATCGATTATCTCGTATCAAAAATCGATTGTAATGCTATTACTTGAGTTATTGTGCTCTCTTTAAGTAATCACGTTTTTCTCTTTCCAATAAATAAACAAGTTTTATTTACATCTTTGGCATCTTCCTATATTATTTTTGCTAATGGCAAAAGGGGGAAGATAACGGGTATGCACTCTCAATATTTATAAGCTTAAATTGAGGGGGAATTCATATATTGAGGGGGAACTAATCGCATACTTATTGCATATCTTTACTTGTCTTGAATCGTCTTTATAAACTGTTTAATTTGCATAACCCGCTTAAAGTTTGCCATTATCAAAAAGGGAGAAATTGTTGGAAACACGTTCTCAAGGCTTTATACTAAAACGTGTGTTCTTATGTGTAGGTTTTGATGAATGACAAACGAAGCGCAAATTGATATATGACGAAGTTCATTTACAAGCGCACAATTGGTGGATAACGAGATTCAAGCACAAGACAAAGTTTTATAGTTTAAATGAGTCGTTCTTAATTGTGTTCTTGATCCGACAACTTGACTCATGACATGGCTTCTCTCGTAAAATTATTTTTACAAAATCATGCATATTTAATTTAATGCTAAATGATTTTAAATCATGCATATTTTCATTAGTCAAAATGATTTTTAAACATGCCTCTAAAAACTGGACTAAGATAATCGATTATGTACTTATGATAATCGATTATGTTAAGCCAAGACTGCATGACAATCGATTGTGAACAAATGACAATCGATTGTGTTAAGGCAGTGAGCATCAGGTTTTTCAAACCTGCATGACAATCGATTGTGAACCTTATGACAATCGATTGTGATGAGGCAGTGTCCATCAAAATTTTTCAAAACTCAGAATAATCGATTGTGAAGAGACAGTGTCCTTCAGATTTTTCAAAGTCACAAAATAATCGTTTGTGAACTTATGACAATCGATTGTGTTGAGGCAGTGACTTCCAGACTTTTTCAAAGTTATTAAATAATCGATTGTGAGTATATAACAATCGATTGTCACGAGGCAGTGTCTAAAATGATTTTCAAAATCTGATAAATAATCGATTGTTGACTTTGCACAATCGATTGTGAAGCTGACTGTTGTCGTAAAGTTTTCAAATACCGTCAGGTAATCGATTGTTGATTTTGTACAATCGATTGTTGATATTTAAATCTGAAAAAGATTTTTTGAACGTTGCTGAATAATCGATTATTGATCTGGTATAATCGATTGTTTTACGCAAAATCTGGAAATGATTTTTTGAACGTTTCCAATAATCGATTGTTGATCTTGGACAATCGATTGTTAAGCGTAAAATCTGGGATTGATTTTTGGAACGATTGGCAAACAATCGATTGTGGCTTCCTGACAATCGATTGTCACAGAGTAAAATCAGCAACTCTTAATTGGCAATTAGGCAACGGTAATGCCAAGTTTTTCAACTATAAATACAGCTTCATTTCAGTGTTTTAAACACAACAACACACAACAACTGATCATTCTATTGCTATAAGCTTGCATACTATTGTTTATCATTTTATATTCATTTCATAAAGCTTTTGAGAGCCAAAGTCTTGTCCATAGTTGTTGTGATCTTGAGCTTACTTCTTTTACTCATATCTACTCATTAAGTAGTATTTTGTTTGAGTGTTTAGTGTTTTGTACACTTGTAAGAGAATTGTGATTCTCTTGTTGTAAGGAACTTGTGTTTCCTTGGTTGAAGTCTTGGAGTGTTGTATCTCCGAGCAAAAGTGTTAAGGCTTGTGTCCTTAAGTTGTAAAGGTTTGTTGAGCACCCGTAAGCTTGACAAGTTAGTGGAAAATCTCGAGAGAGTCTCTCGGGGACTGGACTAGCCACTTGTTGTGGTGAACCAGAATACATCGGTGCTTTCTTTCCTTTTTGTTTACTTAACGCACTTATTTATTTCCTGCAAATTTCAAATTCCGCAAGTTTACGCTAAATTTTATTATAACGCTATTCACCCCCCTCTAGCGTTAAGCGTATTATCTAACAGTCCGAAAGGCTCGAATGAGTTTTAAATAGGCTACTAGATGTTTTGAACTTTAGAAAAAATCTGATTTTTGGCTTCAGCTGTCATATGATATTTTCTTCTTCGCATTCGTGAAGAACTCTCAGGAACGCGAAGAGTGAATTGTTCTGAAGTAGAAAAATTTTCCTCCCCAAATACCGAGACTAGGTTGCGAATGCGGGGCGATGAGGGCTTTACCCTTCACGAACACGACCATCTCAACACAAACTTGAAGTGTTTGGGACGTGAGGAATGGATCAGTGATTCCTTAGATGTGAACATGAGCAATGGTTCGTGAACTCGAAGGCCAGGGGGACATAGTTTTTGCGAACGTAAGGAGGAATTAGCAATCATGTAAGATATCAAGGCTAGCTCTTCGCGAACGCGGGCCTGCCTAGTGTTTTTAAGACAGAACTCAAATATGGAAATTTGCCATTCTTTCACATTTTCAAAAACTAGAAAACCTAGACGCGATTTTCAAGAGATAAATTCTTCCCTAACTTATAGGTAAATAATTCTAAACTACTTTCTTTTAATTACCCATTATATTTCATAAACTTTAAATCTAGGATTTTCATGATGGAAATTGGGAGTTTGGGCAGAATTAGAAATTT
This sequence comes from Nicotiana benthamiana, assembly GCA_034376525.1. Lineage (NCBI taxonomy): Eukaryota > Viridiplantae > Streptophyta > Magnoliopsida > Solanales > Solanaceae > Nicotiana > Nicotiana benthamiana. Next base: position 54,878,403 of record CM067338.1, read on the forward strand.
TTATATAATTGGGATTTAGACCTAAAATAGATGTTGTATTTCAATACTAATTATATATTCAGGCTCGGGCATGAATGGGTGAATGAATTTGGTTCGAACCTCAAGTATTGACCAAGCGTGCTCGTGGTCGATTTTTAAATTTTTGTGAAAAAGTTTGAGAAATCTAAGGACCCGTTTGGCCATGAGTTTTACCAAAATAAATTTGGTATTTATTTGGCAAACCATATTTGGCTATAAATTTTGCCCACATTTTGGCAAAATCCCAAATCCCAAAATTACCCAATTGCTTATTTAGGACCAAAATCTGAAAACTTGGGAATTATATCTATGTTTTTTCTAAAATAAAGTTGGAAAATATGTTTTAAAAATGTATGTTACACTCCATATTTTCGAACGTGAAGGTACGCCATTAGTAAATTGACAAAAGCTTGAAAATTGAGATGTTACATCCCGCATTTTTCGTACGTTAAAGTTTCGTTGTAAGTTAATTGACGTAAGTTCGGGAATGGAATTATTTCAAGATTATGAGTATTATGCTATTTCAAACAAATGATGTAAATTCGTGAAGGTAAGAGGGTAAGCAAATCGAAGAAAATGAATTTCATCAAAATTTGGCATTTTGGGATAAAATACGGTACGAGTTATAATATCCGATATTTGTGGACTAGAGTGTCATACAAGGTACCACATGACCATAATAATAAGGTGTGTTAAATGTGAGTAGTATTTCAAGAAGTTTGAGATAATTCCTAATTATGTGGGTAATTAGTTAATTATCGGTAACTGAACATTACCTAATTAATTAATATAAAAGAAGTCATAAGATAAGATTACCCAAAAAAAAAAATGTGGCAGCAAAGCCAAATACTAAAATAATAACTCATAGTCATTTTTAGATTAGGTGGAACCTAATTAATAACATTGACATTTCAATCTTTACATTCTAATAACCTTTTCAACCACAAGATAGGGAAACTAACAGATGTTTGATCACGAGAGTGGAAATGCCATATTCGCCACCAGCTGGTCCTCCATTTAAGAAGCCATTACTAAGATCAAATGATCTTAAAAATGGTCAGACATTATTTTTCTTGGCAATGGATAACTCGCTGGCTGCTTTTTATTCTCAATTGTTTTCTTAAGCACTAATTAAATTCAAAATTCATACTACTGCTTTAGTCATTGTATAGTTAGTAGTGAACTGGTGCTTAGTTGTAAGAATTTATATAGAGAAAAGTAATTCCTCTTTGAAATAGTAGCCGAGTAACCTTCCAAAAAATGTTCTACAATACCTCTGGCCAGAAATGTTTTGGTCACTGAATCTTGGCCCAAACTTTTCGACCACTGGAGCTTGTTGAGAGTGCCATCATTAATTATCTTGGCGCAAAATTTTCCGCTGGAACAATGGCCAGAATAGTGGCCCGAAGATGATAAAAGGTAGCAGTGTTGCCGACTGGCTGGAATTGTCAACAGAGATTGATAACTCGCTCATAAGAATCATCATCCGAGAACATTTTACGGATTTTCTCCACTTCAGATATGTTGAGGCTAAACTCTTCTTTTATTTGGCATGATCTCATCATTACGTTCATAGCCCGAAATTTATTTATATTTTGCTAGCCTCGCAAATTGCGTATATTTTCCTAGCATTGTAAGTTATAATATTCTCCTTATTGGGACTTCATACTCAGTTGAGTATTTTCTTCTTCCACTCAAGAGAGCAGAGAGTTTATATATACAATATTAGAAGTATTTTCATAACCATCGAGCTATAATCGATGGACAAACCCCTATTGGGCAACCTCAGATCAGATAGTAAGTTATATACCGATCTTACTGTGGCCGAGAGCTTATGAGAGAGCCCAGTTGGTAGAGATACGTAGCCTAGTTTGGCCGAGCGCTTATGAGCGAGCTTACTACGGCAGAGCAGTTATATATATACCGAGCCTACTGTGGCCGAGTGCTTATGAGCGAGCCCAGTTGGTCGAGATACGTAGCCTAGTATGGCCGAGCGCTTATGATACGGCAGGGCAGATATATATATATATATATATATATATTTATACCGAGCCTTATAGGGCTGGACAACTATTTTACTTACTGTATAGAGAGAGTTGAGTCAGTATCAACAGGTAAGCATATCTTCAGATTATCTTTTATTTTCAGCTACTTGCAATTATTATATTATCAATTCAGTTTTAGCTTTCAGTATATTGCCTTACATACTCAGTATATTGCCTTACATACTTGCTACATTCTTTCATACTGAAGTCCCTTTTCTAGGGGTGCTGCATTTCATGCGTGCAGGTCAGATAGATAGACGAGTATGCCTCTTCAATAAGTATTGCCCGAGTTCAGCTTGATCGGTAAGCTCCATGCCTTTTGGAGTTTACAGGTCTAGAGCCTTATGTATATATGTCATGAGTAGGCCGGAGAACTATTCCGATTATAATATATCCATTAGTAAAAGCTTGTAGACATATCTTATCAGTTAGTGCAATATATTGGGCTTTCAGGCCTTGTATGTATATTTGGTTGGTTAGTCAGCTATAATAAATATGACGGCCTTGTCAGCCAAGTTTTATATTGATATTTAGTCAGCATTCACCGTCGTCTTGATATGTGGCCCATGGCCAAAATTCTGACATCATATGTTCAAAGTCCCTTAGTTGTAAGTTGGTATGCAAGGATAGATGATGCACAGGGTGCCGGTCTCGCCCCCAGGTTTGGGACATGACAATGTATGTCAAAATACATTTTCATCTTTGAGCCAGACTTCACCCAAATCATATTTTTCAAAATAAATTTTGAAATCTATGGCCAAATGCTAGCTAAATTTATGCATTTTAGTTGGCTTATTTAACAATAATTGATGTTATTGTGGCTAGATACAAGTGGTTAGGAGGTGGATACTAGAAGAAAAGTGGTAATTGATCATTGAGTGGCCCGCTAAGCTAGGTAAGTGTTGTGTCTAACTTTGACTCGAGGAATTAGGAACCCTTGACTTAATTGCTATGTGAAAATCCATGTGAGTAGTGCATAGGTGACGTGACGAGTATCTATGCGCCATCAATTTATCTGTTTTGCATGTTTCCTTCCCGTTCTTCTTATATTTTTTATTCCCGTCTTAGCTACTACATGCTTTACTTGTATTTCTATGCCTAATTGCTACTTGTTAGATATTGTTTCTCTTTGTTGAAAGTATTAGTTCTTTCATAGCTTCGTTGTCTCCTATTATTTGCTTAAGTTGCTATTCGAAAGTTCAGGGCATATTTTCTGGATTGGTCTCGCTGTGTAATATTATTCGTGTAGATTCTATATTGATTGAGGTTTCATTTCCTTGGTTTAGTTTGCTAATTATTTATCGTAAATATCGCACCCCCTTTTTCCTCGCAGAGTCCGGATTTTGACACTTGGAACAACTCCTTTCCTTTTGAGAATTAGGTGAGAGATTTAAAGAGTTTTCACCTAATGGATTAAGATGCGTCACGACAACTAGGACAATTAACACATGAAACCAGTTTGCGGTACCATAGATTGGGTAAGGGGTCGAAATTACCTTGAGGGGAAGGAGTTAGGCACCCCTCGTGGTCCACAGCGGTAGGTCCCGACAAAACTTGAATTAGGTGAATTAGTCTTACAAGCAAAAAAACCAAGTTGGTGTGCTACACATAGAATTAGCGCACATGTCATCATATCATTTACTACCCGATTGTCCTCCCCTTAATTATTACCTAAGCATTCTAAAATGATCGAATATGTATTCTATGCGTGCACTACCCGTCCTTTTCTTATGGCCCTGGAGGTGTTTAGGACCTCTATTTAAGGAAGTTCTAGACTTACCTATATTATTTTAAAAGGAGAAAACTAAGTGACAAACAAAAAGTTAATTTGGGATTTCACATAAAGATGCAATTAAGGGCTCATATTTACCTCCACAAATAGACAAACAATTGCACGCCCCAAACAAACAGTTCTAAACAATTTAAAGTCCTATAGCAGGATATTTAGATGAGCACAAATATGCAGTAGTTTCATTAAGGCGAGGCAGTAAACACCTAATCGATTTGCCTACTGATTTTATTACTTCCTGAACCTGGGCAACTTATAAGCAGTCAAACAAACACAGTTTTTGGCAACTTCAGGATTTTAATTATCCTATAGGTTTGCCTAAGCGATAGCCGGCATGATCCTATAGGTGTGATATCTAAACATATTATACACCAGTGACTAGTTTAAATATGCAGATTTTATCCGTTTAGACCCTATAGGCATATTTTCTACGTGCTGAAAATGATTACAAGTGTTATTTCACGGCATAGAAACAGATTTCATAGACGTTCTCCATAGGAATGAAATCTAAGTTGTCAAAACTTGTTTTAAATCATAATTTCCTATGGACATGATATCTAAGTGAACAGAATGTTTTACGAGTTGATAGTTCCAAAAAAAATCCTATAAGCATGGTTTCTAATGCACGTTGAGACTTGAGGATATGTATGGACACAAATTTTCTCAAAGAATTGATAAACACCTTATAACAGGATTTCTAGGATACAAATTTAGAAATTCAAATAGATATAGAGACAAAGCCTATAAGCATGGTTTCTAATGCATAAAAAAATAACCACAACCGTCTTATAGGCATGATTTCTAACGCGTATAAAATGATCACAACAGTCCTATAGGCATGATCTCTGCCCGATCCCAACAAAGATATATGAAATCCCTCCCATCTTTCACTAATGACCCCAATATCTATTTTAACAAGAATTACTATTATAGACTAATATAAATTAATTACATAATGAAAATCACTATACTATAGAGAGTCTTCATAGGCCTAACATCAACTTGGAACCAAGCCTCCAAACATGGTACCTCTGAGCATAGTGGTAGTCCATCCATAATACATAAAGATGGTTCCTGGTATATCAAAGTTCCCAAGGGCCTCAGGGACCTCGAGCAATGCTCACACCAGAATAAGATGTCCAACACATATTTCATAAAGTAAAGTACTGGAAACCAGCCCCCAATATATCAGAGTTCAGAGGAGTCTCCTAGACCTTAAGTAGTATTATTGTGGGGATGGAGGCATGACCCTATATATCTAAGAGTAGGAGTTGAAAATACTGTATAAAAGTAGGAGATAGTTTTTAGAAAAAATAGTTTGGATTCCAGAATTGTATAGAAACAGATCACAAGCAACAGAACCACCTTTACCAGATTGAGTTCAGATAACAATCAACAAGAAGCTAACCGCTTTTATTTAATTACTTTTTAGGAAAGATTCAACGTCATCTAAAACACCTCTTGAACCATGTCACAAAAATGCACCCGCGGTCCACGATATATTTTATTTAATATTGTTGAGATTTGTATTTGGGTAAGATAAATGCACACCTGAGCATAGAAAAGTAATTTTTAAATAGCGCGCCTAGAGCAACTACGCTTTTTCAATTTTGCGAAGGCCATAAAAATTAAATTAAATGGCAGACCTCAATTTCTAGGGATTTAAGATTGATTAAATAAGGGCCATGCATTTTGACATTTTTATTTGGCATTACACACCTCAATTTCAATTTTAAAAGGAAATTCAAACTAAGCTTTTTAGGGCCATAACTAAGCTTATTTAACATGCCATGCCTCAAATATACTTTAAGAATCTAAATAATTAATTAAGGTAGGTTTAATGGGATTTTAATTATTTTAAACTAAAGGTTCAATCTTATTAATCAACTAATAAGCATCATATTAATGACCAATTATTTAAAGAAAAGCTGGTACAACAACAACAAACTAAATGAACCCATTTGTAAATGCCTTCACGCTTGGGCCCAAAATTAGCCCAATTCTTGATGAGGAATGGACGCCCAAGTACACAAATGTGATGTCGAATTTGAAATCCAACATTCATTAATTGGGCCAGCTTTAGGCCCACATTTTCAAAACCAACAATTGTGCAAAATCAAATGCAAACCAATCAAGGCTATATGAAACATGCAATTGAATTAGCTCTTACTTCTGAATTTTAACTATTCAAGCACAAGCTAACCAGCTGATCATTCTGAAACTTAAATGCCGATTCCAAATGAACATGCTCCTACACAACCAATATTACATCACCACATGCATTCTCTTAAAAGCAACTTTGACCATTTCCCCCTTTTTCTCTTCACATGAATTTTGCAGTAACTACTACTTGAGAAACTTAAACTCAATTAAATTCTTCTCAATATTATCAGTAACCAATCCAAAAAACTAGCATACAAGTTACTTGGACCCCCAAAGATTCTCAACTACATGGATTCGTTCTTTTAACAAAGGAGTACAGAAAGAGTAAACTGAAGCAAACATGTGACTACTACATGGATTTCTCCACCACCCAAATCCAACATGATAATAAACATTCAAAGGCATAGCTTAAACTTTCAATGTACATGATTAGCAAAAGAAGAAGCTTAAGTAACAAATGTAATAAAAGATTCACCAATAAATTTTGAAAGAGTGGCAGAAACAAAAGAATTAATTTCAAGAACAAAGGGATTCAGGGAAAAGAAAAAGAAATAAGCTAAACTATGAACAAATGGTTAATGTTAGGCTTCTAACTTTCATTTTTTATTTCATTTTCCCAACTCGAGCTTCACATTAAATAAGATTCAGAACATATACGTGGAACTAAAAGAGAAATAAAGAGGTGGAGAATCAGCAAGGAGCATGAAATAGTTTAAAATCAGCAGAGGAAGCTTCAAAGCCTTGACCAATTCCAGACTTCTAAAACCCAGTTTGAACCATTCTATTGAACCATTGAATTTTATTTACCAAAGGAAATAGAACTCGATAACCAAGAAAACTTCAAGCAATTTTCAGTGTTCTTACTTAATAGAAAATATTAAGCCGTTTTAATTTTTTTGTGTGTTTTTCAATCTCTAATTTCTGACTTGCTAGTGAAGTAAGAGTGGCTTTGGGCAATGTTTTAGAGCTGCAGAAATGAACTAAGTTTTTGCACCTAAAATTTTAGAATTTTCAGTTTTGCTTAGGTACCCCTTGCTTAAAATTAGAGTTTTCAGTAAAGTCCTAAAGGAACCTTCCTAGCAGCTTCCTAAATTAGCTATAAAGATTCTTTTCACCAAGAATTCTCATATTATCCTTTTTTCACGATCCCAACACGATCGTAATGGCGCCAAGCTAGGCAAGCCCGACCAATCTCACTAACGTCCCGAGCTACAAGCTCAAATCCTTAATTCAAAATCACTAAAAACGAGAGAAAATCCCAAATTTAGCAGTTATAAAGAAAACATCCCAACAAGCAGTAATAGCAACCTCCCACAGATCTGGGGGTCATGAGTCTAGAGCCTCTACCAGAATAGCGTGATAACACAAAATAGTATCATAATCTGATTACGCTGAAATGTCAAAAATACAGACGTAGTGGAGGAGTCGGGTCCTGTGGACGCCAGACAGCTACCTCTACAAGCTTTGGAAAAATATTCTGAAACTCTGCTGCGAGATAAACTCAGTCCTGAGGTACCTGGATCTGCACACAAGGTGCAGGGAGTAGAGTAAGTACTTCCAACTCGTGAGTAAGAGCAATAAATAACAACTGAAAGAAAGAAAATATGGTAATAATCACTATACAGTTCCATTACTAGAATTAAAGACCAATGGACAAGTACCGAAGAGGGAAAAAGAATCTGATACATACTTCCCGTTCCGTCCGACCAGTTACTAACACTGCTGCGGCGTGCAGCCCGATCCAACACCATATCTATATATACATATACGGCTGCGGCGTGCAACCCGATCCAATATAATATATAAGATGTTGTGGCGCGCAGCCCGATCCAATAAGTATAGTCGTCTGTGCTCACTGGGGGTGTGTACAGACTCCGGAGGGGCTCCTTCAGCCCAAGCGCTATAATACTACGGCGTGTAGTCCGATCAATATAATATCATTGCGGCGTGCAGTCCGATCCATATAATAGATTACTGTGGCGTGCAGTCCGATCCATATAATAGATTACTGTGGCGTGCAGTCCGATCCATATAATATACTACTGTGGCGTGCAGTCCGATCCATATAATATACGACTGCGGCATGCAGTCCGATCCATGTAATATACTACTACGGCATGTAGCCCGGCCGATGTATATATATATCAATCAGCCTCGTCCTTGACCCCATTCAGTCATTATAGACATGGCCTCTCAGGCCCACTCAGCTAAGACGGGGTATTCAACCCTAGGTATTGCTCATTCAGGGTGCCAGTTACAAAGTCCGAGTATATCATGATTTATAGTCAAGAGTCTTAAAAGCTGGTATGTGTCCAGTGAGAAACTGAGGTCAATCAGCTCAACATACTCCAAAGGAGTTCTACAGATTGGCACAAAGCCCCAAACATTGCAACTAGCCCAAATCATGCGAGTACAAGCTCAGTCTCAGTCGAGAAATACAGTAAGTCACCAATCGGGATGGACCAAGTCCGAGTCCCCAGCAAATACATCACCACGCTCAACACAGTACGCGTGTCTCATCTCAACATAGCACTGTATAGTACAAATACGGGGTTTCAAACCCTTAATATATCATTCATTACCATTACTCACCTCGAACCGGCCAAAATCCTAGCTCGTCTTGTGCTTTCCTCGCAAATCGACCTCTTCTAGTGTGGAATCTGATCAATACCATAAGGAATATGTTTAAATAAGCCAATGGGACATAACCCAATAGAATGAACTCGAAAAACACCCAAAAACACGATGTTGGCAAACCAGAGCCCCGTTCCCACTTCTCAAAAAATTACAAAATTCACATCACTGGAATCCTCGTCTCGCCACGAGTCCATACATATCAAACTTACAAGAATCGGAGTCCATTATGCCCATCAAATCAAGATTTTAAGTACACTTGGGTTTCAAGACCTAACCACCATTTTTAACTTCAAAAACCTTGAATTTTTTGTGTTCAATCCATGTTTTTACACTATAATGACGTATTCTAGGTCCAAGAATCCATACCTGATGTTTTCCCCCAAAAGCCTCTTCAAAATCGCTCCCAAATTTGCGTTAGCCCGAGGTCCAAATGCTCTTCTCTTTTTCAAACTTGCAAAATCACCGTTCATTAAACCCTTCCCGATTTCCGCTTACGCGGTCAACTGACCGCTCCTGTGGCCTTCGCTTTAGCGGCCACACGACCGCCTACGCGGTCTAACTTAAATCCCAGGGCCCGCTTCTGCGGTCAAATATCCGCCTCAGCGGTAACCGCCTATGCGGTCAAATTTCTGCTTCCGCGATCCCATCCTTTCCTCCAATTTCCGCTTTTGCGGATCACCCACCGCTTCTGCGGTCACCGCATTAGCGGCTCCCCTTCCACAGAAGCGGAAATACCAGAAGCCATTTACTATTTTCATGCAACAACTCCCAAACCTCCGATCAATCCGAAATACCCCGAGGTACCCGGGACCCCAACCAAAACCACCAACCTATTCCAAAACATCGTACGAACATGTTCCAATCACAACAACACGACCAACAACACAAAAATCACCAATTCATGACGGATTCAAGCCTAAGTTAAACTAATACTTCCGAAACTCACAATCGATAAAAAACCCTACAAAATGACATCTGATTGACTTGAATATTTGAAGACATATCCAAAATCACCTAACGAAGCTATAACAACTCTCAGAATTCCATTTTGACCCCCGGATCAAAATCTCACCTATTAATCGGAATTCGCCAAAGTTGAAACTTAGCCAATTCAAGCCTAATTCTACACCGGACCTCCAAATTCAGTTCCGATTTCACTCCCAAATCATAAATTACCACCCGAAACTAGCCGAATAGTGAGAAATCTAATCCGAGCCCTATAACTCATAAGTCAACATCCAGTCGACTTTTCCAAATTAGCCTTCTTTGAAAGAGACTAATTGTCTCAATTCCAACCAAACACTGACTGAATCACTTCAAATTCCACAAACACATATGATGAAACATAAGGAAGCATAAAACGGGGGAAAACGGGGCGGTAACACACATGACGACGGGCCGGGTCGTCACATCCTCCCCAACTAAAACAAATGATCATCCTCGAGCGGGTCAAGAAACATTCCTAGAGCCTCAAACAAATAAGGATATCTGCTCCACATCTCCTGCTCGGTCTCCCACGTGGCCTCCTCCACGGCTCGACCTCTCCACTGCATCTTTGCCGAAGGTATGTCCTTTGATCTCAACTTTAGAACTTGACGACCCAAAATAGCCACTGGCTCCATATCATAGGTCAAGTCCTCATCCAACTGGATCATGCTGAAGTCTAATACATGACACAGGTCCCCAACATACTTCCTGACCATAGAAACATGGAATACCGGGTGAACCCCCGCCATGCTGGGTGGCAAAGCAAGTATATAGGCCACCTCCCCAATCCTCCTGAGTATCTGAAAAGGTCCAATAAATCGCGGACTAGGCTTCCCTTTCTTTCCAAACCTCATCACGCCTTTGATAGGCGAAACCTTCAATAAAACCTTCTCGCCCACCATATAAGATACATCCCGAACCTTCCGGTCCGCATAACTCTTCTGACGCGACTGAGCCGTGCGTAGTCTCTCCTGGATAACTTTCACTTTCTCTAAGGCATCCTGAACTATCTCTGTCCCCAGTAGTCTAGCCTCGCCGTGCTCAAACCAGCCAACTGGAGATCTACACCGTCTCCCATATAAATCCTCATATGGCGCCATCTGAATGCTGGACTGATAACTGTTGTTAGAAGCAAACTCTGAAAGCGGCAGAAACTCAGCCCAAGAACCCCCAAAATCAATAACACAGACACGTAACATGTCCTCTAATATCTGAATACTACGCTCGGACTGTCCATTTTTCTGAGGATGAAAAGCTATGCTCATCTGAATCTGAGTGCCCAACTCTCGATGAAAAGTCCTACAGAATTGGGAAGAAAACTGGGTACCCCTGTCTGAGACATTAGAAACTGGAACTCCATGCAACATCATAATCTCTTGGATGAAAATCTCTGCTAACCGCTCCGAAGAATAAGTGGTACACACCGTAATGAAGTGCGCAGACTTGGTCAGTCTATCTACAATCCCCTAAATAGAATCAAAGTTCCTCGAGGTACGAGGGAGACCACTCACAAAGTCCATAGTAATCCTCTCCCATTTCCATTCTAGAATATCCATATGCTGATGTATGCTACCAGGTCTCTAATGTTCATACTTGACCTGCTGACAATTGAGACACATAGCCACATAACTCACAATGTCCTTTTTCATTCTCCTCCACCAATAATGCTGTCTCAAGTCCTGGTACATCTTCGCGGCACCTGGGTGAATAGAATACCGCGAGTTGTGGGCCTCCTCTAATATCAACTCTCGGAGCCCATCCACATTGGGCACGCAAATATGGCCCTGCATCTACAACAAACCATCACTATCAATAGTCACATCTCTGGCATCATCGTGCTGGACCGTGTCCTTCAGAACAAGCAAATGCGGGTCATCATACTGGCGCTCCCTGATGCAATCATACAAAGAAGACCGGGAAACCACACAAGCCAACACCCGGCTAGACTCAGAAATATCCAATATCACCATCCGATTAACCAAATCCTGAAATCAACTGCAAGGGGCCTCTCCCCAACTAGAATGTATGCCAAGCTACCCATACTCACCACCTTCCGGCTCAAAGCATCGGCCACTACATTGGCCTTCCCTGGATGATACAATTTGGTAATATCGTAATCCCTAAGTAACTCAAGCCACCTCTGATATCTCAAATTGAGGTCCTTCTGCTTAAACAAGTGTGAAGACTGCGATGATCCGTGAACACCTCAGAGGACACGCCATATAGGTAGTGCCGGCAAATCTTCAAAGCATGAACTATAGCAGCCAACTCCAAGTCATGAACATGGTAATTTTTCTCATGAGTCTTAAGCTGACGTGAAACATACGCAATAACTCTATCCTCCTGCATCAAAACACATCCGACCTCAACTCTCGAAGCATCACAATATACTGAATAGAGTCTGAAGCTGATAGCAATACTAGGACCGGAGCTGTAATCAAAACTGACATGAGCTTTTGGAAGCTCTCCTCGCACTCATCTGACCACACAAATGGTGCATTCTTCTACGTCAACTTCGCCAAAGGCAAAGCAATAGATGAAAATCCTTGAATGAACCTGCGGTAATAACCTGCTAGATCGAGAAATCTTTGAATCTCAGTAGCTGAGGACGTTCTGGGCAAACTCTACACCACCTCAATCTTCTTTGGGTCAACCGGAATACAATCACTGGGCACGACGTGTCCTAGAAAAGCCACGGAACTGAGCCAGAACTCACACTTGGAGAACTTTGCATAAAGCTTCTCCTCTCTCAATCTCTGAAATACCACCCTCAAGTGCTGCGTGTGATCCTCCTGGATAAGCAAGTACACTAGAATATCATCAATAAACACGATCACAAAAGAATCCAGATACGGCCGAAATACACTGTTCATCAAGTGCATGAATGCGGCTGGGGCATTAGTCAGCCCAAATGACATAACCAGAAACTCATAATGCCCATATCTCGTCCGGAAAGCTATCTTCATGATATCACAATTCTAGTCTTCAACTAGTGGTAGCCTGAACTGAGATCATTCTTAGAGAATACCTTTTCCCCTGAAGCTGGTCAAACAAATCCTCAATACGAGGTAGTGGATACTTGTTCTTCACTGTCACTTTGTTCAACTGTCCGTAATCAATGCACATTCTCATTGTGCCATCTTTCTTCTTTACAAATAACACCGGTGTGTCCCACGGTGACACACTCAGGCGAATGAACCCCTTATCTAGGAGTTCCTGCAGCTGCTCCTTCAGCTCCTATAACTCTGCTGGTGCCATACGATAGGGAGGAAGAGAATGGGATGAGTGCCCGACACCAAGTCAATACCGAAATCAATATCCCTGTCCGGCGGCATGCCTAACAGATCTGCTGGATACACATCCGGAAATTCCCTCACCACGGGGACCGAATCAAGACTAGGAGCCTCAGCTCTAACATCCCTCACAAATGCTAGATATAATAAACATCCTTTCCTATCCATCTGGCCTTTAAGAAAGAGATTACCGTACTGGGTACATAATCAGTCGTACCACACCACACGATCCTTGAGATACCCGGCAGAGCCAATGTGACTATCTTGGCGTGATAGTCCAAAATAGCATGGCACGGTGATAGCTAGTCCATGCCCAGAATAACATTAAAATCTACCATTCTCAATAGCAGCAAGTCAACTCGGGTCTCCAGACCCCCAATTGTAACAAGACAGGACCGATACACGTGGTCCACAATAACAATATCACCCACCGAGGTAGATTCGTGCACATGTAATTCAAGACACCCTCGGGTAGACCCCAAATGATAAGCAACGTAAGGAGATACATATGAATATGTGGATCCAGGATCAAATAAAATTGAGGCACCCCTGTGGAAGATTGAGATAATGCATGTAATAACAGCATCTGAAGCAACAACATCTGACCTGCCCTGAAGAGCATAGCAACGGGCCTGACCACCACCGGATCGGCCTCCCCCTCTAGGGCGACCCCTAACTGCCTGACCCTCACCCCTAGCTGATTGGGCGGGTGCTACAAACACTGGGCCAGAAGACAAGGGCTGACCCCTCTACTGAGATAAATTGGAAGAACGATGGGCACACTCCCTCCGTATATGCCCAAAGTATCCACACTCATAACAACTCCCAGGTACTGGGGGATGGGAATAAAGGGCACCCCTCGCACCGGTTTGGCTGGCTGAAGAACTCGGCCGAGATAAACCCTGAAAAGATGGGGCATGATATGAACTCAGCACTGGAAGTGCGCTTAGAGATGGCTGACCCTGCTTGGAGCCCTGATAACCCCGACCAGAAGATGAACCGCGGTACTCTTACCTAGCTGGCTGTGGAGCCCTGAAAGAACGACCCCTGCTCAGTTGATATTGGCTCCTAGATAGAGCACCACTGGAGCCACCTGATCCTTGAGGCCTCTTGGCCTCCCTCTCATCTCTCCCCTAACGGCGAGCCATCTCAATATCGGAGGATATATCCACCGCCTTCTCAAAGATGTGACTCAAGACCCTCTCACGAGTCATAAGAATACGGAGGGGACAAATGAGCCCGTCCACAAATCTTCTGATCCTCTCTTGATCTGTATGAACCATCCACGGAGCATACCGTGCTAGCTCTACAAATCTCATCTCATACTTCATCACTGACATATCCCCCTGATGAAGACACTCAAACTGCCTACGTAACTCCTCCCTCTGAGATCGAGGCACCCACTTCTCCAGAAAGATAGTGCAGAAATCCTGCCTAGACAATGGCGCTGCACCTACCGGCCTACGCCGCTCATAAGCCTCCCACCAGGTAAAGGCTGCTCCTGAGAACTGAAAAGTGGTAAAAGATACCCCACTAGTCTCCAAGATCCATGCTGTCCTAAGCATGCATCGACACTCGTCGAGAAACCACTGGGCATTCTCGCCCGGAACACCACTAAAAGTAGGAGGTGAAAGGCGGCTGAACCTATCCAGATGATGCTGCTCGTCATCTGGAATTACCGACACCTTATCAACCTGAACTGGAACAACTGGATGAACAGGGGAAATGGGCTGAACTAGGGCAACCAACTGAATTGGTGGCGCCTCTGGGGTCTGCAAACCCTGTGCACCCTGCTCTGGAGTGTGAGCTGCGGGGGTCTAATGACCACTACCGTTCTGAGATGTAGCTGTGGTAGTTGACGAGACTGCCTGAGCCAGGCCAGTGCAAACCGATAAGATCTGAGCCAGGGCCTCCTGAAGACCCGGAATCATTGTGGCACTGCTGGTGCCTGAGCAGGTGCTACTGGAACCTCTGCAGCTGAAGGATGATCCTGAATGGGGAAAATTGGTGGGTCAACTGGTGCTGCGCCTGCTGCTCTACCTTGGCCACGACCACGACCGCGTCCTCGGCCTCTAGTGAGTGGCAATGGTGGTCGTCTGCCACGTCCGGTCTCACGTGTTCTCGCCATCTGCGAGAGGATAGAATACAAATGTTTAGTTCTCGGATCAACAAAGTCGCATGACAAGAATTTCAAGAATATGAAGTTTTTCCTAATGGTTCTGCAGCCTCTTGAGGATAAGTACAGACGTCTCCGTACCGATCCGTAAGACTCTACTAAGCCGGCTCAAGACTCATGAGGCCTAGTAACCTAGGCTTTGATACCAACTTGCCACGACCCCAACCCGGTCGTTATATAACCGATCACATTTCAAGGCAAGCCCGACCAATCTCACTAACGTCCTAAGCTACAAGCTCAAATCCTTAGTTCAAAATCATTAAAAAGAGAGAGATAATCCAAAATTTAGCAGTTATAAAGAAACATCCCAATAACCATTAATGGCAACCTCCCACAGATCTGGGGGTCAGGAGTCTACAGCCTCTACCAGAATAGCATGATAACACAAAATAATATCATAATCTGAGTACGCGGAAATGTAAAAAATACAAAAGTAGTGGAGGAGTCGGGTCATGCGGACGCTAAGCAGCTACCTCGACAAGCTCCGAAAAAAATACTCTGAAACTCCGCTGCGAGATCAACTCATCCCTGAGGTACCTAGATCTGCACACAAGGTACAAGGAGTAGAGTGAGTACTTCCAACTCAGTGAGTAATAGGAATAAATAACAACTTAAAGAAAGAAAATCCGGTAAAATCACTATGCGGTTCTATTACTAGAATTAAAGACTAGTGGATAAGTACCAAACAGAGAAGACAGGGCAACTCAGCTAAGACAAGGTATTCAACCCTAGGTATTGCTCATTCAGGGTGCCAGTTACAAATTCTGAGTTATTTCATGATTTATCGTCAAGAGTCTGGATAGCTGGTATGTGTCTAATGAGAAAGTGAGGTCAATCAGCTCAACATACTCCCTAGGAGTTCTACAGATTGGCACACGGCCCAAAAGCCCAAATTATGCGAGTACAAGCTCAGTCTCAATCGAGAAATACAATAAGTCACCAATCGGGATGGACCAAGTCCGAGTCCCCAGCAAATACATCACCACGCTCAACACAAGGCGCATGTCTCATCTCAACATAGCACTGTATAGTTTAAATACGAGTTTCAAACCCTCAGTATATCATTCATAACCATTACTCACCTCGAAACGGCCATAATCCTAGCTCGCCTTGTGCTTTCCTCGCAAATCGACCTCCTCGAGTGTGGAATCTGATCAAAACCCCAAGGAATATGTTATAATAATCTAATGGGACATAGCCCAATAGAAAGAACTCGAAAAACACCCAAAAACACGAAGTTGGTAAAATTCGAGCCTCGGGCCCACTTCTCAAAAAATTACAAAATTCACATCACTGGAATCCTTATCTCGCCACGAGTCCATATATATCAAACTTACAAGAATCGGAGTTCATTTGACCCCTCAAATCAATACTTTAAGTGGTAACTTCAAGAACATTGAATTCTTTGTGTATATTCCTCTCTTTTTCAAACTTGCGAAATTATTTTTCATTAAACCCTGCCTAATTTCCACTTACGCGGTCAACTGACCGTTCCTGCGGCCTTCACTTTAGCGGTCACACAACCGCCTACACGGTCCAACTTAAATCTCACGGCCAGCTTCTGCGGTCAAACTTCCACCTCTGTGGTAACCGCCTATGCAGTCCAATTTCCTCTTCTACGTTCTTTTGCGGCTCACCCACCGCTTCTGCAGTTACCGCTTTAGCGGCTCCCCTTCCGCAGAAGAGGAAATACTAGAAGCCATTTACTGTTTTCATGCAAAAACTCCCAAACCTGTGATCAACCATCCGAAAATACCCCGAGGCCCCCGGGACCCCAACCAAAACCACAAACCTATTCCAAAACATCATACGAACATGGTCCAATCATAGCAACACGACCAGCAATACAAAAATCATCAATTCATGACGGATTCAAGCCTAAGTTAAACTAAAACTTATGAAACTCACATTCGATCAAAAACCCAACAAAACGACGTCATATTGACCTGAAAATTTGCAGACATATCCAAAATAACCTAATGAATATACAACAACTCTTGGAATTCCATTCCGACCCCGGATCAAAATCTCACCTATCAACCGGAATTCGCCAAAATACAAACTTAGCCAATTCAAGCCTAATTCTACACCAGCCCTCCAAATTCAGTTCCTATTTCACTCCCAAGTCATAAATCACCACCCGAAACTAGCCAAATCATCGGAAGTCAAATCCAAGCCCTATATCATAAGTCAAAATCCACTTGACTTTTCCAAACTAGCCTTCTCTTAAAGAGACTAATTGTCTCAATTCCAACTAAATCTGACCGAATCACTTCAAACTCCACAAACACATATGATGAAACATAAAGAAGCATAAAATGGGGGAAAACGGGGCGGTAACACACGTGACAACGGGCCGGGTCATCATACCCTTAAACCCTTGCCTTTTTACCTCTGAAACAAGACTAGATATGGGTTAAATTGACTCAATTTAGAGTGTTATGGGTCTGTAAATCCATGTTAAATCCGTTTTTGGGCTTTCTAATTTTTAGAATCCAATTCAAACTAAAATCAAATTCACAATTTAACAGACTGA
Organism: Nicotiana benthamiana; assembly: GCA_034376525.1. Classification (NCBI taxonomy): domain Eukaryota; kingdom Viridiplantae; phylum Streptophyta; class Magnoliopsida; order Solanales; family Solanaceae; genus Nicotiana; species Nicotiana benthamiana. The sequence continues at coordinate 54,896,047 of CM067338.1, forward strand.
CCAAAATTTCCCAAAAGAAAAACCCGTAAACCATTTAAAATAAAACCATAAACAAAAGATAAAGGGAAATGAACTAACTAACAAAATAAATAAGCTTTATTTAGCTAATTATGCAAAAATAGAACTAATGAAAAAAATATGAACAAAGAACGAAGAAAAGAAGAGAGGATACAGAAAAGAGATAAAAAATGAAATTAAAACAAGAAAAAAGAAGTGAAAATACCTAAAATCCGACCGGGCTTAATCTTATATTCACTCCTCGAGCTTTTGATTTTGACCGAAACGGGCTTTAATCATGTGTTCTCAAACAAAAACACAGAATAAGGCCAATTTCAACTTCAAATCTACAATAGGCTCATTGAATTAGGTTTTGGGAATTTAGGGTTCGATCTTTGATTTATGATTCGAGGAGCTCCAGGGAGATTCGAGGAAAAATAATTGGAGAATTGGAAAGGAGAGGCGGTGAGGGTTCCATGGTGTTGATTTTGGGGTGGCGCCGCTAGCCCAAAGTAATGGAAAATCATAGCGACCTCTAGGGTTTTGGGTAAAGTCTCTGATGATGGGTAAAATGAGAGGGATGGGTTTGAGGGTGGGATGGAGGGGGTAGGTAGATTTTTATAGTTAAATACTATCATAGGCCATAGTTCTGGACCATTAGATCAAAAGAGATCAATGGTCCTAATCAAAATAATTGACACGACGTTGTTTGTCTATTTGGAACGGATAAAAATGCGATTCTGGGATGGGTTGATCGGGTTTCAAGTGCATTTTTTATTTGGGCTGGGGCACTTGATGGATTTGGCCCTAAATTTTGATCCTTCTCATTCTTTTTTTCTTTGTCTTTTCTTTTTAATTCAAATTTCTTTTCCTTTTCAAAAAATAAAAATAAAAATAAAACTTAAAAAATCCCTTACTAAAATAGTTTACCAAATTAAACTAATTACTCAAAATACTAATTACCACCACTAAAATGTCAAATTAAAAGAAAACTTCCCAAAATTCAAAAACTAGAATTCAAAATGCTAAAATAAATTATTTTTTTGATTCTTCCATTTTTGTAAAACATACTAGTTTACTAATTAATCCAATAAATATAAAATTATATCTTATATACAAATGCAACACATTTTTATATATTTTTATGAATTAATTATAATTAAACATGCACACAAAACGTAAACAATCAGGAAGATTCTAAAATAATTCCTAAAATAACAAACAATTAAAAGGAAAAAAATCTAGTTTTGAGAATTCTGTAGGAGTAATTCATGTGAGGAAAAAAATCACGTGCTCACATGTGTTATTGTGGATAGATTGACCAAGTCAGCGCATTTCATTGTTGTGGCAGTTCCCTATTCTTTAGAGCAGTTGACATAGATTTATATCTCTGAGATCGTTCCTCTTCACGGTGTGCCCGTGTCTATCATTTCTAATCGAGGTGCAGTTGCCTCACACAGTACAACATAAGTTGGGTACGCGGGTTGAGTTAAGCACCATTTTTCATCCTCAGACTCACATGCAGTCTTAATGTACTATTTAGATCTTAGAGGATACGCTCCACGCATGTGTTATAGACTTTGGAGGATCTTGGGATCAATTCCTGCCGCTAGCGGAGTTTGCCTATAACAACAGCTATCAGTCAAGCATCTAGATGGATCCCTATGAAGCATTATATGGTAGAGGATGTCGATCGCCTGTTGCGTGGTTTGATCTGGGGGAGGCTCGGTTATTGGGTACATATTTCATACAAGATGCCTTGGATAAGGTTAAGATCATTCAAGATAGAATTCATATAGCTTATCCTTGGGTTGGGTTCGCGATGTGGCATTCATGGTCGGAGAGAGAGTGTTGCTTCGGGTATTGCCCATGAAGGGTGTAAGGAGGTTTGTAAAGAAGGGCAAGTTGAGCCGTAGGTATATCAGGTCTTTTGAGATACTTGAGCGAGTAGGGGAGGTGACCTACAGAATTGAGTTTCCACCAGGCTTATCCGTGGTACATCCAATATTCCATGTGTCTATGCTTCAGAAGTATCATGGCGATCCATCCCATGTGTTAGATTTCAGCACACTCAAGTTGGATAAGGATTTGACCTACAAGGAGGAGCTGGTAGCTATTCTAGACTGGAAGATTCGTCTGTTGAGGTCGAAGATTTATTCTTTGGTTTGAGTGCAGTGGAGAGGCAATCCTATTAAGGTAGCTACCTGGGAGTCTGAGTCTGATATGCAGAGAAAATATCCCCACCTTTTCACCAGCTTAGGAACTTTTCTATGTCCGTTAGAGGACGAACGATTATTTTAGAGGTGGAGAATGTGATGACCAAAAAGGCCATCTTATATTATAGAACTCGATTCCATCTTCCGAGGCCATTAAAATTTCATTTTATTCCTCTTCATTTTGCATGCACAGTTCGGGCATATTTTTAGAAATTCCTCTTCATTAAAAGAATTTCATTAATGTTTGATTTTGTTGGTATCGGTTTCGTATTTTGGTTCCATAGCCCGATAAATGTTCATTATGATTTTTAGGACTTGTCTGTGAAATTTGGTAAGAAACAGAGTTGGTTTGACGCGATTCGGACGTGTAGTTGTGAAGTTAGAAGTTTAAAAACTATCTTGAAATTTTCATTCAATTTGGTGCTAAGGTGTTATTTTGGATATTTAATTGTGCATGCAAGTTCGCATGATATTTTAAGACTTGTGTACATATTTTGTTTGGAGCCCCGAGGGCTCGGGTGAGTTTCAGATAGGCTATGAGATGTTTTGAGCTTTGAAAAAAAATATGGTTTTTGGCTTCAGCTATCATCTGGTATTTTCTTCTTCAAGTTTGCGAAGGCACTCTCGTGATTGCGAAGAGTGAACTGGTCCGAAAAAGAATTTCTTCTATGCATACGCGGAGACTGGGTGGTGAACATGGAGCGATTGTGCCTTTACCGTTCACGAACGCAACAGCTCAACGAGAACGCGTAATGTTAGGGACATGGGGAATGGGTCAGTTATTCTTTCTATGCGAACGCGAGAAATAGTTTGCGAATGCGAATGCCATGAGGCATATCCTTCACGAATGCGAGGAGGAATTTGCAATCGCATAAGCTATCAAGGCCAGCTCTTCGTGAACAAGGCTGGCCCTTCGCGAATGCGAAGAAGGCCTACCCAGTGTTTAAAAATAAGGACTCAAATACAAGAATTAGCCATTCTTTCACATTTTAAAAACTAGAAGACCTAGATGTGATTTTCAAGAGACAATTTCTTCCCCAAATTGTTGGTAAATGATCCTAAATTACTTTATTACAATTTCCCATTACATTTCATGAATTTCAGCCTAAAATATATGGTTTTCATTATGGAAATTGAGGATTTGGGTAGAATTAGGGATTTTTGTATAATTGGGATTTAGACTTCAAATTGGAGTAGGATTTCAAATCTAATTACATATTCAGTCTCAGAGGTAAATGGGTGAATGGATTTTGGTCCGAACCTTGAGTTTTAACCAAGTAGGTCCGAGGTTGGTTTTTGACTTTTTGGGAAAAAGTTTGAGAAAGCTAAATGCGGATACTAGAGGAAAAGCTCTAATTTAGCTTAACGTGGCCCGTGGCTCGTGGAGCGAGGTAAGTATTGTGTTTAACTTTGACTCGAGGGATTAGGAACCCTTGACTTAATTTCCATGTAAAAATCCATGTGAGTAGTGCATAGGTGAGGTGACGAGTACATATGCGCCACCTATTTATCTGTTTTACCTGTTTTCTTCCTATTCTTCTTATATTGTGTTTTCCTGTCTTAACTGCTATATGATGGACTTGTATTTCTATGCCTAATTACTACTTGTACTTTGAGTGTTTGATTCTGATATGATGGTATCGAGTTGCGCGCCGCAGCAAGTATAATAAGGGTAGATTGTCATAAGATAAGGGTTCTATGATTATTGTTATTGTGATACGGTGAGATCGGGTTGCACCTGCAACTGGTACAATAAGGGTGGAGTATGTTGAGATAAGAATGAACTGTGATTGTGATTATTGTGATATGGTGGGATCAGGTTGCACTGCAACAATCTTTATGCTTATATTCCCTTGAATGTGTTAGTTGAACGATAGACGTAAACTATACTTCAGGATTGGTTATAACTGAGCAGTGATGATATGTTTCTAGATCTGTATTCATTATTTGCAAATTACTATTTTATTTTATCATGTCCTTCTTTCTGCTTTTACTATACACTGTCTGGAGGTTATATTGAAAATGCCCCATCATAGCCTTGTCACTACCTCGTCGAGATTAGGTCGACACTTACCAGTATATGGAGTTGGCTGTATTGATACTGCACCGTGCATTTTTTGTGAAGATTTTAAAGTAGGAAGTGGCTGATCATGAGCTTGGTTGCAGCTTTTACAACTAGGAGACCCAAGGTAGTCCCATAGAAGGTTCCGAGTATGGTGGATTCCCGAGGAAAGCGTTTAGAGTCAGTAAACGCTAGTACCATGCCTAGACATCCTATCCCCATGTCTTTACATTCAATACACTCTGTACTATATGGTATTCCCTCTCCTATATTAGGGGAATCGATGCCACTTTGTAAGGGGCTGATGTTGCTTCATTTTTGCACAAGTGCAATAATATCTCTCTCTTTTATATCTAACTTTCTCGTTATCACTGACCTCGAGGTCATCTTAATATATATCGCTCTCTTACTTATTCTTGATTATATTGCTTAGTATTCGCCGTAAAGAGCCTTGTTTAATTATATTCTCAACTGTTATCCCATTCCTTCCTATCTCCGATAGCTCGAGCTCGACCATGACGTTGACCCCGAAGTCCCCCATCGACCAGTCCTATATCCGGGCAGTAGGCCCTTCGGTTCAATTATTATCTCATTTTAGCTTGCATTTCATCAGCAAACTTCATATTATTAGCATCAACTACTCTAACAACTAGCTCGAGAATAGATCGCGTCTTTTTAAAATCCCATTTACAAATTTAATTATTCTTACCATTTTCACGGTAAGTAGTTTGGCGCCCACCGTGGGGCTAAATATAATAGTGATTATTTTCTTGCTAGTTCCATTGCACAAATGAACATTATCTTTCACACTTTTTCTTGTCCAAAGATCTCTTGATTTCAGGTCAAAATGTTTGGCTTGGTAAACAGAGTCGAGAACGACTACCCCGAAAATCACAATGGAAATGGTGTGGCTGTTCCAGTGGTTGGCACGATGCCGTAGAACTCCAATAATGTATATGGGCTGATTCCAGTAGACACGGGTTCGCGGGGCGCACAGCAGGTCGATAAAGCCTCACATGCCGATGGGAGCATTCGACATATCGACCAACAGGAAGCCCAACAAACCCCAGCTCGGGAAACACAAGAAGTTAGTCTTCACGATATTTATGAAAAGTTACACGCACAACATTTGGCTATCGTGTAGTTGCAGACCCATCCAAAGACTCCTAGCACACCGGTGCCGAAAACAGCTCCCCGTGTCAAACGAGTACCCGATAGATCAATCAACAACGGATCAATAACAGACCCCACCATGGAAAAGATGCTTGGGGATCTCTCCAAGAGAATCGAGTTAGGTTCGTGGATGTTCATGCAACAGTTGTCCCCCGAGAAAGCAGTTCCAGAACTCGATTCAAAAAAAATCCAAAACGCCCAAACTCCCTAGGTATGACAGGACCTCAGATCCCGATGAGTGCACCATCTCTAATATGTGCGTGGAAAAATGTAGCGACCTTCAAAATGATGAGTTCAGACCCGTCTGGTTGAAGATGTTCTGGGAAACACTATCGAAAGAAACCATAATGTGGCACCGCAGCCTAGCACCTGACCTTACAAACTCGCTTACCGTACCAGTAGATTCCTTTGCAGAAACACACGCCAATTCCATCGAAGTAGTAACGGGAGAGACCAACACATCTAAGGTCAAACAAAGAAAGAATGAAACATCACAGGAAGTCGCGCCTCATTCCCTGATAGAACGTATGAGATCACAACCAGTTTCAGATGATTGGGCAACACAGGCCTTCGCCCGAAGCTTAAGCGAAGCATCCCCAATGACTCCAAGGTTTTTCAAATGAAGCTTGATCAGATAACTAGCCGCGATCTGGTTGGATGCGCGTACCCAGCACCAGCCACGCATCAGGGATGTGGACAACCATCTGGGAACCTCCCCGAGCTCGGTATACCCAAGCAGGCTCCCGACAGAGAAACTAATGCCAAATAGATCTTGGTACCACTTATACACCGCAGATGAGAGGAAAGACACAAGATTACACCTACGTCGCAACAATAGGGAAATAGCTCGAGGGCAACATCCTAGAGGAATCTTCAGTGGAACCAAATTTGACGAGACATAGCCAGTAGGGGAACCCCGCCCAGCGGAGTACAATTTCAGCATTGCTCTGCCAATCATCGTGATCACCATAAGCAAATCCAGGGACACCGAACGACTTAGGCCTATTCGAGCAAGAGCCCTTCAAAAGAACCGCAACCTGGCACTGGAACGGTAGGGCGTGCGCAACCATGGGGTCAAAATGGCCATCAGCTCAAAAGGATGACAACCGTACCACTCAATAAAAATCAGCACTATGTACCATCGAGCAGTCAGGCTTGAATCCAGACCCAATGGAGAAACGCAACTAGGAAGAATGAAACAAACAAGACACAATGTATTACCACAACAGAGCGATGACACCCTCCGAGTAATCATAAAGTGGAAAGTGAAAACGTTTGTCACGAGGGAAATATGGGTCAAAGGAAATATTCCAGAGGACACCCTTACATCCAGAGAAAAGGACACCTAGACTTTGCCTCGGCCTCAACTGACGCAGTGATAACACTCTACCTCATTTGATCTATTTCAAATACAGCTTGTGTTAATGAATTCAGGTGGTTCAACCACGCATAACAATTATGTTAGACCAAAGTCAATGGGGCGGTCTGGACTAACGGACCAAATCGCTACCGCATCCCGAATCCATGGCGAATTCCGAATGACTATCGCCATAAAGACCATTCTTTTGATATAACCTGTCTGAGCTCGGGCCGCGTGCCGAGCTCTGTACCATCAAAGAAGCCGCAAGGCACAAACTTCTTATTTAGACGATCACGGGCATAACGCCTTGAGTCAGCATCGACCCCACTTTGCCAAGAGGATGCAATCTCATTCAAGGGGCGGGATTAAAATAGTTGATAGGTAGCAATACGCGATGAGGGGAAATTCCCCACACTAAGCCACATCGCTGGCATCAATTTCCTCACCATCGGAATGATTAAAGGGTAAATCAACCACATCTTCCGCCAAGCTTGATTAAACACAATGGAGGGTTGTATTAAGGCTCATACCTTGAGAGAGAAGGAAAATAACAGATCTCAAAATGTTGCATACACATCCCACGATGAGAAAGAGCTGTTTCACTCCTTTGATTATTTTTTCACTAACTTATATGTGGACAATAAGCCGGGACATTCGAAGGTTCTAACTCCACCCGAAGATCCCAAACCCTTAGCAGGGCGGACTACATTTTCCCTCAATCAAACTTTCGCCCCAAAGAAGGTCTCGCCAACAAGATTATTAACAGAGCAATGCATACATATAGAAGGATCTGATAAGGTCACAGGTAAGGGGCACTGTGGCCCGGGCCTGAACCGGACCGGATTGGGTCCGCGATCCTGGCGGTCCTGGTGGGCCGGTCCTGGTGGTCCTGGGCCTGGTGGTACGTATAGGCCCGTGACGGTCCTGTCCAAGAATGACAGCCCGTGAGCCCGGGACCACTAGGCCTGCGACCGTCAGCCGGGCTAGGGCCGGGCCTGGCGGGCCTAAGCGGGCCCAACTACTCTTTTTAATTTTTTTAAAATCAGTAATGGCTAGATTTCAAATATAGCCATTTGGAACTTTATAAAATAGCGATTTGGCCCCCAAACGTTAATTTAACCTCAAACTTTATATAATTACACTTTTTCCCATATCTCAACTATAAATACCCCTCGTTCTTTCATTTTTATTCACCAATTCATCAATATCTCTCAGTCGCTCTCAATCTTTCTACTACAATTGCTTAATTTATTGTTGAAAATTCATGAAAAATTGTGAAGTTGTTGAATTGAAGTTTTCAAGTGTTCAACGATTTTCAATTTTCAAGAAGCTTTTCGGCAATCCGGTAAGCTCGTTTCAACTCCTACGTTTTAATAATATATTTTTGTGTGGTTTAGTTTGCATAATTACAATTAATATGGCATTTTCTTTGAAAAAAATATTCGGTAAAGGAAAAGGTAAAACCGGTGAAAGTAGTGGCCATAATACTACCCTTCCTCCGGCTCCCCGACCTACAAAAGATAAGCAAGTTGAAAGTAGTCGCCAACCTAGACGTCCTCCTCCGCCTCCCGTAATGCTTGATAGTGATCACCCTTGTTTTCAATTTACCGATAGTGAATTTCTACATAATGTTGCAATAGGTGATAGATTAGATGATGAAATTATGAATGCTCTTTATCCTAATGAACCTATCTTAGAGGAAAATGAGGATGATGATGATAACGAAACCCAAGCACCAGATTTAGATGATACACCTACTAGTCCTTTTCATAACTCAAGTAATGCACTGGGCCACCCACCTGTAGAAACTCTAAATTTTAGTAGACAACCTGCTAAACGTCCAGAAACATCATTAGTTTGGAATTTCTTTACTCAAGTAAGAGAACTAAATAAGGCTAAGTGTAAAACTTGTGGGAAATTACTGGTTCATAAATTTATAGGAGACCGTAGCGTCACGGGTAGTTTGACTAGGCACATAAAAACACACCCTACAGATAGAGCTAGATTTTTTCAAATGCAAGCGCAACAAGATGGGACAAGTGTAGATTCTGCGGCTAACCCTAGTACAGGTTCAAATCTAGTTCAACCAGGAATTAACACTATCACCGGAGGTATTTTATATTACGATCCAAATAGAGATCGTGAAGAATTAGCAAAGATGATTACTGTTATGTTCTTACCTTATACTTTTGCTTCATTATATTAGAAGAGTTTTTAATCCTACTTATAAAGGTTGGCCTCGCGCAACAGTTAAGGCCGATATTTATAAATTCAAATATGAATATGAACAATATTTGTGCTATTTATTTACTCATATACCTAATCGGATTTCTATTACTATTGATATTGATAGAAGTGGTAATGATTGTGATTATCTAACTGTTACAAGTCATTGGATAGATGAGGACTGGACAATGCAAAAACATATAATTGCATATTGAATAATTAATTGACGTCACACAGGTAAGTTTATAGCTAACACTGTTTCAGATATTTGTAGATATTTTTGGTTTAGCAATAAAATAATGGCAATTTCTATGGATAATGCTTCTAGTAACACTAGTGCTATAGACATGCATACAAAAAACACTAAATCCTGCATTTACTAATATTTTCCATGTTAGATGTATTTGTCATATTTATCATTTAATTGTTGGTGATGGTATGCGAATTTTAAACATAGAAAATTGAAAAGGTTCGAATGGCTCTTAATTGGCTTTTTTATTCAAACCGTAGAACTAGACTTAGAGAGTATTTTAAAAAATGTGATGAACATGGACTTAGAGAAAGAAAGGTTCCTAAACCTTTCCCTACTAGATGGAATTGTATGTACGAAAGTTTAGTAGTTGCATATGAATATAGAAACCTAATTAATGCAACGTTTAATTCTCGGATAGGTGGTGAGGATGATGATGAAATGCTTACTACACAAGATTGGACGAATGTTAAAATTCTTATTGAAATTCTTGCAAGGATGGCTCGGGATATTTTATCAATTCAAACTTCAACTTTTGCATCTGAGAGCGCTTTCAGTCATGCAAGACTACAAATAGGTGATCATAGAGCGACGAAGAGGTATAGCTTGGAAAATCGGTACTTTTTAGAGATTGGATCCGCACGGAAAGAAGAAACTTTGGAATTGCAGAATCACAACCGGCGATAAATGAAGCTTATGAAGAAATGATAGCGGAACTTTCGGAGGATTAGGATTCGCTCGGAAGTGGTGATGAACAAGCTTCGTTTCCACCACCCCAACATAACCTCCTCCCAACCTTGACAGATTTATGAGATTTGTTAGAGATACAATGTAAGTTATGATGTAACTTGTACATTTGCAAATCTTCTTTTAGTTTTTTTTCCCTTTTAATGGTGGTATTAGTACCTTGTTGTACTCATTCCATTGGGGGACGGAAGACTAAGAAAGATATGCCATTTTGGGTAATAAAAATTATAAGATATACCCTTGAATATCTTTTTTTTCAATATTTCTTTGTCTTTACTTCGAATTATTTATAAGCTACAATATATATAACATACAATATTACAAGAAAATATATACGAGAATATATATACATAACATACAATCTAAACTACAAGAAAATATATAAGTAATAACATATATACATAAGATACAATATATATAAGAGAACAAATATACATTATACATAAGAGATACAATATATATTCTACAACAAAATATATAACTATATACGTGATAATATATATACATGATATATAATATATATACCACATGAAAATATATAAGAGAATATATATACATAACATACAATACATACTACAAGAAAATATATAAGGAACTATATATATATATATATATATATATATATATATATATACTAATTACTACAACACAATATACTAATTACTAGTACCACCATTGGCACATCTTCTTTTAGTTATTTTTTCTTTTAATGCTGGTATTAGTACCTTGTTGTGCTCATTCCATTGGGGGAAGGAAGACGAAGAAAGATATGCCATTTTAGGTAATAATATATATATAATATATAATATATACACTATAACACAATATATACTAACTGCTAAAACACAATATACAATGAAATATATACTATATATACTATACTAATAACTAGTATACTATATAAAATATATTCTATACTATACTAATAACTACTATACAATATATTGCCTTAATAAAAAAAGCCCGCCAGGCCCGCTAAGCCCAAGACCACCGTGGGCTTAGGCCCGTCACGGGCAGGTTTCACCCACCAGGCCCACAAAGCCCGGGACTGCCAGGCCCGGGACCGCAAGAGCCCAGGCCCACGAAGCCGGGATTGCGAAGCCCGGCCCGTGAAGCTCGTTTAGGCCCGGGCCCGGGACAAAATACACCCTTAGTCACAGGCTTTCTTCGATAGTCAAACAACGAGTGATGGTCTTCTCTCAAGGGCGTCACCCCTAAAAAGATCGGGGAATGACAGACTGAGTCTCAATAGGAAATTTTGTACCAGATCGAATGGTCCGATGAGCCACGATCGCGCGGGCCGAGCTCACGACAATGAAACAATGTGTATTTTTACCAAGCAATAAAAGGATATCTTTTCAGCATCTTATTCTCCAAACAAGGAAATCATGGGGTATTCTTGGCAGGACCCCTTCCAACGAATGCATCTCGAATGCTCGAGCACTTAGCATCAATAATTTGACATCTGCACAATCCTAGGTTCAGAACTCCGGGCTTATGAAGCCCCAATAAGGTATCTCCAAGATCACAAATAGTGGCCTTCAAGCCTAAGCAAACTCAATAACTCAGAGACTATCACCAGTCACCATGCATTGGAAAACCCAAAACTATAAGACCCCTAGCGAGCATACTCGATGTAACTAGATCTATTCTACATTTCAACAAAAGCTGTAAGACCTCATCATGCATGAAAAACTGTAAGACCTCAATAGGCATGACAAACTGTAAGAACTCAACATGCATGAAAAACTATAAGACCTCAACAGGCATGAAAATCAGGGATGTTTAGGCTATACGTCACGTTTGTAAGAGTCCCAAAAGGGCATACCCTTGGTGTAGATAACTAAAGTATCACTTGGTATGAAAAATAGCTCTGACCAAACACATATAACTACGGTCAATATGGTTTATACAACCAAACTAATGCGACCCGGGGATGCCTGACCGTCGCTAAAAAATATCGCAGGCCACTTTCGAATATACTTCGGAAACCACCAGTTAAATCAGGGTTCCCTGAAAAAGAAAAAAAAAGAGCTCTAACCATGTCAGCTCCAAATCACAAGGTTTCGATCTCCTCGACCTACGAGCTAAAAACATGTTGAGGTTCTCAAACATTGCCGATAACGACTTGAAATTGTGGTTCTTCTGGAACGATGACGGGTCAGCAAAATTATTTCAAAAGACCTCAAAGATCGGATAACAAAGCCTACAAAAAGCCTACGAGCAAAATAGTGTAAGAGCCATTGTCTCCAGCAAAACGAGCCTAAGGGTCGCACACTATAAGGTCTCTACGACCAAATAACGTAAGAGCCATTATCACTAGCTTGAAAATTGAACACTGGAGGATTAATATGAGCACGAGTTGTAACTCGATTCGAAGATTGAATCCAAAATAGTTAATATACAAGCCTCAGGGCATCATATCAAAAAGTCTTAACGACCTAACAATTTAAGGGCCAGTATCGCTAGTTTGAAGATCGAAAAAAACTTAAGGCGCAATTGAGGCCCTGGTCGCAGCGCGACTCGAAGACTGGACCCAAAAGTCGTATAAACAAATGCCGAAGGGCAAGAAATAAAATCCATCATCGCCAGCCTATAAAAATGCAAAATTCTATGGTATATTAAGCTCGGGTCGAATCCGACTCAGAGACTAAACCTAAATATGGTTAAATCACGCAAGCCTAAGGGCAAATCCGGGGTCGAATCAACCCAATTGAAACTCTGACAAGCAGAAATATAAAAGATACAAATTGCAAGATTCCGCTTCTTATTTATACATGTTGAAGATAGAGCAAAATCTCGGCCTACGTCATATAATGAAAGTTATATATACATAACAAAGAAGGAAGGGAATAGTCATTCCCCCTTTTTCTCGGCAACTATAGTCCAACGGTCTCCTCCTCATCGTCCTCAGCATCGGACAGTAGGAAGTTGGCGTCGTATTCCTCTTGTTTGCCTTGCTTGATCTCCCTCGAGTGATCAAAGCCCCTGGCGTGAATATCCTCGAGGATTTCCCTTTGGAGTTTATACCTCACATACTCCTTGCTATTAATTGCACGATCGAGGGTCTTCTTCATCTCAGCTTAAGCGGCGGCAATGCTTCTTAAATAAGTCGCCATTTTTTGTCCTACCCTGGTGTTATTCATTAGAACCTCGGCCTAGACATTAACCATCTCAATTTTTTCCTTTGAAAGCTTGGATGAGAGTCTCATGATCATCTTTGCCCGAGTAGAATCATTTGCACGGGCGACCTGGATTTGCGCCTCAAGAGCGGAATCCCCGGCCCGAGCCCTCTCTTTAGCCTCAGAATGGGCATTCACATGCGCCTGTAGCTCGGTGAATTCACATTTGGCTTTGCCAACCTCGCCCTAGAGTTATTCCTGCTCATCCGCCTTATCCTTCAACTGAAATAACAACACGTCAAGGCGGCGAGATAGAAAGGGAATACAGGCCAACGCAAAATGCATGTTACCTATTTCTCCAAGAAGGCCTTCCGGGCACGGCTCTAGTTGACCTTATGCCATAAATAGACGAGCTCGCTTTCACCTAACCATTGCGAAGAAGTCACCTCACCATAAGCCTTCTCGCACCCCGTAGCATCTTTCCTTTTACAGGTGCTCTTTGACCCTAGGGCCAACAATCTCTCCTTCTCCCTCGGGGAACTCAGCCTTGCTTCGAAAGGACTCCATGCACCTAAAATAGATAAATCAGATGAGCCAACAAGAAGGAAGCTATCTCTTAGAGGGAACAATGCTAGGCACCTACCATGATGCTTTGCCTCCAACTCCCATTTGTTATATCTCGCCAACGATGCTTATCGTAAGTCCAGCAAGCTGCTATCTTGCGAGACCATTCGGCTAAATCAGGGACCTCGCCGAGCGACTAATGAGTTGCTATAAACATAGAACAGAAAGATATCGCTACATGGTCAACCTCATATTGGTATAAAGAAAGTTCAAATGGAGCGCTTATGTGTGAAGATCCATTTCTCAAGAAATGGAAAAATTCTCCAGGGTTAACATCGGTCGTCTGTATTTGAACGAACCAATTCATCTATCCACGGCCCTCATCCTCTTACTGCCGATCATACGAGCTCGGGTGGATATACGCTGAAGAATAATCAAGCCCCGATAGCGCAATGGCCGGTAAAACCTCATGAGGTGGCTGAGGGTGAATTCTATTCCAGCCTTGTCAGAAAAATATCTCATTGACTGCACTATTCTCCAAAGAAAGGGAAGAACCTGCACCAACGTTACTTGATATCTTCTATAGAAATCAAGCACCACCGAGTCTGGGGAACCTGATGTAAGAAGATGAATATATACACTCAAGAATCCCTCAACGTATGTCATGAGACTCTTCCCGGTGGATGATGCTTACAAAGTCACGCCTTCTCCACTCCATGCGCATTCTTTCCTGATCATCTTGAGGTTTTCCTCCCTCATCGATGAAATAATCCTCGACATATTCTCTTGATGGCCCGGAATATTGGGAGGCCTCCATGGTGCGACATCCATCTTCGAGCAATCCGAACCTCGCTCTTTCGACATCGAAGGCGAGCCGTTGGCATTGACTAAAGGCGAAGCACAACATGGACTCCCCTTCATCAGAGGATCAGGAATTGAAGCGGCAGCCATGATTACATTAGAATAAGGGGAAGAAGATGAGGATCTAGGCAAAAACTTTATAAAGTAGGGAAGGAGAAAGACTAACACAAAATGTCGGCCTTTGCATAGGAGATAGGCTAATCAAGAACTGCAAAATTGCTGCTTAAAAGGCGGATGAGCAAATATATAGGGGCTAAGTGACAACTGCTCATTTGCCCAAGAGGGCCAGTTAGTTTTGGCTGTGTTAACGTCACACTCTACTTGGGAATGTATTGGCAGAATCACTCCAAGCTCTCACATAACTCATAAAATAGAGGGAACTTGGGAGATCCCCGACATCATAAATATCGGTTCGGGAGGAGCTATAAATTCAAACTAGGGACATGGCTAGTCTCGGGGCCCCAATCTGTCCCATAAAAAAGCCCCGAAGAGCCGATGCCAAAATGCAAAAACAAAAAAGCAGGGAGAAGGGTTGATAGAATAAAAGTTCCTTTTATACATTGGCAAAAAGAAAAAATGTCTTTACACTATTCGTTTTCCTGCGGGGGGGGGGGGGGGGGGGGACATAGGAAGCAAAATGGAAGGCATACAGAAAGGTCTCGGAGACTACTCCTCACCACTATCAGGGGCAATCAAGAGTGCCAATCTTCTCTACTGCACGAGCCTTCTTCAGATCAGCAGACAGCTCGAAGCCTCTAGCCTCGAGTTCTTCCAGGGTCTCCCTCTTCGCCTCTATTTTGGCATGCTCGACAACTCGAATTAGTTTCTGCTCAGCCGCCATGGATATGTCACGAACCATTGTATGCGCTATGGCCGCATCCTTCTGATAATTGGCAACGTCTCGTTCGGCCTTAGACTTAGCCAAGGCCAAGTCAACAATCTCCATTCGAGTGTCTGTGAGAAGTTTTCGGGATGTAACCAATTCTCCAAACACAATCTCGGTTCGCTCTTTTAGCCTGTAGATCTCCACTTTCAACTGACTAATATGCGAGTCACTCTGCTCGACCTATAGGAGAAGGGCAAGTCAATGAATATATGAATCCAAAACATATGTAAATATGGGATAAAAGGTCGGGTATGAGAGAGGCAAAATACCTGAGTAGCAAGATTGGCCTTCTCCCAGAGCGACACCTCTAAAGTGACCCGAAGTTCTCCCAGCTCTTTATCTCCCCGGGAAAAGCAAGCCTCCAAGTCATGAGCATCGAAGAAATTTTCTTACGCTACTTTTTGTTGCAAGAAAGTTCCTCGTGGAGCAAAATAATGGCATGATCATACATATCCTTACACTGCAACACAACATGGAAGTTAGAAAGACAACAAATTACGCCTAAGAATGAAAGAAATGCATGAGGGAAAACTATCGCCTGCTATATGGACTTCTCTGCTGATCTAACGATGCCAGAAATATTGAGATCATCCCAATCGATTGCACCCAAATGTTGGCAATAAAGTCTCCCCCTTTGGGATGACTCCCAACTTTGGCGCTGATCATCCTTTCGGCATCCATCAGTTCCCCTGATGAAATCAGAAAGTTCAAAATAAAGTCATTCGGTCTGCAGATTTTTCCAAATGGAAACCCACATTATTGTAAGGCCCCGATCTCCGATCCCTTAGGATTGATGCCAACGGTCCTCCTAGTAGAAGCTACACCGAACGTACGATTCAAAGCTACATCAGCATCCTATTAAATGACCCCCAACTCACTAGCCTGGTCAGTGCCAGCCATTCTGAACTCAATAGCCTCCGACCGAGGTGCCTGCAAATCTCTCAAACAATTCTTGGCATGTTCAAGGATGAATGTATGTTTAAGTGAGGGAGGATATAGCGATCCAACTGGACATTTTGAGATTTTGTACTTTGATCACCAATTCTCGGACATGACTTGCCCTAAGTGATGTTTTAGGAATTAAGTATATTGGTTTTGGTTTTTTAGGAAAATCATACTGAATTTGGAGGAACAATTCTCAGTCTGAAGCTTTAAATTGGAAAGGTTTGACCAAGAGTTGACTTAATTGTATATGATCTCGTATTGGTATTTTCACAATTTGGTTAGATCCTTTAGGTAATTTAGGACTTAGGAGCATGATCGGAATGCATTTTAGAAGTTCGTGGAAGGTTTAAGATTGAATTGGCGAAATTGAGATTTTGACGTTTTCCGGTTGGTATGTGAGAATTTGATATTGAGGTCGGAATGAAATTTCGACAGTTGCAACAGTTTTGTTATGTCATTTGGGATATGTATGTAAAATTTAGATCATTCGGACATGGTTTGGTTTGATATTTTTTAATCGAAAATGGAATTTGGAAGTTCTTGAGATACTTAGGCTTGAATCTGATACAAATTTGTTGTTTTAATGTTCTTTTGAGTGTTCTGAAGTTTGGAATAGGTTGAATAATGTTATGGGATATGTTGGCATATTTGGTTGAGGTCCCAAGGGCCTTGGGTGAGTTTCGTGCCGTCAATCGGACCACTTTGTGCCTTAAAAGATTACAGAAAATGCAGGTTCAGGATGCAGAGAAATTTTCCCGTCGTGATAGTTTATTGTGTATTGCGATCTCGTAGAAGGATATAGAAAGGCATGAATTTAGCCTTCTCATTCGCGATAGGGGCTTTGCATTCGCCGAAGGCTGGTATGTAGTGTGTCACGTTCGTGTGAGGGAAATCACGATCGCATAGAGGAATTTGGGGTCTGAGGGTCTTTGTGCATCACGTTCACATGGATGAGATTGCAGTCGCGTATGTGTAGAGGGAAGAAGCATCGTGTTCGCAGGGCCCTTATTGCTTTCACATAGAGTATTTTTGGAGAATTTAAAATTTATGCTATGCGATCGCGTGGCTAGTACCGCGACAGCGAAGAAGGTTTTTTTAGTGCTGGGCAGAATGTTTTAAGAAGGCTATTCCACGATTTTGAGGCTAAGAAGCTCCATTGTTGAGCGATTTTGGAGCTCGAAAGAGTGAATGGAAGAGGGATTCAAGGGGAAAGACCTGGAAGTAAGATTTTTGAACTCAATACTCGATTATTATGTGAATTCCACTTAGAAAATCATGAAAATTAAGCCAAAAATTGAAGAACTAGGGCTTGAGAAAAATTGAAGAACTAGGGCTTGCAAAAAATTAAAGAACTATGGATTGAGAAAAACTGAAGAATTAGGGCGTTGAAGAACTTGGGATTTGAAGGACATTTGTGGTCGGATTTGATAAATTTTTGATATGTATGAACTCGTGGGGAAATAAGAAATCTAATAATGTGAAAATTTCTAAGTTTCGAGAAGTTGACCCGAGGCTCGAGTTTTAGTAATTTTTGGATTTGTGCCCCTTGTTGATCTTTTTGCTTGGGCTTTGTTCCCTTAGCATATTGTGATGTATTCGTTCTGATTTTGGATATATTTGATGCATGGGGAGGCCAATTTGATGGGAAAAGGCATCACGAGCTTGAGATTTTACCGGTTCGAGGGGAGTAATAATTGTAAATAATCCTCTGAGTGTTTGAAACCCCAGATTGCACATCGTAGTGCTGTATTAAGATGAGACACACACATGTTGAAGAGAGTGGGGTCATTTACTAATTGTTATTGTAACTTGGTCCGTCCCGATGGATGAATTTACCGCGTATTTGATTGAAACTTATTTGTTATCATCATGATTTGGGATGATTGCCACATTTGAGCTGCGTGCCAACTATTTGAACCCTTTGGAGATTTTTATCACTATTTCTTCACTTTGTTGACTTATTACATGAACTCAGTAATGCTGTTTTCCATTGTTTTACTACTCAGCCATTTTACTCAGTGTGAGACTTAAATGATATTTTTAAATGATGTTTGGGCTGAGAAATACTGTTTTACTAATGCCCGAAGGGCTTGTGAGTATGTCTGACTGAGTGCGGCCGAGGGACAAATGTGAGGATACACTGATACTGATATGAGACCGAGGTCCTAAGATACATATATATGTCACAAGGTGGCTTGATTGAAGTTAGGACGAGGGCCTAGATTTGATGCCACGAGATGACTTGATATTGTTCTTGGGCTGTAAGGGGCCCCTCCCGAAGTCTGTATACCCCCAGTGAGTACGGGTACACATTGTGATATGAGAGTGAGCTATAGGGGATAATATTGTTCTAAGAGTGAGCCTGATGGGCTGATATTGTTCTTAGAGTGAGACCGAAGGGTTGATATTATTTTGAGAGGGAGCCCGAGGGGCTGATATTATTCTGAGATATTGTTCGAGGGGCGGAGTTGTTGATATGGAGCACAAGGGGCGAACCTTTGTATGTTTATCTATCATATTTACTTACCAGTTTTAACTGTTAAACTACTATTTTTGTGCCCGAGGGGTAGATTTCTGTGTTTATCTGCACTAACTATTTTGTATTCATTTGTGTAATTGTTAAAATGACTATTTTAAAATAAGTTTAAAATGAGAAAAGATGTTTTTAAAAGATTCTTATAGCTTCACTGCTTTCTCATTGATTTTTGGACTGTTTCTATACAACATCTTGATTCGCTTTACGTGATTTCTGACTGCTCAGTTGTTATTTATATTTGTTACTCACTGAGTTAGAGTACTCACTTTACTCCCTTCACCTTGTGTGAAGATTCAGGTATTTATACACCCGGTAGCGGGTTTTGGCTGATCGGAGGCAGAGTTCTCGGAGTAAGCAAGGTGGCTGCCGGCATTCGCATCATTGCTTTTCTCCCTTTGTGTTCATCAGTCTTGTGTTGTATATTTTAGACTTTTTGAGTTGTATTTATTCTCTAATAGATGCTCGTTACTTGTGACACCACAGTATCGGGCTGTGTTTTGGGTTGTTTTCCGCATATTATAAAAATCTTTTGTTTGGTTTGTGGTTATCTATTCGTACTTAAACTGTTTATTAATATTTAACTATTTTGAGAAGGCGAAATGGGTTAGTTGACTGGCCTTGTCTTCACGAGAGGCTCCATCACGACCGAATCAAGGTTTGCGTTGTGACAAGTTGGTATCAGAGCCTATGTTACACGGGTTTCACGAGTCATGAGTAGGTTTAGTAGAGTCTCACGGATCGGTAAAGAGACGTTTGTACTTATACTCGAGAGGCTGCAAAACCGTTAGGAAAACTTCACATTCTTGAATTCTTATCGTGCGTCCTTGATTCAGCTTGAAAAATAAGTCTTGAAATTCCTTCCACGCGTTCGCGTGCGTGCATGGGCGCTCAGTATCAGATGCGCCTTGATGGATTCTGATTCCTTGATCGAGGGGTGAGATGTGATCTCTGTGAGTTGGATGTTGTGCCAGTCTGGAGGACTTGAGGCTGGATCTTTCCCTATAGCTTGAGCACCGAGTTGCGGATTATGTGACAAGTATTTTTGAACTTATATGTTTGGTAGTGTCCCTATTAGTGGGAGTGACAGCTGGGTAATTATGTAATGAGTATGTTAATACTACGAGATGTATCCATATGATTTGGAAATGGCGAGAAAGGTCTACTGGAGGATAGAAGAACTATTATGTTCTTGAATTCCATCTCGGTTCGAGGTATTGCCCTGAGTTTTGGGCATGTGAAGAATCTTTTCATGTTTGTTAGTTGTGAGTGAAGTAAATTTCATGTTGCGGTATGAGTTTAGATTCAAGAACACTAAGTAACTGCGTACGGATTGTGGTGGTGGAAGGTATACATGAATGTTAGTTGGAGGCAAAGTAGGTGGGTTATATCCCGCGAAGTGTTCTAAGGTTGTGATGATCCTTATGTTGTCTATTATAAGATATCATTATAAATGAATTATATGTGTTGGAATATGAATGTGGGTCACTTCAGAGAGCAGGCTTGTCTGTTGCGCGAGTGAATGCGAGATTTGCAGAAGAGTTAAAATTCTAGATAATCTCTGTTTTCACCACCTTATAATGGATTTAAGTTTAATATTACTATGGTGTTGTGGTGTCAATTGATTATAAGTGTTATAAGTTATTGAGTGTATTTTTGATCTATGGCTCCGAGCCAAGTGAGGGAGTCTGTAGTTGATTAGTTGATTGCATGGTTATGTGCTATGTCGATTCTAGTTTGATGCTTTCAGGTGAATCAGTTATGGCCCGCGGAGATTGAGATCGAGGATGGTTTGAGTAAAGAGAATTTTTAACAACGGTTATAAGATGCTCCACTGCTGACACCCCTTCCCCCCCCTTTTCTATAAGGAATAGGCGAATCGGGTTTACGACGTTATGGACAAAACAACTCTTATTCCCTTTTGAGGAATTGGGTTATAGAATTTGAAAAGTTGCCATCTCATGATTATAGTGCAATAGGACACTTTTAAAGAAGAGAAGAAGATTTTGAAAGAAAATCAGAGTTCGGGTAAGGGCTTGAGATTATCTTGAGGGGAAGGTGTTAGGCATCCCTCAAGATCCATTAGTGTGGTTCCCGGCCATGCTTAATTGTGACTTTAAAAGGAACAGAAGGAAACAAGTAAGGTTTGCACATAGTAGTTACAAATAAGTTTTATAACTTTGAAAAAGAAAAGGAAGAATAGACAGTTTTTTAGAAAATGAGTTGATGCTGAGAAATGAAAACACTTAAGAAGAAAACATTACAAAAGAAAAGAAAGGAGCTCCTAGGTTTAAATACAATATGGATCTCATCAATGTAATACCTGGAAATTACTCGTCAAAGAGAGGTTGCACGAGATATTAGCGCACCGATCATCATATCCATATTCTACCCTTCCCACCCCGTAAGGTATTTAAATGCGATATGTCTCGTTTACTTATTGCATGCTATTACCGTCCAAACTATCAGTCCCGGGGTATTAGGACTTCTAATCCTAAAAGGGAAGGAAAGGGGTAGGGGGCATATATGGGGTTTAAAAGGACAAAATTCTATTGGCGACAACAAAACAAATAGCAAGTAATGGGGAATGAACAAAACACACAAGGCTCACATAAAAACCCGTAAGTCACATAGCATCTAGTTTAGCATGCCTTGCATATACTGATTTGGTCTTTAAATTTAAAACTTAAGCGGCGGACTAGTTTAACACATAGAGTTGGATAAAAAGTCTGCATCAGGCAACCCGTATCCAATAATTGAAGTATTTCAAACAAGTTATTGATTACGAACCTAATGCAGAAGAGTTTGAAATAATAGATTGAAAATTGCAGAAGTTCAGAGATGGATGAAAATCAGCCGAATGAAATACAGTAGAGTTATGAAGAAGAGTTTTGAAAGTGAAGAGACTTTAAAAGTAAGAATGTGTTAGAGATTGTTTTGAGATAGCAGCTTCATGGGATGAGTAAAAATCAGGCAGAAAGGTTGAAATCCGTTTCAGAAAAAAGATGCAAATTTAGGAAATTTTATTGCAGACTTGTAAGAGTCTTTGTAATAAACAGGTTTGGACGAGTTTTGTTGAAAAAATGTTGAAAGCCAATTTCCAAATTATTATCAATACAGGTTAAGGCGAGTTTGAAACCCCTATAGGCAAGATATGTATACCTTGATTTTAAAAGCTCGTTACTGTTATTAAACCGGTAAGAAATGAGTATTTGATTACCCTATAGTTTGCCTAGCGTTTATGCATTTCCTATAAGCATGATTTCTATATGCAACTGGTTGATTGATTAGGTCCTATAGACAGGATTTGTAATGATTGAGTTAAAAAAATATTAACAACCTATAGACATGATCTCTAGGTGATCAAAACATTGGACCTACAAGTATAATTTCTAAGTGATTGAATAACAAACGTTAAACTTATAGGCATAGTATCTAGGTGATTAAAATATTACCTATAGGCATGATATCAAAGTGACTGAATAACAAACATTGGCTCTATAGACATGATATCTACCCTTTGTACAATAAAGTAAACCCCTCCCACACCCTTTGCTAATACTTCCCCGAGTTCTTTTTACATGATTATTACAGAACCAGAAGAAAGAAAGTAAATAATAAAAAATACACCACAGCCTACAGCTAGATCCGAGCAGCCTAATTCAATCTTAATATCCAATAACATGTGTTTCACCAAATCCGGATTCCAGATTCCAAGGCCTTCTCCCCAGGCAATGCTTACACTCTAAATAACAATTGTAGTATCAGATTAGTGCAGTATGGAATTACCAGTCCCCAGGCATTCAAGTTCAGAGTGAACTCCAGGGTTCCAAAGCATGGCTTACCAAAGGAGGTATAACTTAGAACTAGGAATGAGTGCAAAGTGAGAGAGGGAGCCATAATAGAGGATGGTCATACCCAGTCATGGGTATGGACTGGCATACCCCTGACCCCCTGCTTGGCCCAAGCAAATAAGGAGCAGACTTTAGAAGTCAAACTTGGGTGTGGAAGGTGATTAGGACACCACCAGACCTGAGTTAAGGCTCAGCACATAAAGGGGTAAATGGAATGGGGAATTGACTTGAGTAGAGGTTCAAGAGAACCTGATTCTAAAACATGAGTGCAATAATAGAATACCAACATGACTCAGAATTACTCACACATAAGAGGGGGTTACAGGGAAGGGGGACCACATAAGAAACATTTACAGAAAACATGTAGACAACAAAGGCATAGCAGACTTGAAGGTGCAGAACATGATGAAAGAGAGCTAAACAAAAGAAGGGAAATAATCACATAGTCAGGAGGTGTTGATACAAGATTTTTCCCTACATATTTTTATACTCAAAATATTCTCAAAAAATAGTATATATAAGCATCCACAAAGGTTTTAGTATTTTTTCACATTTTATAAGAATTTTTAAATCAATTTTATCTTATTTTTGCAATATAAAATCCAATAATTATTCCCAAAACTTTTTATTTTGGTGAATAATTTTTTTATTCTCTCATTTACACAAAAATATAATTTACATGATTTATACATAATTTTACAAGTTCATTTGGTATTTCTAAATTAAAATTGCATGAAATTGCAATTTTAGCCTATTTATCGATTTAATAGCTTTTTTAGTCATACAATCCTTCCAATATTTTTATATTAATAATTCTGCTTTGTTTATTAACTTAGTATGTTTAATTTGATTTTTAAACATCGTTTGCTATTTTATAAAATAAAAATTAGGAGAAAATTGGCTATTTAAGTTATAACCCTCTTTATTTAAATTATAGCCCTAATTTCAACCCCAATTACAATACGCAATTCATTATATAGCCCAACCCACATCCCATTAAATGAACCCGCCCGGAATCCCCCTTTTAATCAGGACCGTTCATCATTTAGATCAACGGTCCACGTACCCCCTTACCTTAATTAAACCAACAACCCCCCTAACCCTAATAACTTTACACAAATGAGCCGCCCCGAAACCCTTTCATATCCAAAACTCTCTCAACTCTCCTGAATCCCTAGCCCGCCTCCGACCACTCTCCGACCTCGTCTCACCGGGAAACATGCCTGCTCATGTACAACATGATTCGGACCTGATCATAGAAAAGAATTTTTCTGTGGACTTCCGGAAATCTGTTTCATGTAGCTTGGCAAGGAAATTTTGAGTCGTGGGTACAGGTCAATTTTCTCTTCTTAGAGAGAAGGATATGCTTGAACAACTTATTTCTTCGTTCTATTATCCCTTAAATAGTTAAAGGGTCCTTCGGTTTGATTCGTATTCCGATCAAAAACTTTATTTCTTAAAAGGATTAAATCCTTTTCCTCTCAAGGACAGTTGACCAAAATGAGGATCCTAAATTGCATGAGCAATAGGCTTTCTTTCAAGGAGGCGGCGGGGATTCGAATTCCCCTGGGGGTATGGGTACTACGAAAGGAAGTTGATCACAGAGAGAAGGGCCTTTGTCTGGTTCAGTTTCACTCTGAAGAATGTGCATATCTTGTCTAGGCAAAATTTTGGAAATGATACCTTTATTTCCGTGTCTTCCAGCTACTTTATCGCCTACTTTGATTTCACGTTTCTGTAAAATATATACACGAATCGTTTCGGGATTATAACTAGAACCAACCCTCTTCTGGATCCACCTCACATCAATAACCCGACACCTGCCTCGTTTTCACTACTATTTCGACTTTCACCACCACAAATGGCCCTATAAATGTAACTGTCACCGTAATTCTCACTACCACTTATAATGGAAGTATCTATACAGATTTGAGACTGAACGGGAATTGAACTCTATGAGATCGAATCTCCTGTTGTTCCTCAGTAGCTCAGTGGTAGAGCGGTCGGCTGTTAAGGACTTATCTTGAGTTGGGCATCCCTGACTCCATTCCTGACTAGAGAAGGGAATGCGGTGAATCACCAGTTTGGATCGAAGAATAGGCACCCACGCTTGTCTTAGGCCATGGCTTCTTTTTAAGTACCCGAAGGGCGAGCCATTGCAAATAACCGAGAAAGGAGGAGTCGAGATGCATTCATTTTTTCCAATTGATCCATTTCTGATCAAAGCCCAGGTCTCTTAGAGCATCAAGAAAGAAGCTCTTCAACCACTTGCGGCAGAATTTCAAACAGGTCAATGGAATCTTTATGCTCAAAACCCCGATTCAAGTAGTAATCCATGATCAACTTTCTTTCATAGTACCCTACCCCCAGGGGAATTCGAATCCCCGCTGCCTCTCTTACTAGAAGTCTAGTCTCTCTCAGGTCCAGTTTTGATCTCTAACTAACTAACTTACAACATAGGCTGGATTTCTTCCTAAAGCTAAAGTAAGGGCAAGGCCCTCATCGGCGACGATATCGTCATCGGAGATGAGCGGGTGGCTGAGCATTATCGCGAGCTAATTTTGCCACTAAATGTTCCATTTTCGTTAGAGAAATCGTTAGTATCGTCAGTTGGTGCTTTGGAGTTTGCTAAGCGGTTCTTCGAATTCTTTCAACAAAAATGTGAATTAGGAAGGATTGGTCGATGAAATATGAACCGAAGACTGAAAGAAGAGCCGCACTGTAAGAAAATGGATAGCAGCAGTAGTAGCAGACGAACCCGTCAGTATTGCAGCTAAATGAACATTGCGACCGTCTTAGCCTTACCTTAGCGCATGACCCGATAGCGGAATTGATAGATGTTCTCATGGAGGGGAAACTAGGTCCAGTGCCAAAAAAGGGAGAGTCTGATGATGAGTTGAAGATGCTCTGCTAATGCCCTGGCCAA
The DNA here is from genome assembly GCA_034376525.1 of Nicotiana benthamiana. Taxonomy (NCBI): domain Eukaryota; kingdom Viridiplantae; phylum Streptophyta; class Magnoliopsida; order Solanales; family Solanaceae; genus Nicotiana; species Nicotiana benthamiana. The sequence continues at coordinate 54,921,769 of CM067338.1, forward strand.
GAGACGACTTATATCTACATCCATCCTCATAGTAAGAAAAAGCCAGCGAAAGCTCTCTTCTAGGCGCTTATTCCCACTCTTGCTTGCTTTCATTCTTTTCAGCAACTCGCCAGACTCGAACTGGCAGGGCCCCTGGTAATTCCGAAGCCAGTCTCAACCAACCGGCCCCGGACTCTCCCAACCCTGGTGAACCCGCAGCGCCTATTGCTGAGGTTTATCATCCGTTACAGGAGGACGGACAGAGGCGTCGGGAGCTCAGTGATCGTCTTACTGCCTTTGGATGACATTCTGACAAGACTTGGATATACAATGCCCCATCTCTATCAAGATGACAGACCCATTCTTTGTGCTATCAATAGGATCAATTATAACAAGTCACACACTCATACTCCGGAAATATAGAAACAAAGAAATTCCACGATCGAACTACCAAAATAAAATAGAATGGACTAGAAATCGGAGCTCTAAATGATTCATTTTGGAGTCATAATCTTGTGATCTCCATAGTGGAGCTTCACCGGTGGACGTAGGCAAGAGGAGAAGATAAGGTCTTTTGGCAATATAAGGCATATTACTAATTGATTCTTTGGCCATTTTGTGTTAGAATTCGAAACCGGCGAGGCGCTGCTGGATGCTTCTATCGGTTACTGGACTTTGTCCATCTAGGGTGCAGCATTCGGGCTGCTTCGCCTAGCAGCACGATCTTTATAAGGCTCCTCCTCTGATGAAATTCAATGGGATCCAGAGAGACCATGTCTCATCCATAGGATCCCAAGTACCCGGATCGATCAAAAGTTCAATTCTATCTGAACTACTCATTTTCCCACCCCAAAGCCAAGTCACTATGGTATCTCCTACTACATGTATGGCGCTAGCTAGGATCAGTCACCCGGGCAAACTACTCTTATTCATACGGGAAATTATGATCAAAGAGTTCTTTATCAACCGCCTTCTACTTCAGAGATCCCTACGGAAATCTTTTTCATATACAAAAATTCAGTATATTCCCCCGAATTAGTGAATTAGACAGGATTCCTTTGTCCAGAATAAAAAGTGGTGGGTCAATTTTCAGCCCTGGGCGACACACGTACTACAATGGCCGGGACAAAGGGTCGCGATCCCGCGCTTCCTAGGCTTCATGCAACCTGTACTCACCCCTCACTCCCTTCTACGACCCCTTTGTTCAAAGATCGGAGCCCTATTTTGAAGACCACTGACCCAAAGGTCCTCCGACTTGAGTTGTACAGCCATGTCCAGGCTCTCTCCAGCGAGTCTTAAGGCTATGATTATGTTGTCGAAACCAGTCCGTTCCAGGCTTTCTCGTTCTCTAGGTTTCTCTCTGGAGCCCTAAATATTTAATGTTTTCTTCTATGTTTCTCCTTACAATCTACTTAGATTTAAGTTATTTTCTAAAGCTTCAAAGTGTTTTCCACATTTTTACCGATTTTTATCTTCAAACTGTTCATCAACCTAAAATTTAGGGTTTCTCTGATTTCTCTGTTTTATTTGATCTATTGTGTTTTCTTTTACTTTTACTATGATTCCTGAGTATTTTCTACTAAGGTTCCTATGTATTTTCTTTGCTATGGTAATTCTAAGGTTTCCAAGTGAATCCTTCACTGTGTTCTTTATTTTCCTTATGCTCTTTGTGAAAGTTTAAGTTTTTCTGAGTTTATCTTCACCTATGCTGTCTTCGTTACACTCAAGATGTGCTGAAAACCCTAGATTTTAGGGGTTTTTAATTTCTGTGTATAATTGTCTGCTGCATGTTTAATGTCAAAACCCTAACTGTTTAAGCGCTTCATGATTCTGATCTGCAAGAATTTCTAATTACATTTCATACCCTGGTGTTTCTGCTCTTTGATTACATGACTATTCTATTAATTTTCAGCCTTAAACGTTTGAATTTGGGCATCTCTTTATAGTCATATTTTCCCTTTTTCGAAATAAATCTAATTTTGGGGTTGATTTTTTTTTTTACGAACTTATTTAATTCATTAATTTGGACCTGCTCTTGGATTAAATTCAGTATCAATTCGTATCCTGGTTTCCTGGTTTCCCTATGTGATTGATGATTCTTTTTACCTTATTTACCTAAACCGTGTGTATTTCAAAAACATTATATGTATTTACCCTTTATTATACAACCTATTCTTGATTCTCTTTCCATAATTAGAACCCAGTTTATTTACTCTTAAGTCTGGTTCCTTAACTAAAGGGAATCCTTTCCCTAATTAATTGTGATTGATACTAAATTATTTTCTTGCCTTATTGGTTGCTTACTTTCAAACTATAAAAAACCCACATCCTTCTTACTTCAGATACACGAACAATTTCCAAGTTCACTCACTAAAACTCTCTTCTCTTGTTTGCTCTTTTCTGCTACTTGTTCTCTTACTTGGTTTAGCCAGCTGAAAGCCAGTGCTAAACTATAGGGCCCTATCTGACCTACTTGCTTTACTACTCGGATTTACAACTGGTAGGTCTATGATTTAAATACCATCTCCAAAACTACATGTTTAATTATTCCTTTCCATATGTGTGTTGATGTTCATTATGTAGTTAAAACTTCAGCATGTATATCCCTATCCCCATACCCTTATGTTTCGATACTGTATGCTTGTATGAGAGCTTTCATGTATATCCTCCCCTCCCCAATCCCTTTAGTTTAATTCTGTTTGTTAGAAATTCTTTCATGTGATCCCCTTTCCCTAACCCCTTTGTGTGTGAGTATTTCTTTAGACTAGGGTGTCACTCCATTGCCACCCCTCATTTAGAATAAGGTTGCTCTAAACCTATACTCAAATCATGCCCATTCCCTTAACCCCTATTATGTGTTGAGCATGACTTAGGTCTGTTGATGCCCTAATCACCATACAGGCATATATCTGACTTATTCAAGTCTGCTCTTATTTGTTTAAACCATGTAAAGGGTCAAGGGTGTGCCTGTCCCATTCATTGCTAGGTATGACCACCCTTTGTATTGGTCTTCATCTAATCCCTCACTTTTACACTTACTCTTAGTTCTTTAAGTCCTACCCCCTCTGGTAAGCCATGCTTAGGGACCCTCGAGTTCCCTCTGATCTTGGATGCCTAAGGGTTGGTAATTCTACACATTGCACTATCTAATCATGTTTTAGGGTGTAAGCATTGCCTGGGCTTCCTGAAAGCCCTTGGAACTTTGAAACACTCTAAGAGAAAGCCTTGGAATCTGGAATCCGGATTTGGTAAAGCGCATGTGTTGGACATTAAGGCTGCTTTGAGATTCCTCAGATCCGTTTTGCTTTGATGTACTTATTTCCTTAGTCTTTTCTTTCCATTTATGTAACAAGCTTTGTAAAAGAATTTGGGGATATAGTGAAAAGGGTATGGGAGGGGTTTATATTGTTGCTAACCATATAGAAATCATGTCTATAGGATTTCAATATTGCTAATCATCTAGAAATCGTGCCTATAGGACTTCAGTATTGCATCTCATCTAGAAATCATGCATATAAGATTTCAATATTGCTAAACATCTATAAATCATGTCTATAGGAATTCAATATTGCTAAACATCTAGAAATTATGTCTCTAGGATTTCCATATTGCTAAAACATCTGGAAATCATGTCTATAAGATTTCAATATTGCTAAACATCTAGAAATCATGTCTATAGGATTTCAATGTTACATTCCATCTAGAAATCATGTCTATAGGAATTCAATAGAATGCTAGGCAAACAGTAGGTCCCCTAAATGCTCTAAAAATAGCAACAAATCAATAAGTAGATATCATGCCCATATGATTCAAACTCACCTAATTTGCTAAACACTTTCAATAAAATGGTCCAATACTGTCTATTTTGACATCCGGCCAAATCTGTCTCTTAAACTACTTTGAATCTATACAGTCTTTAAAGTTCCAAACTCACATATTTCTGAAATCAACCTTTTTTTGGTCTTCTCTCTAATTTGTACTTCAATGCCTTTGAAAAACTTTTTTTCTTGTATCATTTTGCTTATGCAGTTAAGCTATTTTACGAGCCATTTCTGAACTTCTGCAAATTCCAAATTCCTGTCTCAAATTATTGTTTTCTGAAGTTACTGCTTTCAAAATATTTTAAGTTCGAACAAACTGGATCCGAGGGGCTCAAAGAAGACTTATTATCCAACTTTATTTGTTAAACTAATTCTCCCATCCTTTTTTATTCTTTAAAGACCAAATCAGTATGTGTAAGTCATGCTAAACTAAGTGATGTTTGAAAGGGTTTATGTGCAGCCTTTTATATATTTGTTTGCTTCCCTTTATATGCTATCTGTTTTTTTGATTGACGCCTTAGTATTTTTACCTTTAAACTCTATATATGCCCTATCCTTTTCTCCCCTTTAGGATTAGTAGTCCAAATACCCCTGGATTGATAGGCCGAGATGGGTATTAGCATGCAATAAGTAAATGACTAAACACGTTTAATAACTTAACGGGGTGGGGATGGTAGGATATGGAGATGATGACGATGCGCTAATATCATAAAGAGACCCCTCTTTGGGAATATGTGCGTGATATTGCATTGAATGATCCATATTATAATTAAATTTAGGACCTTCCTTACTTTTCTTTGTTTAAAAGTTTTCTCTAAAATTCCCTTATTTACTTATGCTATTCTTCTTCTTCTAAAATCATCAACTTGCTCGTACTCTTTATGAGCAAACTTTGCTTGTCTATTTTTATGCTACTTAAAGTCACATCTAACCAAGGCTGGGAACCACACTAGTGGATCTTGAGGGGTGCTTAACACCTTCCCCTCGAAATAATTTCAAGCCCTTAACCGAACTTTGGTTTTCTTTCAAAATCTTCTTTTCTTCTTAAAGTTTCCAAATGCACTATAATCATTAGGTGGCAACTCTTCAAACTCCATAACCCAATTCCCAAAAGGGAATAAGATTTGTTTTGCCCATAATGTCATAAACCCGTTTTGCCTTTAGGTGAAAAAGGGGATGTCGACAGCATGACGATTATGCTGAGGATTCTTTTAGGCTTTTACCATTACTTGCTTTCGTGACTTTATTGCTTATTTAATCGCATTTACTTCGTATTTTGATTATTCCATCACAATTACTAACTTAACTCTTCATGTTTTCTCTTTCCTTTAATTGCTTTCTTTACCACTTTATTATTTCAATACTGTTATAAATTTTGAGTAATCATTGTAATCATTTTATGAACGTGAAAATACTTGTAATTTGTTTCATTATTGTAATTGTATCTCTCAACATCATATTCCACTCGTGCCAAAACAAATCCTATAGCAACGCATATGATGAGTGGTTGCGCCCTTCAAATATTATAAACCCCCTAAATGTGGCAAAGGTATATTTGCAGTAAAACCAGTTGATCAACGGTGTAGTCAATGGTTCCGCGCCTTTACCTCTTGAGTTGTCCGCTCAAGGGTACCTTGTCTAGCACTTCAAAAATAGAAACCTTACACAATTGAACTGTTCATGCATCATGGTCAACCTTAGCCGAGTCAGTTATGTTGTCCGCATAATGACTCGTTAAGCTAACCTAACCGAAGTCCATCGGGTTTCCTAAAACCCAAACGGACACATTCATGTTATATGCATTAATTTGGAGAACTAAATGCCTTTTGCTAATTATTGATTTAAATAGTCGAGTCTGGTGGGGTTAAGGGCCTAACACTTTGTTTTGCAGAAATGAGGCACGAGGTCCCCAGATTCGGTATGGTATCCAACATCCGCCCAAGGTTGCTAAGCTGGTGGGAAGATCTTCATAGCAGTGATCGAACCCTCATCCGTAAGTACTTAGGGAATTTGCCCTCACTTTTGGAAATCCAACCCAACAACAAAATCATTGAGGCTGCCACTTTGTTTTGGGATGGTGATCGATCAGTGTTCCATTTTGGGGATTTGGAAATGACCCCTTTGCTAGAAGAAATATGAGGCCTTGCTGGCATCCTTTGGGAAACGCCGGGTTTACTCATGCCAGAGAATCGCAAAAGTAGAGGTTTCCTTAAAATGCTAGGACTCAAGAAAAATCCCGACCTTTCTTGCTTGAAGGACTCTTACATACTATTCAACTTCTTGTAGGTGAGATATGGCCACAGTAAGTCCTATTGCACCTACATGGACAAATTCACCCTCACCTCTTTTGGGCACATACATAGAAGGGTGTTTGTGTTCATGTTTTGCTTCTTGGGCATGGTAATTTCCCCTATGAAGAAGGTTAGGATCCACAACAGACTAGCCATGGTTACCAAGACTTTGATGGAAGGAATCGACAGGCAATCCTTTAGCATAGTACATATGATCCTCGGTGAAATCTATCGAGCCTTAGGAAAGTGACAACAAGGGGCTCCACATTTCGAGGTTTGTAATTTGCTACTTCAACTACGGCTCATAGAACACCTTCAGAAAGGTGACTACAAACAGGAAATCATACGTAGGGATTGCGATGACCATATCGCTTTTCATCACCCAAAGCAAACGAACTTCATGCCCAACATGTTCGCTCAGCTAGAGGACGCCAGTGGATGGGTAGAGTTGTTCGAGAACCTGAAAGAAGAGCAAATTCAATGGATATTTGAGTGGTTCCCAACAGGGGAGTTCATTGTCTGTTCTCGAGACGCACCATTCCTCATACTCATTAGACTGAGGGGAAGTCATCCTTACGTCCCCTGTCGAGTCATGAGGCAAGCCAGAGGAAAACAAATCATACCCAAGATAGAGAAAATGAGTCATTTCAGGGCTTACTTTCAAAATGATGATAGCCTGCATGGGTGTCATGCTCAGCATATGTGGCACTGCAAGCTCGCTCTAGGTAAGGAGTCTATTGAACCAAACAAGTATCATGCCGGGTATGACGTACTACACAGGTTGGTTGGAAGATGATCACATTGGTTTAGGTCGTCCAGGCTTCGTCCACGGTCACATGATTATTGATGAGAAAGTTGAAGTGCAAGTCAAATACAATCAACTTCGCAAGAGAATGAGAGAATGTGAGAATGTACATCGAGAAATACAGGAAGCCCACGAGAAGCTAATCAGTGAGTGGAAGGATATGGCTGTCAATACCAATAACCGTTTGGGGTATCTGGAGCAAGGTTTAGTGGAGTTAGAAGGGAAGTTCTTAAAAAGAATTGAAGACTGTCATAATGTTGAGGGAAGCGCATGCGGACATCTGGCTCGAGCTTACCTACTGTTGGGGATGCGCGAGTTGATGCAACTGTACGAGGGAGGCAAGAATACCAAATCTGTGGATGGTCCTTCTGGGACCAAGTAGTCAGGATTTAACTCTTTTGCTTTAATGTAATAAGGCCACTGGCCATTAGTGACATCTTTTATCATTTAGTTTGTTTTTATCAATAAAATAAGGCATTTAGCATTATAACTTCTCCAAATCTTATTTTTCGCTAGGCCTACCTCGGGCACGACGAGGCACCCAAATTAGGAAGTGATTTATATTCCCGCAAAATATGTTTAAATATTGCAATATTATTTATCAGAATTCGTACTAACTTTTTACCTTTTTGTTTTTATTTTATTTTATTCCCCTCCCCAAAGGTTAGTTCATGCATTCTGGCACCATTAACATACTCCACAAGATCAAAGGCTCCTCCACCTCCTCCTCCTCCTCCTAGTACTACCAGAAATAGGAACAAAGGTAAGATGGGAGATACCAGCACTAGAAAGGAACTTGAGGAAATTTCTCAGAATGCTGCAATCACCAAAGAGACTGCGGCTTATCTGGAGAATACTTTTCTGAGATTCCGAGAGGAATTGGACCAAGTTAGATACTTGGAAAGTATGTCAATCACTCTTGCCGCGCCCGATGTTAACACCCAGAACCCCGCACAACCACAAAACATCCTGCAACCTCCAATGCAACCCACTCATAACACTTTACTGCACATTCCTGAACCACAAAATACCCCAAATGACAACAACATTCCAATATATGTGGACACCATGCCGCATTACAGGCAGGCTGTCACTATTGTTGTCGAGGCAGAGGACAAGAGTTCCCTCATTCAGCATTTGGCCGCTGAAATCAAGAAGTGACTAGCCAGGTTCAGGGTTTCGAAGGTAACAAGGGTGTTGAAGGGCTGAATTACAAAGATCTCTGTGTTCAACCAGATGTTGAGCTCCCAGAGGGGTAAGACCTCCCAAGTTCGAATTGTTGAGCGGTACCGGTGATCCCATGGTCCACTTGAGAATGTATTGTGAAATGTTTGTAGAAGTCGGAAGGGACGAGAAGATCCGTATGAAGTTATTCATGAGGAGCTTGAAGGGTGATGCCTTATCCTGGTATATTAGCCAGGATGCAAAGAAACGGACTAGTTGGGTAAACACGGCGTTTGATTTTATGTATCAGTTTAGGTTTAACACTGAGAACGCACCAGATGTGTTCTATATTCAGAATCTTAAGAAGAATCCCACAGAGACCTTTCGCGAGTATGCTACTCGTTGGAGGTCAGAAGCTGCTAAGGTCAGACCGGCCTTGGAGGAATAACAAATGAATAGGTTCTTTGTCCGTGCTCAAGATCCACAGTACTATGAGAGATTGATGCTAATTGAGGGTCAAAAGTTCTCCGACATAATCAAATTGGGAGAAAGGATTAAAATAGGCATCAAGAACGATATAGTCACTAACCTCGAGGAATTGCAAGCCACCAACAAGGCTCTATAGTCTACTGGCTCGACAAAGAAGAAGGATGTAAATTCCCTAATGGTTGTGCAAAGGAACAACTCCCCCATGAAATACCAGAACTATCCCTCGGCTCCATTCACATATCAGCCTACCCTAAACTACCAAGCGCCATCACCCACTTACCAAATTCCACCACCTGCCTACCAATCTCCTCCACCGCCTACATCTCAACCCACTTCACCCAGATATTCCCGATCCGCACCCATATAGCAAGCATATAACTCCCAACCTTCTTACTACCTTTCACCTTCTACCCGCCAAAATTTCCCTTGACCTAGACCAAATTTTGACAGTAAACCTCCCAGACAGTATACCGCCATAGCCGAACCAATTGACTAGTTGTATGAAAAACTCAAAGCAGCCAGTTACGTTACCTATATCCCAGCTGTAACTTCAGTAAACCATTACCAATGGATCAACCCAAACAAAACTTGCGCATACCATTCCGGGATGAAGAGCCATACCATTGACTGTTGTCGCTCGTTAAAAGACAAGATTCAGAATCTGATTGACAACATCATCATCATAGCAAAGGATCCCGCTGCTAATGTCCGCAATAACCCTTTGTCGGACCTCAAGGGTGGAGGCATCCATATGGTTGAGATAAAAAATGATTGGGACCCCAAGGGGTCAATCGATTTGATAGCTGAAGGAGATGAGCCTAAGAAGCAAGCGATTACTCTCAATCCCATTGTCATCCAGATTCAGCGCTCTGAGGGTGACGTGGTAAATATGTCCATGCCACTCGAGTTTGAAGTACCTTCTGCAAAGGCGCCAAAACCAATTGTGGTCCAGTTCGGGGTTCCAAAGGCACCTACACCGTTCGAAGTTACTGTGTTTCCTCCCAAGGGGCCTATTCCGGTCTCCATGACAGATGTGACCTAGTTCAAAACAAATACTATACCTTGGGATTACACCGCTAAGGCTAAAAGGAAAGGAAAGACATATAAAGGAGAAGCAATTGCCGCACAGGGCATGACTAGGACGGGCAGGGTGTACACCCCGAAGCGCTTGGCTGAGCCTAGCAAGCAGGCCTCTGGGCAGGCTGTTGAAACTGGGCCCGATGATCTCTGGAGGAAGGTACAAGCCAAAGAGTACTCGGTTGTTGAGAAACTGAACAAGACACCGGCACAGATTACTATTCTGGCTCTCCTACAAAGCTCTGAGGCACATACAAACGCCTTGATGAAAATACTAAGTGAAGCTTATGTTCCTAGCGACATAACATGAGGCGAAATGGCAAACATGGTGGGACAGGTACTGGAAAGCCAAAAGATCACCTTCCACGAAGATGAATTACCACCAGAAGGGGTTGGTCACAACAAAGCATTGCACATCACTGTGCAATGCGCGGATCACTTTATCACCAGGATTGTAGTCGACAGGGGATCTAGCCTTAATATTTGTCCATTGGTGACTCTCAGGACACTAGGAAAAGGATTGAACGAGATCAAAGACGGGGCTATCAGTGTCAAAGCTTTTGATGGATCTCAAAGGTCCACCATTGGAGAGATTAGATTATGCCTACAGATGGGACCCACTTGGTTCGACGTCGTGTTCCAAGTCATTGACGTACCAGCATCTTATAATTTGTTGCTAGGACGGCCCTGGATACACGCCGCTGGGGCTGTGAAATCAATGACATCAAGCTGTAAAATTTATGTGGAATCATCAGGAAGTGATCATTTATGGCAACGGTAGAAACCCTATATATAGTCGCCATACTATCCCGATGATCGGAGGAAGAAGGAGAATAGGTGGAGAAACATACCATCACATCAAGCGAGTAAATGCCATAGAAAAGGATATTTGGTGAGATAGAAAAATCAAGAGCATTCTGAATTGGAGTGGCTACGAGCCCGGAAAAGGGCTTGGTAAGAGCCTCCAGGGTATTACCAAGCCTATCCAGTTGAAGAAGCATGGAACCACTTTTGGCCTGGGTTATGAATACACTTGGGAAGAGTTCAAGCATTGGTCGCCACCATGGCGTGGTCCCTACTTCCCGCTGGAGCATCCTCTACCCCAGTTAAAGCAGACCCTTCAGCTCGTTGATATCATATCAGAGGAAGATGAGACGCTGGTAGCAATGAAGAACCTGTTTCTCGAGGATGATATGGATTATTGTGTTACCTTCGAGGAGGAAGACCCTTCCATTCAAGATGTGAACCGGGAAGAACACCTCACCAATTAGTCAATCAGGACCACCAGTGATCGTAGAGCCTTGGGCATTACTATTACGTATCTTGATGATGAACCAACGACTGTATCTTTCAATGAGACAATGAGACAAACGGACATGAACAAGATGAGATACTAGAAGAGGTTGTTAGAGAGGCCGAGGATTTTGAGAATAGACCTAAGTCTAATTTGGATGAAATCGAGGTTATTAATTTGGGAGACACAGAAAATGTCAAGGAAACACGTATCAGCGTACACTTGTAACCATCAGAAAAGGAAGAATACAAAGAGTTTTTGAAAGAGTATGAGGATATCTTCGCCTGGTCGTATGATAATATGACTGGTCTCAGCACATCCATTGTGGCTCACAACCTGCCGATAGATTCACCATGCCCAGCAGTCAAACAAAAACTCAGAAAATTCAAGCCAGACATGAGTTTGACAATCAAGGAAGAAGTCACCAAGCAAGTCAAAGCCAGGGTCCTCGGAGTGGTAGAGTATCCAACATGGTTAGCCAACATTGTGCCGGTACAAAAGAAGGATGGAAAGGCTAGAGTCTATGTTGACTATCAGGATCTCAACTGGGCCAGTCCCAAAGACGATTTCCCTTTGCCAAATATACACATATTGATCAACAAAGACACCAAACATGAACTGCAGTCGTTCATCTATTGTCTTGATGGATACCATCAAATATGGATGGACGAGGAGAATGAGAAAAATCGACATTCATCACACCGTGGGGAATGTACTACTAAAGAATGATGCCATTCGGTTTAAAGAATGCTGGTGCTATCTACATGAGAGTCATGACCACAATCTTTCATGATATGATACACAAAGAGATTGAGGTGTATGTCGACGACGTCATCATTAAATCCAGAAAAGCTGCAGATGACATGGTAGATTTGAGAAAATTCTTCAACAGATTGAGAAGATACAACTTAAACTGAACCCCGCCAAGAGTGCATTCAGTATCCCGGCCGAAAGTTTTTGGGATTCATTGTGAGTCGCCGGGGAATAGAGTTGGACCCGTCGAAGGTCAAAGTCATTCAAGAGTTGACACCACCAAAGAACAAGAAAGATGTAATGAGTTTTCTAGGGAGGATCAATTATATCAGCCAATTCATAGCTCAGTCCACTGTCATTTGTGAACCTATCCTCAAGATGCTAAAGAAAGATACTGCCACTAAATGGACTGATGATTGTCAAAAGGCTTTGATAGAATCAAGGAATACTTTTCAACGTCGCCAGTCTTGGTTCCACCTAAGCCAGGGAGACCTCTATTGCCTTATCTAGCAGTATTGGATAGGGAATTTGGTTGTTTTTTGGGACAACATGACAAAATAGGAAGAAAGGAGCATGCCATCTACTACCTTAGCAAGAAGTTTACCTCGTACGAGGCTCGGTATTCCTTGTTAAACGCACTTGTTGTGCTTTGACCTAGGTAGCTCAGAAATTGAAGCACCATTTCTGCGCTTACACCACTCATCTCATATCCAGGATAGATCCATTGAAGTATATTTTTCAAAAACCCATGCCTACAGGCAAGCTCGCCAAGTGGCAGATATTGTTAAGTGAGTTTGACATCTTTTATGTTACCAAGAAGGCCGCCAAAGGACAAGCTTTGGCAGATCACCTCGCCGAGAATCCTGTAAGAGGATAATACGAACCCCTAAAGACGTATTTTCCTAATGAAAAGATAGACTTCATAGGAGAAGATATTGCAGAATACTATGATGGTTGGAGGATGTTTTTCGACAAAGCCGTAAATTTCAAAGGAGTTGGTATAGGAGCGGTTTTGGTATCAGAAACTGGTCAGCATTACCCAGTGTCCGCCAAGCTCAAATTCCCTTGCACCAACAATACGGTCGAGTACGAAGCCTACATCTTAGGGCTCAAGCTAGCCATTGACATGAACATTCAGGAACTACTGGTGATCGGAGACTCGGACCTACTCATACATTAGGTTCGAGAAGAATGGGCAACCAATAATTCCAAAATACTCCCCTATTTACACCATGTATAGGAATTAAGGAAAAGATTTAAAAAGACAAAATTCCAGCATGTTCCTAGAACACAGAATGATTTCGCTGATGCCTTGGCCACCTTGTCATCTATGGTCCAACATCCCGATACAAACTTTATTGATCCCATCCAGGTCAAGATTCATGACCAACCGGCTTATTGTGCTCACGTCGAGGAGGAAGCTGACGGGAAACCTTGGTTCTATGATATTAAAGAATATTTGGCAATAGGAGGGTACCCAGAGCTTGCCAATGCTACTGAGAAACGAACACTTCGGAGATTGTCCAACAATTTCTTTCACAATGGAGGAATCTTGTATAGGAGGACTCCTGATTGGGGATTATTAAAATGTACTGAGGCAGAAGAAGCAACTAGACTATTGGAGGAAGTGCACGCGGGGACTTGTGGGTCGCATATGAATGGTTTTGTATTCACAAAGGAGATACTTTGAGCGGGGTATATTTTGGATGACTATAGAGACGGACTGCATTCAGTACGTCCCAAAATGCCACCGTTATCAAATACATGTAGATATAATAAAGGTGCCTCCAAACGAGGTTGTTGCAACAAGCTCACCATGGTTGTTACCCGCTTGGGGAATGGATATCATTGGACCAATAGAACCGGCCGGGTCAAATGGGCTGATGTTCATCCTAGTGGCAATTGATTACTTTACCAAATGGGTTGAAGCAGCATCATACAAGGCAGTCACCAAGAAAGTAGTAACAGAATTCTTCCGAGATCGTATGGTTTGTCGATTCGGGGTTCCAAAATCAATCATCATCGATAACGATTTTAATCTCAACAATGACCTGACGAAGGCAATGTGAGAAACATTCAAGATCAGACACAAGAACTCTACGGCTTACAGACCTCAAAGGAATGGAGCTGTAGAAGCAACCAATAAGAACATCAAGAAGATACTAAGGAAAATGATTGAAAAGCACAAACAGTGGCATGAGAAATTGTTGTTCGACTTATTGAGTTATCTTACCACAGTCTGCACATCAATCGAGGCCACTCCATACATGCTGGTTTATGGCACATAGGCAGTCATCCGCACCGAGGTAGAGATTCCCTCCTTGAGGGTCATACAAGAAGCAAAATTAAATGATGCGAAATGGGTCAAAAGTTGCTACGAGCAGTTAGCCCTCTGTAAGGCCCCGCGAAAAATGAGTGCTCAGATGTTAGCAGCTCATAGAGTCGAGTCTACCTACATGGATCAGATTCTTTTTACTGTTTTGCACTTGAAAATGTGAAATCGAAATTTTTCCAGAAAAGGTCCAATCTGTGGTCCAGAATGCGATCGCAGATCTGAAACGCGGACCTCATTTCTGCCACAGAAGGTTCCAAAGAGCAACCAATTGTTGATGTTAAAATGCGGTAAGATATGTAGTCGCATAATCAATATGCGGACCACAGAGTGATCGCATATGGTCCTTGAAGAATTTCAAATGTTAGTTTTGCGGTGCATTCTGCGACCGCAAAACAGGAATGCGGACCACATATCTACTGCATTCCCAACCCGAGAGGTCCGAAACTTGAGCCATCTCTATGGTCTATTCTACGGACCGCATGTCAGTTCTACGACCGCAGATTGCATTGAAGATCGTGCTTGCCTGGTATTTTTCTAAAATTTTAGACCCGACCCATGTTTTATTAAAATACCTTCTCCCTCATTTGTAACATATCTCTAATCAAAATATGAGAGAGGGAGAGAGATTTCTTGAGAGAGAAAGCTAAATCTTCATTATCTAGTCTTTCAAAACCATAGGAGCCCGGAAAATTCTTGGTGCATTGTTTTCTCTACTGATTTCTTAGGTGAAATCCCTAACCCATTTCCCCTAAGTTTTGAAATTTAAGCTTGGGATGGAAACCCCATACACTTGTTTTGAAATTCTTCATAAAACCTTCATGCATACCCTAGAATCTTGTAAAAGGGGAATTGGGTAGTAAATTGCGAATTCCTATTTTAAAGGTCTACGTATTAATCATGAACTAGATTGACTTCTTGATTTCTTGGTGAATTGGAGTGGAAGTTAGAAAGAAATATTCAATTCCAGGTATGTATGGCTAACTGTGACCCTTATGAAATCGCCCTGTGTTAGTTGGTGAAATTGTTTGGTAATTGATATCTTTGTGGGGATCATTGTGAAACTCTTGTGATGTATACTTGTGTGGTAACACCTTGTGGTGGAAGTTGAGGAACTTGTAATAGAAAGAGTTTGGAAATGGTGGAAATGGAAATATTGTGGAACAACATGTATGATTGGTTGTGAACAACTGTTGTTGTAACCCAAATTGTGTACAAATTGATGAACATGAGGAAATTGTTGTTGCTAGTTGTGGAAATACATTCTCCTTGTTGTGGCTCTATCTTAACAATGTGTTATAGTTGATTCCTTGTATTTGTTGTTGTGTTGTATGTTATTTGTGAACTGAAACTGTCAGTTGGGGTCGGGTTGCATTCCGCAACACGGTGAAATAAGGTGTGGGTTGGGGTGATGAGGGTGGCTGAGGTAATAAGGGTGGACGAGGCAATAGGGGTGAAAAATGTGATCCAATATCACTATTGAAATGAATTTAAATCATGAAATGATCAATGTGGAATTGTGAAAGGAGACAACAAGAGAGTTTGTAACCTGTGGGCCACTAATTGCCATTTTATTTGACTAATTGTATCATTTGCTATGAAATGCTTGGTTTTTGCTCCATTGTTGTGCTATTGTTGTCCAGCTTTCCATTTGTATATGCATTTTTGGCTTGAGTTTACTTGGGACAGAGTTTGTTCATACATGCCAGTACAATTCAAATGTACTGCCCTTTTGCCGGGGGCGCTACATTCATGTTATGATTGTAGGTGGATCCATGGCAGGTACTCTAGACCTCCTCCTTTCTATCAGCTGTGTACATGTTGGTGAGCCCCTTTCCTTCTGGGCCCTGCGTGGTTCAGGACACCTCTGTTGTTGTAATAGTAGTTTTGTGATGTTATTGCAAAGGTATAGCCGCGGCCTTGTCGCCGGCAAGTGTTGTACTATCTATTTTTTAGAGGTTCTGTAGACTGTGTTATGTGGGTTAGAACTAATGTATGTAGGTGTATGTATTGGGCGCTGTAGGTTTGTACACTAGTGTATGTAGGTGTATGTATTGGGCGCTGTAGGTTTGTACACCATGTTCCCTGTTAATCATAATGTATGTTTTGTAAAAGATGTTCCATGTTAATCATAATGTTTGCTTATAAAAGAGAATTCATATTTACTTACAATTGCATTTGGTATCTTTTGGCTAATTAACAATGAATAATGTGGGGTAAAGCGTGGGGAATAGGAAAGGCACCCAGGTCCACTCGGGCGTGGATACCTGGTTGAGTGTCGGTCATGTCCCTCGGATTTGGAGCTTGACACACTTATATATGGAAAGAGGATGAGTGCTATCTGTCACAGTAAATTATATCAGAACAGAATGTCAAGAACCTTCTACAAGAGATTCCAGCCAAGGAAATTCATGCCAGGACATTTGAAATGGACGGAGAGGTTTGGCCGAAGCCTATCAAGTCAGACGTAGTGAAAAGATACTACATTTGATCATATGCTTCTCTTTTGTGATTGTAATTTGAGCTACACCCAACCTGATTCCCGTTTAAGAGGGGATACGTAGGCATCCCTATGTGTTCGGTCACATTTTAATACAAATTTCATTTTCCCCGCTATTCGAACTGGGGCAGAATTTGAGGAGGACCCTCAAAATTCTGAAGTCAACTTGTCAGTATCTTCACCAGCGCCGACCTTACAAATTGGGGCAGAATTTTGAGAAGGAACCTCAAAATTCTGGAATTGATCCGAGTTAAGTTATTCAGCACAGCCGTCAGCAGCGCTAACCCAGTAAACTGGCACAGATTTTGAGGAGGACCCTTAAAATTCTAGAGCAAACAAGGTTGCCATGTCTTGGACCGCGTTGCAGTTTTTTGGTTCATCCAAAATAAAAGCATTTTTTATATATACGTACTTGCATTATATTTACTAAGTCATGCATAAACATCACTTGGACCACCATCGTTTAGCAATACTACCTTCGGTACACAACGCCAGAAACGGGAGGATACAAACTAACCTTCCCCCTACAGAACTCACAATTGTTCTTTGAATGCAGGAATTCAGGTTTCGGATCAAAGCACATTCGCTCTTCAGGATCGAAACCCTTGTAAGGTCACTCTCTGCACTCCCCAGCAGTCTTAATGTCGCAAAATTTCCTATTAGCTAAGAAAACCTACTATCGCTCTTTTACATTCCGATTTGCATAAGGCTACTATCTACCTTTCGAGACTAAGCTCTGTCTCCACCTGCATTTTTGCATAAGGCTACTATATGCTTTCAGAGGTTAATCTCTACCTCCACATTGCATAAGGTTGTTATCTGCCTTTCGAACTAACCTCTGTCTCCATCTGCACATTGCATAAGGCTACTTTCTTCCTTCCGAGGTTAAGCTCTACCTCCACATTGCATAAGGTACTATCTGCCTTTCGAGACTATGCTCTATCTCGACCTGCATTTTTGCATAAGGCTACTCTCTGCCTTCTGAGGTTAAGCTCTACATTCATCCTGGATAAGGCTACTATCTGCCTTTCGAGACTAAGCTCTGTCTCCGTCTGCATCTGCATAAGGCTACTCTCTGCCTGTCGAGGTTAAGATCTACCTCCATATTGCATAAGGATACTATATACCTTTCGAGACTAAGCATTGTCTCCACCATGCATGGCTGAAGTATCGCCATTTTATTTTTCGGCTGGCCGAAACATCGCCACCTGCATTTGAAATTCTCATCCGGTTGAAATATCGCCATCTGGTTTTAAATTCTTGCTCTGGCTGAAATATCGCCACTCTTTGCATTCATTTGGCTGAAATATAGCCACCTTCTCATGGTCTGAAAGATCGCCATATTGTTTAAACGCATCATAGTTCGAAGGAACCATCTGCATAGCCCAAGAACATCATTTCATGGCTTTCGAACCTTTACTTTTATGCTTTTCATGACCCAGGACAGCATAGTCTGAGGACATCTTCCTAACCTTCCCAGGACGAACATTCATGGTCCAATGGGAACTTGCATCACGTTTAAATTATGCAAATATATGTGTACATCGTGCATTGGCAGGTATTCCGGCAATTTCACGACCATCTTAGCATGAGTGATCCCGCTCTGGTTCTCCACATTTTGTCTGATTCCAACCACCCTCTCAGACCTAACCATCGCGTCTGTTTTCCAAATTCCATCGGCATGTTCCATCAATGGCTCCTGGACTATATATGGCTTGATTCCTATAAAACCAGGGATATGTAGGCAGCTCAGACACCAGAGCGCGGTCAATATCTATTAGAATCACCATCTCCGGTCAGAATTGACCATCTTATCGTTACCCGACAAATCTTTTTCATCCTCCTCGGATAAAGAGGGGCAGCTGTTGATACCCAATTTTTCCCTACATACTTTTATACTCAAAATATTCTCAAAAATTGCATATATAATCATCCACAATGGTTTTTTATTTTTCACATTTTTAAGAATTTTTAAATAGATTTATGACTTATTTTTGCACTATAAAATCCAATAATTATTCCCAAAATTTGTTATTTATTTTCGTGAATAATTTATTTTATTCTCTCATTTACACAAAAATCTAATTTACATGATTTTTACATAATTTTACAAGTTCATTTGGTATTTCTAAATTAAAATTGCATGAAATTGCAATTTTAGCCTATTTCTCGATTTAATAGATTTTTTAATCATAAAATCATTCCTAATATTTTTCAACTAATACGTATTCTTTGTTTATTAACACAATATTCTTAAACATAGTTTGATATTTAATAAAATTCAAATTAGGGGAAAATTGGCTATTTAAGTTATTGCCCTCTTTATTTAAATTGTAACCCTAATTCCAACCCAATTACTATACGCAATTAATTAAATAACCCGACCCACACCCCATTAAATTAACCCGCCCGGAATCCCACTTTTAACCAGGATCGTTGATCATTTAGATCAACGGACCACGTAGCCCCTTACCTTAATTAAACCAACAACCCCCTAACCCTAATCACTTTACACAAATGAGCCGCCCCGAAACCCTTTCGTCTCCAAAGCACTCTCAACTCTCCTAAAGCCCTAGCCCGCTTTTGACCCCTCTCCGACCTCGTCTCACCGGGAAACATGGCTTCCCAGGCTTTATGCAACCTATAATCACCCCTCACTCCCTTCTACGGCCCCTTTGTTCAAAGATCGGTGCCCAATTTTGAAGACCACCGATTCATAGGTCCTGCGACTTGAGTTTTACGGCCAAGTCCGGTCTCCCTCTGGCGGGTCTTAAGGTTGTGAGTCCGTTGTCGAAACCAGTCCGCTCTAAGCTTTCTCGTTATCTAGGTTTTTCTCTGAAGCCCTAAATCTTTAAGGTTTTCTTTTGTGTTTTTCCTTACGATCTACTTCAGATTTACGTAATTTCTAAAGCTTCAAAGTGTTCTCCACATTTTTACCGATTTTTATCTTCAAATTCTTCATCTTCCTAAAATTTAGGGTTTCTCCGATTTCTCTTTTTTATTTGCTCTACTGGGTTTTCGTTTACTTTCACTATGATTCTGAGTATTTTCTACTAAGGTTCCTATGTATTTTCTTTGTAATGGTGTTTCTAGGGTTTCCAAGTAAATCCTTCACTATGTTCTTTAGTTTCCTTATGCTGTTCGTTTATGTTCTTTCTGAGTTCATCTTCACCTATGCTTTCTTCGCTACACTCGAGATGTGATGAAAACCCTAGATTTTAGGGGTTTTTCGATTTCTGTGTATAATTGCATGCTGCATGTTTAATGTCGAAACCCTAACTATTTAAAAGCTTCATGCTTCTGATTTCTGTAAGAATTTCTAATTACATTCAATACTTAGGTGTTTCTGCTCTTTGATTACATGAATATTCAATTAATTTTTAGCCTTGCATGTTCGAATTTGGGCATCTCTTTATTGTCATATTTGTCCCTTTTTGAAATAACCCTAATTTTGTGGTTGATTTTTTTTACGTACTTATTTGATTCTTTAATTTGGACCTTCTCCTGGACTAAATTCAATATCAATTCGTATCCTGGTTTCCTTGATTCCCTATGTGATTGATGATTCTATTTACCTTATTTACCTAAACCGTGTGTATTTCAAAAACCTTATATGTATTTACCCTTTATTGTACAACTTATTCTTGATTCTCTTTCCATAATTAGAACCCTGTTTATTTACCCTTAAGTCCGGTTCTTTAATTAAAGGTAATCCTTTCCCTAATTGATTGTGATTGATATAAAATTAATTTCTTGCCTTTGGTTGCTTGCTTTCAAACTATAAATATCCCTATCCTTCTTACTTCAGACACACGAACAGTTTCCCAAGTTCACTCACTAAAACTCTCTTCTCTTCTCTACTCTTTTATGCTACTTGTTCTGTTACTTGGGTTTAGTCGGCTGAAAGCCATGGCTAAACTATAGGGCCTTATCTTCCCTTCTTGCTTTATTACTCGGATTTGCAACTGGTAGGTCCATGATTTAAATACCATCTCCAAAACTACATGTTTAATTATTCCTTTCAATATGTCTGTTTATGTTCATTATGCAGTTAAAACTTCAGCATGTATATCCCTACCCCCATACCCCTATGTTTCGATACTGTATGCTTGTATGAGAGCTTTCATGTATATCCCTCCTCCTCAATCCCTTTAGTTTAATTCTGTTTGTTAGAAATGCTTTCATGTGATCTCTTTTCCCTAACCTCTTTGTGTGTGAGTATTGTTTTAGACTAGCGTGGCACTCCATTGCCACCGCTAGTTTAGAATCTGGTTGCTCTAAACCTATAATCAAATCAGTCTCATTCCCTTAACCCCTATTATGTATTGAGCTTGACTCAGGTCTGTTGATGTCCTAATCACCATACAGGCCTAAGTCCGACTTATTTCAAGTATGCTCTTACTTGTTTAATCCATTTAAAGGGCCAGGGGTGTGCCAGTCCCATTCATGGCTAGGTATGACCACCCTTTTCATTGGAATTCCTCAAATCCCTCACTTTTACACTTACTCTTAGTCCTTTAAGTCCTACCCCCCTCTGGTAACCAATGCTTAGGGACCCTCGAGTTCCCTCTGAACTTGGATGCCTAAGGGCTGGTAATTCTACACATTGCACTACTCTAATCATGTTTTACGGTGTAAGCATTGTCTGGGCTTCCTGAAATCCCTTGGAACTTTGAAACACTCTAACAGAAAGCCTTGGAATCTGGAATCCAGATTTGGTAAAATGCATATGTTGGACATTAAGGTTTCTTTGAGCTTCCTTGGGTTCGTTTTATCTTTGATGTACTTATTTCCTTATTCTTTTCTTTCCATTTATGCAACAAGATTTGTAAAAGAATTTGGGGATATAGTAAAAATGGTATGGTAGGGGTTTATATTGTGGCTAACCATATAGAAATAATGTCTATAGGATGTCAATATTGCTAATCATGTAGAAATCATGCCTATAGGACTTCAATATTGCAACTTATCTAGAAATCATGCCTATAGGACTTCAATATTGCTAAACATCTTGAATCATGTCTATAGGACTTCAATATTGCTAAAAATCTAGAAATCATATCTATAGGATTTCCATATTGTAAAAACATCTAGAAATCATGTCTATAAGATTTCAATATTGCTAAACATTTAGAAATCATGTCTATAGGATTGCAATGTTACATCCCATCTAGAAATCATGTCTCTAGGAATTGTATAAAATGCTAGGCAAACAGTAGGTCCCCTAAACGATCTAAAAATAGCAACAAATCAATATGTAGATATCATGCCTATAGGGTTCAAACTCACCTAATTTGATAAACTCTTTCAATAAATTTGTCCAATACTGTCTATTTTGAAATCTGGCCAAATCTGCCTCTTATACTACTTTGAATCTATTGAGTCT
Organism: Nicotiana benthamiana; assembly: GCA_034376525.1. Lineage (NCBI taxonomy): Eukaryota > Viridiplantae > Streptophyta > Magnoliopsida > Solanales > Solanaceae > Nicotiana > Nicotiana benthamiana. The sequence continues at coordinate 54,943,660 of CM067338.1, forward strand.
CTAAAGTTCCAAACTCGCATCTTTCTGAAATCAACCTTTTTTTGGTCTTCTGTCTAATTTGTACTTCAATGCCTTTGAAAAACTTTTTTTTCTTGTACCATTTTACTTAAGAAGTTCATCTATTTTACAAGCCATTTCTGAACTTCTGCAAATTCCACATTCTTGTCTCAAATTATCGTTTTTGGAAATTACTGGCTCTCAATATATTTTAAGTTCCAACAAACCGGAACTGAGGGGCTCAAAGCAGACTTATTATCCAACTTTATGTATTAAACTAATTCGCCCATCCTTTTTAATTCTTTAATACCAAATCAGTATGTGTAAGTCATGGTAAACTAAGTGATGTTTGAAGGGGTTTATGTGCAGTCTTTTATATGTTTGTTTGCTTCCCATTATATGCTATCTGTTTTTTGATTGACGCCTTAGTATTTTTACCTTTAAACTCCATATATGCCCTATCCTTTTCTCCCCATTAGGATTAGTAGTCCAAATACCCCTGGACTGATAGGCCGGGACGGGTATTAGGATGTAATAAGTAAACGAGACTAAACGCGTTTAATACCTTAACGGGGTGGGAAGGGTAGGATATGGAGATGATGACGATGTGCTAATATCATAAAGCGACCCCTCTTAATATGTGCGGATATTGCATCGAATGATCCATATTATATTTAAAGTTATGACCCTCCTTACTTTTCTTAGTTTAAAAGTTTTCTCTAAAATTCACATTTTACTTATGCTAATCTTATCTCAAAATTTTCAACTTGCTCGTATTCTTTATATGCAAACTTTGCTTTTCTATTTCTATGCTACTTAAAGTCACATCTAAGCAAGGCCGGGAACCACACTAGTGGATCTATAGGGGTGCCTAACACCTTCCCCTTGGGATAATTTCAACCCCTTACCCGAACTCTGGTTTTTTTTCAAAATCTTCTTTTCTTCTTAAAGTGTCCTAATGCACTATAATCATTAGGTGGCGACTCTTCAAACTTCGTAACCCAATTCCCAAAAAGGAAGAAGAGTTGTTTTGTCCATAATGTCGTAAAACCGATTTCGCCTTTAGGGGAAAAAAGGGGGCATCGACAGAGGGTAGTATTTAACTAGGGAGACTTACAAGATGCAATTTCAGAACTGCAAAACAACAATAGCAAGTAAATAGCCTGAGAGTCAAAAAGAGAAAACTCGGGAACTTCCACATGTATTTGGGAGTTCAAGAGGAACTCAAAGAATGTTCTCACAACAATTAGAAGAGAAGCAGGGTGCTCAGTAGAGAGAACAGTAGCAGTAGCAGAGAAAGCAATAGTAAAGAAAGTAGTATTAGAGAAAGTAGTAGTATATTTTTAAAGACAGAATTGTCTGTGCGTTTGAAGTGCAGGAAAGTATTGAATTTTTAAAGCGTGTCCAAAGTGTAGAAAAGCAGTCCCTTTTATAGGGCAAGGGAACAAACAAGAATGGCAAGGCAATATCGTTGAAATCTGTCTCCCTTTGATAAAGGAAGTCTGATTCCGACGGGTAAAACGAGTTAAGGAAAGAGAAATTTGCTTAAAACCTTTCAAAGTACCATAAAAGGGGTAAATACACATAGCTTATTTAAGGAAAGCAATATATCGTGCACGGTTGGGACATAAATAAGGAAAAGAATCAATCACAGCTAGTGAAATCAGGATTCCAAGTATTGGAATGAATGAATCCATCCGAGAAAGGTAAAGAGGGACTTAATATGAAGAATATCATTAACAGTCAATCAGATCCTTTTGAAAGGGATTCAGAGTCAATCACAGGCCGGCCAAAGGCTCTTTTGGAAGAGGAGAATGTGATACAAAAGGCATGCAGAGACATGAAAGCATAGTTGCAAAACTTAGAAAAAAATAGAGCAGCAAGGAAAGCTAAGTTCGTAGACTCAGAGTGAGTCTTGAAAGAGAGTCAGGGTTTTGAATAGGACCCTAGCCCAAGCACACATCCAAGCTTATCAAAAATCCAGAACCCTAGGGTTTCAAATTCGAGTAGGGTACAGAAAGGAGGGGGCAAGCCCTTGAAACAGACTCAGAGCATCTTATGAAGGAACACACAGATATAATAGCATGTTTGAAGCAACAGGGTGAAAAATCATAAAGAATATGTTTAAATAAATCTCAGAACTCAAGAAAGTTCAAGAGAGAAAAGAGGTGACATAGCACTTAAGTTATAGGTTTACAACTCAAACAAACTAAGTAAGAAGAAAAATAGTAAACGAACCTCGAACAACTTTTAGGAAAATGAAGAAAATGAAAAAATCTAAGAAAATGAAGAAAGAAAGAACCTAGAAAGGCTTTTAGGGTTTCTCAGAAACCCTAGAGACGAGAAGGCTTGGAAAGGATCTGGTCTCGGACAGGTCTGGACCATATCTAGGCCTTTCACGGCTCAAATACGTCGGAACGGAGCCGGAAGAAATCAAAAGAACTCAGATCAGCGGAGGATCTGGAGAGGCATTGTTGAAGTTGAACCTCAAAAACCTCGAACCACCACGATTTTGGGGTGAAGGGGAGAGAGCACAGGCCTTTCATGGCCTAAGAAGCCCTGGACGCCGATGGAATTTTGTCGGAGAAAACAATAGGGGGCAGCTAGGGTTTGAGTAGTAGAGAGAGTATTAGAGATGGGGAGTATTTGAGGGCGGCAGTCGAAGAGAAATGATAGATAGGGTTAGGTCGTTCGAAATTTTTAAAAAAAGGGATGAGGGTCGTTGATCATTGATCTGAAGATACAAACGGGCGGGTTTAGTTACCCGGTCGATGGATTGGTTTTAAATTGAATTGTTCTGCTAATTTCGGGCCTGAAGTTGGGTCAATTGGGGGGGTGGTAAAAAAGGCTAAAATCGAAAGAAATTGAGGCTATAATTTAAATAGCCAAATTTTCCCTTTTGATTTTATAAAATAGTAAAAGTGTTTTAAAATTAAATTAAAAGTTCTGAGTCAATAAATAATATGTAAATATTAATTTATAAATATTGGAATTGATTTTGTATTTAGAAAGGCTATTAAATCTGAAAGTGGGCTAAAATTGCAATTTGCGTGAAATTTGGTTTTAAAAATAACAAATGGAATCGTAATATTATGCAATAATCATGTAAACTATATTTTACATAGGTATGAGAATAAAATAAGTTATTCACAAAAAATGATAATTTGGGACTGATTTTGGATTTTGTACTATTAAAATAGACAATAACTTGATTTGAAAAAATCTTAAAATTGTGGAAAAATACCAAAACTTTGTGCATGCTTATGTATGCATGTATATTCTATTTTGAAAGTATTTTGAGTATAAAAATACGTAGGGAAAAATTGGGTATCAATAACTGCCCCTCTTTACTTGAGGAGGATGAAAGAGTTGCCGGTTAAAGGCAAAATGACCAATTTTGACCAAAAATGATGATTGTGAAAGAACTTTGACCGTGCTCTAGTTTCTGAGCTACCTACATATCCCTGGTTTTACAGGAATCAGGCTGTATGTAGTTCAAGAATAGTTAACAGAATGTATCGATGGAGATTCTAAAAGACGGACGTGATGGTTAAGTTTGAAAAGGCGTTTGGAGTCGAATAGGTTGCGGAGAACCGGAGTGGGATCGCTCCTGCTGAGACGGCCATTTGCTAGCCGGTGTACCTTCAAAAGAGAAATGTGGCGTATATTATGCATAGTTAAACATGATGCAAGTTCTCTTTGGACCATGAATGTTGTCTTTGGACAGTTAGGATGACGTCCTCAGACTATGATGTCCTGGGCCATGAAGATCATAAAATGTAAAGTTTCGTAGGCCATGAAATGATGTTCTCACGCTATGCAGATGGTGCCTCCGAACTATGATGCCTTTGAATAAGTCGGTGATCTTTCAGCCCAAATGAATGCAAAAAGTGGCAATCTTTTAACCAAAGCGTGGATTAAATGCAGGGGGTGATATTTTATCCGAAGCAAAACATAAATGCCGATGGTGAGAAATTTTAAATGAAGGTGGCGATATTTCGACCGTTCGAAAAATAAAGTGGCGATATTTTAGCCATGCAGGATGGAGACAATGCATAGTCTCAGAAGGTAGATAGGTAGCCTTATGCAATGCAGTTGGAGACAGAGCTTAGTCTCGAAAGGCAGAAAAGTACCCTTATGCAATGCAGGATGGAGACAATGCTTAGTCTCGAAAGGAAGACGAGTAGCCTTATGAAAAATGTAGATAGAGACAGAGCTTAGTCTCGAAAGGCAGATAGGTAGCCTTTTGCAGGATGGAGGTAGAGCTTAACCTTGAAAGGAAAATAGGTTGTCTTATGAAAAATGCAAATGGAGACAAAGCTTAGTGTCAAAAGACAGACAAGTGCCCTTATGCAAAAATGCGGATGAAGACATAGCTTAGTATCGAAAGGCAGATAGGTAGCCTTATGCAGGATGGAGGTAGAGCTTAACCTAGGAAGGCAGAAAGGTAGCCTTACGCAAAATGCAGATGGAGGCAGAGCTTAGTCTCGAAAGGCAGATAGGTAGCCTTATGCAAGATGGAGGTAGAGTTTAACCTCAAAAGGCAGATAGATAGCCTTATGCAAAATGCAGATGAAGACAGAGCTTAGTCTCGAAAGGCAGATAGGTAGCCTTATGCTATGCAGGAATGTAAAGGAGCGAATGGTAGTATGTTTTCTTAGCTGATAGACACTCGTGATATCATGACTGCTGGGGAATGTTGTGTGGAGATAGTAGAATTGCAAATGAGCGATCGTTCTGAGAGTTTTCGACCTTGAAGAGTACAAGGGAATGTATTCAATGTTTGCGACTCAGGTACCTGCATCCAAACAAAAATCGTGAGTTTTGTATAGGAAGGTTAGTTCGTATCCCCTAGCTCTTGACATCACGTATCATTGGGGTAGCGTTGCTAAAAGATGGCGATACAAATGATATTTATGCATGATTCAGTAAATATAATGTAAATATATAAAAAAAGATTTTATTTTGGATAAACCAACAACTGCAACGCGGTTCAAAGACATGCAACCTTGCTTGTCTTGGAATTTTGAGGGTCCTTCTCAAAATTCTGCCCCAGTTTACTGGGCAGGCGCTGTTGACAACTGTGCTGAATAGTTGAAAGAGGATAGATTCCAGAATTTTGAGTGTCCTCATAAAAATTCTGCCCCAGTTTACTAGATTGATGCTAATGAGGAGACTGACAAACTTACTTTGGAATTTTGAGGGTCCTCCTCAAAAATCTGCCCCAGTTCAAATATCGGGGGAAAAAGGAATTTTATTAAAATGTGACCGAACCCATAGGGATACCTACGTATCCCCTCTTAAACGGGAATCAGGTCAGGCTTAATTCAAATTACATTATGAAGAAAAAACATATGATTAAATGTAGTATCTCTTCACTGCGTCTGAGTTGATTGGTTTCGGCTAGACTTCTCCGTCCATTAGCAAGAATAAAGGCTCCTCCTATTAGATCCCAGTGAACCATGTACGGACCCTTCCAATTGGGAGAGAATTTCCCCTTAGCTTCATCTTGATGCGGGAATATCTTCTTCAACACCAGCTGCCCTGGTGTAAACTTCCTCGGTTTAACTCTCTTATTGAAGGCTCTGTACATTCTGTTCTGATATAATGACCGTGGAAAACTCATTCATCCTCTTTCCATCTATAAGGAAAAACATAGCAACTTTGTACCCATTCCGCGTCATCTAACTCTGCTTCCTATATGATTCTCAAGCAGGGAATTTCTACTTCGGCGGGAATGACTGCCTCTGTACCATAAACCAACATGTAGGTAGTTGCCCCGGTTGATGTGCGGACCGTGGTACGATAACCCAATAAGGCGAATGCCAATTTATCATGCCATTGCTTGTGCCTTTCGATCATCTTTTGTAGTATCTTCTTGATGTTCTTATTTGCTGCTTCTACAACTCCATTCATCTGAGGTCTATAAGCTGTAGAGTTCTTGTATCTGATCTTGAACATATCACACATCTCTTTAATCAAGTTGCTGTTGAAGTTGGAACCATCGTCGGTGATGATTGATTTCGGAATTCCGTACCGACAAACAATACGATAGCGGACGAAATCTGTTACAATTTTCTTGGTAACTGCTTTATATGATGTTGCTTCAACCCATTTAGTAAAGTAGTCAATTGCCACTACGATAAACTTGTGCTCATTTGATGCGGCAGGATCGATTGGTCCAATAATGTCCATTCCCCATGCGGCGAACGACCATGGTGAGCTTGTTGTGTTGAGCTCGTTTGGAGGTACTTTTATCATATCTGCATGTATCTGACAGCGACGGCAAATTCGGGCATACTGTACGCAGTCCGTTTCCATAGTCATCAAAAAATACCCTACTCAAAGTATCTTCTTTGCCAAAATGAAACCATTCATGTGCAGTCCGCAGTTCCCTGCGTGCACTTCCTCCAACAGTTTAGTTTCTTCCCTTGCATCGAGACACCTTAGCTATCCCACATCAAGAGTCTTTCAGAATAGGATTCCCCCGCTGTGAAAGAAGTTGTTTGATAATCTCCGAAGTGTGCGCTTTTAAGTAGCATTGCCAAACTCTTGATATCTCCCGTGGTCAGATACTCTTTGATGTTATAGAACCATGGCTCTCCGTCTGCTTCTTCCTCAACATGAGCACAATAATCTAGTTGGTCATGGATTTTGATTTGAATGGGATCAATGAAGTTTGTATCCGGATGTTGGATCATGGATGATAAAGTTGCTAGTACATCAGCGAACTCATTCTGTACTTTGGGAATATGCTGGAATTCTGTCTTTCTGAATCTCTTACTCAACTCTTGTATGGGGTGCAGATAAGGGAGTATCTTAGAATTCTTGGTTGCTCATTCCTCTCAAACTTGATGTACGAGTAAGTCCAAGTCTCCAATCACTAATAACTCCTGAATGCTCATGTTGATGGCCAGTTTGAGCCCTAAGATACAAGCTTTGTACTCGGCCATGTTGTTAGTGCATGGGAACCTGAGCTTGGTGGATACCGGGTAATGGTGACTGGTTTCTGATACCAGGACTGCTCCTACGCCGATTCCTTTGAAATTTGCGGCTCCATCGAAAAACATTCTCCAACCATCATAGGATTCTACAATGTCTTCTCCTATGAAAGATACCTCATCGTTAGGAAAATACATCATCAGAGGCTCGTATTCTCCTCCTACAAGATTCTTGGCAAGATGATCTGCAAAAGTTTGTCCTTTGATTGCCTTCTGAGTAACCTAAACAATGTCGAACTCGCTCAATAGGATTTGCCATTTAGCAAGCTTGCCGGTATGCATGGGCTTCTGAAAGATATATTTCAACAGATCCATCCTTGATATGAGATAAGTTGTGTAGGCACAGAAATAATGCCTCAATTTCTAAGCTACCCAGGTCAGAGCACAACATGTGCGTTCTAATAAGGAATGCCGAGCCTCGTACGGGGTAAACTTCTTGCTCAGGTAATAGTTTACTTGCTCCTTTCTTCCCGTTTCATCATGTTATCCCAAAATACAACCAAATGCTCCATCCAGAACTGCGAGATAGAGAAAAAGGGGTCTTCCTAGCTCAAGTAGAACCAAGACTGGCGGCGTAGACAAGTATTACTTAATTCGGTCAAAAGCTTAATGACATTCGTCAGTCCATTTGGTGGCAACATCCTTTTTTAGCATTTTGAAGAAGGGTTCACAAATGACGGTGGAATGAGCTAAGAATCGGCTATACAGTTGAGTCTTCCGAGAAAACTCATCACATCCTTCTTGTTTTTTGGCGGTGGCAACTCTTGAATGGCCTTTACCTTTGACATATCCAATTCTATTCCTTGGCGACTCACAATGAAACCCAATAATTTACCAGCAGGAACCCCGAACACACACTTGGCTGGATTCAGTTTCAAGTTGTATCTCTTTAACCTGTTGAAGAGTTTTCATAGATCTTCCATGTGATCCACGACTTTCTTAGATTTGACGATGATGTCATCCATATATACTTCGATTTCTCTATGTATCATGTCATGAAGGAAGGTAGTCATGGTCCTTGTGTAGGTAGCACCAGCATTCCTCAAACCAAATGGTTCATCATTCCAAGCCAAATTCAACTACGGACCTCCAAATCACAATCCGGACGCGTACCTAAATCCAAAATCACCCAAGGGATGTAACAAAAGCATTAAAATTCAAATCTGAGGTCATAAACTAAAAAATAAAACTCCATCAACTCTTACAAATTTAAAGCTCCCTAGTTGAGAATCATTCATCTAAATCAGTCTCGAACAACCTATAAACCAAAAACGATGATTCACATAAGTCAAATACACGAGCTACTCACGCCCGTAAACTATCAAGTGAAGTGCAAATTCTCAAAACGACCACTCGGGTTGTTACATCCTCCACCACTTAAACATATGTTCATCCTCAAACATGTCGGGAGTCATTCCAAATCTATAAAAATCACTGTGTAACATTGCTAAGCATAAATTCGGGGGTGATTCCACATAAACCTGCTCCATATAAGCCCACCAACACAACATAACTAGAGATCCTTACTTCTACCTTGGTCCTTAAACCTTAGAACCCAATCTCTATATCAATTCATAACCATAACCCAATATGTAATCATATGATATACCCCATCACTTCGACACTCATAATAGGAATTGATAACTACCATTACTACCTAAAAACAAATCCGGTGCCAATAGCAAAGGTCCTATCAGTTAGAACCTTATTCAAAACCTTCATACCCTATCCATGATGAAAGAAACATGCATAACCGCTTAACCATTCATCTGATCAGTAATCCAAGAAACTCACTCGCCCGACCAGGGCCATTGTCCAAATCCTCTACAACATATAGTGTTATTCTTCCAAACATTCATCATCCCAGTACCACAGTGCAAATTTCAGGTCTAGAAATCTCATCTCATTCAATACAAGCATCCCCACGAACAAGAGCGAAAAATTATCATATGGTGCCCCATGCAACCCGGTTTCGTGCACCAACAATTAATAATCCAGACACCTAACAGTAAGAAAAGTAAACCATAAGACTACTAAGTAAGTTAGGTAGGCAAGAAAATTTTAGCAATTTACTATGAACTATTTTCAACAAGGTGAAAGAAAAATACACGAAATAGGAATAAAGAGTGACATTTCATCACTGTACCATTGCGGCGTGCAAACCAATCCCATCACATCAATCTGCATAGGGTGCACATCAAGCCATAATACTCGGGGTCACTGATTACATGTGCTTAAATATCAAGAATAACCGAGTGCACAAAAATATTACTATGTGAAAAATTATTAGGAATACACAATACCGAGAAGGACAAGTACAACAATGGTGCAATAAGAAAATCAGCATCACGAAGGCCACCTTGCCTATAATTCCACGAGTCCTAAACTAAATCACAATATATGTGCGAAGAATCATGTAACCCTCACATCCCGCCATAGTATAAGAGAGAAACATATAACATAAACCAAGGAGTGAATAACATCCATTCCGCTCGATGATATACATATGGTAAAAACTGTGCAAGAACAAACAGGTCTGATCCGATACATAATACACATTCTCATTAGGCTCAAAAGCAACCCCCAAAACAAATTTTTCTATCATCCCCAAAACATGTAATTAACCTTCCAAAAGCCAACAGCAACCTTTCCATAACACTTACTATCCATCATCAAATCCTCAACACTTTTTCACAACTCACAATTAAGGAATAGTGTGCCAATGAGAACATCCAGTCTCTAACCTTATGAATACCATAATCTTCATATACACCGCTACTCAAATGGCTAACACGTAACTCATACCCCATCACCTTGCAGAAAAAAATAGTCATAAGTCAAAACACAATGTACCTGCGAACAGGAAAACTTTCCTCTAGTGGGAACATATAGTGCCAGCAAGACCTTAAACACCTGAAATCAATTGTGTCATCACAAACTCATATCATTCCTCCAATACTTTCTGCATCCTTGTACGTGTAACCATTCAAACCCACACGATGCCTCGCCTTTAACATGCTAACTCACAAACACAACAAAAGTCTTATAGTCAATTGTGAACCATAAGCAGATTGAACACTTCATCACCCAAGAATCATTTATTTAACTCATTCCAAGAGAACACCACCACATGTAATGTAGCTTGTATACCTATAGAAAACATCAAATTCGATCGTGGTCATAACCATGATAAATTCTCCAGAACTTAGTAACATATAATTGAGTAATTAGAACCAATCGCCTCTAGCTCAATCGATTTACGCAGACCGCCAATCTGAAAGTAATTCAATCCGACATGACCGCCCTAAGGGAACTTCCTGGGAACCCGAAGCCATTTCTTCCATCACTCCAATATTAACATGTACACCTTACTTGACAAGAAAATACTGTAGATCTGATTACCATTAGCTACCATTTTCAAGCCCACCCGTAGACAAATTAAAAATTCCATAAAGGCTACATAAGACCTGGTACCCACCAGAAACTTCTCGATAACTATTCATCTTACTCTGATCTTCAATACACATGTAATACGCGTCAAAAAACCCGTGCTTCACAAGAATATGACCATTCAAAGAAATAACCAAACAATCCATTGGTCTTGAAACTGATACGACCCATGATCCTACAATCTGATCATCATTACCAGACTCCACCACTTAGCTTGAAGCCTTAGATCAGCTCATCACACCCCCAAAGTACCATATCTTCACGACATCCCTCGATCCAACGTGACTATTTAGTTGAATACCTTAAAAACTCATGCAATACTAGTCATAGAACACCCCGAAGACTCTGTCAAGCGCTTACCCATCATTGCAATAGTCAAATTGCTTCCCTAAATGCTCTGAAACAATCACATATGTACTCCACTGAATGGAAACCTTACACGAGACACATGATCCAAACTCATTATATAGGAGATGACCCACCGACTGTACTTAAATTGACATATTTCCATGAACCCACTTAAGTCACAATAGCCAGGCCACCATCCAATATTCCCAATTCGGTGTTTACCAACCAAACATATGAACCCGCCTCATACCACAAATGAATGACTAGAAGATTTAACACTGCAGCTGCTTCTGAGGCTAGACAACACATCATAATTTATCTGCAGCATCACAGGTCGTCGGTATGAACATCATCATGCCGATCCATAGGACTCTACTAGAGATATGCTCATGACTCGGACAAGTATACACATGAAGGCACACTAAAAGACTAAGCGGAAAGCACATGAATAATAACAACAACTGCATTCAATATCAAAAAGGTAAAATGAACATCTGTAAATTCAAAAAAGTTCTCTTCAGAGCGGTACCTCGGTTATGGTACTTTCAGGGTGCTTTAGAGAGCATACAGTAGGTTATGAGCCTTAGGATAGTGGGGTTTTACGCTAGGAACTCGTGTGGTGAGTTTTGGTTGAGGATTGTGGTATTTTGGAAAGGAGAAATATCACTTTAAAGTTAATTTAGAAGGAACTCAAGGAAATATAATAACTTGGTAATAGGTTGGATTGACACGGTAATGGGTATGATCGGTTCTTTTGGTGCTTATGATGTGGTAAGTTTCTACAAGCCTTTTGTGGCAATGCTCTTGTGTTTTGGCATCATGTATTTCATGGTAAAGTTAGAGAGATTTAGTTCTAATGGCTTAATTATGTTCAAATGGGTTTCAGAGAGATCTCAATAGTTTCTACCATGGTTCGAGGAGTATATTTCCTACTGGCATGAGGAGCATGTTATGTATTGTGATTTTTTACTGGATGAAATCAAATGGAAGATCCTTGGCTAATTGCGTATGTAGTTTCTTGTGACTCAGATTGGATCATAAAGTTCTTGCATTTTTCATATGATTTCATGGTTTATTTGTGTGGGATGGAGATTTGCATGAGTAAGGTCATAGTTCAGTTTTGAAGGGAAGATCATATAATTCTTTTGCAACATGGACGGTTTTAAATGACTAGGTAAATGATATTACTATTCGGTATGACTTTATGGGAGTATACATTTTAGAAGGGGCAATGTGTTTTGCTTTATGGACACTTCATTGGTACTGTGACACTCTCCTAGTTGATTGATTGTTGATATTCAAATTTTGCTACATGACACAGGAGAGTTATAGAAGTTCATTTAAAAATGTAGCGCCCACGGTAAAAAGGATGTTAGTACCATGGAATAGAACTAGTATGTATAACAACAACAACAACAACAACAACAACAACAACAACAACCCAGTATAATCCCACTTAGTGGGGTCTGGGGAGGGTTGTATGTACGCAGACCTTACGCCTACCCTTGGGTAGAGATGCTGTTTCCAAATAGACCCACGACATCCTTCCCTCCAAGAACTTCCCACCTTACTCTTGGGGAGACTCGAACTCATTACCATCAGAGCAACCCCTCTTGTCAGAACTAGTATGTATAACTAAACACAAATTTACCAGAAAGAACTATCAAGCAAGTACAAGTAAATTACATGAGTAAATCAAAAATGCAAACCATATAACCCTTCACATGATTTCCAAAACATAGTTAGGGCATTTCTTTCATACGTTTATTGCTGTTCTCAATACCACAGCTATCTTGAGCGGAGTACGGTCATGACTCGACTGGCTAGGTTGCCTCATTTGTGGCATATATTCCCAATTACTATTTCATTTTCTTTATCTGGAATTTAATATCAGCACATTACAACCATGTGTGCAGCATGTTGTCTGATCACGATCTGATTGGCTAGGCCGCCTTAGCTAAGCATTGTTCCTTTCTCATTATTCATCACATCTGAATCTTTATATCACATTAATTCATTGGAACTTAGGGTCGTAATTATCTAATATTTTCCATTTCTGATGTCCATCTTGCAATTTGTGATCATAGTCACATATAAAGGCAATTCAAGTCGCAAGCATAAGTAAGACTTCACAAAGTTATCATGATAATCTCAGTCTTAATCTTCGCTTAAAGCCTAGGCATGTCAGCACAAGATTCCTATTCTATCTTTAAGTATTAGGGATAGTATAATACACATATTGAGGCACATTCTTCATGTAGACATATATATTTCCAAACCAATTCATATGAAATAACAGTCGATACATCAACAACAACTTCTAGTCTTACCACATGTGTATAAACGCCAACTGAGCTCAATTTCTAATAAAAGGGGGTTTTAGCCATACATACCCCAATATGGCTTTCCTTAATCCCTACAAATTTCTGAAACTCTTATCACATTGATATATTATGTAAGAATTACAAATTAAATTAAGGATTAGAAGGAAGTTGAGGTTCTAGATTGGTTCGAGCATAACATCAAACACTTAAGCTGCACTCTGATTTTAGATCCTTCTTGCTAGAAATTTTTATCATTTTATACCCCAATTGATTTCTTTTTGGTTTACTTTCTCACAATACCCTAAGTTTTGATATGCATGCAAGGAATCAATTCTTATACCCCTGAATTCCGTCACTAATGACCCCTTTTAGGTGAATGTGGAAATAAGAACTGAGGTGATGAAGCCTTACCTCTTGGGATTAATTTTTAGAAGACTTCACTTGATTATCTTCAAGGAATTAGAAAGATTATATGGAGTAATTTGATGGGGAGTACCTTCCTCTCTTAGACCCCTCTCTCACTCTATAAATATTGAGAAAAACTTCCACAAAATAAGTTGCTATACCGAATATAACGATTGAGGGTCGGGTTTAAAATTTAGAAAATTGGAGTTTCGAGTCGGATATGCGATCGTAATGTGGAAATGCAGGCCGCAGATTGAACCACAAAGAGGCTCCCAAAATTTGAACATTCTATGTGGGTATACGACAGAATTGTGGTCGGCATACCCATTTTACGATCGCATTATGCACCACAGAACTGACCTTCAAAAAAACCAAATAAATTATGCGACGAATATGCGGTTTGCTTATCAGTTATGCGATCGCATAGTGGATCGACTTTTTAACCTAAAATTTGGATAACGCTGACTCACTCTGCGGAAGAAATATAGTCTTGTATGCGACTGCATTATAGATCGCATATTTGCACTTTTCTAGAAAACATTGATTCTTGATTTTTAAATGTGTAGATTAGCTCAAAGGGTCCGATTATGAGTTTATCAAACCTTACCCAAACTTGGCACTACGAGGTTTGGGTTTTGAGTGGAAATTTTCCTCCGGGCCTCATAAAAGTCTATTCCAACCGGGGTATTTGGTGCTCCAGTGGGTAGTAAGGACCGCGCCATGGTGATGACCATTCATTATACTCTTTCTAGATGCGTATAAACTAAAAGTGGTGAAATTTTTATTCAACTTGATAGGTTTGGTGATTCCTTGGAGGTTTTTGCCAAGTCCCTTGCCAGGTTCATATCCGCTCCAGTTCAGTATGCTTTCAATGTTGTTGTCCCATCATTTATCCTTGTCAATGGAGTTGACTCGCTCGATGTGGTGGTAGGTTTCTCCACCCATCTTCCTTCTTCCCCCGTTGGTTGGGATGGTTTGGCGACTGTATATAGGATTGTTACCTCTCGGTGATTCCACTCAAACTTCACTGTTTGATGTAGGGTTGATGCTACAACCCCAGCGACATGAATCCAAGGCCATACCAAAAGCAGTTTGTAAGATGCTAGCACGTCTATTACCTGAAAATCAACATCAAACCAAGTAGGTCCCATTTGCAGACACAAGCTAACTTTCCCAATAGTAGACCTTTGGGAACCGTCGAAAGCTTTGACATTGATGGATCCATCCTTGATCTAATGTAGGCTATTTCCCAATGTTATAAGAGTTACCAATGGAAAAATATTGAGGCTGGACCCTGCGTCAATTAGGATTCTGGTGATGAAATAATCCTCGCATTGCACAGTGATGTTCAATGCCTTGTTGTGACTCAAACCTTCAGGTGGCAACTCACCTTCGTGGAAAGTGATCTTGTGACTCTTTAATACCTACCCCACCATGTTTTCCAACTCTCCTCTAGTAATTTTTCTCAGTACATATGCTTCCCTAAGCACCTTTAACAAAGCATTCTTATGTGCATCAGAACATAATAGCAAAGCTAGGATAGAGATATGTGCTAGTATTTTGATTAATCGATCGATGACTGAGTACTCCTTTGCTTGTATCTTCCTCCAGAGATCATCAGACCCGGTTTCAGTGATTGTTGGCCATCTAGGTGCATGCTTGCTTGACTCAGCCAAATGCTCTGGAGTATAGACCCTGCCGATTCTTGTCATACCATGTGCTGCAACTGTTTCTCTAGATTTGGCTTCCCTTTTTTCCTTGCCTCAACTGTGTAATCCCAAGGGATGGCATTTGTATGGAATGGTGCTATGGCTGATATTGCTAGTGGAACGGGTACCCTCGCTTTGAAAGATAAAACAACAACCTCAAATGGCGCAGGTGCCTTTGGGGACCCAAACTGGACCTCCATCGGTGTTGGCGTCTTTGTACAAGAAGGTGCTTCGAACTCAAGTGGTATGGACATTCACCTCGGCATCCCTAGAAGGCTAGATCTGGACTACACTCAGATTAAGGATGACTGTTGGTTGCTTTAGCTTGACACCCTCTTCGATTAATCTGATCAATCCTTTGGGGTACCAATCATCCTCTATCTCAATCATGTGAACGCCTCCACCCTTGTGGTCAGGCAGAGTGTTGTTGAAGACAGTAGGAGCAGGCTCCTTTGCCACAATAATCTTGTTATTGATCACTGCCTGGATCTTATCTTTTAGAGAATGACATTCATCAATGGTATGCCATTCCATGCTGGAATGGTATGCACAGGATTTATTTGGATTGACCTATTGGGAAGGGTTTGCAGGGGTTATAGCAAGGATAGGGGTGACATTACCAGCATCTTTGAGCCTTTCATATAGCTGGTTGATCGGTTCGGCAATAGTGGTGTATTGTTTTGAAGGTCTGCGGTCGAAATTTGGTCGAGCTCTAGGAATATTTTGGCGAGTGGGAGGTGATTGATACTGAGAGAGTTGAGTATTGTAAGCTTTGTAGACATGTGCGGATTGGGAATATTTAGGTGAAGTAGGCTAATATGTGGGTGGTGGAGGTAATTGATAAGTAGGTGGTGGAGCTTGGTAAGAGGGTTAGGGTGTTTGGTAATTTTGGGTAGGCTGATATGTGAGTAGAGGCACTAGGTAGGTTTGGTAATTGATTGGAGAATGTTCTCTGTGGAACCATTACTACACTCACATCCATTTTCTTCGACGTGCCACCAGACTGTAGAGCCTTGTCGGTAGCCTGCAAAGCTTCAAAGTTTGTGACCATACCACTTTTGATATCTTCCTCGATCCTCTACCCTAGCTTGATGATGTCAAAAAAAATTTGGCATTCAATCAACATCAACCTTTCATAGTACTATGGGTCTTGAGCTCGGATGGAAAACCTGTTCATATGTTCATCTTCTAAAGTCGGTCCGACCTTAGCAGCTTCATATCTCCAATGAGTAGCATACTCGTTGATAACTCCATGGGTTTCTTCTTTAAGTTCTGGTTGTAGAACACATCTGGCACATTTTCTGCACTGAACATGAACCTATCCATGAAATCGGACACCATACTTACCAATCCGACCACTTCTTCGGGTCTTGGCTTATGTACCAAGACATTACATCTCCCTTCAAACTCCTCATGAAGAGTTTCATGCAAATCAATTTGTCACTTCCGTACTCCGACCAGCTTGACGCAGTATGTTCTCAAATGAACTCTCGGATACCCGGTAATATCAAACATCTCAAACTTCGGAGGTTTGTACCCCTCTAATAGTTTGACATCGGGTTGAATGCAAAGGTCTTCGTAATATAGCCCTTCAATCCCCTTACTTCCTTCGACACCCTAAATTCTGCTAGTCAACTTCTTGAGTTCTTCTGCTAGATTCCTGATAAGCGAGTCTTTATCATCAGACTTGGATGTGCTTGAAATTGGTTGAGCAGGATGCGGCACCGTTTCCACATAGCTTGGGGTATTGTGATGAGGGTAAGAATGATCATTTGTGTAATTCACAGGTTGCGAGATGAGCAGTAGAGTATTTTTGGTTGTGTGTCAAGTGTTGTAGTGGTGGTGGGGAGTGGAGTGGTTTCTGAATTTTTTGCGGAGGTGTGGGGTTTTGAGTGTTTGGGAAACTGACATCCTGGGTGGTGAGGGAAAATGACAAGCTTGCTAAGTTCTGAATATGGTCCAGCTCTTCTTGAAATATCAACAACTTGTGTTCGAGCTGGAAGGCACTTTCCTTAGAAACCTGCATACTCTGATCAACCTCTACCTGTTGTACTAAGTTCTCCTTACTTATGTTGCTCAAATCTTCCATTTTTCCTTGGTTCCTATTTTTAATAGGACTCGTCGGAGAAGTACGTGGAGGGCCCTTGGATCTTGTAGAGAAAGGTGATGATGCCAGAGTGCATGAACTAACCTTTGGGGGACTAGGACGCTTAGTAGACATATGAGAACTGAGCATCCCATATAATAGGGCGCTGATGGTAATGAAAATCAAACAACTATTAACCATACTACTAGAGGTCTAGTGAAATATTATAAAATGAAGGATCATGAGAAGTTAGCCAAAATGATTGCTTTGGGTTGTCTACCTTTTTCTTTTGCTTCTTCATCATATCTTATTATGTATATTCAAAGGATTTACAATCCTTTATTTAAAGGTATCACTAGAAGTACTTGTAGAGCTGATATCTTTAGACTTCATGAACAATATCAAACATACATACATTATTTGTTTAGCCACCTTCCTTGTAGAGTTTCTCTAACTTCTTATATTGGTTATGCTGTTAATGGAAATGATTATTTGATAATTACATGTCATTGGATAGATGATACTACTTGTATGCAAAAATGTATTATCGCTTTTAGATATGATGAAGATCAGAGTCATACTGCTGCGTTTATAAGTAGTACTATTTGTGAAGTTGTTGAATTTTATAATCTAAAGAAAAAAGTATTGTGTGTGTCTTTTGATAATGCTTCTAACAATAATGCCACAATTTCAATATTAAAAATGCATTTGCAACCACCTATTGCTAAAATTTTTCATATTAGGTGTGGATGTCATGTTTATAATTTAATTGTTAAAAGTGACCTTGATTTATTTTCAAATGAGATTACTCATGTTAGAAGAGCAGTTGGTGTTATTCAAGGAAATAATAGACAATCTAGAATAAAGAAATTTAAGAATAAGTGTGTCCAGTATAACCTTAAACCCAGATTAATGCCTGACGAAATTGTTACTAGATGAAATTATACATATATATTTTTAAAATATTGCTACAAATATAGATTCTCAATAACTGAAGTTGCTAATGCGCATTGTACTGATCCAAACCGTATGTTAACAACTGGTACATAGGAGGTCATTAATGATGTTGTTAAATTTATACATAAATTTTATACAGCTACTGTTGAGTTTTCTGGAGCATATTACCCTACTGTTACCATGGCTTTAGTACATATAGCTGAAATTTCTTTTCTACTATCTGAATTTAAGAAGAAAGAAAAATATAAGGATGTTGTTGAAAAAATGCAAGAAAAATTTAAAAAATATTTCTTTCCAATTCCTCCGATTTACTTAATTGGTGCAGTTTTAAATTTTTCTATTAAGATGTCTGACTTTCACCAATTAATGAATGCTTTATATACTTATATGGAGATTGGACGATCTGAAACCCCAGATTTATATGTCTCTATGAACATGCTAAATGAATATTTACAACAAGTATATACTCCCTCCGTTTCATATTGTTTGAGGTAGTTTTATCGGCACGGAGTTCAAGAAAAAATACGATGACTTTTAAAACTTGCGGTCATAAAAGATTAAGGGGTAAAAGGTTTGTGGGGACATACCATTTGTGTGGATATAAAAGCTTCTTACTAAGGGAAAAAAGGGTAAAATGAAGAGTTTAAATTTAAATTTTTTCCAAATAGAAATGTGTCATTCATTTTGGAACAGACTAAAAAGAAAAGTACCTCAAACAAACTGAAACGGAGGGAGTAATTATTATGTAAATGTAATTGATGATGCTGCTCACATTGTAGGCAATGTTAATCCCACTATGCAATGTACCACTCTGCTACTGTGGATGATGAAGAAGGCCTTGATAGTTTTAATATTTTTTCTATATTTTCTAACGCTCAAACCAGTAGCAAAAACATTGGTGATCTTCAATTCTACTTGCATAAGAAAAAAGAGCCTCGCACAAAAGAATTTTCACCGTTGGGATGGTTGCATGAGAATGGTAAGCAATTTCCAATACTTTTCTCTATGGCTTGGGACGTGCTGAATGTACAAATTTCTAATGTTGTATCGGGGAGTGCATTTAGCCAGGCAAGACAGCAACTTGGAGACAGCCGACACTCATTAGGAAGCAATGCTTTGGAAGTATTAGTATGTTTTAGATATTGGATTAGATAGGAACGAAGAAATTAAGGACGTGAAGATGTTGATAGCCTAGAAGGCGAGGAACTTGGAGATATTTCAACACATGGTAACCCATCCAAATTTAACACTCCAAAAGAAGGTCAATCGGTTCATATTGATTATAAAGAACTTACTAAGGCAATGCAAAACCTTTGAATTACTTGTTGTTAAAAATGTAAACCTTTCAATTAGTAAGTTTGAATTATGGAATAAAAGTATCACTTGCAATAAGTACAATTTTTTCTCATCTTCTTTGTATTTTTTATGTTAATACTTTGTATTAATATAACTTACAAAATATATACAAAATTTAAAAAAAACTACAAACGCACTAAACCCGGCCAGGTTGGGCCCTCTCAACCTATAACCCTTACGGTTCAATTTTTATTCGGATGAACCCAAACTCGTTAAACTCGTTAACCTCGTTAAGAACAACCTTGAAACCGGCTAGGACCGTAGCCCGTACGGATCTAAAAACTAGAGGCCCGGCCCGGCCCGACCAACTCGTTAAACACCCATAGTTTGAATGAAGAAC
Source organism: Nicotiana benthamiana (assembly GCA_034376525.1). Taxonomy (NCBI): domain Eukaryota; kingdom Viridiplantae; phylum Streptophyta; class Magnoliopsida; order Solanales; family Solanaceae; genus Nicotiana; species Nicotiana benthamiana. The sequence goes on from CM067338.1 coordinate 54,963,633, forward strand.
TGAATGGCATAAGTGTGCAGGTGATTGGATGTAGGGGTGTACAAGCCAAACCATCAAGCCAAACCGAACTGACGAACCAAGTCAAACCGAAAAAAAAATCCGACTTGTTGTTTGATTTGGTTGGTTTGGTGTTGGAAAACAAAAAACCGATTACTCTTGATTTGGTTTGGCATTAACAAATAATAAGTCAAACCAAATCTAAACAAAACCGACGTCATATATAAATAAATTTTAAAAAAATTATACATTAAAAATAATCATTAAAATCTAATTTGTAAGTATTTTCTAAACTATTTTATAGTTTTCAATGTCTTGAGATATTATTTATTTGTGGGCTTGTAAATTCACTATCACTAAGTAGATTCTATCTATATAGCCTAAATATCAAGCTCAAACTAAAACCTAACAAGATAAAAAATAATAAAACAGATTATTCCATATCTTCCCTATGTTCGAATTCCAAAATCAAAGAACCCCAAATATTGTAAACCCTTCCTCCACATATCACGAGCTTCCTGCTTGTCATTTGCTCACATATTGGTGATTATTTTAGTGTTGAGGTTTATCAAATTTGCAGTGATTTGCTTTGTCACATGTTTGTTGTCATTTTGTATTATGAAAGGTCTTGGAATTATGATTTACACTAATAATTGGTATTCCTCAATATATTATTAAGACAAATAGTAATCATGCGGATAATTAATGATTTATTTGATCTCTTTTTCAATAATAAAATAACTAAAAAGGAAAATCGAAAATAAATCAAAAAACAGAGAAAACCGAAAAAATCAACCAAACCCGAAACAAAAAAAAATATCTAATTTATGTTGGTTTAATTTGATTATGAATTTAATAATCTGACATAATTAACTTATTTTAGGTTTGATAAAAATCAAACCAAACTGCCTCATGTACACCCCTAATTGGAAGTGTGCATTATTGCACTGCTGCCTCACATCTGAAAGTTCAAAGTTTTGAAGGCTAATTGTTGACTTCTTTGTTTTGCAAGTACATGATCACGCCCAACTATGTCCTCTAGAAAGGACTCTGCGGATGTTGCAAATATAACCCGAGTATTACGCATAGGGTCGAATCCGCAGATAATAAACCTATCAACCACTATTTTTAGATCCACTAAACTCTTCATAACCAGCTTCCCAAGACTTTCAAATCACAGTTGGAGGTTTCTTTATGAACTAAGATTGCAGTAAAATAACAAGCTATAAACTAAATAACTAAGGTTGTAAATAATGATGAGAGAAAGCTAAGGTAATGATTTCCCCTATTGATGAAATCTCTTCTGTTTATGCTTCACACAAATTTACCAACACACCTCTATCAATCATGAACGTTCATCTTACCATAAATCTCTCCCGAGTAATCGCAGTAATATACTATTGCACTCTTCCGAGATACACTAGCTAGCTTTACCTAACAAAGTTCACTTAAGATTGCACCCAAGACTTCGTTATCCCTAATCTTGCCTTTAAACCCGCAGTTATAGATTCCTCTTATACATTAGGAGTGGTGTTATTCAACAATAACCTAAATATGCATTGTCTTCCGAATTATGCACACTAAATAGGCACAACTAATTGAAGATCCTATCAATTAACTACAACAAGAATATAGTTCAATAAATAAAGATTGAAACTAGCAATTTGTATTCACATAAAAAAGAGGTTCATCCCCCCCCCCCCCCAATAGGTTCCATCAAAACATAAGACAAGGAATTTAGCTACTCATTGCTATGGCTAAACAAACAAAATTGATATTCATCATAAACTACCAATAAAAATCAAAAGAAAGAAGAAATATGGTTTGGGTATTCTCTCACACTTGTTTTTCCTTCAAAGAACTCCAAAAACTGAACACATCCTCCTTTGGGCGAAGTCTAGTGTTTAAAATAGGTTTTAATTTCTCGTGTTGACACTTTCGTCCCTCAAGTTTACTGCACCTACCGCGGTTCTGCCGCGGTTGCGGTAGAACCGTGGCCAAACATCCCTTATAATACTCATCTTATCCACGATAGCATCTCATCGCAGTTCATAAGAGTATTTTGTTATCACTTTTATTACAAAAACTATGCAAGAAGGTGGTTATTTAGGGCTTAATACAGTTAAATTCACCTATTATCGACACCCCACACTTAAACCTTTGCTCGTCCTTGAGCAAGCTAAACCACACTTCTGGGCCGAACCGTTTGATGCATTACCCCAAGTATGTCACACCCACCATTTTGACGAAACAACCTAAACAATGCTACAGTCATACACCAGATGCAGACTCTACTGCCATGACACACTCGTGCTCACTATAGTTACTCTAACAGAAGTGAAGTTTTACTTTTCCTTCCCGAGTCACATGCCCTCACATCAAAAGTCTGATAGAGATTCGACACACATAAAATTCAAGCAACACGGAACTAGAGATAAAACGAATTCACTCACTCTTAGTAGAGAACATTCACATGCTACACAGACACACCATAAGCTTTCCCCTAGTGTAGTACTCTACTAATCTAACTATTCAAGTCAAAGATCAAGAGGTCTTTATTTGGTTGTAATATAAGGGACGGGTAGGATACATTTGGGTGTAGTGACTAACCTCCCTAATTACTTTTAATACACACTTCCTTTTATCTCAATTTCCCTGCTCAGCCTAATCATTCCTCTTCATTTTTGTTTCACAGGTGACCCCTACTTTTCTTTAGGTGCAACTGCCTTCTTATTTTCTTTTTTTTCTTTATTTTTTTTTGTTTTCTTTGTCTCATTTTTTCTTTCTCTTTCTTTGTTTTGTTTTTTCTTTTATAATGCCATTGCACCATTAGAATAATTCATTCCTGATCTCCTTTTTCGCTAACTCCCTGCCACCCCACACTTTGACTTTTGTATGTTCTTTAATGATTCAAGTGCTTCTAGGAGGTATAGGTTCAAACAATCAGCTAATCAATCACAAGGATATAGGTCATTATAGGGTTATCAAAGAACATGCTTCAGGCTCAAAGGGGTTAACTATGGCAATATAGACAGGTGGATTCACAATTATATATATAGGCTTACGCAAAGAAATGCCTCAATCATCTCTAAAACCAAACAACTTCTATTTCACTTTGCAAACATACAGGGCAAGTTCTAGGTATCGCATGCAAGCACGGAATGCAAGTAAAATGTCACACACACTTAGCATGTAACTCGTTCCGAATAAGTTTATCAACACACTCCTACGAGCGTTCAAGCAAGGCAAGATGTGCAAAATTAAGGCACAGATTTACAAGTCCACAACTGAGCCTAGAAGTCATACTCTCAAGTTCATTTTAGTTGTTTGCAGGTGTGTACATCACGAGTAGCATTCTAGCCTTTACGCATATTAGTCCTACAAGTACAAAAGGAAAATCTACCTAACCCGGTTCAAGAAAAACCCTTGGAAAAGAACCGTGGTCAAAAGAAAAACCAAGGGGGACTTACTACAGTACCTAAAAAGGAAAAAATAAATAAAACAAAATCTACATGGACTACTTCCCTTAAGAGTACTGTCCAAGTGGTCTGTCCTCAGGAAGAGTCCTCTACCTTTGTCTTTTTTTTTGTATGTATCTGACTTGGACCCTCAAGAGACCCATCCGCAAGTGTCCGTCGTTGGTCCAAGTCAGGTACTCTTAATATACCTACCATCAGTTATATACATAAACTATAATTCCATGCGACAACAGTTACAAAGTCTATATATAGTACAACACATAAGCAGAGTAAGTCTCCCACCCCACACTTAAAATTATGGCATGTCCCCATGTCATATCAAATAAGTAAAGCGCAGAAGGGTAAGAAGACTTCTGAGACTCAATCAGAGTCGGAGATGGTGCTGGGGTCCATATTAGAGGCTCTCCCTAAATCACGGAATCATGACATGAACCGTCCCTCGGATCTGGCCTGCCTCTCAGACATGGCATCCAACCATGTGTGTAGGCCATCAACTGAGGTGCGTAGATCCGCGACCTCTTCCTCCATGGAACGTAGCATTGGCCGGGTAGACTAAGATCCGGACAAGCCTGCCCCAGTATGGGGACGCCGAGAGGGTCCATCACTGTTAGTAAATCATCTAGACGGTGCGAGAGGAATTGGGGCATCATCGTCATCATCTATTTCAATTGTTGTTCGTGTGCACGTGCCCACTCTGATGCGTGAAGCTCAGAATGGTGCTTCAGGTGCCACTGTTCCATTGGCAGGATTAGTGGGGACATTCCTCCGTAAGCACAGTTGAGTCACCAAGGAAGGGAAGTAAAACCCCTTTGATAGCAGCGGTCCTCGCAAGACCGGTTCATCACCAAATAACTGTGTTGCATCAAAATCCTTCTTTGTGACAAAGCACCATGTCAGTAGGGCTCTGTTGAAATTCACGTCAGTGGTGTTCCTGGAAGGCATGAACCTGCTGTAGATGACTGTCAACCAACAGTTAGCCAAGTGCATGAAAGAGTTGGAGTTTGGGGTGATGTGGTCCTTAATCCAAGTTGGTCTCCCCCCCAGCACAAATGACCTCAGTCATAACTTCCCGCGTGACATCTAGTCTGTCGTGATAGTAGTCAATGTCGCTCGTGAACTCAGGAAACTGCAAAGCCTGGCGAATATAGGGAATGTGTGAAGGGACTATCGTACCCCTCACAATCACATCTAGACCTAAGTTTGCAGGGGAGTTCGCATAGAACTCCCTAACAATCATCCTGTTCATTGGGCAGGGACCATCAAAGAGGAATTCCATTTGCCTCCTCCGAATTTCAATATACATTTCCTCCTTTCCATGCGGAGGGCTTCCCGGTCAATCTGAATTTCAGGAATGAAGTTCTTCCCAGCCTTAGCATTAAAATCGTCCTTTGTGAGTTCCGAGACAAACTTGGACTCATCATAAGTCGGCTGTTGGGAAGTTCCAGCCCTTCTCCTTTGCCTCTTAGGAGCCTAGTACCTACAAAGAGTTTAGAAACACTATCAGATTCATCCTAAATAGTGTCAATGGGATGGTTACTCAGATTTCGCCACCCGATGGCACCAAAATAATGCCCCCATTGTGTTCTTCTTTGAAACTAGCCCCACTAGCAGGGTGGTGCAGTTCATAACCTCCACAAGGGCCTCACAACAGAATTACTTACAACATTCGGCCTACACCATCCCACACTAACTCCTTCACATATTTTCAGACAATCACAACATCCCCAATCACTAAGTATAACACCCCACAAACAACAATAAGCAACGACTTCCCCAAAATATCAAAACAAACCCATAGTTTCAGTCAAAACAGGGCCTCACACCCACTACACACCAAAAATAATTTCTAAGCCTCCAAAATTTCAAAACACACCCTACAATTGAAAACCCATGAAGGCCCAAGCACCTTAGCACCAACCAAGTTCACAACATTAACTTATAACAATAAAAATCATGAACGAAAGTAAAAATTTACAAAAATATTACACTAAGCCTACCTAGGGTTAAATTTAAAAGAGTTTATGCTAAACTACACTAAATTAGAGGAAGAAATAGAGAGAGAGAAATAGAAATTTACTTGCTTGGATGAAGGAAAGTGGGTGGTGAATGTGGAGAGTAGGGGAAGACGAGAATGGAATTTTTGGGTGGGTGAGAGAGGGATTTTGTGAAGAGGAGAAGAGAAGAGAAGAGAGAAGATAGAGATAAGTTAGAGTTTTGGGCGTTTAGGGGGGTTTGGGAATCTGATGGGGTAGATAAATGGGTAGGTGGGGGTATTTTGGGAAAAGAGGGGTAAAAATGGAAACAAAAAATAAAAAAATATACCTGAGCCCATCTGGGATCTGTGCCACAGTCGAGGTAGGATCGCGGTAGACCTATTTTAGAGAGGGGTCGGGACAGCGGTTTGACCGCGTTCACGGTGGAAACACGAGGAGTTGGGTTCACAGAACCCTCCTTACCGCGGTTTGACCGCGGTCGCGATGCAACCTCAGTCTGGGCATTATGAAAATTTCGTCTTTTTTCATTTAGTTCATATAAAGAGGGTTACACTTACAACAATTTCATGCGTTGCCTCCCATGCAGCGCCTGATTTAACATCACGACACGACTCAGATGAGAGCAATTACTGCTTGCTCGACCTCTATGGTTCATTCAAATGTAGTTCAGACCCTTCGTTAGGGTTACTCATGCCCACATACAACTTCAATCACTGACCATTGAATCTCAATGTACGAGAGTCATTCTCAGTGGCAACTTCAACAGCCCTTGATGGGAAAACTTCGACTACTCGAAATGGTCCAAATCATCGTGACTTCAGCTTACCCGGGAATAACCACAATCTTGAGTTGTATAGCAATACCATGTCCCCCAGTTTAAACTTTCACTCAACAATGTTCTGATCGTGTAGCCTATTCATTCTCTCTTTATACAGCCTTGTGTTCTCAAAAGCAAGATACCTGAACTCCTAGAGCTCATGCAGTTCTGTGACTCTTGATGTGCCCGCAGCTTCCATGTCTAAGTTGAGTTGTTTCAGTGCCCACCATGCTTTATGCTCAAGTTTGACAGGTAGGTGACAGGCCTTCCCAAACACCAACTTGTATGGTAACATACCAATTGGTGTCTTGAAAGCTATTCTGTAAGCCAAGAGTGCATCATCTAGCTTCCTCACCCAACCAGTTCTTGCGGCGTTCCCAGTTTTTGTTAACACACTCTTGATTTCCCTGTTGGATACCTCAACATGTCCACTGGTCTGTGGGTGGTAAGTAGTAGCCACCTTGTAGCGCACATCGTACTTAGCCAACAACTTTTCAAAGGCCCTATTGCAGAAGTGAGTTCCTCCGTCGTTGATAATTGCACGTGGTGTCCCAAAGCGGGTGAGTATGTTCTTCTTTAGAAAACCCACCACCACTTTTGCATCATTGGTGGGCAACCCTGCAGCTTCCACCCACTTGGACACATAGTCTACAGCAACAAGAATGTACTTATTGCCATAGGAGCTGGCGAAGGGACCCATGAAGTCAATCCACCAGACATCGAACACTCCAACCTCCTGAATTGGGTACATGGGCACCTCGTGGTGCCGGGAAATGTTCCCGGTGCATTGACATTCATTACAACCCTTCTCCCATTAGTGAGCATCTTAAACACAGTCGGCCAAAAAAATTCGGCCTCTAGCACCTTTGTTGCTGTCCTAATCCCTCCAAAGTGTCCACCATAAGCCAATGCATGGCAAGCCTGAAAAATAGAAGGTTTTTCAATCTCGGAGACGCATCTCCGGATCATGTTATCCAGGTATTCTAAAGAGATAGGGCTCATCCCAATAATACGAGTGGCTTTCACGAAAGAATCATTTCCTCTGGACCGATGAAAGGTCGTGAGGAACTATAACACTAGCCAGGTAATTGGCAAAGTCTGCATGCCATGGCGCTTCCTGATGAGTGGTGGCGAGCAGGTGCTTGTCTGGAAAAATTTCCAGAATTTCCTCAACTTCAATTGCATTTTCAGCTCCCTCAAGTCGTGATAGGTGATCAGTGACTTGATTCTCAGTGCCCTTGCAATCGCGTATTTCAGGATCGAACTCTAGCAGCAGCAACGCCCAACGAATCAGGCGTAGCTTAGAGTCTTTCTTTTCTATTAAGTACGTGAGAGCAACGTGGTCAGTGTATACAATTACCTATGATCCTATCAAATAGGACCGGAACTTGTCGAATGCAAATACCACCGCTAGCATCTCTTTTTCAGTCACCGTATAGTTCAACTAGGCTCCACTCAATGTTATACTAGCATAGTAGATTGAGTGCATCAATTTGTCCTTTCGCTGGCCCAGCACTGCCCCCACTGCATAGTCACTAGGTCACACATTAATTCGAATGGTTGCTCCCAGTTGGGGGTAACAATGATGGATGTTGTGACCAGCCTCTACTTCAACTCCTCAAAAGCTACCCCGCAATCATTAGAAAATACAAACGGGTGATCTTTCTCTAATAACTTATAGAGAGGGTTGGCGATTTTGGAGAAGTCTTTTATGAACCGCCGGTAGAAACCGGCATGTCCAAGAAAACTTCTTATTGCTTTGACCATAGTTGGTGGAGGCAGCTTTACTATACATCAGCCTTTGCTCAATCTACCTCTACTCCCTGGCTTGACACCCGGTGCCCCAAGACTACGCCTTCTTATACCATGAAATGGCATTTCTCCCAATTCAGCTCTAGATTAGTCTCGATGCACCATTTCAGCACACGTGTCATATTCACTTGGCACTCATCAAATAAGTTCCCCGTCACTGAGAAGTCATCCATGAACACCTCCATTATATCCTCAACCATGTCAATGTGGCAGGTGCATTGCATAGGCCAAAGGGCATCCACCTGAAGGCATAAATGCCATAAGGTCATATGAAGAAGGTCTTCTCTCGGTCCTCAAGTGCAATTGAAATCTGATTGTACCCTGAGTACCCATTCAGGAAGTAGAAGTATGACCTCCCTACCAATCTATCCAGCACCTGATCAATGAAGGGAAGTGAGAAGTGGTCTTTCCGGGTGGCTAGATTAAACTTTCGATAATCCATGCATATTCTCCAGTCGGTGACGGTTCTCGTTGAGATTAGTTCATTATTGTCATTCTTCACAACCGCCATGCCACCATTCTTAGGTACACATTGAACTGGGCTAACCCAGCTGCTGTTAGAGATTGGAAAAATAATTCCCGCATTTAACCACTTTATCACCTCTTTCTTCACCACTTACTTCATATTTGGGTTCAGCCTCCTCTGATATTCCCTGGAAGGTTTGTGCCCCTCTTCCAGCAGAATTTTATGCATGCAATAAGCAGGGCTGATCCCCTTGATGTCTGCCATGGTCCACCCAATGGCAGTCTTGTACTCCTTCAATAACTATAGAAGCTGTTGGACTTGAACATCTAACAAACCAGATGAGATAATAATGGGTAGAGTAGAGTCAGGTCCCAGAAATTCATACATGAGGTGGGCTGGCAATGGCTTTAGTTCCAGCGTTGGTGGTTCTTCAATGGATGGCTTAGCTGGAGGAGTCTTTATCTTTTCTAAGTGTAGGGGCCCAAACTCTAGATTTCTTTCCCAAGACCCTCTCCCTTCCAATGCCAACACCCATTCCGCCAAGTCCCTACCATTCACTTCCTCCAAATTCGTCAAAAATGCAGTGAGGGGATCCTCAACTGTCAACACTTTATCATCAGATTGTATGATTACATCCACGACATCAATAAAGGAGCAATTGGCGAACTCACTTGGTCACCTCATAGATTTCTGCACATTGAATATAATCTCTTCGTCATTGAGCCTCATCTTAAGCTCCCCGGTCTTACAATCAATCAGAGATCTCCCTGTGGCCAAGAACGGTCTTCCTAAGATGATAGAAATTTCTTCATCCACTTTGAAATCCAAGATCACAAAATCTGCAGGGAACACGAATTTCCCCACCTGAATAAGCACATCATCAAGGATCCCAAATGCACGCTTCACAGTCCTGCCAGCTAGCTGCAACAACATAGAGGTCGGTCTAGCTCTCCCAATGTCCAACCTCTTGTAAATAACCAGGGGCATAATATTAATGTTGGCCCCTAAATCACTAAGTGCTTTCACAAAAGCAAAGTTTCCAATAGTGCATGGAATAGTAAACTCCCTGTATCAGAGAGTTTTTCAGCAACAGGTCTAGTTGCCACTATATTGCAAGTCTGAGTAAGTGTCACCGTGGCCAAGTCTTGGAAGTCAAACTTCCGGTACATCAAGTCTTTCATCATTTTTACATATCCAGGCATCTCCTTTAAAACTTCAATCATTGGAATATTAAGCTGAATTTGCTTGCGCATCTCAAAGAACTTTTTGTACTGCTCCTTCTTTTGATGCTTGGCCAACCTCTGTGGAAATGGTGCAGGAGGCCTTTTCTTCCCAATCACTTGGGACGTTTCTTTCTCAGCTACTATCTCCACTAGTGGCTCTTGAACTGCTTCAACAACTTTCTCTGTCTCCTGCTGAATATTCTTTTCTTCCTGTACATGCTGGACTGTCACATCTGTCAGCCTTGTGGACTCATCCAGCTCAATGGGTACCTGAATGAGTGTCTCAGCCTTTATATTCTCACGAGCTCTCTCATGCTCTACATCAAGATCGCTGCCACTACGGAGACTCACCGCCATCAGATGCTTCAGCCCTTGATCTTTAGGATTGATTTGGGTATCTGCAGGTAGTGTCCCTTGAGGACGGTTGTTCAGAGACATTATAATTTGGCCCACTTGCACTTCAATATTTTTGATAGCTACGTCATGTGCATCTACTTGCTCATTTATCTTTGCAGTGGACCCAATAACCTGCTCCATCATTGCTTCTAGTCTAGCAAACCCATCATCTTGTCTCCCACCATGTTGTTGCTGAGGTGGGTGGTACCCTTGCTGCGGATAATTGTACCCCTACTGCAGATTATTGTACCCATGTGGTCTAGGATACGATGCCATGTTATTGGGGGTCTCATACCTGCTATGTTTCCGGCGTTATACTGTGGCTGAGATGGCATAAACTGTTGATAAGTCTGCTGTCTCCAGTTCTGATTTCCCTATCTCTACCCCTCATAATCCACATAGTGCATATCTTCGGGGTTCTGGAGGTGATGATCATGCTCTGCATTCCATGGATTACCAATTGGTTGGTTAATGCAAGATATGCACAAGCCCTCATTGGTAGTGTCAACTATATGTACCTGCTGCTTCTGCCCTGATTCCTCCACTGTTTTGGTGAGGATGCTAATTTGTGTCAGGAGATTCTCTATATTTTCAGCCACAGTGTTTGATGGATCAAGAGGCACTGCGTGCACCACTGGAGTGATAGGTGCATTTCTGGATGTACATCCCGAATTCTGTGCCATTTTATCATGTAAACTCTGGCCTTCTCTCCATGTCTTGCTCAGGAATTCCCCACCAGTTGAGGCATCCACAATATTCTTCAACCCATTTGATAGTCCCATATTAAATTGTTGTCCTAATATATGTTCTGGAACACCATGAAGTGGACACATAACCAACATTCCTTTGAACCTGTCCCATGTTCATGCAGTGTCTCTATCGGTTCTACTTAAAGCTCACGATCTCATCAATTTGTTGGGCAGTTTTGTTGGGTGGATGAAACTTATTATGAAATGGTTTGACTAACTCATCCCAAGTTGCAATAGAGTTTATGGGAAGTGAGTTAAGTCAAACCTGTGCAGCTCCTATCGCCGAGAATGGGAACAATAATAGCCTGATTGCCTCTGGAGTGATGCTAGGCTGCCTTTGAGTTTTGCATATCGACAGAAAATTCTTCAGGTGCTGCTGAGGGTCTTCAAGTTGTGTCCCAGAGAATAGTCCCATATTTTGCAACAAGTTTAGCATATTGTTTGTGATCTAGAACAACTCTGCATGTATGGCGGGCACAACTATGGCAGTGGCCAAATTGTCAGCTGTGGGTTGTGCCCAGTCATACAGTGTACCCTCGGGCACAAGAGGTGCCGCTTCTCTAACATTCAAGTTGACTTGCTCATGACTACCGTTTTCGTAGGAGTGTATTATGTCTTTCATGCCATTTTCGAATTTGTCTGTTTGTTGAGGTGGTTGAAGTCTTCTGTTGGCACGGTTCAATGCCCGGAATATTTTCTCAGGGTCTGAGAGTCCTTCAAGTAGTTCTCCAGTCCTTGTAGAGTTTCTAGGCATACACCTGTGCAACCAAGTCAGTAACTGTCAAAAGTTATAATCAAAAATTGGGTGTAAAGAAGCTAGCTACACCAAGAATTTTTGTATTTCTAGCAATGGCAATTGATAATTCCAACTCCCCGGCAACGGCGCCAAAATTTGATCACGCCCAACTATGTCCTCTAGAAAGGACTCTGCGGATATTGCAAATATAACCCGAGTATTACGTCCAGGGTCAAATCCACATAAAGTTAACCTATCAACCACTATCTTTAGATCCCTCTTCAGAACCAGCTTCCCAAGACTTTCAAATCACAGTTGGAGGATTCTTTATGAACTAAGATTGCAATAAAATAGCAAGTTGTAAACTAAATAACTAAGGTTGTAAACAATGATGAGAGAAAGCTAAGGTAATGATTTCCCTATTGATGGAATCTCTTCTGTTTATGCTTCATACAAATTTACCAACACACACCTATCAATCATGAACGCTCGTCTTACAGTAAATCTCTCCCGAGTACTCACAGTAATATACTATTACACTCTCCCGAGATATATTAGCTAGCTTTAATTAGCACAGTTCAATTAAGATTACACCCAAGGCTTTGTTATCCCTTATCCCGCCTTTAAACCCGCAGTTATAGATTCCTTTTATACTTTAGGAGTGGTGTTATTCAACAATAACCTAAATATGCACTATCTTCTGAGTTATGCGCACTAAATAGGTTCAACTAATTGAGGATCCTGTCAATTAACTACAACAAGAACATTGTTCAATAAATAAAGATTGAAACTAGCAATTTGTTTTCACATAAAGAAGTTCATCCCCCAATAGATTCTATCAAAACCTTAGACAAGGAATTTAGCTACTCATGGTTATGGGTAAACAAACATAATTAATATTCAACATAAACTACCAATAAAAATCAAAACAAAAGAAGAAATATGGTTTGTGTATTCTCTCACACTTGTTTTTTCTTCAAAGAACTCTAAAAAATGAATACATCCTCCTTTGGGCGAAGTCTAGTGTTTAAAATAGGTTTTAGGGCTAAAATTCCCGTGTTGACATTTTCGTCCCTCAAGTTTACTGTGCCTACCGCGGTTCTGCCGCGGTCGCGGTCCGCGACAGAACCACGGCCAAACAACCCATCTGGTACTCATCTTTTCCGCGACAGCATCTCACCGCGGTGGAACCGCGGCAAAACAGTTTCTCTGATTCTTTAGCCTGCGTTTGGCGTGGTTCCTTTCGCACTTTTCACTATTGGCCCATTTTTCTTCATTTTTGACTCCAAAAGTACTCCCGAGCCTTCCCTAGTCATATATAACCTGCAAATCATGAAAAGCACTCATAAGAGTATTGTGGTATCACTTTTATTACCAAAACTATGCAAAAAGGTGGTTATTTAGGGCTTGAATATAGTTAAATTCACCTATTATCAGTACACATGTTCACAATGTCGGCAATGCGCAAAACGTCCAAGCAACAAGAAAGAGATAGTGACAAGCAACCGCCCAAATAGACTACCGGAAAGGCAATAGGTGCTCCAAATGCATAGAGCAAAAGAAAGCGGACTTATATTGGAGTTTTAGTATAATGTACTGGAATTTAAGTATATTATGCCGTAGTATTTTTCCGGATATTGAAAATTATTTTCGTTCAGATTTATTTTTACATGAAAATAGCTAATTTTTAATTACTTTTGAAACTGTGACTATTTTAAATTACCACTTGTGAATCTGGCTATTTTTGAATTTCGCCCTATTTTTATTAGGATTGGAATGTTTCAAATGGAAATAATCTTAAGTTTAAGTATCAAAATGGTATTTCAAGCCAAATTTAAGCGCTGTCTGGCCTAGGGGTGTGCATTCGATTTATCAATTCGATTTTGACCCTTATCGATAATATCTTATCGATTATCGATTTGTATATATGCTTATCGTTATCGTTTCAATAAGGTTTCGATTTTTTCGATTTCGATTTATCGATTTTGGGGTCTTATCGATTCGGTTATCGATTACACCAATAAGAAAATTTGCGGGATTTTACGGAAAGTATGTCGCTATAAACGCGCCTAACTTATATGGATAAAAAGAAGCTAAAGTAAGATGAAACCATTTATAACATAAAATTTGTATTAACAAGCACATGCAAGAAAACAAAAGTAAGGAATCAAATGTATGCCACCAACACTCCAACGGTATAAAAAAATAAAACAAGACAAAATACATCATCATGACTAATTTTATTCTCCATTAATTTGAACTTCATTCCCTTGATCTTTAAATATAATTATTCCTTAAATGTGGTAGAGAAAATAATAGGGTAATGGACTTAGAGTAAATGAAATGGTATACATTAGGGAAAATGATATTGTATAGCCGCTTTCAAAATAGTAGCGGAATATATATACATTCTGTATGTTATATTAATCTACACAAATAGGTAATAATTCATTTTATAAGTGTCTACAATGATAGGAGTGTGCATTCGACTTATCGATTCGATTTTTACCCTTATCGATAATTGCTTATCGATTATCGATTTGTACATATGCTTATCGTTATCGTTTCAATAAGGTTTCGATTTTTTCGATTTTGGTTTTCTCGATTTCGATAACAGATAATCGATTCGATTTATCGATAAACCGATTCGAATGCACACCCCTAGTCTGGCCGAAGAAGAAACAAATAACTTGTACGCATCGCTTACGATGCAGAGAGTATCAAATTAAGAAGTCAAATTATAAAAATCAACAAAAAGTTAAGTAAAACACTGCTCTCAACCACGAACCAAAAAAAGGCAAGGATTGCAAAAAAAGAAAAAAAAAAAAACCTGTTTTCCAGTCTCGTTCACATCGATCGGCGATGGAGTTTCCAGATCCGTCATGGCTGAATCAGTTCAGAGCTTCCACGAATTCCTTTTTATCTCAATACGAGCCGTTAACTCTACTCCTTGCTCCTCTGTTTGCTCTTCTATTGGCTCAAATTCTTCAATCCTTTTTCCTTGTTATTCACGAACGAGGCCTCAAAGCCACCATTATTAGTTTCGTCATGAGCTCTGTGAAGTATATTTTCTCAATTCCTTGGTTTTTCTTTTAATCTCTTCTATTTTTGTTTAGTTTTTCTTTGTCGGTAAATTATCCGTATCCGGAAATAGTGGGCCATAAAAAATAAAAACGAAGAAAAGAGTGTTATACACTTTTGTAGCCTCTGATTGCTCTTCAAATCATTACTTGACACTTGTTGAGATTTCTCGAAGCTATGTTTGAATGGATTTTATTATTTGATTCTTAAATATAGGTTGGTGCCTGGTGTTAATAAATACATTGACGGTGAGAAGCAGAAGGTTAGTTAATTATTTGGTCCTACTTTGTCGATTGAGTATTAAATACTGAGCTCTGCGCTTCATTGCGTTTTTGTTCCTTTCGGCGACTATCACCTAGAGTTTGGTGAATTGCTGTATGATTGTGAAAAGCTAAATTAATTACTACCTCTGTTCTATTTCATACGCTCTTTCTGACTGGAAACGATGGTTCAGATGTTAAATTGACTGGGGAGGATTGGAAATTCAACCTTTGAGTTCCATAGCATTGAACTTATTATACATGTATAAATACACAGACGCACGCGCAAACACTATATCCGCCACCGAATTGGTAGTGGAAGAAAATGAGAAAGTAATGGGTGAAATGTTAAAACTTATGAGAAACCATCAAATCAGTGTTTATAATTTGTATCATAGAAGATAAGTTTAATTTCTTGAAATTCGTGAAAATTGTATAAAATAATACTTTATTAAAGGAACAAAGTCAAACATTTTGAGAAGTTCCGTTAGAAAGTGTGGAGTATAAGTTGGAAAGGAAGGAGTAGATGCTAGTAACCTTGAGTAAAATCGTTCCAGAGGTAACACCAGTATTGAATCATTTAATGCATATATCACGCTATTGTATTTAGGTTTGGTTCACCTGGGATTAGTGTTTTAACTCTACAGAACCTAGGCTAATAGATGAATAATTCAAGCAAAAAAAGTACATGGTTAAGATTCTATTCTGACTTGTACATCTATTGGAGAGCATTCACGGGTAACAGTTATTAATGTCTTTATTTCTGATTATAAAAATTCTTCGGCAGATAGTGGATAAATTGCAAGCTTCCGGTAATAGAGATGGATGGATGACTGAGATGCCAAGATCAGGTTTAGGAAACAAAGTCCTAGAGCAAATGAAAGATGAGAAACAAAAAGATGTGACCTGGCAGGGCAAATGTTCGGGTACCGTGTATGTTTCATAATTATTGCACTGTGTTAATAGTTTTTAGCTAGTAATTTGGAACTATATTGGTTTCTTTTTTCAATGAAACCATTTCTTTTGCTCTTTACCCTGGATAGAACGATTAACCAACTTCCTGTTTCCTGAGCAGCTACATTGGCGGAAATGAGCATGAGGGACACTTTTCATTAATAAACGAGGCATGTTCCATGTAAGATGTGCAATCCGTTGAGTATATATGTATATGGTTTCTTTTCATATATATATATATATATATATATATATATATATATATATATATATATATATATATATATATATTCTTCATGTTTAAATCTTCTGCCATAAAGAATCTAGACCAAATATATGGTGCATGATTAAACAAAATAAGGAGTAGATTTAGTCTCTTGACCTACTCTTGGTATCTAAAAGGACAACCAACATGTAGACTATGCTAGATTGGATTAAGACCTGCAAAATATTTTTAATGAATTAGCAAGGCTTCAGGGGGTCCAGAAAATGTCAATACTTCGCATGCTGATGATGCTGGATGGAAGATAGACTTGAACCTCTGACATGCTTAGTACTGTTAACCAGGGCTTCGCTGCTCTCTTAGCTCTACAAGCTCTTTTTTGTTTTCCTTCTAAAAGTTGTTTGGTAACTTTACCATGTTATACTCCTTGATTTCTTTGATTCAGCTAACCCTTTTTCAACATTTTGGGTGTGTTTGGTACGAAGTAAAATGAGTAGTTTTATCACTTATTTTCCCTTGTTTGGTTGGTGAGTGAAAAACTTATTCCGAAAAATATTTCCTAGTGTTTGGTCAGAGAGAAAAAAATATTTTTAGGAAAATAATTTTTTATGCCACTCTCTAACTCACCTTCTCCCAAAAATTCTCTTGTTTCTTGTACTCCTTCACTCTCCGGCACTCTATTTCTTCAAAAATTTAATTATTCATTTCAAAAATTCACACAAATCCAAAGTACTAATGTGCTACTTTATTTTTTCACACAAGGACAATGTTGAAATTTGAGCTCGTTAACTAAAAAGAAAAGATTTTTTTTATCGAAAAAGAAATTATCCTTTCTACAACATGAAAAGAAATTACTCATTTTGTTGAAAAAAATACTTTTACTCCATCATGAAAAGAAAATATTCACTTTGTTGAAATGAAAGAAAATATTTTTTCTACATCATGAAAAAAGGTATTCGTTTTGTTGAAACGAAAGAAAATACTTTTTTACATCATGAAATGAAAGTAATCTTTTGTTGGAGAAAAAATACTTTTTCTATTTCAGAAAAACAAAATACTTAGCTTGTTGAAGTGAAAGAAAATACCTTTTATACATAATGAAAAGAAAATACTTATTTTGTTGAAATGAAAGAAAATACTTTTTCTACGTCACGAAAATAGTACTCATTTTATTGAAATAAAAATAAGTACTCTATTTACATCATAAAAAAAAATTACACTTAATAATATTAATGGTGGTGGGTGACGTTGGGGTGTGGTGGGGGGTAAGGGTTGGAATGGTTGGGGGTGGGTGGGGTAGGGGTTGTTTGGGTGTGAGATGGTTTGGGTTGGTGGGGGAGGGTTGGTGGGGATGAGTAATAGAGTGGAGAAGGTCGAAAAATAGTTTTGGAAAATATTTTTCTTTTCTTTAATAGGGAAAATATTTTCCTCCAAATTGGAGGAAAATGAGTTCACGAGGAAAATACTTTTCAAAATATTTAAGCCAGCCAAATATGAGAAAATTAGAACACATTTTCCGGAAAATGTTTTCCTTCACACCGAACACGCCTGTTATGTACATTACACATACTTGGTGTATTAAGGTATGTCATCTTGCAGAAGTTGTTTCTGATATTCTCTTTGACATTATGGATTAAACTAATAGGTCCCAATTCTGTTTGATTGATTTTGCCAAGTTACATATGATGTCATTTATGCTCATGCTGGTGTATCTGATCATGTAATCTTTCTTATTTTCTCAGTGTGATTATGTTCAATAATGCCATTGTTATCCAATTAGCTTTCTTTAATTGTACTTATCTTCAGATTCTTATTTGTACTTGTCGTGGGAGAGAGAGCACTTGTTTACTTTACACCTTCTGTTGTAGCTTTCTTATTGCACAACTTTTTCCATCTCAGCTTTCAGTATGAATCGATTGTTCTTGCTTCAGGTTTGCCCATACAAATCCACTACATCTGAGTGTGTTTCCAAGCGTTGTTAGATTTGAAGCTGAAGTGGTTGCGATGACAGCTGCACTTCTTGGCAGTAAGGAAAAGACTTCTGGAGGACAGATTTGTGGAAATATGACATCAGGAGGGACTGAGAGTATACTATTAGCAGTGAAATCATCACGTGACTATATGAAAGCCAAGAAAGGAATCACTAAACCAGAAATGTATGTGATCTTTCTCTATGTTTTCTTTAACACCCCGCCATGCAATATCAATCTCGAAAATTAGTGAGTGTCATACATGACTGTAGGATAATACCAGTTTCTGCACACTCAGCGTACGACAAAGCTGCACAATATTTCAAGATCAAGTTGTGGCGCGTTCCTGTTGATAAAGAGTTTCGAGCAGATGTTAAAGCTGTTAACCGGTACATTAACAAAAACACTATCATGGTAAAGTTTTGAGTTTGGGCAGTGCTAGAATAATTTCCCTTGTTTTAAGCAAATGAAAATTTGTGATTGTGTTAGTATCTTTTAGTCATTCTTTTTATCTGTTCTCCTTTGTTTGATGATTCTGAATCTCCATAGAAATGAAATCAAACTTAGCTGAATTGTATCATATTTTCTTTACTTAACTTCCGACTTTGTGTTAAAGTATTTGATCTGCTAACTAAAACATATGAATATTCAGATTGTTGGATCAGCACCCGGCTTTCCCCATGGCATAATTGATCCAATTGAGGCAAGCGCACCAGCCTTTTCCTAATTTCAATCTCTTTAGCAATGCTGCTATATTCTAATGGATTTTGGATCCTTTACTCACTAAATTTTTTTGATAATTTCTCTTGCAGGATCTTGGTGATTTGGCTTCTAGCTATGGAATTTGTCTCCATGTTGACCTTTGTCTTGGAGGCTTTGTCTTACCATTTGCTCGTAAACTGGGGTATGTTTGATGGATCTTTGTTTTCTAGGTTATGGTTCTCTAAAGTAGAGTGCTCCAAGTTGGGCTAACTATTTGTCTAATTTTGTCGTTTATTGATCTATAGTTCTAAGAAAACATCCTTTGCCCTTGCCCCCCCTCTCCTGTATATAAGCTCTTTATGTAAATGCTCAAATTGTCAACGACAGTTCATTTATATACCTCACTTTGTATAAGCATGATTCTAGTCGTGTTTGTCCAGATACCCCGTACCTCCATTTGATTTCACTGTTCAAGGAGTTACCTCAATTTCAGTGGATGTACACAAATATGGGCTGGCTCCAAAAGGAACCAGTGTAGTCCTGTACAGAAATCATGAGATACGGAAGGTATTAAGTGCTAGTACTTTCTGCCCCTTCACTGTAGGCATTGTTTAGCATTCAATTGAAGCATCTCTAAGCAGGATCTATAGAATTTGTTTGATCATCCAATATGTGAGAGTTCGCCCGTGATAGAGTTGTTCCTTTGAATATATTCTTTTTTGTGAGGAAATTTTGTCTTCTCTTGATTATGAAAATTGCATTGCATTCTCAATGTTACACAACGTTTCCATTTATGTGACTGAAAATATTTTCTTGAATTTGTAATGATTTTCTATCTGAGATCTCCTCTTTAACTTTTCCTGTATTAATGCCAAACTTGTGGAAAAGCGTATATACCTCTAAACATTTGGAACAGTGGTTTTACTTCATCTGCAAGGAAGTGATGCTATGAGTGCACTTTTCATGTTTTTGTTTTAAAGTAATCTGACATTTTCGTACTCCTGAAACATGTGTTGGTACTCGACAAATTTGCTGCTGGTTTTACGCATTAACAGCATCAATTTGTTGCTGGTAAGTTACTCATGTCAAAATGTTATTCATCATCAAAAGCTTTGCTATTGACTCAAGGAAGTATATCTGTCTGAACTGTTTGCGAGGCAACTGATACGATAATAAAAACTAGACATGGCTAGAATGCGGGTTTCCGAGGTCATGGCCCTTGATAGGAAAGTCTGGAGGTCTAGTATCAGGGTCGTAGGATAGGGGCTCCTAGAGTTTTTCGTACTCCTCACCCGGGGTTGGGTGAGGCTTGGCAGCGCTATCCATAGATGATTTGTCTATTGAATTGTGTCTCCTTTATGGTAGTTATTTATGGTAGTTACTGTCTGATATTATTGCATGCTATTTTATTTATGGTTCTTATGTTTAGATAATTATTTACGCTATTTCTGCTGGAGTTACTAATGCTCTTTTGTCTTTGTTTTTGTTTTTCCTTTTCTTCACTGAGCCGAGGGTCGATTGGAAACAGCCTCTCTGCCATTTGGGTAGGGGTACGGCTCGTCTACATATTACCCTCCCCAGACCCCACTTTGTGGGACTATACTGGGTTGTTGTTGTTATATGTGCTGCAAAAGACTTCAGGGAAACCACTTTCCAGGTGCTCTGAACCTTAAATACATAATCATGTAATTTATTTTTGGGAAAAAACAAAGCACCCAAGAGTGTGTTGCTTAGCGTTAGGACCTGACTCTTTGTCATCGGGCGTGGCACGGTTGTGGCAAGGATTTGGGCGTGATGGTCTTGTCATTGGCTTATGTGCGGGAAAAACGATTATGCGGTCGACGGGCTGTTGTGGGCAAGTATTGGCCAAGGCCTTGGCATGGTAAGGCGCGCTTGGAAAAGGCTTGATGAGGCAGCATGGGCAAAGTTAGGGTGGCATGGCACGGCATGCGCGCCAAATCAGTGGCATGGCACTTTTGGGTTGTGTCAGCTATGTGCGGGCTAAGCTAAGGCGAGGCAGAAATGCGGGTTGATGGCAAATGCTTTCAATAGCTAAGACAAGGCTATGGGAAAGAAATACAAGTAATGGCACGAGGGAAATGAGGGTTGGCACGGACAATGCAGAAAACTAGGCCAAGGAGGTGTGCGGGCGGCGCCGCCGGGCGTGTGCGACAAAGTCATGGCAGCGGATTGCGGGCAAGACATTGGCATGGGGCAATGTCAAATTGAGCTAAGTCATGGCACAAGGCAGCCTTGGGGGCGAAATTCAGCTGGCCAAGGAAATGGCACATGCAATGCACATGGAAAGCGATTGGCGGTTACCTTGTTTTTAGCCATGATCTCCCATTATCCCATGATCTGATTATTGCTTGTATAATGACCCCATTTCGTATATAATGTGTCCGCAGTAGTTGGGGATGTCAACTACATGTTAGGAGCAAGATTTAAAATTAGTCCGACAAGTGGCAAAAGTTGTAGACGACAAGTGTCATGTGCTGTCAAGTTTAAGGGCTGCCTATATTCTATAAAAAGGCCTTTAACTTAAGCAGAAAAAAAAAGTAATTTCGTGTGGAATTACTAGTGGGAAACAAGAGAGAAACGTGAGGGTTTCTAGTGTTTCAAAAAGGGCTAAAGTTTGGCTTGGGCATATCTTAATGTTGGCCAAGAACGACTTGTGTTCTTCGTCAAAAGTGGGCTGTGAGCGGACTGATAGTTCATAGCAAGTGAGGGTCCTTTGTATATTTTCTATATTAATGCAAAAGTTGGGAATTTGTCCCGTATATGCTTGTGTTCTTTAAATTTCTGTCTTGTTGCCTAATTTTCGTTAAAGCCAAACTTGTTGAAAATTGGCTAAGTATTTCGGAAAGGCTGAGTCAAGCGGGGGACTTGACTGTCGCGCGGGTGTGGTTTTGGACTTGATCAAAAACGCCCCCGTGACAACTGGTATCAGAGCGGAGCAGGTTCGTGGCAGTGGCAAGACGGTGACTGGCAGAATACGTGGGTTTTCTTGAGAACATGACTGGTGGCACAAACGCGGAACTGTATCAAAGAGTTGAACAGTTGGAAGCACTAGTTGGGCAGGCTCTTGAAGTTGGTAGCGATTCTTCTATTCTTGCTAGAATGACACGTTTGGAGGCAGATTATGCAACGAGACGTGAGACAATGCTGGCAGAAATGGCCTTGGTACGCCAAGAGAAAGAAGAACTACGCTAGGAAGTGGCTGATCTTCGAAGGGCATTGCAAAATTCTGCCCCTAGAAATGATGAGCGCACTAAGTTGAGGATTCTGGAGCCTAAGGCTTATGGTGGTGCAAGAAGTGCAAAGGAACTGGAAAGTTTCTTGTGGGATATGGAGCAGTATTTCCAAGCTGCACGTGTGCCGGATGATGAAAAAGTGGTGATCACACCAATGTACTTGACAGATGATGCAAAGGTGTGATGGCGTACACGAGTTGCGGATGGGGAAAGTGCTGGACTGCCCAAGATTGAAACTTGGGAGATGCTGAAGAAGGAATTAAAATCCCAATTCCTTCCAAGAAATTCGTCGTGGATGGCATGAGATGGACTGCGTCGCTTGAAACAAAGTGGCACGGTGAGGGAGTATGTCAAGGAATTTTCGTCCTTGATGCTGAATGTAAGTAATATGGCAGAAGAAGACAAGCTGCATTACTTCATGAGTAGCTTGAAGGGCTTGGCGCAATTGGTGTTGAGAAGGCAAAATGTGCAAAGCCTCTCTACTGCCATTGCAGCGGCAGATGCGTTGGCGGACCAGAATATAGGCGATGAACCTACTGAAACTTCGCATTCAAAGTCCGACAGAAGGAAGGACAAAGCAAGGGAATGGAAGAAGAACGGGAAGGGCCAAGCTTCTGAAAATGAGGGACTTGTCAAGACTGTGAGACAGGAAATTCACAATGGCAAGGAAAGGAACAGCAAGTTCAAAGGCTGTTTTACTTGTGGTGGACCGCACTTGAAGAAGGACTGTCAACAACTGGGGCGTTGTTTGTCAACAACCCCTTGGGGTTGATAAATTGAGATGGCTCGACGAAGACGTCGATTTCAAAGGGTGCGGGTGGTTTGTTAGGACCTGACTCTTTGTCATCAGGCGTGGCACGGCTGTGGCAAGGATTTGGGCGTGATGGCCTTGTCATTGGCTTATTTGCGGGCAAAACGATCATGCGGTCGACGGGCTGTTATGGGCAAGTATTGGCCAAGGCCTTGGCATGGGCAAGGCGCGCTTGGAAAAGGCTTGATGAGGCAGCTTGGGCAAAGTTAGGGCGGCATGGCGCGGCATGCGCGTCAAAATCAGTGGCATGGCACTTTTGGATTGTGGCAGCTATGTGCGGGCTAAGCTAAGTCGACGCGTTAATGCGGGTTGATGGAAAAAGCTTTCAATAGCTAAGACAAGGCTATGAGAAAGAAAATACAAGCAATGGCACGAGGGAAATGAGGGTTGGCACGGACAAGGCAGAAAACTAGGCCAATGCAGCGTGCAGGCGGCAGCGGCGCCGAGCGTGTGCGGCAAAGTCATGGCAGCGGATTGGGGGCAAGACATTGGCATGGGACAATGTCAAATTGAGCTAAGGCATGGCACAAGGCAGCCTTGGGGGCGAAATTCAGCTGGCCAAGGAAATGGCACATGCAATGCACATGGAAAGAGATTGGCGGTTACCTTGTTTTTAGCCATGATCTCCCGTTATCCCATGATCTGATTATTACTTGTATAATGACCCCATTTCGTGTATAATGTGTCCTAAGTGGTTTAGATGTCAACTACATGTTAGGAGCAAGATTTGAACTTAGCCCGACAAGTGGCAAAAGCTGTAGACGACAAGTGTCATGTGCTGTCAAGTTTAAGGGCGTCCTATATTCTATAAATAGGGCCTTTAACTTAGGCAGAAAAAGAAAGTAATTTCGTGTGAAATTACTAGTGGGAAACAAGAGAGAAACGTGAGGGTTTCTAGTGTTTCAAAAAGGGGCTAAGGTTTGGCTTGGGCAGATCTTAGTGTTGGCCAAGAACCACTTGTGTTCTTCGTCAAAAGTGGGCTGTGAGCAGACTGATAGTTCATAGCAAGTGAGGGTCGTTTGTATATTTTCTATATTAATGCAAAGGTTGGGAATTTATTCCGTATATGCTTGTGTTCTTTAAATTTCTATTTTGGTGCCTAAATTTCATCCCCAGACCCCACCTTGTGGGACTATACTGGGTAGTTGTTGTTGTTGTTGCCTAAATTTCGTCAAAGCCAAACTTGCTGAAAATTGGCTAAGTATTTCGGAAAGGCTGAGTCAAGCAGGGGACTTGACTGCCGTGCGAGTGTGGTTTTGGACTTGATAAAAAACGCCCCCGTATGGTCAATGAAGTGGGTTGAGAACATGAGGTCTCAGGTTCAAATCCCAGCTTAGGCAAAAACACTAGGTGATTTCTTCTCATCTGTCCAAGCCTAGGTGTACAGAATTACTTGGTTCATATTGCTAGTTTGGTTCCTAAGGTATTCCATGAAATTAGTCGAGGTGTGCGCAAGCTGGCTCGGACACCGCAGTTTCAAAGCAAAAAAGAAAAAAAAATCCTGTGAAACCAATTCAGTAGAAATAAAGTAGCCATTGTCTGAGATATTTGCTATTTCTTTTGCTCTTCCACTTTCTTATAGAAAACGGAAAAGATAATTTTCTAATTCTTATTGTATGGAGGCAATCATTTTTTCTGTGTGAGAATAAAGTTCTAATGACATATTCTCCTTGTGTTTGCGTGGTAGTCACTGAGTGGACTGGTGGGCTGTATGTTTCTCCAACAACTGCTGGAAGCAGGTCTGGAGGTCTGATAGCCGGGGCTTGGGCAGCAATGATATCTTTGGGCTTTGAAGGTCAGATTTCTCTCATTCTTGATGGTTAATCGCTTGCCACTTCCATTTCTCCTTAACTGAGTTTATACACTTTACAGGATACTTGGAAAACACCAATGAGATCATGGAGGCATCAAAAAGTATTCAGAAAGGGTAGATATAATGTCACTTAGTTTAATTTTTTATCCAGTCTAAGGACCCGTCTCACATGATCCTACCCCTCAGGATACAGGACATACCAGAACTGTTCATTATTGGAAGGCCTGATATGAGCATTATTGCTTTTGGATCTGACGTTGTAGACATATTTGAAGTAAATGATGTAATGTCATCAAAAGGCTGGCATTTAAATGCATTGCAGAGACCTAACAGGTATTGCCACTGTACATGATGCACTTGATGTCAGACTCATTCATCCGTTTAAACAGTTACCTTAAATGTGCTTTTCCTTCATAACCATTTGAACAATTTGGGCCAGGAGAGTATAATCTTCTATATTATTTCTATAATTCTATGTACTTCACTTCTATGTTGTTTTTATTACCTATTCGTTTCAGTGTTCATATTTGCGTGACACTTCAACATGTACCAGTAGTTCAGATTTTTCTGAAGGATCTGAGAGATTCCGTACAGACTGTAAGTGTGCTCTTTCATTGCATCTTTTTCTCACCTTTGAGTTTCGAATGTCATAAATCTTTACAACTAGCATACCAAGATTTCCTGTCAAATGCAATATGGTTATCAGTTCCAGGACCAACTAATTGAGGGCTATTCTTCAGCCAAATATATATTTTCTCTGCAGCCACTGTGTAATGCAATGATTAGGGTCTTAATTCTTAAAGGTTGTCGCTCTCTTCTGGTCCACCTGCTTAACAAAACCTGATTGGGTCATTTTTCCCTCATAAATTTTGCTGGTCGAGATCTTCTTTTACTTGTGCCCATGGTTTTAAACAAATCAGATCAAAAATATTAATTCAATGATGAATTTAAGGCTCAGTTTAGTTTGGATGTATCCCTTCCTTGATAATCACTTAGATGATTTTAGTTAGATTCTTATCTTGGACAATATGCTTTGTGATTTGCTGTTGAGGGGCCATTAACAGTGTTTACTCCCGTCTCAGGTTAAAGAAAATCCAGGTCCAGTTAGTGGAGGATTTGCTCCAATCTACGGTGCCGCGGGGAAGATGCCAGATAGGGGTATGGTTCATGACCTGTTGATCGAGTTTATGGACAGTTCATGCTAGTCATTTCTCATCTTTGGTGCATATTCTTTGAATAATTATTGGTGAAAAGAGAATTTGCAGTTGTCGATTGATGTCAAGTTTTATGCGTGTGATGCATACAAGCATAGATTTTTAACATATGAACTCTATTGATTCTCTTTTACTGAATGATGTTCGCTTCTAAAATATAATGTATTAGTGTTGTGCACGGCCCCAAGGTCACTTTAAAAATTGAATTTTATTACTGTTTTTCGATATGAAAAAAATGCAAAACAATTAACCCCTACCAAAGTATGTGAAAGTAATT
Organism: Nicotiana benthamiana; assembly: GCA_034376525.1. Classification (NCBI taxonomy): domain Eukaryota; kingdom Viridiplantae; phylum Streptophyta; class Magnoliopsida; order Solanales; family Solanaceae; genus Nicotiana; species Nicotiana benthamiana. Next base: position 54,989,861 of record CM067338.1, read on the forward strand.
TATTGAATTTTTTTTTTTTTTGCTTCAGACTCCTCTTACTTTCAAGTAGACACACAGCAAAGATTTTAAATTTTTTATTTTAATAGTACTTATTTGGAATATGAAGTTGAATAAGATTTTTAAATCCAGTTGAGTTTACCATATGGCCGATGATCAGTAATATCACTGATTTATAAATGTTGGCTAGCTTTCTGAAAAAGACTATTGGTTAGCTCCTGGTTTGCGGCCAAAAAAAGATATACTTCAATAAATGTCAAAAGTATAAGACAATACACGTGTTATTGTAAACGAAATTACGAATATACATATAAATAAGGTAGCATTTTGAATAAAAAAAGTATTTAACAAGTCAATATGGCAAACTAATGTTCGCAGAAGTTAAATTAACGTAAGTGCGTTGCCAATTTTCTTCTTTTCTTTCTGAATTAGATATCCAATTTACTTTAATCAGGATATTCTTTTTATAAACTTATGAGAACTTTTTTAAACTCATATGCTTTATTAGTTTCTGATGAAATTAACAACTTTACTCTAAATCTAATAAATATGGATTAGCCCAACTTTTTGGCCAAAAATGATATTAAAAAACAGGAAAATATCACTCTAACCGTGCCCCAATTTATTTGGCTTTATTACAGGGTGAAGTGCCATGGTAAATGCTATTTGCCGATGATATAGTGTTGATCGACAAGACGCAAAGCGGGATTAATGCAAGGTTAAAGGTTTGGAGACAAACCTTAGAGTCTAAAGCTTTTAAGTTGAGCATGACTAAAACAGAATACTTAGAGTGCAAATTTAGTGATGGGGTTTATGAGACACACGTGGATGTGAAAGCTTGATATTCAAGTTATCCCCAAGAAAGGTAGTTTCAAATATAACGGGTCTATTATCCAAGGTAACTGGGGGATTGACGAGGATATTGCACATTGTATTGGAACGGGATGAAATGGTTTGTGTCCGACGTCTTAAGTGATAGGAATGTGCTGCCAAAGACTTAAAAGTAAATTTTACGAAGTGGTGGTCCGACCAACTATGCTATACGGAGCGGAGTATTGGCCAATCAAGAACTCACATGTGCATAAGATGAAAGTAGTAGAAATAAAGATGTTGAGATGGATGAGTGAGTATACTAGGAGAGATAAGATTAGGAATGAAGTTATTCGGGACAAAGCGGGAGTAGCCTCTGTGGAGGACAAGATGCGGGAGTCGTATGCTCCTGTCAGGAAATGTGAGAGGCTGGCCATGGTGGGTTTGAGAAGAGGTTGAGGTAGGCCCATGAAGTACTAGAGAGAGGTGATTAGTCAGGATATGACACGGCTTCAGCTTACTGAGAACATGACCTGTGATAGGAAGGTGTGGAGGTCGAGAATTATGGTAGAATGTTAATATGTAGTTGTATGTTTCTCCTTTTCTTACGAGTTACTTTAATAGCACTTATTGTTCTTGCTTATTCTTATGTAGATCACTATTACGTCATGTGTTCTAGTTCGTTTCTGTCATTATTTCATGTTGTCAGTGTTTGCTACTTATTCCCCCCTGTCACGACCCTAGTTCACCAATCGTGAACCTGTCATGATGGCACCCAGTCTTCGCGACTAGGTAAGCCTAACACATTGCGGAAATTTAACAACCTTTAGGAAAATAATAAGCAAATACTGAATAACATAAGAAAATGTATAGGGTACTGCCTGGCACATACACTTCAACTAAAATACTGTGACAATCTCCAAGACTCGAAAACCCACGGGCAACACAGGCTAAGAGTAAAACATAACATACGGCTCTAATATCCGAAAATGTCTACAACAACTGAGTACATGAAATCGAACTGCTAACTACAGGGTAGAGTAGAAGGAGACTCTTCGGATCTGCGGACGCGGTAGATGCATACCTCAAGTCTCCGAGTATGGGTCCGAAATCACTGATAGTACGCCTGGCAGGATGCACCTGAATCTGGACAACAAAAGTGTGCAGAAGAGTAGCATGAGTGTACCACAGCGGCACTCAGTAAGTGCCAAGCCTAACCTCGATTGGGTAGTGACGAGGAAGGTCGAGGTCCTACTGAGATAAACATAAGAATAAGCATGAAATGAATAGACAGTAGGAATACAGTAAATGTCGAGTATCTAGTAAAAATAGTAAGTAAAACGGAACATGCTATAAATACAATCTACGAATACAAGAGCACTCACTCAATATCAGAATGCCACATGGAGTTCCGGGAATTGAACCCGTAGTCCATTTTACCAATATTTGAGGACCTCCCGGGAAGCGAACCCGCAATACATCATACCAATATAATAGGATTTCCTGAGAATCGAATCTGTAATCCATCATATCAATAACAGAGGATCTCCCGGGAATTGAACCCGTAGTCCATGATATCAATAACAGAGGATTTCTCGGAATTGAACCCGTAGTCCCAATCGTAAATACATTCCAACAATTCAATATTTAAAAGAAAGAAATCAAGTACGAGCAATAGGTAAAGATCTAGAGCCTAGCATGCTCACAAAAGAACAAGTAATGCAATTTAGTCAATTAGAGCGAATAAGTTACTAACATGATTTCCCTAAGCTAAAACAAATGAAATTGCATTTTTAACAGTTAAATATGTAAAAAAAAACACAGTCTAAATAAGCCAAGTAAGGTGAATTTTTTACAACTAGCACAAGTACACGCCCGTCACCTTGCGCACAAGGCATTTAAACAACAGTAAAGATATCCTAATGGGAGAGGTCCCCCACACAAGGTTTGACAAACCACTTACCTCTAACCGGTACAAAATTGCTAAGAAATAATGCCTTTGCCACGAGTATCCGACTCCGAGTGTCCCAAATCTTTTCAAACCAATTACATACTATAAATAACATCGCAAGTAACTAATTCAACTATTAAAATTAAAGCTAAGACGCGAAAATTGGTAAAATAACCAAGCTGCCGTTCAGGAAAACGTCTCAAAATCGAGTAATTTTCACATTTTGAGAAACCTCGTACTCTCACAAGTCCAACCATATAGAAATCTCCCAAATTAGAGGCCAAATGCCCCTTCAAAACTCAATGTTTTAGCCAAAGAAGTTTTACCCAAATTATCCAATTTTTTATCGTAAATTCGATTTTAAATGATGCCTTTAACCACAAAATAATGGAATATAATAGAAAAGGATCATAGAAATGTTACCCAATAATATTCTCTTCAAAACTCACTCAAAATCGCCTTCTCGCTAGCTCTCAATTGATTTTCCAACTTTTGAAACTTAACCCTCGATTTTACTATTTCTAAATAGGGATTTCCGCTTTTGCGGTCCCGCTTTTGCGGAAGAACTAACCGCTTTTTCAGTGCCGCTTATGGGGGAGCGAGATCACTCTTGCGACTCCTCATTTAACCTTGCCTTCCTCTTCTGCGTACACACGAATAGCTTCTGCGGTTCCTCCTTTGCGGAGCTTGGACCGCTTCTGCGGTTTCTGAGGAAGAGGCTAAACTTGTTTCTGCGGTGGCCAGGCCGCTTCTGCGGTTTCCAAACCACAGAAGCGAAAATACCAGAAGGCTGAAGAACTGTAGCTGCACACTTTACAAACTTCATCCGTCGACCATCCAAAATCATCCCGAGGCCCCCAAGACCTCAACCAAAAGTGCCAATACCACCTAATACGTCATTCAAACTTTCACCAATACATGAGACACCTAAAACAACATCGAGACCTTGATCAAATCAAAGATTCAAGCCTAAGAACTTCAAGTTTATCTAAAACACGCTTTCGATTCAAAACCTACTCAACACTCGTCCGATTGACTTGAAACTTTGCATGCACGTCCCAAATGACATGAAGGTGCTACAGCAACTTCCGAAATCCCATTCCGACCCTCGGATCAAAAACTCACTATCGGACCGAAAACTTCAAAAATCTAACTTTCGGCATTTCTAGCCTAACTGAGCTACGGACATCCAAAACACATTACGAATACGCTCCCAAACCCAAAATCACCTATCGGAGCTAACAAAACCATCGAATTTTCATTCTGAGGTCATCTTCATACTGTTTCAAGTACGGACCACTTTCCAACACTTAAGATCTCATTTAGGGACTAAATGTCCCAAAACACTCCGAATTCTGTTACCGAACGTCCCAAAAAACTAAAATAGCAGAAATAAACTTAGGGGAAGCAGTTAATGGGGGAACGGGGCATAAATTCCAAAGACGACCGTCCAGGTCGTCACATCCTCCTACACTTAAACATTCGTTCGTCCTCGAACGAGCATAGAGAACATACCTGAAGTAGCAAAATGATGAGTGTATCGTCTGCGCATATCCCGCTCGGTCTCCCAAGTTGCCTCCTTGGCCGGCTGACTCCGCCACTGAACCTTTGCTGAAGCTATATTCTTTGACCTGAGCTTTCGGACCTGTTTGTCTAATATCGACACTGGCTCCTCAACATAGGACAATTCATTGTCCAAATGGACTGAAGTGAATTCCAACACATGAGACGGGTCGCCGTGATACCTCTGAAGCATCGAAACATGAAATACCGGATGAAACCCGGCCAAACTGGGAGGTGAAGCAAGCTCATAAGCAACCTGCCAACCTGTTTCAAAATATCAAATGGGCCATTGAACCTCGAGCTCAACTTCCCCTTCTTTCCAAACCTCATAACTCCTTTCATAGGTGAGACCCGAAGCAAAACCTGCTCACCAACCATAAAGGAAACATCACAAACCTTCCGGTCCGCGTAACTCTTCTGTCTGGACTGGGCCGTACGGATTCTATCCTGAATCACCTTAACCTTCTCGACTGCATCCTGAACCAAATCAGTGCCCAATGGTCTGGAATCACCCAGCTTGAACCAACCCACCGGGGATATGCATCTCCTACCATATAAGGCTTCACACGATGCCATCTGTATACTGGACTGATAACTGTTGTTGTACGCAAACTCAAGAAATGGCAACAACTGATCCCAAGACCCGCTAAACTCAATCACACACGCTCGGAGCATATCCTCAAGAATCTGAATAGTGCGTTCGGACTGTCCGTTCGTCCGTCTGAGGGTGAAAAGCTGTACTCATGGTTACCCGAGTACCCAACTCATGCTGGACGGCTCTCCAGAACCGTGATGTGAACACTGATAATGTCCCTGATATAAATCCCTGCTAACCGTGATAGAAACTAGAATGCAATGCAGACGGACAATGTCCCTGATATAAATCCCTACTAACCGCTCCGGTGATTAAAATGTACACACTGGAATGAAATAAGTGGACTTGGTAAGCCGATCCACAACTCCAAATAGAATCAAATTTACTCGTCGTCAGAGGGAGACCAGTCACAAAATCCATAGTGATATTCCCATTTCCACTCCGAAATCTCCATTTGCTGGAGTAACCCTCCCGGTGTCTGGTGCTCAGCCTTTACCAGCTAACAGTTAAGGTATCTAGCTACAAACTCTACTATGTCCTTCTTCATCCACATCAACCAGTAATGTTGCCTCAGATCCTGATACATCTTTGCGTCACCTGGATGGATGGAGTACCACAAGTTATGGGCCTCGGTCAATATCAACTCCTGAATATCATCAACATCAGGAACACAGATTCGACCCTGCATCCTCAATACCGTGTCATGTCCAATAGTCACATCCCTAGCATCGCCATGCTGAACTGTGTCCCTGAGGATAAGCAAATGACGGTCATCATACTGCCTCTCCCTTATATGATCAAACAATGAACACCGAGAAACTACACAGGCTAGAACCCGACTGGGCTCCAAAAGGTCCAATCTCACGAACTGACTGACTAAAGCCTGAACATCCATCACCATAGGTCTCTCCGAAGCTGGTAAATATGCCAAACTCCCAAACGCTTCGCCCGGCGACTCAAGGCATCATCTACCACATTTTCCTTACACGGGTGATAAAGAATAGTAATATAATAATCCTTCAGTAGCTCCAACCATCTTCTCTGGCGCAAGTTTAGATCCTTCTGCTTGAACAAGTGCTGTAAACTCCGATGATCCATATAAATCTTATAAGGCACGCCGTACAAATAATGACGCCATATATTTAAGGCGTGAACAATAGCAGCTAACTCAAGGTCATGGATATGATAGTTCTTTTAACACTGTCTAGACGCGTAGGCAATCACCCTATCGTCCTACATCAACACCGCTCAAAGTCCAACTCGTAAGGCATCACAATAAACCATATAGGACCCCAACCAGTAGGCAAAATTAGAATAGGGGTTGATGTCAAAGCCATCTTGAGCTTTTGGAAGCTTGCCTCACACTCGTCTGACCACTAAAAATGAGCACCCTTCTGGGCCAATCTAGTCATACTGGCTGCAATCGACGAGAATCCCTTCGCGAAATGAGGGTAATACCCCGCAAGGCCAAGGAAACTGCGGATATCTATAGTTAAGGAGGGACTGGGCCAACTCTGCACGGCCTCCACCTTCTTCGGATCTGCCCGAATGACCTCACTCGATACCATGTTCTAGGAATGCCACAGAACTCAACCAAAACTCATATTTGAGAACTTTGGATATAATTTCTTTTCCCTATGGGTCTGAAGCACTATCCTCGGGTGCTTCTCATGATCTTCCCGACTCTGAGAGTATACAAGAATATCATCTATGAAAACAATGACAAACGAGTCGATATAGGGCGTGAATACACTGTGCATCAAATGCATAAAAGCTGCTGGGGCGTTGGTTAGCCCAAATGACATGACAAGGAACTCGTAATGACCATACCGAGTCCTGAAAGCAGTCTTCTGGATATTCGACTCCCGATCTTTAGCTGGTGATAACCTGAGCGCAAATCAATCTTAGAAAACACCTGTGCGCCCTAAAGCTAGTAAGATAGATCATCAATACGAGGCAAAAGATATCAGTTCTTCACTCTAAATTTATTCAACTAACGATAATCGATACACATGCGCATAGAACCATCCTTTTTCTTTATAAACAAGACAGGAGCACCCCATGGTGAAACACTAGGTTGAATAAAACCCTTATCAAGCAATTCCTGTAACTGATCCTTCAACTTCTTCAACTCAGGAGGAGCCATACGGTAAGGAGGAATAGATATGGGCTGAGTGCCCGGCAACAAATCAATACCAAAATCAATGTCTCGATCGGGAGGCTTGCCCAGAAGATCAGATGGGAACACATTGGGGAAATCCCGTACCACTGGAAAAGAGTCAACAGAAGGGGTATCAGCATTGACATCTCTCACATAAGCTAAATACGCGACGCACCCCTTCTCAACCATATGCTGAGCTTTAAGAAAAGATATAATTTTGCTGGGAGTGTGATCAAAAGTACCACTCCACTCAATACGTGGAATACCTGGCATAGCCAACATCACGGTCTTAGTGTGACAATCAAAAATAGCATACTGGAGCAACAACCAGTCCATGCCCAAGATAATATCGAAATAACCATATCAAGTAATAAAAGATCTGCCCTGGTCTCAAAACCACAAATAGTAACCAAACCGATATACATGGTCCACAATAAGGGAATCTCCCACGTGAGTAGAAACATAAACATGAGAGCTCAAAGTCTCTCGATCTGTACCCAAATACGGAGAAAAATAAGATGACACATACGAATAAGTAGAGTCTGGATCGAATAGAACCGATGCCTCTCTGTGACTAATCAGTATAATACCTGTGATAACAGAATCGGAGGCTATTGCCTCGGCACGATCAGGAATGGCATAAAATCTGGCCCGAACCCTCTCTCGAGGGCGACCTCTATCTCCCCGATCCCTACCCCTGGCTGGCTGGGCAGGTGGGGTGGCAGCTGGAGTTGGAACAATGGCCTGCTGACCTTGTGGAGCATGTTGAAGCCCTGGAGTCTGAGAAGGCACACCCCTCCCACGTCTGGGTCACTCTCTAACCAAATGGCGGGTATCCCCGCACTCATAACAAGCTCTGGGAGGGCGCGGTGGCTGTGACTGACTAGGTCCACTCTTGCTAGATTGACCCTAAGGCTCCTGAGATCTGGGAGGAGCTGGAGTACTGCTGGATGAAGGAAGAGACGAGTGAACTAGGCGACCCGTACAGCCCCTACCATGACGTCTTGCTCCTGAAGTACGGGTACTAGAGAAATGACCAGACTCTAGACACCTCTTGGCCACTCTCTCCTCTCTCTCTGGGATGCATACCCTCTATCCTCCTTGCTATGCTCACTACCTGCTGATAAGGTATATCCATCTCCAACTCTTGTGCCATGCCAGACCTGATGGAAGGAATAAGACCCTCGATAAACCGGAAAACCCTCTCACAAGCAGTAGCTACTAAAGTAGGCGCATGCCTGGCCAACCTAGTATAACAGATGGCATACTCAGAGACAGTCATAGGGACCGGTCACAAATTCTCAAACTCCGCGCACCATGAATATCGGAGGATCTGGGGAACAAACTCCTTCTGAAACATATCTAAAAACTGAGTCCAAGTTAGGGAGGAAGCCTCGTCCAGACTGTCTTACTCAAAGGTGCGCCACCAGTCATATGCGGCTCCCCAAAGTTGGAAAGTTGCGAAAGAAACCCCGCTCGAGGCACTAATACCCAAGGTGCGAAAGATGCGGTGATAACCCTCCAAAAACCCCAAAGCATCATCTATATCTAGCCTTGTGAAAATAGGAGGGTCATACTTCTCTAATCTCTCCAATCTACACTGATCATCCTCTAAAGCAGGTGCCCCATCCTCAGGCTAGACCGGTACTGCAGGCTGGACAGGGATAATATCCGGAATCTGTCATATATGCACCCTCTTCTCTGGAGTTCGGGCTACGGGAGTCTGGGCTCCTCCCCCAACCTAGGACGTGGCTGTCGGAAGGGGAAGCAACCCTGCCTGTGATAGCGTGGTATACATTCTCATGAACTGCGCCAATACCTCCTGAACAACTGGAGTAGTGGTGGCTGTGGGCTTTCAGGTGCCTGAGTCCTGACTGGATCTGCTGGTGGTACCTCGGAGGCTACTCGCGCAGGTTCTTTAGCAGCACCCAGTGCACGTCCACGACCCCTGCCTCTAGCGGCTGCATGAGGGGGTACAGGTGCCTGATCGTCCCGGGTCGTGCATGTCCTCACAATCTGTGAGAGAATAGAAGACAGAATTTTAGAATTGATGTCAAGAATATAGACAACAGAGAATTCAATGAAGTGAACATTTTTCCTAAACAACTACATAGCCTCCCGTAGATAAGTACAGACGTCTCCGTACCGATCAGCGAGACTCTAAATAACCGACATGTATTCCGTGACTCCTATGAACCTAGAGCTCTGATACAAACTTTTCACGACCTTAGTTCACCAATCGTGAACCTGTCATGATGGCACCCAGTCTTCACGACTAGGTAAGCCTAACACATTGGGAAAATTTAACAACCTTTACGAAAAGCATCGAACCAATATCAAAGGATCGCCAAAGAATCGAACCCGTAGTCCATCATATCAATAATAGAGGATCTCTCGAGAATTGAACCCGTAGTCCATCATATCAATAACAGAGAATCTCCCGCAAATTGAACCCGTAGTCCAACATATAAATAACAGAGGATCTCCCGGGAATTTAAGCCGTAGTCCCAATCATAAATACACCACAACAATTCAATATTTAACAAAAAGAAACAAGTACGAGCAACAGGTAAAGATCCAGAGCCTAGCAAGCTCACAAAAGAAAAGGTATTGCAGTTTAGTTAATTAGAGAAAATAAGTTACTAACATGCTTTCCCTAAGCTAAAACAAGTGAAATTGTATTATTAACAGTTAAATATGCGAAGAAACACAGTCTAAATAAGCCAAGTAAGGTGAATTTTCAACAACTAGGACAAGTACACGCTCGTCACCTCACGCAGAAGGCATTTAAACAACAGTAAAGATATCCTAAGGGGAGAGGTCCCCCACACAAGGTTAGACAAGCCACTTACCTTGAACCGGTACAAAATCGCTAAGAAACAATGCCTTTTCCACGAGTATCTGACTCCGAGTGGCCCAAATCTGTTCAAACAAATTACATGTTGTAAATAACATCACAAATAACTAATTCCACTATTAAGATTAAAGCTAAGGTGCGAAAATAGGTACAATAACCAAAATGCCCTTCAGGCCAACGTCTCGTAATCGAGTAATTTTCACAATTTCAAAAACCTCGCACTCTTATGAGTCCAACCATATAAAAATCTCCCAAATCAGAGGTCAAATGCCTCTTCAAAACTCAATAGTTTAGCCAAAGAATTTTTACCCAAATTATCCAATTTTTTATCATAAATTCGAATTTAATTGATGGATTTAACCACAATTTGATGGAATATAACCGAAAAAGATCATAGAAACATTACCCAATAATATTCTGTTCAAAACTCACTCAAAATCGCCTTCTCCCGAGCTCTCCATTGATTTTCTAACTTTTGAAACTTAACCCTCGACTTTACTATTTTTGAATAGGGATTTCCGCTTTTGCAGCAGAACTAACTACTTCTGCGGTTTCACTTAAAGGACTTGAGTCCACTCCTGCAGATGAATAACCGTTTTTGCAGCGCCGCTTATGTGGGAGAGAGACCGCTATTGCGACACCTCATTAAACCTTGCCTTCCGCTTCTGCGTACACACGAACCGCTTCTGCGGTTCCGCCTTTGCGGAGATTGGACCTCTTCTGTGGTTTTTGAGGAAGAGGCCAAACTCGCTTCTGCGGTGGGCCAGGCCACTTGTGTTGTTCCCAAACTGCAGAAGCAAAAACACCAGATGAAGAACTATTGCTGCACACTTTAGAAATTTCATCCGTCGACCATCCGAAATCATCCCGAGGCCCCCGGGACCTCAACCAAAATTACCAATACCACCTAATACCTCATTCAAACTTGGACCAATCCGTAAGACACCTAATATTACACCGAAACCTTGATCAATTCAAAGATTCAAGCCTAAGAACTTTAGGTTCATCTAAAACACTCTTTCGATTCAAAACCTACTCAACAGTCATCCGATTTACCTGAAACTTTGCACGTACGTCCCAAATGACATGATGGTGCTACAACAACTTCTAGAATCCCGTTCCGACCCTTGGATAGAAAACTCACTATCGGACCGAAAACTTCAAAAATCTAACTTTCAACATTTCTAGCCTAAATGAGCTACAGACATCCAAAATACATTCCGAACATGTTTCCATCCCCAACATCACCTAACGTAGCTAACGAAACCATCAGATTTCCATTCCGAGGTTGTCTTCATACTGTTCTGAGTACGAAACACTTTCCAACACTTAAGCTCTCATTTAGGGACTAAATGTCCCAAAACACTCCGAATTCTATTACCGAACGTTCCGGAAAACTAAAACAGTATAAATGAACTTAGGGGAAGCAGTTAATGGGGGAACAGAGCATACATTCCAAAGACGACCGGCCGGGTCGTCACACCCCCCCTTCTTTTTTTTCTCTTCTTCTTCTTCTTCCTCATCTTATTCGTTTCCTTCTTGTTCATCTTACTCTTTCTAAGACGAGGGTATTTTGGAAACAACCTCTCTACCTTTACTATATAGGGGTAAGGTTTACGTATACACTACCCTCCCCAGATCCCACTTGTGGGAATACACTAGTTTTCTTGTTGTAAATTTCACATTAGAACAATTGGGCTCCCAACTTTTAAATTTTATTGCCCATATTTTAATTTACAGCCAACTAGACAAAAAAATAATAGGCTAAGATTCAACATCCAACTCCAGTAGTTTCTCAGAATTACTATTTAATTTTAATAATGATTCCTCAAGCTTTTTAGTTAATTTTAGAATTTGTAACTGCGGCTCAAATATTAGTTCAATAAACTAAATCAATTTGGATGGTGAAAATTAGATTTTTAACAAGTTTAAACATGTGTTTAAATTTTAAATTTAATTTTGTGAAAAATTTGGAGTTGGTGTTATTTAGACTTGTTAGAAATAATATAAGGAGGATGCATATAAAATTCTAAGCCATTTAATGGAGATTTGTATTGGTTTTGAAAAAGAAATGCAACTAAAAATTATGGAAGAAGTTCGTCTACAGACTCTTGTATAAAGATGCATAAATGTGTATAATAGTATATACGATATGTTTCTACACTCATACACACTATTGCATATATATATAAAAAAAGTGACTTTGTCTTCTTCCTTGAGTCTTTTCTAAAATTTAACTCAAATCTACTCCAAATCATTTCAAATTTATTCAATCAATTGGAACAACACCCAATTCAAACATGTTGGCCCAAGATTAGCTGAAGTTTTTAAGAATGAGAAATGAACTCAGTGAAGGACCAGGTCCATCTTTGGAGACAGAGTTGTTATGGCCCATGCACATGAGATGCATGTGAAGAAGATAAGTCCTTGGGGATCAAGCAACAATATATTCTCTATATCTTCTGAACTGATAAAAAAGATTGCATATTGGATAAGGAGAAGATGTCTCCATATGAGAAGAGAACACATCCGGATAAGGGTTGGAGTTTGGATTAGTCAAGGACTCAAACTCAATGGAGGATAATAAATTGAGTCACAATCCAACCCTAATTACTAATCTAATAAATAACTGAGTTGTTCTCTTTTATAGGTGGGAACATACGGTGAAGTAAAGCAAAATTGAGAGCAAAAGAGCAAGGCTATTTTACAAGCAATTTATGTGAGATTGAGTGTGCACGCATGCAACCACTTTAACAAGATAGAAGTACCAATTCCATTATGTTTATTCTTATTCTAGTTCAATTGTAGTAGGTGATTTAAAACTTGTACCTTTCCAGCTTTCATAGAAGCAATTGTATTAGGTACTTTGAGTATTCAAGTTACAGTTAACTTGAAAGTGTCGCAACAGTTGAGGCTGTGTGTCATACTAGGATTAGAGTTAATCCTTAGGTTTACGACAGTTTGTAAATATTGTTTTTGGCTCATTGAGTGTAGTGGATGTTTGGAAAAATCCTACTGAGTAGTAGGTCGTGGCTTTTTCACCTTTTGAGCCGGGTGTTTTTCACGTAAAAATCCTTGTGTTCATTTATTTTTTGTATTTTAATTTCGCAAACAGTAGCAGTTAGAACACCAAGAAGAACTAGGTTCTTCTAGATCGAAAATTGGGTACCACACAAATCACCCCCTCCCCTCTTGTATGGTATTGACGTTTGGAACATCAATTGATATAAGAGTAGTTATCCTTGAAGAGGCTAACACCTTAGGAAAAGATCAACATGAGTGCACTACCTAGAAATTGGGCAGGGAAATTCACTGTTCAATGGACAGTATTACTCATGATGGAAGAATAGGATGAAGAATCACATCATAGGAAAAGACTATGAACTCTGGGACATAGTCACTGATGGTCTTTTGGCAACTACAATAAAAAATGAGGAAGGAGTGGAAGTGCCAAAGACAAGGGCTGATTGCATGCTGAAGATTTGAAAAAATGGGAGAAAAATTCTAAGGCCAAGAAATGGCTTGTGTGTGGACTGTGTCCAGATGAATACAGTAGGATCCAAAGCTGTACTACTACAAAAGAGATATGGGACACTTTGCAAGTGGCTCATGAAGAAACACCTCAAGTGAAGAGATCCATAGGAACATTGCTCTATTCTCAATATGAGAATTTCACTACATTGACAAATGAACTTAAGTCTATTGGAAGAGTTATTCTTGAAGAAGACAAAGTTGAGAAGATCTTGACAAGAGTTCAGTTGCTTGGGAAAGCAAAATCACTACCATTCAGGAGTCTAAGAATATGGCCACTCTCAAGCTGGATGAACTGATTGCGAATCTTACTGCTAATTAACTGAGAAGGCAAACCAGGAAGATGGATACACCCAAGACGGAGAGAAGTTTGGCTCTCAAAATTATAGAAGGTTCAGGACAAGAAGATAATGAGATGGCTATGATCAGTAGAGATTTCAAAAAGTACCTAATGAGAGGAAAAGGTTCACCAAGATGTACAAACTTCAACAAGACAAGAGCTCCCGAGAAATAGAAAAATGATGGTTGCTATAAGTGTGGTATGACAGACCACATGATCAAGAATTTCCCTCAATGGGAGATTGAGTGGAAGAAAGAAAAGGCTGAATGAGAAAACATGAAGAAGGAACAAATTCAACCCAAGCGAAACAAAGGTTCAACCAAGGCTATGGTGGCTGCTTGGGGTGAAACCTTTGATGATGACTCAAAAGATGAAGCTGAAAAAGAGCAAGCTCTTATGGCCATTGGAGAATCAGATGATGAGCAAGAGGTAAGTATACCGCATCTCAAGGACAAAATTAAATTTCTGTCTAAAGAAAGGTTGGCTGAGCTATTATTAGACTTCATTGATGAGTCTGAAATAGTTAGAAATGAAAAGGAAGTTTTGTCTAGGGAATATGTTATCCTAAAAGCAAAATGCAAAAGTCTAGAATCTAGGGCTGATGAGAGTGATAACGAAATGCTGAGTTGAAGAACCAGGTTCTTGAACTTGACAATAATATTCCAGAACTTAGGTCAGAAAATCTAAAACTGAAACTAGGAACAGGAAAAAAGAAAGCTTATCACTCATTTCTTACTCTAGAAAAAAAGTCTAGAAAAAATGAATGGTGAACTGTACAAGAAAGATAAATTGATTAAGGTTCTAAAAGAAGATCTTGGAGAGGTGAAACATGAACTAGATAGAACTTGCAAATGGAACAAAGATTCTGATGCTCTCTCATGGTCGCAAGAGCATCACAATAGCAATAAAAGAGGACTTGGCTATGGGACTCAAGCTCCTTATGGGACCCCAAAAATAAGTACCTCACTCTACTTGAAAATAAAATCTTCACAACTGTGGTAAGACTGTCCATTTTAAAAATGAATGCAATGCAAAAGAAAAGACCAGTCAAAGGAACAAAGCTTTTGTTCAAGAAAAACACAAACTGCCTAGCTGGGCAAGAAAGAATCCGATTCATCTTTTTTCCATAGAAAGGGACCAAAACTAGTTTGGGTTCCTAAGACTAACCCCCGGTTTATTTTTGTAGGTTCAAGTGAAAGGGAGTAGCAAAATATGGTACATAGATAGTGGCTGCTCAAAACACATGACTGGGAACAAGGACCAGTTCCTTTCACTTGAGAACCTGAAAGGAGGTAATGTCTCCTTTGAAAATGGAAAGAAAGGTGAGATCATTGGGGTTTGAAAGGTAGGTAAGACAGACTCTCATTCCATTGAGAATTTCTACTTGATAGATGGCTTAAAATATAACCTAATCAGTATGTCACAACTGTAAGACAGAGGTTACTTTGTACCTTTCACCTCTACCAAATATTTTGTGATTAACCTTACCACTGACAAGATTGTTTTGTAGGGAAAAAGACTTAATAGTATTTACATTATAGATTTGTCAACTCTTCCAGAAAATGAACTCACATGTCTAAGTGTGCTAGTTAATGATCCCCTCATGTGGCACAAAAGACTTGGCCATGCCACTCTTAATCGGCTAAAACAATTAGTATCCAAGGACTTGGTGATAGTGTTACCAAATATCAAGTTCAAAGAAGATAATTGTGAGGCAAGTGCAAGGGGGAAGCAGGTAATGTCATTCTTCAAATCCAAGAAAATGGTAAGTACGTTCAAGACGTTGGAACTGGTTCATATGGATGTTTGTGGTCCAATGAGAATCATGAGCAGAGGTGCAAAGAAATATGTGATGGTGCTTGTTGATGATTATTCTAGATTTACCTAGGTACTATTTCTAACATCCAAAGATGAGGTATTTGAAATGTTTATTGCCTTTGTTAGAAAGATTCAGAAACAATTAGGAAATCAACTTGCACCATTAGGTCTGATCATGGAACTGAATTTTGAAAATGTAAAATTTGCTGAATATTGTGATGAAAATGGTATAGATCACAACTTCTCTGCCCCTAGAACTCCTCAGCAAAATGATGTAGTTGAAAGAACGAATAGGACCCTTGAATATATGGCAGGGACCATGCTTCTCTCTAGTAAATTACCCCACAGCTTCTGGGCAGAGGTTGTATACACTGCATGTTACATAATCAATAGATGCATTCCTAGACCTCTTGTTGAGAAAATTCCCTATGAGTTACTTAAAGGGAGAAAAACAAACATATCCCACTTTAGGGTATTTGGTTGCAAGTGCTATGTGCATAATAATAGAAAAGACTCCCTAGGTAAGTTTGGTCCTAGAAGTGATGATGGAGTATTCTTGGGATATTCTTCACATGGCAAAGCATATAAAGTATTCAATAAAAGAACTTTTTGTGTATAATAAAGTGTGCATGTTGTATTTGATGAAACTAACATTCTTTTTGAGAGACATGAGCATGAAGATGAATCCATTAGCTTGGTAAGAGAATTGATTGAAGCAACATCAAAAGAAGGAACATGTGATGAAACAGGTTCTTCCACTCAGGGAAACCTGATAGGGGGAACTAATTAGGGAGAAAATAAGGAAATAAACTCTCCGCAAGAACCTATTCCTCATCAACAGAATATATAAGAATCATATATTAGAAACCAGTTGTTGGTGAAATCTCACAAGTATCAAAGTTATCCTCCCATAGAGTACATCATTAATAATCCAACATTTGGAGTCAACAATAGATCACAATTAAAGAATATGTGTGCATTTGATGCTTTTCTATCTCTTATAGAACCTAAAAATGTTGTTGAGGCTTTGCAGGATGCAGATTGGGTCAATGCTATGTAGGAGGAACTCAGTCAATTTGAAAGAAGTCAAGCCTGGCTTCTAGTTCCTAGACCTAAGGACAGGTTAGTCACTGGCACCAAATGGGTATTCAGGAACAAATTTAATGAAGATGGAACAATTACAAGAAACAAGGCAAGGCTGGTGGTTCATGGCTACAACCAAGAGGAAGGAATTTACTATGATGAGACCTTTGCCCTAATTGCAAGACTAGAGGCAGTCAGACTCCTCATTGCCTTTGCAGCACATATGGAATTCACTCTCCATCAGATAGATGTCAAAAGTGCCTTCCTAAATGGCTACCTTAAGGAAGGAGTCTTTTTGAAACAACCTCCAGGATTTGAAACCAAGGAATGTCTTGAGCATCTGTACAAGCTGGACAAGGCACTGTATGGAATCAAACAGGCCTCAAGAGCTTGGTATGAACGACTATCAAAATTCCTACTGAAGCATAAGTACAAAATAGGTAAAATTGATAGAACTTTGTTCCTAATGGAAAAAGTAAAGACCTCCTTGTTGTACCAATATATGTTGATGACATAATAAATGGCGCCACTACTGATAGGTTGAGGAAGGACTTTGCAAAATTAATGAGAAGTGAGTTTGAAATGAGTATGATGGGTGAACTAAATTTCTTCCCAGGCTTGCAGATCAAACAAAGTCCAAATGGTACCATGATCCATCAGCAGAATTATAAATAAAAACTAATCAAAAATTTTAAAATAGAGGACTCCAAAGAAATAGACACACATATTGCAAGTGCTACTAAATTAGATGATGATGAACCTGGTTCATCAGTTGATGAAAAGTTGTATAGGGGTATGACTGGTTCACTTTTGTATCTTACTGCCAGCAGACGTGATATTGTTTCCAGTGTAGGGCTTTGTGCTCTATTCCAGGCAAATCCAAAGGAGTCACACTTGACTGCTGTCAAAAGGGTACTGAGATATCTCAAAGGCACCA
Source organism: Nicotiana benthamiana (assembly GCA_034376525.1). Classification (NCBI taxonomy): domain Eukaryota; kingdom Viridiplantae; phylum Streptophyta; class Magnoliopsida; order Solanales; family Solanaceae; genus Nicotiana; species Nicotiana benthamiana. The sequence goes on from CM067338.1 coordinate 55,007,504, forward strand.
CTGATTTGCGTATTTGGTATCCCAAAGGTAGTAATTTTGATTTAGTAGGATATGCTGATGCTGATAATGCTGGTTTCTTAGAGGACAGGAAGAGTACTTCAGGTATGGCACATTTCTTGGGGTCATGTCTAGTGTCATGGGCTACCAAAAAGTAAATTTAGTAGCCCTATCTACTGCAAAAGCTGAATATGTTGTTGCTGCCTCTTGTTGTGCTCAATTGCTATGGATCAAACAATAGCTGGTAGTCTTTGGAATTGAAGTGGGGTGAATTCGCATATTTTGTGATAACACTAGTACTATAAGTATGACAAAGAACCTTGTTCATCAGAAAAGGACCAAGCACAAAGATGTTAGACACTACTTCTTAAGAGATAACTATGAGAAATGCTTAATCTCCATATAATTTTGTGCTACTGATAAACAAATAGCTGACATCTTCACTAAAGCACTGAGTAGAGAAGACTATGAATGGAACAGGTTGGAATTAAGGATGATTAAGATCACCTAAAAAGGTCCACTTCAGAATGCACAATGAAAAAAAAATGAAAAATATAAAAATGAATTCTTTTTTTTGGTTAGGATTTCTTAATTAAATGTAAACATATAGACTAATTATTGTCGACGCCCCCTCATTCCCTTAAAAGAAAGCAAAATCGGGTTTTACGACATTATGGGCAAAACAACTCTATTTCCCGTTTGGGAATTGGGTTATGTAATTGGAAGACTCGCCACCTAATGATTGTAGTGAATTAGGAGATTATTTTGAAAAGAAAACCAGATTTTGGGTAAGGGCTTGAGATTATCTCGAGGGGAAGGTGTTAGGAACCCTTCAAGATCCACTAGTGTGGTTCCCGGCCGTGTTAATCGTGACTTTATAAAATATGAAACAATTAAAACAAGTAAGTTTCACACATAAAACATTCGCGCAACTTGAAAAGATTTAAAGAAGACGTAAATTTAAATTAAAAGAGAGTTGATTTGGAAAAACATTACTATATTTAGATAAAGAAAACGAAAGAGAGAAAGGGTCCTAGGTTTAACTATAATATGGATCATTCGATGCAATATCCCACACATATTCCCAAAGAGGGGTCACTTTATGATATTATTGCATCGTCATCATCTCCATATTATACCCTTCCCACCCCTTAGAGGTTATTTAAGTGTTTGAATCGGTCATGAATGCTTATTGCGTGCTATTACTCATCCCATACTATAGATCCTAGAGGGAATTTGGGATCGATATTCCTATGAGGTAGGAACTAGGTGGAACCCTTAAGTTTAAAGGTTAAAAGTACTAAGCGACATACAAAACAAGTTGGACTTGCATATAAAGGAATCATATACGACATATAAAAGGCTCAAATAACCCTCCATAAAAGAACACATAATTAGCATGTCTCAAACACATGTAAGGTCTAGGGAGTAGAGTTTTATAAAAGCTGGAGTATAAACTGAAATAGAAGTGGGAGAGTTTGCAGGAAAAGAACGTAGGAGAGAAACGTTCAGAACTTAAAAGAGGCAGTATAAGTTTTTGGAAATCTGCAGAAGTCATTTAGAAACATTTAGAATGCCTAGTAAAACAGTGTTGGCCAGGCGGAGTAAAGGAACAAACGTGAAAGCATTTTTTTGAGATTGCAGAAGCGTACAGAAAAACGGTAAACATACATGTTTTTTTAGCTTTTGAAAACTAGTACCCAGTTAGTTGAAATAGTGGTCCAAACCTGGACAAGAAAATACAGTAGAAACCTTTTGCATGATGGTTTAAAAATGTGGCAGAAGTTTATAAAACAAATAGAGAGGGCTTCAGAAAACAAACAAATTCAGATAGAGGAGAATTAATTTGAACACGACTTGAAAGTGATTAGCCCATTTTATTTATTATTATTTTTTATCCGGCCTAAGGCTTACCTAGGCGTTATTAAAGATGGTGAGCATGCCATGGTTTCTAGTTTTAACAAGGAGTTTGTTAATCAGTATTACATCTATTTAACAAAATTAGTGAAGCATTCAACAATTGTAAAAGAAAGACCCTAAGCACGTGATATCTAATGCATATATAGGCCTTAAAGAATTGTATCTAAATCCAAGGCAGTAATTTGATTATTAACTGAAAAAATAACAAGCTGAAAGTATAAGACTAAGAACAGGATTTCTATGTGTGAGATGCATGTCCTATACATGGTTTATATTACGCAAATAGATAAGTAAAACCCTATAACATGTTTTCTACCCATACCATTAATAATCATGCATAACCCTCTCAAATTTCACTATAATCCCCATTATTCTTTACATATTATTACAGCCAAGTAATAAAAAATACAACAGTGATAAAAGAAAATAAGAAGTTACTCTATAGAGAGCCTTCAGCCAGGCCCAAGCAATCTCCAACCTCACTCCTTTCGAGTTTCACAGCCATTACCAAGTTGCGAGAGTTAAGAAGAGAGTTGAAAAGTTGAGACAGTTTAAGAAAAAAATTTGTTGAAAAAGTTGAGACAGTTTAAGAAAAAAATAGTTGAAAAAGTTGAGACAGTTCTTCCAAAATCATTTGGACTGACCAGTTTTAGAATAGCAAGGCATCGCACAAATAGGGGGCAAAGGGAAAAGGGGACAAATAAGTAAAGTGAACCACTTACACACATACAATATATTGGAGGAAAAATTATCAGACATGGTTGCAAACAAGAGTTCAGCTCTTACTACCCGAAACTCTAACACACTTAGCCTCAAATATGGGTTTTAGGTTAACCAAGTAGCCAAGCACACATGGATGCGTGGTAGTAGCACACAAGGAAAAAGTAAACATTCATTGAGACAGGGGGAGGGGGGGTAAGAGAGCAAATAAGTAAAGAGCAAACAAGTAAAGTGTACAGACAACATGTTGAGGGAAAGTAATCAAGAATGGTTGTAAAACAAGGGTTTAGTTCTTACTGCACCAAAACCCCAAATATAATCAACCTCACGGAGAAATTTCAGGGCTGCCAATTAGCCAAACAGTAGTGCACATGGAAGAGGAAAAACATACATTGAGACAAGGAAAGGGGGATTGGGAAAATATGCTAAGTTAAACTAGTAGACTAACAACTACATGCTAGTGGAAATAAGAGCAACTGAACCATAGGTAAAAGCACACAAGAAATAATATGAATTGCAAAACTAATAGGAGCATGCTGTTTTGGAGGCTTTATCTTAAATAGGTGACATACCAGTTGTAGGTAATAGGATACAATAGAAATTCAATAGTGTACAAAGGGAGAGCAAAGTGTGCAAAGAATGAGAGCAGCAGTGTGAGTAACAGCAGTATGAGAATAGCTGCAACAATATGAGAATAGCAGCAACAATAGACCCAATGCAGAAAAAAAATATAACCCGATAGTGGAAAGTAATCAACCTAGGTTACTCAATCTTGGCTTTTAGCCGATTGAGTGTTCAAAGAAGAGAATGAGAGGGTATAGTAATAGCAAAGAAAAAGAGAATTCAGAGAGTTTGAGATTGTGAGAGCAGTATGTGTTGGTTGTGTTCAAAGAGAGAGGTGAGTAGTATTTATAGCACTGAAAGCGAGTAAACAAATAAGGTATCAATCCATATTTAAGGAACTGAACATCAATCATAATCAAATAAGTATAGGGACTCCCCTTTAATTAAAGAATCGTAGTTAAACGGTAATAAGCAGTCATTGTTTATAAGAAAGGAATCACAAAGTATGACATGATCACATAAGGAAACAAAAATAGTATAAGGTATACAATGAAGACTAGGTGCATGATACTTATCTAGAGAAACATGTCAAGCAAATAAATAAACATACTTGTGCACATATAAGGAAAAAAACCACTTTAATTCTGGAAAATAATTTTCAAATTAATGAACGAGATTGAAAACCTAGGAGATCAGTTATTAATTGAGGAATGTATCCCAGTGACTGAGGAAGAAAATTCGAAATCAATACCAAATTGTAAGGAGAATACACAAAATCACAATTTTAAAGCCAGTAATCACAACCTTAAAGAGAGCTTTTAAGAATCAGTATAAAATCACCATATAAACAGCCATAAACCTTAAGAGAAGAACACAACACACTAGCAACAAGAGTCAAAGTAAGAGCACGAAACTCAAAGAAGAACCTAGAAGAACATGCAAACAGGCAAATACAGATACAAACATGTAAGGTTAGGGATTTTGTCAGATTTTAACAAAATGTTTAGAAGTAGTACTAAGAGTTACAGACTAGTACTTGAAAATCAGAAAAGCAAAGTGTTTTCGAAAGGGGTTAAGAAACCCTAGCAAAAGAAATTACAGTATGGAACCCTGGTTTACAAGGAAAACAGACAAACAAGTGAAACAACACACACAAATGAGTATATAGTACTCAGAAAGAGTAGAAGAAACGATTTTGAAGAAGGGGTGAGAAACCCTAATTTGAAAGAGTGGTAATCATCCGAAAATTTTGGAATAATCGGAAACGCTAAGAAAAAATAGGGTAGAAAACAAAAATCAAAATAAGCGTTGATTTAAAAGAGAGAGATTAAAGAGGAAAAATTAGGGTTTTCAAATAAATTAGGGAAAACGAAGAACCTGGCTGTGAAACTCGTATACAATGCCATAGAAAGCATCATCGTACAAAGACCACCATACCCAACTGAAGTTTCAGTGATCGTCTTTCATGGCGGAAGCTGCTGGGCTTCAATCTTTAGAGAGAAAACAACGATACAAGGACTCCATGGTTGCTGGAGGTCGAGAGAAGTGAGGGAGGAGTGAGCCGGAGAGGCGATGGTCATCATCGGAGAAGAAGGAGAGAACCAAAAAGTTCTAGAGAGCAAACGTTTAGAGAGAGAGAGAGATTGATCTATGAAGAATGAGGTTTTTTGGGGGGGGGTCGTTTGATATTAATTATGGTAATGAGATCTGGGTGGTTGATCTTATTTGATCAACGACTCAGATTAAATCCGAGGCGGGTCGGGCAAATTGATGGGTGTGGGTTATTGAATTGGGTCAGAAAAATGGGCTGAAATAGGAGTTGATTTTTGGCTATGTTTTAAATAAATCTGGCTATAGTTTAAATAGCCAAATTTTTCCCAAATGATTTTATAAAATAGCTAAAATCATATAAAAAGCAAAATTAAAACATGAAACTATTTAATAACATATAATATTAATATAAAAAATAATTGAAATGATTTATAACTATGAAACACAGTTACAAAATTGGCTATAATTGCAATTTTGTGTAATTAGCCTTAAAAATTCAAAATACATTTGTAAAAAAAAAGTGCAAAAATTCCATAAATTATATTTTGTTGTATATATGGGAGTAAAGCACATTATTCACTAAAAATAATAATTTGGAAAATAATTTTGGCCTTCGTACTATCGAAATAAGCAGTAAATTGATTTTAAATAAAATCTCAAAAAATTAAAGAAAAATACCAAAGTACCCCGGCCTACTTATATATGCATACATATGCTATTTTGAAAGTATTTTGTGTGCAAAAATACATAGGGGAAAATTGGGTATCAACAGCTGCCCCTCTTTACCCGGGGAGGATGAAAGAGTTGTCGGGTAAGATAAGATGGCCAATTTTGACCAGAATTGGCGATTGTAAAAGAATTTCGATTGTTCTCTGGCTTCTAAGCTGCCTATATATCCCTGGTTTTACAAGAATCAGGCCGTATGTAGTTCAAGAGCCATTGGGGGAATATGCCAATGAAAAGTTTGGAAGAGGCGGAAGCAACGAGGTTTGAAATTTGTCAAGGGTTCGGAGATCGGAGGGTTACCAAAAACTGGAGCGGGATTGCTCCCGCTGAGACGATCGTGTCAGCCGGTGTACCTGCAAATGAATGGTGTGCAGATATTTTGCATAATATAAACGTGATGCAAGTTCCCTTTGGACCATGAATGTTGTCTTCGAACGATTAAGATGGCGTCCTCAGACTATGACGTCCTGGGCTATGAACAACATAAAAGTAAAGATTCGCAGGCCATGAAATGGTGTTCTCGGGCTAAGCGGATGGTGCCTCTGGACTGTGACGCCTTTGAGTAAGTTGACGATATTTCAGCTTATGAAAATGTGGCAATCTTTCTGACGGATGAATGCAAGGGTGGCGATATTTCAGCCAAAATGCAGGGTGACGATATTTCAGCCATATGAAATAGTGTGGCGATTTTTATGCCAAAATGCAAAATAAAAGAGGTAGAGCTTAACCTTGAAAGGAGGAGAATAGCCTTATGATATGTAGGATGGAGACAGAGCTTATTCTCGAAAGGCAGAAGATAGCCTTTGGCAAGATGGAGGTATATCTTAACCTCGGAAGGTAGAGCATAGCTTTATGCAATGTAAAAAAGAAAGATGGAGGCAGAGCTTAGCCTCGGAAGGCAGATAGTAGCCTTATGCATGATGGAGGCAGAGTTTAGCCTCGGAAGGTAGAGAGTAGCCTTATGCAGGATGGAGGAAGAGCTTTGCCTTGGAAGGCAGAGAGTAGCCTTATGCAATGCAACAATGCAGATGGAGAGATGGCTTAGTCTCGAAAGGCAGAAGATAGCCTTATGGAATGCGAAAATGCAGGATGGAGGCAGGGCTTAGCCTCGGAAGGCAGAGAGTAGCCTTATGCAAGACGGAGGCAGAGCTTAGCCTTGGAAGGTAGAGAGTAGCCTTATTCAATGCAACAATGCAGATGGAGACAGGGCTTAGTCTCGAAAGACAGAAGATAGCCTTATGCAATGCAAAAATGAAGGATGGGGGCAGGGCTTAGCCTCGGAAGGCAGAGAGTAGCCTTATGCTGGATGGAGACAGAGCTTAGCCTCGTAAGACAGAGAGTAGCCTTATGCAATGCAACAATGCAGATGGAGACATGGCTTAGTCTCGAAGAATGCAAAAATATAAAGGGGAGGATGGTGGTGATTTTCTTAGCTGGTAGATGATTGCGCTTTCAATGACTGCTAGGGAAGCAGTGAATGTAGATAGTGAGCCTTTGCAAGTAGTGGTTTCAGGAACTTCGGTTTTGGAAAGCTACTGCATTGTCTATTTGTACCCTAGATTCCTGCATCCAAAGAAAGATCGTGAGTTCTGTAAGGGGGGGTTAGTTCGCATCCCTCGACTCGTGGCGTCTTGTACCATTTGGGGTAGCGTTGCTGAACGATATTGCTCCAAATGATTTTACACAAATATGATGCAAATGTATATATATAAGTACTGCAACGTGGTTCAAGGCACGGCAACCTCGCTGGATCCGGAATTTTTAGGGTCCTCCTAAAAATTCTGCCGTAGTTTACTAAGTTGGCGCTGTTGACAGCGGTGCTGAATGACTTCTGCCCCAGTTTACTGGGTCGACGCTGATTCAAAATATTGACAAGCCGACTTTGGAATTTTGAGGGTCCTCCTCAAAATTCTGCCCCAGTTCCGAATGCGTGGGAAAATGGAATTTTATTAGAGATGTGACCAAAGCCATAGGTCTGCCTACGTATCCCCTCTTAAACAAGAATCAGGTCAGGCGTAGTTCAAATTACATCATAACAAAAAGCATACTGATTAAATGTAATATCTCTTCACTGCATCTGAGTTGATCGGTTTTGGCCAAATTTCTCCATCCATTTCTGCAAGAATAAGGGCTCCTCTAGTTAGAACCTGGTGAACCACGTACTGACCCTGCCAGTTGGGAGAGAACTTCCCTTTGGCTTTATCTTGATGTGGAAATATCTTCTTCAACACCAGCTGCCCTGGTGGGCACTTCCTTGGTCGAACTCTCTTGTTGAAGCCTCTTGACATTCTATTATGATATAACTGACCTTGACAGACAACGTTCATTCTCTTTCCATCTATAAGGGCTAACTGCTCGTACCGAACCTTGACCCACTATGCATCCTCTAGCTCAGCTTCTTGTATGATTCTCAAGGATGGAATTCCTACCTCGGCGGGAATTAACGCTTTTGTACCATAAACCAACATGTAGAGAGTTTCCCCTTTTGATGTGCGAACTGTAGTACGATAACCCAATAAAGCAAATGACAACTTCTCATGCCACTGCTTATGCCTTCCGATCATTTTCCTTAGTATTTTCTTGATGTTCTTATTGGCTGCTTCCACAGCTCCATTCATCTGAGGTCTATAAGCTGTAGAATTCTTGTGCCTGATCTTGAAAGTTTCACATATCGCTTTCATCAAGTCGCTCTTGAGATTGGAACCGTTATCAGTGATGACTGACTCTGAAACACCGAAGCGACAGACAACACGATCTCAGACAAAGTCTGCCACGACTTTCTTGGTTACTGCTTTGTATGATGCTGCTTCAACCCATTTATTAAATGTAGTCAATTGCCACTAGAATTAACCTGTGTCTGTTTGATGCGGCCGGATCGATTGGTCTGATGACATCCATTCCCCATGCGGCGAACGACCATGGTGAGCTTGTTGCCGTAAGCTCATTTGGAGTTACCTTTATCATGCCCGCATGTATCTGACAATGGTGACACTTTTGGACATACTGAATGCAATCTGTTTCCATAGTCATTCAACAATATCCTGCCCTGAGTATCTTCTTTGCTATAACAAAATTGTTCATGTATGGTCCACAAGTCCTTGAGTTCACTTCTTCCAGTAACTTGGTTGCTTCTGTAGCGTCGACACACCTTAATAGTCCCAAATCGAGAGTCCTCCTATACATGATTCCTCCGTTGTGAAAGAACTTGTTGGACAACCTTCCAAGCGTGCGCTTCTGAGTAGCATTAGCAGGCTCTAGATATTCCCCTATTGTCAAGTACTCTTTGATGTCATGGAACCAGGGTTTTCCGTTGGCTTGTTCCTCAACATGTGCAGAATATGCCGGTTGGTCATGAATCTTGTCCTGGATAGGGTCGATGAAATCTGGATGCTGAATCATGGATGATAAAGTGGCAGTGCATCTGCGAACTCATTCTGTATTCTTGGAACATGCTTGAATTCCATTTTTCTGAACCTCTTTCTCAACTCCTGTATGTGGTGCAAATAAGGGAGTATCTTGGAATTCTTGGTTGCCCATTCCTCTCAAACCTGGTGTATGAGTAGGTCTGAATGTTCAATCACTAGCAGCTTCTGAATGTTCATATCAATGGCCAGTTTAAGCCCTAAGATGCAAGCTTCATACTCGGCCATGTTGTTGGTGCACGGGAATTGAGCTTGGCGGATACCGGGTAATGTTGACCGGTTTCTGATACCAGGACTGTTCTGATACCAAATCCTTTGAAATTTGCGGCTCCATCAAAAAATATCCTCCAACCGTCATAGGATTCTGCAATATCTTCTCCTATGAAAGCTACTTTTTCATCGGGAAAATACGTCTTATCTTGAAACCTTCTTTAAAATCAAATTGCGTGGTGTATTTTATTCATTAAATGAAAGACTTTGATTAGGCAAAGTATTGGAATGACACCTTAGCAAGGAATGATATTAATCCTTCATTTAAATATGGCTAGCTGCCACATGGGGTTGCAGATGTGTGACGACCCGGTCGGTCGTATTTTGAATTTATGCCCCGTTCCCCCTTTAACTGCTTCTCCTAAGTTCATTTCTACTAGTTCGGTTTGCCGGTTTGGTAATAGAATTCAGAGTATTTTGGGACACTTAGTCCCTAAATGAGAGCATAAGTATTGGAAAATGGTCAATAATCATAACAGTGTGAAGAACCTCGAAATGGAAATTTGATGGTTCCATTAGCTCCGTTAGGTGGTTTTGGGGTTATGAGTATGTTCAAAATGTATTTTGGATGTCCGTAGCTCATTTAGGCTAGAAATGTCGAAAGTTAGAATTTTAAAGTTTCCGGTCCGATAGGGAATTTTTGATCCGAGGGTCAGAATGGAATTTCGAAGGTTGCTGTAGCACCATCATGTCATTTGGGACGTGTATGAAAAATTTCAGGTCAATCGGACGTGGTTTGGTTAGGTTTTGAATCGAAAGCGAGTTTTGTTAAGTTTTGAAGTTTCTAAGTTCAAATCATTGAATAATTCTAGTTTCTAGCATTGTTTTAGGTGGTTTAAGGATTGGTACATGTTTGAATGATGTTATGGGATATCATCATAGGTTTGGTTGAGGTCTAGGGGGCCTCACGTGTGTTTCGGATCCCCTACGGAGCATTTTTGTGTTGTAAAACGTTACAGAATTTCCTTTAGATCTGCTGCAGAAAATCCTTCTCTGCAATCGCATCTTCTCTCTCGCGATTGCATTGGCCAATATTAGAGGGGGACCAAATTCCTTCATCACGATCGCATGGGTCTGTTCGCGATCGTATACCTCTGTCATTTCCTCTTCCGCGTTCGCATGCCTTTATACGGAATCGCGTAAGGCGAGCTTCTCCTTGTATGCGATCGCATGCCTTTTCTCGCAATCGCGTAGGTCTTTTTTCGGAGCCTCTATTTTTTCCCTCCGCAATCGCGTACCTGTCCTTGTGATCGCGATTCATTAATCAACTGGGCAGATATTAATATTTCAAAAACGAGGGTTCTTCCATTCAACTGGGCAGATATTAATATTTCAAAAACGAGGGTTCTTCCATTTTTACAAAAACTCAAGCTAGAGAGCTCGGTTTTTTGAGATCTTTCGAGGGCTTTTCATAGGAAACGATTGGGTAAAAATTCCTTACTCCTGTAGGACTAAAAACCACTAATCTAATAGTGAATTCAACCTTTAATTTCAGATTTTTGAATGCAAATTGGGGTAGAGTTCTTAGACCTAATTATGAGGATTTAGAGGGGCACTTGACCTCCGATTTGGGAGATTTTTATATGGTTAGACTCGCGAGAGTACGAGATTTCTGAAAATGTGAAAATTATTCAATTCCGAGACATTGGCCTAAGGGTCATTTTAGTCATTTTACTTATTTTCGTGTTATCTTTAATTTTAATAGTAAAATTAGTTAGTTGCGATGTTATTTACAATATGTAATTGGCTTGAATAGACTTGGGCCACTTGGAGTCGAATATACATGGCAAGGTCATTGTTTCTTAGTGATTTTTGTACCGGTTTGAGGTAAGTGGCTTCTCTTACCTTGTATGGGGGACCTCTCCCCTTAGGATATATTGACTGTCGTTTAAATGCCTTGTGTGCGAGGTGACGAGCGTGTACTTGTTCTAATTGTTGAAAATTCACCTTACTTGAATTATTTAGACTGTGTTTCTTCTCGTAATTAACTGTAAAAAATGCAATTTCACGTGTTCTATCTTAGGGAAGACATGTTAGTCACTTATTCGCTCTATTTGCCTAAATTGCAATATCTGCCTTTTTTGTGAAGCATGCTAGACTCTAGATTTTTCCCGTTGTCTGTACTTATCTTCTTTCTGTTCAATATTGAATTGCTGTGATGTATTTACGATTGGGTCTACGGGCCGGCATCCCGGGAGTTCCCTTGTACGCATTATGATTTGAGATTGGAAGTGCGGGATACTAAGAGATCTTAGGCATAGGATTTATTACATGGAGGATATTAGAAGATCCTCGGGATACTTGGAGATATCTCGTGATTAAATGGAGGATACTAGGAGATCCTTGGGATACATGAAGATCCCTCATGATTAAATTGAAAATAATAGGAGATCCTCGGGATACTTGGAGATCCCTTATGTATATGATGAGGATAAAGGAGATCCGCGGGATACCAAGAGATCCCCAATGATAAATAGCCTGTGGTGATCGTTCTTGTATTCATAGATTGTATTTGTAGCTTGTTCCGTTCTATTTATTGTTTTTACTAGAAACTCGAGATAACTGTATTCCTATTGTCTATTCATTTCATATTTATTCTTATGTCTATCTCAGCAGGGCCTCGACCTTCCTCTTCACTACCCAACCGAGGTTAGGCTTGGCACTTACTGAGTACCGCTTTGGTGTACTCATGCTACTCTTCTGCACACTTTTATTGCGCAGATCCAGGTGCATCCGGCCTGGCGTATCATCGGTGAGTCCGGAGCTTCCTATCGGAGACTTGAGTTATATCTGCTACGTCCACAGACCGGAGAGTCTTCGTCCATTCTATCCTGTAGTTAGCAGTATTCTTCCCTGTTTTTCTCCGTTGTATTACACACTCCATATAATAAAGATGTACTTATGTTCTCACAGCCTGTGTTTCCCGTGGGATTCCGGCTTATGGGATAGTAATTTGACAAGTTGTGCATTCAGCGTATGTGCCGAACGGCACCGTTATACATTTCTTATCCTATCTAGTGTTTATTACTATTTTTATTTCGAACTGTTAAAATTACGCAATGTGTTAGGATTACCTAGTCGCGAAGACCGGATGACTTCATGACAGGTTCACAATTGGTGAACTAAGGTTGTGACAAGATGGGATTTTCAATCCATATCCACTTATTAGTTAACTGGGTAATATTTGGTTATCCGGTAATTAGTCAATTACCTGCATAATTTAAAAATTACCCCAAATTACTTAAAATTTTACTTATTTTAATATATTTTATACCTTATACTACCATGGTCATATAGTACTTTGTATGATACTAGTTTATAATTATCGAGTATTATTAATTGATCCACATTTTATCCAAAATTGACCATTTTCAACGAAACTCGTTTTCTCTAATTCGTGCATCCTTATCCTTCATGATACTTATTTATCGCTTGTTATAAATAACATAAATACATTAATATCAAGATGATCTCACCCTCGAGTCAACGTCAATTAATTGAAGACGAAATTTTAACATACGAAAAATGCGAGATGTAACATCCTTCTCCCTTTAGAAACATTCTTCCTCGAATGTCTATTCTAATACTTTGGGAAAAGTTTTGTCGGAGCCTCTTTAGTATATTAGACTAAAACCAATCTGTACGCAGCCAGAAAACTTACTATATATGCCACACATGACTACTATCTATAAATAGCAACAGTTGTCTATGCACAACTGTCCATTATAAAATTCGAGAGTTAAAAATGAGAGCTTACCTAATGGCCTACTGGCTTGAGAGTTTATACCCTCGAGTCATATCTTCAGTTTGAAATAGGTGGGTCATTTAGACTTTGTTTCTTCCTCTATTTCCCACTTCATCTCCTCCACCTTCTTACTTCTCCATAAAACCTTCACGAATGTTATCACCTTATTTCGTAGCTTCCGAATTTGTCGGTCTAGGATGGCAACTAGAATTTCCTCATATGACAAGTCCTCTGTAGTCTGTATATTATCTGTGGGCACCAGTTGGGTAGGATCGCCAATGCACTTTCGTAACATAGATACGTGAAAACTGGATGAACACACTCGAATTCCGAGGGCAATTCTAACTCATAAGCTACTTGGCTCACTCTCTGTATGATCCTATAAGGCCTAATATACCATGGACTAAGCTTGCTGTTCTTGCCAAATCTTATCACACATTTCATAGGTGACACATTTAAGAATGCCCAGTCGCTAACCCCGAACTCTAAATCTCGTCACCGCATATCAGAATATGACTTATGACGACTCTGAGCTGTCAGTAATCATTCCCAAATAAGCTTTACTTTTTCTATGGCATACTGAACCAGGTCTGTCCCATGTAATCCAAATTCTCAAACATCAAACCACCCTATGGGAAAACCGCACATGCGCCCATACAAAGCATAGCTAAGGAAGTAAGGAAGAAGGCTTCAACCTAAGCTCAATGATCAAAGAAGGAAATGGTCTTATAACAACAGTCTCACGACAACATTGTATGTACTCTAAAAGAAAGTGGCACCTACCATGCTAATGAGCGGGGAGGAATAACCAAAAACAGTATTCGAGACCATATGAGTTTCACAAAAACTTCAGCATATGGGAGGACTCAGATAAGCTAAGTATGCACGCAAAATGGGACAGAAAGACCAGGAAAAGCACTTGCTTACAATTGAAGAAAGCTAAAATGGAACGATAGCAATTATTCGATTAATGATCATTCGTAGAAGACTCCGGTATAAGTTAAAAGAAGGAATTGGTTCCATGTCATAGACAACGGATTGAATTATTAGAAGATTATATCATGGTTTTCCATATCGTCTATCAAAGGCTAAAGTAATAACTAATCCATAGAAATACTAGAGGTGTCAATATTCTTGATTCCCCATGTGAATTATTATTATATCTTCTGTTCATGGGTCTTAGAAAGAATATGTATTTAATAAAGTTTATCCAAAAGGCATATTGATTTTTATTGCATTCTGAGAAAATTATATTAACGTATTTCTTATGCATTTCATGCATTTATACATGTACATTGATCCATGACCAGATGGTGTTATATGTATATATATATATATATATATATATATATATATATATATATATATATATATATATATATATATATATATATATATATATGGGATATGGAAAAGGTTATGGCATTATAGATACACCACCACCTGATCAGTTAGTATACGTTGATGATTTTGCCCACAGTGGCCGAGATGGTATGCCCTTGGAGGCCTGGTGATGATGTGAAACATGTACCTATGTACGACAGGATAATCATATGCATATGCATGACACTATAATTATTTCATAATTAAAGCGTTATCCAGACTTACAGGTTCAGTCATTTACTCTATATTTCTTTCATGTCTTTTACGTACTTATTTGTATGGCTTACATACTTGGTACATTATTTGTAGGGACGCTGCGTTTCATGCTCACGTGTCCCGATAGACAATGGAGAGCCCTCCAAGTAGGCTATCAGCTTAGCCGAAGATGTTGGTGTGCTCCATTTGCTTCGGAGTTGCTTGTTTGTTAAATATAATTTAGACGTGTATTTTTTGGTATGGCGGGACTCTGTCTTGAGCTTTATGAAAATTATATATTCTTAGAGGTTTTTAGACAGATGTCATATACGTATAATATTATATAGACTTGTCAGCCTATGTTCAGTATATGAATGTTCGGTTTAATCTTGATGTTAACATGGTATCAGAGCCTCGACGACGATCCGATCATGTTTCTGTGTGTTTCGTGGTCCTGGATGAAGTCCGTTTCGAGGTTTTTGGGGGTGATTTCTGAGACCGATTCGTCGATGATGATTTCAGTCTATCGGAGACCTTTCTGAGTGTCTTTTTATGATATGCGCGTGTGTTTTCCTCTCCTAAACACTCTGTAAAGACTTTGTGATGATTTTGGTTGGTTGATTTTGGGTGACATATCGACTTCTAGGGTTTCTGACGGTTTAACTGAGGTTTTACCGTATTCCGATGGCTCGATTATCACTTTGTGGACGCTTTGGGTGTATTTCCGACGTTCCTGACCAGATCTCCGGTAAAGTTTGTTTTTTCAAAATCTATGCCTAGGGTTTGATACCTAGGATTTCTCTGTTGTTTGAAGGCCGATCTTCTCCGGTTGCGAAGAAGGAGGGTAACTCTGTCTCTATCCTCGATTTTATTTGTAATTACTTGACTCTGTAATTGTGAGCATCTGGTGGTATCTGTGACTACTTGACCTAACTGTAGTTTGTTTGTTGGTTACTGTGTTTGTATACTTGTTTTGGTAGTATCCTGTTTGTTGAAAAGTTATCCTTTTAAGCCGGTTCATTATGGCTTCTAGCACAAGCACTACTGCTTCTACTGCTGTAGATTCCTCTAGTCCCCTTTTTCTGTACTCGTCTGATGTCCCTGGGGTACCACTTGTTCCCATTCCCTTCTCGGGTAGTGGTTATCGGGGCTGGAGACGCAAAGTGCTTGTTGCCTTGTCGGCCAAAAATAAAATCAGTTTTTTTGATGGCACATACGCCCGACCTGCCACCAATGTGGCTCAACAAAGGTTGTGGGATAGGTGCAACAGTATGGTGATTTCTTGGTTGATTGCTTCCCTTTCCCCTTCTATTGCTGAATCTGTGCAGTATGATGACAGTGCACAGAGCATATGGTCTCAACTTAAAACCAGATATGGGACTGCAAATAGGTCCAAAATATATTAACTGAAAAGAGAGCTGTCCCACACCTCTCAAGGGTCCTCCGATGTAGCTTCCTATTTCAACAAACTGAAAAGTGTGTGGGATGAACTTGATTTTATGTGTGTTAATCATGGTCTGAGATGTGCATGTGCTGCATAAGATGGTATAATTCAGGAATGTGATGATAATAAGGTGTTCCAGTTTTTGATGGGTTTGAATGAGGTGTATATGGGAGTCAGGAGTAATATCTTGATGATGCAGCCCCCTCCTTCCCTTGACAGTATATATAATATTGTCCTCAATGATGAGATGCAGAGGCAAGTTCAGTCTTCCTCTCAATTTGATCCTACCTCTGTCTCTTTCAATGTGCATACCAACAGGCAGCCTGTTGGATTTAACAAGGCCTCAGTGCCTGCTGCCCCTCCTCCTTTTGGACAGAGAGTCAGTTTTGATCAAACCAGGGGACCTTTGTTTTGTCGATACTGTAAAAAGTCTGGACACTTAATGATAAGTGTTTCAAGCTACATGGGTATCCACAAAGCCCCACATTTAACAAGGGAAGGAGGCATGTTGTTGCCCATCTGAGTACTGGTCTGGATTCTCCTATTTCTGATGGATTGTTGTCTCTTCCTCAAGGGAATCCTTCTGCTAACCATCAGTCTGCTACAAACTTAGATGGTCAAAGCTCTGTGATTCCAGGGTTGAGAAAACATGATTATGACCAGCTGATGAACTTGTTACACCAGCCCAAGCTGCGAGAATCCACTGCTCAAACTCCTTCTCCCATATATGCTGCAAACTTTGCTGGTACTTTGTTGACTGAGAACCCTGTTTCTGATTCCAAACTTTGCCTGCTTACTCACATTAATTCTTTCACCTGGATAATAGATTCAGGTGCCTCTAATCATATGATTCATGATAAGAATCTACTCTTTAATATTATTCCTCTAACTCTGCCTTACCTTGTTACTCTTCCAAATGGTTATAAAGTGAAGGTAACTTGTACTGGCTCCTTTGCCTTGACTCCCTTCATTACTCTTCACAATGTGCTGCTTGTCCCCTCTTTTAAACACAACTTGATTTTTGTTCACAAGTTAGTAAAGAAGTTACATTGTATAGTTATGTTCACTGAACATTCCTGCTTTCTACACATGATACAGGACCCTTCTCTGAGGAGGCCACTGGATCTTGGTAGACAAGCTGCTGGCCTGTACAAACTAGCTTGGTTTCCTCCTTCCCCTTCTCCCTCTGTTAAATGCTTTTCTAATTCTGTTTGTCCTGTTTCTGTTTCTTGTAATGGTACTGATAACCAAGTTGTTGACTTGCCCTCTGTGTCCTCTTGTAATGATGATACTTTATCTGATCACAAGACTGTTTCTATGCATTCTCATGTAAATAGTTCCACTTGTAATAATGATCTTACTTCTGATATGAATTACACCTGGCACTTAAGACTTGCACACATTCCTTTTGCCAGCATGAGATACATTTCTAGTCTGCCTTTTCATTTTGCTTCAAAACAATCCTTTCCTTAATATTGTCTGTCCTATGGCCAGACAAACCAGGCTACCTTTCCCTGATAGCTCAATCAGAACCTCTAAACCTTTCCAACTGATTCATGTGGACACTTGGGGATCTTACCATACTTCAACCTCATCTGGTTGCAAATACTTCCTTACCATTGTTGATGATTTTTCACGGGCAACCTGGACACACTTATTGGGATCCAAAAGTAATGCCTTTTCTATGCTTAAGTCCTTTCTTGCCATGGTCAGAACCCATTTTAATGCTGTGGTTCAGACTGTTAGAAGTGATAATGCTTTAGAGTTGGGCTCTAGCAATGAGGGCATTTCTTTCTTTAGTAGTCAGGGGATCATCCATCAAACCTCTTGTCCTCACACCCCTCAACAAAATGGTGTAGTTGAGAGAAAACATAGAACTCTTCTTGAGGCTTGTAGAGCTTTGCTCTTTCAATCTGGCTTGCCAGTATCCTTCTGGGGGGATTGCTTATTGACTGCCACTTACCTCCTTAACAGGATACCAACCAGATTACTAAATAACAAGTCTCCTCATGAGATCTTGTATGGCCACATTCCTTCCTATGCTCACTTGAGGGTTTTTGGTTGCCTGGCCTATGCCACTGTTCCCATTCCTCAAAGGGACAAATTGAATCCTTTTGGAAAAAAGGGTTATAGGCTTTATGATTATACTTCCAAGAAGTATTTGGTCTCCAGGGATGTTCTATTTCGTGAATCAGTCTTTCCCTTTAAACATGCCTCTCTCTTTGCTCCTCCCTCTGCTCCTACATTTCCATTTCTTCCCTCTGGAGAACATGATGATATCTCTGATTCTCCCATTCCACACTCTCCTCCCTCTTCTGACCCACCTGTCCAGATACCTTCCTCTGCCCCCACTCAGTTCTGATGTTACCCTTCCTGGTTTGGATCCTCTTCCTTCTGTCCCAGCTCCCAGAAAGTCTAATAGACACCATAATCCTCCTTCCTATCTTAACGATTATGTGTGTTAACTCCCTGCCTTCTCTGGCTCATCTTCCTCCTCTTTGGAACTTGAGCCTCTATACTATTCTCAGGCAGCATCTGTTCCAGCTTGGCAGGCTGCCATGAGACAGGAGTTTGAAGCTTTGGACACAAACCATACTTGGGATGTTGTTCCTCTTCCTCCTGGTAAGAAACCCATTGGTTGCAAATGGGTTTACAAAATTAAATATAAGGCAGATGGCAGTGTTGAAAGGTATAAGGCCAGGATTGTCATAAGGGGTGACACTCAGGTTGAGGGGATTGACTTTACTGAAACTTTTTCCCCAGTGATAAAAATGACTTCTGTCAAGTGTCTTATTGTTGTGGCTGTCAAGAACCACTGGCCCATTTTTCAATTGGATGTGAATAATGCTTTTCTTCATGGTGATTTGGATGAGGATGTTTATATGAAACTCCCTCCTGGTTTGACTGTCTCTGTTGATTCTGGTTCTCCTTCTTCTACTTCTCCTCCTCTGGTCTACAAACTCAAAAAGTCTTTGTATGGGCTGAGGCAAGCCTCCAGGCAGTGGTATGCCAAACTGTCTTCTGCCCTTTATTCCAGAGGTTATACTCACTCTCTCAATGACTACTCTCTGTTTCTCAAGGGTAAACCTGGTTCTTTTGTGGTGGTTGCTGTATATGTGGATGATATCATTATAACTGGGGATGACAGTGATGAACTGACTGCTCTGAAACTCTTTCTGGATGCTCAGTTTAAAATCAAGGATTTAGGGTCCTTGCATTATTTTTTGGGTCTTGAAGTGTCTGTTGTCCCTGGTGGGATGCACCTCAATCAGCACAAGTATATCTCTGATTTGCTGCACCAGTTTGACTGTGTCAATGTGTCCTCTGTTGTGTCCCCTTTGGACATCAATGTCAAACTTCATGCTGATTCTGGTGACCTGTTGCCCTCTCCTGATCAGTACAGGAACCTAGTTGGCAAGATGCTCTTCTTGACTCACACCAGACCTGACATCTGTTATGCAGTCCAGCACGTGAGTCAATTTCTCAAATCCCCCAGACTTCCCCATATGACTGCTGCCCTGCATGTTCTATGATATCTCAAAGGCACTCCCTCCTTGGGTTTATTCTATTCTGATCATGCTGATTTTTCTGTTGCTGGATATTCTGATAGTGACTGGGCTGCCTGCCCCGATACTAGGCGCTCTGTCACTGGATTTTGTGTGCTCTTGGGTGGTTGTTTGATCAGTTGGAAATCGAAGAAACAGCCTGTTGTCTCTTTCCTCTGCTGAGGCTGAATACCGAGCCTTAAGCAAAGTTGTTGCAGAGCTAACTTGGCTCTGTCGCTTATTGGGTGATCTTGGGGTCCCTGTTTCCACTCCTGTCTCTGTTTATTGTGATAGTATGGCTGCTATCATATTGCTAACAATCTTGTTTTCCATGAACGCACAAAACATATCGAGTTGGATTGCCATTTTGTTCGAGACTTGCTGCTCTCTGGTTTTTTGCGGTTGCTTCATGTGCCCACTTCTCGTCAGCTGGCTGATTTACTCACCAAGCCTCTGCCGGGTACTATGCTGGCTCCGCTACTTACCAAGTTGCAGGCGGTTCCCCCTCCAACTTGAGGGGGGGGGGGGTTGGGATACAAGATGTAACATGATTTAAAGTGTATACACAATGTATATTTAATGTATTTTGGTATACAATTAATTGGGCAGTGATGAAATGTCTGGATTGGGCCTCTCTGAGCCCAATCCTTGAGAGTCATATCTGAGCCCGTCTCAGAGACCCGAGCCCCATGGTCTTTGGGTCATTGACCCGACCCGTTGTACTAACTATATATATTGGGGTCACAGATATTTGTGACCCCCGGATTTCATTTGTGTAATTTTGTTCCTCGGTTTAATAAATTCTCTCTCCGACCTTCGAGAGATTTCTCACCTACTCCTCCTTCTCTCTACTTTCTCTCTCTATAATTTTTATGATTTATCGGTTTAATCTTGATGTTAACAGTCACTGTCAAGATAGCACATACAAAAAGGATTAGCACAAAAACAAAGGCAACAGGGACATTTCCTTTCACGTGATACTGCCACGTACTTGTTGGGCTTGCTTCAGCATCCGCTAGCTGTCCGTCCCCATTCACTATCAACTTCCAATATCTGTAGAATCGATTTGAGCGACATAATAATGTTAAAAAATTTAGCTTAATTTCTTTTTTGAATTATTGTTCCAATTAACATTTTCTATTATCATAAGTCTTAATCTTCTTTTGCGCGAATGTATTTATATCTATTATTAATGCCTCTATAATAGTTTTTATCTTACCATACAGAAGATAGCTGCTGATGACATGCATTAACGAGACGAACCACCTCCTACTCTCCAACCTTCAAATTTGTCAATACATTTATATTTCTTACCATACAGAAGCATCAATAAAATTTAGAGCACATATAAATGAAATACGAGAATTTATAACATATAATATAATAATAATAATAATATCATTACCATATGATTATAATAACAACTTTGTTTCAATGAAAAGTAGTTAGTACGATCAACTCTAAACTATAAACGTCTAAGTCTGTCTCAGTTGAGAGTGATGTCAATAATGTCCTATATTAAATTGGAACAAGGAATTCATAGAAATATGTTTAGCTTAAAAATTATATTCGCATTTTGTAAACCTAAAAACAATTAAAAATATATAAGGAAAAATCGTAATCAAATATAATAAGTCTAAGAAATGATTATCACTTCGAGAGTCTTCGTAGATCTGTAAATGGATAATAAATATAGACTAAGCTTAAAAAGGAACCAATCGTTATGAACTCGAGAGAGAGAATAGAGACAGAAATAGAGATTGTATTATTTGAGAACCAGCATGATCTTTTTACAAAGGTAATGTTTCCTTTATATAGTAGGAAACGTTCCTCGAAAAAAACAAAAAAAAAGTACAAAGGTTGGTGGCGTCCACTCAGTAAAAGGGTCAGGTGCTAAACGACGTTGTTCCTTCTTTGTCGATTTGGGTCGTACCCTTGCTTGGGTCGCCCTTATCATGGGGGACGTGCCCACCCAGCGTGGGGACGTTGTGAGCCAAATTTAGCCCTATACAGTTAGTCCCTCCGTTCGTTGGAGACGTACTCGATAATCGTCTTCACTGGACGGAAATGCACGATTTGCCTTTTACGGAAATTTGGCCACGCCCATAGGCGCCTCCTCCACCGGGCGTCAACGTGTATAGAATTTGTTGGGCCGTTTACATACGACCCACCTATTCCAAGGTGACATCAACAGTCATATTCGTCATCATTATACCTGTTCCCGAGTCTGTCCAGGATACAACGTGATGTTTCATTTTCCAGCATCGGTTTCAGAACTGATCCTCTTCGATTTCCGTGTGCCTTACTCCTATAAATAGGAGAGTGGTTTGAAGAGTTTCATCTTTCGATATTTTGGAGAGTTCTCCTCTGTTTCTTTCCTCGTCCTTTCTTCTTGCAATAGTCACATCGTTTTCCGAGAGATACCATTCATGTGAGTTGTCTCACTTCACTACTAGTACTTTATTCTTTAACTGTGTATTATAGAAAACTCCAAGGAAGCAAAAAGGCTAAGGGCAGTGCCCGTTCTAGGGTTCCACCTTCTTATGATGGCGAAGGAAAAGGAGCGGGAAAAACCCTAGTTCCTTAGACAGTAGACAATATTTTACAAAAGGATTTGAGTGCGAGAAAAGACTTCAATACGACAAGCCCCTCTCACCCTTGGGAGGAGAGTGATTTACTCCAGTCTCACCTGGACGTTATCAGAACTAGGTAGAACATTCCTGATCATGTTGAGATGGCTCCGGCCGGGACGGACCATGCCAATGTACATAGGCCCGGTTTTTGTACATTCTACGAATATGATCTTAAGATTGGGTATAGCTTTCCGCTTAACCATTTGGGGGAAGAGCTCTACCGCTTCTATCACGTATGTCCGGCTCAACTCACACCTTATGCCCTAAAGGTGTGTCGGACCCTTACTACGCTTGCGGGTGAGGCCGGGGCCGTTGTTTCCGTTCACAATCTACTACAGATGTTCAGCCCCAGTTATATGGGGGGTACCATGCTCCAACTAAAGAGCCGTGGCAAGAAGAGCTTTGTCGTGAGTGCTGATGACAAATCTAATCGTGTGTTCTGGCATAGATTTTTTTACGTTAGGACGAGCCATTTAGCGTCCGATACTGAAGGATTTCCAGAGACATGGAATGCAGGATGTAAGTATCTCTGTATGTAACTTTTCGGCGTTCTGTTTTGACTGACGTAACTGTGAACTCACTTTCTTCCTTTTTGCAGTGGTGGCTTGCTCACCCCTCCCCGTTGACGACATTTGGTCGTGGGTGGCGGGGTTGATACAATATGCGGAGAGATGCCACACTTGGACTGAATTCCATAGGTTGTACAGCCCAAGTGGTAACAAACTTCCTTATTTTCTTATGTTTTTTCTTAACTTGGAGACCTTTCTACCTGATGTGCTTTTCGTTTGCAAGGTCGAGGTGCTTCCACAAGGACAAAGAAGAAGAAAGCCGACACCAGCCCATCTAGAGCGGAGTCTGACTTTGATGGGGAAAATATACTTGTGGGCGGCTCATCCACAGGTAGCCCCCTTTCAATTGCCCACCAAGGGACTATATCGGCAGCAGCATTGGAGGTGGTGCTTGAGGTTGCCTCTATGGAGGTACCAGAGGCTGTAGTAGCAACGACACCTGAAACCGCTCTCGTACCGAAACCTGAGGTCGCTCCAGCGGAGGCGGTTTCCGAAGGAGAGGAGCCGTTTGAGAAAAAGAGTCGGCTACTGATTACTGGCAAAGGCATTATCGTCGAGGGCGTAAGGAGGCCCAGTGAGCCTCGTCAAGTTCCGAGGTCGACCTTTATGGCCGAGTCCATTCGTGTTGGGCGAATGATCCCTCAGATAGCAGTTGTCGCCGCCTGTTTGGCTCGTGCATCAGGATGCGAGTCGTCCTCCACTGTTAAAGAGGCGGTTGTGGAGATTGAGAGGACGGGCTCTGAAGCCACTCTTGGGGAAGCACCGGGCAGCTCGGCCCGTGTGGAGATAAAAGAGAGCCAGTCTATTCACCGCATTGTGATCCCTAAGGGATACAACATATTAGAAGATAGTGAGAAATTGTGGCGGACATGACCATGTTGTGCGCGGCTGCGGAGCATGAGTCACTGAGAAGTGTCAGCAATGGGCATTTGTCGAGGCGAGTAGCCGGTTTAACTTGCAGGTAGCATTCAACCCCTTTTTTTTTGTCGTTCACAGCGACTGTGGTATGTACTGAAGCATTTCTTTTCTTCTTTTTCAGACCCTCGTCTTGGAGTTAGAGAGGAGGTGGCGTTAGAAAAAGAGAGCGGACACCTTCTCCAAAATGGAAAAGAAGTACAAAGAGGTCTGTGCCAAGCATCGGGCATTGGTAGACATGTTTGAGCAGGATCCCCAGTTCCAGGCATTCTACAAGGGCCTTAAGGAATCAGAGGCTCTTTTAAAGAAGAAGTCGGCTGAGCTAAAGGAGTTGGATAAGCAGCTGATGTTTGCCGTAGCTTAAAACAGTGAACTGGAAACTCTCATTTGGTCAAGGGAGGACGACTTGGAAATCAGTCGTGGGGTGGCGGCCGAGGTTGCGGAACTATGGGCTCGGCTTACTGCCCTTACACCTGAGTTGGATGCCAGGACGGTCGAAGTTATGGCCCTTAAGCGATCGCCCCCACAAGATTTCGTGCACCGTGAGGTGCACGAGATGTGGTTGTAGCATGATGCAGGATTAGTCTTCTTTGAGGAGCTTTTAGCGGCAGGCCGAGCTTTCGAGGTGGAAGTGGATAGGCTGTGGCGCTTGACTCGCATTGCTGTTGAAGCGTCTGGTTATAGCTACGACTTTCATGGTAGGGAGGGCTATAATTTTGAGAATGTCAACCTTCTAGACTCCAGCTCATGGATTTCCAGGGCTTATCATCCTGGGGACGGTAGCAAACCAGATGGCGACTAGGCAGGTCACAATGGAAGGGGTGGTGAGGGTCCTTAGGGCTTGTATGTGAATATTTTTATAGTTGGAAATTTTGTAGGACCCGTTGTATGTATAATTTTTGGATAAATGAAATATAATTTCTCTTCCATCCCTTTGCCGCTATTTTTCTTTCATTCTTTAGAGCTTTTATTGGGCTCTTTGTTGACCATCGGTGTTGGTGGCCTTGGTCGAATCATAGATCAATGGTTTTAGCCGTAATCGAATCGACGGCCTTAGCCATGCTGGCGACTTCGATTATTGTCAAGTCGTTTATTCACCATGGTCGAATCTTAGGTCGACCATTGGTTAGAATGGCCTTAGCTATAATGAAATCGATGGCCTTGGACATGATAAAAATGATTGCCTTAGCAATGATAGAACTGATGGACTTAGCCATGTAGGCAACTTCGACTATTGTTGAGTCATTTATTTACCATGGTCGAATCTTAGGTCGACCGTTGTTGATGATGGCCTTAGCCATAACGTAATCGATGGCCTTGGCCATGATAAAACAGATGGCCTTAGCCATGCAGGCGACATCGGCTGTTGGCGAGTCATTTATTCATTGTGTTCGAATCTTAGATAGATCGTTGGTGATGATGGCCTTAGCCATAATGTAATCGATGGCCTTAGCCACGTAGGTGACTTTGACTCTTGTCGAGTCGTGTACTGATCGTAGTCGAATCTAGGTCGGCTGTTGGTGATGATGGACTTAGCCGTAATGTAATCGATGGCCTTAACCATATAGGCGACTTCGACTATTGTCGAGTCGTTTATTCACCGTGGTCGAATCATAGGTCGACCGTTGGTGATGATGGCCTTAGCTATAATGTAATTGATGGCTTTAGCCTTTTATACAATGGAGATGGTCGTAGCCTTTCATACATTGGAAATGGTCGTAGCCTTTCATAAATTGGAGATGGCTATAGCCTTTCATATATTGGAGATGGCTGTAGCCTTTCATATAATGGAGATGGTCATAGCCTTTCATACATTGGAGATGGTCGTAGCCTTTCATATATTTGAGATGGTCGTAGCCATTCATACATTTGAGATGGCTGTAGCCTTTCATACATTGGAGATGGTCGTAGCCTTTCATATATTAGAGATTGCCGTAGCCTTTCATACTTTGGAGGTGGCCGTAGCCTTTCATACATTGGAGATGGCCGTAGTCTTTTATATATTGGAGATGGTCGTAGCCTTTCATACATTGGAGATGGCCATAGCCTTTCATATATTGGAGATTAAGCTAGTCCTGTCCCTTTATCATGTCGGCCTTTAGGTCGTTAGGAGGTTGACATGATAAACGTGTTCCGCAAATGTCTCTAGGTGTCCTCTCCATCGCCTCATTAAAAACCTCCCCGAGAAAATCCAATTGGGACAAAACTCGGGTAAGGAAAAAAGAATAAGAATCGGGAGATGCCATTAGAAGTGGAAATACTTGAGGTGAGTAATGTTCCAGTTATTTTAGAGCATTTTCCTTCTATTATTTCTAACTAGAATGCGCATTTGCTGGCTACTACTGCGATTTTGGAGGGTCCTTCCTAGTTGGTGCCCAGTTTTCCTTCACTTGGGTCTTTGGTTGCTAATGTCATGGCTTTGAGGACGTAATCTCCCACCTTGAGTGGTCTTATTTTGGCCCTCTTGTTGTAGTATCTTTCGACTTGTTGCTTTTGGGGCACCATTCTGATGTGGGCCATTTCTCTCCTTTCCTCAGCTTTCTCGAGGTCTTGGAGTCTATTGGCGTCCTTTTCTATTCCACTGGTGTGTAAATATTTTAGTCTTGGTTTTCCGACCTCAACAGGTATGACTGTGTCGGTTCCGTAGACCAGCGAGTACGGTGTTTCCTATGTGCTGTGTTTGGGTGTTGTTCTGTATGCCCATAATACCTCGGGCAGCATCTCGGTCCATAGCCCTTTGGTTTCCTCGAGTTTCTTCTTAAAATATGTTTAATATTGTTTTGTTGGAGGATTCCGCTTGGCCGTTGGCAGCAGGGTAATATGGCATGGAAAGTATCCTCGTGATGCGCCTTTTCTCGAAGAATTCGGTCATTTAGGATAGGAATTTTTGACCGAAAAACTGTCGTCCATTGTCACAACTAATTTCTTTGGGGATGCCAAAGTGACATATAATATTTTTTGAGATGAAGGTTATTACCTACTGTTTGCGTATTTGTGTGTACGCACCTGCTTCTACCCACTTAGAAAATACTCAGTTAATACTAATAGAAATTGTTCCTTTCCCCGTCCTGCGGGTTGGGGGCCGACAATGTCCATTCCCCACTTGATGAAAGGCCATGAGGATGTGACTGAATGGAGAGGCTCTCCTGGTTGGTGTATCATGGGGGCATATTTTTGGCATTGCTTGCATTGAAGGACGTATTTTGTCGCCTCCTTCTTCATGGTGGGCCAGTAGTAGCCGGCCCGTATGGTGCATCGTACGAGGGCGTAGTTGCTTGTGAGAGCACCGCAGTGATCCTTGTGTACTTGTTCGAGTAACGGCCTTGTTTGGTGCGGCCCTAGGCACTTCGCCAAGGGTCCACCAAACGTTCTCTTGTAGAGGTCGTTGTTTATTAAGCAGTACCGAGCGGCTTGTGTGCGGAGTTTCTTTTCCTCTTTCTTGTCGGGTGGAATCGTACCGTCCTATAGATAAGATACAATTTGGTTGCGCAAGTCCGAATTCAAATTTAAAGAAAGTACCATAGTGTGGTCGATGGCGGTAGGAAAGTGACTACCTCTCTTTGTTTAAGTTTTTAGTGGTCGTAGGCAGCTTTGCTAAACAGTCTGCTTCGATATTTTGTGCCTTTAGGATCTGTTCCAGGTGGGATTCATCAAACGTGGCTATTAACCTATAAATCTCTAACTGGTATTATTGCAGTCTCTGTTCTTTGATCAGGTAAGTCCCTGTGACTTGGTTTACCACGAGTGGGGAATCGCAGTGAAGGATGAGTCGGCAGGCACCATATTTTATGGCCAGCTTCATGCCTGCAATAACAACCTCATACTCGGCCTCGTTGTTAGTCATTTCGGGAATCGTATGGACTGGAAAATCGTTTCACCCGTGGGGACCTCGAGGATGAGTCCCGATCCCGATGCATTGGCAGCACCATCAGTGTAGAGGACCCATAGGTTGTTATTGGGGGAGGCATGTTGTGCCTCAAATTTCACATTTGGCAGGATTTCTGCGCTAAAGTCGACTATAAAATCGACCAGAACTTGCGACTTAATGGCGGTTTTGGGAAGATATGATATACCTGCTCGCTGAGCTCAATGGCCCATCTTGGGAGCCGGCCCGATAATTTGGGCTTGTGTAGAACACTTATTAATGGGAAGGTCGTTATCACTTTTATGGGGTGGCATTTGAAATAGGGTTGCAACTTTCGTGAAGCTACGACCAATGCCAATGCTAACCTCTCGAGGTGGTGGGTACTGTATTTCGGCGTCCACTAGGGTTTTGCTAATGTAATAGATAGAGGATTGTGTACCTTTGTTTTCGCGGACTAGGATGGCGCTGGCAGCAACCTCGGATACGGCCAGATATACTAGCAGAGGTTCGCCCGGACTTGCCTTGACCAGCAAGGGTGGCAATGACAAGTTTGGTTTCAGCTTTATCAAGGCTTCACACATTCCTCGTTCAACTATAGACCTTGACCTTGAGATGAATCGGGATAGGGCGGCTATGTGCCCCATCAGCTTTTCTACCAGTTTCTTGCTACCCAGCACCTCAGGTATTGCGTCTATTGCCTTGATCTGGTCTGGATTGACCTCGATGCCTCGTTTCAATACGAGGAATCCTAAGAATTTTCCTAAATCTACATCGAAGATGCATTTCTCAAGGTTCAACTTCATCCCGTACCTCTTCAGTATTTCGAAGGCCTATTTTAGGTGGCCGATATGGTCCTCTTTCCATCCCGATTTTTCCAACATATCATCGATATAGACTTGAATGGTCTTATCGAGTTGCTCTTTCAACATTTTAGTTACCAGCCTCTGATACGTGGCTCCTGCATTCTTGAGCCCGAATGGCATTACTTTGTAGCAGTATGTCCCCCGGTAGGTGATGAAAGTTGTTGTTTTTTTTTTCCTCTTCGACCATCATGATTTGGTTGCAACCGGAGTATGCGTCTAGGAAAATTAGCAGCTCATGCCTCGCAGTTGCGTCAATTAGCTGGTCAATTGGAGCAGTGGGAAGGAATCTTTCGGGCATGCCTTGTTTAAGTCGGTGAAGTCTACACACATTGATAACGGGGTTGAATTTTCTTCTCATTTTCCACACGAGCAGGTGTAGTGGGTCAACATTCAACTTGTGAGTGGCGATTTCTTGCGGGATTCCTAGCATATCTGAATGGGAAAAAGCAAACAAGTCTGTATGGTTAGATAGAAAATTCATGATACTTATTTGGATTTGGGAGGCCATGCCAGGTGTAAGCCTTCTTTGAATGGTCGTTGTTGTATAGTTGGACTGGATCGAGATCTTTGACCGTAGCCTTACGGTCTTCTATGAAATCAGGGTCTTTAATGGAGTTCTCTGTCGGGTGGACCTTAGTCCCCGGCATGGCTAATTGCAATGCGTCTCCGCTCGCCCCCTTAAGCTTTTTGGTGTGGGCACAGTCTTGGGATATTTTATAGCACTCTTGAGCGTGTGGGGATCGCCTCGAATGTTGTATATTCCCCACGGGGTGGGAAA
Organism: Nicotiana benthamiana; assembly: GCA_034376525.1. Classification (NCBI taxonomy): domain Eukaryota; kingdom Viridiplantae; phylum Streptophyta; class Magnoliopsida; order Solanales; family Solanaceae; genus Nicotiana; species Nicotiana benthamiana. Next base: position 55,036,609 of record CM067338.1, read on the forward strand.
CTTAACCATTTGGTAAAAACTCGAAGGGACCGCTCTCATGGCGTGTATCCACGGTCGTCCGATGATGATGTTGTATGTTGTTTCCTGGTTCATCACGTGGAAAGTTGTTTCCAGTGTTCCCCCCCCCCCCCCCGGCTAGGACAGGTAGCGATATTTCTCCGGAGGTTCGTTCTACTGCATTATTGAAACTGGTTAGTGTTATGCAGCACGATATTATCTTATTCTCGAGCCCTATTAGTACGTGGACCCTCGGGTGGATAATACAGGTGCTACTGCCGTCATCGACCACAATTCTATTAACATCCGTATCTGCGACACGTAAAGTAATAACTAAAGCATCGTAATGAGGGAAAGACAAACCATCGGCATCAGACTTATCGAAGATCATACTATCTTCGAAGACGTCATATCGTTCGTGGGCGATAGTTCGCTTTAGTTTGTGCGTAGTGGTGAATTTGACGTGGTTTATTGCCAAGTCGTTGCTGTTTCCAAAGATCATGTTGATCATGGAGTTGGTGAGGGCGACTTTGGTGGCCCGTGGTCTTGCTCTTGTCCACGTGCAAAGTTGATTTTTCCTTTGTCACTAAGTAACTCCCTCAGGAACCCTTGGTTCAACATCCTGACCACCTCTTATTGAAGATCTATACAGTCTTTGATTTTGTGCCCTCGTTCCTAGTGAAACTCGCACAAGGCATTTGATTTGCTGGTGACGGGGTCCGACTTCATCTTTGTCGGACATTGCACCTTATTGCACAGATTCTCAAGTGCGTACACTATCTCTGAAGGGGACACACAAAAGTTATGGGTAGATAATAAAGGGGGCGTACCTCTATTGTTTCATAGTGGGGTGATATGTCATTGTAGTGCGTCTGCGTGCCTGGGTGGCGCTGGGTGAGAGGATCTGATGTAGGGTTGGTGTCTCTCCCTATTGTTATGTGGACCTTGTTCCCATCGTCGTTCATTGCGTCGATCCCTCCTGATATTTGGATGTATATTAGACGTTAGGCCGCCCTCGTCTGCACACACCTTAGCGCAATAAGTGTTGTGGATCTCTTCCCATGTGGTGGGTGGGTACTTCATGAGGCGGGTGAGTAGTTTTTTGGTCGCCCTCACGCCGTTTCTGCTTAACCCATTTTGGAAAGCAACAGCTGCCATGCTTCCGATACGTTGGGTAGGCTCATCCTTACCCTGTTGAACCTAGCTAGGAAGTCCCTGAGTCCTTCCCCTGCGGTTTGCCGAACGGCGAAGATGTCGTTGACCCTTGCTTCTGCTTTCTTATTTCCTGCATGGGCGGTGACAAACTTTTCTGCTATTTCCTCGAATATGGAAATAATTTTGGCCAGTATCTGGGAATACCATGTCAGTGCTCCCCTTATTAGGGGTTCGCTGAACTTCTTCCATAGTACAAACGGTAATTGTTCTTTTGAGAGGTCGTTACCTTTTACGGCAGTGACGTAGTGGATCAAGTGGTCCTCGGGATCTGTAGTTCCGTTGTACACTCTCAGATAAGGTGGCATTTTGAAGGTTTTTGGGATGGGGTATGGTGCAGCCTCTTTCGTGTAGGGTTGTTCAAGAAACCTCCCCACATCACGTTTCGGCAGCATTTTGGGGGCACCAGGGATTTTGTCCACCCTTTCCTGGTGTTCCTTCATCTGGTCACGGAGTGAGCTGTTTTCGTTATTCATTTCCTCCATCTTCTTGAGGATGGCTACGAGCACGTCGCTATCAGCCCGAGTATCGAGGGGCGCATTGTTTGCGCGGGTGACCTCGGGTTCGTCTCCGACTGCAGCAAGATCTGTGGTCGGCCTGCATATGACATTGTGTTGAGGTGACTTCTCAACCAAGCCGCTTAGAGTACTTTTTAACCACTCTTCCAGTAGTTTACTGACCTCTGGGGGTGCTTCTTCATATGCAGATGTGGAAGCTCCTTTTTCCCGCAAGATCGTTAGATCTTCGGGTGGTAAAGGTGGAATTTCTCCGCTCAAGGTGGTACTAAAGGTTGTAATCAAAACATCATCTTTACCGGCTTCGTTGAGACGGCCGATGAGATTGGTTGAAACATCTTCTATTGTTTTCATTCTTGCGTTCTTGTCAGCCATTTTTCATTTTTGTGTAGTAAAAAAGGGGTTTCGATGGTTCTCTAGGTACAAACTATGGTTTGATTTTCGAAATCCCCACAGACGGCGCCAAATTATTTGGATCAAAAATTATATTCGTATTTTGTAAAAACGTAAAAACAATCAAAGGGAAGGTTTCTTTTATATAATAGGAAACATTCCTCGAAAAAATAAAAAAAAATACAAAAGGTTAGTTGGCTTCCACTCAGTAAAAGCGGCAGGTGCTAAATGACGTTGTTCCTTCTTTGTTAATTTGGACCGCACCCTTACTTGGGTCGCCCATATCATGGGGGACGTGCCCACCCGGCGTGGGGACGTTCTGAGCCAAATTTAATTCTATACAAAATATATCAGAAATAAGAAATCCATTCATCGTAGGGTGTCTTTCAGTAAACAATTCCATAACAATTATACAAAAGTATATTGAATGGAAGCCACATAGATATATTAATTAGGGCCAGCTACTTTGAGAAAAAAATTGCATATACCAACTATATATGAATCTTGTATATGGATTATGCTTCATTTGATGATCAGTATATGAATACCATAACCAATTATTATAAGGAAGAATTGAAGTAGAAGGGGCATGTGTGAACTGGCGAATCAAACTCGATTGTCATTCTACAAATCTAAACACCATCACTTGTTTTGAATCCTTTCTTAACCCAATACTTCTTGTGGTATTAAAACTGAAAGAAAGCTTATTCATCATTCGAACTATATATACAAGAAAATATAGGCCAACACACTTACACGTAGATCTCTCTCGAGAGAGAGAGAGAGAGAGATGTCGGATTGGGGGCCAGTGTTGATAGCAGTGGTGCTGTTTGTGATGTTGAGTCCAGGGCTACTGTTTCAGTTATCTGGTAGGCACAGAGTTGTGGAGTTTGGGAACATGCACAAGTGGCCTCTCCATTCTTGTTCATACAATCCTCTATTTTGGACTTATTACCGTCTTCCTTATTGCTATGAAGTTCTCATCCACACTGGCTAATTTGTTTTCTCACTTGATTTGTTGTTTCCTTTCTGCTAATTGGGCTTTTCTTGGTTTTTTATTTTTAGTTCATTGTTGTTTTCTCTTAATACAATTCTACTGATTATGTATGTTGTATATTGCACTTCTTGTTAGGGAATTATAAGTCAAACTGGCTTTTTTCTTTTCTAGAAATATTGTAAGTAATAATATCCGTTACTTGTGTGACATAAATCTTTTATTTGTTTTGACGTGGCCATATCAAAATTAATATGAGTAATGAATATTTTATTGAAAATAAATAAAAAGAACGGAATTATACCGATAATGTAATTTTAAGGATATGTTATTTCACCTAATAACCATTGATAAACGTAAAGATAAGAGATACAAATTGACAATAATATAAAGTAAACCAGCGTTTGGACAGAGCCCTCAAGCTCGAATACCCTCGAGCTAGTTATGTAAGAACAATTAAAATACAACGTGCTGATAAACAAGAGAATGTAAACTAAAGAGAGAATATTATATTGCTTTGATATGTGTGAATATCATGTCTAAAATGATGGGGGACTCCTCTTTATATAGTAGAAGAGTCCTAATTATGATATAATTTGAATTTATAGAAGTAAATCTCATAATTAGCCTAAACAAGTGCCCTTGATCTGATCTATTTCAAAATTTCCACCGTAATCTTCGACCGGTTACGGATATCTCGCCTTTCTGTTATTGTGCTTCGTTCGAAGTCTATCATATATGGTCTCGATCGTTGATGGTCTCGATCTTGACGAGCACCTCGATTCTCGAGTTTGATACTTTATCTTCGTGTTCTAACCTGATCTATTACGAGCGACCCTTGACATGATCTCCTGATCTATTACGAGACTGACCCTTGGCTAGCCCTATTTTAGCCGTATACAGATAGTCCCTTTGTTTCTTGGGGTGTAATGAGAAGAAACGAGTTGAGCCTTCGATTTTATACCTCGGCCAGTTATGACATCACCTTGTGACGTCAGCGATAGAAGCGATCGAAGCATCGCGCCGGTACGATTCCAAAGATCATTAATGAGCTTCAGTTGGTGGTGCCACTAGTACCTTTGAATTGTTGCCGTGAATCCTTAAATAGGTCTTTTCTCACTTCTTTAATTTTTACTTTGAATCTTTCTTGTACTAATCTTCAAAAGCCTTCTGAGTTTTTCAAATCTTTCTGCAAATCTTCAAAGTTCTTCACATATTATCAAGCCTTGCACAGTTAGGCCTTGTTACCAATCTTTTTTTTAAAACTACAAATCTCATCTTTTTTTTTCCCTGAATCCATATAAAGATGGAAAAAACATCAAAAGTCGTTCCTCAAAAGGAGAAAACTTCTTCATTACCGTCGGCTAGCGACAAGACACCGGTGGAGCCACGTATCGAGGAATGCGTTCCAGGGGTGTGCGATCTTACTTTCGATTTCAATGCTGAGAAACCCTCGTCGGTCCCTAGATGATGTGAGCCAATTTCGAGATATATATGATCGATAAATCAGAGCGACCTTAAGCAGGTGAATAAAGATTACCATTGGGAAGGCAAAGAGGTGGTGATACCGACCCCCAAAGAGGACATCACCACTTAAGTGAAAGGGTTCTTAAGTGTTTACACTTATCCTTTTACGCAGGGTCCCATCGACCATGTATCCTCAATTTCTGCCGCCAATATCGAACAACCATACGCTAGATCTATCCTTCTTTCTGGTCCATTGTCATTTTGCTCCGATTCTTCATAAACAAAATCGAGGGCATGCATTTTACCCTCCACCATCTCATTAGACTGCACAACCCCATTCTCTATCGAGGCGGATTAATAAGGCTTTAGCATCGGGCTACCAAGGTGTTGTTCTCAAGAATAGATGAGTTCAAGGACCGAGGACGAGTGAGGACATTTGACATAATTCCGGCCGAGAAGATGCCAGTTTTTGAAGAGTAGAACATGAACCGTAAGTAAAAACCCCGCCCTTTCCCCCCATTTATTGTTACATTCCCTTTGATTTTCTCATCGATGTTCCTTCTTATGATGCAATGGTCTCTTAGGCGCCTGGCACAATTCCGAACCTTCAAGGCTAGGTTCAGAAAACTAGCGTCGACTTCTTCCTGTGATGATCGCTCATGGCATGATTTTTCATGGGGCCGACGGGAGGCCAAAAATCACGGTAAGTATCTTTTCATGTGTTTGACACTCTTTTCTGAAATGTCTTTCTTTTATTTATACCTGATTTCATTTCACAAAGGTTTCAGAGATAATGCTATCATGACGCCCCCGTTAGGGGAGGACGAGAAGGACCCAAAGAGAAAAAGGGTCTCTCCCTCCGATACTCTAAAGCCTAAGAAGAGCAATGCTCGCAAGTTGAAGAAAGATACCGCCACCATGCCTGAAAATATAGTTCAGCAGCTATGAGATTAAGAAAAGGAGAATGAACATGCCGCCTTCGAGCTGGTGGCTCGAAAGAGGAGCGTCGAGGTCCCGGAGTCCGCTTAGTCGGTGATGATCGAAGAGGTTAATACTTGGACTGAGGGGATCTCGGAATATGGATCGAGCAAAGTCCCAGAGTCGTTGGAGGCTGAAGATGCATCCCGTCGTGATGGGCAACCGGTGGACATACCTGAAGTGACTCGCTTGGGGCAATAAATGTTGATGATTTTCCGCCCCTCCCTACATTTTCCGAGGGAATAATTCAAGAAGCCCATGCCTAGGAGACCGCCGATGTGGGAATGGCCCATGAAGGGGAGGATTTTTTCCACGGTTGGTTCACAGGAGACGAAGATACTTTCGATCTGGATGATGCATCGAGTATTTTCGGTGAGGCCCATCGACTTCTGAGTAACGTAAGCCTTATCTCCTTTTATCAATATCATTTTGGTCTTTATTTCCTCTTGTCTCCTTTCTTTCTTCATAGGCCTTGACGTTTCATTAAGAAGCATTTTCGAATCCCGAGCAGAGTTGAATCGGTGTGAGGGCGACCTTAAAAGGCTTACCGCGGGGAGAGATGCCCTAAAATTTGTAGTGGCAAAAAAGAAGAGAGATCAAAGACTTCAGAGATGAATTGGCAACAGCTCATAAAGGGAAAACCGACTGGATTGAGCAGGTAATGTAAGTTTTTGGAAGCTCGCTATATTAATTTTGGAAATGATGACTAACACTCCAATCCTGCAGGTTAGCAGAAGTTCAAAAAGATTGAGGAACTTCGCAAGAAGTCCAAGAAGAAGGAGGCAGAGACTTTGGGGTAGGAACAAAACATGGATCACCTTGCCCCAGAGAAAGAGGCCTCTCAAGCCCAACTGCCATCGGCTAAACGTCAACTCCGAAGAACGAAGGAGGATAACTCGGCATGAACCAAGAAAATTGAGGAGCTCAAGGATTTATTGGCCGCCAAACTTGCGAAGGCCACATACGAGGCACAAAATGTAAAGGCTTACGCAGAGATGTTCATGGCCGTCTACTGAGCCGATGTTAAAGCTGCTCAGGCTCGAGCAAAGGAAAATTTTGATGCCTCTAAGGCTCGAGCATTCTACATTTCCGATCATGCCAAATTCTAGTCTCAGGGAGAGACTCTCAGGAGATTTATGCTAGTGGCTTTGACCTTGATTTCGAGATCGAGAGTGCGAAAGTACTCGAGACTGAAGCTAAACTGCTGCTATCTTTTGATGAGAATGAATCCGGGAGTGCGAGTGGATTCAAGAGTGGGGAAGATGAAGATATGGCTCCCACGGAAGATAAGGCAGTTAGAATTTTCTATTCTTTTTTGGATTTTTGGTAAGACTCTAAGTGGTCTTTGTAAATATTTTTGCATATATGAAAGATCCCATTTCTTTCCGACTCGTCTCCAATTTCTATTTTGTGAAAACTATGCTTTGCTTTTTGCCTTGTGATAATTATGATATACTTTATATCTTGTGAGAATTTTGACTAAAATTGTTGCCTTGCAAAAATTTTGTCGAAGTCATATTAGAATTTTCCCTATAATTGAGTGAGTACTTGCTCGAACTTAGAGTATAAAAACCCCTTAGGTTTCATTTGAGCGAGGGTAGATCCTAGAACTCAACAATATAATGGCCCTTAGGCTCTTGAATTAGGATAATATGGCCTTAAAAGAGTGGCACCTTCGAACAAGATAAATATGTATCCATTAGGATTCAATGTTATCGACAACCTTTTACTATGTTATTTCTTAGCATAAGTTTGTTTTAGATTTTGAAAAATTTGGTACCTCTTAAGATTTTACAGGGTTGACGTTATCGAGACCCTTTGTAACTTTGCCGAGGGTAGCCCTTTTTATTTAAACCAGTTTTATAAAAATCTCTGAAGGCATGTTTCATTACGAAATTGGGACATCTTCGAATAGTGTTAGTTTGGCCATAACCTTTAACTTGAGATTTGTCCTTTGGTCTTGTTTCTCGATTACACTTCGAACTTGGTCGACGTGTGAGTCCCCGAGTGGTTTTGCAGTGGCCTATAAAACTGAGGGTTGCCTTTTCAATTTCATATGGTATCAAAGTTTATCAATTTAAACATGTCAATTTTTGGACGGCAGTCCTGAGTACGAGGTTAGCTCGAACTGTAGTTGCGATCGGCACTTGAGCCAGCTTCTGCAATAGATCATAAGTATAAATTTCACTAAGTCGCGGAACATCTGGTAAGGAAAAAATACTTCTTTCCATAAATCATTCATGCATACTTGTTTTTCCATCGGGGATCGAGTAATCTACAAGGGCAAGGTTCATTTGACCGTTTGTCCTTTTACAAACTTTTACCTATCGAGACTTGTTGAAACGAAGTATTTTCCATGAGAACATAACATCCGAGAGTGATGCCCCCCAATATACATGGTTGATTGTAAAGAAGCCTCGAATAGTGTAAAATTGTCCCAGGTAGCACAAATAATTGTTGCCTCGTTAAAACCTTACCGAAAAAACTCATTTAAGACAAAAGCCGATCTAAGGGGAAAAAATGCAATGCGTACTTAAAAACCCGAGGTCTTTGTGTTGAGTAATTTCTCAACGTCTTTGATTGAACACCCGTAATAAGTTAATACCGAATACAAATAAAAAAAGGAGAGAGTCACACCTTAGCAATAATATCATTTGAGGGTGATATGTTCCAGTTATTTGACAATTGTTCGCCAGTCATCGTGCAAAGTTTGTAAGATCCCTTTTCGATGACACCGAGGACCTAATATGGTCCTTCCTAATTTGGTCCAAGTTTCCACTCATTTGGGTCTCGAGTGTTGAGGGCGACTTTTCTCAAAATCAAGAACCCGATCCGAAAGTGAAACAATTGGCTCTTCGGTCGTAGTATCTTTCGATGCGCTGCTTCTGTACTGCTATTTTGACAAAAGCGGCTTCCCATTTTTCATCTAGTAATTCGAGGATTGTGTTAATAGCCTATTGAATTCATATATTGAATATCGAAACCTAACACTGGGTTCACTGACCTCGACCCAGGATTAGGGCTTTGGCGCCATATACGAAGGAGAATGGTGTTTCCTGCGTACTAGATTTTGATGTTTTACGGTACGCTCAAAGGACTTCGGGAAAAATTTCTCTCATTTTCCCTTAGCATCGTTCAATCTTTTTCTTTAGATTCTGAATGATGGTCTTGTTTATTTATTCGGCCTGTCCATCACCACTAGGATGATACAGTGCCGATAATATCCTTTATATTTTGTGATCCTCGAGGAACTTCTTTTTTTGCTACCAATAAATTGTTTTCTTTTATCGCATACTATCTTGGCAGGTATCCCGAATCGTCATATGAAATGATCCCAGATGAAGTCTATAACTTCCTTTTCACTAACTTTCTCGAAAGCCACATCAACCCACATGGAGAAATAGTCAGTCATAAATAAAATGAACTTAGCTTTACCTAGGGCTGAAGGCAGAGGGCCAATGGTATGCATTTCCTATTTCATGAACGTCCATGGGGATATGACTGAATGAAGTTTCTCCTCGAGCTGGTGGATCTTCGGTGCATGTCTTTGGCATTTGTCGCATTTTTGAACGAACTCCTTAGTATCGTTTTCCATATTGTCCCTATATTACCCTGCTCTGATGATTTTGTCAACCACTGATACGGTATTTGAATGGTTCTCATAAGTACCCTCGTGAATATCTCGTAGGACATAGTCAGTGTCTCCCGAAACTAAACATATTGCCAAAATCCCATTGAACATCCTTTTGTACAAAGTTCCATCTTCAACCAATGTGAATCGTGCAGCTTTAGTTCGCAGAGTCCTCGATTCCTTAGAATCTGACTAAAGCTTCCCATTCTTTAGATAATCAATATTTGTTCCTCCAATCCCAAGTTAGGCTTGTGAAGTTTATTTCGGAACGGCCTTCTTCGACTATAGATTTTGAAAGTAGTATGATAGTCCCCAAGATAACTTTGCCATTTTCAACGGATGATCCAAAATTTACAAGGGCATCGGCCACACTATTCTGCTCTCGAAGTACATGTTGTAGGGTCCATTCTTTGAACCAGTGTAGGGTTACCTGTAGTTTGTCCAAGTACCTCCGCATTCGATCTTCTCGAACCTCAAATGTCTTGTTGACTTGGTTAAAAATGAGTAGGGAATAACACTTGGCCTCAATGACCTCTACTCCCAATCATTTAGCCGACTCAAGACCTGCAATCATGGCCTCATACTTGGCCTCATTGTTAGTCAATCTATGGCTTTTGATAGATTGTCTAATTGTATTGCATGTGGGTGGCTTCAAAACAATGTCTATACCGGAGTCCCTCACATTTGAAGCTCTATTTGTGAAAAGGGTCCACATCCCCGAGGATGTTCCAGATTTTAGCAATAGTTCCTTTTTGACCTCGGGTCTGAGGGCAGGCATGAAGTCGGCCAGGAAATATGCTAATATTTGAGACGTGGTGGTTGTTCGGGGTTCATACTCGATATCATATCCACAAATTTTGATGGCCCATTTGGCCAGTCAGACCGAGAGTTCGTGCTTGTATAAAGTGGTACAAAGTGGTTAAGCAGTTACAACGCAAATTGGGTGACATTGAATATACAATTTTAATTTCCTAGAGACACTTAGTAGAGCAAGCGCTAATTTTTCTAAATGTGGGTATCGGGTTTCGGTTTCACCTAAAGTTTTGTAACGAAGTAAATAGGAAACTACATACCTTGCTCTTCTCGAAATAGTACACCACTTACCGCAACTTTCAAGACTGCCAAATTAGAGTAAAGTTGCTCGTCCGCTTTTTGGAGTGTGAAGCAATAGGGGGCCCGAAAGATATCTCTTTAACCCTTCTAACGTCTGTTGGCATTCCGGGGTCCAAGTGAAATTGTTCTTCTTTTTTAGTATTGAGAAAAACCTATGACTTTGATCCGAAGACCTCAAGATGAACCGGCCAAAGGGGGCTATCCGCCCTATTAATCTTTGTATGGCCTTAACGTTGTCCACGACTATGATGTCTTTGATCGCCTTGATTTAATCAGGGTTGATCTCGATTCCTTGATTTGACACCATAAAGCCAAGGAATTTGCCCAAACCGACCCCGAATGCACATCTCTCGGGGTTGATTTTCATGTTGTATTTCTCAATATGTTGAAGGTTTCCTACAAATGTGTCAAATGTTCCTCTGTGCGCAGGGACTTAACTAACATGTCATAAATAGAAACCTCCATTGATTTACCTATTTGTTCTTCAAAAATTCGGTTTAATGGGCGTTGGTAAGTAGCACAAGCATTTTTTAGTCGAAACGACATTACATTATAGTAATAAGTACCATACTTAGTAATAAATGAAGTCGTTTTTCCTGATCCTCCGTGCTCATTTGTTGTACTTGGAGTAGGCATCGAGAAAGCTAAGGATCTCGTGGTCAGCCATGGCGTCGATCATGCAATAGATATTCGACAGAGGAAAAGAGTCAGTAGGGCATGCTTTGTTTGAGTCTGTAATCTATGCACATTCAAAGTTTATTCCCTTTCTTCGGGACTCGACTACGTTTTCTAACATTCAGGATATATTACTTCCCGGATGGATCCTATTTTGAGAAGTTTGGTTACCTCATCCTTGATGAATGTATGCTTTACCTCGGACTGTGGCCTTCTCTTTTTCTTTACCGCTATGAAATTTGGGTCCAACCTCAATCCATGAGTGATAATTTCAGGTGGGTTCCCTGTCATGTCAAGGTTAGATCAAGCAAATCAATCCATATTTTTAATAAGGAATTTAATGATTTTTTCTCTGAGCTCGGGAGTTAACCCCATGCCCAGGTACAGCAGAAACTTGAAGCCGTTGAGTACTCGAGCTGCAAGCACGACTTGATCCTGCAGGCCGAGTTGCTCTACAACCCTGTTGATATCCAATTTTTCCCTATATATTTTTTAATATGAAAAATACCTTCAAAATAGCATGTTTATGGATATATAAGCATATCCAAGATTTTTATCATTTTAGCGTAACTTTTAAAGGTTTTTAAATAAATATTCCCTTTTTTATCCATAGGAAACCCCAATAATTATTTCCAAAATTATCATTTTGGGTATTCATTTGTTTGACTTTAATAATTATGCTAAAATATATTTGAGATAATTTTTGCATATTTTTGCAAATTTATTTATTATTTTTAAAGCTAAATTTCATATAACTGCAATATTAGCCTCTTTTAAGATTTAATTACGTTTATATTCATAAAAATTAAGTCCTGTATTTTTAAATTATTAATGATATATTATAAGTCATTTTAGTGCTTTTAATTTGTTTCCATAAATTAGTTTACTATTTTTTATAATTCTAAAAGGGGAAAATTGGCTATTTAAATAATAGCCCAATTGTATTACAATTATAGCCTAAATTGAACCCCAAATCAGAACCAATTTCCCGGCCCAATTTTCTTTAAGCCTGGCCCCTATCCCAAGTGAACCTACCCAAACCCAAATCTCCACCTATCCATTTAAATCCAAGTCGTTGATCATTTAGATCAATGACCACCATTCCCTCTTTCATTTTTTAATCCCAAACGACCCCTTACCCTACTTGATTTTTCACCAATAGTTGCCTCTAACTACATCTTCTGTCTCAACTCTATCTGAAACCACATGAACCCTAGCTGTCGCCATCTAACCCCATAGTTGTCCACCCTAAACTCAGCCTAATCCATGGCAATTGGAGATGTGTAGTGGCCTCCTATGGCTCATGGGTGTTTGTTTGTATGGTCTTACTGCTAGTACTCGTGGGAATCTGGTCCAGTCCTTGCTCGACTTCTATTAATGGGTTTTCTCCAGCCATCCACGACCTTTCTTCGGCAAATTATGGCCTTCGAAGGCTGATCCTTGACTTTTCTGATTAGATCGGAAACGTTCAAGGTCTTTCTCACCTTTTTTGGGTTTTTCAAAACCCTAATATTTAAGATATTTTGATTTTCCTAATATTTAAGATATTTTGATTTTCTTCCATGATCTACTTTAGATCTGTACTTGCTATGAATGTCTTAAGGGTTTTCTGGAAAGTTCTTAAAATTTTCTTTCAAAATGACTCTTTATTAGGGTTTTCCTTTAAGTTTTTCAAAAGATCTCTTCTCTGATTTTAATGTTGCTTGTGATTTTGCTATGTTTGTTTATGTTTCTCTTTAATAAGTTAGCATGTTGAAAACCTTACTTCCTTTTTGGTCTTATTCGAGTTCTGAGACTGTTTGTGAGAGGTGAACTTGTTTGATTAAGTTCCTCGTTCTTGTTTGACTTATTTGTTTTACCATCTTTTAAACTCGATTATATTTGAAAACCCTAGGTCTTTGTTTCTGAACTTGTTTGTTTGGATACTTGACTTGATTAAAAGTTCCTTGTTTCACACTCTCTTTTCTTTATATGATTTGTCTGATTCTGAGTTTTACTATCTTCAAAACTTGGCCATTGTTGAAACCTTGATTTCTCAAAAGGTTTCCTCACTTGTTACTGTGAGACCAGTACTTGTTTTGACTCTCTTCTTCACTTTGGGTATACATGTGAGCCCTGACTATCTAACTTGGTTCGCTACTGAATCCTATGCATATTTATGCTACATATGTATGCTGTTTGTTTTGCCAATGTGCTTGGCCTCACATGTTTGATGTTTCTGTTGACTCTATCTATATACTAAAGTGCATAAGCAAGTTTCTTCCTTGATTAAGCTCAATCTTGTGACCTATTTCGAAAGCTTTTCTTATATAAGCCCTGATTTCACTCGCTTGTTTAAAATTAGTTGATTCCTTTCCCTTTACTGCAATGTTTTACCTTCCCAAATCCTTTCCAAAAATAAGCATATTTTTTTACTCAGAATTGATTGTCCACTGCACGCTTTTACTACCCCTTATTTGGAAAAAATCAATCTACCCCCAACCGGATTTATTTCCTTATTTGAACCTATTACTACCCGTTAAACAGTGATTCCTTGATTAAAAGGGAACCACTTGTGTAATTGATTCTTACTTGTGATTGTTTCTATGTTTGTGGTAAGGCTTTACTTATTACCATGTTCTTCACCTGTTTTCAAAACTATAAATACCCACCTTCTTTTCATTCAAAGACATGAGCGAACCATCTGAGTTCAGAACACACACTTCACTCAAAACAATCTCTTTATTCTATCACTACTTGTGCTATTGCTTTGTCTAGCCAGCTGAAAGCCAAGGCTAAGCTATGGGAATTTTCTTACTTTTCCTTCCCGCACTTTGCTTCTTACTGGTATGTCCTAGTTAGTCTTAAAGTATCAACAACAACATGTTTCTTCAGCTGTTTCAGTTTCCTTCACTCTTGCCTACTTCTGCTTATGTTTATGCCATCAAGTTACATTACAAAGCATGTTTTAATCTGCTCCCTCCTCTTCTAAATTAATGTTTTCCCTTATGTATGTACTCTGTTAGTCACTTGATTAAGCGATTTGCTGACTTATGATTCCCAAACCACCATATCCCCATATGTGTTTGTTTTCTCTGGTTGGTTTGTGGTTATGCCAGCATCATCTATTGATATGCATGACCAAACCTAACCCTTTCTGGGGCCATATGCTTCATGCAATATAATCCCAAAACCCCTGACCCTTTGTGCAATTACTGGATCTATGTAGTTTAAGTTTTACTACTACTATTTTCAAATCACCCTTACCCCTCACTATTCTCAACCCAGTTTTAAAAAAATCCTTGTTTCTGCACTTCCACTATACTCTTAGAACCCAGGTTGTGCCCCTCTTGTGTGAACCTTGCCTTGGTACCCTCAATCTCTCTCTGAACTTAGAGAGATAAGGGCCAGTCCTTCCACACTGCACTCATCTCTATCTGGTTATGCAACCTGGGTGTAAGCACAGCCTGGAATCCCTTGAGACCTTTAGGAAATTTGACACAACCATGATTGAGAAAGGCTTTGAACAAGTTGCAATTGAGGTGGTTTACTCCATAACTTAGATAGGAAGTCAAGAATCAGGCTTCCTATGGTTGTCGCTTCTTATTTTACACTTTTATGATGTAATTCAGTACTTCATCTGTAATAATTTATAACAAATATTAGGGTTGATTAGTGAAAAGGTGATGGGGTAACTATGTACTTTTTAGCTATTAGACGGGTAGATAACACGCCTATAGGAACTGTTTTCAAAATTTTGCATATTTTAATTCTACACTTAGATAACATGCCTATAAGATCTATTTTTAATAAAATCTGCATGTTTTAACTCCACACTTATACACCATACCTATTGGCTCTAAAATCAGACATCGTGCCTACAAGGTGAAAATAAGCTTTGAAATTAGATGCCATGGGTATAAGATTAAAATCAGTGTTTTTATAGAAATCATGCATATAGGAATTTCAAATAAGTCCTTGCCTACTTTATTGCATGTCCAACTAGCTATCATGCTTATAGGACCAAACTAGTTTTATACTTAGATGCCATGTCTATAGGAATTAAAAATCATCTATAATATAAATCCTACCTAGAGGGTCTAACTCAGTCGCTAAAATCAATTTGACTCATGCCTGTTTTGAATCAGTTTAAACAACTTACTACTTTTATTAATGTGGTTTAGAAAGCACGCCTATAGGATTCGAATTGCTCGTTTAAAGTTGTTACTGTTTTTCCACATTCTGAATCAGTAATGGATGTCATGCTTATAGGGTATCATCAATACACACTTAGGCAAGCTTAGACAAAAGTGATAAAACTGAATCCAACTTTGATTAATTAGCAACTCATACAACTAGTAGGCAGGACTGATTCAGACTTTTTATCTGATTTATGTAATAAATTGGTCTGCTTCAACAACTAAAACACCCCTTCCTTAGTACTTTAGATTCAGACCCCTAAATGTATTTAAGTCATGCTATTTATGTGTTTTCTAGAGGAGGTATATATGAGCCTCTTAGTTGTTTACATGTTTCCCTTAATATGTAGTCCTATGTGTTTTGAATGTCACCCTAGTCTTTTTACCTTTAAAAACCAAAGAGTCAGCCGAAAATTCTTCCTTTTATAGGAATAGTAGTCAGAAATTCCTCCGGGACTGATAGGAATGGGATGGGTAATAGCATGCAATAGAGGTCGAGACCCATCCACGCATTAATAGCTTGACGGGGTGGGGAGGGTAGATATGGATATGGTTATCGTAACTAATACCACGTGTATCCCCTCTTGTGAGGAGTGTAATGCCGGGTATCGAATTGATGTGATCCATATTATAAATAAGCCTAGGAACACTCTCTTTTTTTATATATATTTCCAAGTATTTGTAGAACAGTAATTTTCTTTTCAAAATTTCCCTTTTAATTGTTTTCACACTCTTATATGTTTAAACTTAAATCCCCTAATACTTGATCCTATACTTGTCTAGTTATACAAAACTCATAAAACTATCTGGCCGGAAAACACACTAGTGGATCCTGATAGGTGTTTGATTCCTTCCCCTTAGGATAATTTCAAGCCCATACCCTATCTTTGGTTATCAAACAAACATAGAAATGAACATTATAGGTGTTCTAATGCACCTTAAATCATTAGGTGGCGACTCTTCACATGCAAAACCCAGTTCCCAAATGAATTTAGTTGCCATATACCCAAAATGTCATAAATCCGATTTCTCGATGCAAAGAGGGAAAAGGGGGCAACGACCGCATGGCGACTCCGCTGGGGGTATTTGGTTTTTACCACTTTAGATTGTTCTTGTGAATTTGTACCCTCCCTTATGTTCAATTACTTGTTTAATTCATTTAAGCATTTGATTTCCTTTCCAACTGCAAAACTGACTTATCTTCTTTGTTTCCTCCCTTTATTACCACTTTAAATTATGAAACTGTTGTATTTATCACTTTCTTAACATGCAAATACATGCCAACATATTTTAATTATTGCATAATCATGCTCAACATCTTACTCCACTCATGCCAAAAAAATACCATAGCAACGCTTATAATGAGTGATTGCACACTTCCTATGTTATTACCCCTTAAAGTTAGAATAACATATTTGCGGTAAAACCATTCAATCAGCAGTGTAGTCGATGGTTCCGCGCCTTCCCCATTGAGTTTTCCGCTCAAGGGTACCAGTCTAAAACCCCATAGAAACCTTGCTCTGTTCAATTTGCGCATGCATCATGGTCAAACCTAGTCGGGTCAGTAATGCTATCAATATAATGATCATTTAAGATAGCCATGTCCAAATTCCATTGGGGTTCACTAAACCCAAACGAACATCATCATGTTATGTGCATTTATTAGGATAACTAAATGCTTCATGCTAATTGTTTGTATTAAATAGTCGAGTCTGGTGGGGGTAAGGGCGTAACCTTATTTGTCTTTCAAAAATATGATGCACGAAATCCTTAGATCCAACATGGTCACCAACTTCTACCCAAGACTGCTAAGATGGTGAAAACATATGCACTCTTATGATCAAATCGTCCGAAAATATCTGGGAAATCTACCATCGTTTTGGGGGATCCAACCTAACAACAAGATCATAGAAGCTGCCACACTGTTTCGGGATTGTGAAAGGGACGTGTTTCGCTTTGGGTATATTGAAATGACACCTTTGTTGGAGGATATAAGAGGATTGGCCAGTCTAGTATGGGAAACTCCGAGCTTTTTAATGTCTGAGAACCGCAAAGGCAGGGGTTTCCTAAAAATGATGGATTTGAAGAAAAATCCTGAATTGACATATCTGAAGGAATCCTACATCCCTTTTTACTATTTGTATGAAAGTTACGGCCACAGAAAATCCTATCATACCTACCCTGACGAGTTTGCCCTCACATCCTTGGGGCACGTCCATCGAAGGGTTTTCGTCTTCATGTTTTGTTTCCTGGGGTTGATCGCGTTTCTAATGAAGAAAGCAAGAACTCATACCCAGCTAGCTATGGTAACTAAGACCCTAATGGAAGGGATTGGTGGGCAGCCATTAAGCATCATGCTCATGATCATTTCCAACATATACCGAGCTTTGGAGAAGTGTCAACAAGCAGTAAAACACTTAGAAGGATGCAATTTATAACTTCAACTCTGGCTTATGAACATCTCCAAATGGGTGAATACAGACAAAAGATTATACAAAGGGACTGGGATGATCACATCGCTTTCCATCATCCAAAGCGAATGAATTACATCCCCGATATGTTTGCTCAACTGGAGGATGTCAAAGAATGGGTGGAACTATTTAATAATCTAACAAAAGAATAGGTCTAATGGATGTTTGAGAGGTTTCAGACCGAGGAGTTCATCACCCGATCCCTAGATGCACCTTTCTTGATACTGATCAATCTAAGAGGAACATATCCTTACGTCCCTCTCTGAGTTATGAGGCAAGCTGGTAGGAAGCCGGTTATACCCAGGGTAGACAAGATTAGTCAAGCTCAGCATATGTGGTATTAAAAGATCGTAATGGGAAGAGATACCATCGAGCCAGATAGGTATCATGCTGGTTTTGCTCCTTTAGTCAGGTTGGTTGGAAGAAAAAAATCGAGCAAACCTTGGCCAGCCAGGGTTTGCTCGAGGTCACAGAATTACAGATGAAAGGGCCGAGGCACAGGTCAAATACAACCAACTAGGCAAAAGAATTCGGGAGTATGAAAGAGAACATTTCGAGATACAAGAGTCCAGCTAGAAGCTAATTGAGGAATGGAAGGACATGGCTATCAGTGCCAACAAGCGATTAAGATAATTGGAGTGAAGCATAGTTGAATTGGAGAGAAAGTTTCTCAAAAAGGTCCAAGACTATCAAAATGCTGAAGGGACCGAAGGTGGACATCTAGGAAGAGCCTACCTGTTGCTGGGACTTCGTGAGTTGGGAAAGCTGTTCGACGGAGCCATGGACGCCGAATCTAGGGAAGGTCCTTCTGGGACCAAATAGACAGGAGTTTATCTTTTCGCTTTATAAAATGTAATAAGGCCAAGGGCCATTAGTGACTATTTATTTCATGTTTATTTAGTGTCAATTTGGGATTCGTATACTTTCTATCACTAAAATGAGGCATTTATCATCCTAAGTTCTCCTAATGAATTTGTCTCTAGACCTACCTCAGGCATAAAGAGGTCCCCAAAATAGGACATGATTTGCATTCCCGCACTATATGTTTAAATATTGCAATACTTTTTATGATCCTCATTAACTTGGTTACGTTTTGTTTTAATTTTTTTTTATTATTCCCCTGTCCAAAGGTTAGTTTGTGCACTCTAGCAATATCATCCTATTCCACGAGATCAAGGGGCCCTCCGCCCACTCCTCCTCTTAGTCCTGTCAAAAAATAAGAACAAAGGCAAAATGGAAGATTTGAACAACGTCAGGAAGGAGAATTCAGCTGAACAACTAGAGGCCACCAACGGACATGGTACTCAGATCCCTAAGGAAAATGTATCCCAATTTGAACAAAAATTGCTAAAATTCCAAGAAGAGCTCGATTAGGTTCAGAATCTGTCAAGCCTGCCATTTTCCCTAAGCACCCCAGATATCACCTTTCCCAATACCCAAAACCAAAGCAACAGAATCATCCCACTCCTCTCCATCACATTGATCCACAAAAGACCCAATGCAACACCTGCCATACCCTAAACAATGCTACACTATTCATCCTAGAACCTCAAACTCCACAAATGACCACTTTCACACCCACCATAACACCCCAATATACATGGAGACCATGTCACACTCCACCCAACATATCTCAAGCACACCAGAGTCTGATGAAAAGGACTAGCTTATCAGGAACTTGGCTGAGGAACTTAAGAAACTGACTAATCGGGTTCAGGGAGTTGAGGGAAGCAAAGGAATTGAAGCGCTGAACTATGAAGATCTTTGCATACAGCCTGATGTCGAACTGCTAGAGGGGTACAAACCTCCAAAATTCAAAATGTTTAATGGTACAGGGGATCCAAGGGTCCATTTGAGAACGTACTGTGACAAGCTGGTTGGAATAGGGAAAGACGAGAGAAACCGCATGAAGTTGTTCAAGATGAGTTTGAAACGTGATGCGCTTCCTTGGTACCTTAGTCAAGATCCAAAGAAGTGGTCAAGCTGGGTAGGCATGGTGTCCAACTTTATGGACAGATTTGGATTTAACAAAGAGAATGTGCCCGATGCTAAGGTCAGACCTGCCTTAAAGGAAGAAAAATGAACAAATTCTTTGTCTGGGCCGAAGACTCGCACTATTACGAATGACTAATGATGATTGAAAGCCACAAATTTTCCGACATTATCAAACTGGGTGAAAGAATTAAAGAGGGTATCAAAAGCGGTATGGTTACAAACTTCAAGGCCTTGCAAGCTACAAATAAAGCCTTACAGTCCGGTGGTGTGTCCAAAAAAAAGAGATGTAGGGGCCGTGATGGTTGCACAAAGAACCAAACCTCCCCTCAAATACCAAACTTACCCAACACCTGCATTCACACATCAGCCCACTCCGAACTACCAAGCACCATCACCCTCCTATAAACTCTACCCACTTATCAATCACCTCAACCTCCCACATACCAAACTATTTCACCCAGATACTCCCAACCCTCTCATGTCTACCAAACCTATAATACTTAATTGTCCCACTATCAATCACCTCCTGCACGCCAAAACTTCCCTATACCTCGGCCAAATTTTTATCGCAAACCTCCAAAATAATATACAGCCATTGCTGAACCCATTGAGCAGTTGAACGAGAGATTCAAAGTTGCTAGTTATGTCCCCTCTATCCCTGCTGCAACCCCTAAGAATCCCTCCCAGTGGGTTAACCCAAAAAAACTGGTGCATACCACTCCGGCATGTAAGGGTACACCATCAATGAATGCATTTCCATGAAAGACAAGATCTAGACTTTAATTGATAATAAGATTATTATGGCAAAGGAACCTGCTCCAAATGCCAGCAACAACCCTCTGCCAGAACATCAGGATGGAGGTACCCATATGATTGAAATAGAGAATGATTGGGATCCCGAGGGGTCCATCGGGTTGATCGCAGAAGGTGATGACCCAAAGAAGCCAATAATTAATCTTAATCAAATTATAGTGCAGATTCAACCATCTGGGGACGCTAAAGTGAATATATTTGTGCCACTTGAGTTTGAAGCAACATCATCTGCAAAGACACCAGCACCAATTGAGGTCGAATTCATGTCTCTGGCAAATGCACCCATACCGATTGAAGTTTTATAACCTAAGGAACATGCTCCATTCGGATTAAGGATAGCTATGCCAATCCAGTGGTGATGTCGACCATGAAACTATTACATACAAAGGTTATACCCTGAGACTACATAGCCAAGGCAAGAAGTAAAGGCAAGGTCAGGTTCGTAGAGACTGTTGCAACATAGGATATGACAAGAACTGATAGAATCAATACCTCGGAAAATCTAGATGAGTCAAGCAAGCAGACCTCCAATCGGCCTCCCATCATTGAGACAGGTCCAGATGATCTTTAGATAAATATATAAGCCAAGGAATACACGGTCAACGACCAATTGAAAAAAAAACACCAACGCAAATTTCCATTCTTGCTTTGCTTCAAAACTCTGAGGCACAAAATAATGCTCTGCTAAAAGTACTGAGTGAGGCATACGTACCAAGCAACATAACTGGCAGGGAAATGACTAACATTGTAGGACAAGTTTTGGAGAGCCATAAGATGACCTTTCACGAGGATGAGCTGCCACCTGAAGGTTTGGGGCGCAATAAGGCGTTGCACATCACCGTGCAATACGAGGACTATTTTATCACTAGAATCATAATCGATGGAGGTTGCAGTCTTAATATTTATTCCACTAATAACACTCAAGAAGTTGGGTAAAGAAGTTTGGATCAACATATTTCGATGATGATTTCCAGCTGATAGACGTGCCTGCATCTTACAACTTGTTCTTGGGATGACCATGGATTCCTGTTGTTGGGGCTGTAGCATCAACACCGCATCAGGCAGTAAAATTCGAATGGAATCACTAAGAGGTGATCA
The DNA here is from genome assembly GCA_034376525.1 of Nicotiana benthamiana. Lineage (NCBI taxonomy): Eukaryota > Viridiplantae > Streptophyta > Magnoliopsida > Solanales > Solanaceae > Nicotiana > Nicotiana benthamiana. The sequence continues at coordinate 55,058,139 of CM067338.1, forward strand.
TTCGCGGCGATGGTAGCAACCCTATATACAGTCGCGAGACCATTCCGGCAACCGAAAGAAGAAGGAAGCTTGGTGGAGAGACTAACCATCATATTGAACGGGTAAACACTGTTAACAAGGACGAATGGTGGGATAACAAGATTGAGAGTATACTGAATTGGAGTGGGTACGAACCTGGAAAGGGGCTAGGCAAGAACCTCCAAGGAATCTCTAAGCCCATAAAACTCAAGAAGCATGGCACTACTTTCAGTCTGGGATATGATTACACATGGTAGGAGTTCAACAACCGGTCACCACCATGGCGCATTGCTTACTATCTAATGGAGCATCCACTATTTTATTTGGATCCGGCTTTCCAACATGCCGACATTTTTTATGGGTCAGACGAATAAGGAGCACTTGCAGCAGTGAAGAATTTGTTCCTGATGAATAAGGAGCACGTGCAGCAGTGAAGAATTTGTTCCTAAAAGACAATGACATGGACTGTTGTGTAGTTCTCAAGTAGGAGGGGGAAAAAGCCCTTCTATACAGGTTGTGAATAGAGGGGCATGCCTCAATAACTGTACAATAAGGACAACCAGAGCCCAATGAGCCTCGGGGTAGCAAGGCTAAAACAAGCATCATGCACTATTTTTGTTTACTAAATGATTTTCTTCTCGCATTTTAAATCCCTGCAATAAGATATTCAATATTAAAAATAGTTATGAAATTTATATAAGCATTTTGACTTTTATTATGAATAAATACTCATTGTTATTTTTCTCTTGTTAATTTACTTATATAGCATTACTATTACTTATCTTGAAGAACCAATGACTGTGAAATGCAATGAGACAACGCAACAAACGGACATTGATTCAGAGGAAGATGACATACCAAATGAGATTGTCAAAGAAGTTGAGAACTTTGAGAATAGAACTAAGTCCAACCTAGATGAGACAGAAATTGTTAACTTGGGAGATGCAAAAAATGTCAAGGAAACATGAATCAGTGTTCACTTATCGCCATAAGAATAAAAGGTATACACCAAATTTTTAAAGGAATATGAGGACATATTCGCCTGGTCATATGATGATGTGACTGGTCTGAGTGCATCTATTGTAGCTCATAAACTTCCAACCAATCCACATGGCCTTTGGTGAAGCAAAAGCTCAGAAAATTCAAGTCTGATATGAGTTTGAAAATCAAGGAAGAAGTCACTAAGCAAGTCAAAGCTAAGGTTCACAAGGTAGCAGAATACCCGACATGGTTAGACAATATTGTGCCAATTCCAAAGAAGGATAGGAAGGTCATAGTTTGTGTCGACTACCAGGATCTCAACTGGGCCAGTCCAAAATATGACTACCCTTTGCTGAACATACATATCCTGATTATTAATTGCGCCAAGCATGAGCTTTAGTCATTTGTAGATTTTTTCGCTGGTTACCATCAGATCTAGATGGATGAAGAAGATGTTGAGAAAATGGCTTTAATTACGCCGTGGGGAATGTATTGTTACAAAATGATGACGTTTGGCCTGAAGAATGCAGGGGCCACCTACATGAGGGGCATGACTACCATTTTTCATGATATGATACACAATGAGATTGAGGTATATGTAGATGATGTCATCATCAAGTCCAAGAATTTCACCCTATATGAGGCCCAGTATTCTTTGTTAGAGCGCACATGTTGCGCTTTAACTTGGGTAGCTCAGAAGCTGAGGCATTACTTCACTGTTTATACTACATATCTCATATCAACGAAGCACCCCTTAAAGTACATCTTTCAGAAGCCCATGCCCACCAGCAAGCTAGCCAAGTGGCAAATCCTGTTAAGTGAGTTCGACATTGTTTACGTTACTCAGAAAGCAGTTAAGGAACAGGCACTGGCAGACCACATTGCTGACAACCTCGTAGATGGAGAATATGAATCCCTGAAAACGTATTTTCCTGACGAAGAGGTATCATTCATAGGAGCAGATATTGTAGAATCTTATGATAGTTTAACAATGTTTTTCGATGGAGCAGCAAATTTCAAAGGAGTTTGCATAGGAGAAGTCCTAGTATCAGAAACCGGCCAGCATTATCTGGTGTCCGCCAAACTTAGGTTCCTGTGCACCAACAGCATGGCTGAGTATGAAGCCTACATCTTAGGAATCAAGATGGCCATCGACATGAACTGATGAACATTCAAGAGTTGCTAGTAATTGGAGATTCAGACTTGTGTATACATCAGGTACCAGAAAAATGGGTGAACAAGAACTCCAAGATACTGTCGTATCTACATCACGTACAAGAATTAGAAAGAGGTTTACAAAGAAGGAATTCTAGCATGTTCTTGGAGTCCAGAATGAGTTCACTGATGCATTGGCTACCCTATCATCTATGATACAGCATCCAGACAGGAATTTCATTGCTACTATTTCGGTCCATAATCAACTAGCTTATTGTGCCCATGTTGAAGAAGAAGCAGATTGAAAGCCTTGGTTTCATGATATCAAGGAATATTTAGTAAAAATAGAGAACCCAGAGCTTGCAAACCCTAGTCAAAATGCACACTTAAGAGAATGTCCAACAATTTCTTTCACAATGGAGGAATCCTGTATAGGAGGACTCCCGATTTGGGACTATCGAGGGTCGACATAAAGGAAGAATCCAAGCTACCAGAGGAGATTCATGCTAGGACCTGCAGTCCACATATGAACGGTTTTGTCTTAGCAAAGAAGATACTCCGGGCCGGTTACTTCTGGCTGACTATGGAAACGGACTGAATCAATATGTCCATAAATGCCATTGGTATCAAATACATGCAGATGATAAAGGTACATCCAAATGAGCTTAGTGCAACAAGCTCACCATGGCCTTTTTCCGCCTGGGGAATGGATGTTATTGGACCAATCGAGTATGCAGCTTCCAATGGGCACAAGTTTATCCTAGTAAAAATCGATTATTTCACCAAATGGGTCCAAGCAGCATCTTATAGAGTAGTAACTAAGAAAGGCGTGGCAGATTTTGTCTGCGGCCATATTTTTTTATCGATTTAGAATTCTAGAGACTATCATTAATGATAATGGCTCCAACCTCAACAACGACTTGATGGAAGCTATATAGAGAACTTTCAAGATCAGACACAAGAATTCCATAGCCTATAGGCCTAAGATGAATGATGTTGTGGAAGCCGCCAATAAGAATATCAAGAATATATTGAGGAAAATGACTAAGAAGCATAACCAGTGGCATAGGAAGTTATCATTTGCTCTATTGGGGTATATCACCACAATATGCACATCAATCGGGGCGACCCCTTATATGTTGGTTAATGGTACAGAGGATGTCATTTTCGGTGAGGTAGAAATTCCTTCCCTGTGGATCATGCACAAAGTTGAGCTCGACGATGCAGAATGAGTGAAAAGTCGTAATGAGCAACTAGCCCTTATCGACAGAAAGAGAATGAATGCAGTCTATCATGGTCAACTCTATCAGAATAGAATGTCTAGAGCCTTCAACAAAAGAGTCAAGCAGAGACAGTTCACACCGGGGCAACTGGTGTTAAAGGATATCTTTCCACGTCAAGATAAAGCCAAGGCGAAGTTCTCTCCCAACTAGCAGGGTCCATACATGGCTCATCGGGTTCTATAAGAGGAGCCATCATAATTGTAGAAATGGACGGAAAAGTCTGGCCAAAGTCGATTAATTCAGAAGCAGTCAAGCATTACTATGTGTAATCGATTTGTCTTTCCTTATATGATGTAATTGAACTATGCCTTACCTGATTCCCGTTTAAGATAAGATACGTAAGCAGCAAACAGAAGTCATATTTAGGAGAACCCTCAAAATTCTTAAGTAAGTTCAGCCGATCGTCACAAGCAACAAACAGAAGTTTCAACCCATTAAATTGGGTAGAATTTGAAGGGGGGCCTTAAAATTTCGTAGAAAGAGAGGTTGCAATGTCCCGAACCACGTCATAGTCTTCGGTTCATCTAAAACATTATTATGTCATATTTTACAAAATCATGCATGTTACCCGAAATTTCTTTGTTTAGCAACGCTACCCCAATGATAAACACAGTATCCTAGATCAAAGCTGAGCAGGCCAAGCATAGCCGACAGGGATACGAACTAACCTCCCCCTTAATAAAACTCATGATTTTTCATTGAATGCAGTAACTTAGATTGCAAAATCATCAAACATACTATACACCCATGGGACGAACATTTCTCGATAATACGACTCTACGAATCATTACACTTGCGAATATTCACTACAGCACACGCAAACGATGCTCCACAGTTACCGCACTCCCAGTAATCACAATATCGCAATCTGCTATCAGCTAAGAAAACTCTACTATCATTCGTTATTTCATTTCTACACAAGGCAACCATTATGCCTTCCGAGACTAAACGTTGTGTCTATCTGCATTCCTGTATAAGGCTACCATTCTGCCTTCCGATACTAAACGCTGTCTCTATCTACATTTTTTGTATTTCATAAGGCTACCGTTCTGCCTTCCAAGACTAAACGTTGTCTCCATCTGCATTTTTGCATTACATAAGGCTACCATTCTGCCTTCCGAGACTAAACGTTGTCTCCATCTACATTTTTTTGTATTGCATAAGGCTACCATCCTTCCTTCCGGGACTAAACACTGTCTCCATCTCCATTTTTTCATTGCATAATGCTACTATTCTACCTTCTGAGGTTAAGCTCTACCTCCATCGGCCTTCATCTTTGCATAAGGCTAAGCACTATCTCACAAAATCTCATGGCTGAAAGATCGCCTCATACTGCACCTGCTGGGCGAAAGATCGCCTCATACTGCATCTGCATGGCTGAAAGATTGCCTTATACTGCATCTGCATGGCTAAAAGATTGCCTCACTGCATCTCTTGGGCTTAAAGATTGCCCAATTTTCCAAAGGCATCATCGTTCGGAGGTATCATCTTCATAGCTCGGGAACACCATGTCATGGCCTGGGGATCCATATCATTATCAAATGCATCATACTTCGGAGGCACCATCCTCATATCCCGAGAGAATCATTTTATGGCCTGTGAATCCTTTATTTTATGCCTTATATCCCAGGACATCATGGTCTAAAGGACATTACCTAACCGTCCAAAGACAATATTCATGGTCCGGCAGAAATTTATATCATGTTTAAATTTATGCACAGTAGACGCTTCTATTATTTCTAATTGCAGGTATACCAGCAAGCAACGGCCATTCCGGCAGGAGTGAGCCCTCTCTAGTTCCCGTAGTCATATCAAACCTTAACCATTCTCACAAGCTACCCACTCACCCCGTATTGGATATTACATCCTTTCTTGAAAAGTCTCAATCGGCAGACTCCGCGGCGGATCCTGAACTAAATATGGCCTGAGTTCTATAAAACCAGGGATATTTAGGTAGCTCAGAAGCCAGGATGCGGCCTATCTTCTTCAAACCATTTTGTTCGGTCAAAATTGGCCATCATATCTTTACTCGACAACTCTTTCATCCTTCCTGGATAAAAAAGGGGTAATTGTTGATACCTAACTTTTTCCAATATATTTTTAACATGCAAAATGCTTTCAGAATAGCATGTGTATACATATATAATCGTATCCAAGTAATTTATTATTTTTTCATAATTTTTAATGGTTTTTAAATCAATTTATTCCCTTTTTAATCCATAAGAAAATCCAATAACTATTTATAATATTATCACTTTAGGGATTCATTTATTAGACTTTTATATTTATGCTAAAATATAGCTAAGATAAATTTTTCATATTTTTATAAATTTATTTAGTATTTTTAAAGTAAAATTGCATATAATTGTAATATCAGCCTCTTTTAAGATATAATAGCATTTATATTCATAAGAAGTAAGTCCTGTATTTTTAAATTATTAATTATCTATAATAAGTTATCTTAGTGCTTTTAATTTGTTTCCAAAAATTAATTTACTATTTTTTTTATTTTAAAAGTTGAAAATTGGCTATTTAAATAATTGCCCAATTGCATTACAATTATGGCCTAAATTGAACCCCAAATTAGACTCAATTTCCCCTGGCCCAATTTTGTTTAAGCCCGACCCCTAACCCAACTAAACCTACCCAAACACGGATCCCAACCAAACCATTTAAATCCAAGCCATTGATCATTTAGATCGACGGCCACCATTCCCCCTTTCCTTTTTTTTAAAACCCCAAGCGGCTCCTTACCCTACTCTATTTTTCACCAACCGCTGCCTCTATGTCCTTCTTCTCTCTCAACTGCCTCTGAAACCTCATGAACCCTAGCTGCCTCCATCTAACCCCACCATAATCCACCCTAAAACCTGCTTAATCCATGGCCTCCCATAGCCATTAGAGATGTGTAGTGGCCTCCAATGGCTCCTGGGTGTTTGTTTTTGTGGTTTCATGGCCATACCTCAAGGAAATCTGGTCCAGACCTTTCCCGACTTCTGTTCATGGCTTTTCTCGGCCATCCAGGACCTTTCTCCAGCCATTCATGACCTTTCAAGGCAGATCCTTGACTTTCCTGGTTAGATCGGAAATTTTTAAGGTCTTTCTCACCTTTTTGGGTTTTTCAAAACCCTAATCTTTAAGATCTTTTAATTTTTCTTCCATGATCTACTTTAGATCTGTACTTGCTATATATGTCTTAAGGTTTTTCTCAAAAGTTCTTCAAATTTTCTTTCAAAATGACTCTTCATTAGGGTTTTCCCTTAAGTTTTTTGAAAATCTCTTCTCCGATTTTAGTGTTGTTTGTGATTTTGCTATTTTTTTATTTTGTTCTTCTATCTGAGTTAGCATGTTGAAAACCCTAATTCCCTTTTGGTCTCATCCGAGTCCCGAGACTGTTTGTGAGAGGTGTACTTGTTTGATTAAGCTTCTCGTTCTTGTTTGACTTATTTGTTTTACCATCTTATAAACACGATTATTGTTGAATACCCTAGGTCTTTGTGTCTAAAACAGTTTGTTTGAATACTTGAATCGATTAAAAGTTTCTTGTTTCGGACTCTCTTTTCTTTATGTCATTTATCTAATTATGAGTTTACTATCTTTTAAACTCAACCATTGTCAAAACCTTGATTCCTCAAAAGGTTTCCTCATTTGTTACTGCGAGACCTGTACTTGTTTTGACTCTCTTCTTCACTTTGGCTATACGTGTAAGCCCTGACTATCTAACTTGGTTCAGTACTGAATCCTATGCTTATTTTTTCTACTATTGTATGTTGTTTCTTTTGCCAATGCGTTTGGCCTAGCATGTCTGATGTTTGTGTTCACTCTATTTATTTACTGAAGTGCAGAAGCATGTTTCTTCTTTGATTGATCTCGATCTTGTGACCAATCTCAAAATATTTTCTTATATGATCCCTGATTTCCATCGGCTGTTTAAAATTAATTGATTCCTTTCCCTTTACTGTAATATTTTACCTTGCTGAATCCTTTCCAAAAATAAGCAGATGTTTGTACTCAGGCTTGATTTTTCACTGCATGCTTTTATTACCCCTTATATGGCTATAATCAATTTATCCCCAAACTAATTTCTTTCCTTTTGAACCTGTTACTACCCGTTAAATGGTGATTCCTTAATTTAAGGGAATCACTTGTGTAATTGATTCTGACTTTTGATTGTTTCTATATTTGTGTTAAGGCTTTACTTATTACCTTATTCTTCACCTATTTTCAAAACTATAATACCCATCTTGTTTTCTTTCAAAGATACGAACGAACCATCAGAGTTCAGAACACACACTTCACTCAAAACTCTCTCCTTTCTCTATCACTACTTGTGCTACTACTTTGTCTAGCCGGCTGAAAGCTAAGGCTAGGCTGCGGGATTTTGCTTACTTTTCCTTACTACACTTTGCTTTTTACTGGTATGTCCTAGTTGATCTTCAAGCATCAACAACAACATATTTCTTTAGTTGTTTAGTTTCTTTCACTCTTTCATGCTTCTGCTTATGCTTATGCCGTCAAGTTACATTACTAAGCATGATGTAATCTGTTCCTTCCCCTTCTAAATTATTGTTTTCCCTTATGTATGTACTTTGTAGGTCACAAGGTTATGTGATTTGCTGACTTATGAATCCCAAACCCCTATATCCCCTATGTTTTTGTGTTCTCTGGTTGGTTTGTGGGCATGCCAGCATCATCTGTCGTTGTGCATGACCAAACCTGACCCTTTCTTGGGTCATATGCTTCATGCAATGTAATCCCAAAACCCCTAACCCCTTTTGCGCTACTACTGGATCTGTGTAGTTAAGTTTTACTACTATTGTTTTCAGATCATCTTTATCCCTCAGTATTCTCAATCCATTTTTAAATAAATCCCTATTTCTGCACTTCCTTTATACTCTTTGAACCTAGGTTCTGCCCTCTTATGTGAGCCTTGCCTTGGGACCCTCGATCTCTCTTTTAACTTGGACACATAAGGGCTGGCCCTTCCATACTACACGTCTATCTATCTGGTTATGCAACCTAGGTGTAAACACTGCCCGGGATACCTTGAGAACCTTAGGGAACTTTAACATACCCAGGTCTAAGAAAGGCTTTGAGAAAGTGGCAGTTGATGTGGTTTATTCTATAACTTAGAGAGGAAGTCAAGAATTAGGCTTCATATGGTTGTAACTTCTTATTTTACACTTTTCTGATATAATTCAGTACTTGGTCTGTAATAATTTGTAACAAATATTGGGGTTGGTTAGTGAAATAGGGATGGGGTAATTATGTATGTTTTAGCTATTACGAGGGTAGATAACCTTTATGAACTATTTTCAAAATTGCGCATGTTTTTGTTCTACACTTAGATTACAGACCAATATGATTTAAAATCAGACATCATGTCTACAAGGTTAAAATAAGCTTTGAAATTAGATGTCATGTCTGCAAGATTAAAATAAGTATTTTTATAGAAATCATGCCTATAGGAATTTCAAATAAGTCATGCCAACTTCACTGCATGTCCAATTAGCCATCATGCCTATAGGACCAAATCAGTATTAATACTTAGATTCCATGTCTATAGGAATCTAAAATCAGCTATAATAGAAATCATGTCTATAGGGTCTAAATCAGTCTGGCTAAAATCAATTTGACTCAAGCCTATTTTGAATCAGTTTAAATAACTTACTCCTTTTATTAATATGGTTTAAAATGCATGCCTAGAGTATCTGAATTACTCATTTAAAAATTTTATTGCTTTGCCACATTCTGAATCACTAATAGATATCAATCTTATAGGGTATCATCAATACATAGTTAGGCAAGCCTTAGGCAAAAATGATGAAACTTAATCCGCCTTTGTTTAATTAGCAACTGCTACAACTAGTAGGCAGGCCTGATTCAGACTTCTTATCTAGGTTATGTAATAAATTGGTCTGCTTCAACAACTAAAACACCCCTACCTTAGTACTTTAACTTCTAACCCTAAATGTGTTTAAGTCATTCTATTTATGTGCTTTACTTGAGGAGGTATATATGAGCCTCTTAGTTGTTTTCACGTTTTCCTTAATATGCAGTCTTATGCGTTTTGAATGTCGCCCTAGTCTTTTTACCTTTAAAAACCCAAGAGTCAACCTAAAATCCTCCCTTTTATAGTCCTACATTCCTCTGATACTGATAGGATAAGATGGGTAATAGCATGCAATAGAGGCTGAGACCCATCCGCGCTTTAATACCTTGATGGGGTGGGAAGGGTAGATATGGATATGATGGCCAGTGTGCTAATACCACGTGTTTCCCCTCTTCTGATGAGTGTCATACGGGGTATCGCATTAATGTGATTCATATTATAAATAAATCGAGGACCCCTCCCTCTTTTTCTTTTATATTTCCAAGTACTTGTATAACTGTAATTTTCTTTTCAAAATTTGCCTTTTAATTGTTTCCAAACTCTTATGTGTTTAAGCTTAAGCCCCATACTACTTGAGCCTATACTTGTCTAATTGTACAAAATTCACAAAACTATTTGGCCAGGAACCACACTAGTGGATCCTGAGGGGTGATAGCATGACCCTGGTATCCACTAGGGATCCACACTAGTGGATACTAGGGTCATGCTATCACCTAAGTGGTTAACTAACGCTAGGAACTACTAAGAATAGATTGACATTTTTGGGACTTATGCCATAACTGTTGCACATTTCTACCCACTCTCACACCTCTCGATAGAGAGAGTGATTTTTCCCAATTGACTCTCTCGAGACCAATTGGGTAGGCCAATTAGACCGAGCAACTAGGGTACAAGTAGGGTGATTACTCTCACGAGATTTAACCTGTTAATTGGGACTACCAATTCTCATGGGTCCATCCCAATTCCTTCTTGGGTCAATTTTGGGATGATGAAATCTCTTTCTCAAGAAGAGTTAGACCCACAAAGCTAGAATCAATGTTTGTAACCACCAATCCTTAATTAAACAACAAATCAACTCAAATAACAAATAGCCAATATCAATCTATCATTGGAATGCAACACCCTTCAATTACCCACACTAAGGTTGAACCACAACCTTAGCTAATGGGTTTAGCTAGACATAACTTAAGAAAAAATAGAAGAAAAACTAAATATATTAATTAATTACAAAAGAGAAACTACAAGAATCTATTGAGAAATTAGTGCTAAATTGATGAAATAGGCTAAAACTTCGGTTCTCATGAGCGCAGTTCTCTGATAGTACATAACCTAACCTAAAAATGGTAAAATATTCTATTTATAGTGGGATAAAAAACTGGACACAATTGCTCCATGCGGGGTCCGTGCGGGCCGAATAAATATGACTGTGGTCGCACAAGCTCTTTGACGTCAAATTCTATCTCTCTAAACTCGTCTGTCCCGGGCCGCGTAAAAGAGTAGCATGGCTGTAGGATCTCTCGTGTGGACTGTGTGTGTGTGACCGCGGCCACGTGGTTTAATCTTGACCCAAACTGGCATCTCTCTGAATTCCTTCACGCATGCCGCATGTCAAAGTAGCGCGGCCGCGTGAGCTGAAAGCTGGCCGCATAAATCCTACCGCGGCCGCGTGGTAAAATCCCTTAATATACACTTCTCTGAATCTCATAGTGCCACAGCGTGCACTTTTGTGCAGTCCGCACTAGGCTCTTTTTATTACTTTACTGGGCCTTTGATACTTGAGCAGGTTTCACTCTGTTTTGAGTCGATCTTTGACATTTCGCACTTTGTCGCTCAAACCTGCAATCAAGCACAACCTGTGAGCATTTTGGGACTATTTTGTAGGAAATTATACTCAAAGCATTGGCACATAGGGGCATAAAACACGTTAAAATCTTACTTATCAACTCCACCAAACTTAAACCTTTCGTTGTCCTCAAGAAAAATAATAAGACCCTCTCCTTAAAGGAACATCCAAGTAATTCCCGCTATCCAACAGTAATCTCAACAAGCATCAATTGGGATTAACAATTGCCCTCAATATGAATGCATCATTAACACATTAAAACTTTGAAAACTGTGGAAAAAAAAGCGACACAAGAGCATCAAGAGTTGAAACAATTAATCAAAGAACTTATCTCGATTACTTTGGTCATTTTGGAAACCAAACTCACGCATCCTCAAATCTCCCTAAGTGAACCTCACCTTTTTGGAGTATTGACACCCAAACCAAGGTTGCTGGACTTTCACTCATCTCTCTCAAGAATAAGGTCACAAGTCCGGCTCTAGGTACCATATGCTTGCCCCTTATGTAAGTATCCACTAATGTAGGCTCCCTTCAACTCGAAATCATATTGGTCTTTTGCGGAGCCATTGTGAAGGATTCTGGGTAAGGGTAGGACATGTTTTAGATCAAATGGGTTCAATCTTCCCATAAGCACTTCCTTTGATTCATTTTGGCACACTTTCTTGATTCATTTGAGTATTTCACTCATTTTCAAGTGGTTAGAGGGACACATTGTCACTCTTTCTTATGCAATACAAACATTATCCTTTTTCTACTTTTTTCCACACCTTTTTCACTATTGTTCTCCTTGAATCCCCTTTTTGTTCTTATTCACATTGGTCTATCTTTTTGTCTTTTTATTTCCTTTCTTTTTCATTGTCTCCCTTTTCTTTTGCTTTTGTACCTTTTACCACTTTCTTTCCTTTCTTGCCCCCCCCCCCCAAACTTAGTTCAACTGCCATTACTCAAGGGAAGATTTGGGTGCTAAGAGAGGGTATTACTAAGAGTGGGTATAGGCTTGTAGCATTGGTTCTTGAAACAAAAAGGTTCAAGGCTCAAAAGGGTTAACTAGGGATCATTTTATTGGTAGACCATGGAATTGTTCGACTTAGAATTTCGATCAAAGAGAGCCTATAATCACTTCTCAAGTCAAATTTCACCTACGATTTCACCTCAACAAACATTCACGGCAAGTTCTAGACCATTGGCTCGGGGCTTGGACTCACAATTCTATTCTTACGACACATGCTAGGGGATTGCAAAAGATATCGAGTTGAAGTCCCACAACGACCTTAGTTACGATTAAAGCACACAATGGTCCAAAAAGACCACACGATGATTGTTTGGTCAACGCAAGAGTCTCAAAGCCACGACTTTCACCATCCTAAACACAACATTACGTCTTAGACCATGGGATCAGAGGCAAATGTTCTAGGCCCAAGTGAAGCTTATCTTGAGGACCCTTAACTACAAAATATCAAAACTAAAAAAATCAAAAAGAGACTCAAACCCTTAAGAAGGTTGTCACGCTATCAATCATTGGGAAGAGCCACCCGGTTCGCACAATACTCCACCCTTGGAAAGAACTGTGGCATTAATAAAACCAAGGGCTTATTGAAAATTCCAAAAAGAAAACAAAAGGCTACGAGCCTATCTATAAAGCTAAAAACAAATTTTTTTGTGAAAAATAAAAAAATAGAATGAATATGTACAATGTAGGAGTCGAATATACAATGAGGAATGAATATATAAAGAATGTAACTTTTTATATACAGACCAAAAGAGATAACAAGTACCAGAAAAGAAGCTAAAATGAAAAGTTATTTACAGACCAACTAGAAAACAAATCAACAGAATATAAAATAAGTATCAATATGTATAATCATCCATACAAACAGTAGGGCGCACCCCCACGAAAAAGAGCTGGCATTGTCCCTAATGCTAACTACCAAATAAGCATAAAAGATCAAAATAAAGGATCTAGAATAGCTCCCTAAGCCTGGTCCATCTGCATGGGATCCTCAGTGGTCCCCTTATCCTCTGTATGGGTGAAAACCTCAAACTGCTTCCCGGCATGCTACTGCTCCGCAGTTGGGACAGAGGCATGCTCCTGGACTGGCTGAATATCGGGTGCATCACTGGAGGGAATCTCCTGAGTCTCTGCAAGCTCAATCACTACACCCTCTGTACTGGGAATTTTCCTTTTCTTTCTTGGGGGCTTCAGTGCCTGCTCCTACAGTGGCTCTGGCACTGATGTTGTTGTTGGAGGGGCTGAATCCTCAAATAACAAGTCTAATGGAAGCTGATCTACCAATAGCTTGTCTACATCCGCTCGAAGCACCTTCACTGACTCCTAGGACGCCCTTGATTTTCTCATCTTTTTGTGCTCTCTTGCAAGCTTCTTCAGAGCTTTGCCATGTGAATCTACTGCCTTAGTCAAGGCACCATAGGTCTCCATAATCTTCTCCTAGTTGGACAGGAGCTTCTTCAAAGCATCATCAATAGACTGAGGAATCTGAACAGTGGCTGGCGCTGACTGGGCTTCAACTGAAGTATCCAATGTGTACAACTTGGATGTCGCAGCTGACATCCAGGTGTTTAAACTAGCCAAAGTCTTTGTCATCTGCTGGGCTATGAAAGGGTTGGTCTGGGAAGAGGGGATTGTCAGGCTAGCTGAAGAACTAGGACTCACAGAAGAGGAGGGCACATCATCAATAACAGTGGCATCAAGAATGGAGGGGAGCTCAGTAGAAGGCTCAACAGCAGACTCTACCGCAACTGGCTCCTCAAACTTGGCAGTCAGGGTTGAGGTAGATGCCTTATGCTTTTTGTCCTTTGGGTTGTCCGGCCCCTGAATGCTAAACCATAAGAACGGGGACACTGGGCGAACTTTCACATCGTACGACTTCTTCTTTACCTTCGCATCACAAAAATACATGGTGAGAGTGTTGGGATATGGATAGTTCCAATTACTGTCAACCCCCATCGAAGTGATCGCCTTGTACATCACATTCCTCACATTTATAGGGAAGCCCGCCATGATAGAGGCAATCAGCGCAACAAGAGGGAGTGGGATAGTTTGTTCATGGGAAGTGGGGTCAAGCCCGTTGCACACAAATGTAAGCCACCCTCTAGCTTCGAAGTTCAAATTCTTCCTCAAAAATCTTCACCCCCGCCTGGATCCAATCCGGAATAGTACCCAGATGAGCCAAATACTTAGCCAACCATCGGCAAACCTCCTCCTTCAGCTCCAACTTCTCACTGCATTGGGTCTCGTCTTTATCATCAAAACCTAAATATTCATTGAACACCTTCCCAGAAAACACTATATTTTTGTCGCGCACTTTGGTCGCAATTGAGCTCTTTTTGGTGGGCTACTTTGCAATACAATTCCTTGACCATTTGCTCGTTGGCATTTATCAACTCATCTCTAAAATGCACCCACCCTACTCTGGTATGAAATTTCTTATGTACATTGGGGAGTATTGGCAATAGATCTCGTGTGATTATGCTCCTCTCTGGAATCAATTTTCTTTATGGCCACAATTCTCAGAATTTGTGAAAGGCCACTTAGCTAACAAAGCGGTCTTCCCAAACCTCAACTTTTCTTGTTCGTTCAATACCACCAATCTCAGTCTCAGGCACCCAACTCTCTGGAACCTCATCATCACTGTTAGTGCCCCTGCTGTACTCTCCCTAGATACTGAAGCTGTGCGGGAGATGGAGCATTCGCCGTTGCCCTTTGCAGAGCCATCAGACGACTCAGACTGTACATTTTGTGGAGCTTGGGCTATAGGTGGAGCTGGGAATGAGGAGGCTTGCCCCGAGTCAGCTGAGAGGTCCTGAGAAGGTAGGTACTCACTCCCCGACTGATCATCATCACTCACGGCCTGTTTTCTTATTTTCAGTTTTGGTCGGGGGTGAGTTTGTTTTGTTTCTCTTTTCCTCCCCAGGGGGAGTCACCTTGCCTGGGTTTTTTTGCTTCTCGACCTCTTTTTTTTACCATTTTCTGCAAACAAACGTATCTAACTTTGTTAGTTGAAGCATATGTAGTGTATCAGTTGATTAAAATAATTACAGAAGATCAGCAGGAAAAATTGTAGACACCTCTACAGAACAGATCACCGCTGACCGCACCATCAGGGGTGTGGCCACGTTGGAAGCACCACGGGCCGCGTGAAAGTGACCGCGGGCCGCACTGAACAAGCCATAAAAATTCATCCTCTATGAATGTCCCAACGTGGCCCGCATAAATGGTAGCATGACCACGTTGGGGCTAGCGCGGAACGCACAATTATGGACGTGGTCGCGCTGGAAGCAAGCTATATTTCGTATCGAAGGCCAACGCGGACCACACCATCAGTAGTGCGGCCGCGTCAGGGCTATGCGAACCGCGAAAAAATGACTGCGAGCCGCGATGAGGCAAATGTAGGGACTAAGTCAAGGTTTGACAATTCGTCCATTTTTGTTCAAGTTTTTGAATCCTAGTTGTCCCTACTCAATTACCTAACATGAAAATCATTCCCAGCATCTAAAAGCAACATATAAACTAACCTAATCATTGAATTCAAAAAAAATGGAAGAACAAAGAAGCTAAAACTACTGGAAAGAAAAAAAATTTTAAAATACAACTAATTAATGATACTTGTAAGAAATGTTACCAAGAATACGAAGAATCAAAGCACTTGATGCAAGAACACAAGATTGGTCGTAGATATCAACAGTAGAAATATAAGGCCCAGGTGTTCAAATTGCGAAAAGTGTATAATGATGCCTAAGGTCCCTATTTATAGAAAACTGTGGGGCCTCGTACTTACCCACTATCGCGACTGCGAAAAAACTAACCACTGACCGCTGGGTTTTATCATGACCCTTTGCAGAACAAAACCCACGCGGACCGCAAAAAAGGGACGCGGCCACGTGAGGCTATCACGGACTGTAGTAACATGACTGTGGCTGCGTGAGCAAACTTCAGAGAGCATACATCTTCAACTCATACCAGTACGGACCGCACAAATCCTGCTACGGCCGCACTGGCATCTTCAAAGATTGTGCACTTTTTACACTTTATTTTGCACTGCTTCAATACAGTCCCTCAACATCTCACAAATAATTAGCTCAAAAATCTTAATCTACAAAGAAAATTAAAGAGAAAGAAAAAGACATGGGTTGCCTCCCAAGAAGCGCCTGATTTAACATTGCGACGCAACGCATATTACCATTACACCACTTCAAATCAAGAAATGCCACCACGTGGCTCTCATAAAATTCTCCAAGAAGCAATAAAATGCACGTCCAGCAAGTTTGTTGATCATCCGATCAATGAACGGCAAGGGATTATGATCATTGTGGGGCACTTTGTTCAAATCACCATGGTTCATGCAAAACCTCCAACCTGTGTCGGGTCTTGTAGGGGGACACACATCATGAAGATTAGCCATCATTTCATGCTTAGCTACAGGCAATTTCCCTTGAAAATCCAAAAGAGGTGTTGCATCATCTTGCGAGATAAAATTGGGCTTAGAGATTGTGAGGCATCGGTTTGTCTCAACTTGTTTCATTTACGATACTAGTGACACCTCAATTGTTGGCTTTTCCAGAGGAGCTTCCCACTGATCAAGGTCTAATGACAACTTACTGGGCTTATTCGTTTCCATGACATGTAAAGAATCTATGCACATCACTCTACATGCATCATCATTTACATCACGATCTAGAGGTGCAGATACAAGGGGATCTTCAACCTCAATCATAGAACTTGTCTCATCCATTATTACAGTTGTGAAAGTGTCAACAAAGGAGCATGCCTCAGTGCTATTAGGTTGCTTCATGGATTTGTAAACCAGGAAAACAACCTTCTCATCACCTACTCAGAATGTCAACTCTCTGGCCTCGACATCAACCAATGCCTTCCCCGTCACTAGGAAAGGTCTTCCAAGAATAATCGAGACATTAAAGTCCATTTCACAATCCAATATGATGAAGTCGGCCGACAACATGAATTTATCAACACGAATAAGGATGTCATCAATTATACCCAAGGGTCTCTTTATCAACCGGTCCGCTATTTGATATATCATCGAGGTTGCTCAAGGTTTGCCAATTCCCAAGGTCTTAAAGACTGAATATGGCATCAATTTTATACTTGCCCCAAAGTCACAAAGAGCTTTGGCGAAATCCGCAGTTCCGATAGTACACGTGTGACGACCCGACCAGTAATCTCATGTATTTCTGCCTCGATTTCCCCATTTTATGATCCTATATGTTTCAGTATGTGTTTGTAGCGAATTTAAAGTAATTCAAATATAGTTTGGTTAGAAAAGAGATAATTAGTCTCCTTAAGAGAAGATTAAATTGGAAAAGTCAACCGAATGTTGACTTATGAGATAGAGGGCTCGGAATGGACTCTCGATGATTCAACTAGTTTCAGGGGATGATTTAAGGCTTAGAAGAGCAATCATAAGTGAATTTGGAGGCTCGGTGTGGAAGTTAGCCCATTTTGACGAAGTTAGGAATTTGGTGAAATCCGGTTGGTAGACGAGATTTTGATCCGGGGTTCGGAATGAAATTCTGAGAGTTGAAGTAGATTTTTTAGGTGATTTTGGATGTGTGTGCAAAATTTCAGTTGATTCAGAGGTGTTTAGGTCGGGTTTGGAAATAAATGCGAATTTTGAAAAATTTGGTTACAATTAGGCTTGGATTTGATGAAAATCAACGATTTTGATGTTGACGTTAGTGTTTTGATGGCTTGATCAAGTTTGAATGAAGTATTAGATCACGTCTTTGCCTTTAGTTGTTGTCCTGAGGGCCTTGAGGAGAATTCGGGTGGTTGAACGGAGGTTTTTGGAGTTGTTGCATGAAATTGAGTTCTGGTCTATGTTGTTTCCGCATCTGTGGAAAAGGGACCACATAGGCGGTTCCGTAGATGCGGCTGTTAGACTGCATAAGCGGCCTAAGGAGGTCCGTCTTGGACCGCTGGAGCGGAAAGGAAACCGCATGAGCGGCTATCGTATTAGCGATCTAGGACCGCGGAAGCAGTTCCTAGCGAATAGGTGAGACTGCTTAAGCTGTCAGTTGGCCGCAGGTGCGGTGACCGCAAAAGCGAAAATCGTTGTTGGTAGAAGGGTTTAAAATATTACTTCATTACGTGAGTTCATTCATAACTTCCTCCATTTTTTTCCATCTTGGGAGCTTTTTGGTAGAGATTGAAGAGGGTTTCGACAGGAATTAATTGGAGGTAAGTCTCGTGACTTAGAAACATATTTTTGTTAAGAATAAATCTTAAATTCATGGAAAATCTGGGAGAAACTTGAAGAACTAGGGCTTGAGTTTTTGAATTCTAAATTGGGATTTTATGGCCCATTTGAGCTCCGATTTTGGTAAATTTTATATGTACGGGCGAGACGACGAATCCAGTGATGTGACTTTCGGATTTTTTTAAGTGGACCCAGGGCTCGGGTTTTGCCAACTTCGTTTTTTTTGTGTTTTCCGAGTCTTTTCATTTGGGTTGTGTTCTATTAGCCTTTTGTAACGTATTCTTTGTGGTTTTGTCCAGATTCGACACGCGAGGAGGTCCATACGAGAGGAAAAGGCATCGTAGGCTAGTTTTCGGCCAGCTTGGGGTTAGTAATCGATGTTGATGATGATCTGAGGGTTTGAAACCCCGGTATATCACACTATGACGCTATATTAAGGCGAGACACGTACTCTACAGTTAGTGCGTGGTCGTTTGTGGATGGGGACTATGGTATAGTCCATGCGAGTGATATTCATATTGTGCTATTGACTAGAAATCGATTAGTAAACATCCTACTTGGATTGTTGTGAGTATATTTGGGCTGTGTGCCGATTATTTGGATCCCTTAGGGATTATTGTCATTGTTTCCATGATGTTGAGCATGTTTTCATGATATCAATCCTGAGTTAAACAATGTCTCAAAATGATTAGTAAACTTCTAAGGTTTAAAAACACTTAAGCTATATTAACGGATAAATGGAACTGAAAATGGTAAATTAGATTGTGCCGGTGTGGCTTGCATGCATATAATTGGACTGATTGTGGATCTGGCTGCACGCCGCAACAATGCTATATATTGTGCTTGGGTTGTATGAGCCCCTTCAGAGTCTAAACCCCCACAGTGAGCGCAGGTACCGAATGGATCAGGCTGTACGTCGCTGCGGTCATGTGCATGGCATTACATTCATACATTGATATCTAGTTGTCTATCTGTGATTGATTTGTTGTTGTGTCACCATTAAATGTGCTAAGTTATTAGTTTAAGCTTTACATTGTGGTATTTATGCATTTCATACATTCAGTCATTATACATGTCTATTACTACTAAGTTGGAAGTACTCACTTTACTCTTGCACCATGTGTGCAGATTCATATGTCTCGGGAGCATAGTTGACTTTTGCTGCTTCAAAGTTTCGCAGGAGTTGTCGAGCTAGCTGCCTGACATTCGCAGTGCCCGACTCCTCCCCTATCCCTTTATTAATTCCGCATTTGTGAACATCAGTATTACTGAGGATTTATTATTTCGTTATCTTAGAGGCTCTAGACTCATGACCCCAGATCTATAGGGAGTTGTATTGGTATCGCCTATGATTTTCCGTACTGTTTTCTACTTATCTTCACTGGTTGAATTATTTATTCAAGAAACTTAACTCTATTAATTGGTAATGGTTTTTCGTACTTGGGTTGAGAATGTTCAATGGTCGAGCTTGCCTAGCTGTTATTGTTGGGCGCCATCACGACTGGGATTGGGGTCGTGACAACACGGGATTGTGAAAGCTCCAGTATCCTCAAGTTTTGGGGTCATAGAATGCATTATCGAACTCACTTGATGCGTCATTGGTATTTTTCACAATCCATTGACCTCTTTTTTGTAACCAATTCTTTCATAAGTTTTGCATACACTGAGCATTTGCTCCAGTGCCTCAACCAACAGCACATTGATGGTAAGACTCTTCATCATATCTATGAACTTCTTGAGCTGATGACCGCTCTTGTGCTTTGCCAACCGTTAAGGATATGCCGGAGGGGGACTAGGCAAAGGTGCCTTGGCTTTGGGCACCACCGGCTCGGGAACATCAATCACGTGGTCCATAGACGGGTTCACGGCTTCTTATGTCTCCACCTCAACCTTATTATCTACATAAATCCGTATATCATTGTTCACACATTGTTCAACCACCTCATCAATATTCAATGATCGATTATTATTATGCAAGTCAACATCCATATGCACCACACGCTTTTCTCTTGAGGCATGCACATCAGCTCCTCTCCCACTTCTTGGTGTGACCACCATCCCTTGATTGGTATTTATGCCTTTTGGATTCACTACTGTGTCACTTGGTAGAGCGCCCTTGGGGCGAGTATTTAGAGCTTGTGAAAGTTGTCCTAGTTACACTTCCAAGTTCTGGATAGCACATTATGAGAAGCCAATTGTGCATCGGAATCTTGGTTCTTTTTCATCATGTGTTCAAACATATTTTTAGTTTTATGCAAATCATTTCCGGAAGAACTTGGGCCTTGGAAAGGAAACGGAGGCGGGGATGTTCGGTTGTTGATACATTGGAGGCCTTTGGAAGCCTTGCCCCCAATTGCCTTGACCATTGTTGTTGTTGTTCCCGTTCCAATACTCTTGATTACCCGAATTGTTGTTCCCCCAATTTCCACCTTGGTTGTTGTTATTGTTCCAATTACCACCTTGCTGATCGCCCCAATTTCCTTGGGGTCGCCATTGTTGGTTCCCTTGATTTCCTCTATTCCCTTGGTAGTTATTGATGTATTGGACTTCCCTTCTTTGACTATCACAACATTCATTCAAATAACCACCACCATCATCATAGTTATCATAACTTCCTTGAGGTTGTTGCCCTTTTTGCCTCCTTTTCAATATATTCACTCCTTCTATGGCATTGACTTGGTGCAGGTTTTGGACTTGTTGCAACTGCGTCTTTGCCAATTAATTCATTGTTGTTGTAATTTCGGAAATGGCTTGGTCGTGGTCATGCGACTCCTTATGCAAATGTATGACATTAGGGTCACCTTGCGAAACGTTTGCTCGGCTTTGCTACGCCGAAGAAATCTTGGCCATTTCATCAAGTATATCACAAGCTTCATTGTATGGAAGCTTCATAAAATTTCCTACGGCCAATTGGTTTACAATACATTGGTTGGTTTTGTTGATGTCCCTATAGAACGTTTGTTGAATCATCATGTCATTCATGTCATTATTTGGGCACTCTTTAACCATAGTTCTAAATCTCTCCCATATTTCGTGCAAGGGTTTTGTGTGCTCTTGTTTGAAAGCCAAAATTTCATCATGGAGTGTCGCCATGTGACTTGGAGAAAAGAGTTCTTGGAAATGAATTTGTCCGCTAATTCATCCCATGTGGTGATAGAATGATTGAGGAGCCTCTCTAACCAATCCAACGCTTTTCCCCAAAGAGAGAATGAGAAAAGCCTCAATCTCAATGCATCCTCCGAGACGTTTGTCTGCGTGCTACCCCAGCATGTCTCTACGAACCTCTTCAAGTGCTTGTAGGCATTTTGATAGGAGGCGCCCGTGAAATATCCTCTTTGCTCGAGAAGGGTCAGCATAACATTTGTTATTTGAAAGTTCCCCGCCCGGATTCGGGCAAAGGTGCCTTGGATTTGGGCACCACCGGCTCGGGAACATCAATCACGTGTTCCCTACACGGGTTCACGACTTCATATGTCTCCACCTCAACCTCATCATCTATATCAATATGCACATAATTGTTCAACCACCTCATCAACATTCAACGATCGATTATCATTATGTAAGTCAACATCAATATGCACCACACACTTTTCTCTTGAGGCATGCACATCACCGCCTCTCCCACTTCTTATTGTGACCACCATCACTTGATTGGTATTCCTGCCCTTTGGATTCACTAGCGTGTCACTTGGTAGAGCGCCCTTGGGGTGAGTATTTAGGTCTTGTGAAAGTTGTCCTAGTTGCACTTCCAAGTTCTGGATAAACGTATTATGAGAAGCCAATTGTGCATCAGAATCTTTGATACACTGGAGGCCTTTGGAAGCCTTGCCCCCAATTGCCTTGACCATTGTTGTTGTTGTTCCCGTTCCAATACCCTTGATTACCCAAATTGTTGTTCCCCCAATTTCCGCCTTGGTTTTTTTTATTGTTCCAATTACCACCTTGTTAATTGCCCCAATTTCCTTGGGGTTGCCATTGTTGGTTCCCTTGATTTCCTCTATTCCCTTGGTAGTTATTGATGTATTGGACTTCATTGATTTGACTATCACAACATTCATTCAAATAACCACCACCATCATCATAGTTATCAGAACTTCCTTGAGGTTGTTGCCCTCTTTGACTCCTTTTCAACATATTCACTCCTTCCATGGCATTGACTTGGCGCATGTTTTGGACTTATTGCAATTGCGTCTTCACCAATTGATTCATTTTTGTTGTAAGTTCGGCAATGGCTTGGCCATGGTCATGCAACTCCTTATGAAAATGGATGACATTAGGGTCACCTTGGGGAACGTTTGCTCGGCTTTGCCATGCCGAAGAAGTCTCGGTCATTTCATCAAGTATATCAAAAGCTTCGTTGTATGGAAGCTTCATAAAATTTCCTCTGGCCAATTGGTTTGCAATACATTGGTTGGTTGCATTGTTGCCCCTATAGAACGTTTGTTGAATCATCACGTCATTCATGTCATTATTTAGGCACTCTTTTACCATAGTTCTAAATCTCTCCTATATTTCGTGCAAGGGTTTTGTTTGCTCTTGTTTGAAAGACAAAATTTCATCAAGGAGCACCGCCATGTGACTTGGAGAAAAGAACTTGGAAATGAATTTGTCCGCCAATTCATCCCATGTGGTGATAGAATGATTGGGGATCCTCTCAAACCAATCCAACGCTTTTCCCCAAAGATAAGAAAATCCTCAATCTCAATGCATCCTCCGAGACGTTTCTCTGCTTGCTACCCCAACATGTATCTACAATCCCCTTCAAGTGCTTGTAGGCATTTTGATCGAAGGCGCCCATAAAATATCCTCTTTGCTCTAGCAGGGTCAGCATAACATTTGTGATTTGAAAGTTCCCCCTCCCCCCCCCCCGATTCGGGGAGGAATAATAGCACTCGCGTACCCTTAATGTGGGAGAACTCTTGGGGCCACTCTCGGTGGAGGCGGTGTAGAGTTTGGAATGTTCTCATTTGCATAACATTTTCATTGGCATTTCGACTTCTCCTTTGAGCCTGAGGTAATACATCTTCTTGTTCAAGATCCTCAACCTCCTCCCACGCGGCCACGTTGTGAAGAGGGTCATTTGCATTTAAAGACATGTGTACCTGAGTGATTGACACAAATAAAGTTAATAACAAGAAGAAAAGAGAAGAAAAACACAAAACTAGCTACACAGATAATCAACACCGTAAGCTCCCCGGCAATGGCGCCAAAAAGTGATCTCTGCCGACTCAACACTATACGAATGTAGGGAGAGCGGGTCGCAATATCTTTTACCCGAATAGTGGTTCAGGATCGAATTTCCACAAGGAGCTAGTAGTGGAGTTGTATTTTCTGTCTAGCCTAGAATCACGTTTGTACTTCTAATTGCACTTCGAACATTTTTGGGTTTTCATATTTAAAACTACTATACTGAACTAAAGATTAGAGCTAAATTATGCTAGGGAAATATTTCTAGGTTGTAATTAATAAGGAGAAAGGCACTAGGGTCATGGCATCACCTAGGTGGTTAACTAACGGGTAGAATCTACTAAAGATAGATTGACATTTTTGGGACTTATGCTATAACCGTTGCACATTTGTATCCACTCTCACACCTCTTGGTAGAGAGAGTGATTTTGCCAATTGACTCTCTCGAGAACAATTGGGTAGGCCCATTAGACCAAGCAACTAGGGTTCAAGTAGGGTGATTACTCTCTCGAGATTTAACCTGTTAATTGGGACTACCATTTCTCATGGGTCCATCCCAATTCCTTGTTGGATCAATTTTGGGGTCATGGACTCTCTTTCTCAAGAAGCGTTTGACTCACAAAGCTAGAATTAGCGTTTGTAACTACCAATCGTTAATTAAAACATGAAATCAACCCAAATAAGAAATAGCCAATATCAATCTATCATTAGAATGCAACAACCATCAATTAACCACACTAGGGTTGAGCCACAACCCTAGCTAATGGTTTAGCTAGACATAATTGAAGAAGAAACAGAAGAAATAGAAGAAGAACAAAACATATTAATTAATTGCTAAAGAGAAACTACAAGAATCTATTGAGAAATTAGTGCTAAAATGCCAAAATAGACTAAAACTTTGGTCCTCACGAGCGCAACTCTCTAATAATACAAAACCTAACCAAAATTGGCAATATGTTCTATTTATAGTGGGCAGGAAAAACTGGACAAAATTGCCCCTGTGGGGTCAGTGCGGGCCACAAAAATATGATCGTGGCCGCACTGGCTCTTTGACTTCAAATTCTATCTCTCTGAACTTGTCTGGAGCGGGCCGCGTAAAAGTGTAGCACGGCAGCAGGAGCTTTGGCGTGGTGTGTGTGACCGCAGCCGCGAGGCTTGATTTTGACCCAAACTGGCATCTCTCTGAATCCCTTCATGTGGGCCGCATGTCAAAGTTGCATGGCCGTGTTAGCTGAACGGGGGCCGCATAAATCCAACCGCAGCTGCATGGTAAAAGCCCTGAATATACACTTCTCTGAATCTCCTAGTGCGGCCGCATGCACTTTTGTGCTGTCCGCACTGGGATTTTTTTCTATCACTTTACGGGGCCTTTGATACTTGAGTAGGTTTCACTCCGTTTTGAGCCGATCTTTGATATTTCGTCACTTTGTCGCTCAAACGTCCAATCAAGCAAAATCTGTGAGCATTTTGGGACTATCTTGTAGCAAATTATACTCAAAACATAGGGAATTAGGGGCATAAAACACATTAAAATCCTACTTATCTGTGCTATCAAACTTCGCACGTTCGAACCTTGGGTAAAGGCTTGGACAGCCCAATCATCGGTGACCGGGGGCAGGTCCATGCGTTCCATCTGGTACCGAAATACGAATTCCCTTAGCATTTCATTTTCCTTTGTCTCACTTTGAAGAGGTTTGATTTCGTAGTCGCGACCTTTATAGCCCCAGTGTGTGCTTTTACGAATGAATCAGCAAGCATAGCGAAGGAATCAATTGAATTGGGTGACAAATTGTCGTACCATATCATTGCCCCCTTCGATAGAGTTTCTCCAAATTTTTTCACCAAAACAGATTTAATTCCATCATCTACTAAGTCATATCCTTTTGTGGTGCATGTATAAGAAGTGACATGCACATTAGGATCAATGGTTCCATTATACTTGGGAATTTCTGGCATGCGGAATTTCTTCGAAATGGGCTTCGGATCCGCACTTGGTGGGAAAGGCTTCTGTACGAACTTTTCGAATTCAAACCCTTTTAAAATCTGGTGTGCCCCTGGTATTTGATCATCCCGTGAGTTATATGTCTTTTTATCGTTAGCCTCAATTTTCTTTTCTCCCGTTTCGATTTGTTTATTGAGCTCCTCTAGCATTTTCATGATGGTGGGGTCAGTTCCTGATCCGTTATCGTTCGATTTTTTCGGTATAGGCTGGACCTTGTGAATAACTTCCTGTGATGCATTTAGTTCGATTTTTCTTGATGCTCGATTATGATTTTGAAGATGCGCTATCACATCTCGCTGAGTCTGCAACATTTCGAATATCATTCGAGGGCTATTTCCGCCTTCTTCACCACTTTATGCGTTATGATCAGCTGCCCGGGCATCTCTACGGATGTTATTTTTAGGGTCGGCACCTAAATTTCCATGAATCGCAACACGAGAATTGACATCAACTTGACCTACGGCCTGTGGTCCATCGGGATTGATTGGAGGTACTCCATTTTTCGGGGTGACTATGTGCTCGTTTTAGCCATGAAGACCAAGGCTGGTGTCTATGTGAATGGGCACTTCTTGAGAGTTTGACATGTTGATTCCTAAAATCAAAGACACTTATGAGAACAAGTGTAAAAGTAGTGTGTGTTATGAGGATTAATACAATCACTATTATCCTTAGCCTATGGTGGGCTCCAAACTGTTTACCCTAAAAATGAGATAACAATTAAACTTATAATGTGGTTTTAACGATACGTGATTTCACCTT
Source organism: Nicotiana benthamiana (assembly GCA_034376525.1). NCBI lineage: Eukaryota > Viridiplantae > Streptophyta > Magnoliopsida > Solanales > Solanaceae > Nicotiana > Nicotiana benthamiana. The sequence goes on from CM067338.1 coordinate 55,084,495, forward strand.
ATACCAGTTGATAAACGTAAAGATCATAGATGCAAATTGACAATCATATAAAGCAAAAAAAAAACAGTTAAAATGCAATGAGCTGATAAACAAGAGAATGTAAACTAAAGAGAGAATATTATATTGCATTGATCTGTGTGAAGGTCATGTCTATAAAGGATGGGGACTCCTCTTTATATAGTAGAGGAGTCCTAATTATGATATAATTCTAATTTATAGAAGTAAATCACGTTATTAGCCTAAACAACCGCCCTTGGTCTGTCTGTTCCGAGATTTTCATCGTGATCTTCGACCGGTGACGGATAGATCGCCTTTCTGTTATTGCACTTCGTTTGAAGTCTCTCATATACGGTCTCGATCATTGTTGGCCTCGATCTCGACGAGCGCCTCGATTCTCGAGCTTGATACTTTATCTTCATGTTCTGACCTGATTCATTACTAGACCGACCCTTGACATGTTTCACTGGTCTCGATTTAAACGGCAAATCGGGCAAGTCCTATTTTAGTCGTATACAATAATGTGCATAATTAAATTAAGTGCATAATAATTTATATTAAATCAGGGAAACGAGTGGATCAAAAGCTGGTGGAAATAAGAAGAAGAAACACATGGTCGAGCATATAAAGAAGAAGAAGAAGAAGCAGCATCGGCAAATCTATCTTAAAATGGATACCGATTAAAAGTTTTCGAGAAATTAAATATAGGTTAAATGCGAAGGCCAAATAGGTTTTCGGTAACTTGTTGAATTATACAGGGTATGTTGCTATATCTTCTAGTCATACCAGGCAACTAGCCTACTCGGATTTGGATGGTTTTTGGTACTTCTTAAGAGGAGACATGGTCAATCCTCTTATTTTTATATTAAGTAACAACTCACAAGAGATCGATAAAATATAACACAAGAAATCGATAAAATAATAAAAAGAAAAATCTTTGTACGATCATTTTTTTTCTATTCAGATAAACAATTGTCGGAGGAGATTGTTTAATTTCCTCCATATTTAACATCCATTGTTTGCCAAACAAATGCATGCACGTGAATGATTATTCATACCTAAGCTTTTAATGGAGATCTTTATGAAAAGTTAAGTAGCTGTTTAATTTGATTAGGGGTATATAATTGAATAGCAAGAATTACATTACACAATGAATACGCGCCTATATTTGGTTTATGCATCTGATGGTCAGACAGAGATACCAAATCTGTCCATTAGGGAAAAGAGGGTTAGACAATCCCTTTGCTCAGAAAATGTCAACCTGAGCACACACCATAGTTACTAATAAATAAATAAATAAATAAATAAATAAATATATGTAAAGCTAAAGAAGCCTCAAATTCACAGCTTAATACAATTGAACAGAAACAACCTTCTTTTTTAGTTTTTGAACAGGGAGATTTTCCTTTATATTTTTGCAAATGACATGATCATATATCAGGAGCTAAAATACTACACTAATTAAGCTTTGATTGTACTTCATTTCCAGCAATCTCACAGCAAATGTTTCTACATCTTGAATTCAGAAGAGACACACCATAGTGCACTGAGAATTTTAAAAAATATAATAATAAAAACGTGGCACAACCATTTTGATCTTTCCTATAAGAAATAGCTAATAAAATATTTTCACTTTTAAATACCTAAACTATCCTCTCCCGCTGGCTGCAATAAGGAGCAGCATATAGTATAACCACTCCTGCATCCTCTTTTTAAACATTTGCAGGCAGCTGCACCATACTCCTCACCCTTGTAGTGTCTAATGCAAACGTTTAAATTGCTTCACAATATTTTGCAGGCTGCAACAGAGGATATAAACAAATGAGTCAACACAAATATGAAACATGGAAAATCAAATAGAACTGCAGAATACATCTTGCACCACATCAGCATCTCAATATCACACATGAATCATTCTGGGGAAGCACAGAGAATCTATGTTGCGCAGACTCTCCAAAATGTTGCCGCACCCGTGTCGGATTCTCCAAAAATACACTACTTTTGGAGTATCCGACACCCGGCGATATTTTCGGAGAGTCCGAGCAACATAGTAGAGAATATAAATAGACGAGTAGACAGAGATATGAAACATGAGATATCATATAGAACTGGACAATACATCTTCCACCGCATTGTATCTCAACCTCCCACATAAATCATTCTTGAGAAGCAACAACTACTTGTCGAGGGAACAAAACAAATTGAAAGTACGACTCCTGAGTTTCTACCCTATTTCGAAAAAGGGAACGACCAGTCTAGCTAGATTGAATGAATTTGGTGAAGGAAACAAAGGTAATTGCTCTGTCATACTATTTCCTTAAACCACCGGAGAATGAGTTGTAATGGTCCCCTCACAAATTTAAACAGAAAATTTTGAATCTTAACCAAATAGATAATTGGCAATATTTATATCCAATCATTGCACCATTTCAGAAGCTGATTGAACTTAATGTAGGTTGAATGCACATGCTGAGAATTAGCGACTAAAGGTGCCAACTGCCAAGTAACTGTTTATAACCCCCCCCCCCCCCCAACAATGCGGTGGACAATACATCTTCCACCGCATTGTATCTCAACCTCCCACATAAATCATTCTTGAGAAGCAAACAACTACTTGTCGAGGGAACAAAACAAATTGAAAGTACAGACTCCTGACTTTCTACCCTATTTCGAAAAAGGATACGAGCAGTCTAATATAGCTAGATTGAATGAATTTGGTGAAGGAAACAAAGGTAATTTCTCTGTCATACTATTTCCTTAAACCACCGAAGAATGAGTTGTAATGGTCCCCTCACAAATTTAAACAGAAAATTTTGAATCTTAACCAAATAGATAATTGGCAATATTTATATCCAATCATTGCACGATTTCAGAAGCTGATTGAACTTAATGAAGGTCGAATGCACATGCTGAGAATTAGCGACTAAAGGTGCTAAGTAACTGTTTATAACCCCCCCCCCCCCACCAACAATGCGGTGGACAGTACATCTTCCACCGCATTGTATCTCAACCTCCCACATAAATCATTCTTGAGAAGCAACAACTACTTGTCGAGGGAACAAAACAAATTGAAAGTACGACTCTTGAGTTTCTACCCTATTTCGAAAAAGGAAACAAGCAATCTAATATAGCTAGATTGAATGAATTTGGTGAAGGAAACTGTGAGAAAGCACGGGAGAAATATAATAATTGATGTTAAACATGATATAATGAGCCATATATATACGCATAACCTATCTTACTCCTAATACATATTGGATTAGGGTTATTTTACTACTATTTACATATTCTAACACCCCCCTCAAACTGGTGCATATAAATCACATGTACCGAACTTGTTACGTATGTAGTTAATATGAGTACCAGTGAGGGACTTGGTGAAAATGTCTGCAAGCTGATCATTAGACTTTACAAACTTTGTAGCAATATCACCCGAGAGTATCTTTTCTCTAACAAAGTGACAGTCAATCTCAATGTGCTTAGTTCTCTCATGGAACACTAAATTTGACACAATATGAAGAGCAGCTTGAATATCACAAACAAGTCCCATCTGACTAACATCACCAAATTTCAGCTCTTTGAGCAACTGTTTGATCCAAGCTAGCTCACATGTCGTCATAGACATTGCTCGATATTCTGCTTCTGCACTAGACCGAGCAACCCCATTTTGTTTCTTGCTTTTCCAAGATACCAAATTTCCTCCTACTAAGACACAATATCCAGAAGTAGAACGTCTGTCAGAAGGCGATCCTGCCCAATCAGCATCGGAGTATCCAACGATCTGCTCATGGCCTCGATCCTCAAACAATAAACCTTTACCTGGAGTTGATTTTAAATACCGAAAAATGCGAACAACTGCATCTCAATGACTATCACACGGAGAACCCATAAACTGACTCACAACACTCACAGGAAAGGAAATGTCAGGTCTTGTCACTATAAGATAATTTAATTTACCAACTAACCGCCTATATCTTGCAGGATCATTAAGAGGCTCCCCCTGTCCTGGAAGAAGTTTAGAATTCGGATCCATCAGGGTGTCAACAGGTCTACAACCTGTCATTCCTGTCTCCTCAAGAATATCTAAGGCATACTTCCGTTGTGAGATCACAATACCTGAGCTAGACTGAGCGACCTCAATACCCAAAAAATACTTTAGTGTGCCCAGATCCTTAGTCTGAAAGTGTTGAAAGAGATGTTGCTTCAATTTAGTAATACCATCCTAATCATTGCCTGTAATAACAATGTCATTAACATAGACCACCAGATAAATAGAGCGACTAGAATCAGAATGCCAATAGAATACAGAGTGATCAGCTTCACTCCGAGTCATGCCAAAGTCCTAGATAACAGTGCTAAACTTACTAAACCAGGCTCGAGACTGCTTAGACCATAAAGTGACCGGCGCAAGCGACATACAAGGCCACGAGACTCCCCCTGAGCAACAAACCCAGGTGGTTGCTCCATATAAACTTCATCCTCAAGGTCACTGTATAAAAACGCATTTTTAATGTCCAGCTAATAGAGGGGTCAATGGCGAACAGCAGCCATGGATAGAAAAAGGCGAAATGATGCTATCTTAGCCACGGGAGAGAAGGTATCACTGTAATCAAGCCCAAATATCTAAGTATATCCCTTGGCAACAAGACGAGCCTTAAGACGATCAACCTTACCATCTGGACCAACCTTGACTGCATACACCCAACGACAACCAACAGTAGTTTTACCTGAAGAAAGAGGGACGAGCTCCCAAGTACCACTTGTATGTAAAGCAGACATCTCGTCAGTCATAGCATGTCGCCACCCTGGATGAGACAGTGCTTCACCTGTAGACTTAGGGATGGAAACAGAGGACAAAGAAGATAGAAAAGCATAATAGGGTGATGACAAACGATGATAACTTAAACCGATATAATGGGGATTAGGATTAAGGGTGGTCCGTATACCTTTCCGAAGTGCAATCGAAAGAGACAAGTCCGCAGTAGGAGCAGGGTCAGGTGCAGGACGTGAATCAACCTGGCCGGATGCTGGGCGAGGACGACGATGATATGTCAAGAGTTGAGTTTCTGTGGCAAGGAGTCTAGGAGGAGCCACACTAGACTCTCCAACAGTTGGAATGGGTAAGACTTCTGTAGCGGAAGGTGAAGGAGGAGCTATAGTAGACTCGGGTGAGACTTCTGTGGCGGAAGGTGAAGGAGGAACTATAGTAGATTCCCTAAAGGTCGGCATAGGTAAAACCTCAGATATATCAAGATGGTCAGAATGGTCAGAAGAGGTAAAGAAAGGTTTAGACTCAAAAAATGTGACATCAGCTGACATAAGGTACCTACGAAGATCAGGTGAATAACAATGATAGCCCTTTTAGACACGAGAATAACCAAGGAAGACACACTTGAGAGCACGAGAAGCTAACTTATCTTTCCCAGGGGCTAAGTTATGAACGAAACAAGTGCTCCCAAAAACACGAGGGGGAACAGAGTATAAAGGTGACTGGGGAAACAATACCTCATACGGAATCTGATTCTGGATGGGAGATGAAGGCATCCGATTAACCAAATAACAAGATGTGAGAACTGCATCGCCCCAAAAACGCAGCGGAACATGAGATTCAATGAGAAGTGTGCGAGCAGTCTCAATAATGTGCCTATTTTTTCTTTCTGCAACCCTATTTTGATGAGGCAAGAGGTCTGATGAATAATTACTTGAGAAGTCATAAACTGGTTAAATATTCTAAGGCATTATCACTGCGAAGAGTGCAAATAGAAACACCAAATTGATTTTTAATTTCAGCAGAAAAATTCTGGAATATAGAAAATAACTCAGAACGATCTTTCCTTAAGAAAATCCAAATACATCTTGAATGATCATCAATGAAACTAACAAAATAAAGAAATCCCAAGGTTAAAATAAAGGAGGCTCGTGTATGTTTCCCGAGCTGACATGACTCACACTCTAATGTGGATAAACTAGACAAACTAAGCACCATCTTCTGAAATTTGGACAAGCTAGGATGTCCTAAACGATTGTGATGGTGGTGTTTTTCTGAAAACACCAACAGAAAGTGATGTGATTACGGGCAGCCTTCTAGGTTGCCAGAAAATTGCACGACGACGAGGACTTTCTTCCCGAAAATCGCTGGAGTGAGGCACGGCGATATGTTTCTCACTAAAGCTCTGATACCATGTGAGAAAGCACGGGAGAAATATAATAATTGATGTTAAACATGATACAATGAGCCATATATATGCACATAACATATCCTACTCCTAATAAATATTGGATTAGGGTTATTTTACTACTATTTACATATTCTAACAGAAACAAAGGTAATTTCTCTGTCATACTATTTCCTTAAACCACCGAAGAATGAGTTGTAATGGTCCCCTCACAAATTTAAACAGAAAATTTTGAATCTTAACCAAAGAGATAATTGGCAATATTTATATCCAATCATTGCACGATTTTAGAAGCTGATTGAACTTAATGTAGTCGAATGCACATGCTGACAATTAGCGACTAAAGGTGCCAAGTAACTGTTTATAACCCCCCCCCCCCCCTAACTTTAAGGATTCACAAAGCAAGCTATTGATGCAAAACAAACTACAACTCCATGATGATAAATAACTTATTATTTACCTTAAATATATTATAAACAATGATTCACTCTCAAAGGGCAAACTTCTGTTACATTTTGGGTGAGAATTCGTAGCAACATACCATTCATTTGTTTTTCCTGATATATAGCAATGTGAAAAACACTCTTCCTACTCTTGTCAGTTGATCTTCTTATGACTATTTGCATCATACTTTCCACTCAGTCTGCTACTGAAATAGTTAAGAAACATGGTGGCCAAGTTGAGCAAAAAAAACATAAAACCAGGTAATCTTATATGCTAAGAAGAAGATAGGCCAACCAGTCTCTAAAGTATTGGAAAGGCTAAAGAAAATAATTGGCAACTATCTAGAGAAATCCCAATCCCTACTAAACTTTTGGAAAGTAAGGAAATTAGCAAATGAGGGCACGTATGTCTAAAATATGGTTTTTGAAATATTAAACAATTTGCATAAGATATGTAGCAGGCAGTAAAGTAGGGAACCTTAGAGAGAATGAAATAATATTCACAAATGTCAAGTAGAAAGAAAACAGATGAGGGAAACTCAACTCTGTTATCTCCACACTATGAGTTCTTAACAAAACGAAAATCAGAGCAACCAGAAAACATGTCACCTGAGTTACTTCGCCTTCCGCTTTTCATTCACTCAATAAATAATTACTATATTAGTCATATAGTTATCATTTGATTCAATTAGTTGGTCCAAGTGAGTATATAATCATCAAACTTCTAAATTAAATAACTAATCAGTGCAAAGTTGCTGCCCTGTGACCAGGAGGTCATTGGTTCAAGCTGTAAAAACAGCATCTTGCAAAAATGCAGGGTAAGGCTGCGTACTATAGACCCTTGTGGTCCGGCCCTCTCTGGAGCCCGTACATAGCAGGAGCTTAATGCATCGATTTGCCTTCTGTAAAGTTGTATGAACTGATATCTAGAAAATAATAAAAATGGTTAAGGGTCAAATATATCCTTGTACTATTAAAAATTGGCCATATTTATCCTCCGATTGAATTTTTTATCAAATATGTCCCCACCGTTATACATTAGGGCCATATATATCCCTCAGCCGTTAAAACACCCTCCCATATATTTTTAGTACGGTTAAGCGTCAAATATATCCTTGTACCATTAAAAATAGGCCATATTTAGCCTCCGTTTGAATATTTATCAAATATGTCCCCACCATTATACATTAGGGCCATATATATCCCTCAGCCGTTAAAACACCCTCCCATATATTTTTAGTAGCACGTGGCATCTTATGATTGGACTAGACGACCTGCCCCGACCCAATTGCTCAAAACAGCAACTCTCTGCCGATTTGGAGTTCTATATGCATAATCAACAAAACGGCAATCTGATACTTTGACCCAATTAGTTTGGACCTGTGTTTTTGCAGGATTTGGAGTTTTGTCAAAGAGTATACTAACTCATGGCTAAAGAGGAATTGGAAGTGTTAAATGCACTTGATTTGGCCAAAACACAATTGTACCATTTCAATGCAGTTGTGGTTGCTGGTATGGCTTCTTTACTGATGCATATGACCTATTCTGCATTTCTTTGGTCACAAAATTACTTGGCCGCATTTAATATCACCGCGACGGCGCAACAAAGCCTGGAACTCTTCCTCCTAACGTCTTAGCCGCGGTTAATGGCGTCGCGTTCTGTGGGACCCTTCCTGGACACTGTTTTTTGGGTGGCTTGGAGATAACTTAGGAAGAAAAAAAGTTTATGGAATGACACTTATGCGTATGGTTCTTTGTTCTATTGCCTCCTGGACTTTCTTTTGGCCATACACCAAAAGGGGTTAATCAACAAATCGAATTAGATAACCCAATGGGTTGGGGCGGGTTTAATTAAATGAGTGGGGCGGGTCGTCTATCCAATCATAAGATGCCACGTGCTACTAAAAATATATGGGACGGTGTTTTCACGGCTGAGGGATATATATGGCCTTAATGTATAACGGTGGGGACATATTTGATAAAAAATTCAAACGGATGATAAATATGGCCTATTTTTAATAGTACAATGATATATTTGACCCTTAACCGTACTAAAAATATATGGGAGGGTTTTTTAACGGCTGAGGGATATATATGGCACTAATGTATAATGGTGGGAACATATTTGATAAAAAATTCAAACGGAGGATAAATATGACCTATTTTTAATAGTACAAGGATATATTTGACCCATAACCGTAATAAAAATAACCTGATAAATCATTAAATAGCTACAGTTGTAATAGTTTAATGTAACTTACTAACTTAAGAGGCTCTTTAGTTATGGGTTCACTTTTTGGCTCAAATCTGGTATGTGTTAAATCAAAAAGGTTGCGGTAGAATTCCAAACGCAAAGCCGTAATTTAAAGTCGGTATTTTAGAACTAGTCACAACGACATAATGAAATCTAGCAAAGACATGAAACATTGAAAATAGATCAAAAGGAAAAAGAGTTCAACAATACTTACGTTGAACATCTTTTCTTGGCGGTTGAGAGGAAGGCGGCATAGGGCAGAAAATGGCGCGTCCAATCATTGACAAAGTAGAAACAATTCCAGCAAGATACAAAACCATCACCAACCCAAGAATCCATGGCAACATGAAAAACCCAATAAAGAACGTTACAGATCCACAGAGCATCAAAGCCATAGAAATACCCAGAAGCAGGGATGCGAAACCCGCCGGAGTAATCTGCTGCATCGGCGGCCTCGCCGGCGCCGTAAACTGATCGGAAAACTCGAACGGCACCATCGTTGGAGATCGGAGAATGTTAAGAATCATAGTGGAAAGATCGTACAGAAGCTTAGATTGTTGATCCTGTTGGCTTCTCATCATGTTGCTGCTAAAGTTTCTGTCTTTTGTTTCTTTTTTGGCAAAATAATAAAAAAGGAAGAAGATTAAGAGGAGCAAAATAAAAATATCTTAGAATGGAAAAAAAGGGAGGATAATGCAAAAACCTAGGCAAGTGGATAAAATTTCTGATTTTAATTGATATATATCCAATCAAAACTTTATGGGAGGGGTTTGGTCTGACCAAAAAAGTGAAAGACGCGGCGGTGCTCTTCCGATCACTGATGATTGATCACAGTTTTGTATTAAGGAAATAGAGATAGATAGGTTTTATTTTACACATTAAATCTTTTAAAAAGGTATCAAAAATATATCATTTTGATTATGTATTACTTGCATATTTTCGAAATATAAAAAGCGAGTGAACGATCAAATTTTTGTGCCTAAAGGTATTTTAACAGCAGTGTCTAGCCTTTTCATTTTTCTAAATCCTTTTCTTTATTTTTTAAAATTAAAAATCCACTATTCTTTTCCATCTTTTTCCATTATTGCAGTATTTTTTCTTATGCCACCATAACAACAACAACAACAATAACTATCCAGTATAGTCCCACAAAATGGGGTCTGGGGAGGGTAATATGTAGACGAGCCTTACCCCTACCCAAAAGGGCAAAGAGACTGTTTCCAATCGACCATCGGCTCAGTGAAAGAAAGGAAAAATAAAAACAAAAACAAAAGAGCATTAGTAACTCCAGCAGAAATAGCGTAAATAATTATCTAAACATAAGAAACATAAATAGAATAACATGCAATACTATCATACAGTAACTACCATAAATAACAACCATAAGGGAGACACAAGCCAAAACACAAATCATCTATGGATAGCACTGCCAAGCCTCACCCAACCCCGGGTGAGGAGTATGAAAAACTCTAGGAGCCCCTATCCTACAACCCTGATACTAGACCTCCAGACTTTCCTATCAAGGGTCATGTCCTCGGAAACCCGCATTCTAGCCATGTCATGCCTAATCACCTCTCCCCAATACTTCTTAGGTCTCCACCTGCCTCGCCGAACGCCGACAATCGCCAGCCGCTCACAACTCCTCACCAGGGCATCAGGACTTCTCCTCCGCACATGTCCGAACCACCTCAGCCTCGCTTCCCGCATCTTCTCATCCACCGGGGCCACCCCCACCTTCTCTCGAATAACTTCATTCTTAATCTTATCTAACCTAGTGAGCCCGCACATCCACCTGAGCATCCTCATCTCCGCAACCTTCATTCTCTGAACATGAGAGTTCTTCACGGGCCAGCACTCCGCCCCATACAACATTGCAGGTCTAACCACAACTCTGTAAAATTTCCCCTTGAGTTTATGTGGAACTTTCTTGTCACACGGGACTCCTGATGCAAGCTTCCACTTTGACCACCCCGCTCCTATACGATGAGTGACGTCTCCGTCAATCTCTACGTCCCCCTGAATCAGCGACCCAAGATATCTGACACTGTCCCTCTTGGCGAGGACCTGAGATCCACTCATCATGTCCCCGCCTACTTCGCTCGGCTCGGCGCTAAACTTGCACTCCAGGTACTCTGTCTTAGATCTGCTTATTTTGAAACCTTTAGACTCGAGAGTCTGTCTCCATGCCTCTAACCTCTCAGTAACACCGACCCTCGTCTCATCTATCAAGACTATGTCATCAGCAAATAGCATACACCAAGGCACATCCTCTTGAATATGTCGGGTTAGAGCATCCATCACCAAGGCAAATATATTTGTCAAGAATTAGAGAACAAAAAAATCAGAAATTCTACCTCGTCGAAGTAATGCAACAATCATATCCAACTGGGTTTTTTAAAATCATTTAAGTGTGCTATATTTAAAAGTGTATCGCAATTTTTGTGAAAGATGGGTGGAACATTCAAAAAACATCATTGTTGAGCTATTGAAAAAGCTTGAAAATTCAACTGGATCTTATTAATTTTGAACTTTTGAACTGTCAACTCGATTTTGATTGACTAGTTAAAGTTACTTGGCAATCTCTTCCAATTTGTGGTGAAATATTGAAAACCCAATAAAGATGCTACTTGATATTTTCTTCCAATTTGTGACTCGGTCCAGAAAGGAATAATAATTACAAAAGTTTTAAAAGTTTTTTTTTGTCCTTTGATTCTAAGTTATTTTTTCTTTTTTTTTTTTTTGGTCTTGCTGGAAATTTTTCTCAAGAACAATAATAATAGAAGACAAGGTGAGAAAGATGAAGAAGGGGGTATATATATAATTTTAAGTGTATTTTTATTTTTTAAAGTTAATGACACATGTCACGAGAATATTGATGCATGATACACACACATTTTGTGAAACTGGTCCACCATAAAAGTTGTGTGTAATTGACACACTTTTGAAAGGTTTGATGTGTATAAAAAATTCGTGGTTAACAAATGTGCAATAGGAATTTGGTAGCAAATTGGATGAATAAACCATATATTTTTACTATTTAATATAATCAATTAAAAATTTACAAAATGTATTAATCCATACAACTCATTGCACTTTAAACTTCTCGCCGGTCACTACATTGAATTTTTTAAGCATTTCCAAATTAAGAATAAAATGTATTTGTGTGTAAACTTTAACTAAAGTATAGATGGTCAAACCAACTATACCATCGATACAAAATCACTTTGTCTTTTTATTTTTTATATAAAAATCATCCCTTCATTGTCAGGGAATTCTAATTATTGGTTCTTCACTCAAAAGGTTCAATTTCACTGGTCAGTACAAAGTTGTTTTACCACTAGAAAAGATTTCTCATGTCCTATTAGATCTCTTTCACTTGATGTAAGGAAAATTATTATTTCTGACATTACGGAAAACAAAAAAAGGAAAAACGTTAAATAGGTTTGTCTTCCGTTATCCTTTCCAAGTTTATGCCACACCTTTTCCGACTTCCAATAATAATGTCACTTTTTGTCCCACCTATAATTTTTAAAATACAGTGGTGTTTGGACATACTGCGGAAATAAAGCCCGTGCAGTCGCACGGCCCAACATATATTATTATTTGGGAATTTTACATATGTATATTATATGTTAAATTTTATTACCTACCATATTTAATGTTTGTGTTTATTATATTTAAGTATATCAAATTTTAATTTATGTATCATAATTCAAATTAAGTCTTTAATTATAGCCTCATTTATTGTAGGCTTTAATTTAGGAACCGTATCTTTCAAATTTTTATACTACCCGATTCTCTCTCCTCTCCCACGATTTACCTACAGTTAATTCCCTCCCCTCCCCCCACACAATTTTTCTTCAGTTTTTCCCCTATTCTCGTACAGCTCTAACCCACAAATTTCATCATTTTCTGTTGAATCCCCCACCATTTTCAACCCCCATTCAAACTTTGTATTCAACTCATAAATCATGAAAAAACCAAATACTACACAAAAAAAACCATCAAAAGTTGTATTAGCAGATATTCCGTCTTTTGATTTGGGTGTTTTAACACCTAAATCAACATCCAAAAACCCACAATCTACACATGCAAGTGAAAAAATTACAGGTATTTCATCTCCAAGACAAATCCGTGCTGAAATGTGAAGCAAGCATTTGCACGATGTTGATGCTAGCGGAGTAGATAAACCAGTCGACAAACAACTGAAGCGCAAGGGGAAAGAGTTGAGGGTAGATGATGATATTGTACAAGATTCACCCAAACTTCCAATTGGGAAAAAACCAAAGGTATCTCCTTCATCGTCAAAACAAAAAAAGAAGAAACCCTAAAAAAAATTACCAAAATTGGTTCCTCAAAAAATTTCATTAAAGGTAAACAATATTTATTTGTCCTCACTGTTTTGCAGTTTAATTTTGGTTGCCAAAAAAAATTCTTCAAGTGTTTTGTTTGGTGTTCAAGTATTTTTTGGCAAATTGTGATATGGTCTCAATTTTGTAGATTATTTATCGCAATTTTGTAGGTTTATTTGGCACTGTGATTGACAGTCTATAAATATAGTTAGATTGTAGTTGATTTGTAGTCTGCTAAGTAAATTGTAGCTATGGTTTTTGTATTGCAACTTGTATAGCTGCTACATTTAACTTCATTATCAATACACTTATACTACAATTTTTTAAGGCTACATTAAGTAACTGTTACATTTAACTGTTATATTGTTCTTCTTTGTCTGTTCAAGTGTATTTTGGTAAAATATGGTCTGGTCCTAATTTGTAGATTCTTTGTCTCAATTTTGTAATTTAATTAGAGCCATGTCTCTTAGACAGTTTATAAATTTAGTTAGTTTGTAGTTGATTTTCAATTTGATGATTAAAATTGTATGTATGATATGTTCCATTATATCCTGTATTGCTGATATATAACTTTATTCTAACCACAGTTAATACACAAATTTTACAGAATGACCCTTACTTTGCTCAACAAAATATTGATTATGATGTGCTTCGATTCCACAGTTTGTGTGATTCTAGCATACCTAGCCAGATTCAGGCTTTACTATCCCCAAATCAACTACGTATTTTCAAGAAAACATATTTTGGTTACTTATTAGATCTGCCCCAAATATGTATGCAAAACCAGTCCCTTCTTCTTCTAATGAAATATGAGTTATCAAAGTCTCTGACGAATACTTTTCTGTTCTTTTAAAGGGTGAAACATTGATTTTTTCATTGAGAGAATTTGGGTTGATCACTGATTTTAATTGTGTGAATACTTCTCAGACTATGGTTACAATTCCAACTATGTTAGCCTTTTAATGAATACATATTTCCCTAATAAAGAAAGGGTTGAGAAATGACATCTAAAAAATGTAGTCACTAACAAAGCATGGGCAAAGGATGTGGATGCGGTGCAGTTGTGCGTCCTATATATATTAGAATTTTTTGTTTGTCCTTCAGATAAGGACCATGTTACTTTCATAGACAAGTTTATGTTTTTTCTAATCGAATCTGGTAATTTTGAGTCGTACCCATGGGGTACCAAATCATTCAAGCAGGTTATTGAATATGTCTGACATCGTCTTAATTCCAATGTACATTCTTACCTTATAGGGGGATGCTCAATAGCCTTACAAGTGTGGCTATATGAATGTTGCTCTTCAGTTAGCACCGAGCTTGCTACACGGTATTCTGAATCTGTTCCTCAGATTTTAAAATGGTCAGCTACAAAGGGACAGATTTGGTTAACTGCAATTGAAGACAAGATGATCAAGCCTGAGTGGCTCAAGGTGTTTTTTTAACTTTTGTATGATTCTACAATTACAGTTATAGTAACTACATTTCATCTATATTTTTCTTTTCAATTGAATTAACTGTCACTTTCATCATTTAGTTCACAAACATGGTTGAATCTTGAGAAGAGATTGGGGTGCTTAATCTCCTCAGAAAAGATTTAATATGAAGATGAAGAAGTTGCTCAACCATCAAATGTTCCAACTACTGCTTCTCCAACAGTTGAACCTAAAGAAGCTAATTCTCAAACGTCCATGGAATCTGTCAGTAGCAAGATCAGCAATTTGGAAAAGAGGCTTGAGTAGGTATTGTGAGAAACTACAATATTTTGTCATAATTTACTACCACTTGAATTCATTCCTACTATTTTGTAGTTTCTTTGCAGTTTAAGTGTTAAATAGAATATGCTTACCACCTAATTACACATAATAATTTTTAGGTTGATATAAAGTTAGATGGGTTTAAGAAGGATATTTTTGATGTACTCTCAAGCCTTCGAGAGTTCATAGATCAATCTTTGAATAGTGTCATGAATGCGGTAAACAGGAGGACTGATTTGGATGAGTCAAAGGTAAGAATCTACATATAATTTTATGCTAATACTATATAAGACTTATGACAAAAAAACATTCTCAACTATTTCCCAAAATTGTAGTTTGCTGGTAGTTCAACAAAATATAATGACCAAAATCAAGGAGACAAAACCATCATTTTCAGTTTAATGTTGGTGATCAACTCCATGCAAGCACAAGTAATACAGGTATATATATAATTCCTACATACATATCTACAAACTTCAAGAATTTCTAATCACTTTTTCACTATGTTTTTCAGCTCCCCCTTCTCAACAACATGTTCAACCACAAATTGACTTGTATCCTGACTTCCAAGAAGCAGCAACAACTTTTCTTGATTACATTATACTCGAGTATTCGAGTTATCTGATATCATTTTTGCAGTAACAACTTTGTCTTATAATTTCACTTTAATCTTCAAGTTATTTTTATATAACCTTCAGGTGCCATTTAATATGTTTATATAAATGTCAGTTCTTACACAGCATAAAGATGAAATGAATACATGTCTCAGATAAATAATTTAGCCATCCTTTATCAACAATTATTTTCAAAAAGAATCAATTTATCTACAATTAAACTACATTGAACTACATCCAAACTACAAAGTCCCATTAGGCGATTGCTAGGACTACATATAGACCACAATTAAATTACAGTTTAACTACAATCTAGCAACAGTTTACATTCAGCGTTTTCTTTATTAATATCAGACGTTTTGTATATATCTTATACAAAAGTTTAACTATTCAATAAAAATGACAAGAATTGACGCTTGACGGCATACATAAAAAAATGTAAATAGTGCAGATACACAAATTTATGTTTGTACTTCTTAATCATCTTCAAAACGTAGAACAATTACACAATAAATTTTGATAAATTGAGCTCACTAACAATTATTTTGAATAACTATTCTAGCTACATAATATTCATTTCTTTTTCGGCGCATTCTTGCAAGTTCTTTTGTTATGCCCATCACCTCCACAATTTCCAGAAGACACCTTGTACTTCTTTGACTTTATTTCATCAAATGTTTTATATCTTTCCTTGTGAGGTCTACCTAGTTGCCTTTTATCTCCCGCCGGTGGCTTTACTACCTCATCCAAAATATGTTGTGGAACATCCCATTTGGCTTCATCAGGAAGAGGATTTACTGGCATTTCATAGGTAAGAAGAAGGCTCTTCCTTGTGTAATACGGTGAGCAATAGTTGTCAGGCCTTTCATTCCTATGCCTTAATGCTGCCAAAGCATGTGCACATGGGAGTTCATCAAGTTGAAATTGTCCACATCTACATTTCTTGTTTTCTAGACATACAATGTACCGCTTCACTTCATCTAACACAGTATGTCAGTATGTATATGATCTGTTGAAGCCCTCGCCTACAATTCAAGACCAAACAGAAATAATAATACATCAATCAGTTAACTAGATTACCAACAATCAGTTAACTACAAATCAGCTACAAATAAACTACATATAAACGATAACTACATTTACCCACAATTTGGCTACATTTTAACTACAAACTGGAAACGCTGCAGCTACTATTATTTTTATTTTTTCTCCTGCACCAAACAAAAATATATTACCTTTAGTTTCTAGGATAATGTATTGTTATCTTCCAATTCTTTGTTGAATTTGTGACCAAGGAATGTGAAAGTACCCCTTGCCTTCAATAACTTTTCTTTTGTCCAACGTTCTAGAATAATCCTCATATACTCAAATAGATCAAATATTGGCAGCTCTCTTGCCTCTTTTGTTACAGCATTCAACAACTCGGCAATGTTTGACGTCATAGTAAAAGTTCTATTCACCGTTGCATGTACTTTTGACCATCTATGATAGCCAATATCATGTAGATAAGACAATACACGCCGGTCTACCTCTTCAATCTTCATCATCCTTTCATTGAATTCATCCAGAGTGTATGACAGTGTTGTAGCAAAGTACAATTCATGTAATTGTAGATGTGCCTTCTTGAATTTTGACCTTATATTTGTCCATATATGCCACATGCAAAAGTAGTGTGCCATGCCAGGATAGACAACTGATGTTGCCTTCGATATACTCTCATGCGTATCTTGATATTGAAGGTCTTTCACCATATGCCTCCTTGAATTTCTCAAAGAACCACTTCCAAGACGCGTCGTTTTCAGAATCAACAACAGCATATGCCAAGGGCAAAATAGTACCTACATTTTTAGACATAAAATATGATTAACTAATAACTACAAATATATATTGAGAATGTAGGAAATTTAACTACATTCATTTATCTAACTACAAACCAACTACAGTACAACTACAATTTAGCTACATTGTATGGACTGTCTACAAAATAACTACATAATTGTTGCATTATGTACCTGCTGCATTCATGGTGCTTGATGTTAGCATAATCCCCCTATATGCTGACTTTAAGAATGTCCCATCAACTTCTACTACCGGCCTACAATGTTTCCAACCATTTATTGATGTATAAAGAGCAACAAATGCGTAGAAGAAGCAATCATCTGCTGCCTTCTTCAATTTAACAACAGAACCGGGATAATTCTTCTCAAGAATATAAAATTTTTTTGGTAATATGTTGTAGGAGTCACACGGATTCCCTCTCAAAACTGTAATGCTTTTTTCCTTTGCTCTCCATGCTTGCATGTAGCTTAGGTTCAGTCCATGTTCGGATAAAATGTCAGTTTTTATGTCCTTTCGTGTGTAAACAGTCTTAGGATCACAATACTTTGGAACGACCATGCTACTAACTACTGCTGCAGTACATTTGCGTTGTATGAATATTTCGTCCATTGGGCAGCATGTGTGTTGTCGGCTGAAATTCCTTATCTTGAACATTGCAGAATCATTAATTGACGTTGCCTTGAAATGCCATTTGCAGCTTTCAGCTACACATATAAGCCAGTAGGTAAAAAAAAATACAATATTTAGATATATCTATTAAACACTACAATTAACTACAATGTAACTACAATTGCATAAAAACAAAGCTATCTTCAATAATAAACTAATTTTGCAAATCTATGATCCATAAATAACTACATACCTTCTATGACTTGATCTTTTCACTCTGAACTGGAACTTGTGCATAACTGAATAATTCTTCATTGCAGCAGCTATTGTTTTCTTGTCCTGATACAGTTGTCCTTCTTCAATACATGTTTGCTTACATTCAATTATTATTTCACTTTGATATTCCTCTATAGCTGGCGAGGATGGAATTTCTAATAACCTTAGGGATCCTGAAGAACCTGCAAACAATAAATTCACAAATGTAGTAACTATGTAGGTAAATTTGAAAGCAACATCGTTTTGTCCTTTCGAGTACTATATCATAATTGTAGTTTAATTGTAGGCAAATGTCGTTAAATTGTAGATAACTAGGTAACACAAAAATTCTCAGCAATGTCGAATCAAACATACCTGTACTGATGCTTTCATTGGTGATTGCCAATTCCATATTGAAATCTCTTACGCTAATACATAAGGGATACGAACCTAAGTTTTTATTCTCCTTTTTCGTTTCCATATTTACACGAATCCCTATATCATTCCTAATATCCAATGGAGGACAATTCTCATTCACAATGTATTTTATTTCTACAATTTAATCCGATGTATCAATCGATACTTGTTCTACAATTGTAGAAATGAGAATTCCGTAGCCTGCATTATCATCTACCAAAATGGCATCAACTTCAAAATCTTGGAATGCCATTGTTATCCCAATAACCATTCGATTTCAGAATTATTGGGATTATTGACATAATTTCGTGTAGTTGATAGAAAAACAGACGAAGAACAGATCTAGATTCGAGAATTTTTGTATTGATGTCAACGAAGAACTGTATTCAAAAATTTTGCATTTCTACAATTTGATTGCTGGATATTTTATAGCGTGGAACTGCATTCAACAATTTTGAATTTCTACAATTTGATTGCCGAAGATTTTGTAGCATGGAACTTTATTCAACAATTTTGAATTTTCTACAATTTGATTGCTGGAGATTCTCATGTTTTTTGAATTGTAACTGAGTTATAAATGAGAGATCTATTTCCGGTACAGAATGAGAGAATCACGCTGCTGTAGGATTTGCTTCCATTTTGAATCTAGAAATTAATGGTGATAGAGTCACCATTAAATATGATTGCTACAAAATTGGCACGTTTTTAGGGTAGAATTCACCTATATTTGGTTTGGTACAATTTTTGTAGACAAACTATGGTCTAGGCGGGTCAATAGCAAATAATGAACATTTTTGGTAATAAGATTTGCTATATGGTATAGATAGGTAAAAATTCCTTACTATTTTAATTGGGAAAATTACCAGCTATGTCCATTTAGAAGTAGTTCATTACAAAAATTGGCCAATTGATAAAATATTACTAATATTAGCCAAAATGGCCAATTAGTTAATTGTAGCAAAAAAATATCAAATTTTACTTTCTTTTGAGTGGATGCTATTAAAATAGATTGGGTATATCTTAAGGAGCTTGAATCTCAGTTTTGGGATGATTTGGTGAAGTTTTGAGGTGGTTTGAATTGAAAATTCGAACTAAAAACTAAATATGAAAAAATGATACGTGTATCACACTGTGTATCATATATGTATCATATTTGTATTGATTGTGTATCACATGTATATCCATGTATATCCATGTATATCTGTGTATGAGATACATGCGTGATACATGCGTGATACATGTTTGATACATGTGTCACAGAAGAATTTTTTGACATTGATTTAATTATGAATTTTGATACAAAACCAGTCCAGATCACCTCCAATCTTCCTCAAATTTTATATATTGACTTATCTATATGTTTTCAATGAATTTCGACTATACCCATTAAAAAAATTCCTTGTTTTTTTCGATTTTTGGAATATTAGCTAGAGGTTGGGAAGTTGAAACTTATATGTGACATTTCTGTAAGTTTCCCTTTTAATTAATATTTTCGTAGAACATACCCTATAAATAATTTTAACTTTTAATCAATATTCTCAAGTATTAAGCAAAATTTTTAAATTTAACAACTTAGCTATTGAATATCTACTACTTGAATATCCTTAATGAGTAAACTTTCTCGAGATTGAACATTAAATACCACTGGGTACATTTTTAGATATAGTTATTATATTTAAATATCGCATATGGTATTATAAGTAACTATATATAATAAGTGAGGATAAGAAATATTTTTTGACGGAATATTAGCACAGGTTCTCATCATTTTTTATTTTCGCAGGATAGTCAAATCAGTTTCAAACAGTAGTAATGCAAATAGACATGTCACTTACAACTAAGAAGTAACTAAATTAAAATATTTTAAACTATCGGTTTTTACATAATATATATTCTACTATAACAAATATAAATTTAATTTAATTAGTAATTAGCTTAATTGTTAGAAATAAATAAACTATGACAATATAAGGGTTAACAATTTAGAAATAATATCGTAAAAGTTAAATTAGAAACTAATTTTAAAGTTGCAAAATTAATGTAAAATTTTATAATAACTTTTATTTACATAATATTACTTTTATTAGAAAAAGTAAAGGTATTCACCTTCCTTCATATTGAATGAGTTGGTGCCATATAATTGTACTACTATTGGAAGTATTACAAAGTACAAACTACTTAAATGCAAAATGTTGTAGTATTGTATTGACTTTAATTGTTGATTTAACATACTCCTATTTGCTATTCAAACTCAGCAATTAGAATGGTATAAAACTTATTTATTTAATTGAATTAAATACAATTTTCTTTTTAATTTTGTGCTTGAAATATCTAAGCTGCAAATATACTAGATTTTGAAAATCTTAAATTTACATGAAGTATTTGTATTACGAAAGTGATGCAACTTTCAAAGGAATAATGGTTCTAAGAATTTGTACTATGTATATGTGGAGAACTCTTAGATAAATATGTGTTCAAATGGGTCCCACGTCTATGCATCTAATCCCCCAAAATTTCTTTTGTTCCCTAAATTGTGGGTCCCACCTTTTTACTGTACAAAATAGGCTTTGAAAATACCTCAAAAAATTATTTTATTTACCAAATTGTGTAATGGCAGGAAATGTAATAACACCGAAAAAGGGCAAAAATAAAACGGTGGAAGCTGGCATGTTGACGAAGATGTGTCTGCTTCACCTGTTTCTATCGTGCTTCTTATATTAGGAGAAAGAATTGTAGTATTCAACAAAAGTAAAAAAGAAAAATATTCAATTGAAAATAATATTTGAAAATTAAAGTTGTATTTGGATATAAATATAATTTTGTGTCATTTTTGAATTTTTATGAGCGTTTTGCGTGAAAATATTGAAAAGCAACTTTCTAAATTTTTTTAAAATTTCAAAAACTTCTTAAATTTATCTTTAAGTAAAAATTTAAAATTTTATGATCAAACATAATTTCAAGAAACAATTAAAAAAAAAGAGGAGGAAAAGTTCTTATGTCCAAATGGGCTAATAATAGTATCAAAATTAAAACATGCACCTACACTTGAGAGATTTCTCAAAGAGACTTTTCGTAACCTGAATAGTCATAATTCAAATTGTGATAGGCAGAAAAAGACATATGGTACATTATTTTCATTTCAAAGCAATAAATGTATAGCACACGCTCTTAATACAATTTTTTTTTATTTTAACCATTGTTGTTCTACTTTAATTTGACGCTAATTCTTCTTTAGTTTTAAATTAATATTAATAATATAAATAAATATTCAAGTGGATTTACATAGTTTACCCATCCAACTTACAACCAATTCCCTGTTACACACTTGTTGATTACGGATTTTTTTTTACACATCAAATCTTTTAAAAGTGTGTCAATTACATACCACTTTCATACTGGGCCAGTTTCACAAAATGTGTGTGTATCACGCATCAATATGCTCGTGACATGTGTCATTAATTTAAAAAAAATAAAAATACACTTAAAATTACATGTATACCCCTTCTTCAACTTTACCTTGTCTTCTATTATCGTTGTTCTTGAGAAAAATTTCCAGCAAGACAAAAAAAAAACAACAACTTAGATTCAATGGACAAAAAAAAGAACTTTTAAAACTTTTTTAATTACTATTCCTTTCTGGATCGAGTCACAAACTGGAAGAAAATATCAAGTAACATCTTAATAGGATTTTCAACATTCCACCACAAATTGGAAGAGATTGCCAAGTAACTTTAACTAGTTAATCAAAATCGAGTTACAAGTCCAGTTCAAAAATCCAAAATTAACAAGATCTAGTTGAATTTTCAAGTTTTTTCAATAGCTCAACAATGGTGTTTTTTGAATGTTCCACCCATATTTTTACAAAACCTGGGATAAACTTTTAAATCTAGCACACTTAAATGATATTAAAAAACCCAGTTGGATATGGCTGTTGCATTACTTCGACGAGGCTGAATCTTTGATTTTTTGTTCTCTAATTCTTGACAAATATATTTGGTGGTATGTATGGTGGCATAAAAAGAAATGCTGCAATAATGAAAAAAGATGGGAAAGAATAGTGGATTTTTAATTTTAAAAAATAAAGAAGAGGATTTAGAAAAATAAAAAGGTTGGACAGCGCTATCAAAATGCCTTTAAACACAAAATTTTGATCCTTCACTCGCTTTTTATGTGTAAAAAAATACGCGAGTGACACGTAATAAAAAAGGTGTATTTTTGATATGCTTTTGAAAAATTTGATGTGTAAAATAAAATACGTGATTAACAAATATATAACAGAAATTTAATCGTAAGTTAAATGAGTAAATTATGTATTTTTCCTGTTAAATAATTGACAATTTCTGTAGAATAGAAAGTGGAGCAGTACTAAATTGGTTCGTGAAAGTAACTTGATGAAGTGTTTGGTGGCTCTGATGTATTATTTACACATATTGGAGAGATGAATCATGTCCACAAAGATTGGAGTAGGCGAGTAGCCTAGTTAGGCATGTCTTAACTTATAGGAATGGAGTAGGTTTTTCGTGGAGTAATTAACCGAAGAAATCACACACTTTGAAGCTAAAAAGCTAATTAGGCAAGCTATGACTTCGACGCATTAAGTCATTGTTGGTTTGAGCAGTTTTATTTGTGATGATTGACAAAAAAAACACATCAGGTCTATGGATATAGCATACATAGTGGCGAAGGCAAGATTTTCGCATATGTGGTTCAAAAATTTATTTATATAGATAGAGAGAGTTGAACCTATGACTGTAATATCCCGTACAATAAGAATATATATAGACATGTTAAATGGGTATTAATTTGATTCTTTAAACATATGAAGTCCTAGCAGAATTATTATGGGTAAAAATAATTGTTTTGGAATCAAGACAGAGTGTGAGGTGCATAAGATTCAACAAAATCGACTAAGTTTACAGAAGGTCCATTTTCCAGAAAGTTTTAGTGAAAATGTGCAAGTAATATAGCAAAACTCAAAGCACAAAAGTTGTAGGCCATTGAAATAGCTTTCCAATGATATATTGTGGAGTCCAAATAGAGCTCTGTACAAAAGGTTATGCCCGTTTTACATAATGGTACGCAACCACCGCGGTCCACCGCATTTCACCGCAATCCGCTGGTGAGGGAGCGTTCCAGCGATTTACCGCGGCTGCACCAACCGGGACGCGGTGGGCGACTTGGGAAGTCATTTTCTTTAGCACTATTTCATCCCGCACTACCCCAAAACATAAAAAACTTGCTCTACAATGAAAAACTCTAAAAAACCTAACTCCTTAAAGGTCCCTCTCCAAGGTATGTTCTAATGGTGATTCTACGTTAATTATAATTTTCCAGTATCTTATTAACATGGGTAAACCCTCCATATCATTAGATATTCGGTTTGGGACACCATTGTTTACAGAAGAAACCCTAGAACTCGAATTCAAGAAGATTGAACATCAAAAAGATAATATCTTCACCCTCTAGTTGATTCTATCATTGAACTAATTATTAGAGACTCTATTTCATGAGATATGAGTTGATGAGTTTGATAGAAAAGCATGAATGGTGATAGGTTTGAGTTGTTCAATGGTTATGGTGTTTATTACCTTATGGGTGATAAAGAATAATATTTTTTATAATCATTTGAGACTTTAGAATTTATCTAAGACCAAGAGAATGTGTTATTGGTTATAGAAACACCATTAATAAGTGCTATGAAGCTTTATGCCACCGAGTGTTTGATAAAATATCTGAGTGACCAAAACATGAATATTGTTGCTAATTCGGAATCCGTTTGACTAGTATTTATATAGATTAAAGTTAAAAGGGTTGGCGAATGTTGTATTATGCTCAAGAGCGGGAAATTAAGGTATGTGAGGCTAACTCTCTATGTTTGTGAATTTTAATGATTCTCCCTACACTACGTTTCTTTTACGACGTATCAATTACCTCAGAAATATAGTTAAGCCTAGTTCCTTGAATAGTTGTAGAACTTCTATTCTCTAACTTCATAACTCACTCACGACTTTCATTCTGAACATTGTGAGCTCAATGCGTATTCAATATAAAATTGGGTTTAATGCCCCGAGTCTTAGTATAAATTACTCAGTATGCTATATACAGTTGAAATTTTAGTATTCATAATCAACAAGAATACATGTCTAAGTCAAGTCCCATTCAGTAAGTTAGAATTATGTAACCGAGTATGATCCAGTATTTCAGTATCATGTAAGTCAATGTGATTCAATATTTCACTATTATGCATTGCAGTATGATTCACAGTTCCTGATTTTAAATCCCTGAATGTTGAACACCTATATTTGGACCTGAGGCTGCAGCTAATGCTTTTTGCATCTTCGGGCCTGAGGCTGCAGTTTATGCTTTATGCACTTTGGACATGAGGTCGCAGTTATGTATACATATACTTGGGCTCGAGGCTGCAGCTTGTGCACACACACACACACACACATATATATATATATATATATATATATATATATATATATATATATTGGGTCTGAGGCCGCAGTTTAATATTTAGATAAACATGTTGTTCATCATTCAGAGGAGGGAGTATTCATATCCTCGCTTCCTTTTTTTAGTTCAGTTATCAGTTATACCTTAATTTATCAGTTATCACTTCAGTTATTATTATAGTTAATTTTGATAGTTATCATTAAAGTTATCAATTTTCAATTCTCAGTTATCAGCTCAGTTTCAGTTTCAGTTTCAGCATTTATAATTTTTTCTTTCAGTTGATTTACATACTAGTGCAATTCAAATATACTGACATTCCTTTTTCCCAGAGCCTGCATCTCACGATGCAAGTAATGATATACAGTTTGATGATTTAGTGCGCTAGGATTCTTGTACCGGCTATTTGGTGATCCCCAGTTCTTTCGGAGAATTATAATTATATTACAGTCTTTAATATTTTTGGACAAACAATGTTTTCAGTACTTCATTAGAGGCTTCATAGACTAGAGTAACAGTTAGACAGAGTCTCAAGTTTTTCATGTTAAGCTATATTAGCTACAAATACATTTCAGAAATTGTATTAGTGTTTTCGCACATTGATTTATATCGTCCAGACTTTCAGTATATTAGCATGTGTTAGTTTATCTTCCGCATTCAATATGTTATGATATCACAAGTCGATTCAGCCAGCCAGTTGGTTCGCTCGGTCACATATAATCAGGCACCAAGTTCCGTGTTACGTCTAGGCCTAGGTGCGGGGCGTGATAAACCTTGGTATAAGAGCTCTAGGTTTAAGTGTCCTAGGAATTCTATGAAGCAGTGTCTAGTGGAGCTTCCTTTATATGTGTGTGCCGACACTCATATAAAAGGTTAACTACCAAGACATCTAGGATTGTCTAATTTATTTCTACTCTAGATCGTTCCATGAAGCTTAGAGCACTAGTTAACCTTCTCTTTCTATCGAATTCCAAATGTATTGGATGCCGAAGCAACACACAGGAGAAACGTAAGGTCCTAGAGAGGGTAATTTCCCATTGGGGTTTAGTCATGGAGTACGTGTTAGTAAATATGAGACTTGAGAGAATGTTAAAAGTTTGATGCAATGGATAGTAGTACATATTAGAGCATAACCTTATCCAAAAGTACAAAAGCAGTTATTACGTTTTATGGTCATCTGTTTTACTCATCTACCAGTTATATAGTCTTTTAGTTAGCATGTTTATGGTTATTCAGTACGCCAGTATTCAATTATATGTTTAGCAGATATCTAATTTTCAGTGTATCAAAATTTCTATAGACTTGTGAGTATACAGTGATGCATATGGATGCTCAAAGAGAATGTAAATAAAAGTGATAATAGCAAAATCTTCGCATGTTTTAGGTATTATGACCCAAGATTCACCGGATGGTGCATGAAGTGATTATCAGGTGTGTATGGCAGTGTATTCGCATGTCAGACCTCTTGGTATAACAAGTTAAGAATTCAACCTTTGTAGGCATAGAATTGATCACTAAAGTTTCGGACAGAAAATAGCCTAAGAGAAGTATAACTAAGAATAATATGATATACGAAATGAGAACCAAGAGCAGACGATATTGAATTTCAGGGAATGATTTTAAGTTGTTCATATTCATTCATATTAGAACTAGAAAGTACCACAATAGTAAGTTACTATAAGAATAAGGTATTATTGTGAGAGAAAGGATATGACAGTTCTCCTTCACATGATGTGAATATGTGTTTAGGCCGGAAGTTTATAGTCTGAAGTGATATTAAAGTGGCTAGAGAGTTAGGGGTTAGATATCCCAATTTTGTTTAAGATAGATGATATTTCCCTAAGTGTGATCCATGTACATAGTACAAAGCAATGATAGTATATGGCAAAAGAATATGGTCAGATAATAAGGGAAGTTAGGATAAACCTTATACCTCACTTTAGTTATTCAAAGCAGAACAAGAAAATATGATGTTAGCAGGTGATTAGTAAAAGAGTAGTAAATAAGTTTTGAATAAATACATTGATTTAGCAGTTTCAGCAAAGCTAGTAGAGGTAAGATTTGATTCACTTAGCCAGGTTAACACTAGCGAGTGGATGACAGTTTGAAATATTAAACATGTGTTATAACCCAAAAAATTTAAGTTTTACCCGAAGTACAGTGACTGTGGAACAAAAAGAATCAGCTAGCAGCGAGAGAGCAAACTATAGAAGAATAACCTTTAGGAATTATCGAAATATGGTTTCTCCAAGACTGAAACTATGAGTAGAGTTAAATTATTAGGATTATATATGATACTTGTGAATACATTAGCTTTCTGTTAAGTGAATAATTTAGTTTTTCCAAGTAAGAAAGATTTCTCAGAAGTAAGTTGGAAAATGAGTCGTCAATGACGTAGAGAGAAAAGAATTGCAAAGCATACGGAATGTTATTTGGATCCCAGCAAAAAGAGAAGGATCCACAAGTATAAGACCTTTGGTATAAGGGGTGATGTGAAAATTTTTCAGTAAGTCCAGTTGGAGATTTGAAACCCGAATAGTAGCATGGGAAATAAAAAAGAAAATCAATTCGGTATTGAGGAAAAATTGTATAATTATCACAAGGAATATGCCTACCATCTGTATGAAACTCAAAGTGAGTAGAATGATACCCGAGCTTAGTTATTGTTGATAACGGGATCACAAAAAAGTTAGAAAATCATGCCAGTTATGTAATAGTAGCATGGGAAATAAAAAAGAAAATCAATTCGCTATTGAGAAAAAATTGATTAATTATCACAAGGCATATGCCTACCATCTGTATGAAACTCAAAGTGAGTAGAATGGTCATCGAGCGTAGTTATTGTTGATAACGGGATCACAAAAAAGCTAGAAAATCATGCCAGTTATGTACCACGAGGGTAGTTCCATTGTACGAGACTCTAATCTTTGGAGTATAGACTTAGCTCACAACAATTCTGTAAGTGTTTTAAGGAAGTTATTGAGAAGATAATGTGTGGGAAGTATAACTCATGATTGAGGTAGATAAAAGAACTCTGGCAAGAGAAGTTCACCAGCCAAGATAGGAGTTCGACTTCGAACTCTAAAGATGACGTAGTTATTGTCTAGAATATGACTTGTTCCCCCTTAATAGGCGAAGTGAAGGAGAAATAGTTGATGATCCCTACTTGTTGTAGATGAGAGGGGGGATTCACAAGAATAAAATGATAGCTTTGGAATAAGGGGGAAATGATAGTGCTTTGAGGTACCACGACAGATTGTATGTTCTAGATATAAATGGACCTAAAGAGGTAAAATCATGTTAGAAGCCCATAATTCTAGGTATTATTTCCATCCAGGGTCCCAAATATGCTTGTTGAACAAGGAGTTATTGGTTGAACGAAATGAAAAAGAACGTCGTAAACTTTATGGCCAAGCAGAGCATTTTATTTAAACAGTTGAGGATATGTCCTTGATGTTAAAAGTAACTAGGATGAGCACATACCTCTCAATGATGTCACGACCCCAACCCGACCTCATGATGGCACCCAGAAAACTACTAGGCAAGCCTGACCATTTATAACATATACTTCAATTATTTAAACTTGTGAAGATAAATCCATTTAAGTCAAAGTCTGAAATAGTGATAATAATGCAGAAAATCTAATAAATTACCAATGCATTCCAACTAGGACCCGGTGTCACGAATATAAGCCTCTAGAATACAGAGTAATATCCTACTACAAAGACCGTCTAAAATTGAAAATGTGAAAATAAAGGATAAAGATAGAAGGGAGAATCATCGGCTTCGAACGCCCTGCAGCTACCTCAAATACTCCCGAAGATAAGAACTTGTCGACGCCCCCCTTTCCCGGCTAAAAGAAGCGGAATCAGGTTTATGAAACTATGGACAAAACAACTCTTATTCCGGTTTGGGAATCAGGTTATGGAATTTGGAAGAGTCGCCACCTAATGATTGTAGTGCATTAGGACACTTTTAAGAAGAAGAGAGTATTTTGAAGGAAAACCAGAGTTCGGTTAAGGTCTAGAGATTATCTCGAGGGGAAGGTGTTAGGCACCCCTCAAGATCCACTAGTGTGGTTCCCGACCGTTTTAATTGTGACTTTATAGGAGATGAGGCAAGTAAACAAATAAGGGTCACATATAAAGCATTCAAACAACTTGAGAATTTTGAAAGGAGGAAAGGCATAATTTAAATAAAAGCAGAAGAGAAAATTGGTTTGAAAAAGCATTACTTTGGGAAGACGTTTAAATAAAGCAAGAAAAAGAGAAAGAGGTCCTAGGTTTGACTATAATATGGATCATTTGATACAATATTCCGCACATATTCCCAAAGAGGGGTCGCTTTATGATATTATCGCATTGTCATCATCTTCATATTCTACCCTTCCCACCCCGTTAAGGTACTTAAACGCGTTTGGTCTCGTTTACTTATCGCATGCTAGTACCCGCCCCAACCTATTAGTCCTGGGGTATTAGGACTTCTAATCTTAAGAGGGGGAGAGAAAGATAGGATATATATGGAGTTTTCAAAGGTAAAAATACTAAGCGTTAATAAAAACAAATAGCATATAAAGGTATACGAATCAAACATCCAAAGGCTCATATAAAACCCCGTAAATCATACAACAATAAGTCTAGCATGACTTCAAATACTGATTTGGTCTTAATATTAAAGCTGATCGAATAGATTAGTTAAACACATAAAGCTGGATAATAAATATGCTTTTAGCTCCCCGGGTCCTTTATCAAGAGTTGTTATATTTAAGAAGGGATGGGAGTTTTAAAAGACAGTAGAGGAAATAAGTGACTGAAAAAAATAGCGGGCAGTTTAAGTAAGATGTGGGGAAAAGTTTCAGAAAGACAGGCAGATTTAAAAAAAAGGAGTTGCACGACTATTTCGAAAACTTAATAAACGTTGAGGCAGAATGATTTTTCTCAGAGGTAAAGCAAAAGCATTTGAGCAGGCAGATTATTTGAAAAGACTGTTTCAGAGAAAAATCCCTTGGGTAAAACTTATTTTGAACAGACTGTTTCAGAGGATAAAGATGTTTGGGCAGAACTTGTTTCAAAAGATAGAGAACACAGACCCGAGATGTTTTAATAGCATGCATAGTTAAACAATGTGCGGGAGGTGTTATCTGGAAACATTAAGGCTTAGGTGACTAACTATTATTAATTAAGCGAATGGAGCGAGTTTGACAGTTAATCTTATAGGCATGATGTCTATGCTTCTGATTTTAAAAGCTGTTAAGGAATTGATGAATATTTGAGCGCTTAACCCTACAGCTTGCCTATCACTTATGCAAGTCCTATAGGCGGGATTTCTATATAATTCGATTACAAAGTATGCAAGTCCTATTGGCAGGATTTCTATATGAATTTGAATACAAAAAATATGCAAGTCTTATAAGCATGCTTTCGAAGTGATTTAAACATAGAACCCTATGAATATGGTTTCTACCCTTTGATTGATGTGATAACGTAAACCCATCCCATACCCTTTTAACTATATCCCCAAGTATTTTATACAATTATTGCAAAAGTTGGAAACAAAGGATTAAAAATAAAGTAAATATACCAAACTCCAACAGGCCCAGGGAGTCTCGAAGCAACTTTAATGTCCAACATATGCATTTCACCAAATCCAGGCTCCCAATTCCAAGGTTTTCTCTTAGAGTGTTTCAAATTTCCAAGGGCTTTCAGGAAAGACCCAGGCAATGCTTACACCCTAAATGATTAGAGTAGTGCAAAGTGTAGAATTACTAGCCCTCAGGCGTCCAAGTTCAGAGGAGACTCGAGGGTCCCTAAGCATGTATTACCGGGGGGGGGGGGTAGGACTTAAAGAACTAGGAACAAGTTTAAAAGTGAGGGATTAGAGGAAGACCAATGCAAAAAGTGGTCATACCTAACCATAAATGGCACTCCCCTAACCCATTACATGGCTTAAACAAATAAGAGCAGACTTGAAATAAAGTCAGACTTAGGCCTGTATGATGATTACGACATCAATAGACCTGAGTCAAAGCTCAACACATAATGGCGGGTTAAGGGAATGAGATTACTTTGAGTATAGGTTGAGAGCAACCTGGTTCTAAACTAGGAACAGTAATGGAGTGCCATCCTAGCCTAAAATACAACTCTACACAAACAGGGATTAAGGGAGTAGGGGTCACATAAGATCATTTGCAACAATGAGAATTAAACTAGAGGGATTTGGGAAGGGGATGCACAGGAATGTAATCTTACGCATATATAGCATCAAAAACATAAGGATATGGGGTAGGGATGTGCATGCTGAATTTTAACTACATACTGAACATAAACAGACATGGGGGAAGGAGTAAGAAAACATGTACATTGGAGTTAATATGTAAATCAAGAACATACCTGTTGTAAGAACTCAAACAGTAGAGAAAATAGGGCAGGTGAGACCTTATTGTTTAGCCTTGGCTTTCAGCCGACTAAACTCTAGCAAAAGAACAAGTAACAAAGAAGAACAAAGAAGAGAAGAGAGAGTTTTAGATGAGTGAAATTAGGATTGTTCCGTCTCTTGAAGTGAAAACAGATGGAGGGTTTCATAGTTTGAAGTAATCATAATCAATTAGGTAAAGGGTTTCCTCTAATTAAGGAACCAAACTTGAGGTAAATAAACACAAGTTTTATTTTTGGGAAGAAAATCAATAATAAGTCACAAAATACAAGGTAAATACGTATAATGATTTTGAAATTCAAACGGTTTAAAACATAAGGTAAGTCAATCACATAGATAATCAAGGGATGTGAGATACAAATTGATACTGAACTTAGTCAAAGAGTAGGTCCAAATTAAAGAATCAAATAAGTTTGTGAGAAATCAACATCCCAAAATTAGGGTTATTCAGAAAAAAGGGATAATATGACTATATAAAGAGGTGCAAAAAATGGAACATGCAATAGTAAAATTGGTCGAACACAAGATGGAAGGCAGGGAATAGCCTTATGCAACACAAGATGGAGACGAAGCGTAGTCTCGAAAGGAAGAGAATAGCCTTATGCAGGATGGAGGTAGAGCTTAACCTCGGAAGGCAGGGAATAGCCTTATGTAATGCGAAAGCGTAAAGGAGAAGATAGTAATGATTTTCTTAGCTGGTAGATGATTGCGATATCATGACTTCTGGGGAAATGTTGGATGTAAGTAGTAAGCTTTTGCGAAATAAGTAGTTTTTTCGAGAGTTTTGGTCCTGTAAAGCACTTGCGTCGCCCATTTGTATCCTAAATTCCTGCATCCAAAGAAAAATCGTGAGTTATGTAAAGGGGAGATTAGTTCGTATCTCTCGGCTGGTGACGTCCTGTGCCATTTGGGGTAGCGTTGTTGAACGATATTAATCCGAATGATTTCATGCAAAAGATTTGGCAAACATGATGCAAATGTATATATATGTAAAGAAAAGAATAATTTTTGTTTTATGATGAACCTACTACTGCAACGCGGTTCAAGACATGGCAACCTTGCTTGCTTCGGAATTTTGAGGGTCCTCCTCAAATCTCTACCCCAGTTTACTGGGCTGGCATTGTTGACGGCAGTGCTGAATGACTGAAAACGGAATCCTTAGAATTTTGAGGGTCCTCCTCAAAATTCTGCCCCAATTTACTTGGTCGATCCTGATGCGAATGCTTGGTAAATTGACTTCGGAATTTTGAGGGTCCTCCTCAAAATTCTGCCCCAGTTCCAAATGCGAGGAAATGGAATTTTATTAAAAAAATTTGACCGAACACATAGAGCTACCTACGTATCCCTTCTTATATAGAAATCAGGTCAGGCGTAGTTCAAATTACATCATAAAAGAAAACATGTGGTCGAATATAGTATCTCTTCACTACGTCTGGGTTGATAGGCTTTGTCTGGAATTCTCCATCCATTTCTGAGAGAATGAGGGCTCCTCCAGTCAGAATCCGGTGAACCATGTACGGACCCTGCCAGTTGGGAGAGAATTTCCCTTTGGCTTCATCTTGATTTGGAAATATCTTCTTCCACACCAGCTGCCCTGGTGTAAACTTCCTTGGTCGAACTCTCTTGTTGAAGGCTCTGGCCATGACAGACATCGTTCATTATCTTTCCGTCGATGAGAGCTAGCTTCTCGTAGCGACTTTTAATCCATTCCGCATCATCTAATTCAGCTTCTTGTATGACCCTTAAGGTTGGGATTTCTACCTCAGTGGGAATGACCGTCACTCCATAAACTAGCATGTAAGGACCTCGGTTGATGTACAGACCGTGGTGCGGTAACGCAATAAAGCGAACCATAAAATTTGTATCTGGATGCTGGATCATGGATGATAAAGTGGCTAAAGCATCAGCGAACTCATTCTATGTTCTGGGAACATGTTGGAACTCCGTCTTTCTGAGTCTTTTCCTCAATTGCTTAACATGGTGTATATAGGGGAGTATCTTGGAATTTTTAGTTGCCCATTCTTCTAGAACCTGATGTATGAGTAAGTCGAATCTCTGATCACTAGTAGTTCCTGAACATTCATGTCAATGGCCACCTTGAGCCCTAAGATGCAGGCTTCGTACTCGGCCATATTATTGGTACAGGGGAATCTGAGCTTGGCGGACACCAGGTAATGCTGACCAGTTGCGGATACCAGGACTGCTCCTATGCCAACTCCTTTGAAGTTTGCGGCTCCATCGAAAAACATCCTCCAACCGTCATAGGATTCTGCAATATCTTCTCCTATGAAGGCTATCTCTTCATCAGGAAAATACGTCTTCAGGGGTTCGTATTCTCCTCCTACAGGATTTTTGGCGAGGTGATCCGCTAAGGCTTGTCCTTTGACCGCCTTCTGGGTAACATAAATGATGTCAAATTCACTTAATAAAATCTTCCACTTGGTGAGCTTGCCAGTAGGCATAGGCTTTTGGAAGATATACTTCAATGGATCTATCCTGGATATGAGATGAGTGGTGTAAGCGCTGAAATAATGCCTTAATTTCTGAGCTACCCAGGTTAAAGCACAACAAGTGCGCTCTAATAAGGAATACCGAGCCTCGTAAAGGGTAAACTTCTTGCTGAGGTAGTAGATGGCCTGCTCCTTCCTTCATGTTTCATCATGTTGTCCTAAAACACAACCAAATGCCCCATCCAAGACAGCGAGATAAAGTAATAAAGGCCTTCCCGGCTCAGGCAAAACCAAGACGGGCGGCGTTGACAAGTATTCATTGATTCTGCCAAAAGCCTTTTGGAAATCATCATTCCATTTAGTGGCGACGTATTTCTTTAGCATTTTGAAGATGTGTTCCCAAATGACAGTGGACTGAGGGATGAATCGGCTGATGTAGTTGAGCCTCCCTAGAAAGCTCATTACCTCTTTCTTGTTCTTTGGCGGTGGCAATTCTTGAATGGCTCTGACCTTTGACGAATCCAGTTTTATTCCTCGACGACTCATAATAAAACCCAATAATTTTCCGGCCGGGACCTCGAATGCATACTTGGTGGGGTTCAGTTTCAGGTTGTATCTCCTTAGTCTGTTAAAGAATTTTTTCAAATCTTCCATGTGATCTGCAACTTTTCTGGATTTAATGATGACGTCGTCCACATATACCTCGATCTCCTTGTGTATCATATCATGAAAGATTGTGGACATGGCTCTCATGTAAGTAGAGCACCAACATTCTTCAAGCCGAAAGGCATATTCTATAACAATACATTCCCCATGGCGTGATGAATGCCGTTTTCTCTTAATCCTTTTCATCCATCCATATCTGATGGTACCTAGCAAAATAATCGACGAATGACTATAGCTCATGCTTGACGCAGTTGTTGATCAATATATGTATATTTGGCAAAGAAAAGTCGTCTTTAGGACGGGCCCTGTTGAGATCCCGGTAGTCGACACAGACTCTAACCTTCCCGTCCTTCTTTGGTAGTGGAAAAACGTTGGCTAAGCATGTTGGATACTCCACTACTCTGAGAACCCTGGCTTTGATTTGCTTTGTGACTTCTTCTTTGATTTTCAAACTCATGTCTGGCTTGAATTTTCAGAGTTTCTGCTTTACTGGTGGGCATGTCAGATCTGTCAGCAACTTGTGAGCCACAATGGACGTGCTAAGGCAGGTCATATCATCATACGAGCAGGCGAATACGTCCTCATACTCTTTCAAAAATTCAGTGTATTCTTCCTTTTTTGACGGTGACAAGTGTACACTAATTCTTGTTTCCTTGATATTTTTGCATCTCTTAGATTAATGTCCTTGGTTTCGTCTAGATTGGACTTAAGTCTGTTCTCAAAATTTTCGAACTCATTAATAACCTCTTATGGTATTTCATCCTCTTCTAAATCTAT
This sequence comes from Nicotiana benthamiana, assembly GCA_034376525.1. Classification (NCBI taxonomy): domain Eukaryota; kingdom Viridiplantae; phylum Streptophyta; class Magnoliopsida; order Solanales; family Solanaceae; genus Nicotiana; species Nicotiana benthamiana. Next base: position 55,119,989 of record CM067338.1, read on the forward strand.
GTCTGTTTGTCGCATTGTCTCGTTGCAAATTACAGTCGTGGGTTCATTATCATGATACGTAATAGTAATGCTGTGTAAAGTAAATGATAGAGAAAATAAATGAGAGCGGAATATAAAGATAAACTTGAAAAGTTCTTTTGATTAAATTCATAATTTTCTAAAACATCGGAGCTGTTTTTCAAAAGTAAAGACAATGCTGAAAAGTAAAAATCAGCTAAAACTAAAGTGCGATGCATATGTGTCGTCTAGCCTTGCTACCCCGAGGCTCTTTGAGCACTGGTGGTTCTGATTGACTTGTTGGTTAGGCGCTCCCTTCAGTTCACATCTTGAATGGAAGGGATTTTATCCCCTTCCTCCTCGAAGGTAACACATCAATCCACATCGTCCCCCAGAAACAAGTTCTTCATGGCTGCCAGCGTCTCATCTTCCTCTGATACGACATTAGCAGGCTGAAAGGTCTGCTCTAACTGAGGTAGAAGGTGATCCAGTGGGTAGTAGGAACCGCGCCATGGTGGGGACCAATGCTGGAACTCCTCCCAAGTGTATTCATAACCCAGACAAAAAGTGGTCCCATGCTTCTTCAAATGGATGGGCTTGGTGGCACCCTGGAGATTCTTGCCAAGCCCTTTTCCTGGCTCGTATCCGCTCCAATTCAAAATGAGCTCTATTTTTCTATCCCACCACTTATCCTTGTCTATGGAATTGACTCGCTCGATGTGGTGGTATGTTTCTCCACCGATTCTCCTTTTTCCTCCGATCATCGGGATAGCCTGGCGACTATATATGGGTTGCTACCGTCACTATGAATGATTACTTCTTGATGATTCCACACAAATTTTAGGGCTTGATGCAATGTTGACACCACAGCCCCAACGCCGTGGATGCAAGGTTGTCCTAGCAATAAGTTGTAGGATGTTGGTACGTCAATGACTTGGAACTCAACATCAAACCAGGTGGGCCCCATCTGTAGGCACAAACTGATTTCTCCGATAGTGGTCCTCTGATATCCATCAAAAGCTTTGACATAGATAGCCCCATCTTTGATCTCGTGCAACCCTTTTCCCAATGTCGTGAGAGTCACCAACGGACAAATGTTGGAGGCTGGACCCTCCGTCGACTAGAATCCTGGTGCTAAAGCGATCCTCGCATTGCGCAGGGATGTGCAATGCTTTGTTATGACCAAGCCCTTCCGGCGACAATTCATCTTTGTGGAAGGTGATCTTATGGATTTCTAGTATCTGTCCCACCATGTTTTCCATTTCGCCTCCTGTTTTGTTGCTGGGAACATAAGATTCACTTAGATCTTTATCAAGGCATTTTTATGTGCGTAAGTGCTTTGTAGGAGGCCAGAATAGAAATCTGTCCTGGCGTCTTGTTCAACTGCTCAACGACCGAGTACACCTTGGCCTGTATTTTTCTCCATAGGTCATCAGGTCTAGTTTCTACAGTTCGCCCAGAAGCTTGCTTGCTAGACTCAACCAAATGTTCTGGGGTGTAGACCCTGCTTGTCCTAGTCATGCCTTGTGCGGCAGTTGTTTCTCTAATGTGCATTTTTCCTTTCCTTCTAGACTCAGTGGTGTAATCCCAAGGTATAGCATTTGTTTGGAACGGGGTCATGTCCGTCATGGAGACTGCAATAGGTTCCTTGGGAGGCAACACAACAACTTCAAACGGTGTAGGTGGTTTTGGAACTCCGGACTAAACCTCTATCAGTTTTGGTGCCTTTGCGGACGATATTTCAAATTTGAGTGGCATGGATACGTTTACCATGTTGCCCTCTGAGGACTGAATCTGGACGACGATGGGATTGAGAGTAACCGTTGGCGTTTTAGGCTCATTTCCTTCAGCTATCAAATCGATTGACCCCTTGGGGTCCCAATTATCATCGATCTCAATCATGTGGATACCTCTACCTTTGTGATTAGGCAGAGGGTTTTTGCGGACGTTAGGAGCGGGCTCCTTTGCTACAATAATCTTATTGTCAATCAGGTTCTGAATTTTGTCTTTTAACGAGCGACACTCGTCAATGGTATGGCCCTTCATACCGAAATGGTATGCGTAAGTCTTATTTGGGTTGATCCATTGGGAAGGGTTTTCTGGAGTTACGACTGGGATAGGGGTGACGTAACCTGCTGCTTTGAGTTTCTCATACAATTGGTCAATTGGCTCGGCTATGGTGGTGTATTGTCTAGGAGGTTTGCGGTTGAAGTTTGGTCTAGGTCAAGGGAAATTTTGGCGAGTAGGTGGTGATGGGTAGTGAGAAGGTTGGGAGTTATATGCTTGGTATACGGGTGCAGGTTGGGAATATCGGGGTGAAGTTGGTTGATATGTGGGTGGTGGAGGTGATTTGTAAGCAGGTGGCAGCAGCAAGAGTTATCAACAGACTCACCAAGTTTCAGACTTGTTCCAACTCTTCTCGAAACCTCAGCAAAGTTTGCTCAAGATGAGCAACGGTTTCTTTGGTGATTGAAGCCTCTCTGACTTCCTTTCTAGCAGTGGTATCTTCCATTTTTTTCTTGTTCCTATTTCTGGGAGGACTCGGAGGAGGAGGAGGTGGATGATCATTTGATCTTTTGGAGTATGCTGATGGTGCCAGAATGCACGAACTAACCTCCGGGGAAGGGGAATAAAAATAAAAGAAAAAAACAAAAGGTAAAAAGTTAGTGCGGATTCGAAGAAGGAAAATATTGCGGTATTTAAACACATTATTGCAAGAATATAAGTTGTTTCCTATTTGGGTGCCTCGTTGTACCCGAGGTAGGCCTAGCGATAGGTAGAATTTGGAGAACTCATAACACCAAGTGCCTTATGTTTTCGATAGAAAATAGAATGAGTCAAAACAAACTAGAATAAAGAGAAATTGGTACTAATAGCCAGCGGCCTTATTACATTAGGAAAGCAATAAAAATCCTAACTACTTGGTCCCAGAAGAACCTTCCTCAGATTCGGTATCTTTGCCTCCCTCGTACAGTTGCATCAACTCACGCAGTCCCGCAACAAGTAAGCGCAAGCCAAGTGCCCACATTTGTAACCTTCAGCTTCCTGACAATCATTGATCCTTTTCAGAAATTTGCCTTCCAGCTCCACTAGACCCTGCTCCAAGTGCCCTAATTGGTTGTTTGCGTGGACAGCCATGCCCTTCCATTCATTGATTAACTTCTCTTGGGCCTCTTGTATTCCCTGATGCTCACTTTCGCACTCTCGCATCCGTTTGCGTAGCTGATTGTACTTGACCTTTGCTGCAGTCTTCTCATCAATAAGCCTGTGACCATGGACGAAAACTGGCTTTCCCAAGCCGATGTGATCATCTTCTAACCATCTTGGATAAATCGGCGCATGCACCGCATGATACTTGTCTGGTTCCATAGATTCCTTTTCCAAGATGATTTTGGAATGCCACATATGCTGCGCTCGGCACCTGTGTGGGCTATTGTCATCTTGGAAGTCAACCCTGTAGTGATTCATCTTTTCTACCCTTGGTATAATTAACTTTCTTCCAGCTTGCCTCATGACTCAGAGAGAGACATAGGGTAAGTTCCTCTTAAGCAGATGTGTACAAGGAATGACGCATCACTAGACCGAATGATAAAATCCCCAGTTCAAAACCACTCGTACATCCATTGTACCTGCCCTTTTTTCAAATTCTCCAATAGTTCTACCATCCACTGGCGTCTTCCGGGTGAGCGAACATATTTGACATGGAGTGCATTCTCTTTGGGTGATGGAAAGCGATATGCCATCCCTATCTCGGCGTATGATCTCATGTCTATGATCTCCCTTCTAAATATGTTCAATGAGCCAGAGTTGTAGTAGCAAATTGCACCCTTCAAAGTGTGGTGCCCCTTGTTGACATTTTTCCAAGGCTCGGTGCAGTTCGGCAAGGATCATGGGCGCTATGCTGAATGTCTTCCCGTCGATACCCTCCATTATAGCTTTGGTCACCATGGCTAGTCTTGTATGGATCCTAGGCTTCTTCAATGGAAAGACTATCATTCCTAGGAAATAGAACATGAACACAAAGGCTCTCCTATATATGTGCCCCAAAGAGGTGAGGGCGAACTTTTCCATGTGAGTGCGGTTGGATTTGCTATGTCCGAACCTTTCATACATGAAGTCGAAGGATATGTAGGAGTCCTTCAGACTAGTCAGATTGGGATTCGTTTTGAGCCCCATCATTTTCAGGAACCTTCTACCCGTGCGGTTCTCTGGCATAAGCAGACCCGGGCTTTCCCAGGGACTTCCGGCTAGACCCCCAATTTCTTCCAACAGTGGAGTCTTTTCAATATCACCAAAGCGGAAGACAGACCATTCACTGTCCCAAAACAGAGTAGCAGCTTCCACAATCTTGTTATCTGGCCTAACTTCCAGAAGCGAAGGAAGATTCCCTAAGTGTTTGCGGACAAGAACCGGATCACTACCATGAAAATCCTCCCACCAGCTTAGTAACTTTGGGTGAATGTTTGATACCATACCGAATCTGGGGACTTCGTGCCTCATTTATGCAAAACAAAGTGTTCAGTCTTAACCCCACCGGACTCGACTATTTAAATCAACATTTAGTAGTAAGGTACTAAGTTCTCCAAATAAATGCACATAACGTGAAGGCGTCCATTTGGGTTTCGAGGAAACCCGATGGACTTTTGGTTTAGGCTATCTTAATGATTCATTATGCGGATGACATAACTGACTGGGCTAAGTTTGACCATGATGCATGAACAATATAACAAAATAAGGTTTCTATTTTTGAAATTCTGGACAAGGTACCCTTGAGCGGACAACTCAAGAGGGAAAGGCACGGAACCGTCGACTACACCGTTGATCGACTGGTTTCACCGCAAATATGTCTTTGCCAAATTTAGGGGGTTTATTATATTCACAACCACTCATTATAAACGTTGCTATAGGATTTGTTGGCACGAGTGGAAAATGATGTTGAAGGATGCAATTACAAAAATGAAAATAATGCATGTATTTCACGTTCATAAAATAATGATCACAATAGATGCTCGGAATTTAAGACGGAATTGAAATGAAGTAAAAGCAGTAAAGCAAAAAAAAGAAAAAACATGAAGAATCAAGTTAGTAATTATGAAGAAATGATTAAAGCGGTAAAAAAGGCAGTAAAGAAAGCAATAAAGCCACAAAGCACGTAATAGTAAAAGCCTTAAACATGTCCCCAATAGAGTCGCCATCTTGTCGATGCCCCCTTTCCCGGCTAAAAGAAGCGGAATCGTGTTTACGACATTATGGACAAAAATACTCTTATTCCCGATTGGGAATCGGTTATGGAATTTGGAAGAGTCGCCACCTAATGATTATAGTGCATTAGGACACTTTTAAGAAGAAGAGAGTATTTTGAAGGAAAACCAGAGTTCGGGTAAGGGCTAGAGATTATCTCGAGGGGAAGGTGTTAGGTACATCTCAAGATCCACTAGTTTGGTTCCCGGCCGTGTTAATTGTGACTTTATAGGAGATGAGGTAAGTAAACAAATAAGATTAACATATAAAGCATTCAAAAAACTTGAGAATTTTGAAAGGAGGAAAGACATAATTTAAATAAAAGCAGAAGGGAAAATTGGTTTGAAAAAGCATTAATTTGGGAAGACGTTTAAATAAAGCAAGAAAAAGAGAAAGAGGTCCTAGGTTTGACTATAATATGGATCATTCGATATAATATCCCTTACATATTCCAAAAGAAGGGTCGCTTTATAATATTATCGCATCGTCATCATCTCCATATTCCACCCTTCCCTCACCGTTAAGGTACTTAAACACGTTTGGTCTCGTTTACTTATCGCATGGTAGTACCCACCCCAAACTATTAATCCCGGGGTATTAGGACTTCTAATCTTAAGAGGGGGAGAGAAAGATAGGATATATATATGGAGTTATCAAAGGTAAAAATACTAAGCGTCAATAAAAAAAATAGCATATAAAGGTATACGAATCAACATTCAAAGGCTCATATAAAACCCCCTAAATCATACAACAATTAGTATAGCATGACTTCAAATACTGATTTGGTCTTAATATTAAAGCTGATCGAATAGATTAGTTAAACACATAAAGATGGATAATAAATCTGCTTTGAGCTCCCGGGTCCGTTATCAGGAGTTGTTATATTTAAGAAGGGAGGGGAGTTTTAAAAGACAGTAGAGAAAATAAGAGATTGAAAAAAAACAGCGGGCAATTTAAGTAAGATGTGCGGAAAAGTTTCAGAATGACAGACAGATTTGAAAAAAAATGAGTTGCACGACTGTTTCGAAAACTGAATAAACGTTGAGCCAGAATGATTTTTTGCAGAGGTAAAGCAAAAGAATTTGAGCAGGCAGATTATTTGAAAAGACTTTTTCAGAGAAAAATCCCTTGGGTAAAACTTATTTTGAAGAGTGTTTCAGAGGATAAAGATGTTTGGGCAGAACTTGTTTCAAAAGACAGAGAACACAGACTCGAAATGTTTTACTGTTTCAGAGAAAAATCCCTTGGGTAAAACTTATTTTGAATAGACTATTTTAGAGAATAAAGATGTTTGGGCAGAACTTGTTTCAAAAGACAGAGAACACAGACTCGAGATGTTTTAAAAGCATGCGTAGTTAAACAGTGTGCGGGAAGCGTTATCTGGAAACATTAAGGCTTAGATGACTAATTATTATTAGTTAAGAGAATTGAGCGAGTTTGATAGTTAATCTTATAGGCATGATGTCTTTGCTTCTGATTTTAAAAGCTGTTAAGGAATTGATGAATATTTGAGCATTTAACCCTACAACTTGCCTATTGCGTATGCAAGTCCTATAGGCAGGATTTATATATGCATTTGACTACAAAGAATTTGCAAGTCCTATTGGCAGGATTTCTATATGCATTCGATTACAAAAGTATGCAAGTCCTATAGGCAGAATTTCTATATGCATTTGAATACAAAAAATATGCAAGTCCTATAGGCATGCTTTTTAAGTGATTTAAACATAGAACCCTATGAATATGGTTTCAACCCTTTGATTGACGCGATAATGTAAACCCCTCCCATACCCTTTTCACTATATCCCCAAGTCTTTTATACAATTATTACAAAACTTGGAAAGAAAGGATTACAAATAAGGTAAATATACCAAACTACAATAGGCCCGGGAGTCTCGAAGCAACTTTAGTGTCAGACATATGCATTTCACCAAATCCAGTCTCCCAATTCCAAGGCTTTCTCTTAGAATGTTTCAAAGTTCCAAGGGCTTTAAGAAGAGACCCAAGCAATGCTTACACCCTAAGTGATTAGAGTAGTGCAATGTGTTGAATTACCAGCCCTCAGGCGTCCAAGTTCAGAGGAGACTCGAGGGTCCCTAAGCATGGCTTACCAGAGGGGGGTAGGACATAAACAACTAGGAACAAGTGTAAAAGTGAGGGATTAGAGGAAGAACAATGTAAAGAGTGGTCATACCTAGCCATAAATGGGACTAGCACACCCCTGACCCTTTATATGGCTTAAACAAATAAGAGCAGACTTGAAATAAAGTCAGACTTAGGCCTGTATGATGATTAGGGCATCAGCAAACCTGAGTCAAAGCTCAACACATAATGGGGGGTTAAGGGAATGTGATTACTTTGAGTATAGGTTGAGAGAAACCTGGTTAAAAACTAGGAATAGCTATGGAGTGCCATCCTAGCCTAAACCACAACTCATACACAAACATGGATTAAGGGAGTAGGGGTCACATAAGAACATTTGCAACAATTAGAATTAAACTATAGGGATGTACATGAATGTTATCTTACACATATATAGCATCAAAAACACAAGGATATGGGGTAGGGATGTGCATACTGAAATTTAACTACATACTGAACATAAAGAGACATGTGGGAAGGAGTAAGTAAACATGTAGCTTGGAGTTAATATGTAAATAAAGAACCTACAAGTTTTATGAACTCAACTAGTAGAGAGAATAGGGCAGGTGAGACTTTATATTTTAGCTTTGGGTTTCAGCCGGCTAAACTCTATCAATAGAACAAGAAACAGAGAAGAACAAAGAAAGGAAGAGAAGAGAAGAGAGAGCTTTAGATGAGTGAACTTAGGATTGTTCCATCTCCTGAAGTGAAAAGAGATGGGGGTTTTATAGTTTGAAAGTAAGCAAACAATAAGGCAAGAAAATAACTTAGCATTAATCATAATCAATTAGGGAAAGGGTTTCCTCTAGTTAAGGAACCATACTTGAGGTAAGTAATCCCAAGTTTTTTTTTTCTTCGGACGAAAATCAATAGTAAGTCACAAAATACAGAGTAAATACGTATAATGATTTTGAAATTCACACGGTTTAAAACATAAGGTAAGTCAATCACATAGATAATCAAGGGATGTGAGAAACAAATTGATAATGAACTTAGTCAAAGAGCAGGTCCAAATTAGAGAATATAATAAGTTTGTGAGAAATCAACTTCCCAAAATTAGGGTTATTCAGAAAAAAGGGAAAATATGACTATATAAAGAGGTGCACAAAATGGAACATGCAGTACTAAAATTGGTCGAACAATCGTGTGATCAAAGGGCAGAAGCACACAAGTAAGAAATTAGAAGCAGATAGGGTTGAGCTATTAAACATGTAGCAAACAATTACACAGAGAGAAAGGGAAAATCCCTAAGACCTAGGGTTTTCATCACATATCGAGTGTAAAGAAGAAGCCTAGATGAAGATAGACTTAGGAGGAACAACATAAGGAAAAACAAATAACACAGTAAAACATTTAAGTTGGAAACCCTAGAAATAACAACAGTAAAGAAAATACCTAGGAGCCATAGTAGAAAATACTCAGAAATCACAATAGAGTTTAAAAAAAATCACAATAGAGCAGATAAAGTAAAGAAATTGAAAAAACCCTAAATTTTAGGAAGACGAACAGTTTGAAAATAAAGTTGGCGAAGAAACGTGAGAAATACTTTGAAACTTTTAGAAAATAACTAGGATCTAGAGTAGATAGTAAAGATAAACACAGAGAAAACCTTGAAGATTAGCGTTTCTCAGAAAGAACCATTGAGACGAGAAAGCTTGGAATAGACTGGTTCTGAATCGACGATGGACTCAAAGTATCAAAGCTTGCCGGAGAGAGACCGGACATGGTCGTAGAAACTCAAGTCGATGGAACTCTAAAACAGTGGTTTTTGCAACAGGGTTTTAATCCTCGAACAATAGGGTCGTAGAAGGGATTGAGGGTTGAGTGCAGGTAGCATGAAGCCTGGATAGCCATAGTTTCCGGTGGAAAGAGGTCGGAAAGTTACCGGAGGCGGCTAGGGTTTCAAAGGGGCTTGGGAGCATTTGAGAGAGGAGGGGGATACAAGGGCGGCTGAAGGTGAAAAGTGATTAGGGTTAGGGGGTGTGTTGGGTTTAATTATGGAAGGGATCATTGTGGACCGTTGTTCTGACGGATCAACGACCATGATTTAAAAGAGGGAACGAGGTGGATCGGTTTAATGAGTAACTGAGTAGGGTAATTGGGGTTAAATAAGGCAAAAATTGGGTTACAATTGAAATAAAAAGGGGCTATGACTTAAATAGCCATTTTCCCAATTTGAATTTTATAAATTAGCAAAATGATGTTTAAAAGTCCAATAAAAATACTGAGTTAATAAAAAAAAAAGAATAAATACTAAATTAAAAATATTATAAATGTTTTTGTGGTTAAAAATACTATTAAATCGAGTAATAGGCTAAAATTCCAATTTCATTCTACTCTAATTTAGAAATACTAATGAGCTTGTAAAATTATGCAAAAAGTATATAAATTATGTTTTTATGTAAATTAGAGAATAAAATACATTACTCACAAAAATAACAAGTTTTAGGACTAAATATTGGATTTTATAGTGCAAAATAAGTCGTAAATTGATTTTAATAATCTTGAAAAAATGTAGAAAATTGCCAAAAACTTTATGGATGCTTATGTATGCATCTACATATTATTTTCGGAATATTTTGAATATAGAAATATATGGAAAAAATTGGGTATCAACAGAACTCTGGATCATCTGAATCTACTTAGCCTGAGACTCCCTTGGATCTGCACACAAGATGCAGGGAGTAAAGTGAGTACTCCAACCCAGTGAGTAATAAACATAACTATAGTCTGAAAGAAAGAAAATGCAGAAAATGCATAAAGTACTCTATATCTAGCAGTTTATATCCAAAACAGCGGAAACAGTAAACAACAAGTAACACACTCAAGAAATAATGCATGAAAGAATGCAACACATATAACGGTACACTCCAGTACCCGCTGCAGCGTGCAGCCCGCTCCATTTATTTAACATCGACGGCACTCACTGGGGGTGTGTACAGACTTCGGAGGGGCTCCTACTGCCCAAGCGCAATATCAGCCAGGTATTGGCATAAAACAGGCTCTCGGCCTCAATATCAATATATATAATCGCTGCAGCGTGCAGCCCGATCCATATCAAGGAAACATCCTAACTACCAGGTCCCCGACCCATCTTAGTCAAACAAGTGCACAGCCAATCGGGCGTGACATACTATAGCGATCGCAGCCCTCATACCCTTATTCCTTTAATGTTCATGTATAAAACACAGTTATTATGTTATTTTTAATATTTGAAAACATGAATGAGAATTTATGTTATGCACACCAGTGAGGAAAACACATAAGGATCCCCTTAGGATTCTACATGTCGGCACAAGGCCCAAAACACGGTAATAAGCCCAATTCACAATGATAAAGCATGCGTTTCAATAGCATATATAGTAGAATTTAACAATCGGGATGGACCAAGTCTCAATGCCCAATATTAAACGACCCCACACTCATCGTGATATGCATGTCACACCTCAGTATAGCGTTACGATATGAAAGTATGGGGTTTCAAATCCTCAGAGCAGCATTTACATCCATTACTCACCTTTAGCCGGCCGAAAACTAGCTATCAATGCCCTTGCCTCTCGAATCGACCTCCTCACGTGTCGAATCTGGCAAAAACCACAACGAATACATTACAATAGGCTAAGGAAATATAACCCAATCGAAAAGACTCAAAATATATCAAAAACCATAAAATTTGCAAAACCAGAGCCCCCGACCCACTTCTTGAAATCCAGAAAACTTTACATCAAAACAATCCTTATCTCGCCAGGAGTCTATACATATCAGATTCACAAGAATCGGGGTCCATTTGACCCCTCAAATCGTCAATTTAAGCTCTCTTAAGTTTCAAGCCCTAACCTCAATCTTTGACCTTTAATCCCTTGAGTTTTCAGTGTTAATCCATGTTTATACACCATAATATCGTGATATAATTCCAAGAATCCATACCTGATGATAGGTCTTTAAACCCTCTTCAAAAATCACCCAAAACCCTCTTGGTTCGGAGTCCAAAATATTTGTTCTTTCAATATTCGTGAAGAAGACTTAATTTAAAACTTTCCTCTTTTCGCTTCTGTGCTCCAATTTTTGCTTATGTGGTCACCACTTTTGTGGTTTTCCAACAGCTTCTGCGGTTTCTCCAAAAACTGCCCAGACTGCTACTGCGGTCCAAGTTCACTTTGCGGTCTCCGCTTTTGCGGAAACCACTCTGCTTTTGCGGAAAGTGCCTAGGATCTCATGACCACTTTTGCAACCTCCTAGCCACATCTGCGGAACCGCTTATGTGGTCCCTTTTCCGCAGATGAGAAAATGACAGAACCATCAAACTTAATTCATGCAATAAACTCCAAACTCTCCGTTTAACCACCCTACTTCACCCAGAGGCCCTCGGGACCTCAACCAAAAGCACATATACCCTATCCAAACTTGCTCGAATCATCAAAACACTATCGTTAACACCAACATCCTCAATTTTCATCAAATCAAAGCCTAAGTTTACCAAATGCTTCCAAAAGTCATATTCGATAAAAAATCTGACCTAAACACCTCTGATTCAACTGAAATTTGCGCACCCATCCCGAATCACCTAACCAAGCTACTGCAACTCTCTGAATTCCATTCTGACCCTCGGATCAAAATATCACCTATCAACCAGAATTCGCCAAAAATCAAACTTAGCCAATTCAAGCCTTATTCTATACCGAGTCTCCAAAATTACTTCCGATTGCTTTCCTAAGCCTTAAATTATCCCCCAAAACTAAATGAATCATCAGAAATCCATTCTGACCCCTCTAACTCACAAGTCAACATCCGGTTGACTTTTCCAAACCAAACTTTCCCTGAAGAAGCTAATTGTCTCATTTCCAACCAAACTCTATCCGAATTATTTCAAATTCACCAAAGACATACAATGAAACATGTAGAAGCATAAAATGGGGAAACAGGACAAAAATACATGAGACGACGAGTCAAGTCCTCACATCCCCCCTAACTAAAACAAACGCTCATCCTCGAGAAGGTCAAGAAACATACCAGAAGTCTCAAATAGGTGTGGCTATCTGCTCTGTATCTCCTTCTTGGTCTCCCAAGTGCCCTCCTCCACGGGCCGAACTCTCCATTGTACCTTCACCGAAGCTATGTCATTTGATCTCAATTTTCGAACCTGTCGACCCAAAATAGACACTGGCTCCATATCATATGTCAAATTCTCATCCAGCTGAACTGTGCTGAAGTCCAAGACATGAGACGGGTCCCCAACATACTTTTGGAGCGTGGAAACATGGAATACCGAGTGAACGCCAAACGAACTAGGTGGCAAAGCAAGCATATATGCCACCTCCCCAACCTTCCTAAGCACCTCAAAAGGTCCAATGAATTGCGGACTCAGCTTCCCTTTCTTCTCAAACATCATCACACCCTTCATGGGTGAAACCTTCAGCAAGAACTTCTCACCCACCGAGTAAGATACATCTCGAACCTTCCGATCCATATAACTCTTTTGATGCAACATAGCTATAAGAAGTCTCCCCTGAATCACTTTCACCTCTCTAAGGCATCCTGCACCAAATCTGTCCCTAACAACCTAGCCTCGCCGGGCTCAAACCAACCGACCGAAGATCTACACTATCTCTTATATAAGGCACCATCCGAATGCTAGACTGATAGTTGTTGTTATAGGCAAACTCCGCAAGAGGTAGAAACTCATCCCAAGAACCTCCCAAATGAATAACACAGGCACTCAACATATCCTCCAATATCTAAATTGTACGCTCGGACTGCCCGTCCATCTGAGCATGAAATGCTGAATTCAGCTCCGCCCAAGTACCCAACTCATGCTGAAAAGTCCTCCAAAACTGAGAAGTGAACTGAGTACCTCTATCTGATGTAACAGAAACTGGAACGCCATGCAATCGAACAATCTCACGAATAAATATCCCTGCCAACCGCTCCACAGAATATATGGTACACACTGGAAGGAAATACAGGACTTGGTCAGCCGATCCACAATGACCCAAATAAATCGAACTTCTTCAAAGTGCGAAGAAGAGCACTCACGAAATCAATAGTAACCCTTTCCCATTTCCACTCAGGGATAATATCTACTGAAGCAAACCGCCCGGTCTATGATGCTCATATTTTACCTGCTGATAATTAAGGCACCGAGCTACATAGCCTACAATATCCGTCTTCATTCTCCTCTACTAGTAATACTGTCTCAAGTCATGGTACATCTTTGCAGCACCCGGATGGATGGAATACCGCGAACTGTGGGCCTCCTCAAGAATAAAATCTCTATGCCCATCTACATTGGTCACACAAATCCGGCCCTGCATCCTCAACGCACCATCATCACCTATAGTCACATCTCTAGCATCTCCGGGCTGAACTATATCTTTGAGGACAAGCAAATGCAGATCATCATACTGGCTCCCTCTGATGCGATCAAACAAGAAAGACCGAGAAACCACGCTCACACGGCTAGGCTCGGAAATATCTAACCGAACCAAATGATTGGTCAAAGCATGAACATCAACTGCAAGGGGTCTCTCCCCAACTGGAATATATGCAAAACACCCCATACTAACTACCTTTCGGCTCAAAGTGTTGGCCACCACATTAGCCTTTCCTGGATGATACAAAATTGTAATTTCATAGTCCTTAAGTAACTCACGCCACCTCCTTTGTCTCAAATTAAGATCTTTCTGCTTGAACAAATGCTGAAGACTGCGATGATCAGTGAACACCTCAAAAGATATTCCATATAAATAGTTCCTCCAAATCTTCAAGGCATGAACAATAGCACCCAACTCTAAGTCATGAACAGGGTAGCTCTTCTCATGGGGCTTCAACTGTAGAGAAGAACAAGCAATCACTCTACCCTCCTGCATCAATATAAAACCAATCCCGACTCTCGAAGCATCATAATAAACAGTGCAAGAACCTGAAGCTGATGGCAAGACCAATACTAGAGCTGTGTCAAAGCTGTCTTGAGCTTCTAAAAGCTCTCCTCCCACTCATCTGACCATAAAAAAGGAGCACCCTTCTGCGTCAACTTGGTCAAGGACGAGGCAATAGATCAAAAACCCTGAACGAACCAGCAATAATAACCTGCCAAACTGAGAAAACTCCAAACTTCTATGGCCTAGGACGGCCTAGGCCAACTCTAAACTACCTCAATCTTCTTCGGATCAACCTAATTACCATCACTGGACACCATATGTCCCAAGAAGGCCACGAAACTAAGTCAGAACTCACACTTGGAAAACTTGCATACAACTTCTCCTTCCTCAATCTATGTGATACCACTCGCAAATGCTCTGCGTGCTCCTCCTGACTACACGAGTATACCGAGATATCGTCAATGAATAAAATAACAAACGAATCTAGATACGGCCGAAATATACCGGTCATCAGATGCATGAACGGTGCTGGGGCATTGGTCTGCCCGAAAGACATAACCAGAAACTCATAGTGAACATATCTAGTTCTGAAGGCAGTCTTAAGAATATTTGACTCCTTGATCTTCAACTGGTGATAACCTGAACGAAGATTAATCTTAGAGAACACCCCGCGCTCCCTGAAGCTGGTCGAATAAATCATCTATGCGAGGTAGGGGATACTTGTTCTTCACCGTTTTGTTCAACTGCTTGTAGTCAATGCACATTCTCATTGTGCCATCTTTCTTCTTCACAAATAATAAAGGTGCACCCCACGGTGACACACTCGGCCAAATAAACCCATTTTCTTGGATCTCTTGAAGCTGATCTTTCAATTCTTTCAACTCTGTTGGTGCCGTACGATAAGGAGGAATGGAAATGGGCTTGGTCCCCGGCACCAGGTCAATACCAACATAAATGTCCCTATTCGAGGGCATACCTGACAAGTCTGCAGGAAATACATCAGGGAAGTCCTTCACAACGGGAATAGAATCTATACTGGGATCCTCAGCTCCTACATCATGCACGAAGGCCAAATATGATAGACAACCCTTCTCAACCATGCGCTGGTCTTTCAAGAAAGATATAACCCTACTAGGGACATAATCAGTCATACGCCACAACTCGATCCTCAGAACACCCGGCATAGCCAAGGTGATTGTCTTTGAATGACAGTCTAGAATAGCATGGCATAGAGATAACCAGTCCATGTCCAGAATAACATCAAAGTCTACCATGCTCAAAAGCAATAAATTAACTCGGGTCTTCAGACCCCCAATAGTAACAAGACATGACCGATGCACATGGTCATAACAACAGTATCACCCACCGGGGTAGATACGTGCACAGGTAAAGAAAGACACCCTCGGGTCGTACCTAAATAATGAGACAAAATATGAAGACACATAGGAATAGGTAGAATCGGGATCAAATAAGACAGAGGCATCTCTGTGGTAGACTAATATATTACCTGTGATAACAACATCGGATTCAAGGGCATCTTTCCTGCCCAGGATAGAATAAAATCTAGCCTGGCTGCCGCCTCATGATTAGTCTACACCCCTAGGGCGACCCCTGGCTGCCTGGACTCCGCCCCTCTCTGACTGGGCTAGTGCGTAAACAACCAGACGAGGGTTGTTCCCTCTACTGAGAATACCTACCACAATGTCGAGGACACTGCCTCCTAATAGGGCCAAAATATCATCACTCGAAGCAAATACCAAATGCAGGAGAAGGGGACTGATGGGAACCCCTTGCACCAGAATGACAAGCCGATGCGCCTTGAATAGACGAACCCAGAGCTGGGAGGGCACTAAGTGAAGACTGACCTACTGGAACCCCTGATGGCCACGGCCTGAAGATGCCCCACGATACTCGGGACGAGCCGAATGATGCGGCCTGAAAGAACGACTGTCACACCTCCTTTTTCTACACCACCCCAAAGAGGTAGAATATAAAAGGCATTTTTCCAATTAAAGTGACATTATTCAAAATGAGATTATTTAATTAATTACAGAGTCGCCACTTGAAATAAATTACGGTGTTCCAAGCCACCGATTTATTTTAAATCCCAAATCGAGGAAGTTTTTATTTTAAAAAGAGTCTGCGAACCAGAAATTCTAAGTAAGAAATTCTGTTAACCTGGAGGAAGGTGTTGGGCACCCCCAGATTCCGTGGTTCTAGCAAGGTCGCTTAGCAATTTATATTTGGCTTAATTATTTAACTACTCATTTTTAAGACCTATGTGTAATGATCTTTTACCGCTTTTAAATCACTTGAATTATTCGTAATTAAAGAATCGAGTTATGCGTACATATACTCTTTTCCTTTGGCGCATCAAAAACCATATCACGCGAACGTTTCCACAATTTATAGCGCTTTTAAAGATTGTGGCGTATTATTATTTTGGGGAAGGCCATGAAATTCGCTAAATGTCCCTCCCATATTCTAAATTAATTCTTATAATTCATCGAGGGCCCCGCAATTGGTTTTTGTTTGGCGAGGCTCATCTAAATATTATTTGTTAAAAGGGCCAATCTAAAGTGACTAGGTTTTTCTATCTAAATACACCTCTAACAAAGGAAAAAATTCGACTAACTAGCCCTTAAGGGCTTTCGAGAAACAATCCCAAACCAGGGCCCAAACCATAAAGTCTCAAACCGTCAAGCCTTATGACCCCTGATCTTGGGATCGATCCCTAGGCACAAACGAAAAGGAGAGGCCATAATTCAACTAAGTATCAATTACGAAGTTTGACAAAATTCAAGTCACTTCTTAACCGAGGGATTCACGGACCATTTTTCAGAGTATTTAAATTATTTGAGACTCCTATACCCTAGTTGCTTTAAACCCCTAACTTTTGATTAAAATATGACAGTAGTACAATTCAAGTATGATTTCACTTAACCTTGCATGAACATATCAACAAATCCAGTATACATGAACCAGTTTTAACAATGCAGGAAATTGAAACTGCATCATTCTAAATTATACTAGTAGCACACATTAAACATACAAACTATTAGCTATTAAACTCAACATATACATCATCAACTCAAAATCTTAACACCTAGAGTTCCTGAATCCTAAGAAATTGTCTGTTTCAAATTTCAGCTAGCCTTTACCTTCAATAGTATACTACACCAAACGACAGTAACCTTTTATGATTAGTGAATGATCATAATCAAAAATCCAAACAGTCCATGAATCCAAGCAACTTAGCAAAGCAGTCCCAATTTAAATACAACAAATAACTAATTAAGAGCCATAATAAAATTATCAAAGTGCAGTCTCTCAGCAATAATTTCGAATCAATTTCATTCCATACTTTCCACATGTAAAGCTACATAGAATGGAGTTTTAGGTGTGTACCAGGAATCAAAATTTCAATAGGAGAAGAAGTTAGCACATTAGTAGCAACAAGAGTCAGCAATGGAATCAACAATTGAATCAAAAGCTCTAAACCAGGTAAGAACTCCACCAATAAACACAATTAATTTCAATTAAAAACTGACTTGGTAACCCCGGGAGTTTGAACTAAACAAGACTAGAGAATCAGACCCCAAACAGCTCCAAAATGAACCAAACAGACTTAAAATCAAACCCAAACAACATTGAAATCTTCATCAGCCCACGCTTAATCAATACTAGTGTAATTGGACCCAAAACCTCTCAAAAATCACTTAGTAAACATGTAAAATTACAACCAGCACTGAACCAGAAAAAGGGAAAAATACTAATTGCGAGCTGAAATTAGCCTAAAGCATATAATGGAATAGTATATTTTTTTGTTTTTTTTATGAAGATCTCCCTTTTTTGTTGTTCTGATATTTGTATATATTTTTTTTTGGATTTTCTGTATTTAAATGCTAAAAACTGAAATTGAAAAAATGGATAAATCTGATTTCTCAGAAAAAAATTTTTAGCTGAAAAATTCTCTCCTTTTCACAAGGCATTGGATGCCTTTATATAGCCAAGAGCTAGGGCAAACCTCAGATTTATTCTTTTCTTTTTTACCCCCTGCTGATTTTCACTTTGGACCTTAATTTCCTGACTTTCTCTTCAAGTATTCCCTAAGTTCTATTGAAATGTGCATTAAAGCCCTATTCTAGGGTGTTCTATACCCCTACAATTCCTATACTACCTTTATTGCATTTCAGAATTTACCATTTTTAGTAAACTTGCCATTTTCTTATGCCCAAATTATCCCTATGCAATCTGAAAATTACGGCCTAAACTAAACTGAACCCAAACCCTTTAACCCCTATTAAAAATTGACTAAGGTCAATCCTAGTGAATCTATATCAGCTAGAACAAATTAATAAACTAAAACATAACTCTAATCAAAACTAATTAACACTATCATCGACTCAACAATTACAAACTGATAGGGCTCAAATCCAAGCTGACTCCCAAACAAAAATTCATATGAATCAGAACAAAGGAAAGCCTAATTATATTAGCGACCAATTGGCATTTGAGCATTTAACTAACAAAAAACCAAAATCTGATCAGAATCAAAAGAAATGAAAATCAACCTAACAATAAATTAACCTAGATAATTACCAAAATGAGATTAAACTAACTAGAAACTGAATTTATGCTTGATTTAAACGAACAACAAAAGAAGAATCGAATTAGATAAACAGAAGAAAAGAAAACTTACCGGAATCAGACTTCATAAAACCTTTTAGAAATTGATTTCCAGTTAATATTACATGCCTTTTTCGTCATCAATAGGCACATAATATTAACTAGAAATAAGCCGACCTCTAAAAATCTCAAAAAAAAAAACTCAAACCGCCATGAACCCTAGATTTGAATTTCGTCAATCTTCAGTGATATTCGAGGGGTTTTGACCAAAGATTCAAGGTGAGGAAAGGCCGGAGACTATCTCTTATCAATTTGGGAATATTTAAACGATTTTGGGTTTGGGTCAGATTTTTAAAACCAAGATTCGAGGGAATCGAGTTTGATTCGCGGGAATATGGTTGAGGATTAGTGAAGAGGGAGAGGAGAGGGAGTCGTGGTATAAATTTGGGGTTGAATGGAGGTGGCACCGCCTAGGTTGGTAATTTTAGTGCGGCGCCTCTAGGGTTCTTGGAGGGGATGGGGTGTGAAGAAGATGAGAATGAGGGGGAGGGGGCTCTTTTCGGACATATATATATATATATATATATATATATAACGTTTCCTAGGACAAATCATTCTGTTGGATTGAGAATTGATGGTTGTGATTGTTTCTAAACGGCATCGTTTGACCTTCCTATCACACCTGGACCGGGTCTGGGGGTAATTAGGCTGGAATGGGGTTGGGATGAGGGGATTTTTGGTTTGGGTTGAGTGGTTGTGGCCCATGTTTGGCCCTGGGCTAAACAGGAATCAGGTCAGTGTAGTTCGAGAATGTTTGGTAGCTGGGACTACTAGAAGCTGTGATTTCACTGATGTTGCTGCTGCTACTGCTTGGTGACCTCCTTATTACACCAAAGGAAAATCAAAACTAAGCTAACTAAGCCAATCTACTATGAGTTACAAGATTCCTATCTATAATATTCTTGGAACTTGCTCTTGAGTCTTAGCTAATTTTGCTGTAGACTTTCAATCTGAATCTTGATGCTCATCAGTTGTAGGTGCTGGTTCTTTCTTCAGCTTTTGCGATTAAGGAGGAACATGCAAAACTTGTGACTTCAATCATATCTTTGAGCGGTCCGCATCTTTCTCCGCTTCAACTTTTGAATTTATTTCTGTTTTGTTATTTTCTTCTTTCCTTTATTCTGGGCTGAGACTAATTCTTTTGGCCATCTTGAATCTTGTGTTTTGAGGTCAACCTGTTTAAAATATTAAAACAAACAAACGAACGAAATTTTCTGCCCCATCTTTGACTGGGAAAATTTTGTGAGTTAGTTGTGACACATATATAAGCAGTCAAATCAGAAAAATTCTCGATTTTTAAACCAAATTCTGAAAAGAAAAAGCTCCATGATTTTTTGACCGTGAGATCCTCTGTTTTTTGGCCGGAATTTGGATAAAAAAAGCTCCACGGTTGTTTGGCCGGGAGATCCTCGATTTTTTTGGCCGGGATTTTGGAAAGCAAAAGCTCCACGGTTTTTTGGTCGGGAGATCCTCAGTTTTTTGGCCGGGATATGGATAGAAAAAGCTCCACGGTTTTTTGGCCGGGATTTGGAAAGAAAAAGCTCCATGGTTTTTTGGCCAGGAGATCCTTAGTTTTTTGGATGGGATTTGGATAGAAAAGCTCCACGGTTTTTCTGGCTGGGAGATCCTCTACTATTCGGCCGGGAGTTTTGGAAAGAAAAATCTCCACGATTGTTTGGCAGGGAGATCCTCAGTTTTTCGGCCGGGATTTGGATAGAAAAAGCTCCACAGTTTTTTGGCCGGGAGATCCTTGGTTTTTTGGCTGAGATTTGGATAGAAAAAGCACCACGATTTTTTGGCCGGGAGATCCTCGGTTTTTTGGCCGAGATTTGGATAGAAAATATCCACGGTTTTTTGGCCGGGAGTTTTGGAAAGAAAAAGCTCCACGGTTTTGGCAAGGATTTGGATAGAAAAAGCTCCTCGTTTTTTTTGGCCAGGGGATCCTTGGTTTTTTTTGGCCGGGAGATCCTCGATTTTTTTTGGCCGGTACTTTGGAAAGTAAAAGCTCCACGATTTTTTGGCAGGGAGATCCTCGGTCTTTGGGCTGGGATTTGGATAGAAAAAGCTCCACGGTTTTTTGGCCGGGAGATCCTCGGTTTTTTGGCCGTGATTTGGAAAGAAAAAGCTCCACGATTTTTTGGCCAGAAGATATTTGTTTTTTTGGCCGGGATTTGGATAGAAAAAGCTCCATGGTTTTTTGGCTGGGATTTGGATTGAAAACGATCCACGATTTTTTGGCCGGGAGATCCTCGGTGTTTTGGCCGGGATATTTTAAGGAGTGAGATCTTCTAAGCTACCACGATTTGCTTTCCTTTTGGGATTTTCATTTTCTATTCATTTTCTTCTTTCTTTTCTTTGGGTTTTCTCTTTATAACTTTATTCTTTTATTTATCATGATGCATGAAAGAATGTTTGAGGAAACTTCCCTTTTTGTCATTTTTCTTGCTGCAGAGCTATTTCAATGCTTGCGCATTTCATTTTTTTGGGCACCTGCTTCTTGCACGGTTGCTCTGAGTAAGACTTGTTTTCAACAAAGAACAATTTGTTAGTGGAAACGATGGTTGATTTTGTGGCTTTGATTATCTTCATCGCCCGGTCCTGGCCCCATTTCTATTGAGAACTTTGCTGCTTGTTGGCCTTGAGAATGACTTTCTTTCACATTGACCGGGTGCAGCCTTAGGATTTCATGATGACTCGCCCATGTGGGCTCCGATTTTCCACCTCATTTGTATTCCAGACCTTTGCCTTTGACTTTTTTTTAATGTTTTTCACTTTGGAGGCAATCAACCACCATGGTCAGTTGAGATTGGACTGGCGCACCATTGAGGCCGAGTATTTTGTTGACTCTTGCTGGGCGGAGCCCTGTGAAAATGGTCCTGCCACCTTTCGTTGTAATTGTAGAATCAAAGTTAAACCGAAAGGGATTCAAGAAAAGTATGCAAATGGAAAACATATAGCGTCCCTTTTGGGGGAAAAGAAGGACTTATCTGGGTTGCATGCCGACTCCAAATGAACATGACATGTTCCTTGGATTGGACACCTGACCCGCACAGCTTCCAACTTCTCATGAACCCATTGACCCATTTCCAAATTTGGGAACCTTGCCAGGATTTTTAGTGATGTAGTATCCTCTTTTCGGCCGACAAAGCCCTTTGCGTGTTTTCGCCCATTCGACCTCTCTCATTTCTCTTCTTACCATCGCCTGATAGTGCTCTTTCCAAGTTTTCACTAAGCAGACTCTCTCATTTTTGTTTGCTCTCCTCGCCGTCGCCTTATGGTGCCTGAAGGTTTTCACCGATATGACTCTCTCATTTTATCTCTCATTTGATTTGGATGAAATTCTAACAATGACATTTCCCACTTTCCTGGCTTTGCCAATTGATCAGAAGAACTTGGACAAGGTATTCAGGGTAGAAGAATCTCGGGCTGAACTACAAATTTGGAACCCTTTCAGCGGTCTCATGGCCGAACCATTATATCATCTGCCCCAATTTTACTTTTTGGGGGAATTGGAATTTTTGTTTTGGTGTGAGTGATCCTCAGGGCGAGGCTGCCTACGTATCCTTTCGGAATAAGTCAGACGTAGTTCAGGAGAATAATTTTATTTTTGTTTTGATTTTTTTTTTGTTTCTTTCCTTTTTCTTTTTCTTTTTGTTATTCCTTTTTCTTTCTTTTCTTTTTCTTTTGTACGTCCGGATTCCAAAGAGGGTAATCAAAGAAAGGTAACCGGCTCAAAGGGTTTGCGAGGGATTGATGGTGTTTGGATAGCGGGAATGAAGGCCCTTGTCATCTCAACTGTGCAAAGACATCGCCAGAATGAGTTTAGACATAGTATCTTTTAACTGCATCTGCATTCACCACCGCTTCGGGATCATTCCCTTCTATATCACCCAGGTATAACGCTCCTCTTGGCGGTATCTTCCTGATGATATATGGACCTTTCCAGTTAGGGGAAAATTTGCCTTTAGCTTCCTGATGATGAGGAAGCATGCGCCTTAATACCAACTGCCCCACTTCAAACTTCCTACGCTGTGCTTTCTTATTATAGGCGCGATACATTCTTTGTTGATACAACTGCCCATGACAAACTGCGGCCATCCGTTTTTCATCGACTAAAGTCAATTGTTCCAATCGAGTTTTAACCCATTCACTATCTTCAATTTCTGTTTCAACAATTGTCCGGAGCTAAGGGATTTCCACTTCTACGAGGATCACAACCTCAATTCCATAAACTAACAAATATGGAGTTGCTCACACCGATGTACGCACCGTAGTGCGATACCCCAGCAAGGCAAAAGGTAATTGTTCATGCCACTGCTTAGAGCTTTGGATTGTCTTTCTCAAAATCTTCTTGATGTTTTTGTTTGCTGCTTCAACAGCGCCATTGGCTTTGGGCCTATAAGGAGTGGAATTTCTGTGTGTTATTTTAAACTGCTCGCACACTTCTTCCATCAAATGAATGTTCAAATTTGCAGCATTGTCCGTGATAATGGTTGCTGGAATATCGAAACGATAGATAATGCTCAAGTGAACAAAATCCACTACAACCTTTTTAGTGACTGACTTGAGAGTGATAGCCTCAACCCACTTCGTAAAATAATCAATAGCTACCAATATGAACCTGTGCCCATTGGAGGTTTTTGGCTCGATCGGTTCAATGACATCCATACCACATGCGACAAAAGGCCAAGGTGCTGACATGGGACATAGTTCTGTTGGAGGTGCATGAATCAGATCTCCATGCACCTGACATTGATGGCATTTCCGGGCAAAACTGAATCAATCTTTCTCCATGGTTATCCAGTAATATCCAGCTCGGAGTAACTTCTTTGTGAACACATACCTGTTCATGTAAGCTCCACACACCTCGACATGCACTTCATGCATGATTCTTCCCGCTTCCTCAGTGTCAATGCACCTTAATAAATTGAGATATGGAGTCCTTTTGTACAAGACTTCACCACTTATAAAGAAACCATTCACCTGTCACCTAATGGTTCTCTTTTGATCCCCAGTGGCATGTTCTAGATATTTTTGTGTTTTCAAGAACCTTTTAATATCATGATACCATGGTTGGATGTTTGGCCCTGCTTCAACTGCATTACAATAACCATGTTTCTCCTTGATTTTGATTTCCAAGGGATCAACGTAGGCATTGCTCGGATAAGGCAACATTGAGGCTAGAGTAGCAAGTGCATCAGCTAATTCTTTTGACACCATGGGATGTATCTGAATTCTATCAATTTGCAACGCTTGCCAAGATCTTCTATATGCTATCGGTAAGGAATAAGCTTGACATCTTGGGTTTCCCATTCTCCCTGAGCTTGCCAAATAATCAAATCAGAATCCCCCATGATCAATAGTTCTTCCACATCTTGATCAATCGCCATATTCATGCCCATGATGCAGGATTCATACTTAGCAGTGTTGTTTGTACAGAAAAACCAAAGCCTTGCGGTAGATGGGTAATGCTGGCCAGTTGGCAAAATTAAAATTGCCCTAATTCCTACACCCTTGGCGTTCACCGCTCCATCGAAAAACATTTTCGAAGCATGAGTATCTTCAATAACCATTTCTATTGTGTTTACTTCTTCATCTGGGAAATAAGTGCTCAGCGGCTGGTATTCTTCATCAACCGGATTTTCAGCCAATGATCCGCCAGTTCCTCGGCTTTCATTGCCGTGCGAGCAACGTAAAATATATCAAATTCAATAAGCAAGATTTGCCACTTCGCCAATCTACTTGTAGGCATGGGTTTCTGGAATATGTACTTCAAAGGATCCAACCTGGTTATGAGGTAAGTAGTGTGAGCTTGCAGATATTGTCTCAGCTTTTGAGCAACCCATGTCAAAGCGCAGAACGTTCTTTCTAACAAAGTGTACTTGACCTCGTAACCGGTGAATTTCTTACTCAAATAATAAATTGCTTGCTCTTTCTTTCCAGTCACATCATGTTGCCTAAGAACGCAACCAAAAGAGTTTTCCAACACCGTCAGATACAAGAAAAGGGGTCTATCTGGCTCTAGTGGGACCAAAACTGGAGGATTTGACATATATTCTTTGATTTTGTCAAAAGCCTCCTAACACTCAGCTATCCATTTGACTGCCGCATCTTTCTTTAACAATTTGAATATTGGCACTCATGTGGTGGTCAACTGAGAGATAAAGCGACTGATATAGTTCAACCTTCCCAGAAGACTCATCACATCTTTCTTTGTTTTTGGAGGAGGTAAATCTCGGATGGCCTTTATTTTTGTAGGGTCTAACTCTATACCTCTTCTGCTGACAATGAAACCAAGAAGTTTGTCGGATGGGACCCCAAATGCACATTTAGCCGAGTTCAGCTTCAAATCGTATTTATGAAGCCTTTCAAAAAACTTCCTCAAATCTCTGACATGATCGTCCTGAGTTTTAGACTTAATTATCACGTCATCCACATGCACCTCTATCTATTGATGCATCATATCATGAAAAATGGTGGTCATGGCTCTCATATAAGTTGCCCTAGCGTTTTCAGACCAAATGGCATGACCCGGTAATAGTAATTACCCCAGGGTCTTGTGAAAGCTATTTTCTCTGCATCTTCTTCATCCATCAACACTTGGTGATATCTTGTGTAACAATCCACGAATGACTGTATCTCGTGTTTGGCACAGTTATCAACAAGGATGTAGATGTTGGGAAAAGGGAAGTTGTCCTTGGGACTCGCCTGGTTCAAGTCTTGATAATCAATACAAACCCGATTTTTCCATCTTTCTTGGGTATAGGAACTACATTGGCCAACCACGTAGTATACCGAACCACTCGGATTACCCATGCTTTCAATTGCTTTGTGATTTCTTCTTTGATCTTGTCACTGATGTCAGTTTTAAGTTTCCTCTGTTTCTGTTGGATAGGAGGGCAGTCAGGGTGAATTGTGAAATTAATGTACCACTAGATCGACACTCAATCCTGGTATGACAAAGCAAATACATCTTTGAACTCAAACAGAAGTTCAATTATTTCATCTCACGTTTTCTGGTCAGTGTGAATGCTTATCTTTGTTTCTCGAATTTCTTCTAAGGTTCCCAAATTAACCAGTTCTGTATCATTCAAGTTCGGCTTAGGTTTAGTCTCAAATTGTTCCAATTCTTGATTTATTTCCCTAAAAGCCTCTTCTTCATCATATTCCGGTTCTTGGTTCATTATTTCACAATGTAGACAGCATGTTTGGATTCGAGCATGAAGTCCGCAGGCATGTCATGTTATTTAAAGCCGCATTATTATGACTAAAAAGAAAGAATAAAAGAGAAAATAACAGGAATCAGAAAGAATACAAGAATAACGATGAAATGTTGATTTCATTTCTTGGAATTCGGGAAGATAATAGGGTTACATTCAGGAATTTAAAGAGAAAATAAGAAAAGATCCGAATTACACCCTGAAATAACTCGTGTGAAGAAAGGTGGCAAGACATGTATACCCGAATCCCCGCCTGACTGGGAACGGCATAGCCTTCCAATGCAATTTAGCATCTGTGCCTACATACATCACTTCAGCGGTACTAGTACCCTCTCCCAACTGAACCATATTGGTGTGATAAAGCATTCGCCTCATAGCCCCACATATGTCTTCGATTTCTTCAGTTGTGAAGGTTTCATCATCCTCTTCTTCATTGTACCTGGTCTTGACAAAAGTCTGATATAGATATGGCAAAGGCTGTGGCAAGACCCATCCTTCCCTTTTCCTATCATCTGCAAAATTTTCATCTTCTATAGTAGGGAAAAAACCTACTCCGAAGAACTTTTCGATTGTTGGAAGAGTTATTGGTTTCCGTATTCCTTGCAAGGTCTTTCTTAATCCCTTCCCCGGCTGGAAGCCGTGCTTGATCATTTATTTCACCACCATAATCGAGGCGTTAGACAAGAAAGGTTGAGGGCAAGGACTCCCCTCCATATATTGATCCTCTAATACAACCTCAAAGGCCTGATATACGATGTGCTCACTTCCCTCCTTTGCCTCTAGACATGGGACAGATGGGTACCGATAGATAGACTGTTTGTCCTCTCCATGAACCACAATTTCTTGATTTTCGTATTCAAACTTCACCATCTGATGGAGAGTAGAGGGTACCGCCCCTGCCGCGTGGATCCAAGGCCTTCCGAGGATAACGTTATAATAGGTGTCCATATCTAGGACTTGGAAAGTTACTTCAACTTCATAGGTCTTATAACCAATATCAAGTATATTTCCCCAATTGTCACTCTCTTAATGCCATCGAAAGCTCTGACGCAAACATTATTAAGGCGAATCCTTCTCGTGCCAATTTACATCCTTTGGAGCGTAGAAAGCAGGCAAATGTCCACACCTGAGCCTCCATTTACCATTACTCGCTTGACATAAAAACCTTCACACTTGACAGTCAGGTGTAAAGCTTTGTTGTGAGCCGCCCCTTCTGGAGGCAAATCACTCTTACTGAAGGAGATTTGACTAAGATCAAAGAACCTTTCTGACATTCTTTCAAGCAGTTCCACCAAAGTCCCGGCAGGCACGTACGCCTCATTCAAAATTCTCACTAGGATATCCCGATGCCCATCCGATTTCATTAGCAACGATAACATGGAGACTTGTTCAGGACACTTGCGCAATTGATCTACCACTTCGTAATCAGTCATTTTCATCTTCTGGAAAAAGGCTTTCGTTTCTTCAGCACTGATGGACTTCTTGAGCGAAAAAAGCTTTTGTGCAGCAGTGTTTGCCTCTTGGAGGTTTGAATATTTCTTCGCGGAGGTGTCCCCTGGTAATTCCCCTATAATTTCCTTGCCTTTGTATGTGACCACAGTTGGTTGGTAATTCCATGGTACAGCAGACAGATCTGTCATTGGCTTTTGTGGTATGCGCCCGATAACTACCGGCTCGTTCGGCCAAGATGGTCTGACCATCCCCCGGACCACATACGCTCCTTTGGGTACATACATTGGCATTCCCTTTTTTACTTCAAAATCCTTTAGCTTACTTATGGCTAATGGCTTTTCTGGGCGTCCTCGTAGAAGATAAAGGACTCCATTTTTCTGGGGTGCTGTCGTCTCTGCCTTGGTTTCAATCTTATTTACAACCTTAGACTTAATAATTTCATTCTTTTCTCTCCTTTCTCCTTGTTTTGGGGTTGTTTCTGGCTCTCTTTCTATATCAGCAATGGCGATTATGGCTTTTAAAGTAGGATCGAATTCCTTGTCTTCACAAATCATTTCGATTACCGGCTTCTTGTTATGATAAAGGACTCCACTAGGGTAATGGATTATTGGTTACATTAGGAATTTACTCATCCCTGAGTACTATTCTTCCCTGGTCAATCAAATCCTGCACAGCTTTCTTCAAAGTCCCACAAATATCGGTGCTATGCCCCTCAACTTCGGAATGACAAGCACAATACACGCCTCGTTGGTAGGCTGGAGAATCCGGATTCCGTCTATTTTGGGGAATGGGCTGCAATAGATTCATCTGTATGAGCTTATGGAAAAGGGTGGAATATGGTTCCCCAATTGGTGTGAAGTTTGGCTTAGTTGGTGCACGAGGGCGAGGATTGTTTTGTGTGGTCGGGGGTTATACTGGTTTTGGTAGGGAGGTTGATTTATATGGAATGGAGGTGGGTTTCGGTTGGCTGGTGGCTGTGGTCGGTTAAAAGGCTGAGCATTCATGATTGCATAGGGTGGGGGTGGAGGAGCATAGGCCATATTATTGTGCGGGTAGTAATGTTGCTGAGTCCTTTCCGAGAATACAGATCTAGGAGCTCCATACCTTCTGCCTTCAGATGTTGCCATAACTGTTTCTTCTTTCTTTTTTCCTTTAGCCATTTCTCCAGACCTGCCTTGGATGGCTTAGGAGGTTGCCCTTATGGCTGCCTGACTTAATATTCTTCCTGTTTTCAAACCGCTTTCTACCATTTCACCGATCTTGATAGCCTCAGCAAAAGGTTTGCCCATGGCTGACATCATATTTTGGAAGTAATCTGGTTCCTGAGCTTGGAGAAAGACAGTGACCATATCCATTTCATCCATGGGAGGTTTTACCCTCGAGGCTTGCTCCTGCCACTTAATGGCATACTCCATGAAGTTTCCTGAGGACTTCTTTTTCAAGTTAGACAAAGAGTTTCGGTCCGGTGCGATGTCAACATTGTACTGAAACATCTTTACAAAGTCCCGGGCCAAATTGTCCCAAATGTGCCATCGAGACATATCTTGATCCATGTATCATTCTGAAGCAATACCGATCAAACTTTCCCCAAAGTAAGCAACCAACACCTCTTCTTTTCCATCGGCCCCTCGCAATTGATTGCAATACTTTTTAAGATGAGCGATGGGATCGCTGTGCCCATCGTATTTCTCGAACTTTGGCGCTTTGAATCCCATAGGACAGAGCACAGGTGGGAACATGCACAGATCAGTATACGCAACACTCTTTTGCCCGCTCAACCCTGCATGTTTCTTAAGTTCTGCTCTAGGCTCCTCATTTTCCTTGCCATTTAATCTGGTTCAGGGGTGATGGAAGTTTTATCTTGCCCCAGTGTAAGTTCATATGGTTGTTGATGGGGGTAAGTATATGTAGGGTATTGCAACAATTCTGGCTGGTAAGTTGGGATGGGGTAAATATATGTTGATGGGTCGAACACGGGCTTTGGAACTGTTGGCGGTGTTGTAACAGTAGGTGATGGAGCGGTGAAAATGTGTGGGGTGATTCCACGCATGAATGCCTGTGGGAGAACATCAGAAGTGCTTCCTACATAGTGGGCAAATATTGTAGGTTGTCCCAATGGATTTTAGGTGACTGATTGGAACACTAGAAGTCCTAGCCGGCTTTGCGAGCGTCTCGGGGAATCCGGGGATGGTATTCGGGGGTTCCTTCCCATTGTCCATGCATCCCACATCTCCATCATTCTTAGATTGAAAATTTGGTTCTCTTCAGCAATAGAAGATTCTGAGACCGGTACACCCGAGTGAGGGATGTCATCTGGAATAGGGACCGTTGGCAAAGTCACTTCTGAAGACATCTCTATGGTACCTTTAGATCTGGTGAAGTAATGATGTGAAGCCAGCTTACCACAAATCAACCACCTGTTTCTTATAAACCTGACTCTGGAAAGGGAAGTAGCCAATGGTTAGCATTGGGAAAAACATAGACAGATAATCACATCAATGGTTGCATGTGTCATCACGGCTTTGCTCACTCTTCTCAATTTTCTTTATTTATTTCTTTCCATCTTCTCCCTCCTTTATTTAAATTGTTTATAGAAAACCATGACCGGATCCAATGAGGATTGCCTAAGAATCGCGACACCGCACGAATCAGATCATATCGTAGTTCAAGAAGATAAATGTAAAATGAAAAAGCAATTTTTTGGGGTTTTCAAATTTTCATTTAATACTGAATTACAAAGAGGCCTACAAACATACTTTCCTAAGACTCTAAGGCTCGTGACATGCCTTTTCTAGGAATTTTAAAAACAAACTCGAGACATGCACTCCCAAGAAAAGCAAAAATACAGACTCGAAAAGGAAATACAATCAAGAAACTATCAATGCCTCCAATCCTGCACTTGGAACACCTCCTGGCCTTG
The DNA here is from genome assembly GCA_034376525.1 of Nicotiana benthamiana. Classification (NCBI taxonomy): domain Eukaryota; kingdom Viridiplantae; phylum Streptophyta; class Magnoliopsida; order Solanales; family Solanaceae; genus Nicotiana; species Nicotiana benthamiana. The sequence goes on from CM067338.1 coordinate 55,150,528, forward strand.
CAGCAGGCCTACTTGCTATATAATCTTGGAGCCGACAGAGCTCTTCCATTATTTGTCAGGCGAAGATCATTACTGTGGAAAAAAACATGGATCTTGCCATGTCTTCACACTCGCATCACTTCATTGCAATGTTGCTAGCAATATTTTTTACCCTATCTCTGATAATGCCCTTTTCTCGCAGCAGGTGATCGATCTGTCGGGATCTAGCCTTTGAGACTTGAGTGATGGTGTGGTTCTGCTCTTGCAAATGGTGTAGATCTTCTTGCAACTGGTCCATTATGGAGTAACAATGTTCCCTCTCGATTTTGAATTTCTTGGTTTGCTTAGCCATTTCACCCTCGAGGTTGCCAATCGCTGTTTCCCAACCTACGGCCCCTTATTGATATCATTCTTTCATTTGGTGAATGAGTGCTGCACGCCTCTCGGCACTCTTAGTCAATCTCTTTAGTGCCTTTGCTAACTCTGACTCACCTTTCTCGAGGCTATCTTCATAATCACGCACCTTTTGAGTAAGATTACAGATGAGCCTTTCACATTTACTGCTTCGGCTTGGATTCTCAACTGCTATTTTCAACTGTCGAACCTGGGCTCTAAGAACCTCATTTTCGCGAACCAATCTTCTTCTCTCACCCTCGGCCTCTTGTGCCTGCAAATCGTTATTGAAGATGAAATTTCTCAACTCTTCCCGCAGGCCAGTGATGGTAGCCCGATATTCTTTCTCCTTTTCCCCCCAAGCTAACCTTTCTTGCATTTTTTCATCAAAATCTTGAACGTGGGGACTTTTTGGAGGCCTCACAAGTTCGGGCTCGAGCTCGAGCTCGAGCTCTGGTTCATTGTTCATATGAAAACTCCTTTCTAACCAAGCGGCATAATTGGGATCAACCTCGCCTTTAGTTGGGTATGGTACCAGGGTGTTACTCTTTAGATAACAACAACCGAGCTAATCGCCTTTCACCAAAGCCTCGGGAAGCATCGCTTCTGGATATAGTTCGATGACTTGACTGTTTAGGTATGCTTTCTCAGGTATTACCTGATACCTTCAAAGTTGTCTTAGAACTCTTTGGGGTGCATAGGGTTGTATACTTCTTCCTCCCATCAACATCAGGTAGCCTTTCGAAGCAGTCATGTAGATGATTTCTATTATTGGGATCCATCCTATGGTCCATTCAACTTGATCTACTCTAAATTTTTTCAAATAGGAAACCCATTCTTCAAACCCCTCGGGTGGTTTGTAACCTTCCTCCCCTTTCTTGTACTTACTGATGAAATTGTTCCCGTCTGAAGCATATCTCACGAACATAGGATGGTCGCAAAGGTGTTCGATCATCCATATCCGAAGGAGAATAATGCAACCATCGAAAAACTCACCACCAGATTTGCACAAAGTCAATGCCCGGTAAATATCTGCAAGCACCAATGGGACTGGAGTGTGATCTTTTTTATCGATGAGAACCTGTGCGATCTTGGCCATGTGAATGCCTACTGTACCTTGAGAATTCGGAAATACCATGATTCCCAGAAATGCCACAATGAAAGCGAATCATCGGTGAATCTCCCATATGCTTTTGTTCTATTTGTTACTCAAACCCGTTTCTTGTGTCTCAAATCCGGCTGAGTGCCAAAACCTAAAGTACAAGAAGTGAAACTTACAACTCCCGTTGTTTACGCGATTGTTTCTCATTTGCTTGCTAATGTTCAAAAGATCGAAGAATTTGTGCACCGAGGGGGCCCTGGGAAATATGAGCTGCTGCTTTCTTAAGTCTTGGCCAAAATCAATGTACCCAACTATTTCTTCTAGGGTGGGCATGAGTTCGAAATCCGAGAAATGGAACACATGGTGAACGGGATCCCAAAAGGTCACCAAAGACTTAATCAAATCCTCTCGTGTCTTAATGTGCATGATATCTACCAATGGACCCAGCTGTTGTTTCACCCAAACTTGACCATCTTCATCTAGGTTGTCCCACCAGATACGCAAGTATGTGAGCCTGTTCTCTGACCGCTTCTGGTGATTCCTGGATGGTATTCATTTGTTCATGTAAAAATTTAAGGTTAAGGTTGACCCTTGTAATTTCTTTTTTACAAAAACCAGTTTTCTAAAATAGACGGATAAGGACCCCTTTATTGTTGTGTTAACAACAATGGCCGCTTTCGCAAACGTGGCCCTTTCGCAATTCCCAAATGAATTTTGAGGTCGGGGTGAGAAAAAACACCTTTTAAACAAATTTTCTTGTTTTTCCCGAAAATAACCTTTCGATAATTGAAATGTGATCGAAGGCTATCCTGGTAAAAATAACTTAAAGACAAAATGAAGCTGGGTCGGCTTTTAAAACCCTAAAACACCTTTTATTTTTTGAAAAATGAGGCCGAAACTCTCTTGAAATACATTTCCCTGTTTCACTCTTTTTTCAAAAAAAAAAATTGATAGAGTTTCGCGACATTTTCAAATACAGGGATTTTTAAAAATCGGGTGAATTCCTATCCTACATCACTCTTGGTTTTCTCTTTATTAACTTGTCAAATGCAAGCTGAAACAAATAAATATTCACGTAGCACATAGTATGCATTAGGATGGTCTTTATTTTGGGTACACCTGTCCTAGACGGACCCAACACCTGTGTTGAGTCCCCAAGGTCGAATGCAACGTGATGCTAATAATAGTTTCTACTAGGGATCCAACATGAGGTTGTGTTATTCTAAGTTTTAAAACCTGGGGTTCGTGGTCTAAAATTTGGTTACCCGAGCGGAAAACTGGGGCCGAGGAGGGGGAGACGTACCGGGAGCACTAAAGTCTGCCCGGCCTTGTCGCTTGCCCAGCCTCACTCTATTTGGAATAATTTCTACAGAAAAGCGGGCTACGCAATCGTATACACCATTTTCAGAAGACTCAGATGGGTGGCGTAAGAAGACATTTAAATACAGTTCAAGTAATATCAAAGCGGTACATGACAATTAGCACATTAAGTCCACAAAATACAATAATGTCTTTTTTGGTAAATAGGTTTTATATATATATATATATATATATATATATATATATATAGATAGAAACTTAGTTAGATACATAAGAGTTTGGATGATGCATATGTTGCATCAGATTACCATCTACTGACATTGTTGAAGCAAACTTATACAAAGTATTAGTACTGGAACTACTACTTGCACACATAGAGCCTAAACTAAAACTGTTCAAACTAGCAGGAGAAGTTTTTGCCGCTTTACAAAGCCTTCTACCCAGCTTTCCTGCTTGATCTTGCTGGTATAAGAGCTGGACAAAATCTGGAGGATTTGAAAATAGCACAGGTGTTGCCCCCCACAAGAGTTGTTACATATTTAGCTAAGTCGTCCGCCACACAATTTTGTTACCTATATACATGGTGAATTTGAGGATCATGCAGCCTCCGGAGCAAGTACCTGGATATGGCAGTGGACTTCTTGTGTAGATGTAGCAACTTGTGCAACATCTAAAACTGCAGCATTCCACAAAATAACAAGTCCTCCTACCTGTCCTATGGCTAGGACTTCTACCATACCAGTAAAATTAAAGTCATCTTTTAAAACTTGGTGGGATTGGGAATGTGTTTCCAGTAGAACAACTAAGGCTGGCCAATTGTAATCAAACAAAGATCTAAAATTTCTTCTAAACTCCACAGAATGACTACCCCTACAATTCCAGAGTATAAAATTCATATAGTTATCGTCAGAGTTGAACACATTTGAACTAGACTGGCCTGGCCTAAGAATTAGGGTTGGGAGAAATAGTATTGCATATTTCCCAACTTCCGGATTTGTGGATGGCCTCATTCTGAAGGAAGTTCTTGTGATATTTTATGGACACCTTATGAAGATTTTATTTTGTATTGCTCCTTCAGCACAAAGCATTTTATCCCATTCATGCATGCTTATACTAGCCTTGTTTCTCTGTTGTAAGTGATGGCTGCGTCTAACTCAACTTGTAAGTTCTGCACTGGTTCCCCTTGTTCTGGTGGATTGGGAAGGTCTGGAGAAAGAGGTGGACGAGGTGGAGTAGATGTTCGAAATCATGGGGTGCCTAGCCTCAGCAAAGAGGAGTGTGGTTGCGACTCCCAGTATGGTTGAATCCATGGAACATATGGAGTTCGAGGGTGGTAGACATGCATCTGTATGGTGTTTGGGTAGAGAGGAGTTTGTTCCCAAAGTGGAATAGGAAGGGGTAACGATTGAAATGGTGCTAGATTTGGCCCTTGCATCATAGCCCAGTGATAGCGTGCATAAATCTCCGTTCCTAAGTGTATCCCTTCCGCCACTATCTGGGCTAGGTCCCTTGGGTGATTTATTAGGACTGTGACATCTTGTTGGTTAGGGTGAAGGTCAAAGCATGACTGTGAAGTCCCGCTTCTAGCTAAGATGCTAGGTATGTCGGTGCATGGGGCGTGTGGGCAGTGTACACAACTGAATTGGGCTCCATTGTTAGATGTGGTGGAGGATGGGATTGAGGGGTGGTGTTGTGATGGAGTTGATGGGAGGTTTGGCGTGGAGGAGTTGTTCTTTGCCTCCTGACATGGTTGAGAAAGTTGAAGGGCAACATACAATAATAATAATAAAGCCAAATAAAATTACATTAACAAGCTCGAATTCTTGAACCCTGAACTGGAAGTTTTGGGTTCTTTATCCCTAGCAGAGTCGCAAGATCTATCACACCTCTTTTTTCTACATACCACCCCAAAGAGGTAGTATATAAAGAGAGTTTTTCCAATTAAACTGACATTATTTGAAATGGAATTATTTAATTAATTACAAAGTCGCCACTTGGAATAAATTACGGTGTTCCAAGCCACCGATTTATTTTAAATCCCAAATCGAGGAAGTTATTATTTTAAAAAGAGTTTCTGAACCAGAAATTCTAAGTAAGGAATTCTGTTAACCCGGAGGAAGGTTTTAGGCACCCACAGAGTGGTTCTAGCACGATCGCTTAGCAATTTATATTTGTCTTAATTATTTAACTATTCATTTTAGGACCTATTTGTAATTATATTTTACCTCTATTAAATCACTTGAATTATTCGCAATTAAAAATCGATTTACGGGTTCGTATACTCTTTTCCTTTGCCGCATCAAAAATCATGTCACCCGAACATGTCCACAATTTATAACGCTTGTAAAGATTCTAGCATATTATTATTTTGGGGAAGGCCATGAAATTCGCTAATGTCCCTCACATATTCTAAACTAATTCATATAATTTATTGAGGGCCCCGCAATTGGTTTTTGTTTGGCGAGGCTCCTCTCAAGATTATTTGTTAAAAGGGCCAATCTAAAGTGACTAGGTTTTTCTATCTAAATACACCTCTAACAAAAGAAAAAATTCGACTAACTAGCCCTTAAGGGATTTCGAGAAACAAGCCCAAACCAGGGCCCAAACCATAAAGTCTATAAACGTCAAGCCTTATGACCCTGATCTTGGGAACGATCCCCAGGCACAAACAAAAAGGAGAGGCCATAATTCAACTAAGAATCAATTAACAAGTTTGACAGAATTCAAGTCACTTCCTAACTGAGGGATTCACGGACCAATTTTCAGAGTAAAATTATTTTGAGACTCCTACACCCTAGCTGCTTTTAACCCCTGACTTTTGATTAAAATATGAAAGTAGTACAATTCAAGTATGATTTCACTTAACCTAGCATGAACATATCAATGACTCCAGCAAACATGAACAGATTTTAGCAATGCTGGAAACTGAAACTGCATCATTCTACATTATACTAGTAGCACACATTAAATACATAAAAACTATTAGCTACTAAACTCAACATATACATAGTCAACTCAACATTTTAACGCTTGGAGTTCCTGAATCCCAAGAAATTTTTCTGTTTCAAATTTCAGCTAGCCTTTACCTTCAATAGTATACTACACCAAACGACAGTAACCTTTTATGATTAGTGAATGATCATAATCAAAAATCCAAACAGTCCATGAATCCAAATAACTTAGCAAAACATTCCCAATTTAAATACAACAAATAACTAATTAAGAGCCATAGTAAATTGTCAAAGTGCAGTCTCTCAGCAGGAATTTTGAATCAATTTCATTCCATACTTTCCACAAGTAAATCTACATCGAATGGAGTATTAGGTGTGTACCTGGAATCAAAATTTTAATAGGAGAAGAACTTAGCACAACAGTAGCAACAAGAGTCAGCAATGTAATGAACAGTTGAATCAATAGCTCTAAACCAGGTACAAACTCCAGCAATAAACACAATTAATTTCAATTCAAAACTGACTTGGTGAACCCGGGAGTTTGAACCAAACAAGACTAGAGAATCAGACCACAAAAAAATCTAAAATGAACCAAACAGACTTGAAATCAAACCCAAACCACACTAAAATCTTCAGCAGCCCACGCTTAATCAAAACCAGTGTAATTGGACAAAAAACCTCTCAAAAATCACTCGGTGAACATGTAAAATTACAGCAAAACCAGCGCTGAACCAGAAAAAGCGAAAAATACTTTTGCAAGCTAAAATTAGCCTAAAGCATATAATGGAACAATATATTTTTTTGGTTTTTTTTCCTGAAGAGCTCCCTTTTTTGTTGTTTTGATTTTTGTATGTATTTTGCTTTTTGGATTTTCTATATTTAAATGCTGAAATTAAACTGAAATTGAAAAAATTAAAAAATCAGATTTCATAGAATGTTTTTTTTAGCTGAAACGTTCTCTCCCTTTCACAAGGCATTGGATGCCTTTATATAGCCAAGAGCTAGGGCAAACCTCAGATTTTTTCTTTTCTTTTTTACCCCTGCTCATTTTTTACTTTGGACCTTAATTTCCTAACTTTTTCTTCAAGTATTCCCTAAATTCTATGAAAATGTGCACTAAAGACCTATTCTAGGGTGTTCTATACCCCTACAATTCCTATACTACCCTTATTTCATTTCAGAATTTACCATTTTTAGTAAACTTTCCATTTCTTATGCCCAAACTATCCTTAAGCAATCGAAAAATTACAGCCTAAACTAAACTGAACCCAAAACCTTTAACCCCTGTTTAAAATTGACTAAGGTTAGTCCTAGTGAATCTATATCAGCTAGAACAAATTAATAAACTAAAACTTGACTCTAATAAAAACTAATTAACACTATCATCGACTCAACAATTACAAACTGATAGGGCTAAAATCCAAGCTGACTCCCAAACCAAAATTCATATGAATCAGAACAAAAGAAAGCCTAATTATATTAGCGACCAATTAGCATTTGAGCATTTAACTAACGAAAATCCAAAATCAAATTAGAATCAAAAGAAATGAAAAATCAACCTAAAAATAAATTAACCTAGATAATTACCACAATGAGATTAAACTAAGTAGAAACTAAATTTATGCTTGATTTAAACGAACAAGAAAAGAAGAATCGAATTAGCTAAATAGAAGAACAGAAAACTTACCGGAACCAGACTTCATAAAACCCTTTCGAAATTGATTTCCAGTTAATATTACATGCCTTTTTCGTTATAAATAGGCAAATAATATTAACTAGAAATCAGCCAACCTCTAAATATCTTAAAACAAACTCGAACCGCTATGAACACTATATTTGAATTTCGTCAAGCTTCAGTGATATTCGAGGGGTTTTGACCAACGATTCGAGGCGAGGAAAGGACGGAGACTATCTGATATCAATTTGGGAATATTTGAATGATTTTGAGTTTTGGTCAGATTTTTAAAACCACGATTCTAGGGACTCGAGTTAGATTCAAGGGAATATGGTTGTGGATTAGTGATGAGGGAGAGGAGAGGGAGTCGTGGTGTAATTTTGGGGTTGAATGGAGATGGAGCCGCCACCGGTGGTTTGGGAATTTTAGGGCGGCGCCTCTAGGGTTCTTGGAGAGGATGGGGTGTGAGGAAGATGAGAATGGGGGAGGGGGAGGGGGAGGGGGGGGGGCTCGCTTTGGACATATATATATAACGTTTCCTAGGACAAATTCGTCCGTTGGATTTAGAATTGATGGCTGTGATAGTTTCTAGAAAACGGCGTCGTTTGACCTTCCTATCAGACGTGGACCGCCTCTGGGGGTAATTGGGATGGAACGAGGTTGGGCTAAGGGGATTTTTGATTTGGGCTGAGTGGTTATGGCCCATGTTTGGCTCTTTTCTAAGACCTCTTTTGTCTCTCTTTTTTAAATTAGCTTCCTTTTGTCCCCCTCCCCCCCTTTATTTGATTTTTTTTCTTTATCAATTTTATTAATTAAATTTTTCTTATTTTATAAGGGTGCAAATAAAATCAAAACAAAGTCTTAATAACCCAAAGCTCAAATTATTAAATTCAAAAGTTATTTTTAAAAAGCTATTTCACAACAAAGTCAATATTAAAACAATAAAAATGTAAAATGAACTATCTTTGTGATTTTCTTCCCATTTTGTTCAAAAATAAATTAACCGCTAATTAACAATATATGAAATTAGATCCTAAATGCGAATGCATATTTTTTATATATTTTATATGAATTATCATGCACAAATAAAAATGCAACAATTATCAAGAAACGTCACAAAAATCCACAAAAATTGTAAAAATAAGGAAAAATCATTTTGTTTGAATTTTGGGAATTATTCATATATAGGGCAAAGCTCACGTGCTCACAACGACCTCTACTCTACTGAACCTGGCTCCTAGACGGAGCACCACTGAAGCTACCTGATCCTTGAGGCCTCTTGGTCTCCCTCTCTTCTCTCTCATAACGGCGAGCCGTCTCAATATCGCGAGCAATATCCACTGCATCCTTAAAGGTATGACTAAGAATCCTCTCTCAGGTCATCAGAATACGGACGGGATAGATAAGTCCGTCCAAAAACCTCCTAATCCTCTCCCGATCAGTCGGGACCATCCATGGAGTATAACGAGCCAACTCCAAAAATCTCACCTCATACTGTGACACAGTCATATCTCCCTGACGAAGCCACTCAAACTGTCCCCGCAGCTCCTCCCTATGAGAATGCGGTACCCACTTCTTCATAAAGAGGTGGAGAACTCCTTCCAGGACAAATGCAATACACCTACTGGCATATGCCGCTCATATGCCTCCCATAATGTAAAGGCTGCTTCTGAGAACTGAAGAGTAGTAAATGATACCCCGCTCGAGTCCAAAATCCCTCCGGTCTGAAGCATACGTCGACACTTGTCGAGAAATCCCTAGGCATCCTCGCCCAGAACACCACTGAAAGTAGGAGGTGAGAGCCTACTGAACCTATCAAGATGACGCTGCTCATCGTCTGGCACAACTGGAATCACATCCTCCTTTCCTAAACCGGGGCAACCGGATGAACTTGGGCAACCTACTGAACAGGGGCAACCTGCTGAACTGGTGGTGTCTACAAACCCTGCACTCCCTACTCAAGTGTGCGAGCAGTGGAGGTCTGATTGCCTCCTTCGACCTGCGATGTAGCTACTGCACTAGTGGCTGAGATGGCCCGAGCCAGGCCAGTGCAAACTGATAGAATATGAGCCAGGATTTACCACAAGGAATATTCCTACCATTTTTAAGAAACACAAAGTGAGTAGAATGATCACCGAGCTTAGTTATTGTTGATAAAGTGATCACAAAAAAGATTTAAAATCATGCTAGTTATGTACCACGAGGGTAGTTCCATTGTACGTGACTCTAATCTTTGGAGTATAGACACATCTCACAACAATTCTATAAGTGTTTTAATGAAGTTCTTAAGAAGATAAAGTGTGGGAAGTATAACTCATGATTGAGGTAGATAAAAGAACTATGGTAATAGAAGTTCACTAGCCAATATAGGAGTTCAACTTCGAACTCTAAAGATGATGGAGTTATTGTCTAGAATATGACTTGTTCCTACCTTAATAGGTGAAGTGAAGGAGAAATAGTTGATGATCCCTACTTGTTGTAGCTGAGAGAGGGGATTCACAAGCATAAAATGATAGCTTTCGAATAAGGGAGAAATGATAGTGCTCTGAGGTACCACGACAGATTTGTGTGTTCCAGATATAAATGGACCTAAAGAGGTATAATCATGATAGAAGCCCATAATTCTAGGTATTCTTTCCATCAAGGTTCCCAAATATGCATCATAACCAAGGAGTTATTAGTTGAACGACATGAAAAAGAACATCGTAAACTTTATGGCCAAGCAGAGCATTTTGTTTAAACTGTTGAGGATATGTCCTTGATGTTAAAAGTAACTGGGATGACCACATACCTCTCATTGATGTCACGACCCCAACCCGGTCTTGATGACACCGAGCACACTATAGGCAAGCCTGACCATTTATATCAATTACCCAAATTATTTAAATAGGTAAAGATAAAGCTATTTACGTCAAAGTCTGAAATACTGATAATAATATGGAAAATCTATCAAAATACTAATGCAACCCAACTAGGACTCGGTGTCACAAACATGAGCCTCTAGAATACAAAGTAATATACTACTATAAAATTGTCTAACACTGAAAATGCGAAAATAACGGATAAAGATAGATGGGAGAATCATCGTTTGCGAACGCCCTGTAGATGCCTCAAATACTCCCGAAGATAATAACTCTTGATCAGCTGGATCTACTCAGCCTAAGACTGCCTTGGATCTGCACACAAGATGTAGGGAGTCAATTGAGTACTTCGACCTAGTGAGTAATAAACACAACTACAGTCTGAAAGTAAGAAAACACAAAAAATGCACAAAGTACTCTATATCTAGCAGTTTCTATCTAAAATAGTGGAAAGTAAACAACAAATAACACAGTCAAGAAGTAATGCATAAAAGAATGCAATACATATAACGGCACACTCCAGTTAACGTGTTGTTTTTCCATGATATTTCCTGAGATTCTACTTTCATCTGCTACCCGAACCATGTTTTCCCCCTCCTAGCTTTACTTGTTTAGTTCTACTGTTTCTTTGTTGTATCTGTATATATATATATCTGCACAGGTTTATTTGGAGTCTTGTTCTAGCATCGTCACTTCTTCGCCGGGGTTAGGCCAGGCACTTACCAGCACATGAGGTCGGTTGTGCTGATGCTACACTCTGTGCATCTTAGATCCAGGTGTTGGAGTAGCATTTGAGTGGCAGTAGCATTCTGGGAGCGAGCTTTCCATCCAGAGACATCGAGGTGTCCTTGCAGACGTCCGCAGACCCGAAGTCTCTTGTAACGTTACCTTAGTTTATTTTCTTTGGACCGGAACAAACAAAACTTCTTTTTTTTATTCATACATTGTATTTAGTATTCTGTAGACATTCGTGAGTTAGTGACTCCAGTCTTAGGTAGAGCTTGTATTTGAATTTCCTCACAAGCTTTCAGTTATTTTATACTAAGACTTCCGCAGTTTATTCAGTTCCTTTAAATGATTAAGTCTTTCGCATTATTGTTTTAAATTAAAAGGGTATAATGTTATTATCATGTGCTGAGAAGAAGTAATAAGTAATTGGCTTGCCTAGCTCATATTACTAGGCGTCATCACGACTCCCGAGGGTGGGAAATACGGGTGGTGAAAAGTTGATATCAGAGCACTAGGTTGCATAGGTCTCACAACTCACGGACAAAATCGGTAGAGTCTGAGTGATCGATACGGAGACGTCTATTGTTATCCCCTAGAAGGTACAAAGTTAGGAAAAATTTCACTTTGTTCTTTCTTGTCGTGCGTTTTCATTTCTTAAACACCGATTGAATTTCTAATATACTCTTTTGCAGATGGAGAGAACACGTGCTTTCTCTTCTACCGCTAAACAGCCCGAGCCCCCAACTGCAGTTTCCACGAGAGGCCGAGACAGGGGCAGAGCTCAGCCCCTAGTAGGAGTCCTAGTGGCAGAGTCTTTTATTGATCATGACGAGGAGGTTCCAACCCCAGCAGTTCCGATGGGCCCAACTTAGGCCCCAGAGGGTTCATAGCCACCCCAGTTCTTCAGGACGCTTTGGTCAGATTGGTAGACTTTGTGGAGAGAATTATTCGAGCGGATTGGCTTCCAAGGGTTCAGCCAGCGGTGGCAGGTCAGTCGGGTACAGTGGCTCAAGCCGGGAGTGAGATCACTTTTTAGGAGGCGGCCAGTGTAGGCCATAGAGTAGAGGTGGTTCTGCCACACGCAGACGCTCATAGGTCGGATAAGAGGCCCTGTCATGCAGGAAAATTTAGCGGTACCTCATCTGGAGGTAGAGGTTCTTATGGTAGAGGCCATCCCCATAAGTCCTTTCAGCCAGCTCTCCAAGTCTCTGTTTGTACCTTTGGTGGTTATTCAGGTCGATAAGGTCAGTTTCAGTTTCCTCAGTTGGAGCATTTGCATGGATGTAATGAGTGCGGTAAGTATGGTCACATCAGGTGGGTTTTCCAAAGGTTGAGTGGTTCTCAGCCGCATTATTATGATCAACAGTCTTTCAGTACTCCACCACTTCGTTATTCCTAGCAGCCAAGGGCTTCTTTCACATGTGGTAATATAAGACACGTCGCCAATTACTGCCCTTGAGCTTCTGGCAGCTCTGAACATCAGAGTTCTCATGCTATGATTCAGGCATCGAAGGTTCCACAACCTACCCAGCTAGTTAAAGGCTGGGGTAGAGGTCATAGAGGTGAAGGTAGAGATTATGGAGGTGGAGATCACACCGCCAGAGGTAAAGGCCATCCAGCAACTGACCGTCTTAGAGATACGATTCAGGGAGGTGGGGTCCAGTCCCCGTTTTATGCTCTTCCAGGCAGGCCAGAGGCCTAGTCTTCAGATGTAGTTATTACAGGTACTATTCTGGTCTGTGATATGGATGCTTTAGTGCTTTTTTACCCTGCGTTTACGTATTCATATTTGTCATCCTATTCTACACCCTACTTGGTAATGTCTAGTGATACTTTGAGTATTCATGTTTATGTATCTACACCTGTTGGTGATTCTATAATGGTCGATCGAGTGCATCGTTCTTGTGTTGATTTACTGCTCTTGGGCGGTGGATTTCGACGTTATATTAGGAATGGATTGGTTGTCCCCGTATCAAGCTATTTTGGATGGCTATGCCAAGACCGTGGCCTTGGATTTACCAGATTTTCCCCATTTAGGGTGCAGAGGGACCCTAGAGCATACCACCCACTGTGTTAATTCCTATGTTAAGGCTCGACGCATAATTGAGAAGGGGTGTTTAGCTTATCTGGCGTATGTTAGCAAATCCAGCGTAGAGGTCCCTTTTATTGGTTCTATCCCTATTGTTCGAGAGTTCCCCGAGGTTTTCCCTTCAGATATACCGGGTATGCTACCCGATAGGGATATTGACCTTCGTATTGATCTGGCGTCGGGCACTCAACCCATTTCCATTTTGCCATATCACATGGCCCCGCCAGAGTTGAAAGAGTTAACAGATCAGTTTTAGGATTTGCTGGAGCAGAGTTTCATTAACCCTTGCGTTTTGACTTGGGGTGCGCCTGTGTTATTTTTGAAGAAAAAAGGATGGGTCGATGAAGACATGCATTGGTTACCGGCAATTGAACAAAGTTATGAATCAAGAATAAGTATCCACCACGAAGAATTCATGAACAAAGTTACGAATCAAGAATAAGTGTCCACCGCCAAGGATTTATGATTTGGTTCGATCAACTTCAGGGTGCCAATGTTTTTTCAAAGATAGATTTGAGATCTAGTTACCATCAGTTGAGGATTAGGGCATCCAATGTCTCTAAGATAGTTTTACGCACTCGGTTCAAGCATTATATGTTCTCTATTATGTCATTCGGTTTGACAATTGGCCCAACATCTTTTATGGATTTGATGAGTCGAGAGTTCAGGCTTCATTTGGTATCGTTCGTGATAGTCATTATGGAGGATATTCTGATATACTCCCGCATCCAGGAGGAGCACGAGCATCACCTCAAAGTAGTTCTTCAGACTCTGAAGGATAGTCAGTTATATGATAAGTTCCTGACCGGGGAGTTCTGGTTGAGTTCGGTTGCATTTCTGGGTCATGTTATATCATTATCGGTATTGGTTTTGTCCATAGTATTAGGGCCTTATACAGTCTATGTTGATGTTTCTCCTATTGGGCTTGGTGCAGTATTGACGCAGGACGGTAGAGTTATTGTCTATGCTTTGAGGCAATTGAAGATCCATGGGAAGAATTATCCGGTTCATGATTTTGGGTTGGCAACCATTGTTTAAGCTTTGAAGATTTGGGGGCATTATCTATATGGTGTTGCATGTGAGGTTTACCATGATCACAAGAATCTTCAGTATCTGTTCAAGCAGAAGGCGTTGAATTTAAGGTATAGAATGGTGGTTAGAGTGGTTGAAGGATTAATAGGTTACTATCTGTATCACTCAGGAAAGGCATATGTGGTGGCCGATGCATTGAGTAGGAACTCTCCAGCATGGGTAGTACTGCTTATATCCCAGTCAGCCAGAGATTGCTTGCTTTGGATGTTTAGGCCTTGGCCAATCGTCTTGTGAGATTGGATATTTCTAAGCCTAGAAGAGTGTTAGCTTGCACAGTTGCTCGTTCTTCATTATTGACCGTATCCGTGAGTGGCAGTTTGATGATCCCCATTAGTGTGTCCTGAGAGACACGGTGTAGTGTGGAGGTGCCAAGAAGGTGACCTTAGATGATAATAGTGTTTCGAGATTTTAGGGGCATGTTTGTGTGCCCAATGCCGATGGGATTCGAGAGATGATCCTAGCGGAGGCCCACAGTTCTCGATATTCTATTCACGAGGGTGCCGCAAAGATGTATCATGATCTCAGGCGGCACTATCGGTGGCGTAGAATGAAGAAGGATATAGTTGCATATGTGGTTCTATGTTTGAACTGTCAGTAGGTTAAGTATGAGCATCAAAGACCTTGTGGATTGTTTCAAAGGATTGAGCTTCCCGAGTGGAAGTGGGAGAGAATCACCATGGATTTCATTAGTTAACTTTTGATGACTCGAAAGAAGCTTGATGCAGTTTGAGTCATTGTTGATAGGCTGACCAAGTCATTATATTTTGTTCCTGTTGCAGCCACCTATTCATCCGAGAGGTTAGGTGAGATCCACATCAGGGAGTTCGTCTTTGTGGGGTGCTGATACCTATCATTTCGAATAGGGGTACACAATTTGCCTTCCTCTTTTGGAGAGTGGATTAGCAAGAGTTGGGCACCCATGTTGAGTTGAGTACACCATTTCCATCCCCATACGGATGGTCAGTACAAGAGGACTATTCAAATTCTAGAGTATATGCTCCAAGCCTGTGTAATTGATTTTGGTGGCTCGTGGGACCAGCTTTTGCCTGTAGCAGAGTTTGCCTACAATAATATAACTACCAGTCTAACATTTCGATGGCTCGGTATGAGGAATTGTATGGTAGACGATGTCGGTCTCCAGTTGGATTGTTTGAGTTGGGAGAGGCTTGGCTATTGGGTACGGATCTAGTTTGGGAGGCCTTGGATAAGGTCCGAATTATTCAGGATAGACTTCGTACAACTCAGTCCAGGCAGAAGATTTATGCAAATCGCAAAGTTCGAGATGTTGCTTTATTGGTTGGTGAGCGAGTATTGCTTCGTGTATCCCCTATGAAAGGCGTGATAAGAGTCGGGAAGGGGAAAGCTTAGCTATAGGTTCATCGGTCCATTTGAGATTCTCGATCGTGTAGGAGAGATGGCTTATAAACTTGCCTTCCCGCCTAGCTTGTCAATAATGCATCTAGTTTTTCATGTGTCTATGCTCCAGAAGTATTATGGCGATCCATCGCATGTGTTAGATTTCAACACTGTACAATTGGACAGGGATCTGTCTTGTGGGAAGGAGTCGGTGGCTAATTTAGGCCGGCAGGTTCAAAAGTTGAGGTCGAAGACTTTTTATTCGGTGCGTGTTCAGTAGAGAGGTCAGCCTCCTGAGACATTAACCGGGAAATCTGAGTCTAATATGAGGAGCCGTTATCTTCATCTATTTACCGACTCAGTTACTTCTTTTAATTTATCCGTTCGAGGACGAACGGTTGTTTTAGAGGCGGAGAATGTGACGACCCGAAGGGTCATCATCTGTTTTCTCTCTTTTGTCGTGCTTTTGAGGCCTTTAAAACCTCACTTTTGGTTTCCTTGATTTGCATGGGTCTGAGCGCGTAGCCGCAAAGCTTATATGAAATTATGTAAAAACTACTAAAAATTTGGCTTAAAATTATTAAAGTTGACTTTTGTAACCATTTGGGGTAATTAGACGCGGGCCCGTGATGTGACGGTCCTTAGGGGTCCGTAGAAACATATTGGACTCGGGTGTATGTCAGGAATCGAAATCCGAGGTCATGAGCATGAGAAATGAATTTTGGAAAGAAATTGATCTTTGAAATGAATATGAAAATTTGAAATGAAAATTGATTAGAAAACATTGGCATCGGGCCTGTATTTTAGTTCTGGTGCCCTGTGCAAGTCTTATATATGGTTTAAGAAGTTTCTGTGTAATTTGGTTGAAATTGGACAACATTTGACGTGTTTCGGACCTAAATATTTAAAATTGGAAGTTTACGAAGTTTGATTGAAAAGTGTTGATTTTGAGGTTTGATTCCTCGTTTATGATGTTATTTTGGCGATTTGATCGTTCGCTTAAGTTCGGAGGATGCCGTTGAGTTAGTGTGTGTATTTTGTTGGGAGCCCCGAGGGCTTGAGAGTGTTTTGAGAGGTGTTCAGGGTGGTTTTGTACTTGCGGAGTTGGTAGATTTTCTGTAATTTTTTACGTAGAGAATTCCTTCTTCGCGTTTGCACTCCATCCTCGCGTTCGGATAGCTTCAGTGAAAGTCACTGCGATCGCAATATAGTCCTTGTTTTCGCATAGAATTAGTTGACCCTGGGGGAAACCTTCCTCTTCGCGTTTGCATTAAGCCTTCGCGAACGCATAGCATTGAATTTTCCTTGATCGCATTTGTGTGACTTCAACGTGTTCGCATAGAACAAACTTCAGCCCCCAGTAATTAACTCTACACGTTCGCATCCCCCTATCGCGAACGCGATGCTTGCCAGTCCCTTTCTTTGCGAATGCGACCCTGTGTCGCGAATGTAAAGGGCATTTTGCCCTGTCATTTTAATGCTTCAAAAACATAATAGTTACGGGTTTTTACTCAAATTTCACATGAGCTCTCTTCTTCTCCAAGCTCTAGGACCCCATTGAAGCCCACATTCTTCAAGACCACTTGGGTATGTAATTTCCCACTCATTTCCTTCACGTACCTACATCAATTAATGAGTTTCTAAGCCTAAATCAAGTAATCTAGGGTTGAAATTGAGGGGAATGGGTAGAATTAAGGTTTTTTTAATTTTCTTTGATTTAGACCTCGTTTTGGGGTCGAATTTGAAAACAAATTGTATATTCGGGCTCGTGGGGGAATGGGTAACATGGAATTGGTTCGAACCTCATGTTTTGACCAAGCGGGTCCAGGGTCGATTTTTGGAATTTTGGGAAGAAAGCTTAGAGACCATATTTAGGCATTGGGTTTAGTTTGTTTAGCTATTATTGATATTATAAAGTCATTATTCCATAGATTTGATTCTATTGGAGCCGGATTCGAGAGGGAAAGCAATACTTGAGGATTGACTTAGCTGTGGAGGTTTGAGGTAAGTGTTTGATCTAACTTTGGCTTGAGGGAATAGGAGTTGAGTCATATTTGCTACTTGTTATGTGTTGTGTCCAACGTATATCCATGGTGATGAGTATCTATACGTTGGGGGTCGAGCATGACCGTGAGTCTGAAATTGCTAAATTGTTATATTCTTAATTGCTCCTATGATAACTTGAATTGATAATATTCATGTTGAGCGAGTATTTAGTTATTTTCGTGGATTTGACTTGACTAAGTATGAGTGAATATTGTATTAAGTGGAATTTGAACTAGGTTGTTTATAGTTGAATCTCCCTTGCCGGGATAGTCATTTATTATTCTTGTTTCCTTGCATGGGAAATCATTTTTATCATCTTTCTCCCTTGCAAGGATTGCATTGTGTACTGTGTTGATATAATGAAATGGGATGGTGTGCACGATGACCACTTATATATCATTAAATAGGATCGCGTGGAATGCCGACCACTTATATATCATGAAATGGGATCGTGTGGCATGCCGACCACGTATATATCATGAAATGGGATTGTGTTGCACGCTGACCACTTATATATCTTGAAATGAGATTATGTGGCACGTCGACCATGAGATATTATGACATAGGAACGTATGGCACGCCTACCACTGTATATTATAAAATGGAAACGAGTGGTACGCCTACCACGTGATATTATGAAATGGGATCGGGTGGTACGCCTACCACGTGATATTATAAAATGGGATCGAGTTACACACGTGTAACATGATAAAAACTTAAGAGTGACAGTTGTATTTATGTTTATTCCGTGTGTAAGTTAACGTGTAGTGTTTCCATGATATTTCCTAAGATTCTACTTTCACCTGTTACCTGAAGCATGT
Source organism: Nicotiana benthamiana (assembly GCA_034376525.1). Taxonomy (NCBI): domain Eukaryota; kingdom Viridiplantae; phylum Streptophyta; class Magnoliopsida; order Solanales; family Solanaceae; genus Nicotiana; species Nicotiana benthamiana. Next base: position 55,168,942 of record CM067338.1, read on the forward strand.
TTTACCCCTCCAAACTTTACTTGTTTAGTTCTATTGTTTCTCTGTTGTATTTGTATATATACCTGCACAGGTTTATCTCGAGTCTAGTTCTAGCCTAGTCACTACTTCGCCGGGGTTCGGCCAGGCATTTACCACCACATGGGGTCGGTTGTGCTGATGCTACACTCTGTGCATCTTTTTACACATATCCAGGTGTTGGATTATCATTTGAGTGGCAGTAGCATTCTGGGAGGGAGCTTTCCGTCCAGAGACATCAATTAGCCTTGCAGATGTCGCAGGCCCGTTGTCTCTTCTAACCTTACCTTCGTTTATTTTCTTTGTACCGGAACTAACATAGCTTCATATTTTTATTCAATGTATTTTGTATTCTGTAGACGTTCGTGAGTTAGTGACTCTAGTATTGGGTAGAGATTGTATTTTAATTTCTGCACCAACTTTCAATTATTTTATATTAAGACTTCTGTAATTTATTCAGTTCCTTTAAATGATTAAGTCTTCTGTATTATTGTATTAAATGAAAAAGATATTATGTTATTATCATATGCTGATAAGACGTGATAATTAATTAGGTTGCCAAGCTCCTATTAGTAGGCGCCATCACGACTTCCGAGGGTGGGAAATCAGGGTCGTGACAAGCTGTTATCAGAGAACTAGGTTGTATAGGTCTCACAACTCACGGAAAAACTCGGTAGAGTCTGAGTGATCGGTAAAGAGACGCTTGTATTCATCCCCAGAGGCTACAAATTTAGGAAAAATTTAACTTTGTTTTTTCTTGTCGTGCGTTTCTGTTTCTCAAACACTGATTTAATTTCTACTATGCTCTTTCACAGATGGAGAGAACACATGCTTTCCCTTCTACCGCTCAGCAGCCCGAGCCCCTAGCTGCAGTTTCCATGAGAGGCCGAGGTAGGGGCAGAGCTTAATCCCTAGTAGTAGTCCTAGTGGCGGAGCCTTAGATTGATCATGACGAGGACGTTCTAGCCTAGCAGTTCCGGTGGACCTAGCTTAGGTCATAGAGGGGTTCATAGCCACCCAGTTCTTCATGACGCTTTGGTCAGATTGGTAGACTTTGTGAAGAGCGTCATTCGAGCGAGTTGGCTTCTAGGGGTTCAGCCATCGATAGCAGGTCAGCCGGGTGCTGTGGCTCAGGCCGGGAGTGAGATCCCTTTTCAGTAGGCGGTCAATGTGGGCCGTAGTGTAAAGGCGGTTCGGCCACACGGAGACTATCAAAGGTCGGATAATAGGCCCTGTCATGCAGGAAGATTCAGCGATACCTCATCTAGAGGTAGAGGTTTTTATGGTAGTGGCTATCCCCACAGGCCCTTTCAGCCAGCTCTCCAGCTCTCGAGGTCTCTCATTGTACTTCTGGTGGTTATTCAGGTCGAGTGGGTCAGTTTCAATTTCCTTTGCTGCAGAATTTGCGTGGATGTTATGATTGCAGTGAGTATGGTCACATCAAGAGGGTTTGCTCGAGGTTTATTGGTTCTTAACCGCATTATTCTGATCACCAGTCTTTCAGAACTCCACAATTGTTATTCCAAGTAGCTGAGGGCTTCTTTCACGTGTGGTGATATGAGGCACATCGCCAGGTATTGCCCTCGAGCATTTGGCAGCTCTCAAAATCAGAGTTCTCATGCGTTGGTTCAAGCACATGAGGTTCCACAGCCTACCCAGTAGGTTAAAGGCGGGGGAAGAGGTTATAGAGGTGGAGGTAGAGAACATAAAGGTGGAGCTCGGACCGCTAGAGGTAAAGGCCATCCAGTAGCCGACTGTCTTAGAGATACGATTTAGGGAAGTGGGGCCCAACCCTTGTGTTATGCTCTTCCAGCCAAGCCAGAGGCCTAGTAGTTATTACAGGTACTATTCTGGTCTGTGATATAGATGCTTCAGTTCTATTTTACCCTGGGTCTACGTATTTATATGTGTCATCCTATTATGCACCCTACTTGGTCATGCCTAGTGATACATTGAGTATTCCTGTTTATGTATTTACACCGGTGGGTGATTCTATAGTGGTTGACCGAGTGCATCGTTCTTGTGTAGTAGTGTTTAAGGGTCTTGAGACCCGTTCTGATTTACTGCTCTTTGGCATGGTAAAATTCGACGTTATATTAGGGATGGATTTGTTGTCCCCGTATGATGCTATTTTGGATGGCTGCGCCAAGACCGTGACCTTGGCTTTACAAGATTTTCTCCGTTTGGGGTAGAACGTGACCATAGGGAATACCACCCGCAATGTTAATTCATATGTTAAGGCTCGATACATAGTCGAGAAGGGGTGTTTAGCATATCTGGTGTATGTTAGCGAATCCAGCACAGAGGCCCTTTCTATTTGTTCTGTCCCTATTGTTCGAGAGTTACCCGAGGTTTTCCCTTCAGACCTACCGGGTATGCCGCTCGACTGAGATATCGACCTTCATATTGATCTGTCTTCTGGCACTCGGCTCATTTCAATTCTTCCGTATTACATGGCCCCGCCAGAGTTAAAAGAGTTAATGGATCAGTTTCAAGATTTGCTAGAGGAGAGTTTGAATAAACCTAGCATTTCGCCTTGGGGTGCGCCGGTGTTATTTGTGAAGAAAAAATGATGGTTCGATGAGGACATGCATCGGTTACCGGCAATTGAACAAATTTATGATCAATAATAAGTACCTACTGCCAAGGATTCATGATTTGGTTTGTTCAGCTTCAGGGTGACAAGGTGTTTTCAAAGATAGATTTGAGATCTGGTTATCATCAGTTGAGGATTAGGGCATCCGGTGTCTTTTATATTGTTTTCTGCACTCGGTTCGGGCATTATGAGTTCTTGATTATGTCATTCCAGTTGACAATTTCCCCAGCAGCTTATATGGATTTGATGAGTCGAGAGTTCAGGCTTTATTTGGTATCATTCGTGATAATCGTTATGGAGGATATTCTGATATACTCCCGCATCCAGAGGGAGAACGAGCAACACCTCAGAGTAGTTCTTCAATCTCTGAAGGATAGACAGTTATATGCAAAGTTCCCAATGTGTGAGTTCTGGTTGAGTTTGGCTGCTTTTCTGGGTCATGTTGTATCAACACCGGTATTGGTTTCCCACAGTATCAAGGCCTTAGACAGTCTATGGTGGTGTTTCCCCTATTGGGCATGGTGCAGTATTAACGCAGGACGACAAAGTTATTGTCTATGCTTTGAGGCAATTAAAGATCCCTAAGAAGAATTATCTGGTTCATGATCTTGGGTTGGCAACCATCTTCATGCTTTGAAGATTTGAGGCATTATCTATATGGTGTTACATGTGAGGTTTACCATGATCACAAGAGTCTTCAGCATCTTTTCAAGTAGAAGGAGTTGAATTTGAGGTAAAAAATGGTTGTTAGAGTTGTTGAAGGATTAGGAGGTTACCATCTTGCATCACCCGGGAAAGGCCAATGTGGTGGCCGATACATTGAGTAGGCAGTTCTCCAGCATGGATAGTATTTCTTATATCCGAGTCATCCAGAGATCGCTTGCTTAGGATGTTCAGGCATTGGCCAATCTTCTTGTGAGATTAGGTATTTCTGAGCCTAGCAGAGTTTTAGCTTGCACGGTTGCTCGTTCTTCATTATTGGAGCGTATCCATGAGTGGCAGTTTGATGATCCCCATTTCTTTGTCCTAAGAGACACAGTGCAGTGTGGAGGTGCCAAGAAGGTGACCTTAGATAATACTGGTGTTTTGAGATTGCAGGGGCGAGTTTGTGCGCAATCCAATATATCATTGATTTTACTTAAAATAGGAAATCAGTGAAATAACATATGAAATTCTTTTAAACCAGTGAAACAGATAATTTGGAAGTAAATGACAAGTAAAATCTGCCCCTCGGGCACAGTATCAATAACTCAGAACAGTATCAGCCCCTCAGGCATAGTATAAATCACTTTGTATAGTATCATTCGCGCAGGCTGTCTCTTAGAAAAGTATGACATAGTAACAGCTGCGGGGTGCAACCCGATTGATCTAACATCGTCTGCGCTAACTAGGGGTGTGCAGACTCCGGAGAGGCTCCTACAACCGAATCGCAATAGTAACATAAGGCCTGAAAGCCTTCTCACATAATAACATATGTCTTGAAAGCCTTCTCACATCACTCATAAGGTCTGAAAGCCTCCTCACATCACTCACAAGGCCTGAAAGTCTCCTTACATCACTCAAGCCACCGCGTGGGATAAATAGTATCTCAGGCCCTCGTCCTCATATAACTTAGCAGGTTCTCACTTATGGCCCTCGACCTTACTCAGTTCGAAAATCATCATAAGCCCCTCGGGCATTTGTAAAACAGTAGTTCTCAGCCCAAAATATCATTTAAGTTTCAAATCTATAAAAAAGTGGTTGAATTTGTAATACCATAAATATCAACAGGACCGAGTTTAAATATAATTAAGAATATTGAGGAAATAGTGATAAAAATATCCGAAGGGTTCAAAAAATTGGCAAGAAGACCAAATATCGCAATCAGCCCAAATCATGAAGATAATAAATTAATCTCACTGAAATATGCAGTAAAAATCATCAATCGGGATCGACTAAGTCATAATCCTCATTAGTAAAAGATCTCGCGCTCATCATCCAATGTGTGTTTCATCCCAATATAGCACTATGATGTGCAGTCCACGGTTTTGAACCTCGGGACCTCATTTAACATCATTACTCATTTAACATCATTTAATGTCGATTGGATTCAAGAGAGCAGAGGCCCATAGTTCTCGATATTCTATTCACCCGTGTTCCGCGAAGATGTATCAGGATCTAAGGCGGTACTATTGGTGGCGTAGAATGAAGAAGAATATAGTTGCATATGTGGTTCGATGGTTGAACTGTGAGTAGGTTAAGTATGAGCATCAGAGGCCTTGTGGATTGTTTCAAAGGATTGAGCTTCCGGGTGGAAGTGGGAGAGGATCTTCATGGATTTCGTTACTGGACTTCCGATGACTCGGAAGAAGTTTGATGCCGTTTGGGTCATTGTTGATACACAGACCAAGTCAGTATATTTTGTTCCTATTGCAGCCACCTAATCATCCGAGAGGTTAGCTAAGATCCACATTAGGGAGATTGTTCGTCTTCATGGGGTGCCGATATCTATCATTTCGGATCGGGGTACGCGTTTACCTCGCGCTTTTGAAGAGTGGATCAGCAAGAGTTGGGCATCCAAGTTGAGTTGAGTACAACATATCCATCCCCAGACCGACGGTCAGTCCGATAGGACTATTTAGATTCTAGAGAATATGCTCCGAGCTTGTGTCATTGATTTTGGAGGCTCTTGGGACCATAGAGTTTTCCTACAACAACAGCTACCAGTCCAGCATTCAGATGGCTCTATATGAGGCATTGTATGGTAGGCGATGTCGGTCTCCAGTTGAATGGTTTGAGCTGGGAGAGACTCGGTTATCGGGTACAGATCTAGTTACTAATACCATGAATTCTAATAAATCAAAAGAAAAGAACCAATTTCTAATTGATACTGGAAGAATTCTTAAAGAAAGGTCTATCGAGACAGTCTATGTAACAACCATAAACTAAGGAAATAAACTATTTGGCCACATAGTAGTGTTGTGGTTATCATCAAAATTAGGAAAAAGCATCTCATATGATATCCTTTGTTCTAAATATTATAATTAATTCTACTATTTATCAAATACATGGATACCAATTAAAATTAGATTAAATTGGATACCAACCAAAATACAACATCACATTGCATACTACAGTAAGACTAATCTTCAATGTTCTTCTCCACTTTAGCTCTTGCTCTTATTTATTTCTCTTCTTCAATAAATCCAAAATTACAATATTAGCTTGTTTTTGATATTCCGGTTCATGCCACCAAAAATAATTACAAGCTTTACTACCTTTAACTTGCACAAAAAGCACAACTATAAAAGTTTTTAATGAAAACCCTAGAACAAATCCAAAGAAAATTATAATTAATTTCAACCTTCTAAACATTACTTTATCATACTTTATAGTAGTTTTTACGACCAAAAAATCTTTTTGTCGGATTGCCATTTGACCTTGAAATTTTCAAATGTGATGGATACGCGCATTTACAAAGTATGTTCTTCTTCAATGTTTTGAAGAAAACTGAGACGGAAATCAAGAATATCAATAAGAACTTTAACAATTAAAGAAGAAAACCCAGAATTATACAAAAAGGAAGAGCAATGGTTATGCTTCAATGGAGGAACTTATAAAGAGGAAGAAATGAAAGAATAGCCGTTAGGAATATGAAAAAAAAGGAAAGTTTTGATTAGAGTTTTTTTACCGTTAGAGTTGATTAAGTGGACATTTTTATCCACCCTCACACGCCAAACACAATTTGCCACGACCCAAAACCCGAACCCGATCGTGATGAATCCTCTCATAAAGATAAGACCAGCCAGTCAACCTAATTCACCCTTTCAGAGCAGTTATTTAACACAATTATAGTATAATCATGGTTTTAATAGTACCAAATAGCGAAAAGTAAAGATAAAAATGCAGAAATCCAACACAACACAGCCCTAACCGGGGTGTTACAAGTCATGAGCAATTAAGGAATCCGCACAGAAGTCTACTAAATACGAAATTCGATAAAATAGTTTGAATAACATAAAAATAAAAAGATAAAGGAGTCACAAGGGCTACGGTCGCCAATAGCTACCTCGTAGTCTCCGGAACACTATCTTGACTGGAAGGATCAGCTCTCAGGGATAGGAATCTGCTATGCCTGAATCTGTATACACGATGTAGCGAGTAATGTGAGCACTCTGACCTAGTGAGTAATAAATATAAATAATGCCTGAAAGCAAGAAAACACGTTAAGGCACACAACATTCTATACAGAAGCGGTGAAATCACTTAAAATAGGAAATCAGTGAAATAACATATGAAATCTCTTTTAAACCAGTGAAATAGATAATTTGGAAGTAAATGACAAGTAAAAATCTACCCCTCGGGCTCAATATCAAAATAACAAGTAAACATCTTCCCCTCGGGCACAATATCAGTAACTCAGAACATTATCAGCCCCTCAGGCATATTATCAATCACTATGTATAGTATCATTCCCGTAGGCTCTCTCTTAGAACAATATGACATAGTAACAGCTGCGGCGTGCAGCCCAATCGATTTAACACCGATGGCGCTCACTAGGGGTGTGCAGACTCCGGAGGGGGTTCTACAACCGAAACGCAATAATAACATAAGGCCTGAAAGCCTTCTCACGTAATAACATAAGTCCTGAAAAGTCTTCTCACATCACTCATAAGGCCTGAATGCCTCCTCACATCACTCACAAGGCCTGAAAGCCTCCTCACATCACTCAAGCCACCCCATGGGATAAATAGTATCTCAGGCCCTCGTTCTCATATAACTCAGCATGTTCTCACATATGGCCATCAGCCTTACTCAGTTCAGAAATTATTATAAGCCCCTTGGGCATTTGTAAAACAGTGGTTCTCAGCCCAAAATATCATTTAAGTTTCAAATCTGTATAAAAGTAGTTGAATTTGTAATACCATAAATATCAACAAGACTGAGTTTAAATATAATTCAAAAGAGTGAGGAAATAGTGATTAAAATCTCCGAATGTTTCAAAAAATTGTCACGAAGACCAAATATCGCAATCAACCCACATCATGAAGATACCAAATTAATCTCAGTCAAATATGCAGTAAAAACTATCAATCGGGATGGACCAAGTCATAATCCCCATTAGTAAAAGTCTCGCGCTCATCATCCAATGCGTGTTTCATCCAGCACTATGATATGCAATCCAGGGTTTTAAACCCTCAGAACATCATTTAACATCATTACTCACCTCGACCTGGCTTAATCGGCTTCCAATCGACCCAAATCTAGCCACAATTAATTCAATTAAGTCAATACTAATTATAGTAATTAATTTCATATAAAAGTACTAATTTTCCAATAAAATCCAAAATTTAACTCAAAATCGCCCATGGGGCCCACATATCGCAACCTGGCAAAAGTTACAAAATATGAAACACCATTCAACCACGAGTCCAACCATATAAATTTTACCAAAATCTAACAACAATTCAGCCTCCAAATTATCAAATCTAATTGTCAAATACCTATGACCAAATTCTCAATTTACACCTCAAAAATATATAATCTAGTCGGATTATTCGATGATAATTTAATATTATATAGTAGAAACGATCAGAACTGACTTACCTGAAAATTTCCCATGATGTCTTGCTCAAAAATCGCCCCAAGCCATGTTCTTTCACAAGAAAAACGTAAAAAATGAGTTATAAATAGAGCAGCCTTAATAAAGCGAATTCTGGTCACTAAAAGCCCCTTCCGGTCGCTAAAAATGGTCCATCTGGTCGCTAAAGGTGCACACCAGATCAAATGCACAAGATGTCTTAAATTTCACTAGAAGAGTAACTCCATAATGCTAACTCGGAATTTGATGTTTCTTGTTCCCATGAGTCACAAATAATAATACGAACATAGCCCTTCATTCGAAATACAATTCAGATATCATTTGCTCGGTGCAATACTAATTTCGCTCGTTAAACAACTAACTCATGTTTCGTGACAAAAACCCAATCGCGACTTGACGAAATTAGACCAAACTTTCCAGATCCATCCTATAATTCATTATCAAAATTCCAGAAGTCTCGTAATCAAATTTTGAGCTCTAGAACTAAAAATGGACTATTGGATCATTACATGCTTATGCTCAAAATGGCAAAAAACTTCCAAAAACTCTTCCCAAACTTATCCGAGCCTCATGGGCCCTTACCAAACATTCCAACACACCCCATAACATCATTAAAACTCAATCCAACCTTTGAATGCTCAAAACAATATGAAAATATCGAATCACCCTAAGATTCAAGACTAAGAATTCCAAAACTTCGATATTCTGAATTCGATAAAAATGTCTATCAAACCTCGCAAGAATAACCTCAAATTTTGTACACTAATCCAAAATGGAATAACGAAACTACAGCAATTCTCAGAATTCTATTTTGACCCTCGGATCAAAATCTCACCTACCAACCGAAAATCGCCAAAATATCAACTTCGCCAATTCAAGCCTAATTCTCTTCCGGACCTCCAAAGGCAATTACGATCACGATCCTAATTCACAAATTACCTACCGATGTTAAGCAAACCATCGGAACTAACATCCAAACCCTCTAATACATAAGCCAACATTCGGTTGACTTTTCCAACTTAAGCTTTCTAAAAAGAGACAAAGTGTCTCATTTCTTACCAAATCCTCTACGAACGCAAACTAATCAACTTAATCTCATGAAACACGGATGACAAATCCTAAATAAGCATATATGGGGGAAAACAAAGCGATAACTCAAGAGACGACTGGCTGGGTCGTCACATCCTCCCCAACATAAACAAACATTCGTCCTCGAACGTGCCCAAAGTTGTCCCAAAAGCCAAACAATTGCTGAGTAACCTTTCCATGCATATACCCAGGAGTGATCCCACGTCACCCTATCTTGTATAGGTCTGACAATACATTGCAACTGAAATTTCGCATTCCAACGTAGCCCATAAATCATAGAATCACATTTCTACTTTTGAAATCTTCCATATGATCAGAGTCCCAAATTTATTCTGTGAATAAGCCCCAACAAGCTGTAACAACTCATACCTGCAACCTCGGTTGCAAGTACATAACAGAACACATGACTCAAACACTTGCAGCGATAACTTCTAATCACAGCAGCTGCACACAACAACTGAATACCGATAGAAAACCTTCGATCAACTAAGGTCTCATCCCACACTTTAATATACTGAAAATGATAAATAAAACACACAGTAAGCCATAAACATTTCTTAGATCAACCATTTATGAAGCCACTTCTCCTTTGGCAAAAACAATAGCAAATTTTTGAATTGAACCTCGATATTATCCTACCAAGATGCTGAATATGAAATCCGATACAATAGTTTGAACAACATTAAAATATTTAAGATAAAGTAGTCACAGGGGGTACGGATGCCAACACCGACCTCGTAGCTTCCAAAACACTACCTGGAAAGGAAGAATGAGCTCTCAGGGATGGGAATCTACTATGCCTCAATCTGCACACACGGTGCAGGGGTTAATGTGAGTACTCCGACCCAGCGAGTAATAAATATAAATAATGGCTGAAAGCAAGAACACATGTTAAGGCACACAAGATTCTATATAGAAGTAGTGAAATAACTTAAAATAGCAAATCAGTGAAATATTAGATAAATCTCATTCAAGCAAGTGAAAATGATAACTGCCAAGTGAAATATTAGATAAATCTCATTCAAGCAAGTGAAAATGATAATTTGGCAGTAAATGACAAGTAGAAATCTGCCCCTCGGGCTCACTATCAAAATAACAAGTAAAAATCTGCCCCTCGGGCACAATGTCAGTAACTCAGAATAGTACCAGTCCCTCGGGCTCAGTATCAATCACTCAGTATAGTATCAGCCCCTCGGGCTCACTCTCAGAACAATATCACATAGTAACTGCTGCGACGTGCAGCCCGATCCATTTAACATCGACGACGCTCAGTGGGGGTGTGCAGACTGCGGAGGCGCTCCTACGGCCCAAGCACAATAATAACATAAGGCCTGAAAGCCTTCTAACATAATAACATAAGGCCCGAAAGCCTTCTCACATCACTCATAAGGCCTGAAAGCTTCTTCACATCACTCACAAGGCCTGAAAGCCTCCTCACATCACTCAAGCCACCGCGTGGCATAAATAGTATCTCAGGACCTCGGCCTCATATCACTCAGCATCTCCTCACATATGGCCCTCGGCCTTACTCAGTACGGAAATCATCATAAGCCCCTCGAGTATTTGTAAAATAGTTGTTCTTAGCCCAAGATATCATTTAAGTTTTAAATCTGTATAAAAGTGGTTGAGTTTTTAAAACCATAAATATCAACAGGACTGAGTTTAAATATAAGTCAAAACAGTGAGGAAATACTGATAAAAATCCCTGAAGGGTTCAAATAATTTGCATGAAGCCCAAATATGGCAATCAACCAAAATTATGATGATAACAAATCAATCTCAGTCAAATATGCAGTAAAAATCATTAATCGAGATGGATCAAGTCATAATACCCTTTAGTAAAAGATATCGCCCTCATCATCCAGCGCGTGTTTCATCCCAATATAATACTACGATGTGCAATCCACGGTTTCAAACCCTGAGGAAATCACTTAACATCATTACTCACCTCGAACGGGCAAAATCTCTAGCTCACGACGTGTTTACCCTGTGAATCGCCCTCCAATAAGCTTGAATCTAGCCACAATTAATTCAATTCAGTTAATTCTAATTATAAGAATTAATTTCATATAAAAATACTAATTTTCCAACAAAATCAAAAATTTAACTCAAAATTGCCCGTGGGACCCACGTATCGTAAACCGGGCAAAAGTTAGGTAATATGAAACTCCATCCAACCACGAGTCTAACCATACAAATTTTATCAAAATCCGACAAATATTCGGCCTCCAAATTATCAAATCTTATTTTCAAATCCCTACGCCTAAATTGTGAATTTACACCTCAAAACATGTAACTTTGTCAGATTATTCGATGGTAATTCAATATTTTATAGTAGCAATGATCACAAGTGACTTACCTGAAGATTTCTCATGATTGTTGCTCAAACATCGAGCCAACCCGTGTTCTTTCACAAGAAAAATGTGAAAAGGAGCTAAAAAAACAACGCAAACTTAATAAATCCAACTCTGGTCGCTAAAAGTAGTCCATCTAGTCGCTAAAGGTGCACACTAGATGTGATGCACCAGTAGTCTTAAATTTCACTAAAAGGAATCTATCTCCATCATACTAACTCAAAATTCGATGATTCTTGTTCCCATGAGTCACAAATAATAATACGAGCATAGTCCTTCAATCGTAAAGCAATTCGGAGCTCATTTGCTTGGTGCAATAACCATTTCGCTCGTTAAACAACTAACTCATGTTTCGCGTAAAAAACCAAACCGCGACTTGATGAAATTAGACCAAACATTCCAGATCAGTCCTATAACTCATTATCAAAATTCCAAAAGTCTCGTAATCAAATTTCGACCTCTAAAACTAAAAATGGACATTTGGATCATTACATGCTTATGATGAAAACTGTAAAAATCTTCCAAAAACTCTTCCAAAACATATCCGAGCCGCATGAAGCCTTCACCAAACATTCCAACACACCCCATAACATCATTAAAACTTATTCCAACCTCCGGAATGCTCAAAAAATTATCAAACGTCCAATCACCCTCGGATTCAAGCCTAAGAATTCCAAACATTCAAATTCCGAATTCGATCAAAATGTCTATCAAACCTCGTTCGAATGACGTGAAATTTTGCAAAAAAATCCGAAATGACATAACGAAACTACAAAAATACTCAGAATACCATTCCGACCCTCGAATCAAAATATCAGCTACCAACCGGAAATCGCCAAAATATCAACTTCGCCAATTCAAGCATAATTCTATTCTGGACCTTCAAAACCAATTCCGATCACACTCTTAAGTCGCAAATCACATCCCGAAGCTAACCAAACCAGTGGAACTCACATCTGAACCCTCTAACACATAAGTCAACATTCGGTTGTCTTTTTCAACTTAAGCCTTCTTAAAGAGACAAAGTGTCTCATTTCTTACCAAATCCTCTCTGATCGCTTCCTAATCAACTTGATCTCATGAAACACGGATAACGAATCGTAAAGAAGCAGATATGGGAGAAAGTAGAGCCGTAACTGATGAGACGACTGGCTGGATCATCACATCCTCCCAACTTATACAAATATTCATCCTCGAACATGCCCTAAGTTGTCCCAAAAGCCAAGCAATCGATGAGCAACCTTGACACGCATATACCCGGGGGCAATCCCACGTTACCCTATCTCATATAGGTCCGACAACACATTGCAACTGAAATTTTGAAATCCAATGTAGCCCATAAACCATAGAAGCACATTTCTACTTTTGGAATCATCCATACGTTTAGACTCCCACATTTATTATGTGAATAAACTCGAACAAGCTGTAACAACTCATACATGCAACCTAGGGTGCAATTACATATAACAACACATGACTCAAACACTTGCAGCGATAACTTCTAAGCATAGCAGTTGCACACAACAACCGAATATCGATAGAAAACATTTGATCAACTAAGTTCTCATCCTAACACTTTCATATATTACAAATGATAAATAAAACACAAAGTAAGCCATAACCATTCCTTAGATCAACCATTTATGAAGCCACTTCTCCTTTGGAAAAAACCATAGCAAATTTTGAATTGAACCTCGATATTATCCTTCCAACATGCTGAAATCAAATCTGTTTATATTCATTCTAGATCCCATCAGTCTTATCTAACCCATCACAAATACTCTAGCGACATTGACACATCAATACAGTCTAGATCCACGACTTGTGAAATCCGTCCACCAATAAGTTACAATCCAAACTTACTCAAACCATGAAAATAGTTCAAAAGAAAGAGTTGTACCACAAACTTACTAGTACCACCACAATACAAGGCTGAGAACCTGTCTCACATCATAGAAACATAACACCTGAATCTAACGGCAAGGTCATACCATCCACATAACTTCGCTTCCATGCGCGACCTATCCAAGCACTAGTTCACATGAGACACCCCAAATCACCATGCTCAAAACTACCAACCAGCGTAATTTGAGGTCTAGTACCACAAGCGATTCATCATACCTACGGAGAAGTACATAATCCAATGCCATACCAGTAAACCTCTCTATTGGAAAATCCGGCTACCCCAGAAAGGGAAAATGCCTCAAAGAAGAGAGCCGCTTTGCAAGTTCCCCTAGTACCACCCCAACTATATGCTATGAGCTCGTCAATCACCGTGGAGCCAAGATACATGAATAGAATAATCTTCTTAGTGTACTAGTTGTACATTTCGGGTTGTCCCTTTTGTTTCTTCACTTTGTTTTTGGATCGAATTTAGGTTTTTAGAATTTTAGAAACCTGTTTATAATAAAGAGGAGTTAACCATTTCTATAAATGAAGCTATTATTCGGCATTCTTTATCTTAAATGATGTCCACATATCAAACTTGCTTGTGACTTGCCGTAAATTTTCTATCTTCTATTATATTCTTGATGTTATGTAATAATAGTTGTTCATACATTATCAATGTTAGTTGAATGATTGCATCAAACGAGTCAATCGTTTTTAGGTTTTCCTCTTTCTATTCTAATTTGCCGTCACGAATAGCTACATGATTGTTCCACGCACCTATTCTTTTCTAGCTTTTGCAATTTCTTTCTGTTTTTGATAATTATTTTTTTTTTTTTGTTGATTTTTCTTATTGTACTTGAATATAGGTTGACTGCTTCCTGCTAATGCTAATGTAAGATATTTAGGATGATAACTAAAAGCTTAATTTCCTGATTAAAAAATGAACTGTATTTGGTTTTTATATATAGTTGATTACGTACAAATAATTAATTATATTGGTATCCAGGTTGTTATTGAAGAAAAATTTATCAATCATGCTATTAAGATACTTGGATACTTCAAACGACTTATGCAATAGTACAAAATAGATTTGTAGAAGTTTTGGCACAACGTTATACATGCAAAAATAATTACACGACAAAATGCTTCCAAGCATGTGTTTATTTCAATAATTTAACTTTCACCTCCAATAAATGAAGGATACCCTTTTAAATTCATCAGAAAATAATTTTCATCGTGTTTTTCAGTGACAATAAATAAAGTACAGAGTAAAACAATCTCCAACGATGGATTGTACTTCCCACAACATATTTATTCACATGGAGAACTATATAGGGCCCTTTTCAAGAAGTATATGGCTGTTAACAACAAGATTTGTATTCATGCCAGAGTAAACAAAGATACAAAGAGGCACATACACCAGAATCCAGAAGATGAATTACATACAATATCATTAACCAGAATCTAAGGCATCTAAGATAAACCTCAAGAATAGTGTGGTCCCACATAAACTACAAGCCATCTAGGATCAACCCTAATCCAACCTCGCCTTACCTCCAGAATGCAAAAAGGGAAGCACCACTACCCCTATCCTACAACTCTAATGTTTATCTTCTATGTCGTCCTATCAAGGGCCATGTCCTCGGAAATCTGAAGACGTACCATGTCATGCATGGTCACCTCTCCCCATATCTTCTTAGGTCTCCCTCTACCTCGTCTTATACCCACCACGGCCAACCGCTCGCACCTCCTTACCGGGGCATCAATGCTTCTCCTCTGCGCGTGCCGAAACCATCTGAGCCTCGCTTCCCGCATCTTGTCATCGACAGAAGCGACGCCCACCTTCCTTCAAATATCTTCATTCCTGATCTTGTCTATCCTAGTGTGTACATCCACCTCAGGATCTGCAACTCTGCTACTTTCAACCTCTCGATATGGGAGTTCTTAACTGGCCATCACTCTGCCCCATACAACATAGCCGGTCTAGCCACAGCTCTATAAAACTTACCCTTGAGTAACGGTGGACAATTTCTTATCACACAAGACTCTAGATGCCAGTATCCATTTCATACATCCCGCTCCTATGCGGTGAGTGACGTCCTTATCGATCTCTCCGTCCCCCCTATATCACCGACCCAAGGTACTTGAAGCTATCTCTCTTGGGGACGACCTGTGACCCAAGCCTCACATCTCCGCCTACATCCCTCGTCTCAGTACTAAACTTGCACTCCATGTACTCTGTCTTATACCTGCTCAATTTGAAACCCTTAGACTCGAGAGTCTGCCTCTAAACCTCCAATGTCTTGTTAACACCTGCCCTCGTCTCGTCAATTAGAACGATGTCATCAACAAACAACATACACCATGGCACCTCCCCTTGAATATTGTGTGTCAAAGGGTCCATCACCAAGGTAAATACGAATGGGCTAAGCGCAGAGCCTTGGTACAATCCCATAACAACTGTGCTTCGAGTCTCCTCCTGCAGTCCTAACCTTAGTCTTAGCTCCGTAATACATGTCCTTGATCGCTCTTATGTTGGCCACCGGCACGCCCTTCGCCTCAAGGCATCTCCAGAGCACCTCCCTTGAAACCTTGGCATACGCTTTATCCAAATCAATAAGCACCATATGCAGATCCTTCTTCTAATCCCTGTACTGTTCCACCAACCTCCTAATAAGGTGGATAGTTTCTGTGGTGGAGCGGCCTTGCATGAACCCAAACTAGTTGTCGGATATAGACGTCGTCTTCCTTACCCTCAGTTCCACCACCCTCTCCCATACTTTCTTGGTATTGCTAAGTAAGTTGATACCCCTATAATGTTACAACACTAGATATCGCCTTTTTTCTTGTACAACGGGACCACTGTACTCGACCTCCATTCCTCCGACATCCTTTTCATCCTAAAAATTACATTGAAAAACCCAGTCAGCCATTCCAAACTTGCTTTACCCACATACTTCTAAAACTCAACCGGAATTTCATCTGGCCCGGTCGCTCTACCCCTACTCATCTTATGCAAAGCCCCCACGACCTCGTCAACCCTAATGCGCCTGCAATACCTAAAATATCGGAGACTCTCCGAATGCCCCAAGTCCCCTAGCGCTATATCCCGGTACCCCTCCTCATTTAGAAGGCGATAGAAGTACGTCTGCCATCTCTGCTTAATCTGGGGGTCTCCCATCAAAACTCTACCATCCTCATCTTTAACGTACCTTAGTTGGTCCAGATCTCAGGACTTCCTCTCCCTTGTATTAGCCAACCAAAAACACTTTCTTTCCCATCCTTTCTCCGCTAATTCCTCGTATAAACGGCTAAACACTTCATTCTTAGCCTCCATGACCGCCTGGTTTGCCTCCTCCTAGCAACTTTGTACCTCTCCTTATTCGCTCTCCTCTCCTCCTCGCTTGAGATCCCTCCTAGCTCCACGTATGCTACCTTTTTTTCCTCCACTTTACCTCGGACTATGTCACTCCAGCACCACTATCCTTGGTGTCTGCCAGAAAAACCCTTACACCTAGCACCTCTCTCGCCGTCTTCCTCACATAGTTCTCCGTAGTTGACCATGTGGCATCTTCACTACTCCTCCAAGCTCCCATAACCCATAACCTCCCCTCCAATTCGTGGGCTTTATCCTTGGTCAAATATCCCCATCTAATCGTTGGTCGGCCACGAGAATACCTCCTCTTACTCTTCATTATAATGCCAATGTCCATCACTAAGAGCCTATGCTGCGTCGTGAGGGTCTCCCTCGGGATAACCTTGCAATCCTTGCACAACCCTCTATCATACCTTATGAGGAGGAGGTAATCGATCTGAGTATTCGCAGCCGAGCTTCAGAAAGCAACCAGACGTTCCTCCTTCGAAAAAGTTTAGTTCACAATCACCAGTTAGAAAGCCTCAGCGAAGTCTAACAGCAACGTACCTACTCCGTCTCTATCCCCAATGCGAAAGCCACCATGCACCTCGCCATAACTACCTGCAGCCACCCTGATATGGCTATTAAAATCCCCTCTAATAAATAACCTTTCAGTAGGTGGCATATTATGCACAATCTCATCCAGGACCTCCCAAAAACGCCTCTTAACCTCCTCATCCAAGCCTGCTTGCGGTGGGTAAGCGCTAACTACATTGAGGGTGCACCCACCTATCACCAACTTAATAAACATCAGCCTATCATTCACTATCCTAACCTCAATCACAGACTCTCTAAGATCCCTATCAACCAAGATACCAACTCCATTCTTACCCCTCGTGGCTCCAAAGTACCACAACATGTAACCGTCCGTATCCCTCACGTTCGACTCTGCCCACCTAGTCTCCTGGACACATGATATGCTAACCTTCCTCTTCTGGAGAATCTTGGCCAACTCAATAGACCTACCCGTCAGCATGCCTATGTTCCACGACCCTATCCTCAAAGTATATCCTCCCTCTTTACCCAACCCTTGTTACCTCTCGTCCCAGCCCCTGACCCCCTCCCCGCCCCTCTTCTCACCCCCAGAACCCCTCGAGGACATAACCTTACTCTACCATCCCACACCACGGCCACATTACCTACTATAAACTTTGGAAGACACTAACCCGGACTCAAACCAAACAATATCCGGTTGCAATTACAGGTATACTACAAATACTAGGCATACGCTTAAAATTATGCTAACTAGATAGACACAAATTATCTAACAGGGAGAAAGAGACAGGAAAACAGGAGGTACCAACTCCCGATGGATAGAACCTGGAAGTATTCCTTGATTCCCACAGCGATGCTCCGCTCAACTCGCCCGTATGCTTCACGCTTGCCTGGTCAGCTACAACAAATCCCGCAAATATAACCTGGATGCTTTGGAATAGTGCTACCTGCAAAACACATAACAAATCCCGAGGCAAAAAAAAGAGGGGCTATCACTGGAAAAGCCACCGGAAAAATTTCCTGCCCGAGAAAGGAATGATTTGAAGAAAGGGGAAGCAGATGGGGGGGGTGGTGTTGCTGGTACAGGAAAGCAGAAGAGCTACGATCTTGTGCCGGTGGGTCACCAGTCACTGGAAAATCTGCTTCTAGGGTTAGATGAAAGGGGGAAAGAGAGAGACTCAGGAGAGAGATAGGGGAGAGAAGGACGAGAGAAAAAAAGAAGAGAAAGGAGAGATAAAGGAGAGGAGAGGAGAGAGAAAGAGAGGGCTGTACTTTCAAATCTGGAAAACGTATTCGCTCACGAGTCTACCCATATCAAATTCACCAAAATCTAACATCAAATGGCCATCCAAATCCCCAAAGTTAACTCTTCAAAGCTTCCTCCATATTTTCGAAATTTCCACTCTAATTTCTCAAATTAAATGATGAAATTCAAGACTAAATAATGGAATTAAACCAAATATGAATGAAGAATACTTACCCCAATTGCTCCACTGAAAATTTCCTCAAATTTTCACCTTCTCCTGAGCTCTCTAATGGTTTTTGTAATATTGTACTTAAACCCTCGAGTTCAAAATATAATATGTCTGTCCAGATGTTTATAATATTGTACATTCGGGAGCACCCTTACATTCGGGAAGCACGAAGCTTCAGTGACCAAAATTCCTTCTATGCGAACGCGGGGACCCTCTCAAATGCCATTTTGGAGTTTTATAAAAAATTTGTTTGTGTAGATGGCGATCCGGTATTTTCTGAATCCCTATGTAAGGAATTACAAATGAAATTCTTTCAACAAAGATGTGAATTAGGAAGGATTGGTCGACAAAATATGAACCGAAGACTGAAAAATCGGCTCTTTTTCTCGAATTTTACTCTTAGCAACTCCTATGTTCGAAGCAAGAAGTTGTCTAATTAGACCACGAATTACAAATGTCTGGAAAAGTTCTATTGATATTTCACGAGGCAATCCACATCGATGTAATGAAAGTGAAGGACCCACGACAATGACAAAACGTCCTGAATAATCTCTTCTCGAGAAACAAGTGGGATATTTTTTTGCAAAACTGTGCTCAATTTCATATGTGGCAATTCCGCCAAGATCTCTTCGTTAGTTGGGGGAAGAATCCGCCCGAATCGGATTTTTTGAGGAACGTATCGGTAGAGCTGTTTATGAATGTCTTCGCGGTGGACTTTATTTTACCAAAGATGATGAGAATGTGAACTCACAACCATTTATGCGTTGGAGAGATCGTTTCTTATTTTGTGCCGAAGCACGTTTTAAAGCTTAGGCTGGAACGCATTGCATAACTGAATTACCTCTTCGCGAATGCGATGCCTACTACACAAACGCGTAGAACAAATGCCTTGAGGTCCCATCTATTCCACTTCCTCTATGCTAACGCGACAAAAAACTCGCGAACGTGATAACCACTAACCTCACCTCTTCGCAAAAGAAAGACAACTTCACGAACGCAAAGGACAACTCTACAGTCTCACATCCTATCCCTTCGCGAACGAGGGACATCCATCGCGAATGCGAAGGCCAAAAGCCTACAGCACTAACAACAACTTTTTCTGCAACTTTTTCCAACATGAAATGACCCGTTCAACCACCCGAAACTCACCCGAAGCCCTCGGGACCTCAACCAAATATTCCAACATATCCCATAACCTCATTCAAACTTGATCCAATCTTTTGAATGCTTAAAAAAACATCAAAATACAACATTGACATCGGATTCAAGCTTAAGAATATCAAAAACTTCACAATTCTGCTTTCGATCAACAGGTCTATCAAACCTCATTCGAATGACCTGAAATTTTGCACACACATTCCAAATTACTCGACGAGCCTACTCCGACTTTCGGAATTCCATTCCAAACCCTTTATCAAAATCTCACCTATCAACCGAAAATCACCAAAACTCCATTTTCTCAAATTCAAGCTCGAATATACCCCGTTCCTCCAAAATACAATCTGATCACGCTCCTAAGTCCTAAATCACCCAATGGAGCTAAACAATTCAGAAAACATTCCAGCCGGGTTCATATAATAACAAGTCAAAACTTGGTCAACCTTATCAAATTTTTAAATTGCTCTTTCAAATTCATTTTGATTATCCTTAAAACCAAAACCAACGATTTACATAAGTCATAGTACATCACACGGGGCAAGTCATACCCGAGAACTTGCGTGTGAAGTGAAAAATCTCAAAATGACCGGTCGGGTCGTTACATCCTCCCACTTAAACATATGTTCGTCCTTGAACGTGTCTAAAATTATTCCAAAAAACATTAAATCATTGTGTAACCTTACCATGCGCATATCCGGGAGTGATCCCACGTCACTCTATCATATATAGCTCCACTAACACAACATAACTGAAATATCACAATTCACCCTAGCCCATAACCTTAGAACCAATTTTCCACTTCTGAAACTATCATAAGTGAGAACCTCACATATATACACTGAATAAGTCCGAATAAGCTATATCAAACCATATCTGCAACCCTAGATGCAATTACATTATATACCGAATAACTCAGACGTTCGTAGCGATAACTTGTAATCACGATAGTTGTACACACCAACCGTATACCGATAATACACCTCTTACCAATTAAAGTCTCATTCCAAAACTTTCGTATAATAACAATGATGAAATAAATAGTAGAATAATATCATCCCTCAGATCAACCATTCATAAAGCTCCATCTCCTTTGACAAGGACTATAGTAAATTTCTAAGCTGAGTCCCGATATTATCCTTCCAACATGCTGAAATTGAATTTGATAGCATTCATTCCAGATCCCAATGTCCTAATCTCATCCAACACGACTGCTCTAATGAGATGACACATCAATAAAATCTAAAGCCACAACCTGTGCGAACTACGAACCAATAAGCAATAATGCAAATATACTCAAATCATGGAAAAATGAATCAAATGAGAGAACTATACCACAATCTCACTAGCACCACCATCACACAATGTTGAGTACCCATCACACATTGTAGAACCAGAACACACAAATCTAACCCAAAGGATCATACCTCCATATATCTTTGCTGCAATGCGCGACCCTATCCAAACACTGGTCCACATGAAATACCTCATATGCTCAAAATCAACAACAACGCGCAATTTGATGTCTTGTACCAAAGAAAATCATCATAACCACGGTGAGAAAAATGACATAACATCACATAAACACGAAAGGACACAACTGATACGCCATCAACTGAGCGATACCCAATACTGTTCCTGTTTGCGTTCCACAAAGAGACCCTAATAAAATGGAACCGCATATACCCATAACTGAAAAATCCCGATGCCTCGCAACATGAAAAGGTAACCCATAGATCTCCATCACTAATAAGCTCAATAACAATCAAATCAACACATCCCTCAATAATACAACTCGAAGTCAACTAATGCACTTTTATTGATGCAAGAACAATATATTAGAAATAGAAGGAGGCTTGGTTTTGGGAACTCAACACTTAAATGGAGTCCCAAATGCAAGTACCTCACACTCCTTGAGAATAAGATTTCCACTCACTGTGGTAAAACTAGACACTACAATAATGAATGTGTTGCAAAAGAAGGCAAGTCAGATTCTCACTCCATTTAGAATATCATCCTGATAAATGGACTAAAATATAGATATATAAGTGTAACGACCCGGCTAGTCATATTAAGAATTTAAACCCCGATCCACTATTGACTGCTTTTCTCATGTTTTTATGCTATTTTGAGTTACCGGGAGGAATTATTTTGAGTTTCGGAGTGTTTTGGGATACTTAGTCCCTAAATGATAGCATATGTTTTTGAAATTTGATCGTAGTCGTAATACTGTGAATAAGACCTTGAAATTGAATTTAAACAGTTTTGTAAACTGCACTGGGTGATTTTAGGTTTAGAAGCATATTCAGATTGTGTTTTGGAGGTTTGTTGTTAATTTCGGCTTGAAGTGACAAATGTTGAATTTTTAAAGTTTCCGGTTCAATAGTGAGATTTTGATCCGAGGGTCAAAATGGAATCTAGAAGCTGGAGTAGCCCATAGTGTTTAATGTGATGTGTGTGCAAAATTTAGGTCATTCGGATGATGTTTGATATACTTTTTGATCAGAAGCATATTTTGAGAGTTTTTAAAGTTCTCAGGCTTGAATATAATGCTAATTGGTTGATCCAATGTTGTTTGAGGTGTTGTGTATATTTGTATAAGTTTGGACATTAGAATATGACTTTTTTGTGCTTTTGGTTGAGGTCTGGGGGTTCATGGATAATTTCGGGTGATTAACGGGAAGTTGGAAAGTTGGAGTTTGCAGCTGAAGTTTTTGGGTTGTTGTCATAACCACATCTGTGGTTGAGAGGCCACACATGGGACTCCCATAGATGAGGATCCAAGCCACAAAATGGGTTTAGAGGAAAGTAAGCAGGAACTGCAGAAACAGATATGTTACTGCACCTACGTGACCGTAGATGTGGCATATGGATCGCGGGTGCGAAGAGGGAATTTTAAGTGAGAACCACAAAAGCGGTTCCCTTAACCACATAAGCGGTATCGCAGATCCAAAAATTGAGCTATAGATGTAACTTTGCTGGTAAGAAAAATCAGAATTTAACGGCTTAATTTCAAAAAAATAGAAACTGATTTGGAGCTCGGGATAGAATGATTTTCGGAGGAATTGGAAGAGGAAATGAGTGGGTAAAAATTCCTTAACCCTTTCTAATTGTATTCCATTAATCTATTGTTATTTTTGTTATTTAATTTCGGATTGGAGGTGAAAATTGGGGAAAATTTTGAAGAAATTTCTTAGACCTATAATTTAAATTTTAATAGGGAATTTGAACTTGGATTTGGATAACTTTGATATATATGAACTCGTGAGAGTATGAGAATCCTGAAAATGTAAATTTTACTTGATTCCGAGATGTGGCCCCGAGGGGCATTTTGGTTATTTTACCAAATTTTGCATATTAGCTTAGAATTTGTTTGTAGAATCAGTTATAGTGTTATTTGCATTTTGCAATTGAATTGAATAGATTTGGGCCATTTGGAGTCGAGTACTCGTGGCAAGAATGTGGTTTCAGGTTGATTTTAAGACGGTTCGAGATAAGTGGCGTGCCTAACCTTGTGTGGGGTACTTCCCCTTGGGATTTTGCATAGTTGATATTTGAAATTTCTTGTATGTGAGGTGACGAGTGCGTACTTTTACTTATTCTTTAAAATCCAATTTTTACTAAGTAATTAATATTGTATTTTCTCCTCCTATTATTACTACTTGCAATTTCAGTTTGTTGTTAGCTGAGGGAATCATGTCTAAGTGATTTAGTTACTTTATTTGCTCAAACAAATTTACCTAAATACTGTGCAACATGCTAGGCTAGAATTACTTGTTTTCCTTACTATGAATTTGACATTTGCGGAATAATTTTCATGTTGCTGCTGTATATTTACATTTAGGACCACGGATGTGGGATTGCGATAGATCCTCCTTGTCTGTTTATTTGGGACTACGGATGTGGGATTGCGATAGATCCCCTTTATCTGTTAATTTGGGACTACGGGTATGTGATTTCAGTAGATTCCCTAACACAATTATATGGAATTACGGGACTGCACCCGGTAGATTCACCCAGTACTTGTATTTATATTTAGGACTACGGATCAGGATTTTGGTAGATCCCCGCGCACTGATAGTTTGACAATGGGACGGGATCCTGGAAGATCCTTCAGATATATATATATATATATATATATATATATATATATATATATATATATATATATATATATATATATATATATAATGGACTACAGGATGGTATCCTGGGAGATCCACTAGATAGTTGTAATTGGGACTATATGACGGTATCCTAGAAGGTGTGTCAGTTGTTATCTCTATGTTGAGCTGTATTTCTTTTTCGTGATTATTGTGTCTCTGATCTAGTTGTTGTTGTTCTTTCTATATTATGTTATTTCTTACTGTTACACTTAATTACACTTTCTTATTCTACACGGTTATACCTTGTATTTTATTTAACCTCAATAGGGCCCTGACCTTCCTCGTTACTACCCGACTGAGGTTAGGCTTGACACTTACAGAGTACCTCTCTGGTGTACTTATGCTCTTTCTGCGCATGCGTTTCATGTGTAGATCCATGTACATCCACTTAGACTTATCACACTTGAGACGAGGCGCTTGTAGAGACTCTGAGGTATAACTGCGACGTCCAAAGACCGAAGAGTCCCTTTCTACTCTCCCTTTCTTTTCTCTATTAGTTATTTTGTAGTTAGACACAGTAGACATTCGAAATCTTGTATTTCATGAGATTCTGGGTTTTGGGAAATGTTATTAGTTTCGAGAGTTGTTATTGTATGTGCCGAGGGGCACCTTAAACACTGTTTTATTTTACTATTTGGGTTTTTATTATTTTCTTCTGCAATTTTTGTTTATTTTCCACATTGTTAGGATTACCTCGTCGTAAAGACTAGGAGCCATCACGATAATTCAAGAGGGAGAAACGGGGTCGTGACAAGTTAGAATCAGAGCTCTAGGTTCATAGGCAATATGAATCACAAGCCGATTTATTAATGTCTCGTGGATCGGTACGGAGACGTCTGTAAATATCTACGAGAGTCTATCGTGCGAGAGCTTTACATAATAATACCACTTCGTTAGATTTCCTTATTGTGCGAGATTTTTACATCATAATCCTAAACCTCTGTATTCCATACTCTCATAGATGGTGAGGACACATGCTATAAGAGATGATCAGACACCCGCGCCTTTTACGAGAGTTGTTAGAGGTCGAGGCTGGTGTAGAGGTCGAGGACGCACACACGGTGCAGCCTGAGCACCCACGCGAGCTGCTACTGAAGTGCCACCAGCAGTTCTAGCCATAGTCTAGGCACCCGATACGCCTACTGCTACTACTATTCCATCACTTTAGAAGACCATAACACAGTTCTTGAGAATGTTTGGTACATTGGTTCAAGCGGAATTGATTCAGGTTGTACCAACTACTTTACAGATCGGTAAAGGGAGACAGGCTTCTACAACCCCCTCCAGTGCATCAAGTTCTCATTAGTCTAGTTCAAGGTCTCATAACGACACATCATGTGGTCCTAGTTCAGTGGGTGGTAAGGACGTCTCACCGAGTAGCGGAGAGGTGGGTTTAGGAGAGATAGGATAGACAAGGTCAGGAGAGAGAGTATAGGGAAGTGAGGAGACCTCGTAAAATGGAGAGAACCACTGGTCCTTATTTTGGAGGAAGAGTACAACATAGTAGAGGTTTTGTGGGTCTGCTAGCTCAGTTTGCATCTCAGATTTCACCCACTACCACATTCTCCTAGAGCTTGTTTTGAGTGTGGTGACATATGGCATACAGTGAGAGATTTCCCTAGACTTTTGAGGAGGGCACATCCACAGACATCTCAACCACATCATGCCCCAAAGAGTTCTCAAGCTATGGCTACAGATCCAATTGCTACACCACATGCTCATCCAGTTGGAGGTGGAGGTCGTGGAGGTAGAGGTCACTCTAGAGGGGATGATCAGGCCAGATACTATGCCCTTCCTGGTTGTATCTTGGTTGTTACATTCGATTCTGTCATCATAGCTATTTCCTTGGTTTTTCATAGGGATGCATCAATTTTATTCAATCCAGGATCCACTTATTCTTATGTGTATTTTTCCCCCATTTGGGCGTTTCTCGAGATCCCTTGAGTTTTCCTGTTTATGTTCTACTCTTGTGGGAAATTATCTTGTTGTAGACCGCGTTTGTCAGCCGTATTTGGTTACTCTTAGTGGTATTTGGTTACTCTTAGATTTTGATATTATCTTAGGCATGGAGTGGTTGTCGTCCCATTATTTTAGTTTTGATTGTCACGCAAAAACTGCGATGCTGGATAGCCAGGTGTACCGCGTGTTGAGTGGAGGGGTACATTAGATCACACTCCCAGTAGAGTTATTTCTTTCCATTAGGCTCAGTTTATGGTTGAGAAAGGGGTGTGACACGTACCTAGTTTATGTGAGAGATGTCACTATTGATACCCCTACAATTGATTCAATCCCAGTAGTACACGATTTTCCTGATTTGTTACCAGCTGACCTTCCGGGCGTGCTGCCCGATAAAGATAGTTTTTTTGGCAACAATCTGTTGCCGTTTACTAAGACCATTTCTATTCCTGCGTATCGTGTGTCTCCTCTTGAGTTGAAGGAGTTGAAGGATCAGTGACATGAAGTGCTGATATGGGTTTCATTCGGCCTAGTGTATCACCTTGGGGTGCTCTTGTATTATTTGTGATGAAAAAGGGTTGTTCCATGCCTATGCGTATTGATTATTGCCAGTTTAACAAAGTTACATTGAAGAACCATCATCCTTTGCCTCGTATTGAAGATCTGTTTGACCAGCTTCAGGGCGCACAAGGTTTTTCTAATATTGACTTGCGCTCAGGTTATAATCAGTTGAAGATTCGGGAGCCAGATATCCCGAAGATTGCTTTCAAGACTCGGTATGGTCATTATGAGTTCCTTGTTATTTTATTTGGGCTGACCAATACCCCAACAACCTATATGCATTTGATGCACAATATGTTCAAGCCCTATCTTGACTCGTTTCTCATTGATTTCATTGATGATATTCCGGTGTATTCCCAGATTCAGGAAGATCGTGAGCAACACATGAGGGCAGTACTTCAGACTTTGAGGGAAAAGAAGTTATATGCAATGCTCTCAAAATTGAGTTTTGGTTGGATTCTGTGGAATTCTTAGGCCATGTGGTATCGAGTGAGGATATGTTGATCGATCTGAAAAGAGTGGAGACAGTGCA
Organism: Nicotiana benthamiana; assembly: GCA_034376525.1. Taxonomy (NCBI): domain Eukaryota; kingdom Viridiplantae; phylum Streptophyta; class Magnoliopsida; order Solanales; family Solanaceae; genus Nicotiana; species Nicotiana benthamiana. Next base: position 55,196,222 of record CM067338.1, read on the forward strand.
GAGTTAGCCCAGACCATCTCAATTATAGAGATCCACAGCTTTCTTTTTTTGGCGGGTTGTTACCTCTGGTTTGTTAAGGTATTTTCATCTATCGCATCGCCCTAGACAAAGTTAACTCAAAAGGGTGCTCCTTTCATGTGGTAAGATAAGTGTGAGCCGGGCTTTAAGAAGCTCAAGGCTGCCTTGACCACATCTCCAGTGTTAGTTTTGCCATCAGCTTCAGGTTCATATATCGTGTATTGTGATGCTTCGAGAGTTGGTATTGGGTGTGTGTTGATCAAGGAGGGTAGAGTTATTGCTTACGATTCTCCTAAGTTGAAGCCCCATGAGGTGAACTACCATGTTCACGACCTTGAGTTAGCTGCCATTGTTCACGCCCTGAAGATCTTACATCATTATTTGTACAGGGTTCCTTGTGAGAATTATAATGATCATCGGAGCTTGCAGCACTTGTTCAAGAAAAATGATCAAAATTTGCGCCAGATGAGGTGGTTAGAGTTGCTGAAGGATTATGATATCACTATTTTGTATGACCTAGGCAAGGCCTATGTGGTGGCTGATTCTTTGAGTCGTTGGGCAGAGAGTTTAAGGAGTTTGGCTTATTTACCAACATCAGCGATGCCTTTGCCGATGGATGTTTAGGCCTTAGCCAGCTAGTTTATGAGATTGGATCTTTCGGACTCAGTCGAGTTCTGGCTTGTATGGTTTCTCGATCTTCCTTATTTGATCGTATCAAGGAGCGTCAGTATGATGAATCTAGCTTGTCCTCAAATACAAGGATCAACATGGTAATGTTAGAGATGTGACAATCGGTGACGATGGGGTATTGAGGATGCATGGTCGGATTTGTGTACCCAATAATGTTGGGCTTCGGGAGTTGATTCTAGATGAGGTCTATAGATTGTGGTATTCCATTTATGTGGGTGCAGCAAAGATTTACCTGGATTTGACGCAGCACTATTGTGGAGGCAAATAAAGAAAGATATAGTTGGGTTTGTAACTCGGTGCCTCAATTGTCAGCAGGTGAAGTATGCGCACCAGAGATCGGGTTGGTTGCTTCATGAGATAGAGATTTTAGAGTGGAAGTCGGAGCGGATCATCACGGACTTCGTAGTTGGGCTCCCATGGACTTTGAGAAAGTTCAATGTCATTTGGGTGATTGTGGATCGGCTGACCAAGTCCTCACAATTCATTCTTTTCTGTACTACCGATTCTTCAGAGCGTTTGGTGGAGATATATATACGGGAGATTGTTCATCTGCATGTTATTGTAGTTTCCATAATTTCAGATAGAGCTACTCAATTCTCATGACGATTCTGGAGGGTCGTTCAACATGACTTGAGTACTCAGGTGGAGTTGAGTACAATAGTTCACCCTCAGACAGAAGGACAGTCCGAGATCACTATTTAGATTCATGAGGATATGCTACGTCTGTGTGTGATTAAGTTTGGAGGTTCTTGGGATCAGTTCTTGCCATTGGCAAAGTTTGCGAACAATAACAGCTATCAGTCTAACATTCAGATAGCACCGTATGAAGCTTTATATCGTAGGTGGTGTAGATCCTCGGTAGGTTGGTTTGAGCAAGGTGAGGCTAGATTAATGGGACAGACTTGGTTCAGGATGCATTGGAGAAGGTTAAGGTGATTTAGGATAGAATCCGTACATCCCGGTCCAGATAGAACATTTACGCATACTAGAAGGTTTGTGATATTTCCTATTTGGTTGGAGAGCAAGTTCTTCTTCGGGTTTCACATGTGAAGAGCGTTATAAGATTTGGGAAGAAACGGGAAGTTGAGTCCGATTTTTGTTGGGACTTTTGAGATATTGAAGCATGTTGGGGAGGTCGCTTGTGAGCTTTCCTTCCTTCCCAGCTTGACAGGCGTTCATCTAGTATTTCATGTTTCGATGCTCTGAAGGTATCACGGTAATCCGTGACACGTGTTCGATTTCAGTTTAGTCCAGTTGGACAGGGATCTATCTTATGTTGAGGATCTAATGGCAATAATTGATAGACAAGTTAGAAATCTGAGGTCAAAGAACATTGCATTATTAAAGGTTTAGTGGCAGGGTTAGCCGATTAAGGAGGCGACCTAGGGACCAAGCAGGATATGCACAGCCGTTACCCTCATCTTTTCACTACTTCATGTATGTTTCTATGCTCGTTCGAGGTTGAAAGAATGTGTATGTGTGGGAGTATGTAACGACCCAACCGTTCATTTTATGAATTTACGCCCCGATCCCCTATTAACCGCTAACCCCGTGTTTGTTTCTGCTATTGTGAGTTGCCGGAATTATTTGGAGTTTCGAAGAGTTTTGGGACACATAGTCCCTAATTGAGAGCTTAGGTTTTGGAAATTTGACTGTAGTCGGAACAGTGCAAAGATGGCCTCAAAATGGAATTTTGTGGTTTTGTTATCTCTGGCGGGTGATTTCGGGTTTAGGAGCGTGTTTCGGATTGTGTATTCGAGGTCCGTAGTCAATTTAGGCTTGACATGTCTGAATTTGAATTTTTGAAGTTTCTGATTCAATAGTGAGATTTTTATCCGAGGGTCAGAAGGTAGTTCCCGAAGTTGGAGTAGCTCTATAGTGTTGAATGTGACGTGTGTGCAAAATATCCGGTCATTCATATGAGGTTCGATAAACTTTCTGACATATTGTGAGAAATTTTAAAGTTCCTAGGCTTGAATCCGATGTTGTTTGAGGTGCTATAAAATTTGTATAAATTTGGACAGTGGTATATGACTTGTTTGTGCTTTTAGTTGAGGTCCGGGGGGCCTTAGGATATTTTTGGGTCCTTAACGGGAAATTGGAAAGTTGGAGTTTACAACTAAAGTCTTTGGGCTTCTATCATAACCGCATCAATGGTTGAGAGGCCGCAGACGCGACTCCCGCAGATGCGGTGCCAAGCAGCAGAAGCGACCAAGAGGAAAGTGAGCAGTAACCGCAGAAGCGGATATGTTGCCACACATGCATGACGACAGATGTGACATATGGGTCGCATGTGCGGAGAGGGAATTTTATGTGAGAACCACATATGCAATTCCCTTGGCCACAAAAGCAGTATCATAGATGCTAAAATTGAGCTGCAGATGCTACTTTGCATGGCAGAAAAATAAGAATTCAAGGGTTTAGTTTCAAAAAGTTAGAAAATGATTTAGAGCTCGGGAGATGGCGATTTTTGGAGGAATTTGAAGAGGAAAACAATAGGTAACAATTCATTAACAATTTCTAGTCGTATTAGATTATTCTATTGTTAGTTTTGTTATTTGATTTCAGATTGGAGGTGAAAATTGGGAAACAATTGGAAGAAATTTCTAAGACCTAGAATTCGAATTTTGATTGGGAATTTGACCATGGATTTGGATAATTTTAGTATGCATGAACTCGTGAGAGAATGAGGATTCTAAAAATATAAATTTTACCTGATTCTAATATATGGTCCCACGGAGCAGTTTGGTTATTTTACCTAATTTTGCATATTAATTTAGAATTTGTTTGTTGAATCAGTTACTTGAAGTGTTATTTAGCCTGTTGTTAGCTTAGGGAAGCATGTCTAAGTGATTTATTTTCTTTATTTGCTCAAACTGGTTTACCTGAATTATGTGAAATATGCTAGGCTAGAATTACCTATTTGCCTTAATATGAAATTGACATTTGCCGAATATTTTTCATGTTGCTGCTGTGTAGTTACATTTGGGACTACGGATGTGGGATTCTGGTAGATTCCCCTTGTTTGTTTATTTGGGACTATGGATGTGGGATTCCGGTAGATCCATTGCATAGTTATATGGAACTACGGGACTGCACCCGGTAGATTCCCCTAGTACTGGGTATTTATATTTCGGGCTACGGATCGGGATTCCGGTTGATCCCCGTGCACGGATATTTAGAATATGGGAAGGGATCCCAGGAGGTCGGATATATATATATATATATATATATATATATATATATATATATATATATATATTATAGACTACCGGACGGTATCCCGGAAAATCTACTGGATAGTTGTAATTGGGACTATAGGACGGTATCCTGAGAGGTGCCCCGGTTGTTATCTCAGTGTTGAGCTGTATTTCCTTTCCGCGATTATTTTATCTCTATTCAAGTAGTATTTTTTTCTTTCTATTTTATGTTATTTCTTACTGTTCCACTAATTATATTGTCTTATTCTACACTGTTATACCTTGTATTTTATTTAACCTCAGTAGGGCCCTGATCTTCCTCGTCACTACCTGACGAGGTTAGGCTTGCAACTTACTGGGTATCGTTGTGGTGTACTCATACCCTTTCTGCGCATGTTTTTCATGTGTAGATCCAGGTACTTCCACTCAAACTTATCACACTTGAGACAAGGCGCTTGTAGAGACTCCGAGGTATATCTGCCGCATCAGCATACCCAAGAGTCCCTTTCTACTCTCCCTTTAAGTAATAGCCCTTATGTATTTCTTTTCTTTCTTTGATATTCTGGAGTTAGACACTATAAACATTCAAAAGCTTGTTAGTTTCGAGAGTTGTTATTTTATGTCCCGAGCGATACCTTAAACACTATTTTATTTTACTATTTTGGTTTTTAATTATTTTCTTCCGCAATTTTTGTTTATTTTTTGCATTGTTAGGCTTACCTAGTTGTAGAGAATAGGTGCCATCACGATGGTTCAGAGAGGGCAAACCGAGGTCGTGACAATAAGTATATCACATCTATGTGATTGAGGAAACACGATAGCTTTCAACTCTACAAAGTGGGTTGTATTTAATTTTACCACTTGCAAAATAGTTTTGCTAGGAAAAAGAATGAACAACATATATGTAGTGGATCTGTCTACACTCTCAAATAATGAACTCACTTACTTCAACAAACTAGTTCTAACGACTTGGTGATAAGGCTACGTATTAAGTTCAAGGAAGATAAAGTTTGTGAGGCTTGTGCAAAGGTGAAGCTAGTAAGATCCTCCTTAAAAAGCAAGAAAATGGTGAGTACTACGACGTCGATGGAGATGGTCTATATGGATCTATTAGACCAATGAGGAAAATGACTAAATCTGGTAAGAGATATGTTATGGGGCTTGTTGATGATTACTCTAGATTTACTTGGATACTATTTTTAACATCTAAAGATGAAGCATTTTACATGTTCACTTCATTTGTTAGGAAAAACTTAAAAACAACTAGGTAATAAACTTGCATCAATTACGTCTGATCATCGTACTGAGTTTGAGAATGCTAAATTTTCTAAATTTTGTGATGAACATGGCATAGATTATAATTTGCCTGCTCCTAGAACTCCACAACAAAATAGAGTAGTTTAAAGAAAGAATAGGACTTTGGTGAAAATGGCTAGAAGTATGTTACTTGCTAGTAAATTACCTCATAGATTTTGAGCAGAAGCTGTGAACGTTGAATGCTACATCATAAATAAGTGCCTGACTAGACCACTTGTTGAGAAAATTCTCTATGAGTTATGTAAAGGGAAAAAGCCAAATATATCCCATCTTAGGGAATTTGGATGCAAGTGCTTTGTCCACAATAATGAAAAAGATCCCCAAGGAAGTTTTATCCCAGAAGTGATGAGGGAGTATTCTTGGGATATCTTCAGATAGTAAAACATACAAGATATATAACAAAAGAACTATGTGTGTAGAAGAAAGTGTACATGTTTTTTATGAAACTAATATTCTTTTTTAGAGGCATAAACAAGATGATGAAAAGATCGGGCTGATAAGAAATTCAAATGCTGAAATCACAGTCCAGCCTAAGGCCACTCCAGAAGAAGGAAGATATGATGACCAGGTCCTTGCACCCAGGGCAACCTGACATGGGAACTGACAAGAGGGGAGCTGACCCTCAAACCTCGAGGGAACTTACCTCGGGAACAAATAATGAAGTAATATCTAGAGAAAACCAGTTGGTTGTGAAACCATACAAGTATCAAATTTTTCATACAATTGGAAACATAATCATTGATCCAACATCTGGAATCAAATCAAGATCTTCTTTAAAGAATCTATGTGCTTTTGATTCTTTATTGTCTCTTATTGAACATAACAATGTTTCTGAGGCTTTGCAAGATCCAAATAAGGTGAATGCAATGCAAGATGAACTCAACCGATCAGAGAGAAGTCAAGTTTGGCATCTGGTACCAAAACCCGAGGACAAAATAATGATCGACACTAAATAGCTCTTCAAGAACGTACTTGATAAAGAAGGAACAAAGTAATATTGTAGGTTCAAGCATAGTTAAGAGGAGGGAATAGACTATGATGAGACTTTTGTTCTAGTTGCAAGATTGAAAGCAATTAGACTGCCTATAGCCTTTGCTGCTTACATGGAATTCACTATTAATTAGATGGATGTCATGAGTGTCCTCATCAATCGATTTCTAAAGGAAGAAGTGTTTGTCAAGAAACATCCTTGATTTTAAAGAAAAGAATGTCCTGAGCATGTGTACAAGATTGACAAGGCACTTTGTGAGACCATGCAAGCCGTAGGTTGGAAGTTTGAGTTGAAAAAGTTGACCGAATATTTACTTATGAGTAAATGACTTCGGAATAGTGTTTTGATGGTTCTGATAGATTCATATGGTGATTTTGGACTTAGTAGTATGTCAGTATATTTATTTGGAGGTCTGTAGATCATTTTGGCTTGAATTAGCGACGGTTAGAAAGTTGATAAGTTTGACCAAGAATACTTTGTTGATACCAAGCTCAAATTTAGGTTTCAAAAGTTGTAATAGGTTCATTGTGTCATTATGACTTGTTTGACAAATTTTAGGTCAATCGGAATTGGTTTAATACATTTCAACATTGATTGTAGAAGTTGGAAATCCATTAGTTTTAATAGGCTTGAATTGGGGTTTGATTCATGTTTTTGATGTTGTTTGATGTGATTTGAGGCTTCGACTTAGTTTGTATGATATTTTAGGATGTGTTTGTATATTTAGATGGGGTCCCGAGGTCTTAAGTGAGATTCATTTTGATTCGGATTGCATTTTTGCATTATAGAACTACTGATCTAGTATATAGTGCAATCTTTATCGCATTCGCGATGAAGAGACCGCGCTCGCATAGAGTCGTTCTAGGGCATGAAGTTTTTTTTCCTTCGCATTCATGAACTCTTAGTGGGTCTATTCATCCCGATCGTGAGAGGGTTTCTTCATTTGCGTAGAATGATGAGGCCAGCTTGGGCACCATGCTTTTACCCTATGCGTTTGAGGGATTGAGGCTGCATTCACGTAGGCATTGGATCAGAGTTCACAACATTCATGAAAAGTACATTGCATTCTTAAGGTGGATTTGGCAGCTGAGTATATTTGTGCTTCGTGAACGCGAGGCAATTTTCGCGTTCGCGAAGAAGAGCACTTAGGCAGAATGTTTAATATGTTGGAAATAACGCTCTACGCTAGAGGGGGGGTGAATAGCGTATTAATAAAATTAGGCGTTTTCTTGCGGAATTTAAACTTTGCAGGAAATAAGCAAATGCAGTAAAAATAAATTACACCACGATATATACTGGTTGGCCACACTTTGTGGTTAGTCCAGTCCCCGAGAGACTCTCTCGAGATTTCCACTAACAACCTTGTCAAGCTTAAGGTGCCCAACAAACCTTTACACTTGAGACTTGAATCACACAAATCTCAAACACTTGCTCGGAGGCTCCTCACCTCAAAGACTTCAATTTGCTCGGAGGTTCCTCACCTCAAAGACTTCAATTTGCTCGGAGGTTCCTCACCTCAAAGACTTCAATTTGCTCGGAGGTTCCTCACCTCAAAGACTTCAATTTGCTCGGAGGTTCCTCACCTCAAAGACTTCAATTTGCTCGGAGGTTCCTCACCTCAAAGACTTCAATTTGCTCGGAGGTTCCTCACCTCAAAGACTTCAATTTGCTCGGAGGTTTCTCACCTCAAAGACTTCAATTTGCTCGGAGGTTCCTCACCTCAAAGACTTCAACTGAGGAATCACAAGTTCCTCAACAAACGAGAATCGCAATTCTCTTACAAACACAAAACAAACTCACTTTACAAAGTACTCCTTAATGAGTAGATATGAGTAGAAATAGTACGCTCAAGATCACAACAACTTAGCTCAATAGAATGGCTCTTCAAAAAGCTTTATGGATGAATGAAAATGATGATCAATGTAAGAAAGCTTTTAGCAATGAAAATACTTAAATTGTATATGTTGTTGTTGTGAAAACACTGAGTTAAACCTGTATTTATAGGTGAAAAACTCAGTCTTACCGTTGTCTAATTGCCAATTAAGGATTGCTGAAATTACTCAGTGACAATCGATTGTCAGGACTAAACAATCGATTGTTTGCCTATCAGATCAAAAAATCAATCCCAGATTTTACGTTAACAATCGATTACTTCAAATCAATAATCGATTAATTATAACGTTAAAAAATCCTTTCCAATTTTTGGCATAAAACATCGATTATCAGGAAATCAATAATCGATTATTTTAACAACGTTCAGAAAATCTTTTCCAGATTTTACGCTAAAACATCGATTGTTAAATATCACAATCGATTACCTGAAGGTAATTTAAAAAAATATGACAACGGTCAGCTTCAACAATCGATTATCAAATAGAACAATCGATTATTAATTAATTTCAAAACTTACTGTCTCATATATAATCGATTATCAAAAGCCACAATCGATTATTAATTAATTTCAAAACTTACTGTCTCATATATAATCGATTATCAAAAGCCACAATCGATTATTATTTTACTTAAAATCTCTGGGAGACATTTTTCTCATTCCAATCGATTACCATTAGTTCATAATCGATTTTTATGAGTTTTGAAAACTTTGCCTCAGTTAACAATCGATTATCGAAAGTACACAATCGATTGTTATGCAGTTTGCAAAAACCTGATGTTAACTGGCTTACTCACAATCGATTATCATTAATTCATAATCGATTGTCATGCAGTTTTGACTTAGAGATACTCGATTATCATAAGTACATAATCGATTATCTTAGCCCAGATTTTTGAGGCATGTTTGGAAAACATTTTAACAAATGTAAATATGCATAGTTTAAAATCATTTGACACTTACTTTAAATATGCATGATTTTGGAAAAATAATTTTAGTAGAGAAGCCATGTTATGAGCCAAGATTGAGGAATCAAGATCACAATTAATATTGACTCAATTATAACATTTCTAAACTTTGTCTTGAGCTTCTTGTAATGCATCCATTTTGTGCTTGTCCTTGAGCACTGCTATATATCGCTTATTGCTTTGTTTGACATTCATCAAAACCTACAAAAGAACACACGTTTAGTATATTGCATTTGAAACGTGTTTCCAACAATTTCCCCCTTTTTGATAATGGCAAACATGTATCGGGATATGCATAATAATAACAGTTCAAGATAATTCAATATGCATCATAGACATGTTCATGTTTCATAAGAATATATTATGCATGCATAGCCCGTTTATTTTCCCCCTTTTGACATTAACAAAAAAATGGCTAGATAACAAGTCTAATAATAGCATGCTAGTTCAACAAATGTCAACATAATCGATTATTATACGGGATAATCGAATAGTTTGCACTGGAAAGAAGTTCCCCCTAAATATAAGATTCCCCCTGAATTTATGCAACACATTCAAAGAAAGCATGTAAGTATGCATAATGGAAATAGGAGAGATATTGCAGATGAAAATCAACTTTTCATTAAATAGATAAAACATTACATAGGCCATTTAATGAAAAAATACAAGAAAATATTTAATCCTCGTTATCATCATCTTCGTCCATGTTTTGCGGCGGTGCCTCAAATGGGACAAGATTGCCATATTGATAGTTGATATGGTCAAAATATCCTAGGACATAGCGGGACAAAGTGTCAACTTTTGTTTCAATACGGGTAAGATGATTTACTATCTCCGCATTTGGATCTTGATTTTGAGGCGGATTTTGTGGAGGATTTTGAGGAGGTTGATTATCATGATTGCCACCACTGTGAAATGAAGATTCAGAAATTTCCCAGTGTTTGGTCCGATTTTTAAGTGGACCATTTGCCGTGATAATGCCGGCGGATTCAAGAAAATGCATGACAAGAAGTGCATATGGACGATGTTTGCCTTCGGCGAGAGCATCACACATGTGAAGCTTGATTAATTTACAATAATTTAATCGAGCTCCGGAAGAAATGGCATGCATGAGTTTACAATCTTCTTGGGAAATAGTGGTGTGACAGCTTTTTCGGGGCTTGAGAACTCGGGTGATGAAATAGAATATCAACCGATAGTTCGGATCCATTCCCGTGATCGTAGGACGACGAGAAGTGAGACGTGGATCATAGTTAACAAGACCAGCTTGACGAAGAAAGGAGGAGGAAGTTTAGAAGATTGCATTGCTGAAGAAAGTGTATATTAAGACTAAAATTTTCAAGATACCTCATTGTGGAAAAACGAGGAGGAAGAATATCCCGTTTTTCGAATCTTGTAACAAAGCGACTTAGTGAAGCTTCGCTTCTGAAGAATAACACATCTCCATCTTGGTATGGAAACAGTCCGGGAGTAGGAGGAGCAGAGGCAGAGGCATCTTGCTTAGAAGCTCTAGATTTTCTTGGCATTTTGATTGAAAGAGACTTGAGAAGACAAAGAATTTGCAAGGAGAGCTTTTGATAGAATTTGAAGACTTAGACTTGATTTTGTTGTGATAAGAATGAAGAATACATCTCTATTTATAGAGTGGGAGAAGATATGGTATTCATGGCTGAATTGAAGACTCAAAAACGGTCAGATTTTAAGAAGACCGCTGGAGACAATCGACTGTTTGCTGGAGACAATCGATTGTTGAGCAGATATGCCCGTTGGAATTCTGAAAAGGAAACTGACAATCGATTAAAGGGGGTCAGCAGAGCAGAACGGTAAGAATTTTTTTTAATTAATACCGTCTGACAATCGATTGTGTCAAGTTTGACACTTAGATTCTGAGAAATTGGCTTGAACCAGAATGTTTTTGAAATTTCAGAAAATCACTGACAATCGATTGTTGAATTTGACAATCGATTGTTTACTGGGCAAAAAAAATGGTCTAAGTCCTGAAAATTGATTTTGGAAGTATGGTAATCAATTTTGAATATATTATAATCAATTTTGGAATTATGACAATTGATTATGAATGAAACAACGTCATCAACACATGGAGGAAGATAATGATTCTTCGGATGAAAACGTTTTTATGAAAATAGATTTTCCATCATGGATACATATAATCAACACCAATTGTTATAAATACCAATTTAGAAAATCAAAACTCAATACAATTTATGCACTTAATCAATTATGCAATTTATCAAAATAACATTCATATCAATACCTGTGACATATAATGCCAATTCAACTAGCTAAAGGGTAGAGTAAGGAACGATCATACCCGGTTTGTCTTGATGTCATCCTCCATCGTTGACATCTCAATTTGCTAGAAATTGAATTGAATGCTTCAAGCGAGCACATTTGCATTTCCAACATTTAATCAAGTGAAGCCATTTCCGATATATATATATAAACAATTTATCACCATAATAACAATTCAAAAACCAAACAGATATTTGTTAAGAAAATATCATCAATAAAATTTATGCAATCAATTCTTTCAAAGCACAAGTTCCCTCTTACTTGTAACAAATTGCCTAAAACATTTCTTCTTTTGATAAGAAGATTGTATTAAGGCTAATTCCTTTTACCATATTCACAGAAGAATAGGAAGGATATTGAGGAATATAAAATATGACGACTTCTATAAATTTATCAATTTTATCAAAAAAACTATTGTTATTTTGAAAGGCATTTGTCAAAACATATATCGCATGCTGTTTCAAATAGATAGTCAAATCATGAATCAACCATCTTATCACCTGTTTAAGCAAAACACATCAATTTGACATTTTACAGGAAATACCGATTGTTACACAAGCAATGAAAGATCCATTTGACGGAGAGCATAACAAATGCATCAAATGTTATTTTATTAACAGTGATGCACAAGGTTATTTTCAGTAATCCATATTGCAACAAATGTCAAATATTTCCATTAAGCGCATTTGCAATAATGAGAACCAAAACAAAGCATGATTCAAGGAGAATTGATACGGATGGTTAACAAAGACATATCAACACATACAATTGGGCATGATAAAAATGAAAGCCTAGCCTTTAAAAAATTTCAAGAGCGTTTATGCCTATTTTGAACTGACACGATGCTAAATGATAGCTGTTGAGTTCAGAATTCAGAATGGTAACAAATCTTTGAGATTTTTACCGATTGATAATCGATTGTTGAAAGGGGACAATCGATTGTTGAACTATTTGACACTTAGTTCCTGAAAAATCTGCAAGAAGCAGAGAGTTTTTGAAAACTCAGAAAAACACGAACAATCGATTGTGCCTGTGAACAATCGATTGTGGACTAGACCAAAAAGGTTTTAAGTTCTGAAAATCGATTATGAGAGTATGCTAAAGGCATTTATCAAACCATATATTAAAACATGATTTAAAACACTTTGCTGTTTTAAAAAAATTGTCAAGACATAATTCAACTAAACATGATTTAGTAGGTACTCATTCAATGCACAAATCAACATTTGTCAAAGCATGGATCAAGCATTTAAATAGTTGATACTAGTACTCAAAAATGAATTTTCAGCATGTCAATCAACAAGTATAGTCAACAAGAAATTTCACAAATTGATTCTTACAACTAACGCATGTCAACGTTTTTCAGGGTGAGAATCAAGTTGACAACTTATATGTTAATAACACCAGCTTCAACAAAACTGTCAACATTAATAATTTGCACATATTCAGTTTTAAAAAAAATAGCTAACCGAAATTCCTTTCGATGCCTTTTGGGTGTCGTGCTTGGCGCATCTACTACAATTTTGTAGTCTTCAAGCACACCTGCAAAAATATCTACGGAGAGGTTTTTGGTACCCATATCTTTTTGGGTCCTTTGGGGTTAGGCAAATGATAATTAAAGCCAAAAGATAAATTTCTATGTTTAGCAAAACACACAGGTGCAATGTGACCTATCCGATTGCAATAATGGCATACTACGTTTGGATTGTGCCAATGCCTAGGTTGCGCCAAATACATTCTAGGTGATCTAGAGTCATTCCTAGAGGCGTTGAGAATCCTAGAGTCATTTCTAGGTTGTCTAACGTAGTTCGTTCTAGGCTTATCAACAATAGTCCTAGTATTGATTCTAGGCGATGTAAAGTGATTAACTCTAGATTCATTATTCCAATTTCTAGAGTTGTATCTAGGTGATCTAAAGGCGTTAGTTTTAGACTTGTTTTCATACATCCTAGCGTAATGTCTAGGTGGTCTAAAGGAATTTGTCCTAGACTCATTTACAGCCCTAGAATTATTTCTAGGTGGATCAGTAAAATTTCTAATGGGATTTCTGCTTTTATGCCGTTGATTGTTCCTCGACGTTTCCTTTTCTTCAATAACCTTAGGGACATCTATACTTCGTGATTCTAAAGTTTTCCTAAGTTCTGCGTTTTCTAACTTCAAAGAATCGCAGGAAGTACAAGTAGAGCATTTATCAACATAAGAAGCTTCATGCATAGTCTTAACGACTTGTCTAAGTTCTACACTATCATTTTGCAAAAACTGATTTTCTTTTACAAGATTCTTGTTATCAAGAGACAGATTTTCAAAAAATTTTTGTTTTAGAGAAAGTTGATTTTTGAAATCTTTTTCTTTCAATAAGAGACGTTCTTCAAAATCTTTTTCTTTTAAAGAGAGATTTTTCTGAAAATCTAATTCTTGCTGGGAAAGTGATTTCTTCAAATCTCTAATCATTTTGACAGCATTACAAAATTCACCATACAAGTCTTCATATGCATTTTGTAATTCTTCGAACGAGTGAGAGTTAGAGATACTTACCTCTTCTTCGTTGTTTCCATCAAATATTGGAGGCATGGTGTAGCAGTTTCCTTCACCGATTCCTGCAAAAGAATCATGAGTAGAAGCCATGAATGGTTCTCTCAAACTGTTAAGTTTTTCAGAGAGTATGGCTCTGATACCAATTGTTGGAAATAACGCTCTACGCTAGAGGGGGGGTGAATAGCGTATTAATAAAATTAGGCGTTTTCTTGCGGAATTTAAACTTTGCAGGAAATAAGCAAATGCAGTAAAAATAAATTACACCACGATATATACTGGTTGGCCACACTTTGTGGTTAGTCCAGTCCCCGAGAGACTCTCTCGAGATTTCCACTAACAACCTTGTCAAGCTTAAGGTGCCCAACAAACCTTTACACTTGAGACTTGAATCACACAAATCTCAAACACTTGCTCGGAGGCTCCTCACCTCAAAGACTTCAATTTGCTCGGAGGTTCCTCACCTCAAAGACTTCAATTTGCTCGGAGGTTCCTCACCTCAAAGACTTCAATTTGCTCGGAGGTTCCTCACCTCAAAGACTTCAATTTGCTCGGAGGTTCCTCACCTCAAAGACTTCAATTTGCTCGGAGGTTCCTCACCTCAAAGACTTCAATTTGCTCGGAGGTTCCTCACCTCAAAGACTTCAATTTGCTCGGAGGTTTCTCACCTCAAAGACTTCAATTTGCTCGGAGGTTCCTCACCTCAAAGACTTCAACTGAGGAATCACAAGTTCCTCAACAAACGAGAATCGCAATTCTCTTACAAACACAAAACAAACTCACTTTACAAAGTACTCCTTAATGAGTAGATATGAGTAGAAATAGTACGCTCAAGATCACAACAACTTAGCTCAATAGAATGGCTCTTCAAAAAGCTTTATGGATGAATGAAAATGATGATCAATGTAAGAAAGCTTTTAGCAATGAAAATACTTAAATTGTATATGTTGTTGTTGTGAAAACACTGAGTTAAACCTGTATTTATAGGTGAAAAACTCAGTCTTACCGTTGTCTAATTGCCAATTAAGGATTGCTGAAATTACTCAGTGACAATCGATTGTCAGGACTAAACAATCGATTGTTTGCCTATCAGATCAAAAAATCAATCCCAGATTTTACGTTAACAATCGATTACTTCAAATCAATAATCGATTAATTATAACGTTAAAAAATCCTTTCCAATTTTTGGCATAAAACATCGATTATCAGGAAATCAATAATCGATTATTTTAACAACGTTCAGAAAATCTTTTCCAGATTTTACGCTAAAACATCGATTGTTAAATATCACAATCGATTACCTGAAGGTAATTTAAAAAAATATGACAACGGTCAGCTTCAACAATCGATTATCAAATAGAACAATCGATTATTAATTAATTTCAAAACTTACTGTCTCATATATAATCGATTATCAAAAGCCACAATCGATTATTAATTAATTTCAAAACTTACTGTCTCATATATAATCGATTATCAAAAGCCACAATCGATTATTATTTTACTTAAAATCTCTGGGAGACATTTTTCTCATTCCAATCGATTACCATTAGTTCATAATCGATTTTTATGAGTTTTGAAAACTTTGCCTCAGTTAACAATCGATTATCGAAAGTACACAATCGATTGTTATACAGTTTGCAAAAACCTGATGTTAACTGGCTTACTCACAATCGATTATCATTAATTCATAATCGATTGTCATGCAGTTTTGACTTAGAGATACTCGATTATCATAAGTACATAATCGATTATCTTAGCCCAGATTTTTGAGGCATGTTTGGAAAACATTTTAACAAATGTAAATATGCATAGTTTAAAATCATTTGACACTTACTTTAAATATGCATGATTTTGGAAAAATAATTTTAGTAGAGAAGCCATGTTATGAGCCAAGATTGAGGAATCAAGATCACAATTAATATTGACTCAATTATAACATTTCTAAACTTTGTCTTGAGCTTCTTGTAATGCATCCATTTTGTGCTTGTCCTTGAGCACTGCTATATATCGCTTATTGCTTTGTTTGACATTCATCAAAACCTACAAAAGAACACACGTTTAGTATATTGCATTTGAAACGTGTTTCCAACATAATATCCCAAATCATGGGTTAGAGTATTATTTCATATTTTAACTTGTGGAGTTCGCGTAGGGGCAATGTCTGTTGTGTATTTCAATAAACATCAAGAAGATAAGTATATTTTTATAACTTTTGTTCATTGATATTGAATAGACATTGATTTTTCGACCTAGATTATGTGTTTTTGAGGTGAAATTTGAGGATTTTGGACTAGGCATTAGAGAGTAAGACTTATGAGGTTGAGGGTTGATTTTTTGTTTGAATTTAATGGTTTTGATATGGTTGAACTTGTTATTGAATGGATATATGGATTTTGTGAATTTTTTCGAATTCTGAGGTGTGGGCTCAGGGTTGACCATTTGGGTTAGCTTTTTGAATTTGGTTAAAGAACTTAGCTTTACTGTATGGGATCGATTTCTATAGTTTTTATTGATTATATTAAGTTGTTTATGACTAGATTCGAATCATTCGGAGGCCGATTCTTGAAGCAAAGGTTTGTTCGAGCATTGAGTTGTGCACTTTAAGGTTAGTAACACTTCTAAACATGGTACTGAAGGTATGAATCCCTGGAATATGTGATATATGGTTGGTGTTGGTTGACATACTTTCTATGTGATGGGTGTATGGGTGTGCACCGTGATAATTATGACTCATATGATTATGTGGTATTGTGTAGTTATCTAATCTTGTTTTATCCCTGTAACTCCTACGTGTTAGAGTAATCGAGATGTGATTTATGTCAGAAATTATGTTTAGGCTATGCATTTATTCCGTTGGGAGCCACTAAGGTTATATCTACTATTGAGTTATTTGCTTAAACTGCAATTACATACTCAGTTATGTTTATTTATATACATATCATATCTCAGTCTCATTTATCACTTACTGTTATATAATGTTATCATTGTTTGGGCTAGGTGGTATGAGACGTATGAGCTTGTCAGACCTGAGAGATTGATGACTGATTTGGGAATGAGAGCCGGATTGTGAGTGTATTGTTGATTAGGCTGCGTGCCACCCTCTGGAGTCTGACGCGCATGCATAGTGATTTATATACACGTGCTTTGGTGAGGGGCATTGATGCCAGACACACGTACAATGTTGAGTGATTGTGTCTGATGAGTGAGAAATGAGATAGACAGATTTAGTACTTTAAGAGTATGAGCACTTGGGATTATAACTATGATACATTACATTTTACATGTAGGAATAGAGATATAAAATTCCTTATTCTAGGTGTATGTGGAATATTTTATTAGTGTTGGGTTTAAATTGATGAACTTGAAGGCATGCCCGAATTTATTTACTGTGTACGAGTTGAATGCTGATGTTTCTCTGAGTTATTACTGTCATTATCTTTCTATATATGTGCTGTCATTATTTTGATTTGGATTGTATCTTTGAGCTCGTCACTGCTTTCAACCTAAGGTTAGTCTTTATACTTATTGAGTATATTGTGTCATTTAAACTTATAATACACTCTAGAGTTACTGTGTTGATCCAGGTACATATGGATGCAGTGATTGCTAGAGTTGTGCTACTACTTATTTTGAAACCTTGAGGTAGCTGCTATGACACTCACATATGTTGACTCTCATTCCTTTTATTTTTTCAGTATTGTTTCTATTTTTCTCAGACAGTTGTACTAGAGTTTCAGACTATGTTGACACTTAGTAGCTCATATACTCGGTGACACCAGGATTTGAGATTGCTGTAGTTAACTTGCAGTTGTTTTATAAGTTATTTATGAGGATTTACACTGTTAAACTTATTAATTCATGTTTTTAAATCAGATGCGTAGTTACTATGTCATTGTTGGCTTGCCTAGTAATATGTTAGGAGCCATCACGATAGGTTGCGGTTTTGGGCTGTGACACTCAGGGCCCTAGAATATAATCTTTGTTCAATTTCACCACACAATAAGGAAATAGAATCAACAACAAAAACATTGTAATATAACATCTCCGTTGTTGCGCGTAACATGATCCACACACATATATATCACTACTGTTGCAACATGCAACCCAATCACATATAAAATATGAATACCGTTGCGGTGTGCTACCCAATCCAAAATATCATATCAATACTCTTGTGGCATGCAATCCGATCCTAAATATCATATCAATACCATTGCACTGTGCAACCCAATCCCAAAAATATATTATATAAGTACAACACTACAATAACCTGTCGACCCCCCCCCCCCCCCGTTTATCTCCCGAGGGAAAGGAATCAGGTTTGCGACATTATGGGTGGAATGACTCTTTTATCCCCTTTTGGGGGAATTTGGGCTATGGAGTTTGAAGAGTCGCCACCTAATGATTATAGTACATTAGGACATTTTTTTGAGAAAAGAAGAAGGATTCGAAGGAAAACCAGAGTTTGGGTAAGGGCTTGAATTATCTCGAGGGGGAGGTGTTAGGCAACACTCAAGATCTGCTAGTGTGTTTCCCGGTCTTGCTTAGATGTGACTTTACAAAGAGAAGACAAACAAAATTGGCACATATGAAATACAAGCACATCGACAATTTTGAAAAGACGGGTGGCACAAGTAAATGGGAATTTAAAGTAAAACATTTAAGTAAAGAGAAAAAAAAAAGTGAGGAGGGTCCTAGGTTTAACTATAATATGGATCATTCGAAGCAATATCCTGCACATGTTCCGAAAGAGGGGTCGCTTTATGATATTAGCGCATCATCATCATCTCCATATTCTACCCTTTCTACCTTGTTAAGGTATTTAAGAGCGTCTAGTCTCGTTTACTTATTGCATGCTAATACCCGTCCCGACCTTTCAGTCTCGGGGTATTTTGACTTCTAATCCTAAAAGGGGAGAAAGGGGATGAGGGCATATATGGAGTTTAAAGGTAAAAATTCTAAGGTGTCAATCAAAAACCAATAGCACATAAGGGAAGTAAACAAACATACAAAGGCTGCACATAAACCCCTTAAGCCATACAACAATTACTTTAGCATGACTTGCAATTACTGACTTTGTTTTAAGCTCAAAACTGATAGTGAATAGTTTAGTTTAACACATAAAGTTGGATAATAAATCTGCTTTGAGCCCCTCGGGTCCGGTTTATTGGAACTTAAAGTACTTTAGACCTGGTAATTTCTGAAAGCGCTAGTTTTAGACAAATTTGTAAAGAAGTGTTTTGGAAACAGGGAATTGAAATTTGCAGAAGTTCAGAAATGGCTTGAAAAATAGCCAAACTGCTTAAGTAAAATCATACAGGAAGATGTTTTTTGTTGAAAAGCATTTAAGTGCAAATTTAGGCAGAAGACCAAAGAGTTAGTTCTAGAATGAAATGCAAGTTTAGCATTTTAAAAGACTCTATAGATTCAGAATAGTGTAAAAGACAATCTTGGCAGTATTTCGAAAAGAGACAGCATTGGACAAATTTTATTGAAAGTGTTTAACAAATTAGGCGAGTTTGAACCCTATAGGCATGATATCTGTATCTTGATTTGTTGTTGCTTTTGGAGTGTTTAGGGGACCTACTATTTGCCTAGCGTTTTTATGTGGTTCCTGTAGACATGATTTATATTACACTTGCAATATATAATCTTATAGACATGATTTCTAGATGCAATGTTAAAATCCTATAGGCATGGTTTCTAGATGCAATGTTACAATCCAATAGGCATGATTTCTAAATGATTTACAATATTGGATTCCTATAGACATGATTTCTATTATGCGATGTAAAAATCCTATAGGCATAATTTCTACCCATTGATTGATACAACAATATAAACCCCTCCCACACCCTTTCCCTATATTCCCAATTTCTTTTTCAAAGTTTGTTACAAAACTGAAAGGAAAAGACTAAGAAAATAAATACATCAGAGCTAATACGGACTCGAGGAAGCCCAAAGCAACCTTAATGACCAACACATGTATTTTACCAAATCCGGGCTCCAGATTCCAAGGCTGTCTCTTAGAGTGTTTCAAAGTTCCAAGGGCTATTGAGAAGCCCAGGCAATGCTTACACCCTAAAAATGATTAGAGTAGTGCAATGTGTAGAATTACCAGCCCGTAGGCATCCATGTTCAGAGGGAACTCTAGGGTCCCTAAGCATGGCTTACCATAGGGGGTAGGACTTAAAGAACTAAGAGTAAGTGTAAAAGGTAGGGATTTAGGGGAGACCAAAGCAAAGGGTGGTCATACCTATCCATGAGTGGGACTGGCACACCCCTGACCCTTTACATGGCTTGAACAAATAAGAGCAGGCATGAGAAAGTCAGGCTTAGGCCTGCATGGTGATTAGGAAACCACCAGACCTGAGTCAAGATCAACACATAATGGGGGTTAAGGGAATTGGATTTATTTGAGTATAGGTTTAGAGCAACCTGGTTCTAAACTAGGGGTGGGAATAGAGTGTCACTCTAGTCTAAAACAATGCTCACACACAAAGGGGTTAGGGAAAGGGATGAACATGAAAACATTTGTAACAAACACATTTAAGCTATGGGGATTTAGGGAAGGGATTTACATGAAAGTACTCATACAAGCATACAACATCAAAAACATAGGAATAAGGGGTAGGATGTACATGCTGAAGTTTAATTACATAATATAAGAAAATCAAGTACAAACATGCATGTGAAACATACTAAAGAGATAGGTAAACACATAGTTTTGGAGATGGTATTTAAATCATAGACCTACCAGTTGCAAATTCAAACAGTAAGCCAGGTAGGGAAGATAAAACCTTATAGTTTAGGCTTGGCTTTCAGCCGGCTAAACCCAAGCAACTGAACAAGTAGCAGAGAAGATCAGAGAAGAGAAGAAAGAGTGATTGGGGTGTGGACTTGTAAAAAAGTTCGTGTTTTTGTAGTAAAAGGGGTGGGGGTTTTTAAAGTTTGAAAGTAAGTAGAAAATAAGGCAAGAAAATAACTTCAGTACCAAATCATAATCATTTAGGAGAAAAGACTCCGTTTAATTAAGGAGTCCTACTTGAGGTAAATAAACATAGTTCAGAAAGTAGGTCTAAATCAAAGAATCAAATAAATTTGTAAAAATTCAATCTCCCAAAATTAGGGTTATTTTGGAAGGGAAAGTATGACAATAAAAGAGATGCACAAATTTAAACATGCGAGGCTGACATTAGCAAAAATGGTCATGTAATCAGCGAGCAGAAAAACACAGGCATCAAAGGGAATTAGAAACTCTTGCAATGCTTAGCAAGAACCAGAAGCATGAGGCGAGTTACAACAGTTAGGGTTTTGAAATTAAACAGGCAGCATATCACACATAAAACTCGGAAAACCCCCAAAATCTAGGGTTTTTAACACATATCGAGTGTAAATAAGAAACCATATGTGAAGATACACTCAGAAAGAACATAGACTTTCACGAACAACATAAGGAAAACAAAGAACATAGTGAAGGCGTTACTGGGAAACCCTAGAAACAACAGGGTAAAGGAAATACATAGGAACCATAGTAGAAAATACTCTGGAATTGTAGTAAAAGTAAAAGAAATCATAGTAAGCAAATAAATAGAGAAATCGGGGAAATCCTATGTTTCAAGAAAATGAAAAGTTTGAAAACAAAAACGGCAAAAAAAGTGGAGAACACTTTGAAATCTTATAAAATA
The DNA here is from genome assembly GCA_034376525.1 of Nicotiana benthamiana. Classification (NCBI taxonomy): domain Eukaryota; kingdom Viridiplantae; phylum Streptophyta; class Magnoliopsida; order Solanales; family Solanaceae; genus Nicotiana; species Nicotiana benthamiana. The sequence goes on from CM067338.1 coordinate 55,217,833, forward strand.
ACGTAGGTCTGAAGTAGATTTTAAAGAGAAACAAAGAAGAAAACCTTGGGGATTCAGAGAAAACTCTAGAGAACGAGAAAGCTTGGAATGGATTGATTTTGAGTCAAAAATGGACTCACGATGCTAAGATTCACTGGAGAGAGACTGGACATGGGCTGTAGAACTCAAGTCGGAGGACGTCTGAGCCAGTGATCCTCAAGATAAGGCTTCCATCTTTGAACAAAGGGGGTCATAGAAGAGAGTGGGGGTGAGTATAGGTTGCACGAAGCCTGGGAGGCCATGGTTTATGGTGAAACAAGGTAAGAAAGTGGTCGGAGAAGGGCTAGGGTTTTAGGGGTTGAGTGAATTTGGGGACGAGTGGACTGTTGATCTAAATGATCAATGGCCACGATTTAAAACGGGGATCCGGGTGGGTTTATTTAATGGGTTTGGGTCGGGTTATTTATGAAATTGGGTAGTATAATTGGGGGTTGGAATTATGGCTAGAATTGAAATAAAAAGTTCTATAATTTAAATAGATAATTTTCCCCAATTTGAATTTTATAAAATAGTAAACAATATTTAAAAATTAAATTAAAAATACCAAGTTACTAAATAATGCATATGTATTAATTTAGAAATATTAGAAATGATTTTATGATTAAAAATGTCATTAAATCGAGAAATACGCTAAAATTACAATTTCATGCAATTTTAGCTTAGAAATACCAAATGAACTTGTAAAATTATGTAAAACATCATGCAAATTGTATTTTTGTGTAAATGTGAGAATAAATAAATTATTCACCAAAATGAAAGATTTTGGGAATAATTATTAGATTTTATAGTACAAAACAGGCCATAAATTGATTTCAAAAAATTCTTAAAAATGTGAAAAATACAAAAACCTTTGTGGATGTTTATGTTTATATATGCATATACGTGCTATTTTGAAAGTATTTTGACTATAAAAATATATAGGAAAAAATTAGGTATCAACATCTGCCCTCTATACCCGATGAGGATGAAAGAGTTGTCGGGTAAAGATAAGATGGCCAATTTTGACCGGAGACGGAGATTGTAAAGGGATATTGACCGCGCTATGGTTTCAGAGCTGCCTACATATCCATGGTTTTAAAGTAATCATGCCGTATTTAGTTCAGGAACCATTAATGGAATATGCCGACGGGAATTCAGAAAAAAAAATGCGATGATTTGAGAGAGTGCTTGGAATTGGACAAACTGCAGAGAACTGGAGTGGGATCGCTTCTGCTGGGATGGCCATGAGCCAGCCAAAATACCTACAGATGCGTGATGTGCGTATATATTTGCATAATTTAAACCTGATTCAAGTTCCCATGGACCAAGAATGTTTGTCCTTGGAAAGTTATGATGATGTCCTCAGACTATGATGTCCTAGGCCACGAAGAGCATAAAAGTAATGGTTCGCAGGCGATGGAATGATGTTCTCGGGCTATGCAGTTGGTGCGTTCGAACTATGATGCCTTTGAATGAGTTGGCGATCTTTCAGCACATGAGAAGGTGGAAATCTTTCAGCTAAATGAATGCAAAGGGTGGCGACCTTTCAGCCAGAGCGAGAATGGGTGGTGACGTTTCAGCTGAATGAGAAGTTAAAATACAGGTGGCGATGTTTTAGCCAGTCAAAAAAATAAAGCAGCGATATTTTAGCAACACAAGGCAGACACAAGGCTTAGCCTCTAAAGGCAGATAAGAGCCTTATGTGATATGGAGGTAGAACTTAACCTTGAAAGGTAGAGAATAGCCTTATGCAAAGTGAAAATGGAGATAGAGCTTAGTCTCGAAAGGCAGATAATAGCCTTATGCAATGTGGAGGTAGAGCTTAACCTCGGAAGGCAGATAGTAGCCTTATTCAAAAATACGGATGGAGATACAGTTTAGTCTCGTAAGGCAGATAGTAGCCTTATGCAAGATGGAGGTAGAGCTTAACCTCGGAAGGCAGAGAGCAGCCTTATGAAAAATGCGGATGTAGACAGAGCTTAGTCTCGAAAGACAGATAGTAGCCTTATGCAAGACTTCATACCTTTCCACCAATAGTGTGGGCGGATCGTCCTGTACATCTTCGTGCTCCCTAGGTGCAGTTGGAGGTAGAGCTTAAACTAGAAAGGCAAAGAGCAGCCATATGCAAAAATGTAGATGGAGACAGAGCATAGTCTCGAAAGGCAGAGGTGTAGCCTTATACAAAAGGCATATAGAGACAGATCTTAGTTTCGAAAGCAAGATAATAGCCTTATGCAATGCAGGAATGTAAACGAGCGAATAGTAGTAGGTTTCTTAGTTGATAGACGGTTTGTGAGATTAAGACTACCGGGGAGTGCAGATAGTGACCCTATGAGGGTTTTGATCCTGAAGAGAGAATGTGTTGATCCGTAACCTGAGTTCCTACATCCAAAGAAAAATCGTGAGTTTTGTAGGGGGAGGTTAGTTCGTATCCTCCAGCTTTTGGCGTCGTGGATCATATGGGTAGTGTTGCTAAACGACGGTGGTACAAATGATGTTTATGCATGAATTAGTATATATGAAAAATAATTTTATTTTGGGTGATCCGACGACTACAACGTGGTTCAAGACACGTCAACCTCGCTAATAGTGGAATTTTGAGAATCCTCCTCAAAATTGTGCCCCAGTTTACTGGGCTGGCGCTGGTGACGGCTGTGCTGAGTAACTGAACGCAGAACAATTCCGGAAGTTTAACGGTCCTCCTTAAAATTTTGCCCCAGTTTACTGGGTTGACGCTGATGAAGAGCTGATGAAGAGACTTAAGAATTAAAGGTCCTCCTCAAAATTCTGCCCCAGTTCCAATAGCGGGGGGAAATGGAATTGTTTATTAAAATGTGACCGAACACATAGGGCTGCCTACGTATCCCTGCTTAAAGGGGAATCAGGTCAGGCGTAATTCAAATTACATCATGAAAGAAAATCATATGATCAAATGTAGTATCTCTTCACTGCGTCTGAATTGATTGGCTTTGCCAGACTTCTTTGTCCATTTCTGTAAGAATAAGGGCTCGTCTAGTTAGAACCCGATAACCATGTACGGACCCTGCCAGTTGGGAGAGAATTTCTCTTTGGTTTCATCTTAGTGCGGAAATATTTCCTTTAATACCAACTGTCCTGGCATGAATTTTCTCGGCATGACTCTCTTGTTGAAGGATTTGGACATTCTGTTCTGATATAATTGAACGTGACAGACAACATTCATTCTCTTTCAACCGATGAGGGATAACTGCTCGTATCGACTTTTGATCCATTTTGCTTCTTGTATGACCCTTAAGGAGGGGATTTCCACTTCGACGGTAATGACCGCCTCTGTACCATAAACCAACATGTAGGGTGTGGCCCGGTTGATGTACGGACTGTGGTACGGTAACATAGTAAAGCGAATGATAACTTCTCATGCCACTGTTTATGCTTTTCAATCATCTTGCTTAGTATATTCTTGATGTTCTTATTGGCTGCTTCTACAACTCCATTCATTTGAGGTCTGTAAGTCGTAGAGTTCTTGTGTTTAATCTTGAATGTTTCGCACATCGCCTTGATCAGGTCGCTTTTAAGGTTAGAACCGTTGTCAGTGATGATTGATTCTAGAACCTCGAACCATACAATCTCGGACAAAATCTGCTACTACTTTCCTGGTGACAGCCTTGTATGATGCTGCTTCAACCCATTTGGTAAAGTAATCAATTGCCACTAGGATGAACCTATGCCCATTTGACGCGGCTGGTTCAACTGGTCCAATGACATCCATTCCCCAAGCGGCAAACGACCATGGTGAGCTTTTTGTAATAAGCTCGTTCGGGGGCTCCTTTATCATATCTGCATGTATTTGAAAACGGTGGCATTTACGGATGTACTGGATGCAGTATGTCTCCATAGTCATCCAAAATTACCCCGCTCGAAATATCTTCTTTGCCAAAAAGAAACCATTCATATGCGGTCCGCAAGTCCCTGAGTGCACTTCCTACAATAGTCTGGTTGCCTCTTTAGCTTCGACGCATCTTAATAATCCCAAATCAGGAGTCCTCCTGTACAAGATTCCTCCACTATGAAAGAAGTTGTTTGACAATCTGCGAAGTGTTCGTTTCTGAATAGTATTGGCAAGCTCTGGGTACTCTCCTATTCTCAGATATTCTCTGATATCATGGAACCAATGTTTCCCGTCGGTTTCCTCCTCGACGTGAGCACAATAAGTTGGTTGGTCATGAATCTTGACCTAGATGGGATCAATAAAGTTCGTATCTGGATGCTGGATCATAGATGACAAAGTGGCTAAGGCATCGGCGAACTCATTTTGTGTTCTGGTAACATGCTGGAATTCTGTCTTTTTGAATCTTTTCCTAAACTCCTGTACGTGGTGTAGATAGGGGAGTATCTTGGAATTATTGGTTGCCCATTCTTCTCGAACGTGATTTATGAGTAGGTCAGAGTTTCCGATCACTAGTAACTCCTGATTGTTATGTCAATAGCCAGCTTGAGCCTTAAGATGCAGGCTTCATATTCGGCCATATTGTTGGTGCAGGGGAATCTGAGCTTAGCGGATACCGGGTAATGTTGACCGGTTTGTGATACCAAAACCGCTCCTATACCAATACCTCTGAAATTTGTGGCTCCGTCAAAAGACATTCTCCAACCATCATAAGATTCTGCAATGTCTTCTCCTATGAAGTCTATCTCTTCATCAAGAAAATACGTCTTTAGGGGTTCGTATTATACGCAGTCTATTGAAGAATTTTCTCAAATCTCCCATGTGATCTGCAACATTCCTGGATTGGATGATGACGTCGACACATATAGCTCAATATCTTTGTGTATCATATCATGTAAGATTGTTGTCACGACTCTCATGTAGGTAGCACCAGCATTCATTAAACTGAATGGCATCATTTTGTAATAGTACATTCCCTATGGCGTGAATGTCATTCTCTCTTCATCCATCTAGATTTTATGGTATCCAGCAAAACAATCGATGAACATCTGCAGCTCATGTTTGGCGTAGTTATCAATCAATATGTGTATATTTGGCTAAAGGAAATCATCCTTCGGACTGGCCCGGTTGAGATCTCGGTAGTCGACGCAGACTCTAACCTTCTCATCCTTCCTTGGTACCGGCACAACGTTGGCTAACCATGTTGGATACTCCATTACTCTGAGAACCCTGGCTTTGACTTGCTTGGTAACCTCTTCTTTGATTTTAAAACTCATGTCTGGATTGATGTTTCTGAGTTACTGTTTTACCAGTGGGCATGCCGGATCTGTCAACAACTTGTGAGACACAATGGACGTGCTGAGTCCGGTCATATCATCATACGAGCAGGCGAATATATCCTCATATTCTTTAAAAAACTCTGTGTATTCTTCTTTTTCTGATGGTGACAAGTGTATGCTGATACGTGTTTCCTTGACATTTTCTGCGTCTCCCAAATTAATGACCTCAGTTTCGTCTACGTTAGACTTAAGTCTGTTCTCAAAATTCTTGACCTCTCTAACAACCTCCTCTGATATTTCATCCTCATCTGAATATACGTCCGTTTGTCACATTGTCTCGTTGCAAGTTACAATTGTCGGTTCATCATCAAGATATGTACTAGTAATGTTATGTAAAATAAATTAAACAGTAGAGAAAATAAATGAGAGCGAAATATAAATATAAACTTGAAAATTTCTTTAGATTAAATTCATAATTGTCTGAAACATTGGAGCTCTTTCTAAAAGTAGAGACAATGCTGAAAAGTAAATCAACTAAAAGTAATGTGTGATGCATATGTGTCATTTAGCCTTGCTACCCCGAGGTTCTACGGGCACTGGTCACTCTGATTGACCGATTGGTGAGGTGTTCTCCTCGGTTCATAGCTTGAATGAAAGGGCCATCCTCCCATCCTCCTCGAAGATAATACATCAATCCATATCATTCTCCAGAAATATGTTCTTCATTGCTGCCAGCGTCTCATCTTCCGCTGATCCATATATGCCATTAGCAGGCTGAAAGGTCTGCTCTAACTGAGGTAGAGGGTGTTCTGGTTGGTAGTAGGGGCCGCGCCATAGTGGCGACCAGTCATTGAACTTCTCCCAAGTGTATTCATAACCCAGGCCAAAAGTGGTTCCATGCTTCTTCAACCGGATAGGTTTGGGAATACGTTGGAGATTCTTTCCAAGCCCCTTTTCGGGCTCACATCCTCTCCAATTCAGAATACTCTCAATTTTGTTATCCCACTACTTGTCTTTGTCTATGGCATTGACTTGCTAGATGTGATGGTATGTTTCTCCACCAATTTTTCTTCTACCTTCGATCATCGGGATGGCCTGGCGTCTGCATATGGGGTTGCTACCATCGCCATGGATTATTACTTCCTGATGATTCCATTAACATTTCATGGCTTGATGCAACGTTGATGCCACAGCCCCAGCGGCGTGGATCCAGGGTCGTCCTAGCAACAAATTGTAGGATGCTGGCACGTCGATGACTTGGAACTCAACATCGAAGCAAGTGGACCCCATATGCAATCATAAGCTAATTTCTCCAATGGTGGACTTCTGAGATCCATCAAAAGCTATGAAACTGATAGCCCTGTCTTTGATCTCGTGCAATCCTTTTCCAGTGTCCTGAGAGTCACCAACGGACAAATGTTGAGGCTGGATCCCCCGTCGACTTGAATCCTGGTGATAAAGTGATCCTCACATTGCGCAGTGATGTGCAGAGCTTTGTTGTTACCAAGCCTTTCTGGTGGTCATTCATCTTCATGGAAAGTGATCTTACGGTTTTCCAGTACCTGTCCCACCATGTTTACCATTTGGCCTCCTGTTATGTTGCTGGGAACATAAGCTTTACTTAGTATTTTCATCAAGGCGTTTTTATGTGCCTCAGAGCTTTGTATATGTGCCAGAATAGAGATCTGTGCTGGCGTTTTGTTCAGTTTTTCAACGATCGAGTACTCTGTGGGTTGTACTTTTCTCTAGAGTTCATCGGGTCCATTTATAACAGCCCGCCCGGAGGCCCACTTGCTAGACTCAGCCAAATGCTCTAGGGTGTATACTCTACCTGTTCTGGTCATACGCTGTGCGGCAATTACTTCTCCAGCATATGTCTTTCCTTTCCTTCTAGCCTCAACGGTGTAGACCCAAGGTATAACATTTGTTTGCAACGGGGTTACGTCTGTCACGGTGACCGGAATTGGTGCATTGGGAAGCAACATAGTAACTTCAAACAGTGTAGGTTCCTTTGGAACCCCGAACTCAACCTCAATTGGTTTTGGCACCTTTGCAGGAGGTGCTTGAAACTCGAGTGGTATGGATACATTTACCACATCACCGTCAGAGGGCTGAATCTGGACAATAATGGGATTAAGCGTAACTATTGGCTTATTAGGCTCGTCTCCTTCAGCTATCAAACCAATTGACCCCTTAGGGTCCCAATCATCTCCGATCTTGATCTTGTGGATGCCCCCACCGTTGTGATCAGGCATAGGGTTGTTGTGAACATTAGGAGCGGGCTCCTTTGCTGTAATGATTTTATTCTCAATCAGTTTCTGAATCTTGTCTTTTAATGAGCGACATTCATCAATTGTATGACCCTTCATCTCAGAATGGTATATGAAAGTCTTGTTTGGGTTTATCTATTGGGAAGGGTTTTGTGGAGTTACGTCTGGGATAAGGGTAACGTAACCGGCTTCCTTGAGTTTTCATGCAATTGGTCAATTGGCTCGGATATGGCGGTGTATTGTCTAGGAGGTTTGCAGTCGAAGTTTGTTCTTGGCCAACGGAAATTTTGCCGGGTAGGAGGTGATGGGTAGTGAGAAGGTTGGGAGTTATATTCTTGGTATAGGAGTACGGGTTGGGAATATCTGGGTGAAGTGGGTTGGTATGTATGTGGTGGAGGTGATTGGGAGGCAGGTGGTGGAATTTGGTAAGTGGGTGATGGTGCTTGGTAATTTAGGTAGGTTGATATGTTAGTGGAGTTGAGGGATAGGTCTGGTATTTCATGGGGGAGTTGTTTCTTTGCGCATCCATTACAAAATTCACATTCTTTTTCTTTGGCGAGCCACCAGACTGTAGAGCCTTGGTGGTGGCTTTCAATGCCTCGAGGTTAATAACCATACCATTTTTGATGCCTTCTTCAATCATTTCAACCAATTTGGTAATGTCGGAGAATTTTTGACCCTCAATTAGCATCAGTCGCTCATAGTACTGTGGTTCCTGAGCACGGACGAAGAACCTGTTCATTTATTCTTCCTCCAAGGCCGGTCTAACTTTAGTAGCTTCTGACCTCCAACGAGTAGAATATTAGCGAAAGGTCTCTGTGGGCTTCTTCTTGAAATTCTGGATATAGAACAAATCTGGTGCGTTCTCAGTGTTGAACCTAAACCGATCCATAAAGTCAGACGCCATGTTTACCAAACTAGTCCATTTCTTTGCATCCTGGCTAATATACCAGGATAAAGCATCGCCCTTCAAGCTAATCATGAACAGCATCATGCGGATCTTTTCATCCCTTCCGACTCCAACTAACTTGTCATAATACATTCTTAAGTGGACCCTGGTGTCCCCTGTGCCATCGAACATTTCGAACTTGGAGGTTTGTACCCCTCCGGAAGCTCAACATCTGGTTGAACACAGAGATCTTTGTAATTCAGTCCTTCGACACTTTTGTTACCTTCGAATCCTTGGACCCGGTTCGTCAACCTCTTAATCTCAGCAGCAAAATTCTGAATGAGGGAGCTTTGTCCTCTGCCTCGACTCCACTTGTGATAGGCTGACTGTAATGTGGCATAATGTCCACATAGATTGGAATGTTATGGACTTTTGTGGTGTTTTGTGGTTTAGGAGTGTTATGAGTGGGTTGAATTGGAGGTTGTGGGTGTTTTGTGGTGGTGCGGGGTTCTGGTTGTTAACATCAGGCGCAACAAGAGTGACTGACAGGCTTGCCAGGTTTCTAATTTGGTCTAATTCCTCTCGGAACCTCAGCAAAGTTTGCTCCAAATGAGAAGTAGTTTCTTTGGTGATTGCAGCATTCTGAGAAGCTTCATCAAGTTCTTTTCTAGTGCTTATATCTCCCATTTTGGCTTTATTCTTGTTTCTGGTAGGACTAGGAGGAGGAGAAGGTCGAGGACCCTTTGATCTTGTGGAGAATGCTGATGGTGCCAGAATACACGAACTAATCTTTGGGGAGGGAAATAAAAATAAAAGAAAAACAAAAAGGTAAAAAGTTAATAGGGATTTTGATGAATAATATTGTAATATTTAAACAAATTGTGCGGGACTATAAATCGCTTCCTAATTTGGGTGTCTCGTTGTGCCCGAGGTAGGCCTAGCAAAAATAAAATTTGGAGAACTTATAATGCTAAATGCCTCATTTTATTGATGAAAACAAAACGAGTCTAAAACAACTAAATGATAAAAGACGTTACTAATAGCCAGCGGCCTTATCACATGAAGAAGAATAAAAACCCTAACTACTTCGTCCTAGAAGGATCTTCCCTAGATTCGGTATTCTTGCCTCCATCATATAGCTGCATCAACTCGTGCATCCCTAGCAGTAGGTAGGCTCATGCCATGGATGTTGGATACTATACCGAATCTGGGGATCTCGCACCTTATTTTCTGCAAAACAAAGTGTTATGCCCTTAACCCCACCGGACTCAACTATTAAAATCAAAAATTAGCAAAAGGCATTTACTTCTCCAAATAAATGAACGTAGCGTGAAGGTGTCCGTTTGGGTTTCGAGGAAACCTGATGAACTTTGGTTTAGGCTATCTTAATGAGTCATTATGTGGAAAACATAACTGACTCGGCTAGGCTTGACCATGATGCATGAAGAGTTTAATAGAGTAAGGTTTCTATTTTGAAGTGCTAGACAAGGTACCTTTGAGCGAAAAACTCAAGAGGGAAAGGCACGTAACCGTCGACTACACCGTTGATCGACTGGTTATACCGCAAATATGTCTCTGCCACAATTAGGGGGATTATAATATTGGAAGGGCGCAACCACTCATTATAAGCGTTGCTATAGGATTTGTTTTGGCGCGAGTGTAATATGATGTTGAGAGATGCAATTACAATAATGAAAGAAATTACAAATATTTTCACGCTCATAAGATAAATGTTTACAATGATTGCTCGAAATTAAAACAAAATTGAAATAATAAAGCAGTAAAGAAAGCAGTTAAAGGAAACAAAAGACATGAAGAGCCAAGTTAGTAGTTGTGATGAAATAATGAAGGACATGAAATAAATGCGATTAAATAAGCAATAAAGTCGCTAATGATACCAATTTTTCCCTATGTATTTTTGCAACCAAAATACCTTCAAAATAGTATATGTACGCATACATAAGCATGCCTGAAATATTTAGTATTTTTCCTAATTTTTAAGATTTTTAAAAGTAAATTTACTGCCTATTTTTGACAATATAAACGCCAAAATTATTTCCAAATTATTAATTTTGGTTAATAATGTGTCTCATTCTCATATTTAAAACAAAATATAATATATTTAATTTTTTACAGATTTATTTGGAATTTTCTTAAGTTAATTGCACAAAATTGCAATCATGGCTAATTTTGCAATTAACTATGTTTCGTAGTTATAAAATTATTTCTAATATTTTTAGATTAATATGTATATGTTATTAATTAGTTATACACTTTCAATTTTTATTTTTAAACTATTTTAGCTATTTCATATAATTAATTGGGAAGAACGAGCTATTTAAATTATGGCCAAATTTTTTTTAAAATGTAGCCGAAATTCAACCCCTATGTCAGCCCCATTTTGGAACCCAATTAGACGACCCAATTTTTAGAATAACCCGACCCAATAACCATCAATTTACCCGAGCCATCCTTGATTTGATCTGAGCCGTTGATCAAATGAGATCAAAGGCCCAGATTAATTTCCATAATTAAAACCTAATTACCCTAACCCCTCCACTCGTTTTGCAGATACCGGTCTCTGTCTCTGTCTCTCTCTCTCTAACCCTTCGTCTATGAGTTCTCTCTAGAATCTTCTGATTCTCTCTCTTCTATGATGGCTTTCATCGACATTCCGGCCACATCAACCCTCATTCCTCTCGACTACCATTCACCATGGTAACTTATCTCACTATTTCTCTCTCAAACTCGAAGTCCATAAACTTCCGCGATGGAAGACAGCCGATTGAAGCATTCCTGTGTCTCTGCCAGCCTTTCTTCGGTGGTTTTACAGGATAATGCTCTTTTTGGCGTTATTGATGAGTTTCACGGCCAGGTTCCTCCTTTCTTTAACTCGTCAGCAAACCCTAATTTTTTCCCCAAATCTTTTTAATTTTGGTGCTTTTTAAATGATTTTCAGTTCTATTCCTTGTTTTCTACTCTAATTTTCACTCAATATATCTGATTATCTCAAGTTTTCCTATGATTTTTCCTTTTTCAAAATTAGGGTATCTGACCCATTTGTCAAAATCGCTATTTCTACTTTTCTGGAGTATTATGTGTTTGTTTGTGTTTGTCTGTGTTGCGAGTTGTTTCATTTCCTTGTTAATTTGAGTTCCATGCTTTAATTTTATTGCTAGGTTTCCGACTATTTGTTGCTTCCATGTTTACTTGCTTAGGGTTCTCAGAACTCCATATCTAATATGCGTTATAGGCCTAAATGTTCATTGTTCGTGCAATATTCTACTGATTTTGTACATCTCTGTGAATCTTTGATTTGTATGTGATTTTCCTTAGACGTTTTACTGATTTCTTTTGAAATTACTTCCTTATTTGGGTATGCTTTCCTTACTTAGAAACAATTCCCTCTGATTTTTGTCTTGTCCGAGATTCTTTGACTAATTGTTAGAATTTGTCAAAATTATGCAGAAAATCATTTGGATCACTATCGTTCAGGAAAGCTACCCCAAATGGTACAGGATGGCAAGAGTCGAGGGATACAAACTAACCTCCCCCTTTACAGAACTCAGGATTTTTCTTTGGATGCAGGAATTCAGGATATAAATTGGCAATGCATGTGCCTTACAGAGTCGAAAATCCCGAAATGACTATTCTTTTCACTAAGTTTGCTATCTACACCCAGCATTTCCCCAACAGTCCTGATATCGCAATCGCTCACCAGCTAAGGAACTCGCAACTATTTTATCCTTTACATATATGCATTTTGCATAAGGCTATTCTCTGCCTTTCGAAGTTAAGCTCTACCTCCATCTTGCTTAAGGCTATTCTCTGTCTTCCGAGACTAAGCTCTGTCTCCATCAGCATTTTGCATAAGGCTATTCTCTGCCTTCTGAGGTTAAGCTCTACCTCCATCTTACATAAGTCTATCTTTTGCCTTGTGAGACTAAGCTCTGCCTCCATCTGCATTTTGCATAAGGCTATTCTCTGTCTTCCGAGGTTAAGCTCTACCTCCATCTTGCATAAGGCTATCTTCTGCCTTCTGAGACTAAGCTTTGTCTCCATCTGTATTTTGCATAAGGCTATTCTCTGCCTTCTGAGCTTCAGCTCTACTTCCATCTTGCATAAGGTTATCTGCTGCCCTTCGATACTAAGCTCTGTCTCCATCTGTATTTTTCATAAGGCTATTCTCATCCTTTCGAGGTTAAGCTCAACCTCCATCCTCCATAAGGCTATCTTCTTCCTTTCGAGACTAAGCTTTGTCTCCATCTGCATTGCATAAAGCTATTCTCTTCCTTCCGAGGTTAAGCTCTACCTCATTTATTTTGCATTATGGCTGAAAATTGCCACCCTGTTTCATTTGGCTAAAATATCGCCACCCTGCATTTAAATTCTCGCTTTGGTTGAAACATCACCACCCTTAAATTTATTCGGCTGAAATATTGCAAATTATTTAAAGGAATCATAGTTCGGAGGCACCATATACACATCCCGAGAACACCATTTCATGGCTTACGAATCTTTACTTTTATGCTCTTCATAGCCTAGGACGTCATAGTCTGAGGACGCCATCCTAATCGCTCCAAGACAGCACTCATGGTAAAATGAGAACTTGCATCACATTTAAATTATGCAGTATATATGCACATCGTTCATTCGCAGGTACACCGGCTTGCTCACAGATATCTCGGTAGGAGCGATCCCGCTCTATTTCTCCGCAGCCTGTCTGACCTCTAAGCCCCTATCAAATCCAAAACCCCGCTACATCCGTCTTTCCCAAACTTCCATCGGCATATTCCGCCAATGGTTCCTCAACTATATATGGTCTGATTCCTATAAGACCAGGGATATGTTGGTAGCTCATAAAACGGTGTGTGGTCAAGATTCTCTTACAATCGCAATTCCGGTCAAAATTGACCATCTTATTTTTACCCGACAACTCTTTCATCCTCTTCGGGTAAAGAGGGGCAGTTGTTGATACCCAATTTTCCCCTATATATTTTTGCACCCAAATTACCTTCAAAATAGTATATGTATGCATACATAAGCATGCCTGGAAGTTTTGGTGTTTTTCCTTAATTTCTAAAAATTTTAAAAGTCAATTTACTACTTATTTTTGACAATATAAAGACCAAAATTATTTTCAAATTATTATTTTTTGTGAATAATGTGTCTCATTCTAATATTTATAATAAAATATAATTTATTTAATTTTTTCACATTTTTTACTAATTTATTTGGAATTTTTCAAAGCTAATCGCACAAAATTGTAATCATGGCCTATTTTTCAATTAACTATGCTTCGTAGTTATAAAATTATTTCTATTATTTGTAAGTTAATATTTATATATTATTATTAGTTCTACACATTCAGTTTTTCTTTTTAAACTATTTTAGCTATTTTATAAAATTAATTGCGAAGAACGAGCTACTTAAATTATGGCTAGATTCTGTTTAAAATGTAGCCCAAATTCCACCCCTATGTCAGCCCCATTTTGGAACACAATTAGACGACACAATTTTTAGAGTAACCCAACCCAATGCCCATTAATTTACCCGATCTAACCTAGATTTGATGAGCCTTTGATCGAATGAGATCAACGGCCCAGATTTGATTTCCACAATTAAAACCTAATTACCCTAATCCCTCCTCTCATTCTGCAGAGACCAGTCTCTATCTCTAACCCTTTTTCTCTGAGTTCTCTCTAGAATCTTTTGATTCTCTCTCTTCTCTGATGGCTTTCATCACCATTCTGGCCACCTCCACCCTCATTCCTCTCGACCACCATTCACCATGGTACCTTATCTCACTATTTCTCTCTCAAACTCGATGTCCAAAATCTTCAACCATGGGAGACGGTTGATTGAAGCTCGCCTTAGTCTGTGCCAGCCGTTCTCCGGTAATTTTTACACGATAATGCTCTCTATGGCGTTATTGATGAGTTTCATGGCTAGGTTCCTTCTTTATTTAACTCGTCTGCAAACCCTAATTTTCTTTTAAAATGATTTTTAATTCGAGTTTTTTTTTCTGCTCTAATTTTCACTCAATATCTCTGATTATCTCAAGTTTTCCGATGATATTTCTCTTTTTCAAAATTAGCATATCTAAACCTTTATTCAAAATCACTTCTTCTACTTTTCTGGAGTATTATGTGTTTATTTGTGTTTGTCCGTGTTGTGAGTTGTTTGGTTTCCTTATTAATTTGAGTTCCATGCTATTGTATTCTTGCTAGTGTTCCGACTCTATTGCTTCCATGTTTACTTGCTTAGGGATCTCAGAACTCCATGGTTATTATGTGTTATAGGCCTAAATATTCATTGTTCATGCAATATTCTACTGATCATGTACATCTCTGTGAATCTTTAATTTATATGTGATTTTCCTTAGACGTTTACTTGATTTCTTTTGAAATTACTTTCTTATTTGGGTATGCTTTCCTTACTTAGAAACAATTCCCTCTGATATTGGTCTTGTCCGAGATTCTTTGACTAATTGTTAGAATTGGATTGTATTTCCATACCATATTTGTGCATAAACAGGTTTTCAAAATCGTCAGTAAATTTTCCTTAATTGATTTACCCTGTATCTAGCCCCTATTGCATATTATGTGCTTTGCTACTTTCACTGCGGTAAACACAACGGTTAATTGATTCCTTTTCTTTTGAAACCAATGCTTGTTATCGTTTGTCTTTGACTCCTTAGTTAAAGGGGAGTCCTGATACTAATTGGATTTTGATTTATACTGGTTCCTTAATTAAAGATTGTTGCTTTGTTTGTGTACTCGTTTCTAGTACTATAAGTACCCTTCCCCATTCTCTTTGAAAGATACCAACACACACTGCATATCTCTTACAATTTCAATCTCTCTGAATACTCTCTTAACTATTTCATACTCTCTCATTCTCTAATTTGATCCCTCAATCGGCTGAAAGCCAAGATTGAGTAAACTTGGGTTTGTTTTACTGCACTATTGCTATTCTACTGCATTGCTTACTTGGGTTTGCTGTTGTCACACTAATGCTCACTCTGGTCTTCTTATGCATTATTGCTCTTTGTTTTCTATTTGCCTCAAAACTGGTATGTTACTTATCTAATATACAGTCTCCAAAATAATGTGCTTTTGTTAGTCCTGCACTTCATCTTGTTCCTTGTGGACTTATATCTATGGTTCTGTTGTTCTTATTGTCACTAGCATGCACTTACTATTCTACTTAGTTTAGCTTATCATGTTCCCCTTACCCCACCATGTATCCATGTCTGCTTGGCTACTTGATTAGCCTAAAAACCTCTTCATGAGGTTGATTGTATTGGGGTTTGGTGCAGAAAGAACTGAACCCCTATTTGCAACCATGTCTGATTACTTTCCTTCAATATGTTGTCTGTGTAGTTCACTTTACTTATTTGTTCCCTTCCCTCTGCCCCTGTTTGTGCGATGCTCTGTTTAAAACTGATCAAGTCTAAATGATTTTAAAGGAACTCTTTCAAAATTTTTCAAACATTTCAATTTTTTTCCCAAACTGTCTTTGTACTGCTTTCTTAAACTGACTCTCAACTGTTTTAAACTCTCTCAATCCTATCAGAATTTCTTAGAACATTAGGTTCTTTCCCCTTAGTCTAAGCATTGCCTTATGAGCCCTTGAGCACCCATTGAACACTAATGCACAAGGATGCCACTTCCACACTTGCACTTGTCAAAAAATGATATTTTGGGTGCTTGGCATTAGCCAGGGGTTCAAACGAACCCTTCGGGATCTTTGCCACAGCCAAGCGTTGGTAATGGCTGTGAAACTCGAAATAAGTGAGGTTGGAGATGTTTGGCCTGACTGAAGACTCTCTATGGAGTAACTTCTTATTTTCTTTTATCACTATTGTAATTTATTGACTTGGGCTGTAATAATTTGTAAAAATAATGGGGTATATAGTGAATGGGGGGGGGGGCTATGGATGTTTAGGTAAGGGAATGGGTAAAAAACATACGTATAGGCCTTTATTTACCTATTTGTGCAACAACTATCATGGTTAGGACATGCATCTTTGCACATAGAAATCATGTTCTTAGGTCATTCACTTTCAGTTTGTTATTCTGTGTATTCACACAACCATAACTAACGATTAATCACTGAGTCATTACCATCACATCTAGATACCATGTTTCTAGGACCTTTTGTGCATTAGATACCATGCCTTTAGGACTTTATTTGCAACTTTTTAAACACTTCGGTAATCTGGGTTAAAACTGCTTAATAACTCCTCGTTAGAAACATTGCATGCTCACCATTTTAATAACGCCTAGGCAAGCCTTAGGCCAGATAAAAACTGACTAATCACCTTTAAGTTATGTTCAAATTAATCCGCCTCTGTCTAAACTCGTTTGTCTCTGAAGCGTTCTAATTTTTATACAAACTTCTGCCCTATTTTCAAACTATCTATGCAAATGCTTCTAATGTATTTTTGTCCAGAACTGGATTTCTATTTTTTTAGAAGTGTCTGAATACTGTATAAATTTCGAAAGCTAATAACGTTTACTGTTTTCTTTACACTTCTGAAATACTTTTCATATCTATTCTTTTAGTCTTCCTATCCGTAAAATATTTTACCAGGCATTCCATAACTGTTTCTAAAATGATTTCCGCAGTTTTTTTCTAAAAAATGCTACTGCTTTTTTCTTAAGGTCTGAACACTTTCCTCACAACGCTTTTCTAAAAACTCTTTTGTTTCTATATTAACTCGTACTCTAGCATCTTTTTATCTTATGCTCCAGCTTTTAAAGAAAAAGAAAACTCTCTTCCTTAGACCTTAAATGTGTTTCAGATGTGCTAATTACATGTTTGCTTATAGAGGGATATTCGAACGTTTTTCTACGTTTTACGTGATTCCCTTATGTGCAAGTCCTATTTGTTCTTTTATGTTGCTTAGTATTTTAGCCATCAAACTTAAGGGTTCAGCCTAGTTCCTACCTTATAGAAATAGTCATCCTAAATGCCCTCTAGGATCTATAGAATGAGACAGGTAATAGCACACAATAAGTAGTCATGACCAATCCACATGCTTAAATAACCTCTACGGGATGGGAAGGGTAGAATATGGAGATAATGACCAGTGCGCTAATATCATAGGCGACCCCTCTTTGAGGAGTGTATGCGAGGTATTATACCGATGTGATCCATATTATAGTCAAAACTAGGACCTCTTTCTCTTTTGCTTAAATGTTTTCTTAAAGTAATGATTTCCCTCAAATGATTTCTCCCTTACCTTTGCATTAAATCCTTTATGCCCTTCCCCTTTTTAAAAAAACTCTCAAGTTATTTGAATTCCTTATATGTGAGCCTTGTTTGTCTATTTGCCTCTATTCTTATTAAAGACACAATTAAGCACGATCGAGAACCACACTAGTAGATCTTGAGGGGTACCAAACACCTTCCCCTCGAGATAATTTCAAGCCCTTACCCGAACTCTGGTTTTTCTTTCAAAATACTCTCTTCCTCTTAAAAGTGTCCTAATGCACTATAATCATTAGGTGGCGATCTTCAAATTTCGTAATCCAATTCCCAAACGGGAATAAAAAGTTGTTTTGCCCATTATGTCGTAAGCCCGATTTCACTTTTGGAAAATGGAGGCGTCGGCAGTCAGGAAAGCAAGTAATGGTAAAAGCCTTAAAGAGTATCCCCAGCAGAGTCGCCATGCTGTCGACGCCCCCTTTTTTCTCTCCCGAGGGAAAAGAATCGGGTTTGTGACATTATGGGTGGAATGACTCTTTTATCCCCTTTTAAGGTATTTAAGCGCGTTGAGTCTCGTTTAATTATTGCATGCTGATACCCGTCCCGACCTATCAGTTCCGGGGTATTTGGACTTCTAATCCTAAAAGGGAGAAATGGGATGAGGGCATATATGGAGTTTTAAGGTAAAACTTCTAAGGCGTCAATCAAAAACAAATAGCACATACGGGAAGTAAACAAACATACAAAGGCTGCACATAAACCCCTTAAGCCATACAACAGTTAGTTTAACATGACTTGCAATTACTGATTTGGTCTTAAGCTTAAAACAGATAGTGGATGGACTAGTTTAACACATAAAGTTGGACAATACATCTGCTTTGAGCCTCTCGGTTCCGGTTTGTTGGAACTTAAAGTGTTTAAAACAAGTAATTTCAAAAAACACTAATATTAGACAAGGATTTGTAATTAAGAGTTTTGGAAAAAGGGAACTGAAATTTGCAGAAGTTCAGAAATGGCTTGTAAAATACCGAACTGCTTAAGGAAAATCATACAAGAAGAAGTTTCTTGTCAAAAAGCATTGAAGTGCAAATTTAGGCAGAAGACCAAAGAGTTAGTTCTCGAATGAAATGCAAGTTTGGAATTTTAAAAGACTATAAATTCAGAATAGTCTAAAAGATAGACTTGGCCAGATTTCGAAAATATACAGCATTGAACAAATTTTATTAAAAGTGTTTACGAAATTAGGCGAGTTTGAACCCTATTGGCATGATATCTATTTCTTGATTTGTTGCTTCTTATAGAGCGTTTAAGGGACATACTGTTTGCCTAGCATTTTTATGTGGTTCCAATAGACATGATTTCTAATATGCTTGCAATATAGAAGTCCTATAGACATGATTTCTAGATGATATGTTAAAATCATATAGGCATGGTTTCTAGATGCAATGTTAAAATCCTATAGGCATGGTTTCTAAATGATTTACAATATTGTAGTCCTATAGACATGATTTCTATTATGTGTTGCAAAATCCTATAGGCATAATTTTTACCCATTGATTGATGGAACAATATAAACCCCTTCCACACCATTTCACTATATTCCCAAATTCTTTTACAAAGTTTGTTACAAAAGTGGTAGGAAAAGACTAAGAGAATAAATACATCAAAGATAATACGGACCCAAGGCATTCAAGTCCGGAGGGAACTCTAGGGTCCCTAAGCATAGCTTATCATAGGGGGTAGGACTTAATGAACTAAGAGTAAGTGTAAAAGTGAGGGAATTAGGGGAGACCAAAGTAAAGGGTGGTCATACCTAACCATGAATGGAACTGGCACACCCTTGACCCTTTACATGGCTTGAACAAATAAGAGCAGACTTGAGAAAGTCAGACTTAGGCCTGTATGGTGATTAGGACACAACCAGACCTGAGTCAAGCTCAACATATAATGGGGGTTAAGGGAATTGGACTGATTTGAGTATAGGTTTAGAGCAACCTGGTTCTAAACTAGGGGTGGCAATAGAGTGTCACCCTAGTCTAAAACAATACTCACAGACAAAGGGGTTAGGGAAAGGGATGAACATTAAAACATTTGTAACAAACAGATTTAAGCTATGGGGATTTGGGGAAGGGACGTATAGGAAAGTACTCATACAAGCATACAACATAAAAAACATAGGAATATGGGGTAGGGATGTACATGCTGAAGTTTAATTACATAATATAAGAAAATCAAGTACATAAATGCATGTGAAACATACGAAAGAGATAGGTAAACACATAGTTTTGGAGATGGTATTTAAATCATGGACCTACCAGTTGCAAATTCAAACACTAAGGCAGGTAGGGCAGATAGAACCTTATAGTTTAGCCTTGGCTTTAAGCCGGCTAAACCTATGCAGCAGAACAAGTAGCAGAGAAGAGCAGAGAAGAGAAAAAAGAGTGATTGGGGTGTGAACTTGTAAAATGTTCATGTTTTTTAAGTAAAAGGGGTGAGGGTCTTCATAGTTTTAAAGTAAGCAACAAATAAGGCAAGAAAATAACTACATTACCAAATCATAATCAATTAGTAGAAAAGACTCCCTTTAACTAAGGAGTCGGACTTGAGGTAAATAAACATAGTTCCATTTATGGAAAGAAAATCAACAATAAGTTGCAAAATAAAGGAGAAATACACATACAGTTTGGAAAGATACACGATTTTAAGCAAATAAGGAAAGAATAAAACAACCAATCACATAGTACATTAAGGAACCAGGGATTCGAATTGGCATTGAATTTGGTCAGAAAGTAGGTCCAAATCAAATAATCAAATAAATTCGTAAAAAATCAATCTCCCAAAATTAGGGTTATTTTTAAAGGGAAAGTATGACTATAAAAGAGATGCACAAATTTAAACATGTGAGGCTGACAATATCAAAAATGGTCATGTAATCAATGAGTAGAAAAACACAGGTATGAAAGGGAATTAGAAATTCTTGCAATGCTTAGCAAGAATCTGAAGCATTAGGCGAGTTAAAACAGTTAGGGTTTTGAAATTAAATAGACAGAAGACCATCGCACACAAAACTCGAAAAACCCCCAAACTCTAGGGTTTCCAACACATCTCAAGTGTAAAGAAGAAAGCATAGGTGAAGATACACTCAAAAAGAACATACACTTTCACGAACAACCTAAGGAAAGCAAAGAACACAGTGAAGGAGTTACTCGTAAACCCTAGAAAAAACAGGGTAAAGAAAATACATAGGAACCATAGTAGAAAATACTCAGGAATTATAGTAAAAGTAAATGAAATCACAATAGGGCAAATAAACAGAGAAATCGGGAAAACCCTAAGTTTAAAGAAAATGAACAGTTTGAAAACAATAATCGGTAAAAAATATTTATAACACTTTGAAATCTTAGAAAACAACGTAGGTCTGACGTAGATCATAAAGAGAAACAAAAAAGAAAACCTTGGAGATTTAGGGTTTCAGAGAAAATTCTAGTGAAACAGAAAGCCTGGAACGAACTGATTTTGAGTGGAAAATGGACTCACAACGCTAAGACTCGCAGGAGAGAGACCAAACGTGGCTGTAGAGCCCAACTTGTAGGACCTCTGAGCCGGTGGTCTTCAAGATAGGGCTTCGATCTTTGAATATAGGGGGTCATAGAAAGATGGGGATGAGTATAGGTTGCACGAGCCTATGAGGCCATGGTTTCCAGTGAAACAAGGTCGGAAAGTGGTCGGAGAAGGGCTAGGGTTTAAAGGGGTTGAGAGAATTTGGGGATAAAAGGGTTTCAAGGTGGCTCGTTTGTGAGAAGTGATTAGGGTTAGGGGTGTCTTTGGTTTAATATAGGGAAGGGGAGGCGTGGACCATTGATCTAAATGGTAAACAATCACGATTTAAAACGGGGATCCAGACCGGTTTATTTAACACGTTTGGGTCGGATTATTTATGAAATTGGGTAGTATAATATGGGGTTGGAATTAGGGCTAGAATTGAAATAAAAAGGGCTATAATTTAAATAGCTAATTTTCCCCAATTTGAATTTTATAAAATAGTAAACGATGTTTAGAAATCAAATTAAAAATAACGAGTTAATAAACAATTCATAAGTATTAAATTAAAAATATTAGAAATGATTTTATGATAAAAAATACTATTAAATCGAGAAACAGGCTAAAATTTTATTTCATGCAATTTTAGCTTAGAAATCCCAAATGAACTTGTAAAATTATATAAAAAATCATACAAATTTTATTTTTGTAGAAACGTCAAACAACAACAACAACAACAACAACTACCCAGTATACTCCCACCAGGTGGGGTCTGGGGAGGGTAATATGTAGGCAGTCTTACCCCTACCCAAAAGGGCAGAGAGGCTGCTTCCATGCGACCCTCGGCGCATAGGACAGAATGAAAAGCTGCATTGGAAAACAAAGACAAAATTAGTAACCAAGGCAAGACAAAACAAAATAACAAAACAAAGCATAAGTAATCCTGCAGAAATAACGTAAATGGTTATGTAAACATAAGGAACATAAATACCGTCGCAACCAAGAGGGGACCTAGGCTAAAACACTAGACATCGATGGGTAACCCTACTATCCCACACCCAACCCCGGGTGAGGCGAACGAAGGACTCTAAGAGCCCCTATCCTGCAACCCTGATTCTAGACCTCCAGACTCCCCTATCGAGGGTCATGTCCTCGGTAACCTGCATTTTAGTCATGTCCTGCCTAATCACCTCTCCCCAATGCTTCTTAGGCCTCCCTCTACCCCGCCGACCACCAGCAATCTCCAGCCGCTCGCAGCTCCTCACCGAGGCATCGGGACCCCTCCTCCGTACATGCCCGAACCACCTCAGCCTCGCTTCCCGCATCTTCTCGTCCACTGGGGCCACCTCTACCTTCTGTCGAATAACTTCATTCCTAATCTTATCCAGCCTGGTGTGCCCACACATCCACCTAAGCATCCTCATCTCAGCAACCTTCATTCTCTGGACATGGGAGTTCTTCACGGGCCAGCACTCTGCCCCGTACAACATCGCAGGTCTAACCACGGCTCTGTAGAATTTCCCTTTGAGTTTGTGTGGGATTTTCTTGTCACACAGGACCCCAGAAGCAAGCCTCCACTTCGACCACCCTGCTCCTATCCGATGGGTGACGTCCCCGTCAATCTCTCCGTCCCCCTGAATCACAGACCCAAGATATCGGACACTGTCCCTCTTGGCGATGGCCTGAGAACCAAGCATCACATCCCTGCCCACCCCACTCGGCTCGTCACTGAACTTGCACTCCAGATATTCTGTCTTAGATCTGCTTATCTTGAAACCTTTAGACTCGAGGGTCTGTCTCCATACCTCTAACTTCTCACTAACACCGGCCCTCGTCTCGTCTATCAATATTATATCATCAGCAAAGAGCATACACCAGGGCACATCCCCCTGGATATGACGGGTTAGAGCATCTATCACTAAGGCGAACAACATGGGACTCAGCGCCGATCCTTGATGGAGCCCCATTACCACAGGAAAATGGTCTGAATCGCCACCCACCGTCCTCACCCTAGTCTTAGCCCCATCGTACATGTCCTTGATAACTCTGATATAGGCTTCTGGCACACTCTTCGCCTCCAAGCACCTCCATAGCACCTCCCTCGGAACCTTGTCATACGCCTTCTCCAAGTCGATAAGCACCATATGCAGGTCCTTCTTCTTATCCCTGAATTGTTCCGCCAGCCGCCTGACTAGGTGAATAGCCTCAGTGGTGGAGCGGCCCGGCATGAAACCGAACTGGTTCCCCGATATATTCGTCGCCCCCCTCATTCGCGCCTCAATCACCCTCTCCCAAACCTTCATCGTGTGGCTCATTAGTTTAATACCCCTATAGTTGTTGCAGCACTGGATGTCCCCCTTGTTCTTGTACAAGGGCACCACTGTACTCCACCGCCACTCATCCGGCATCCTCTTAGTCTTGAATATCACGTTGAATAGCCTAGAGAGCCACTCCCCTCCAGGTTTACCCATGCACTTCCAAAACTCCACCGGGATCTCGTCAGGCCCGGTTGCTCGACCCCTACTCATCCTGCGCAACGCCCCTAAGACCTCCTCCACCCTAATGCGCCTGCAGTACCCAAGGTCTCTATGACGCTCTGAATGCCCCAGCTCCCCTAGCTCTATGCTCCGATCCCCCTCCTCGTTAAGAAGGTCCCGAAAGTACGCCTGCCACCTCTGTTTGACTTGCGATTCCCCCATCAGAACTCTACCATCCTCGTCCTTGATACACCTGACCTGGTCTAGGTCACGGGCTTTCCTTTCCCTTGCTTTAGCCAGCCGAAATAGCTTCTTTTCCCCACCTTTCTCCCCTAGTTCCTCATACATGCGACCGAACGCCGCGTTTTTAGCTTCCGTGACTGCCATCTTAGCTTCTCTTCTCGCCTCCCTGTAGGACAACCTGTTCACTCTCCGCTCCTCCTCGCTTGTGCTCCCTGCCAACCTTGCGAACGCCGCCTTCTTCGCCTCCACTTTTCCTTTGACTACATCGTTCCACCACCAATCACCCTGATGCCTACCTGAATATCCCTTAGAAACCCCGAGCACGTCCCGTGCTACCCCCCTAACCAAGTTAGCTGTCGCTGACCACATAGCGTCCGCTTCCCCATAACTTCTCCAAGCTCCGCCCTCCTCTAACCTCCTTTCCATCTCCTGAGCTTTCTCCTTGGACAAAGCTCCCCATCTAATCCTCGGTTGACCCCGGGCGCCCCTCCTCTTCTTCTTCACCCAGAGATCAACATCCATCACTAGGAGCCTATGAAGAGTTGAAAGAGACTCTCCCGGGATAACTTTGCAATCCTTGCACAGACCCCTGTCGCTCCTTCTGATGAGGATGTAATCAATTTGAGTCCTCGCCGCCGCACTCTTGAAGGTGACCAAATGCTCCTCCCTCTTCCGGAATGATGAGTTCGCAATCAGGAGCTCGGAAGCCCTGGCGAAATCAAGCAGCGAAGTGCCTCCTCCGTTCCTGGCCCCAAAGCCAAAGCCCCCGTGCACCTCATCGTAGCCACCAGCCTCGGCCCCAATATGACCATTAAAGTCCCCTCCAATAACTAACTTCTCCGACTGGGGAATACTCCTCACCAGATCGTCCAAGTCCTCCCAGAAGCGCCTTTTAACCTCCTCGTCTAAGCCTGCGTGTGGCGCGTAAGCGCTGACCACATTGAGGACCCCACCCCCAATAACCAGCTTAATAGCCATTAACCTATCGTTCACTCGCCTCACCTCGACCACGGACTCCGTTAGGTCCCTATCAACCAAGATGCCTACTCCATTCTTACCCCTCTCGAGCCCAGAGTACCACAGCTTAAACCCATCAGCGTCCCGCGCCCTAGTCCCTTTCCACCTAGTCTCCTGGACGCACGCTATGTTAACCCTTCTTTGTTGGAGAACCTTCGCTAACTCGATGGACTTACCCGTCAGAGTACCTATGTTCCAGGACCCAATCCTTAATCTACGGGCGACCGTCGCCCTCTTCCCACCCTTACCTCCTGCCCTGCCCGAAATGCCACCCCCTGCACCCCTACACACCCCCGCAACCACCACCCCCTCCTGAGGACATGACCTTACGCTATCATTACTCGTTGCGGCCACTATCCAGTGACACAGACGCACTAAGGCTAAAAACGCAAATGTAGCAAACTAGATAACAACAGAATAGACCACACTCGGAATGCTAGTAAAAATACGTAAAGAATGTGCACAAAATAAGCAAGAGAGCGGGAGGTACCAACTCCCGGTGGAAAAACCTGGAAGTGTGCTTTGCTGCGCCCGAGTTCTCCTGAATCTTAGCAAAGTGCGCGGCTCTATTGCGTCCTGCCGTGAGTCTGAATGAGAGCTTGAACGACAGTTGTCGGAGATCCTCGCCGTTGAAATAGGCGATAAATTGATTTCAAAAAATTCTTAGAAATGTGAAAAAATACCAAAACCTTTGTGGATGTTTATATATCCATATACGTGTTATTTTGAAATATGAGGATAAAAATATATAGAGAAAAATTGTGTATCACCACCAGCTACGACAGATCTCGCAACGTAATGCAAAAAGGGAACTAAATCAACGATATCTCTAAGATAGTTTAATATACACAATATAGTGAAATCGAAGTAAGTAAGACAATTGAACAAGTAAAGATATAAGACAAGCAAAAACGACTAATTAAAAACATATAGAAGCGATAAGCAAGTAAAGGCGGTCAATAAATGATGGCATGTGTACATGGAAACTTATAACAAATCAAGGCATGTAACAAAGGGAAGCATGAATTTAACAAGTAAAGGCAAGTAGAAATTAAAGCAAGGAACAAATAATAACATGCAATAAAATAAAGCAAAGTATGAATGAAATCATGCAATTAAGTAGCAAATCCCGAATTCTTCATCTATGATAATGCATATACACTCGTCCCCTTATATATACACCGTCTCCATACACAAATCAAATAGCAAATAGTTCAATCAAGTCCAAATTTCCTTCATGTCAAGGTTAACCACAATACACACCTCTTTTTGGAATTTAATCAATAATCAACTATGTCTTTACCTTCAAAACAAGCCTCCAAACCAACCGAATCTATCCATTTATCATTCAAATAATCCAAATCAAGCTGTAGAAAGTACACACGAATGAAAAAGGTTGAATCTTTAACTAAACTGAAAAAGTCAACAAAAGTTAACTCTAGGTCCATCTGGTCAAAACTCCAGATTCTAAACAAATCTTGATTACCTATTCACCCCCAAGCTCGCTTATATGATTTGATTCAAAATCCAGCCTTAATTCGAGATCTAAATCTCAATTTTAAAAGATCCCTAATTTCTATCCAAAACCCCTAATTTCTACTTTGAAATTAATAGATTTGATGATAAAATTGATGTAGAAAGTAATTGAAATTGATTGAAACTTAGTTAAAACTGTTTACCAATGAATTTGGGAAGACAATCCTCTTAAAAATAGCCTTTAGGGTTGATAAAAGTCGCTGGAACCCAAGATAACGACCAAAAACCTAATGCCCTAACTATTGCACCCCCCCCCCCCCCATTTTTTCCACTTTGCATCGGGAAATTGGGTTTATGACATTTTGGGTATAGGGCAAATCGTTCCTTTTGGGAACTGACTTTGCATTTGAAGAGTTGCCACCCAATGATATATGGTGCATTAGGAAACCTACAAGGTTCCCTTCTAAGTTTTTTTGATAACCAGAGATTGGGTAAGGGCTTGAAATTATCCTAAGGGGAAGGTGTTAAATACCCCTCAGGATCCACTAGAGTAGTTCCTGGCCGGTCATTTCTTTATGAATTTGGTGCAATTATCTTGTAAATAGATAAGGCTCAAATAAGAGGAAATTTAACGTTTGAAAGTAAATCATAGCTCAAAAAAGCAAACATTAAAAGCCTGATTTTGAAAAGAAGTTACAACTCTGTAAAATATTTAAATAAAAGGAAAGAGGAGGGGGAAATCCTTGGTTTATATACAATATGGATCAAATAAATACAATACCCGGTAATCAGTCCTCAAAAGAGGGCTACACGCGGTATTAGCGCAACGGTCATCATATCTATATCTACCCTTTCCACCCGGTTAAGGTGCTAAAGCGCGGATTGGTCTCGACCACTATTGTATGCTATTACCCGTCCTATTCCTATCAGTCACGCAGGCTCATAGGACTACTATTCCTAACGGGAGGGATGTTAGGCTGACTTTGATGTTTCAAAGGTGAAAAGCTAAGGCGACATACAAAACACTTAGGACTGCAAATTAAAAAGGGGAAGCACATAAAAACACTGAAGGCCCATATATACCTCCTCAAACAGAGCAATAAATTAGCATGAATCAAACAACAATCAAGGTCTTAATCTACAAAATATACAAAGACAAGGGGATTTTATGTTTTTGAATTAGACCAATTTATTACATGACTCAAATAAGAAGTTTGAATCAGACCTTCCTACTAGTTGTAGCAATTACTAGTTAACAGGAGCGGGCTCAGTTTTATTTGTTGTTATTACTGTAAGCATGTGATATTTGCCCAACATGAAGATATCTCCTAAAAATAAGTCAAAATAAGTTTAATCAATTTTTTTTTAGGAATTTTTCTTTTGTAGTCTCATTTCATACTTTTTATTATTTTAAAATTACAATAATAAAATACGAAAATATACGCATTTGCATTTAGGATTTAATTTCATATTTTAGGATTAAATAAGGTTAATTTGTTTTAGAACAAAATAAGAAGAAAATAACTAAAAATAGTACCTTTTGCATTTTTAGTTTAATTTTGTATTAATTTGAATTTAAATTAGGAAATCTAATTTTTAGTCTTAATTTGGTTTTAGTTTTTAATTTAGCATTTAACAAAATCGGAAAATAACATACAAAATTAATAAATAAAATACAAAAAAGGAGGAAGATAAAAAGAAATTAGGAATAAAAATGGTAAGAACCTTCCCCAAAAATATTTCCGCCCAAATCATTTCTCCCACCTAAAACCTCAGCCCCCCCCCCCCCCCAAGAAAAAATATCTTCTTACCTAAAACCTTCCCCAAAAATATTTCCCTACCTAAAACCTTCCCCCAAAAATATTACCTCACATAACACCTTCCCCCAAATCAAAACTCCCCCGCATAATACCCTACCCATACACTCTATATAACAATTTCTACACAACACAAAAAGGGACACGAGAAAAACTCCAAAAAAAAACGGACGATCTACACACACGCTTGAACTTGTGAAGAGAGTAAGTTGCCAATTAAAATTTCAAATCTGGGAAAAATCAGAAGAAAAGGGGATTTAAGGGATGTTCCTATTTGTTGCTGCTATAATTAAGATTTTTTGAAGTGGGTCACAACTCTCGATTTTCTCCTTGCACTTCTAGATTTTTCTGAATAACCGAGTTGGATGGCTTGAGGTTCTGATGCCGATTTCCTTCATTGCTAGGCCCAGTTCTAGTTTCTTATTGTAGTTTCTCATTGTTGTGCTGCTACATCAAGGTACTCTTCTTGACTTTGGATTATGTTATTTGATTTCGTTTAACCATGTCTGTCTGATTATAATTTCATGAAACTACATGTTCTTCTTTATTGAGGTAGTGGTTACAATCATTAATTTGCGTGCTATGTTTATATTAGCATGAACTTAATTTAAATGCTATCCCAACCCTTGTTATTAGTAGTCATGTGGCTGTGAATTTCGAATATGACCACTAATTTGTCATATCAGTGAATTTCGAAGCCAAAAATAGGAGAATGTCCCTTGTAATCGGCAGATTTGAATTAAAAGGCTTAGCTGACTGTTCCAGTACTAGTTAGTTATGAAATGTAAATTCAAGTTTTGAAGATGATGTTTATTTGTAATTTAGTTATCTAACAACGTGAAGATTTGGATATGAATATGAACTCATTCGTGTCACAATATTCAAATCATGTAATGGCTATGATTATTGAGTTTTGGCTATTTTGCGATTCGAATGCAATGTAAACAAGATAACGATGGTCTTCTATTGGTAATTGACATCAATTGATATTGTTTGGGCATAAACGTGCTAAGTAACACTTTCGAAAATTTGCTTTCAATATTTTATTTATATTGTCATTCATGCACTATTTCTTGGCCATAAAAACAAGCAGCAACTTACATTTGTACATAGTAGCTATTTCTTTCTCTGTTTGAGATGCGTCGTATCAAACCAAAATGACAATTGCATTACCCTCATTTTAATTAATTTTGTTTATTCTTAAAACTCGAGGCGTGCCATTTAGTAAATTTTATGGCCTTCGCAAAGTTGAAAATGCGAAATTGCCTTTGGCGCGATAGTTTAATAATGTTACTTCCTTACACTCGGGTACGCATTGATGCGACCCAAATTCAAATCTCGACGAAGTCGAAATGTTTTGACAACCACGAGTGCATTGATTGCGACGTGGTTCAAAACGCATTTTCACAACGTCGCAATTCTTTTAAAATAAGTAAAAATAAAAAGCGGTTTACGAATAAAAGGCACATAAGCTAGCATGTATTAAAATCAGATAAAAACAAATGCAACCGTAAAGCGACCGTGCTAGAACCACGGAGCTCGGGAATGCCTAACACTTTCTCCCGGGTTAACAGAATTCCTTACTCGGTTTTTTGGTTCGCTGACTGTAACATAGTCATATTTTTCCTCGGTTCGGGATTTAACCAGTTACTTGGGAGACCATTAATCTTCAAAGTGGCGACTCTGAAATAATTAATAACCAAATCCCGTTCCGATTGTCCTTTAAGTTTAAAAACTCCTTACGCTCCTTTGCGGGGGTGTATAGTAAAAAAGGATGTGTGACAGCTCTGGCGACTTTGCTGGGGATAAGAACCCAGAATCTCTGGTTCAGGGTTCAGAATTCGAGCTTAGATAAATTGTTGTATTTGGGTTTTATCTTATTTTGTACATGCTACATGCTTAATGTGCTAAATATTACCGCTTTGATATTATTTGAACTGTATATAAACTATGCCGGCACCCTTCTCTCTTCACCTCCAGGGATGTGCTTACTGGTTGAGCTCCCTATTATGTTAGTGTCATACCCTGAAATAAGAAAGAGGCCGGATAAGTTGCAAAGCCGGACGATCTCGCGGGTCCCCAGTACGTTGTCCCTTCCTCAATTCGAGTTGTCCACTCGAGCACACTGTCTAGAACACCGACCCAGGT
Source organism: Nicotiana benthamiana (assembly GCA_034376525.1). Classification (NCBI taxonomy): domain Eukaryota; kingdom Viridiplantae; phylum Streptophyta; class Magnoliopsida; order Solanales; family Solanaceae; genus Nicotiana; species Nicotiana benthamiana. The sequence goes on from CM067338.1 coordinate 55,248,149, forward strand.
TTTGAACATTGAATAACTTGACTTCATGCCATATCCTTACTAGGAACGCTTATTTGCATCACGTTGCATTTGACTTAGGGGACTCAACACAGGGGTTGGGTCCGTCTAGGACTAGCAACCTGAAATGAAAAAGACCATCCTGACGCATCCTATTTGTTTTCCGTGCGTTTATTTGTTTCGGGCATGCATGCTGACCAGCTTTTGAATATCGTGAGTATTTTAAGCTTGAGAAAAAGAGAAAAAGAGAAAAATAGCAGTGTGGAGAGTTAATTTCTTAGTTTTATAAAAACCAATGCCCAAATACCGTCGAAACTCTGCCAAAATTTTGTGAAAATGAATAAAAAAGGTTTTTTTTTTGTAGTTTTTTTTACTAAAAAGAAAAGAAAAAATAGAAAAATAAGTTTTTGTTTTATTTTTGGAGAGTTGGTTTTTGAAAAAAAAAAAAAAAAGAAAAGAGTCTTTATTTTGGTCTGGGTAAAACTAGGTCGTTTTATTGTTTGCTGAAAATAAAAAGAAAAAGAGAGTCATTATTTGGTCTTGTTTTGCAAAAATAGAAAAGAAAATAACTTGTCTTGCCATCAAAGTGAAAATGAAAAAAAAAAAGTTTTGTTTTTAAAAGTGGTTTTTATTTTATTTGCTTATGAAGTGTCAAAATGAAAAACGAAAAAGAGTCTTGCTTTTGAAAGTAGTATTATTTTATTTGCTTATAGAATGCCACAAATGAAAATAAAAAGAGTCTTGTTTTAAGATAGTTAGTGTATTTTCCCGAACTACGCAGGTTTGATTATCACAGGGCGTGAAGCCCTCATCAGGTCCAACCTTTCCTTTGCAAAATAGCCAAAATGTCAAAAAATTTATTTGCGCCAGGAATAAATCAGGTGACGCCGTTTTGTCATAAATAGTAAAATGTTCCCGAAAGGGACGCCGGAAGGCTGACTTTGCAAACATGGCTATTTTGGTCAATTTTGATTTTTGACCAGTTAGCTAACACAGCCTTAAACTCTTCGCCCCCAAGGTGCTGAGAGGCCGTGTTTTCAAAATCAAGTCTTTTATTTTAATTTGAAGAAAAAGAGAAAGACTTAGTGGTCAAGTTAATACCGTTCGATTTTTGGTCAACATAAGCCGGCCCAGCCACAAAATTCATTTAAATTGGGAAGGAGCCATGTTTGCACAACTAGTCATTTGGTTGAAATTGGCAAGTAGAGGAAGGAATTTGTCAGTTTTGTTTTTATCGTGAAAATGAGAAATTCCAAAAAATGTTTTATTGTCGTTTATCTTTTATTTGCATGAACTACGCACGGTCAGATTCATGCAGGGTCATGATCCGTAGGAAATCTCCATAAGATTCGACCACAACAAAAGAAAATGAAAAAATGGATAAGAAAAATTGAAAAAAAGAAAAAGATGTTGTTAATAATTAGGACCGACTTAATCCATTCTATCAGGTTTTGTTTTGAATTGTGAAGAAAGTTGAGGTGGTTGGTTGTGCTAAGCTGGAAACACAAGATCCAAGGAAAAATGATAACTAACGTTGAATCTGCACGAGTCCTCAAGTGACTCAGGGTTAGAGGATTAACCAAGGTCTACTATGGTTGAGGAAAATAGAACACTGAAACAACAAATGACAAAAATGCGTCAAGCCTGGGCCAATGGCCGGGAAGCCTTGTCATGATTCACAATTTGCTACACAGCAAGAACAGTATGACTCTCTCGAGTACCACTCATACTCATTTGATCTTCTTGCAAACATTGAGAAGCCTGCCCGAAAGAGGGTACAGGAAGAAATAGCCCAATGAGTGAAAAGATTAGAATAACAGGTGAAAAACACGCAAGCAATGGAAGGTCAAAATACTGTTGCCTTCAGAGATCTAGGCACGTTCTCCGATCTTGCCGCCTGGTTTCAAGGTTCACAAATTTGAAAGGTATAATGGACATGGAGACCCCATATCCCACCTGAAAATGTATTGCAACCAATTGAGAGGTGTGGGAAGAAATGAAAATTTTCAAATAGCTTATTTTGGGGAAAGCCTCTCGGGAGTAGCATCTGAATTATTTTTGGATCAAGACACATCTTGCTGGTACGTCTGGGACAACATGTCACGGGCCTTTGTCAAACAATTTCAATACAACATTGACCTTGCCCCAGACCGCATTTCCCTTTCTAACCTGAAAAAGAAACCAACTGAAAGTTTCAGGTAATATGCCATCAAATGGAGAGAGCAGGAAGCTAAAGCTAAGCCACCCATGGATGACCACGAGTTAATCACTGTCTTTCTACAGACTCAAGAGCCATACTATTTTCAATACATGACATCAGCAGTGGATAAATCCTTCCCGGAGGCAATCAAAATGGGAGAAATGGTGGAGAACGGTCTTAAGACGGGCAGAATTATAAGTCAAACAACTCTCAAATCTGCAGCTCGGGCTCTCCAAATTGAATCTGGTAATACGAATGAGAGGGATGAAGAAATTATGATGATATCAAGGTCGAGAATAGGTCCTAGGAGAACATCTAGAAGCCATAAAATCACCCAAGAAAGCGAGCACGAGTGTCACAAAATATCCGCCTGCTTTCGCAACATTTTCAAGTACCTAATAACTCACATCCAAGCCATGGGCATAGAAGGGAAAAAAAGTTGAAAGATAATTTTACACAAATAGATGAGTCCTATGCAAGTTTATTTGAGAAGTTAAAACAAACATGACATGATTGCACTTGTTTCTCAAAATCAGGTGGACCGACATGCGACAAGCTTTGACTCATCTAAAAGGTGTGAATATCACTACAATGCTCTGGGGTACAATGTGGAGAATTGTAAGGATTTGAAAAGGGAAATAGAAATAATGATTCAAGAAGGGGTAATTGTGGTTAATGATAGTGACAGGGAGCATGCGAATCCTCTTGGGAACTTGTTGACCGAAGTTGATGATATTGAAGTTGGTAATGGTCTTGGAAATATTGATGCAAAGCTCAGTGGCTAAGATGCCGAGCTTGGTAATTGGAAAGACGCTTCATCTCTTGGCTAGCTGGAGAGAAGTGTTGGTGGTTTATTTTGTTGTCATTTCTGTCATCTGGGTTACTTTCAGGGTTGTAATCCGGATATTGTCTTGTGATTCAAACCCTTCTATACTTTTATTTGTCTAGTCGTCATATCTTATGTAGTGTTATCTAGGTTTGTTTTAGGATTGTGCCCCAGTTCGTGTTGCTTGTTTTGTTTTTAAACCCTTTCACCATCTATTTAATACCATTCTCTGTTTTTAGCCATTTCTAGTCATTTTTGTTTAGTTCTCTTTTCTTTCTACATTTCTTTTCCTGTTAGCTCTAGTGACATGACATGCACGCATAATTCTCGGTCTGATCTTTAAACTATTTAAAGATGATAAGGGCATTTCAGGAAATAATAATAGATTTTAACGTTGTGAGATTGTATGACGCCCGAACCATGTGAAACCGGGGCAAGTAAATCATAAAAATCCCCGCAAAAGCAAGTTGGCCAAATTAACGGGGGGGTCGGTCGTGGTAATAAGAGTAAGAGTGTGGCCCAATGATAAATTACATCTGACAGTTATAGAAGGAAAATGTGTGAAAATGGCCGTCAATTCCGATACGGTAGGAGATGATGTGTATGGTTTCTTTATTCTGATTGTACTTGTTTGTACTTGACATATTATTAGGGTTGAAATGACAAATGCCTGTTCAGCTATCCAAACATATTTTTCCATTGTCACCCCTTTTGAGCCATTTTTATTTTTCTTTCATACCCTTCTTTCGGAATCAAGGGCACAATTAAAGAAATGCAAGTGCCGGAGATAAGCAAATGGAAAAATGGAAAAAGAAAAGGGGAGAAAGGAAAAGGAGAAAGCAAGAAAGAAGGGAAAAGAAAGAAAAAGAAAAGAAAAAAGAAGAAAAGAAAAGAGAAGAAAGAAAAGAAAGAAAGAGAAAAGAAGAAAAGAAAGAAAAGAAAAAATGAAGAAAAAAAGAAAAAAAGAAAAAGCAAAAAAAAAAAACGTAAAGAAAAGATGAGAAAGAAAATCATAACAACGTAGTTTTTATGGCGTGAACTACATTTGACTTGATCCCGAAAGGGCACGTAGGCAACCTCTCTGAGATTCAGTCATACCGAAATAAAAATCCAAAAGCACCCAAGCAAGAAACCGGTGCCGAAGTGGTGATTGTTGAAAGAAATTGGATTCCGAAGGTTGTACTTTAAACCCATTTTGACATTGTTTTGAGCCTTTTATACCTTTATTTTCTTACCCCATCCAAAAGCCATATTACAGTCCAAAGAAAGACCTTCCGATCAGTCTTTGAGAAATGCCAAGTCAAGCAGGTAAAGGAATTCATGTCAAAGGCAACACTGCAGTCCAAGCAAGAAAAATAGAGAGCGTGATTGATGAAAACCTTCACAGGTACCGCACGGCGATGAAAGTTGAGAAAATTAATAATAAGAGAGTCTTATTGGTGAAAACCTTCAGATGCACCTTGAGGAGACGGCAAGTTGAGAGAAAGAACAAATGAAAGAGGTTTGTTAGTGAAAGCTATTTGGACACTACAAGCCGAGTAAGGAATGCGAATCAAATGGGATAAGTGGAGCATTAAAGCCAAGTTTCACAGCGAAAGGAACAACAAGAGATGAGCGTCAGAATTGATTGACAGAATAATCTTTTTCTTTTGCCTTTGACGTCGTTCCTCTGTTTTGTTTATTTTCCCTTTCTGAGTCTTTTTAGTCGTAACAAGTGAGAAATGACTTCAAAATTTACCACCAGCTTTCCAATTGCACAAAATGGGGTCCCAATGTAGGAAAAACAACTAGAGCACTAAGCTAGTAATATTAAACATACTTTGGGATCCTTATGAAACACAAAGTTTAGTAGATGTCAGTTCAGGAGTAATGAAACAGATGGAGGGTATTGGTTTTGAACGAAGAATAAATATTTTCTGTGACAAGGGGTAAGTGAATGAGCAATAGACTTCAGGGTCAAGGGAATAAGGTTTGTGATTTACGAAGCAACAACATACTGTAGGGGCAATAGACGCAATTTGGGAATTCATGTAAGACTCAAAAGTCGAAAAATGCCAGCTCATGAGCGGTGTAACAAAAATCAGATATACGGTTTGACAACGGAAAAGGTTTTTTGGTGACACAGATGACAGAGAAAGTGGTTAATTAGTAAAATGCAAGATCTTCAAGAAGAATCAGCTGTCAAAAAAAATGTATGGGTCAGATAAGAAGAATAGAAGTAATAATTGAGAGGTAGTCGTCAAGAAATGCAAATATTATTAGCTAAGTTTCAAAGATGGCCAGGCAATTCAAAGTATGGAAAGGAGAAAAAGGAAAGTTATTCCCAGCAGGAGTACCACAACCAACCGCTGCGCTTTAAACTGATAGAATTTTCTTTGATTTGAAACAGGGGCATGGAAAGTTTATGCTACAGGAAGATTATCAAATGGGGCAGATTATTTTTTGTCGTTTTGAAAATCATTTTTGAAGTCGGGTACCATTTGAAGAACATGAAGGTCAAATACAGGATTTTTTTACAAGAAGAAGAGGGAAGTAGTTTTCAGGAAAGAAGTACTAGTTTTAGGAAAAGTAATTCTCGGATGATCGAAATATAGTTGTTAGGGTAGGGGTTTTGAAGGGGGACAACACCAGTTTTTAGGGAAGCAGGAAAATAATTCAAGGTAGATAGAACAAGTTTCGGAGGAAAGTGGTTAAGATAAAATCTTAGTCTGTTGAATTTTTCACCTAAGATACATAAATCTTAGTCTGTTGAATCTTTCACCTAAGATAGAGAAATCTTATTCTGATGAAATTTTCACCTAAGATAAAAATCTTAGTCTGATGAATCTTTCACCTAAGATAAAGCCAGAAGCTAGGACAAGAAAGGAAGGCAAAATTAGGGAAGAAAGGCAGAAGTTGGAAAAGAGAAAGGAAGGTATAATTTTAAAAAGGAAAGGCAGAAGTTGGAAAAATAAAATAAGGCATAATTTGGAAAAAAAAAAGGGGGAAGGAAGAAGTTGAAAAAAGAAAGAAACGCGTAATTTCAGAACAAGAAAGGAAGGCAGAATTTGAAAAGAAAGGAAGTTGGAATTTGAAAAATTAAGAAATTCTAAAGTCGAAAAATGGACCTAGTTTGATGAATTATCTCCTAGAGTCAAAATATTAGTTTGTTGAATCTTTAACCTAAGATGGAAATCTTAGTCTGATGAAATTTTCATCTAAGATTCACGATAAAAATCTTAGTCTGTTGAATCTTTATCCTCAGATGAAAATATTAGTGTGATGAATTTTTCACCTAAAATACAAGATAAAAATCTTAGTCTGTTGAATCTTTCCCCTAAGATGAAAATCTTAGTATGATGAATTTTTCATCTAAGATAAAAGAAAAATCTTAGTCTGTTGAATCTTTCACCTAAGATGAAAATCTTAGTCTGATGAATTTTTCACCTAAAATAAAAGAAAAATATTCGTCTGTTGAATCTTTTACCTCAGATGAAAATCTTAGTCTGATAATTTTTCACCTACGATAAATTTTAAATTTTAAGATAAATTTCAGCCGTTAAATATTTTTTTTAAAAAAAGTTGCATTTCAGTCTTATCACAATTCAAGTTTAGTATGTGGTAACAAACACCCAGTTTTCCAAACTGGGACAGAAAGTTTTCATTGTTTTGTCTGTTTTGTGAAGTCAGGAGCCTGCCTGGATAATAGAGGAATACATGCAATTTAAAATTCAGCAATCAGGATCCCGCCTGAAGAACGAAGCCATAAAATTCAAGTTTCCGAAGTCAGGAGCTCGCCTATGTGACAGAGGTATTTCAAGTCAAGTTTTAATCAAATTCTTATTAATATCCAGTAACATGTACCCAGTTTTCAAACTGGGGTGGAATGTTTTCTTTGTTTTGTCTATTTTTATGAAGTTAGGAGCCCGCCTGGATAACAGAGGAATACATTCAAATTCAGTAATATGAAGAAGGGAAAACATCTCAGTTTACAATTCAAAATGCAACAATAGATTTCGCCTAGAGAATAAGGGAAGACAACTCAAGTTTCAAGGGAAAGTAGTGTCAACGGAAGACAACTCAAGTTTCAAGGGAAATCATTTTTGAAGAAAGATGGTTCAAGTTTGAAAGGAAAATGGTTCAACGTGCTTGAGTAGGTTTGACTTCGAGGCACACGATTCGAGATGACAGAAAGTATGAGTCTCAATCCAAAATAAAGAAAAGGGAAAAAAGAACAAAAGAAGTGAGCTTCAAAATTCTGAAGCTGGGAAATATGTGAACTTCTCAAGATGTGGTGGAAGTCATGAGCACTACATGTACGGTCTTGATCCAAAAGCTGAAGAAAATTGAACAAACACCTGCGGCTAACAAGCATCAAGAATCAGATCAGGGTCCACATGAAGCACCAACCAAGACTCAAGATCAAGTTTCAGAAGACTCTTAGATAGGAATCTTGTAACTCGTAGCTGATAGGCTTAGTTAGTCGTTTTCAATTTTGATTTTGCTGTAATAACGGGACAACGAACTGGAGCCTCGCACGGAACCTCACTCGAATCTCAGCCTCGGTACTCCATCACTTCGTCCACTTCTGAACAATACTTGACCTGATTCATTTATAGCGAAGGATATATAGGCAATCTTTGAAGCAAGGTTCGGTCAGACAGTTTTTCAAAAAATGCTTCTAATGAAGTTTCAAATGGGCAAAAATCCCTCACAGTGCTTACTTTATCTTTGCCTTTAAACTCTTCTGCTGCTGATTTCCTTCATTGCTAGGCTCAGTTCCAGTTTCTTATTGTTGTTTCTCATTGTTGTACTGCTACATCAAGGTACTCTTCTTGACTTTGGATTATGTTATTTGATTTGGTTTTACCATGTCTGTTTGAATATAATTTCATGAAACTACATGTTTTTCTTTATTGAGTTAGTGGTTCCAATCATTAATTTGCATGCTATGTTTACATGAGCATGAACTTGATTTAAATGCTATCCCAACACTTGTTATTAGTAGGCATGTGGCTGTGAATTTTGAATCTGACCACTAATTTGTCATATCAGTGATTTTCAAAGCCAAAAATAGGAGTAAAGTCCCTTGTAATCGGCAGATTTGAATTAAAAGGCATAGCTGAATGTTCCGGTACTAGTTAGTTGTGAAATTTAAATTCATGTTTTGAAGGTGATTTTTATTTGTAGTTTAGTTATCTGACAACACGAAGATTTGAATATGAATATGAACTCATTAATTCAAATCATGTTAATGGCTATGATTATTGAGTTTTGGCTATTTTGTGATTTAAATGAAATGTAAACACGATGACGTTGCTCTTCTATTGGTAATTGACATCAACACACACACATATATATATATATATATATATATATATATATATATATATATTTTAAGCTTAACTGTCAACTTATATTGATATTCGAAAAGTATACAATGTAATCCTATGGTAGTAGTATGGACTCCTACTACTCATTTACATACAATTTCTACTATTCTCAACTCTAACTACTCCTATTCAATTACAATGCTAAGTAGTTCATCTTCAAAACCAAATCTAAGGATAAAAATTGAGCATTTGTAACTCATCCTTCCACCTCTTACATTTCCTATTCTTTGCATGTATTAAGATTGCTATCTCCTTACAACACTGATCTTCATCAAATCTCTTGTCTTCAAATCTGCTTAAATTTCGACTTCTCCACAACAATGCAACAGTGGTTACAAATGCTGTGGCGGTAATGGCTTGTTTCCAGTTTTTGCTTTTGACTTTGCTACAAATCCACTTCAATTCATCCTCCCAGCATCCAATGTTTCTTGTATGGCCCAACCATATACAAACTCTTCTCCATACTCTACTAGTAATGGCACATTCAAAGTATAGATGACTGAAATCTTCAGCAAAGTATTGACAAAATACACAGGCAGTTGGAACTTGAATTCCCATATACTGAAGCCTCTCTATAGTGGGAAGCTTCTGATGAGCTGCCAACCAAGTTATGAATTTATGTTTAGGAAGAGCAGTAGGGACAAGCATTATATTCTTCCATGTTACCTTAGGGAGCTGAGGCAATAGTGCAGTGTACATTTTATGAATATGAAACTTCCCAAGCTTACATACACTTTGCAGTCTGATCATCAGATTGCCTTGAAGTTGAGCAGTCCCCATCACCGTTAAGCTACAACTCAGTATCTTCTTCACCACCCAAGAGGAATTGGATGGAACAGTAACTGCTTCAAGTGTTCTATTCTTGATATAGTAAGCATGTACCCACCTAACCCATAGACAATCTTTTTTTCTAGCCAAATCCCAAAGTAGTTTTACTATAGCAGCTTTATTCCATATATCCAGTCTCATTATGTTTAAGCCACCAGCTGAGATAGGTTGACAAACCTTTTCCCAAGCCACAAGAGCCCTTCTTGAAACTGTTGCTTTCCCTGTCCATAAGTATGATCTGCACACAGCCTCTATAGCTTTTAAAACCTTCTTAGGAATGATAAACACCTGTGCCCAATAAGTTTGCATTCCAAAAACCACTGCCTTGATCAGTTGAACTCTTACAGCATAGGAAAGTAGCTTTGCTGGCCAACAAGTAATTCTAGCTGTAATCTTTTCAATGAGTGGCAAGTAATGATGAATAGCTAATTTCTTAGAGTCCAGAGGAACTCTAAGATATTTGAATGGAAGCTGCCCTTCAATAAAGCCTAAAGCCTGAATAATTTCCTCCCTATTTTCCCTTGAAACACCAGCAAGATAGATAGCACTCTTGCTCACATTTGCCTGCAGACCAGAAGCTGCTGAAAATATAAGGAAAGTGTTGTGTAGAATCTGAATAGAAACCATGTCAGCCCTACAGAACATTAAGAGATCATCAGCAAAGCATACATGTGAAATATTAAGTTTCCTGCATCTAGGATGGAAGTTAAAGTTTCCATCCTTGTGAAGTTGCTGAAGCAATCTGTTTAAATACTCCATGGCCAAGACAAACAGATAAGGAGACATAGGATCCCCTTGCCTTATACCTCTCTTAGCATTGAATGGCTTAGTAAGGCCACCATTCATTACTAGAGAATAAGAAGCAGAAGATACACAAGCCATTATCCATCCAGTGAACTTGGCAGGAAAGCCCAATGTAATAAGAATTTGCTTCAAGAATCTCCATTCTAAAGTATCATATGCCTTCCTTAGATCCACTTTAAGAACACATCTAGGTGAAACCCCTTTCCTAGTGTATCCTTTGAATATTTCATGACTCAGCAAAATATTATCCATAATGCTTCTTCCCTCAATGAAAGCAGATTGGGCAGGACCAATCAATTCTCCAATAATTCCCTTCATCCTTCTTGTAATAACTTTGGAAATGATCTTATACATTGTAGTACAACAAGCAATTGGCCTATAATCCTTTACAGTGATAGGAGTTTTAACCTTAGGCACCAATGCTATTGCAGTAGTATTAATCATGTTTGGCATCTTGCTTGTCTCAAAGAACTCCTTAGTAGCAGCAAACACATCATGCTTTACTATACTCCAGCTCTTAGTAAAGAATTCAATAGGAAAGCCATCAACTCCAGGTGCCTTATCCCTAGGCATCTCTGTAACAGCTGCAGTAATTTCCTCCAAAGTAACTGGTTTGATAAGATCATGTTGTTGGTCAATTGTGAGACATCTTCCTCCTTTCATTATGCTAGTATCCACACAAGGAATCTCAGTAGCAGATTCACCCATTAATGATTGGAATACCTTTAAAAATTCCTGCTCCACTGCAATAGGCTCAGCTAACTTGATACCTGTGTCTGTATAGATGGATGTAATATTATTCTGACCTGTTCTATCCTCCATTGTGCATGAAAATATCTGGTGTTTGCATCTCCACATTCAATCCATGTAGCTTTAGACTTCTGCCTCATTACTTGCTCCTCCACAGTGTTCCACTTTTCAAGCTCTTCAAGTAAACATCTTTCTTCATCAATCAGCTCCTGTGAAAGACAATTATTCTTCATTTGCATTTGAAGAATGTCAAGTCTCTCCCTTGTCATAGTAATCTGCTGCTTCTATTTGGCTAAGTATTCATTTAACCCTTTTAGATTCTGCTTTACTGCCTTCAACTTACTCCAGATTTGCTGCATATGTGATCCCTGATACTCCTTGTTCCACACTTTCTCAACAATATCTTGAAACTGCTCATGCTCCATAACATTGTTGTAAAGCCTGAAAGGTTTGGGATGTAATGGCTTATACACACCAAACTTTATCAAAATAGGAGAATGATCTGATATTAGAGGATTCATATAATCTGCTTCCAAATGCCCAAACTGCTGTAACCATTGATAGTTACCAAAAGCCCAGTCTATTTTGCTATAAACTCTTGAATCAGAGTCTTGTTTGTTAGTTCAAGTATAATGCCACCCTGTTGCTCTTACAGCAGTCAATTGCAAGTCATCAACCATGCCTTTAAAATCTCTTATTTCAGCTTCAGTAACTGGAGATCCTAGCCTATCTTCAGAGCTTAGAATACAGTTGAAATCACCACTAATAAGCCATGCATCTTGCTGATTTATAGGAATTGTTCTTAGGTCTCTCCACAATTTTTCCCTAAGGACTGCAGTATTAAATGCATAGACAACAGTAAACTGAATTTTGATTACACTCCTTGTATCCTCAATAAGACAGTGAATAAATTGGTCTGATATTGTTGTTGTGTGAACCTGTATGTGAGCCCTCCATAATAGCCATATTCTTCCATTGATAGCCCTAGCATAATTGCATTGCCATTTCCAACCTTTTGCAATTCTATCAAAGATCTTCTTAGATTTATGCTCCTTAACTCTAGTTTCAAGTATACCAATTACATCTACTTTATTATCAGTAAGGAATTGCTTCAACTCCTTCTGTTTAGGAGACTGATTAAGTCCCCTTATATTCCAAGTAACCACTATCATGGATCATCATCAGCTAGACTGTAAGAGGGTCCTGGATCAAATTGTTGCCCTCCATTCTTTACTTCCATAGCTACTTTGCCTCTATCCCCTGCAACATCCACCTGCTCACCACTTTTAGTAGTGACATCTGTCAACTGCTTTTCATTTGTCTGCTGTTCATGATGCTGCATACTTTCTATCACCTGCAACATACTACCTTGCTCCTTTTGCGTAGCACTTTGTACTTCAATTGGCACACTTGCCTCCTGTTCAATCTCCTGATCTGCTGGCTTTTGAACTGCTTCAGTTGGCACATGCTTCTTAACAATCCATTCCTTCTTTTTCTGTTTTCCTTGCTTCTTATCTCCATCATTTACTTTTCTGGTGTTCTCAAGTTCCTCCTTGTGTTTTGTTGAGTTATCAGAAGAGTACCAACACTCAATTTCCTCATGACCAAACTTAAGACAATGATTACAAAAGGTAGGTTTCCAATCATACTCCACAGTTTGAATTTTAGGGCCATAAGGAGTTTCAAGTTCCAATTCATCTGGAAGATCATAAGCAGCATCAACTTCAACAAGTACTCTAGCAAAGGAGATTTTATCATAGTGAGCAGTATACTTATCAGTATACAATGGCTTCCCAATCGCACTTGCCAGCTTACTTAATACTTCTACAGACCAATATCCCACAGGTAATCCTGGGAATCGGATCCATATAGGAACTGTGCTTAGAATGCTTGCCTGAAAGCTGAAATCCACCTCCCATGGTCTTAACACCGTAGGCCTACCTCTAAATGTGTAGGGACCATATTGCATGATTGCATCTCTATCTTCAATACTATTGAATCTGAATATACAATATCCTTCAGAATGAACAAGAATTTCAGGTTTAGAAACAAAATTCCAAACATGCATGACAAAATTCTCCATGTTTTGTTTATTAGGTCGATCTCCAATTACAAATCCAATCAAAGCATTTTGCCAATACTCTAATTGCGATTCCAAATCTTCTTCACAGATCTTCACAACTTTTTTCCCATCGCGCAATGTAGGAGGAACAAAGGAGAGAGTCTTACCCTTCTGCATGTCACTGTTGCCTTTGACTACCTCTGCAATAGTTGGTTTTGGTTTTAATGGTTCAATTACTTCAACAGGTACTGGTACTGGTGGATCCAATACTGCTGAAAATTGTAATCTCCTTGCAGTTGCTTCAATCGCCACTTCATTACCCTTCGATCTAGCCTTCTCTTCATCTGCATGCAAATTTTCCTTCGATTGGTACTTTTGAGGAAGGAAATTTCCAAATGTCAATAGTTCAAGTGTTGTAGTAACTCCATGCACAGGTGTAACAAGCTTGGGAGGAACAGCAGCAGTCGTCGGAGCACCATTCCGTCTCTTTCTGGCCATTTCCGGAGACAATTTCACCTTGCTATTGTGCGCCGGAAGTGAGAACTGTTCTATTGGCTGCTAACGTGCGCCGAGAGCCTTTTCCCCCATTCCTCCGAGATTTTTTCCTCCTTTACCCGCTCATTACATCAACACATATTGTTTGGGCATAAAAGTTCTAAGTAGCACTTTTGAAGATTTGCTTTCAATATTTTATTTATATTGTCATGGATGCACTATTTCTTGGCCATAAAGACATGCAATAACTTTTCATTTGTACATAGTAGCTATTATTTTCTCCGTTTGAGGTGGGCCGTTTTAAACAAAAATGATAATTGCATGGCCCTCACTTTAGTTAATCTTGTTTATCCTTAGAACTCGAGGCATGCCATTTAGTAATTTCATGACCCTCGCAAAGTTAAATATGCGAAATTGCCTTAGGCACGTTAGTTTAATAATATTACTTCCTTAATCTCGGGTGCGCATTGATGCGACCCAAATCCAAATCTGGACGAAGTCAAAATGTGTTGACAACCACGGGCGCATTAATTTCGACGTGGTTCAAAATACGTTTTCACGACGTCGCAATTCTTTTAAAATAAACAAAAATAAAAAGAGATTTACGAATAAAAGGAACATAAGCTAGCATGTATTAAAATCAGATAAAATCAAATGCAACAATTAAGAGACCGTGCTAGAACCACCGAGCTCGGGAATGCCTAACACCTTCTTCCGGGTAAATAAAATTTCTTAATCGGATTTCTGGTTTGCGCACTGTAACAAAGTCATATTATTCCTCGCTTCAGGATTTAACCGGTGACTTGGGACACCATTAATCTCCCAAGTGGCGACTCTAAAATAATTAATAACAAAATCCCTCTCAATTGTCCTTCAAGTTGAAAAACTCATTTACGCTCCTTAGCGGGGGTGTATAGTGAAAAAAGAGGTGTGAAAATTACCTAAGGTTTGCCTAAGTGTTTGGCTGAGATCTTATCATCGTATCTATTATTTCTTCAAAGTGTGGCAAAGTAGTAACGAATTTGAAAGCGAATGGTTTAAGATCTTATATGCACGCTTTTTGATCACATTAAATAAGGACATTAGGTTGTTTTAATAGAAAATTAGTTCAGAACAGTGTGAATCAGGATGGTTTTAAGCTAAACTGGTTCCAGATTCTGCAAACGCTAACCCTTTATTGCTAATTTTAATTCCTATAGACATGATATCTATTATTTCTAACTTTTATTCCAATTGATATGGTATCTAGTTATACGTGAAAATGGAAACATGCATCAATTTACTTGAGAATTCCCATAGGCATGATTTCTATGCAATACTAATTTAAGCATTATGAATACGATATCTCCTTATAGCCATTTAGATCCTAAAGCACGGTGTCTATGTGAAACGAACATGCAGAATTTTAAACAAGTCCTATAGGTAGGTTATCTAAATGTAGAGTCAAACATGCAAAAGTTTTTAGGGGACATATCTTATAGGCATGGTGTCTAAATGCAAGGTTGAACATGCAAAATTTAGTAGATGACAGATCCTATTGGCATAGTGTCTAAATGTAAAGTTGAACATGCAAAATTTAATACCATTCCTATAGGTATGTTTTCTAAATGCACAATTGAATCATACAGAACGCAAGTCCTATATGCATGTTTTCTACCCTTGAGCATGCATAATTACCCAACCCTTTTCCACTAGTTACAAATCAAAATAATGAACTACATCAAAATATAAAACAAACGAAGTTACAACCAGAGAAAGCCTGATTCTTGACTTCCTCCTTGAGTTGCGGAATAAACCATCTCAAATGCCATTTTTTTCAAAGCCTTTTTCAGACCTAGGTGTGTTAGAGTTCCTAAGGGTCTCAAAGGACCTCATGCAGTACTTACAACCAAGTTGCATAATTAGATAGAGATGAGTGTAGTGTGAAAGGGCCAGCCCTTATGTATCAAAGTTCAAAAGGAGATCATGGGTCCCAAGGCAAGACTCACACAAGAGGGGCAGAACCTAAGTCTGAGAATATGATAGAAGTGTAGGAATAGATATTTAGTATTGAGTGGATAATGGAGAGGGGAGAGGGGTTATTGGAAAAAAAGAAGTAGTAAAGCACAAAATTAATATCTTCATGCAAAAAGGGGACAGGGGTTTTGGGAACACATTGCAAAGAATATATATCCTTAGGCAGGAATCAAGTTTGAGCCTGCACGACAATAGATAGTGCTTACATGCCCATAAATCAGCCACAACGCACAATGTATAGGGGGATATGGAGGTAATGACCCCAGGGGGTCAGGTTTGGGTCATGCACAACAATGTCCAATGCTGTCATGCCCCAAACCAACCAAAGATACCAAAGATACATGGGACATGGGGGTTTAGGACTCATAAGTCATAATAAATGACGAACAGAATTTGTACATAAAAAAGCATTAATTCAGAATAGAAAGGACATATTACAACATGATTAATAATGGAACTTGATTAAACACAAGCAGGCAACAAGTATGGGTGAAGGAAATAACAAAAAAACATGTTGTTGTTTGTAACGACCCGACCCGACGTCTCAGGTATCTTCGTCTCGTTTTCCCCGTTTTATGCTTCTGTGTTTCATTAAATGTGTCTGGTGAATTTGAATTAATTCGGATAGAGTTTGGGTAGAAATGAGATTTTTTACGGCAATCCGCTAGGCAATTGCCTAGGGAAAGATTTTATATTATTAAAACAGTATAAAAAGAAATTACATGGTCTGAAAGACATGCGAAACGAGGGACTAAAATTTGACAGTTACATTCTTCCTATTACCAAAGTTAATTGATATACTTAAAATTGGTATCAATAAATGCAAACAATAATATAAATTGTGATGCCAATCCACTTAGTTGGCATTAGCTCCATAACTTGCCGTCATGCCCGTGCAATGTCACCTTTCCTTCCTCAAGGGAATGAGCAGAATGTGCTAATACAACCCATAGAAGTCGTGTTGAGTGTCATCGCATTATTACGTGTCTTCTACCTATTAAATTGAATTGTTGACTGAAGTAGCATGCATCCGAATCGATTCCCCATGAATGGTTTCATTCAAATAAAACTGTTTGTTCTCTTGTGTTGAGTTTGACCAATATTAGGACGTGATTTTGGTGCTTTGAATACTGATGAAGAGTGTTTGGTTCTTGTTTAATTCCCAAGAGCAGGTGTTCGAAATCCCTTATCAAGCAGCGTGCGAGACTGCTTTAACTTAGCATTATCGAGCAAACAGCATGCCGCTGACTGTGCATTTTGGCCCTTATTCGAATATAACTGATTGTTTCTTGGTGCTTTGAATCAATTCCCCACGGTTGACCAAGACATGGAGTCTCTTCTTTAATTCCCAAGAGCATGCTTTCCAAATCCCTGCATTATGGAGCAAGATGATGGTTGGAGATTCCCAGGCGTGAAAGCAGCATGTTGCTGACTTTACTTTGGCCCATGCAAGAATTTAAAATTGACCAAGCTTCAGTTGAAACAACTTTTTTGCATTGTTTCAATTTAATAATCGGAAAGTTGATGGGTAGCATGTGCCAACCAATATTAGTCGTGATTTTGCCATCCCAAGTGCTGGCATGCGTGCTAATCCAAGAGGAAAGATACCACTACAGATTCCCACACCCTCTATATTTTTAGCTGTCCGGCATGCGTGTATTAGAAAATGTTGGTTTCCCAGTGTAGTTAGGCATGCGAATATATTACAGCTTGAACACAAGGGTGCTTGTTGCTTGGGATTCCATCCAAACACACGCATGATGTGCGAAAAGTTGTGTCTATCTCTCGTATTCTGTTCCTCCATCTTATGCAAGTGATTAACATTAATGTTACTGGGTTGCATAACAATATTATCGCACAACATGTTAAACTGAAGCTGTAAATTTCTACTTGAACTCCCATATGTCACTGGCTCGATTAAAATCATTGTGATCTCTACAAAGTACATTCCAAATCTTAATCTCCATGTTTCTTCTATTCTTTTGTATACCCTTGATAGAGTAACAATGTTTCCTTGTTTGATGAAGCTTCCATGGGTCATACCACTGTCCAGCTGCAAGATACTTCCATTGGAATGAATGCATGGCATTAATACCACCACTGGAAGTTTAGTGACAACAAAGAACGACAGTACAAGTCTTGTACCTTCAAAAAGGAAAGAAATGTTAGCGAAACATGTTATGTCCATGTTGCTTTTGGTGCCTTCCCTAATTTCTTGCAACTCTTATTCTCAGTTTTGAACATTGTAGCTTATCATCATTTATTATCCTCCTGCTCAAGACATCAAGTTCACAGAAACTAAAACCCTCAATGTTACCATTGTCAAGAGCTTGGTTTACAATGTGGTCTGCTAATTTGTTTCCCTCTCTGAAAATGTGAGATACCTTGAAACTACACCCCTCTTTGAGTATGTGGATTTCCTCCACTGAATCCAAAATATTCTAGGGTGGCTTCCATTGTCCATCTATGATCTTTTCAAGCATCATTGAATCTGTCTGAAGGCAAACGTTGTGAGGTTCATTGATTTGCGCATTCTCACTGCCTATGCTATTGTTGTCACCTCAGCTTCATTGTTAGAACCCTCATAATTTCTCTTCCTTATGCATATATCAAATCACCTACCTCATTTCTTAAACAAAAACCAATTGAACTCCTCCCTGGGTTCCCTCTGCATGCTCCATCAGTATTCACTTTGATCCAGTCTCTTGGAGGAAATTCCCATAGCACTTTGTCATATTTCAATCGAGGTGTGTATTATTCCATAATAGTCAGTATGTCTAGCCACTTGTGAGGCACATGTAGTCTGGGTTCTCTCAGTTGGACTAGAGCTTGTAGCGTAGATGACACCTGGTAAATAACTCTTCTTACTGACAATGGTTATCCATATTTCAAACTGTTTTTTCTCTTCCATAACTCCCATACAATGCATGCGGGTAAAGCATGCAAGACTGAATTCAATCTATGTACAACTGATGTCGTCCAAAACTTTATAATTTCTTGTTGTAAAGACAACCCTTCTAATGCAATTCATGCTCTCCTCAGGAAGTAACTCCAAACACTCCTAGCTGCGCTGGATGTGAAGATTAAATGTACTAATGAATCCTCCTTAGGATCAGCATAACACCAACATTTAGATGCCATGGAGTATCCTATTCTACGCAAAAAATCATCAAGTGGCAGTTTGGCTTCCACACCTTCCACAGGAAGAAGGATATCTTGAATGGTAAGCATTTGACCCATATCATCTTGTAAGATAGACTTGGAATGTTTCTTCTTCGCAGGTAATACCATGCAGATTTCATTGAAAAATGTCCCCTTGTTTCAAGCATCCAGAATGGTGTATCTAACTCTGCACATTCTTTTGGTGGTCTAATATTCTGCACAATGTGATTTGCCAAATCTTCAGGTAGAGTTTGAAATAATTTTTCCGAATTCCATATACCATTTAATACCATATCATTGACATTGTGAATGACTTCATCGATGACAAACTTTGCAAGCAGTTGGAAATATAAGGCTCCCATCTCGGTCCAATTGTCGAACCAGAATTGAGCCGATCCCATTCTCATTTTCCAGTAGATTTGATGCTCAATCAAGTCCCTGCATTCAAGAATTTTTCTCCACACGTGGGATCCTCCCTTCCACGGTACAATTACATTATTTAATTTCTTGCAATACTTTTGACACCTGAATGCACTCCATAAGCTGGGTTTTGTCCTGAAATTCCACCATAATTTGCAGAACAGTGCCTTGGATACATCATAAAGGGATCTGAAACCTATACCCCCTCCTCATAAGGCCTATACAGGTTAGTCCATGATGACCAATGTCTAGAGCTTCCTCCCACATTGCTGCTCCAGAAAAATTTGGCAAAAATGCTATGTAATTTGTTGATGACATAGCTTGGTGGATTAACTGTTGACAACATATGAATTGGGATACTCTGCAGAAAATTTGCGATTAAAACAGCCCTGCCTCCTGCATATAGGAGTTTGCCTTTCCACGACTGCAGTTTGTCCATAACCTTAGTAATTAATCCCTTGTAATAATCATTGTTTCTTCTGGCGTAAAAAATAGGACATCCAAGATAGATCATAGGGAAAGATTGTCTTCCTATACCAGTAATCCTTTCCACCTTGTTGATCATCACATGATCCGTTAAATGATGCAGATATATGGCTGATTTTTCTTTGTTCACCAGTTGACCAGATGATGATTCATAAGCTTGCAGAATCTCCATCAAAATTGACAATGAAGTTGCATCAGATGAGCAGAAAATGATTGTATCAACGTCGTATGCAAGATGGTTTATTTTTGGGCTCCATTTTTGTAGTCCAAATCCTATGAAAAACAGGTTAGTATGCAATGAGTTTAAACCTCGAGACAGTGCTTCTGCTGCGATAATGAATATGGTTGGTGACAGAGGGCCCCCCTGCTTAACTCCCCTTGATGATTTGAAAAAACCATTTGGCTGAAAATTAATAAGAATAGAGTACCATTTATTCTCAATCAATCACATATTAATCCAATAAATTCTTCAGGAAATCCCATATTTCTTATCATTTTAGTTAGGAATAGCCATGATAATCTATCATAAGATTTTGTAATGTCTATCTTAATAACAACGTTTGGACCTGCTTTTGATCTTAATCTGATATCCTTAATGATTTCTTGAGTTAGCAGTACATTCTCAACGATGCTTCTTCCCTTCACAAAACCTGCCTGTTCCTCTGAGATTATGGTCGGTAACAATTCAACCAATCTTTCATGAATGACCCGTGAGAAGATCTTGTTAACAAAGTTGCTAAGACTGATTGGTCTCATGTCTGCAAAGGTAGAGACTTCTTTTTTCTTTGGTAATAAAACCAGGTTTGTGTGCGTGACACTCTTTGTCAGCTGCTGACCACAAAAGAAAAACATGACCATGCCAACTACATCTTCTTCAATGATTTCCCAACAAGTTTGGTAAAAGTCTCCAGTGAAACCATCCGGTTCGTCTGCTGAGTCCCTATTCAGCTCCATAACTGCTCTCTTCACTTCCTTATTCGAAGGTAAAGCCATTAATCTCTCATGTTGATCATTATCTACCATTGAAGGTACTTGATTTATAATATCAAAAGCATTAGGAGCTGTACTCTCAGTAAATTGATGCTTGTTGAATTTTACTGCTTCTTCTGCTATTAAGTGATCTTCTTCAAACAAGTTACCAAGGCTATTCTGGATCCTTGATAATTTCAGTCTCTTCCTTCTCCCATTAACTTGAGCATAAAGAATTTAGTGTTTCTATCGCCATCTTTGAACCAAAACATGCGTGCTTTTTGTCTCCAAAAATCTTCTTCTAAGGCAAGATATTTAAGCATTTCCGTTTGGACCTGTCATAATCTCTGTCTATTTATCTGTGTAGGATTAAGTTCAAATTGTCTTTCATGACCTAAGACCACCTCTTCAAGACTTGTAATCTTCTGGAATATGTCCCCATATGTAGCTCTGCTCCAGGTAGATAGTGCATGTTTAAGCTTCTTTAACTTGTAGTTAAAAGTGCTGAAAGGGTTAGCACTAAAATCAACATTCCAATTCTCCTTCACTACATCTTTCAATGTTTCATGTTATGTCCAGAAATTAAGAAAGCTGAACGACTTCTTAATATGGGGAGTTTTTATATCACATTTTAGCAGCATCGGGCAATGGTCGGAACCAATTTTGGATAGGTGAGTTACCTCAAATCCAGGAAAGGACTGTTGCAATTTGTCATTTCCAAAACATCTATCCAATCTTTTCAATATACAGTCATCCTCTGATCTTCCATTCCACCAGGTTTAAATGCTTCTTTTAAATCCCAAGTCTGTCAAAGTGTAGGAATTTATGCAGTGTCTAAAGTCATCTACTTCAAGGAGAGAAACTGGAAAGCCTCCATACTTCTCTTCCTCGTCCCATATAACATTAAAGTCACCTCCAACTAGCCATGGTGTTGATATATCTGATGCCATTGCATATAAAGAATCCCATAGATCAATTTGTTTCAATGCGATCACATTTGGCATAGACTAGTGTAAGGATGAGCTCAGCATGTGTTTCAGAGTTCGTCAAACTCGAAGTCAGCTGTTGAGGCATGTTATATAGAATAGTAACTGCAAAAATTTCATCAATAAAAACCCAGACCTTGTTTGACACATTCACGACAACCTGTGGCAAACCAATTCTTGCCCTATACCTCTTAATTTTGTGAGACTGTTGCATAGGCTCAATGATTCCTATGAATTGAAAATGATGTTTTCTATGCATTGAATCCATCTTTCAAATGCTTGCATTGTGTTTACTGACCTCACATTCCATATAATAGCATCCATTAAATGTTTTTGGGTTTGGCAAGTGTACTCCTTGTTTGTACTCCACTGACATGTACATTTGGAGTCTCTTTTGACTGTTTGTTTTTTCCTTTTGTTGCATATTTTACAGGTTCAATATTCCTTGGTGACAGATCCCCATGGTTGGCAATATTAAAGAAATTTTGTGCAGTGGATTTGTCATCCATGTCTCTACCTTTAAGATCTGCGTGGTCATGAAGGTCATGTGTTTCTATTGGTTCTTTTGCTGTGACATCATCATATGGCTTTTTGGTAAGGTCAGAATTATTTTCCTGATTGGTAACTTCGGCAGCTTTTTCTTCACGATCATTGGTCAACAACTGTGTATTGTTCAAAGGAACATCACTTCCAGCTACACCCTTCCCTATGCTTAAAGTTACAACATTTCTTGCATAGACAGCATTATGCGAAGTCCCTCATGGATCTATGATATTGATGTTTCCTTCTGTTGTCTTTTCTGCTACTGCATTTGCGCTTTCCCTTATGCTTTGAATAGCGATTGTATTACCATTAGCATTAACACTTTGGTCCTCATTTTCCACTTCATTTCGTCAATTTTCATCATCACTATGCATTGTATCTGGAATCTGACCATCTTCTAAGACTTCCTCTATTTGGTTGAGCCATAATTTCCATGCTGCCCATTTTTTCTTTGTCATTGGTCCTGAATTTTTCAAAATCTGCATCTTCAACAAATTCATTTTCATTGTTGTTTGCTAATTGTTGGTCAATTGTAGTGTCATGTGAATGGTCGTGACATAATGTATTGACCTGAACTGCATCATTTTTGAAAGTTTCCTGAACCCATTGGGCAGTTGAGTAATTGTCAATATGTTGCTCTTTCCCCAAATCTTGTTGTACACAATCTGCTTGGTTCCCTATTGACTTCAATATTTCTTTTTGCTGTAGGCTTGAGTGTAGGTCTGCGTGGTTCAGTTTGTTTGGTAGTGTCTTGGATGGTTGTCTCCTAGCAGAGCTAGGAGAATTTATCTCTTGTACCATTTGTGTAGTTGAAAAATTAAAATCCTGCTCCTCTAACACATTTTCCACACCTGTTGCGCAATTTTTTTGCTGAATGTCATTGTTGCTTGTGGATTTTTGAGGTTGAGATTCCTCTTTAACTGCTAGTCGGTTATCTTCATTGTTCTCAGCATTTTCAATTTCTAAAACTACAAATTGGTTGGTATTTTGGATTTGTTTTGTGACATCGGTATTGTTACCAAGAAGTATTTCTTTACCGTGTGCAGCAGGAACTTCAGTTTGTTTTCCTTTGTTAAGTAACCTATTATCACAGACTTCCTTCCATTGAGGGCCTACATTACCGACCACCTTGCCGCTGGTAAGAATCATTCTAGGAGCATCAATTTTTGTAGGTTTCTTATTGCGTTGTTTCACGGTTTCAACATTTATTGTTGCTGGACATTTTTCTTTTCCCTTGACTCCGGATTAATTCTCCAACATTCAAATATGTCATGGCCTCGTAACTTGCATTCTTTGCAGTATTTTGGAAGGTAATCTTATTTAGTCACCCAGTCAGTCCTCACTTCCCCCGTTCACTTATTAACAATATCCATGCGCACTTTTTTAGGTATATCAGTTAATAGATCAACTAACACCTTAACTCGTGCACAACTTGGACTTGTCTTGTTAATAGTAGACAAATCAAGATGTATTGGTTTTCCCTTAGCATAAGCCAACGAAAACAGACATTCGTTTGCCAATTAAGTTTGCACAAAATTTAGAAAAGAAATCCAAGCCATTATCTTAGGTGTTTCCTCATCAACTTTGCTTTTAGCATCATATATCAACGTTCGCAATTGGTACTCATTTCCAGTCCTGTCTTTTGCATAATAAACGTTTTTTGATGAGAAAGCAACAAAATCTTGCAATAACGTCAATCGTATCAATACATTTTTGTCACGTAGGTGTCCAATAGTACACTCGCATTTGATTCCACATTGAATTGGGACTATTCGACGTAATTCATTAATCTCAGGCCAACCATATGAAAATTTGCACACGACAACATAATGGAGATTTTCAATCTTGTTCATTCGATATACCTCAGCTTTAGTGAAACGAATCATATGCTCTCCTTGTAATAAAACTGGTCGGCGCATCGAAATAGGCTCGACATTACATTTTCCTTGAACTGGAGTATTGATTGTGGCTGGTTTTAGGATATTTGAATAATCTAAAGGCTTGGGTAATATTTTGTTGTTACGGACGGACGTTGTCCCTTGAGATGGCCATTGGAGGTCACTGGTCACTCGCCATGGTGGCCATGAACGTCGTCCAAGGAACGTCAAAACTGCCAGAAACTGGTTGATGAAGAAGAAAATGCGAGCTACAGTTCTGCAAAAGAAATTGTGTTTTTGGACAGAAACTTTATAGATCTTTAAGAACATTGAGTAACAGTGATCATGGAGGATCTTAAAGAAAACTAAAGTTCCTCAAACTCCAATGAGAAAATAACCGTTAGAAGACACATACGACCAAACAGTTCATAAAAATGTTAAAATCTTGACAGATTCTTTGATGAAAAACTTAGCAATTTTTTAGAAAAGAACCCGATATTCTTGAGACCAAGCTGGTTAATGATAAACAGAAACAATTGTATACTAAAAATGCTTAGATATTCCAGATTTTGACGAATAAGACAGAGCTACAGTACTCCGAAAATTTTGAAATTAAGATCTGGATAAGAAGATTATAGATATGGAAGAAAAAATAGTTGGGAAAAATTTATAAGAGGAAAGGCGTTCATTTGGGATAAAAATTGAGGTGAAACCACACTAAATGAAGGATTTAAGCCCGATGAAACTATAATCGCCAGCTTTCTCTCTCTAGTACTAGAGAGAAGGTAGAGCTTTTTCACTAGTGAAAATTAATAATAAGGAATTTAATAATAGAAATAAGATAATTAGTCCCTTTGTGAGAATGTTAGTTTGGAAAAGTCAACCCAATGTTCACTTACGAATTAGAGGACTGAGAATGGATTTATGATGATTTAACTAGTTTTAGGTGGTGATTTATGACTTAGGAGTGCAATCGGAACTGAATTCGAAGGTCTAATGTAGATTTAGGCTTGAATTGGCTAAGTTAGAATTTTGGCGAAGTCCGGTGATAGGTGAGATTTTAATCTGGGGGTCGAAATGGAATTCTGTTTGTTGCACTAGCTCTGTTAGGTGATTTTTGGATATGCGTGCAAATTTTCAGATCATTCAGAGGTGTTTAGGTCGGGTTTTTGATCAAATGCGTATTTCGGAAGTTTTAGAAGAACTTAGGCTTGAATTCAATGTAGATTTGGTCTTTGATGTTAGTTTTAGTGTATTGAGAGTGAAACTAAGTTTGAATGATCATATGTGATGTTCAATTATGTTCGTTTCAATCCTGAGAGGTTCGGGTGAGTTTCGGATAGGTTTGGGCTGCATTGTGCTTGTTTTTCTTATACTTCGATGTTGTTTCATCAAGCATAAATGATATCATATAGATAAGCTCCGATTACTGTTTCGAATGAATCACTAGATCCGTATCATAATAATGGACCCGTAGCAAAACGAATCATCGAATTTGGACATCGTATGGGGATTTTATGGCCGTTTTACCAAGCTTTGCCCAGATTTTCTAGTTGAAATTGCCCCTAACGGTATATTAAAAACCTGCACTATTTGCAAATCTTAAAACCTACATATATCCTTCAGTATAAGGTCAAATTGAGTGATTCAAAAGCCTGAACTCATCATAATTTCACAAGGAATCCATTGGGAGCAGTAAAACGCGTGAACAGTATAGCTATAATAAGAAGGTCGAGTTTTCTTCCAAATTTTGAATGGGAAGAAGCTTCCGAGGCGATTTTTAAGAGAGAAAATAAGTGGGTATCGCAAAGATAAGTTATTTTATTATTAAAACTCGTTTATAGGTGATTATAAACCATAATCCCAGCCTCTAATTCATGAAAAATAGTAGGAAAATAGGATTTTCGGGCCTGAGATTATGAGACCTTCAGGGGTCGATTTAAGGGATCAAGCGAACTCCAATTTTTGTGCCCTTTATGTCTACCAATCTGGAGAAGATATAGAACAATTTTCTGTGAAAAAATTTGAGTTTCGAGAATTGGGCCTGGGGCCCGGGTTTTGTAAATTTTGCAATTATTGATGCTTTTCGATTATTTTCGATTGGGTATTGTTCCTATAGAATAATGTGATGTACTCGTTGTGGTTTTGGCTAGATGCAACATGCTAGGAGGTCGATTCAAGAGGAAAGGGCATTGCGGGCCAGTCTACGGCCGGTTAGAGGTGAATAGTTTGTAGAGATGATGGCCTGAGGGTTTTTTGTTTTTTGGTCCGCTAGGAAATGCCTAGGGTTAGGTTTCATAAATAGAAAGAAAAAGAAAATTACAACAAAAAGGAGAAATAAAATAAGGCGGATTACACGTGTAGTGTTACCCATATAACACAGCCGGCATAGACCTTACCTTAGCTATCCTTTTGAGGCAAATAAAAGCCTCCTGGACTAGCAAGCATGTAAAAAGAAAGAACTCGCAAGAATTAAGAATTGAATGATCATCACAGAGTTTATAACATGCTCTGTGATGATATTACATAGAATGATACTAATGTGATGGTAAAATAAACAGATGAAGAAACCATAAAGGTGCCCTTTTTTCTGTTTTGTTGTGAAAATTTTGATTTGTAGAAAGTTGTCTTCTTCCACATAATTTTTCAAAAAGTCTTCAAAATTCATGCTTTATTCTTTATACGATTGGATTTTGAAAGTATTGTTTGAGCGACCTGTTTTTGTTTTGCGTTTCTCATTGGGGGCCTCCTTATGTATACGTCATCAAACGCCTTGCCATCCCAACTTCTTTCCCTTTGACAAGACTTCTTATTTCTTGCACTATGAAATGGTGACAAATCTCCTTTTGTTGAAGCGTCTGCTCGACATTGGTTTAGAATGTCCTCTTCTTCCCCTTCTTCATATATATGTCTTCCTGCGAAAATTGGATTTGGCAATTCCATCGCTTCCAAGAGTTGTCTTTCCTCGGACGAGATTACTGAAGCAGTTGTGACGAGCTGCCCCACTTGTGACTTTGCATTCCTTTGCTGCTTCTGATTCTGGCTAGTTGATGGCAGCGCAATTGCGATTACATCCCCAACTGATGTTTCGGCTAAGCTTAGTTGACGATTATGTGCTATTTCATTCTTGTTGGACTTTGATGTCGCTACAGTTGAAATAACTGCTTTTACATTATTTCTTGGAACAAAAGCTGGAGAATTATGGTTTAACCTACTATTTTGAGTTTGTGTTTGTTTCAAAATTGCATGACAGTTCTTAGTTGCAGTTTTCCTCTGTAATTTTAGCTTTACCGGATCATCACTGTCCTCTCCAGTACTATCCTAATCAGACTCTTGATCTTCTTCTTCCGATGAAAAACCAGAGAATCCTTCACCCCAGCTCTCCTCATCATCATACTCTCGTTGGTCTTTCCACAATTTCGATTTAATGACCAGGTCCCTCCTCTTTGGCCATGTAAGAGTGAATATGGTTGGACAACTTTGAAGTTTTGACAGTATTTGCATATTTGTATCAGTAACATAAGCTGAATTCTTTGCCTCTGTATTCTGTGAGCTTATTTGACTGTCACCAAGCTGCAAATTTTCTCTTAAGAGTTTTCCTTCATCATCATTGACATTGGCAAGTGAGGCAAATGAGTTTGAGGTAGAAGGTAAAACTGGGTTGTTTCCTGAGATGTGATTTATATTTTTTGTTTTTGGAGTTACTGCTTTGTTGGCCATTGATGACCATTGTCCATCTTCCTCTGTTTGTTGACGATTATTAGTAGTCTGTAAAATAGAATTTGCTTGAGCTAAGGCAGCATTAGAGACAACATCAAAAGTTGTACCTGAATGAATTCTTGTTCTCTGAATACTTTCATTCACTACTTCATGGTTGTCAAATTGTGATGCAGCTCGATCAATAGAGCATTGCAAAGAAAGTGTAGATGGTTCATTTTGTACTGTCCAGTTAGCGTGTCGGTATCCTTTGTACCAGATGTTTCGACTTCCAATTCCATAACTATATTTCCATCCCCTACTTGTACACATTCTTTAACAGTGGAATTGGGATGCTGCCCTTTGCATAACTCATTTGAATTGGAGTGCTTAGATGTACTCAAAGCTGTTGTTTTATTTAAATCATTACATCATGCATTGATGTTTGAAGCCTTGATCATTTTTGGCACTGTCGAGCTCTCTCCTAGATGAACAACAGCAGGATTTGTAACAGCTTTGGCAGGATCCAGAACCTCCAAATTTGTATCATTTCCTTGATAAAACAGTGTATGTTTCTTATTGTTACTATTGTGTACCAAATGTTGCTGCTCACACAAAAATTGTTCAGTCCTTTTTGCATTATGATGTGCAGCCTCAACAGATGCATCAGTCAATTTTGGCATCAGATGTTTTGTGGGAACATTCAAATTGGATGGAACGGTAGATGGATTAATATACAGCTGTGCTATCTCAGCATCCGGCATTGAATGAGCTTCTGCAGTTCGAATGACTGGCATAGAATCAATATATTGTCCTTCATCAGTAGTCACATTAGGAAAAACCCCAGTCAAAATTGACACCACCAGTTCACTGTGAACCTTCAAATTGGCTGGGACAGTAGAAGGTTTTTTACACAGTTGTGCAGTATCGGCATTGGGCATTGAATGAAAATCTGCAGCTGGAGCAATTGTAACAGCATCAAATTAAGCATCAAGCTGTTTTGTCACTATTGAGTTCTCCCCTAATTCAACAGGGGAAACAGCATGATTTCTAACAGCTTTGGCAGGATCCATAACCTCCAAATTTTTACTCTTTCCTTGACAAAACAGTGTAGGCTTCTTATTGTTACTATTGTGTAACACATGATGCTACCACACAACAAATGTTCAATCCTGTTTGCATTATGATGTGCAGCCTCAAAAGATGCACCAGTCAATTTTGACACTAGCTGTTCACTGGGAACATTGGATGGAACAGTAGATGAATTTTTACATAGCTGTGGTATATCCGCATTCGGGATTGAATGAGTTTCTGCATCTGGAATTACTGGAACAGAATCGACAAACCCAGCCAAATTCGAGACCACCTGTTCACTGTGAACATTCAAAATGGATGGAAAAGTATATGGTTTTTACACTGCTGTACAATATCAGCATTTGACATTGAATGTACTTCTTCAGCTGGAACAATTGGAACAGAAACACTATTTTGTCCTGCATCAGCATTCATTTTAGGAAGAACCCCTTCACTGCTTCGTGCTACAAGATTAGCACTTAGGTACTCTCTGGTATCACCTTCTAATTTTGTCACATTGCCCCAGCCTTCAGATTATCGATCATGAGCTGCTTGTTCATTCATTTCATCTGTACTCCAACGACACGATTTTACATCATGACCTTAATGATTACAATACGTGCAGTATTTAGGAAGGTTATCAAAGACGATCCGCTGGTCGTTTTTTCCAGATTTGATATCAACTATCTTGATCTTTATTTTCTTTGGATGTTTTCTAGCAAATTAACCAAGACTTATACTCGAGCCGTACTAGGTCTCGTTCGATCTTTAGTAGCCTTATCTACTCCAAGAGGTTTTCCCACTGCAGCAGCGATTGACATTAAAGATTTTTTTGCAATGAAATTTAATGGCATTTCAGGAAACCCTGGTTTATCACATCGTGACGCTATGTTAGGGCGTGACTCGCACCCCATGGTAGGTGTTGGATGGAATATGATTGGAGATTGGTACTTGGTCAATCCCGGGAGCAGAATATTAATTATTGGAGGCTGATACGCATATTGTGTTGTTGATAATTGGGCTTAATGCCA
Source organism: Nicotiana benthamiana (assembly GCA_034376525.1). Classification (NCBI taxonomy): domain Eukaryota; kingdom Viridiplantae; phylum Streptophyta; class Magnoliopsida; order Solanales; family Solanaceae; genus Nicotiana; species Nicotiana benthamiana. The sequence continues at coordinate 55,277,743 of CM067338.1, forward strand.
TGTTTGAGGCTCCATGTCGATCTATAATACCCGTATATGGTGAATATCTGTGTGATAACATGATTTGCATAATCATTGATCTCAGTCCCGTGTTTGATCACCATAATGAAATGCTAAGTCACTTTTCCTGAAATTAAATAATTAAATTATATTCTTCCTATGAATTGGAAACTGAAAAATAAGTTGAATATGTTATGTGACTCTTATGCATACTATGTAGTGAGCATGGATCGGGCTACACACTGTAGCGATTATATACATTGGATCGGGCTACATGCTGTAACAATTATATACATTGATATGGAGGCCGAGAGTCTGTTTTTTGCCAATACCTAGCTGATATTGCGCTTGGGCTGAAGGAGCCCCTCCAGAGTCTTTACACACCCCCAGTGAGTGCCTCAACGATAAATAAATATGGATGGCTCATGATGCACGCCGCAGCGTATTCATGTTCATTGCACTGCATCTTTATCTAATACTTATCTATATTATTTGATATTGTTTTAATGTTAGTTCGTGGCTAAGGAATAAGACTGTTAGATTTAGCTTTTCTTTGGGGCATTTCGTGGATTTCTTACATTCAGACATTTTCCTATGCTTATTATTCACTAAGTTGGTAGTACTCACCTCTACTCCCTGTACTTTGTGTGCAGATCCAGGTGCGCTGGAGGCTTAGCTAATACTCATAGTCTCCAGATATTTTCAGAGTCGTTGAGATAGCTGCATGGCGTTCGTATGACCTGACTGCTCTACATTTTTCCAGTTTACTATTTTTACATACATTCCAGATTTTATTATTTCCATTCAGATATTATTATCCAGTTTTGTTTAGAGGCTCTAGACTCGTGACCCAGATATTATGGGTGTTTATTGGTTTACTTATTTATTCTTATTACTCTATTATTGTTTTCGGACAACAATTCAAAAATTACTATAATATTTTTAAATTATCGGTTTTGAGACTTAATGTTAAAGTGGAAGCGATTGTTGGTTAGGCATACCTAGCTTTACGGTTGGGTGACATCCCGACTGGGTATGGTTCGTGACAAGTTGGTAGCAGAGCCTAGGTTACTAGGCCTCACGAGTCATGAGCCGGTTTAGTAGAGTCTTGTTAAGGGGTGTGTCGTGCACCACACTTATAAGCAGGAGGCTACATAACTATTAGGAAACACTCCAGTTTCTTGAAATCTTATCGTGCGTCCTTGATTCAGCTTGAAAGAGTAACTCTTGAAATTCCTTCCACGTGTTCGCATACACGCATGAGTGCTCGGTATTATATGTGCTTCGATGGATTGTGATTCCCCGATGGAGGGGAGAGATGTAATCATCGTGAGGATGATGTTGGGCCAGTCTGAAGGTCTTGAGGCCAGATATTGCCTAGGGCTTGAGCACTGAGGTGCTGATTGTGTGAGCAAGTGTTTTAAACTTAGATGTTCGGTATTGTTGCTATTAGCGGGAATTGTAGTTTTGTCTCCGTGCGATGATTATGCCAGTGATGTGAGATTCAATTATATGACTTGGTAGTGACGAAGAAGTTTGCTAGATGATGGATTAACTCTTAATCGATTCGTTTCCTATTGTGGTTTGATGTGTAGCCCGAATATAGGCGCATGCAGAATCTTTTCAAGTCTCCTAGTGGAGTGAAGTAAATTGCATGATACGATATGAGTTCAGACTTAGGAGGACTAAGTAGTAGTGTAATGTGTCATACGATGAAGGGTATGCAGAGATGTTATATCTAGGTGAGGTAGATGGGTTATCTCCTGCGGAGTGTTCTGATATGATGCGATTCTTATGTATATCATGAGAAGGTTTCATGTGTATTTGAAAGTTATTTGATATGTGTTACGATTCGAACAGGTGCAACGCATGTCCATATGTCAATTTTGATAATAGAATACATGTAGTATTGAGATTAATGTTGTTGATATACATTGTGATGCTTTGTCAAGTTGTGGACGTGTTGTTAGGATAGTTTTGCTGATTCTCTGGCAGGTGCATAGGATTAATTACAAAGGGAACTTTGCCAATTTTTTTGAAATATTTGGGACTTAGAAAAAAAAATTTGCCTACAGAGTGGGCTTAACTGTTTTGTAAATGAATGCATGAATTGCAGAAGAGTTAAAATTTTTGATGATTCATGTTTCCACAAGCTTATGAAAGAGTGAGTTTAATCTCACCATGATATTACGAAAACAGTAGAGTACATGTGTTGTGGTATATATGGTTTCGAGCTAAGTTGGGGAGGTTTCTAATGTTTAGCTGATTGTACGGCTATGTACTATGTTAATTCTGATTTGATGCCTGCGTGTGAATCAGTCCTAGCTACAAGAATTAAGTCGAGGGTGGCTCGAGTGACGCCAAATTTCGACAAAGGGTAGATGGTGCTTAAATAATGTGAGAAAATAATACGATGTCTTGAGTTGTTGGTAGAGAATGCTTAGTGTAACGAGAAGGAAGTGGTTTGGTTGTGTCGGAGTGAGATCATGTCCTGCGGTGTCAGAGTGCTAATAAAAAGCACGAGTGGTTCGATTAGTTAAGTCGAGTAATTTGCAGTGGGTATAAGAGTGGATGACTCTTGAGAATTGTTGATGTGTTCAAGATTCTATGTGTAACACTCAGGTGTTTTAAGGTTGAGTAGGTGACCAAGTCAGTGTTTTCATTAGAACAAGTCAAGACTTATGGTATTTTATGTTAATTACGGGATTCTATGTATCAGTATCCTGAAAGCCAAGGTAGGGGACTTGAATTCGCATGAAGTTCTTCAAAGTAGGGTATTTTGGAAGTTGGTATTTTTGGAAACGTTGAGAGAGTATATCAAGTTGAAAATGAATCAGAAGGAAATCTTGACAAATAAAGTAGCTTGATAGTGGACCGAGTCTGTATGGTAAATGTATGATCAATTCCTTGCTTATGTTCGAGGTAATGAGGCCTTACGGGTATTAGGTGGCAGAGCTTTTGAGTTCAGATATCTTGCCTAGACCGGTGTGGATAGAAGAATTTAGTCCTGGCAGTTTAGCTTGTGGTTAGGAAAAAGAAGATGGAGTTCTCAGGTTATCCAAGTATTGTATGGTATGAACGATCTGTTGTGGAGGATTGGGATTCGTGTGTGTAAGGTACGGTTCCATTCCGAATCGGCAGTAATTAAATTCTTATGCAGCACGGGCAGCTGCATGTGATTTATGAATCGACCCTCAGATGATTAAGGAAAATAGTATTACTATTCTAGTAATTTGACGGGAGTATATGTTCAGTAAGAGGGGAAGATGATGTAAACTAATAACAATTCGGTGAGAATGCAGTTGTTTCCTATTGGACCGACTGTTGGAAATTGAGTCTGCTGATGGCACAGGTAAATCTTAGAATATATTTTGTATAATGAATGGGTACTTGATATGTAATAATTATTCATACAGCGGAATGTGGGACCAGGTATAGTGATTTTTATGCTATATGGAACTGGAGACTAGGCGTTCTCCGATGCAGTCTATGAAGTGGTTGTGGATCGTGTGCATCGGCACCGTAAGCGACTATTGGGATTTAGAAGCCCGAGTGGATCTTTCCTTGCTCAGTATGACAGATTTGGACATGATATCAGTATGTAGACTGGTTGTCTCTGTGTTGGATTATTTTAGAATGTTGTGCTATGGGTCATATCAAAAGATGCAACAGGTTGCGTGGCGAGGTGCATCAGACTATGTTCTAGCATAATGGTTGTGTTCCAAGGACCAGCAGATGGCTGGTAGGAGTTGCTTTCCTGAATTTGTCCTTTGAGGGGAGAGGCAGTGTAGAGGTTTTTACTAGTGATTCAGTTCTGACATTAAGGGACTTTTCGGATGCGCGTTCCAGTCTTAGTCGACTCGGTTGGCTCCGAATTGTAATGTCGAATGATAAGTTCACTTGGCAATTGTTGAGATTATCAGTGATCTGGAGTAATCTATGAGTTATTTTCTATGTTGCGAGACGTTATGATTTACGGACTATGGGCACATAAGGTGCGATGCTATCGAGAATCATAGTGGAAGTTGAGTTTTGTAGCTTACACCGCCATAAGTAGATATGATTATGCATTTAGTGTGCTTACGACCGATACTCAGTATTTGGTTATAATGAGCCAATTCAGCTCGAGATGCATCTCCCTATGTGAGATATTTGAGTGGATCGGGTGGCACGCCGCCACAGGGTATATTATCTGGATCTGATTGCGAGGCGTAGCATTGTGATGGTGAGAATAGTTTTCCATATGTTTCGTTGTATGCCTTGTTTCCTAGTTTCTGAGGAAATTCCGTATTGGGAGTATCTTGGGGAATAGCGCATCGGTTGTGTCTTTTCAGGATTGAATAGTGTACACTACTTGCTTCACCGAGGGTGTGATGGATTGTTTGGTGTCAGACATCAATCTGTGCGTGTTGGTCAAGTTCGAGAATAGAAACTTGAGGCGCTTCATGTGAAATGGTGTTTGGATGAGATCACGTATTATAGCGAGGCTACATGGAGATTAGACCCTTCATGAAAGATTCAGGTATTCTATTTATATGATGTGGGACGGGGTCCCAGCCTTGTGTTGGAATGGTATTGATGAGCTTAAAGTACAGCTCTTTCGTTTGAGTCATTTTTATGACTTGAGTATGTTCAGACAGTCTCTTATTGTTATGAGTGTTATGTAAGTTGTGGCTTAGGCTGTATTGATATATCATGTCACCAGGATGGTGTGTTTGGTCAGAAGAGACCTTTGGGGTCATCAATGGATACGAACGAATTTAATTTCAGTTTTTCGGAAGGTTAATATTGAGTTTTGGCTTGGAGATACGTTGTGGTATTTGTCAAAAGGGAAAAAATGTTTTCGTTAATGTTTGATCTGAGGAATGGTTATGGACTACTGTGTGTTCATTATCATTTATTGAATATAACAGTGTTGGAATAAGACTCCAACTAATAAGGGGTTTCTACTCGGTACATGGTTGTTGTGGACATCTACTATGGATATAAATTATCGTTTCGAGTGTTCGGATTATGCGGTATATCAGTTGAGTGCACTTGAGGTTTCAGGTATGGGTTATTACAGCTGGTTCAGGCTTATTCTGAGTATAAATGTGAGGTTCTGATCTTATGCATGGTTTCAGAAGTGTAATGAAGTCCTACGGTTATGGTCTGGATGGACTATGAAATTTTGGATGTGTTGTATTATCGGGCCTATGTGAGTTAGAGCGACATGGGATCAACCCGGGTATATGGTTGGTAAGGTCATTCAGGTATTGATTGGCCCCTAGTACAACTCTGAACACGCTCGAGGACAGACATTTGTTTAAGTTGGGGAGGATGTAATGACCCGACCCGTTGTATCAGGTATCTCCGCCCCGTTTTCCCCCTTTTATTCTTCTATATGTTTCATTATATGTGTCTGGTGAATTTAAAGTAATTCGGACAGAGTTTTGGGTAGAAATGAGACAATTAGTCACTTTTTGATAAGGTTAGTTCGGAAAAATCAACCAAATGTTGACGTACGAGTTAGAGGACTCGAAATGGATTTTCGACGATTTGACTAGTTTGAAGTGGTGATTTATGTCTTAGGAGCGCAATCAGAACTTAATTTGGAGGTCTAATGTAGATTTAGGCTTGAATTGGCAAAGTTAGAATTTTGGCGAAGTCTGGTTGATAGGTGAGATTTTGATCCGAGGGTCGGAATAGAGTTCCGACGGTCGCAGTAGCTTCGTTAGGTTATTTTGGATATGCGAGGAAAATTTTAGATCATTCAGAGGTGTTTAGGTCGGGTTTTGGATCAAATGTGTGTTTCGGAAGTTTTTGAAGAACTTAGGCTTGAATCCGAAGTAAATTTTGTGTTTGATGTTAGTTTTGCTGTTTTGAAAGTGCAACTAAGTTTGAATGATCACATGTGATGTTTAAGTATGTTCGTAAGCGGTCCTGAGGAGTTTCGGGTAGGTTTGGGCTGCGTTGTGCTCTTTTTTCTTATGCTTCGGCGTCGTTTCTTCAAGCATAAATGATATCATATTGAACAAATAAGCACCAATTACTTTTTTGAATGAATGCACTAGATCCGTATCATAATTATGGACCCGTCTCATAATGAATCGTCAAATTTGGACATCGTATGAGGATTTTCTTGCCGTTTTCCTAAGATTTTCCTAGATTTTTAAGTTAATGACAAAATTGCCCCTAACAGCGTATTAAAAACCTGCACTATTTTCAAATCTTAAAATCTACATATATCCTTCATTATAAGGTCAAATTGAGTTATTCAAAAGCCTAAATTCATTAGCATTTCACAAGGAATCTATTGGGAGCAGTAAAACGCGTGAACAGTATACCTATAATAAGAAGGTCGAGTTTTCTTCCAAATTTTGAATGGGAAGAAGCTTCCGAGGCGATTTTTAAGAGAGAAAATAAGTGGGTATCGCAAAGATAAGTTATTTTATTATTAAAACTAGTTTATAGGTAATTATAAAACACAACCCAGCCTTTGTTTTTGAAAAACAGTAGAAAAATAGGATTTTGGGGCCTGAGATTATGAGACATTTAGGAATCGATTTTAGGGGCCAAAGGACTCCGATTTTTGTGTTATTTATATGTACCAAATCGGCAGAAGATGAAGAACAATTTTCTAAAAATATCTAAGTTTCGAGAATTGGACCCGGGGCTCGGGTTTTGTCAATTTCGTGATTATTGATGCTTTTTGATTATTTTCGTTCGGTTATTAATCCTATAGCATAATGTGATGTATTCAATGTGTTTTTGGCTAGATTGGACGCGCGAGGAGGTCAATTCAAGAGGAAACGGCATCGCGGGCTAGTCTACAACCGGTTAAAGGTGATTACTTTGTATAGATGATGGCCTGAGGATTTGAAACCCCAGTTTATCACATCGTGACGCTATGTTAGGGCGTGACTCACACCCCATGTCAGGTGCAGGATGGTAATGATTGGTGATTGTGACTTGGTCCATCCCGAGAGCGAAATATAAATTATTGGTGGTTGATACGCACATTGTGTTATTGATAATTTTTCTTAATGCCATGTTTGGGGCCTTGTGCCGATCTGTAGTACTCGTCTAGGGTGAATATCTGTGTGATAATATGATTTGCATAATCATTAATCTCAGTCCTGTGTTTAATCACCGTAATGAAATGTTAAGTCACTTTTCTTGAAATTAAATAATTAAATTATATTCTTCTTAAGAATTGAAAACTCAAAAATAAGCTGAATCTGTTATGTGACTCCAATGCATACTGTGGACTGAGCATGAATCAGGCTAGACACCGTAGCAATTATATACATTGGATCGGGCTACTTGCCGTAGAGATTATATACATTGATATTGAGGTCGAGACCTTGTTTTATGCCAATACCTGGCTAATATTGCACTTAGGCTGAAGGAGCCCCTCCGAAGAGTGTACACACCCCCAGTGAGCACCGTCGATGATAAATAAATATGGATGGCTCGGGCTACACGCCGTAGCGTATTCATGTGCATTCCATTGTATCTTTATCTGATACTTGACTGTTATATTTGATATTGTTTTGTTGTTAGTTCGTGGCTAAGGAATAAGACTATTAGATTTAGCTTTGCTTTGTGGCATTTCGTGGATTTCTTACTTTCAAACATTTTTCTATGCTTATTATTCACTGAGTCGGTAGTACTCACCCCTACTCCCTGCACCTTGTGTGCAGATTCAGGTAAACCGGAGGCTTAGCTAATACTCATAGTCTCCAAATATTTCTAGAGTCGTTGAGGTAGCTTTATGACGTTCGCAGGACCTGACTGCTCTTCATTTTTCCAGTTAACTATTTTTACATACATTCCAGATTTTATTATTTCCATTCAGATATTATTATATAGTTTTATTTAGAGGCTCTAGACTCGTAACCCCAGTTCTTATGGATGTTTATCGGTTTTTGTATTTGTTCTTATTACTCTAATAATATTTTCGGATTATTATTCAAAAATTACTATAATATTCTTAAATTGTCAGTTTTGAAACTTAATGTTAAATTGGAAGCGATTGTTGGTCAGGCTTACCTAGCTTTAGGGTTGGGTTCCATCACGGCCGGGTATGGGTCGTGACATTGTTGATGCTGAAAATTATTTAGAACATACCAGTAGAGATGCAAATGCAGAAAGAAAAATTAAGAAAGCTTCCCACAGCCTTTATCTTTCAGTCAGCTAGGTAAGGCAGCAACACAAGTAGCAACAGAGAAAAGAGAGAGAGTTTTAGTAGAGTGTGTGTTCTGAACTCAACTATTTTATTCCTTGGATTCGCTATCTTTGAAAGAAGAGGGGTGCGGGGTATTCATAGCCTTTTGAAAACATGTGAGAAATAAAGTAATCAATAATGTTTCAATACAAATACGGAAACTATCAATAATCAAAATAAATTAACCAAGTGATTCCCTTTTAATTGAGAAATCACTTGTCTAACAGGGGTAACAGATTCAAAATAAGGAAAGAAAATCAGTTTGCGGGCAGAATGATTATTTTCATAAAAAAAGTAGTAAAGCATTAAGTAAGAAATCGAATCTAAACATAGAAATATACGTATTTTGGAAAAAAGATACAAGAAGGAAAAATAAGGACATGACTCAATTAACTTTAAAAGGGAAGTGAAATTAGAGTTCACAAAAGAAAAGTTTTAAATAAGTCCCAAGATTGAAGATCAATCGATGAAGGAACCTCAACATATAAAGAGAGTGCACAAACACTAAACATGCGAGGCCAAACCTATTGTCAAAAGACATAGCATATAATAGTAGCACAAGGTCAGTAGATAGCAAACATTTAAAGCATAATAATCAAGTAGGTCAAGTCACATTGAATCAATAATGAAAAAAATAGAGTATCAGAAGAAAGCAAAGGGTCTTACAGTAACATATGAGATCTTTGAAAAGTTAGAGTTTCAAGCATAGTCGAGTTTTGAAGATGTTAAAAACTCAGGATTAGAGGAATCACATAAAGAAAAGAGATTCTGAAAGAAGGAACCTCAAGTCGAGTCAGGTATTCAAAAGAACAGTTTCAAACCCAAAGACATAGATTTCTTCCACAATAGTCAAGCTTAAAATATGATAACCAAATAAATCGAATAAGAACTTAACCAAACAAGCAGTTATCTAACAAATAGTTTCACAACTCGAATTAACCCAAAGTAATTAGGGTTTTCAATATGCTAACTCAGATAGGAGGGTAACATGAACAAAACATAGTAAAATCATAGGCACATAAATTTAGAGAAAAGATCTTATAAATTTAGAGAAAAGATCTTAAAAAAAAAACTTGAAGGAAAACCCTAATTGGAAAAGATGAAGAGTCTCTTTGAAAGCAAAGTTAAAGAAGCTTCGAGATCATGTTTATTGAAAGAATGAATCTAAGGTAGATCTGAAAGAAGCTGAAAAGGTCTTAGAGATTAGGATTTCAGAAGAACCCAAAAGCAATGAGAAAAACCTTACAAGTTACCGATTTAACTAGGAGAGTCAAAAGTCTGACTCGAATTACCATGGATGGCCGAAGAAAGGTCAAGGGTGACTGGAAAAGGGTCATTGAGCAATGACTAGACCAAATCCCTTCAACGTATAGTCATCGGATCACAGAACCAAGCACATAGAAGCCATGGAAGGCTAGCACATGTCTTAGATGACCTTGGAAGACCATGGGGTGGCGGTGTCTTGGGTTTGGGGGTATTGCATAGAGTGTTTAAGAGGGAAGGGGTTCTAAGGCGGCGGATTATAAGAAATAATATGGTTTTGGGGGTCGTTGGGAATCAATTAAGGCGAGGGTGATTATTGGTTGTTGATTTAAATGATCAACGACCTACATTAAAATAAGTAATTGGGCAGTTTAAAGAAATCGGGTTTGCGTCATCTTTAATTAAAATTGGGTCGGGGTTCAATTGGATTCAATTGTGGTCAGAATTAGGTTATCACTGAAATGAAATTGAGACATTATTTAAATAGCTAATTTTTCCTATTTATTTTATAAAAAATAATAAATTAACTCTGGAAATAAATTAAAGGCACTAAAATAATTTAAAACATATAATTAAAAATTTAAAAATATACGATCCCATTTTACAAATATGAGACAAATTTTAAACCTAAAAATGGCTAATATTGCAATTATGTGAAATTAGCTTTAAAAATACTAAATAATTTTGTAAAAATTTGCAATAATCTCCTTCCATATATTTTAGCATAAACATAATAGCCCAGCTAGTGAATCTCCAAAAAATGATAGTATTAGAAATAATTATTGAATTTTTTATGGATAAAAGTAGGGGAATATATAGATTTTAAAATCATTAGAATTAAGGAAAAATAACTTAACTCTTGGGTATACTATGTGTATAAAATATATATATGAAAAAAATCAGGTATCAATAGTTGCTCCTCTTTATCCAAGAAGGAAAAGAGTTGTCGGGTAAAGATATGATGGCCAAATTTTGACTGAACGAAACGGTTTGAAGAAAATAAGATGCGCCCTGGCTTCTGAGCTGCCAACATATCCTTGGTCTTACATGAATCAGGCCATATGTAGTTCAAGATCCATTGATAGAGTATGCCGACGGGCACTTTCAAAGAATGGATGCAATGTTTCGGTCAAGGTTAGTGAAAGGATTACGAGAATAGTTAGGTCTGATGTGGCTGCAGGCATTGGAGCAGGAAATCTCCTGCTGAGACGGCTGTTTCTTGCTGGTTTACCTGCAAATTAATAATAAAAAGCAAATATTTTGTGTAAATTTAGTTATTGTGTGTAAATTCAGATATAATGCAAATTCCCATCGGACCATAAATGTTTTCTTCGGACGATTAGGATGACATCTTTACGCCATGGTGTCCTTGTCCATGCAACATATAATAGTGGATTCGCAGGCTATGGAAAGTTGCTCTCGGGCTATTAAAATGGTGCCTCCGAACTATGATGCCTTTGAATAATGATATGAAAAAAAGGGATCTTCAGGCCATGGCACGTTGTTCTCAGGCTATTAGGATGGTACCTCCGAACGATGACACTTTCGGATAAGTTGGCGATATTTCAGCCCATGAATAATGCAGTGCAATGTGGTGATCTTTCATCTATGGTATGGCAATCTTTTAGCCTTGTAGTGTGGATATAGACATTATTTAGTCTCAAAAGGTAGAATAGTAGCCTTATGCAATGTAGATGCAGATAGAGGTAGAGCTCAACCTCTGAAGGCAGAATGGTAGCCTTATGCAGATTGGAAGGCGGAATATGAAGTGCAGATGTAGATAGAGGTAGAGCTTAACCCCGAAAGGCAGAATAGTAGCCTTATTCAATTTGCAGGGAAGAACGGTAGCCTTATGCAAGAAATGCAGATAGAGGTAAAGCTTAACCTCGGAAGGCAGAATAGTAGCCTTATGTATGTTGGAAGGGGGAATGGTAGCCTTTTGCAATGTAAATGCAGATAAAGGTAGAGTTTAACCCCGGAAGGCAGAATAGTAGCCTTATGTAAGAAATAAAATAGCAAATGTCAGTAGAGTTTCTTAGCTGACAGCAGATTACAGCGTGGCAATTACTTGGAGCATTATGACATATGTAACATTATGGGTGTGTGCTGATAGAACATGTCGGTATGTACAATGGTCGGAGAATCATGTTATTGAACAATGTTTGCTCTGTGTGCGGACAACGTGTTCGATGATTTCATAATCCCGGTGCCTGCATCCAAAGAGCGATCGTGAATCTTGTAAAGGGAAGGGTTAGTTCACATTCCCCTGGCTTTGCTTAATCTGCTCGTCTTTAATCTGGCAATATCGTCTATATCCTTGGGGTAGCGTTACTAAACAAGCATTTTCAATAATAGACATGCACGATTTTGTAAAAGTATAACATAAATGTATAATAAAAAAATAGCTAGTATAGATGAACCGGCGACTATGACACAGTTTGAGACATTGCAACTTCACTTACTAACGAATTTTGAGGGTTCTGCTCAAAATTCTGCCCCAGTTTGATGGGTTAACATTTTTGACTACTTCTCGTAGGATGATCAGTTGAAATTAATTCAGAATTTTGAAGGTTCTCCTAAAAATACTACCATGTTTCCAATTGAGGTAAAGGGGGGCAATGAAAATTTTATTGAGTTGTACCCAAACCCATAGGGTTACCTACTTATCTACATCTGAATTAATCGGCTTTGGCCAAATCTCTCAGTCCATTTGTACTGCTCCTGTAAAAATCCGGTGAACCATGTATGGACCCTGCCAGTTAGGAGAGAACTTCTTTTTGGCCTCGTCTTGCTGCCGAAAGATTTTCTTTAACACCAGATTCCTTGGTGTGATCTAGCTGGGCTTGACTTTCTTGTTAAAGGCTCTGTACATTCTGTTCTGATAGAGTTGACCATGACAAACTGAATTTAGTATTTTCCCATCTATATGAGCTAGCTGCATGTAGCGACTCTTCACCCATTATGCATCATCGAGCTCATCTTTTCGTATGATCCTTAAGCAAGGATTTTTTTTGTAGGAATGACGGCTTTTGTACCATAAACCAGTATATTGGTTGTTTCCCCAGTTGACGTGCGAACCATGGTGTGATACCCTATCATAGCAAATGATAACTTCGCGTGCCACTGTTTATGCTAAGGCTGTATCCGGTTCCGGTTCTGGGTCTACTTGGGTCTGCGGTTCCGGTTCTGGCGGTTCCGGTTCTGGCGGTTCCGGAGCCGGAACCGCTACCATACGGTTCCGGAACCACCCGGTTCCGGTTCTAGCGGTTCCGGAACCGCGGTTCCGGCGGTTCCAGGCGGTTCCCGGCGGTTCCGAGTTATATTATTTTTTTTAAATCAATATCTTGTATAGTAGTGATTAGTATATTGTAGAATATATTTTTATATGGTGTACAATGTTATTAATTATAATATATATTGTGTTTGGTAATTAGTATATATTGTGTATAAGTGGTGAATATATTGTATATAAGTAGTATATATTGTATTTAAGTAGTATATATTGTGTAGTAGTTAGTAATTAGTATAAATTTTATATAAGTAGTACATATTGATAAAAGAATGTTGTCATTAGTATTATGTGTTGTATGTTATATATTATATGTTATATAAATATTTAAGGAATGATATAGAATTTAAAGACAAAAAAATATTGAGACAAAGATATTCAAGGAATAAAAAGCATATTTATTGACCAAAATGGCATATCTTTCTTAGTCTTCCTTTCCCCAATGGAATGAGCACAACATGGTACTAATACCACCATTAAAAGAAAAAAAAACTAAAAGTAGACATGCCAATTTACAAGTTACATAATTGTTTATGCATTATTTCTAACAAATCTCATAAAACCTTCAAGGTTTGGAGGTGGTTGTGTTGGCGGTGGTGGAAATGAAGCTTGTTCATCTCCACTTCCGGGTGAAGTTGCTTCCTGAGCAAGTTCTGCTAGCATTTCTTCGAAGCACTCATCTATTTCTGGTTGAGATTCAGCTAGCCCAAAGTTCCTCCTTTCAGAGCGGATCCAATCTCGGAATAGCACTGATTTTTCCAAGCTGTCCCGCATCGACGCTCTATGATCACCTATTTGTAGTCTTGCTTGACTAAAAACGCTCTCCGATGCAACAGTTGACGCTTGAATCGACAGAACATCCCGAGCCATCCTTGCAAGAACAGGAAAATGCTTTTCCCTTGTCTTCCACCAATCCAAAAGTTCGAAAGAGCCGTCTGGATTCTCATTCTCTAATCCCTGCGACAAATAAACTTGAAGCTCATTTAGATGGGAAATATCATCTACATTTTCCCCTTGAGTACCCCTGAACTCAGTCCACGATTTAAGAGCTGTTAAGCCAGCAGCTCTTTTAGACGCCTGTGATGTGGACGAAGTTGGGGTTGGAATATTTGGCCTAGCATGCTCTAACGCCTGTTAATAAGCATTATAAACAGTTTGAGCATTCACTTTAACTGATGCTTGCGCATCAGATAGTGTAGCCATTTCTTCTTCATCAAGATCTAAAGCTTGATAAATACTAGAACACCAAAATGAGGTCCTCCTAATTTCATAGTAGGATTTAGCATAGCAGACACACCATATATAGGAGGGATTGAAAAAAAATATTTTTTAAACTTCTTTTTCATTTCTGTTATTGCATATTCATAAATTTCCCCTCCCTCGTTAAAATCAACAAATAAATTAGCAAGTGCGGCAATATATACTAAACAGTTAGAAATAGTTGGATAGTATTGGCCAGATAAAGCATTTGTAGCCACATGAAAATGTTCTAAAAAATCTAACAGAATTTTAACGTTAGTCCAATCTTGATTAGTTAACATGTCATTATCTTCCTCTCCACAATCCCGAGAATTATAAGTAGCGTTAATTGGGTTTCTATATTCGTACGCCACTACTAAACTTTCGTACATGTAGTTCCACCTAGTCGGGCAAGTAGGTACCTTTCTTTCTCTAAGGCCATATTCGTCACATTTTTAAAAATATTCTCTAAGTCTACTTCTACGGTTTGAATAAAAAAGCCAATTAAGAGCGAATTTAGACTTTTCAATTTCTATTTTTAAAATTCTCATACCATCACCAACAATTAAATGATAAATATGACATATACATCTAACATGGAAAATATTTGTAAAAGCAGGATGAAGTGTTCTAGTTAAAATACCTATTGCATTAGTGTTGCTACTAGCGTTATCCATGGAAATTGACATTATTTTATCACTAAAACAAAAATATCTACATACATCTGAAACAGTGCTAGCAATAAACTTACCCGTGTGCCTTGAATTAATAATTCTATATGCAATAATGCATTTTTGCATTGTCCAGTCTTCGTCTATCCAATGACTGGTTACGGTTAGATAATCACAATCATTTCCACTTCTACCAATATCAGTTGTAATAGACATACGATTACTTATATGGGTAAATAAATAACGCAAGTATTGTTCATATTCATGCTTGTATTTATAAATGTCGGCCTTAACTGTGGCGCGAGGCCAACCTTTATATGTAGGATTAAATACTCTTCTAATATAATGAATCCAAGCAGGATTAGAAGAAAAAGAATAAGGCAAACACATAACAGTAATCATTTTAGCTAGTTCTTCACGGTCCTTATTTGGATCGTAATACAATATACCTCAGGTGACTGTGTTTATTCCTGGTTGAACTAGATTTGAACCAGTACTTGGGTTAACAGTAGAATCAGGACTTGTCCTCCCCTCTTGTTGCGCTTTCAATTGGATATATCTAGCCTTATCGCTAGGGTGTAATTTTGTATGTTTAACTAAACTACCTGTGCCGCTACGATCTCCAGTATACCTATGCACAAGTAATTTCCCACAAGATTTACACTTAGCCTTATTCTGTTCTCTTAGTTGAATAAAAAATTGCCAAACTAATGAAGTTTCTGAACGTTTAGGAGGTTGTCTACTAAAAGTGGGAGTTTGTACGGGTGGGTGTTCCGGTTCATTAGTAGCAGGACTAGTAGGTGTACCATCTAAATCTACCGGAGCTTGGGTTTCGTCATCATCATCATCCTCATTTCCCTCTAATATTTGTGTATTAGGATAAAGCATATTCATAATATCATCATCTATTCTATCACCGACTGCTACATCATGTAGAAAATCAACATCGCTAAATTGAAAACACGGGTGATTACTATCAAGTATTCCGAAGTTTTCATTAGTATTTCTAGGTTGGCTACTAGTTTCAACTTGTTTATCTTTTCTAGGTTGGGGAGCCGGGGGAGGGGTAGTATTTTGGCGACTACTTTCACCGGTTTTATTTTTTCCTTTTCCGAACATATTTTTCAATGAAAATGCCATATTAATTATAATTAAGCAAAATAACAACACACAAAAATATTCAAATCAAAAGAGTTGAAACGAGTTTACCGGATTGATGAACAACTTCTTGAAAATTGAAAATCGTTGAAATCGAACACTTGAAAACTTCAATTCAGCAACTTCACAATGTTTCACGAAATTGCAACAATAAATTAAGCACTTGCACTAGAAAGATTGAAAGAGAGCTTGAGAGAGCTTGAGAGAGATTGAGATATATTGATGAATTTGTGAATTAAAATGAAAGAATGAGGGGGTATTTATAGTTGACAAAATGGGAAATTGTGTAATTATATAAAGTTTGGGGTTAAATTAAAGTTTGGGGGGTTAAATGGCTATTTTTGAAAATTCCAAACGGCTAATTTTGAAAAAGAGCCGTTTGAAATTTTTAAAAAAGAATAAATTTTTTTTTTAAAATCCGGACAGTTGGGAACCGGTCCGGTTCCATAAGGGTCCAAACGGTTCCGCAACGGTCCGAATTTTAAATTTTTTTTTTTTAAAATTTCGAACGAACCGGAACCGTTTGGAACCGGTTGGAACCACCTGAACCGGTCCGGTTACGGTTCCGGTTCCGGTTCTGGCGGTTCCGATTCCGCGGTTCTAGCGGGTGGAACCGCTCCATCACGGTTCCGGGGAACCGCCAGACCCGGAACCGCGGAACCGGAACCGCCGGAACCGCCAGAACCGCGGTTCCGAACCGGGCCACTTCCAGCTTTAGTTTATGCTGATATGTCTTTTTCCTCTGTATTTTCTTGATATTCTTATGGGAAACTTCCAAAGCTCCATTCATTTGAGACATGTAGGCTGTAGAATTCTTATCTCTGAGCTTGAAGGTTTCACACATAGCTTTCTATTGAGATTGGAGCGATTATCAGTACAGATCGGCATTGGAATGCTGAATGGACAAACAATGCGATCGCGGACAAAGTCTATCACGATCTTCTTATTCACTGCTCTGTAAGATGCTGAGTTGACCCACTTGGTGCAATAGTCAATTGGCACTAATACAAACATACCTGATTGTTCCAATAAGATCCATTTCCCAGGCGGCGAACGACTGTGGTGAGCTTGTTGTGTTGAGCTTGCTCGGAGGTACCTTTATCATGTTTGCATGTATTTGATTGCAGTGGCATTTCCGGACATACTGGATACAGTCTGTTTCCATAGTCATCCAAAAGTAACCAGACCGGAGTATCTTCTTTGCTAAGAGGAAGCCGTTCATACATGGACCACAGTTCCCAATATGAATTACCTCTAGCAGCTTAGATGATTCCTTTGCGTTGACACACCTTAGTATTCCAAAATCAGGATTCCTCCTATATAGTATTCCTCCGCTGTGGAAGGAGTTGTGGGATAATCTCCGGAGTGTGTGTTTTTGCATTTGATTGGCAAGCTACGTGTATTATCCTTTTGCCAAATATTCCTCGATATCGTGAAACCAATTCTTTCCGTCTGCCTCTTCTTCGACCTGGGCACAATAAGCTGGCCGATCTTGGATCTTTAAGGGAATATGGGATCAATGAAATTCTTGTATGTATATTGTATCATAGATGACAGGGTATCCTAATGCATCGACAAATTTATTCTTGATTCTGAGGACATGCTAGAATTCCGTCTTTGTGAATCTTTTTCTTAATTCATGTACATGATGCAAATACAAGAGTATCTTGGAGTTCTTGGTTTCCCATTTTTCACGCACCAGATGTTTGAGTAGGTTTGAATCACCAATAACTAGAAACTCTTGAACGTTCATGTCGATGGACATCTTGAGCCCTAATATGCAGGCTTCGTACTCGGCCATATTGATGGTGCATGGGAATCTGAGTTTGGAACACACCCGATAATGTTGACCGGTTTCTGACACCAATATTGATCATATGCCAACTCCTTTGAAGTTCACTGCTCCATCAAAGAACATTCTTCAAACACCATAGGATTCTACAATGTCTTCCCTATGAATGATACCTCTTCATCGGGAAAATATGTTTTCAAAGGTTCATATTCTCCATCACGGGGTTTTCAGCAAGGAGGTCTGCCAATGCTTGACCTTTGACCGCATTTTGAGTTACGTAAACAATGTCAAATTCACTCATAGAGGACATTCCGCTTGGCTGGCTTTCTAGTAGGCATAGGTTTCTGAAGATGTACTTTAAAGAATCCATCCTTGGTATACGATACGTGGTTTAGGCACAGAAATAATGTCTCAATTTTTGAGCTACCCAAGTCAAAGCATAGTTGGTGAGTTCCAAAAGAGAAACCGGGCTTCATACAGAGTAAATTTCTTGCCGAGATAGTAAATGGTGTTGTTCCTTTCTCCCCATTTCATCATGCTTCCCTAAAACATAACAGAAGGCTCCATCTAATACTGCGATGGAGAGTAATTGGGGTCTACCTGGCTCGGGCAGGACCAAGACTTGTAATGTTGACAAGTATTCCTTTATTCTGTCGAACGAATTTCGGCAGGCATCGATCCATTTGGTAACGACGTCCTTCTTCAACATCCTAAATTTTGGCTCACAGATAATTGTGGACTGTGCTGTGAACCGGCTAATATAGTTAAGTCTTCCCAAGAAACTCCATCGTTTCCTTCTTATTCTGTGGCGGTGGTAGTTCTTGAATAAATTTGACCTTTGATGGTTCCACTTCTATTCCTCAGCGGCTCACGATAAAACCAAGCAAATTTTCAGTTGGAATCCCAAATGCACACTTCGCGGGATTCAATTTCAAGTTGTACCTTCACAATCTATTGAAAAACTTCATCGACTCTTCCTTGTGATCAGTGGCCTTCTTGAACTTGATGATAACATCATCCACATATACCTTAATTTCCTTGTGTATCAAATCGTGAAAAATGGTAGTCATGGCCCTCATGTAGATGGCCCTTGCATTCTTTAGGCTGAATATTATCATCTTGTAAAAATAAATTCCATACGGCATAATAAAAGCCGTAAATCCATATATTTCTCATCCATCTGGATCTGATGATAACCTGTGAAGCAATCTATGAATTACTGTAGCTCATGCGTGGCGCAATTGTCGATCAGGATGTGCATATTTTGCAAGGGGAAGTCATCCTTTAGACTGGCCAAGTTGAGATCCTGGTAGTCAACACATACTCTTACCTTTCTGTCTTTCTTTGGTACTAGTACAATGTTGGCTAACCATGTCGGATACTCAACTACCCTGAGAACCTTAGCTTTTAGTTGCTTAGTGAGTTCTTCTTTGATTTTCAAACTCATATTAGGCTTGATATTCCAGAGCTTCCACTTTACCGGCTGATATATCGGATCAGGTGGTAGTTTATGGGCCACAAAATATGTACTTATACCAGTCGTGTCATCATATGACCAGGTGAATATGTCCCCATATTCCTTTATAAATTGTGTGTATTCATTCTTTTTTTTACGCCGACAAGTGAACATTGATTCGTGTTGGCTTGACATTTTCTGCATCTCCTAGGTTAACAAGTTTTGTCTTGTTCAGGTTGGACTTAGGTATGTTCTAAAATTTCTCAACTTCTTTGATGATCTACTCTTGTTGGTCATCTTCCTCTAAATCAATGTCTGTTTGTTGTGTTGTCTCATTGCATGTCACAGTCATAGGTTAATCAAGAGAAGTATTGGTAATGTAGTATAAGTAAAGTAATGAGATAAAAATAATAACGAGTGTTCATTCATAAGAAAAATCAAAATGCTTTGATAAATTTCATAAATGTTTCCAACTTTGGAGATCTTATTGTAAGAAATAAAAATACAAAAAAGAAAAATCATCTAATAAAAAAGTGCATGATGCTTGTGCTAGCCTTGCTACCCCGAGGGTCGCCGGGCTCTGGTGGTCCTGATGGTCCAATTGTTGAGGTATGCTCCTCTACTAAAACCTTGTATTGAAAGAGTTTCCTCCCCCTCCTCCTCGAGAACAACACATCTGTCCATATCATTGTCTTCTAGGAACAATTATTTTACTGCAGCAAGTACTTCTTCTTCGTCTATCCAATAAACATTGTCAGCCTGTTGGAATGTATGCTCCAAAGGCGGTATTGGCTGTTCCAGTGGATAGTAAGGACAGCACCACGGTGGCCAACAATTACTAAATTCTTCCCAGGTATACTCTTAGCTCAGGCCGAAAGTAGTGCTGTGTTTCTTGAGTTTTATGGTCTTAGCAATTCCGTAGAGGTTCTTCCCGAGCCCCTTGCCAGGTTCGTACCCACTCCAATATTTTAGTGTACTTTCGATCATGTTATCACACCATTTATCTTTATCAACAACAATCACTCGCATCTTAACTTTCTTCTTACCCCTATCGTTGGAATGGTCTAACGACTGTATATAGGATTGCTGCCGTCACCAAAAATGATCACTTTCTAGTGATTATATTAAACGTTTATGGCCTAATGCAGCATTGAAGCAACATCCCTTGCACTATGAATCCAGGGTCGCCCTAGTAGCATGTTGTATAATGTTAGCACATTTATCACTTGAAAGTCGACCTCGAACCAAGTCGGTCCCATCTACAAATACAGGCTAATCTCATCGATGGTAGACATGTAAGACCCCTCGAAAAATTTCACATTGATTGCTCATTCTTTTATCTCATGAAATCCTTTACCCAACTTCTTGAATGTTATCAATGGACATGTATTAAGGCTACAACCCCCATCGATCAGGATCCTAGTTATGAAGTAGTCTTCAAAATTACACGGTGATATGTAATGCTTTGTTGTGACCCAACCCTTCAGGTGGCAGTTCGTCCTCATAGAAGGTAATTTTATTGCTTTCAAATACTTGTACCACCATATTGGCCATTTCTCTACCAGTGATGTTACTTCGCAGGTATGCTTCCCTCACCACTTTCAATAGAGCATTTTTTTGTGTCATGGAATTCTGCAGTAATGAGAGGATAGATATTTGTGTTGGTGTTTTGTTTTGTTGGTCGATGACCGAATACTTCTTGGCATGTATCTTCCTTCAAATGACATCTAGACATGTTTCAATGATGAGTGGCCGGTTGGAAGCTTGCTTGCTCGACTCAGCTAAGTGTTTCGGGGCATAGACCTTTCCAATTCTTGACATACCATTTGCTGCAATAGTATTTCGGAACTTGACTTTTCCTTTCCTCCTAGTCTCGGTTGTATAATCCCAAGGTATTTCTTTTGTATGGAATGATGGTGTGGTGTTAATTTCCACTGGAATCAATGCAACCACTTTTACTTCGAATGGGACATATTCCTTTGGTAGTAAAATTGTAACCTCAAATGTTGCTGGTGTTTTTGTTGATGGCGCTGCCTAAAACTCAAAAGGGATGGACACATCTACCTTAGTGACCTTGTATGGTTGAATTTGGACAATGATGGGGTTGAGAGTAACTATTTGCATTTTTGGATCATCGCTTTTCACGATCAACCCGATGGAACCCTCAGGATCCCAATCATCCTCTACTTGATAATGTGAAAACCCATGACTTTGTGGTTAGGTAAGGGATTGTTTCGGACTTTCCTAGAGGCTTCCTTTGCTACAACGACCTTGTTATCAATTAGGAGTTGTATCTTATCTTTTAAAGAGCATCATTTTTCGATGGTGTATCCTTGATGCTGGAATGATATGCACATGATTTGTTTGGGTTAAC
Organism: Nicotiana benthamiana; assembly: GCA_034376525.1. Taxonomy (NCBI): domain Eukaryota; kingdom Viridiplantae; phylum Streptophyta; class Magnoliopsida; order Solanales; family Solanaceae; genus Nicotiana; species Nicotiana benthamiana. Next base: position 55,299,194 of record CM067338.1, read on the forward strand.
CCACTGAGAAGCATTCTCAGGGGTTGAAGCAGGGATGTGAGTGACATAACCAGCGGTCTTGAGTCTCTCATATAGTTGATCAATGGGTTCGATGATAGTTGTGCATTGTTTTGGAGGCCTCTGATCAAAATTGAAGTTTTGGCATGCGGGGGGTAATTGGTAATGAGATGGTTGGGCATTGTAAGTTTGGTAGACATGTGTAGGTTGGGAATATCTAGGTGATTTAGGCTGATATGTGGGAGGTGGAGGTGACAAATAAGCTAGTGATGGGGCTTGGTAGGAGGGTGCTTGGTAGATTTGAGCTGGCTGAAATGTGAGTGGAGGTATAGGGTAGGTTTGGTCTTTGAGGAGAGACTTGGTCCTTTGTGTAAAGGCTTTATTTGTGGCCCCACGTCCTAGTCACACCAGCAGATTTAAAGGCTTTATTTGTGGCTTACAAGGCCCTGAAGTTTTTAACCATGCCATTTTTATACCTTCTTCAATTCGTTCCCCCATCTTGATAAGTTCGGACAATTTATGATTTTCAATCATCATTAGCCGTTCATAATACTAAGGGTCCTAAGCCTCGTACAGAGAATGTTCTCATATGTTCCTCCTCTAAACAAGGTTTGACCTTAGCAGCATCCGACCTTCAGCAAGTAGCATACTTGCGAAATATTTCTGTAGGCTTCTTTTTCAGATTCTGAATGTAGAATAATTTTGGCGCATATTCTGTGTTATACTTGAACCTGTCTATGTAATCAGAGGCCATACCTTCCCAACTCGACACTTTCTTAGGATCAAGGCTGATGTACCAGGATAGTGCGTCTCCTTTCAGACTCCTCATGAATAGTTTCATGCGGATGCTATCGTCCATTCCTACCCGACCAGCTTGTTGCAGTATCTTCTCACATAGGCCCTTGGATCACCTCTACCATCAAACATCTTTAACTTGAGAGAGTTGTACCCCTATGGAAGTTCGACATTCGGTTTTATGCAAAAATCTTCATAGTTCAACCCTCCGTTCCCTTTACTTCATTCGACGCCTTGGATTTGGCTAGTTAGTTTCTTAAGCGCTTCAGGTAGGTTTCTAATAAGTAGATCCTTTTCATAGGACTTAGGGGTGCAAGATATAGGTTGGGTAGAGTGTGGCACGGTCTCCACGTAGATGGGATTATTGTTGTTGGCGGGTGTGCGGGAGTGGAAATAGTCATTTTCGGAGTTTTGTTGTTCGGGGATGAGTAACTGACTGTTGTTTGGAGTGTGAGCAGTGTTCAATTTGTTAGTAGTGGGATAATTTGGTTGTTTTGTAGTGGTGTGGGGGAAGATGGTATCTGGGGTGCTGAGAGAGAAGGATAGGTTGGCTAGATTTGAACCTGATCAAGCTCTTCTTGAAGCATCAACATTTTTTTCTCAAGTTGCGACACATTAATTGGTAACCCGAATACCATTGCCGTCAACAGCCTCTACTTTTCAATATTCAAATCTTCCATTTTTCCCTTTTTCTTGTTCTTAACAGGTCTTAGAGGAGGAGTGTGTGGAGGGCCCTTGAATCTTATTGAATAATATAATGTTTCCTGAATGTACGAACTGACTTTTGGGGAGGACAATAACAAAAATAAGACAAAAAGGCGACCAATTTAGTGAGGATCATAAAAAATATTGCAATATTTAAACACATAGTGCAGGAATATAAAGCGTGTCCTAATTTGGGAGCATTGTTATGCCCGAGGTAGGCTTATCGACAAATTGATTTGGAGAACTTAGGATGTGAAATGCCTCATTTTATTGATAAAAAATAGATGAATCCCAATTTGACATTAACTAAACAGGAAATGGAAATCAGTAATGGCCATTGGACTTATTACATCTTATAAACCACAAAGAAAAATTCCTATCTACTTGGTCGCAGAAGGACCTTCCTCGGACTCGGAATCCCTGGCTCCGTCAAACAGCTTTCCCAACTTTTATAGTCCCAACAATAGGTATGCCCTGGCTAGATGTCCGCCTTCTCTCCAAGTATACCAGTCGCTTGTTGGTACTAATATCCATGTCCTTCCATTCCTCAATTAGCTTTTTGTCGGACTCTTGTATTTTGCTTTGCTCTCTTTTAAACTCCTGGATCCTTTTGCGTAGTTGGTTATATTTGATTTGTACCTCGGACCTTTCATCTATGATTTTGTGACCTTGGGTAAACCCTAGCTGGCCCAGAGTATCATGATTGTCTTCCAACCAGCCTGAGTAGAACGGAGCGCAACCAGCATGATACCTGTCTGGCTCCATTGTATCTCTCCACATTATGATATTTCAATGCCACATATGTTGAGCTTGGCATTTGTAAAGACAATCATCACTTTGGAAGTCATCTCGGAAATGACTCATCTTGTTAAACTTGGGTATAACTTGCTTTCTACCAGCTTGTCTCATAACTCGGAGAGGGAAGTAAGGATAAGCTACCCGCAGACCGACCAGTATCAGAAAAGGTTCATTTTTGGATCGGGTGATGAATTCCTCGGTTGAAACCCACTCGAGCATCCACTAGACCTATTTTTCGATTAGGTTATCAAATAGCCCTACCCATCCTTTGGAATCTTCTGTATGAGCAAACATATTGGGCATGCAATTCATTCACTTTGGATAGTGGAAAGCAATGTGATCATCCCAGTCCCTTTGTTGAATCTCTTATCGGTATTCACCCCTTTGGAGATGCTCCATAAGCCAGAGTTGAAGTAATAAGTTGCAACCTTCGAAGGGTTTCACTCCTTGTTGACGCTTCTCTAGGGCTGGGTATATGTCCGCAATGATCATGGGCACGCCGCTGAATGGTGTCTAGAAATCCCTTCCATAAGGGTTTTAGTTACCATGGCTAGCCTGGTGTGGATCCTTACTCTATTTTTGTGAAACACGATCGACCCCAGGAAACAAAACATAAATATGAAAAACCTTTGAAGAATGTGCCCCTAGGATGTAATGGAAAACTCGTAAGGGAAGGTACGTTAGGATTTGTTGTGACCGTACCTTTCATATAAATTTTCAAAAGAGATGTAGGATTCGTTCAGACATGTCAACTCTGGATTCTTCGTTAAACCCATCATTGTGAGAAACCCTTGCCTTTACGGTTCTCAAGCATCAGCAGACCCAAAGCTTCCCAAACTAGACCGGCTAATCCTCCTATCTCCTCTAACATGGGTGTCATTCAATGTCCCTAAAGCAGAATACAAGCCTTTCATAATCCTAGAATAGTGTAGCAACTTCTATGATCTTAGTGTTAGGTTGGATCTCTAGAAAGGATGGTAGATATCCCATATATTTTCAGATGAGAGTTTGATGACTAGAGTAATGATCCTTCCACCAGCTTAGCAACCTTGGATGGTGGTTGGTTCCCAAGACGAATGCATGCACATTTAGTTCTGCAAGAAAGATAAGGTTATACCCTTACCCAAACCGGATTGGAGTATTTAATACCAACAATTAGCATGGCATATTTTAGTTTACCAAATAAATTCATAGAACATGGTGATGTCCGTTTGGGTTTAGGGAAATCCAGTGGACTTTGGACAAGAATATCTTAAAGGATCATTATATGGACAACATAACTGACCCAGCTAGGTTTGACCATAATGCATGCACATTTTGAACAGAGTAAGGTTTCTCTGAGGTTTTAGACTGGAACCCTTGAGGGGGCAACTCTGGGGGAAGGCACGAAACCATCGATTACACCGTTGATCGACTTGTTTTACCGCAAATATTCCTTTCTAAATTTAGGGGGTAATAAAATAGTTAGAGCGCAACCACTCATTATAAGCATCATTATGGTATTTGATTGACACGAGTGGAATATGATGTTGGGCATGATTATGCAATAATTAAAAATCATGTTGTCACGTATTTGCATGTTATAAAAGCATTAAATAAAACATTTTATAATTTAAAGCAGTAATAAAGAAATGAAGTGAAGAAGATACGTTAGTTTTACCTTGTAAAAGAAATTAAACGCTTAAAGGAATTTAAACAAGTAATTGAATATAAAGTGAGGGTACAAATTCATTAGAACAATGTGAAATGTTAAAATCCTAATATCCCCAGCAGAGTCACCATGCTGTTGCGCCCTCCCTTTTTCCCCTCATTGCATCAGCAGATCAGGTTTATGACATTTTTGGTGTAGGGCAACTCGTTCCTTTTGGGAATTGAGTTTTTCATTTGAAGAGTCTCTACCTAATGATTTATGGTGCGTTAGGACACCTACAAGGTTCACTTCTATGTTTGTTCGATAACCAGAGATAGGGTAAGGGCTTGGAAATATCATATGGGGAAGGTTTTAGGCACCCCTCAGGATTCACTAGTGTGGATCCCGGCCAGAAATTTCTTTGTGAATTTGGTGAAATTAACATGTAAATAGATAAGTCTCAAATAAGAGGGGATTTTAATATGTGAATGTTTGAAAGTAAAACAGAGTTTGAAAAAGGGAAACAGTAAGAGGCTGATTTTGAAAAGAAGTTACATTTCTGTAAAATATTTAAAGAAAAGGAAAGACGAGTTGGAGGTCCTAGGTTTATTTGCAATATGGATTACATTAATGCAATATCCGGTAATCACTCCTAAAAAGAGGGGCTACACGTGGTATTAGAGCACCGGTCATCATATCCATATCTACCTTTCCCAGCGCTTTAAGGTACTAAAGCGTGGATTGGTCTCGGCCACTATTGCATGCTATTGCCCGTACTATTCCTATCAGTCATTGAGGCACTTAGGACTACTATTCCTAAAAGGGAGGGATATTAGGCTGACTTTGAAGTTTCCAAGGTGAAAACGCTAAGGTAATATACAAAGCATATAGGATTGCATATTAAAAGGGGGAAGCACAAAACACTGAAGGCTCATATATACTACCTCAAACAAAGCAATAATATAGCATGACTCAAACAACAATCAAGGTCTGAATCTAGAAAATATACAAAGGCAAATGGATATTATGTTGTTTAAGCAGACCAATTTATTACGTGACTTAGAGAAGAAGTTTGAATCAGGGCTTCCTGCTTGTTTTAGCAATTACTAGTTTACAGAAGTGGGCTCAGTTTTGTTTGTTGTTATTTCCTAATGTTTTCCTAAGTGTTTGGGTGATATCATATAACATGGTATTTATTATTTCTTCACAGTGTGTTAAAGAAGTAACAAATTTAAAAGCGAACGGTTTGAGATCCTATAGGCATGCTTGCTAATCGTGTTAAATATGAAGAATGGGTTGTTTTAAAAAAACTAGTTCAGACTTCAGAGCAGTGTGAATCAAGCTGGTTTTAAGCTAAATTGGTTTCAGATTCTATAGACAATAACCCTTTATTGCTGATTTTAATTCCTATAAACATTATATCTAATATTGATATTTTTTATTCCTATAGACATAGTATCTAGTTTGACGTCCATGAAGTTGCTATTAAAGGGGAGAAATACAGTTACTCAACTGACTTTTGCCACAGGAAAAATTTAATAAAGCGTAAGGCATTCCACTTAGGAGCGTAATTCCAACCCTCGGGAAACGACATACGCTCCACGGGGATAACGACAGCCGCCCACACCTAGACGAATCGACTAATCCCATCTACGTCATCACCATATTCATCATCAACAACAAAAGGCGTGGGCGAAAAGCACCACATGTTTAACATGCCAAGATAGTGAAAGGGCGAATACAGCCTGACAAGGTGGCTGAGCGTGAACTCAAGCCGAACCTTCTTCGTAAAGAACCTCATCATCAACACCACTCGCCAAAATGACAGATGTATCTGTACCAAAGTAACTCGATACTTCAAGTAGAAATCAAGCACGACCTTGTTAAGGGGGACAAATGCGAAGGAATATAGGTACACGCTCAAGAATCCTTCAGCAGAGTCCGCGGTGCTCTCACTAGGGGAAAGTGCCTGCAACGTTATCTCCTCGCTCCATTCGTAATATCTCCTCACCCTCTCCAGATGTTCCTCTCTTATCAAATACCCAGTCTTCGAAGGGAACTTCTGTGCATCACGAACGCTGGGCGTTGAACTCTCCCCTCCCTGCCAGGACGGCCCGAAATAGTTTCCATGGCTATGGTAGAATTAATAGACTAAGGAAAAAACGTACTCCAATGCATTTTGTGCCTGAAAAAACGAAGGACCCAATGCGAAGGTGAACAAATAGCTATCCATAATAATGAGATCTCCAAAATAAACAAAGGCCTCCATATATATATGCAAGAAACAGCGATGATTTGCCTATCCAAAGTAAGCCTGGAAGGCCAATGGCCTCGATACAGATCCTGGAGCGGTACCCGACCCTAGAGGCATCCATCAACAAGAAGTTAGTCCTAAAAGAGTCAAATGTATTGTCTCTAGTCTCGAGGTAGTGCCGACCTCGAGGATCTCGCCAAAACAGAGAAGTCATGCTTCGAGAATCCTTCAACACCATCATTTAACTTGAGATGGTACCCAATCTCATGGTTTCCCTTTCTCAAAAGAAAAATAAGTGCACGAAGCTCCGATCATGAAAGATCTTGAAAATCTTGAGGCATTGCCTAAGCGCAAGGCAACACCTCAACAGAAGCCTATCCACTACGTTTGAAAAGCTATATATATCAACTTCAAACCAGGCCCTGGATACTGAAGTCGACCCTTGCTCAGGATACCATTCTTGAAAGCTCCAAAAACTCAGCATACTATATTCATGCAGCTCGAAGATCTCGAGAGCCCGAGCCTATCAAATCAATTTAGGCTTGGTTCGGGGTATGAAGATGGGCTCGGAAAAGAGCCTTGTCAATCGGCAGAGGATCGAAAAGAACGCTCGCATCTGAATTAGACGTCAATAGTCAACAAAAAGGAAAACATTCAATGTCCTCGAAGGCCACGAAAGCGTAAAATAATGTGGCAAGATTCGAAAAATGAAATCAAGAAACTATCGTAATATTCATAAATATTCATGTACAACAGCCCTCGAGGGTCCTTACATAAAATTACAAAAGTCTACAAAGGATCTTTAAACAAAAGCGGAGGAACGGAAGGATGTACATATGATGATACTCGGGAGACTAGTCCATCCTCGAAGGCCCATCTCTGGAATCAGCATCCCCAAGCGCCGCCCCCTCGAGGACACATCCTCGAGGGTGATTCCTTTGAGTGCCACCTCCTCTAGGCTCCCAGATCAGTCCCCTGGGGGATTCCCTCCAGAAAAGATAAACAAGAGAAAAAAGGAGGGGATATAGAGGAGGTATAGAAAAGAGACATGGCCTGCTAAAGCCAAAGGCTGAAGATTCGGCGGGCCCCAGCCTCGACGGCTAGTAGTTCCATTTTATCACTTGGGAAAAGAAAAACCAAAGGGATGAAGTTCCACACCAGGCCTAGGTCAGAGAGTGAGCAGCAGTGCATAGTTCAAATAACTGTCTACGAAAAGGGAGAGCTGATTCCCCATCCGTCATCATCTTGGGAAAACAACAACAACAAAAACAGATGTAGCAACAACCTTAGAAGCAGGACGACATGGTGATGATCGACAAAGGGAAGCCCCGATAAGAGGCCAAAACACAATCAAAGGGAGCTTCACCAAACTGCGTTGAGGCCATGAGCCACACGCATGATGTTCAAGTACAGAAGAAGATGATAAGAAGAAATGGGAGAATGAGACAACTAAGGTAGTGTGATAGGAAAAACAATGCCATGTCACCCCTATTAATAAGAGGTAACGACACGGTCATCGAGGCTTTAGAAGATTGACTGACGGATGTAATTACTGCCTTCTCAAAAAACCGAATCGACAGCGGTACATTCGCCTTGGAGAATGGGAATCAACAGTGCATTGAATGAAGTTGAAATGCACGTACATGGGACACCCAGGTCACCACAAAAGCTCGCACTACATGCTGCATCATTAGTATGACATTGTTGTAAGAAGCTCGAGGAGTCAAGTGTCAGAATTAATTCCCATTGCTTTATTCTAGTAAATGCAGAGACTATCTATATGCAACAAAATCAGAGGACTTAATTTTTTGCTATCAAGTCATTTCTGAAGAATTCCTCGAGACCCCGATCATCAGGAGCCATGACCGAGTCCCTTCCCTGAGTACACGTCGAGGCCTGACTCCATGAAGATGGAAGTCGAGGTCAGAATAGAAGTGGAAGCTCCCAAGGCACACAGCTAAGTCTGACAAAGCCGGCCTACCCATAGCCTATGCCAATGCGTCGCGTGTAGCCGTCCCATCTCAATATTTTACAATTAATGCATGTTGTACTATTTCCAAGTTTCCCTCCTATATAAAGTGAATTGTTGCTACTTTGTAAGGGGATGATATTGCTCCAACTACTTCTCCACAAGATCAATAATATATCTCTCCTCTTTTCTCTCTAACTCTCTTGTTCTTATTGGATCGACGCCACTTTGGCATTCATTTTTCTCCCAATGTTCTTCTTTTCTTTCTTGGTATTGGCCGTAAATAGCCTTTTTTCTTAACTATTATCCCGTTCTAGACTACCCCCGATAGCTCAAGATCGAGCCCAGGTATCAACCATGAGGTCCTCCATCGACCAGCCTGAAGATAGGGCAATAAGCCGCTCGGTATAATTACTGCCTCATTTTAGCTTGCCTTTCGTCGTTAGATTTCATACTCCTAGTATCATCTGCTATAACAACTAGCATAAAAGTAGATCACGTATTTTTAGAATTTTATTTACAAATTTAATTGCTATCATCATTTTTATGGTAAACAAAGAAACTTACCTCAACTAGGCCAACTCAACCCTCAGAAATAGTTTTTCCCTAAAATTTGCCTCTACTGGGCTCAAATCTAACCAACAGTGACTTAATATCATCAACCAATGTAAGAACAAACAAATACAATAGATGAAGGTTTTATTATTATAAAATTCCCAAAAATTGAACCTTTGCACGCCTAGTCAAAACCAGGAGTCCAAGGATATTTCGACCACCCATTACCCTACAAGTCCATATATTTATTTTGTTTCCAAATCCAAGTCTAAATCGACTCTCAAAATTAAAATTCTCGTTTTTCAAACAGTTCACAAAATATCCCAAATTTCATCTTTGATTCATCTAAATTTGATATTAATTTTAAGATATATTCATGAAATATAGTTGAAAATTAATTAGACCCACTTACCCAATATTTGTTGATGAAAATCCCCTGTCCAAAATGCCCCTACCAAATCTAGGGTTCAAAAATGTGAAAAATGAGACTAAATCCGCACTTTCCAGCCCTTATGTCCGTTTTCAAAGGTTGCAATTGCGACACTGGGCTCGAAATTGCGAATCGTCCAAGTTGCGAAGAAAATATCGCAATTGTGGGACAAATATTCCAAAGGAAAATCTCGCAAATGCAAAAATGGATTCGCATTTGCGAACCCTATTCCCTTCGCAAAAGCGATACAGTTATTGCAAATGCGAACCTAGACAACCCCTGTTCACCTTCCCAATTGCGACCTAGAAATTATAGTTGCAATACCTATGACCCCCTGCTAAGGTCGCACTTGCGAAATTGATGCGATACCAGAGGCATCACAACAAAAGATTTCGGTTTTAATCCAAAATATTTCTAAATACGTTCGAAACTTTTCTGAGCTCTCGAGGCTCCAAACCAAATATCCACACAAGTCTAAAACCATCATGCAAAAACTCGCTCGCGTGATAAAAATACAAAATAAAGTCTAGCACTACGAATCAGACACCAAAACACTTGAATTTCAAAGTAAACTTCAAGAACTTCTAAAAATCCAAGCAAGCGTCCGAATCTTATAAAATAAACTCCAAATGATGGAAAAATTTTCAAACAAGTTCTAAATAGCGTAACACACCTATTTCAAGTGCAAAAGCCAATTCTAAACCAAATATCCAAAAGTCAACCTATGGTCATAATTCTACACCTCAAGTTGCCAATTTTTTGCAAAACAACACAAATCTACCTACGTCTATCCAAATTCAATTCGTGGCATACACTTAATTGGATAATCATGATACAAAGTTATCAAAGCCATCAAAACACCATTTCTAAGTAGTTTTCCCAAAACGCAAATATTGGTCAACATAATCAACTTAGTCTTGTATGCCAAGAGCCAAAGGTCCAACTCGACCCGAAATACTTTTGGAAAGAATCTAATCAACCTCGTAACTCATAAATCCATAAGCGCACATATGTGAAGCAGAATAAGGGAAAATAGGGCACAAATATACAAAATGACTGCTCAGGTAGTTACATTCTCCCCCTCATAATAAATATTTGTCCTCGAACATGCATAAAGACATACCTGAAGTGAAAAAATGCTGAGGATGACGACTCCAGATATTATGCTCGGTCTCCCACGTCGCCTCTTTGATCGAATTATCCCTCCTTTGGAAGTTCAATGAAGCAATGTTCTTTGACCTCAACTTTCGGACCTGTCTATCTAAGATAGCCATCAGTTCTTCGATATATGCCATCTGCCGAAGTCTAATGCATGGGGCGAATCACCATAATGCTTCTGTAGCATAGAAATATGGAATTCTGGAAGAAATATAGATAAGATAGGCATCAGTTCAAGCCTGTAGACCACCTCCCCCACTCTCTCAAGGATCTCAAAAAGACCGATATGCATAGGGCTCAACTTTCTCTTCTTTCAAAACCTCATCACACCTTTCATGGATGAAACCCAGAGCAAACCCAGCTCTCCAAAGAAAAATGCTACATCACAAACATTTTGATCAGCATAAATGTTCTGTCTATATTATGTTGTACGAAGTCGATCCTTAAGCATTTTTACTTTTTCACATCTCGAGTTTTTGTACGTTAAAATTTTGTTTTCACTTAATAGACATAGACTCGAGTTTGATATTTTTTTGATATTAACATATTTATACTATATATAACAATTGATAAGTAATTTTCATGAAGAATAAAGGATACACGAATTAAAAAGAACGGGTTTCGTTGAAGGTGGCCAAATTGGGATAAAATACGGGTTGCACGATAATACCCAATATTTATAGACTAATACCATGCAAGGTACCATATGAACAATGTATATGATATATATAAAGTATATTTAAAAATAAGTATTATTTTATGTAGTTGAAATAATTCTTAATTATACGGGTAATTGATTTGTTATCGGGTAGGGGGACATTACCTAGTTAATTATAAAATTATAAGATACTACATGGGCAAGGAAAAGCCTCGATGCACCGGTGAGGAGGTGTAAGCGGTTAGCCGTGGTGGGTACGAGAAGAGGTAGAGGGAGACCTATGAAGTATTGAAGATATGTTATCAGGAAGGATATGGCACGAATACACATTTCCGAGGATGTGGCCCTTGATAGGAAGGCCTAGAGGTCACGAATTAGAGTTATAGGACAGGGGTAGTAAAGCTTTCCTTACTTTATTCTGGGGGTAAGTCGGGGTTGGATTAGGGTTGGTATTAGATGGCTTTCAGTTTATGTTGGACCCATACTATTCTTGTTGTTTGTCTTACCCCTGGGCCTTAGATTATGATTATTGTTATTGCATGCCATCCATCTTTCGATTTTTATGTTTCTGTATTATTACGATTTTCACTGGAGTTACTAATGATTTATCTTCTCTTATTTTTTCTTACTTTATTTTTGTCTTTTTGAGCCGAGGGTCTATCGGAAACAATCACTCTGTCCCTATCGGAGCATAAATAAGGTTTGCATACATAATACCCTCCCAAAACCCACTTATGTGAGATTTTACTGGGCAACAGTTGTTGTATACTACATGGCGGCAAAGAAAGACTTGGTATAACGTGTAAACACTAAAGTCTTGGTTCTTTAGGCTTGGCCTAACGTGTAAACACTAAAGGTTAGATAAAACTTGGGTCTCTTTTAAAGACTTGGTTCATTTTGGACAGAGACTAACTAATTAATGTATATGTCTTTCTTCCAAATGCACTTATTCAAGAACTGAAGCTACGTTCCATCAAATCTTGCGGTTCAATTCCAAGTATTATAAGGTCATTCCTTTTTTATTTTTGTCATGATCCATGTTATACAGTAAAATGAGAAAATGCGCAGTTTTCATATACAACTCTATCCATAAAAATACTAGGAGTCTCTATGTTCTTGATTCTCCCTGTGACAAATTATTATATTTTCTATTCATGTACCTCAGAATAATACTCAGTAAAAAAAAAATTTATCCGAAAAAAATGTTGAGATTACTATGCAAACCTTCTTTGTTGTTATATGTATCACTAAAATATTTGTTAATATCATTTGAAAAATAGTTTTTTCTAAACTCACTGGCAATTGTTTGATTTCTGTTTCTTAAATAAAGTGTAGCATTGTACCATAACTTACTAAGATATAGGCTGTCAAACAGAACAAGTAATGATTCCTTGATTATACGAAACGTTCTTGGAAAGATTTTAATGACACATTGTTCATGCATTACACTCATATGTATGTACATTGACTCAAACAGACCACGTTATATATATATATATAGAGATATATATTGGGTATAGAAAAAAGTTACGGCCTTATATACTGACCACCACGTGATTAGTTGGTATATGTTGATGATATTGCTTTATGATATCTTGTACACCTATAACAATGCATGATATGACATTTATATGCAGGTGCATGACATTATAAATGTTCCAGAATTTACAAAGTTATTCTAATTTACATATGGATTTCTTTGTTCCATATTTCATCTATGCCTTTTACGTACAGATTTACATGCCTTACATACTCAGTAAATTTTTTGTACTAATGCCCTATTTCTAAGGGGCTGCGTTTCATGACCGTATGTGAAGGTAGGCAAGCTGTTGATCCCCCTTCTTAGGATCCTTGATCAGTGAGAGTTGGCGTGCTCCACTTGCTCCGGAGCTGCTTTTAATTTTGGTACGATATGTTTGTACATATATATAAGGGTATGACGTGTCTTAGTCCCGCTTTTGTACAGTTATATTTCAATTAGAGTTTTGTAGAAATTATGTCTAATTTGATCGTACGTGGCATTGCCAGCTACTAGTATTGAGGTATATGTTAGGATTTATGCCGTTCACTAGAGGGGGGGTGAATAGTGTGGCACGAGAATATTGATAAATAATGCGGAATTAAAATTGCAGGAATAAAGTAAATACGGTAACTCAAATAATAAAGAAAGAACACACAGTATTTTATCCTGGTTCACCACAACCTGTGGCTAGTCCAGTCCCCGAGAGACTCTCTCGAGATTCCACTAACTTTGTTAAGCTTATGGGTGCCTAACAAACCGTTACAGTTGCTCGTAGATGTACACTCTACAAGACTTCGATTGCTCGAGGATACCGCACCCCAAGACTTCACCTTGCTCGTGGATACCGCACCACAAGACTTCACACACTAAAACTTAGGGTACTTAGCGAACCCGACAAATGAGAAGATATGTTCTTCTCAAACACCTTTCTCTTCTTACACAAGAACTCTCTCAAAAGAGTGGATAAAGGGATACAAATTTAGCTCTATGAACAACACAAAGTTGTCTCTCAAATGGCTCAACAAAAGCTCTAAAATGATGCTCAAATATGATCAATATGTATATCAATATTGGGAGGTGTTGTGTGTTTAAAATCAGCTCAAAAGACCTCTTTTTATAGGTGAAAAAGGGTGCATGTCCGTTGCTTAATAGGCAATCAATTATGCTGATTTTGTGCCATATAATCGATTATGTAATTATAGATAATCGATTATTTCTAACGTTTATAAAATCTGCCAGATTCTGCCCACACATAATCGATTATTTCATCCTGGATAATCGATTATGTGTGTAACGTTTCGAAAATCAGATCGCTGATTTTCAGCCAGATAATCGATTATCTTATTTGATATAATCGATTATATTGAGACAGTGTCTCAAACGCTGGCAACGGTAATCTCATAATCGATTATACACATTTGGATAATTGATTGTTTGGTGGCAGTGTTCAAACACTTAGGCCACGGCTACCATATAATCGATTATGCCTTATTGTATAATCGATTATTTACCTCCAGAATTTACAACTTACTTCAAAAACAATTTTGATTAAGATGAAAACTTTAACAACATTTTATTTGAAGTATTTAAAATATATTTATGATAAATATGATTTTATAAAATATTTTATGCATGTTTATGATGACCTAATGTTGAGCCAAAAGACGAGATAACTTAAGCGTTGCTCTTACATTGGTTCTACCTAACGACCTACGCCTTGGGTCTTCGGTCTTTGAACATTTGAGCTCGTCTTTGGCTTGTCTATGCAATTCCGTCATCAATATGCTTCTCGCCATTTGATTGTTTGTCATATAGTATCGTTGTTTGACACTTGACTTTATTGTTTGTCATTCATCAAAACCTATACCTGAAAATCATGCTCATACAACCAAAGCACACATATCATAGATAGAGTGATTTTCTACAATTTCTCCCTTTTTGATAATGACAAACAACAGGAGATATGCATATTGAATTCCCCCTAAATTCATGCTATATCTCAACATACAATTTATGCAAACAATTCAATATAAACAATTCAATATTGTTCCCCCTTAATTGAATATTCCCCCTCAATTAAAGCATGCATATCGCCTATATTCTTCCCCCTTTTGGCATTAGCAAAAAGAATATACCAAATGTTATTTAAACTATTGACGACACCAATTGTTATAAACAAAATCATATTAACATCAAATAATACCAAATGTTAGTAAAAGCAAACTAACCATAATAACGGTCATTTTTCTCAAATGTACCAACTGTTATTTAAACTAAAAATATTCATCAAAACATGAGTCAATCATTTAATATAAAACTAGTTGATATCAATTTTTATTCAAAATAAAACTTATCAAACTATGAATCAATAATTAATATCAATTGTTAGCACATAACAACAGTGACGTTTTTATCAAAAAATATGACAACTAACCAACGTCCCCCCTCGATGCATTAAGGTTTCGTGCTTGGTGCATCTACTACGATATTGTAGTCTTCAAGCACACCTGCAAACGTACCTAAAAATAGGTTTTTGGTACCCAACTTCTTTTGGGTCCTTGGGGGTTAGGATAATAATAATCATAATCAACATATGAATCTCTATGTTTAGCAAAACATACGGGTGCAATGTGTTCTACCTGGTTACAATAATGACATATAACATTTGGATTGTGCATGTGTCTAGGTTGAGCCAAATGCGTTCTAGGTGATCTAAATTTGTTATTCCTAGAAGCGTTGAAATTCCTAGAGTTATTTCTAGGTGGTCTAACATTTTTCATTCTAGACTCATTTGTGAAATTCCTAGAGTTGTTTCTAGGTGGTCTAAAATAATTAATCTTAGACTCATAAGTAAAGTTCCTAGAATTATTTCTAGGTGGTTTAACCTCATTTCTAACATCCTTTTTGATTTCTTCACTTGTTTTAGGATTATCAACACTACGTTTTTCTAGTGCGTTCCTAAGTTCTATGTTCTCTGTTTTCAAAGAACTACAAGAGGAGCAATTTGAACATTGATCAATTGAAGAGGCTTCATTCAATTCCTTGATCTTATTTTTTAAAACAACATTGTCATTTTCCAAAAATTTGTTTTTCTAAAACATCAATTTTATTTTTAAGAGCACTAATGTCATTTTCAAAATCTTTTTCTTTCAAAGAAGGTCGTTTTTCAAAAACTTTTTCTTGCAAAGAAAGTATTTTCTGAAAATCTGTTTCTTGCAAAGAAAGTGTTTTCTTCAATTCTTTTATGGTTTTGGAAGCTTTAACAAATTCACCATATAATTCATCATATGCATTTTGCAATTCTTCAAACGAGTGAGAGTTAGAATTACTTACCTCGTCTTCCTTGTTAGCCATGAGGCATAATGCGGCAGTTTCATCACCCGAGCTGTCTGAATCCCATGTCATGCGCCGATGATGTTTCTTCTTTTTCATGTCCTTGGATTTTGGACAATGTGATTTGGTGTGGCCAAGTTTTCCACAATTTTGGCATGAAGGACTTGGTTCTTCCTTCTTTGTTTCCTTCTTCATAAACTTCTAAAACTTTTCAATTATATCATTGGAAATAATATCATCATCGCTTTCCGAATCACTTACCTCTACTCTTTTAGAAGATGATGCTTTGAAGGCGAAATTCGAACTTCTACTTCTAAGATAGGGATTAAGAATTGTACTTTCATAAGTTTCGAGGTTACCTCTTAGTCCATCAATTGTGATATCCGTGATTCCTATCGACTCTTGGATGGCATCTGCTTTGGAACGCCATTCGGGAGTGATACTCCATAAGATTTTTCGAACTAGATCTTTGTTCGAGTATACCTTTCCGAGAGTATGAAGATCGTTGATGATTCTTGAAAATCATTCAAACATAGTATCGATACGTTCTTGCTCCCTCATTCTAAAAAGTTCATATTCATGTGTTAGAAAATCAACTTTAGATTCTCGGACTTGAGACGTACCTTCATAAGTGATCTCGAGTTTATCCCACATTTCCTTTGCGGTTGTGCAACAAGAGATTTTCCGGTAGTCATCCGGATTCACTGCACAATATAATAAGTTTATGGCCTTTGCGTTAATTTCAACCTTTTTGATGTCCTCGGCATCATATTCATCTTCCTCCTTTGTTGGCATTTGTTGTCCATTCTTGATGATTCGCCACAAATGAAAATTATGTGATTGGATGAATATTCTCATCCGCTCTTTCCAATATGTATAATTTGTTCCGTCAAACATTGGAGGGCTATGGGTGGAGTGTCCTTCGCTCATCATTCCTGCGATCAATATTCTCAACAAAAAATATATATTGCTCTCAACCGGTTAAGGCTTTCAGAGAGTTAGGCTTTGATACCAATTGTTAAGATGTATGCCGTTCACTAGAGGGGGGGTGAATAGTGAGGCACGAGAATATCGATAAATAATGCGGAATTAAAATTGCAGGAATAAAGTAACTACGGTAATTGAAATAATAAAGAAAGAACACACCGTATTTTATCCTGGTTCACCACAACCTGTGGGTAGTCCAGTCCCCGAGAGACTCTCTCGAGATTCCACTAACTTTGTTAAGCTTACTGGTGCCTAACAAACCGATACAGTTGCTCGTAGATGTACACTCTACAAGACTACGATTGCTCGAGGATACCGCACCCCAAGACTTTACCTTGCTCGTGGATACCACACCACAAGACTTCACACACTAAGACTTAGGGTACTTAGCGAACCCGACAAATGAGAAGATATGTTCTTCTCAAACACCTTTCTCCTCTTACACAAGAACTCTCTCAAAAGAGTGGATAAAGAGATACAAATTTAGCTCTATGAACAACACAGAGTTGTCTCCCAAATGGCTCAACAAAAGCTCTAAAATGATGCTCAAATATGATCAATATGTATATCAATATTGGGAGGTGTTGTGTGTTTAAATCAGCTCAAAAGACCTCTTTTTATAGGTGAAAAGGGTGCATGTCCGTTGCTTAATTGGCAATCAATTATGCTGATTTTGTGCCATATAATCACTTATGTAATTTGAGATAATCGATTATTTCTAACGTTAATAAAATCTGCCAGATTCTGCCCACACGTAATCGATTATTTCATCCTGGATAATCGATTATGTGTGTAACGTTTCGAAAATCAGATCGCTGATTTTCAGCCAGATAATCGATTATCTTATTTGATATAATCGATTATATTGAGACAGTGTATCAAACGCTGGCAACGGTAATCTCATAATCGATTATACACATTTGGATAATTGAAATTTTGGTGGCAGTGTTCAAACACTTAGGCCACGGCTACCATATAATCGATTATGCCTTATTGTATAATCGATTATTTACCTCCAGAATTTACAACTTACTTCAAAAACCATTTTGGTTAAGATGAAAATTTTAACAACATTTTATTTGAAGTATTTAAAATATATTTATGATAAATATGATTTAATAAAATATTTTATGCATGTTTATGATGACCAAATGTTGAGCCAAAAGATGAGATAACTTAAGCGTTGCTCTTACATTGGTTCTACCTAACGACTTACGCCTTGGGTCTTCGGTCTTTGACCATTTGAGCTCGTCTTTGGCTTGTCTATGCAATTCCGTCATCAATATGCTTCTCGCCATTTGATTGTTTGTCATATAGTATCGTTGTTTGACACTTGACTTTATTGTTTGTCATTCATCAAAACCTATACCTGAAAATCATGCTCATACAACCAAAGCACACATATCATAGATAGAGTGATTTTCTACAGTATCTAGTTGTCTATTGCATCCTTGTCGGCTTGCCCTACGTATGTTGCACATATATGTACATATTCCTTTTTAGAAGGTTTTCTTAATCTATATTATTCTCGTAATTCAGCAGATGTTATTCAGGTTTATATCATAAACTAATGCTTAGGGGTCTCTGATGGGTAGGACTCGAGCACCCATCACGGCCCATCGATTTGGGTCCTGACAAGAATAGTATCAAAGCAGTTCTTTCCTAGGGTTGTCTACAGACCGTGTCTAGTAGAGTCTTATTTATGGGTGTGTTGTGCACAACACTTATCGAGAGGAGGCTACGGGACATATAGGATGTTATCCTCTCTTTTTATCTTTGATCATGCGATATAATAATTCATGTTCCTAATGATATGTTACGTTTACAGCGATGCCTCTAAAGACTACAACCGCAAGTATGGGTCAGATGGATATGAAAGTGTTAGAAAGAGATATAAGTTACACTATGGAGTCTGACCCATCGAAGATCATGGGTTCTATTAAGGAGGATCCCTTCGAGGATCCATATGAGTCATCCGTTCGAGATATTTCGACCACTCCGGCAGTAGATGGGTCATAGGAGTTTCGTACTAACCAAGACCCTTAGATTCATTATCACAACCCAATGATCAGGGTGTGAAGGGATTAGTTCATGGATTGTCACAACAGGTTATCGATCAAGATCAAAGCTATGTTAGAGTATTTGCGCATACCAACTCTTCTGATGTTCCACATAGTCCACAGTCTTGGGAGTCCGTCAATCAAGATTCGCCTATGTATGTAATGGGATACACAGAGGAAGAGGATAGTAGTCAGGCCAAGAGGAGGAAGGTAAATGATCAGGATATGAAGGTTCGGCTTCAAAGTGTGTCTGATCAAGGCTCTTATATATGATGAGTCAAGGACCCTCTACTATAGACTTCCTCCAGATATCAACTTTCGGTTGTTCAGTTCCACCTCTTCTTGGAATATTACCAAATCAGGGTTGTGAATGTGTTAGGTTGTTTTATGAGGATATAGGGAGCCCCATCCCGACTTGTACATATTATGGTTATTTCGTTTAAAGGTTTTATATACAATATCATGTATATAGTTTTGGGAATGACATTCCTATGGCCTTGTCGGACCTTATGTATCCATATAAACCTCCTTTTGGTTGAACAAGTTCTGTGAGTTAAGTAATAAAATTGCTACATACATAGGTGACGTAATAGCCCCTGATAAGTTTGATAATAAATACGGATAAGGTACATGGAGCTTGGTTGGGCAAAATTTGATGTTGTTATAGGTATGGATTGGTTGGATTCTTAATATGCTTACTTTGATTGAAGAAGGATGGTGGTTTGACTCTAATTTCCAAGAAAACATGTTTTAGAGTAGAAAGGAAATACGGCATCACCGAGAGGTAGATTTATTTCCTGTCATAATGCAAGACGGATGATTAGAAAAGGATATGATTATCACTTAATTCGGGTAAAGACTGTTAAGATAGAGTCACCAACCATTCAATCTATTCATATGGTTAATAAACTTCCCCATGTTTTTTCCTAATAAGTTTTGGGTCTTCCGCCAGAGCAAGAAATTATGATTCCTATTAACTTACTACCAGCAACTCAAGCAATATCCATTCCTCCCTATAGAATGGCCCCCCGCAGAGTTGAAAGAGTTAAAGGAACAACTAAAGGACTTGTTTGAAAAAGCCTTTATCAGACCTAGTAAGGTGCCAAATGTTTAAAAAATGGACTTAAGGTACGGGTACCATCAGTCAAGGGTTAAGGAGGAAGATAATCTGAAGACAGAATTCAGGACCAGATATGGACACTTTGAGTTTCGTGTTATGTCGTTCTGTTTGGCCAATTGCCTAGCAGTATGATGAACATGTGTTCAAGACTTTTTTAGATCTGTTTGTAATTATATTTATCGAATAGAATACAAAGCTGATATGTGAGGCCATCAAAGAACCTCTTCATCCTCTCTATTTCTGCAGAACCAACCAAACAGTATGACGATCTAACTAAAAGAACCTCATCTTGTACTGTTGATGCGGGGTGATTTTACCACTCATTTTAGCCTCTTTTCCTTAGCTTTTATGTTGTCTTAAGTATACAATGAGGTTGTTTATAGTGGTTATTGTGTGATTTTCAGGTACATGATGCTATGAGGTGGTTTGAATGGAAGTGAAGTGGAATTGAGCAAAAATGAGGAAAAACATTGCGAAACCTTTAGTCATTTCCGCTTTTGCGGGTTATTGGTCGCAGGTGCGATCCCCCGCTTATGCGGATGTATGATCGCTTCTACAGGAAGTGTGGATTAGGCAAGAACCACCTCTGCAGTCTAAATCTCGCTTCTGCGGGATCGTAGAAGCGGTCAATTCTCCGCGTATGCGATCACTGCTGACTTTGAAGGAATCTGTTTTTGCGGTTGGTTATCCTCTTCTGCGGAACCGCATAAGTGGTCACATTACATGGAAGCGAAAGTCGAGCACATGGCCTGGGCAGATTTGACATTCATATATTCTCACCCCAAATGATTTTTATACTCGTCCAAGCAGACATTTAGGAGATCTTTGGCTTATTTTCAGTCTTATTAGACTAGAAAGAACAAGTTGGAAGCTAGGGTTTTGCACAAACAACTCTTGCCCTCTGCGTCATAATCATAAATAGGTACAACACTGTTGCAACGTGCAGTTCAATCCCATAATAAACTCACAAAACAGGCCCTCGACCCTACTCAGTCAGCAATTTCTAAATGCCATTTGGGCACAGTAAAATATGATGCTCAGCTCAAAATATCATTTAAGATGTTAAAACAGAGTAAACATGGTTGAGTTATAAAATAGTAGAATATAGCATATTCGAGTACAAGTATAAATTCAAAACAATGAGGAATAGTAGTAAAAATCGCCTAATGGTTAAAAATAGTTAACACGCGGCCCAAGTATGGCATTCAACCCAAAACGTGATAATAGCAAATAGTTTTCAATCAAATACGCAGTAACAACAATTATTCTGGATGGACTGTGTAACAATCCCCAACAGTGCACGACCCCGCGCTCGTCATCTAGCGTGTATTTCACCTCAAAATAGCGTAACGATGTGAAATCCAGGGTTTCATAACCTCCAGACAAAATTTACAATCATTACTCACCTCTATCCAGTCCAAACTCTAGCCCATGATGCCGTTGCCTCTTGAATCGGTCTCTGGATGCTCCAAATCTTAAAAAAAAAATCAGTACATAACCATCAAAATATGGTTAGGTAACGAATCCTACTAAAAAGTAATCAAAAAACCACGAAAGTTTCAAAATTAACCAAACCCAACGCTTGGGCCCACATCTTGAAATCGCCATAAAATTTACATCGATAGACTCTTTATCTTCCCACGAGATAACATATATATGAAAACTACTAAAATCCGACCACAAATGACCCCTCAAACCCTTGCTCAAACGTCTCCAATCTCAAGCCCAAGTTTCCCAATTTTTAACCTTTAATTTACATTAAGTTTCAAGTCAAATCAGTGAAATAACACCATATAATTGAGTTTAAGGTCCAAAAATCTTACCTGTATGAAATACCCTTGAAATCTCTCTTCAAATAGCTCCCTTAAACTAAAACCCGGATAAGGATGCTGTAGAATAACTCAAAATTCGTGAAGGAAACCTTTTATACCTTCTGACCTAGGCTTTTCGCACATGGGATCCCATTACTACTTATGTGGTCTTGACAACTATATCTGCGGTTTTCACTTAAATGCATAAAGTCACACATGCGATAAGATATTCGCACATGCGCTATCGCTAGTGCGCTTACCTAGTCGCTTCTATGGTTCCAGCTCCACGTGACTCTTTCTGTTTCTCCGACTTGCTTCCATATCTCTGGGGGTCACATTTGCGGCCTCCCAATCGCAGATGCAGTTATGACATCAGCCCTAAAACATCGGCTGCAAAAACCCAACTCAAATCTTCTATCAATCATATAAAATCACCTTGAGGCCCCTGGGACCTCAACCAAACCCACAAACAAGTCATATACCACTATCCAAACTTATACCAATCTTCAAAACAACTCAAACAACATCAAATCAACAAAATCACATCGAATATAAGCCTATGGTTCAAAATCTTTCAAATTCCATCAAAAAGTCTATCAAACCATGTCCGAATGACCGAATTTTTTCATACACATCCCAAATGACACAATGGGCCTACTGCAACTCTTGGAATTCCATTTAGACCCCTATATCAATCAACCAGAAAATGCCAAAATATTAATTTTGCCAATTCAAGCATAAACCTACTACGGACCTCCAAAACACATTCCAATCACACTCTTAAGTCCCAAATCATCTCCCGAATCTATTTGGACCATCAAAATTCCGATGTGATCCCTTTATCATATAAGTCAACATCCGGTTGACTTTTCCAACTTAAGCTTGCTCAAAAGAGACTAAGTGTCTCCAACCTTACCAAAACCTCTCTAAACCCGAGCCAACCAACCTGATAAAAAATATTACAGCTGAGCAATGCAATTATAAGCAGAAATGGGGGAAATAGAGTGATAACTCATGAAACAAGCAGCTGGGTCGTTACATCAATATATACATGTATGAGCCACTCGTTTGGGCCAAAATGAAATATCTTCCATTAAATTCTGGAGCCATTAAGCTTCTTCTCCAGCCTTATCTAATGTTTTAAACAAGGACTCTATTGTAGAGCAAGCGATGCATCTCTATTTGGATTATTTCAAATAAATTGATCCTCAGTCAATGGTAACAATGTATCCACTCGTGGACTTTTATTTCTGATGATCCAGTGATCCAACTTCTGTAACTGGATCCTTTAATTACCGCAAGCTATTTCTTGAAGTACAAAGCATTATCTTAGGCATGTTTTAGATTCCCCAATACTCGTTTCATGGCTATTCAATAATTTTGGTCGGGATTGCTTGTGTAACGACTCAGTTTACTTACTGCACAAGCTATATCAGGTTGTGTACAATTAAATTTCCACTCAAGCATAATCCTGTTGAGATTTGCTCTGAACTAGATTCTTTGTAAGAGCAATATTTACATCAATCGGGATCTTTGCAATATTGAAATCTATATACTTGAATTTCTTATGGCCATTTTAACTTAATGAGATTAAGACAGTGATAGACCTTGAGGATTCCTATAAACTTGAATTTATAGAATTAAATCAGCAACTCTTAATTACTAGCTAGTATACCCTTCCTTGAATTTTTATCCGTAGTATCTTTTCACATTATTAATATATCATCAACATATAAATAGGTAATGACTACGTGATTTGGAGAACTTGTAATGTGAAAACATTTATCACGCTCATTAATATCAAACCTATTTGCCAATATTTCATGGTTAAATATAGTATGCCATTGTTTGGGTGCATGTTTCAATCCGTAAAGTGACTTAACAAGTCGGCACACCTTTTTTTCTTTTCCAAGAACCACATACCCTTCAGGTTGTTCTATATAAATTTCTTCCTCTAAATCTCAAAATTTATTGTCTTCACATCCATCTGATGGATTTCAAGGACATACACGGTGGCCAACGCTCTTAACATCCAAATAGATGAAATTCTTTTTACCGGCGAAAATATACCACAGTAATCAAGACCTTCTAGTTGTTAAAATCATTAAATATTAATCATGCTTTATATTTATCAATAGTACCATCTGCTTTCATTTTTCAATTAAAAATCCACTGAACCCAATTGTTTATTTCCTGGAGGAAGATCAAACAATATCTAAGTATGCTTACTTAATATGAATTCTATCTATTGACTGCCTCTTTTCAATATTGTGCTTCCGAGGAAGACATGGATTTGTTCAAATTTTTAGGCTCACTTTCAAAAAAAAAATTAGAAAATTTGTTCCAAAGAAAGTAGTTATTTGACGTTTACTACATCGTGGATTTTCCTCATTAAACATACTTTACTTTGCTTATTATCAATTTCGCTTAGAATTTTAACTAAACAACTCACATTTAGTTTGTTTGTCGCACCCCAAAAATCGAGAAACGCGATCGGTGCTTAACCGATTAAATCCGACTGAGCAAGCATGTTAGGTTTAATTCTACCCAAACTAATTCATGAATAAGGACGATATGGACTCCATTAATCATACTTTGTACATATATCATTAACGAGTTACATTTTATTTCCATTAGCAACTTCATTCATAATTATCAAAAATATTACAAGTTTTGTACATCTTTGCCAATATCAATATGTCTAATTCAATTCCCCAGTATCAAACTCCACCCACAACTTGTCTATGAAGCGTCTAAATACAATTGAAGACGTAGCGCCTCCGGTAAAAGGGACGTTATTGCCATCGAATAGTACTAGTTTGTATAACTAAACACCATCTCATTAGAAAGAACAAATATACAAGGACAAAGAAATCATAAGGATTCAACAAAGGCATTAAACAATCACTACATCATCAAATAAAAGGAATCATATAGCTTTCACATAATTTCAATAGCTTTAGTTTGGGGAATTTAATATTGTTCATCATCATTCGTAATACCACCATTTTTTTGAACACAGACCGATCACCCGATCGGCTAAGCCGACTTACCAAGACTTTACCCTTATTTCATTCTCACTTTATAGTTTCAATTATCAATATATTACACCCCATGTGTGTATAACATAGCGTTCGTTCATGGCCTGATCGGCTAAGCTATTTTTGCAAGATGTTACCCTTTTTGGTTACTCATGCCACTTCAATCTTTGGTTTCACATGTATTAATTCATAGGTATTTAGTGTCACAACTATCCATCATACTTGGTACTTGAAGTCACATTCCAATCACTTTCACTTTCAACATCAAACATGAAATTTAAGATAATGGTGAAAGACAAGAGAAATACAAGTTATAATCATAGAGAGTAATTCTCATGATTTGGCATAATAATCACAATTTAGACTTGACTTGAAATCTAGGCAATTAAGCATATAGTTCACATTCTTCACATATCCTAAATTTACCTAGAATAGCACATTGAACACATTGAGACACACATTTCACACATATTTTTTCAACACCAAATCATTTAAGTTAAAAAATAGTACATAAATAAATTTTCGGACTTACAACATATGCAGGGACACCGTGGGAGCTTAATTTCAAAGAAGATGGGGCTTTAGCCATACATACCTCGAAGAGCTTTGCCTTAGGTTACTACAATGTTCCGTAACTTCTAGCAATCCCAATTTACTTAGAGAAATAAAATAATTTAACAAAAATTAGGAAGATATTCATGGTTTCGGCTCGTTTAAGCGTTATATCTAACACTAGTTGTGCATCTTGATTTTAATGCACTTTTTTAAGATTTCCTTCATTACCCAACATAATCTTTACGTATTCGTGTT
This sequence comes from Nicotiana benthamiana, assembly GCA_034376525.1. Taxonomy (NCBI): domain Eukaryota; kingdom Viridiplantae; phylum Streptophyta; class Magnoliopsida; order Solanales; family Solanaceae; genus Nicotiana; species Nicotiana benthamiana. The sequence goes on from CM067338.1 coordinate 55,324,827, forward strand.
CAGCAATCTATTCCCAAACCTAATTTGTACATGCAGGTATAAATAATATTATTACACCCAAGAATCATACCTCAATAACCCATCTTATACCACATACTCAAAATTAAAAGTCTAATGTATAGAACCTAATCTCCTAGATGAAGAACAATGATTGGGTTCTTTGATTGTTGAACACTTGTGCAAGAGATGGGTGATTATGAAAGTTGGCTCCTTCTCTCTCTTTATCTCTCTATATGCTCTCAAATCTCTCTAAAATCGGTAGAAAATAACCCCAAATGAAACCCCAAAGACTATGTATTAAAATGGGGTCGGGTTATAAAAATAGGAAAAATAAGCCTCCGAAATTGGATCTGCGATCGTAGAGTGGACCGCAAAACAAGAATGTGGGCCGCAGAATGCATCGTGAGATAGGTGCCCAAAGCTAAGCAACACTGGCCTAATATGTGACAAATCTGCGATTGCAGAGTCAACAATGTGACATATTTTCGATTGGAGATTCGATACAGGATTACATTTTCCAACCTTTGGTAATTTGATCATAACTTTGTGTAGGAAAGTCCAAATGACGAACAGTTTGAAGCATTGGAAACTAGACTCAAAGAACTTTCAAATGATAGTTGTTTATCACCTAAAACCTTTTAAATATATATTTACATATATGCATATACATATATATATATATATGTACATATATATACATATATATATATAGGTACATATATATACATACACACATACATATATATACATATATATACACACGCACGCACACACACACACACACACACACATACACACACACACACACACACACATATATATATATATATATATATATATATATATATATATATATATGCTCGTTCGAAGTGTTGACTTGTGCAAACTCATTTTGAATTTTAGCCCATTATGAAATTTTCTAACTTGACTTAGAATTAGGCGTCCAACTAGACTCCACATTACCTATTATAAGACTTATAAACTTATTTATCAAATCCAATTGATGTTGATCATCATAGTAGCACATAAAATATTGTAATTAGCCTACTTGGCACCTTGAAATCCTACATTACTTAGCGAAATTTTCCGGGGCCTTATATTCTTCCCCGGTTAGGATCATTCATCCTCGAATGAGAGGTAGAGCCTGCCCCAAGCACCTAATGTAACATATCTCTTTTCTAACCTACCTCATGTCTCTAAATTTTGACTATCTCCCAAATTTTACAGCAATTTTTGCAGAGCCTCCTTTGTATCTAGGATTATCCACCTGCTATAAAACAACCAAAACCATTCTATAAACGCCTCCAAAACTCGAAAAAGGGCCACAATGTGTATATCAATAACGCGAAATCAACGTTACAAGTACTATTTTATCAGGATAATAGCTTATCATGAACTGCACATTTTAGGTGATAAATCATAACACCTAGAAGGTACTTTTCAAATCAAAACCAGCTGCTATACAATTAGGAGAAAATATTTTATTTCCACAACACTCTCGACCTTCAACATGGCCGCTTATACCTATAGACTTCACCAGAATACATTCATGAAAGCAATCACCACCCCCAAACTTACCTAACAAGGATGACAAGTAGATACCCTTCATAGGCCAACTATTCGTTAGCTCCACCTTCAGTAATTTCCACCGAAAATGATGCACAAGGGATTTCCAACTATATTCTTAGACACACACATATGAAAACACTGAATACCTGGAGAATAACTATGGGGAAACATCATACGCATAGCGCGACCTAATGTGAACTACACATACCTTCATTATCAATTCACATAACATCTTCAGGGGGGAAATATTGCGAACAATATGTTCGCCCTCCTAAATTCTGAATCTCTACGCAAACACCCACACAAAACATTTGATTACCTTCAACTATTACATTAAGATGTGATATCATGAACGGAAGATAATATCAAAATCAAAAGGTGAGAGTTAGACAGATAAACATATCGTTGGATTATAACTTGTGTAGATAATCCATTATCGAAATGAGATAATTCAATCTCAGCAATTGCGGCATGCTACCAACCCTTGATAAACTTGAAGTGAGGTGGGAACCCAATGAGATCGTATAAAATAATCATGGAAGGTATGAAAATATTCATAATTAGTTCTCCATGGATTTTGACTTCAGAAATACCCAGATTCTAATAGAAGACAGAAAATAGGAGAAACAGCAGTGTGCGACGTTAACCTCCAAATGTGCGCTTTGTCTTGACGGAGAGCAAGTAAGGGTCCTTACGAGAAAGGAAGTATTACAATGACACATAGAATGATATGTTCTCTCATGGCTATCAAAGTGTTGGTAAACCATCAAAATGAATTCACTAACTAAGGAACACAATAAACACATGTTGTGGATGTGTAAAGAGAAAACAAACATTTGTTATGAGCTGGAAATAAGGAACACAATAAACACATGTTGTGGAAGTGTAAAGAGAAAACAAACATTTGTTATGAGCTGGACATGCTTCTACTATATTAACTCCCAACTGCAATACACGATTATGTCATGGGAAACCATGATACTAGGAATAAAGTTAGTTACTTACTTAGGGATGTCCCAAGTTGACACGAAAGTCATACTAATATGGCGACACAAGTTCTTCATATGACGGGGATGCGAGGATCTCAATGTTTTCCTGAGAGACTTTATGCACATAGTGACCATTCCGGCTGACTTGCACTCATATGATAGGTTCTAAGGTATGCTCTTATGTTACAAGACAGTGAGAAGGTTTAATGATGATACTCTCAAGAGAGTAGAGTGACTGTTCAACCCATAGAAGACCTATACACCAATGAGAAAAAGAGTGACTCGAGAAGGATCGAAATACAGAGGTGATTTACCTGGAACTCGACCCATATAGGTAAACTTTATGATAGGGCATGCATAGGCACAAGTGGACAGATGTTGTCATTTTAAAAAAAAATATTCTATAAGAAATTCATCTGGTATAGTCCCTTATTAAGAATTTAGGAAAAGCAAGTGGGAAGTATTAATCCTAGAGTGATAACTTTATTCAAGGACACAATTATTGAACTTAATTCCACGAGAATTTAATTAAGTGGATTTGTAAAATAGTGGATTCATGAATAATGTGCCTCGCTGGAATAGTCGATAAATGCAATGTTTTTTTATTCAACACCTTGTTAAGACCATGTTTATGAGAATTCTTCAATATGGATGAACATATACCACGAGTAGAAATTTTACTTTGACTGACTTAATGACTTTAGGTTGATAGGTCAATAGATTAATCAATACCCCTCGACTCCACAACCCTAACGTACGTAGTTAACATACTGATATACTATATGATCTGGTGGTGCAGAGACATTAATAGGAACAAGGGTACTCCCTTTAGCAACAAGTTCTACCAACCTCTCTATGGCTCGATACATTCTCCTAACAAACCATTAGGAAATATCCATCATATTCAATGGTGGGGTCATTCCCTCCATTTCGCTTCCAAAATCATGAATTACTCATCTTAAGAATAAGACATAGAATGGAAATTAGCTCTCTATCTTGAGATCTACTGAATGATCTAGAGTATCAAAGAAGGTTGAAATTCCTAAATGTCCAAATGGCCTCCAAATTATTGATATGGTAGACTACACACCGATAAGAAGGACTCTACTAGACACGACTCCAAAACATCCTAGGATATTTTAAAACCTTAGTCATTCATACCAAGTTTGTCACGCCCCAAAAACCGAGGAGTGAAATCGATGCACAACCGAGTATACACAACAGAGCAAGCCTGTTAGGTTTAATTCTACCCAAATTAAGACTCTATTAATTATACTTTTTAAAAATATCATTAATGACTTTTATTTCATTTCCATGAGCAACTTCATTAATAATTTTAAAATATTATAGGTTTTATACATATTTGCCAAATATTAGTATTTCTAATTCAATTCCCTATTATCAAACTCCACCAAAGCCTGTCTATGAAGCCTCTAAATACAACTGAAGAATAACATGGAAATACCGGCAATAAGGCTTCGACTATACCTCAAAATATAAAAGTACATGATAAATAGATGAAACAGGACACCAAAATGAAGTGGGGCTCACCAAGTCAGCTGAAGGAAAGATGTGGCACTAGCTGCAACAAACACTACCTGCAATAGAAATACCTACATCCTTTTAAAGACGTAGCGCCCCCGGCAAAAGGGACACTAGTGCCATCAAATAACACTAGTATGTGTAACTAAACACCATCTCATTATAAAGAACAACCATACAATGCTAAAGAAATCATAAGGATTCAACAAAAGCATTAAATAGTTATTAAATCATCTAATAAAAGGAATCACATATCATTCACATAATTTCGATAGCTTTAGTTTCGGGCATTTAATATTGTTCATCATCATTCACGAAACCACCGCTTTCTTGAGCGGACTCCGATCACGGCCCGATCGAATAAGCCATCTTACCAAGACGGTACCCTTATTTCATTCTCACTTTGCAATATCAATTATTAATACATTACCACCATGTGTGTAAAACATGCCGTCCGATCACGGCCCGATCGTCTAAGCCGTCTTACCAAGACGTTACCCTTTTCTATTACTCATCTCAATTAAATCTTTGGTTTAACATGTATTAATTCATAGGCACTTAGGGCCACAATTATCACATCATACTTGGCACTAGGCCATATTTCATAACTCACATTCTATATAATTCACTTTCAACATCAAACTTTCAATTTAAAATAATGGGAACATACAAGAGCAATTAAAGTTATAAGCATAGAGAGGAATTCTCATGATTTAGCATAAAAATCACAATTTAAACTTGACTTGAAATCTAGGCAATTTTGCATATAGTTCACATTCTTCACATATCACCAATTTACCAAGAATAGCACATTGAACACATTGAGACGCACCTTTCACATATATTCTTTCAACGCCAAATCCTTAGAAATAACAAATACTATATAAATCAAATTCCGGACTTACAACATTTGTGGGGACACTATGGGAGCTCAATTTCTAAGAAGAGGGGGTTTTAGCCATACATACCTCGAAGAGTTTTTTCTTAAGTTTCTACAACATTCTGAAAATTTCAGCAATCCCAATCTACTTCGTGACATAACAAAATTGAAAAAACATTAGGAAGATATTCATGGTTTCGGCTCGTTTGAGCATATTATATAACACTAGTTGTGAATCTTGATTTCAAGGATCTTTTACAAGATTTACTTCGTTACCCGACCTAATCTTTACTTTTGTGTTCAACAATCTTCTCCTAAACCTAATTTGTGCATGTATGTATACATAGTACTATTACACCCAAGAATCATACCTCAATAACCAGTCTTATACCCCAAACTCGAAATTAAAGTCTAATGTATAGAATCTTACCTCCTAGATGAAGAACACGTGATTGGTTCTTTGATTCTTGAAGACTTGAGCAAAAGATGGGTTATTATGAAGCTAGGCTCCTTCTCTCTCTTTCTCTATCTTTATCTCTCTATATGCTCTCAACTCTCGCTAAAATAGGTAGAAAATAACCCCAAATTAAGCCCCAAAGAAGATGTATTAAAATAGGGTAGGGTTATAAAAATAAGAAAAATAAGCCTCCAAAATCGTGACTACGATCACAGAATGGACTGCAATATAACAAATGTGAGCCATAGAATGCATCGCGAAATAGGTTCCCAATGTTGGGCAACACTAGACCAATCCGCGATAGATCTGCGATCACAGAGTCAAAATGCAACATATATGCAATCGCAGATTCTACACAGGATCGCACTTTTCCAGCCTTTGGTAATTTGATCATAACTTTCTGGAGGAATGTCCAAATGACGAAGAGTTTTAAGCATTGGAATATAGAATCGAAGACCTTTCATATGATAGGTTGTTTATCACCTATATATATATATATATATATATAGTGTAGACTTGTGCAAACTCATTTGAATTTTTTGTCAGGCCTCCCATTAGACCCCCCACATTACCCATTATAGGACATATAAACTTATTTAAAAAATCCAATTGATGTCGGTCATGTTAGTAGCACATAAAATGTTATAATTAGCCTACTTGGCTCCTCCAAATCCTACATTACTTAGCGGAATTTTGGGGCCTTACATTTATATGAAATTCATCGTCTCCACTAATATTCTATTCTTTCTTTCCGCAATTTTATTAGTTTTTGGTGAGTAAGAGGCAGTTGTTTGGTGAATAATTCCATATTCTAAACATATTTTTTCAAAACTAGATTCATATTCACCACCCCTATCATTTCTTATCATTTTGATCTTTTTGTTTAGTTGGGCTTGAACTTCATTTTGGTATTGCTTGAATGTATCAATTGCTTTATCTTTACTATTAAATCAGTAAATATATCAATATAATACTCCCTCTATTTCGGTTCATGTGAACCTATTTTTTTTTTATCCGTTCCAAAAAGAATGACCCCTTTTCTAAATTTGAAAATAATTTAGCTTAAATTTCTAATTCTACCCTTAATGAATATATTTTATAACCACTCTGGATCACTCTTGTACTTGTTTAGGACCATAAATTCCAAAAAAAATATTATTTGTTCTAAACTCTGTGCCTAATCAAACATGTTCACATAATTTTGAACTACCAGAGTACTTTTTTCCCATCGTCAAATAGTATTTACTTCATGGCGCAAATATCTGTGTTAATTAAGTCTAAAGGATTTAAATTCCTTTCAATTGACTTATTAGAATGCTTAACATACTTATATTCCACATATATTTGATATTTCGAATTATCGCATTCAAATTTTGGCAATATTTCCAAATTTAATTTAATGTTTTTGTATAGTTTTTAAGTTTTCTAGACCTAAACGTGCATGCCATAAATTATTTGAGTCAAATAAGTAACAAGAAGCTGTATTCATATCAATATCTATTATATTCAACTTATAAGGGCTCTTTTTTAGGTAACATTTTCCTACGTACACATCATTCTTAGTTATTAGAACTTTTTCTGAAACAGACACTACTTAAATCCATTCTTGATAAAAAGTCCAGCAGAGACCAAATTCTCTCTAATTTCATAAATATGGAGAATATTGTTTAGAGTCACAACTTTGCCCGAAGTCAAATTTCAAAGATATCTTCCCAACTCCTTCAAACTTTGATGTTATAAAGTTTCCAATAAAGAGTCTCATCGAGCCATGGGGGTACATAAGAGGCAAATAACTCTTGTTTAGCACAAACAGAGAAAGTGGCTCCAAATTCAATCCACCACTCCATGGCACATAAGTCATCCATTTCATCATTATTTTCGACCATGTGTGCTTGACTCTTCTTCTTGTCCTTCTTCGGTGCACGACAATCCATAGCCTTATGTCCAACCTTTCCATAGTTGTGCAAATTACCTTTGAACTTCTTCTTACTTAGGTAATTCTTTAGTTCAGACGACATCTTTCTCTTCTTGTTGCTTATACACACTTCCTCAACAATATTTACTCTCATTATTATTGAGTTTCCGCAGTACTTCTTTTCAGCAGCCATGTTGTAATCTACATTCTGTAGACAAACAATAAAGTCTTCAAGAATTATCTCCTAGCACTTATGTTTCAACTAATTCTTAAAGTCCTTCAACAACGGAGGCAGTTTTCAAGAAATGCCGCAACTTGAAGCGCTTCATTTATGATCATACCTTCAGTCATAAATTTATAATTAGTAAAATAATCAATATCTAGAATAAAAATATTGCCTCGGTTTATACCTTAAGCATTGGACTTGCATTATGGCAGATTTGTCGTCAACCACTTTGAAGTCTAGAAATTTGGCGGCCACAAAGCAGAGCAAGCGACGACGATGACGCGAGGCACCACTTCTTCTCAACTCTTTATGTTCTACAATATGTTCTTCTCTATATAAGCACAAAGATTTTCTTTTCAGTTGCCAATGACGGACAAAGTGCAATAGTAAAAGGAATACTTAAAACTTTTCATTCTCCTCTAAATCTAAATGTAATGACCGGTCATTTTGAGTTATAGCCTTTATTTCCATGTTGCGATACCTAGATTAGCTCCATTTAGTGATTCTTGATTTGCGTTCCTAGTACATGTCTTTTTCTGAAAAGTTTTTATTTGGATAACTGAAGAAAATATGATTTTACCTTAAAATGGTTTGAGTTGAATACGGTCAACATTTTGTGTAAATGAACCCAGATAGATATTTGATGATCCTGTTGGGTCCGTATCATTATATTAAAATTAGACGTATGCCTAGAATTAAATTCGGAAGTCCCTCACTTGTTTCGATGATTTGTCGGAAACTAGTAATTTGAATGTTTAAGGAATTCCGAAGTTTGACCGTAGTTTGACTTTATTGCTGCCGAATTCGAATTTTTTTTTCAGAATATGGTATAGATTTATTTTACTACTTAAGAAATTTATACAAAATTCATGCAAAATGGAATTGATTTCATAGGATTCAAACGCTCGTTTGTGAATTTAAAAGTTCTTTAGTTTCTTTGAATATTCAATGCACTTTGATGTCTAATTCCTACGTCTAGGTGTAATATTTGTCTTTTAATTGTGCTATCGAGTTTTTATGATGTTATTATACTTGTGTGCATATTTGGTTTGGAGCCTGAGAGCTTAGGTGATTTTCAGATATAGTACAGATCATTTGGACGTAAGAGATTTGCTGGTTATTACAGTTGTTTCTGTCTGAGTCTTTGTACTTTGCGATCGCGAAGGTACTCTTGCAATCGCAAAAGGGAAACTTAGGGCGGATGTGGATTTCTTCATAGCGATTGCATGTCACGAACGTGAAGCATTGAACGGCTTACCCTTCGCGAACATGACAATCATCTAGAGGACACGAAGGTTTATGTAATTCTGGGGGGATGCAGTCAAGTACACTACGCGAATACTGTCGATGCCCCCGTTTTTCAACTATTGGAAAGAAGCCAAAATCGGGTATACGACATAATGGGCAAAAAAACTTTATTTTCCCGTTTGGGAATTGGGTTATGGATTTGGAAGAGTCACCACCTAATGATTATAGTGCATTAGGACACTTAAGAGAGATTATTTTGAAAAGAAAACCGGAGTTAGGGTAAGGGCTTGAGATTATATCGAGGGGAAGGTGTTGGGCACCCCTCAAGATCTACTACTGTGGTTCCCGGCCGTGTTAATTGTGACTTTATGAAAGGTGAAGGAATTAAGCAAGTGAGGCTCACAAATATAGCATTCATATAACTTGAAAAAAGGCTTTGAAGAAGAAAGAGGTATGCAAATTTAAAATAAAATGAAATAAAGTTGATTTAAAAATGTATTACTAAGAAAAAACATTTGAATAAAAAAAGCAAAAGGGAGAAGGTTCCTAGTTTTAACTACAATATGGATCATTCGATACAATATCCGCACATATTCCAGAAGAGTCGCTTTATGATTATCGCATCGTCATCATCTCCATATTCTACCCTTCCCACCCCGTTGAGGTAATTAAACGTGTTGGTATCGTTTACTTATTGCATGCTAATACCCGTCCCAACCTGTTAGTCCTGGGGTGTATGGACTTCTAATCCTAGGAAGGGGGTGAGAGAGATAGGGTATATATGGCGTTTCAAAGGTAAAAAAATACTAAGACGACACTCAAAACAAATAGCACATAAGAGGTATGCAGATAAGACAATTAAAGGTTCAGATAAACCCCGTAACATAAAAAGCAACTAGTTTAGCATGACTTCAAGTACCGATTTGGTCTTTAAAAGAGGTTAAAGAGCAGACTGACCAGTTTGACACATGGAAGTTAGATAGGAAATCTACTTTGCGCCCTCCGTGCCATTTTAGAAACTGGCAGTTTTTGAAAATCAACTAGTCTTAGAGGAGAACATTTGTATTAGACATAGGTCTGTCGAAAAGAGAGTTGAAATTGCAGCAAGGTTTAGGAATGGCTCACAATTTACCTTGACGGTTTGAATACAAAAGGATGCAAGAGGAAAACATTTAAAAGACCATAAAGCATTAAACTTAGGCAGGCAGAATGTTTGAAACCATCATTTAAAAGGGACATTACAAGTTCATAGTAATGTGAAAGGGGCAGACCTGGGCCCGATTTAAAAGTAAACAGAATGAAATGTTTATAAGCACTAGACATACACATGATCTTTGTTCATTACTGGTTTTTTTTTTTACAAGTTTGGATGACCTAGTGTTTTGCCTAGCGTTTGTATGGTTCCTATAGGCATGTTTTCTTGGTGAGATTATGAGAATGCAAACTTATAAGCATGGTTCTATATGAGGCTGTAAGAATGCAGACCTAAAGACATGATTTCTATTATGTAGTTGATGCAATAACGAAAAGCCGATAGACATGACATCTATATGAGATGCAAGAAAGTAAACCCTTATAGTCATGGTAACTATATGATATTAATGCAAGACGTAAAACACTATATGCATGGTATCTACATGAGATGATGCAAAAAAGTAAAACCCTATAGCCATGGTAACTATATGAGATAACCCAAGAAAAGTAAACCCCTACCATATTCCCTTTCACTAGATCCCCAAGTTCTTTTCTTACAAGTTATTTACAAGAATCTGGACCAAAAAATAACATTAAAGGAAATAAATAATACATAAATAATTTAACAGGCCCGAAGAAGCGCAAAGCAACTTTAGTGTCCAACGTATTCCCTTTACAAAATCTAGGCTCCCAAATTAGAGGTTTCTCTTTAGATTAGGGCAAGTGTGGAATTACAATCCCCAAAGCATCCAAGTTCAGAGGAGACTCTGGGGTCCCCTAACCATGGCTTACTAAGGGGGAAGTAGGACTTAAAGCACTAAGAATAAGTGTAAAGGTGATAGATTAGAGGAAGACCATTGTAGGAGGTTGTCACACCTAGCCTATGGAGTGCGGCTGGCACACCCCTAACCACTTACAGAGGTTAACAAACAGTAGAAGACTTGTAAACAAGTAAGACTAGGGCATGTATGGTGATTAGGACACCAACAGGCCTTTGTCAAGGCTCAAACACATAATAAGGGGGTAGGGGATGGGATTACTTTGAGTATAGGTTTTTGACAACCTTAGTTCTAAACTAGGAGTGGCAATGAGATGCCACCCTAATCCAGAACACACTCTCATTCAAACATGGATCAGGGAAAAAGGAGTCACATAAGTATATAAGACTAAATTAAAAGAGATTCAGGGGAAAGGCGGTGTATAAGAACTCAAACCATATAATGAGCAATAAACAGCGAAGAGAAAGGACTGCGCACGCTGAACCAAAAAGTAAAACACAAACAGACAAGGAAAAATAGAGAACTAAACATGCCGCAAATGAAATACACACAGACAAGGGAAATGGGGAAAGGGATTCAACATGTTAAAGCTTAAACTGAACAAACGAGGGAAAAGAGGAAGGGGATTAAACATGCTAAACTTGAAATAAAATACACAAACAAATTTAGGGAAGGGGATTAAACATGCTAAAGTTCTAATTAACAGACTAGGGGGAAAGGAAAGGGGTTGAACATGCTAACCTCAAATTGAAATACTCAAACAGTGAGCAGGGTCAAGTAACAACCAGTTGGAGCTTGATGATATAAAGTTAGGAGCCTACCTGTTGCAACTTGAATAATAGAGCAAGTATAGATCCTTATAATTAGCCTTGGCTTTCGGCCGGCTAATTCTTAGCAAGAGAGCGAGTAACAGAGAAGGAATGTAGAAGATAAGAGAGTTTTCAGTGGGAATTAGAAAGTACTCGTGTTTTCAGTGTGTCCATGAGAAAATGTGAAGGCCTATTTATAGTCTGAAAGAGGTGCAACACTTAAGGCAAGAAAATATTCAGCAGTACCAATCCTAAACAATCAAGGATAAGGCTCCCTTTAATTAAGGAACCAGCTAGAAATAGCTAAGCTTAGGTCTAATTTTAGAAAGGAAATCAAGTACTAGTCACAGAATATAGGGTAAATTCATATAAAGAATTTGAAAATCACACGGGTAAAACACATAACGCAAGTAATCACCCAGGAAATCAAGGAATCATTATACTAGTCTGTTGAACTTAGTCAGAAAACAAGGGTCAATTAGAGAATCAGACAGCTGTACAAAATCAAGTTTTCCAATTAGGGTTTCAGAGAAGGGGAAATGTGACAATATAAAAGAGGTATTGGTTAGAACATACAAAAACTTGAAGCAGTAGAGTAAACATGTAGAAAAACACACAAGAAAACAATTTGATACAACTAGGGTTTTACAGAGAATGAAATGGAAAATACACTAAGAATTTACGGTTTCTTTTACACATAGAGCATAAAGAAAGTCATAGATGAAGATGAACACAGCGAAGAACATCATATCGAAAGCATAAAACGCATGAATTGAAAACCCTAAAAAGTAATCAGTAAAGCAAAACATCTCTAAGCCATGGTAGAAAAATGCTTAAGAATCACAGTTAAGGCTAGAGAACAACCTACAGTAGCAAATAAAGCAGAGAAATCAAGGAGATCAAAGAATTCATTGAAAATCCTAAGTTTAAAAAGACGAACCGTTTGAAAACAAGAAATAGGCAAAGAAAAGATGAGAAATACTTTAATATCTTTAGCAAATAACTAGGACTGAGAGATAATCGTAAAAATTAAACACAGAGAAGAACTCAAGAAATTAGTGTTTTCAGAGAAAGGTCTCGAAGCATTGGGAAAAGTCTGAACGGACTCGTCAGAGTTGGTAACGGGCTCAGGGCCTTATGGCTTGCCGGAGAAAGGCCTAAGGTCGGACACGACTGCAGAAACCTCATTGGAGGACCTCTTTCCGATCATCCTTGAAGAAGGGCTCCGATCTTCGAAAGCAGAACCAGGAGTGGTGAGGAGTGAACGGATAAGGACGCTTTAGGGCTTGAACGACCATGAACGCCGGTGAGATTAAGCCAGAGACAATTGGGGTTTCAGAGGGCCACAGAGATTTTAGGACTCAAAGGTGGCAGGTTTGGAAGAATGAGTTTAGCGTTAGGGGTGTTTGGGATTTATTTATGGAAAGTGAAGTGTGGGTCGTTGATTTCTGTGATCAATAGCCAGGATTAAAAGAGTTGAGGAAGGTTAGTTGTAAGTGGGTTTGGGTCGGGTAGCTTCAAATTGGGTCAGGAAATTGGGGGCTAATTTTGGGGTTCATTTTGGGTTTCAATTTGGGCTAGAATTGAAAGGTTAAAAGGGCAACATATTAGTAGCCATTTTTCCCAATCTGATTTACTAAAAGTAGTAAAGAATTTTGTAAAAATCCAATAAAATTACTGAGTTAATAAAATATACTTAGGAAGCAACTACAAAATATCAGGAATGATTTTTTACTTGAAATACTTATTAAATCGAGAAATAGGCTAAAATTACAATTTAATGCAATTTTAGTATAAAAATACCTAATGACTTTGTAAAATTCTGTAAAAATTACATAAATTATATTTTTTATGAAAATGAGAGAATAAAATAAATTATTTATTAAATAACAAGATTTGAGGTTAAATATTGGATTTCAAAGTACAAAATAAGTTCTAAATTGGTTTTAAAATGCCTGAAAAAATTATAGAAAAATACCAAACCTTTTGTGGATGCTTATATATGCATTCACAAGCTATTTTTAAAGTATTTTGGGTACAAAAATATATATGGAAAAATTGGGTATCAACAGCTGCCCCTCTTTACCCGAGGAGGATGAAAGAGTTGTCAGGTAAAGATAAAATGGCCAATTTTGACCGGAAATGACAATTCTGCAAGAATTTAGACCGCACTGTAGCTTTTGAGCTACCTACATATCCCTGGTTTTACAGGAATCATGCCGTATGTAGTTCAGGATCCATTGGTAGAATATGCCAATAAAAATTTGAAAAGGCGGACACAACGGGGGTTTGAGATTTGGCAAGGGTTCGGGGATCGGACGAGCCGTGGAAAACTGCAGCGGGAGTGCTCTTACTGAGACAGCCATTCTAGCCGGTATACCTGCAATTGAGCGATGTGCATGTATATTGCATAATTTATACGTGATGCAAGTTCCCATTGGACCATGAATGTTGTCTTCGGACAATTAGGATGGCGTCCTCAGACTATGACGTCCGGGGTATGAAGAGCATGAAAGTAAAGATTTGCAGGCCATGAAATGGTGTTCTTGGGCCATGCAGATGGTGCCTCCGAACGATGACGCCTTTGAATAAGTTGGAAATATTTGAGCCCATGAAAAGGTGGCAATATTTCAGCCGAATGAATGCATAGGGTGGCGATCTTTCAGGCGAGCCGGAATTTAAAATGTAGGGTTGCAATATTTTAGCCAAAATGAAATAGGGTGGCGATATTTCAGCCAAAATGCAAAGTGAATGAGGTAGAGCTTAACCTCGAAAGGCAGAAGATAGCCTTATCCAATGAAAAATGGAGACAGAGCTAAGTCTCGAAAGGCGAAAGATAGCCTTATGCGGGATTGAGGCAGAGCTTAGCCCCGGAAGGCGGAGAATAGCCTTATGCAATGCAAGATGGAGACAAATCTTACTCTCGAAAGGCAGAAAATAGCCTTATGCAAGGATGGAGGTAGAGCTTAACCTTGGAAGGCGGAGAATAGCCTTATGCAAAATGCAAGATAGAGACAACGCTTAGTTTCGAAAGGCAGCAGATAGTCTTATGCAAGGATGGAGGCAGAGCTTAACCTCCGAAGGCATAGAATAGCCTTATGCAATGCAAAACTGCAGATGGAGAAAGATCTAAGTCTCGTAGGCAGAAAATAGCCTTATGCAGGATGGATGGAGAGCTTAACCTCGGAAGGCAGAGAGTAGCCTTATGCAATGCAAAAATGCCGATGGAGACAGAGCTTAGTCTCGAAAGGCAGAAAATAGCCTTATGTAATGCGAGAATATAAAGGGGAAGATAGTAGCGTTTGCTTAGCTGGTAGATGATTGTGATATTGTGATTGCTGGGGAAATGTCTACATGTAGATAGTTAACTTCTACGAGGCAGGGGTCGTTTTGGGAATTTCGATTCCTAGGAACAATTGTGTTATTTCCTTGTGTCCTACATCCAAAGAAAAATTGTAAGTTCTGTAAAAGGGGGTGGTTAGTTCGTATCCTTCAGCTCGTGGCATCTTGTACCATTTAGGGTAGTGTTGCTGGACGGCAGTGATCCAAATGATTTTATGCAAATTTTGGCACACATGATGCAAATGTATATATATATATATAAGAACAGAAAAGATAGTTTTGTTTTATGATGAACCACAACTGCAACGTGGTTCAAGGCACGACAACCTCGCTGGCTCATTAATTTTTTGGGTCCTCCTCAAAATTCTGCCCCAGTTTATTGGGTTGGTGCTGTTGACGGTGGTGCTAAATGTCTGAAAGCGGATTGACCTTGGAATGTTTTGGGTCCTTCTCAAAATTCTGCGTCAGTTCCAAATGCGGGGGAAAATGGAATTTTATTAGGGATGTGACCGAACCCATAGAGCTGCCTACGTATCCCCTCTTAAATGGGAATCACGTCAGGCGTAGTTCAAATTACATCGTAAAGAAAAGCATACTAATTAAATGTAAAATCTCTTCACTTTATCTGAGTTTATTGGTTTTGTCCAAACTTCTCCGTCCATTTTTGTATGAATAAGGGCTCCTCCGGAGAGAACCCGGTGAACCATGTACGGACCTTGCCAGTTAGGAGAGAACTTCCCTTTGGCCTCATCTTCATGTGGAAATGTCTTCTTCAACACCAGATGCACCTGCATAAACTTCCTTGGTTGAAATCTCTTGTTGAAAGCTCTGGACATTTTATTCTGATATAACTGACCGTGACAGACAGCGTTCATTCTCTTTCCATCTATTAGGGCTAGCTGCTCGTAGCAAACCTTGACCCATTTTGCGTCCTCTAGCTCAACTACTTATATGATTATTAAGGACATAATTTCTACATCGGCAATAATTACCGCGTTTGTACCATAATTTAGCATGTATGGAGTTGTCCCGGTTGATGTGCGAACTGTAGTGCGATAACCCAATAAAGCGAATGACAGCTTTTCATGTCACTGCTTATGCCTTTCGATCATTTTCCTTAGTATTTTCTTGATGTTCCTGTTGGCCGTTTCCACGGTTCCATTAATCCGAGGTTTATAACCTGTAGAGTTTCTGTGTCTCATATTGAAAGTCTCACACATCGCTTTCATCAAGTCGCTGTTGAGATTGGAACCATTATCAGTGATGATCGACTTTGGAATACCGAACCGACAGACAACACAATCTCGGACAATGTCTGCCACGGCTTTCTTAGTTACTGCTTTGTATGATGTTGCTTCGACCCATTTAGTAAAGTAGTCATTTGCCACTAGAATGAACTTATGTCCGCTTGATGCGGAAGGCTTGACTGGTCCAATAGCATCCATTCCCCAAGAAGCGAACGACCATTGTGAGTTCCTTGCAGTGAGCTCGTTCGGAGGTACCTTTATCATATACGCATGTATCTGACAGCGGTGACACTTTCGGACATACTGAATGCAGTCTGTTTCCATAGTCATCCATAAATATCTTGCTCAGAGTATCTTCTTTATTAGAACAAAATCGTTCATGTGCGGTCTGCAAGTCCCTGCGTGCACTTCTCCAATAACTTGGTTGCTTAAGTCGCATCAACACACCTTAATAGTCCCAAATTGGGGGTCCTCCTTTATAGTATTCCTCCGCTGTGGAAGAAATTGTTGGACAACCTTCGAAGCGTGCGCTTCTAAGTAGCATTATCAAGCTCGGGATATTTTCCTATTGTTAGGTACCTTTTGATGTCGTGAAACTAGGGTTGTCCGTTAGATTCATCCTCAACATATGCACAAGAAGCCGGTTGATCCTGAATCTTGATCTGGATAGGGTCGATGAAGTTTGTATCTGGATGTTGAATCCTGGATGATAAAGTGGCAAGCGCATAAGCAAACTCGTTTTGTATTCTTGGAACATGGTGGAATTCTATTTTTCTGAACCTCTTTCTCAACTCCTATATGTGGTGCAAATAAGGGAGTACCTTGGAATTCTTGGTTGCCCATTCTTCTCGTACCTGAAGTTTGAGCAGGTTGAGTCTCCGATGACTAGCTTCTCCTGAATGTTCATGTCAATGGCCAGTTTAGCCCCAAGATGCAAGCTTCGTACTCGGCCATATTATTGATGCACGAGAATCTGAGCTTGGCGGATACCGGGTAATTTTAACAGGTTTCTGATCCCAAGACTGCTCCTATACCAACTCCTTTGAAATTTCCGGCTCCGTCGAAAAACATCCTCCAAACGTCATTGGATTCTACAATGTCTTCTCCTATGAAAGCTACTTCCTCATTGGGAAAATACGTCTTCAATGATTCATACTCCCCTCCTACAGGATTTTTTGCGAGATGATCTGCCAAAGCCTGACCTTTAACTGCCTTCTGGGTGACATAGACAATGTCGAATTTACTTAACAAGATTTTCCACTTGGCGAGCTTGCCAGTGTGCACTGGCTTCTGAAGAATATAATTTAGTGGATCCATTATTTATATAAGGTAGGTAGTATAGGCACAGAAATAATGCCTTAATTTCTGAGCTACCCAGGTCAAAGCACAACAGGTGCGTGCTAGGAAGGAATACCGAGCCTCGTACGGGGTAAATTTCTTTCTGAGGTAGTAAATAGCTTGCTCATTTCTCCCCGTCTCATCATGTTGTCCCAAGACACAACCAAATGCTCCATCCAAAACTGTGAGATAGAGCAATAAGGGCCTACCAATCTCAGGCGGAACCAGGACTTGAGGCGTAGACAAGTATTCCTTGATCCTGTGAAAAGCCTTTGGAAATTAATCGGTCCATATGGTGGCGGCATCCTTTTTCAGCATCTTGAAGGTAGGTTTGCAGATGACGGTAGATTGAGCTATGAACCGGCTGATATAGTTATGTCTCCGCAGGAAACTCATTACCTCTTTCTTGCTCTTCGGTGGTGGCAAATCCTGAATGGATTTGACCTCTAATGGATCCAACTCTATTCCTCGGCGACTCACGATAAAACCCAATAACTTTCCCATAGGGACCCCGAATGCACACTTGGAGGGATTCAGTTTCAAGTTATACCTCCTTAGTCTGTTGAAAAACTTTCGGAGGTCCTCCATGTGATCTGCGGCCTTCATGGACTTAATGATGATGTCGTCCACATATACCTCAATCTCCTTATGTATCAAGTCATGAAATAGGGAAGTAATGGCCCTCGTGTGAGTAGCTTCCGCATTCTTCGAACCGAACGACATCATTCTGTAGCAATACATTCCCTAGGGCGTGATGAACGCCATTTTCTCTGCAACTTCCTCATCAATCCATATTTGATGGTACCCCACATAGTAATCGATGAACGACTGTAACTCATGCTTGGTGTAGTTTTCGATCAGATGTGTATGTTGGTCAAGGGGAAATTGTCTTTGGGACTAGCCCGGTTGAGATCTGGTACTCGACACAACTCTCACTTTCCCATCCTTCTTTTTTACTGGCACAATGTTAGCTAACCAAGTTGGATACTCTATCACTTGAAGAACTCTAGCTTTGAGCTACTTGGTGACCTCTTCTTTGATTTTTAAACTCATATCTGGCTTGAGTTTTCTGAGCTCCTACTTTACCGGAGGACATACAGGATCTGTCGGCAACTTATGAGTGACGATGGATGTGCTGAGCCCAAACATATCATCGTAAGACCATGCAAATATATCTTCATATTCCCTCAATAATTCTATGTATTCCTCTTTCTCTGTCTGTGATAAGTGTACACTGATGCGTGTTTCTTTGACATTCTATGTATCTCTTAAATTCACGACTTCGGTCTATCCAAGTTGAACTTAGGTTTATTTTCAAAATTCTCAGCCTCTCTGACAACTTCTTTGGGCTTATCATCCTCCTCTGAATCTATGTCCGTTTATTGCATAGCCTCGTTGCAAGTTACAGTTATTGGTCCATCATCAAGATACGTAGTAGTAATGCTGTGTGAAAATAAAGTAAATAGCAGAGAAAAGTAATGAATAGCGAGATATTTGATAAAACTGAAAATGCTTTTGATTAAATTCATAAATGTTAAAAACATCATAGCTCTTTTGGGAAAGTAAAGACAAATGGGGAAAATAAATAAAACAGCTAAAACAAAGGTGCATGATGCTTGTTCAGCCTTGCTACCCCGATGTTTTTCGGGCGATGGTGGTCCTGATTGACCAGTAGTGAGGCGCTACCCTCGATTCACAGCCTGAATTGAAGAGCCTTCCTTCCCTTCCTCTTCAAAGATCACACAACAGTCTATGTCCTCCAGAAACAGGTTTTTCATTGCTGCAAGAGCCTCGTCTTCTTCTGACCCGTAGAGAGTGTCGGCTGGCTGAAATGTCTGCTCTAACTGAGGTATGGGGCGTTACAATGGGAAATATGGGCCACGCCATGGTGGTGACCAGTTCTTGACTTCTTGCCAAGTGTACTCGTACCCCAGTCCGAAGGTAGTACCATGTTTCTTCAACTGAATAGGTTTTGTGATACCTTGAAGATTCTTACCGAGTCCTTTCCCTGGTTCATACCCACTCCAATTAACAATGCTCTCAAACTTGTTGCTCCACCATTAGTCTTTGTCCATTGCGTTTACTCGCTCAATATGATGATATGTTTCTCCGCCTATTCTTCTTCTGCCTCCGATCATTGGAATGCTCTGACGACTGTATATGGGGTTGCTACCATCGCCATGGATGATTACTTTGATGGTTCCATTCAAATTTCACGGCCTGATGTAAGGTGGATGCCACATACCCAGTAGAGTGGATCCAGGGTCATCCCAGTAGTAAGTTTTAAGATGTTGGTACGTCGATGACTTGGAAGTCGACATCAAACCAAGTAGGCCCCATTTGCAAACACAGACTAATCTCCCTGAGAGTGGACCTCTGAGAACCGTCAAAAGCCTTAACATTAATAGCCCCATCTTTTATCTCATGCAATCATTTTCCTTAACTTATTGAGGTTGATCAGTGGACAAATGTTTATACTGGAACTTCCATCAACTAAGATTCTGGTGATGAAATAATCCTCGCATTGCACAATGATGTCAAGTGCTTTGTTATGACTGAGGACTTCAGGTGGCAGTTCATCCTCGTGGAAAGTGATTTTGTGACTTTACAATACCTACCCTATCATGTTTGCCATATCTCCTCATGTTATGTTGATCGGGACATAAGCCTCGCTCAATATCTTCATCAAGGCATTTTTGTGCGCCTCGGAACTCTGCAGCAATCCTAAGATGGAAATCTGCGCCGGAGTCTTGTTTAGCTGTTCAACAACTGAATCTTCCTTAGCCTGTATCTTTCTCCAGAGATCACCATCTCCAGTTTCAATGGGACGTCTAGAGGCTTGCTTGCTGGACTCAACAAGGTGCTCTTATGGTATGCCCTGCATGTTCTAGTTATACCTTGCGCGGCGACTGCTTCACTAGTGCGCACTTTTCCATTCCTTCTCGCCTCGCCTGTGTAGTCCCAAGGTATGTCATTTGATTGAAATGGGGTTCTGTCTGACATGGTGACCGGAATGGGCACCCTTATAGGCAACATAGCAACTTCAATTGGTGCGGGCGTCTTTGGAGTCCCGAACTCCACCTCAATTTGTTTTGGCACCTTTGCAGGAGGTGCCTCAAACTCAAATGGTACTGATATATTCACCACATTTTCCTCAGATGGCTGGATTTTCACAACAATAGGATTAAGAGTGACCACCGTTCGTTGTGCTCATCTCCCTCAGATATCAAACCAATCGACCCTTCGGTGTCCCAGTTGTCTTCTACCTCAATCATGTGGATGTCTCCACCTTTATTGTCTGGCAGAGGGTTATTACGAACATTAGGAGCAGGCTCCTTAGCTATGATGACCTTGTTGTCAATTAAGGTATTGATTTTATCCTTCAACGAGCGGCACTCATCAATGGTATGGCTATTCATCCCTGAATGGTATGCACAGGTTTTATTTGGGTTGATCCATTGGGAGGGGTTTTTTGGTGTTACGGCTTTAATGGGTGTAACATATCCGGCGACTTTAAGCTTCTCATATAATTGGTCAATGGGTTCAGCAATAGCAGTGTACTATCTGGGCGGTTTGCGGTCAAAGTTTGTCTTGGTCGTGGGAAGTTTTGGAAGGGACGCAGTGATGGATAGTGAGGAGGTTTGGAAGTGTTAAGCTTGGTATACGGGTGCGGGTTTGGAATATACTACTGAGGTGCGATGATATGTTGGTGATGGAGTTGTTCGATAGACGAGATATGGATTTTTATAGGTAGGTGAAGGCTCTTGGTAATTTAGAGAGGGTTGGTATATGAGTTGAGTGGCTTCTTTGCGCAGCCAATATAGAGTTTACATCCTTTTTCTTCGACGAACCACCAGATTGGAAAGCTTTGTTGGTGGCCTACAGTGCCATAAGGTTAGTAACCATACCATTTTATTCCCTCTTCAATTCTTTCTCCCACTATGATGATATCAGCGAACTTCTGCCCCTCTATCAGCATCAATCTCTCGTAATACTGCGGGTCCTGAGCATGAACAACAAATCTGTTCATTTGTTCATCTTCAAAAGCCGGCCTGACCTTGACAGCTTCCGACCACCAACGAGTAGCATACTCGCGAAAGGTTTCAGTATGTTTTTTCTTCAAATTCTGGATATAGAACATGTCTGGCGCGTTCTTAGTGTTGAATCGGAAACGATCCATGAAATCGGATGCCATGTTTACCCAATTAGTCCACTTCTTTGCATCTTGGCTAATATACGAAGATAATGTATCACCTTTCAAGCTCCTCATGAACATCTTCATGTGTATCTTCTCATCTCTACCAACTCCCACTAACTTGTCACAATACATCCTGAGGTGAACCCGGGGATCACCCAAACCATCAAACATCTCAAACTTAGGAGGTTTGTACCCCTCCGGGAGCTCGACATCAGGCTGGACACACAGGTCTTCATAATTTAGACCTTGCACAACTTTTGTTACTATCCACGCCTTGAACCCTGCTAGTGAGTTTCTTGAGTTCAGCAGCCAAGTTCTGAATGAGTTAATTTGATTCTGACACATCTGATATGGGTTGTGTATAGAATGTCATAGTCCACAAAGATAGGGGTATCCTGGTGGTTTGGAGCATTTTGAGGCTCAGGGATGAGCGGTGGAGCTTTGTTGCGAGCTGGGCGTTGGAGTCTTCTGTGGAGGTGGAGGGACATGGTTGTTGACATCTGTAGCAGCAAGGGAGATGGACAAGCTTGCCAAACTCCGGACCTGGTCCAATTCCTCTCGGAACCTTAGTAAAGTTTGTTCCAAGTGAGCAGAAATTTCTTTGGTGATCGGGGTACCTTGAGAAGTTCCTTCGTATTCCTTCCTTTCTTCATTATCTCTCATATTTCCTTTGTTCCTATTTTTGGGAGGACTTGGGGGAGGAGGAGGAGCACCCTTTGATCTTGTTCAGTATGCTGATGGTGCCAGAATGCACGAACTAACCTTTGGAGAGGGGAAAAAAATTAAAGAAAAACAAAATGTGAAAAGGTTAATGCGGATTTTGAGAAAGAAAAGATGGCGGTAGTTAAACACATTGTTGCTGGAACATAAGTCGTTTCCTATTTGGGTGCCTCGTTGTGCCAGAGGTAGGCCTAGCGAAAATAAGAGTTGGACAACTCGTAATACCAAATGCCTCATTTTATTGATAGAAAATAGAACAAGTCAAAAGAAGCTGAAATAAAGAAAGATTGTCACTAATGGCCAAGGGCCTTATTACATCAAGAAAGCAGTAAAATCCATGCTACTTGGTCCCAGAAGGACCTTCCCCAGATTTGGCATCTTTGCCTCCCTCGTATAGTTTCATCAGCTCGCGCAGTCCCATTAAGAAGTAAGCTCGAGCCAGGTGCCCACTTTCATTTCCTTCAGCTTCCTTATAGTCGTTGATCCTTTTCAAAAACTTGTCTTCCAGCTCCACTAGATCCCGCTCCAAGTACCCTAAACGATTGTTTGCGTGGACATCCATGTCCTTCCATTCATTGATTACCTTCTCTTGAGCCTCTAGCATTTCTCGATGTTCACTTTCACACTCTCGCATCCGCTTGCGCAATTGATTATACTTGACCTTTGTTGCAGCCTCCTCATCAATAACCCTATGACCATGGACGAAACCCACTTTTCCCAAACTAGTGTGATCATCTTCTAACCACCCCGGGCAAGGCGGTGCATGTCCCTCTTTATACCTATCTGGCTCCGTGGATCCCTTTTCCAAAATGATTTTGGAGTGCCACATATGCTGAGCCTGACACCTGTGTGGGCTATCGTCATCCTGAAAATTAGCCCTGTATTGACTAATTTTTTCCACCCTTGGTATAATTTGCTTCCTTCCTGCTTGCCTCATGACTCAAAGAGGGACATAAGGGTAAGTTCCCCTTAAGCCGATGAGTACAAGGAATGGTGCATCCCTAGACCTAATGATAAACTCTCCAGTTGTAAACCACTCGTACATCCATTGTCCCTGCTCTTCTCTCAGATTGCCTAATAGTTCCACCCATCCACTGGCGTCTTCCGAGTGAGCAAACATGTCCGGCATGAAGTGCATCCGCTTTTGATGATGGAAGCAATATGGTCATCCCAATCTTGTCACACGATCTATTCTGCATAGACTCCCTTCTGAAGATGCTCGATGAGCCAGAGTTGTAGTAGGAAATTGCACCCTTCAAAGTGCGGTGCTCCTTGTTGACATTTTCCTAAGGCTCGGTACAGTTCGGCGAGGATCATGGGTGTTATGCTGAATGTCTGTCCGTCATTACTGTCCATTACGGCTTCGGTCACCATGGCTAGTCTTGTACGGATTCTAGCCTTCATCATCGGAAAAACTATCATGCCCATAAAATAGAACATGAATACAAAAGCCCTCTTATGTATGTGCCCCAAAGAGGTGAGGGCGAACTCGTCCATGTTATTGCGGTATGATTTTCTATGTCCGAACCTTTCATACATGAAGTCAAAGGATATGTAGGAGTCCTTCAAAATTATCAGATTAGGATTCTTCTTGAGCCCCATCATTTTCAAGAACCCTCAACCTTTGCGGTTTTCCGGCATAAGCAACCCCGGGCTATCCCAAGGAATTCTGGCTGGACCCCAATTTCTTCCAACAGCGGCGTCATTTCAATGCCCCCAAAGCGGAAGACGGACCGTTCACTATCCTAAAACATAGTAGCAACTTGCATAATCTTGTTATCTGGCCTAACCTCCAAAAGTGAACGAAGATTTCCTAAGTGCTTACGGACAAGAACCTGATCACTACCATGCAAATCATCCGACCAGCTTAGCAACTTTGGATGAATGTTTGATACCATACCGAATCTGGGGACCTCATGTCTCATTTCCTGCAAAATAGAGTTAGGCCCTCAACCTCACCGGACTCGACTATTTAAATCAATAATTAGAAAATGTATTTAATTCTCCAAATCAATGCACATAACGTGATTGTCTGTTTGTGTTTCGAGGAAACCCGATGGACTTTAGTTTAGGCTATCCTAATGAGTCATTATGCGGACAACATAACAGACTCGTCTAAGTTTGACAATGATGCATGAACATTTAAACAGAGTAAGGTTTCTACCTTTGAAGTGCTAGACAAGGTACTCTGGAGTGGACAACTCAAGAGGGAAAGGCACGGAACCATCGACTACACCGTTGATCGACTGGTTTTACCGCAAATATGGCTTTTTAGGGGTTTTATAATATGGAAGAGCGCAACCACTCATTATAAGCGTTGCAATAGGATTTGATTTTGTAGTGGAAATGATGTTGAAGTATGCATTTACAATAAGGAAATAAGTACATGTATTTACACGTTCATACAATGATGGTTACAATAAATGTTTGAACTTAAGACGGAATTGAAATAAAGTAAGGCAATAAAGAAATAAAACAGTTAAAGAAAAAGAATGACATGAAGAAACAAGTTAGTAATAGTGAAGAAATGATAAAAGCAATAAATAAAGGTAGTAAAGAAAGCAATAAACTCATGAAACACGTAATGGTAAAAGCCATAAAGACATTCCCCAGCTGAGTCGCCATGCTGTCGACCCTCCCTTTTTCAACTACTGGAAAAAAGCCAAAATCGGGTTTACGACATTATGGGCAAAACAACTCTATTCCCCGTTTGGGAATTGGATTATGGATTTGGAAGAGTCTCCAAATAATGATTATAGTGAATTAGGACACATAAGAGAGATTATTTTGAAAAAAAACCCAAAGTTCGGGTAAGGGCTTGAGATTATAAAAGAAACCCAAAGTTCGGGTAAGGGCTTGAGATTATCTCGAGGGGAAGGTGCTAAACACCCCTCAAGGTCCACTAGTGTGGTTCCTAGCCATGTTAATTGTGACTTTATGAAAGGTGAAGCAATTAAGCAAGTAAGGCTCACAAAAATAGCATTCATATAACTTGAAAAAATAGGCTTTGAGGATGAAAGAGGTACGCAAATTTAGAATAAAATGAAAGAAAGTTGATTTTAAAAAGTATTACTATGAAAGAACATTTGAATAAAACAAGCAAAAAGGAGAAGGGTCCTAGCTTTAACTATAATATGGATCATTCGATAAAATATCCGCACATATTCCCGAAGAGGGGTCGCTTTATGATATTATCGCATCGTTATCATCTCCATATTCTACCATTCCCACCCTATTAATGTATTTAAACGTGTTGGTATCGTTTACTTATTGTATGCTAATACCCGTCCCAACCTGTTAGTCCTGTGGTATTAGGACTTATAATCCTAAGAAGGGGGTGAGAGAGATAGGGTATATATGGAGTTTCAAAGGTAAAATTACAAAGATGACAGTCAAAACACATAGCACATAAGGGGTATGCAGATAAGACAGTATAAGGCTCAGATAAACCCCGCAACATTACAAGCAACTAGTTTAGCATGACTTCAAGTACTGATTTGATCTTTAAAAGAGGTTAAATAGCAGGCAGACTAGTTTGACACATGGAAGATAGATAAAAGATCTGCTTGCGCCCTCCGGGCTCTTTTTAGAAACTGAAAGTTTTTGAAAAAGAATTCATCTTACAGGAAAACATTAGTTCCAGACATAGGTCTGCCGAAAAGAGAGTTGAAGCTGCAGCAAGGTTAAGGAATGGCTTACAATTTAGCCGGACGGTTTGAATACAAAAGGATGCAAGAGGAAAAAATTTAAAAGACCTTAAAGAATTAAACTTAGGCAGGAAAATGTTTGAAACTATCGTTTTAAAGGGACATTACAAGTTCAGAGTAATGTGAAAGGGGCAGACCTGGGCCTAATTTAAAAGTAAACAGACTGAAACGTTTTTGAGCACTGAACATACACATTGATCTTTGTTCGTTACTGCTTTTTTTACAAGTTTGGACGACCTACTATTTTGCCTAGCGTTTATATGGTTCCAATAGGCATATTTTCTAGGTAAGATTATGAGAATGCAAACCTATATGCATGGTTTCTATATGAGGCTGTAAGAATGCAGACCTATAGACATGACATCTATATGAGATGCAAGAAACTAAAACCATATAGACATGGGAACTATATGATATTGATGCAAGAAGTAAAACCCTATAATCATGGTATCTACATGAGATGATTCAAAAAAGTAAAACCCTACCGCCATGGTAACTATATGAGATAATGCAAGAAAGGTAAACCCCTCCCATATTCCCTTTCACTAGATCCACAAGTTCTTTTATTGCAAGTTGATTACAAGAATCTGGACAAAAAATAACATTAAAGGAAATAAATAATACATCAATACTAATAAACAGGCCCGAAGAAGCGCAAAGCAACTTTAATGTCAACCGTATGCCCTTTACCAAATCCAGGATCCCAAATCCGAGGTTTTCTCTTTAGAGTAGTGCAAGTGTGGAATTGCTAGCCCCAAAGCATCCATGTTCGGAGGAGACTCTAGGGTCCCCTAAGCATGGCTTACTAAGAGGGAAGTAGGACTTAAAGCACTAAGAGTAAGTGTAAAGGTGATAGAATAGAGGAAGTCCATTGTAGGAGGCAGTCATACCTAGCCAATGGAGTGAGGCTGGAACACCCCTAAAAACATACAAAGGTTAACAAACAGAAGCAAACTTGTAAACAAGTCATACTAGGGCATGTATGGTGATTAGGACACCAACATGCCTTTGTCAAGGCTCAAACACGTAATAAGGGGGTAAGGGATGGGATTACTTTGAGTATAGGTTGTTGACAACCTTAGTTATAAACTAGGAGTGGCAATGAGATGCCACTCTAATCTAGAACATACTCTCATTCAAACAAGGATCAGGGAAAAAGAAGTCACATAAGTATATAAGACTACATTAAAAGGGATTCTGGGGAAAGGGGGTGTATAAGAACTCAAACCATATAATGAACAATAAACAGCCAAGAGAAAGGACTCAGCATGCTGAACTAAAAATTAAAACACAAACAGACAAGGAAAAATGGAGAACTAAACATGTTGCGACTGAAATACACACAGACAAGGGAAATGGGGAAAGGGATTCAACATGTTAAAACTTAAACTGAACAGACAAGGGAAAAGGGGAAGGGGATTAAACATGCTGAACTAATACGCAAACAGATTTGGGGAAGGGGATTAAACACGCTAAAGTTCAAATTAACAGACTAGGGGAAAAGGAAAGGGGCTGAACATGCTAAACTCAAATTGAAATACACAAACAGTGAGCAGGGTCAAGTAACAACCAATTGGAGGTTGATGATATAAAGTCACGAGCCTACCAGTTGCAACTTGAATAATAGAGAAAGTATAGATCCTTATAATTTGCCTTGGCTTTCGGCTAGCTAATTCTTAGCAAGAGAGAAAGTAACAGAGAAGGAATGTATAAGATAAGAGAGTTTTCAGTGAGAAATAGAGAGTACTCGTGTTTTTAGTGTGTCCGTGAGAAAAGTGAAGGCGTATTTTTAGTCTGAAAGAGATGCAACACTTAAGGCAAGAAAATACTCAGCACTACCAATCCTAAACAATCAAGGAGATGGCTCCCTTTAATTAAGGAATCGGCTATAAATAGCTAAGCTTAGGTCTAATTTTTTAAAGGAAATCGAGTACTAGTCACAGAATATAGGGTAAATTCATATTAAGAATTTGAAAATCACACAGGTAAAACGCGTTGGTATCGTTTACTTATTGCATGCTAATACCCATCCCAACCTGTTAGTCCTGGGGTATAAGGACTTCTAATCCTAAGAAAGGGGGTTAGAGAGATAGGGTATTTATGGATTTTAGTAGGTAAAAAATACGAAGACGACAGCCAAAACACATACCCCATAAGAGGTATGCAGATAAGACAATTTGAGGCTCAGACAAACCCCGCAACAATACAAGCAACTAGTTTAGCATGACTTCAAGTACTGATTTGGTCTTTAAATGAGGTTAAATAGCAGGCAGACTAGTTTGACACAAGGAAGATAGATATAAAATATTCTTTGCGGCCTCTGGGACCATTTTAGAAACTGAAAGTTTTTGAAAATCAATTAATTTTAGAGAAGAACATTAGTTTCAGACATAGGTCTGTCGAAAAGAGAGTTGAAGTTGCAGCAAGGTTTAGGAAAGGCATACAATTTAGCCAGACGGTTTGAATACAAAAGGATGAAAGAGGAAAAAATTTAAAAGGCCTTAAATCATTAAACTTAGGCAGACAAATGTTTGAAACCATCATTTTAAAGGGACATTACAAGTTCAGAGTAATGTGAAAGGGGCAGACCTGGGCCTAATTTAAAAGTAAACAGACTGAAACATTTTTAAGCACTGTACATACACATTGATCTTTGTTCGTTATTGCTTTTTTTACAAGTTTCGACGACCTACTATTTTGCCTAGCGTTTCTATGGTTCCTATAGGCATATTTTCTAGGTGAGATTATAAGAATGCAAACCTATAAGCATGGTTTCTATATGAGCCTGTAAGAATGCAGACCTATAGACATGATTTCTTTTATGAAGTTGATGCAATAACAAAAATCCTATGGACATGACATCTATATGAGATGCAAGAAAGTAAAACCTTATTGACATGGTAACTATATGATATTGATGCAAGAAGTCAAACCCTATAATCATGGTATCTACATGAGATGATGCAAAAAAGTAAAACCCTATAGCCATGGTATCTCTATGAGATAACGCAAAAAAAGTAAACCCCTCCCACATTCCCTTTCACTAGATTCCCAAGTTCTTTTATTACAAGTTAGTTACAAGAATCTTGACCAAAAAATAACATTGAAGGAAATAAATAATACATCAATACTACAACAGGTCCGAAGAAGCTCAAAGAAACTTTAATGTCCAACATATGCCCTTTACCAAATCCAGGCTCCCAAATCCGAGGTTTTCTATTTAGAGTAGTGCAAGTGTGGAATTACTAGCCCCAAAGAATCCATGTTCAGAGGAGACTCTGGGGTACCCTAAGCATGTCTTACTAAGGGGGAAGTAGGACTTAAAGCACTAAGAATAAGTGTAAAGGTGATAGAATAGAGGAAGTCCATTGTAGGAGGCAGTCATACCTAGCCTATGGAGTGAGGCTTGAACACCCCTAATAATTTACAAACATTAACAAACAGGAGCAAACTTGTAAATATGTCAGACTAGGGCATGTATGGTGATTAGGACACCAACAGGCCTTTGTCAAGGCTCAAACACATAATAAGGGGGTAGGGGATGGGATTACTTTGAGTATAGGTTGTTGACTACCTTAGTTATAAACTAGGAGTGGAAATGAGATGCCGCTCTAATCTAGAACACACTCTCATTCAAACAAGGATCGGGGAAAAAGAAGTCACATAAGTATATAAGACTAAATTAAAAGGGATTCAGGGGAAAGGGGGTGTATAAGAACTCAAACCATATAATGAACAATAAACAGCCAAGAGAAAGGGCTGAGCATGCTGAACTAAAAATTAAAACACAAACAGACAAGGAAAAATGGAGAACTAAGCATGTTGCAACTGAAATACACACAGACAAGGGAAATGGGGAAAGGGATTCAACATGTTAAAGCTTAAACTGAACAGACAAGGGAAAAGGGGAAGGGGATTAAACATGCTGAACTTAAATTAAAATACGCAAACAGATTTTGGGAAAGGGATTAAACACGCTAAAGTTCAAATTAACAGACTAGGGGAAAAGGAAAGGGGCTGAACATGCTAATCTCAAATAGAAATACACAAACAGTGAGCAGGGTCAAGTAACAACCAATTGGAGGTTGATGATATAAAGTTAGGAGCCTACCAGTTGCAACTTGAATAATAGAGAAAGTATAGATCCTTATAATTTGCCTTGGCTTTCGGCTAGCTAATTCTTAGCAAGAGAGAAAGTAGCAGAGAAGGAATGTATAAGAGAAGAGAGTTTTCAGTGAGAATTTGAGAGTACTCGTGTTTTTAATGTGTCCGTGAGAAAAAGTGAAGGCCTATTTATAGTCTGAAAGAGGGGCAACACTTAAGGAAAGAAAATATTCAGCAGTACCAGTCCTAAACAATCAGGGAGAACGCTCCCTTTAATTAAGGAACCGGCTAGAACTAGCTAAGCTTAGGTCTAATTTTGGAAAGGAAATCGAGTACTAGTCACAGAATATAGGGTAAATTCGTATAAAGAATTTGAAAATCACACGGGTAAAACAAAAAAGGCAAGTAATCACACAGGAAATCAAGGAATAATGATACCAAGCTGTTGAACTTAGTCAGAAAACAGGGGTCAATTAGAGAATCAGACAGCTGTACGAAATCAAGTTTTCCAATTAGGGTTTCAAAGAAGGGGAAATGTGACAATATAAAAGAGTGATAGGTTAGAACATACATAAACTGGAAGTAGCAGAGTAAACATGTAGCAAAACACACAAGAAAACAATTTGAGACTGCTAGGCTTTTACAGAGAAGGAAATGGAAAATCCTCTTAGAATTTAGGGTTTCTTTTGCATATAGAGCATAAAGAAAGTCATAAATGAAGATGAACACAACGAAGAACATCATAACGAAAGCATAGAACGCATGAACTGAAACCCTAAAAAGTAATCAGTGAAGCAAAACATCTTAGAGCCATGGTAGAAAAAATGCTTAAGAATCATAGTGAAGGCTAGACAAGAATACACAGTAGAAAATAAAGCGGAGAAATCAAGGAGATCAAAGAAGTCATAGAAAACCCTAAGTTTAAAAAGACGAACTGTTTGAAAACAAGAAATAGGCGAAGAAAAGATGATAAATACATTAAAAACATTAGAAAATAACTAGGACTCTGAGAGAATTGCAAAAGTAAACACAGAGAAGAACCTCGAGAAATTAGGGTTTTCAGAGAAAGGTCTCGAAGCATCGAGAAAAGCCTGAACGGACTCGTCAGAGTTAGCAAAGGGCTCAGTGCCTTGAGGATTGCCGGAGAAAGGCCGGAAACGACTGCAGAAGCCCCATTGAAGGACCTATGGTCCGATCATCATTGAAGTAGGGCTCAGATCTTCCCAACCATGACCAGGAGAGGTGAGGAGTGAATGGATGAGGACGCTTTAGGGCTTGAACAGCCATGAACGCCGGTGAGATTAAGCCGTAGACGACTAGGGTTTGAGAGGGCTAGAGAGCTTTTGGGATTCAAAGGTGGCGGGTTTGGAAGAATGAATTTAGGTCTAGGGGTGATAGGTATTTAATTATGGTAACTGAAGTGTGGGTCGTTGATCTGTGTGATCAACGGCCAGGATTAAAAGAGCTGGGGCGGGTTAGTTTTAAGTGGGTTTGGGTCGGGTAGCTTCAAATTGGGTCAGGCAACTGGGGGGTAATTTTGGAGTTTATTTTGGATTTCAATTTGGGCTAGAATTGAAAGATTAAAGGGCTACATTTTAAATAGCCATTTTTTCCAAATTTGATTTTATAAAAGTAGTAAACAATTTTGTAAAAATCCAATTAAAATAATAAATTAATAAAATATAATTAGGAATAAAATAAAAATATTAGGAATGATGTTTTACTTGAAATACTTATTAATCAAGAAATAGGCTAAAATTGCAATTTAATGCAATTTTAGTTTAAAAATACCTAATGGCTTTGTAAAATTCTGTAAAAATTACATAAATTATATTTTATATGTAAATGAGATAATAAAATATTATTTATCAAATAACAAGATTTGAGGTTAAATATTGGATTTAATAGTACAAAATAAGTTGTAATTTGGTTTTAAAATGCTTGAAAATTATAGAATAATACCAAACCTTTTCTGGATGCTTATATATGCATTCATAATATATTTGTAAAGTATTATGGGTAAAAATATACATAGAGAAAAATTGGGTATCAACAAACACGAGCCTAGACAAACGCAATGTTTAGGGGTACAAGTCATGGCGAACGTGAAGGCCATCGATTTCCTGTTCTTTGTGATCGCTTAAGCCCTTCGCAATGCAATGAAGACCTGATGCCAATGATTTAAATATCCCAAATTCGGGATTTATCCCTGTAACGACCCGGATTGTTATTTTTGGAATTTATGCCTCGATCCCCCATTTACTACATTTCCTAAGTTTATTTCTGCTATTTTAGTTATCCGGGATATTTGGCGTTTTTTGGGACACTTAGTGCCTAAATGAGAGCTTTAGTATTGGAAAGTGGTTCGTATTCGAAACAGTGTGAAGAAGACCTCGAAACGGAGAAATGATGGTTCTATTAGCTCCGTTAGATGATTCCGGAGTTGGGAGCATGTTGGAAGAGTATTTTGGGAGACTGTAGGCTTTAAATGCCGAAGGTTGTATTTTTGAACCTTACGGTCCGATAGTGAGTTTTTGATCTGAGAGTCGGAATGGAGTTCCAGAAGTTGATGTAGCACTGTCATGTCATTTAGGATGTGTGTGCAAAATTTCAGATCATTCGGGTGTGTTTTGGATAGGTTTTTTATCGAAAGCTTATTTTGAAGAAATTAGAAGTTTTTAGGCTTCAATCATCGATTTAATCAGGTTTTCGGTATTGTTTTAGGTGTTTTAAGGATTGGTACAAGTTCGAATGAGGTATTGGGGGGTATTGGTTCTTTCGGTTGAGATCCCATGGGCCTCATGATTTCGGGTGGTTAACTGAGAAAAATTTAAAGTGTTGCAGCAACTGGTATTTCACTCTTCTAGTATTTTCGCTTCTGCAACTTGGGAATTGCAGAAGCGGCTTCCTCATTGCAGGTGCGAGTTCTAGACCTTGGGGAGTTTTCGCAGAAGCAGATTTAGTTCTGCTAAAGCGGTGACCGCAGAAGAGGACCTTGGCCGCAAAAGCGGTCCTGGGTGACTTTAAGATTTCTGTAGGAGTGGCCTTTGTTCCACAGAGGCGGGACTGCAGAAGCGGTCCCGTATCCGCAAAAGCGGAAATAACTGTTCAGAAATAGTAAATCGAGGGTTAAGTTTCAAAATTTTGAAAATCAATTGACAGCTCGGGCAATGGCAATTTTGAGTGGGTTTTGAAGAGAAGGTCATTAGGTGACGTTACTTTTATCCCTTCTAGTTATATTTCATCATTATATAGTTAACTACATCATTGAAATTCGAATTAAGGATCAAACTTTGGATAATTTGGGTAAAACTTCATTAGCTAAACTATTGAACTTTACGGGGGCATTTGACCTCCGATTTGGGAAAATTTTATATGGTTAGACTCGTGAGAGTAAGAAGTTTCTAAAAGGAGAAAAAAAAAATTCGATTCCGTGACATGGGCCAAAGGGGAATTTTGATCATTTTACCTATTTTCGCGCCTTAGCTCTAACTGTAATCGTGGATTCAGTTGTTTGCGATGTTATTTACATTATGCAATAGGAATTAATAGATTTAGTCCATTCGAAGTCGGACACTCGTGCCAAAGGCATGGTTTCTTAGTTGATTTTGTATCGGTTTGAGGTAAGTGACTTGTCTAACTTTGTGTGGGGGAACTTTCCCCTTAGGACATGATCCTTGATATTCAAATGCCTCGTACGTGAGGTGACGAGGGCGTACTTGAGCTAATTGTTGTGAACTTGTTTCTACTTGAAATATTTAAATTGATATTCCTATTTACTTGTTCATTTTAGCCTGTTAGTTTCACTTGTACTAGCTTAGAAAACCATGTTATCTGACTTACTTGTTTAATTGATTAATCGTATTGTGTGCACTCTGTGAAGCATGTTAGGCTAGAATTCACCATTACTTGATCTGATTTAGCAATTACTGTTAGAATATGAGATGTTGTTGTGTGATTAAATTGGGACTACGAGACGATTTCCAGGAAGATCTCCATGTACTTGACATGTTCTGGATTAAGGGTGCGGAATACCAAGAGATCCCTGACACATGTACTTCTATATATGGTGATACCAAGAGATCCTCGGTTTACTTATTGAGGATACTAAGAGATCCTCGGGATACAAAGAGATCGCTAGTGTATATGATGAGGATACCAAGAGATCCCCGGCTGCTATTCCTTGTGGAGAACATCATTCCTTGTATTATTACCTTTTCTATTCCATTACTGTCTTTTCGTATTTATCTTGTTTAGATTCTCGCTGTAGACTTTATTAAAATTGTTTCTTATATCTTATTATTTTATTATGTTTTATCTCAGTAGGGCCCCGACCTTCCTAGTCACTACCAGACCGAAGTTAGGCTTGGCACTTACTAAGTACCGTTGTAGTGTATTCACGCCTCTTCTGTGCATGTCTTTCATGTGCAAATCCAGCTATCTCTACGCAGGCACACTATCGGTGAGGCAGGAGGACTACGGAGACTTCGAGGAAGATCTGATATGTCTGCCGACCGACGAGTCTCCTTCTTTATTCTATCTTAGCATTTAGTTCTCTTTTCTTCCGTTGGTTAGATATTCTGGAGTTTGGAACCAGTACTATACATTTCTGTAGCCTGTGTTGCCCGTGAGTTTTCGGGTTTCGGGATTGTTTCAGTCTTGAGATATTGAGTTGTATATGCCGAGCCGTATCTAGTACAATTTCCTTTTGAATATTTAATTTGGTATTTCTATTTTTTTGTAATTATTATGTTTTCCATAGAATGTTAGGCTTACCTGGTCATGGGACTAGGTTCCGTCATGACATGTTCACGGTTGGTGAACTAGGGTCGTGACAATCCCTTTTTTCACCATTTTCAAGTTTGAGCTCGGCCTAGAGGTGATTTTGAAGAGGTTTTTCATCCAAACTATATAGGTTAGTAGATTTTTAACTTGTTTCCTTACATTTCCACAAATACACATTGATTTTAACCTTTAATTTATCTTTTTCATAGTAAAATTTGGATTTTAGGTATAAATTACGGATATTAAGAAATTGAGATTTAGACCTGAAATTAAAGTCGGATTTCAAAACTTATCACACCACTGAAATCGGTGGTGAATGGGTAATTGGGTTGTGTCTGTATCTCGTGTTATGACCAAGCGAGCCTAGATTTGATGTTTTTGGCTTTTTCCAAAAATAATAAAGATTGAATCTTTATCACTCGTGGATAGTTTTTAAAGCTTACTTTGGATTATTTGAACTAATTTTGGTTATATTTGATTGGTTTGAAGGCTAATTCAACAGGAAACGCCGCCCTTGAACTTTGATTTTGTTGCGGAGTGAGGTAAGTGTCCGCTTTAACCTTGACTTAAGGAATTAAAACTTGGTGTATTTTCTATGTGTTTTATGTGTGGAGACAACGTATATTCTTGGTGACAAGTACCTATGCATTATCATTGGATTAAAGCATGCGGGTGAAAATTATCTTTTTGTTATTATATTGTTCAATTATTTATGATATCCATGCTTAGGTTAGATTATTACTTCTTGATTATTTGTTTCGTATTTATTGCATATTATTAAGTTGTTGAATATTTTTCGAAGTTGAAGTTTGATGTTATGGGACATATTTGAAGGTAATTTATTCTACACATTGTTTATTATTCAAATTCATATTATCATTATTACTTGGTAAGGAAGAGAATAAAAGCACAAAAAATGATTTCATGCGATTTCACTCATAATGAAATTATTACATGGTGGGGAAGAGAGTAAAAGCACAAAGGGTGATGTCATGCTATTTCCATTTATATTATTATGGCATGGTGATGACGAGAGTAAAAGCATGAAGGGTGATGCCATTATATATATATATATATATATATATATATATATATATATATAATTTCATGGTGATGACGAGAGTAAAAGTACGAAGGGTGATGATGTGCCATTTTCATATCATTGATTTGACTAGTTCTGGTTTTCGTGATTTACTGGGTAATTTTGTGATTTCATACTTGCCATAGGTGTCTAGTCATATCCCAGTCACTACTTCGCCAAGGTTAGGCTCGAAACTCGGTTGTGCTAATACTACACTCATGCACTTCTTGTTCATATGCTAGTATTGGTCCCAACAGTGCGTAAGGCGTGTCAGTTTGATCCTTTTCTACTTAATCTCGAGGTAGATATACTAGCATCTGCAGACCGTGAAGTCTCATTGCATTTCACACTTTTACTGTTTATTTCATTGTAGATAGTTGTATTTATTTCAAACATTGTAGTAGACCTTTGTTGCTCGTGTACTCATGACTCCGAATTCTTAGGAGTAGTTATTATCATGTGGTATATATCAGTACTGTGTTAGACTTGTCTTTTATTTCTCATTTAATATCATTATAGTATTTTTAACTATTAAAATTGATTGATTAAGTATTTTACATAAGCTTGCCTAGAAAGTGGATGTTAGGCACCATCAGAGCCCCGAGATTGGGAATTCAGACCGTGACAAGTTGGTATCAAATCACTAGGTTTGCTTAATTCTCATAAGTCATGAGAAAGCTTGGTTAACCTGTAGGATCGGTACAGAGATGTCTATACTTATCTTCTAGGGGTAATGGAGTGTTAGAAGTTTGTACAACATCTACGGCCGGAAATGAGATAGAGCCCCTTGTTGTAGCTAGTACCACGGGTAGAGGCTAAGGCCGAAGTCAAGCTAGAGGCCGAGGCCGGAGCAGGGGTCAGCCTAGATCCCGAGCAGTAGAACCCACCATAGAGCCTTAGATTTATTATGAGTTGGAGATCCCAGTTCAGACCGTACTAGTTCTACTAGCTTTGGTCCCTGAGGAATTGATGGCCAATTCATTGCTCAAGGATGCTCTAGTTCACTTGGTGGGCTTTATGGAGAGTGTGGCCCAGATTAGTGCATTTCTTGTTGCGCCATCTGTCTCTCGGGCTGGGGGGAGCACAAACTCCCGCTACTCACACTACAGAGCAGATGGCTCCCCTATATCACACTCCAGCAGTCCATCCAATTGGGGTAGTTCAGTCAATTGTTGCTGCATAGACCGGTGAGAGGCCCACGATGTCTACTAAGATTTATGAGATTGGACATGTTTACAAAGCTCTTTCCTCTTCACTTTAGTGGTGCACTTGCTGAGGAACCATAATATTTCTTGGACCATTTCCATAAGACGTTGCGCAACATATGCATTATTGAGACCAATGGGGTCGACTTTGCACTATTCCACATGACCGATTCAGCCAAGAGATGGTGGAGAGACTATGTGTTGACTAGACCAAATGGTTCACCTTCACTTATCTTGGATCAATGTTCACAGCTATTTTTGGAGAAGTTTATTCCATTCATTTTGAGAGAGAAGTATCATAGGCAGTTTGAGCGCCTTCAGTAGAGTAGCATTATTGTTACCCAGTATAAGAACCGATTTGTTGACCTAGCTCACCATACAGTAATTTTACTCCCTACTGGGAAGGAGAGACTGGGGAGATTCAATGACAGAGTCACTTTCAGTATTAGTTTATAGACGGCCAAGGAGACTGGAGATGATATTTCTTTCTAGAGCGTCATAGAGATTGCTAGACGGATCGAGATGGTTTGTGGTCAAGAGAGGAGGCCAGTGTAAAGTCCCGTAAATAATATTTTCTCAAAACTTAGTAAACAGTGGTGTCTACTCTCATCATGTGTTATGAATGTGTATAGTTCTTCGTAGCTCGCAAGCTCGCCGTGGTTCTGACCCTTGGTAGTTATGTAAGCCTTTAACAATTGAAGAATTAACTTTTCCAAAAAAGTGTCAAATGCTGTCCAGAATGTGATCGCATAATCAATATGCCGACTGCATTCCTACTGCATAATGAATTAGAGAGCAACAAAATTTTCATGTTGAAAATGCGGTCAAATCTGCCATCACATAATCAACATGCGGACCACATTCCTACCGCAAAATGAATCAGAGAGCAACCAAATTTTGATGTTGAAATGTGGCCCCAAATCGCGACCGCATAATCAATATGCAGACCGCAGAGTGATCGTATATTGTCCCTGGAGAAATTCAAAGGTCATTTCTGCGGTGCATTCTGCAAACGCATAATGCAAATGCAGATCGCATAGTCACCGCATTCCCAGCTTGAGAGGTTTGAAACTTGAGCCATTTCTGCGGTCCACTCTGCGGACCGCATGTCAGTTCTGGGATCGCAAATGGGCGTCGCAGATCGTGTTCGCTCAGTTATTTTCTAGAATTCTAAGCCCGACCCCTCTTTTAATAAAACACCCCATCTCTCATTTTTAACCCATTTTCTAAACAAAATAAGAGAGAGGAAGAGAGGGTTCTTGAGAGAGAAAGCTATTTCTTCATCAATTTATCTTTCATAAATCATCAAAGCCCGGAAAATCTTGAGCATCTTCCTTCCCCTATGATTTCGAGGTAAAATCGCTAACCATTTTCCCCTAATTTTCGACTCATGTTTGGGGAGGGAGTTTCATACTTTGATTTTGAAAATTCTTGTTAGAAATCCACATGCATTTCTTCAAAACCCAAAAATCTTGTAAAAAGGGAACTGGGTAGTAAATTGTGAATTCCTATTCTAAAGGTCTATGTATTAATCATGAACTAGATTGATCCTTCTTGATTTCTTGATGCATTGGAGTAGAGGTTAAAGAGGATATTCAATTCCAGGTATGTATGGCTAACTGTGATCCTCGTGAAATCGCCGATGCTAGTTGTGAAATTTGTTGATAGTTGATATTAATGTGAAAATCATTGTGATGCTTTCGTGTTGTACAAATTGTGTGGTAGTACCTTGTGGTGAATGTTGTGGAACTTGTAATTGGAACAACGGAAATAATGTGGAATAATGGAAATGGAGACAATGTGGAACACTTGAAATGGAAGTATTGTGGAATAATGTGTGTGGTTAGTTGTGAAAAATTGTTGTGACGATCTAAATTATGTATCAACTTTGATGAACATGAGGA
This sequence comes from Nicotiana benthamiana, assembly GCA_034376525.1. Classification (NCBI taxonomy): domain Eukaryota; kingdom Viridiplantae; phylum Streptophyta; class Magnoliopsida; order Solanales; family Solanaceae; genus Nicotiana; species Nicotiana benthamiana. The sequence continues at coordinate 55,364,066 of CM067338.1, forward strand.
AAATTGTTGTTGCTAGTTGTGGGATGTTAATACCCTTGTTGTGGAGTTATTTTAACAAAGTGCCATGGTTGATTTCTTGTACTTGTTGATGTGTCGTCTGTTGTTGTTAATTGAAATTTGTCAGGCGGGGTCGAATTGCACGCCGCAACACGATGAAATAAGGTGTGGGTTGGGGTGATAAAGGTGACCGAGGTAATAAGGGTGGACGAGGCAATAAGGGTGGATGTGATCCAATATCACTAATGATATGAATATGAATCATGAAATTATAAGTGTGAAAATGTGAAAGGAGACAGCGGGAGAGTTTGTAACATGTGGGGCACTGATTGCCCCTTTGTATGACTACTTGAATAATTTTTGAGAAATTTTTGGTTGTTGCTTCCTGGTTGTACTTGTACTATTGTTGTTCAGTTCTATACTTGTTCATGCAATTTGGCTTGAGTTTACTTGGGACAGAGTTAGTTCATACATGCTAGTACAATACAAGTGTACTGACGTCCCTTTTTCCGGGGGCGCTACATTCGTGTTATGATTGTAGGTGGATCCTTGGTAGGCATTCCAGCCCACTGTTCGTAGCTCCTTCTCCTCCTCTCTATCGACTGTATTCGTGTTTGGTGAGCCTCTTTCCTTCTGGGGCCATGTGTGGCCTACGCCACTCCTGTTGTTGTACTTTGGAGTTTGTATCTTTTTGTAAAGCTATAGTCGGGGCCTTGTCACTTGCAAGTGTTGTACTATAATTCTCGTAGAGGCTCCGTATACTATGGTATGTGGGTCAGGACTTATGTATAAAAGTGTATGTTTGGGCGCTGTGAACTTGTGTACCATGTTCCTTGCTAATCAAATATATTTTTTGTAAAAGGTATCCCCTGTTAATCATAATGTGTGGTTATAAAAGAGAAATCCTACGTTCTTTTAATTGAAATTTGGTATCTATTGGTGAACTATCAATAAATAATGTAGGGTAACGGAATCAAACTTGAAGAAAGTAAAAAGTAGATAAAAAAACCTCTCGGCGCATGATAAGCAATGGAACAGTGCGCTTAAGCCGCACGTTAGCACGACACTTCTCCGTTGATTATGGCTCGTCGCTGGCGGCAACCTCCACCTTCTCCATCACAGATTGTTACTCCAGCTCCAGGGGTAACAAAGGAACTGGAACCACTGACTTTTGGTAACTTTTTGCCAGAAAAATTTCAGTCCAAAAATTCTTTGCATGCAGAGGAAATTGCAAATGTTGAGTCTCAATCAAAAATGACTGATGCAGATCGAGATAGCCTAGCTGTGAGGAAACTGCAATTCTCCGATATCGCTTTAGCTGAGCAGCCACCTCCTACTATGGCTGAGATTGTCAGAGGTAAACATAATATGGGCAAGGTTTTAACATTTGTTCCACCTATTGATAAAGATGGAAGGAAGATAGTTAAAATCAATATCGATGAGCTGAAACCTCAATCTGAATACTGGAGTTCTTCACTTATTGGCTATATCATTGGTGACAACCCTAATGAGAAAGCCATGGAATATTTTGTTTTGCATGTATGGAATTTTGTGGCTAAACCACAAATTCTAATGCATAGAGATGGTTACTGTGTGTTTCGATTTAATACTGTTGAGGATATGAACCAAGTGTTACAATTTGGTCCTTACTGGTATAGGAATAAGCCTATGATTTTGAAACCATGGGATGTGGATTTCTCCATGCAAAATGGTATTCTTAGTACTATTCCTATTTGGGTGAAATTTCCTGGATTGCCTTTGGGTTACTGGTCCCCTGAAATACTCAGTAAACTAGCAAGTACTGTTGGCAAACCTCTGTATACTGACAAAGTTACAGCTCAATTTGAGAAGATTTCCTTTGCAAGAGTACTGGTAGAAGTTGATGCTGCATTTCCACTACCTGAGGAAGTTGAAATTGAGACTCCTTTTGGTTTGAAGGTTCAAGATATTGAGTATGACTGGAAACCAGAATTTTGCAATCACTGCTTGAAGTTTGGGCACAATTCAATTGACTGTTGGTATAACAGTCATAATGAAAGAGATCAAGAGCAGGTAGATCATAATAAAGAGAATAGAAACAAGATTAGAGGCAAGAAACCAAGACAGGAATGGATCCCAAAGGGTAACATTATCAACAACAACACACTGGCAAAGGATGATATGAATACAACAGCAATTCCTAACTTACCAATGCATACTGAGCCTAATCCAGTATCATTGGTTAGTGAAGCAATTGCTAATATGAGTACAGTGATTGATAATCAGCCTGTTGATACTATGCAGAGGATCCCCATTGGTACTGATATGGCTGCCAGCATTGGGACTGAGGGTGATCAGAGTATGGACAGTGATATATATGCAACAATGCTGGAGCAAGTAGGAGAAATAGCTAATGCTGGATTAATGGATGAAGGTAGAAAGGGCCAGCAGCAGGATCTGGCCCTTCATTATGTCTGCCACCTTGTATTTCATGATTGTTGTCACATGGAATATTAGAGGGCTTAATAAAGCCCATAAGCAGAAAGAACTAAAAAACTTTTTGCATAAGAATAAAGTTGATATTCTTGGTTGTCTTGAAACTAGAGTCAAAGAACCCAAAGCCCATGGAATTATTAATAAAATTGCTAATGGATGGAAGTTTCAACACAACTATCTCAAAGCAGTTAATGGTAGAATATGGTTAATTTGGAAACCACATATACAAATTCATACTATATGCACTACTGAGTAGTTTATTCATTGTATTGTTGAGGATGCAGCTACAACAATCAGATTCCGGCTGAGTATCATATATGCTTACAATACAGTCACACTTAGGAAGCAACTTTGGAGTGATCTGAGAAGCCTATCCATTCCAAGCCAGGATGTATGGTTGCTCAGTGGTGATTTCAATGTTGTCTTATCTTCTGAAGATAGAATTGGATCACCTGTAACCGATGCTGAGATAAAGGACTTCAAGGAGTTGATGTTTGATCTCCAACTTACTCCCATCAGGTCAAAAGGTTGGAAGTATTCATGGACCAATAAACAGGTATATAGTAAGATTGATTGGGCACTTGGAAACTTTTAGTGGATTCAACAGCTCAGTCATGTGGAAGCAGATTTCTTGAACCACTCAGTCTCATATCACACCCCTACCTTCATTAAGTTTGGAAGGCAAAGGCTACTGCATCCTAAACGTTTCAGACTTTATTATGCTATTATGGAGGATCCTCAATTTTATACTATTTTACAGCAGGTATGGGATCAAGTAGGTGAAGGTTCATCCTTGCAAAAGATATGGCACAAGCTGAAGGAGTTGAAGCAGCAGCTAAAAAGAATCAATAGGCATATGGCTTCTTATCAACAAAAGTTGATTCATGCAAGGGAGCAGTTGGATATCATTCAAAGCCAGCTGTTGATAAATCCTTGCTCAGCTCAATTATTCAATGAAGAGAAAGAAGCCCTTCTAGACATAGAAAAGTGGAGTAATGTAGAGGAACAAGTCTTGAGACAGAAATCTAAGGCAAACTGGATTGATTATGGTGATGCTAATACCAAATACTTTCATGCACAGTGGAAAATAAGATCCAGTCAGAGTAATATCACTTCTATATATACTGAAACAGGTGTTAAGCTTACAGATCCTGTGGCTATAGAACATGAATTTATTGAGGTGTTTAAATCTCTGATGGGAGATAGGCCTGCTGAATTACCTTGTCTAAATTCTGCTATTGTTAAGGAAGGAATTTGTCTTACTTTTGATCAGCAAAGAGCCCTTATTAGGGAGGTTACTATGGATGAAATTGCTGCTGCTATTAAAGATATGCCAAATGACAAAGCTCCAGGTGATGATGGTTTCCCTGTGGAATTCTTCACCAAAAACTGGGAGACAGTCAAGAGTGATGTTTATGCTGCCACTAAGGAATTCTTCTTTACTTGCTAGATGCCACAGATGATTAACACTACTGCTATTGCTCTTGTTCCCAAGGTTAAAACTCCTAAAACAGTGAAGGATTATAGGCCTATTGCATGCTGTACCACCCTATACAAGATTATATCTAATGTCATTACCAGAAGATTGAAAGCTGTTATTGATAACATCATTGGGAAAGGCCAGTCAGCATTCATTGAGGGGAGGAGCATAATAGATAATGTTTTGCTCAGTCATGAGCTTTTCAAGGGTTATGCCAGGAAAGGTATATCACCTAGGTGTGTACTAAAGGTGGACTTAAGGAAGGCTTATGATACCCTTGAATGGAGGTTCCTTAAACAAATGCTTGTTGATCTTGGTTTTCCTGCAAAATTTGTTGATTGGATTATGGCTTGTGTTTCATCTGTGACTTATTCTTTAGTGATTAATGGGGGACTCACAAAACCTTTCCAAGCTAGAAGGGGTATTAGGCAAGGAGATCCTATGTCTCCTTACCTATTTGTTATTGCTATGGAATATCTTAACAGAACTTTGGCTCAGTTGCAAAAGAATGGTGACTTTAACTTTCATCCTAGATGCAGGAAGCTTAACTGCTCCCATATCTGCTTTGCAGATGACTTGCTGTTATTCTGTAGAGCTGATATAACATCCATTCAACTACTGCATGATGCATTCTTAACATTCTCTGCAGCATCTAGACTTTCTGCTAACAAGTCTAAGAGTGCTGTTTATTTTGCTGGCCTTTCTAAGAATGAAACGGAGGTTATTCTAGAGGCTTTGGGGTTCTGTGAAGGGCATCTTCCCTTCAAATACTTAGGCATTCCACTACACTCAAAGAAGTTGAATATCCATCACTATTTCCCACTGGTTGAGAAAATAACTGATAGGATTACATGCTGGTCTGCCAAATTCTTGTCTTATGCAGGCATGTGTCAACTTATCAAATCAGTATTATTTAGGGTCCAAACCTACTGGTCACAAATCTTTATATTGCCTAAGAAGGTGGTGAAAGCAATTGAAGCTATATGCAGATCTTTCCTTTGGACTGGCAATGGAACAGTGTCCAGAAGATCATTGATAGCTTGGGACAAAATATGCAGGCCTGTCACTGCTGGAGGGCTAAATCTTATTGACATTCAGACTTGGAACAAAGATGCTATTTCTAAACTGTTGTGGGATTTAGCAAGGAAAAAGGATTGCCTTTGGATCAAATGGATTCACTATTACTACATAAAGAGTGATGACATTGAGACAATGGCTAATCCAAAAAATGCTTCATGGGTAGTCAGGAAAATAATAGAATGCAGGATCCCTATTATGGCTGACAACAATTTGCAAGGGGATCTATTGTCCAGACTGTCAGGTTTGTGTCAAGCTGGAAAGTTCCAAATACAATCTCTATATCATTCTTTGCTTCCAGTTTTTCCTAGGGTGGAGTGGAGGAACTTAATGGCTACAATCAATGTCTTGCCTAGACATAAATTTACTGCATGGATGGCTGCTCATGGTCGACTGCCCACAGTCGACAGATTGCTGAAATTTGGCATAAATGTAGAGGAAAAGTGTGTATTCTGTCAACAGGATGTTGAAGAGTTTGATCATCTATACTTTGCTTGTCCAATTACAAGTAAGATTTGGTATAGAGTTTGCTGCTGGTTGGGATGCAACAGAACAATAGGTTGCTGGAAGGATGAAGTGTCATGGATTTGCTGCCTTGCTAGGAGTAAAGTATGTAGAAAGGCTGTGGTGGCCACTGCTTTTGTCACCACAGTATCACTGATTTGGAGATGCAGGAATGCTATCAGATTCTAGGGGAAATCTTTTGATGAAAACCTTGTATGCCAAGAGATTGCAATACTTATACATGCAAGGGGCAGGAAATCCAAGAAATGGTTAAAGGGGCTGCGGAAACTTAATCATTATCCTTCGCTAGTATTAGAATTGTATTAACAGTTTTAACAGTTTTGTAGTGTGGTAGTTAGTCTATACTACCACAAAGAACTCTTCCTTGTACATTTGTTGATATCAATGGAAACTAATGTTGAAAGAAAATAATAATAATAATAATAATGTAGGGTAACGCAGGGGGAATAGGAAAGGCACCCAGGTCCGCTCGGCTGGGGATACCCGGTTGAGTGCCGGTCATGCCCACGGATTTGGGGCGTGACAAACTTGGTATCATATCCATAGGTTTTGAAGGGGTCCTAGGATGTCTCAAAGTCGTGCCTAGTAGAGCCCTTCTTATCGGTGTGTTATCGACAACATCTATATGTTGGGGGCTACACAGGCATTTAGGAAAACTATCCTCTTATTTGATATCTCAAGTTCGTGCGGTGAAGTGATTTTATGTCTAATTCGTGCTCTATTTCAAATTTTCAGTTATGGCACCTAAGAAAAAAGCTAGACTCGGTTTAGGGGCCAATGCCTCTTCTAGTGCGGCTGTGGATCATGTGCCGACTGTCGTGGGGGAGAATGATCCCCCGGTTTTGAACTTGCCTGCTCCATCTATTCCTAGCCCAAGCGATCCTATTCCAGCGGTGGCCGAGGGTGCCTTTATCCGTCCTGGCAATGCCACTAATCCTTATGTTTCTCCGACATCCGATCCTGGCCACTCTGATGGGGACCTTAGGGAAGCTATCCGTATGTTAACCCAGTTAGTGGTCGCTCCTCATGATGCCCATGTGTCCTCCAGTGGACAGAGAGATTCCTCCAGCTCCAGAGTTCATCAGTTTCTGCGGTTGTCACCTCCAGAGTTCTTAGGTACTGACCCAGAGGCCGATCCCCAGGAATTCCTTGATGAGATTTACAAGACCCTTCGGGTAATGAAATCTACAGAGATAGAAAGGGTAGAATTGGCTTCGTACAGGTTGAAGAGCTGCGCATTCGTGGTTTGAGATGTGGGAGGATTCCCGTGAGGAGGGGAGCCCTCCAGCTAGATGGAATGAGTTCGTAGATGCCTTTATGGACCACTTCTTGCCTGCCGAGACCATGGCAGCCCGTGCCACCGAGTTTGAAGTTCTTAAGCAGGGTAGCATGAGTGTTTGGGAATATCATATGGAGTTCGTGAGGTTGTCCAAGTATGCTCCTCAGTTGGTATCGACTATGGAGGCCATAGTTCGGAAATTCATTCAGGGTCTCAGCCCTTTGGTGGTAAATAAAACTGCAACAGTGGATTTGCATTCAGACATGAATTATGGAAAGATCGTGGGTTTTTCTCAGGCCACAGGGGCCAAAAAGTTAAAGATTTTGGCCGACAGGGAGAGTAGCAGCAAGGCCCGGTCCATGGGTCACTCAGGGAGGTCACCTCTAGGCAGAGGGTTATCAGGACTGTCTCAATGTTATGCTTAGCCCTCAGTTAGTGCACCGCCATACGTGCACCGTTCCCAGCAGAGTGGCCCTTTGGGGCAAGGTTCAGGCAGCAGGAGGTCCCACCAATTCAGTCATTTGGGGATGAGACCTCGACAGCAGGGGGGTATATGCCCCAACTGTGGGAGATTTCACACAGAGGCTTGTTACTTTGATGCTCTAATGGACTAAAATTGTGGAGTGAGAGGTCTATGCAACGAGACTGTCGTGCACCCAGGCAGGGTGCGGGTGGGGGCCGTACTTAGCCCTCCACTTCATCAGTTGCTACGTCATTAGTGCACCCTCCAGGCCCAACAGGGCGTGGTGCATCCAGAGATGGAGCTCGTGGTAGGGGAGGACCCAGCAGGTTTTATGCATTGAGTGGCCGTCAGAGTGCCGAGGCTTCCCCAAATATTGTCACAGGTATCTTATCTGTTTAGATAGTTGATTGAAATGCTCTTATTGCCATGGGGTCTTTTTTGTCCTAGGTCACTCCATTTGTTTCTTTGAGTTTTGGGATTGAACCCGTACAGCTTCTTGAGCCGTTCTCTGTATCGACTCCGTGGGCGATTCCATTTCGGCCACGCGGGTATATAGGAATTTTGCTGTTATGGTAGGTGGTCGTGTTACCACGGCCGACCTTATTGAGTTTGGGATAGTGGATTTTGATGTAATCATGGGGATGGATTGGCTCTACTCGTGCTTCGCTAAGTTTGATTGCCGGACGAGAGTCATGAGACTCGAGTTCCCTAATGAGCCAGTTGTTGAATGGAAGGGAAATGGTGTTGTTCCGAGGGGTAAGTTTATTTCCTACCTCAAGGTTTCGAAGATGATCAGAAAAGGGTGTATTTATCACTTAGTCTGGGTGGCAAACACTACTCTAGAGGTGCCTGTCCCCGAGTCTATGCTTGTTGTGAAAGAGTTCCTTGAGGTATTTCCAGATGAGCTTCCACGGATCCTGCCAGATAGGGAGATCCATTTCGGAATTGATGTATTGCCAGATACCCAACCAATATCTATTACCCCGTACTGAATGGCACCGGCAGAGTTGCGAGAGTTAAAAGAGCTGTTGAAGGATCTATTGGAGAAGGAGTTTATCCGGCCAAGTGTGTCGCTGTGGGGTGCTCCTGTTCTTTTTGTCAGAAAGAAGGATGAGTCACTTCGGATGTGTATTGATTATCGGTAGCTTAATATAGTCAGCATATACAATAAGTACCCTTTGCCTCAGATAGCTGATTTGTTCGATCAATTGCAAGGTGCAAGGTTCTTCTCAAAAATTGATTTGCGGTCGGGGTACCACCTATTGAAGATCAAGGAGCAGGATATTCCTAAGACAGCCTTCAGAACTCGTTATGGCCAGTTTGAATTTTTGTTCATGTCTTTTGGGTTAGCTAATACCCAGCATCTTTTATGGATCTTATGAATCTGGTCTTCAACTCATTCTTAGACTCCTTCGTGATTGTGTTCATTGACGACATCCTCGTATATTCGCGAAGCAGGGAGGATCATGCTAATAACCTCAGAGCGGTTTTGCAGACTCTTCATAAGCACCAATTGAATGCCAAGTTTTCCAAATGTGAATTTTTGTTGGAGTCCGTCGTTTTTCTGGGTCATGTTGTTTGTAGTAAGGGGATTCAGGTGGACCCCCAAAATATTGCAGTGGTGAAGGATTGTCCTAGACCCACGACCCCTACGGAGATCCGTAGCTTTGTGGGATTAGAAGGGTATTATCGGAGGTTTGTAGAGGGATTCTCCACCCTCGCCTCCCCATTGACCAAATTGACGCAGAAATCAGCCAAGTTCCAGTGGTCAGATGCTTGTGAGAAAAGTTTTCAAGAACTGAAGACAAGGTTGACTTCGGCACTAGTGATGGCTTTGCTAGAGGGAATTGTGAGATTTGTGGTTTATTGTGATGCCTCCAGGGTTGGTTTAGGATGTGTTCTGATGCAGCACGGAAAGGTCATAGCATATGCTTCCAGGCAACTCAAGAATCATGATAAGAGTTATCCGACGCATGATTTGGAGCTTGCGGCAGTTGTGTTTGCCTTGAAAATATGGCGGCAATATCTTTATGGAGTTCATGTTAATGTGTTTTCAGATCACCAGAGTCTCCAGTATTTGTTCAAGAAGAAGGAGCTAAATTTAAGGCAACGGTGGTTGTTCGAATTGCTTAAGCATTATGATATGGACATCTTGTACCATCCAGTGAAAGTGAACGTGGTGGCCAACGCCCTCAGTCGAAAATCCATGGGTTGTTTGGATCACTTGAGGGCGGATCAAAGGGTCCGAACTCGAGAGATGCATCAGTTGGCCAGCCTTGGGGTTTGTATCTCGGCCGCGAATGAGGAGGAACTTGTGGTGCATAATATAGCGGAATCGTCACTCGTGGTAGAGGTTAAAGAAAAGCAGTTTGTTGATCCATCATTGGCACAGTTGAAGGAGGCAGTTCTAAGAAACAAAATATTTGCATTTTCGCTCGGCAGCAATGATGGTGTGCTACGATGCCATAGCATGATGTGTGTCCCATGCATGGGTAATCTTTGGGAGAGGATAAAGGAAGAGGCTCATCATTCCAGGTATTCAGTGCGCCGGGCTCTACGAAGATGTATCACGATCTCAAGGATACCTACTGGTGGAGTGGTATGAAGAAGAGTGTAGCAGACTTTGTCTCTAAGTGTCGGTATTGCCAGAAAGTGAAGGCCAAGCATCAGAGAACGGGAGGGTTGACTCAGCTTATAGAAATACCGATGTGGAAATGGGAAATGATCAATATGGACTTCGTGATAGGACTACCTCGTACTTAGCACAAGCTCAATTCAATTTGGGAAAATATGGATAGGCTCACCAAATCAGCTCACTTCTTGCCAGTCAAGTCCACCGATGCTGCGGAACAATATGCTCGATTGTATATCAATGAGATAGTGAGGCGTTATGGTACGCCACTTTCTATCATTTCGGATCGAGGAGCTTAGTTTACAGCTAACTCTGGAGGAAATTTCCGCAAGGTTTGGGTACTCAAGTGAATCTTAGCACAGCTTTTCATCCGTAGACCGATGGCCAGTCAGAGCGGACTATTCAGATGCTCGAGGATATGTTGCGGGCATGTCTCTTGGATTCCAAGAGTAAATGGGATGATCATCTGCCTCTTATAGAGTTTTCTTATAACAACAGCTTCCATGTTAGCATCCAGATGGCCCCATTTGAACAATTATATGGAAGAAGGTGTAGGTCCCCGATTGGGTGGTTCAAAGTTGGCGAAGCGGAACTAATAGGTTTAGATCTCGTGCATCTGGCCATGGAGAAGGTAAAAGTCATTCATGAAAGGATGAAGACTGCTTAGAGTCGCCAGAAATCTTATGCGAATGTGCGTCGGAGAGAGTTGAAGTTTCAAAAAGGAGATTGGGTATTCTTGAGGGTGTCCCCTATGAAAGGAGTCATGCGCTTTGGGAAGAGAGGAAAACTAAGTCCTAGGTACGTCGGGCCTAATCAAGTCCTTCGAAAGATCAGTCAAGTTGCGTATATGTTGGAATTGCCCCTGAAATGTCCCTAGAACACCCGGTATTCCATGTATCCATGTTAAGGAAAGTTGTGGGTGATCCGCCTAAGATTGTGCCAGTTGAAGACATCAAGGTTACATAAGAGTTGTCATTAAAGAGATTCCGGTTGCTATTTTGGATAGGCAAGTCCGAAAGTTGCGGAACAAGGTGATTGTTCAGTCAAAGTGTTGTGGCGAAACCAACAAGTCGGGGAAGCCACGTGGGAAGTAGAAGACAAGATGAAGACGAAATACCCCCATCTATTTGAATAAGCTAGGAATGATCTTGCGAATCTTGTCCCTAGGGAAGCTAGTGTTGTGTTCCACTAGGTGTAAGAGTCATCCCTTCTCTTTCCAAGTGCCTTATTATGGTAGTTCTCCAAGTGTTGCTAACAAAATTTATGTGATGTGGTTATTGGAACAATGTGCAGTCCTTTTTGGTAATGAAGGTTATGTGCTCTCGTGATAAGGAGATGTAAGACGCAATGATTGATTTTGCACGGATAGAGAGTATCAAAGTGTTCTAATTGTATAATGATTAGTTTTTGCATGGAGGACTTTATTGAGATAAATAACTGTGTCATATTTATGTGTCAAGTAAACGATTTTGATAGTGCAGACAATTAATGCTTAATTTGATTCCATGTAGTGTGCCAAAATGGCTAAAAGTGTTTCGAGGGGTTGAATATGTGCAAGTATGAGAATTTTGCATTTTAAAATTGTTGTAAAGGTAGCAAGTTGTGTAATGGTTCTTAGGAACGTATTTTGGGGATTCTCTGACAGTGGTTATGTCCATATTACAAAGGAAACTCTGGCAAATTTTTCTAAAACAAACTTGAAAGTTAATAAAAGGTGTATAAACTTGCATTTTCCAACTCGTTGATTTCCAATGATCTCATTCGAGGACGAATAATCTTAAGCGGGGGAGAATGTAAGGTCCCGTAAATAATTTATTCTCACAACTTAGTAAACCATGGTGTCTACTCTGGTCATGCGTTATGAATGTGTAGAGTTCTTCGCAGCTTGCAAGCTCCGGTGGTTCGGACCCTTGGTAGTGATTTAAGCCTTTAAAAAATTAAAGAATTAACTTTTCCATAAATGTGTCAAAATGCGGTCCAGAATGTGATCACATAATCAATATGCGGAGCGCATTCCTATTGCGGAATGAATCAGAGAGAAACCAAATTTTGATGTTGAAAATACGGTCAAATCTGCGATCGCATAATCAATATGCATACCGCATTCCTACCGCAGAATGAATAAGAGAGCAACCAAATTTTGATGTTGAAAATGGGGTCAAATCTGTAATCGCATAATCAATATGCGAACCGCAAAGTGATCGAATATTCTGCATGAAAAAATTCAAAGCTCAGTTCTGCGGTGCATTTTGGGATAGCAGAACGCAAATGCGGACCGCATAGTCACCGCATTCCCAACCCGAGAGGTTTGGAACTTGAGCCATTTTTGTGATCCATTCTGTGGACCGCATGTAAGTTCTGCGATCGCAGATGGGCGTCGCAGATCGTGTTCGCTCAGTTATTTTCTAAAAGTCTAATCCCGACCCCTCTTTTAATAAAACACCCCATCTCTCAATTTTATCCCATTTTCTGAACAAAATAAGAGAGAGGAAGAGAGGGTTCTAGAGATAGAAGGCTATTTGTTCATCAATTTATCTTTCAAGATCATCACAGCTTGGAAAATCTTGAGCATCTTCCTTCCCTTATGATTTAAAGATAAAATCGCTAACCCTTTTCACCTAATTTTCGAACTCAGGTTTGGGGACAGACTTTCATACTTTGATTTTGAAAATTCTTGTTAGAAATCCACATGCATGTCTTCAAAACCCAAAATTCTTTTAAAAAGGGAACTGGGTAGTAAATTGTGAATTCCTATCTAAAGGTCTATGTATTAATCATGAACCAGATTTATCCTTCTTGATTGCTTGATGAATTGGAGTAGAGGTTAAAGAGGATATTCAATTCCAGGAATGTATGGCTAACTGTGATCCTCGTGAAATCGCCTATGCTAGTTGTGAAATTTGTTGATAGTTGATATTCATGTGAAAATCATTGTGAAGCTTTCATGTTGTACAAATTGTGTGGTAATACCTTGTGGTGAATGTTGTGGAACTTGTAATTGGAACAACAGAAACAAAAATAATGTGGAATAATGGAAATGGAAACAATGTGGAACACTTGAAATGGAAATATTGTGGAATAATGTGTGTGATTAGTTATGAAAAATTGTTGTGATGATCTAATTGTGTTTCTACTTTGATAAACATGAGGAAAATTGTTGTTGCTATTTGTGGGATGTTAATACCCTTGTTGTGGAATTATTTTAACAAAGCGCCATGGTTGATTTCGTGTACTTTTTGTTGTGTTGTTTGTTGTCGTGAAATGAAAACTGTCAGGCAGGATCGAGTTATGCTCCGCAACACGGTGAAATAAGGTGTGGGTTGGGGTGATAAGGGTGGCTGAGGTAATAAGAGTGGACGAGGCAATAAGGGTGGAAATGTGATCCAATATCACTAATGATATTAATATGAATCATGAAATGATAAATGTGAAAATGTGAAAGGAGACAGCATGAGAGTTTGTAACCTGTGGGGCACTGATTTCCCCTTTGTATGACTACGTGAATATTTGTTGAGAAATGTTTGGTTGTTGCTTCCTGGTTGTACTTGTACTATTGTTGTTCAGTTCTATACTTGTTCATGCAATTTGGCTTGAGTTTACTTGGGACAGAGTTAGTTCATACGTGCCAGTACAATTCAAGTGTACTGACGTCCCTTTTGCTGGGGGCGCTACATTCGTGTAATGGTTGTTGGTGGATCCGTGGCAGGCACTCCAGTCCACCGTCCATATCTCCTCTTCCTCCTCCTCTCTATCGGCAATATTTGAGTTTTGTGAGCCCCTTTCCTTCTGTTGCCATATGTGGCCTACGCCACTCCAGTTGTTGTACTTTGGAGTTTGTATCTTTAAGTAAAGGTATAGCCGGGGTCTTGTCACCGGCAAGTGTTGTACTATCATTCTCGTAGAGGCTGAGTAGACAGTGGTATGTGGGTCAGGACTTATGTATAAAAGTGTATGTTTGGGCGCTGTAAACATGTGTACCACGTTCCTTGCTAATCAAATATATGTTTTGTAAAAGGTGTCCTCTATTAATCATAATAAAAGAGAAATACGACGTTCTATTAACTGAAATTTGGTATCTTTTTGTTAACTATCATTGAATAATGTGGGGTAACGCATGGGGAATAGGAAAGGCACCCAGGTCCAATCGACTGGGGATACCCAGTTGAGTGTCGGTCATGCCCACGGATTTGGGGCCTGATAGCCAGTGTCTGATAAGAGGCCTCATCATTTTGGTGGATTTAGTGGTGCCTCATCTAAAGGCAGGGGTACTTTTGGTAGAGGTCATCTTTCTATCCATTTCAGTCAGTGCCTCAGGCACCCCACGGTGCTTCAAGAAGTCGTGGCCCTTATGCATCTCATCCTCAGCAGCTAGCCTTCAGTGCACCACCAGCTCCTATTAGTGCACCTCCAATATATAGTTATCAGGGTGATTATCCAGGTCAACAGGGTCTGTTCATAGGTTATCAGTCACAACAGTCGGGGGTCTGTTACACTTATGGAGATTTGTGACACCTCTCTACATTTTCCCCATTTCACAGGATGACATGACACATCAGAGTTCTCGTGCCATGGTTCCAACACCGGTTTCTTCACCGCTTGCTCAACCAGCTGGAGGTGGAGGTCAGGCTACCAAAGGTGGAGTTTAGGCCATTAGAGGTGGAGGCTAGTCCAATAGAGGTGGAGGCCAGCCAGGTAGAGCACGTCCGAGAGGCGAAGGTCAGAGTTATAGGGCCAACCCCCTTTTTATGCATTCAGCTAGACCAAAGGCCGAGTCATCTTACGTCCCCATCACATGTATTATTCAAGTTTGCCATAGAGATGAGCCAGCTCTATTTTCTTCGAGATCTACTTATTCCAATGCGTCATACTATTTTACTTTATATCTGTTTGTGCCTCATGATTATTAATTGTTTCTGTATATGTGTCCACGTTAATGGGAAATTCTATTATTGTAGATCGTGTTTATCGCTTGTATATGATTTCTATTGGGAATCTTGAGACTAGGGTATATTGTCTACTTCTTGATATGGTAGACTTTGATGTTATTTTGGGCATAGATTAGCTGGCACCTTATCATGTTATATAGGACTGTCACGCAAATAACGTTACCTTAGCCATGCCGGGATTGCCTCGATTAGAGTTGAGAGAGACTCCTAGCCATTCTGCCTATAAGGTTATTTCATATGATAAGGCTCGGCATATGGTAGAGAAGGGATTTCTAGCTTATTTGGCTTATATTCGTGATTCTAGTGTGAAGGTTCCTTCCATGGATTTAGTACTAGTTGTGCGTGAGTTTCTAGAGGTGTCCCCAACAGTTGTGTCAGGGATGCCACCCGACAGAGGTATCAACTTGTGTATTGACTTGGCTCTTGGAACCAAACCTATTTCTATTCCACCAAACCGTACGGCCACACATGAGTTTAAGGAATACAAGGAGTAGTTGTAAGATCTTTTTGATACGGGATTTATTTAGACATAGTGTCTCGCATTTAGGTGCCCCATGTTGTTCGTGAAGAAGAAGGATGGTTAGATAAGGATGACAATTGAACAAAGTCACAATCAAGAACAAGTATGTGTTGCTGATGATTGATGACTTATTTAATCAGTGTGCCAAAGTGTTTTCAAAGATTAATTTAAGATTTGGCTACAATCAGTATGAGATTAGGGAATGGGATATCCCTAAGACAGCTTTTCGGACTCGATATGAAAATTATGAGTTCTTAGTGATATAATTTGGTTTAATAGATGCCCCTGCGACATATATGGATTTGATGAACTGGGTGTTTAATCCCTATTTGGATTCATTTGTGATCGTCTTATTTGATGGTATTTCGATCTACTCCTACAGCCGAGAGGAGCATGAGCATCGTCTTCGGGTTGTACTTCAGATTCTAAGAGATAGTCAGTTATATGGCACATTTTCAAAGTGTGATTTTTGGTTTAACTTGATTGCATTTTTAGGCATGTTGTTTCGATCGAGGGCATTAAAGTGGATCCTAAGAAGATTGAGGCAGTTCAGAACTGGCTAGACCAACTTCAACTACAGAGATTCGGAGGTTCCTTGATTTGACGGGTTATTATCGTCGGTTCATGGAGTGTTTTCATCCATAGCAACCCCATTGACTAGATTAACCCGAAAGGGTGCCCCAATTAAGTGATCCGATATGTGTGAGTCAAGCTTTCAAAAGCTCAATACTGCTTTAATTATAATCCAAGTGTTAGTGTTGCCCACGTGATTAGGGTCCTACATGGTGTATTGTGATACATTGCATATTGGGCTCGGTATAGTATTAATAGAAGATGGCATGGTGGTTGCATACGTGTCGCGGTAGTTAAAGGTTAATGGGAAGAATTACCCTGTTCATGACTTAGATTTGGTAGCCATTGTTCATGCATTGATGATTTTGAGGAATTACCTCTACACTGTGTCACTAGAAAGGTATTTCCAGATCACCAGATTCTACATTATTTGTTCAAGAAAAAGGATATCAACTTGAGTCGGCGGAGGTGGTTGGTTGTTGAAAGACTATGATAGTACCATTTTGTATCATCTCGGAAAAGCCAATGTGATGGCCGATGCAATAAGCAGAAAGGTTGTGAGTATGGGTATCCTTGCATATGTTTTAGTTTGTGAGAGATGCTACCATCGGATGTTCATGCGTTGGGCAATCAGATTGTGAGGTTAGATGTTTCGAAGCGTAGTCAGGTTCTAGCTTGAACAGTTGCTTGGTCTTCTTTGTATGAGCACATTAGAGAGAGTCAATATGAAGACCCCCATATGCTTATCCTTAAGGACACGGTGCAGCACATTAGTACTAAGAAGGCTTCTATAGGAGATGATAAGGTGTTACTGATGCAGAGTCGGATTTGTGTGACCAGTGTTGATGAGCTTCGTGAGTTAGTTCTTAAGGAGAGCAATATTATATTTATCCGGGTGCCACCAATATTTCCATGCCCTAAAGATGGGGAGGCAAGACCGGCACCTGCTGCATCACTTAACCGAGCGGACCAACTTGATACGGAGGGACTGAACACACAATGTCATACTTTGGCCATAGGGCCACATTGCAAGATAATTTGTGAAGCAAAATATATAACTAATTGGAGACTAACTTTGACTGAACATCAATATAAAGCTGGGCTAACGAGGCAGACACAACTACTATAGGTGACAAACAAAAAAATTATATATACAAGGCCTTCAAGCCCAACATACTTCATGGATTGACATGATATGTCTACAAGCCTCTATTGATGGATGTACTATGATCAGAACAAGGTCCTCTATTAAATTTGTTGATGGAACTTTAAAAATACGTGATCTATTTTTATGCCAGTTGTTAAACAGTTGATACTATGTGTGAAGTCTAGAAACGAGATAAGAGCTAGGAGCTAAGTGATAACCAAACCGATGAGTCAATTATCGGGACCTCGAGCTTGCTGATTCGGGGCCTCGAGGTCGATTCCAGAGCTCGACTTTGAGCTATCGAGGGGATTTGAAATGCGATTAACAGTTATAATAAAATTAACAGAGGCTCTTTATGGAAATTGATAAGCAATAAATGATGAACAAATATGAATTTAACAAATGAAAGCAATTATATCACTAGAATATGTTAGAGAGCAAATAGAATATTCTTGTATATTTCGTGTGGAGCAGTGGGAGAAACAACCCCTTGCAAAGTGGCCAGGATCCCCTTTATATAAGAGAAAAATCCAATCATAGAACAATAATTATTAATTACAAAGATATGAAGATATGACTACTAGCTAATTTCATAGTGCAGGTTCAAACTAGCCTTAGACTAGCCTGACAGATATTATTAGCCAGGGTTGCACTCCTTGGGAACTCCCCAAATCTGTTGTGTTTGCGGCCAACGATATCCCTAAGTTTGGGCGTCGACGAAGCTCAAGGGAGGAAACTCGGACACAGCCTTGTAGCCTCGAGGCTTCGAGGTGATCTTCTAATATGCCTTAATGATGGGAAATGGGACCCTTAGATTTTTCCGTATATAGATAGTCCTTGTGTTTCTTGGATAGGAGCGATAAGAAACGACCTTGACATCCGATACTTCGGGCTTCCTATAATAGCGTCATAATAATGACGTCAACTCATAACGTAAGCCTTCACGATAGCCGAGATGACTCATGGACTTGTATTTTTTGCATAATTCAACACACAATCGATTCCCATCCTCCAAAGTGATGGTACCGCAGTCAATTCAATTTTAATAATGCATTGATTCTGGTTGCCGATCCGTCTTCAAAGGTATTGATGGCATTGCTGGCCATACTATCTCCCCTATAAATGGAAGCCTTCTGATGCTATCTTCTTAACCAAGTGCCTTTAAATATCTATCCATCCTTTTCCCCTCGCTATTTTTCCTCCTATATTAACCGCCATGTTTGGGGTTTATGGCCTCAAGGTTGAATGGCAGCATTTTCATCGGCTGTGTGATGACCTTCTGCTTGATCTTCCCCTTGTTCAACAATATTGTACTGTCTTGCTGATGTTGTTGATATGAATGCTATTGATGTCGTTATTGTCTTGAGGTGATGATACATGGGGGCCAACTTCTTTGGATTTAGAAGGACATTTGGACTCTACACCGCTGCTCGGGAGAGTGTCGGACTATACACCGCTGCTTACTCTCCTACCTTGGTCTGGTGTGGAACTTTATCCCTCGGAAATTTCAAAGTGATAAAATGGAACAATCAGCCGCTCAACTTTCACTATATGATTTCCCGTAATATGGACTCAGAGCGGCCGTGCAAGTAGGGGTTGATGCCCGCCGAATCTTCAACCTTTGGCTTTGACGGGCTATGTCTGTTTTTTCTTCCTCTTCTTCTCCTCTTCTTCATCACCTTCCTCTTCTTTGTCTTCCCCCTTGCCTCTTCTTCATCTTCTCCCTCAAATATATTACTCAGGGGGATCGATATAGGAACCTAGATAATGTGGTGGTCGAAGGCATCACCATCGAGGATGAATGTTTGAGGAGGTGGTGTTTGGAGATGCTGCTACCGGGTAAGAATCTTTGAGAGTAGACTAGGTTCTAGGCTTTTACAATATGTATGCCATTTCACTTCTTTGTTTCTGTGTAAACGCCCCTCGTGGGCACTTGTAATCACGTGCAAGGACCCCTCGTGGGATTTCGTTATTGAATGCTTATGAATACAAAGATATTTCTTCAATTTTGTCTTTGACGCTTGCTAAACTCTCTTTCATTTATGTATATGAACATTCTGAATGAACGACTATGCCGATTAGTACATATATGAAACCGAGAAGCGAGTATTCTTTCTGACTTTCGGTTGATAAAAATGACTTCTCGTGGAATCCTTTTCCGTTCCTCGGGCCAAACCTGTATTGAACCAATAAACTCGGGTCGTCGGGACGCTTACTTTGAGTCGAATGGAAGTAGGGCTTCGAACCTCTGAACTGACACGTAGCATTTAGACCTTCGAGAGCAGTCCCTGAGTGAAGGTTGAATAGGGTCATTTGGAAGCTTGTCTTGAACTTAAGTGGGAGTCCGAGTCCAACATGCAGAATAGATACCCACACCTTTTCACTAGTCCAGGTACCTTTTTATGTCCGTTCAACGACGAACGTTTTTTTTAGAGGTGGAGAATTTGATGCCCCAATAGGTCATTTTTAGTTTAGCCTTTATTTCTGCATTTCGAGACGTCGATTATTTCCGTTTCGTAATTACCAAAGTTCATATGTAGTTCGTTTCTATTTTCGAAAGGTTTTATGTGAAAAACTTAAGAATATATGAATTTTTTCCTTAAAAATAATTTGAGTTGGCTATGGTCAACATATTGTGTAGATAGACCTGGATCAATATTTTGACAATCCCACTAGGATCATATTGTGATTTTGGACTTGGGTATATATCAACAATTAAATTCGAAAATCCCTAACTTGTGTTGACGTTATTTCTTAAAAACTAGTAATTTGAAGGTTTAACGAATTCTGAAGTTTGACCGTAGGTTGACTTTATCGCTAACAGGTTTCGATTTTTGTTCTGAAACATGGTATAGGTTCATTGTACTATATAAGACTTTTCTCTATAATTTGGTACAAAATGGAGTTGAATTTATCGGATTCGGACGCTCGGTGGTGAGTTTGAAAGTTCTTGAGTTTCTTTGAAAATTTCATGCATTTTTATGCATGATTAATAGTTCTAGGAGTTATTTTGGAGTTTATATCACACTACCAAGTTCGTATGATATTATTGTAATTTTTTGCATATTCTGTTTGGAGCCTAAATGGCACGGATGAGTTCTGATAGGCTACAAATCATTTTGGACTTAAGAAATCTGTTGGTTTTTATTGTTGCTGGTGTGGATTTATTCATCACAAACGCGATGGAATGGTCGTGAACGTGAAGTATTGGGGGGCTTACTTTTCGGGAACGTGATGGTTTACGGGATTTTGGAGGGAGTTAGTCAAGAACACTACTGAACGCGAGCTAGGCTAATATACTCGAAGGCTAGGGGGAACATACCATCTAAAACGTGAAGGTTACTTGGGCCGATGTTCTGCGCGATCACGTCTGACCCTTCCCAAACTCGAAGAAGGCCTGACGCCAGTGATTTAAATATCCCAAAGCCGAGATTTATCCTGCTTTCAAGTTTGAGCTCGAATTAGAGGTGATTTTGAAGAGGTTTTTTATCCCAACTTCATAGGTTAGTATATTTTAACTTGTTTTCTTATATTTTAATAGACACCAATTGATTTTAACCTTTAATCTATATTTTTAATTGTAGAAATTAGGAATATTAGAGAAATAGAGATTTAGACATCAAATAGAGGTCATATTTCGAAGCTAATAACATAATCGGGCTCGGTGGTGAATGGATAATTGCGTTTTTGTCTGAATCTCCAAGTTTGACCAAGGTGGCATGAGGTCTACTTTTGTTGACTTTTTAAAGAAATATTAAATATTATATCTTTTTCACTAATGGGTAATTTTTAAAGCTCATTTTGAATTATTTGGACTATATTTCATTAGATTTGATTGGTTTAGAGGCTACTTCAAGAGAAAACGTTGTATTCGAGTATTGACTTGATTGCAGAGTGAGGTAGTGGTTAATCCTGGCTTGAGGTATTAGTATTTGTTGGTCTATTTACTATGTGTTTTGTGTGTGGAGACAATGTATATGTGAGATGGCAAGTACTTGAGTTAAAGAATGTGGGTGAAAATTTTTTATTTATATTTTATTGTTCCATTGATTATGATATACATGCTTCGGTTAGATTATTACTTTTTGATTATTCTTTTCGTATTTATTGCTTATTTCAAATTTGTTGAATATTTTTAGATATTTAAGTTTGATGTCATGCCACCATATTTGAAGTTAAATTATTCTCTGCATTGGTTATTATTTCAATTCATATTTTTATTATTACATGGTGAGGAAGAGAGTAGGAGCACAAAGGGTGATGTTTTTTCATTTCATTCATATTATCATTATTACATGGTAGGGAATAGAGTAAAAGTACGAAGGCTGATATCGTGCCATTTTATTCATATTATTATTGCATGGTGAGGACGAAAGTAAAAACACGAAGAGTAATGTTGTGCCACGATATTCATATTATTGCATAATGGGGACGAGAGTAAAAGCACGAAGGGTTTTCATTTCATCGATTTGACTGATTTCTAATTTTGGTGGTTTCGTGATTTTTCATACTTGTCGTATTTATTATATCTTCCCCTTTACGCTTGTCCCCTCCCATTTGGTACTTTATCATTCTTTGTTATTATGGATGCTTTGTATACACTCGTACATGTTATTTTATGTAGGTGTCTTGTCAGCCTCGTTACTACTTCGTCGAGGTTAGGTGTCGACTCCCCCCTTTTTGCACTAAAAGAAGCGAAATCGGGTTTTACGACATTATGGGTAAAACAACTATATTTCCCGTTCGGGAATTGGGTTATGGGATTGGAAGAGTATAGGAAATTAAGCTTTGGGTCTAGATTAGAAGTGGAAATGGGATGTTATTCTCATCCAAAACAAAACTCATAAGCAAACAGGGACTAAAAGGGAAGGGGTAATCACATAAAAACTTAACAGACAAGATTAAATTGAAAGACTAACAGAAATAAGCATAGTGATGAACAATACACAAGCAGAAGAAGAAATGAAACATGCATGAAAGGTGCTGCATATGAACAGCCAAAGAGAAAGGGGGAAGAATTAGCATGCTGACATTTAAAACAAGCAGGCATACTGAAACAAACAAGGGAATGGGAAGGGTATTAAACATGACTGAAATCTACAACATAAACAAATGGAACAAGGGGAGAGGATTTAAACATACTAAAACTTAAATGCAATACTGAAGTAAAAGGACAAAGGGATGAAGGGAAGAGAATTAATACTGAATTTAAACATAACTGGCAGGGAAACAGGGAAAGGGGGTAGTCATGCAGAAATTAAACTGTAAGAATAACAGGCAAGGACAAGAGAAAGTAAACGAGTAGTTGAAGGATTTGTAATTGAAGTTACGGCCTACCAGTTGCACTTGAATAACAAAGCAAAGAGAGATATTCTATAATCAGCCTTGGCTTTCAGCCGGCTGCCTTTTAACAAAGAGAGCAATTAGCAAGAAGAGAAGAGAAAAAGCAGAGAGCCTTTTAGTGAGAAGAGTAGAGAGAACTGAAGTTGTTTAGTGTGTGTTAAGTGAGAAAAGAGAGACCCTTTTTATAGTTGAAAGAAAAGCATCAGTAAGGTAAAGGAAATTTTCAGTAAATCAGTTAGTATCAATTATGAGAAGGAAATCCCTTCCATTAAGGGAGTCGGATGGAAAAGTAAAATAAGTCCAGTTCTAAATTTGGAATGAAATTATAGCAATGATCACAGAATATAGGGTAGATACAAATAGGAAAATTAAAAAATCACACGGTTGGACATATAAGGTAAATAATCACCCAAGAAATCGAGGAGTCGCGATTTTACTTCCATGAACATAGTCAAAAAACATTGAATCCTTAGAGAATCACAGTTGTACCAAAATAAATTAGGGTTTCAAGGAAAAGGGAGAAGCAGCACTATAAAATATTCACAAGTTTGAGCATGCAAGAACTAGGCATAGCAGAATAGCAAAACACATACGAGAAGATAATTAGGAAAACTAGGGTTCCATAGAGGAAGATGAAAATACCCATTAGAAATTAGAGTTCCACTACAAGATGGAACACAAGAGATTAGCATAGACTAAGAAGAACAATAACAGAACACAAAGAAAGCACACAACAAACTGAATGAAAGCCCTAGAAAGGTAATCAGTGAGGCAAAAATATATAGGTCTAAAGTAGAAAACACTAAGAATCGTGAAGAAAGACACGTAGTAGCAAGAAATAAAACAACAAAATAAAGAAATCAAACAGTTCATAGAAACCCTAGTTTTGAAAAGACGAACAGTCTTTAAAAAACAGAACTGAGCGGAGAAAAGATAAGATACTTAAAAAATCTTAGAAAACAAACAAAAACTTAGAGAAGATCGTAAAATAACACAGAGAATCATGAAAAAGAATCATGAATCGATTTGGTTCATAGGAGCTTGGTGAGGACCCAAGGCTTCAAAGGCTCGCCGAAGAAGACCCAAACATGACTATGAAAACACAATTAACGGACCTCTGGTCTAGTTAACCTCGAAAAAAACCCCGATCTTCGAACCCAAAGGTCAGGAACGGTGATAGATGAACGAGCATGTGAGTTTACGGCCGTAGAATGGCCATAGAAGCCGGCGAAGAACCCTTAAAGTGATTAGGGTTAGGGGGTTCGATGGCTTAATTTGGTAAGAAATGATTTGGGCCGTTGATTTATGAAACCAACGGCCAAGATTAGAAGTGGGGAACCAGGAAGGTAGGTTTGGATTAGGCTTGGGTCGGGGAGTCCGGGGGATTGGGTATTAAATTGGGCTAGAATTGGGTATGAAATAGGGGTTACAATTGAAAGAATACAGGCTATATTTTAAATAACCAATTTTCCGCAAATATAATTTTATAAAAATAGCAAATGATTTATAAAAAATTCAATACAATTACTGAGACTCTAAAATAGGTTTAGGAACTAATTAAATATATCAGGAACGATTTTGCACTTGAAATACTTATTAAATTGAGAAAATAGGCTAAAATTTTAATTTAATGCAATTTAAGTTTTAAAATACTGAATGGCTTTGTAAAATCCTGTAATAATTACATAAATTATATTTTTATGTAAATGAGATAATAAAATAATTTAATTACTAAAATAACTATATTTGATACCAAATATAGAATTTTATAGTTTAAAAGAAGATGTAAATTAATTTAAATGCTTGAAAATCATAGAAAAACACCAAACCTTTTGTGGATACTTATATATCCATTCACAAGGTATTTTGAAAATATTTGGGTTTATGAAAATATATAAGGAAAAATTGGGTATCAACAGCTGCCCCTCTTCACCCAAGGAGGATGAAAGAGTTATCGGGTAAAGATAAGATGGCCACTTTTGACCGGATGTGACGGTTCTAAGAGAATTTCGACCGCGCACTGGCTTCTGAGCTGCCTACATATCTCTGGTTTTACAGGAATCGTGTCGTATGTAGCTCAGGAGCCATTGGCGGAATATGCCAAAGAAATTTTTTTAAAAAAAACGGACGCAGCGGGGTTTCGATATTTGGCAAGGGTTCAGAGATCGGATGAGCCGTGGAGGACTGGAGCGGGATCGCTCTCGCCGAGATGGCCGTGCCAGCTGGTATACCTGCAAATGGAAGATGTGCGTGTATATTGCATAATTTAAACATGATTCAAGTTCCCATTGGACCATGAATATTGTCATCAGACGATCAGGATGGCGTCCTCAGACTATGACGTCCGGGCTTTGAATAGCATAAAAGTAATGACTCGCAGTCGATGAAATGGTGTTCTTGGGCTATGCAGATGGTGTCTCCGAACTATGATGTCTTTTGAGTAAGTCGGCGAAATTTTTACCCATGAAGAGGGGCAATATTTCAGCTTAATGAATGCACAAGGTGGAGATCTTTTAGCCGAGCAGGAATTTAAAATGCAGGGTGGCGATATTTCAGCCAAAAATGAAAACAGGGTGGCGATATTTCTGCAAAAATACAAAATGATTGAGGCAGAGCTTAGCCTCAGAAGGCAAAGAATAGCCTTGGGCAATGCAAAAAATGGAGACAGCATTTAGTCTCGAAAGGCCGCAGATAGCTGGCAGAGCTTAGCCTCGGAAGGCAGGGAATAGCTTTATGCAAGGATGGAGGTAGAGCATAACCTCGGAAGGCAGAGAATAGCCTTATGCAGTGATGCGAGGTGGAGACAGAGCTTAGTCTCGAAAGGCAGAAAATAGCCTTGTGCAATGATGGAGGCAGAGCTTAGCCTCGAAAGGCAGAGAATAGCCTTATGCAAGGATGGAGGTAGAGATTAACCTCGAAAGGCATAAAATAGCCTTATGCAATACAAGATGGAGATAAAGCTTAGTCTCGAAAGGTAGTAAAATAGCCTTATGCAAGGATGGAGGTAGATCTTAACCTCGTAAGGCAGAAAATAGCCTTATGCAATGAAAGATGGAGATAGAGCTTAGTCTCGAAAGACAGAAAATAGCCTTATGCAATGATGGAGGAAGAGCTTAGCCTCGGAAGGCAGAGAATAGCCATATGTAATGCAAGATAGAGACAGAGCTTAGTCTAGAAAGGCAGAAAATAGCCTTATGCAGGAGTGTAGAAAATATAAAGGAGAGGATGACGGTGATTGTCTTAGCTGGTAGGTGATTGCGATATTGATGACTGCTGGGGTAGAATTTAATGTAGATAGTAAGCTTTTGTTAGGTAGGTAGTGGCTTTGTTTCGTAAAACTCCTGCATCGCCTATTTGCACCCTGGGTTCCTGCATCCAAAGAAAAATCATGAGTTCTGAAAGGGGGAGGTTAGTTCCCATCCTTCGACCCATGGCGCTCTGTACCCCCTCGGGGCAGCGTTGCTGAACAATAGCGATCCAAATAATTTTATGCAGAATTTTGGCAAATATGATGCAAATGTATATATATAAAATAAGGCAAAAGATATTTTTGATTTATGATGAACTACAACTGTAATGTGGTTCAAGGCACGACAACCATGCTAGATCCGGAATTTTTAGGGTCCTCCTAAAAATTCTGCCCCAGTTTACTGAGTCGATGCTGATACAAAAGTTGGCAAACTGACTTCAGAACTTTGAGGGTCCTCCTCAAAATTCTGCCCCAGTTCCAAATGCGAGGGAAAATGGAATTTTATTAATGATGTGACCGAACCCATAGGGTTGCCTACGTGTCCCCTCTTAAACGGGAATCAGGTCAGACGTAGTTCAAATTACATCATAAAGAAAGCATACCGTTTAAATGTAGTATCTCTTCACTACATCTGAGTTGATCGATTTTGGCAAGATTTCCCCATCCATTTCTGCAAGAATAAGGGCTCCTCCAGTTAGGACCCGATGAACCATATACGGACCCTGCCAGTTTGGAGAGAACTTCCATTTGGCTTCGTATTGATGTGGAAATATCTTCTTCAACACTAGTTGTCCTAGTGTAAACTTTCTCGCTCGAACTCTCTTGTTGAAGGGTGTAGACATCCTGTTCTGATATAACTGTACATCGCAGACGGCATTCATTCTTTTCCCATCTGTAAGGGCTAAATGCTCGTATTGAACCTTGACCCATTCTGCTTCATCTATCTCAGCTTCTTGTATGATTCTCAAGGATGGAATCTCTACCTCAGCTGGAATCACCGCCTCTGTACCATAAACCAGCATGTAGGGAGTTGCACCAGTTGATGTGCAAACTGTAGTACGATATCCCAGTAGAGCGAATAACAACTTCTCATGCCACTACTTATGCTTTTCGATCATTTTCCTTAGTATTTTCTTAATGCTCTTGTTAGCTGCTTCCACGGCTCCGTTCATATGAGGTCTATAGGCTGTAGAGTTTCCGTGCCTAATCGCTTTCATCAGATTGTTTTTTAGATTGGAACAATTATCAGTGATTATTGACTCTAGAACACCGAACGGACAGACAACCCGATCTCGGACAAAGTCTGCCATAACATTCTTGGTTACTGCTTTGTATGAATCTGCTTCAACCCATTTAGTAAAGTATTCAATCGCCACTAGAATGACCCTATGTTCGTTTGATGCGGCAGGCTCGATTGGTCCAATAACGTCCATTACCCAGCCAGTGAACAGCCATGGCGAGCTTGTTGCGGTAACCGCGTTTGGGGTTACCTATATCATATCCGCGTGTATCTGACAACGGTGACACCTTCGGACATACTGAATGCAATCTGTTTCCATGGTCATCCAAAAGTATCCTGATCTGAGTATCTTCTTTGCTAGAACAAAACCGTTCATTTGCGGCCCACAAGTCCCTGAGTGCACCTCTTCCAATAATTTTGTTGCTTCTGTCGCATCGACACATCTTAATAGTCCCAAATAGGGATTGCTACGATACAGAATTCCTCCGCTGTGAAAGAAATTTTTGGACAGCCTTCGGAGCGTGCGCTTGTGAGCAGCATTAGCAAGCTCTTGATATTCTCCTGTTGTAAGGTACCTTTTGACGGCATGGAACCAGGGTTTTCCTTTGTCTTCTTCCTCAACATGTGCACAATAAGCCGGTTGATCCTGAATTCTGACCTGGATATGGTCGATGAAATTTGTGTTTGGATGCTGAATCGTAGATGATAAAGTGGCTAAGGCGTCATCGAACTCATTCTGCATTCTCGGAACATGCTGGAATTCCATTTTTCTGAACCTCTTTCTCAACTCCTGTATGTGATGCAAATAAGGAAGTATCTTGGAATTCTTGGTTGCTCACTCTTCTCGGACCTGGTGTATGAGTAGGTCTGAATCCCCAATCACTAGCAGCTCGTAGATATTCATATCAATGGCTAGTTTAAGCCCTAAAATGCAAGCTTAATACTCGTCCATGTTATTGGTGCATGGGAACCTAAGCTTGGCGGATATCGGATAATCCTGATCGGTTTCTGATACCGGGACTGCTCCAATACCAACTCCTTTGAAATTCGCGGCTCCGTCGAATAACATCCTACAACCGTCATAGCATTCTACAATATTTTCTACTATGAAAGCTACTTCCTCGTCGGGAAAGTATGTCTTCAATGGTTCATACTCCCCTTCCATAGGGTTTTCTATGAGATGATCTGCCAAACCCTGTCCTTTAACTTTGTTTTGGGTGACGTAGACAGTGTCAAATTCACGTAATAAAATTTTCCACTTGGAGAGCTTGCCAGTGGGCATGGGCTTCTGAAAGATGTATTTTAGTGGATCCATTCTTGATATAAGGTAGGTGGTGTAAGCACAAAAATAGTGCCTCAACTTCTGATCTATCCAAGTTAAAGCACAACATGTGGGTTCTAGTAAGGAATACCGAGCCTCGTATGGGGTAAATATTTTACTAAGGTAGTAAATAGCTTGCTCCTTCCTCCCTGTTTCATCGTATTGTCCCAAGACACAACCAAATTCCCCATCCAAAACTACGAGATAGAGCAACAAAGGCCTCCTAGGCTCAGGTGGGACCAGAACTGAAGGCGTAGACAAGTATTTCTTGATCATATCGAAAGCCTTTTGACATTCATCAGTCCACTTGGTGGCGGCATCCTTCTTCAGCATCTTGAAGATAGGTTCAAAGATGACGCTAGACTGAGCAATGAACCGGCTGATATAGTTAAGTCTCCCAGGAAACTCATTACCTCTTTCTTGCTTTTCGGTGGTGGTAACTCCTGTATAGATTTGACCTTTGATGGATCCAGCTCTATTCCTCGGCGACTTACGATGAAACCCAACAACTTTCTCGCAGGGACCCCAAATGCACATTTGGCGGGATTCAGTTTCAAGTTATACCTCCTAAGTCTATTGAAGAACTTTCGGAGGTCCTCCATGTGATCTGCAGCCTTCTTGGATTTAATGATGACATCTTCCACATATACCTCAATCTCCTTATGTATCATATCATGAAAGAGGTAGTCATGGCCCTCATGTAAGTAGCCCCCGCATTCTTCAGCCCAAACGGCATCATTCTGTAGCACTACATTCCCCAAGGCGTGATGAATGCCGTCTTATCTGCATCTTCTTCATCCATCCATATCTGATGATACCCTGCAAAACAATCGACGAATGACTGCAATTCATGCTTGGCATAGTTGTCAATCGGAATGTGTATGTTTGGAAAGGGAAAATCATCTTTGGGACTGGCCCGGTTGAGATCCCGGTAGTTGACACAGACTCTAAATTTCCCATTCTTCTTCGGTACTGGCACAATGTTAGCTAACCAAGTTGGATATTCTACCACTTGAAGAACTCTGGCTTTGACTAGCTTGGCAACCTCCTCTTTGAACTTAAGGATCATATCTGGCTTGAATTTTCTGAGCTTCTGTTTTACCGGTGGACATCAAGGATCTGTAGGTAGTTTGTGAGCGATGATGGACGTGCTGATACCGGTCATATCGTCGTAAGACCATACAAAGATATCCTCATATTCCTTCAAGAACTATACATACTTCTCTTTCTTTGCCTGTGATAAGTGCACACTGATGCGCGTTATTTTGACATTCTTTGTATCTCCTAAATTGACGACTTTGGTTTCATCCAAGTCGGACTTAGGCCTATTCTCAAAATTTTTGGCCTCTCTGACAACCTCTTCTGGTATATCATCTTCTTCTGAGTCTATGTTCGTTTGTTGTATAGCCTCGTTGCAAGTTACAGTGGTTGGTTCGTCATCGAGACACGTAATAGTAATGTTGTCTGAAAAACAAAAAGTAAATAGCAGAGAAAAGCAATGAATAGCGAGAGTTTTGATAAAACTGAAAATGATTTTGATTGAATTCATAAATGTTCAAAACATCGGGGTTCTTTTGGAAAGTAAAGACAAATGCGGAAAGTAAAGAAAACAACTAGAAATAAAATGCATGATGCTTGTTGAGCCTTGATACCCTGAAGGTTTTTGGGCGATGGTGGTCCTAATTGACCAGTTGGTGAGGTGCTCTCCTCGATTCACTACCTAAATGGACGGGCCTTCCTTCCCTTCCTCTTCATAGATCACACAACAGTCCATGTCATCCTCCAGAAACAAGTTCTTCATCACTGCAAGAGCCTCATCTTCCTCTGAACCCCAGAGAGTGTTGGCTGGCTGAAATGTATGTTCGAACTGAGGTATGGGGTCTTCCAATGGATAATATGGGCCGCGCTATGGTGGTGACCAGTTTCTAAATTCTTGCCAAGTGTACTCGTACCCCAGTCCGAAGGTAGTACCATGTTTTTTCAACTGGTGGGTTTGGTAATACCTTGAAGATTCTTACCAAGTACTCCCCGGTTCATACCCACTCCAATTAAGAATGCTCTCAACCTTGTTACTCCACCATTTCCTTATCCACAGCGTTGACCCGCTCCATATGATGATATGTCTCCCGCCTATTCTCCTTCTTCTTCTGATCATCGAAATTGTCTGGAGACTATATGGGGTTGCTACCGTCACCATGGATGATTACTTCCTGATGGTTCCATTCGAACTTCACCGCCTAATGTAAAGTTGACGCCACAGCCCCAGCGGCATGGATCCAGGGTCGTCCAATAGTAAGTTGTAAGAGGTTGGTATGTCGATGACTTGGAACTCAACATCAAACCAATTGGGTCCCATTTGCAGACACAGGCTAATCTCCCCGAGAGTGGACCTCTGAGAACCGTCAAAATCTTTAACATTAATAGCCCCATATTTTATCTCGTGGAACCATTGTCCAACTTCTTGAGGCTGATCAGTGGAAAAATGTTGAGAATAGAACCTCCGTCAACTAGGATTCTGGTGATGAAATACTCCTCACATTGCACGGTGATGTGCAGTGCTTTGTTATGACTGAGCCCTTCAGGCGGCAATTCATCTTCATGGAAAGTGATTTTTTTACTTCCAATATCTGCCCTATAATATTTTCCATCTCTCCTCCCGTCATGTTGCTCGGGTCATAAACCTTGCTCAATATCTTCATCAAGGAATTTTTATGCGCCTCGAAACTCTGCAGCAATGCCAAGATGGAAATTTGTGCCGGAGTTTTTCTTAGCTGTTCAACAACTGAATATTCCATAGCCTGTATCTTTCTCAAGAGATCATCAGGTCCGGTTTCCATAGGACGTCTACTGACCTGCTTGCTGGACTCAGCTAGGTGCTCTAGTATGTACACCCTGCTTGTTCTAGTCATAACTTGCGGGGCAATTGCTTCACCCGCTCGTGCTTCTCCTTTCCTTCTCGTCTCGGCTGTATAGTCCCAGGGTATGTCTTTGGACTGAAATGGGATTACGTCTGACATGGCGACCGAAATGGGCACCTTTGTAGGTAACATAGTAACTTCAATTGGTGCGGGCACCTTTGGAGTTCCAAATTCCACCTCAATCGGCGTTGGTACCTTTGCAGGAAGCGTCTTGAACTCAAAATGGCACAGCTATATTCACCACGTTGTCCTCATATGGCTGGACTTGTGCAACAATAGGATTAAGGGTGACCGCTGGTTTCTTGGGCTCATCCCCTTCAGATATCAAACCAATCGACCCTTTGGGGTCCCAATCGTCTTCTACCTCAATCATGCAGATGCTCCCACCTTTATGGTTTGGTGGGTGGTTTTTAGGAGCAGGCTTCATAGCTACGATTACCTTGTTGTCAATTAAGGTCTGGATTTTTTCCTTTAGCGAGTGGAACTCGTCAATGGTATGACATTTCGTCCTCGAATGGTATGCGTAGGTTTTATTTCGTTAATCCATTAAGAAAGGTTCTTTGGGGCTATGGCTGGGATAGGTGTAACATATCTGGTGGCTTTGAGCTTCTCATAGAGTTGGTCAATGGGTTCAGCAATAGAAGTGTACTGTCTGGGTGGTTTGCAGTCAAAATTTGGTCTTGGTCGCGGGAAGTTTTGATGGGTAGGTGGTGATGGATAGTGAGGAGGTTGGGGTGTCTAGTCTTGGTATACGGCTAGGGGTTGGGAATATCCTGGCGAGGTGGGTTGGCATGTTGGTGGTGGAGATGACTGGTAGATGGGCGGTGGAATTTTGTAAGTAGGCAAAGGTGCTTGGTAATTTAGGGAGGGCTGGTATGTGAGTGGAGTTGGAGGGTAGGGTTGGTATTTCATGGGAGAATGTTTTCTTTGCACATCCGTTACGGAGTTTACATCCTTTTTCTTTGATGAACCACCAGATTGCAAGGATTTGTTGGTGGCCTGCAGTGCCTCAAGATTGGTAATATACTATTTTGATTCCCTCTTCAATCCTTTCTCCCAGTTTGCTGATATCAGCGAACTTCTGCCCCTCTATCAGCATCAATCTCTCGTAATAATGTGGGTCATGGGCACGAACGAAGAATCTATTCATTTTTTCTTCTTCCAAAGCCAGCCTGACTTTGGCAGCTTCCGACCTCCAACGAGTAGCATACTCGCAAATGGTTTCAATAGGCTTCTTCTTCAAATTCTGAATGTAGAACACGTCTGGCGCATTCTTAGTGTTGAACCTGAAATGGTCCATGAAATCGAACGCCATGTTTACCCAGCTCGTCCACTTCTTTGCATCTTGGCTGATGTACCAAGATAAAGCATCCCATTTCAAACTCCTCATGAATAGCTTCATGCGGATCTTCTCTTCATAATTCAGACTCTCTACACCCCGATCACCTTGCACGCCTTGGACCGTGTTAGTGAGTTTCTTGAGTTTAGCAGCCAAGTTCTAAATGCGCGAATCTGATTCTGACACATCTGGTATGGGCTGTGTATAGTATGGCTCAGTATCCACAAAGATAGGAGTATCCTGGTGGTTTGGAGCATTTTGAGGCTCAGGGATAAGCGGTGGAGAATTGTTGCGAACTTGGGTTGGGGTCTTCTGGGGAGGTGTAGGGACTTGATTGTTGACATCCGCAGTAGCAAGGGATATGGATAGACTTGCCAAGATCCGGACCTGGTCCAATTCCTCTCGAAACCTTAGCAAAGTTTTCTCTAAGTGAGCAGCAGATTCTTTGGTGATCGGGGTACCCTGAGAAGTTCCTTCAATATCCTTTCTAGCTTCATTATCTCCCATCTTTCCTTTGTTCCTGTTTCTGGGAGGACTCAGGGGAGGAGGAGGAGGAGCCGGAGGACCCTTAGATCTTGTTGAATATGCTAAGGTGCCAAAATGCAGGAACTAACCGTTGGGGGAGGGGATAAAAACAAAAAGGTAAAAAGTTAGTGCGGATTTTTAGGAAGAAAACATTGTGGTATGTAAACACGTTGTTGCAAGAAATAAATCGTTTCCTATTTGGGTGCCTCGTTGTGCCCGAGGTAGGCCTAGCGACAAATAATGATTTTGGAGAACTCATAATACCAAATGCCTCAATTTAATGATAGAAAATAGGACGAGTCAAAACAAACTGGAATAAAGAAAAAAATGGTCACTAATGACCAAGGGCCTTATTACATTAAGAATGTAGTAAAAACCTAACTACTTGGTCCCAGAAGGACCTTCCCCAGATTCGGTATCTTTACCTCCCTCATATAGCTTCATTAGCTCGCGCAGTCCCAGCAACAAATAAGCTTGAGCCAAACGCCCACCTTCATTACCTTTAGCTTCCTGACAGTCTTTGATCCTTTTCAGAAACTTGCCTTCCAGCTCCAATATGCCCTGCTCCAAGTACCCTAAGCGGTTGCTTGCTCGGACAGCCATGTCTTTCCATTCATTGATTACCTTTTCTTGAGCCTCTAGTACTTCTTGATGTTCACTCTTGCACTCTCGAATCCGTTTGCGTAGCAGATTGTACTTCACCTTTGATGCAGCCTCCTCATGAATAACCCTGTGACCATGGACGAAACCTATTTTTCCCAAGCAAATATTATTATCTTCTAACCATCTCGGATTAAGTGGCGCATGCCCCGCCTGATACCTGTCTGAGCTTGGCACCTGTGTGGTCTATCATCATCTTGGAAATCAGCTATGTAGTGACTCATCTTTTCCACTCTTGTATAATCTGCTTCCGTACGACTTTCCTCATGACTCGGAGAGGGACATAAGGGTAAGTTCCTCTCAAGCCGATGAGTACAAGGAATGGCGCATCCCTAGACCGAATGATAAGCTCTCCAGTTGGAAACCACTCGTACATCCATTTTACATGTTCTTCTCTCAGATTTCTTAATAGTTCCACCCATCCACCGGCGTCTTCCGGGTAAGTAAGCATATCCGACATGAAGTGCATCTGCTTTGGATGATGGAAAGCAGTGTGAGCATCCCAATCCTGGCGTATGATCTCCTGCCTATGCTCTCCCTTTTGAAGATGTTCAATGAGCCAGAGTTGTAGTAGTATGCAGCACTCTTCAAAGTGTGGTGCCCCTTGCTGAAATTTCTCTAAGGCTCGGTACAGTTCTGCGAGGATCATAGGTGCTATGCTGAATGTCTGCCCGTCGATACCCTCCATTACGGCTTTTGTAACCATGGCTAGTCTTGTATGGATCGTAGCCTTATTCATGGGGAAAATTATCATTCCCAAAAAACAGAACATGAACACAAAAGCCCTCCTATGAATGTGCCCCAAAGAGGTAAGGGCGAACTCGTCCATCTGATTGTGGTATGATTTGCTATGTCCGAACCTTTCATACATGAAGTCGAAGGATATGTAGGAGTCCTCAAGTTGGTCAGATTAGGATTATTTTTTAGCACCATCATTTTCAAGAACCCTCTACCTTTGCAGTTTTCTGGCATGAGCAACCCAGTGCTATCACAAGGAATTCCGGCTAAACCCCCAATTTCCTCCAACAGCGCTGTCATTTCAATATCCCCAAAGCGGAAGGCAGACCGTTCACTATCCCAAAACATAGTAGCAGCTTCCACGATCTTGTTATCTGGCCTAACTTCTTGAAGTGAAGGAGGATTTCCTAAGTGTTTGCGGACAACAACCTGATCACTACCATGCAAATCGTCCCACCAACTTAGCAATTTTGGATTAATGTTTGATACCATACTGAACCTAGGGACCTCGTGCCTCATTTCCTGGAAAAGAAGATAGTTAGGCCCTTAACCCCACTGGACTCGACTATTTAAATCAATAATTAGCAAAAGGTATTTAGCTCTCCAAATAATGCACACAACGTGAATGTTCGTTTGGGTTTCGAGGAAACCCGATGGACTTTTCGTTTAGGCTATCCTAATAAGCCATTTTGCGGACGACATTACTGACTCGGCTAAGTTTTACCATGATGCATGAACAATTAAACGGAGTAAGGTTTCTACTTTTGAAGTGCTAGACAAGGTACCCTTGAGCGGACAACTCAAGAGGGAATTGCGCGGAACCGTCGACTACACCGTTGATCGACTGGTCTTACTGCAAATATTCCTTTGCCAAATTTAGGGGGTTAGTAAGTATTGGAAGGGCGTAATCGCTCATTATAAGCGCTGCTATAGAATTTGTTTGGCACGAGTGGAAAGTGATGTTGAAGGATGAAATTACAACAAGGAAATAAGTACATGTATTTTCTCGTTCATACAATAATGGTTACAATGAATGCAAATTAAAGACAGAATTGAAATGAGGTAAAAACAATAAAGTCGTAAAACAGTTAAAGAAAAAGATAGACACGAAGAAACAAGTTAGTAATTGTGAAAAAATAATTAAAGCAATAAATAAATAAAGCAATAAAGTCACAAAAACATGTAGTGGTAAAAGTCTAAAAGAATTCTCCAACATAGTCGCCATGCTGTCGCGCCCCCCTTTTTCCACTAAAAGAAGCAAAATCGGGTTTCACGACATTATGGGTAAAACAACTCTATTTCTCGTTTAGTAATTGGGTTATGAGATTGGAAGAGTATAGTCAATTAAGCCTTGGTTCTAGATTAGAAGTAGTAATGGGATGGCATTCTTATCGAAAACAAAACTCATAAGCAAATAGGGACTAAAAGGGAAGGGGTAATCACATAAAGACTTAACAGACAAGATTAAATTGAAAGACTAACAGAAATAAGCATAGTGATGAACAATACACAAGCAGAAGAAGAAATGTAACATGCATGAAAGGTGCTGAATATGAACAGCCAAAGAGAAAGGGGGAAGAATTAGCATGCTGAAATTTAACACAAGCAAGCATACTGAAACAGACAAGGGAATGGGAAGGGTATTAAACATGACTGAAATCTACAACATAAACAAAGGGAACAAGGGGAGAGGATTTAAACATACTAAAACTTAAATGCAATACTGAAGTAAAAGGACAAAGGGATGAAGGGAAGGGAATTAATACTGAATTTAAACATAACAGGTAGGGAAACAGGGAAAGGGGGTAGTCATGCAGAAATTAAACTGTAAGAATAACATGCATGGATAGGGTAAAGTAAACGAGTAGTTGAAGGATTGGTAATTGAAATTACGGCCTACCAGTTACACTTGAATAACAAAGCAAAGAGAGATATTCTATAATCAGCCTTGGCTTTCAGCCGGATGCCTTTTAACAAAGAGAGCAATTAGCAAGAAGAGAAGAGAAAAAGCAGATAGCCTATTAGTGAGAAGAGTAGAGAGAACGGAAGTTGTTTAGTGTGTGTTAAGTAAGAAAAGAGAGACCATTTTAATAGTTAAAAGAAAAGCATCAATAAGGTAAAGGAAATATTCATGAAATCAGTTAGTATCAATTAGGAGAAGGGGAGCCCTTCAATTAAGGGAGCCGGATGGAAAAGTAAAATAAGTCCAGTTCTAAATTTGAAAATAAGTATAGCATTGATCACAGAATACAGGGTAGATACATATAGAAAAATTAAAAAATCACACGGTTTGACATATAAGGTAAATAATCACCCAAAAAATCAAGGAGTCGAGATTTTACTTGCATGAACTTAGTAAGAAAACAAGGAATCATTAGAGAATCACAGTTGTACCAAAATGAATTAGGGTTTCAGGGAAAAGGGAGAAGCAGCACTATAAAAGATTCACAAGTCTGAGCATGCAAGAACTAGGCATAGCAGAATAGCAAAACACATACGAGAAGATAATTAGGCAAACTAGGGTTTCACAGAGAAAGATGAAAATTCCCTTAATAAATTAGAGTTCTACTACAAGTCGGAACACAAGCTATTAGCATAGATGAAGACGAACAAGAACAGAACACAAAGAAAGCACAGAACAAACTGAATGAAAGCCCTGGAAAGGTAATCAGTGAGGCAAAAATATTTAGGACTAATGTAGAAAACACTCAGAATCGTGAAGAAGGACACATAGTAGCAAGAAATAAAACAACAAAATCAAGAAATCAAACAGTTCATAGAAACCCTAGGTTTTGAAAAGACGAACAGTTTTGAAAAACAGAACTGAGCGGAGAAAAGATAAGATACTTAAAAAAATCTTAGAAAACAAATAAAAACTTAGAGAAGATTGTAAAATAACACAGAGAATCATGACAAAGAACCTTGAATCGATTAGGCTTCTCATAAAAGGCCTCAGAAATGGCGAGAAAAGTTTGGACGGCTCATCAGAGCTTGGTGAGGACCCAAGGCTTCAAAGGCTCGCCGGAGAAGAGCCAAAAACGACTGTGAAACTACCATTAAAGGACCTCTGGTCCAGTTAATCTCGAAACAAACCCCGATCTTTGAACCCAAAGGTCAGGAACGATGATATATGAACGAGCATGTGAGTTTCCGGCCATAGAATGGCCATAGAAGCTCTCGAAAAAGCCTGAAAGTTACTAGGGTTTAGAGAGAGTTCACAGAGAAATTTTGGGAGTGAAAGGCGGCGACCAAATGAAAGTGATTAGGGTTAAGGGGGTTCGATGGTTTTATTTGGTAAGAAATGATTTGGGCCGTTGATTTATGAAATCAATGGCCAAGATTAGAATTGGGGAACCGGGCGGGTAATTTTGGATTGGGCTTGGGTTGGAGGGTCCAGTGGATTGGTTATTAAATTGGGTTGGAATTGGGTATGAAATAGGGGTTACAATTGAAATAATAGAGGCTATATTTTAAATAACCAATTTTTCCCAAATATAATTTTATAAAAATAGCAAACGATTAATAAAAAATTCAATACAATTAGTGAGACACTAAAATAGGTTTGGGAACTGATTAAAAATATTAGGAATGATTTTACACTTGAAATACTTCAAAATTTGAGAAAATAAGCTAAAATTGAAATTTTAGTTTTAATATATTGAATGGCTTTGTAAAATCATGTAAAAATTACATAAATTATATGTTTATGTAAATGAAAGAACAAAATAATTTATTTACTAAAATAGCAAGGTTTGATACCAAATATTAAATTTTATAGTACAAAATGAGCTGTAAATTAATTTTAAAATGCTTGAATATCATAGAAAAATACCAAACATTTTGTGGATGCTTATATATGCATTCACAAGCTATTTTGAAAATATTTGGGTTATGAAAATATATAAAAAAAATTGGGTATCAACAGAGGTTAGGCTCGATACGTACATAGTACATTGGGCCGGTTTCCCTTTATTTTCCATTCACACTTTTTATTTAAATTAATTATTTTAAAAAAAAAGGTTTTTACATGGAGAAAAGGTTATTTTACTTGAAATACTCTTGAAACAAGTTTTCAACTCCAATATTCTCCATTTTAGAATTGAAGTAGAAATAATTGGCAAAATAATAAAATTGCAAGTACGGTTTTTATTTTTGCAAAATATTATTTGGTTTGAAGTATTTTGATTATATGACATTTTTCACAGAAAATTAGCGAAAAGCAACATAAGAAATTTTTATGCAAATATTTTCTTCTATTTGAATTATAAAAAGGCATATTTGAATTATAAAAAGGCATGTGAGATCAATTTCTGATATGGAAATGTGCAGTCAGTCTACCCCCGACATCAAAAAGAATCTTCTTCCACAAACAAATGTCATTATCTTGGTTTAGTTCGACTTTACACGTCAACCCCTAATAGTCACCACACATTTTCCTCGTTTGGATTTAGATACATACAACATTATTCATTCATAAAGTCGAGGAATCCACTCTTCAACTTGTAAACGTCTCTGAATTGGCTTTTGTTATCAGTTGTCACCTTCCCCGGTCAATATAATCAAGATCCAAATTTATTTATTTTTTCATAACCAAGATCCAAATTTTTTTTTACATAACCATTTATGTTGATTTATAAGTAGCTTATTATAAAAATTGATCAACTCATAAAATATTTTTTTATAATAGCAATTAGCTATTTGTAGCAACAAAAAATAAGTCATCTTTTTCCTTTCTTATAAGTGAGTGTTATTAGAGTAGATTGGATCAATTTTAAGGACCAACCATTTCACCATAACTAAAGTCAAAGATAAATGATAACTCATATTTATGGCAAAACAATCAAATATTGAGACAATAAATGACTCTTTGGATAAGACTTAACTTTTTTATACTACTTAAAACTCTTATTTGGTGTGTTGATATCTCTTCAAAAATATTTCTTTCTTAAATTTCAATCTAAAATATTACTTTTTCAATAATAATTATTTTTATAATAATTTAATGGAAAATATTATTCTTAATTCAAAACATTTTAGTTGGCTATCTAAAAATACAAAAAATTCTTTAGCTAGTGAATTGTTTTTACTCTATTTTGATATTTGACATAAATCATGTTAAATATCTGAATTTTTTATTTTTTTTGAATAAACAGATTTCTATTTCATTTCATCAAAAAAGTATACGTACAAAGCATAGATGCTGACCACCTATTCTCATATTCTATACACAGTCGCTACACTATTATCATTCTAAAAAACGAAAACACTCTATGATAATACGTGTGATACAACTATCTCGAACAAAATCTATCTTATTTGAATTCTAGGGGAAATGATCTAAGCTTTGTAGGACAGCCCTCCACTTTTGCCTTGAAGCCCCTCTGAAATGGAGATGGACTACGATTTCCTTGCATACAGTGTCGCTCATCAACTTGCTTCCCTGGAATCTCAATTTATTCCTCTCCCTCCATATCGTAGGTACCAGGATCCCAAATAGACAAGCTGTAATTTCTGCTAAACCATTTCGACTCTTCGCCAGCTTACTAATCTACTCACATTCCTCCTGCCAGTCAGCAATGGTACACTTATTGCCCAACAAGTTAAGGAGTTGATACCAGAGTTCTTTGGTTTTCAAACAGTCAAAGAAAAGATGCTCAAACATTCAAAGAAAAGTCTCTCGATACAAACCATAGTTTCAAGTCACTTATGCAAAGCCAGCCACAGTATAAATTTATACCTGGGATGTAGTTGAGGCTGCAATATGATGGATTTCCACTGGACCTTGCTGCATTGAGAATAAGCTGTCTGTATAGCTTGTTAATGCTAAAGGACTCTCCCTATTGAACCTGCCTCAATCTGTTTTCCAGATTTCCACTGAGTGTTGCAATGCCTTTAATCAAACTCCTCGACTCAAAAATTTTTCTAATTGCCCAGGCAGCAGCCCCAGGCACTAGCATGTCTTCAAAATAGTGGTTCTTGATATAGAAGGTATGAACTCACTTTATCCATAGGCTATCCTTCTTCTTAGTCAATGCCCACAGATGCTTGACCACAGTAGCTTTGTCTTATGTAGCTAGGTCTAAGACATTCAGTCCCCCTGCAGTGTAAGGAAAACACAGAGTATCCCAGGCAATCAGAGCCTTTCTTGAGACTGTGGCAGAACCTGTCCAGAGATATGATCAGCAGATAGCCTCTGTCATCTTCAAAAAAAATTTAGGCAATAGAAAAATCTGGGACAAGTAGGCTTGAATACCATATAGAACAGATTTAATAAATTGAAGCCGACCAGCATAAGATAGTAACCTTGACGATCAGCAGTTTATTTTCTGTGTAATTTTCTCCACCAGTGGCCAGCACTGAGCAATGGACAACTTCTTTGAATCCATAGGCATCCCCAAATACTTGAAAGGGAGTTTGCCTTCAGGATATCCCAGCACATGTAGAATCTCATATTTCTGCCAGTTGGTTACACCTGCTAAGTACACTGCACTTTTATCAACATTTGCATGAACACCAGAGACCTTAGAGAACTCCTGAAGAGTCTGTTTCACTAGGCTGGCTGATTGAATATCAGCCTTGCAGAACAAGAGAAGATCATCCGCAAAACAAACATGTGCTACTCCCAACTTCTTGCATTTAGGATGGAACCTGAAATCTTTCATCATCATCATTTGCACAAGTGTCTATGTAGATACTCCATTTCCAGAACAAAGAGGTATAGAGACATCGGGTCACCTTGTCGCAGACCTCTTTTCCCTTTAAATGGAGCAGTGAGGCCTCCATTGAAATTGAGAGAATAGGTTACACCGGATATACATTCCATAATCCACCCGATAAATTTATAAGGGAACCCCATATCCTGCAGCAATCTACTAAGAAAAACCCATTCAACCGAGTCGTAAGCCTTCTTTAAATCCACCTTAAGCACACACCTAGGAGAAAGGCCCTTCCACAAATAGCCCTTGAACAGTTCTTGTGTGAATAAGATGTTATCAATAATACTACGACCCTCGATGAATACTGACTGTGATCTGTCCACCAGAGAGTCAATAACCTCTTTCAACTTAGTTGTAATAATCTTTGTGATGATCTTGTACAGAGTAGTACATCAAGCAATTGGCCTGTAATCCTTGACTTTGGTTGGATTCTGTACCTTGGGGATTAGAGTTAGTGCAGTGCTGCTAACTCCAGTATGTAATTTCCCATTAGTAAAGAATTCTGTCACAGCTTTACATATGTATCTCCTACTATATGCCACTGCCTTATAAAAAATTCCACTGGGAAACCATCCACCCCTGGTGCCTTGTCATGTGGCATGTCTTTTATTGCCTTTAATATTTCCTCCCTTGTAACTGGTTGCACAAGAGCATCCTTTTGTTGTAGAGTGAGACAGGGCCCCTGGTGAATTATTTCAGTGTTTGGACATTGGATGATACTA
Source organism: Nicotiana benthamiana (assembly GCA_034376525.1). Classification (NCBI taxonomy): domain Eukaryota; kingdom Viridiplantae; phylum Streptophyta; class Magnoliopsida; order Solanales; family Solanaceae; genus Nicotiana; species Nicotiana benthamiana. The sequence goes on from CM067338.1 coordinate 55,405,952, forward strand.
TTGTTTCCCCCCAGTAGTAACTTGAAACATGTAACAAACTCTGCTTCCACCTTCCTGGGATCAGATAACTTAACCCCCTCTTCAGTATATATAGAGTTGATAGTGTTAAAGCTTGTCCTCATCTTTAGTTGAGCATGAAATTTTTTTGTGTTGGCATCTCCATAGGTAATCCAGTGAGCTCTAGATTTCTGTTGTAGGATCCGCTCCTCTATATTGCTCCACTTCTCCACCTCCATAAGTAGCAGTCTCTCCTGGTCAATCAACCATTTGTCCATACAATTGGATTGCAGTTGGATCTGTATGGTTTCTAGCTTCTGCCTTGCCTCAGTGAGATGTAACCTATACTTTTCCATATAGGTATTCAGCTCATTTAACTCCACCTTTTGGGTCTTCAACTTATTCCATATTCTATGCATTTGCCCTCCCTGCTGATGCTGATTCCATGCCCTTTCCACAATGCCAGGGAATTCAGTATGGTCCATAACAGATAAATAATGTTTGAAAGGTTTAGGATGATTGTTCCTTCTCTGTTCCTCAGGGGCAATAGGATAGGGTAATGATCTGAAACTCCCAGGATCAACACATCAGCTTCAATGTGACTGTACTCCTGCAACCAGTGCACATTTCCAAAGACCCAATCAATTCTGCTATACACTCTTGTCTCTGGTTTCTGTTTATTGCACCACGTATAGAAACACCCCAAACTCTTCAACTGAGAGAGTTGAAGAGCATTGAGAGTGTCCTAGAAACTTAACGGCTTACTGGTAATGGCTTAACGGCTTAATGGACGGGGAACGGATTGAATTTTTTATTAACGGCTTATCAGTTTGGGGACGGATTATTCAATTTGCTTAACGGCTAATCCGTTAACCCGTTAAGAATATATATATATATATATATATATATATATATATATATATATATATATATATATATATATATATATATATATATATATATAGTTTATTTTTATTTTTATATATTAAATATAAAAAACTAAAACCCTTGAAAATGATTAACGAAAATTTATTTCTGCTTCTAAGCATTTTTAATCTCGGGATATAGATATTTTTTGGTTCTATTTTTAATTTATTTTTTGTTGTACTCCCCCTGTTCGGCAACATGCCGGAGATGGTAAAGCTAATTTCCTAATCATGGGAATCAAATTGAATGACCCTGGCAAAGAAAATTGAATGCATCATATTGCCTCTGAAATGTTATTTTTTATGGCAATTCATTATTTCTAAGACGGGGAGAATGAGAGATATTTAGATACGTATGTTAGGCCGATTAACCGCCCAATAACCGCCCGATAAGAGCTAACCCGATATCAATCCGCCCGATATCTTATCGGGTGGCTAACGGATTAATACATTTAAAAGCCAATAACCGTTAAGCCAAACCGCTAAAAGTAAAAAGACGTCCAATCCGCCCGATAGGCACCCCTACCTTTTAGTCTTAGGAGTCCCTTTGATTGTTATTAAAGTTTAAGTGATTAATTCCTTTGATTATTTTAACTAAAATTTTGAGCACTTCTAAATTTCGTTAAGGTTTAGGAATGGAAAGCTTTGAAATCCTTTTAGGTTTAGGAGACCCAAAATTTTTATTAAGGGAAATTATCATTTATGTCCATTTAGAAGTAGCTTATTACACAAATTAGTCAATTGATAAATATTACAAATATTTGCCAAAATGGCTAATTAGCTATTTGTAGCAAAAAAAATATTCAAATTTTTACTTTCTTTTGAGTAGCGCTATTAGAATAGATTAGGTATATCGTAAGGAGCTTGAATCTCAGTTTTGGGATGATTTGATGAAGTTTTGAGGTGGTTTGAATTGAAAATTCGAAGTAAAAACTGAATATGCAAAAAAAAAAAATGATATGTGTATCACACTATGTATCACATATGTATCATTTTTGTATCGATTGTGTATCACATGTATATCCATGTATATCTGTGTGTGAGATATATGCGTCATACATGTTTGATACATGTGTTACAAAAGAATTTTTTGACATCGATTTAATTATGAATTTTGATACAAAACCAGTCCAAATCACCTCCAATCTTCTTCAAATTTAGTATATTTACTTATCTATATGTTTTCAATGAATTTCGACTATACACATTAAAAAAATTCCTTATTTATTTTGATTTTTAAAATATTGGCTAGAGATTGGTAAGTTGAAACTTATATGAAACATTTCTATAAGTTTCCTTTTATTAATTCTTTACGTTTTAAAAGTTTCGCTTTTCTCCATTAGTGATGATTGGCTACAACATTTACAAATCTCTAATGAGCCTTTCTCCTTAATTTGTTTTATGTGAGTAGTTTTTTTTATGAACTAGGGGTGTGTTTTGTATAGCAGAAAATATTTTTCGTAGAAAATGACTTCTGAGTATTCATAAATAATTTAGATATAATAAATATGGTTATATACTTTCAAATTAACAATCTTCCGGACCTACAAATTTCATAAACTTTCGAACCACTAAACATTCAAAACCGCGAAATTTTGAACCCGTAAACTTTATAATTTCTAAACCCTTAAACTTCCAAACACATAAACCTCTGAATTAATAATTTTGAAACTTGTAAAGTTTTATCCTTAAACCGATAAATAATAACTGAAAAATATATTTATTTATTTTTCGAGGGGGTGGGGGTGGGTGCGGGGGCAGGGCTGGGGCTGGGGGTGGCAGTAAAATGAAAAAAAAAACAGTAATTTAAACTATTAAAAAAAGTAAGAAAAATTGTTTCTGGGGAGGGGGTGGGTGGTGCGGGGGGAAGGGGGAGGGGGAGGGTTGGGGTGAGTGGTGCAGAAAAATATGAAAAAAAAGAAAATTAAAATTGAAAAAAAAATTAAGGAAAAAAATATATTTTTTGACGCGAAGGGAAGTGGAGGTGTAGTAGGGTGGGTGGAAACGGAAAAACTGATATAAAAAAAAATTGGAGAGGGGTTGGGGTGGCTTGGTGAGGGTGGCGAATGTTGAGAATGGGCTTTGGAAAATGTTTTTCCCTTCTCTTGGTAAGGAAAACATTTTCCTCCAATTGAATTAAAATAAATTGATAAACAAAATATTTTCTAAAATATTTAAGCCAACCAAACAAGAAAAAATTAAAAAATATTTTCCTTGGTACCAAACACACTCTAAAGCTTAATTCTTTTCTATTGCGTATTAGAAAAAATAAAAGGAGTCATTCAAATCTATGGTTGAATAAAGAAGATTGGGAATAAGCGTAAAGACAGTGAAAGAGGAGTAAGGGGAGTCAACCTTTCTATCTCTTCATACACTAATTTTGATTGTTAATTTTGCAATGGGTACAACTTTGGAAAGAATCACATTAACGCAATTATCTAGTTTGTCTTGCTATCTACCACGGTGTATTCTCCTGCTTTTAATTAACTTCTTCTTTGATTTTTATATTTGCATGGGTGAATAAAGATTTTTATAATTTTCATATAAGTGGAATGTATTATGTGAATAACCTAAAAGTAGAATACTTTGACTCAAATGAATAGTATAAACTGTTCTTATTTGATACATCCGTTAGAGCTCGAATTTCATATGCTATATAATTCAAAACGTAGGTCTTTGGAGGAAACTTATAGTAGATAATTTTGGTAAATCGTGTTTAATATTTGATTTTTTGTGAAGACCACATAAGTCATTTTGAATACTAGCCCTCATTTCCGTGTATCAACACCTCTATTAATTCTATTTAATATTTTTAGAATTGCGTGCGAAGTCCACATCTTTTTTTGGAAAGATATTATGTGAAAATTTGAAGAAAATATGATTTTTGGATTTAAAAATAACTTGACTACGGTCAATATTTATATAAATGATCCCGGATCGATTATTTGACGATCCGGTAGGCCCATATCGTGATTATGAACTTGGGCGTATTCTGAAACTGAAGTAGAAAGTCCCAAACTTGATTTGAATTCTTTATTGTCAAAGATAGTGTTTATCGTGAAAATGGTAATACAATTAAATTTGTAAATGGGACTCTAAAAATATGTTATCTATTTTTATGCTAGTTATTAGAGCACCTGATGCTAAATTTAATAATGAAATACATGTTAAAACGGGGCAGTAACCAAACTGAGGGGCTTGCTACCTGGGCTTCAAACTGATCGATGAAAGGCCTCGAGGTCGATACCCAGCTCGACCTCGAGTTATCAGGGGTAACTGGGAAGGGGATAACAGTTAAGGTGTAATTAAAGAAGGCTCTTTATGTCCAATATCAAGCAATAAATGAAGAACAAGTATGAAAGCAGTAAATGGAAAGAGAAGCCTCGAGTAGTAAGTTAGAGAGAAAAGAGAGAGAGTTATTATTGATCTTGGGTATAGTAGTTGGAGCAACAACAACCGACGGTTACAAAGTGATGGGGATCCCCTTTATATAGTAGGTGAATTTTGTTATAGTACAAAATGCATTAACTGTAAAGGCATGGAGACGGGACGGCTGGACGTGACATCTTATGACAGGCCCTGGGTAGGTCAGCTTTGCCAGATTAAACCGTGTGCCTCAGGAATTTCCCCCTCGCATACTATAGCTGTTAGAACGTAATGCCCTTCGGGGCCGGTACCTGAAAAACCCCGAGGGTGAGTCTCGACCTTGGCTTTTATCCTCGAGGAGCATGACCGCGAGACGACCTAATGATGGGAAAATTGGGCCCCTGAATTCACCGCATATAGATAGTCTTCGCATCTCTTAAAGTGAAAGCGATAAGAAACGATAAGAAATGTTCCCGAACTTTTGCTTTCTTTGATGTTCTTGCAATAAGCGACAACTACGAGGTGCCAAGATTCAACATACGCATTGTTCCTATAGGTTTCCGCATTGACTACGGTGGTTGGATGCATTTTGGCTTCCTTCAATGTACACACGGTGCTTTTATAAATACTCCCCTCTTTCTTTATATACCCCATCTCGTGCCAAAAACCATCAATAAGGTTTTTTCTTTCTTCGTTCTTGTTCTCTTTCAGGAACTCAACTCTTTTTCTTCCTTCAAAATCTCCTAAGGATGATGAAAATTTCCACTTCTGCTTCCCAAGAGGTCGCAGGTTCATCATCTTTGGTTTTCTCTCAACGCGAAGTGCCTACTCCCCTTTATGCTGAGGAATGCATCCCAGGATCCTTTGTGATGACCTCCGATTTCAAGGTCAAGAGATGTCCTTGAAGCCAGGGCGTCGCGAGCCTGTAACTCGGTATATCGGCTTGATAATGGATGTCGAGAGAGTGAGGGCTGACTGTGGCTGGGGGGATACCGTCCTTGTGTAGATTTCTGCTCGGGAGGAAGATATCACGTCTAATAAAGACGGCTTTCTGAGTGTATACACCTACATATTTACCTTGGGGCCGGTGGAGCCATCCTCGCCCCCGATCAACCCCGTGATTCTCGACTTTTTCCGGCTATCAAGTGACTCTGGGCCAAATTCATCCTTCATTCTGGGGCGTGCTTTACATTATCAGGCATTACTTGAACATGATAAAGGAGATGCCCTTCACCCGCAAACATCTTATCCTAATGTATAGTCCCCATCTTCTCCATGGGGGCTTAATCAAGCTTTTTTGCCAAACCCCGAGATCCCTTTTTGCCTGCACCAACGAGCTCGGGGACGAGGGATGGGTAAGACAATTTATCCGAGTGAGGACGTCTGACCTGATTCCAGTGGAAAATATGTCACTCCTTGAGAAGTGGAACATTGAGCGTACGTAAACGTGATGCCTTTACTTCTTTTTGGTGATATTTCTTTAAGCATCTCACTCTGGTGCGGTGTCAGATCTCCAGGGTTGGGTCGGCTACTTACACTCGATTTGCCCATATACCGAACAAGTTTGGAAAGATTTATCCCGAGCTCGGTGGGAAGCCAAAGACTATTGTGAACCCCGAGCCTTATTGCATATGCATACCTTGACGTAGATCGTTGTTAGTAGAATTCTTCATCCTCTACATTTAACCTCTGCATTTATGTAGGTCTGGGGAACTCCCTTTGATGAAAGAGGCACCTCCTATTGGAGGGGATGCCCTGGTGCTTTGACGGAAAAAGAAAAGGAAGGGGAGTCTATCGGTTGGGCCTCCGGAGCTCAAGAGGGTTAAGGCGGAAGATTCCAAGGTTGACCCAGCAGTTCTAGCCTCGGAGACGACGGAAACCCTTGAGCTGAAGGTGATGGAGAAAGTAGCTTCTCAACGGTCCCCGAATAGTGGACATACTCGGTCGACCTTCGGGCCATTAGGATGGATTCTCCTGGACCAGAGTCGCCCAACTTTGTGGTGGTAAGGAAATGGATGGAGTATCGAGCATTGCCCCCGAGTTAGTAGGTGGCCAAAATTCTTTTCGAGTTGGAACGCCTTTGGTGGGCAATTCGGAGGGGCCTGGATCTGGGGTCCAGGTTGAATAAGGGATGGATATTAGTTGATCCTATTAACCCTTTGTTTGTCATTGATTCTCCTCAACGAGAGATCCTACCGTATTACAAAGTGCAAAACGTCCCGTGTGAAGAGCCTTCTTAAGCAGGAGCGCTAGCCAAAGGCGGAGATACGCTCGAGAGGTCACGGACCATTCTAAAGAGAGGTCTCGAGTTTGATGCTTTATTCATTTTCAGCGCGATGGGCAGACTTTCCGAGCGGGTAATTTTTGCTAACCTTGTCCGTTACTCTGGGTTGTTCCGTTCTTCATTTTTCTAACTTGTCTTTTTACGTGGCTTCAGGCTAAAGTGCTTTATAACAAGGTTTTCCCCCAAGTATCAGGATGAGGTGAGCCATTGTGTGTGCGAGAAAGTCCATCTTACCGAGCAGGTTACGCATCCCCCATTTTTATTATGCTTGGAGACCTTGTGATATTCAACCGCTTTTAACTTCTCGGACCTAATTTGTGCAGTTTGAGAAGGAGAACGCCCTGCTGAGAAGGAAGCTTCGGGCTAGAGATGCTGAAATTTCTGAGCTTATTCGGTACGTATATGAAATGACTTCTGAGAGGGACAACCTCTATGGGAAGATAACCTTGATTGAGCATCAGCTCCACAATGTGATGGAGGATCGTGACAAGTACAAGGGTCTCCATTCCAAACTGGTGGCTGCATTTTTTCGGATCAAAGCTGAGGCTGAGGCACGTGTATCGTCGCACGGAGGGAGTTATTGTCGCAGATTCATGTGTTGAGAAGGCATTTGATGGGGCTAGCCCAACTTTACCTCTAGCTTGGGATTGTGCCTGGCCAATTTCTAGAAAGTAGACCGTTGGGGTTGCATTGGAAGGCAGCTTGGGTGGTGCTAAAAATGGGGGTGAATCCCGGGGGAGAGAAGATGCCGTTGAGAAGGGTCCATTGGGGACTCGTAATTGCCTGGGTTCAACCCTGGGGAGCAATTGAGGATGCCAGTTTTGCAATAGGTTAGGATCTTTGTTAATTTTCCTATTGATCTTCCAGTTTGTATATAGTACTTTCATACTGGCATATGTGTAAAGTGAATCTTGCGGCTTTGTTTTCTCTATTCCCCTTTTCCCCTAAATTCAGCAAGAATTGGCAAAGAACTTTAGACTTGCGATACGGCCCTGTGGCTCGTTGGGCAAGCTCAGGGGATTTCACGTGCCCGATCGGTGTAACCTTTAATGTAAATTGTTGTCAGAGCATTTAATCTTTTGCTCAACCGTTTTGGGTTCAGTCTCCGAGTCAGGCTTTAATCTACCCTCAAGTTTTATGTTTCCATGGGCTGGCATTAATGGCTATTATGACCCTGGGTCAAAGCGACCTTTTATGTGTGTGGCCCTGAGGCTCATGAAGCTACCAACGAGGGCTCTTACACTTTTTCCCTTAGGCATGTACAGTTAACTATTTTGGATCTAGCCTCTAAATCGGGTTACGACTCAAGCTCATATTAATCCTCAAGTTTTTAATTTAAGCTGGCGGCAGTTGCTTCTTGCGCTTTTGGTCATTGCAACCTTTTAGTGTGTGACCCTGAGGCTCGTTTGGCTGGCAACAATGGCTCTTCCGCTTTTGCCCATGGAAATATGTAGGCTTTAATTTCTTTTTATTAAGGACTTTTTGAAATGATTTTTCCTGACCCATCCTTGGTTCGGGAAAAACCTCGATTTCAAGTCGTTTGCGGTGATATTTGAGCACCTCAGAATGTTTAGATCGTAGGCTGAGTACTTCGAAGCCTTGTGATTTGGAGCTGACATGGTCGAAGCTCATTTGCCTATTGAGGGTAGCATGTTTTATCCGGTTTCGAAGTAGATTCGAAGTAATGGCCTGTGATTTTGTTAGTGATGGTCAGGTGTCCCCGAGTTACCTTAATTTGGCTTGTGCAGCCATTTTGACCATAGTCATATATGTTCGGTCTGAGCCGTTTTCGATCCCTAGTGTGGTAGCTTAGGGGTCTACATCGAAGTTATGACCTTTTGACAGCCTTACAAATGAGACATACAGCCTAAACTTCGGGATTGGGTATTATGCCTGTAGCTGTCTTACGAATTTTTCATACATGTTGATGTCTTATAGTTTTTCATGCCTTTTGAGGTCGTATAGGTTTTTCATGCTTGTTGAGGTCTTACAATTTTGTTGTTATGTAAAATAGATCTGGCTAGATCAAGTCTGCCCGATTGGGGTCTTAAGGACTCGAGTTTTTCAGTAAATAGCGATTGACGATAGTCTCTGAGTCATCGAGCTTGGTTAGGCTCGAGGTTGTTACGCATGAGCTCAAAATTGCCTCGTTGGGCCATATGAGCATGGAGTTCTGACCCTGAGGTCATGTGTGTGCCAAATTGTTTATGCTAAGTCTCTCGGTATTTTGGGATGTACTCGATGGAGGGATCATTGCTGTGAGCATGCTGGATTTTCTTTGGAGTATGAGATGCTTTCGACGAAAGATATTCTTTGATTTCTTGGCGTAACATGTCGTTCTGTTGCCATAAGCCCGACTTATGCGGACACGGTTTGTTCGACCGTTTGTCCTGGTACATCATTTCATATTGGAACCGCGCTTGTTGTTTCGCGGTATAGGGTTGATTGCGAAGAAAATTGGATAGGTTTGTCGAGTCCTTCTTAGGTGGCGCATGGACATTGCCTCATTAAAATTGTTTATGGCAAATACCCATTTTGGGATAAAAAAACTCGATCGGAGGAAAAGAGTGCAACGTTTTCTCGAGGATCTTATCGGGATTTTCTGATCGGGTGCCCTAGCGGTAATACCGCTTATGCATCGATACATTCCAGTTACTCAGAAGCTGTTTACCTTCCATGGTGCCACTCTTATAGGGTCCCTTGCCAACTATCCCGAGGACATTGTACGGTACTTCCCAATTCTCGCCCTGCTTTTCTTCATTAGGGTTTCGGATGTTGAGAGTAACCTTCCTTAGGACTAAGTACCCGATTTCAAAATACCATAGACTTGTTCTTCCTTTAAAGTATCTTTCGATTTTCTACTTCTGGGCAGCCATCCTGAATCAATACTGGACCATTAGAGAGTGTCAAAGTTAACCATCTCGCCTCTACCCCTTCGGGATTAGGCGGGATACTCATTGGGTACACGTTGTTTTCATACTCATACTACACTTATTGTGCATTTTGTTTCACAGGTATTTGTAATTCCAGTGGCCTACTAGGCATAGCAGCATGGATGATTCTGGGACTAGTTGAGCTTCATCATTCGAGACGGTCGCAGCTAGAGCAGTCCCTTCCAGTGTAGTGTATTTACTTCTTGTCTACTGTATTTCGGATGGTGTTGTATTTTATTTTCTTACCAGTAGACGCTCATGCATTTGCGACTCTGGATTCTGGGATCGTTTGAAGTACTATATTAATTGTTTAATATTTAAAATGATTTGACACTTTATTATTTAAAATTTCTAAATATGAAAGGAAAATCCTAGATTTCAAAAGTGTTAAAAATGAGATTTTGATTAAGTAATTTGGTTGTCTTGCCTGACGGCAGTGCCCTCTGTTGAGAATTTAGAAAAGGAAAGTGGGAAGTATCAATAGTATTACAACTCAATTCACGAAAAAAGTTGTAGAGCTCAATTCCATAGGAGGCAGTAAGTAATAGGACTGTGATTAGAAGACTTTGTGAATAATACATCTCATTCAAAGAGCAGGTGCATGCAATGTTTTGTGATTTAGATTATTTTTAGGAATATATCTATGAAAGTACAAGGAAATCATAAGGGTTTAAAAAATCTTTAAACAACCACCACATTACCAAATAAAAGGTATCACATATCTTTCACATAATTTCCATACCTCTAGGCTGCATTTCATAGCCCTTCAATAGGGCTCACAGATCAAATTATACACCTATGCATTTCATACAGTAATAAGGAAATCATATGTGCAAATCAAACACTCGAAATGATAACCATATTATCAAATAAAAGAGTCATGCCATTGTCACATATATTACTTCGTCGGCGGAGCCACAATTGTCACATCACCTTTGGCACTAGGCCACATTTCATAACACAATATCTTCTTTCCCGCATTTCACATCATTTCCGCATATTTCACATCAATATCAATTCATCATATCAATGATTTCACAAACTTTTATTTTGATAGTGATAATGATCACATTCTATCCTTATTACCTCGGCCACCCTTATTACCTCGGCCTCCCTTATCACCCTAACCCACAACATATCTTTTTACGTTGCGGCGTGCAACCCTATCCCACCAGAAAATAACATTTCCCACAACAACAATAGTTCACAGTTCAATCACATGTCTTCAAGCCATCCAGAATATCATTTCGCAACAACAATAACAATTCATGGAGAGTTTTCATTAACAATGGAACTTGAATCACAACGAATTCTTTTACAATCATGACAATATACAATTTCAACATCGAAGTATGTAATAACCCACATCATATTGGATATACTCATAAGGCAAAACATTATCTCAAGCGGCCACTTATGGCATAAATTGTGTAGAAAGCCTTTAAGGCACGCTATTATCGAAGTCGTTTATGGAAAACAGAGGTGAGACTCATTTCATAATATGTTTCATATTTTCTCATGCCATAGGCATCATTAGGTACAATTACAATTCTAGTTCTCGATACGTTGGCCATACTCTATTTCTCAAAGTCATTTGGCTTATTTCAACATTTGTATACACTGAGGATTTCACATAGTTTGACATAATATATGCAGCTCCAATTTCAATTAAAGGTCTTAGCATTTCAATACATGATTCATATTCCTTGCACCCTTTTTAAGTTGTCAATAATAGCACATTGATCATATTTGAATGTATCTTTCACAAACATTGGGTCACAACACCAATTCATGTAAAGTATTAATCACAGCAAGAAAACAACATTCAGTCTCGCCACATTTACACAGTCACTTTCTTTACTTTCAAACATCATTATACATTACCAACAACTAGACAGAAGTAATCTAATACATTTAGTACACATAGGAACAATTTGGAGGATCAACCATAACTAGTTTTCAAACAATTTGGCATCGAAATCTCAATTTAAACTTGACCTGAAGTCTAGGCATCTTAGCTCATAGTTCACAATCTTCACATATCCTCATTTACCAAGAATAACACATTAAACACATGAAGAAGTACCCACCACATACCTTTTCATAATAATAATTCGCTTAACATAACAAAATGAGTACCACATCAATTATATTTTGAACTTACAATATATACGCAAGCAACATGGAAGCTCAATTTCAAAAAGGTGGGTTTTTAACCGTGCATACTGATGATATACTACATGATTTGGTGGGGCAGTGATATTAGTTGGAACAAGGCTACTCTCCATAACAACAAGTTATACCAATCACTCCATGGCTTAACACATTTTACTAACAAGTCTTGGGTAATCCACTCGGACTCAACGGTGGGATAAATCCCTCCTTGCATGCTTCAAATGCGCGGATTATGGAATCAAAATTACCATTCTTGAGAATAATACTTAGAGAGGAAATTAGCTCCCTTTCTTGAGCCATATCGCACGATCTGGAATATCAAGAAGGGTGAAATTCCTAAATGTCAAAATAGCCTCAAACTTATAGATGTGGTCTACAACACACCGATAAGAAGGACGCTACTAGACACGGCTTCGTGACATCCTAGGATAGTTTAAAACCTTAGGCTCTGATACCAAGTTTGTCACGCCCCAAATTCGAGGGACATGACCGGCACTCGACCGGGTATCCCCAGTCAAGTGGACCTGGGTACCTTTCCTATCCCACGCATTGCCCCCACATTTTCATTACTTATTAACCAAGTGAATAATCTATTCATAATTAAAAACATGTTTTATCACAAAACATACACAACATACATGGTACTCAGCGTGGTCTACATCTTACACCACTCGATATAAAAACAAAATACATATTTATATAAGTTCGTAACCGATATTTACTGTCTACAGAGCCTCTAAAGATACAGAAGGATGATACAACACTTGCCGGTAACAAGGCTCTGGCTATACCTTTCACAACAAGATCAAAACATATTTCCAAAATAAAAAAGCAGCATAAGCCACGCAAGGCCCCCAAAGGAAAGGGGCACACCAATACATCTGATGGAAAGTGAAGGTGAGCTACAGCCACTGGACTAGAGTACCTGCTATGGATCCACCTACAATCATAACACGAATGTAGCACCCCCGGAAAAAGGGGCGTCAGCACATTTGAATTGTATTGGCATGTATGAACAAACCTTGCCCTAAGTAAACTCAAAACATACACAAGTAGCAAACAATAACAAAATCAACAATCGAATACACATTTAAAGAACAGCCAAACCAAACAAGTTTTCAATCTCTCCGTCTTCTCTTCAACATAATCACATCAATGATTTCACAATTTGATACACAAGAAGCAAGCAATGACAAAATCAACAATCAAATACACATTTAAGGAACAATCAAGCCAAACAAGTTTACAATCTCTTCTTTTTCCCCTTCTACATTTTCACATCAATAATTTCACAATCGTTTTCATAATTTCATTTCAATAGTGATTTCGATCACTTTTCCGCCCTTATTACCTCGGCCACCCTTGTCACCACAACCCAAACCTTATTTCTCTGTGTTGTGGCGCGCAACCCGACCCTGCCGTATTGTTTTCAATTCCCAAATATCACAACAATTCACATAGAATCACGACAATAATTCCCAAAGAGAAACCACAATAATTCACAAGTATTTCTGTATCCATCAATACCATTTCCATCATATTCAACAACTCATGTGCAATTTAAATCACCACAATAATTATCTACAGCAAGCCAAATATGTAATAACCACAGTTATTCCAATTGCATAATTTACTACTTCCTTCCATGATTTGTTTCTTAGCTCTTACCACATAACATGTTCACAATCAAGCATTTAGTTGATTGCCAATTACTTACACCATCATATCCGGATACATAACCACAAACACCCAAACCAAACCAATCATAAGAATACTACGAATAGTCCACATAGATATCACATACCAAATAGTCGTACACCAAACAGGATGACTCTACAAAGGTCAAAGTTAGCCATACATACCTTGTTCAAGCTTTCCTTAAGTAATTACAACGTTTCAAAAACTCTAGAAATCCCAATCTACTTGAAACATAGAAAAGTTGAACATAAATTAGGAAGGTATCCCTGGTTTCAGCTCATTTGGGCTTTTTTTTTTAATTGAAATTGGCTTCTATTGATATAACAAATATACATATGAGTGTTCTTAATGGTAGTATCGACTAACTACCATTGCTAATACAATCAACTAGTGTACTAGCTAAATCTATTCTAACAAGTAGTGAACTAAGGATAATTGTTGAGAATTCTAAGTCCTTTCATCCATTTCTTGCAACTTCTACCACGAGCATGAATAAGGAGGGCAATCTCACGGCATAAATGATCTTCATCAAAATGTTTCCTCTCAAATCTAATATCATTCCTGTATCTCCAAATCAAAGAAATAGTAGTAACAAATGCAGTAGCTGTTACTGCCTTTTTGAACTGTCTACTCCTAGCATTGCAGCATATCCAAGTTAGCTCATTCTTCCAGCAATCTGGTCGTCTACTCCAGCCAATCCAACAGCAGATTCTAGTCCAAATCCTGCTAGTAATTGGACATTCAAAATATAGGTGTTCAAAGGCTTCAAAGCCTTGCTTACAGAACACACATGTTTCTTCAACTTTGATACCAAACTTTAGCAATCTATCAACTGTTGGTAGTCTTCCATGAGCAGCCATCCACACAGTAAACTTATGTCTTGGCAAGACATTTATGGTAGCCATCAAGTTTTTCCAATCCACTCTAGGCCAAATTGGGAGAAGAGAAAGATATACAGAATGAATTTGAAATTTTCCAGACTTACAAACACTAGAAAGTCTGGACAGTAGATCACCTTGCAATTTGCTAGCATTCATGATTTGCATTCTACAGTCAATAATCTTCCTAGTTATCCAAGAGGCATTTTTTGGACTAGCCATTGTTTCAATATCTTCCTTCTTTATGTAGTAAAGATGGATCCATTTGATCCAAAGGCAGTCTTTCTTCCTTGCTAAATCCCATAGCAGTTTTGATACAGCAGCCTTGTTCCAAATCTGGATGTCAATGATGTTTAAACCTCCAGCAGCAATAGGTTTACAGATTCTGTCCCAAGCTATCAGTGATCTTTTGGAGACTGTTCCATTGCCTGTCCATAAGAAAGATCTGCAAATTGCATCAATCACTTTCACCACCTTCTTTGGCAATATAAAAATCTGAGACCAATATGTTTGAACTCCAAATAATACTAACTTTATAAGTTGACATCTACCAGCATAGGATAAAAATTTTGCAGTCCAACAGGTGATTCTATCAGTGATTTTCTCTATCAAAGGTAAATAATGATGTATGCTCAGCTTCTTTGAATGTAATGGAATACCCAAGTATTTGAAAGGAAGATGTCCTTCATTGAATCCCAAGTCCTCTAAGATAGCTGCTTTCTCAGATTGAGAAATGCCTGCAAAATATACAGCACTCTTGGAATTGTTTGCTGAAAGTCCAGAAGCAGAAGAGAAGGATAAGAATGCAGCTTGTAACAGTTGGATAGATGTAATATCAGCTCTACAGAATAGCAACAAGTCATCAGCAAAGCAAATGTGAGAGCTGTTGAGCTTCCTGCATCTTGGATGGAAATTAAAATTGCCATTCTTGTGTAGTTGATTAAGGTTCCTGTTGAGATACTCCATTGCAATAACAAATAGGTAAGGAGACATATGATCTCCTTGCCTAATACCCCTTCTGGCTGAGAATGGCTTTGTGAGTCCTCCATTAATCACTAAGGAGTAAGTAACAGTTGAAACACAAGCCATAATCCATTCCACAAATTTTGCAGGAAAGCCAAGATCAACCAGCATCTGTTTAAGAAATCTCCATTCAATAGTGTCATAAGCCTTCTTCAGATCAACCTTTAGGACACATCTAGGTTATATGCCTTTCCTTCCATAGCCTTTAAACAATTCATGACTAAGCAGGACATTATCTAGTATGCTTCTCCCTTCAATGAATGCTGACTGCCCTTTCCCTATAATGCAATCAATTACAGTTTTCAATCTTCTTGTAATGACTTTAGAAATAATCTTATAGAGGGTGGTGCAGCAAGCTATATGCCTGAAATCCTTGACTGTTTTAGGAGTATTGGTCTTAGGAACAAGAGCAATAGCAGTAGTGTTCAGCATATAAGGCATGTGACCAGTAATGAAGAACTCCTTAGTAGCAGCAAATACATCCATTTTGACAGTCTCCCAATTTTTGGTAAAAAACTCCACAGTAAAACCATCAACACCTGGGGCTTTGTCATTTGGCATCTCTTTCACAGCAGCTGTAATCTCTTCCATAGTCACCTCTTTAATAAGAGTCCTTTGTTGCTCAAGAGAAAGGCATCCTCCTTCTTTGACAATAGCAGAATTCAGGCAGGGAACCTCCTTAGGCCTATCCCCCATCAAGGATTTGAACACTGCAATAAATTCTTGTTCAATAGCTAAAGGATCAGTGAGTTTAGTGCCTGTGTCTGTATATATAGATGAAATATTACTTTGACTGGACCTCATCTTCCACTGTGCATGAAAATATTTTGTATTAGAATCACCACAATCAATCCAAGTAGCTTTTGATTTCTGCCTCAACACCTGCTCCTCTACATTGCTCCATTTCTCTATGTTAAGAATAGCCTCCTTCTCTTCATTGAATAATTGAATAGATCCAGGATTACTCCTTAACTGGCTTTGGATAATGTCCAGCTTCTCCCTTGCTTGGATCAATTTTTGTTGGTAAGAAGCCATGTACCTATTGAGGTCCTTCAGCTGCTGCTTCATTTCTTTAAGTTTATGCCATATCTGTTGCATTGGTGTTCCATGTCCTCCTTGACTCCATACCTGCTGTAGGATATTTTTGAATTGAGGATCCTCCATCACAGAGTCATAAAGCCTGAAAGGTTTAGGATGAAGAAGCCTTTGCCTTCCAAACTTTATAAAAATAGGAGTATGATCAGAGATAGAATGGTTTAAGAAATCAGCTTCCACATGGCTGTATTGCTGAAGCCACTGAAAGTTGCCAATTGCCCAATCTATCTTGCTATATACCTGCTTATTAGTCCAAGAGTATCTCCATCCTTTTGATCTAATAGGTGTAAGTTGAAGGTCATAAATCAGCTCTTTGAAATCCTTCACCTCTGCATCTGTTACAGGGGATCCAATCCTGTCTTCAGTTGATAGAACTGCATTGAAATCTCCACTTAATAGCCATACATCTTGCCCCAGAATAAGAAGACCCCTGAGGTCATTCCACAGCTGTTTCCTTAGTGCTATTGTATTGTAGGCATATATAACACTTAGTTGGAATTTGACTGTTGAGGCTGAGTCTTCAACACTACAGTGAATAAATTGATCTGTGGTTCCTAGGATATGAAGCTGTATATGTGCTCTCCAAAGTAACCAAATCCTACCATTAGTTGCCATAGGATAGTTGAGATGATACTTCCATCCTTTAGCAATCTTATTGATTATAGTATGAGCTTTTGGCTCCTTTACCCTAGTTTCAATACACCCTAGGATATCCACCTTATTCTTCAGCAGAAAGTTTTTTAATTCCTTCTGCTTGTGGGCTTTATTAAGCCCTCTAATATTCCAAGTGACCACAATCATAAGGTACTAGTCTTCCCTAAGGAAGGACCAGGATCCTGCAATTGGTCTCTTCTCCCTTCATCTACAGTTCCACTGGATTCCCTCTCACCAACACCCTCCTGCATTATGCCATCAGTAGCCACATTCTCAGATCTTCCTTGATCATCCATAGCTTCAATACTAGCAGCCACATCAGTACCAATAGGAATTCTTATGTCCATATTGTGATCAGCTATAGCAGTAGTAGAGATAACAATATTTCCTTCCTCAGCCAATGGAATTGGATACATTGGTAGATTAGGATTTACTGTTACATTGCCATCAACATTATCCAAATAAGTGGTTGCTTCATTGTTTCCTTTAGGGATCCATTTCTGCCTTGGCTTTTTAGTCCTCACCTTGTTCCTGTCCAGGTTTACCTTTGCTTCCTGCTCATGATTTCCATCTGCATGACTATTGTACCAACAGTCCATAGCATCATGCCCAAACTTCAAACAATGATTGCAAAATTCTGGCTTCCAATCATATTCAACATCCTGTATCTTCAATCCAAATGGAGTCTCTATTTCAATTTCCTCTGGAAGAGGAAATGCTGCATCAACTTCCACCAGAACTCTTGCAAATGATATCTTCTCAAATTGAGCTGTTACTTTATCAGTAAACAAAGGTCTACCAATAGTGCTAGCTAGTTTACTGAGAATCTCAGGGGACCAATACCCCAGGGGAAGCCCAGGAAATCTCACCCATATAGGAATTGTACTAAGTATGCCATTTTGCATTGAAAAATCAACATCCCAAGGTTTAAGTATCATCGGTTTATTTCTGAAAGAATAAGGACCAAGTTGAAGTACTTGATTCATATCCTCAACAGATTTAAACCTAAAAACACAATAGCCATCTCTGTGCATTAAGATTTGCGGTTTAGTTACGAAATTCCACACATGCAATACAAAATTCTCCATTGCCTTCTCATTTGGATTATCTCCAATGATATAGCCAATGAGTGAAGTACTCCAGTATTCAGATTGTGGTTTCAATTCCTCCATATTGATTTTGACAATCTTCTTCCCATCCTTATCAGTAGGAGGAACAAAGGATAAAGCATTCCCTACATTATGCTTACCTCTAACAATTTCAGCCATAGTCGGAGGAGGTTGTTCTTCAACAGCAATATCAGAAAATTCAAGCTTCCTCACAGCTTGACTATCTCGTTCTACATCAATCCCCTTCAATTGAGTCTCAGTACACACAGTTTCCACTGCATGCAAGGGTGATTTCGATTGGAATTTTTCTGGCAGAAAACTTCCAAATGTCAATGGTTCGAGTTCCTTTGTGATGCCTGGAGCCGGAGTAACGATCTGGGGTGGAGGAGGGAGTGGTTGTCGCCAGCGACGAGCCATATCAATGGCGGAAGCACCTTGCTAACGTGCGCTGATCAAGCGCACTGTTCCATTGAAGTCTACGCCGAGAGTTTCTCTCCCTCATTTGGGCATTTTATAAAACACTAGGTGAGCATCTTAATTAATAATCTCTTTTACAAGAATTCCTTCATTCTCCAACCCAATCTTTACCTATTTATGTTCATCAATCATCGCACAATCCTACTTTGCACATACATGTATACATAATACTATTATACCAAGAATCATACCCCAAAAACCCATCTCATAATCTCTACAACACCAACACAAACCTAGGTTAGGCACCTATGGCTTTCAATCATAACCCCAATAGTTCTAATATATATCATACATCAATAATCACCATAGAGTAGTTAGAGATGATAGACATACCTCTTGTAGTAAGGATTTTAAGAATCCTCACTTTTGGTATTCTTGATAAGTACAAGGATTTGAAGAAAGATCCAAGGATTTTCAAGATTAATCCTTGTTAATATAATAGTTTAGGCATAGAAATCAGCTAAAAGTACTCAAAAAACATACCTTGGATCATAGGGATGAAGTAGGGGACGAGATCCCCTTGAGAGAGCAAGCCTAAACCCCAAAAATGACTTGGTAACACTCTAGACGGGTCTTGGGGTATTTAGAGGCCCATAACTAGCGCGGCCGCGCACCTGGGCACACATCTGGGCGTGCTAGTTTGCCCAGTGGTCTGCCTTGGGCGCGCTAGTTTGTAGCGCGGGCGCGCATCTGGGCGCGCTAGTGACACATGCCTATTAAAATAGTCATAACTTTCTCTATGCACCTCAAAATGATGCTCGGTTTGTTGAGTTGGAAAATAGATTGAAAGGGATTTAATTTGATATGTAGATCCTCGCACAAAGCCTTATATAACTGGAGATATGATCGTTCAAAGTAAGGTCATGTGCGCACTTTTTTACAAATTTGTCTAATCTGAAAGTTTCCAACTTGGCTTTGACTTAGGCCTATCCTTAGACCCCAATTCACCTCTAATATGAGCTATATGCTTATTAGCATATCCAATTAATATCCATAATATCGTAAATCCTCATTTTCACAAAAAATAAAATAATTAGTCTACCGTGGCACGACAAAATCTCTACTTACTTGGAAGCAAAATTCAGGGGCCTTACATTACCCCCCCCCCCCATCCCCCGAGGATCATTCGTCCTTGAATGAGGAGTAGAGTTCTCCCTAAATTCTTAACTTAATATATCTCCTTTCTGACCTACTTCAAGTCCCTAAATTTTGATTAACTCCTAAATGTTTTGAAAAATTTCGGTAGAGTCTCTTTTATAACTCTGTCTATCCACCTGTCAAAGAACGACTAACACCATCCGTAAAACACATCTACCACTCGACAAAGCACCCCAAATGTATATATCAACAATATTAATCTCGCAATTACGTGCACTATATTATCATAATGATGCCTAAACATGGACTGCACATTCTTAAATCACATAACCTATAAGGTACCTTTCAAATCAAAACCAATTGTTATACAATCAAGCAAAAATATTTTCTTTTCACAATACTTTCGTCCTTCAAGGTGGCCTCCTCGACTTACCAGACTTACCACATCCCATTTGCAAAAATAATCCCAATCTTCAAACTTTTCTAAAAAGGATGATAACTAGATACCTAGCATAAGCTAACGGTCCAGTGACTTCACGTTCAATAGTTTCCACCGGGATGATATACACAAGGTCTCCAACTACCTTCTTAGACATAGACATAAGAAAACATAGAATACATGTAGTACAACGATGATATACATTATACTTATTGCACGGTCTAATGTGAATTACACGTATGCCACCTTCGTTATCGACTCACCTAACACATTTAGGGAAAAGTATTGAGAATAATTCATTCACCTTTCAAAACTCTAAATCTCCAGACTCACACTCACACCAAACCATTTATTACCTTCAACAATCACTCTCGAAAGTTATATCATAAACTGACGATAATTACCTATCGAATATATGGGATCACACAGGGATACTTCTTCTTTGACATGTTTGAACCTTCAATACCCAATAGATCGAATACAATAAGGAACAACAGAGTTCAAGATTGGGCTTGGAAATATTCAGGAATCCATTTAGGCACTGAGCATTTCATGAGGTTATATGCTAAGAGACGTAGAAAGTTACAACTAAAGATACTAACATGGTTAATCATTGTGAGGACATCAATTACTAGACAAATAAGTCATATGGGTAACTCGTACATTGGCAATAGGAACCATTAAGGAGGAATATTCAAGTACGTGAGTGTAGGGAAAATCCATTTATCAATAATGAGAATATTTTGGCACCTTGAATGCGATCAGGGTTTCAAAATACATGAAGTTGTATTACAAAATTAATGTTAAATGACACAAGGAATACATACCTCAAGCCCATGAGGATGAAAAGAAGTTGAGAACTTATGGACTTATCATACTTTAAATAACTTAACCCTTCTTGATACTTGATCTTATATGAGAGAAGTAAAGATACAATGACTTGTCTTCCAAATCACTATGCTCATGATATGTGCAAAAATCTGAAGGCATCTAATCTCCACTCTTCAAGGGTGAAACCACAGAGCTAGGACATCTTAATACTAGGACGAAATCATGTATTGATTATATGGGTTCAAATGATTAACATGATACTCCAGGGAAAAACACAAATAACACTCTTATCTAGTCCTAGAAGGTGAAATACTAAGGGTAGCAAAAACTCCCCATATATGACAACGATATAGTCAATGATTCTAGAAGTTGAAGGTGTAAAGACAACCAAAATCAATGATATAGTGCAGAATAATCATAGAAGGTTTGAAGATGTTCATGATGAATTCTCCATGAGTCTTGGATTGAAAAAGGTAGTGTCACAGTGACACATAGAAGGGAATGTTCTCTCATGATTAGCGAAAAAGTGTTGGGAACTAGGACCATCAATTTCATCAACTAAAATCACTATTAACACATGTTACGGCAGTGTAAAGAGAAAACAAACTATGGTTACAAGATGGACATGCTTTTACTATGTTAACTCTCAGACTTCTATACAAGACCACATCATGGGCGACCACAATAATACAAACCAAGTGAGATACTTGAAAAGGGATAAACTAAGTGGAAAAAAAATTTATGGTGACACATGATCCTCCTGTGATGGGAATGTGAGTATCTCAATTTTTCAGAAAACCTTTATGCACACGGTAACCATTTCGATTGATATGCACTCATGTGATAGGTGTTAAGGCATGATCTTATGTTACTAGACAGTGAGAAGCTTTCATGATTATACTCGTAAGAGAGTAGAGTGAATGTTCGAACCATATACGCCATATAAACCAAAAAAATTACTCGAGAAGGATCATAATACGGGGATGCCTTACATGGAACTTGACACACATAGGTAAACTTTAAAATGGTGCATGTATAGGCACAAATGAGCAGATGTTGTCCATTTAAATAAAACTTTTCTATAAGAAATACACTGGGAATAGTCCTATGTTGAGAATTTGGCAAAATAAAGTGGTAAGTATCAATAGTGTTACAACTCAATTCACGAAAACAATTATAGAGCTCAATTCCATAGGAGGGGGTAAGTAATAGAACTGTGATCAGAAGACTTTGTGAGTAATACGTCTCATACAAAGAGTAGATGCATGAAATGTTTTGTGATTTAGATTATTTTTAAGAATATATCTATGCAAGGATAAGGAAATCATAAAGGTTTAAAAAAAATCTTTAAACAATCACCACATTACCAAATAAAAGGGATCACATAGCTTTCACATAATTTCCATACCTCTAGGCTGCATTTCACAGCCCTTCCATAGGGCTCACATATCAAATTATACACCTATGAATTTCATACAATAATAAGGAAATCATATGCACAAATCAAACACTTTAAATGATCACCACATTATCAAATAAAAGAGTCATGGCACTGTCACATATATTACTTCATCGGCACTCTGAGCCAGAATTTTCACATCATCATTGGCACTAGGCCACATTTCATAATACAATATCTTCTTTCCTGCATTTCACATAATTTCCGCATATTTCACATCAATATCAATTCATCATATCAATGATTTCACAAACTATCATTTTGATAGTGCACATACCATCCTTTTTACCTCGGCCACCCTTATTACCTTGGCCACCCTTATCACCCAAATCCGCAACTTATCTTTTTGCATTGCGGCGCGCAACCTGATCCCACCGGACAATCACATTTCACAAAACAACAATACTTTACAGTTCAATCACATGGCTTTAAGCCATTCATAATATCGTTTTGCAACAACAATAACAATTCACGAAGAGTTTTAATTAACAATGGAACTTAAATCACAACGAATTCTTTTACAATCATGACAATATACAATTTCAACATCGAAGTATATAACAACCCGCATCATATTAGATGTACTCATAAGGCAAAACATTATCTCAAGCGGCCACTTATGGCATAAATTGTGTACAAAGCCTTTAAGGCATGCTATTATCGAAGTCATTTATGGAAAGCATAGGCGATACTCATTTCATAATATGTTTCATACTTTCTCATATCATAGGCATCATCAGGTACAATTACAATTCTAGTTCTCGACAGGTTGGCCAAACTCTATTTCTCAAAGTCATTTGACTTATTTCAACATCTCTATTCATTGAGGATTTCACATAGTTTGACATATTATATGCAGCTCCAATTTCAATTAAAGGTCTTCGCATTTCATCACACGATTCATATTCATTGCGCCCTTTTTAAGTTGTCAATAATAGTACATTGATTATATTTGAATGTATCTTTCACAAACATTGGGTCACAACACCAATTCATGTAAAGTATCAATCACAACAAGAATCCAACATGCAGTCTCTCCACATTTACATAGTCCCTTTACTTTCAAACATCTTTGTACATTGCCAACAACTAGACACAACTAATCAAGTACATTTGGTACATATAGGAACAATTTGGAGGATCAACCATAACGAGTTTTCTCACACAATTTAGCATCGAAATCTCAATTTAAACTTAATTTGAAGTCTAGGCATCTTAGCTCATAGTTCCCATTCTTCACATATCTTCATTTACCAAGAATAACACATTAAACACATGAAAAAGTACCCACCACATACCGTTTCATAACAATAATTCGCTTAACTTAACAAAATGAGTACCACATCAATTTTGAACTTACAATATTTACGCAGGCACCATGGAAACCCAATTTAAAAAAAGTGGGGTTTTAACCGTACATACTGATGATATACTACATGATCTAGTGGTGCAGTGACATTAGATGGAACAAGGGTACTCTCCTTAAAACAAGTTCTACCAATCACTCCGTGGCTCAACACATTCTTCTAACAGGTCCTTGGGTAATCCACTCAGACTCAATGGTGGGATATATCCCTCCTTACATGCTTTAAATTTGCGGATTATGGTATCAAAATTACCATTCTTGAGAATAATACATAGAGAGGAAATAAGCTCCCTATCTTGAGCCATATCGCACGATCTGGAATATCAAAGAAGGGTGAAATTCCTAAATGTTCAAATAGCCTCCAACTTATTGATGTGGCCGACAACACACCAATAAGAAGGACGCTACTAGACACGTCTTCGAGACATCCAAGGACACTTTAAAACTTTAGTCTCTGATACCATGTTTGTCACGCCCCAAATTTGATGGACATGACCGGCACTCGGCCGAGTATCCCCAGTCACACGGACCTGGGTTTCTTTCCTATCCCACGCGTTGCCCCCGCATTTTCATTACTTATTCACCAAGTGAATAAGCCATTCATAATTAGAAACATATTTTATCACAAAACATACATGGTACTCAGCATGGTCTACATCTTACATCACCCAATATAAAAAAATACATATTTACATAAGTTCGCAACCCACATTTACTGTCTACGGAGTCTCTAAGGATATAGAAGGATGATACAATACTTGCCGGTAACAAGACTCCGGCTATACCTTTCACAGCAAGATCAGAAAATATTTCCAAAATAAAATGCAACATAAGCCACGCAAGGCCCCGAGAGGAACGGGCTCACCAATAAATCTGATGAAAAGTGAAGGGGAGCTACAGTCGGTGGACTAGAGTATGTTGACCAAAATTCGCTCCTAGAAATGAATCCCACGACGTTCTTGCAAATCCTGAGCTATTCATTGTAAATTGACTATTTCGAATAAGCTTGGTGTTGGAAGGTATATGTTCAAAATGTGTTCCGATGCTCTTATTATATGATGTTATCCTTTGGGAATGTGTTAAAAGCATGATTTAGGTACTAAAATGTTGTAACTTCAAGTTGCGTTTTAAGTGAAGGCTATTATGCCATATTGTGTAAGAAATTACAATGTGCTTAAGATGTTTAATTTATCAAATGTGTACAAATATTTTTCACACCACAATCAATTTAACATAAAGAGTTCACCCATACTAGTTCAATAAACTTCCCACGATCTTTTTGGTACATACATGCATAAATAACACTATCACAATCAATAATTCCACTACAAGATTTCTATGGTGAAATCCTTTCATCCCACAATAAATCATTCAGCCAATTTAGTTCAAAAACCTCTATACCACTCTTATTTGTACATTTATGCACAAAGAGTACCTCCCACGCCTATGAATCATAATTCTCATTACCTACTTTTAGCCAAAATAATAAAATTAGGGTTAGGTAGATGAATCTTACCAATTTGATGAAGATATTGTGAAAACTTCAAGTATTAATCAAGAACTAATGAATAAAATAGCTAGGTCTTCTCTTTCTCTCCCTAAGATAGCTCTCTCCTCTCTCTAAAAGAAATTAGATTTTGCCTTCTAAAATGATCCCTAATCAAATATGAACATTTCCAAAATTGACCCTCGAAATCAATATGTGGTGCAATTCATGATATAACAGGATTGCTTTGTGGGCAGTAGAATTTATCTCCTATAGAAAAATAATTCTACAATGCAATTGTGCGATAGCAGAATCAATTTTGCGACAACAAAATCATTCCGTGGTTGCAAAATGGTGTGTCACCATTGTCAATTCGTTGTTTCTTTCTGCAATAGATATGCAGTTTGTGGAGTGATTTTGCGCCCAAAAAATGGACTGTTGAAAAGCTATTTTCTTCAACATTTTACCTCTAACTCTCCATTGCATTGTAAAACTCAAAAATCCCCATACCATGGCTTGGTTTCTCCCATTTTCAAACACATTAGCCTATCGTGACACCACAAAAGGTTAGATTCCTTTGCGAAAATATATGGGGCCTTACATGTGGGAGTCCAAGTCTATATGTGGAGTAGATACCCACACCTTTTAACTAGTCTAGGTACTTTTCTATGTCCGTTCTAGGACAAATAGTTCTTTTAAAGGTGGAGAATATGATGATCCGATAGGTAATTTTGTATAATAGCCCTTATTTATGTATTATGAGGCCTCCATTAGTTTCATTTAATCTTTCTTGAATTACGGGCATAATCTGCACCTTTTTTCAAAAAGCTTTTATGTGAAAATTTGAAGAAAATATGATTTTTAGCTTTAAAAATAACTTGAGTGGATTACGATCAACATTTTATATAAATGACCCCGGATCAATATTTTGATGATTCTAATGGGTCCGTATTGTGATTTTCTATTCCCGAAAAATGAATTCGGAGTCCCTAACTTGATTTGATTTGTTTTGTCGAAAGCAAATAATCTGAAGGTTTGAAAATTTCTTAGTTTGACTGTAGGTTGACTTTATGTCTACTGGGATCATAGTTTGGTTTCGGGACTTGGTATAGGTACATTTTGCTATTTGAAACTTTTCTGGAAAATTTGGTCTCAAACGGAGTTGTTTTAGTATGATTCAGACGCCTAACTGTGATTCTAGTTATTCTTGAGTTTCCCTTTGAAATTTCATTTGTCTTTATGTTCAATTTATAGTTTTAGATGTTATATTTATGATTTGGTCACAAGAGTGAGTTCATATGATATTATTATACTTGTGTGCATGTTCGTTTGGAGCTCGAGGGTTCGGATGAGTTTTGGGTTCATTTTCGGATAAGTATGTCATGGTTTGAAGTCTGCTGGTGTCTTTCCAGCTCAGTTGTTCTATTGCAGATCTCGCAATTGCAAGATCTGGCTTGCATTTGCGAGTCTCACTTTTGCAGACAAAAGTTAGACTTCCAAGCAAGGCCTGAGATTGGGAAACCTCGCATTTGCAAGGATTTTGTTCGCTTTTGTGAATAGTGGCAGTTCGTTTTTGCGAAGGAAGTGGTTGTATTTGCAATAACATGTAACTTGAGTCTACTTTGCATTTGCAAAGCTTTTGGCCACATTTCCGATGGGTGGTTGTCCGCATTAGCGTACGTTATGTCGCATTTGAGAAATCTAGGCTTCTGAGGCAGGGTTTGGATTTGCGACCTTTGTCTCACATTTGTGATGCTCGCCATTGTGATCAAGACTTTGCAATTGCGACATCTGTAGTTGGGTAAAAGAGAAAAAAATCGGGACTTAGCTTATATTACATCATTTCTCAACCCTGAACACTCTAAAGGCGATTTTTCAAGAGACGTTTCTTTCCAAAATTATTGGTAAGGCACTTTAATCCATTTCATATAAATTACTCATTACTTTTTATGTGTTTTCAACATCAATCTAGGATTTTAATAGTAGAAATTAGAAATTTAGGTAGAAATTGAATTTAATAAAATTGAGATTTAGACCTCAAATTGAGGCCGAATTTCGAAATAAATCACATAACCAAGCTTGAGGCTTAATTAGTAATTTGGTTTTGGTTCGAATATCTGGTTTTAATAAATTTTGTTGACTTTTTTCAAAATCATTAAAGATTTCCTCTTTTTCTCTCATAGGTAGTATTTTAAAGCTTATTTTGAAGCTTTTGATCGATAAGTTGCTAGATTTGATTGGTTTGAAGGCTAATTCTAAAAAATAGTCGCAGCTGTGCATTGATTTGCTTGCGGAGTGAGGTAAGTATCGTGGTTAACCTTAACTTGAGAGATTAGGACTTGTTGGTCTATTTTCTATGTGTATAATATGTTGGAATGACGTATATGTGAGGTGGCAAGTACATATGCATTGTTATTAGGTTAAAAACATGCGGATTGAAATTTTTCTTTGTTCTAAGTTATTTCATTTCGTGCTTACATTATGTTATTGCTTTTAATTATTCGCCTCATATTTATTGTCTATTTTAAAGATGTTGGAAAGTTTGAAAGTTGAGTTTCTTATCCTGGCACTATAATTGAGGTGAATTGTTTGCTAACTTGCGTTTGTTATTTGGATTTGAATTGTTGCTCGGTGAGGAAGCGCAAAAAGTATGAAGGTTGTTTCTGTGCATTATTTGCATTCATTTTATCATTTATTAAGAGGTTGTGAGGATTAAAGCACGAAGGTTGATGTCGTGCTAGAGAGTAAAGCACGAAGGGTCATGTCATGCCATTTTATTTATGATATTACATGGTGAGGACGAGAAGAAAAACACGAAGGGTAGTATCGTGTCATCTTTATTTTATTTCCTTATTTGATTTACTAATTGGTGATTTACTTGGTTACATTATTGCTTATTTAAGAAGATGTTATTTGGTGATTTCGTACTTGTCGTTCTTATAATATTTTCTCCTTCGCATGTCCCCTCCTAGTTAATAATTATTACCCTACTTGTTATTTTGTTGCTTTATACATATATATGTACAAGATTTTACATAGGTATCTTGTCATAGCCTCGTCACTACCTCACCGAGGTTAGGCTAGAGACTTACAGAGTTCATGGGCTTGGTTGTACTCATACTACACTTCTGCACTTCTTGTGCAGATACTAGTGTTGGTATCAGCAACGTCTAGTGGTGTTAAGCTAGGATCCAGCTACATTTGGAGACCTGTGGTATAGCTGCATAGCGTCCACAGCCCTTAGGTCCCCTTCTTTATCTATGCTACTGTTTGTCTAGTTTTGAATAGTGTACCTTGCTTCAAACCATATATGTAGTATTCTAATTGTCCATGCACTTGTGACTCCATATTCGGGGAGATGTTAGATATTGTCATATGTATTTTATTATTCTATTTTAGACTATTTTGGTTTATCTTTATTAATGATTTATTTGAAATTATTAAAATGTGTTGAATAATGTAGCTATTTTTAGCTTGCCTAGTTAGTGAAATGTTAGACATCATCATGGTCCCGATGGTGGAATTAAGGGTCGTGACATTTTACTCATTCTTATTGCATTCAAACTACAAATTTGAACTAAAGATCGGTTTTCCTTGTTCTTACTTATAAATTTATTAGTGGTTATAGAATTAATACCAATTAATTTTATACAATTCAATTATCTTAGTAAAAATAATAAGAAAAATTAGAGAAAAAGTTTTTGTGAAATTGTTTGGATATACAATAACATGTATATTATCCTTTAATCAAACACTACTTTTATAAAATTTATTTACCAGAAAAATAAATACACATTCGGGCTCGTATTTTGGTTCCAACGCACGGTAGAGGTCTTATATGAGCGTTAAGCGCTCTCTGTTTGGTCAAAACGGACGTCGTTTGATGTGTGTTGGACTAAAAACGGAAATAAATTTGGATGTTATGAACTTTGAAATGAAAATTGTGATTTTGGGTTTGATTCATTAAATTTGATGTTATTTTGGTTATTTGATCACTCGACTAAGTTCGTAGGATGTTATTAAGTTAGTGTGTAAGCTCGATTGGGAGCCCCGAGGGCTCGGGAGTAATTTCGGGGGTGGTTCGGGATGTTTTAGAACTTGAAAACACATCAGATTTTTTCTCAAAAAAAAAATGCAGACCGGTTTTATTCTTCGAGAACTCGTCACTAGGCACGCGTTCGCATAGCCCAGCCCCCAGCCTTCTTCGCATCGTGAAAGTTCCCCCGCATTCGCACTATTTTATCAGCTTCTTCAACGCGTCTGCGCTCACCACTTTGCGTTCGCGTAAGCCACTTGGAACCCCCTCCCCCTGACTTCCTTCTTCGCGATCGCGTGATCCCAATCACAATCGCGATGGCTCCAGTCCTCCTTCATCGCGAACGCGGCCCTCATGTCACGATTGCGTATGGTAAATTCCTTCAGTGAATTTTTCTGCTTAAAAATAGTACAGTGCACGGGATTTCTTCCCATTTTCACACGAACTCCGTCCTAAATTCCTTCATTGACGAATTTCCTTTCATCATAGTCCTTTAGGTAAGTGAACTTAACTTTGTCCCTTCATTATTTCTTCATCTAATTATTTATTTTCTAGCCCTAAAAATGAAATCAAAGTCGAAATTAGGGCTTTTAGGTAGAGTTAGGTTTTTTGGAAATTTTGGGCGATTCAACCTCAATTTGGGGTCGAATCCTTAAACAAATTATATATTTGAATTCATGGGGTAATGAGTGATTGGAATTTGGTCCGAGCCTCGAGTTTGGACCATGTGGGCCAAGTGTCGGATTTTGGTATTTTCTGAAGAATGATAGGAAATTCAGTTATAAGCTATGGAATAGTGTCTTTAAGCTATTATTAATAATGTTGAATCTAATTATGGCTAGATATCGTTGTTTCGGAGTTGGATTTTAGAGGAAAACGGTGTTAGAGGCTTGATTGCTATTTTTAGACCGGGGTAAGTGTTTTATCTAACTTTGGCTTGAGGGAATAGGATTAGGACATTATTTGCTATGTGCTATATGGAGTCGGTGTATGGGTATGGTGACGGTTACCTATGCGCCAGAGTCTAGCATGATTGTGGGTCTTAAATGGCTTCAATTCTAATAATGTGATATGGCTTGTTGCCTAAATTGATTGAGTTCACATGATATGATCAGTTGAGGAAAAATAGATACTTGTATAGATTATTGGAGCATTGACTCGATTTAGAGTTGTTGGTAGTTAGGTGTTAGAAGTGGAAGTCCTGTGGTTATTTTCCTTATCAGGATTTTGGTATAAATTGAACCCTCCCTTGCCGGGATAATTGAGCTATTAGTTATATTCCCTCATCGGGACTCTTGTATTTTGATATTTCTCCCCCCCCCCCCACTTGAGATGCGAATAGTTTTGTTGGTGAATATCGAGGATCGGGTTGCACGCCGCAACGGTACTAAATATTAAGG
Source organism: Nicotiana benthamiana (assembly GCA_034376525.1). NCBI lineage: Eukaryota > Viridiplantae > Streptophyta > Magnoliopsida > Solanales > Solanaceae > Nicotiana > Nicotiana benthamiana. The sequence goes on from CM067338.1 coordinate 55,436,682, forward strand.
ATCGGGTTGCATGCCCCAACGGTACTAAATATTGAGGATCGGGTTGCACGCCGCAATGGGTTAATCATCGAGGATCGGGTTGCACGCTGCATTGGTATTAAATGTTGAGGATCGGGTTGCGTGCTGCAACGGTAATATGGACTAAGTATACTAATCTGTATGTTAAGCTTTCCAATATTTCTTTATCAGTTGTTATCCGCTTGGTTTTCATTCTTGTTAGTTGATTTCTGAATTTGAACTGTTGAACCCCACAGTATGCTTCCCTCCCCTTTTAACTGTTTAGATTAGTGTATTCTCCTGCTATTGAATATATTTGTACATGTTATTTGTAGTAGGTCATGTCTAGCCTCGTCACTACCTCTCCGAAGTTAGGCCAGGCACTTACCAGTACATGGAGTCGGTTGTTCTAATGCTACACTTCTGTGTCTTTTTCTGCAAAGATCAGGGAGCAGCTTACGGACTGGCGCTGCAGTTCTAGACTGGGAGCCGACCTTCAGTCCAGATACTCTTAGGTAGCTTAGCTACCGTCCACGGGCTCAGAGTTTCATCTATGTTATTTCAGTATGTTTATTTGGGTCGAGACATACTCTTGTGTATTTTCTTTCTGACTGATGTTTTTAGTACTCCTTAGTAGTTCATGGGTGGTGACACCAGATACTGGGTAGAAATTGTAGTTTGAGACCTTCATATCCTATGTTTTCAGTTTAAAGTATTTAAAAGGTTTCCTCCTATTTCAGTATTTGTTTCAGTTTATCATATTATTTTAAATAAAAAATTTGTGAAATGTTTAAATAGTTGTCTTTCCTAGCTTCGATAGTAGGCGCCATCACGACCCCCGATGATGGAAAATTCGGGTCGTGACATGCAAAATCTCCATAATGATATTATCCAATTTTATAATTTTAATTATCACGAGCAAAAATCTCCCCCTACCCCTCCAGGAGTCGTGATGGCACCTAGTCTCTAAGACTAGGTCAGTATAACACTTGTTGAATTAAGAAGAAAAAAAAAGTTTAACCAATCATCTACTAAACTTGAACCGAAACATTCTATATAAGGCCAACAATCCCAAGTGATTGTTCCGGAAATAAATAGTACAAAGCAAACTTTAGAAGGTGATTCCGAGACCTGCGAACGCGATGGTACGTATACCTTGAAATCTCCGCCCCAACTCACAACCAGCTAACTAATGACCAGCACGCTCCGAAGTACCTGTATGTACATGAATACACCAGAGCGGACCTACTAAGTACCAAGACTAACCTCGGTAGAGTAGTAACGAGGAACATTCAAGAAACCTACTAGACATAATAACATGTACAAGTATGAATATAAAACTAACAGGGAACAATATAAAGCTAAACATGGTAAAACAATAATATTACAATACTTCCAATAAGAACTAGATACGAGTGATAACGCCGTATAGTAAGCAGGATACAGTTTAAGTCCCATGACACCAAGCAAGAGAAAATAAATAACAACCCAATAAAACAACCGTTTTCACACAAGTTTATACATGAATTTTTCTGAGGAACCACATCTCAAAATCACAATCATGGGTTCCAAGTCACAAAACCTAATTATTTGGCATCTTGTGCCAACATTACAAATCACATCTATACGGGCAACTCATGCGGTGCACAGACAACTCACATGCCAATACTATTAATATATTATATCTGTACGGACAACTCACGTGCTAAGAGAGTGACAATATCTCATATTCGCACAAACAACTCACGTACTTGCAGTAACCATACCTCATAACCGCATGGATCACTCATGTGCCAATAGTAACAGTATCTCATATTCGCACGGACAACTCACATATCTACAACTCACGCATGGAAGGCAGGTATACAAGAATACATGTAAATGATCAACAAATATAAAGGTTCATATTCCTGTACTAACATAAGAGACAGATTAAGATGTATGCTTGTGTAAGTATACTATCACAGATCGATTCAACAAGTAAGATCAAAGACAACAAATGGTACATATAAAGCAGCACAACAAAACCATAATATATATGATTCACACAAGGTAGGCACACCACTACACAAATACCATCAATAATACTGTCTGCAGGTCATGTGACGACCCGACCCGTCATCTTATGTGTTACCGCCCTTTTTTCCAGTGTTATGCTACTATATTCTTCATTGTATATTTTTGTAGAGTTTGAAGTGTTTCGGACAGAGTTCGGTTGGAATTGCGATAATTAGTCTCTTTAAGAGAAGGCTAGTTTTGAAACGTCAACCGGATGTTGACTTGTGAGTTATAAGGCTCGGATGTGATTTTCGATGATTTGGTTAGCTTCGAGAGATGATTTGTGACTTAGGAGAGCGATTGGAATTGAATTTGGAGGTCCGATGTAGAATTAGGCTTGAATTGGCAAAGTTTGAATTTTAGCGGATTCGGATTGATAGGTGAGATTTTGATCCTAGGGTCAGAAAGGAATTCCGAGAGTTGTAGTAGCTTCGTTAGGTGATTTTGGATGTGTACGCAAATTTTTAGTTCATTCGGACGTCGTTTAGTTGAGTTTTTGATCGAATATGAGTTTCGGAAGTTCTAAGAAAATTTAAGCTTGAATCCGTCGTGATTTGATGATTTTTGTGTTAAAGAATGTATTTTTATGATTGGAACATGTTCGTATGATGTTTTGGAGTAGGTTGGAGGTTTTGGTTGAGGTCCCGGGGGCCTCGACGTGATTTCGAGTGTTCAAACGGACTAGTTTTGGCCTTGGGAGAGATCAGCTTTTTGCTGTCATATGTTGCAGACCATAAAGCATCGCGATCGCGTAGAGTTAGCTGGAGTTGGCCTAGATTTTGGCTATCGCGTTCGTGTAGGCTTTGTTCGCATTTGCGATAAAAAGAAAGATTGAGCATCGCGACCGCGTGGGTTCAAACGCGATCGCGTAGTAGGATTACATGGAGCATCGCGATCGCAGGCAGGTAGTCGCATTCGCGTAAGGGAATATTGGGGTCAGCATAATTTGGTCATTGCAAATGCGTGGGTCTTAGACCGCGTTCACGTAGGTTAAAATGGCACCTGGGCAGAATTGATTTAAGTCATTTTTCATGTGCGAGCCTATGTTATTTTCCTCCGTTGTTGAGCAATGATGGAGCTTGGGAGAACGAATTGAAGAGGGAATCAAAGAGGAATGATTGGAGGTAAGATCTTTGAACTTAAAACTCGTTTTTATTGGGAAATCTACCTAGAGATTCAGGGAAACAAGCCAAAAATTGAAGAAATTAGGGCTTGAGTTTTTTATACTTCGAATTGAGATTTGATAGGTCATTTGAGATAGGATTTGGGAGTTCTTGGTATGTATGAACTTGTGGCGAGACGAGGATTCCAAAAATATAAGTTTTGTAATTGTTTGAGAAGCGGGCCCGGGGCTCGGGTTTTGCTAGTTTCGACATTCTTGCTGTTTCTCGATTGTTTTTGATTGGGTATTGTCCCATTGGCATGTTGTGATGTATTCGCTCTGTTTTTGCTAGATTTGACACGCGTGGACGGCGATTTGAAGGGCAAAGGCGTCGCGAGCTTGAGATTTCGCCGGTTCGAGGTGAGTAATACGTGGGAATGATATCCTGAGGGTTTGAAACCCCGGAGTTGCACATTCTAGTGTTGTATTGTGGTAACTTGCACGCTGGACCTGAGCGTGGGGTATATCACCGTGGAAATTGTGTCTCCCTTCAATCCGAGGGATGAATTATGCTATATTGGTGATTGTTTCGCACCCTATTTTGATGTTATCAGGGCTTGACGCCATGTTTGGGGCCTTGTGCCGACTTGTAGAATCTTGTAGGGGTTGATATTTCTGATGTTAGCATGATTTTCATACTATTTGCATTCAGTCCAAGGTTTTTAACACTATTTTTGTATACTCAGCCAAAATTATATGCTTTGAAACCACAAATGATTTTTAAATGATATTTTGGGCTGACAATCATTATCTCACTATTTTCTGGACTGTATATTATTTTAAGTGTAAACAGTGGTAACGATTGGCACCGTGTATTTTAAATGTAAACGGTGGTAACAATGGGCACCGTGTATTTTAAATGTAAATGGTGGTAACTACGGGCACCGTGTATTTGAAATGGAAACGGTAGTAACTATTGGCACCGTGTATTGTGATGGAAACGGTGGTAACTATTGGAACAGTGTAGTTGAAATGGAAACGGTTGTAAATATTGGCACCGTGTATTGTGATGGAAATGGTGGTAACTATTGGAACCGTGTATTATAATGGAAACGGTGGTAACTATTGGCACTGAATGATATGGCGCTTGGGCTATAAGAGCCCCTCTGGAGTCTGAACCCCCATAGTGAGCGCGGGTACCCAAATGGATCGGGCTACACGTTGCTCAGTGTTCACGCATTGCATTGCATTCATGCATTTACTCTTGTTTGTGCTACGTGGAACGACATTTAGCACTCATATATCATTGGCATACATATTGTTACTTGCCTTGTTGACCAGATACCCTGACGTTATATGTTAAGGAGTGCGGAGCCCGAGAGGCTGATGTTGGATATTCTGAGTTGATATTGAGCCTGAGGGGCAGGTTACTAACTATTTCCTACTTGTTGAAAGTACCTTTGCAATTGTTGAAAAAGCATATTTTCAAAAGAGATTTTGAACTGAACTTGAGATTTTCTAAAGGGATTTTCCACAGTATTTTGTTTTTCTTAAAAAGGGTTGTCTTGTCTCTTATAGTAGTTTGGTCTGCTCATGCGTGTTTTCTTATCGCTCAGGTATTATTCTCTTATTACCACTGAGTTGTAATTACTTACTTTACTCCCTGCACCTTGCGTGCAGTTGCAGGTATTGTTCACCCGATAGCGGGTCATTAGAGGATCGAAGGCCATATTCTGGTAATTGAGCAGGGTGACCGCCAGCGTTCGCGGTACCGCATTCCATCTTTGTATTCCGGTTTTGCCTTGTAAATTTATATATTGTTGGTCCAGTAGTAGTAGTGTCTCTACACTTTAGATGCTCGTGACTTGTGACAACCCGGTCGGGTTGTATTGGTATTTATATTAATTAATGTCATAAATTTAGATTCGATCTGTTATAACTTATTAATTGCTTTAAATGGTGTAACTGAATGCTTCACGAGAGGCTCCATCACGACCGGATTTGGGAATTGGGTCGTGACAGGTCATCACAATTCATCACAAATAATAACCAACATAGTCTCGATGTCTCGCCGCATGCGCAATAATAAAGTAAATGCCCGCCTTATCTTGCCACACACGCATAATAATATTTTTACCTTGTCTCGCCACATATATAAACCCATATGTATAGCCCATCTTGTCACACGCATGTGAAAATATTAATAATAATAATAATAATAATAATAATAATAATAATAATAATAATAATAATAATAATAATAATAATAATAGCACGGATAATTCATTTGCGAACACCCTGACAATAGTCTCAACGATGCCACGTGTGCCAAAAACATAATAACACAATATAAAAACTCGCACCACATGTACCCATATGACATAACATTTTCTTAGAAATAATTCAAATACCACAACCACATATAGCCCCAAGTTCAACAATACAGAATACATAAACAATAATAACACTGGAGTATGACAAGTAAATCAACACATAATCACAAAATTACAATAAAATGAAAGAATGAGATCACAATGAAAGACATAACAAGTAATAATGACTTCAAATAAGAATACCTCAATAATGAGAGAGATAATGTGTAACAATGCTATCAAATAAGAATAACTCAATAATTGGAGAGATAACATGTAACAACAATTTCAAGTAAGCATAAATCACAATGGAAGAGATAATATGTAACAATAACATCAAATAAGGATAAGTCAACAATGCAAGAGATTACATGGCAATAAAAGAGGTAACAACTTAAACTAAGGTGTATAAGAGTATATTTGGCAATAAATGGTAGAACATGAACCAATCAACTTCAAATAAAGCATGTAAGGGTAAATTTAGAAATGAAGGATATAACATGGTAAGGCAACTTCATTTTAATATACATAAGAAACCTAAGAGTCTAAAAAATTTCCAATTATAAGTCATGTACATACTCATTACCTCGTGCACACATCTTTTACGTAGTTAAAACAGTGCAAACAAACCAATCCCTATGGGGTAGATCCCACACAACATTAGGCAAGATACTTACCTCAAAAGCCCTCAATCAATACAGTAAAATTACTTTTCCTTTATAATTCACCCCCGCTCGGCTCAACTCTAACGAAAATCTACTTAATAACATCAAATAATATAACATAAATCAATTCCAATAAATAAAGATATGATATTTACATAATTTTCCAAAAGTCAACAAAAGTCAACATTGGACAACAATTCGGGTCCAAGGGTAGATTCCGACTACTCATAACCCTACGCGTTTATTGACTCTCAAAACTCAAATTCTTATTTTTCAAAATATAGACAAAGTTTCTCAAACTCACATATAATCATGTAAAATAGTTTTAAAAAAATGATCAAAATCACTTACCAATGATTGTAAATAAAAATCCCTCTTCAAAATTGCCTTTTACCGAGTCTAGGGCTCTAAAATATGAAAATGAGACTAAAATATCGTCCTTATCTTATATGTCCAGTTGCAGGTGCCACAACTACGAGGAAATCATCACAAAAGCGAAACCCCTCACATCCTCACTGTCATCGCAAATGCGACGAATAGTTCTCAATTCTAAGATATGGACGTATCGCAAAAGCGATCAAGATGATCACAAATATGATCAATACCCAGCAAGGCTAGTATCGCATTATTACAAATGTGATAGGGAGTTTGCAAATGCGAACTCTTCAGGGCACAATGCACAGTCCCCAAATGCGAGAGTTGCAAAAGTGACATATTTCTCACAAATACGAGATTAGAAACACCAAAAAATCTTAACCTTCTATGAATTCTCTAAAATGCGTTCGAAACTCATCCAAGCTCTTAAGGATCCAAACCAAACATAAACACAAGTCTAAAAATGTAACACAATCACTCGTATGATCAAATCATCAAAATACTATCTGAAACCAGGAATCAGACCTCCAACATATGAAATCAACATGAAACTCAAAAACTTCTAAAATCGCAATCGCGCGTCCGATACCTATCAAATCAACTCGGAATGATTCTAAACTTTGCAGACAAGTTCCAAATAACAAAGCGGACCTATTCCAAGTCCATAAACATAAATCCAACCAAAATAGCTACAAAGTCAACCTACGATCAAACTCATCACAATTCTATGTCGTTAAATTGCCAACTTTCAGTAAAACAACATAAATCAACCTATGGACCTCCGAATTTATATTTGGGCTTACGACCAAGTATGAAATCATGATACGAACCTACCTAAGTCATCAAAACACCATTTCGAGGTCATTTTTATAAAAGTCAATCCTCAGTCAATATTTCAACTTAAGCTTCTAAAGTGAGAATCGCTCATCCAAATTCAACTCAAAACATCCGAAAATCAAATTCGACCATGCACACAAGTCATAATACACAATATGATACTGTTCAAGACCTCAAACCACTAAATGGACTAAAGCTCAAAGCAACTGGTCGGGTCGTTACAATAATAATGATAGTTAATTATTGTATATTTCGTCAAAATGATTAATGTGTATTTCTAACTCAATTTAATCTTAACTATGATAAATTCATATCATTTGTAAAAATAAATTCTCCTTCTGTTTCAACTTATGTGAACCTATTTGACTGGGCATGTAGCTTAATAAAAAAGAGAAGATATTTAAAGTTGTGGTGTAAATGAGATACTATATTTTGTCCCGGTGTTGTGGCATACGAATTTTTATGGACTAAAGTCTTGAAAAAAATTCCTAAATTCAGATAATGTTAAGACTAAATCAAGTTTAATTATTTAAGTCCAACATAAATTCAAATTAAAATCTTCTTTTATTTGGGCTTGCTCATTTAAATGGACTTCAAAAGATGGCCTCTTTCACTAGTCCGAAGCCCTAATAGCTAGAATTACATCTTAAAGCCCAAAAAATGCAACATGTCAAATTACTTGGCACCAAGTAAAAATAAATAGCCAATAACATCTTGCCACATATCAAGCGACATGGCGTGACAAGTCAAGTTAACTGGCAAGTAAAAGCATGCCAAGTTTAACTAAATGAGATAAGTTCATAATTCAAATGGACCAATCAAATCATAGCAAAAGCGTTTGATTTATCACAACTCTCCAATTCTACCACTATAAATAGAGGCTCTCATAAGGCTAAAAGAAAAGAACACAGAGAAAGATATCAAGCAAGTTGAAGAAGCTAGAGAAGCTCCAACCAAGCATATAAAGTCTTCTTCTACATTGGCGATCTTCGTTCGTGAATAAATTAAACAACGGAGTACGAGTCAAGAATCTAAGAGGAAGATGATCAAAGCCAACCCAACACTACCATTGAGTAGAGAGAGAGGTCGAAGCAGCTTTTACCGACGAGGTCGGGATCAATTTCCACATGGAGCTAGATATTAGAGTTGAGTTTTTATCTAAAGTAGAGCTGTGTATTTGCTCTTAATTGCACTTTTACACATTTTTGGTTTTAGTTATAGTTCTACAATGCTAAATTAATCTAAATAAGGCTAAGGTAAAACTATTGCGAGTTGTTCAAGTGGAAAAAGGCATTAGGGTAGTGACTTTCTCCTGTGTGGTCAATTGACGGATTATTAAGTCTAAAGCTAGATTGTCACATTTGGAGAGTATGATATAACCATTGCATGATTCTACTCACTATATACCCCTCGGTAGCTCGAGTGATTTTTCCTGAATTGACTTTTTCAAGACCAATTAGGTATGCCAATTTGCAGAAGCAATCAAGGGTCGAGATGGGTATTACTATCTCTAGTTTTAACCCTTTAATTGGGGCTATCAATCTCTTGAGTACTCCCCAATTCCTCGTTGTTCTAATTTCATGAACTTAGGCTCTCTTTCTCAAGAAGAGCCAAAGTTAACTAGGGATGAACTAATGTTTGCAAGCACCAATTCACAATTAAAACCCTAAATTAGCCCAAAAATCAATCACCCATAGACAATCAAGCATCAAAACGCAAGACCCATCAATTACCCACACTAAAGTTGCGCCACAACCCTAGCTAATGGGTGTAGCTACTCATAATTGAAGAAGAAAATAACGAAATAGATAAGGAAAAATCTTAATGATTAATTGCTAAATAAAACTTAAAGATTCAATGTTTAATCTAAGCTAAAATTACTCAAAATGGTAAAACACTAATGTTCACAAATGCAGCTTTCGTCCAAAATCAATCTGATGACCTGAAAAATAGAAAAAGAATCTATTTATACTATGCTAAAAATTCTGGAAAAAAATACCCATGCATGGTTAGTGCGGACCGCACAAAATCGAGTGCGGTTGCACTAAGGCTCTCGTTTTGAATATCCAGCTCTCTGAAGTTTGTTTTTGTGGACAACATAAAGTCGAGTGCGGCCATGGTGGATTCTATTTCGGTCCACACAAAAAGGACTGCGTATCACATTGGGATTCATCCTCAAAAATATCACATCTCTGAACCTTGGCTCTGCGGACCGCACAAAATCGAGTGTGGCCGCGGTGGACCCAATGCGGACCGTACAAAATCTTTTGCGGCCGCATTTCCTTGTGTCCTAAAAAGAACCTCTCTGAACTTCATCTTTGCGGACCGCACAAAATGGTGTGCTTCCGCAATGGCCCTGTTTGAAAGAGCTTGGTCTTGTCTTGGTACTTGTGCAAGTTTCACTCCTTCTTTAGCTGATTTTTGACACCTTGTCTCCTTGTTTATCAAACTCACAATCAAGCACAACTTGTGAGATGGTGCGCCCCCTTTTCCTCACGGAGTCTGGGTTTGTGACATTTCGGAGGACAACTTGTTCCCTTTTGCGAATTGGATTTTTGATTGAAGAATTGCCGCCTAATGATTAGAGTGAATTAGGAAACTAAGAGGAGTTTTGATTTGGAAATCAGAGATTGGGTAAATGCTAATAATTATCTTCAGGGGAAGGTGTTAGGCACCACTCGAGATCCACTAGTGTGGTTCCCGGACATGCTACAATTGTGATTTTAAGTGCAAATAACAAATAGACACGTAAAGGGGTTTCCCATACAAAGAGGGTTTTCACATAATGGTTGCAAGTAAGTGAAGTTTAAAGACAATAAAGATAAGCTGAAGTTGAAGTAGTTTTAAAAATTTTGAAAATACAAAACAAGTAAAAAGGAAGGGGGTCCTAGGTTTATAAATAATATGGATCACATCAATGTAACACTCGGTAATCACTCCTAAGAAGAGGGATTACACGTGGTATTAGTGCATCGGTCATCATATCCATATATACCCTCCCCCCCCCCCCCCCCGTTAAGGTATTAAAGCGTAGAATGGTTTCGTTACTTATTGCATGCTATTACCCGCCTAAATCTTATCAGTACCGGAGGAATTTGGGAGTACAAGTCCTAAAGAGAAGGGATGTTGGGTTTCTTACTGTTTTAAATGATAAAATTCTAAGGCGACAAACAAAAACACATAAAGCAGATATGGGAAAAAACATAACAGTTAAAGGCTCAAACCGGCCTCCTCAATTTAAAGAGAGATAGTTTAGCATATCTTGCACAAATTGGTTATGGTCTTAATTAAGCTTAAAGGGGGGATAGACTGATTTATTATATTTTTCAGATAAGAAGTCTGAATCAGACTTGCCTGCTAGTTGTAGTTTAACGAAGTATGATTCAATCAACTAGTTTACCTTATGGCTTGCCTAAGTGAAACCTGTAGACATGATATCTATTAAGAATGTAGAAAAGAAGTATACCGATTTTATAGAAGATAACTTGTTAATTGCAGAAAATATAAGTTTTGGAGATGTTAAGCATCGCTACTACTAATTTTAGACTTATAATTGAATTGAACGATTCTGATTTAGTTGATTTCTCCTACAATCATGCTTTCTATGTGTTGTTGTTTTAAAATCATTTATAGTCGAAATAAAAGTACAGAGGTCTTATAGGCATGGTACCTAGAATGTTGTCCATTATTAAAAATATAAACATGTTTTCCTAATGATAGATGCATATGCAGAATTCAGGAAGCTCTATAGACATGTTATCTATGTGATATGCATAAATGAAGAAACATATAGACATGGTATCTATGTATGAAATACAGAACCTATAGACATGGTTTCTATATGAAATGCAGAACCAATAGGCAGGATTTCTAAAATATGCAGAAGTGCAGAACTTGTAAGCATGATTCATGAATAATAACACCTATGAGCATGTTGTATACTCTTTGCATAAATGAGTAACCCTCCCCTTTTCAATAAATCCCCATAAGTCATTGTAAGATTATTACAGCACAGAATGAATAAGAAGAAAAAGTAAAATTACATTAGAAAACTAAAAATTCCAACCAAGGAGAGCCTGATCAGACTTTTGTCTGAAGCATAAAGTAAACCAACACCAAAGATCAAATTTCCAAAGCATTTATTTTATTTGGGATATATCAGAGTTCCCTAAGAGTCTCAAATGAACTCCGGGCAGTGCTTACTCCCAAACAGATTGTAAAATTGCGTCATAGTGCAGTATGGAAGGGTCAGCCCTCAAATGTCCAAGTTTATAAGGAACTCAAGGTCCCAAAGAAAGGCACATAATGGGGGGGAGAACTTAGAAGCTAGGAGAGAGAGTAAGTATAGAGAGGGGATTCTGGGAGGAAGCAAAGATAGGCTGGTGGTCATACCCAGCAATTAGAAGTGTTGGCACATCCCAATCAGCCTGTTAGTCACATTATTTGGGAGTTAGTATCCCCTGAGGGATAACTTCCAAACATGAGCGACAACCTGGATGTTTCCATGTTCTGAACTTCAACTCAAACACATAAAGGGGGAGTGCAGGGATTCACATTAGAAACATATGCAAAGAAATTGACATGCTAATTAACATTAAACATGGGCAGTAAAACATACAGGGGTGTAGGAGCTGTAAAATAAACACATTGGGATGAGGCTAAAAACCAAACTAAAACATACCAGTTTCAGGGAAACAAGAAAAGAAAGCAGTAGTCTTGAAAAGCCAAAGTGCAGGCAAGTAGTCAAAATTCTATGATTAGAGAACTATAACGCTTGAGTAGTGTAAAAGTGTTGAATTGAAAGTGTGTTGGTGAGAAAGGAGTCGTGCCCTGTAGAAGGCAAGCAGAAGAAGGTAGAAAATGATTTTAAAATCAATTACAAGAGTTTCCCTTTAAATAAGGGATCTGATTTCAAGCGGGTAAAATAATTAATGAAAAAGGTTGATCAAACACTTTTCCAAAGCAACAGAAGAAGGGTAAATACACAGAGATTTAGTTAAGAAAAAAGTGTGGTAGCACATGATTTGTGCAAATAAGGAAAGGAAATCAATTAACAGCCAGTAAATCACAAGGTCTGAATTTTGGTATGAATGAACCCAATCTGAAAATGTGAAGAAAGGTCTTCCTTAAGAAAAATTAGTAACAATTAGTCAAACCTAAAGAAAAAGATTATGAATCAATCATAAATTGGAAAACCTTTTGAAAAAAGAATTCATCACACATATAAAAACATACAGCCACGCTTAAGCATAAAGAACTATGATACCATTTAGTAGAAGAGTCTAGCATAGAAGAAAAAATTCAGAGTCGTAAACAAGGAAACTCAAACTTAGTTCATACACTCAGAATGAGTTTGGAAGAGTCAAGGTTTCTAAACCCTATGTGAAGAAAGGTGTTACTTAAGGAAAATCAGTAACAATCAGTCAAGCCTAAAGAAAAAGATTCTTAATAATTCATAAGTTGGAAAACCTTTTGAAAAAAGAATTCATCATACATATAGAAGCATACAACCACGCTTAAGCATGAAGAACTATCATGCCAATTAGTAGAAGATTCTAGCATAGAAGGAAAAATTCAGAGTCGTAAACGAGGAAACTCAAACATAGTTCATAGACTCAGAATGAGTTTGGAAGAGCCAAGGGTTCTAAACCCTAGGTGAAGAAAGGTGTTACTTAAGGAAAATCCATAACAATTAGTCAAACCTAAAGAAAATTATTCTGAATCAATCATAAGTTGGAAAACCTTTTTAAAAAACAATTCATCACACATATAAAAGCACACAACCATGCTTAAGCATGAAGAAATATCATGCTAATTAGTATAAGAGTCTAGCATAGAAGAAAAAATCCAGAGTCGTAAACAAGGAAACTCAAACTTAGTTCATAGACTCAGAATGAGTTTGGAAGAGTCAAGGGTTCTAAACCCTAGTTCAATCACAAGATCAAGCCTAGTCAAACCCCCCCCCCCCCAAATCAGATACAGAGACGATGAGGCAAGTGATTGAAACTGGCTCAGAGATCTCTTTCAGAGACTCATAAAAAAACAGGTAGATATAATAGCAAGTTCGAAAGAACAGAGTGAAGAAACTAATTTGAAGCATCGTGAGAGTAAAAGGAACATGTTTAAGAAAAACCTGGACTTAAACAAGTTTAGAAGAGAAAGAGATAGTATAACACTTAAGAAAATAGTAGAAGAAAATTTTTTAAAGAGAACTCAAACAAGGTTCAGTAGAAGGCAAACAAAACTTAAGCTCAGTAGGAAATACATAAAGTAGGAGAACACAAAATACCATAAAAGTATATCAATAAGACATATAAGAAAAACACAGCAAGATGAACATGCAAGCATCGCGTAGTAACACAGTAGAAACAAAGGCATAGAAGAACATGTATAGTAGAAAACACATAAGAAAGTAGTAGAAGTACATGTGTTACAAGTACACATACAGAAAAAGGAAAAGAAAAGTCGGAGAAATAGTTTAAGCTTTTCAGAAAACCCTAAATCGGAAAGAAATAATTTTGAAAGAAAAATTGGGAAAAATGTTTAAAACTTAAGTAGAGCACAGATGTGTAATAGAACTAAGAAAATAATCAGAGAAAACCTCGAATAGCTAGGGTTTGCAAGAAACCCTAAAATGAGAAAGTCTTGGAAAAAGGGTGCGATCCGGAGTCAGATGAGTGAGAACCAGGATAAAAATGCTTGGATACGCTGGAGCAAGGCCTGAGAGGCCATGGAAGCTTTAATCGGCGAGGATCTGAACGGAAATTATTAAGATCAGACCTCGAAGCTTCGAACACCAAGTGTTTAAGAAAAGCGGGATATGGGATTAAGCCATCTATGGCCGAAGAGTCCATGGATTCTGGTGATGTTGTGGTTGAAGATGGTGAGAGGATGATTATGGTTTCAAGAACCTTCGAGAGAGTTTGAGGGGGTGGATACTCAGAGGTGGCTAATGAAAGAGGATAAAGGAGATTAGGGTAGTCATTAGCGGTTAAAAAGGTAAGGGCGGATAGGGGCTGTTGAGCTCAGAGATCAACAGTCAAGATCAAAAGGGCTTGGGTCGGGCAATTTAAAATGGGTTAAGGGTTGGATTAAATGGAATTGGGATGGTCCGGATTTGGGTTAACTCGGGATCAATTTTAGGCTAAAATTGAAATGTAATGGGGCTATAATTGAAATAAAATGAGGCCAGATTTTAAATAGCTAGTTTTTCCCTTTTTATTTTATCAAATAGTAAAAATAATTTAGAAATAAATTAAAGGTACTAGATTAGTTAATAATATATAAATATTAATTTAAAAATATAGAAACTAATTTATAATTATAAAATTCTATTAAATCTTAAAGTAGGCTAAAATTACAATTAAATACAATTTAGTTTTTAAAATATCAAATAAAATTGAAAAAGTGCATAAAAATTACCCTAATTATATTTTTCGTATAAATATGAGACGAAAAAAAATTATTCACCAAAATGCTAATTTTGGGAATAATTATTTTTATACTACTAAAATGGACAATAAATTGATTTTAAAAATACTTTAAAATTAGACAAATACTAAAATACTTGGACACCCTCTTGGTTGCGACGGTATTTATGTTCCTTATGTTTACATAACCATTTACGTTATTTCTGCAGGATTACTTATGCTTTGTTTTGTTATTTTGTTTTGTCTTGCCTTGGTTACTAATTTTGTCTTTGTTTTCCAATGCAGCTTTTCATTCTGTCCTATGCGCCGAGGGTCGCATGGAAGCAGCCTCTCTGCCCTTTTGGGTAGGGGTAAGACTGCCTACATATTACCCTCCCCAGACCCCACCTGGTGGGAGTATACTGGGTAGTTGTTGTTGTTGTTGTTGTACTAAAATACTTGGACATAGTTATATATGTATATTGAAATTATTTTCATGCAAAAATACATCGGAAAAAATTAGGTACCAACATGAGCCTTTGGGACTATTTTGTTCACATTTCTAATCAAAATTTAAGCAAGAAGGAGTGTAAAATGTATCATAATCCCTAGTTATCAACTCCCCCAAACATAAGCTTTGATTGTTCTCAAGCAAACAAGATAATATCCACCCTTTAAGAGTCATTTCCAAGAAAATTCAGCCGACCTAAAGTGACCTCCTTTAACATCAATTGGGACTAACAATTGCCCTCAATACAAATGAATTATTTACAACATTCACTCTTTTAAACACCTTGGATTTAGTGCGATATAAGAGCATCAAGAGTTGACTCAACACATCAAAGAAACTCTTTCTATTACTTTGGTCATTGTGAAACCCAAGCTCACACATCCTCAACTCTCCCTAAGTAAACCTCACCTTTAAGATAGTGGCACACAGAATGAGGTTAATGGAAATATACTCATCTCTCTCAAGAAAAAGTCACAAGTTCGGCTCTAAGTGCCACATGTTTGCCTCTTATATGAGTCGCCACTAATGTAAGCTTCATTCAACTAGAGATCATATAGGGATTTTGTGGAGACTTAATGAAGGATTTTGGTTCCGGGTAAGAAATTTTTGGTCTAAGTAGGTTCCATCTTCCCTTAAGCACTTCTTTTGCTTCATTATGGCATACATTCACTTGACTTTTTAAGTCGTTTTACTTTTTTCTAAGGGGTTAGAGATACAAACTTTAACTCTTTCTTGTTCATTTTTAATCTTTTCTCCTTTCTCAACTTTTCACACATTTCATTATTTGCTTTTCTTGAATCCCTTTATTCATTTACACATTGAACATTCCTTTTGTCTTTTTTCTTTTATTTCTTTTTCATTGCCTTTTCTTTTCTTTATGTTTGTACCTTTTTATCACTTTATTGCAATCCTCGTCTCTCCCCCCAAACTTATACTTATACCATGCGCTAAGGAAAGTGGGTGCTAAGAGAGGGTATCTTTTAAGACGGATAAAGGCTTGTATCATGGTTTTTGAAGGAAAAAAGTCTAAGGCTCAAAAGAGTGGACTAGGGATTTTATCGTTGGTAGTCTATGGAAGTGGTCAAGCAATCATTGGATCAAGGAGAGCCTATAATCATGTCTCAAGTAAAATTACACTTATGATTTCTCCTCGACACACATTCAGAGTAAGTTCTAGACTAATGGATCAGAACTTGGACATGCAATGTAATTTCTCACCACAAAAGTTATGGGACCGCTAAGTACATAGAGTTGGGAGCCCACAACAATCTTAGATAAGATTTGAGCACACAATGGTCTCGAAAGACCACTTGATTATTATCGTTCAAGACAAGAGTCTCAATGTCACAACTTTCACCATCATATACACAATGATTTGTTTTTTACCATAAGATCAAAGGCAAATGTGTTACATACAAGTGAACCTTTGCTTGAGGCACCCTTAATCACTAACTACTAATAAACCCTTAAGAAGGTTATCATGCCATCCATCATCGGGAAGAGCCATCATGTTCACAGTAATTCTACCGTTGGAAAGAAACATGGCATTAAGAAAACCAAAGGCTTATTGCAAAAATCTAAAACAAGAAGTTACAAACACAAATAAGAAGCTAAGAAAAAAAATTGCGAAAAGCAAAATGAATATATAAAAAGGGGATTTAATCAAATATATAATAGGGAAGATGAATATATACAATGTAACATAACTTTTATATACATACCCAAAGTAAAAAGTATGAAAAATGTAATGAAATGGTGAAATTATATATATACCAAAGATGAAAAATAAAGAAAGAAATAAAATATGTCATATATGTACATTCATCCAAATAAATTAAAGCAGGGCCTACCCCCTCAAATGAAAGTTGACATTGTCCTCAATGCCAACTAAGCAAGATAAACACCAAAAACAAAGGAAAGAGGGTACAGAAACTCCATACGGGCCATCTGTCTGCATGGGGCCCTGAGTGGTCCCTGAGTTCTCAATATGCTTGGGAACCTGAGACCGGCTCCCTATGACTTGAGGCTCTGCTGCTGGGACCTGGGCCTCCATGGGTTGCATCTTGTGGCTGACTGGAGGAAGTCCCCTATGGATCTGCCAACTGGATAACTCCATCATCTGACTAAGGGATCACCCTCTTCCTCTTTGGAGGCCTCTCTGACTGCACTAGCTGGGGACGCGCTGCTGGCACGGAGTCATGTAGTAGCAACTCCAAAGGTAGGTGTTCTGCCTTTAACCTATCAACCTCAACCCGTAACTCCTTCACGAACTCCTTAGAAGCCCGATTCTTCCTCGTTTTCTTAGCCTCCCTAGAAAGCTCCTTGAGAGCCTTTCCGTGTGAATCAACAACATCCGTGAGCACTTTTAGAATCTCAAGGATCTTCTTCTGGTTGTCCATAATGTCGTTAAGTGCGTCCTCAATAGACTGTGGGGCCTGTGGAGGCGGAGGTGTCGACTGAGCTGCCATGGTAGAAGATAACATAGACAGCTTAGAAGTAGTTGTCTACATCTAGTTGTTGATGCTAGTAAGGGCCTAACTCATATGGTGGACAGTCAATGGATAGGCAGTAGTGGAAAATATGTCGGGAGCTATGGAGGTGGATGGGCCTAGGGCCATGTCATGTGAAGTAGAAAGAGACTGCTGATTAGTCACTACCACTACTAGCTCTTCACACTGTCCAGCTGAAGTAATGGATTTTCCTTTGGAGCCCTTGCCGTTTGGGTTGTCATCACCCTATAGGATATATCATGAAAAGGGGGACTTTGCCCTCGCCTTCACGTCAAATCTGCGCTTTTCCACATTGAGGTCCTCCAAGTACATTATTAGGAAATTGGGTAATGGGTAGGACATGTCACCCTCACTCACTACCCGTGAAATAACCCAGGACATCACATTCCTAACATTGATCGGGTACCCTACCATGATTGATGCAACTAAGATCACTCGATAAACTAGGGTTGAGTTGTCATGGGTGGTTGGTTCTAGTTTGTTGCACACGAATGTCTCCCACCCTTTGGCCTCAAAGATCAGAGTCATCATCAATATCTTCAACCCAGCAGTCAGCCAATCGGAAGTGGTACTTGGGATTGCCAAGTACTCCGCCAACCATGGACGGGCTTCTTCACCCAATTTCATCTTCTCTAGGTACAGGGACCCATCCTACTCCGTGAAGCCCAGATAGTCATTGATGGTCTTTCTATCAAATTTCACATTCATGTTCCGGACTTTGGTGGCCGTGGTACCCTTTTGATGTGGGCCACGTTGGTGTAGGGTTCTTTCACCAAATGTTCATTTGCGCTATCCACATACCCGATAAAGTAGTCATATCCATATCTATTATTGAATTTCCTCAACATATTTGGATTGTGAGGCAAAAGATCCCGGGTAATGATTTTTCTCTTTTCTAGTCACAACTTTCTAAGCTTGTGGTAGGCAATCTCACTGACAAACTGGTCCTCCCATGCTTCAGGGTTCCTGTTACTCTCTACTCCACCGACTTGGGTCTTACCCCCTTATTCTTCTTCCACTTCTTCTGGCACTACATCCAATCCGGATAATGAATCTGTATGAGATGTGGAGTATTCATTTCCACTATCGGTATTTGAGCCTTCAGACGACCCACAAGATACTCGCACTGAAGCTTGGGCAGTGGGGGAAGGTGGAGGTGTATCTCTAGATCTGTTTCTCTCCGGCCAGTCAGAAATATACTCTGGCACGGAGTCTGATGATATATTTATGGAGGGTTCATACTCACTCCCTATCTGGTCAACGGCCCTGTCTGCAGCTCTTATAATCTTCCTTGTGTTTTTTATGTTTTGCTAGGTTTGCGGGGTCAACCTTTATCATATTTGTTTTTCCACCCCGTGAGGACTCTCTCTTCCTGATTGTTTTGCACCCTTGCCTCTTGATTTTACCATTGTATGCAAACAACATTCATTCAGATTTGTTAGTATCCAGAAAAACATTGTAATTCACAGTTGCAGAAAGAATGTTTAAGACAATTCCAATCTTGCAGAGTGAGGACCCCACAAAATGCAGTGCGGCCGTAGAGTGGCCATTGCAAATTGCACAAAATGCAATGTGGACCGCACAGATGTGGGGTCCAGACTACTCACTCTCTGAATATATGCACCGCGGACCGCAAAAAATGCCATTGAGGCACCACGGATCGCACAAAATTCAATATGGTCGCCGTCCTACATTGTTCAACTTGTAAGACTTTATCAATGCGGTCTGCACAAAATACTATTGCGGACCGCACCGAGGTCCGCACTAAGTACCAAGCACTAATACCAACCTAGGGTTCATGTGTTGATCAATTTTATTCCAATTTTACACCTATTGAAGAGTCCCTAAGTATGTTGGTTCAGTCACTTAACTACCTAATCTGTCACATCCTAACCTTAGGAGGCATGGCTGGCACCCGGTACTGTAGTGGCCCAAGCAAACCACTCTCCAACTCCTTTATATTCTTTGTAATTATCATGGACCAACATGGCCATAACTCGTTATGCATAACTATATGCGGACAACATTGTTTCACTGAACGACCATTTTTCTTAAAACACGAATATATGGCCGCCAAGGCCTCTGACATACTGTACAAAATGAACATCTATCTACAAAGCCTCTAAGATTAATTGACATTATATGGGATAGGATACCGCCATACCCATAATTCTGTAGCAAAACTCTGACATGATGACTCATAGATTCGGCTACAGTCTGAATGAGATGGTGTCTTACCGATCCTTCATTGAATGCCAATCTCGTCTATGATTGAAGGTTCGTCAAACTGATTAGCTATACCTGCAGGTATGAATGCAACATTCCCAGCAAAAGGACGTCAAATAATATACGGAGCATGTAGGCAGGAAAACAAAAATAAGAATAGTAATGTAAAGAGAAATAGAGGAGATACAACATGTCTGAGTGCCTATGGGGACTATTGACATGGAATGCATAGTACATATATACAAATAAACTTTTAAAAACATTCACCTTTGTAGTCATCATTATCATCATATCGTATCCGTCCTCAAAGAGGACTCGTTGAAAACATGTCTGGACATCATGAGGCTTGTCAGAATCGTATCCGGCCACGTGGAGCTCGGTAAAACCAACTGATCAGTGGTTCCACAATAGGCGTCGTACCTGGCCGACTATAGCACGGCTTGGTAGACTAAAATAGATACATATATATAATGCATGCTCGACTGATGGAATCACGTTCTAAAACATATAGAGTAACGTAAGGTGGTTGCACCTTCGATTAACATTATGGACATCATACCATCAATACGGACTTCACTAGGATGCAAGAATCATACACTTTGTTTGAATAAACTTGTATGGAAAGAATAACATGGACAACCTAAGTTGCTAGGTGTAGATTTATTATGAAGTAATATATTCATTTTACATTAGATCATGCCAAAAGAAAGAAGAAAGTGCCTTAACATACCTGAAGTGGGGAAAATCCATCTGCCCTAAACTATATCACTCAATTTTACTACAATGGCGCACAAATTTCAGCATCTGGAGTCTCAGGTTCTCAGCTTATTAATGTACATACAAATTAGGGTGACTCATGCAAGATATGGTAGACAAGGTACTTGCTGATGACATTACTTTCCATATAAAGCAAGCAAAGTTACAAATACTATTTCCTTATTCTGCTTCCACCTATTCCCATTAGCATTACTTCTTTTTTTTTTGAAAAGAAAAGTATATATATATATATTATATAAGGCTAATTAGGGAGGGTTGTCTCCTCCCTATAGATATTGTTTATACATGCATTACTTTTGCCAACCATTAGGCCATCTATGGCACTAATATTTCCTAGAGCAGCTAGAGTGTTGCATTGTTTGGTACTACACGATCTCACGTATACATAGTCCTCCATATCTCTTTCATAGAGATCGATTACAAAATTAGGAGGCTTAGCAAAAATACATAGCTTGTCAAAATTCTTGTTTCTTAGAGCTTCATTTGCCAAAGTTTGAGACACGCCATTACCTTGTCTGAAGCTATGCATGAATGATATCCTCCCCTGCTTGGTTGCCTCCTCCACTAATAATCTGCATTCAAAGGAAAGGTTGTCGTTAGTAAGGGTGTTATTGTATATTATGTTTAATATATCCGTTGCATCAGTTTCCACTTCCACGGGGAAGAGGTCTTCCTTGA
The DNA here is from genome assembly GCA_034376525.1 of Nicotiana benthamiana. Lineage (NCBI taxonomy): Eukaryota > Viridiplantae > Streptophyta > Magnoliopsida > Solanales > Solanaceae > Nicotiana > Nicotiana benthamiana. The sequence goes on from CM067338.1 coordinate 55,458,199, forward strand.
TTATTAATTAAGGATTGTGGCGTAGAGCCATGAGTTCAGTTTGTAATGGTGATGTTGCAAGAATTTTCATCGATGATCCTATACACCAGCGTCCTTTCAAGTCACGTATAGCAGTTCCAATGCCACCTTCCATTATTTATATGTCGAAGGCGCCATCAATATTTGCTTTGTACCACCCGAAGGGTGGTTTCATCCACATTACTTGTAATAATATAGTCCTCTCCACTATCATATTTTTATTAGTGTAAAAGTAATATTCATTTGTGTAATCAAATATTTTTTTAATGTTGATAGGGTTGGTATTATTATTAATATTATTTCGGTTTCTGCTGTTCCAGATTTCCCAAATTATAAAAGGAAGTAATTGGTGCCAATGTACATATTTTAGGGCTTATTTTTGGTTGTGTTTTCAAGAGGAAGTCCATCCAAGGTTTATTGCTAGGGTTGTCAACAGTGTTGATACCAAAGTTGTGCCAAAGGAGTTTTGCTATATGGCATTCCCAAAATATGTGGTTGAATAGTTTCCTTGTTATTTTTACAACTAGGGCATAAAGGATCAATGTTTATACCAATTTTAGATAATAAGCTTATTGTGGGAAGGCGTCCATTGTATATTTTCCATAGGAGTAATTTTATTTTATAGGACATTGGAGCTTCCAGAACCAGATGCTATTTAAGGTACTTTTGTTGTTATTATCAACTAGCTGGTAGGATGAAGATGTTGTAAACCGTTCATTTGAGGTGAGACTCCAACATATATTACTAAGGACAACTGAGTTTTCATTATTACAGGGAATGGAATTGATACAATTCTTTAAAGAGGTTGGTAATTCAAAGAAGATTTTTTCTAAGCACCAGGTGTTATTATCCCAAATATTCTTAATTTCCTCTCCTTTTGGCAGGGGCCCTTGTATACTGCTCCTAAGGTTCTTATAGTTAGGGATCAAAATTTGTGTCCCAAATGTTGTGACATGAGTTGTTATGAACATGCCATCTAATGCCTTTTTTATAGATATTCCATCCTTCCAACAGACTTTTCCAAGTGATTGATGAGCCAATTGTTTTCTTTATTCTCCCATAAATGCTAATTAGTACCTTTGCCTATATGGAGTGAGTATTGTTAAGAATTCTCCATGCTAGGCCAGTGATTAGGGCTTGGTTTTTTTGGTAGGATTTTCTTATACCTAACCCCCCTTTGGAAACTTCCTTAGTGACAATGTCCCAGTTAATAAGGTGTAGTTTCTTTTGGTCCTGGGTGGTACCCCATAAGAAATTCCTTTGCATTTTGTCAATTTCCTTTAAAGTTTTTTTGGGAAAAATGGATGTTTGCATTAGGTGGTTGGGAATAGTGTTAAGGGTAGACTTTATGAGAGTACATCTACCAGTCATAATGATCCATTTAGCATTCCAATTGTTGAGTTTAGCTCTCATTTTATCAAGACGAGGAAGGTAGTCTGTATGCCTTGGGATGGAATTTAGCATGGGAAAGCCTAAGTAGTTCCCAAAGCTAGTACTTGATGTTATTCCCAGAGTATTTGTTAAAAGAGTTCTTGTGTCGTTGCAACAATTATTGGACACTATTAATTTAGATTTTGCTTTGTTAACTCTTAGGCCTGAAAGCTTACTAAAATTTTCTAATCATTGGTTTATGCTGGTGATGGTCTTATAGTTTGTTTCTCCCATAAGAGTTATATCATCCGCGAAAAAAAGGTGGGATATATTGGGTGCCAAGGAATTAATTCTAAGTGGAGTCCAGTTCTTGATACCCACCTCATGTTTAATATTGTTAGATAACATATTCATACATAGAATAAAAAAGTAAGGGGATAGGGGGTCACCCTGCCTGATTCCTCGAGAAGGGGTAAATGCTTCAGTTTTTTTTCCATTGACCAGGATTGAGAATTAGTTAGTTGTGACAGCGTTCATTATGAGATTTGTAATGTTTTTAGGCAAACTATAGTACCTTAGTGTTCGATAGATATAGGACCACTCGAGCTCATCGAAGGCTTTCTCTAAAACAAGCTTTAGGATCATTTTCCCTTTTCCTTTACATTTGTTGAAGTATCTCAGGATTTCATGAATAATAATAGCATTATCACTTCCCCTCCTTCCCTTTATAAAACTGGATCTCAATGTTTATACGGTGGTCTAGGAAGGGCTTTATTCTATTTGCAGTTATCTTGGTAATGGTTTTGTAAATAACATTGCATAAACTTATAGGACGAAAGTTTTTAATAGGTTAGCATTGTTTATTTTGGGGATTAAGCAGATGTACGTGTGGTTCATCTCTGGAGGAATTTTATTGGTAGCAAATATACTGTGACAAAGCTTGATTACTTTCCCTTCTAATAGATGCCAAAATTTTTGGAAGAAGAAAGGATGAAAGTCATCCGGTCCTAGTGCTTTGAATGGTTTAAAAGAAAAGATAGCTTTTCTAATTTCGTGGTTTGTGAGGGGTCTATCAAGGATTGATAGATCACAATTGTGCGAGTAATGAGCAGTGTCATTGCATTTGGTAGAGAACTCATGGGAGGTGGTGAATAACCTTTTAAAGTAATTTTTGACATGATTTCTTATTAATAAAGGGTTTTCTATCCATTTTCCTATGTCATCCTTAAAGAAGACTATGTTGTTTCTTCGTCTTCTATTTGTGGACTTGATGTGGAAGAATCTAGTGTTAGCACCCCCTTCGCGTAACCAATCCACTCTTGATCTTATTTTCCAATAGTCCTCCTCTAGTCTCATGATTGAATTAAATTCCTCAACTAGTTTGGTTTCCAAATTCCTGAGGAAACTGTTTGTTTCGTAATTTGGGGAATTTTGGATGCCATTGATTCTATTTAGGAGCTTATTTTTCCTAGTAAAGATATTTCCAAAGGTTTGGTTTTCCAATTTATCACCATATCTCTGAAACTCTTTGAGCCTTCTAGTAAGTCTTTGTCACCCCAATTGACGGATATTAAGTTGCTAAATTCTGGATGATTACACCAAAAACTTTCAAGCCGGAAGGGTTTATTTCTAATGGAATTAATGGTGTTGTTCAAGTTTATCAAAATGGGATTATGGTCCGAATGGACTTTAGGGATGTGGGTGACAGTGGTGTTGGGGTAGGCTTCTAGCCAACCTTCATTTGAATAGACCCTATCAAGTCTTTCCATGATCAACCCATTATTATTTTTCCTAAAATTTGTACAAGTTTATTTGCACCTTTAAAACCTAAATATAATAGGTTACAATAGTCTAGGAAATTTCTGAGGGGTTTTTCTCTCCTTTGATTAATAGGACTACCACCAAACTTATCTGATACGTTAGTAATTTCATTAAAATCCCCGCCTACTAGCCAAGGCCCTTTATAACTATCATACATTTTCCTTAGGTTATCCCAAAGCATATGTCTATAATTAACATCATTACTAGCATATATAACACTAATTAGCCAAGTTAAGTTTTTAGGTCTAACCTCGATCATGGCATAAATAGCCTTTCCATTTCTATTGAAGTTTTTGACAGTGACCACCTCGTTGTTCCAAAATATCACAAAACCTCCTCTTTGTCCATTGTAAGGCACCTCTATCATCTCTATAATAAAAAGCTTCCAATATCGAGAGGTGGATTTCAATTCTTCTTTCTAGAAGAGCAACCAGACACGGCCTATATGAGTCCATTAGTTCCCTAATGCTTCTGGTGAAATTTTCATTGTTTGCACCTTTAACATTCCAAATGACTACGTTGTTGGGCTGGTGCATGGGCATATTATTCGATGGATTGGTGTTTTGCATCACTCTTTGGGATGGAATCATAATCACTACATTTTTCCCGCTGTTGGATCCTGAGGTGGACGGATGTCACAACGAGCACTTGAACAATGTCATCAAGCAGCTGAAGATATACTTCCTGTCAAGCATCTCCCTGAATATCAATATTTTTACCTCGTTTAGACTTGAAAGAGTCACAACTGGTTCCACCAAGTGTGCTAAGTCTTTCACTGCCTCGTCTCCCTCTTGGTTCCCTATGTGATTTGGTACGTTCATTTGTTGAATTTGTTCTTCCATGGCATCTGATTGTGGGTCTGGATGGTTGGGGAAAACTGGGGCATTCCATTGGATGAAGACAGGGTTGAGGATCATCATGTCCTCCGGTGCAAACAAGGGTAGATTGAGAGGAGGGTTCTGTAAGACTTGTTGGTTCGGGTGATGTGGAATGTTCCACATTTGTTGCATGTTGTTCACCAAGTTTTGGTTCATATTGGGAGCTAATGGTTGGAGTATATTGTTTACCCACATTTGGTTCACATAATTGTTCATTTCTAAGTTCATACCTTCCGATATGAGTTGGGCGAGGAAGTGAGTGTTTTCTATCACTAGGATCGATTCCTGGCCATTGATTTCCATATTGAAGGTTACTAGATAGCCTTGAAGTCCCAATTCTATCCACGACTGGGCAAGGTGATTTGGTGGTGTTGGTGGTTGGGCATAGATTGCCGGATTGTATTGAGGATGGGGAGGGAAGTTGGAAAAAGTTGTTCATAGTTTGATTGCGTGATAGGCGGAATAGTTGGAGGAGTCGGTATCTTCTCCTGAGGGTTAGAGAGGTTTTGGCCATTTTTTGAAGATGGGATAGTGTTTATAGGGTGTGGAGTAGTGGACGAAGTAGATGTAGTGCTAATGATTGGATTTTTTGCGATTGGGAGGTACATACTTGCGTGTTTCTTATAGCAAAATCTCCCATGGAGATGTCATTTGCCACTTGGCCTTGGAGATCATCCAAGTGTTTGTCATTTGATTGGGTAGAGGTTAACGGACATGCATGCATGGGGTAAGATGATCATTAGGAGATAGGTTAGTATTATTAGGGGTAATGATAGTGTTATTAACAATCTTATTTGATGGTTTGGTGGTGGAGTCTATTGCCAAGTTATTAAGCATTTTCTTTTTAGACACTTTGTTCACCGGGTGGATGGGCATTCTTGTGCCATTTATCACTTGGCTTGCATGCAAAATATTAGTATTATTTTTAAAATATTCCTTTTGTTTTAGATCATTCAAAACCATGGGCTGGTTTTAAGGGTTTTTGAAACTACTATTGTCTTCCTCCATTTGGTCCAAAGACGAGCAAATATTGAATAAACTTTGGTCAATGCTAGCGGATGAATTAGCAATTATTGGTAGGACTATTGGAGGGTTGGTTAATAGTTGCTTGTTAATATAGTATAAGTGTTGAGTTTTGAGGTACTTACCTGATCTTGCATCGAACAATCGGACATTCATACCTGGAAGAGGATTTGGTTCAGTTGTGGCAGTGTGGGCATTGGCCATTTTGGCTTTACCTTTTCTTGGGAACTTGACTGTCATCCATTCTCCTTCTTCTTCTGAATTTTGTTGGTTGTTACCTTTCTTTTCTGCATGGATTTCCTTTGCATTGGTTACTCTTTTCGTGGTTGGCAGTTTTCCTTGTGTGCAATATTGAGTCGTGTGTCCTAGTCTGCCACAATATTTGCACAATATATCACTTCCCTCATAAACGATTGAATTTTTATGTTGTCCAATGAGTATGTGGTGTTGGACAGGTTGGTCAAGAGGAAGTTCAACACATAGTCTGGCATAATGTCCCCTAAGTGTAGTTGAGGTGCACGCATCTACTTTGAGAAGTTTGCCAATTGAATTACCTATTTTTGCAAGGACTATTCCATCATAAAACTCAGTGGGTAATTGTGGTAAACGGATCCAAATGGCAGTAAAGTTGTGTTGTGCTTTGTTTACAACAAAGTTTGAAACCCATTTTTGAGTGTATAGAATAAAATCATTAACGAACCAAGGTCCATTATGCAGGATTTTTGTCATGTTTTCCTCACTAGTTAGTTTGACTATATAGTAGTCTTCTCCAAGATCAATTAGAGGAAAATTTTCGCTGAGCTTCCAAAGGTCTTGTAATTTCTTTTTGAGGTAGTGGTACATAAGTCTCTTCCCTATTAGATTGATGATGATCGAATTTTTTCAAGGCATGTACATTCGATGAAGGTCATCTTGGCTGAGAATTATTTGTCTTAATGAGCTAGTTAAATTATTTTGGCTTGGATCACCAGCTTGGATTTGGGTAATGCCCATATCTATATGATTTTCTAACTCTCTTTTTTTTATTTTTTTTATCTTTTAAGATATATTTTTTAACTCTTGGGGTTGAGGATTTACTACTTTGGTAGTGAATTTATCTCTTAGGAGGGTTTTCTTATATGAAGTAGAGTTTTATAGTTAGTGGCTAAATTTATCCGGTGACATTGATGGGATATTAGTGGTAGTAGATGGTGATTCTTGTAGTGAGAGGTTGGACATTCTCTTTCTAACTTCTCTCTGGAACTCCCCATTAGCATTACTTTAATAGCCGTTTATTCCACCTCCCCTAAAAGAAAATGAAATATTCGCCAAACTTGCTAGAAACCAAGACTACTCCTCCAGCTTATAAGGAACTAGCTAGCTTAACATATCTTGTCCATATACCATTCACTTGAGTACTTCTCATTGCAGGTTTCTCACAACCCTCTATCCCTTTAATAAATAATCAATGAACGCCTCATGGACTACAAGGCAAAACAAGAAGTTTGAGGAGGCCTTAGCCTTATTTGACAAGGAAACTCCTGACTGCTGGAATAACATTTCCAGGTGAGTAGGTGAAAAATCAGCTGAGGAAGTGAGGAGACATTATGAGTTACTTGTGAAGGACATCATGCAAATTGAAAAAGGCCAAGAAAATTGCCATTGCGAGAGAGATAGCCAGTCCACTCCATGGGTTTACCGAAAATGGCGATTAATTTCCTCCATTTTAGTGGCTCACAAATAAGAACCTTAAATTCCAAATATGTTATGATCATCGCACAGTTTGTAGCATACTCTGTGATGAGATTACAAATAAGTATACTAACAAAGTGGCAGATTAAAATGATGAAAATATTATAATAATGTCCCTTTTTGTCGATCCTTGCAATTTCCTCAATTTGTAATTCTTTATCACCATCGTCCCAATTCTTCAAGAAGAATTCAAAAATCATGATCTCTTTTTAGATTGATTGGATTTTGTTGACGTAGTTGGAACGGCCTGTTTAAGCTTGGCATTTCTCATCGGAGGTCGTCTAACATTGTCGTCCCTGCTCTTTTCCTTTGTTTGAGACTTTTGTTCCTTTGTAGCGATAATTTGGACTGTTTCGACGCATTGTGGCAGCATTTCAATTATGACACCTTCTTCTGTTGTCCGATGATTTGACATGTGTAAAACACCCTGTGCATCCAAGTTTGGTACATCTTGTGATTTAATATCACTTTGATTGATTTGTTGTTGTACCTCATCCCTGCTCCTATTTGCACGTTTAGCGCTATAAGGATCACGACCCAAAATTGTAAAGGGGTGTGCATTTAGCATTGCATCCAACAGTTGTTTATCTGGGATAAAAAATATGTTGTATTTGTCATACTTATTGGTTTCTGCCCAGAATTGACGAGAATCTGTGTATTACTACAGGATCTTACTTCCTCCGGTGTGCTCAATTCTTCATTACTTTCATATCCTCGTTTGTCACTGGCTCGAGACATCACCTTGTCCATAGAATCCAATAGTCTTTTTTCCTCTGCTGAAATGATTGCACTGGTTTAAACAACAGCTGTTTTGTCACTGCCCGGAATAGATGAGGCCAACGGGAATTTTCAATTAGACACAGCTGGCCCACATGGTAATTTTGCACAAAAGTAGCGCCACTTTTTTGCCCAAATAAGCCGACACCAAAAGTATAATGGTTCTCTTTCAAGTGTTGTACTATTTCATCAAGTTTATTTTGATATGTTATGTTGCCACCCAATACAATGACTTAAAGAGTCATACAAAATGATTTAAGGGGTGTTGCCACGTGGGAGTGGGGAAATTTAATTATTATCCAACTTATTATTTAATTAGGTAATGTCTCGCTATCCGATAATTAACTAATTTTTCGTATACTTACAAAATTCCTAAATTACTTAAAGTACTACTAGTTTTTTATATACTTTATACATGTTATTATAATATACTTTATTATCATAGTCATATGATACTATACAAAATAAATATATACACTATTATTTTATTAAAATATCATTTTATGATTTCACAAGCTTTTTACTTTGATAACCAATGAGAGCACAATTGTTTTTGTGAAAAAATGATGTTACTAAAATAGATGAATACAACTAACATGAATCAAACCATAAAGATTTGCTGGTTCAGTATCCTATTTTGGGAACATTCATAAGTCCTAGTAAAAATCGTATTTAGTAACTCAATTCTTTTGATAAAATAGTTTAAGTGACACAAAAGATCATGCTCTCTTTCAAGTCATCCCACTTTTCATACAATTAGCAACAAAGAGAAATTGTAAAAATATAATATTAGCACATCAAACAATAATCAACTTATTGTCATCGGTACATACGACATAGTTCCTAAATCATAAATTATCAGTTCCCCAACAAGAAATAGTATTAACATGTACATCAACTAACAAACACTTAGCATTTGTTAAATTAGTTCGGTGTACACGCAAACTGGCATTGGCGGAGCCATCTTTATCTAAGGGGTGTCACCGATACCCCTTCGTCGGAAAATAATGACACAAGACAAATTCTTAGTGCAATGGTTTAGGAGTGTCAAAAATTATAGAATGCAAGTTCCATTCCTCATACTAGCAATTTTTTTTCGACACCCCTTTGTATAATTCCTGGCTCCTAACTGCAAACTGGTCATAAAATACCGTCATTAGAAAATATTTAAATATATGAACACAGAGAACATAATTATACATATATTTTCTCAACTTCTAATTATTCTAATCTCATATAAAGAGTACAAAGTTTCATACACTTAATTCTTAAAATGATAAAACAAAACAAAAAAATATCCTTCTTTACTTGTGAAAAAAAATAATTCACATCTTCACAATAAAAAAAATCTCATAAACTATATCATATTATGTGTACAATTTAAAGCATTTTCGGAAGTATGATATTATAACTATGTAAAATCCTATTTTTCAAAATCTTTTACAAGAAATGCTCCACTCAAAATACCACATCAAACATATATAATTCCTTTGTATAATTCCAGGCTCCGCCACTGCAAACTGGTCATAAAATACCGTCATTAGAAAATATTTGAATATATGAACACAGAGAACATAATTATACATATATTTTCTCAACTTCTAATTATTATAATCTCATATAAAGAGTACAAAGTTTCGTACACTTAATTCTTAAAATAATAAAACAAAACAAAAAAATATCCTTCTTTACTTGTGAAAAAAAATAATTCATATCTTCACAATAAAGAAAATCTCATAAACTATCATATTATGTATACAATTTAAAGCATTTTCGGAAGTATGATATTATAACTATTTAAAATCCTATTTTTCAAAATCTTTTACAAGAAATGCTCCACTCAAAATACCACATCAAACATATATAATTCCTTTGTATAATTCCTGGCTCCGCCACTGCAAACTGGTCATAAAATACCGTCATTAGAAAATATTTGAATATATGAACACAGAGAACATAATTATACATATATTTTCTCAACTTCTAATTATTATAATCTCATATAAAGAGTACAAAGTTTCGTACACTTAATTCTTAAAATAATAAAACAAAACAAAAAAATATCCTTCTTTACTTGTGAAAAAAAATAATTCATATCTTCACAATAAAGAAAATCTCATAAACTATATCATATTATGTGTACAATTTAAAGCATTTTCGGTAAGTATGATATTATAACTATTTAAAATCCTATTTTTCAAAATCTTTTACAAGAAATGCTCCACTCAAAATACCACATCAAACATATATACTGGTATCAAGATTTTTAAAGTTACGTGGTGTTACATCCTTCCCTCCTTTAGAACATTCGTCCTCGAATGTTAACTCTTACAGATTATGAAATTTTACTAGGTTCTCCTCTATAAATAAACTAAACCCAAATTATATCTAAAGTCTCGACTATTCACGACCTTTTGTACTTGAGTATCTCTTATTTTTTTCGCATTTACCTTACTTATCAAATCTCATGGCGTATCTTCTGTTTCTCTCCTAATCACTCTTTAACATATGTAGAAATTGCGCCTTAAATCTCTACGGTAGTAGTTGCACCTCTGGTGCAAGGGAATGGTGAAACTTCTAAGCAACTAAACGTTGAGTAACGATGCTCAACAAGAAAATACAGAAGACTAAAACTTGGATTACAAACAAATTAACAGAGCAGAGTAACAATTTCACATCGAGAACTCAACATTTTAATACAAAGTTAATATGCAAATCTTTGTAAAAACGAACTACAAGTAGAATATGTGAGAAGGCAAGTTTGTAGTAATGAAATCTTTTGTTTATTGAACCAATAAAAAAAGAGATGTAAATTTAAGAAAAGGTACGAAAATTATAAAAATAAAGTTTATGCACTTAATTTAACACGTTGTCAGATTTACTGTAACATTTTATAAGAATTATCCCAAATTTAGGGTATGGAAAGACGGTACACAAGATCATTTGATACGACAATAGCTTTACAACATGTTCCTACTTTCCCAATTTAGATACTGGAAAATAAAATTTAAGAAACAATTCAAGAAAATGGGTTAAAACTCACTCATAAATAATTGGTCAAAAACAGTAACATTTCTTTGAAAATATCTTTATCAGGCATACAAATACCAAATTTGTCGAAAGGTTTATACTAATTTCTTACGACTCAACTCTATGGAACGAATCGAAAACAATAGAAGAGTAACATTTCCTAAATGCCCTATAGCTTAATAAATGTGGTGCACAACATATCCATAAGTGAGACTCTACTAGTCACGACACTTTGATTTTTCTAAGATACGATCCGCTCTGATACCACTTGGAGTGGTTCGCTTGGGTCACTACGGTACCGAGTGCCAGTCACGCCTCCCAAGGTTGCGATGTGACATAATCCTAATTAACACAGTATTTTAACTACCCTAAGCTACAAATTAGACGGAAAAATGGGAAGGGAAGAAGAAGAACTAAGAAAACAAAAATTTAATAAAAATAATAAATTTAAGCAACTGAAAAGGGATTAAAGTACCAGATGTAGGATGCTGAGATGATGATTAACCCTTAGTTGTTGATAACGTGCATATAGAAAGATGAACAGTGATTTTTTTTAAGCTCTGAGAGTAAAGGGTTCGAAAAGTTGAAAAGCAGGGCCTCCTGTCCTATTTATAGAAAAGGGTTGGGGCCCATCTCACCTATCCACCGCGGACCACACAAAATAGCACCATGGTCCGCATTGCTCAAAACCATAAGGCTCAGACAAGACAACCACTGCGGTCCGCACAAAATACAATGCGGCTGTAGTGGATCATCACAGACCGCACAAAATACAATGCGGCCCCGATGGTAAACTTTAGAGAACTTCCACTTTTGCCAATTCATCAGTGCGGTCTGCATTGATTTCTTGGCCCCGCACTGAGGTCATTGCGGCCGCACAAAATGGCAGTGCGGTCCACATTGACAATCTTCAGAGAGTAGTCATTTTCCAACTTTTTCATCCACTGCATCAGTACAATCCTACAGCATCTCACAACCAATCAGTCCAAAAATAAATCCTGCACTACAATAAAAATCAAAGAAAAATAAGAACAAAAATTCATGGGTTGCCTCCTAAGGAGCGCCTGATTTAATATCATGACACGATGCAGGTTACCATCAAATCATTTGACATAAAGAAGTGCCACCACGTGGCTATCACAATTTTTGACCCTATGCCCATTTACTCTGAAAACTTTCCCATTTTTGTTCTTCAAGTCAAGTGCACCAAAAGGGTCACAAACACTACTTCAAAAGGTCCATTCCATTTTGGCTTAATCTTTCTCAAAAACAAACGTAATCGAGAGTTGAACAAGAGAACCAAATCACCCACTTTGAACTCATTTCTACGAGCATATTTATCATGAAGGTACTTCATTTAGTCCTTGTACAAGGAAGAACTGGAGTAGGCATGGAAATGGAATTCATCAAGGTCATTAAGCTGCTCCACACGAAGATTTGCTGCCACATACCATTCAAGATTCAGATTCCTCAAAGCCCACATGGCGTTGTGCTCTAACTCAACCGGTAGATGGCAAGCTTTCCCAAACACCAATCGATATGGAGACATACCAATCAGAGTCTTGTAAACAGTCTTATAAGCTCATTGAGCATCATCCAACTTCTTTGACCAATATGTCCTATTTGCATTGACCGTCTTTGACAATATACTCTTGATTTACCTATTTGAGACTTCAACTTGGCCACTCGCTTGAGGATGATATGGAGTAGAGACTTTGTGGTTGACATCATAATTTGCAAGTAAAGTGTCAAAAGCTCTATTGCAAAAATGAGACCCCGCCGTCACTTATGATTGCACGAGGAGTACAAAATCTTGTAAAAATGCTCTTCTTGAGAAATGCAACAACACTCCGGGCATCATTATTGGGCAGAGACACAACTTCAACCCACTTTGAAACATAGTCAACCGCCACAAGAATATATGTGCTCCCAGACGAGCTAACCAATGGGCCCAGAAAATCAATGCACCATACATCAAAAATATCAACCTCAAGAATAGTATTGAGAGGCATCTCTTCTTTCTTCGAAATTCCACCCGCTTATTGACATTCGTCACACCTCTTCACAAGTTCACTTGCATCCTTGTACAAAGTTGACCAATAAAACCTACAACTAAGGACTTTGGAAGCCATACCCCCATCCCCCCCCCCCCATGATGGCCACCACAGGGAGAGGAATGACAAGCCTCCAAGATACTTAATTGCTCTTCCTCCGGGACACACCTTCAGATCATACCATCCGTGCAAATCTTGAAAAAGTACGGCTCATCCCAATAGAAATCCAAAATATCCATTTGAGCTTCTTCCTTTGGTTAGAAAGAGCTCACACGGGATTATACCAGTCACAAGGAAATTAGCAATGTCCGCAAACCATGGCATACCATTCACCAACACTGAAAAGAGTAATTCGTTGGGAAATGAATCATTGATCTAGGCCATTACGAGGCGTCACCTCCTCCTCCAAGCGGGACAAGTGGTCCGCCACTTGGTTTTGACTATCCTTACTATCCACAATCTCCAAATCAAACTCTTGAAGCAACAAGACCCATCGCATCAGTCTAGCTTTGGAATCCTTCTTCGTCATCAAGTACCGGAGTGCAACATGGTTGTTATGAATTATGACCTTGACACCCATGAGATATGGCCGAAATTTCCCCATTGCGAACACAATAGCCAAAAGTTCTTTCTCGATCACCGTGTAGTTCACTTGAGCATCATTCATTGTCTTGCTCGCATAGTACACCAGATGAAATATTTTGTTCACTCTTTGACCCAAAACCGCCCCAACCGCAACATCGCTCGCATTACACATGAGCTCAAAGGGCAAGCTCCAATTAAGTTCAGTGATGAAAGGAGTGGTGGTCAACTTATGTTTGAGAAGTCAAAGGCTTGCACACATTTTTCATCAAACACGAACTTGGCATCTTTTTCCAACAACTTGCATAAGGTATTCACTACCTTCGAAAAGTCTTTGATAAATCTCCGGTAAAACCCCACATGACCAAGAAAACTTCTAACTTCCTTGACAGAGGTAGGGGAGGGAGCCTTGAAATCATATCAATTTTTTGCTTTGTCAACCTCAATACCATGCTTCGAAATTTTATGGCCAAGAACTATGCCCTTTTCCACCATAAAGTGGCATTTCTCCCATTTGAGAACAAGATTGATTTCTTCACAACGGGCCAAGACTCTATCAAGATTCTTCAAGCACTCATCACATGAATCACCCACAACACTAAAGTCATCCATGAACACCTCCAAAATGCCTTCCACCATATCGGTGAAAATGGCAATCATACACCGTTGAAATGTAGCCGGTGCATTACACAATCCAAAAGGCATCCAAGAAAAAAAAATGTGCCATATGGACAAGTGAACGTGGTCTCCTCCTGATCTTCCTGAACAATCAAGATTTGGTTGTACCCGAATACCCGTCCAAGAAACACTAGAAGGCACGCCCTGTAAGTCGGTCTAACATATGATCAAGAAAAGACAATGGAAAGTGATCCCTGCGGATAACTTTATTCAACTTGAGGTAGTCCATACATACCCTCCAACCGGTGACGGTTCTGGTAGGAATCAACTTATTTTGTGAATTTGCAACCACGGTCATGCCACTCTTCTTCGGTACACATTGCACCGGCAAAGTCTAATAGCTATCAGAGATGGGGTACACAACCCCGATATCTAACCACTTGATCATCTCCTTTTTCATAACTTGTTACATTGCCTCATTTAACCTCATTTGATATTCCAAGGAGGGCTTTGCATCATCTTCCAGAATAATATTGTGCATCGGAATGCGGGGCTTATCCCCCAGATATTACCTAAAGTCCATCCAATTGCCTTTTTGCACTTTTGAAGCACCGCCAATGTGGCATCAAACTACATATTAGTAAGACAAGAGGAAAGAATAACCGGCAAAGAAGAAGTAGGGCCTAAGAACTCATACCTGAGGAGTGGAGGCAATGGTTTCAACTCCAACAGCAGAGGTTCCTCAATTGAAGGTTTTGTTGGTGGAGTCTTCATATTCTCGAGGTCCAAGGATAGTTTCCTCGGCTCATAAGAGTAAGATCCCATGCCATATAAAGCATTCACACACTCCACTCAGGCCTCATCATCATTGACATCAAGATTCAACAATACGGCCTCCAGAGGGTCCTCCACATTGATCATTGCGCTGGTATCATCAACTATCACTGCAATGATAAGGTCCACATAAGAGCATACCTCGGAACTATTGGATTGCTTCATTGATTTGCACACATGAAAGACCACTGTTCATCACCCACCAAGAAGGTGAGTTACCCTGCTTCCACACCAACTAAGGCCATCCCAGTGGAAAGGAAATGTCTCCCTAATATGATAGGAACTTTATAATCCACCTCACAATCCAAGATGACAAAGTCAGCTGGCAAGATAAATTTGTCCATGCGTACAAGCACATCATCAATAATACCCAATGGTCTCTTCATCGTTCTATCTGCCATTTAAAATATCATGGAACTCAGCCTAGGTTTCCCAATACCCAAAGTTTTGAAAACTGAGTAGCGCATCAAATTGTACTAGCCCCCAAATCACATAGAGCCTTAGCAAAGTCCGCACCCCTAATGGTGAAAGTAATGGTGAAAGCACCGGGATATTCATGCTTCGGGGCCATTGAATGCACTATTGCACTAACTTAGTGAGTCATCTTTATAGTTTCACAATCCATGGACCATTTCTTTGTTATTAAGTCCTTCATGAATTTAGCATAGCCCGAAATATTTTCAAGAGCCACCACCAAAGGAACCTTAATGGATACACTCTTCATCATGTTAATAAACTTTTTAAACTGATTCCCATTTTTCTGCTTCACGAGCCTTTGAGGATAAGGTGGAGTTGGCCTTGGCAAAGGAGCCTTGGCTTTCGACATAACCGGCTATGGCATGTCTATTACGTGTTCCCTAGATGGATTCATGTCATTTGGAGTTTCCACCTAGGCATCTTGAATATCAATACTCACTTCTTTATTCATATTGCCATCTATCACATATCAACCACCAAAGGAACTTCATCTTCTTGCAACTCAACATCATCACCCAAAATTTTCTTTTGCTTGGAGGAATTCACATCACTGCCTCGTCCACTCCTTGTAGTTACCGTCGTGACATGATTGTTCCACCCTTCGGGTTTACTACCGTATAACTTGGTAGAGCACCCTTAGGGAGAGTATTCAAGGACCAAGAGATTTGTCCCAACTGAACCTCCAAATTTCTAATGGAAGTGTTGTGGGAAGACAACTGAGCATCAGAATCCGCATTCTTCATCATCATTTGTTCGAACACCATTTCAATTCCCCTCATATCAATGTTTGAAGAACTAGGATCTTGGGATGGAAATGGAGGCAGATTGTTTGGTTTTGGTACATTGGGGGCCTTTGAAAGCCTTGCCCCCGGTTTCCTTGATTTCCATTGTTCCATCCACCTTGATTGTTGATACCACCTCAAATGTTGTTGTTACCGTTCCGATTATCCTGATTGTCCTTATTATTGTTCTGATTGCCCCAGTTGGAGTTTTGGTTGTTGTTCCCCCAATTACCATTGCCTTGATGTTCATTGCCCCAATTTTCTTGGGGTCTCCATTGTTGTTGGTTGGAAGAATTACCCCTTTGGTCTTGATAATTATGTACGTATTACACCTCTTAATTCTGCCCATCATAACTATCATCTTGAAATCCACCACAATCATTGTCAAATAGCTCTGAATTCCTTTGATTCTGTTGACCTCTTTGTCTTTTCTGGTTGACAAGCATGTTGACACATTCCATGGCATTCACTTGGCGAGGATTTTGAAGTTGTTGCAACTGTGCCTTTGCTAATTGGTTCCTCGTAGTTGTCAACTCAACTATAGCCGCCCATGATCATGTAACTCCTTGTGCAAATAAGTGACCGTGGGGTCACCCTGGGGCACATTGGCTCTACTTTTCCAAGCATAAGAAGTGTCATCCATCTCATCAAGAATGTCATAAGCCTCATCATATGACAACTTCATGAAGTTGCCCCCAGCAAGGTGGTTCACTATGCACTGATTTGTTGTGTTAATGCTCCGGTAGAAAGTCTGTTGGATCATCGCCTCAGTCATATCATTGTTGGGGCATTGCTTTACCATTATTCTATAGTGATCCCAACTCTCATGCAAAGGTTCGGTGGGCTCCTGCTTGAAAGCCAAGATCTCATCTCTCAATGCTGCCATATGCCTCGGTGAGAAACTTTTTGCAATGGACTTATCCGCCAACTCATCCCAAGTAGTGATAGAATGATGGGGAAGTCGCTCAAGCCAATCTAACGTCTTCCCTCTAAGTGAAAATGGAAAGAGTCTCAACTAAAGTGCACCCTCAGACACATTTGTTTGCTTGCTCCCCCTGCAGGTATCCACAAACCCCTAGAGATGTTTGTAAGCATTTTGATTGGCAGCACCCGTGAAATACCCACGCTGCTCCAGCAATATCAATATCACATTGATTATTTGAAAATTGCTCGCCCTAATCTGGGGTGGGACAATTTTACTTGCATAGCCTTGGTTTGGAAGCACTCGAGGAGCCGCTCTTGGAAGTGGCGGATGAGGGTCTGGAATATTGCCATTGGCATTAGCATTGGCCTGGGGGCCTCAACGTTGTCCTTGAGGTACAAGAGGAACCTCATCATCTCCAACATTATCTACTTCCTCCCACGCAATCACATTTTC
Source organism: Nicotiana benthamiana (assembly GCA_034376525.1). NCBI lineage: Eukaryota > Viridiplantae > Streptophyta > Magnoliopsida > Solanales > Solanaceae > Nicotiana > Nicotiana benthamiana. Next base: position 55,475,573 of record CM067338.1, read on the forward strand.
AAGAGGGCCATTAACATTCACTACCATTTTGTACCTGAAGTTGTGACAGAAACAAATTAGTAACATAGAAGGAGAGAAGAACAATACACAAAACTATTTAGATAGATAGCCAAAACCGTTAGCTCCCCGAAAATGGTGCCAAAAATTGATCGAGGACAACCATGCACTACTATTGAATAACGAGAGAGGCCGAAATAGTTTTTACTCGATGAGGTCGGGTTCGATTTCCATAAGGAGCTAGATATTGGAGTTGAGTTTATATCTAAAGTGGACTTGTATATTTGCTCTTAGTTGAACTTTTACACATTTTTGGTTTTAATCATAATTCTAATTTTATAATGCTACAAATGCTAAATTAAGCTAAATAAGGCTAAGGTTAAACTATTGTGAGTTGTTCAAATGGATAAAAGGCACTAGGGTAGTGACTTTTTCCTAGATGGTCAATTGACAGATTCTTGAGTCTAAAGATAGACTATTACATTTGGGGAGTATGATATAAACATTGCACGATTCTATACCTCTCGGTAGCTCGAGTAATTTTGCCCGAATTGACTTTCTCGAGACCAATTGGGTATGCCAATTTGCAGAAGCAATCAAGGTTCGAGTCATCTATTACTATCTCTAGGTTTAACCCTTTAATTGGGGCTATCAATCTCTTGAGTACGCCCCAATTCCTTATTGAATTAATTTCATGGACTTAGCCTTTTTTTCTCAAGAAGAGACAAAGTCTACTAGGCATAAACTAGTGTTTGCAACAACTAATTCACCATTAAACTCCTAAATTAGCCCAAACACCAAACACCCAAAGACAATTCAAGCATCAAAACATAAGACCCATCAATTACCCATACTAGGGTTGAGCCACAACCCTAGCTTATGGGTTTAGCTACTCATAATAGAAGAATAAAATAAAGAAATAGATGAAGAACAACTCACAATGATTAATTTCTAAATAAAACTTGAAGATTCAATGTTTAATCTAAGCTAAAATTACTCGAAATGATAAAACACTACTGTTCACGAGCGCAACTTTCGTCCAAAATCTATCCAATGACCTAAAAAATGGGAAAAAAATTTATTTATACTAGGCTGAAAATTCTGGACAAAAATACCCCTACAGGGTTAGTGCAGACCAAACAAAATCGAGTGCGGCCGCACTAAAGCTCTTGGCTTGAAAATCCAGCTCTCTGAAGTTTGGCTTTGCGGACCGTACAAAGCCGAGTGCGGCTGCGGTAGCTTCTATTGCGGTCCACACAAAAAGGACCGCAGACCATATTAGGCTTCATCCTAAGAAATGTCACCTCTCTGAACCTTGGCTCTGGGGACCGCACGAAATCGAGTGCGACCGCGGTGGACCTAGTGCGGACTGCACAAAACCCTTTGCGGCTGCATTACGTGGTGTCCTGTAAAGCAACATCTCTAAACTTCATATTTGCGGACCGCACAAAATGGTCTACGGTCGCACTAGCAATGCTTGACTAAGCTTGATCTTGTCTTGGTACTTGTGCAAGTTTCACTCCTTTTTGAGTTGGTTTTTGATACCTTTTCACTTTGTTGATCAAACCTGCAATCAAGCATAACTCATGAGCCTTTGGGACTATTTTGTACACATTTCTAATCAAAACTTAAGCAAGAAGGAGTGTAAAATACATCATAATCCTTAGTTATTAGTGGCTCCAAATCCTTCTTTCGTGATAGCTAAATCTAAAATTATTATTTGTGACGGCCATCAAATTGTCCGTGATAGATCTCGTCCTTTGAAAAACAAGCCAAGAGCCCTAGAAGAAAGGTTTGCGCGGAGACGAATAAGAGGACATCATTTGCACATCTAGAGACATGCTGGAGATTGCAACCCAAGTCGACTCTTCATATTACATTTTGTAATTTGTAACCTTTTTCTTATCTTGAATACTACTAACTCGAAATTTGTTGTTACAACTATAAATTATTGCATAAATGTAAAGTATTTTCAAATATGTAAAGATTTCATTCTTTTTAACATTGACTAAAAAAATAAATTCACATAAATTGAAACAACAACAACAACGACAACCCAGTAAAATCTCACTAATTGGGTCTGGGGAGAGTAGTGTGTACACAAACCTTATTCCTACCCTGAAGGAGTAGAGAGGTTGTTTTCGAAAGACCCCCAGCTCAAGAAAAAAAGGAAATAATATTAGTATCACCATAGAAATCATAGGTAAAATAGGAACAATATGAAATCCAGAAAAAAGATGTAAAGCAAAGCAGACACAATAACTATTAAATAGGTCATGCACTGAAAGGTGAAATAGTAAGACACAACAATGCCACTAGCTATCTTAGACAAAACTCCTACTAGACTAGTCCCATAATGGCACGAAATATGCAAGACTCAACTACCTCTTAACTTACAATCTTAGTACTCGACCTCCACATAAATTGAAAGGGATAGAATACTAAGTTTTGCAATAACATCTACAATACTCTGTAAACTCGTGAGTTGTACTTGTTTTACAGCTTGTTTAGATGGTTTTTACGTATTGTTCATAATATATCGTACATTATTATATTGTATTGTACTGTATCATTTTAATGTGTATATATTTGGATAGATTGTGTTATTTTTCATCGTTTCATAATGTCATGCACCAACAATATAAATAATAAGCGCGTAATATTATAAGAAAAAAGTAAGGTATGCGGTGGAATTATTATATAAAAAGATATAATAAAGGATATAATAAGATTATTTAATAATATAAAAAGGCAAGATGAGAGAAAAAATAACGGAATAACCACACCAGATCGGTCATTCCAGAAAGTGACACTTTTTATTGTTATATAATGACTAAGTTAATAATACGATACAATAAAATTTAAGTAATAATTAAAAAAAATATTTAAAATAACAATAAAATATAATATAACATCCATCCAAAGAAGCTGTTAGGTTGTGCGGAGCAAATCTGTACGCATGATTACGGAATTACTCTTACATTTAAAAAAACAAAAACTAAAAAAACAAAAGAACAAAAAAGAGTTCCAAAAAAGTAAAAGTTCCTACATTAAAAACTCCATTTCTGAAGCGTGGTAGCTTCGTGTAGCTTTCACGGTTTCACTCTCAGGTTACAGAGCTTATATCGACTCTTACCAAATTGAAGCCGTCCTTTTCCAGTCAAAACACACCCTCTCTCCACCACCGTCGTCTCCGTTGCCGTCGCCTGCTACCGTTCTCGTATCCGTTAAGGTCATTTTTTCGGCGGCCATACGATCTGTTCAACTTTTGCATAAGTGATTGAAATTCTGAAATGAAAGCCGGCAGGAATATGTCTCTGCAATTCTTCATCACCGTTACAAGCTTTTATTGACTACAAATAATGGCCGAATCAGGTAAATAAAACTCTAATTGGATCACTCATGCGTTAAGTTCTTTTCCTTTTCTTTTTATTTTATTTTATATATTCACTGTTACTTGTCAGTTCGGTAATTTTTTGTACTTAATCTCTTCAATTAGCATAGATGAATTGCCTTCTGTGTTTCAATATATTTGGAGTTAGTTAAACCCGTAAATGTTCAATTTTGAAAATCTTTCAAATCAAGACAGAATTTTGATTAGTTTTGTCTTAAAGGAAGAAAAATTGAGTATTCGAATGAAATGAGCGCGAGTACATCACCATGAATATATAGGACTGGTATAGCTGACACCAACTAATTTGAGGCAGATGTATAGTTGATGGATTGACCATTTTTGGCATGATTTCCTTGGTTAGTGTTGATCTAAAACTTTGTATTTTACAAATGCTAAAGGCATGTTAGACAAGAAGAACATGAATTACTATGTGTCTGATGAGTGAATTGTTGTAGTTATTTCATTCTATGTCTTTATGACTTTGTAAGTCTCAGAATCTTTATTTACTGCTTGAAGAGATCATGTAGCCTTTGCAAATGCTTGTACAGGAATAACTTTATATATTTATAGTCATTCTACTCTTTAGCTGTGCTCTTTCAAAACAGTATTCTATGCCTTTTAAGCGAAAGAGAATTATAAAAAAAAATAAAAAACCTTAGTTATGCTAGACTGAAGGTGGGGTCCCAGAACATAGGAACATTGACGCGTGAGTCTATAGAGTAAGGGAAGATTCTTCCGAAGAGGGGGATTGATATAGCGTGTGTCCAGGAGACTAGATGGATGGGTATGAAGGCTCGAGATGCTAACGGGTTCAAAATGTGGTATTCATGTGGTGCTAAGGGCAGGAACGGGATAGGTGTTTTAGTTCATAGGGATCTCAAGGAGCTAGTGGTTGATGTTAGGAGGATGAATGATAGGCTAATGAGTATCAAGCTTGTGGTTGGTGGGTTCACTTTAAAAGTGATTAGTGCTCACGCGATACAAGTGGGCTTGGGAGAGGAGGGCCTGGGAGAGGAGGTCAAGAGGCGCTTCTGAGAGGATTTGGACGAGGTTGTGCGTGGTATTCTGCACAGCGAAAAGCTCTTCATAGGAGGTGATTTTACTAGCCGTGTTGGGGAGACTGCTAGGGGTTATGACGAGGTGAATGACGTGTTTGGTTTCGGAGATAGGAACGAGGGAGGAACCTCGCTATTGGATTTTGCTTATGCTTTTGACTTGGTGGTAGCTAACACGTGTTTTGAGAAAAGGGAGGACCACTTGGTCACTTTCCAGAGTAAGGCAACCAAGACTCATATTGATTATCTTCTTATTAGGCAGTGTGATAGGGGTCGTTGCACTAATTGCAAGGTCATCCCGAGTGAGTGTCTATCGATGTAGCATAGGTTCTTAGTAATGGACCTGGAGATCAAGAGAGCAAGGAAGAAGAAAGTGGTGTACGATCAGCCTAATATCAAGTAGGGAGCCTTGATTAAGGACAAAGTTCAGGAGTTGGAGAAGAAGCTATTGGCCATGGGGGCATAGAGGAGTAGGGGGATGCGAGTAGTATGTGGACTACGACTGCAAACTGCATCTGGGAAGTTGCTAGAGTGGTGTTAGGGGTTACGAAGGGTACCCGGGAGGCCATAAAAGGGACTGTGTTGGAATGAGAAAGGCCAAAGTTAAGTGGAAGCCAAGAAAGCGGCATATCTGAAGCTAATAGAAATCATGGAGGCGAGAGGCAAAATTAGCGGTCACGACAGCTAATACTGCAGCATTTGAACGATTGTATGATGATCTTGGGGGCAAAGGTGGGGACAGGAAGCTGTACAAGTTAGCCAAGATTAGATAGTGGAGGGTTCGGGACCTGGACCAAGTGAGGTGCATCAAAGTTAAGAATGACAAGGTATTGGTAGAAGAGGCATGTCATGTATTAGGCATAGGTAGCAGATATACTTCCATAAACTCTTGAACGAGGAAGGGGACAGGAACATCATGCTCGGTGAGTTGGAGGAGTGATCTCGGGTTTTGTAGGCGTATGAAGGTTGTGGAGGTCGATGAGGCAATGCAGAAGATGAATAAAGGTAAGGCGAGTGGTCCTGACAAGATACCAGTGAAATTTTGGAAGAGAGTGGGTTTTGGCAGGCTTGGAGTAGCTTACTGGTTTGTTTAGTGTCATTTTCAGGGCGAAGAAGATGCCCGAAGATTGACGGTGGTATTTGATGACTCCGTTGTACAAAAACAAAAGAGATATCCAGAATTGCAACAACTACAAGGGGATCAAACTGCTGAGTCATACTATGAATGTTTGGGAGTGGGTGGTGGAGAGGAGGGTGAGGAGAAGTGTGTATATTTCCGAGAATCAGTTCAGATTTATGCTAGGAGCGGTCAACTACCAAAGCCATACACCTTGTGAGGAGATTGGTGGAGTAGTTTCGGGGGAGGAAAAAAGACTTGCATATGATGTTTATTGACCTAGAGAAAGCCGACGACAAAGTCCCAAAGGAGGTCCTATAAAGATGTTTGGAGGTTAGCGGTGTTCAGGTAGCGTACATTAGGGTGATTAAGGCTATCTACGAGGAATCTAAGACTCGGGTGAGTATTGCAGGTGGTGAATTAGAGCATTTCTCTGTGGAGATGGGGTTACATTAGGGATCGACTCTTAGCCCGTTTTTGTTTGCCTGGCGTTGAATGTGTTGACACGACATATATAAAGGGAGGTACCATGGTATATGCTATTTGCTGATGACATAGTACTGATTGACGAGAAGTCCGGGGGAGGGGGGTTGGAGACAAACGCTGGAGTCTAAAGGTTTTAAGTTGAGCAGGTCGAAAACAGAATACTTGGAGTGCAAGTTCAGTGATGGGAAGCTTGACGCAGAAGTAGAAGTGACGATTGATACACAAGTCATCCCAAAAGGGATAGTTTCAACTAGGGTATGTAATCCAAGGCAACAAGTAGATTAATTAGGATGTCACTTATCGTATTGGAGCGAGGTGGATGACATGGAGGCTCACTTCTGCGTTCCTGTGTGATAAGAACGTGCCACCAAGACTTAACGGCTAGTTTCAATAGAGTAGTGTTAAGACTCACTATGTTGTATGGGGCATAGTGTTGGCCCGTCAAGAAGTCCCATGTCCAGAAGATGAAGGTAGATGAAATGAAGATGTTGAGATGTACGTGTAGGCATACCAGGAAAGACAAGATTAGGGACGAAATTATTAAGGATAAGGTGGGTGTTGCCTCTATGGAGGACAAACCGCGAAAATCAAGGTTGAGATGGTTCGGGCACATGTAAAGGAGAGTCATAGATGCCCCCGTCAGGAGGTGTGAGAGGTTGACCATGACGGGTCTAAGGAAAGGCAGGGGTAGGTTAAAGAAGTATTGAGATGAGGTAATTAGTCAGGATATGTCATTGCTCCAGCTTACTTAGGACATGACACTCATAGGAAAGGGTGGAGGTTGAGAATTAGGGTGGAAAGTTGACATGACGTCATTAGTTTGTTAGTCTTATCCCTCCCCAGACCCAACATGTGAGATTACACTGGTTTCTTTTTTTTTTTTTTTTTTTTTTTGGTTTTTGTTGTTCCATAAGTAACCGCTTGAAACTGTTTCTTTTTTAATTTAGTTGTTTTCCTTATGAAACTACTGGTTGACCACCTATGAACGGGCCGCTTTGGCCTTTGAGAATGGAGTGTACTGATCTGTATCTGCTGATCTAGAAGATTTAGCAACTGCTGCTATTCTACATTTCAGGATATGATATTAATGATTTGGTTCGAGAAGCCCAAATCAGGTGGTTGAAGCCTGCTGAAGTTCTCTTCATACTGCGAAATCATGAGCACCACCAGCTCTCCAATGAACCAGCTCAAAAGCCACCCAGTAATCTCCTATAACCCTCTAACATTGGAACCATGTAGATTGCTGTCCTCTTCCATATCATCTGACAAAGTGGTTGTATCCACAGGTGGATCATTATTTCTCTTTAACAAGAGGGTCCTCAGATTCTTCCGTAAAGATGGGCATAGTTGGCGCAAGAAGAAAGATGGGAGAACTGTTGGGGAGGCACATGAACGGCTTAAGGTAAGAACATTTGTTAGGAAATATTGTGTTGTTGATATTGCAACTGACTTTTTTTTGGGAAAAATATGGTGTGTTTCACATGGATAGTATGAATCCCCAAAATATATGCTTTTCATATTCTTCTCCAGTTTCCCTAACGATTTTCCATTGCATGAGTAGTTCCTATTTATCTCTTCCATGTCCAGGTTGGAAATGCTGAAGCCCTGAACTGTTATTATGCACACGGAGAGCAGAATCCTAACTTCCAGAGACGCAGCTATTGGATGTTGGATCCGTGAGTGTTACTTGCTCTTATCTATCTGTAAGATGGTATTTTTTGGTTTTGCGCACTATTAAGAAAGAGGTGCTAAACTCACCATAGTTTCTAATGGCACCAAAATTTTGGAGTTACAAAAAGCTGAATGGAAAGATACATAGACGCACTTAAGCTTAATATTCTAGAGCTTCCTTTTCTGTCCTCTCTCTCTCTCAGTGCAAAAAGTTGGGAGGTAACTGATCTTTTTACTTTATTTGTCAACAACTTTCGATGCTTGGGCAGTGTGTACGAGCACATCGTTCTGGTTCACTACAGAGACATAACTGAGGTCAGTCTTCTAGAACCCAGTACCAGCTAATATGATTTCATGACAAGAGTTCTCAGTACCAATGAATAAATTTTCATCAATCAAAGGATCTGTGCATCAGTAGTTCTTTGTTCTTCAGTTTCAACCATCATTTCTTTAGTAATCTTGTTTCCCTGTGAATGCGGCAATAATGTGATGCTGGAGATTCTTCAATCTCTGTATTAGTATCTGTATGTACAGCTAATATTGGAGAATTAAATATCTGTTTAGTGCATCTTATTAAGCTGTTTATTAGCTAGAACTTAAATATGTTAAATGTATAACGAGTCCTAACATCATTAGTTTTTCATATGAGAACAGGGTAGGCAGAATCCAGCCTTCATGTCGGAATCTTCTCCAATTTCTTCTACTTTCTCTCCCAGTCCAAGCTCCTATTCTACTCAACAGACGGGCTCTACTGTCATCGCTGGTGAATCTTATGAGCAGTACCAGAATCAATCTAGCCCTGGAGAAATTTGCTCTGATGCAGTCATCAATAATAACAGGACGTCAGACATCACAGGGAGAACAAATGAGGTCATGAGTTCACCGGGGCTTGAGATGAGTCAAGCGTTGCGAAGGCTCGAGGAGCAGTTAAGTTTAAATGATGACTGCTTTAAAGAAATTGATCCCCTGTATGCAGATGCAATTAGTGATGACAGTTCACTTGTCGAGATGCAGGGGAATTCAAACAGTCTGTTGTTGCAACATCATTCAGGTTTTTTTCATTTTCATGTCTTATTAATATTGTAGAATGCACATATGCATCCTTATGGTTCTCTGCTTTGGATTTCTATTACAGGCAACTCAAAGCTTGGAGATTTTCTTACTTATTTGTGCTTTATCGTGAACTAGGTAGATATTTTTGTCAATTTGCTTGGTGTGGTTGACTACTGCCTGTTCTTTGCCTTGTAACTGTTGACCTGGACACTTGTCGGAATCTTATGGTTGAATGCTGGCCTTTATAGTAGCTTCTTTGAGTTAGAAGTGTTTGCAACATAGCATCTTATTTGTTTATTTTCTCTGATGATTTAACCTCAGCTGAATGTAGATTGATCCATCAGCATCTGAAGGTCCATCAGAGTTGGTCAAAATTGTACACCATAAAGAGTTATACCGTTGGATTTAAACACGTAACTAATTATAAGTTTTTATGGCATCCACTAACAAATAGTGTATGTGTATGACTGTGTAGTGATATTTGTTGTATGTAGATTTTCCCATTTATTAATAGAATTATTTACGATACGAAAAAAGAAGTTTTACTTTTGAAGTTCTGATAGCAGTTAACTCAATGCTTCCTCTTGGATATTTACTTCCGTGTCTTTGTGTTCATTATTTCTATAAATGGAGCTCTCATCTTTTTCTAGTTTAGAAGCAATAAATGTGAAGGTATGCTAATAAGGCTGCGCCTCTGTAGCTGAGAGCAGTGAATCTCATCATCAACATCTGGCCCAGGATGGTCACATCTGGAAAGATATGCTGGATCACTATGGGGTTTCCACAGCTGCTGAATCACTAAACAAATATTTGCCCAAGTTAGATGAGAATGTAAGAAACGTGTATTTTGTTGTTATCTCTGTTTCATTAGGCCCATCAATGCATATAAGATCAAGATATAGTGCAAGTTTTAACCTTATGTCAGGGCCTTCTGGCGAAATACAACACCTGCCTCTTATCATAAACCCACATCAGCTATACATTTTAATATTAAAATCTAGACGTGTTTTCACATGCCTGTACTTACCACAGGGAATGCTGCAAATCTCATCAGAGAGAGGTGCCATAGAAGCATATCAAAGCTACAAGTGGCCTAATTTCAGTGAAACGGAGGCTCAGAAGGGTAATCATTTTTTCATCTCCAGAGGGTAATTTGTATCTACTACCTCTAGAATGTCACTAATTAGTTAATTTCTGGAAAACTCGTGTTTCTTTGCAGCTACCATACCAGCTTTTAAACCACTTGAAGATTTCAAGTATTCTTCATATTGTCCTGGGGTAACTGCTTTTGGATCCAATTCTGACCAGTGTACAACAATATTTGACCAAGATCAGATTGGTACTTCTCTTGAAGATGAGATGAGCTTAACTATTTCCCAGAAGCAGAAATTTACAATTCGGGATATATCCCCTGATTGGGGATATTCATCTGAGGCAACAAAGGTACATGTCATGATTTAGTTGATTGTTTGCGTTTGTACTGTAAAACATGTCTGCTCTCCATGATTGTGGACTTGCAATGTTTCTTGTAATTTGTTTTCTGCATGTGCAAGTAGTGTCGAGATCCCAGTGGATTGCTTAATACGTTTGTTTAGTCATTTGAAATTTCAGTGTTCTGTTTTCCATTCCCCAATATCTTATATAATTAGTTATGGTTTCCGAAAACGCAGACTTCCATCGTTCTGCAACTGGCTTTTTTAAATGGTAGTACTTCAAAATCTTGGATGAAACGCTTTTATATCATGGCTTAATTTGTGAATGCTGACTAGAACCTGAATGTATAGCAGTTTAAAGTAATACAAAGGTCATAAAGAGGAAGAGATGCAACTAGCTCCAGTAACCAACTCATAATGACTAATTCTTTTATCAACATTGGAGCTGCTCAATGCTCAAAACCCCCTTAAATCTTTGATATCTTTGTTCAGTTGAAACCTCTGTGAATGATTTCCTATAGTCAAATTATGCCGAACAATTTGAAGGTAGCTTTTTATGAAAGTAGTTTAAAATCCTTCTGTGCACCTTTTATCACCAAAAGGGGAAAAAAAATCCTTCTGTGCACCTTATGTTCATGACCATGCTCAGGATATTGACATGTTAGATACTACGGTGTAGTTAATAATTTTCAGCTGGTTTCGTCACCCATTTTTTATAAATATTACCAATTGTTTATAACGTTCTGGATCTTCAACGCAGGTTGTTATCATTGGATCTTTTCTCTGTAATCCTTCAGAGTGCATGTGGACTTGCATGTTTGGTGATACTGAAGTTCCTATTCAGATCATTCAAGAAGGTGTCATCTGTTGCCAAGCTCCTCCTCGTTTGCCTGGTAAAGTCACCCTCTGTGTTACTAGTGGTAATAGGGAGTCATGCAGTGAGGTGAAGGAATTTGAATATCGGGTTAAGCCTGATGATTGTGCTCGAAATAATCGATCTGCCGTAGAAGGAGCTTATAAAAGTACAGAGGAATTGTTGTTACTTGTCAGGTTCGTGCAGATGCTTCTATTGGACTTATCTGTCCACAAAGAAGATAGTTCTGAGTTGAGCAATGATTTATTGGAGAAATCCAAAGCAAATGAAGATTCATGGTCCCAGGTCATTGAATCTCTTTTGTTTGGCACTTCAACATCAACAATAACCATTGATTGGCTTCTTGAAGAACTTTTAAAAGACAAGTTCCAGCAGTTGCTTTCTTATAAATTGCAACGAAAAGATAATCAGATGGGCTGTTCTTTATCTAAGAAAGAGCAAGGAATAATTCACATGGTTTCTGGATTGGGATTTGAGTGGGCGCTGCACCCAATTCTAAATGCTGGAGTCAGTGTTGACTTCCGTGATATTAACGGCTGGACTGCCCTACACTGGGCTGCACGCTTTGGAAGGTAATACTATGGTTTTTTTTGTTTGATAAACAACTTCAGTAATCACTGTGCTTCAGTTCTCACATTAAAATTTGTAGTCAGTAGCAATAGAAGCTGGATTAACAACTCTTAGGAAGTCAAACATGTCCCACTTCTAGGCCCCAGGGCGTTGCTCTAGTGGTGAGAAAACAATGCGCGACGTGTTGTTAGGCGCACATCACAGAACCCTGCTGCAAACAAAAGCCTGGCATTTAAGTGGATAAGGCTAGAAGAGTGAGCCCATTATCCACCAAGTTTCAAACTGTGCACCACTGATCTATGGGATTTCTGTCATTTTAAAGGAAAAAAAACATGTCCTGCTTCCACCTCCTGAGTACACAAAAAGTATAAAGATGAATGGTATTTTTACTTTTGACTCGATCACTCAGTTATTACTGGTTTATAAGAAATATTGTCTCATTCCTAATTTGCCTAAGTGAAATTTTAAAATCGAGCACATTAGCCAGTATTTTTCAACTTTTCGAATTTATTTTAAAGGAAAAAAAACATGTCCTGCTTCCACCTCCTGAGTATACAAAAAGTATAAAGATGAATGGCATTTTTACTTTTGACTCGATCACTCAGTTATTACTGGTTTATAAGAAATATTGTCTCATTTCTAATTTGCCTAAGTGAAATTTTAAAATCGAGCACATTAGGCAGTATTTTTCAACTTTTCGAATTTTTTATGGAGTGATATATTGACAACATGGAGAGATTCAGCTTTGAAGAACTTCATGGATGTTGATATATCGAGGGAACTCCTTGAATCTGTCTCTCTTTATATATGTCTGTGTTTGCATGTGTAATGAATTTGCTAATGACAATCTCTACTGGGGCCTTATGCTTAGTAGCCATAGTGCTAAGTTATTTGAATATTCATATATGTGACAGAGAACAAATGGTTGCTTCACTCATCGCATCCGGGGCATCGGCTGGAGCTGTTACGGATCCCTCCCCACGAGATCCAGTTGGTAAAACTGCTGCATCAATTGCTTCCAGTTGTGGTCATAAGGGACTTGCAGGATATCTTTCAGAGGTAGCTCTCACCAGTCATCTTTCATCCCTCACATTGGTGGAGAGTGAGCTTTCAAAAGGTACTGCTGATGTGGAAGCAGAAAAAACTATTAGTAGCATATCAAACACAAGTTCCACCACAAACGAGGATCAGCGTTCTCTAAAGGACAGTTTAGCTGCAGTCCGTAATGCAGCTCAGGCTGCTGCTCGTATACAGTCTGCATTCCGAGCACATTCATTCCGCAAAAGACAACAGAGAGAATCTGCTGTTGCTACTACCGCATGTGGAGATGAATATGGTTTTCTCTCAAACGATATTCATGGGCTTTCGGCTGCATCAAAGTGGGCGTTCCGCAATACACGGGACTACAATACAGCAGCATTAGCAATTCAGAAGAAATACCGAGGATGGAAAGGCCGGAAAGATTTCCTTGCATTCCGCCAGAAAGTGGTGAAGATACAGGTGCTTTATATGCTTTAAGTCAACATTGACATTTTAACCTCATTATACGTTATCTTCTAGGAAGGTCAAACTTGATAGACTTCAAATACAATCTGTCACTAATACAGAAGTCACAATCATATTTATAATAAATATAAGTTGGGATCATTCGTTAATTATGACCTCCTTGTTCCTTTTTTCTTTTTTTTTTTTTTGGTTTGGGGTAGAGGGAATGTTTGGAGGGTAGAAAATAATTCTTTTAGCAGAAAACGTGACTTGCTGGTGATTTCCGTGGCAGGCTCATGTACGAGGCTATCAGGTTAGAAAGCAATACAAGGTGTGTTGGGCAGTTGGAATCTTGGAGAAGGTGGTGCTAAGGTGGCGTCGAAGGGGTGTTGGTCTTCGGGGATTTCGACATGACGCAGAATCAGTTGATGAAAGCGAGGATGAAGACATTCTCAAGGTGTTCCGCAAACAGAAAGTTGATGCTGCTCTGGATGAGGCTGTCTCGAGAGTGCTATCAATGGTTGAATCTCCGGGGGCACGCCGGCAATATCATCGGATTCTTGAAAAGTACCGGCAAGCTAAGGTAAGCGAAGCATCATTCTACCATGACATTTCTGTCACAAAAGTACATGATAGATTGACATTTACATAGTTTTTTGCATGTGGAATGCGTACTTACATCATTTGGGACTAAATGGAATGAATTTTAGCCTCCCTCTATCTTCCTTGTAAATCTTAGGAACACAGATACATAAAGTATATATTCCATTATGCTTTTAATTTTCTTTTTCCTTTTCTTGAAAGGCTTGAAAAAACTAAGGTTTTGGGTCTTAGAAATGTGATCGTAAAAATAGTCAAGGTTGTGGAGTAGCTACATAATATGCAATGGAACAAGGACAAATTAAACATCCAAATAGTGGAGATTGGTGGAATTGTCCATGCAACTGGGAAACTCTATGCGTGAATGTTCTTGGCTCTAAATTATTTCCAGCATATCTGGGATATGGGTGGCACCATGGCAGTATCATTGGCTTCTTGATCCATGTATTTTACCCACAGCATATTCCATTCTATTGAAGAAAATCGTAATATTATTCAGACTCCTCTCATTAGACCACTTGGTTTGGCACGTTCTCTGGCAGCATGGTAGTTTGCCTTCATCTAAACAATAGAGTAGAGCAGTGTTTGAAGCTCTATAAGGGCTGCATATTGTCAATGCTAAGGAGGGGGATAGGGATCATTTAGATCCACCTTCATAGTTCAAAATCAGGAAACTCATATGAACTAATATTCTTCACTGCAGGCTGAGCTTGAAGGAGCGGAAAGTGAAACAGCATCAACTGCTCATGGTGACATGTCTAACATGGAAAATGATGACATATACCAGTTTCCTAGTTATTAGTACACCTGACATCTTCATTGTCATCCAAACTAGTCTCTGATAGGTACAAGAATTATACATTGAGGTTTGACTGTGATTGCAATTTGTAAGTCACTGTGAGATTGTATGTTGTAGGTGGTATTCATAATGTGTAAAGGTTGATAGGTTTAGACATGAGATTTTTAATATTTGATGCCTGCAAGATTAGCTCGAAAGCTTTTCTTTTTTCCTTTTTAACATGTTCTTATGTGCTTGAGCGGCTTTAGCTGCTAAATAGTTGATCGTCAAGGGGCAAATACTAGGGGAAGATTGTGGTATATCACTGGCATGACTGCCAATTTGTTTTTATTAATTTCAATTTTCAGGAAATTGGTGGAAATACTCAAACCCTTTTTTGCTTCCGTTTGGTTTCAAAATCAATGTCAAAGGTATTGAGATTGCTGCCTTTGACATTGATTTTGGAAGCAAAATTTCATTGCTGTTTTACCCTATCATTTTAGATCTGTGAAAATAGCATGGGCTAGTCAGTTTTCAAACTGATAGTTGAAAAATAGTGTTTGCATGTTATTGAAAAATAATTACTATTTTAGCTGGAACACGGAAAGCTCTAGCATAATATGCTGGATTATGTCCGAAGGCCCGTGCAAACCAACGTCCATGCTTACACTTATTTAACCATAAAACATGGGCCAACAAGGCCTCCAAGCAGTAATAAAATGTACACAACTGAGAAAGAAACATTAATGTTTATACAACTTTACAACTGTTACGAACATGGTCATAACCGACATTACATACAACCAAACACTAGAAGCATTTCGTTAAAATGTTTGAAGTCTTGATTATCTTTATTTGATGTATTACGACTTTTGTGAATTATCGATTTTGGTTTTCAATTAATTCAAAATTAATTTGGAAGAATGATTTTCAACCTCTGTTTCAAAAGGCAGAATAGGGATTTGCCCGGGACTCGCCCCGGGGCGGAGCACTCGTAAAACGTCATTGGACTTATGTGTGGGGCTTAGTTCCATGAGACTTACGCCTCGTCCATCGGGGCTTACGCCCCAGACACGCCCATCGCCCATCGTACTGGGCTCGCCTAATAGAACTTTATCCAATTGTATGTAATTAACCTTGTAAATCCTCAAATTTTTTTAATAATCGTTGACTATTCAAAATTAATTTTTTCCTAATTGTAAATTATTACGAGATATATATAAGACTTTGTATCGAATATGTTACTTTTGAAGTTTGAGTTGTAACGACGTTGCAGCTAATTTGCATATTATGATATATGTCATGCTTTTTGTATTATTCGTAGTTGTATTATAATTTATAAATATTTTAAATATATTATTTGTTATATTTTTGTGATTAATGTAATTTTTATAATTATTTTTTATTTTGTATTATCTTAAAATTGTTGAAATTAGTAAAAATTTAAAGATCCGTGCGACTTACGCCCCATGTCTCAGGGCTTACGCCTCGCCTCGTCAGAGGTAAAACGCCTCGCCTCACGCCCCCGTCTTTTAAAACATTGTTCTCAACTAAGAAGCTTTAAATTGGAAAAATTGACCAATTTTGACTTTTGTGTATTTGACCCTGGATTGGAATTTTGATGGTTTAGTTAGGTCCTAATGATGATTTTTGGAGGAATGACAATCGAGGCATATGTGCAGGAAGGGTAGGGCAAACACTTAATAGGACAGGGTATAAGATAAATAGGGTGGGGTTGGGCGGGGCAAAACTTAATTTTTAAAAAATTTCAATGGGGCAGTGGGCCCTTAATTCCAATAGTGGGCCATTGGATAGCCTGAGGCCCAATGGTCTGAATCATTATTATTTCTTATTGAGAAACTTTCAGAAATCACTATGATTTAGTGGTTATTAGCTAGTTGCAGCTATCATTTACTATATTACTTCACATAACTAATGTTTTCAGATTTTTAGAGTGTATTTGATGTATTTAAGCTATTGTATTCATGAATATAGTATCATTTCTAGGCGTGAAATAGCGAATTAGAGCCTGACATACTTTTGTATTCGAGTTTATTCGGCTGTATTCATGGCGTGAAACATGAGATTAAGCTGGACAGATTATTGTATTCGACTGTATTCACGTCGTGAAACATGAGATTACACTATCTTTAAAATGAAAGTGAGTCAATTAACATAATAGACTCTCAATATAACTCAGCAAACTCAATTATAACACACAAATTTTGTATTTCTATTTATAAAAAAATTCTCAACCGGAAAACACCCCAAAAACGTAGCAATCTTCAGAGAAATTATATAATACATCTTAATACATAAATTATATTAATTAAAAAAATATGAATACATTCATGGAATATAGTGAGACAGCGAATATAATGAAATACATAAAATACAGCGGGATACATTGAAATACAATAAAAAAAGACAACGAATACAATGAAATACAATGAGATACATTGAAATACAATGAAAAAAAGGTAACAGACTCTTCAAGTTCCTCAGCCCCAAACTTCGTCCCCAATCTACCGATATCCAGGCCACTGTCATATGGGGCGTCGCTGCCGATTAAATGAAGACAATTGTTGGAGAAACTTATGTACAATAACAACAACCCAGTATCATCTCACAAGTGGAGCCTGGGGAGGATAATATATATGCAAACATTACCCCTATTCCGAGGGGCAGAGAAGCTGTTTCCAGGAGACCCTTAGCTCAAGGAACCAGAGACTCAAAAGTATCTAATCATTAAGTCTAAAATAAATTCTTTTAAGAAAAGAATCAAATGGCCTAACATGTTTATAAGATAGAAAAATGGCAGATCCCGCAATGGGTTTGTTGTTAGTAGTGCCAATATTTTGGGGTTGAAACCAGTATTTATGCGCAAAAAAAGAGTGCTAGGGTTTCTAAAAGAAGGGGAGGACAAAATCGGGGAAAAAGAGAAGAAAGAGGAAAGAGAAAGTAGGAGAGAGGAAGAGAAAGGGAGAGAAAAATAATACACAACGTATTTAATGCCTTAAAGGTAGGAAGCGGCCATAAATAGATATTTTGCTATAAAAATTAAAAGGTAACTATATGAGATAATTTTTTAACAGTGTATTTATTTATAATAAATAAGGTATCAACATTTTCTATAAGAGGTGAAAAATTTTGTACCTATATTACTTTTGTTTTTTTGGTAATTAAACTTTCTATTTACTAGGGAAAAAATTATTTACAAGAAATACCAAACTCATATATTTCATCCTACTCTTGTCACAATCCGAATTTTTCACTCTCGAGAGTCATGATGGTGCCTAGAATGGGAGCCTACCCCATGTGCTGGTAAGTGTCTAGCCTAACCTTGGCAAAGTAGTGACGAGGCTAGGACCATACTACCATAAAAACCTGTGCAATTTAACTAAATACAGCGGAAAGGAGTACAAAAAGAAACAGTCATATACAGTCAAGTGTGGGAGGGGAAAACATGTTATAGGGGAAACATCGAACAGTAACAGAAGAACATCGAATAAATATGAGGATCGCCACATTTTGAAAATAGGCAGGGGAAATTATGATGCGGGGTACAATAAGTATCAACAGGAAATCAGTCATTTAGTGTAGATAAACTGTAACACAATCATCAATCAAGATTGGGAAAATCAAAAGAACAAGTGCACGACATCACCCTTTGTGCTTTTACTCTCTCACCAAAATAAAACACGGCATCACCCATCGTGCTTTACGCTCTTCCTCACCCAAACATCAACCACAAGACAAATAGGTTAAGAGAATTTATAACCTTGAAGTAAAATCAAGTAACAACAAGTAATGAAAGAAACAAATATGCGTATACAGCGGAAAGGAAATACAGATAAGTACCATTCAATAAAGGAAGGAGGAACATAATGTGGGGAGAAAACAATTTCAAATAGGAAACTTCAAATAAAGATAGAAGCAACAAGAACAGAATATCAACAGAATAAGAAATTACAAACTTGCATGGCATCACCTTTCGTGCTTTTACTCTCGTCCTCACCAAATTAATCGTACCAATAATCATGTGCACATCATCACCCTTCGTGCTTTTACTCTCTTTCCTTACAGTATAATCAATAAATATCAGTACGAAATGGTACATCGTATGGAAGGACATCACCCTTCGTGCTTTACACTCATTCCTCACAATATCAAATAGTGCACGGCATCACCCTTCGTGCTTTATCACTCTTCCTCACCCAAACAACAATCACAAATAAGGGGCAATGAAGTAAACAATTAATGATAGAAATCCAGGCAAGGGAATACAAATAAACAGTTAAATCCCGGCAAGGGAACAATATCAATAAGTTTCTATATCCCGGCAAGGGAGAAAATCAATAAAACAACAAAATGTCTTGGCAAGGGAATAAACCAATAACTCTTTCTCTTTCTTTCACTTTCATCTAATAGTTCACATTATCACTTGAGGAAATGCTCCAAAGATTTAATTATCTCATATACCTTCACAATTTGTATTTCAAATTGATCCAACGCTCCACGAAGTTTAAAGATCATAATTTCCTTTCACATACTCTTTACAACATATAGAAATCATCAATTAAGCATGGAAGTTATAACAAAACCAGGATATTCGCAATATAAGGACTCGTGGTCTTGCTAGACACCAATGTATAGATACTTGTCACCATGACTATACATCGTACTTGACAATTAGCAAGTAAAAAATACGACTCAACTCCTATTCCCTCAAGCTAAGGTTAGACCAAACACTTACCTCAACTTTCACGGCCAAATCAATCCACAACAACCGCTTTCCCTCTCGAATTTGGCTCCAACTCAATCAAATCTATACAATAACGACTTCATAATATCAATATATGCTAAATAATTCAAACCCAATGCCTAATTATAGATTTTCAAGCTTTCTTCCCAAAATCACAAAAATCGACCCCGACTCGCTTGGTCAAAATGCGAGGTTTGGACCAAATTCATATCCCCTATTCATCCACGAGCCTGAATATATAATTATTTTTAAATTCGACCCCAAAACGAGGTCTAAATAAAGAAAAAGTAAAAAGCCCTAACTCTACCCAATCCCCCAATTTCTACCTTGAATTATATGTTTTTGACTTAGGAATTCAATAGATTGTCACGACCCTAGTTCACCAATCGTGAACCTGTCATGACGGCACCCAGTCTTCGCGACTAGGTAAGCCTAACACATTGCGGAAATATATATATAACAACCTTTACGAAAATAATAAACAAATACTAAATAACATAGGAAAATATATAGAGTGCCGCCTGGCACATACGCTTCAACTCAAAATACTGTAACAACCTCCAAGACCCGGGAAATCCACAGGCAACACATGCTAAGAGTATAACATAACATACGGCTCTAATATATGGAAATGTCTACCACAACTGAATGAATGAAATGGAACTACTAACTAGAAGCTAGAGTAGAAGGAGACTTTTCCGATCTGTGGACGCGGCAGATGCATACCTAAAGTCTCCGAGTATAGCTCCGAAATCACTGATAGTGCGCTCGACTAGAAGTGCTTGGATCTGCACATGAAAAACATGCACAGAAGAGGCATGAGTACTCCACAGCGGTACTCAGTAAGTGCCAAGCCTAACCTCGGTGGAGTAGTGATGAGGAAGGTCAGGGCCCTACTGAGAATAAACATAACAACAGTAATGAATAATGTATGGCAGGAAAATAAGCAGGAAACCACAATGTACAAGATGGAAGCTACAAGTCAACGAAAATGAAACAACGTACAGAAAATAACACAACGAAGTATCACTCAATATCAGGACACCATATGGAGATCCGGGGAATTGAACCCGCAGTCCATTTCTGCCAATGTCTGAGGATCTCCTGGGAATCGAACCCGTAGTCCATCATACCAATATAAGAGGATCTCCCGAGAATTGAACCCGTAGTCCATCATATCAATAACAGAGGATCTCCCAGGAATTGAACCCGTAGTCCATCATACCAATATTAGAGGATCTAGTGGGAATTGAACCTGTAGTTCATCATATCAATAGCAGAGGATCTTCGGGGAATTGAACCCGTAGTCCCAATCGTAAACACAACACAACAATTCAATGAAATGTACAAATGCTAAGTAAAGACAACAGGTAGAATCCAAAGTCTAGCATGATTCACAAAGAGCAGATAGTGCAATTTAGTCAAATAGAGCAAATAAGTTGTTAACATACTTTCCCTAAGCTAAAACAAGTGAAATTGCATTTTTACAGTTAAATACGTGAAGAAAACACAGTCTAAATAAGTCAAGTAAAGTGAATTTTCAACAACTAGCACAAGTACACGCCCGTCAACTCGTGCACAAGGCATTTAAACAACATCAAAGATATCCTAAGGAGAGAGGTCCACCACACAAGGTTAGACAAGCCACTTACCTCGAACTAGTACAAAAATCGCTAAGAAACAATGATCTTTCTACGAGTATCCAACTTTGAGTGGCCCAAATCTATTCAAACCAATTACATATTGTAAATAACATTGCAAGTAACTAACTATACTATTAAAATTAAAGATAAGGTGCGAGAATAGGTAAAATGACCAAATGCCCCTCAGGCCAATGCCTCGGAATCGAAAATTTTTCATATTTTAAGAAACCTCGTACTCTCACGGTCTAACCATATAAAAAAATCTCCCAAATCGGAGGTCAAATACTCCTTCAAAACTCAATGGTTTAGCCAAAAACGTTTTACCCAAATTATTCAATTTTTTATCATAAATCTGAATTTAAATGATGGATTTAACCACAAAATGATGGAATATAACCTAAAAGGATCATAGAAACGTTACCTAATAATTTCCTCTTCGAAACCCTCTCAAAATCGCCTTTCCCAGAGCTCAAACTTGATTTTTCAAACTTTAAAATTATGCCTCGAATAAAAACCTTTACATTACAGTGATTTCCACATTTACGGATCCAGGGACCGCTCCTACGGTCCCACTTTTGCGGAGAAGCCAACCGCTTTTGAGGTTTCCCTAAAGTACCGACCAACCGCTTTTGTGGTCCAAAACTCGCAGAAGTGAGTCCACTTTGCGCAATACCGCTTCTGCGGTTCCAGGCTCATGGCCCCTTCCGCTCCTGCGACTTCCAAGCCGCTTTTGCGGTGCCGCTTCTGCGGTCCCCAAGCCGCAGAAGCGGAAACAACTGAAGCCTGCAGCATAAATTCCATTCTAACTTCCAAAACCAACCCATCGAGCATCCGAAACACACTCGAGGCCATCGAGACCTCAATAAAACCTATAAACCTATCCCTTAACATCATTCAAACTTGTACCAATCGTGAAACCACCTAAAACAACTCCGGAAAATTAATCAATGATTCAAGCTAAGAACTTGAAGTTCATCCCAAAACACACTTTTGATTCAAAACATAATCAACACTCGTCCGATTGGCCTGAAACTTTGTACGCATGTCCCAAATTACATGATGGTGCTTCAGCAACTTCCGGAATCCCGTTCTGACCCTCGAATCCAAAAACTCACTGTCGGACTTGAAGCTTCAAAAATCTAACTTTAGGCATTCCTAGCCTAGATGAGCTATGGACATCCAAAATACATTCCGAGCATGCTCCCAACCCTGAAATCACCTAACGGAGCTAACAGAACCATCAGATTTTCATTCCGAGGTCATCTTCACACTCTTCTAATTACGGGCCATTTTTCAACACTTAAGCTCTTATTTAGGGAATAAGTGTCCCAAAACACTCCTAATTCATTTACCGAACGTCTTGGAAAACTAAAATAGCAGAAATAACTTAGGGGAAGCAGTTAATAAGGGAACAAGGCGTAAATTCCAAAGACGACCGACCGGATCGTCACATCCTCCTACACTTAAACATTCGTTCATCCTCAACGAGCATACAAAACATATTTAAGGTAGCAAAAAGATGAGGGTATCGGCTGCGCATATCCCGCTCGGTCTCCCAAGTCACCTCCAGCCGGCTGACCCCACCACTGAACCTTTACTGAAGCTATATCCTTTGACCTGAGCTTTCGGACCTGCCCGTCTAATATTGCCATTGGCTCCTCAACATAGGACAAGTCATTGTCCAACTGGACTAATGTGAACTCCAACATGTGAGACGGGTCACCGTGATACCTCTGAAGCATCAAAACATGAAATACTGGATGAATCCCAGTCAAACTGGGAGGTAAAGAAAGCAACCTTCCCAACCTGCTTCAAAATCTCAAATGGACCAATGAACCTTAGGCTCAATTTCCCTTTCTTTTCGAACCTCATGACGCCTCTCATAGGCGAGACCCGAAGCAAAACTAGCTCACCAACCTAAAGGAAACATCACGAACCTTCCGGTCCGCGTAACCCTTCTATATGGACTGGGCCGTACGGAGCCTATCATGAATCACCTTAACCTTCTCGACCACATCCTGAACCAAATCAGTTCCCAATAGCCTGGCCTCAGCCAGCTCGAACCAACCCACCGGGGATCTGCATCTCCTACCATATAAGGCCTCATAAGGCGCCATATGAATATTGGACTGATAACTGTTGCTGCACGCAAACTCAGCCAATGACAAGAACTGATCCTAATACCCTCAAAACTCAATCACGCACGCATGGAGCATATCCTCAAGGATCTGAATAGTGCGCTCAGACTCTCCATCTGCATGAGGGTGAAACGTTGTACTCATAGTCACCTGGGTACCCAACTCATGCTGGACGACTCTATTGAATCGTGATGTAAATACTGAACCCCTGTTTGAGATAATAGAAACTTGAATGCCGTGCAGACGGACAATCTCCCTGATATAAATCCCTGCTAACCGCTCCGCTGAGTAAGAAGTACACAATGGAATGACATGAGCGGACTTGGTCAGCCGATCCACAACAACCCAAATAGAATCAAATTTCCTCGCCGTCAGAGGGAGACCAGTCACAAAATCCATAGTAATATTCTCCCATTTCCACTCCGGAATCTCCATCTCCTGGAGTAACCCTCCCGGTCTCTAGTGCTCAGCGTTTACCTGCTGACAATTGAGGCATCTAGCTACAGACTCTGTTATGTCCTTCTTCATCCGCCTCCACCAGTAATGTTTCCTCAGATCCTGATACATCTTTGCGACACCCGGATGGATGAAATACCGCGAGCTATGGGCCTCTGTCAATATCAACTTCCAAATATTATCAACATCGGGTACACAGATCCGACCCTATATCCTCAATACCTCGGCATCTCCAATAGTTACATCCCTAGCATCGCCATGCTAAACTGTGTCCCTGAGGACAAGCAAATGAGGGTCATCATACTGCCGCTCCCTGATACGATCAAAAAATGAAGACCGAGAAACCACACAGGCTAGAACCCGACTGGGCTCCGAGAGGTCCAATCTCACAAACTGACTGGCTAAAGCCTGAAAATCCATCGCCATAGGTCTCTATGAAGCTGATAAATATGCCAAACTCCCTAAACTCTCCGCCCCACGACTCAAGGCATTGGCTACCACATTGGCCTTGCCGGGTGATAAAGAAAAGTAAATTATAATCCTTCAGTAGCTCCAACGATCTCCTCTGGCGCAAGTTCAGATCCTTCTTCTTGAATAAGTGTTGTAAACTCCAATGGTCCATTTAAATCTCACAAGTCATGCCGTAAAAATAATGACGCCGGAGCTTTAAGGCGTGAATAATAGCAGCTAACTCAAGGCCAAGGACAGGACTGTTCTTTTCATGCACCTTCAACTATTTGGACGCATAGGCAATCACCCTACCGTCTTTCATTAACACCGCTCCAATTCCAACTCGTGAGGCATCACAATAAACCATATAGGACCCCGAACCAGTAGGTAAAAAAAGAATAGGGCCAGAAGTCACGCCAGGCGAAGGAAACTGTGGATCTCTGTAGCTGAGGAAGGCCTAGGCCAACTTTGTACGGCCTCCACCTTCTTCGGATCTACTCGAATTCCCTCACTCGATACCACGTGGCCTAGTAACTCCACATAACTCAACCAAAACTCACATTTTGAGAACTTTGCATATAGTTTCTTTTCCCTTAAGGTCTAAAGCACTGTCCTCAGGTGCTGCTCATTATCTTCCCGACTCCGGGAGTATACAAGAATATCATCTATGTAAACAATGACAAACGAGTCGATATAGGGCCTGAATACACTGTGCATCAAATGCATAAAAGCTGCTGAGGTGTTGGTCAGCCCAAATAAAATGACAAGGAACTCGTAATGACCATACCGAGTCATGAAAGCAGTTTTCGGGATATCCGGCTCCCGAATCCTTAGCTGGTGTTAACCTGAGTGCAAATCAATATAATACCTGTGATAACATAATCGGAGGCGACAGTCGCAGCACAATTAGGAATAGCATAGAATCTGGCCTGGCCCCTTCCTCGAGGGCGACCTCTATCTCCCCGATCCCCGCCCCTAGCTGGCTGGGCAGGTGGGGTGGCAGCTGGAGCTGGAACAATGGCCTGCTGACCCTGTGGAGCATGCTAAGGCTATGGAGTCTGAGAAGGCACACCCCTCCCACGTCTGGAGCACTCTCTAACCAAGTGGCGGGTATCCCTGCACTCATAACAAGCTCTGGGAGGGCGCGACGACTGTGACTAATTGGGCCCACCCCTGCTAGACTGACCTCTGGAAGTACCCTGTGCAGGAGCCACATTAGAAATCGGAGGTGCATAATAAGGCTCATGAGATTTGGGAGGAGCTGGAGTACTGCTGGATGAAGGAATAGCTGAATAAACTGGGCGACCAGTAAAGCCCCTACCATGACATCCTACCCCTGAAGTACGGGTACCAAAGAAATGAGCAGACTCTCGAGACCTCTTGTCCTCTCTCTCCTCCCGCTCTCTGGCATGCATACCCTTTATCCTCCTGGCTATGCTCACTACCTGCTGATAGGGTATATCCATCTCTAACTCTTGCGCCATGCTAGACCTGATGGAAGGAATAAGACCCTCAATAAACCTGCGAACCCTCTCCCAAACTTTAGCCACCGAAGCAAGTGCATGCCTGGCCAACCTAGTGTAACAGATGGCATACTCAGAGACAATCATTAGGCCTTGGCGCAAATGCTCAAACTCCGCGCTCCATGCATCTTGGAGGCTCTGGAGAACAAACTCCCTCCGAAACATATCTGAAAACTGACTCCAAGTCAAGGAGGCTTCCTCGTTCGGACTGTCTAACTCAAAGGTGCGCCACCAATCATAGGCGGCTCCCCGAAGCTAGAAAGCTGCAAAGGAAACCCTGCTCAAGGTAGTAATACCCATGGTGCGAAAGATGCAATGACAATCTTCCAAAAACCCCCCAAAGCATCATCTTTAGCTAGCCCGCTGAAAATAGGAGGGTCGTACTTCTTGAACCTCTCCATTCGACGCTGCTCATCCTCAGAAGCGGGTGCCCCATCCTCGGGCTAAACCGGTGATGCAGGCTGGATAGGGATAATATCTGGAATCTATCCCAGATACGCCCTCTGCTCTGGGGTGCGAGCTGTGGGAGTCTGGGCTCCTCCCCCAGCTTGGGACATAGCTGCATGAAGGGGAAGCAATCCTACCTGTGACAGCATGGTATACATGCTCATGTACTGCACCAATGCCTCCTGAACAGCTGGAGTAGTGGCGGTTCTGGGCGTGTCAGGTGCCTGAGTTTTGGATGGATCCGCTGGTGGTACCTCGGCGGCCGCTCGCGCAAGCACCTTGGCTGCACCCCGCACGCGTCCATGACCCGGGCCCCTACCTCTAGCGGCTGCAAGAGGGGGTGCGGGTGCCTGATCATCCCGGGTCGTGCGTGTCCTCACCATCTGTGAGAGAATAGTAGACAGAAGTTTAGAATCGATGCCAAAAATATAGCACGACAAAGAATTCAATGAAGTAAAGATTGTTTTTCCCAAAACAGTTACATGGACTCCCGTAGATATGTACAGACGTCTCCGTACCGATCAGCAAGACTCTAAATAACCGGCCTGTGTCCCGTGACTCCTATGAATCGAGAGCTCTGATACCAACTTGTCATGACCCTAGTTCACCAATGTGAACCTGACATGAAGGCACCCAGTCTTCGCGACTAGGTAAGCCTAACACATTGCGGAAATTTAACAACCTTTACGAAAACAAAAAACAAATACTGAATTACATAGAAAAATATGTAGAGTGTCGCCTGGCACATACACTTCTACTCAAATTACTGTAACAACCTCCAAGACCCGGAAACCCACGGGCAACACATGCTAAGAGTAAAATATAATATACGTCTCTAATATCTGGAAATGTCTACCACAAATGAATACATAAAATGGAACTGCTAACTAAAAGGTCGAGTAGAAGGAGACTCTTCGGATCTGTGGACGCGACAGATGCATACCTCAAGTCTTCGATTATAGCTCCAAAATCAGTGACAGTGCGCTCGACCAGAAGTACCTGGATCTGCACATGAAAAACAAGCGCAGAAAAGGCATGAACCAATATCAGAGGATCTCCTGGGAATTGAACCCGTATTCCGTCATACAAATATCAGAGGATCTCCCAAGAATTGAACCCGTAATCCATCATACCAATATCAAAGTTTCCCCCGGGAATTGAACCCGTAGTCACATCATATCAATAGCAGAGGATCTTCCTGGAATTGAACTCGTAGTCCCAATCGTAAACACAGCACAACAATTCAAAGAAATGTACAAATGATAAGTAAAGACAACAGATAGAATCCAAAGTCTTGCATGGTTCATTAAAAGCAGATAGTGCAATTTAGTCAAATAGAGAAAATAAGTTGCTAACATGCTTTCCCTAAGCTAAAACAAGTGAAATTGCATTTTAACAGTTAAATACGTGAAGAAAACACAATTTAAATAAGTCAAGTAAAGTGAATTTTTAATTACTAGCACAAGTACGCGCCCGTTATCTCGTGCACAAGGCATTTAAACAACAACAAAGATATCCTAAGGGGAGAGGTCCCCCACACAAGGTTAGACTAGCCACTTACCTCGAACCAATACAAAAATCGCTAAGAAACAATGCCCTTGACACAAGTATCCGACACCGAGTGGCCTAAATCTATTCAAACCAATTACATATTGTAAATAACATCGCAAGTAACTAATTCCACAATTAAAATTAAAGCTAAGGCACGAGAATAGGTAAAACGACCAAAATGCCCCTCAGACCAATGCCTCAAAATCAAATAATTTTTACATTTTCAGAAACCTCGTGCTCTTAAAGCCCCTCGGGCCAATACCCAATAATTTCCTCTTCAAAACCCTCTCAAAATCGCCTTTTCCCGAGCTCAAACTTGATTTATCAAACTTTGAAATTAAGCCTCGGATAAAACCTTTTACATTGCAGTAATTTCTGCTTTTGCGGATCCAGGGACTGCTCCCGCGTTCCCGCTTTTGCATAGAAGTCAATCTCTTTTGCGATTTCCCTAAAGTACCGACCAACCGCTTTTGCGGTCCAAAAGTTGGAGAAGCGAGTCCGCTTTTGCGGAAATCCATACTGCTTATGCGGTTCCAGGCTCATGGCCCCTTTCGCTCCTACGACTGCCAAGCCGTTTTTGCGGCGCCGCTTCTACGGTCCCCAAGCCACAGATGCGGAAACAAAAGAAGCATGTAGCATAAATTCCATTCTAACTTCCAAAACCAACCCGTCGAGCATCTGAAACGCACCCGAGGCCCATGGGACCTCAACCAAACCAACAAACCTATCCCTTAACATCATTCAAACTTGTACCAATCCTTAAACCACCTAAAAACAACGTTGGAAACTCGAATTAATCGATAATTCAAGCCTAAGAACTTCAAGTTCATCCCAAAGCACGCTTTCGATTTAAAACCTTATCAACAGTCGTTCGATTGACCTGAAACTTTGCACGCACGTCCCAAATGACATGATGGTGTTTCAAAAACTTACGGAATCCCGTTCCGACCCTCGGATCCAAAAACTCACTGTCAGACCAAAAGCTTCAAAAATCTAACTTTCGGCATTTCTAGCCTAGATGAGCTACGGACATCCAAAATACATTCGAGCACGCTCCAAACCCCAAATTTCACCTAACGGAGCTAACAGAACCATCAGATTTCCATTCGGAGGTCGTCTTCACACTGTTCTGATTACGGGCCATTTTCCAACACTTAATCTCTCATTTAGGGACTAAGTGTCCCAAAACACTCCGAATTCAATTACCAAACATCTCGGCAAACCAAAATAGCAGAAATGAACTTAAGGGAAGCAGTTAATGGGGGAATGGGGCGTAAATTCCAAAGAGGACCGGCCAGGTCATCACATAGATATTGATGAAAAAGGAAGAAAATGAGTTAAGATTTACTTACCCAAGAGGTTTTGGTGAAAGGAAACTTCAATGGACGTCTAAGGACCTTTGAGAAGAAGGAGTTCGTATGTTTTTATGAAAATGCCGCAACTACACTGTTCTGGAATTAAAATATAACTGGGCAAAAGTTTCCCTTCACGTTCGGGGAAGGAAGGTCGCATTCGCGAAGGGTAGTTCTCAACAGACCATCGCATTCGCAAAGTGAAGAATGCGAACGCGAAGAGAAAGGTTGGGGGGTCCAAGGAATTGTTCTATGCAAACACGTAAGACCCTACGCGAATGCGATGAAGGAAGCCTGGCAAGATACGCGAACGCGGTAAAGTGTATGTGAACGCAAAGAAGAAAAGAGGGTTCAGCCCTCAGGGTCCAATAACCCTTCGCGTTCACGAGAATGGACGCGAACACAACAAAGGAAAAGAAAAAAGCTTCGTGAACGCGAAATAGGCGTCGCGAACGCAAAGAACAAAGGGACCTGCAACTGTTGAAGCCATTATCTACAATTTTCATAAGTACGAAACACCTCTAAAATACTCCCGAGCCCTCGGGGCTCTAAACCAAATACATACACTAACTCAACAACACCCTACGAACTTAATCATGCGATCAAATTGCCAAAATAACATAAAAAATAATGAATTAAACCTAAATATCACTAGTTTCTCTTCAAACTTCATAAACTTTCAAATATAGAGTTTTAAGTCCGAAATACGTCAAACGACGTCCGATTTCAACCAAACTTTACAGAAAAATCTTAAACCGCATATAAGACCTGTATCAAGCGCCAAAACCAAAATACGGGCCCAATACCAACACATTTTAATCAATTTTCATTTCAATTTTCCTTAATAATTTCAAAAAAATAATTTTATTCAAAAATTCATCTCTCGGTCTTGGGACCTCAGAATTTGATTTCGGGCATATGCCTGAGCCCCATATTTTCCTAAGGACCCTACGGAACTGTCACATCATGGGTCCGGGTCCGTTTATCAAAAATGCTAATTGAAGTCAAATTTACTCATTTTAATATCAAAAGTTTTTGCAGTTTTCACAGAATTTCATATTTAAGCTTTCCGGCTACGCGCTCGGACTGCACACGCAAATCGAGAAAACTAAAAATGAGGTTTTCAAGGACTTAGAAGCACATAATAGATTAAAAAACAGGTGATGACCTTTTGGGTCGTCACATTCTCCACCTCTAAAACAATCGTTTGTCCTCGAACGGACAGAAGAAGGAAGTACCTGAGTCAGGGAATAGATGAGGATAACGGCTCCGTATATCGGAGTCATACTCCCAGGTCGATGCCTCAGGTGGCTTACTCCTACACTGAACACGAACCGAAGGGAAACTCTTGGATCTTAGCTGACGAACCTGCTGGTCTAGGATAACTACCGGCTCCTCCTCATAAGATAAGTCCTTGTCCAACTGGATAGTGCTGAAATCTAACACGCGGGTTGGATCGTCGTGATACCTCCGAAGCATGGACACATGAAAAACTTGATGTACGGCTGATAAGCTAGGAGGAAATGCAAGTCTATATGCCACCTCTCCCACTTGATCAAGAATCTCAAACGGACTTATGAACCTAGGACTAAGCTTGCCCTTCTTCCCAAATCTCATCAGGCCTTTCATAGGCGACACTTGGAGCAATACTCGCTCACCAACCATGAAAGCCACATCTCGAACCCTGCGGCCTGCATAACTCTTTTGCCTAGACTGGGCTGTACGAAGCCTATCTTGAATGATCCTGACCTTGTCCAAGCCTCCTAAACCAAATATGTACCCAACAACCGAGCCTCTCCCAGCTTAAACCATCAAATCGGAGATCGATACCGTCTACCATATAAAGCCTCATAAGGAGCCATCTGGATACTCGACTGGTAGTTGTTGTTGTAGGCAAACTCTTCTAAAGGAAAGAACTGATCCCATGAACCTCCAAAGTCAATAACACAAGCCTAGAGCATATCCTCCAATATCTGAATAGTCCTCTCGGACTGCCCGTCTGTCTGAGGATGAAATGCGGTACTCAACTCCACCTAGGTGCCTAACTCTTGCTGAACTGCTCTCCAGAAACGTGAGGTAAACTGTGTACCCCGGTCCGAAATTATAGATACCGCCACACTATGAAGGCGAACAATCTCTCGGATATAGATCTCAGATAACCTCTCGAGTGAATAGAATACTGCCACAGGAATTAAATACGCTAACTTGGTCAGCCTATCAACAACGACCCGAACTGCATCGAACTTCTTTCGGGTCAACGAAATTCCTGTAACGAAGTCCATAGTGATCCTCTCCCACTTACACTTGGGAAGCTCAATCCTATGAAATAAACCATTAGGCCGCTGATGCTCATACTTAACTTGCTGACAATTCCACATATGCCACAATATCCTTCTTCATTCTACACCACCAATATTGTTGTCGCAAATCCTGATACATCTTTGTGGCGCTCAGATAAATAGAATACCGGGAACTTTGGGCCTCCCCTAGAATCAACTCTCGAAGTCCACCCACATTGGGTACATAAACTCGCCCCTGCAATCTCAAAACTCCATCAGCATATAATGTAACCTAGTTGGCACATCTTCACTGCACCGTATCTCTAAGGACACACAAATAGGGATCATCAAACTGCCAATCAAGGATACACTCCAATAATGAAGAACGAGAGACCGTGAAAGCTAACACTCAACTGGGCTAAAAAATATCCAACCTTGCAAATCGATTGGCCAAATCCTGAACATCCAAAGCAAGCGGCCTCTAACTGACCAGAATATAAGCAAGACTGCCCATACTGGATGACTTCTTACTCGAAGCATCAGCCACTACATTGGCCTTCCCCGAGTGATATAACATAGCTATATCATAATCCTTCAACAACTCCAACCACCTCATCTGCCTTAAATTCAACCCCTTTTGCTTGAACAAGTATTGAAGTTTCTTGTGATCAGTGAACACCTCACACGCCTCGCCATACAAATAGTGCCTCCAAATCTTCAATGCATGAACAATGGCTACTAGCTCCAAATCATGTACTAGATAGTTCTTCTCATGAATCTTCAACTGCCTCGAAGCATAGGAAAAATGACCTTGTCATCCTGCATCAACACTGCACCAAGCCCAATATGGAAGCATCACAATAGACTGTATAAGGCCCTGAACCTGTGGGAAAAACCAATACGGGTGCCATAGTTAGAGCTGTCTTGAGCCTCTGACAGCTTACACTCATCCAACCATATGAATGGCACCCTTATGGGTCAACCTGGATACCCCCGCTGATACAACATGACCCCGGAATGCAACTGAACTCAACCAAAACTCACACTTTAAAATTTTTGCATATAACTGACTATCCTTTAGAGTTTGAAGAACTACTCTAAGATGTAGTTCGTGCTCCCCCTGGCTGTGGAAGTATATCAATAAATCATCAATGAATACTATAACAAACTAGTCTAAATAAGGCCTGAACAATCAGTTCATCATGTTCATAAAAGTTGCTGGGGAATTTGTCAACCTAAACGACATGACCAAAAACTCGTAATGCCCGTACCGAGTGCGTAAAGCTGTCTTAGAGACATTAGATGCCCTAATCATCAACTAATGGTAGCCAGATCTCAAGTCTATCTTTGAAAATACCTTGGCACCCTGAAGCTGGTCGAACAAATCATCAATCCTCGGCAATGGATATTTATTCTTTATTGTAACCATATTCAATTATCGATAATCAATGCAAATCCTCATCGAACCATTATTTTTCTTTACAAACAACACTGGCACACCCTAAGGTGAAATGCTAGGTCTAATGAAACTCTTCTCAAGCAAATCCTGCAATTGCTCCTTCAATTTTTTCAACTCTGACGGGGCCATGAGATACGACGAAATAGAAATGGGCTGGGTTCCCTAAGCTAGATGAGTGCAGAAATCAATGTCCCTGTCGGGTGGCATCCCCGGCAGGTCTGAAGGTAAGAACTTAGGAAATTGACGAACCACGGGTACCCAATCAATAGAGGAAACCTCAACATTGGAATCACATACATAAGCCAAACACCCCTTCTCGACCATACGCCGAGCCTTCACTTATTAAATGACACTACTGGTAGAGTGACCTGGAGTTCCTCTTAACTCTAAATGGGGCAAGTCCAGTAAAGATAAGGTCACGCTCTTAGAATGGTAGTCCAAGATACTATGATATGGGGATAACCAGTCCATCCCCAAAATAACATCAAAGTCGACCAAGTGTAAAAGCAACAAATAAACACGGGTCTCAAGATCCCCAATCACGATAATACAAGAATGATGAACTTGATCAACCATAATAGAATTACTCACTGGTGTAGACACATAAACAGGAATACTCAGTGGATCACTAGGCATGACCAGGCACAATGCAAAATAGGATCAAATAACATTGAGGCATCTTTATCACAAACCAGAACCATACCTGCACCTCCACCTCTAATATATTTACCTCCACCTCTAGCATCTCTACCTCCCCCTCTAATACCTCTACCTCCAGCTAACTGAGTGGGCTGGACGAGTCCCTTAACAAACCTCCTCACCCTCTCTCTCTCGGTGGGAAGTATGACAAGAGCATAGCAAGCTAGATCAATGAACCTGGTCATATACTGAGTAACAACCATAGAACCCTACTGAAATGCTCAAATTGCCTCCAATATGCCTCTCTCAGTGATGGGGAGAAACTTCTCCAGAAATAGCCACGTGAACTGTCCTCAAGTCGAAGTTGTTGTCCTAGTAGGTATAGCCAACCAATAATATTTCTAACAGGTCTCGGCAGATCCAGACAAGCGAAAAGTAGCAAAATCGACCATATTGATCTCCATGATCCCCATGTTCCTAAGAACTTCCTGACGGCTGTCTAGATAATCCTAGGGATCCTCACTAGATGCACTGTTGAACGTAATAGTGAAGAGCTTGGTGAGACTTATCCAACATCTACAAAGCCTCCAAGATGTCACTCATCTACCACCGGTCTGTGCTGCTATTCGGCTGAAGAAGCGGTACGTGACCTCGCTATCCGCAAAAGGACAAGAGTAGAGGTTTCAAATTAGCATTGAAAGCACAAAATCGCAAGAATAGAAGTGAAACTTTTCCTAACCTTGTAGCCTCTGAGGAATAAATACAGACGTCTTCGTACCAATCCCTCAGACCTTACTAAGCTTGTATGTGACCGATGAGAGCTATGTAACCTAGAGCTCTGATACCAACTTGTCACGACCCTAATTTCCCATCCTCGGGAGTGATGGCGCTGACTAATGGGAGCAAGGAAAGCCAAACCTTAACCACCTAGTACACTTTCGTTTTTCTTCTTTCTAACAATTACCAAACAATAATGCGATAACAACGGAATTAAATAAATAAGCAGAAGTCAATAGTATTTACAACTCAGTGCTACATCTATTACAACTTTCAAACCTCAATACCCAAAACCTGGTGTCACAGTGTCACAGACTATCTAAGAGTCACTACAAACAAAGCCCGAAGAAAGTACAATAACCTGTTTTTGAACAAGGTAACATGAAGCAGAGAAAAAGGATAGAGGGAGAATCTAGGGCCCGCATACATATGCAGGTCTACGTCTCCGGGTGGACGGAAGGAAGCCCTCCAACTACTGATGTTGTCCGATACCTGGATCTGTGCAAAAGATCACAGAGTGTAGTATCAGTACAATCATCCCCATGTACTGGTAAGTACCTCACCTAACCTCGGCGAAGTAGTGATGAGGCTAGGACCAGACTACCACATAACCTGTGTAATTTAACTAATACAGCGGAAAAAAGTATAGAAAGAAAAATTCATATACAGTTAAGTGTGGGAGGGGAAAGCATGTTGTGGGGAAACATCGAACAGTAACTTAAGAGCATTGAATAAATATGAGGATCGCTACAGTTCAATTGAAAATAGGTAGGGGAAATCATGTTGTAGGGTACAACAAGTATCAACAGGGAATCAGTCATTTAGGGTAGATAAACCGTAACACAATCATCAATTAAGATTGGGAAAATCAAAAGAACAAGTGCACGGCATCACCATTCGTGCTTTTACTCTCTCTCACCAAAACAATACACGGCATCACCTTTCGTGCTTTACGCTCTTACTTACCCAAATATCAACCACAAGACAAATAGGGTAAGGGGATTTATAACCTTGAAGTAAAATCAAGTAACAACAAGTAATGAAAGAAACAAATATGCATATACAACGGAAAGGAAATACAGATAAGAACCAGTCAATAAAGGAAGAGGGAAAATGTTGTGGGGAGAAAATACTTTCAAATAGGAAACCTCAAATAAAGATAGAAACAACAAGACCAGAATATCAACAAGAATCAGAAATCATAAACTTGCATGGCATCACCCTTCGTGCTTTTACTCTCGTCCTCACCAAATCAATCGTATCAATAATCATGTGCACGACATCACCCTTCATGCTTTTACTCTCTTTCCTCGCAGTATAATCAATGAATATTATTACGGAATGGTACATCATATGGAACGGCATCACCCTTCGTGCTTAGCTCCTTCCTCACAATATCAAACAGTGCACGACATCACCTTTCGTGCTTTATCAATCTTCCTCACCCAAACAACAATCACAAATAAAGGGCAAGGAAGTAAACAATTAATGATAGAAATTCAAGCAAGTACAAATGAAGAGTTAAATTCTGGAAAGAGAACCATATCAATAAGTTTCCATATCCCGGCAAGGGAGAAAATCAATAAAATAACAAAATGTTCCGGCAAGGGAATAAACCAATAACTCTTTCTCTTTCTTTCACTTTCATCTCATAGTTTACATTATCACTTGAGCCAATGCTCCAAAGATTTAACTATCCCATATACCTTCACAATTTGTATTTCAACTTGAGCCAACGCTCCACGACGTTTAAAGATTACAATTTCCTTTCACATACTCTTTACAACATATAAAAATCATCAATTAAGCATGGAAGTTATAACAAACTCAGGATATTAATATATGGACTTGCAGTCATGCTAGATACCAATGTATAGATACTCGTCAACATGTCTATACATCGTACTCCACAATTAGCAAGTAGCAAATAAAACTCAACTCCTATTCCCTCAAGTTAAGGTTAGACCAAACACTTACCTAAAATTCCACAGCCAAATAAATTCACGATAACCACTTTCCCTCTCGAATTCGGCTCCAAATCTATACAGTAATGACTTTATAATATCAATATATGCTAAACAAATCAAACCCAATGCCTAATTATTAATTTTCAAGATTTCTTCCCAAAATCCCAAAAATCGACCCCGGTCCGCTTGGTCAAAATACGAGGTTCTGACCAAATTCATATCCCCTATTCACCCAAGAGCCCCAATATATAATTTGTTTTCAAATTTGACCCTAAAATGAGGTATAAATTAAAAAAACTAAAAAGCCCTAAATCTACCCATTTCTCCCAATTTCTACCCTAAATTGCATGTTTTAGACTTAGGAATTCAATAAATATTGATGAAAAATGAAGAAAACGAGTTAAGATTTACTAACCCAAGAAGTTTTGGTGAAAGGAAGCTTCAATGAATGCCTAAGGAGCTTGAAAAAGAAGGAGTTCGTGCTACATTGTTCTAGAATTAAAATATAACTGTGTAAAAGTTGCCCTTCTTGTTTGCAGATGGAAGGTCGCGTTCGTTAAGGGTAGTGCTCAACATACCATCGCGTTCATGATGTGAAGAATGCGAACGCGAAGAGAAAGGATGGGGGGTCCAATGATTTGTTCTATGCGAACGCGTTAGACCCTACGCGAATGCGATGAAGGAAGCCTGGCAAGCTACATGAACGCAGTCAAGTGCATGTGAATGTGAAAAAGAAAAGATGGTTGAGCCATCAAGGTCTAATAACCCTTCGCAATCGCGAGAGAATTGATTTGAACGCGATGAAGGAAAAGCATAAAGCTTCGCGAACGCAGAATAGGCGTCTCGAATGCGAAGAACAAAGGGACCTGCAACTGCTAAAGCCATTTTCTCCAATTTTCCCAAGACTAGAATCACTCCGAAACACCTCCAAAATACTCCCGAGCCATCGGGGCTCATAACCAAACACATACACCAACTCAACAACACCCTACGAACTTAGTCGTGTGATCAAATCGCCAAAATAACATAAAAAATAATGAATCAAACATCAAAATCACTAATTTCTATTCAAAGTTCATAAACTTTCAAATTTAGGGTTTTAAGTGCAAAACATGTCAAACAACATCTGATTTCAACCAAACTTTACAGAAATATCTTAAGCCACATATAAGACATGTACCGGGCACCGAAACAAAAATACGGGCATGATACCAACACGTTCTAATCAATTTTCATTTTAATTTTACTTAATAATTTTACTCAAAAATTTATTTTTCGGGCTTGGGACCTCGGAATTCGAGTTTGGGCATACGCCCGAATCTTATATTTTCCTACGAACCTTCCGGGACTGTCAAATCACGGGCGCAGATCTGTTTATCAAAAATATTGACCGGAGTCAAATTTACTCATTTTAATATCAAATTGTTTTTCATTTTGTTTTACAGAATTTCATATTTAATCTTTCCAGCTACGCGCTCGGACTGTGCATGCAAATCGAGGCGACTAAAAATAAGGTTTTCAAGGCCTCGGAAGCACGAAATGGATGAGAAAACAAGTGATGACCCTTTGGGTCGTCACAAATCTTCTATGTTCCCCTCCCCTCCTTTAGTATAAAACATATATCTATCTATTACAAGGGTACCAATTAAGACTATTCAACCTTGTTTCTATGTATTTGTTGCTTCTGTAATGAATTTCTTGCACAATATTCTTGCATAGTGCTTCCCATCCCCTTGATTTTTCCTGAAAGATTCTTGCATTTCGTTCTTGCCACACATAGTACACTGTTGCAGCTAGTATCATCTTGAATAGTTCTGACTTTGGGTTCCTTTGGTTTATGTGTACAACCCATATCAAATCTTGATCACATTCCTGTATTCCCCTACTAACTCCTTTCCAAACTAACATACTGTTCCATAGTGCTTTTGAATATTCACATTCAAAAAAATAGGTGTTGAACACTCACTTTCCCTATTCTGCAGAGTACACATTTAGCCTCTACATGCATACCCCATTTCTGTAGTCTATCCTTCGTGTATAGCTTACCATGTGCCGTAAATGTTAGCAAGAAAATCCATCGTGGACGTCCTGCATTCTAGCATATTAATTTTTCCATCTCACCTTTTCAAATGTGCCACACATCGTGTGATATATTTCTTTGATACTGCAGTTCTTGATTCTCTTAACATCTTCATAGTTGAATCCTGCCTTAACAGGTGTTTTCTGTGTTTTTAGTATCTTTCCCACCATCCATGATGCTTGCTTCACCTGAATACCTCATACATCTCTTCCTTTAATGTAGTAGCTATGAATCCATTGGATCCACAACTTATTCTTTTCTCCGCATAGATTCCAGTGATGTTTGCATATTGCTGCTTTATTCTACATTGCTATATTTATGATGTTAAACCTTTCTGCTATCTCGGGCATGCAAATCTTCTCCCATGCTAATAGAGCTTTCTTAGACACATTTCTATCACCTCTCCATAGGAAACTCCTGCAAATAGACTCTATTAGTTTTGTAATCTTTTTAGGCAACACAAATATTTGTGACCAATATGTCTGCACATAAAATAGGACACTTTTGATAAGCTGTATTCTTCCAGCATAGGATAGAAAAATGGTATTCCATGATGTTATTTTTCCTACTATTTTCTCAATCAAGGGTTGGAATTGTGATATGGATATTCTCTTTGTGCTTAGTGGAACTCCTAAATATCTCACAGGTAGTTCTCCCTTCTCAGGAAGTTTAATATCTCATCTTGGTCCTCTTGTGTGACTCCTCTACAGAATAAAGAACTCTTTTTCTTGTTGATCGTCATCCCATATGCTTTTGAGAACTCTTGAAAACAATTGAATAATAATTGTACTGACTTTAAATCTCCCCTACAAAATAGTAAAAGATCTTCAGAAAACCCAAGTTACAAGATTTGCATCTTCGCACTTGGGATGGTAGTTAAAATCTGAATTATTGTTGTGAATTTTTAGCCTTCTTGGCAGGTACTCCATTGCAAGGACAAACAAGTAAGGGGACAGAGGGTCCCCTTGTCTTAAACCTCTTTTTGCTTCAAATGGTCTCTTTTGAACCCCATTGATCAAAATAGTATATGTGACTATCCCCATACAACTCATTATCCATATAACAAACTGTGTTGGGAAGGCTAAGGCATGCAACATTTGTTTCATAAACTCCCACTCTATTGAGTCATATATTTTCTACATGTCAAGCTTCATCATGCACCTAGAAGATACTCATTTCCTCCCATACCCTTTAACTAATTCATGGCTCAAGATAATATTATAGCTCTTCCAGGTACAAAGGCAGCCTGAGTATTATCAACCAAATCATCCATTACACACTGTAGCCTTTTAGTTAATACCTTAGAAATCACCTTATAAATCACTGTGCAACATCAAATGGTCCTGAACTCTTTGATACTTGTAGGGTTTTTGACTTTAGGGATCAAGGTTATGGCAGTACAGTTCATTGGTTTATACATTTGTGCAGTATCAAAGAACTCCTCAACAGCATGTGTCACCTCTTCTCCTATACTTCCCCATGCCATTTTGAAAAATGCAGCACTGAATCCATCATATCCCGGAGCCTTCAGATCATTAATCTCTTCCAATGCCTCTCCTTTTTCTTCCTTAGTTACCTGTATGATCAAATCTATTTGTTGTTGTCTACTCAAAATTGTTTCCATTCTGATTACATTAGGATTAATAGTTGGAATGGAATCAACTTTTGATCATGGTAGCTTCCTATAGTACCCAAGGATTTCTGCCTCTGTTTCATCTTCTAGAACTAGCTATTCCAATATCATCTGTTAATATTTGGATTCCATTTATATAGTTCATGTGCTTCATCTGTGCAAAGAAGTAACCTGAATGGGAATCTCCCAGTTTCAGCCATTGCACCCTTGATTTCTGCTTGTAGACACTTTCCTCTATCATCACCCACTTCTCTAAATTATGCTTCAGTGCTTTCTCTTTCTCAATTAACTCGGTGTCTTGAATTCTGTTACCATGTCTTCCTATACTGTTTGTAACTCATTCATTGTCTCCTTGATTCTTTCTTCAATCCCTTTGTAATGCATTGTGTTTAACTCCTTAACACGTTCCTTAGTCTTCTTTATTTTATGCCAGACTGTTTGTATCTTTTAAGCTTTCCAGCTTCCCTTCCCTCTAGAGTTGAAGTTCGCCAGTTATAAAATAAAAACTTTAACTCTAGAACTGAAATTTTTCTTTTGTAACTGAGAAACTTCAGCTATAGAGCTGAGTTATTTAGTTCATTGTACGTTTAATCTCTATGCACTCATTATAATAACCCTGTTGCCATAACTTAAATTATACTGACAGTGTATCGATGCGTATAACTCTTATCCGAAATTATATTAGAGGAAACTTGTATAAACATAAAAAGGGGGCTTATAAGGGTGTACACTGTACACATTGTACTACTATGATTTATTCTCTTAAGCAAAATTCCTTTTTGAGTATTTTAATTTATTTAGGTTCAATAAAGCTGTATCAATTACAGAGTAATTTGAGAAAACCAGTTGGGCTGACCTAGCGATAAACTTCAACGAACTCAACAACCAATTCAACCAGCCAAATTCAGAACTTGCACACATGTTTTCTTCTAGTTTTCTCTGCAAGAATATCTCAAGATCTGAAGTTTTTGTTTTCTTACCGAAAAATTCAGCTCTAGAGCTGAAGTTTTTGTTTTGTAACTACAAAACTTCAGCTACAGAGCTGAATTTATTTAGTTCATTGTATGTTTACTATCCTAAGTGACATTCTTTTCACATAACTTCAGCTATAGTTATGGCTCCACTTTCTAAATAACTTCATTTGTAGTTTTCTTGGTTATATATATGGTACGGTATTCACGGAATCAATGACAGTTTACCAAATAATTGAAGTACGAAAATGAATAACAAAGTAACTTATGATTTTATTGTTTCCCCAAATGGTCCACGTAATATCGCAAAGAAAAGGTGCTTATCATTGATTAAGAAAATAGAAGATGTAATTTTATGTAATGACTTGTGCAAAAGAAAAACAAATACACTATTTTTTTCTGTTAAAAAACCATAAGCATATTTGAATGAATATGCAAGAGTTTTCTCTCTAGTGTATTGACTAGAAAATAAGATCAAGAAGAAGAAGAAGGAGAAGAAGGATAAGGAGAAGCAGGAGGATGAGGAGAAGCAGAAGCAGAAGGAGGAGGAGGGGGGGGAGGGGGATGGGGAGGAGGAGGAAGAAGAAGGAGAATAAGAAGGAGAATAAGGAGGAGGAGAAGAAGGAGGGGGAGGAGGAGAAGAAGGAGAAGGAGAACGAGGAGGAGAAGGAGAAGGATAATGAACTCAATTACAGAGTAATTTGAGAAAACCAGTTGGGCTGACCTGGCGATCAACTTCAACGAACTCAGCGTCCAATTCAACAGCTAAATTCAGAACTTGCACACATGTTTTCTTCTAGTTTTCTCTGCAAGAATATCTCTAGAGTTGATGTTTTTGTTTTCTTACCGGAAAACTTTAGCTGTACAGCTGAAGTTTGCGGGTTATAATATAAAAACTTCAGCTCTAGAGCTGAAGTTTTTGTTTTGTAACTAGGAAACTTCAGCCATAGAGCTGAAGTTATTTAGTTCATTGTATGTTTACTACCCTAAGTTACATTCTTTTCACATAACTTCAGCTATAGTTATGGCTCCACTTTCTAATTAACTTCATTTGTAGTTTTCTTGGTTATATATATGGTACGGTATTCACGGAATCAATGACAGTTTACCAAATAATTGAAGTACGAAAACGAATATCAAAGTAACTTAAGATTTTATTGTTGCCCCAAATGTTCCACGTCAAATCGCAAAGAAAAGGTGCTTATCATTGATTAAGAAAATAGAAGTTGTTATTTTATGTAATAACTTGTGCAAAAGAAAAAAAATACACTATTTTTTCTGTTAAAAAACCAAAAGCATGTTTGAATGAATATGCAAGAGTTTTCTCTCTAGTGCATTGACTAGAAAATAAGATCAAGAGGAAGAAGAATGAGAAGAAGGAGAAGGAGAAGCATGAGGAGGAGAAGCAGAAGTAGAAGAAGGAGGAGGAGGGGGAGGGGGAGGGGGAGGAAGAAGTTGAATAAGAAGAAGAAGAAGAAGGAGGAGGAGGAGGAGGAGGATGAGGAGAAGAAGGAGGAGGAAAAGGGGAAAGAGAAAAGGGCTAAAGTTATTTAAATAATGAATAAAAATTTTAAAAATCAAAAAAATATATAAATTAAATGAAGACGACGAAATAAGATGTTCCGTACAACTTTAAGTAATTTAGTCAATTTTCTTGGCCCAACGTCGCTATTAGCTAATTAAAATTTAGAGAAAGGATAAGTAGCGTAATATTAGTACGTGCCAAGGGATAAGTGGTTACTATTGACGGTCGAAGCCGAAGTGGATTGAGGTCTTTTTTTACGCTCTACAAGAATCTAGTACTGTGAGTATGACCCACTATCCCTATAGCGCACGTCTCTGCTGAACTTGAAAGAAGCTGCTGGAAATTGAGAAAATGGAAAAAGTAGAGCTCATACAGAAAACCATAGAGCAGTTAATAGAACAAGAAGAACAAGTCCCATCCAAAAGACGTCAGCTTCTTGAAGAGAGCTTTGTCGCCGTTGATAATACCATCAACAAAGATGAAGGTGAAAACGAAGCCGAGCACCGCCACCAACTCCTCTCCCAACTTTTAACTCAGGTATATATTTAAGTTCAAGTTTTATAGACGAAAAGGTGTTGAATTTTATAGACGATCGGATCAATATACTCATTCATGTCAAATCAGTGATAGTGTGGTAAGGAGTGTATATTATACATTTTTCTGTGAAACGGAATGGATTGAATTCAAAATTCATTAGACACTTTTTATGAATGTAAATTAAGTATCATAAGTAAATTATTCTCGATTGTTCAATCATTTATAATTAAAGTCATTTTTTGATAAATACTCACTATGAGTAACTCAATAGAACTTAATAAATTTTAATTTTTTGTTTAAGGTAAAGAACCGAACCAACTGAATTCATTACTTTTTGTTACACCACTTATATCCATTTATAAGTAGCTCATTACAAAAATTGGCTAATTGAAAAAATATTACTAATATTAGCCAAATTAGCCAATTAGCTATTTGTAGCAAAAAAAATAAATTTTTGCTTTGTTTTGAGGGGATGTTATTAGAATTGATTGATCACAACTTAAGGAACTTGAATTTCAATTTTGGGATGATTTGGTGAAGTTTTGAGGTGTTTTGAATTGAAAATTCGAAGTAAATTGAACTTGAAAAAAATA
The DNA here is from genome assembly GCA_034376525.1 of Nicotiana benthamiana. Lineage (NCBI taxonomy): Eukaryota > Viridiplantae > Streptophyta > Magnoliopsida > Solanales > Solanaceae > Nicotiana > Nicotiana benthamiana. The sequence continues at coordinate 55,518,871 of CM067338.1, forward strand.
ATATGTATCACATTATATATCATTTGTGTATCAGATATGTATCATGCTTGTATCAATCACATGTATATCCATGTATACCTGTGTGTGAGTTACATGCGTGATACATGTTTGATACATGTGTCGCAGAAGATTTTTTTGAACTCGATTTAGTTACGAATTTTGATACAAAACCAGTTCAAATCACGACCAAACTTTCTCAAATTTTGTATATTGACTTATTTATATATTTTCAATGAATTTCAACTATACCACTGAAAAAGTTTCTTTTTTTGTTTACATTTTTGGAATATTGTATAGATTTTTGAATTTCATCATCTTATTTGCTATTCCGTGCATGATTTCTTTCCGTCTTGTATTTAATGTTGCTAATCAGGCTTAAAAATATGGAATATGATTTTTGCATGTCTTTCTTTGATAGAAAGAATCCAATTATTTAGTTTTTTTAATTTTTGTTGGCTAGTTTTTGTAAGTCTATAACTAATGGCTAGAAATTGGTTAGTTGAGATTTATTTGGAACATTTGTGGAAGATTCTCTGTACTTGTTCAGTACATGTTCTTTTAGTCATCAACTAGTATTAGTATTCATGCTATACGCGAACATAAATCATATCAGATTATGATTTGGGTTATTTGGATTATGTGCAAATAACTTTAAGATTGAATAAAAATTATAAATAATTATAGATATTAATTAAAAGGCAGGATATGAAACTATTTTTTAAACATCATAATGAGTGCCCGATTCTTTTTCTATATCCGTTATAACTCAAACCTTTGATTTTGGCCCTTGTATTTTGTTTAAAGAATAATAAACATGTAACGTTGTGATCTCTCTCGTTTGATACAATAAATTATATTATTTTACAAAATTCTTACTATAACTTTATTTTTCATCTCAAATCCAAATAAGTCATATCCTTCTATACTTTTAGATATATTTTTTCCTCTTGTTATATTTTTTGCGTTATTTATTACTTAATATTGTTGTATTGCAGTGTGATCTTTTATTAGCTTATAAATTGACTTAATGTCTTGCTTATGACTTTTTTAATAGATAATGTAATTTTTTTATTTATGAAATTTAATATATTTTATACTATTATCTACCTACTCGGAACTTTTCATCATTAAAATCTACCAATAAAATCTATGAGTATTATTCAATAGTTTTTAAAATATGATATATTCTCGCTCTATCTCTATTTTCTTTTTATACATCAGCTCCCCTATTAAAAAATTTAAATAATTTTTTACATAAATATTTAACTTCTACTCAAAAAAATTATATTTGATTTTAAAATAAAGCTTTTAATTAGTCTAAAAATAATACATAAGTTCCTTTATATTCTTTCAAATCTATTAAATTTTCTTATAAATATTTTTTGTAGTACGTGCAATTAATTTTCTTTCTCTTTTAGTTCAAAGATATAAATTTGGCTTTAAATTTTTATTAGTAAATTTATTTACATGAAATATTTATTTAGTATTTTTATTTCTGTAATTTGATATCGATTTTTATTTTTCTTCATCTAGCAATACTTCAATTTTGTGGTAATATCTGCATTTTGAGCGTTCTCTCATATCTTTAAGAACTTTTTAATATCAAGTTCAGATAGTCTTATCATTTTATTTTAAATTTAGATATTTTTGAATTTTAATTGTTTTTCCTACTTTTCCTATAGATTTATCTAATATGTAATATTATTACCTTTTTCATTTGATTTTTTATTTATTAAATTAATCATAATTTAAAGTTTTTATCCACTATTATTGTAAAATAAATAGATAGATATGTGATTTTTGATATTAATTTAAATATTTATTTTATTTTAAAACTATTGATTTTAATTCTTATATAGTTTAAATTTATCAATATATTTTTAAACATTATATACTTATTTTATTTTATTTTCTAAAGTAATTCTTAGTATAAATATACTCAAATTATCTCTAATTTATTTTTATTATTAAATATTTTTTGTTTTTTTATTTTATCTATTAGACTTTAGTTATGTGGCTTTATCCACATGCATGTCATTTGTTGTCATACTTAAACAAAACTTTCTCATTTCAAGGTAAAATACATTTTATTCTTTTTCTTTTGTATAAATCCTCACATTATCTCTAGATTTAATATTCATTTCTCCAATACTCATTGTAATACAATACAAATAAATATAAAAATTATTTCTATTTACTTTGACTCTATTACTCATATTTTAAAGTGTGACTTTTCTTATCATATTTATTTATAAAAATAGTATTAAAGGGTGGCCCATGCTCAACATGGCCCAAATTATTTTATAATGAGCATCCAACATCTTAATTTAATAAGAACTAATTTCAGTTTCCATTTAACCATTTGGTTTTAAATTTAATTTAGTTAGATTATGTCTAAGATCTATTTAATTCAATTGCTTTCATTAATTATGTTTCATTTGTAATTTTTAATTATTAATATTGTCCTAAAATTGCTAAGTGGTTTCTTTTTAGCTTACCACTTGACTTAATCGCAATGCATAATAGAACATTTATAGTTCTACCTTTAAGATGCTAGAAAGATGAATTTCTTTTTTAGTTGTCATCATTAGAGTATGTCACAGCCCAAATTCCGGCTAGATCACTTCGTTAAAGTATTATTTACAGAGGATTGAGCCACTTATTTTATTAGAGAAAAAATATTTGAGTTATATACACTAACTGACCATGTGAATATTTTCTTACATTATTAATGTATTTTGGCCTTTCATTCCATTCTTATGGTTACCATTTAATATTTGTACAGAGATTATTTTATAAGTTTTTTAACGATCGGTCAGTGCATAAAATTTATATTACTAACTCTTTTAACAGGTGGAATCACTGAAAGAAGATAGCCCACTTGATCAAATGAGTGAATCAACCAACTTAGAAGAAAAAGAAATTCCATCAGATGATGAAGACAGAGAAAATGTTGTACAAGAACTAAGGAAGATTCAGAAGCAGAACTTTGTCACTCATTGCCTTTTATCAGCTATGATAGTCCTTACCTTAACATGGCAACTATCCGAGGTCTCTCTCATTTTGAAAATGAAGGATGGATTAAATCATCCTCTTAGATCCATTGGTAGTATGGTAACAAGCTGGATTAAGCGCCCCCCACCTCCATTAAACGTTCAAGAAGCCGATTTAAACGACTCCGCCAAGCAGCTAAAGCATAAGGTCGAGGCTATGTCTCTCCCAAAGCTAAATGTTCCAGAGCTTCCTCATGTGGAGTTGCCATCTTTGGACTTTGTCACTGAAGATGACTAGTATTTTCTTTTCTGCATTATTTCAATACAGCAACTTGTGCATGTACAATGTAAGGGCATAAAGTTTTGGATGGATTCACTGTGAAGCAAAAGTACTTTATCATCATTTGTTTATACATAATTTGAACATAAGCAATGATACTCATTTTGATAGATTGATGTCCTCGAATTTGTTGGGTTTTTAAGATTGGTTTAGCTTGAAAGAGGGTGACTGTGAAATGGAGCGAAAATGAAATATTTGAGTTCTCTCCTCGGTAAAGGGATATTGTCCCATATTGGAGGAAGAAAAAACTTTTGATGGGTACATGTACAACTGCTTTTCTTTTAGCTTTTAAAGAGTTAAGGAAAAGGTAAACCTCGTGCCACCGTCGCTACTCGCTCGGCTTCAGTTTCGGTTTCGGTCAACGATTGATTGATTAATCTTTTTGGACAATTTTTTTTCAATTATCCGGATTATTTTAAATCCACTTTCAAATCGTTCTATCAGACGAGGTTAATATTCCAGCACATGGGGTACTTGAGAGGAATAATTTACTTAAGGACACACTGTGCATTCAACGGGCTCGATTTATTTCTAAATTGTTTTTCCAGAAATTACTTCGACATTCTGATGTTGCTAACTTTTTGTTTCTATTTTTCCTTCATTAAATATACGGAAAAGGGTCAGAACTGCCCCTAACGTATTGACGCCGGGTTAAAAATGTCCTCCGTTAATCTATTTTGAAGAAAATGCCCCTACCGTTAAAATTCTGGCATATTTGTGCCCCTGACGTATTGACTCCAGTTTAAAAATGCCCCTACCATTAACCTATTTTGAAAAAAATGTCCCTACTGTTTTAAATATAAGTACAGTCAGTTGTTAGACTTAGGGGCACAAATATGCCACATTTTTAACGGTAGGGGCATTTTCTTCAAAATAGGTTAACGGAGGGTATTTTTAACCTGGAGTCAATACGTTAGGAGCAGTTCTTACCCTTTTCCCTTAAATATATAAAGCGCCTCTTTAAGTAGTTCCCAACGATCAACTGAACACCTCAACTGGCCCCTATTTTGATACTTCAAGTAGCTATTAAGTATATTAAGTAAAAACCCTAGTGCAGCAGACCATATACGTGAATTATACTTGTCTAATGAACCAATTAAAAAGTGAGTAGTGTCATTTTGATTATAAAAAAAACATCTGAACTCGCCCAACCTAGCTGCCTCAAGATGTAATCAAATTTTAAGGGGTTTTGGGTTTAACTTACATCTGAAATTGATCTTGATGTCCATTTAAAAAATATCATTTTAAAAAATTATATTTCATAGCTACCTTTTGATTTTTATAGCAAAATATCTATTTATGGTCACCTCTTACCTTAAGCCATAAAATACGCTTTGTATTATTTTTCTCTCTTATTCTTTCAGATTATTCTCCATCTTCTCTCTCTTAACGCCACTCTTTCTCCATGAATACGACATGATTCTCTACCGATTCATCTCCATTGTGGAACGAAATTAATATAATTGTATTTCTAGTTTGGCTATGAATTCCTTTCTGGAGTATCAGAAAATAAAAAAACAGAGGAGAGAGGAGAGAGGAGAGGAGAATTAAAGCACCTAGTACATGGGTTTAGGGAAGCCGTAGAAGTCATTAATGGTATCATGGCGGCCACGAATAGAGTTAACCGTTGTTTCAGAAGTTTCCCAATGAGCAGAAATCATCAATATCGCATGCGGCTTTTGATTTAAAATTCTTTCTCTAAAGCCTTATAAGAAGTGCCTGGCAGGAAAAAACTCATCTATGGAGAGTATATGCGAACCATGTGATATGAAGAATGTCTCATTCAATTTCAAAGGAAAAGACATTTTCAATTCACTCTCTAAATTCAATTTTGAATAAGCGAATTTGTCTTCGGACAATGGGCTATTTGTTTGGGTACCCAGAATTGTTTTTGTACGCCGGTGCGTGTCCTCACGCGTTTCTCCCCCTCGCTTTTGCATTTTCCTCCATTGATTCATCTCCATTCTTGAACAAAGACGATGGAGTTTGAGGCTAAGCAACTTGAAGAGTCGGTTACCCTTTCTTTCATTGTATTTTAATGTATCTCGATGTATTCTATGTAGTTCTTTGTATTCATTGTATTTCAATGTATCTCGATGTATTCCATATATTTCATTGTATTCACTGTCTCACTATATTCCATTAATGTATTCATATATTTTTTTAATTAATATAATTTATGTATTCAGATTTATAATTGAGTTTGTTGAGTTATATTAGGAGCCTATTTGTGTTAATTGGTTCACCTTCTGATTTAAAACAGCTGAATAGACAACGATTTACGTTATTTGCGTTACTGTATTCACAAATATATATCATGCATACAGTCGAATACAATAATTGCCTAGTTGTACTCCCGTTTTTTATACCGAGTTTTGTTGTTATATTCATTAATACAGTAGCTTAAATACATTGAATACACTCTAGAAAAATTGAAAATATAGCTATAGGAAGTAATATAGTAAATGGTATCTACGACTAGCTAATAACCACTAAATAATAGTAGTTTGTGAAAATTTCTCTTAGAAGAGCGGAATTAAAGGAAAAGACGGAGCAGAAGAAGAACAAGAGTTTGACTGAATTTCAATCAAAATCAACCCCTTTCGATCTCACACAATCGACCCCAACTTCCATCGCCTTCATCTGCACAATGATTCATAGTAACACCAATATTATAGCTCGTAAAATGGACTCTACCAAACTAGTATTACCGGCGACATTTCAATTTCTTCTTCTTCTTTTTGCCATTTTTTTCTTCCTCTTCTTCTTTTGGCCACGTTTTTACAGATTTTGGGGTTTCTTTTTTAATCTAAATGTGAATTTGTTGTCACAAATGCATCTCAAAAGAAAAATAATTTGATGTTGTGTATATGTGTGTGTTTTAGAATGTCTTCGGCTCACTCGCACAAAGCATATGATTAGTTATTTGTTTGAAGAAGAAAAAATGGTCTCTTCGCCAAAAATCTGATATTAAGAGGAAGAGGTGCGAAAATTAGAGGAGAAGGGTGTGAAAATTAGGTGGGGTCCATATTGGTTTAGGAAGAAAAAGAAAAAAACTAATTTTAGGTTAGCAACTCGGGTCCCAAAGAGTGCATTTCACGCGATGGAGGCTGATGTAGTCAGGTGTTTGTTGATATTCTTTTGTGAATAAATAAAGTGTCTAACTGGAAATAGCCTCAGCTGAAGTGTTCAACTGAACATTGAAGACAATTTAAATGGGCGCTTTATGTATTTTCCTTCATTATTTATTACTGAAATACCTATTGAATAACGGAATTTCCATCTCCAATAAAATGATTAAAACAGGGATTGGAGCAACTCTACGCATTATCCAAACAAATCTATGTAAACTAAGCCCATGAGGGAATGCCACGAGACTTCTCTGCGTAAAGATATTTCAAGAAACTTGGATTTCATCCAAAGTATAGAACTTAGAAGAGAAGAACTAAATAACATGAACCGCACCAAGCTGGTTTGTGCATCTAAGGCATAATTCAACTGAACATTTGCCATTTGAACAGGTAGAAACTTACTTGTGGCATGTTGACATCAGATGATACATCTTCAAAACAAAAAGTGAAAAAAATTGAAGTATAATAAATTGATTGGACACAAGCTAACAAGGTGTCATAAAAGAAAAAATGTTGCACAATCATTTTCAAACGAAAGAATCCTAGAGCATCAACCAAGGAAACCTCTAAAGTTATAGCCAATATGGGTGTCTGCATAATCATTTTCAATATGACTATCTCAAATACCCATTAATCATACATAAAATCACTTAGCACCGTACAGGTGCCAGCATCAATGCCCCTCACTAAAGCACTTGTATAAATCATTGTATCTGCACTCACTGCTAGTATGTCAGGCTCCAAAGGGGCGGATCTTGCCCAAGCTATAAAACCAATAAGGCCAGCAGTGGCATGCACCCCAATCCACAAATCTCGTACCACTCAACCCAAGTAACAATAACATGTGATATAACAATGAAGGATAACAAAGAGTGAGGTAGGGGGATGATGTAATGACCAGACTGATCATTTTGAGTACCTTAGCCACGATCCTCTAAATTTAACTTCCTTATGCTATATCGTGGTTATGTAACTTGCTGTGATGGTTGGTTTTCGGTTTCAGGTGAGATTCAGAGTGAAATAGGACACATAGTCCCTAAGTTCAAAGTTTAAGTCGTAGGAGTTGACCATTATTTGATTTGCGTAAAGAAGACTGCAAAAGGGAGTTTTGATGGTTCTAATAACTCCGTATGATTATTTTGGTCTTAGAAGCATGCCCGGATATTGATTTGGAGGCCCATAGATCATTTCGGCACGATTTGGCAAAAGTTGGAAAATGAATGTTTTTTGGGAAGTTTTATCGGGAGTTTACTTCATTGATATCGAGGTCGGATCTCAATTTAATAAGTTGGAATAGTTCCTTCATGTCATTTATGACTTGTGTGCAAATTTCGGTGTCAAACGGAGTTGTTTTTTTATGAATTTGTGTTGGTTTATGAATTAGGAAGTTCATAGTTCATAGGCTTGAATTTAGTTGTGGTTCATAGAATTTTGATTGTTTGATGTGATTTATGGCCTAAATTAGTTCCTTTATGTGTTTTCGTAACTTGTTGTTAGATTCGTAAAAGCTCTAGGGGGCCCGGGTATGAATCAGATGGAAATCAGACCATTTTGGACTTGGTCTAATGTTGAAACCGGGCTATTCCGGTGTCATCACACCAATAGAGGGATGGACCGCAGGTGCGAGCTCGCAAAACTGAGCTGATGGTCGTAGGTGAGAAAATAGCTTAGCCCAGCTGGGATCGCAGGTGCGAGGAGTGGACCGCATTTGCGCATTAGTAGGTGCGGGGATGTTGTTGCAGATGCGGAAGAGGGAAAGTGATATTAGGATAGATTTATGTAATTTGGCGCAAATTTACGCCCCAACTTGACTATGCTTCACTGTTCTAGGATAGTTAAAAGACGAATAATTGGCTATAATTTTAAATTTCATGTTTTGCTGGAGCAAGTTGCGCTTAGAAGGACCTAGGACAGTGTTTGGAGCTAAATTAAAGTAAGGGAAGCCCCTCGAAGATGAGTACGTGTGAAAGAACAGAGAAAGGATGAGCTAAAATACTGACCCAACTTACCGCAGCCTTAGCACGCCCACTAGCACAACCACGGTAGTCCAAAACCTCGAGATAGAATACTATGCTATATGTGCGGCCATTAGCACGGCCGCGCTAGTCCAATTCGGAACACATAATTCAGGGGTAAACTTGGAAGTTCAGGGGTAATTCCACTTAACCTGTAAGAGGTCCAGCTCTCCCAAAGGGACATCATCAAGGTTTTTACAACTTAGTTGAAGGCAAAGAGAGGCAAGGAGAATAATTCGACATCGAGTTCTTCCATTCTTCTTTTTGTATTTACCATTTATGATGAATTTTGCTGTTGTTAGTATGAAAATGATTATGAGTAGCTAAATATTTAGTTGAGGGTTTTGATGGAACATGTTGAAGGATGAACTTCGTGTTATGTTAATATAGTTTGCCCAGTTTTATCTCTATTTTTTCCACGACATTCTTGTTGTAGTTAATTGATGGGATCCTCAATTAGAAATCATCTTTTAGTATTTATTACTCGAGAGAGAGTGCATATTTAGGTAATTGTTGAACAACACCCCTTCTAAATTATACGATGAATCAATAACCGAGGGTTTAAAGGTGGGAGTAGGGATAACGAAACCTTGGGTGTGATCTAAAATGAGTAGTAATATAAGTCAGCTAGCGTAACTCGGAAAACTGCTTCTAGTAAATTGTTGTAATTACTCGGAAGAGATTTACAGTTGTAAGAGTGCTCATGATCGATAGAGACGATTAGGCAATTCTATGTGATGCATACATGAAGAGATTCCATCAATAGGGGAAATCACAACCTTACATCCTTCTCTTATTTGTTTACAACTCAATCATAGCTAGATTTTAGTTTACTCAACATTATTTAGTTATAGTTAGTAAAAACTTCTCCAATTGTTAATCAAAATATCTAGGAAGTTGATTACGAAGAATTTATTGAGTCTAACAAGAGTAATTGGTAGGTTAATTCCATGAGGATTTGACTCTGGGCTAAATACTCGAATTATATTTGCAGTGACTGCTTTGTCCTTTTTATAAGGCATAGTTGAGTGTGATTAAATTTTGGTGCCATTGCTGGGGAGTTAACGTGTCACAACCCAGATTTTCCACCATCAACAGTCGTGATGACGCATACTAGCGAAAGATAGGCAAGTCAACTGTTTGAACAATTTACCCTTTTCCCATTTTTAATCTATTAACAATTATGAACCAACAGTTTATGACCAGCTGAAGAAACAAATAACCATTTAAATATTTCCAATAAAATTTCTTAAATAAAGGTTACCCAGAACCGGTGTCACAACTTCACAAATGGTCTAGAAATACTACAAACAAGGTTAAAAAAATAAATACAACATTGTTTTTGATATATGTAAATGAAACAGGATGAAAAGATAGAGGGAGACTCCAGGGCCTGCAGACACCTACATGACTACCTTGGATCTCCTAATGGACCGGGGGTAGCAACCCAAAGCTACAATCCGTATGTTCTAGTACCAGGATCTGCACACAGTGCAGAGTGTAGTATCAGCACAACCGACCCCATATGCTGGTAAGTTTCTAGCCTAACCTCGACAAAGTAATGACAAGACTACCAATTAAACCTATGTAGTTAAATCATATACAATGAAAAATAAAAGTAGGAATGTATAGACAAGAATGGAAGGAGGAAACATGTTGCGGGGATCATCGAATAATAACAGAATAACAACAAATAGATGTAAGGATTACCACGGTTCAATTGAAGATAGGATGGGGTAAGCATGCTACGGGGTACAAAAAGTATCAACAGAAAACCAACAATTAAATGTAGAGAAACCATAACTTAGTTATCAATAAAAATCGGAAAAATCAAGACAAGTGCACGGCATCACCCTTCTTTCTTTAACACTCTGACAAAAATAATGCACGGCATCTCCCTTCGTGCTTTCACACTCTCTCACCAAAACAGTACACGGCATCACCCTTCGTGCTTTACACTCTTCCACACCCAAGCAACAATCACAAGAAAAATAGGTTAAGGGAATCACTAACATCAAAATAAATCTATAAACAACAAAAAATCAGTAAATAAGCACAAAGGACAATCAAACTCAATTATAAGCAAAAATCAGGAAAATCAAGAACAAGTGCATGGCATCACCCTTCGTGCCTTTACTCTCGTCCTCACCGTAAGAATCAATATAACCTGCACGACATCAACCTTTGTGCTTTTACTATCGTCATCACCATAAAATCAATATAATCAGCACCAAATTGTATATCGTGTGGCACGACATCACCCTTTGTACTTTTACACTCTTCCTTATAAAATCATACACGGGATCACCCTTCGTACTTTAACACTTTTCCTCACCCAAACAACAATCACAAGAAATAAGGGCAAGGAAATAAATGAAATCACAATAAAATCCCGGCAAGGGAACATTAGTGCAAAAATCAAATCCCGGCAATGGAACAATATAAAAAACATCAGCATCCCAGCAAGGGAGATAACATTAAAAGAAACAAGATCCCGGCAAGGGAGACGAGATAATAATCCTCGTATCTTTTTCACCCTTACTTCACAACTCACTTCACAACTTGAGACAATGCTCTGTATTGTTCAATTGCAAATTATACTTCCACAAATCATTTTATAACTTGAGTGACGCTTTTCAATACTCAAATACTAATATTTCTTCCGCAAACATTTCTCAACAATATAAATCATCACATAAGACATGAACAATACAAACAGACTTATATTAATCATAGTATAAGACTCACGGGCGTGCTTGACACTAACGTATACATACTCATCGCCATGTCTATGTATCGTACTATACAAATAACACATAGCAAATAGGAAACAACTCCTAATACCTCAAGCTAAGATTAGACCAAACACTTACCTCGATGCCACGACCACAATTTCAAGTCTCAACTATCTCTTTACATCTTGATTCTACCACCAATTCGCTCGTATCTAGCCACAAGTTACTTAAATATATCAATAAATGCTAAATGAATTAATTTCAATGCATTAAAATAGTTTTTCTAAAGTTTTTCACAAAAAGTCAAAAATAGCCCCCGACCCACATGGTCAAAACTCGAGGTTCAAACCAAAATTGGATTACACATTCCCCCAAAAACCAAAATATAGAATTTATTTTGAAATCGACCTCAAATCGAGGTCCAAATTCCCAAAATTTAAAAAACCTAGGTTTTACCCGACACACCCGATATCCCTGATAAAAACCTTTGATTTGAGTTGAAATCATGAGAAAAGATGTTAATGATTAATAAAAACAAGTTATAAATAACTTACAATCGATTTAGAAGAGTACTTGTCTTTGAAAAATCGCCCACGAGTGTTTTGGTTTTGAATGGGTTTGAAAAATGGTTGAAATGCGACTAAGTTATGATTTTGCAAGTTGTAGGTGTCATAATTGCGACCAGGGTTCGAAATTGGAAACCCTCAGACTGCTAACTTCACATTTGCAATTAATGTTCGCAATTGCGAACTCGCTTTTGCGATGGAATTGTTGCATTTGCGACGACGACTGAGGATTTCTGGGCATTTTCGCATTTGCGAAGGGACCTTCGCATTTGCAATGAGGCGACCCAAGACAATACAAGTCGTCGCCGCATTTGCGAAGTCTGCAGAACTGCAACAGACCAACTAAAAACTTGCAACTTGCTAAGTTCAATTCCACTCTGTGACCTATCCAAAACTCACCCGATCCTCGCGGCTCCAAACCAAACATGCACTCAAATAAAAAAAAACATCATAAGGACTTGCTCGTGCAATCAAATCATGAAAATACACGTAAAACTATGAATTAAACCTCAAAATTCTTCATTTTCATTAAGAACACTTAAAGTGCATAACTCTTCAACTGGAAGTCAAAATCACGTAAACAAAACTCAATTTTCACAAAACTTCACATTTATCATTTAAATACTATAACAACTTTGTACCGGGCTTCTGAACCAAAAAGCAGCCTGATACTAATGGTTTCAAACTTTAATATTTTTCTTTGTTTCATAGATAATTTAGCAAAATGATTTCTTTGAAAAAATGATTTCTAAGGCTTGGGACCTCGGAATTTATTTCCGAGCATACGCCCAAGTCCCATATTTTATTGCAGAACTTCCGCGATCGTCGGAACACAGATCCATGTCTGTTTGCTCAAAGTCAACCATAATTAAATTTTTAACTCTAGAAATTTCTATTTCTCATATTTTCACATAAAAGCTTTTCGGATATACGTCTGGACCATGCACGTAAATTGAGGTAATGTAAAAAGGAGGTTTTAAGTCCAATGAACACAGAATTTATTTTTAACACAAGTGATGAACTTTCCGATCATCACATCCTCCACCTCTAAAATAACGTTCGTCCTCGAACGGACATAAAAAGGAAGTACCTGAGTCGGGAAAAAGATGGGGATAACGGCTCCGCATATCGAACTCGGACTCCCAGGTCGATGCCTCAGTAGGCTGACCTCTCCATTGAACACGAACAGAAGGGAAACTGTTCGATATCAACTGACAAACCTGCCGGTCTAGTATAGCTACCGGCTCCTCCTCATAGACCAAGTCCTTTTCCAACTGGGCAGTGCTAGAATATCGCAAATGGGATGGATCGTCATTATACTTCCGAAGCATGGACACATAAAACACTGGATACACGAATGATAAGCTTGGCGGCAACGCAAGTCTATAAGCCATCTCTCCCACTCGGTAAGGAATCTCAAATGGGCCAATGAATCAAGGGCTAAGCCTGCCCCTCTTCCCAAATCTCATCACGCCCTTCATAGGCGACACCCAAATCAATAGCCGCTTACCGACCATGAATGCCAAATTACGAACCTTACAGTCGGCGTAACTCTTTTGCCTGGACTGAGCTGTACGAAACCTATCCTGAATGATCCTGACCTTGTCCAAGGCATCCTCTACTAGATCCGTACCTAACAACCGAGCCTCTCCCGTCGAACCATCCAACCAGCGACGGACACCTACCATGTAAAGTCTCATAAAGAGCCATCTGGATATTCGACTGGTAGCCGTTGTTGTAGGAAAACTCTACTAAGTGCAAAAACTTATCCCACAAGCCTCCAAATTAATTACACAAGCTCGGAGCATATCCTCCAAAATCTCAATAGTCCGCTTGGAGTGCCCGTCCGTCTGAGGATGAAATGATGTGTAGAACTCAACCCGTGTGCCCAACTCTCACTTAACTGCTCTCCGAAAATGTGAGGTAAACTGCTGCCTCAATCATAAATGATAAACACCGGCACACCATAAAGACAAACAATTTCCCGGATATAGATTTCAGTTAACCTCTCGGAAGAATATTAGGCTGCCACAGGAATGAAATGCATTGATTTAGTCAGCCTATCAACAATAACCCATACTGCATCGAAGTTCTTCTAAGTATGTGGGACTCCAACAACAAAGTCAATAGTGATATGCTCCCACTTCCACTCAGGAATATCAATCTTCTGGAACAAACCACCAGGCCTCTGATGCTCGTACTTTACCTGCTGATAATTCAAACACCGCACCATATATGCAATAATATCCCTCTTTATCCTCCTCCATCAATAGTGCTGCCGCATACATCTTAGCAGTGCCCGGGTGAATAGAGTACCACGAACTATGGGCCTCCTCAAAAATCAAATCACTCAGCTCATACATATTAGGCACACAGACTCAACACTGCAGTCTCAAAACTCAATCATCTTCTAACTTAACATGCTTGGACCCCCCCCCCCCCCGTGCTGGACCGTGTACCTAAGGACACACAAATAAGGATCATCATACTGCCGATCTCGGATATACTCCAATAAAAAAGAACAAGCAACTGTGCAAGCTAATACATGACTGGGCTCAAAAACATCCAACCTCATGAACTGCTTGGCCAAAGCTTAATCATCCAAAGCAAGCGGTCTCTCACCTACCGGACTATATGCAAGACTGCCCATACTGGCTGATTTCCTACTCAAAGCATCGTCCACCACATTGGCCTTTCCCGGATGATATAAGATGGTGATATCATAGTCCTTCAATAGCTCCAACCACCTTCTCCGCCTCACATTTTGCTCCTTTTTCTTGAACAAATACTGAACTCTTATTATTCGTGAACACCTCACATGCCACACCATATAGATAATGCCTCCAAATCTACGCATGAACAATGACTGATAACTCCAAAAAATGGACTAGATAGTTCTTCTCATGAATCTTCAGTTGCCATAAAACATAGGTAATGACCTTGCCATCCTACATCAACACCGTATCGAGTCCCATACGAGATATATCATAATAACATGTATATGGCCCTGCACCTGTGGGCAAAACCAACACTGGAGCCGTAATCAAAAATTTCTTGAGCTTCTGAAAGCTCGCCTCACACTCGTTCGACCACCTAAACTGGGCACCCTTCTGGGTCAACCTAGTCATCGGGGATGCAAGAGACAAAAACCCCTCCACAAACCGATGATAATAGCCTGCCAAACCCAAGAAACTCTGAATCTCTATAGCTAATGCTGGTCTAGGCCAGTTCTTGACTGCCTCTATCTTCTTCGGATCTACCTGAATGCCCTCGGTTGATACAACATGACATAAGAATGAAAATGAAGTCAACCAGAACTCACACTTCGAAAACTTAGAATACAATTGACTATCTCTCAAAGTCTGGAGGACCACTCTTAGATACTGCTCAAGCTCCTCCCAGCTGCAGGAATAGATCAAAATATCATCAATGAAGACTATCACGAATGAATCCAAGTAAGGCCTGAAAACTCATTTCATCAAATCCATAAAAGCTACTAGAGCATTTGTCAACACAAATAATATCACGAAGAACTCATAATACCCGTAGTGAGTACGGAAAGCTGTCTTAGGGACATCAGATGCCCTAATCCTTAACTGATGGTAGCTAGATCTCAAGTCAATCTTGAAAATAGCTTGTCACCCTGAAACTGATCAAACAAATCATCAATCCTCGGTAATGAATATTTATTCTTGATTTTAATCTTGTTCAATTACCGATAATCTATACATATTCTCATCGATCGGTCCTTCTTCTTAGTAAACAACACCGACGCTCCCAAGTCAAAACACTAGGTCTAATGAAGCCTTTTTCAAGCAAGTCTTCCAACTGCTCCTTCAACTCTTTCAACTTGGGTGGGGCCATGCGATACTACGAGATAGGAATGGGATGGGTGCTCGGAGCCAAATCAATACAAAAGTTAATATCCCTGTCGGGTGGCATACCCAAAATGTCTGAAGGAAATACCTTGGGAAACTTACGAACAACGGGCACAGAATTAATAGAAGGAACCTCGGCACTAGAATTATGAACATATGCCAAATAGGCCAAACACCCCTTCTCGACCATACTTCAAGCCTTCATATACAAGATAACACTATATGTAGAACGACCAGGAGTCCCTCTCCACTCTAAATGAGGTAACAATAAGGCTAAGCCCACAGTCTTTGCATGACAGTCCAAGAAAGCGTGGTAAGGTGATAACTAGTCCATCCCCAATAGGAAATCAAAATTCAACTCTGCCCAGAAGTAAAAAATCTACACGAGACTCAAGATTCCCAATCACAACTATACATGAACGATGGACACGAACTTCCATAATATAATCGCCCATCGGTGTAGACACATATACAAGAGCACTCAAAGAATCACTTGGCATGACCAGATACGGTGCAAAATAAGATGACACATCAGAGTACGTAGATCTTGGTTCAAATAAAACTAAAGCATCTCTACTACAAACCAAAATAGTACCTATGATAACTGAATCGGAAGCCTCAGCCTCAGGTCTGGCTGAAAGAGCATAACATCGATATTAGGCTCCACTACTCTGAATTACATCTTTGGGGTGGCCTGCTGCTGGATGGCCTCCACCTTTAGCGGCCTGAGCTCCACCTTTAATACCTCTACCTCTACCTCTAGCCCTTTTACCCCCACCTCTAGCTGGCTGGGCAAGTGGTGGAATACTCGGTGCCTAAACCACGGCACGGGAACCCTGGTGCTGAGAATTCCTCAGTGCTTGAGTGCAATATCTAGCGATGTGCCTCTTGTCGCCACAAGTAAAACAAGCCTTTGGTTGCTGGGTCTGACGACCCTGAAAACTCTGAAGCGGCCATGCACTGATAGGAGTTGGTTTTGAACTATAGGACTGCTGATCAGAATACTGCATATGAGAACCACGACTACCTAAAGTACCGTAAGAAACCTAAAGTGCTGACTGAAAAGACCTAGGAGGATGGCCTCTACCATATGATAGTTGCCTCCGGACAAGGCACCACTAAATCTGCTTGAATGACGAGGCCTTTTGTCAGATCATGACCACCTCTCTACGATAGAACCATCTCAACTCTTCTGGCCATATTAGCTGCCTCATGAAAAGAAATCTTACTCGTCTCCTTATCCATATAAAGTCGGATAGGTTGAATGAGTCCCTTAATGAACCTCCTCACTCTCTCTCACAGTAAGAAGTATAAGAAGAGCATGACGAGTCAAATCAATAAACCTGGCCTCGCACTGAGTAACAGTTATAGAACCTTGCTGAAGATGCTGAAACTGCCTCCAATAGATCTCCCTCTAAGTGATAGGAAGAAACATCTCCAGAAATAGCTGAGAAAATTTATCCCAACTCAAAGCTGGTGACCCAACTGGTCTAGCCAAACAATAATCTCTCCAACAAGTCTTGGCGGATCCAGACAAGTGAAAAGTATCAAAGTCGACCCCATTGGTCTCCACTATCCCCATGTTCTTGAGAACCTTATGACAGTTGTCTAAATAATCCCGGGAATCCATAAAAAGAAGCACCGCTGGAAGTGGTAGTGAAGAGCTTGGTGAAACCCATCCAATCTCCACAAGGCATCAACAGACATAGCTTCTCTATCACCGATATGTGCTATTGTTCGGCTGAAGAAGTGGTATGTGACCTCGCCATTCCGAAAAGACAAGAGTAGAAATTCAATTAGCATAGAGAAACCAAACAGCACGTCAGGAAAGAATAGATTTGAAGTTTATCCTAACTCTGTAGCCTTTGGGGATAAATACAGACATCTCTGTATCGATCCCTCAGACTCAACAAAGGTTGTTTGTGAATTGTGATACCTATCTAACCTAGAGTTCTGATAACAACTTGTCACGACTCGAATTTTCCACTCTCGTGAGTCATGATGGCGCGTACTAGTGAAAGCTAGGCAAGCCATCCATTTAAACAATTACATTTTCTCATTTTTAATCCTTTAACAATTATGAATCAACAGCTTATAACCAACAAAATTTAAACAAGCAGAAGAAACAAATAACTATTTAAATATTTCCAATACAATTTATTAAACAAAGGCTACCTAGAACTAGTGTCACAACTTCACAGATCGTATAGGATTACTACAAACAAGGTTCGAAAAATAAATACAATACTATTTCCAAAATATGTAAATGAAACAAGATAAAAGGATATAGGGAGACGCCAGGACCTGCGGACGGATGCAGGACTTCCTTGGATCTTCGAATGGATCGAGGGCAACAACCCAAAGCTACATTCCGTATGCTCAAGTACCGGGATCTGCACATAATGCAGAGTGTAGTATCAGCACAACCAACCCTATGTGCTAATAAGTTCCAAGCCTAACCTCGGTGAAGTAATGACGAGGCTAGGACCAGACTACGAACTAAACATATGTTGTTAAATCATGTACAATGGAAA
Source organism: Nicotiana benthamiana (assembly GCA_034376525.1). Lineage (NCBI taxonomy): Eukaryota > Viridiplantae > Streptophyta > Magnoliopsida > Solanales > Solanaceae > Nicotiana > Nicotiana benthamiana. The sequence goes on from CM067338.1 coordinate 55,537,063, forward strand.
ATAAAAGCAGAAATGTATAGTTAAGAATGAGAGGGGGAAAAATGTTGTGGGGACATTGAATAATAACAAAAGAACAAAAAATAGATATAAGGATCACCATGGTTCCATTGAAGATAGGATGGGGGATGTCACAATTGTGAACCCCTCAAACGGCTAACTTTGCATTTGTGATTAATATTCGCAATTGCAAGCTCATTTTTGCAATGGAATTTTTGCATTTGCGACTATTGGTAGTTCAGTGAATTTTCGCATTTGCGATGTCGCTTTTGCGGTAAACTCATCGCATTTGCGATCCAAGGAAGCACAGGTCATCTTCGCATTTGTGATAAAACTTTGCATTTGTGGGCTCGCATTTGAGAAGCCTACAGATCTGCAACATACAAGCTAAAAACCTGCAATTCCTTAAGTTCAATTCCACCCTGTGGTCTATCCAAAACTCACCCGAGCCCATGAGTAATACGCTCACATTACACTTTAATAAATAATGTAAGGCAATCGATGTCAAATATAATAACCCAACAAGGATGGGGTGGAATCATGCAGGGAATAGGTGTGAAAATGTTACTTGTTCAGTGTGTTGCTCGACTCGAGTTTGATCTCTATTTGGTTAATTGTAACAAGAGAGAGTGGTGTATGGTGACAAGAGTATGTATGATTGTTTGAGTTTAAGTAGAAACTAATTTTAACAATTAATGAGTAAATAAGTGGATAAAAGCAACCAAGGTTGTGTCCCCTTTAATGTAGTGTAATGTCAACAGGTGTTAATATGATATATTTCTAATGGGAGGTCCTTTAGATATGCAAATGATGTCTAAGATGCTACTCACTTCCCAATGAATGAGTAGTATTTCCTCTTTATGATTTTCCCAAATATAAAAGAGGTACTATTGAGAACCATCAATAAATGCCAATTAAAACCCACTTATTCCTAAGCGATTTTATCAAAGAAGTTTTCAAGCCTTGAGTCATTGATACTTACTTCTACCAAATTCTAACCCGCTTTCTCAAGCAAAGCAAGAATTTAATGGCTTTTGTTAATGCTTGCAACCACCAACAATAAATGAAGAACGAGAAGCAAAAAAATATCAACCAACCATTATATATATATATATATTCAATGTTAAACACTCATTAACATAACACCCAAACTAGGGTCCACAACCTTAGTGTTTAAAACTAGCTACACACGCTAAAATACAAAACTCAACTAAAATTAAATGTCATAAATGCTTACAAGGAGGAGATTCTTCACCCAAAAGCTTCCAAAAAGAGAGAATATTAATGCTTTGGAATGTAGCTTAAAATCAAGACAAGATGAGCCCACAAAGGTCTCTTTAAGCTACTTATAGGGGGGCCAATTTCGGGACAGAAATTGGACAAGTTTGCCCTTCCAGGTCACGTCTCCGACCGCAGACTTATCGCATAACAGGTCCGCGGTCTGCATTTTGAGCAGCCTCTCCGCAGTTCGAAAACCCTAGATGTCAGGCCTTTATCGCATGTCCATTCTGCGGTCCATATTTAAGTTATGCGACCGCAGATTTGCATCGCATCTTTGACCTTGAGTTTTCTTCTTGTTCGTTTTGTGGCACATCTGCGATCCGCATGTTGATTCTGTTATCGTAGATTGCACCGCAATTCATTCCATGATTTTTAGCTCCAGACTCTGTAACACTCTACAATGTGAGAGATGATTCTGCGGTCCGCATTTGTGATCCAAGACCGCAGAATAGGTCGCAGATTTGCATTTATGCAATATCATGCTCTTTTCTTCTCTTTTTGCTTCCATTTTCATATCGTTGGTCCTCCCTTCCTCTTATGCTCTAAGAACAACAAATCTACATGAGTATTAGTTATAATTACATTAAAACAACCTAGAATCTAAGCAATTAGTACTAAAATGTGCCGAAATTCTCCGGCACATCAACACTCCCAACTTAAACTCTTGCTTTTTCTCAAGCAATCAAAATATACTCAGCCTATTTTAACTCTATTTACACATACGAAACGGTAGTGACTCAGGATAGTGTTCATTGCTAGTTCTTCGAACATGCATTTACAATTGCTTCACCCTTCCTAAATTAGAAGTATGTACAGATAGAACTAATCAAATTCTGTGGATTCTGAGCCTCAACATTGTGACTAGATGTTACTTTCAGCTGAGTGCACTATCATTTGACCCAAAAAGCTCAACTTCAGTTCAATTCCACAGTTTGTATACCCTTACCAGAAAGAAAGTCGTAGAATCAGAATATTTATAAGAACGGCAAAGAGGGATCATTTACAAACACACTCACTCTCAGAAAAAACTTCCAAGTGCTGCAACATGTCATACCATTGGCTTGCCCTTATTTTATTCACCGCTTATTCAAGAATGTTCGGTTGGAGGTCTCATAAGGGCTTTTTGGCTTGTAATGTAGGTTCAGGGATGGTTTGGATAGACATTTGGGCACAAGTGACTTCACCCTCTTTGAACGCTAATCACATTTTACCATTCTTTTGCATTCCTTTTCAAGCCCCCTTATCTTTGTTTTCGTCTAGCCTCCAGTATAGAGCTACCTTACATACCTTTTTATTATTGTTCAAAACTCCCAATTTTGTAAACATAAGCATTATTAGAATTTTCTTTTCTTTTTCTCTTTTTTTTTTGGTTGCTTTTGGTTATCACTTTTTTTTGGAGCTTGAATAATTTCACAAACTCTTTTGAGGCATGACGCCCTAAACTCACATGCACCCTTAACGATATTCCACTTTGACCTTACCCCCAACTTAGGCTTTTAGCCTCATTCTTAATGTTCAAAGAGGGACGGGTTCAAGAGAGGAAATCATTTTTCAAAACGGGAAAGCCTTGTAATGAGTTGGCCAAATAAACGTTAAAAAGGCTCAAATTGGGTGCTAGTGGTATCCTTTATGTACGGGTAGGCTTGAAGGGCTAAAGAGGTTTTGCACATAATCACAACGAATGCCTAAGATCATTTATCCAACCAAACATACTATGATTACATTGAAAGACTAACCGGGCAAGTTCTAGATGACAGAAGTAAACACGAGAATTATATACAAACAGAGAATTCACACACACATGGAACATGAACTGCTTCATTCACATTATTTGATACTTTCGAGTAACCATTTTGCAACTCAAATCTTTTAGCATAAATACAAGTATAATTCTAGGTCGCCATAGAGTCACAGAGCGAGCATCAGATTCACAGAATTGATCATAGAGACAAATTCTGTTAAGACAGTCGTCAATCTATCTATCATTGGAACAAGTCGAGAAGAATGACTATAGGAGGGTATGTTCTATGTACAGATACACATGCTCGATACTAGGCAATTACACCAAACTGGTCACAATGATTTACAACTAAGATCCTGATTCCACTATTACACCGGTGGAAAAGAACCAGAAAAGTAAAAATCAAGGGGAATTGATTCACAAAATGATATTTAACAAACACGAACACGAATTCAACAACTTTTATCAAGAACCAAAATCTTACATCACCCATATACCAAATTTATACCAATGTATACAGATACATGATACAAATAAGTACATGAGTTTCTAGCTATATACACAACTATATACACAACAAAAATCACGTAAAGCTACCTTCCCACCGCAAACTGTAAACGATGCATTGTTTCCAATGCATAGAAGTAAAGAGTAGAGTTTGAGGGGAAGCTCCCTGAGGCACACTAAGTGCTATGGGAGTCGGCAGCTGGCTGAGTGCCGGAGGGACCACCCTCTGATGTGACTATGAGAACTGGTACTGGCTCAGGTGGGAGTGTGATCTTCTCTGCTAGTGGCTGCTCTAGGGCAGAAGAAGGAGCTGACTGTGCTGCTGGAGCTGATGCTGGGGGGATAGTATCATCGGATGGTACCTGAGAACTAGTGAATGCACCAGTTGTGGATCGGGATGCTGTAGGAGCTGTAGGACCTCCTCTGTCAAGTAAAGACCTCTGCAGGGATATCTTCATCTGTGCCCTCTCAACCTCATCACCAGCAACATCCTTAGTGTCATCAGTTACCTCAGCAATCGTCTTCCCCTTATTAACAAGCGGAGGGGCTTCGTCACTTGAGAACCCCAAACTATCTTCGTCCTCATCCTCTCCATCACCCTCAAAGTTACCCGAACTACCGGTCTCCTCATCAGAAGCAATATTAATAGGAACAATGAGAGCTGCGGTATGAAAGCCTTCGGGGGTAGGAAGGACTGGATCCGTCATTAAATTTGTGAATTCAATCCCCAAGTGTAGAGTTGTGCCCGCACCTTTATCACCTTCCGATGGAAGGAGGGATGAAAGATCGAATTCCAAGTTTTGCATCTTTTGGAGTTCGACCTTCATAGAAGCAACCTCCTTTTGTAGGTCAGGCCACTCACCTCACCTCTTTCCAATTTTTCCACCCTCAACTCAACTCCCTTTATCCGTTCCGCATAAACTGATTACTTTTGCTGAATATCTGTAACGGCCGCTTGCATGGGGGTGAGGGATTTCTAGATCAAATTGGGTAAAGTTTTCAGAAGCTGATCAACTTTTGCATTTGCATGTTGGGCCAATATACCAAGCTTTGAGACTACTAGTGGAGTAGGTGGTGTCTGAGCAGTGGTAGGTGCGGGGACAGTCTGAGGAATGGAGGACTCTGCAGCTTCGGTCTGAGGAGTGACAGAAGGTTGGAATGTAGAAGGTCCTCTTGAACAATACCAACGGGAGGCACTACAGTGTTACCTAGACGGGTTATGTCAATAATACCTGCCTCCATTCCCATTTTGTCCTTTCGGACATCCACCGAGACATTAGCTGCTTGGCATAGAGATGTGATCAATGCTGGGAATACGAGAGATGTAGCATCTTTCATGGCCCGCTTACCCATTTCTTTAAATATGATGGACCCCACATCGATCTTGATGCTTTGCATCATGTAAGCTACTAGGAGAGCCTTCTCACTTGCAATTTTGATTTTGTTCTGCGTAGGGATCAATCTGGATGCGAGGAATGCAAGCCAATATCGTCCCTCCCGCGAGAAAATTTCCTTGTAGATCTTGTCTCACTTGCAATGATGGAGGCAATCCAGCTACGTTTACTCTCTTTGTTTGCAAACTTGGCATCATACTCCGCTGTTGATGTGCCATCTTTGCACTCTGTGACAAGTAGTTTGTTAATGGCCTTGGCACTACACTTGACGGTGAATCCCCGAACTTCTATCTTTTCCAGATACATCCTCTGACGCTTATGGTACTTTGTTCTAGATGCTCCGTATGAGGCGTAGAACTTGCGCACCATAGACTCGTTGAACTCAGCAGGAGGTTCAGTGAATGCTAACCATTTCCTCCGCTTGATGTTAGTGAGTATATGAAGGTATTTCTCCTTCAGTCCGTTCAAACTCAACTGCTTTTCAGGTAAAGCCGACCTCCGGAGGAGCCCAGCTTTATACTTGTCCCTTGACCCCTCAACTTCCCAACGAAGATGGTATTCTGCACATTCAGCCCATTACTTCTCCGGGCTTTGGCATGTATGTCGACCTCAGGGAGAAGCTCCTCCCCCTCAGACTGGGAGGGTTGTTGTTTTTGTGTATGTTCCACTTTTTGTTTCTTCGCCTGGGGAGGTTTAGTTGCTATCCGCTTTTGTCTGGGCGACATATCTGCACAAGGTGGAACAATAACTTAAGGTTTTGGAGAAGCATCAAAGAATTCACAATGAAAAATAAAAAATGCAGTCAATTCTGCAGTCGTAGAACCACTCTGCGGACCGCAGAATCACCGCAGACATGCATGCCTAACTAGTTGGTCAATCTGCGATGCAGAATGAGGTCGTATAACCACTATGTGGACCGCAGACTCATCGTAGAATAGACCTTTGAAACTTAAACAATTTTTTGAATCTCTGTTTCAATTTGCGGTGGATATGCAGAACGCGGATCAATTCTGCGACGGCATTCTCCACCTCATTTTCATCATGTTGCTCAGCCAATATTGGAGGCGATTATGCGGTCAGTCTGCGGACTGCATAACAATTTTTCAATTGAATACTGACTGCAGAACTTCATCTTATCCAGGTGACCTAGGGTTAAGTTTGCGACCACAATGCGGTCCGCATATCAGACATGCGGACCGCAGAACTTGTTGTTCTTTAGCAGAAAAACCCTAGACTCCTACAATGGCTACCCTATTCTTGTTTAATCCCATTTCCCCAATCACGCTTTGCCCAAATACGACAATTTTTAGAAAAAATCAACCAAACAAACTAACTTAGATCAAACCCTTTGCACATGAGCTCCGAATGAAAGAGAGTGGAAAAGATGCACATACCAGGAGTAATGCACAAGTGTCGATTAAAGAATTCTTTGTGATTTTGGGGATTGCCCTTACTTGGGTTCGATCGGATTTCCTTGCCTCCTTTTCAAATTTTTTTGTTTATTTTGTTTTTCTTTATTTTCTGTCATTTTCTTATTTTCCCTTTTTTTTTTTGTTTAGTTTTGAAATGGAGTGTAAGTGAGACGCACCTGGAAAATTTGTGGTGGCCAAAGCATCGAAAACCACACAATGCGATCGCATATGTGTTCTGTGATGTGGGATACGAAGGATTTTAGAAGGCCTTAAATGCGGTCAAGTCTGCGGTCGCAGATTCAACATGCGGACTGCAGAATGATCATTTCTGCCGCATTTCCAACTGCCAATTTTGGATCTTCTATGATTACATCTGCGGTGGATCTGCAAACCGCAGATCAATTTTGCGACATCATTTCTACGTCATTTTTCACGATGTGTTTTTTCTTCACTCTTTCAAGCAGTTTCACCATGTGTTGAGATCGTTTGAACTCCTTGCACTCCAACAGAATTTGTAAACATAAAAAAATATGAAAATGCAAAGAGAAAAAGGGTTGCCTCCCATGAAGCGCTTAATTAAAAGTCGCGGCATGACGGGATTGATGTTCCTTCAATTTCACTTAGTGGTCGGGCAAGGACCATCTTTGAGAGCCAGCTGCTCCACCAAATGCTCTTCACCATCAATGCCCAAATAATGGTTGAGGCGTTGTCCATTTACTTTAAATGTCCGGGACCCGTCTATTGATTCTAGTTCTACTGCTCCATACGGTGAGACATTTACCACTTTGAAGGGACCGGACCATTTTGATTTAAGCTTTCCCGGAAACAATTTGAGCCTTGAGTTAAAGAGCAAGACCAAATCACCTGCCTTGAACTTTCTCTTCAAGATTTTTTGTCTTGGAAAAACTTCATCCGCTCTTTGTACACAGCCGCACTTTCATAAGCATGGAACCGGAAATCTTATAGTTCATTGAGTTTTGTCAACCTCAAATTTGCAGCCTCAGCCCATTCCAGATTCAACTTCCTCAATGTCCACATGGCTTTGTGTTCTAACTCCACGGGTACATGACATACATTACAAAATATTAGCTGGTTAGGATAAGTACCAATAGGAGTTTTGTAGGCCGTATGGTATGCCCACAATGCATCATCTAGCTTTCTTAACTAGTCGGTCCTATTTGCATTCATAGTTTTTGCTATAATAGTTTTGATCTCCCGGTTGGAGACTTCAATCTGACCACTCGATTGCAGATGATAAGTTGTGGCCACCTTGTGCTTGACACCATACTTTTCAAGTAACCCCGCAAAAGCTCTGTTGCAGTGTCATCCACTATCACTAAGAATGGCTTTAGGGGTGCCAAACCGAGTGAATATGTTCTTCTTCAAAAATCCGGTGACACTTCTCGCCTCATTGTTTGGCATGGCAATGGATTCAACCCATTTGGACACATAGTCTATAGCCACCAAGATATATTTCATCCTATAAGAACTCACAAAGGGACCCATGAAGTTGATCCCCCACACATCAAAGATCTCTATCTCCATCACAAAGTGCATGGGTATTTCATGCCTCTTGGAAATAGAACCTTGTCGTTGACATTGATTGAAAGCTTTGACCATTTGATTGGCATCATGGTAGATGGATGGCCAATAATATCCACATTCAAGAACTTTTGCCGTCGTTCAGTTTCCTCCATGATGACCCCCAACCGGAGAGTCATGGCATGCCTTGAGAATTGGCATCATCTCTTCTTAGGGAACACATCTTCTAATAATATTGTTGGCACACAGACGGAACAAATATGGCTCGTCCCAATATATTGTCGGCAATCTCTCAAGAACTTTTTCTTTTGATATGATTCCAGATCATCAGGGATAAGGTCGCTCCCCAAATAGTTAGCAATATCGGCATACCAAGGAGCAATGGTGCTAGATAATGCCAATATTTGCTCATCCGTAGAAGCATAATTGATCTCAAGATCACCATGTGGTCTCCCTGCTTCCTCAAGCCTTGAAAAATGATCTGCCACTTGATTTTGCGTCCCCTTACGATCCGTGACTTCAAAGTCAAATTCTTGCCACAACAAAACCCATCATATCAATCAAGGTTTTGCATCTTTCTTTTCCATAAGATACCGAAGAGCCGCATTATCTGTATATACTATAACCTTGGACCCCAACAAATACGCCCGGAACTTCTCAAAAGCATATACAATAGAAAAAAGCACTTGCTCAATCACCGTGTAGTTTACATGTGCTCCATTGAGAGTTTTGCTGGCATAGTACACCGGATGGAGAATCTTGTCGTGGCGATGACCTAACATTGCTCCAATAGCCACACAACTAGCGTCACACATGAGCTCGAATGGAAGATACCAATTGGGAACGACAAAAATAGGTGTCGTGGTGAGCTTGAGCTTCAACTCCTCAAACGCCTTAAGAAACTTTTCATCAAATACAAATTTAGCATCTTTCTCGAGGAGCTTGCACAAGGGGTTAGCAATCTTTGAGAAGTCTTTGATGAAGCGCTGATAAAACCCAACGTGCCGTAGAAAACTTCTCAAACCCTTCACGGTGGTTGGTGGAGGAATCTTAGAGATGATGTCAATTTTTGCCCGGTCGACTTCAATACCCTTTTTTGAAATTTTGTGCCAAAGCACAATGCCTTCGTCGACCATGAAGTGACATTTCTCGCAATTTAGCACTAGATTTGTCTTTTCGCATCTTTTAAGCACTTGCTTGAGGTTTCCAAGACAATGCTCAAATGAGTTCCCAACTACCAAAGAAATCATCCATGAATACCTCAAGACAATCTTCAACCATGTCCGAGAAAATGGACATTATACATCGTTGGAAAGTAGCTGGCGCATTACACAAGCTAAATGGCATTCGGCTAAAAGCAAACGTGCCATACGGACAAGAGAATGTTGTCTTTTCTTGATCATCCAACGCGATGTTGATTTGATTATATCCAGAATACCCATCGAGGAAGCAATAGAATGACCTTCCCGCTAGCCGATCAAGCATTTGACCAATAAAAGGCATAGGGAAATGGTCTTTGCATGTTGCACTGTTTAGCTTTCGATAGTCATGCACACCTGCCATCCGGTCACCGTTCATGTTGGGATGAGCTCATTTTTCTCATTTTCTATTACGGTCATGCCCCTTTTTTGGGAACACACTGAACAGGGCTCACCCATGAACTATTCGCAATGGGGTACACTACTCCGGCATCTAACCTCTTCATGATCTCCTTTTTCACCACCTCCTGTATTAATGGGTTCAACCGTCTTTGATGCTCAATGCTTGGCTTTGTGTCATTCTCCAATTGGATTTTATGTTCAAAAATCCTACGAGAATCCCGAGGATGTCTGCGATTGTTCATCTAATAGCTTGCATGTGGTTTCTCAAGACCAGCAATAACCTGTCTACCTGCAAATCTTTCTAAGTATACAAAACGATTATGGGTAAGGTGTCCTTAGAGCCTAAGAATTTATACTGTAAATGCGTCGGGATATGCTTGAGCTCTAATTTCGGTGGTTCAATGATGGATGCTTTGGCGGGAGGTGTGGTTCTATTTTCCAAGTCAAGAGAGAGCTTGGCCGGAGCATACGTGTAGGATCCAAGACCTTCTAATACGTTCACCAATTCCATGTATCCCTGCATATCCTCACCATCAAAATTCACCAAGAGTGCCGCCAGTGCCTCACCAAGGCATTGTTCTTCCATTTTTATTTCGATGGCATCTTCAATCTCATCAACCACCTCAATCACGGAGATGTTCTCATATTCATGGGGCAACTTCATACCCTTGCTAGCTTGGAAGGTGACTTCTTCATCATTCACCCAAAATTTTATCTCATTTCATTCCAAACACATAAGAGCTATTCTGGTTTCCAAGAATGGTCTCCCCAAGATGATAGGGATATCTTTATCCACGGCACAATCTAGAATCACAAAGTCAGTGGGCAAATGGAATTCGTCGACTTTCACAATCACATCATCAACAATTCCAACCGGTCGCTTAATGGATCGATTGGACATTTGTAACCTCATGCTTATTGGCCTTTGCATCCCAAATCCCGCTTACTTGTAGATGGTAAGTGGCATCAAGTATATACTAGCCCTATTGTCACAAAGGGCTCTGGCAAAGTCTTGCTCTCCGATAGTGCATGGAATGGTAAATGCTCCAGGGTCCTCTTTCTTTGGGATAAGGCTCTTGGCAATGATAGAGCTAACACGGTGAGTCATGTTCACCACCTCATTCTGTGTGGTCCTCTTCTTGGTGATCAACTCCTTCAAATATTTTGCTAACCCTGACATTTCTTGGAAATCCTCCAAGAATGGAATGTTCACCGACAATTGCCTAAGGATATCATAAAACATTTCAAGCTTGCTATCATCAATCCTTCTTACAGGTCTTTGAGGAAACGGTGGAGGAGGTCTAGGAATAGGAGTTGGAGCTTTTGATGGCTCCTTCTCTTGTTCCTTTTCCTTCACCATTTCTTGGGCTACTTCTTGAGCTTTTTCTTTTCCCGGAACTCTCTCAACTTCTACAACCCTTTGCTCCTCGGCTTCAACTTCTTGTTCAGCTTCTCCCCCACAACCTCTTGCTCAATGTCGCCTTGTAGAACCTTCCCACTTGTAGTAGTTATCGCCATGACGTGGGAGGTTGAGCTACTTCCGCCACTCTTCGGGTTTGCAATGGTATCACTAGGAAGTTCCCCTTTTTGCTTTAGGTTTTGCTCTCGTGAAAGATCTCTCATTTGCATCTCTAATTTTTGGATAGATGCGGTATGAGAGATAACCACCTTGGTTATTTTTCTCATGTAGCCATCTGACTTCTCTTGATTTTGCAAAACTCTCTCAAGCATGCTTTCTAACTTTGAATCACTTGACGACCCTTGATTTGCATAATGACCTTTTGGGTGAACATATGGGTTCGAGCTCTGGTTCGCAAAGTTGTTGTTGTTGTTCCAATTTCTTTGGTGAGAATTACCTTGGTCATTTCTCCATTGTTGGTTTCCTTTCCCTTGCGGGTTTGGCCTCCATTGTTTTTTGTTGCCCACGACTATGGAATGGTTGCCTCTGATACCCTCCATGAGGGTTGTTGATGTAGTTTGTTTCCTCAAAAGTTTCCTAAAAGTTGGAAGGAACATCCTCCACTGCATTAACTTTCTTTGTCTGATTATCTGTCAACATCTTGGTAAGCACACTTACGTTTGTAGCGAATCCGGCAATCACTTGATCCCTCTCCTTATTTTCCTTGATCAAATTACTCAAATATGGAGAGCCATCTGAAATTCCTCTGGAGGTATCTTTGGAATTCCATGCTTGGTTGTGCTTTGCCATTTTGTCTCAGATTTGCTTTACTCAAGCAAATGATTTGTCCATGAAAGACCCATCTGCTGCATTCTTGGATATGGCTTGGTTCATAGGGTCCAAACCCATGTAGAAGTTTTCCAACAACATGGAATCCGGGAAACCATGGTTTGGAGACCTCACCAAGTATAATTTGAAGCGATCTCATGCCTCATGCAACTACTCCCCCTGCATTTGCTTGAAGAAAAATATTTTGTTTTGCTTATGCATTGCGCACATACCCACAAAGTTCCTAAGGTGTTGCGTGGGATCATCAGGAGTAGAATTTCTGAAGAACCCTTCTGCCTTAAGCATCAGGATCAAACCGTGTTCCACTTTGAATGTGGCCGCTCCAATGGCAGGAGGTACAATAGCATTTGTATCATCAATGTACTCTTCGATGTTCGCAAAAGGATTCTCCCCCAATTCCCCCTTCACATCATCCTCATATTCTGCCATGTTTTCCTATCAACACCAAGCAAAGCAAGCAAAGTGTGATGTAATAGAAATAAACTTAAGTAAAGTATACACTAAATAGTAATTTCAAGAATCGTATTCCCCGGCAACGGCGCCAAAATTTGATACACTCAAATTACACTTTAATAAATATTGTTAGGCGTTGGATGTCAAATATAATAACCCAACAAGGTTGGGGTCAAATCCCACAAGGAATAGGTGTGATTACTTGTTCAGTGTGTTGCTTGACTCGAGTTCGATCTCTATTCGGTTGATTGTAACAAGAGAGAGTGGTGTATGGTGACAAGAGTATGTATGATTGTTTGAGTTTAAGTAACAACTAATCTTAACAATTAATGAGTAAACATGTGGATAAAAGCAACCAAGGTTGTGTCCCATTTAATGTAGTGTAATGTCAACATGTGTTAATATGATATATTTCTAATGGGAGGTCCTTTTGATATGCAAATGATGTCTAAGATACTACAATCACTATTTTCCTATATAGGAGTAGTATTTCCTCTTTGTGATTTTCCCAAATATAAAAGAGGTGCTATTGAGAACCATCAATAAATGCCAATTAAAACTCACTTCTTCCTAAACGATTTTATCAAACAATGTTTCAAGCCTTGAGTCATTGATACTTACTTCTACCATATTCTAACCCACTTTCTCAAGCAAAGCAAGAATTTAATGGCTTTTGTTAATGTTTACAACCACCAACAATAAATGAAGAACGAGAAGTAAATAAATATCAACCAACCATTATATATAGATATTCAATGTTAAACACCTATTAATGTAGCACCCATGTAGGGTCCACAACATTAGTATTTAAAACTAGCTACACATGCTAAAATACAAAACTCAACTAATATTAAATGTCATAAATGCTTACAAGGAGGAGATTCTTCACCCAAAAGCTTCCAAAAATGATTCTTTGACCTTGAGTTTTCTTCTTGTTCGTTCTGCGGCACATCTGCAGTCCGCATGTTGATTCTGTGATCGCAGATTGCACCGCAATTCTTGCCATGATTTTTAGAACCAGACTCTGTAACGCTCTGTGATGTGAGAGATGATTCTGTTGTCCGCATTTGTGATCAGCGACCACAGAATAGGCCGCAGATTTGCATTTGTTGGAAACACATTCTCAAGGCATTATACTAAACGTGTGTTCATATTTGTAGGTTTTGATGAATGAAAAACTATGCGCAAATTGACATATGACGAGGTCCAAGCACGAGCGCAAAATTGATATATAACGAGATTCAAGCACAAGACAAAGATCGAGATTAAGTTTTATATGAGTCGGTATTTTGTGATCTTGATCCGACAACTTAAACTCAAGACTTGGCTTCTCTCGTAAAAATATTTTTAAATCATGCATAATTAATTTAGAGCAAAATGATTTTAAATAATGCATATTTACCTTAGTCAAAATGATTTTTAAACATGCCTCTAAAATCTTGACTAAGATAATCGATTATGTACTTATGATAATCGACTATGTTTAAGTCAGCTGCTTGACAATCGATTGTGAACTTATGACAATCGATTGTGTTAAGGCAGTGAGCATCAGATTTTTCAAATCTGCATGACAATCGTTGTGAACATTATGACAATCGATTGTGATGAGGCAGTGTACATCAAAGTCTTTCAACGCTCAAAATAATCGATTGTGAAGTTAATGACAATCGATTGTGAAGAGACAGTGTCCATCAAATTTTCAAAGTCACAAAATAATCGATTGTGCACATATGACAATCGATTGTGTTGAGGCAGTGTCTTCCAGACTTTTTCAAAATTATTAAATAATCGATTGTGAGTATATAACAATCGATTGTCACGAGGCAGTGTCTAAATTGATTTTTCAAGACTGATATATAATCGATTGTTAACTTAGTATAATCGATTGTATAACTAACCGTTGCCAAAATAATTTCAAATACCGTCAGGTAATCGATTATTGATTTTGTATAAACGATTGTTGAAATTAAAATCTGGATAGGATTTTTTGAACGTTGCTGAATAATCGATTATTGATTTTGTATAATCGATTGTTTTACGTAAAATCTGGAAATGATTTTTTGAACGTTGCCAATAATCGATTGTTGCTCTTAGATAATCGATTGTTAAGCGTAAAATCTGGGATTGATTTTTGGAGCGATTGGCAAACAATCGATTGTTGATTCTTGACAATCGATTGTCACAGAGTAAAATCAGCAACTCTTAATTGGCAATTAGGCAACGGTAATACAAGGTTTTTCAACTATAAATACAGCTTCAATTCAGTCTTTTAAGTACACAATAACACACAACAACTGATCATTCAATTGCTAAAGCTTGCATACTTTATTGCTAATCATTTTATATTCATTTCATAAGCTTTTGAGAGCCAAATTCTTGTCTAAAGTTGTTGCGATCTTGAGCGTATTCTTTTACTCATATCTACTCATTAAGGAGTGTCTTGTTTGAGTGCTTAGTGTATTGTACACTTGAAGAGAATTGTTATTCTCTTGTTGTAAGAAGGAACTTGTGTTTCCTTGGTTGAAGTCTTGGAGTGTTGTATCTCCGAGCAAAGGTGTTGAGGCTTGTGTCCTCAAGTTGTAAGGGTTTGTTAAGCACCCGTAAGCTTGACAAGTTAGTGAAAATCTCGAGAGAGTCTCTCGGGGACTGGACTAGCCACGGGTTGTGGTGAACCAGAATACATCGGTGCGCTCTTTCTTATTTATCGCACTTATTTATTTCCTGCAATTTTTTAAATTCCGTAAGTTTACGCTAATTTTTATTATAACTCTATTCACCCCCCCCCCCCTCTAGCGTTAAGCGTATTATCTAACAATTGGTATCAGAGCCCAGCTCTCTGAAAACTTAACCGTTTGAGAGAAACATCCATGGCTTCTACTTGTGATGCTTTTGCAGGAATAGGTGAAGGCCACTTTAACTTGTTGCTGCCAATATTTGATGGAAGCAATTACACATATTGGAAAGATCGGATGAGAATTTTCATCACAGCCAACAACTTTTATCTATGGCAAATCATCAAGCATGGTGAACAGATGACGACAAAAGTTGGGAAAGCCAAGGTAAGTGAATACAACACTAAGGCAATAAATATGTTGTATATCGCCTTGAATCAGGAAGATTATCAGAAAATTTCCCACTACAAATCTGCCAAAGAAATGTAGGGTAAGCTTGAAGAAATGTATGAAAGCACACTTCAAAAAGCGGACAGCTCATGTGGTGAATCGACTGGCCGATGTCTCATGGAAAACGAAAAAGAAGAGGTAAGTACGTCTAACTCTCACTCACTTGAAGAAATGCAAAATGCTTATAATAAATTATATAGTGAGTTTGTTAATGCTTCCAAGACCATTAAAGATTTGCAGAAAACTCTTTCATTGCAAAAAACAGATTTTCAAAAATAACTCTCATTGAAAGAAAAGGATTTGGAAAAACTGATTTTAGAGAATGAGAAGTTGAAAGAGGAAAACAAAATTTTCGGAAAGAGAAGCGCCGACAAGCCCGAAAGTTCTATTAAAAATTGTACTTTTTGCATGCATCTCAAAAATGAGGTAGATAGACTTAAGGGCACCTTAGATAAGTTTAATTCTTCTCACAAAAATTTGAATGAGGTTCTTGTTAATTTGAAGTCAACCAAGCATGGCATAGGTTTTAAGAATGAGCCTAAAGAAAAGGTTGAAGCCAAACCACAACCACCTAAGGCTCAACCTAGGATTAATAAAACAAATGCTCATCCTAGAAATAGCAATCCTAGAACCAATATGCATGCTAGACCAAATACTAGAAGGAATGTTGAACATTTTAGGAGACCTAGAACTGACTTTCCACCTAGAAATAACTACCCTAGAAATGATGCATATTCTAGGCCAAACACTAGAAGGAATTTTGAACCATTTAGAACACCTAGAAATGACTTCCAACCTAGAAATAATTATTCTAGAAATGTTGTACATCCTAGAACAAATAGTAGGAGAAATAATTTTCATGAAATGCGCAATAGTCATAGTGTCGAAAATAGAGTAAACAATGTTCGTCCGTCCAATTACTATGAACCTAGAAGGATGCATAATCCTAACGTGACCTGTCATTATTGTAGACGAATTGGTCATATTGCTCCTGCTTGTTTTACACGACATAGACATATCACTCAATTGCATCACTATGATATGCCTAACCCCCAAGGACCCAAAATGGCATGGGTACCAAAAGATCATTAATCTCTTTTGCAGTGTGCTTGAAGGCTACAATATTGTAGTAGATGCACCAAGCACAATACCTTATCGCATCAAGGGGGAATTTCAGTTAGTTATCCTTTTTGACAAAAACCGAATTGATAATATATGCAAGCAACCGATATTAACATATGTGTTGTTAATTGGCCTTATATTGATAAAAAAAATTTTGATGTGCTTAATCATAATAGTTGATATGTGTTGAGATATCCTTGTTAATAATTAATATCAATTATCCTTGATGCATATGTTGAAAATTCGTTGTTAAACATCAATTGGTATATTAGCTTGCTTCTAATAAAAACATTTCACTTATGAATTGATAACTGTTATTTGTGGTTTAAATAAATGTTAGTATATACCAGAAAAATAAATTATTTCCTCTGGTGTGTATTAACTGTTAGCATATTTTTGTCAAAAACTTTTCACTCATGTTTTTGATAAATGCTATTTTTGGTTTGAAAAATAACTGATATATTCCTGAAATAAATGATTCATGCTTTTAACAGTTGATAAAAGTATTTCTGTTAATAATCGACTCTTGATGAATGTATCTTTTGGTCTGAATAATGGTCGGTATATTCGACCTTTGGTTGACTTGTTATATATTAATGTTTAATATTTTTTCTAAAAATAACATTTAGTATCACTGTTAATAAAATAACATTTGTTATGTTTGCCAACAAATGATTTTATCACTATTTTATAACAATTGGTATATCTATGGTTTGTTGGTATGTTTTGATAAAATTCCAGCAATCTTCATATTGCATACTCCTCGTTGTCCTTCCTATCTCATTTTGACTTTTTGGAAATGTCGAAAAAGAGAAAGTGCTTAGGCGATATGCTTCAAGTAAGGGGGAATGTCTTTACATTCTAGTTTGCCTTATTTGAGGGGGAACTTCTCATTAAGGAGGAATAGATTGCATGAATTTTATCTTGATGACATTATTGTTGTATTTCAAAACAACCTCCATATTGGTAATATCATTCTTCAAAATTATGTTGATAACTTTTATGCTATTAATATTTTGCATTCCAAAACATGTTGAAAATGATATTATATTATTTTTTGAGCAACTAATGAGTTTTATGCAAGGAATCTCTAAAATTTCATTTGAGATGTCCATGATGGACAAGCGAAATTTCCTCTCGGAGCTGCAAGTTAAGCAAATGAAAGTGGGAACTTTCACTTGTCAAACTAACTATTGCAAGAAATTGCTGAATCAATATTGAAAAGAGCAACACCAAAGCAATGGTCACCTCAATGAATTTATAAGACCATCGTGACAGAAAAGTGAAAGGTAAGAAGAGCAATACCAAGAACTACAGAGGTATGATCGTTCCTCACTTTACCTTATTGCCAATAGACTTGATATAATATTTAGCGTTTATTGATATACTAAATATAAATCATGTCCAAATGAAGTGTCTAATGCGGGTAAGCGTTGATCTAAGTCATGCATTGCATTTTCCCTTTCACATGTTTTCTAACTTGAGCGTCGGAGACGTCTAACGTATTTTTGCAGGTATCGCCCTAAAGGCAGGGGAATTATAAAATTTGACGCACAGAACAATCGATTTCTCTTTTATATATTCGATTATCCAGTATCAATAATCGATTGTCTTGACATTATTTGTGTTATTATGTCTGAAATCGTGTTTTTTCAATAAATAAACAAGTGTTTTTTTAATTATTCCATTTTTTGCTAATGGCAAAAGGGGGAAGATAACGGGTATGCACTATCAAGCACTCTCAATACTTATCGGCATAAATTGCGGGGGAATTCATTTATTGAGGGGGAACAAATTACATATCCATATACTTGTTGTATATCTTTTCTTGTCTTGAATCGTCATTATGAATTACTTAATATGCATATTCCGATTAAAGTTTGCCATTATCAAAAAGGGGGAAATTGTTGGAAACACGTTCTCAAGGCATTATACTAAACGTGTGTTCGTATTTGTAGGTTTTGATGAATGACAAACTATGCGCAAATTGACATATGACGAGGTCCAAGCACGAGCGCAAAATTGATATATAACGAGATTCAAGCACAAGACAAAGATCGAGATTAAGTTTTATATGAGTCGGTATTTTGTGATCTTGATCCGACAACTTAAACTCAAGACTTGTCTTCTCTCGTAAAAATATTTTTAAATCATGCATATTTAATTTAGAGCAAAATGATTTTAAATAATGCATATTTACCTTAGTCAAAATGATTTTTAAACATGCTTCTAAAATCTGGACTAAGATAATCGATTATGTACTTATGATAATCGATTATGTATAAGTCAGCTGCTTGACAATCGATTGTGAACTTATGACAATCGATTGTGTTAAGGCAGTGAGCATCAGATTTTTCAAATCTGCATGACAATCGATTGTGAACCTTACAATCGATTGTGATGAGGCAGTGTACATCAAAGTTTTTGAACGCTCAAAATAATCGATTGTGAAGTTAATGACAATCGATTGTGAAGAGACAGTGTCCATCAGATTTTTCAAAGTCACAAAATAATCGATTGTGCACATATGACAATTTATTGTCTTGAGGCAGCATCTTCCAGACTTTTTAAAAATTATTAAATAATCTATTGTGAGTATATAACAATCGATTGTCACGAGGCAGTGTCTAAATTGATTTTTCAAGACTGATATATAATCGATTGTTAACTTAGTATAATCGATTGTATAACTAACCGTTGCCAAAATAATTTCAAATACCGTCAGGTAATCGATTATTGATTTTGTATAAACGATTGTTGAAATTAAAATCTGGATAGGATTTTTTGAACGTTGCTGAATAATCGATTATTGATTTTGTATAATCGATTGTTTTACGTAAAATCTGGAAATGATTTTTTGAACGTTGCCAATAATCGATTGTTGCTCTTAGATAATCGATTGTTAAGCGTAAAATCTGGGATTGATTTTTGGAGCGATTGGCAAACAATCGATTGTTGATTCTTGACAATCGATTGTCACAGAGTAAAATCAGCAACTCTTAATTGGCAATTAGGCAACGGTAATACAAGGTTTTTCAACTATAAATACAGCTTCAATTCAGTCTTTTAAGTACACAATAACACACAACAACTGGTCATTCAATTGCTAAAGCTTGCATACTTTATTGCTAATCATTTTATATTCATTTCATAAGATTTTGAGAGCCAAATTCTTGTCTAAAGTTGTTGCGATCTTGAGCGTATTCTTTTACTCATATCTACTCATTAAGGAGTGTCTTGTTTGAGTGCTTAGTGTATTGTACACTTGAAGAGAATTGTTATTCTCTTGTTGTAAGAAGGAACTTGTGTTTCCTTGGTTGAAGTCTTGGAGTGTTGTATCTCCGAGCAAAGGTGTTGAGGCTTGTGTCCTCAAGTTGTAAAGGTTTGTTAAGCACCCGTAAGCTTGACAAGTTAGTGAAAATCTCGAGAGAGTCTCTCGGGGACTGGACTAGCCACGGGTTATGGTGAACCAGAATACATCGGTGCGCTCTTTCTTATTTATCGCACTTATTTATTTCCTGCAATTTTTTAAATTCCGCAAGTTTACGCTAATTTTTATTATAACGCTATTCACCCCCCCCCCCCAGCGTTAAGCATATTATCTAACAGCATTTATGCAATATCATGCTCTTTTCTTCTCTTTTTGCTTCCATTTTCATATCTTTGGTCTTCCCTTCCTCTTATGTTATAAGAACAACAAATCTACATGAGTATTAGTTATAATTGCATTAAAACAAGCTAGAATCTACGCAATTAGTATTGAAATGTGCCGAAATTCTTCGGCACATCAATGAGGCTCCAAACCAAATATGCACACCAACCTAAAAACATCATACAGACGTGCTCGTGCAATCAAATCATGAAAATAACATGTAAAACTATGAATTAAACCTCAAAACTCTTCATATTCATAAAAAATACTTAAAGTTCATAACTCTTCAACTAGAAGTCCAAATCACGTCAAATAAACTTCATTTTCACCAAATTTCACAGTTATTATTTAAATACTATAAAACGTTTACACCGGTTTTCGAAACTAAAGTACGGTCCGATACCAATGGTTTCAAACATTAATTCTTTTCTTTATTTCATAGAAATTAAGCAAAACAATTTCTTTCAAAAATAATTTCTAAGGCTTGGGACCTCGGAATTCATTTTCGGGCATACGCCCAATTCCCACATTTTACTGCGAACCTCCCGAGATCTTCAGAACACAGATCCAGATCCATTTGCTCAAAATTTTGACCAAAGTTAACCATGATAAAATTTTAACTCTAAAAATTTCTATTTCTCATATTTTCACTTAAAAGCTTTCCGGATATACGTTCGGAATATGCACGTAGATCGAGGTGAGGTAAAAAGGAGGTTTTAAGACCTCGAAACACAAAATATATTTCTAGCACAAGTGATGACCTTAGGGCTATCACATAATGGTGTTATCAAGTACAGTTGAAAGAAATACAAAAATTCTTAGTGTAGACTGTTTTTTTCATTTTCAATCGATACATTTAAATTGGTTGTACAGATTCATGCCTAGAAACTCATCGAGAACTGATGAAGTATTATCAGATCCTAAGAAAATTTTCAAGGGCTTGAATCGGGCCAACCGGAAAAACAAACAATAACAATCAATTGAAAAACTCGGACCAGGCATGGGGGATAACGTGTTAGACCCAGCTGCACAACTAGAACCTCTTGTGACAGAGGTTGCTCTATATGAGTCGACACAACCCACAACAGAGAATTTGGTCATAGCGGTATTAGTCCCGCAAATACAGGCCAAATCTTTTCAAATCACGAACAATATGCTGCACTTGTTTCAAAATAAGGGACTATTTTTGAGGTCATACATTGAAGATCCTCAACAACACTTAAAGAATTTTCGTTCGATCTGCAAAACTCAAAGGCACCCTAACGTAACTCAGGAAGCAATAAAGTTGTTGTTGTTTCCATTATCAGTGATCAGAGCTGCCCAGACTTGGGTAAATTCACTCCCTATTAACTCTATCACGACTTGGGAGGAGTTATTCAAGCTATTTCTGAATAAGTTTCATCCACCCAACAAGACTGTTTAGCAAATTGATGAAATTCTGAGCTTCAAACAGAAATCCATGGAGACACTGCAAGAAACATGGGAACGATTCAAAGGGATGTTGGTTATATGTCCGCACACGGTGCTATAGATCAGATGTTGGGGCAGCAGTTTTACATGGGTTTGACAGATAGAATGAAGTCTAATGTTGATGCTTCAGTTGGTGGAGCATTCTTGAGCAAAATATGGAGAGAAAGCTAGAGCCTGCTTGACAAGATGGCGCAGAAATCAGGGTGGACAACTAGGAATGCACCTACCACTCCAATAGTTCACTCAGTGCCCTTAGATCCATCAAGCACTCTTGCTAAAAATTATGGCCACATTAATGATAGAGATGAGTATACTCACCAAAAAGGTGGAAGAGTCATGGAAGAAGCGGCAGTTACACATTGTTGATACTACAAATGGGGACGTATGCACATCTTGCATTAGTTGGCCAATTGGTAACCAGTGTAATGCATAAAGTGATCATCACTACTACCCTGAGGATATGAATTATGTGTCTAACTATGGAGGCCAAAGACAGGGTGGTCAAAATTGGGGCCAACAGAATCATCCATACAGGCCAGTCCAGCTACAGCTCAACAATGGAAATATGGGAGGTATGCGACCTCACAATAATATGGAGCCTTAACAATGGCCAAAGGGATACAACAATCAAAATCATCAGCAGGGTTTTCATCCTCCTCAGCAGCAACATGGTGAGAGATAGGAAGATGGGTTTTCTAGACTCGAGGCAATGATGCAACAAGTTATTGGGTCAAATACGAAAATGAGTGAAAGGGTATATGCACATGAGTTAGCTCTAAATAATTTTGAAGTGCAGATGAACTAGATTTTGATGTCTTTGAATAATTATTCTTATGGGACAGTGCCTGCAGACACGCAGATAAATCCAAAAGATCAAGACCTGAAGCAGCTAATGGTAGTAACTCTACGTAATGCAGAGACTTAGACTTCGAGCAATAGAGGGCTCGAAAAAGAAGACAGGCTAAGACACTTTTACCAGTACCCATTGACCTAGATAATTTAATAAAACTGATAGAGGAGATAGTACAACCTGCCCAAGAAGAAACCAACACACAGATTGAGGATGAAAAAGAAGTTGAGACAGACCAGGAACCGGTAGTTGAGGTGGTGTCTGACAAAGAGAATACACAAATTATTGGGAAAAAGAGACATCTTGCACC
This sequence comes from Nicotiana benthamiana, assembly GCA_034376525.1. Taxonomy (NCBI): domain Eukaryota; kingdom Viridiplantae; phylum Streptophyta; class Magnoliopsida; order Solanales; family Solanaceae; genus Nicotiana; species Nicotiana benthamiana. The sequence goes on from CM067338.1 coordinate 55,559,765, forward strand.
ATTCCCATAGAGGCTATCCAAATACCAGAAAAAGGAACAATACAAGAAATTCTTATAGATGTTGAAATCAAATCTAGGCAAATATTCCATTGATTGATGCTTTGAGGGAGATGTCTGGTTATGCAAAAATGATGAAGGACTTGATGTCCAAAAAATTCAATTTCCAAGACTTGTTCATAGTGACTCTAACTCAGACCTACAGTTTTGTGGTAACTAGACCAGTTGCTGAGAAGTTGTCTGACCCAGGGAGTTTAACAATTCCCTGCACCATTGGTAACTTTTCTTTTGCCAAGGCACTTTGTGATTTAGGGGCTAGCATAAATCTTATGCCCCTGGCAATCTATAAAAGGTAGGGGATTGGAAGAGCTAGACCCACATCTATATTATTGCAGCTGGCTGACAGAATCGTGAAAAGACTCTCTGGTGTCTTGGATCATGTGTTGATTCAGGTAGGAAAATTTGTTTTCTATCCAGATTTTGTGATTCTAGATTGCAAGGTGGATGAAGAAATTCCTATAATTTTGGGAAGGCCGTTCTTGGCCACAAGGAGAGCTCTCATTGATTGTGAAAATGGGGAGCTCAAGATGATTGAACAATAAGGAGATAACATTCAATATGCAGAAATCTATGAGGTGGCTCAGTAAATTCGCCAATTATTCTCCTATTGATGTTGTGGATGTAATCGTAGAAGCAGATTATGAGACGTTGACTATTCAGGACCCTCTTGCTTCATGTCTGGTAAATCTAGATAAGGTGAATGGGGAAGAATTGGCAAAATGGGTGCTAACTTTAGAGGGCATAGGGTTCTGGGATCGAACACTTGAATTTGAGCCCCTCCACTTAGAAAATACAGAAACTCCTCCATCCAAGCCATCCATAGAAGAACCGCCAAAGCTGGAGTTGAAGCCATTGCCCGTCCATCTCAGGTATGAGTTCCTAGGACCTAACTCCACATTACATATTATTATGTCATCTAGTTTGTTAGATGTGTAGGCACAATAACTTTTGCAGGTACTCAAGGAGTGAAAGACTTCCATTAGGTGGAAATGGCTGACATTAAGGGGATCACCCCGGCATATTATATGCATAAAATTCTACTGGAAGAGGAGCAAAAACCTTCCAAGGAGTACCAAAAAAGGTTGAAGCCCAACGTGAAGGAAGTGGTGAATAAAGAGGTGATGAAGTGGTTGGATGAGGGAATCATATTCCCCATCTCTGACAGCAATTGGTTTAGCCTAGTGTTGTGTTCCTGAGAAGGGTGGTATAACAGTGGTAAAAAATTGATAAGAATTAGCTGATCTCGATAAGAACCGTCACATGATGGAGAATTTGTATGGACTACAGAAAATTAAATTTGGCCACCCAGAAAGACCACTTCCCACTTCCTTTAATTGATGATATGCTTGATAGAATGGCAGGGAGGTTCCACTTTTGTTTTCTGGATGGGTACTCAGGGTACAATCAAATCTCTATTGCGTTAGAGGACACAGATAAGACCTCCTTCACATGCCGATATGGCATTTATGCTTTTTGGAGGATGCCCTTTCGCCTATGAAATGCACCTGCCATATTCACTAACATGGTCGAAGATATAATGGAGGTCTTCATGGATGATTTCTCAGTCATGGAAAACTCATTCGTTGAGTGCCTTATAAATCTAACCCCGAGTGTTGAAAGATGTATTGAGAGTAACTTGGTACATAATTGGGAGAAGTGTCATTTCATGGTACAAGAGGGCATAGTCTTCAGATACAGGGTATCAAGTAAGGGAATCAAGGTGGATCGTGCTAAAGTTGACGTGATAGCAAAGCTGTCACCGCCCACTTCAGCTAAGGCAATTAGGAGATTCCTCGGGCATGCCGGTTTCTACCGGAGAATCATAAAAGACTTCTCAAAAATTTCCAACCCTCTCTATAAGTTAGTAGAAAAATATTAAATTTTCTTGTTTTCTGATGATTTCAAGGTAGCATTCGAGGAGTTGAAAAAGAGGCTTGTCACAGTACCTATCATTGTTGCCCCGACTGGGAGAAATCATTCGAACTCATATGTGATGCCAATGACTATGCAGTGAGGGCAGTGTTAGGACTGCAGGAAGACAAGCTAATACACACAATCTACTATGCCAGTTGAATGTTGAGTAGAGCCCAACTGATCTACACTGTGACTTAAAAGAAGATGCTGGCTGTGGTGTTTGCATTCGACAAGTTCAGATCATACCTGATTAGCTTTAAGGTAATTTTATATACTAATCATGCATCTCTCAAGTACTTGATTGAGAATAAGGAGTCCAAACCGTGCTGGATTCGTTGGGTGCTATTACTGCAAGAGTCCAACCTTGAGATTCATGACCGCAAGGGCACCGAAAATCAAGTCGTTGACCATCTATCACGACTTGAAGGAGCTAAAAACTCATTTGAGGTAGAGGATATTCTGGAAACCTTTCCAAACGAGCAGCTACTCGCTACAATTCTTTAGAAAGTACTATGATATGTAGACTTTGCAAATTACCTAACAAGCGGCATAATTCCCTATGACCTTTCCTCTGTGCAAAAGAAAAGGTTTTATTGTGACTGCCACATATATTACTAGGATGAACCTTATCTATTAAGAATATGTTTTGATAATATGATCCGGAGGTGTGTCCCCGAGATATAACAATCTTCTATTTTGTATAAGCATGTCAAGCATTGGCATATGGCAAGAATTTTGGAGGAGTCAGGTCGGCACTAAAAGTGCTAGAAGCCAAGTTCTACTAGACAACAGTGTTTAAGGATGCATATCAATAGTTAAGATGCACATAAACCCAATTCAAGAGGTTGAAGTGTTCGATGTTTGGGGGATAGACTTCATGGGCACCTTCGTTAGCTCCTTTGGTAATTAGTACATACTTGTTGATGTGGATTACGTGCCCAAATGGATGGAAGTTTTAACACTCCCTACCAATGATGCAACAGTGGTGGTGGCAATTTTGAAGAAGAATATATTCACCCGTTTTGGGACCTCGAGAGATATTATCAGTGACGGAGACACTCACTTCTGCAATCGATCCTCCGAAAAATTGCTAGCAAAGTATGATGTGCGCCACAAAGTGGAAACACCATATCATCCTTAGACCAATAGATAGGTCAAAGTGTCTAATAGAAAGATAAAGAGTATACTAACCAAGACTGTGAATGACACAAGAACTGATTGGGCGAAAAAGCTAGATGATGCACTCTGGGCCTACAGAACTACTTTCAAAACACCAATAGGCATGTCACCATACAAGTTGGTGTTCGGGAAGGTTTGTCACTTGCCACTAGAACATATATCTTGGTGGGCAATGATTTAGTTGAATCTGGACATTGAGGTTGCGGGAACATCTAAAGTCACAGAATTGCATGGGCTTAACGAGTTCCTATATCTTGCTTTTGAAAGCACAAGGTTGAACAATGAGAGAATGAATATTTTGCATGATAAGAATATTGTTGAGCGAAATTTCAATCCCGGAGATATGTTATTGCTTTATAACTCAAGATTAAGGCTATTTCCAAGTAAACTAAAGTCACGATAGTCTGGACCATTTCGAGTGGTCGAAGTATTCCCTTCAGGTGCCTTCTAGAAAAACCAGGGATATGTAGGTAGCTCAAAACCCAGAGCACGGTCAAAGCTTTTTTCATAATTGCTGTTTCCGGTCAAAATTAGCCATCTTATTTTTACCCGACAACTCTTTCATCCTCATCGGGTAAAGAAGTGCAGTTGTTGATACCCAGTTTTTCCCTACATATTTTAATACATAAAATAATTTCAATCTAGCATATATATGCATAGATAAGCATGCCCAGATATTCCTAATTTTTAAAATCAATTTATTGCTTATTTTAACACTACAAAATCCAATAATTATTCCCAAAATTATTATTTTGGAATAATTTATTATTTTGGAATAATTTATTTCCGTCCTTATTTTTATACCATATATAATTAGTTTGATATTTGCATATTTTTTAAAATTTATTTGATATTTTAAGCTAAATTGCATAAAATTATAATTGTAGCCTATATTATGATTAATACAGTTTTACAATTATAAAATTATTCCTAATATTTTTAAATTGTTTTCTATACATTATTAATTGGCTCAGTGCTTCCAATTTATTTTTAGATCACTTTTGACTATTTTAATTAATTAAAAAAGGGAGAAAATGACTAGTTAAGAATTGACCCATTTCTATTTTAATTTAGCCTCAATTTGAAACCTAATTGAAACAACCCAATTTTAATTTGGACCCGCCCCAAAACCAACTCACTTAACCCGCCCGGCCATTCCTTTTAGTATAGGTCGTTGTTCATTTTGATCAACGACCATTATTCTTTCTTTCCTTTTTAATTTCACAACACCTCTAACCCTAGATCATTCTCTCAAAAATAGCCGGCCTAAAATCCATTCATCTCCTAAATCCTCTCTAACCCACTCAAAAACCCTAGCCCCATCCCGCTGGTTTTCACCCTTTTTCACCGGAATCAATGGCACCCGAAGCCCCGAGCAACCTATACTCACCTCCATGTATCCTTATACCCCTGCTACTTGAAGATTCAAGGTCTGACCTTGAAGGCTCATGCTCAGACCTCCGCTGATCCGAGTTTTACGGCCATCTCCGGTTTGGCTCCGGCATATCCTAGACATATGGGTCCATCTCTGACTCATTCGACTCGAAGCAGACCCTTTTCTAGGCCTTTCTCGCTTCTAGGGTTCTTCTGATACCCTAGCCTTTAGTGGTTTTCCTAGTGTTTCTATATCTTCTCTATACCATGTTTATTTAAGGGTTTTCAAACGATTTCTTAATTCCCTTTCAAAGCTTTGCTTTCAAAAACTGTCCATCTTCTCCGATTTAGGTTTTCTTTGATTTTACTTGTTCTATTGTGATTCCTATGTGTTACTCTTGTTGTATTTGTTCTACTGTAACTCCTATATGTTTATACTATGATTCCTATGTGTTTTCTTCTACTATGTTTCCTCCTAACGTTTCCTTGTAATTTTTTTTACTGTGTTTTCTCTCATTATGTTTTCATGAAACGCTTAAGTTCCTTCAGGTTTTCTGAATTTTCTCTTGCTTGATTTGTTTGCTTTTATCTCTATAATGGATTAATGGCGAAAACCCTAGAATTGGGGGGGAGGGGGGTTTCAGACCACTTGTATGTGACTCGCTTGTTTTCATCTTTGAAAAGTTTGATTTCAAATCCCTAGTTTCTGAATTCATCTCTATTTTTCATATGGTTCTTTGCCAAAACTCTTCTACATTGGATTTTCCTACTGGATTTTTCACAATAACACTATGGTCTTTTTTCATGCTTAGCATGTTCATATGCTCCTTCTATACTATAAATTTCCCTTTAAATGGTTTTCAAAATTTGCAATTAGTTCAAACTTCTGAATACAGCCTGATTGATTTCTTTCCATTGTCTGCTGATTTTGTTCAGGACTCGACCTAAGTAAAACCCTTCTCCATCTTTTCAAACTTGGTTCATTCGTACAAAATCTCAGACCTTTTGATTTACTGGTTGTTAATTGATCTCCATTCCTTATTTGCACAATCCATGTATTTTAAATCCTTGTCCTTAAATGACTTTTATGTATTTTCCCTCAATTGCATGCTTTGCACATAGTGTTTATTCAATTTCTTTCCTTAAATAGTTTTACCCTTTTCGAATCTGAATCCCTTAATTAAGGGAAGCCTTGTGTAATTGATTGACAATTAGCTCTTTAACTATTTTTTTACCTTACTTCTACCTGATTTTTACACTATAAAAAGCACAACCTTTTGATACATTCGACACACATAGAAACCTATGTCTTAAAAAATACTATTTTCTCTACTACTACTATCTCCACTATTGCTTTCTCTACTACTATTTTCTTTACTGCTGCTTTCTCTACTGAGCACCCTGCTCTGCTTCTCATTGTTGTGAAAACATTCTTGAGTTCCTTTGAATTTTCAAGTGCTTGTTGAAGTTCTGAGTTTGCTTCTGTTGACTCTCTGGCTGTTTACTTGCTATTGTTGTTCTGCTATTCTGAAAATTGCATCTGGTATGTCTTTCTAGTTTAATAATACTCTCCTAACCTATGTGTTTATTTCCCTTCTTCTGTTATGCATTCTCCATTCAGTCGGTCATGCTCTTTTTCATCATGTTCTGCACCTTCAAGTCTGTTATGCCTTCTTGCTTTCTTCATGTTTCTATAAATACTTTCTTATGTGGTGCCCCTTCCCTTTGATCCCCTCTTATGTGTGAGTAATCTGAGTCATGTTGGTATTTTATTATTGCCACTCATGACTTAGAATCAGGTTCTTTTGAACCTCTACTCTAGTCAAATCCCCATTCCCTTTACCCCTTATGTGCTGAGCCTTAACTCAGGTCTGTTGGTGTCCTAATCACTATCCAGATCCAAGTTTGACTTCTAAAAGTCTACTCTTTATTGCTCGGACCAAGCAGATGGTAAGAAGTGTGCAAGTCTATACCCATGGCTGGGTATGACCACTCTCTGCTATGGCTCCTTAATCCCTCTCTCACTTTGCACTTATTCCTAGTTTCTAAGTTCTGCCCATCTTTGGTAAGCCATGCTTTGGGACCCTAGAGTTCCTTCTGAACTTGGATACTTGAGGGCTGACTATTTCACACTGCACTATTCTGTTACAACAATTGTTATCCGAAGTGTAAGCACTTCATGGAGTCCTTGAGGCTCCTTGGAACTTTGAAACACTTTGGGTAAGAGAAGACCTTGGAAATCTGGAATTCGGATTTGGTGAAACACATGCTATTGGATGTTCAAGATTGCATTAGGCAGTTTGGATCTAGCTGTTGGTTGTGATGTATTTTTAATTGTTTTTTTTTTCTTTCTTTTGGTTCTGTAAAATCTTGTAAAATGAATTTGGGGAGTATTAGTAAAGGGTATGGGAGGGGTTTACTTTATTGCACAAAATGGTAGATACCATCCCTCTAGGTTAATATTTCTAATCACCTAGATACCATGCCTATATGTGTAATGTTGTTATCCAATCATTAGAAATGATGCTTATAGGTTTAATGCTTTAATCACCTAGAGATCATGTCTATAGGTTTTACGTCTTAGCTCAATCATCTCGATACCATGCCTATAAGATTTCATGTTCAGTCATATTGCAAATTATTAGAAATCCTGCCTATAGGCCCTAATATTCATGCAATCAGTTGCTTATAGAAATCATGACTATAGGAAATGCATAAACGCTAGGCAAATTGTAGGGTAACCAAATACTCATTCTTTTATCGGTTTAATAACAGTAACAAGCCTTAAAAAATCAAGGCGTAGATACCATGCCTATAGGAGCTCAAACTCGCCCAATGTATTTAAGTAACAATAATCTATCAATTGATTTCAAACTTTGCCAACAAAAACTCTTCCAAATCTGTTTGCTTTTGAAACTCTTACAAGTCTGCAATGCTCTTAAATTTTCTAAACTTGGATCTTTCCTTTTAATCCTCGCCTGAATTTTTCATCTTATAAAGCTACTATTTCAAAACAGCCTTTAACTTACTATTTTTTAAACATTCTCACTTTCGAAAACTCTCCTATACAAATTCGACTGTAATTTCACTTAAACAATGCTGCTGATTTTCAAGTCATCTCTGAATCTCTGCAATCCGGGTTGCCTAATGCAGACTTTTTATCCAACTCTGTGTTAAACTAGTCTGCCGCTTACGTTTTCAATTTAAAGATCGAATCAGTATATGCAAGGCATGTTAAACTAGATTTAATGTTGATAAGTGATCGGGGTATTTATTTTCTGATGTTAAATAAAAGGAGAAAAAAACAAAAGTTTTCGTCGACAGCAGGGTTCGAACCTGCGCGGGCGAAGCCCAACAGATTTCAAGTCTGTCTCCTTAACCACTCGGACATATCGACTTTGATATCTGTAATGTTGATGCTATTCTTACCTTACACTCAGCGATGTATGTATGTGAGTTCATCGTCTGGGTACATACTAAATTATATATTATTTATATAGTATAGATTTTTGAAATTTTATCGTGGGTGACACTCTTAAATCTTAATAGAAGGGTGGACTATATGATACTACCAAGAACAACCCAAACTGGTCCTCCTACGAGGTACAAACTCTACAATTGGTAGTTAGTATATCCTTGTCCGCCCAATACGTGGACTGTTTGACACTTCTGAGTTCTGACCTATGTACACATGATACCAAACTTTATTGCCAATAAGATGCCTTTCCTGTACAAGCTTATTACGCACAGTTCATCTTACTTAACAAATGGCTAGCACTCGGCTCCAGCTATCTTAAAACAGTTTTGTAGGAGAAAAATTCCTAGAGTACTAAATCTTTGAAGCTACATTAGATTAGATTTAAAATTAAAATTTACAATAACAACAACAACACAACTATCCAGGTAGTCCCATCAGGTGGGGTCTGGGGAGGGTAATAGGTAGACGAGCCTTACCCCTGCCCGAAAGGGCAGAGAGGCTGCTTCCAAACGACCGGCGTATAGGATGTGGGAGGAAAAGCTGCATTACGAAAACAAAGGGGAAATTAGAAACACAAGCAAAACAAAACAAAATAATAAAGCATAGGTACTCCTGCAGAAATAAAGTAAACACGTATGAAGGCATAAGCAACATAAATAGAGTCACATGCATTAATGCAATAATAACAAGCCGTAACTACCATACTAACACTCATAAGGAGACATAAGCTAAAACACTAATCCCCTATGGGAAACCCTAGATATCCCACACCCAACCCCGAGAGATGCGAACGACGGACTCTAGAAGCCCCTAGCCTACAATCCTGATTCTAGACCTCCAGACTCCCCTATCAAGTGTCATGTCCTCGGTAACCTGCATACTGGTCATGTCCTGTCTAATCACCTCACCCCAATGCTTCTTAGGCCTCCCTCTCCCTCGCCGACCACCCACAATCTCCAGCCGCTCGCAGCTCCTTACCGGGGCATCGGGGGCCCTCCTCCGAACATGCCCGAACCACCTCAGCCTCGCTTCTCTCATCTTCTCGTCCACCGGGGCTACCCCTACTTTCTGACGAATAACTTCATTCTTGATCTTATCCAGCCTGGTGTGCCCACACATCCACCTAATCATCCTCATCTCTGCAACCTTCATCCTCTGAACATGCGAGTTCTTCACGGGCCAGCACTCCGCCCCATATAACATCGCAGGTCTAACCACAGCTCTGTAGAATTTCCCCTTGAGCTTGTGTGGAATTTTCTTGTCACACAGGACCCCTGAAGCAAGCCTCCACTTTGACCACCCCGCTCCTATCCGATGGGTGACGTCCCCGTCAATCTCTCCGTCCCCCTGAATCACCGACCCAAGATATCTCACACTGTCCTTCTTGGCGATGGCCTGAGAACCAAGCATCACTTCTCCGCCTAACCCATTCGGCTCGGCGCCAAATTTGCACTCCAGATATTCTGTCTTAGACCTGCTTATTTTGAAACCCTTAGACTCGAGGGTCTGTCTCCATATCTCTAACCTTTCGCTAACACCGGCCCTCGTCTCGTCTATCAATATTATATCGTCGGCAAAGAGCATACACCAAGGCACATCCCCTTGGATATGTCGGGTTAGAGCATCCATCACTAAGGCGAACAATAATGGGCTCAGCGCCGATCCTTGATGGAGCCCCATTACCACAGGGAAATGGTCTGTTTCACCCCCCACCGTCCTAACCCTAGTCTTAGCTCCGTTGTACATATCCTTGATCACTCTGATGTAGGCTTCTGGAACACTCTTCGCCTCCAAACACCTCCACAGCACCTCCCCCGGGACCTTGTCATACGCCTTCTCCAGGTTAATAAGCACCATATGGAGGTCCTTCTTCTTGTCCCTGAATTGTTCCGCCCAACTCAGTAAAATTCTACAGGTGAGGGGTCTAGGAAGGCTAATGTATATTTAGACACATAGACCATCGGCTCCAGAAAACGAAAAAGACGAAAAAACAATATATCAGTCTAACCTCATCAACAGAAATCATAGAAATGATAACAGCATCAGAAGAACCAAAAAATAGATGAAATTCAATAACAATAACCAGTAAATAAGACCCGTACTATGAAAAACGGAAGAATAGTGTGAATACAATATTAACAACTAGCAAAAAAGTCTATCAGACTAGCCTCGCACTCGGTACGAAGTAGAAAAATATTCAATTACCTCCTAACATATAACTCTAACGCTTTGCATCTGCATCTTCCTATCAAGAGCTATGTCCTCGAAAATTTGAAGCGTCACGACATGTCCTGCCTGATCACCTCTCCCCAATACTTCTTAGGCTGCATTCTACCTCTTCTCGTACCGCCAAAACCAACTACTCATACCTTCTTACCCAGGGCATCAAGGCTTCTCCACCGCACATGCCTGAACCATCTGAGCCTCGCTTTCCGCATCATGTCATCTATAGGAGCCACGTCTGGCTTCTCCCGATGTATTCATTCATAATCCATCCTAGTGTGTCCGCACATCCACCTCAACATCCTCATTTCTGCTACTATCATCTTTTGTATATGTGAGTTTTTAACCGGCCAACACTCTGTTGCATACAAAATGGCTGATCTAATCACCGCTCTATAAAACTTACCTTAGAGCATTGATGGCACTTTCTTCTCACACAGGATTCCAGGCACTAACCACCAGTTCGTACATCACGCCCCTATATGGTGTGTGACGTACTCGTCGATCTCTTCGTCCTCCTTGATAACCAACCCAAGGTACTTAAAACTGCCTCTCTTGGGAATGACCTGTGATTCAAGCCTCACGTCCATGCCCGCTTTCCTCGACTCGGCGCTGAACTTGCACTCCAGGTATTCTGTTTTAGTCCTGCTCAACTTGAAACCCTTAGTCACATGGGCTTGTCTCCAAACCTCCAGCCTATCATTAACACTACCTTGCGTCTCATCAATTAGAACTATGTCATCGGCAAATACCATACACCATCACATCTCCCCTTAAATATGTCGTGTTAGTGCGTCCATCACCAGGACAAAATAAGAACGGGGTGAACGCAGATATAAGAAAGAACTGCAATAGTTTTATATATTCAAAAATTTTATGAAAAGAACTATATAGTGCAATTCTTCTCATATATATCTGTATGTTAAAATTTTGGAAGTTTGACTCTGGAGTAGTAAAACATAAGAAAATCATCTGGACGAGCTAATAGGTTAGCTCATGCTCCAGATAAACTCCCATACTTTTTTTCCGTTTCACTCTAAGCGGAAGTCATTAAACAAAATTAAATAATTATGCAGGAATTGTGCATCTGCAGAAGCAACATTTGAATGCTTACTTTATACTTGATATCAAAATGTCCTACATCAAACATGTTCTTTGTACTATACACAAAGGGAAGAGAAGCGATTCAGCTCTTTGCTGTCCCTATGTTTATGCCAACTATGACTGAACCAACCTTTTTCCTGTTATGACTAATGTCCTATGTGCCCTATAGGATTTGATAATATACACATGAAACGTATTTCTGTTGACAAACAATGTTTGTTCCTATATCAACTAGATCACTCTCTATGGTACAAGCATCATCCATTCCTCAAAAGACTAGCCATCAAAAGGATTGACAACTCTTTTAAGAAAGGTTTTTTCTTGATGAGAGAATCAGAAGTTCAAGTGGTTACATCCAAGTCCTCCGCTCCTCAAGCTTGTAAGATGTCAGATCAGACCCCAACAAAGAATCCAAAAGCAATCCTTGAAGTGTTATGTACATTGTCTGTTAAGTTTCGGAGATTCGTACTCTTAACTTGCAGTAGTAATCAAGTTTGGGCACCACGAAGAAAATGGCATTTCTACTCTTCAGCTATTCTGATTTGGTTTGACGTGAAAAAAGCGCGACACTTCTTGATAAAGTTGCTCAGCTTCAAATGGCTTCGACACATAACCATCCATTCCACATTTCTGACATTGTTCATTTGTAGCTTGAATCACGTCAGCAGTCATGGCCAAAATGGGCGCTTTCCAGCTTGAAGCATTTCCATAAGCTTCAACAGGAAGTTGTCCAAGTTGGATACGGCTATTGATATCAGATTCCATGTCGCGGATTCTCTTTGTAGCTTCAAACCTGTTATTGATTTAATAGTGTTACCATCAGCTTAAAAACGATTTAATTCGTGTAACATTTAACATAGCTTCTCTAAAGAATAATTGTGCCGAGCAGAAGTGCAATAAATGAATTGCTATGATTGGAGCAGAAGCTCATGGTTATGCAAAAATAAGCAAGGAAAATATAAATTAGCGGGTCTAAAAATGGTACATAACATAGCGTTTCTTAAGAAACATACCCATCCATTTCTGGCATCTGAATATCCATGAAACATGCATCAAACTGATGAGGTGGTTTTAAGAAAGTGATTGCCTTTTTTCCACTGTCTGTACAGACAACATCAGCACCATACTTCTTCAGCGCAGCAGCAGCTACTCTAAGGTTCACATTATTGTCATCCACAACCAAAATTTTTCTCCCTTGAAGGAGCTTGGAAAGAGAAGAACCGGAGAGCTCTCCATTCGTGCAATTCCCTTTGTTACCAACACCCATCGCACGTTGGAGTGATGCAGCAAGCATACTCGCCCTTAGTGGCTTCATGATGACAAATGGAGTAGAAAAACCATTGGCTACACCAACTCGGTTAGAATTTATAGCGTTCGCTAATATAAATAGTTTAGGAGGGTCATTAGCATCGATATTTCTTAAGTTTTTTACAAAGAGACTTGACATTCCCAAATCAGTATCCCAGACCTCCTGTTCAATGAGGATCATATTTGTGACCCTATTGTCAGTTCTTAAGTAAGACAAACCATGATTCAAATCTGAAACCACTTCAGAATGAACTCCAAGTCGTTTCATGTGATACTGTGAGACCCTAGCACGTACAGTTCTTGGGTCAACAATTAAGGCTCTCATGCCATGGAATTCTGAAGAAACAGAGTTTGACGGATTGTTGATTTGTTGACTTTTCTGCTCATTCCAATTACAGCGGCCATTGGTGAAAACAGCAGTAAAAGTGAAGGTGGATCCAATTTTTGGCAAACTTACAAATCCAATTTCACCCTTCATAAGTTGAACCAAACATTTGCTTATGCTAAGTCCAATACCTGTTCCCCCATGGATGCGAGCAATAGAAGGACCAACCTGCATGAAGGGGGTAAATATACGAGATTGAGCATCTAAAGGAATTCCTACACCAGTGTCCTCTACTGAAACTACAAGATTAATCTGGCCCAGCGAGGAAGATGCGAAAGAAGTGGATCCTTCTTGATTGAAAGCTACAAAATTTCTCCAGCTCTGTCGTTTATCAGCTACAGGCAATCCACTCAAAGTGTGGTTTAACGACGATTCCATCTTGAACTCCTCAGATGACTCTATCACTTCCTCGACAAGATGGACCATCACAAATATATGACCTTTCTCGGTGAACTGCAAAAAGACATTATACTTTAGAGAGTATGAAAAGTATGATCATCCAACCCAAAACCTAAAGTGGGGTGGAGTACCCACAACTAACCCCTTAGATGCCCTTATATATGCAATGTTTAATTATATACATCACCAGAAACCCAAAGCTCTTTTTTGACCGTGTATATCAATATGAGTCATTAATTCATTATATATTTGTGCACCCTCCTGGCCCTTAAGGCCATACATGATATGAGTCATTCCATATCTCCAGCACTCTCTAGCACATGTAGCTCAATAGTGGACTTGAATGCACATTTACACATGTGAGCGTTGGCGTACCAAAAGTTGGTGTTGACACACTGTCAAACAATCTAAGCCTTCGAGCTAAAATTGCAAGGAAATTAAGTGGGAAACACCTTTTTAGAATCCTTTAGAGGCTTGTTTATCTCCGATACAACAATAACAACTGTTTCTTGGTCCCAAGCAAGTTGTGATAGACTAGAATGACTTATATCAAGCATATAGAAACAACATCCCTGATATATATATATATATATCAAAGTGAGTGATATACATATGCTATAATAGACTTATTAAAATCGGGCGCAACTTTGGTAAATTAATAAGCAGAACATGACAAAAGCACGTTATTGACTGCACTAGTTACTTGCTTTTTTCTGCAACGCATTCAGTTAATTCCTACATAAGAAAAACATCGGATGGATCTTTAGTAATTTTAGATATCCCTTTGACAAGAGAGTTGCTCAAGTTGTAAGCACTCTCCACCTCCAATCTTGAGGTTGGAGTTCGAGTCACCAGGGTAGCAAAGGGAAGTACTGTAGAGGGGTTACAAAAACGCACAAACTCATATATCAACTCCAGTTTTAAACTCAATCAGAGAGTAGTGTTCCTCTTTCGCTTTCCCATTCTCTCCTAGCTAAGTCAACTCTTTGTCACTGCTATATTTTCTGGGAGCCAAGTTGAAGAGATATGTGAACTTACTTTGATAGAGTTTCCCATCAAGTTTGTGATAATCTGACGAAACCTTCCAGGGTCACCAATGACCACATCGGGAACCTTATCAGAGATGTAAACTGCCAACTGCACTCAAGAAAAAGAATAAATAGATCACAATAGGAAAAAGAATATAGTATAAATAAATGGAAAGTCCAAGGTGTGGAGTACCTCAACCCCTTTTTCTTGAGATTTCCCCGAAAAGAGCGAGAGAACCTCGTCCAGAGTAGCTCTCACATCAAAACAGACTGCCTCAAGCTCAAGCTTACCAGATTCTATCTTTGCTTGGTCCAAAACCTCATTTATTAGTGAAACTAAAGCTTTACCACTGGCCTGAGCTGTACTGACATAATCTTGTTGTGTCACATCTAGATTGGTGTCCATAAGCATATGAAGCATGCCTGTGAAACAGTGTATACATGTTTATCCTAATACTCCGATATCCTCTAAAATATACAACGCAGCAAATTGCAAATTTTGAGACTCACCAAGAACACCATTCATGGGGGTCCTGATCTCGTGGGAAACAGTAGCGAGAAACTACAAGATAGAGGTCAATTTAGGTCATATCCTATAACAAGTGTTGGATAAAAGTATTTAGCGAAAAAAGAAAATTCATATATACCTGTGATTTTGCAACGTCAGCATCCTCAGCACGCTTCTTCAGCACCATCATCTCATGATAATCATCCTCAACTTTTGCTATTCTGTTTATTGTTGCATGAAATATTTGCCCAATAAGCAATGCAATTACAAGAATTCCTGTCGCAGTTGTGATGCCTAGCCAAGGCCATGGTGGTTTTTGTTTGAATCTGAAAAAAAGAGTAGCAATCTCGGAGGATTCAATCTTAAATTCAAATCTATTGAGCCTCCTCAAATCTTTAGTGTCCATATCCAGTTAAGCAAAAAATGACAGGAATCGTGATTATACACAAAGAAGACATCCAATGATGAAAGCACAAAATCACCTGCAACGCATCTCATGTCTTCTAAATGGATCCCCAAAGTTGAGGGCACTGACATGCTCCACACCATCACTTGACACATTTGAACCGTACATGCTAATAGGGTGGGAGATATTAGTTGTATCGTACACATTTACAAGGATAGTTTGCTTGCTTGCAAGCTGCTGAAGAAGCTTCTCTACAAGTGACTCAATGTCAAGGACTCCACCAAGATATCTGCTTCGAAAGGAAAGAAGCTTATAAAATAGTCACTTAATTAGCTAACACAATTTGGTCACGAGAAGTCATCAGGTCCCTTCATGAATTTTCTATTTGATAAGTATTCCAGAATATTAGCTTACTCCAAAATGTGAAATTCTAAAATGCTGAACAAGAACATTATCTTTTGTCTTTCTCCTATAGTTTTTAGATTCTATTCCCATTATGTAATTGTAAGGGGCAACATATTCCAAAAGTTAAGTATTCAATGAGTGATTGTATAAAGAAGATGGCAATACCCGTCAGTTGCTTGGATCCTTTCATTTGGAGTTGCATTAGAAGGAAGATCAGTTTTGTAAACTGCAAATGTCTTTATCACTCCAAGGCGATTTGTTTTAAGTAGCCTGAAGGGAGCTGTGAGAACACCCTTTCCTGATTCCCTTGCACGTAAAACATTCTCTCGATCTTCCTGTTTGGCACAATCAATTATAAGGGTCTTGCTCTTTGTACTTCCCATTGCATGTGCGAGTGTGCGGCAGATTTTAATAATGCACATTCAAAGAACACTTTGGAAGATTTAACAAAGAAGTTACCTCTCCGGAGAGCATATCAACAGAAATTACATGTGCAATAGTATCCTGTGCAAAAATAACAGGGGCATATTCCGCCTGAACTGGTGATGGCTCCAGGCCATCTCTATCATACTCGTCATCTTTGTGAACTGGAGTTTGTTCAAGTGTATCCATTCTCCTAATACTCCAACCTTGTTGCTTCTCAAACTCTTTTCTTTCTGAGTGGAGCACTCTTACTGCATATGCCACCCCACTTGTAAGAGGCCTCTCGAACGCTGTTCTTTCTGTATATCTTGCAAAAGTACCCTGCAAGCACAGAGTTTTTGGGCAAGTTAGAGAATTAAATAGAACGATTGCTAAGCTGGTTCTATAGGCCCAATGTAACTAATAGCTATCTTGCTCGGACTCTCCGAAAATATTGCCAGGTGCGTATCGGATCCTCCAAGAAAGTCTATTTTTTGGAGGATAATCGATTAATAGCATATTTGGCCAAATTTCTAAAAGCAACTTATTTTGAGAAATACCTTTTCTCAAAAGCACTCTTGATGAGAAGCAGTTTGTTTTTGGCTAATTAATTTAGAAAGCACTTCTAGCAACCATCAGTGTTTGGCCAAGCATTTAAAAAGTATTTTTAAGTATATTTTTCTCAATAGTGCTTTTACTTCTGCTCAAAACACTTTTATTTTACTTCTAAAAGCTTAGCCAAACACTTCAACTATTAAAAACAAAAACATTTTTTTGAAGAAAAGTGCCTTTGGCCTTGCAAAAGCTTGGCCAAACAGGCTATACGAACACCTTGAAGACTAATAGCAAAAGATTTAGACAGTCACTTCTATTTGATTGAAAAAACAAGTCCAAGGAGTTCAACATATAAGTGACCAAGAAAAAACACAAGAATTTATGGTTTAGAGCTCACCATAATTTCAGTACTAAGAAGTTACTAAACAACAACAACCACCCAGTATAATTTCACTTAGTGGGATTTGGGGAGGGTAGCATGTACGCAGACCTTACCCTACGCTGAGGTAAAGAGGCTGTTTCCAATAAGACCCCGACATCCTTCCCTCCAAGAACTTCCCACCTTGCTATTGGGAAGACTCGAACTCACAACCTCTCGGTTGGAATTGCTATTGGGAAGACTCGAACTCACAACCTCTCGGTTGGAAGTGGGGTTGATTGCCATCAGAGCAACAGCTCTTGTCCTGCTAAGAAGTTACTAAGACTTGAACAATTACAAACTTCTAAAACCCATAATTTAGGATGGTTAAAGTCTTTTCTCATGGATGAAGATGCAAATATGACCTGATCAATAGCAGAAGGGTTCCTGGCATGGTGGAAAGTAGAGATGAGAATGGACATGGCCTGCACATGATTCATACTAACATTGAACTGATCCTGTAACATCTGAGCCCTCTCATCACACATACTAGCTAGTGTTTCTTTTCTCTTGTCAAAAGCTTGAGTGCTCATGTACCAGAATACTGAAAAAGATACAAGTATCCAAAATAATACCCATGCTATCAAAAGCTTCCTCCACCACTTTTTTCCTACTGCATACCGAGGGTAACAATGGTAAATCTTACCACTCAGCTCTGCTATACCTTCCCACAATTTCATCAATATCTGCTCCCCATCACCAACCAAACTCTTGCTACCATTATTTAACCAATTCATGGACATCAATGACACTAACCAGCAACATAGAGTCAACAGTAAGTTCCCCAATTTCAAACCGAACCCAATTACATGGATCAAACTCATCCAACAAATAATGAGCACTACAGATGATGAGGAATATAGAGTAAAACAGGTGAAAGTCAATTTGATGCTATCTTCTTCAAATTAGAGGAATGCTGAATTGATAAAGAAACAGCAAAAAGCCAAAGAAAGAATCCTCAAGATTCGAGCAAGAATTTCGATTAAAGCTACCAAACCAGAGCTCACAATGGGCCAAAACAAGATTCTCCAGAGGTCATTAATTCTAGTTATCAAGTCAGAAACACCACAGAGACATAGGTAAAAGCAACAAATAATTACGATCCCACAGACAAAGAATTTGACACCCAAGAGATAGCCAGTACTCAAAAGTAATTTCTTTGTGAGTAAATATGTGTACCGTTAATTAATAATAATGAGAGAAAAGAAAAGAAAGAGTTTTGGTTCGTATCATTAAAAACACTAAAACTAAGCTATAAAGAATCTGTAAAAGGAAAGATGAAAGGAATATGGTGGTGGTGGTAGAAATGTCTGCTGCCACGGTCTGTTATCTCTCTATCCAATTTCTGTCGACATCCAAAATTAAATGAACATATTCCCATTGTAATTGTAATAGAACTATATAAGATAAGAGGGTTGCTCCGATAGTAATCAAGTCTCTTCAAAAGCATAATAGAACTATATAAGATAAGAGGGTTGCTCCGATGGTAATCAAGTCTCTTCAAAAGCAAAATAGTATTTTTTGAAAAGAAGGATATCGATAAGGTGGGAAGTATACCGATGTTTATTTGAAAATAACCTCTTTATTCAGGTAAAGGTAAGATTTATATACATATTATTCTCCCCAAACCCCCATAAAATAGGATTATAATGGGTTGTTATTGTTTAATAGAACTATTTGAGTGTAGAATATTTTAATGAAGGGTACAAAAGTATACTTCCACTCAGCAGGAAAATGACTTTTATTTTTCTAAATTTCCTTCTTTATTTTTTCTTTTTCATGCTTCCACTCAGCTTTTTGTGTTCATATCGCCTTATCTATCCACACAAGACAAGTCCCATGGTTACACGCCAAGTTGTTAAACTCTATTCTTTGTACGCTTCTAAATTCTGTATTTACAATATCATCCTTGCATGTGGAGCTTTATATCATGAGTGGCATCTGGGAAAGTAAAAATTAAAGAACATCAAATATCATTCTTTTATTTAATAGATTTTTGTTGTAGCAGAATAAATGTAATCCTAATCCAAGTCTAAGTAAAATGTTTGGGGTGTAAAAATATTTACAAATTTAAATTACTGTTAAAATTAAAGCCAATTTTAAGTAACTTCAATTTTTAAATTTTATGTTCGACTTTCATTGATATCAACAGATTTACAATGAGAAGTTCTTAGTAGTAGCATAGACTAGCTACTACTATACAAATGTATCTATACTATTGCATTCCTTCCACTATTGACTAAGGGTAGTTATTAAGTTGTCGCAATCCCAATTGCCATTTCTTGCATTTCCTGCCTCTAATATGTACAAAAATAGCTACTTCACGACAGAATTGATGTTCATCAAATGACCTTCCTTCAAATCTTATAGAATTTCTACTTCTCCATATAAGTGATACTGTAGTGACAAAAGCAGTAGCCACCACAGCCTTCTGCCACACCTTGCTTTTAGCCAAGCAGCATATCCATTGCAATTCAACATTCCAGCTGCATATTGTTCTACTGTATCCCAACCAATAGCAGATTCTTTGCCAGAGCCTCCTAGTAACTGGACAAGTGAAATACAGATGATCAAATTCTTCAGTTGCTAGATGACAGAACACACACTGCTCCACCACATTAACTCCAAGTTTCAGAAGTCTATCAACAGTGGGCAGTCGACCCTGAGCAGCCAACCATGTGGTGAACAGATGCCTTGGCAATACATTTTTTGTCACCATAAGGGTCTTCCATTCCACTCTTGGAAAGACTGGTAGCATAGAGTGATAAAGGGTCTGAATCTGAAACTTTCCTGATTTGCATATGCCTGCCAGTCTGCTCATAAGATCCCCATGCATTCTGCTATCTGCCATAATAGGGGTCCTGCATTCAATAATCTTCCTAACTACACAAGAAGCATTCTTGGGAGTAGTCATAATATCAATGGCATTACTCTTTATATAGTAATAATGGATCCATTTAATCCATAAGCAGTCTTTTTTCCTTGCTAAATCCCATAACAGTTTGGATATAGCAGTCTTATTCCAAACCTGTATGTCAATGATATTGAGGCCACCAGCAGCGAATGGTCTGCAGACCCTGTTCCAAGCTACCAAAGATCTTCTTGACACTGTTACATTGCCAGTCCAGAGAAAGGATCTGCAAACAGCTTCAATAACTTTGATCACCTTCTTGGGCAAGATAAATATATGTGCCCAATATGTTTGAATTCCAAAGATTATTGATTTTATAAGCTAACTTCTACCAGCATAAGACAATAGCTTGGCAGACCAGCAAGTTATTCTGTCAGTAATTCTTTCAATCAATGGCATGTAGTGATGTATGTTGAGTTTCTTTGAATGTAGAGGGATGCCTAAATATTTGAAGGGGAGCTTTTCCTCATTGAATCCCAAAGCTTCAAGGATAGCTTGTTTATCTGTCTGATGTACTCCAGCCAGGTACACAGCACTTTTAGAGTTGTTGGCAGATAGACCAGAAGCTGCAGAAAAAACCTGATTATGCAATATTTGAACAGATATGCAATCTGCTCGACAGAATAATAACAGATCATCTGCAAAGCAAATATGGGCACATTCAATTTTCCTGCATCTGGGATGATAATTGAAATTACCATTCCTATGCAATTGAGCCAATAATCTGTTTAAGTACTCCATAGCAAGGACAAATAGGTAAGGAGACATAGGATCCCCTTGTCTAATACCCCTTCTAGCAGGAAAAGGTTTAGTAAGTCCTCCATTTATCACTAAAGAGTATGACACAGAAGAAATACATGCCATAATCCAATCAACAAATTTGGCAGGAAATCCCAGATCAATGAGCAGTTGTTTGAGGAACCTCAATTCCAAAGTGTCATATGCCTTTCTCAAATCCACCTTTAAAACACACCTTGGAGAAATACCTTTTCTGGAGTATCCCTTAAACAATTCATGACTGAACAGAACATTATCAATAATACTCCTACCTTCAATGAATGCAGACTGAGATCTACCAACAATGTCATCAATAACAGCTTTCAATCTCCTAGTGATGACCTTTGATATTATTTTGTATATAGTGGTACAGCATGCAATAGGCCTATAGTCCTTCACTGTTTTAGGGACTTTAATCTTAGGCACAAGGGCTATAGCAGTAGTGTTGACCATATGAGGCATCTGGCAGGTAGTAAAGAGCTCCTTTGTTACAGCATATACATCTCCCTTGACAACCTCCCAGTTTTTGGTAAAAAGTTCCACAGGGAAACCATCTACACAAGGGGCTTTATCCTTAGGCATGTCTTTAACAACATCATATATTTCATCCAAAGTGACATCCTGTATTAGTGCTATTTGCTGGGCTAAAGTAATGCATTTTCCTTCCTTGACAATAGAAGAATTAATACAAGGTAGTTCAGAAGCATTCTCACCCATTAATGACTGGAAAACCTCAGTAAATTCCTGCTCAACAGCCACTGGCTCAGTTAACTTCACACCCGTTTCAGTATAGATAGATGTAATGTTATTATGACTGGTCCTTATCTTCCACTGAGCATGAAAGTACTTGTATTTCCATCTCCATATTCAATCCAATTTGCTTTTGATTTCTGCCTCAATATTTGTTCTTCAATATTACTCCACTTCTCAATGGCATGAAGAGCTTCTTTCTCCTCCTTAAGTAGTTGATCTGAAAAGGGATTCTGGATCAGTTGGCTTTGAGTAATGTCCAAAAGTTCTCTAGCATGAATCAGTTTCTGTTGGTAAGAAGCCATCTGCCTGTTCATTTCTTTTAGATGCTGCTTCAGATTCTTCAACTTATACCATAGCTGATGTAAAGGAGAGCCCTCACTGCTTTGAAACCATACCTGCTACATAATAGTAGAGAATTTAGGTTCCTCCATAAGAGCATAATATAATCTGAATGGCTTAGGATATAATAGCTTTTGTCTCCCAAATTGTATGAGAATAGGTGAACGATCTGAGACAGAAGGATTCATAAAGTCTGCTTCCAAATGGCCAAACTGTTGTATCCATTGAAAATTACCAAGTGCCCAGTCAATCTTGCTATAAACCTGTTTATTAGTCCATGAATATTTCCATCCTTTTGATCTAATAGGAGTAAGCTGGAGGTCAGAAATAAGCTCCTTGAAATCCTTGACTTCAGCATCTGTCACAGGTAAACCAATCCTATCATCAGAGTGTAGAACTGAATTAAAGTCACCACTAATTAACCATATGTCTGAATTTGGAATGCTGATGCCTCTCATGTCATTCCACAGTTGCTTCCTCAGAATTGCAGTGTTGTAATAATAGATAACACTCAACTGCACTTTGATCTTGTTAACAGGATCTTCAACCAGGCAGTGAATAAGTTGCTCAGTTACACAAGAAACCTGTAACTGTATATGAGGCTTCCAAATAAGCCAGATTCTGCCATTACCTACATTGGTGTAATTATATTGAACCTTCCAACCTCTAGCAATCTTATCAACAACCTTAAGTGCTTTGTGCTCTTTAACTCTTGTTTCAAGGCATCCTAAAACATCAACCTTATTCTTAGCCAGAAAGTTTTTCAGTTCTTTCTGCTTATGGGCTTTATTAAGCCCTCTAATATTCCATGTAACTATAATCATGAAATATTAGGAGGCTTATATAAAGAGGGTCCAGGATCCTGTTGCTGTAGCATGGTTCCAGCAATAGCTTTGCCTCTTTCTAGCTCCAGCACTGTCCCAATAAATCCACTGTCATCACATACTTGGTTACCAGTCTCTACTTCAGATCCATGGCTTGCAACCATATCAGTACTGATTTGAATCCTCTGTATACTTTCAAGTGGCTGAACAGAACTCACAGACTCATTAGGTAAAGTATTTGCATCCAATACTGCACTCATCAGTGGATTTGTTGTGATACCAGGCTGGACAGATTGCACTGGCATGTTAGGCAATGTGGTAGAGGGCATTGCTTCACTAGCCAGTGAATCTTTATTCTCTGTATCAGCTTTGGAATCCACTCCTTCCTTGGCTTATTCCCTCGAGGCCTTCTCCTAATTTCCTTAGTCTGCTTTGGTATATTCTGTTGCACAACATTGTGACCGTTATACCAACAGTCAAGGGAATTTTTGCCAAACTTCAAGCAATGGTTACAGAATTCAGGCTTCCAATCATACTCTACCTTTTGAATATTCAATCCAAAAGGAGTCTCAATTTCAACTTCCTCAAGCAAAGGGAAAGCAGCATCAACCTCAACTAGAACTCTGGCATAAGAGATCTTCTCAAAATGGGCTGTGATTTTGTCAGTATACAAAGGCTTTCCAATTGGACTAGCTAATTTGCTTAGTATTTCTGATGACCAATATCCCACTGGTAAGCCAGGAAACCTAGCCCATACTGGAATAGTACTAAGCACAGCATTCTGAAATGAAAAATCCACAGTCCATGGCTTAAGCACCAGCGGCTTATTTCTGTATGAATAAGGGCCATATTGCATTACTTGGTTCTTATCCTCAATACTGCTAAATCGAAATATGCAATATCCATCAGTGTGCATCATAATCTGTGGTTTAGCCACAAAATTCCATACATGCATAACATAATTTTCCAAGGATTTCTCAGTAGGGTTGTCTCCGATAATGTACCCAATTAACGAGGCACTCCAATACTCCGACTGGGATTCCAGTTCATCAACACTAATTTTAATCACTTTTTTCCCATCCCTATCAGTAGGTGGTACAAATGTTAAAACCTTACCCATATTATGGTTGCCTCTGACGACTTCAGCCATGGTAGGAGATGAGTGTTCAGAGATGGCCATATTAGAAAATTGAAGTTTTCCTCACAGCAATGTTAGCAGGATCCGCAACATTTTCCTTAGATTGAGGTACAGCACTATCACTTTCATCTGCATGCAAGGGGATCTTAGCTTGAAATTTCTCGGGTAAGAAGGTTCCGAATGTTAATGGTTCTAGTTCACGAGTTACTCCAGGAGCAAGAGTAACGATCTGAGCAGTAGAAGGCACTGGTTGACACCGACGACGCGCCATGAACGGCGAGAAAGCTTCTTGCTAACGTGCGCCTCGATATCACTGTTCCATTGCCTATCGTGCGCCGAGAGAACCTCTCCGTGCCACTTTTTTTAAGTAACTTCAATTAATAGCCTTAATTGATAACCTACCATAATAGTAACTAGTTTGCAACTATAATAATAACATTAACATATTAAATTAAACAAATAATATAAAAACAATAATTACATTCTCAATGCATGTATCACTTTCTGTATATACTTTCGTGTGTAGTTATTATTAACCCTTTTCAACTGCTACAGGCTAATCATTATTTTAAGTCCATTTATTACTTTCTTTTATTGAAAACAAATTTTCCTCTAACTTTATGATCGATAATATTGTTTAAACTTTGTAATGTTAAATTAAATATATGTTAGTACTAAAAATATAGTCTTCCTTCTATTACCCCCACATTAATTTTTTTTAAAAAAAAGGAGGGGGAGGGTAAAAAGATAAAGACAGACAATAAATCCTGTTGTTGGAACCACCTTCTTAGATTAATTTGAGTGTTGCTTTACCAGCTTTCTTTTGATTAATGGTAAAATAATCAAAATATTAGACAAACTAGTGAGGTAAGAAAGTTGGTTGGCCAACCTTCTTTAGTACTTAGCAGTATTGTAGTAACATTTTCTCTTCTCCTTTCTTGAGCCTTTTTTTTATGCTCAAGAAAACAAATAAAGTAAAAAAGAGAGAGTAGATTGGATATGTTGTGGCATCAAAGTCATCAAAGTCATCGCAAATTAAGTTGACTTGACTGGCATATAGTATCTCACTAGAGCTGTCAGGGCTGGCCTAACCCAGTTTATATGGGTTTTAGTAATTGACGGATTCGGTCGGGCTAGAGCCTTATAATTATCAGTTCACCCTAATTCTATGTGAGTCCCGGACCCCACGGACTCGTCCATCATTTTAAAAATATAATTTTATATTTTTATTTAGGTTGTGACCTAAAAAAAGATAATTATTTAAAAGTTCAAAAATATCTTATTGAAAAAATTCACAAAATTTAATAACTTTTTATATTGTTCAAATATATCACAATAAATACTAAAAAAGTAAAAGATAGGACTATATTTCATTCACTAAAAGTCAAAACTTAAAACAAACTATTCAAGAGAACATTCATGATGCTTATAAGATATTCAACACATCATTTTCATCAAACACATTTGAATCCGCTTGTAACAAGGTTGTCTTAACATCTTCACTTTCATCCACAATTCATATGCAATATTAATTAGTTAAATATTAAAAATAATTAATTTAAAAAATTAGTAATATTTAAATTCACGTAAAAAATATTACCAGTTTGAGTTCGGGAAAACTTATGCAGCCAATTTCGAGTAGTAACAAGTCTTTAGATATTTTCATAATAAATGCAACTTCTGTACTTTGTAAGAACATTCCATCAATGCTAAATGTTGATTCCGATGGTACATGGTAATAAGAATGTAAGTACATTAGGGGTGTTCAAATCCGATCCGAAACCGAAAATCGATCCGAACCGAAGCTTAACGGCTTACTAGTAACAGCTTAACGACTTAACGGACGGGGAACAGATTGAATTTTTTTTTATTAATGGCTTATCGGTTTGGGGACGGATTATTCAATTTTCCTAACGGCTAATCCGTTAAACCGCTAAGAATATATATAATATATATATATATATATATATATATATATATATATATATATATATATATATATATATATATATATATATATATATATATATATATATATATATATATATATATATATATTAAATATAAAAAACTAAAATCCTTGAAAATGATTAACAAAAATATATTTCTACTTCTAATCATTTTTAATCTCGGGATCTAGAAATTTTTTGGTTCTATTTTTAATTTATATTTGGTTGTAATCCTCCTGTTCGGCAACATGCCAGAGATGGTAAAGCTAATTTCCTAATCACGGGAATCAAATTGAGTGACTCTGGTAAAGAAAATTAATGCATCATATTGCCTCGAAATGTTATTTTTTATGGCAGTTAATTATTTCTATGATGAGGAGAATGAGAGATATTTAGTGAATATGTATGTTAGGCCGAGAAACCGCCCAATAACCGCCCGATAAGAGCTAAACCGATACCAATCCGCCCGATATCTTATCGGGTGGCCAATGGATTAATACATTTAAACACTGATAACCGTTAAGCCAAACCGTTAAGAGTAAAAAGCCGTCCAACCACCCGATAAGCACCCCTAAAGTACATCACGCACCATCATTGAAAGATCGGGATATTTTCTAGAATGGTCCTTCCAATACATAACAACATCACCTCTTGAAACTTCTAAAAATCAAATTTTGGTTCCTCTTAGTAAAGATTCAATTCTGACTTTTCATCTCTAAAGGTGTACTTTTATTTTTTATATATTTAAATAAATATTTATTATGCCCACGGGCCGGTCCGGCCCAGCCTCAATCAAGCCTCACGGGTCATGGGCTTACTCAGGCCGGACTTAAAAATCTTTTTTTTAAACGAGCTCCAAAAATTCTAGCTCACCCTTACTAAATTACGGGCTAGGCCAAGCCCATATTAATGGGTATATTATCTCACACAAGCATATAGAGCAGAAAGCGTACCGTTTCTATGTTGGGAGCTTAATGCAATGTTTTTAAGATTGCTTCTTATTTTATTAATTTTTTAAAATTGCTCCTTAATTTGTTCAGTGAAAATATAACAAATACTTTCTTTACTCCAAGTATAATTTTGGAAGACAAAAAAATTTAACTCTTTCTTAATATTTAAAAAAATAAAATACAAATAAACAAATAAAAAAATCAATTAAATGGACCGAAGGGTATATACAATTATGGGTGGAGCGTCTTAGGCTAGAATTCATTCGTTGCTTGATTCTTTAAAAAGACCCTTTATTATATCTAGAACTATAAATGGTTAATACATTTCTACTACACGGCTCAATCCGCATTTTCAAATTAAAGTCTAGTACTGAATTAAAATTAGACAGTTAGACTTCGCATTTCATGATCTGGTGTCATTTTTTTTGAATATATCCGAATTCTAGCTGCATTGGATCCTATTGTGAGAAAGTGTTCTCTATTTATATAGAAGAGTCGAACCTGAAAATTCTGATTAAGAGAAAAACAATCATATCTTACACCATATTTTTTGGTGGTATGTAGGGGTAGGATCGGTCGGTTCGCTTCGATTACAAATATTATCGGTTTAGCATATCGGTTATCGATTTATAAATTTGATAAATCGATAACCGAACCAATAAGATATTGGTTATCGAGTATCGGTTAATCAGTTACCAATCAATATCGGTTCGATTATCGATTTACCCAATAAGATAACTCAATCTAGAGTTAACAAAAAGAAAAGACAATTCACTGGAGTAAAGAGGGAGTAAAGAGAAGAATTCACATATAGTATACTATAGACTTGCAATAGAAGTAACTAGCTATAAAAATGAAGATGAAGCAACTGAAGAGTGGAGTTGAGAAAGAATAGGAGAGAATGAACGGAAGCCTTAGCATTTGTATATACTTAAGGATAAAGTCGTAATTTTATTATTTTTTATGAGTTATCGGTTAACTTATTAACAAAATTGACAAACTGAAACACGAACTAACGGTTAAGATTATCGATTTTACCGAATATATACCGAGCCCTAGTGGTATGATCTGGTGTCATTATTGCGAATAATGTATCATAAGTTGCAGAATGGTAAATAAGAAGAAAAGGTAGGGGTAAAATAAAGGATGATGCAAAGGAGTCCTCTTTGTGAGGAAGTGATTAGGCCATCACTAAAAACACTCTTCTTTTTTAGTGTCCTGTAGGGGAAGAAAGGAGGCGACAGCGACGTGCCACGTCAATCCACCGGTTCTCTGACTTCTGCCCAATTACAAGCTACCAACGTTTTAATGCGCACATAAGCTGCGTGTCGTCTCTATTAAAGGAGAGAAAAAGAGCAAAGGCATCTACTAGCCACGTGGCCTGATGGGGTTTGTTTTTGCTGGCTATAGGACAAGGACACTACTCTAATGCTTATCCACTTCCACATGGCGTTCTTTTGAATTTTTGCAAGAAAAAAACAAATTTCAGTGTTTTAGTCTGAAAAAATGTTCATTCAGAAATTTTTCTCTTTCTTTTTTAAGAAAGCTCGGATTCTTAAATTGTTAAAACACTTTTCAAACTTTATTTTCTTTGGCAAAAACGTTTCAAATAAACACTTTTTCAAACTCAGAACTGAGTCTGTAAAAGTTGTTCCTACAAAAACTCAAACAAAAGCCACTGTTTGAAATGATACTTTTTTTTATGTCATGAAATGCTGCTTTTCATTTTTCTTCCTCTTTTTTCCTTATTTTATTTGGAAGAACTTGTTACCTTCCTCAATCCATACTGTCGTGTTTTTAAGGTTAAAATTTGTATCGACCAAAATTTAGCTCGTAATGTTCCCATGCCGATTGGTCACATCCATTATAATAAGGTTGATTCAAGTAAGGGCACGATCCAATTGATAAAGTAAAAGCGACGTCGTTTAGTGCTTAACTTTTTTATTGAGTGGAAGCTACCAACTTTTGTATTTTTTGATTACTTCGATGAAGGTCTTCTACTATATAAACGAGACTTTCACATTGTAATAGGGAGAATTATTATTATTCCCGAATAATACAACTTCTTTCTTTATCTCTATCATCTTTCGTGGTCTCCAACTATTGCTTCTATCTTAAGTTAAGTTTATTCTCTTCACACTTTCAGATCTACGACGATCTGAGCACTATAATCATCTCTAGGGCCCATTACATTTGATTACGACTTACCCATATTTATCTTTTGATTATTTTCTAAAGCTTAAAAAGTACATTAGTAACTTTTGAGCTAAATAATTTGGCGCCTTCTGTGGGAATTTCGAGAATCAAAACCATAGTTTGCACTTAGAGAACCATCGAAAACCCTTCTCTAGAACACACAAACGAGAGATGAGTGACAACAACACAAGAATGAAAGCGATAGAAGATGTTGCAACCAACCTCATCGGTCCTCTCAACGAAGCCGGTGAAGAGGGTGTTTCGATTGCAACGCCTAGCACCACAACAAGCGGGGAAATCCCACTTCCCCGACCTGAAGATCTGATCGGGAAAAGTGCGCTTCTACATCTGCAACTGAAGAAGCACCCACAGAGGTTAGGAAACTACCGGAAGAATGGTTAACGAGTACTATAAGTGGCTTGGTTAAAAAGTCACCCCAAAACAACGTTAGATGTGTGCCAATAACAGACCTTGTTGCAGCTGAAGGTGAACCCGAGATCGAACGATCAAAAAATGCGCTCATCAATACTCAGGCCAACGGTGGCACGCTCGCAACCATCCTCAAGAAGATGGAGGAAATGGAAAACGAAAATAAGTCACTTTGTGACCAGATGAAGGAACACCGGGAGAGGGTAGACAAGATCCCTGGTGTTCCCAAGCTGCTGCCAAAGTGTGATGTGGGGAGGTTTGTTGAACAACCTTACACGGAAGAGGCTGCACCGTACTCCATCCCAAAAACCTTCAAAATACCTCCTTATTTAAGAGTGTACGACGGAACTATATATTCTGATGATCATCTGATCCACTACGTTACGACTGTAAAAGGTAGCTACCTGCCAAAAGAACAGGTACCGTCCGTGCTGCTGAAGATGTTTGGCGAAACACTAACTGGAGGAGCACTAACCTGGTACTCCCAACTACCGGCCAAGATCATTTCTACATTCGAGGAAATGGCGGATAAGTTTTTCACCGCCCATGCGCGAGCAAAGAAAGTGGAAGAAAGAGTCAACGTATCTTTGCTGTTTGGCAAACCACAGGAGAAGAACTCTAGGACTTCCTAGCTAGATTTAACAGAGTAAGGATGAGCCTACCAAACGTGTCGGAAGGCATGACGGTCGTCGCTTTTCGTAATATGTTAAGTAGGGACGACTCGAGGGCAACCAAAAAACTACTAAGTCGCCTCATGAAGTATCCTACCACCACGTGGGAAGAGATTCACAACGCCAATTGTACCGAGGTATGTGCAGATGAGGACGACCTCAACGGGCCGACCCAATGTTTAACAACAATACACCCAGAAATCAGGAGGGACCGACGCAATGGACGACGGGAAGAAGTCCCACATTCCAATAGGGAGAGACACCAACCGTAGATCAGATCCTCTCACCCACCGCCACCCAGGCACACAGACGCACTACAGGGACACGTCGCTCCACTACGAAACGATAGAGGTATGCTACCTTTATTATCTGCCCATAACTTTTTGTGTCCCCTTCAGAGATAGTGTACGCACTTGAGAAGCTGGGCAACAAGGTACAATGGACGAAAAGGATGAAGTCAGACCCCGTCACCAAAAAATCAAATGCCCTATACGGGTTCCACCAGGAATG
Source organism: Nicotiana benthamiana (assembly GCA_034376525.1). NCBI lineage: Eukaryota > Viridiplantae > Streptophyta > Magnoliopsida > Solanales > Solanaceae > Nicotiana > Nicotiana benthamiana. The sequence goes on from CM067338.1 coordinate 55,590,355, forward strand.
AGGGCACAAAACTGAAGAATACATAGGTCTAAGGCAGGAGGTTGTCAGGATGTTGAACCAAGGGTTCCTAAGAGAGCTACTCAGTGACAAAGGAAAAATTAACTTTGCACGTGGACATGAGCAACCCCATGGGCAACCAAAGACGCCTTCACCAACACACACGATCAACATGATCATCGAGGACGGCGACGACTCGGTGATCAATCACGTCAAATTCACCACTACACACAAGCTAAAGCGAACCATCTCCATGAACGGTATGACGACTTCGAAGACAGTATCACCTTCGATAAGAACGATGCCGACAGTTTGTCTTTCCCTCATTATGATGCTTTAGTTATCACTTTATGTATCGCAGATACGGATGTTAAAAGAATTATGGTTGATGATGGTAGTGACGCCGGTATTATCCACTCGAGGGTCCTCGTACTAATGGGACTCGAGGATAAGATAATATAATGATGCAACTAACTGGTTTCAATAATGCAGCAGAACGAACCTCCGGGAGATATCACTACCGTCCTAGCAGGAGGGGTAACGCTCGAAACAATTTTCCACATGAGGAACCAGGAAACGGCATGCAACGCCATCATCGGATGCCCGTGGATACACGCTATGAGAGCGGTCCCGTCGAGCCTCTATCAAATGATCAAATTTCCCACCCCGTGGGGAGTATTCAGCATTCGAGGCGAGCAACGCACCACTCAGGAATGCTATAAAATAGCTCAAGACTACTCCCACACCAAATAACTTAAAAAGGCGAGCGCAGATGCATATCAATTAGCTACGTTGGGGACTAAAGTCTATCTGACAGAGAACACAATCAGAGACCATAATTTCATAGAAGCCTGCAATGCCACGGTCGAAGACCTCAACCCAGTCCAACTGAACAATGACAACTTTACAAGGAAAGCCTACATCGGGCACGACCTCTCAAATCCAAGTAAGTATCGTGAATTTTTATCTAACCATGCAGACCTGTTTGCTTTTTCCCATTCAGATATGCCAGGGATCCCGCGAGAAATCGTCACTCATAAGCTCAACGTCGACCCATTACACCCGCCCGTGCGGATAATGAGAAGAAAATTCAATGTCGCTATCAACGACGCGGTCAGTGAGGAAGTGAAAAAGCTTCTGGCCAACGGCTACATCAGGGAATAAAAATACCCTCAATTTCCAATGTTATCATGGTTAAAAAGAAAAATGGGAAGTGGAGAATGTGTGTGGACTTCACCGACTTAAACAAGGCATGCCTGAAAGATTATTTCCCATTGTAGCTGATAGGCGCGACCGTAGGGCATGAGCTGCTAAGTTTTCTAGACGCATACTCTAGCTACAGCCATATCATGATGGCCGAGGAGGATCAGGAAAAAAGAACTTTCATCACCCACCAGGGGACATATTTCTACAAGGTAATGTCCTTCGGCTAAAAAATGTAGGAGCCACGTACTAAAGGCTGATCACCATGATGTTCAAAGAGCTACTCGGTAAGACCATGGAAGTTTATATCGACGATATGCTGGTAAAATCGGCAAAGAAAGAAGACCATATCGGCCCCCTATAAGAGGCATTCGAGATACTAAGGAAGTACGGGATGAAGTTGAACCTAGAGAAATGCGCCTTCGGTGTGGCCTCAGGAAAATTCTTAGGGTTTCTCGTATCGCAACGAGGCATCGAGGTCAGCCTAGTAATAGAGTGTATTATTATTATTCTCGAATAATACAACTTCTCTCTCTATCTCTATCATCTTTCTCGGTCTCCAACTATTGCTTCTCTCTTAAGCTAAGTTTGTTGTCTTCACATTTTCTGATCTACAACGATCTTTACACTATAATCATATCTAGGGCTCATTATATTTGATTACGATTTACCCCTATTTATCTTTTGATTGTTTTCTAAAGCTTAAAAAGTACATTAGTAAGTTTTGAGCTAATCAAAATTAACACGTAAATTATCTTTACTTCACTTCATATATCTAAAATAAATTATTGCTATAAGATAAATCACACTTTTAATTATGCTAAGTTGACATTTTGGAATCAATTCCGAAAAACACATAAAAAGAACTTATAATTTCAGTATTCCTTTTTTGACGTTCAAAAAGTGAATAGTATATAGCTATTCGCAACCAATATTGAAGTCTCAAAAATTCAATTTAGTTCGGTTTCCGAATCCAAGTCCGATAAATGTCCCAACCAACAATTATTTGGACAAAGTCAGACCCAACAAAATAAGATAAGCCAGACGAAAAAGACTACGATAAGATAATTAAGCCAATTAAATTAATTTGTGTATACGCCTAAAATAGGAGACTCTAATTTTTATGGTCGTTATGACATTTCACGGCTCGTCTTCAGAAGGCCCGAGGCATAGCTCGCGATTTGACCCCGAGGGTTCCCAATGCCCTATCTTGGGGCAGCACAAATCGATGACTATCGTGGACAAGTGAGAAATTCTCAAGGCGGACATTCAAAGCTGACAACGCCTGCAAACATAGTACAAGTCCATACCGTGACATTAAATAGTTGTACCAAATGTGCATCTTGTAATTAATGCATATGTACTATGTTGGAATTTTCCCTCCTATATAAAGGGGACCCTTGTCATTTGAACATTCTCTGCTCTCTAACTTAAACACTATCTATTGTCTTTCCTTTGATATTATTGCTTATATTTATTGTGTTTCATTGATTGTTCTTCATTTATTACTAATCCTTGATCATAAAGAGCCCACATCAAGGCTTCTAGAACTGTTAGTTCTTCGCCAGTCTGCCCCAATCTAGCACTTTAGCTTGACCTCAAGGCGCGGCGTAGGCCAGCTCGAGGCCCCGATTCCAGCCATTCAGTTTGCGTAACATATTATCTTCAAAGCTCTTATCACTATTTCTTAGCTCACACTTAGCACCTTCTGCTAAACAACTAGCATTAAGATAAATCAAGTATTTTTTGAATCACAAAATCAAATTTAATTGTAATTGCTATTGTCAAGGTAAATAGTTTGGCGCCCACCGTGGGGCTAAAAATAATAGTGATTAGTTTTGTGCTGGTTTACTAAAGACACAAGTTATTATTTATATTTTTTGTTGCACAAGAATCTTTGATTTTAGGTCAAAATGTCTAACTCAGAGAATGCATATGAAAACATCGGTCTTGAAGACCATGGAGAGAATGTGTAGCTGTTCCAGACATCGGTGTACTACTGTGAAACCTCGAGTATGCACCAGAGCTAATCCCCGTGGATGTGGTCTCATGCAATGCCCAACATGTCGATATAATATCCCACACTAACATGAGTATATGCCAAGAAAACCAACAAGAAGCTTAGAAAACCCCAGCTCAGGAGGAACAAGAGGTTAGCCTTCACGTTATTTTTCAGATGTTGCAGGCACAATAGCTGGCCATTGCTCAACTGCAAAAGCACCAAAAAACTCCAAGCATAATAGCATCATAAAAGACCCCTCTAGCCGAACGGTGCCGGAAAGATCACGGGACAACGTGTTAGCAACCGGCCCCTCTATTATGAAGATGCTCGAGGACCTTACAAAGAGGATTGAGTCGGGCAAAAAGAAGATATAAGATAATAATAAAAAGGTGGAGACCTATAATTCAAGGGTCGAATAGACCCCGGGCGCACCCCTGATCCTGAACAGGTTGATTCAAAAAAGTTCATACAAAAGCCACCTCTGTCAATTGTGGTTCTGAAGCCCATCCTGAAGAAATTCAGAATGCCTAATCTCCCGAAGTACAACGGAACTTTGGATCCCAACGAGCACGCTACTGCCTATACTTGTGCCGTAAAGAGAATCGACCTAAAGGACGAAGAAATTGAATCCGTCCTGTTGAGAAATTCGGGGAAATACTCTCAAAAGGGGCCATGATGTGGTATCACAACCAATCCCAGAATTTAATAGACTTATTCGCTGTTGGTGCCATCAAGGTTGCTACAAGGTAGTCCGACGTCTTAAATGATTAAACAAAGAGAAAATGAGACGTTGCGGGAGTTTGTATTTCGCTTTCAAATGGAGCAAATGGAATTACCACCAGTTTTCGATGATTGGGCAGTGCAGGCCTTCAACCAAAGTTTGAACGAACAAAGCTCGGTATCTTCAAAGAAACTAAGGTAGAACTTGGTTGATTATACCATTATGACTTGGTCGGATGTCCACAACCTATATTAGTCGAAGATTAGGGTTGTAGCAGGCTCCTGGCAAAAGAGCCAAAGCCAAACAAGGAAAGGTACCAACCGTACACTGAAGATCAAAGAAATGCCCCAAGGCGTAACATACCCTAAAACGACCGAAGGGAAGATCGAGGTCTGAATCCTTGGGGACTCATGAATATAGCCAGATTCGATAGAACACAAGACCGGCAGAGGCACCCTAGTTGTCTGAGTACAATTCATCGATGTTTCGGACATCGTATCAGCCATAAGTAAAATTAAAGACACCAGGTGGCCAAAACCCATACTATAAGACCCGTCGCAAAGAAATCCTAACATGATGTGCGAATTTCACAGCACACACGATCATTAGACAGAAGATTGTCGAGAGCTCTGAGAAGAAGTATCCTGACTACTTAACGAAGGGCATATCAGGGAATACCTCAGCATTCGAGCCAAAAATCAATTTCGGAAATGAGAGACAAACAGAAAAAATGAATAGATGAGCAAAAACTTGTCATCCACATGATCGTTGGAGGAATCGACATCCCACAGTAACCCACTATCAAAAGAACAAAAATATCCATCACCACGGAAAGAGAACTCGAGGTTACATACCCGAGGACGCTCTCACATTCAACGACGAGGATACCGAGACCCTGCTCAGCCTTATAACGACACAATTTTAATTTCTTTTCTTATGAATAAATTTCAAATTTAACGTGTTCTTGTAGATCTAGGTAGCTCGGCCAACATTATCAGGTCGAAAGTGGCAGAGCAGCTCGGAGTGCTCGACCAGATCGTGCCCGCATATCGATCCTCAATGGATTCAACATGGAAAACTAAACAAGAAAAGGGGAAATTACCCTCCTAGTCAACGCGGCCGACACAACCCAAAATGTCAAGTTTCATGTCATCGAATGAGACATAAGATATAATGCCTTGCTCGTAAGGCCATGGATACACTACACGAGAACAGTACCATCAACCCTTCATCAAATGATGAAGTTTCCAACAAAGGATGGAATAAAAAGGTATATGGGGAGTAGCATGCAGCCAAAGAGATGTTTGCGGTGCACGATGTGGCACCGATATCGACAACTTCAACATCGAAAGAGCTAAAGGATAAGCAAATAGCGAAGTAGAAATCACAAGCTACATCCTCGGCTGCGCATGAGTGAACGAACGAGAGACTATATCGTGTCCTTGGAGAAAGCAGTTGAAGCATATCGAGGCTCAAGACGCCGGCACAACTAAGGTATAATTGCTTTCCTTTTTTATTTTATGTCTTACACTAACCCGTGTGCAGGTGTCCTAAGAAGGGTTTTACCAACAAGGTTTTTAACGAGGCAATATTTATATGCCACCTAAGGAGAACATAACAAGTATTCAAGGCTTCTCTTTAATCAACCTCGAATACTAAGGAGCATCCCCCGGATGATCATCTCACCAAAGAAATCAAAACAAGCCAAAGGGGGTCTCAATAGAAAAATAATATATTGGGCAAAACAGTCGAAAGAGCCATGTCCGCACAAAACAATCGAACCCTCAACGGTGAAAACTATATAATACTTGTGCCAAATAATCAAGGAATAAATTTTGACTTTTTCCATCAGAATTCTTCGCGCTTCAAAGAAGTTTGCTATTTCTATAGTAAACCACCCTAGGGTCAGAAATTTCCCGAACACTTGGGAACCGACATCAATAACTCAAAATTGTAAGACCTCTGGGTCAAAAACTTCGAGCTCATAAGCCCTCAATGAGGCAACATAAAAAAGCGGCTCTAGAGTCAAGAACTCTTGATGTCTCGGGGACTGTAGCCCCATCGAGCTATCAAAAATTCGAGGTCGTAAGACCCCAAGTGGGCAACCTCAAGCCCGAAAGCCCTCCATGTGGCAACACTAAGGAAACATAAGACCTCTATGAGGAAATACCAAATCTGGAAGACCTCAAGCAAGGCATTTAAATATACTTGTACCAAGTAACCTATTTGTATGACCTTAAGTAAGGCATGTTAAATTTATAAGACCTTACAAAAGGCATAAACCCGATCTTAAAGTTAAGGCTATATTTTTGAACTTGTAAGACCCCTAAGAAGGCATACCCTCAATATAGACGCCAAATCTACTTCACTCGGGGACTAAAAGGCTACAAGCAAACAGAATGACTATGGTCATAAGGCTCCAGCCAAACTAACACGACTCGGGGATGCCCGACTGTCGCCATAATATCACAGGACTTTAACTACTTTGAAAATACTTAAAAAAGAACCGGTTAATCAGGCTACCCTCGGCATAAATAAAAGAGCTTTCATCATATCAGCTCCAAATAACAGGCTTCGAAACAATTCAACCACCCAATGAAACCTCCCGTTGTGCTTATTCATTGCTGCATAACGGCTCACAATCAAGGTTCTTATCAAACTGTCAAATAGTCAGATGAACACAAAAAACTTTAAAAAATCTTTAACAAGTGAAAAATAAAGCCTACATTAAAGGTTGTGCTGACCCAACGCATAACAGCTCAAGCGCCAGCCTATATTAGAGGTCATAGTGACCCAACACGTAAGAGCCCAAGCATCGCCTATAATATAGGTCATACCGACACAATACGCAAGAGCCACTGTCGCCAACTTATATTAAAAGGTCGTATCGACCAAACGCGTAAGAGCCACTGTATCCAACTTATATTAAAAGGTCGTACCGAACCAATGCATAAGAGCCACTATAACCAACTTAAATCAAAAGGTTGTACCAACCTAATGCGTAAGAACTATTGTCGCCAGCTTAGATTAGAAGTTATACCGACCAAATGCGCAAAAGCCTACGGGCCAGACTAATAAGCCTCAGCACCGATTTATTAAACAAAAGGTCTTTATTTGAAGGCCAATTCATCTGGCTAATCATTGACAAATGTCAAAGCACAAGACAAATAAAGACACACACAAGCAAATGGAAATTCATAGAAGGAGAAAATGAAAAAGTTTCTTTATATATGTATACATAAAATAGTAGGCTACATTCGCTATGCTTTCTGAGATCCCCATACATAGAATAAGAAAAGAATAGCCTATTCTACTTTCCCCTCGGGGACTGCAGCCCCGTCAACTACTCCCTGATTATCTTCAGCATCAAATACGAGGAACTTGGCATCGTATTCATCTGCCTTGGCTTGCTCTATCTCTTCCTAGATATCAAATCACCTAGAGTTGATCTCCTCGAGGGTTTCCCTCCGGGATTTGCATCGAGCATATTCATTGCTTCTGCTCTCCCGATCGGAAGCCCCTCTTAACTCAGCCCGAGCGTCGGTAGCATCTTTTAAATAGACATCCATTTCTTTATCAATCTTTGTCCGAATCTCTTTAGCTTCAACAAGGGCGTCCACGACCTCGGCCTTTATCTTCAAAAGGCCAGACTCGAGACTCTCAATCCTGCTTGTCTGTACCAAGCTATTTTCACGAGTGTTCCGGAGTTATACTTCGTGGGCAGAAGCCTTGGTCAAAGCATTCCTCTTGGCCACCACTTGGGAATCTATCTGAGCCTTTAACTCATCACACTCGTATTTGGGCTGGCCAACTTTGCTCCAAAGGTGTTCCAGGTCCTCCGTCTTTCTCTACAACTGAACTATCAAAATGTTAATCTCCAAAGATAGTAGAAGAAGCACGCATCCCCTCGAAACAAATGTTACCTGTTTCTCGACGTGGACTTCATAGTTCAGGCTTTGATTGATTTCGTACTGAAGGTGTCTCAACTCCTTTCCCCTTTTATCACAAAGAAGCCTAAGGGATTTCTCCTTGTCCAAGGCTTTCCACAGCATGGCTTCACGGTGGAGCAACTCGAACTTGAGCTTGTGAAATGCCTATGAAAAATAAGCTCACAGAGAAAATAAAAATGTAAAATCAAAATACCAACAAAGTCAACTAAAGCTCATCACAGAACAAATCCGCTGAGCCTCCTCAAAGGTTGAGTGTGCATCTACTATCTTGGTCTCACCGACCTCAGTTGAAGCGATCTTAGTGGGGACATGGTCGCTCGAGACCCTGCTTGATTTAGGCAGCCCATGGTCTCGAACATCCTTCGGAGTACCTTCGACTGGAGGTGAAAACAGCGGCAGAAAACCTGTATCCCTCGAAGTATCTTCGAAAGGAGATGAAGACGACAACAGAATACATGTATCCCTCGAAGTACCTTTGACGGAAAAAGAAGACAACGACAAAGGAGGAGCTATTCTTCAGAGGCTAGTAGCCTCGGGTGCTGCAAGCTCAGCCGATACATCTCCTTTGAGCTCCGAGAAGGCCTTACCTTGCTGTGAGCATCTTTGTCATTCGAAGATTCCTTCCATTTTTTATCATTCCTTGGCCCCAAAGCCGACGATCCTTCCTCTTCTCCAAGCGGGCACGGTCTCATCTCAGGAAATTCTTCAATGCATGTGGTAACAGTGTTAATGCACATAAAATAAAATACCTTTCAAAGAAAATAGGTCACACATTACGTACCATGGTGTTTGGCCTCCCATCTACCTTTGGACAGATCTCGCCACTTACGATCATCGTAAGTTGTGCAAGCTATGAGTTTTTGAGTCCAATTTGCCAGATCGGGGACCTCGTATGGCTACCACGGGATTTCTATAGAGAAGGAAAAGAAAATATCTTTGTAGAGTCTTCCTCCACAATGAAAAAAATGATAAAAACACAAGTGTACCACTTACGTGTGAAATTCCATTTTTTGGGAAATGGCAGGAGCTCTGCAGGTATAGTATCAACAATCCGCACTCAGAAAAATCGACTCATCCACCCTCGGTCCCCGCCTTCTTCATTACTGGAAACAAAGGGCTGGGTGGATCGATGTCGCATAGTAATTAGGTCTCGATAATATAAGGGCCGATACAATCTAACGAGGTGGCCGAGGGTGAACTCACGCCCGAATTTATCTACAAAGTACCTTATCATCAACACTATCATCCAAAACGACAGGTGAACCTGTGCCAGGTAACCCTATATCTTCTGTAAAACTCGAGCACGACTCTACGAAGATGGCCCAATGTAAAGGTGTATGTGTATACGTTCAAAAATACCTCTACATGAGCCATGATGCTCTCTTCCATGGAAGGTGCTTGTAGTACCACCTTTTCTCCCCATCCGCAGTCTCTCTCCTAACTATCTCAAGGTGTTCCGCTCCTATTGATGAGATAAACCTCGATGCATGATCCTGATTGCCCTAAAAATTAGGTGGTCTCTCTAACATAGAGTCTCTCATCGAGACAAAGCATGCCGAGGTTAGCTCACCGGATGCTAGCAGTGTACCAGCGACCGAGCGGGAAGCAGAGGCGGAACTCCCTCTTTTTGGTGAACAAATTTGAGCATAACAGCCATAAATACAGTGAAATAAGAAGAGGGAGATGAAAACTTAAACGAACGCTTTGAACTAAAACGATGGAAGCACTGACACGAGGAAAGCTGTACAAAAAGGCAAAGTCCTTAGATAAAAGGAAAGCAAGCTCATATATAAAGAACGCAGCGACCGCCCACCTACCCTAAAGGCCAATTAATTCTAACTGGGCCATAATCACTTTCGATCACCTCTTGACCGTGTCATACGAATGACGCTATCATATAACATTCGAGAGGTCAAAGATTCCCATATCAACTTAGCCTCGAGATGGTGCTCGATCTCAAGGATCTTTGTTACCATAACGATGAGCTCTAAGGAGCCATCAACACCAACCTAGCCTCGAGATGGTGCCCGATCTCGAGGATCTCTATCAAAATAAAATTGGTCTCTATGGAGCTATCAGCATCAATCTAGCCTTTAGACGGTGCCCGATCTCAAGGATCTTTATGCAATCCAAATAAACCTAGCTTCGGGACGATACCCAATCTCAAGGATCTTGACTATTACAGGCACGAGACATTCACCCAATTCTTTGGCCCCCGGGCTATCTGAGCCCGAGTCAGTTCTCACTGCCTTAGGGCTATCTTTGCTTTCACACCAATTTAAATGAACTCTCAAAGATTCCGATTTTATGATCGTTATGATATTTCACGGCTCGTCTTCAGAAGGCCCGAGGCACAACTCGAGGTTCGAACCTAAGAGTTCCTAATGCCCGACGTCAAGGCAGCACAGATCAATGACTATAATGGATAAGCGGGAAATTCTCAAGGCACACATCCAAAGTTGACAACGTCTATAAACATAGTAACAATTTTGTATCGTGACATTAAATAGCTGTACCAGTTATGTATCTTTGTAATTAATGCATACGTACTCTGTTGGGATTTTCCCTCCTATATAAAGGGGGCCCTTGTCATTTTTTGCACACATGATATTGATACAAGAACAAGAACATTCTCTGCTCTCTAACTTAAACATTATCTATTTTAAGACGATCACCTATGTTCAAAGACTTAACAAGCATATCATCTATATAAACTTTCATGGTTTTCCTTATTTCTTTTTCAAACATTTTGTTTGCGAGCTACTAATAAGTGGCTCAGGTGTTCTTTAGCCTGAAGGGAATCACATTATAGCAATATGTGTCAAAATTCTTTATGAACAAAGTTTTTTTCTGATCCTCCGAGTTCATATTACTTTGGTTGTACCCGGAGTAAGTATCGAGGATACTCATTAACTCATACCCGATTTTTGCATCAATTATTTGATAAATGTTCAGCAATGGGAACGAGTCCTTTGGGCACACCTTATTTAAGTCCTTATAGTCTACATGCATGCGAAATTTTATTATTATTATTTGGAACCACTACTATGTTAGCTAACCAGTCTGAATACTTTATCTCTCAGATTAAACTGATATCAAGTAGGTGAGTTACCTCTTCTTTGACGAATTTGTTTTTGGCCTAAAAAATAGGACATTTTTTCTTTCTTACCCGAGGAATGCTGGGATCCGTGCTTCTTTAATTTTCTACATAGACGACACCAACTTTACTACACTGACATTGAAGTTATATTTTGAAAGTCTGGTGTAGGAAGAATCTCCAAACAACTTTTCCCTGTCGTGTAATGACATCTTGTTCCGGCCACAATCAGTTCTTCAATTGGTAAAGAACCTATCCACCGACCAGAAACCACTGCCACATCCTTCAGACCGTTCATAAGGTAAAAACTGGCTCCTGGAAGATCGTCGTTCTGTGTCAAAATCTCCTTTTGAGTTCTCTTTATTCTTCGCTCAGTCCTGACCCTTAATCGACGTCGGGAAATCAAGCTGACGATCCCCAATCCTTACCTTTGACTCGTACCGATTGTAAACATCCGCCCAAGCTGTCACTTGGAACTCGAGAAAGCTTTCTTAAACTTTTGGGAAGCATAAGAACATCTCAGATTCAAACCCTTGGTAAATTCTTCAGCCACCTATCATCCAGACCGATCGGTAGAAACATCCTTTTCTTCTTTAACTAAATTACAAAATCTCGCAGCAACTCAGACTTTCCTTGTGCAATCCTATATATATCGGCCTTCGGAGCATGTACCTTCCTAGTCCCGACATGGGCTTTAATGAAAAAATCCATGAGCATTTTGATTGAGTCAATGTAATGCTCCAGAAAAATATAATACCACGTCGAGGCTCCTTTCGTAAGAGTCTCTCTGAATTTCTTTAGCAATACTGACTTGATCTCGGAGTGATCCAAAATGTTCCCCTTCACCGCCTTTGTATAGGTGGTGATATGCTCATGAGGATCTGAAATCACATTATATTTTGGCACATCAGGCATTTTAAACCACTTCATGATCAATTCTGGTGACGCCCTTGATTTGTATGATAATTGATTGTACTTATTTGAGTTTGAAACTTTAAGCACTGGTGGTGCACCCGGAATTTTATCCATGCGGGGATTTACTTCTCTCATAAAGAGTATGAGTTCGCTTTTGAAGGGATCACTCTCGTCGTTGACACCAAATATGCTCCCCCCCACCCCATCGAAGGTGACCTCTCCCTTCTAGGTATTGTTATCGACCCTCTGCGCTGTTTGATTTGCGGGAGCACTAGGAGGAACTAGACCTCATCGATACATTATTTGAAGCAGTTGATAACGCCTGCTTCATCTATGTCATAACCTTATCCTATTGTGTGAGATGGCCTAAAATGGCCTCCTGTTGTTCCTGCAACACCCTTACAGCTTCGACGTCGTTCTCTTATTTAACATCATCAGGAGTCGCCTCTCAAACATATCGCGGGAACCACCTTCCGTTGACCGGTGTGGCCTCATTCCCCTCATTACGGGTATCATTGATTGATTCCTCGTGTTGAGGCTGATTTCCTTGGGCCTCAAGGTTATGTATGTTGTTAGCACCATTATCTGCTATTTTCTATAATTTCATGCTAAGAACAAATAATAAAATGTGTTAGTCAAAGAGGCAAGGACCATCTTAATCATACAACTGTATAAGCCTCACGGTCGGTGCTAAACTGTTTACCCTTAAAATGATACAATTGAATTATGCGGGTTCTATAGATAAGTAAATTAATTTGATCCTAAAATAATAGATGAATTAGAAAAAAATATTTTACTTAGCCTTGAGATGGAGATAAAGTAGCAGAAATTATAATTCCGGAAGCAGGGCTTCTGAGGACAACAACGATGATATTAGTAAACAAAAAGATAAAATCATGTTGAGTTTTGAATAGAGTATAGTTTATATTTGCCTGAAAATTCGTGTTCTTTCCAATTATAATAGAGCTCACTATTTATAGCTGCACCTAGGGAACAAAGTCCTAGGATCAAACCCCTTTTTAATGTCAATTATGAAGGTTATTGACGAATGTGTAACGGTAGGCAGTGAATACCATATTCCTCGTAATGGACTGTGTACTTAATGTTTTAGAATACTTCTCATTAAATACTACCGGGCGGCATACATTTATTTTACCTTTATAAGTATCTTTCTCTCTAGTAAGAGACGAAATCGTTTCCTTTGGATTTAACTATCTTCTGTCTTCGACTCCACGTGTCACTTTCTCATACGATTGTAAATATATTTTATCCTATACAATCATCACACATTGTATTCCTTCACTGATTTTAACACCTCTTTCATCTAACCTTTATCTATTGATAAAGAAGACTAGCTTAGGTGGCAAGGTTGTAAATGTTGGATTTTTTTAAAGTAACGTGTGAATAGAAAATAGAGAGCAAGGATAGGGGGTAAAATAATATTTTTTTAAAGTTTTCTTTTACTAATGAATCTTGTTCCTCATCGAAAAAAGGGAATAAAATCCTTATACTTATATAACAAGCAATTTTTCAAGCTTTTAAAGAGTTGAAAAGAAGGCAAGCCTCAAGCCATCATCATTCGATTTAAAATTTAAATTTGGTCAAATAATTTGACTGATATATTTTTGGATGAAATTATTTAACTTCTCTTTATTCATTTTTTATTTTCGTTACTCGCATAATAGAGTTTTGAAAAAGGCATCTTTACACCCTTTCAACTACAACTTGTTGACTATAGATTTAAAGGCTTGGCTTCGTTTTTATCACAGAAATACAATTAATCTCACTCTCTTCTTTATATTTTTGTATACTTTTTTGATGCAAAATGTAAGTGTCTAGTGTGTGATTCGCTTCGCCATTTGAGTTTTTTACCCTCGAGTGCAGAGGCATAAGGGAGCTTGACTGCAAGATCCACCCATAGAGCATGGACGAAAGTCGGCCTTAGTGATTCGACATTGCCGAGTGGAAGGGGTCATCGCTCAATGGATAAAAGTTACTCTACAGATAACAGGTTAATCTTTTCCAAGAGCTCACATCAGCGGGAAGGTTTGACACCTCGATATCGGCTATTTGCTATCCGAACGTACTCCCCCGAATAGGACACAACCTTGTTTTCGAAAAGGCATCTTCACACCCCTTCAACTCCATCTTGTTCGTAAAAATTTCAGAGGCTTGGCCGTATTTCTCATCACCAAAATCGCAAAACTCACCCCTTTTTTGCGGTGTATTTTTGCATAGTTGTCAAAAGCAAAACATAAGTGTTCAATGTGGAATTTGTTTCGCTATTTGAGTTTGCTGAATTTATATTTTTTCCACTGTCGTTATTACAAAATAATTTTTCATTTTATTCTGGAAGAAATTAATTCAATTACCTTGGGAAATAAGGATTATATTAAATTCCTTAAGGTATTATGTGCTTGGAATATTTTGTATTTTTTGTTTTGTGTTAATAAGTGTTTTTTTTATTTGTTTCTTTGTTTGTTTATTTGTTTATGGACACAGTTTTACTAACAGTAAATTCCAGTTCACTGTCGATGAGACCAAATTAAGAAAGATAGGAATATCCCAGCTCTAACTAAATTTAAAAATAAAGATTGGCAGGCTTACTCCAACTAAAACTTCCGATAAGCCTTGGTTAATAGTAATTACCTTCATATCAATTTATATTACTTAATACCTTTCACTAATTGAGAATCAGTTTTATCAAATTTCAAAGCTAATCAGCTAGATTAATTGCTTTTTAAAAATTGATACTTAGAAATTACACGAAAAATCTTCTAATTGCAATTTACCTTACTGTAATATGGAACAATTGCATTTTAAAGTTTTAGTCAAATTTTGTTTAGTTGGAATCTTGGACGTCGAAAGATATGAAATCCTTTGAGACGCAAAGTTACATATTTGCAGCAAAATAAAAACATGTGTTTTTGGTTTTGGAAAATACCAATAAACATGAACGAGGAACATTCAAAGAAAGATGACGAAATGGTTCGGTAAGAAAGCGCTTCGGATCTTTTTTTCCCAAACGTTATCATTGTTTATTTGGTAAATGGTAATTGGTATTGATTCTTTTAGCACATTTAAATACTTCTGCTTTAACCTATTATTCTCTCGCTTTTGCTGCTTGGAATATCTTTAGAAACACGTAATTGTAGTATTTCGTGCATTATAATAAGTTAATAACGTAATACAATAAGTGTAAGATTTTGAGGAGAAATTCAGAAAATTTATATTATATATTTCATCATGTACACGTTTATATACAATTGCCAAAGAATAAAAAATAACAGAAAAGAGAAAATCTGTACACATGTCCTAACCCAATTGGTAAATTAATAACAAATTATATTCCCTCACATGCTAATCACGTGAGGGAAGCTTCCAGAGTTTAAGGCTAATCTAAGGGCCATTATCTCATCCATCACATGATATAAACATGTGATCCAAGGGTTGTGCTTCTTCTGTGTGTCCAATGCTATCAGCCATAGATATAATCTATCTCACTTAGATTATACCGAAGCCCTTCTTTCTTGTCGGAACCCAATCCATCTTCTTCTTCTTTGCTTCGTCTTCTTCATCTGAAGAAGAACATCCATGGCGTTCAGAATTAAACGAGAGTTTCTTCTTCTCAACACCCCCCTCAAGTTTGAGGGGAACGAAGTTACCCCTAACTTGCTTAGAACATCCCGATGAGAAACCCCAGAAAGGGACTTTGAGAAGATATCTGCGAGCTGATCCTTGGAGGGAACAAATGAAAGTGTAATCAAGTCCGAAAGGAACCGCTGTTGCAAAAGTGGCAGTCGATTTCCACGTGTTTTGTGCGTTCGTGAAAAACTGGATTCCGCACGATGTGGATTGCTGCTCTACTGCAAAAATGGAGGGGGATAGGTAGAGTTACTGGTGCAGAGAGGTCATCAGGGAGACTAACCAAGCAGGTAAGCTCAGCAGTAACCCTTCTCATATATCTATATTCTGCTTCGGCAGAAGATAAGGAAATGGAAGCTTGCTTCTTTGATTTCCACGAAATAGAATCACCTCCTAAAGTAATATATAAACCACTAACAGATCTTCGTGAATCCTTGCAGGAGGCCCAGTCAACATCACAAAAAGCGAGTAAAGAGAAAGATGGCTCAGAAGATAGGAGAATTGCTTGTCCTGGAAGAGAACTCAAATACTTGAGAACTCGTAGAGCTACAGAGAAGTGAGAAACACATGTTTTCTGCATAATCTGACTAAGGGTAAGAACAACAAAACAAAGATCTGGTCGTGTATTTGTCAAGTAGTTGAGCTTTCCCACCAGATGACGATAAACAATTGGATTCTTCAGGTATTGAGCATCATCAGCTTGAAGCTTGAAGGAAGGATCCAAAGGAGAACTAACTTGATGCAAATGTGACACATCATATTCCTGCAACATATCCAAGGTGAATTTTCTCTGTCTCACTACGTAACCTGCCTTTTCCTTCAAAATTTCCATACCCAAGAAATAGTGAATATTTCCCAAGTTTTTCACCCTGAATTTAGTGTTCAGGAAGGATTTAATCCCTTGGATCTCATCCAAGTCATCACCTCTAATTAGTATGTCATCTACATCAACTGCTAGAATAGAAATTAAGCTCCATGTACGCTTAAAAAATAAAGAGTAGTCATTCAACGAAGAAGAATATCCCTTGAAGCTTAGAGCACCAGCCAGTCTAGCATACCATTGCCTTGATGCTTGCTTTTGACCATATAGTGATTTCTTCAAAAAACATACATGTTTGGGACTGGGGGGATCCAAACCTGCTGGGAACTTCATGTAGACCTCTTCTTGTAGGTCTCCATGTTAGAATGCATTATTCACATCTAGTTGAGAGGCAATCCGATCCTTCTTGGCTGCAACAGTGAGAAGACACCTTATGGTTGTCATCGTAACCACTGGTGAGAAAGTTTCACCATAATATATGCCTTCTCTCTGAACATCCCCCCTCACCACCAATCTTGCCTTTAATCTTTCAACTTTCCCATATGACAAATGTTTCACTTTGTATACCCATTTACAAGGTAAACCCTCTTCCCTTTAGGTAGCTCCACTACATCCCAAGTGTGATTGTCTTCTAAAGCTTTGATCTCTGCATTCATAGCTTCTGTCCAACCTGGATGTTTCCATGCTTGGGTAAATGTACAAGGTTCTTTTAGGGTAGAAAGAGACTGTAGGACATATTGGTTATCAGGTGAGATGGATGAGAAATTGCACTCTCTATCCTGACAGGGGTGAGTGAAACAGGCTGTAGATACATTTGTGAACATGATGCTACCACAAACAAAATCCTTTAAGTAAAGAGGTTAGCCAGTAACCCTTCCCGATCTCCTTAAAGAAATAGGATCTTGAGACATAGACATAGGCATGCTAGTATATGAAGACTCTAGTTCAGTGAGAACTTGAGGTGAGCTAGGTGAGTGTGAGGACTGAGTAGGTGAAGAAGAGAAAGGGGTTGATTGTAAAGATGATGGATTAGTTGGTGGTTCATGTTCTGAGTATTCAGGCTGTTCCTGGTCTGGTGAAGGGGTTGAAAAGGTAGGTTCTGTGTTAAAAATGGAATTTGGAAAAATAGATTGATGTGCTAGGTTGATATCTGTGAAAGGAAAGTGAGATTCATGAAATCTTAAATCTCTTGACACAAATACCTTTCTTGTTGATAAGTCCAATAGCTTATATCCCTTTTGTTGGAGAGGATAACCAAGTAAAACACAAGCTGTTGCCCTTTCATCAAACTTCCCTCTCCCTTGAGCCAGTGTATAAGCATAGCATAAACAACCAAAGTTTCTAAAATAGTCATACTTGGGTTTGTGTTGAAATATGACTTCATATGGTGTTTTTCCTTGAAGGACTTTAGAAGGCAACCTATTGAGAATTGTTGGAAATAACGCTTTACGCTAGAGGGGGGGTGAATAGCGTTTTAAAATTATTAAGCGTTTTAGTGCGGAATTTAAAAACTTTGCAGAAATTAAGACAAGTGCAGTAAAATAAACTTACACAAAGATGTATCCTGGTTGGCCACAAACGTGGTTAGTCCAGTCCCCGAGAGACTCTCTCGAGATTTCCACTAAACTTGTCAAGCTTACGGGTGCTTAACAAACCGTTACAGCTGAGGACACAAGCCTCACCTAGGTGCTCGGGGATCACAGTCCCAAAGACTTCAATTGCTCGGGGATACCAATCCCAAAGACTTCAATTGCTCGGGGATAACAATCCCAAAGACTTCAATTGCTCGGGGATAACAATCCCAAAGACTTCAATTGCTCGGGGATAACAATCCCAAAGACTTCAATTGCTCGGGGATAACAATCCCAAAGACTTCAATTGCTCGGGGATAACAATCCCAAAGACTTCAATTGCTCGGGGATAACAATCCCAAAGACTTCAATTGCTCGGGGATAACAATCCCAAAGACTTCAATTGCTCGGGGATAACAATCCCAAAGACTTCACCCGAGGAATCACAAGTTCCTCAACAAACGAGAATCGCAATTCTCTTACAAACACAAAGACACACTCACTTTACAAAGTACTCCTCAATGAGTAGATATGAGTAGAAATAGTACGCTCAAGATCACAACAACTTAGCTCAATAGAATGGCTCTTCAAAAAGCTTTATAGATGAATGAAAATGATGATCAATGTAAGAAAGCTTTTAGCAATGAAAATACTTAAATTGTATATGTTGTTGTTATGAAAACACTGAGTTAAACCTGTATTTATAGGTGAAAAAACTCAGTCTTACCGTTGTCTAATTGCCAATTAAGGATTGCTGAAATTACTCAGTGACAATCGATTGTCAGGACTAAACAATCGATTGTTTGCCTATCAGATCAAAAAATCAATCCCAGATTTTACGTTAACAATCGATTACTTCAAATCAATAATCGATTAATTATAACGTTAAAAAATCCTTTCCAATTTTTGGCATAAAACATCGATTATCAGGAAATCAATAATCGATTATTTTAACAACGTTCAGAAAATCTTTTCCAGATTTTACGCTAAAACATCGATTGTTAAATATTACAATCGATTACCTGAAGGTAATTTGAAAAAAATATGACAACGGTCAGCTTCAACAATCGATTATCAAATAGAACAATCGATTATTAATTAATTTCAAAACTTACTGTCTCATATATAATCGATTATCAAAAATCACAATCGATTATTAATTAATTTCAAAACTTACTGTCTCATATATAATCGATTATCAAAAGCCACAATCGATTATCATTTTACTTAAAATCACTGGGAGACATTTTTCTCATTCCAATCGATTACCATTAGTTCATAATCGATTTTTATGAGTTTTGAAAACTTTGCCTCAGTTAACAATCGATTATCGAAAGTACACAATCGATTGTTATGCAGTTTGCAAAAACCTGATGTTAACTGGCTTACTCACAATCGATTATCATTAATTCATAATCGATTGTCATGCAGTCTTGGCTTAGAGATACTCGATTATCATAAGTACATAATCGATTATCTTAGCCCAGATTTTTGAGGCATGTTTGGAAAATATTTTAACAAATGTAAATATGCATAGTTTAAAATCATTTGACACTTACTTTAAATATGCATGATTTTGGAAAAATAATTTTAGTAGAGAAGCCATGTTATGAGCCAAGATTGAGGAATCAAGATCACAATTAATATTGACTCAATTATAACATTTCCAAGCATTGTCTTGAGCTTCTTGTAATGCATCCATTATGTGCTTGTCCTTGAGCACTGCTATATATCGCTTATTGCTTTGTTTGACATTCATCAAAACCTACAAAAGAACACACGTTTAGTATATTGCATTTGAAACGTGTTTCCAACAATTTCCCCCTTTTTGATAATGGCAAACATAAGCGGGATATATGCAATAATTATTTTGATGATCCAAGACAAGTGTAAAGTATGCAATTTGATGTTCCCCCTTAATTCATGTTCCCCCTCACTTTAAGCATAAATGAAGTTGAGAGTGATATAGCATACTTCTTGATATCCCGTTTCTTCCCCCTTTTGCCATTAGCAAAAAGTGGCTAGATAACAAGTCTAATAATAGCATGCTAGTTCAATAAACGACAACATAATCGATTATTATATGGAATAATCGAATCGTTTGCACTGGAAAAATTCCCCCTTAATATAAGATTCCCCCTGAATTTATGCAACACATTCAAAGAAAGCATGTAAGTATGCATAAACTCTAGTCTTGCATATAGCCTTTCTTTTCTTCCTTTTAAAAAATATGTACTTCCCCCTTTTGAAAATATCAAATAATTCATATAATGAAAATAGGAGAGATATTTCAAATAAAAATCAACTTTCATTAAATAGATAAAATATTACATGCTTTAAAATATCCGAATTTGCATCTTGATATGGATGATATCCGGAGGGAGGAAGAGTAGAGGTGGAAGCACCTTCCCTATTTGAACGGGTTCTTCTCGACATATTGATAGAAGAAAGAAAGCTTGAATTTTGCAAGAAGAGCTTTTTAGAGAGGATTTGAGGCTTTGAGCTTGAATATTTGGTGATGAGAATGAAGACACCATCTCCTATTTAGAGGGGAGAATAGGAAAAAATTATGCCTGAAGTCAACTCAAAAACGGTCGAGTTTTGGAATTGACCGTTGAGACAATCGATTGTATACCTGAGACACTCGATTGTTGAACAGTGTTATGCCAGTTGGATTGACTGATAAAAAACTGATAATCGATTAACGAGAGCTGCAGGACTCAGAATGGTAAGAATTTTTGAATTAATACCGTTGGACAATCGATTGTGTGATAGAGACAATCGATTGTGTCAAGTTTGACACTTAGATTCTGAGAATTTGGCTTGAAACAGAATGTTTTTGAAATTTCAGAAAATCACTGACAATCGATTGTGGAACTTGACAATCGATTGTGTACTGGGCAAAAATGGTCTTAAGTCCTGAAAATTGATTTTGGAAGTATGGTAATCAATTTTGAATATATTATAATCAATTTTGGATTTATGACAATTGATTATGAATGAAACAACGTCATCAACACATGGTGGAAGATAATGATTCTTTGGATGAAAACGTTTTTATGAAAAAAGATTTTCCATCATGAATACATATAATCAACACCAATTGTTATAAATACCAATTTAGAAAATCAAAACTCAATACAATTTATGCACTTAATCAATTATGCAATTTATCAAAATAACATTCATATCAATACTTGTGACCAATTCAACTAGCTAAAGGGTAGAGTAAGGAACGATCATACCCGGTTTGTCTTGATGTCATCCTCCATCGTTGACATCTCAATTTGCTAGAGATTGAATTGAATGCTTCATGCGAGCACATTAGCAATTCCAACACTTAATCAAGTGAAGCCATTTCCGATATATATATATAAACAATTTATCACCATAATAACAATTCAAAACCCAAACAGATATTTGTTAAGAGAATATCATCAATAAAATTTATGCAATCAATTCTTTCAAAGCACAAGTTCCCTCTTAAGTAAGACAAAAAGGAATGTAATGAAATTCCTCTTACTTGTAACAAATTTGCCTAAAATATTTCTTCTTTTGATAAGAAGATTGTATTAAGGCTAATTCCTTTTACCATATTCACATAAGAATAGGAAGGATATTGAGGAATATACAATATGACGATTTCTATAAATTTATCAATTATATAAAAAAATACCTATTGTTATTTTGAAAGGCATTTGTCAAAACATATATTGCATGCTGTTTCAAATAGATAGTCAAATCATGAATCAACCATCTTATCACCTGTTTAAGCACAACACATCAATTTGACATTTTTCAGGAAATACCGATTGTTACACAAGCAATGAAAAATCCATTTGACGGAGAGCATAACACATGCATCAAATGTTATTTTATTAACAGTGATACACAAGGTTATTTTCAGCAGTCCATATTGCAACAAATGTCAAATATTTCAATTAGGTGCATTTGCAATAATGAGAACCAAAACAAAGCATGATTCAAGGAGAATTGATACGAATGGTTTAACAAAGACATATCAACACATACAATTGGGCATGATAAAGATGAAAGCCTAGCCTTTAAAAAAGAGTTCAAGAACGTTTATGCCTATTTTGAACTGACACGATGATAAAAGATAGCTGTCAAGTTCAGAATTTAGAAAGGTAACAAATCTTGAGATTTTTACCGATTGACAATCGATTGTTGAAAAGGGACAATCGATTGTTGGACTATTTGACACTAGTTTCTGAAAAATTTGCAAGAAACAGAGAGTTTTTGAAAACTCAGAAAAACACGGACAATCGATTGTGCCTGTGAACAATCGATTGTGGACTAGACCAAAAAGGTTTTAAGTCCTGGAAATCGATTATGAGAGTATGCAAAAAAACATTTATCAAAACATATATTGAAACATGATTTAGAACACTTTGCTGTTTGAAAAGATTGCCAAGACATAATTCAACTAAACATGATTCTAGTAGGTACTCATTCAATGCACGAATCAACATTTGTCAAAGCATGGATGAAGCATTTAATAGTTGATACTAGTAATCAAAAATGAATTTTCAGCATGTCAATCAACAAGTATAGTCAACAAGAAATTTCACAAATGATTCTTACAATTAACGCATGTCAACGTTTTTCAGGGTGAGAATCAAGTTGACAACTTATATGTTAATAACACCAACTGCCATATATCAACAGATCTGTCAACATTAATAGTTTGCACATATTCGGTTTTATCAAAAAGAATAGCTAACCGAAATTCCTCTCGATGCCTTTGGGTGTCGTGCTTGGCGCATCTACTACAATTTTGTAGTCTTCAAGCACACCTGCAAAAATACCTACGGAGAGGTTTTTGGTACCCATATCTTTTTGGGTCCTTTGGGGTTAGGCAAATAATAATTATAACCAAAAGATAAATCTCTATGTTTAGCAAAACACACGGGTGCAATGTGACCTATCCGATTGCAATAATGGCATACTACGTTCGGATTGTGCCAATGCCTAGGTTGCGCCAAATACATTCTAGGTGATCTAGAGTCATTCCTAGAGGCGTTGAGAATCCTAGAGTCATTTCTAGGTAGTCTAACGTAGTTCGTTCTAGGCTTATCAACAATAGTCTTAGTATTGATTCTAGGCGATGTAAAGTGATTAACTCTAGATTCATTATTCCAATTTCTAGAGTTGTATCTAGGTGATCTAAAGGCGTTAGTTTTAGACTTGTTTTCATACATCCTAGCGTAATGTCTAGGTGGTCTAAAGGAATTTGTCCTAGACTTATTTACAGCCCTAGAATTATTTCTAGGTGGAGCAGTAAAATTTCTAATGGGATTTCTGCTTTTATGCCGTTGATTATTCTTCGACGTTTCCTTTTCTTCAATAACCTTAGGGACATCTATACTTCGTGATTCTAAAGTTTTCCTAAGTTCTGCGTTTTCTAACTTCAAAGAATCGCAGGAAGTACAAGTAGAGCATTCATCAACATAAGAAGTTTCATGCATAGTCTTAATGACTTGTCTAAGTTCTACACTATCATTTTGCAAAAACTGATTTTCATTTGCAAGATTCTCGTTATCACGAGACAGATTTTCAACACCTTTTTGAGCTAAAGAAAGACGTTCTTCAAAGTCCTTGTCTTTTAAAAAGAGTTGTTTTTGAAAATCCTCTTCTTGTAAAGAAAGAGTTCTTTGTAAATCTTTAATAGTCTTAGAAGCATTTACCAACTCATCATGCAGTTTGTTATAAGCAATTTGCATATCGTTAGATGTACTTACCTCGTCTTTTTCGTCTGCCATGAGGCACTGACCAGTTGATTCATCGTTTGTGCTGACCGCTTTTTGAGGCGTGTTTTCGTGCAATTCCTCAAGTTTGTCCCACATTTCCTTAGCAGTTTTATAGTGGGAGATTTTTCGCCAAAGTTCCTGATTCAAGGCGTTATGAAATATATTCATAGCTTTAGTGTTGTATTCACTTACCTTATCTTTCCCGACTTTTGTCGTCAGTTGATCACTGTGTTTAATAGCTTGCCATAGATACAAATCGTTTGCCATTGTAAAAACTTGCATCCGATATTTCCAGACTGAGTAGTCGTTTTCGTCTAATATTGGAGGTGACATGCTGCATTCTCCTTCACCTATTCCTGCAAAGAAATTTAGAGTAGAAGCCATGGATGGTTCTCTCAAACGGTTAGGTTTTTCAGAGAGTATGGCTCTGATACCAATTGTTGGAAATAACGCTTTACGCTAGAGGGGGGGGGGGTGAATAGCGTTTTAAAATTATTAAGCGTTTTAGTGCGGAATTTAAAAACTTTGCAGAAATTAAGACAAGTGCAGTAAAATAAACTTACACAAAGATGTATCCTGGTTGGCCACAAACGTGGTTAGTCCAGTCCCCGAGAGACTCTCTCGAGATTTCCACTAAACTTGTCAAGCTTACGGGTGCTTAACAAACCGTTACAGCTGAGGACACAAGCCTCACCTAGGTGCTCGGGGATCACAGTCCCAAAGACTTCAATTGCTCGGGGATACCAATCCCAAAGACTTCAATTGCTCGGGGATAACAATCCCAAAGACTTCAATTGCTCGGGGATAACAATCCCAAAGACTTCAATTGCTCGGGGATAACAATCCCAAAGACTTCAATTGCTCGGGGATAACAATCCCAAAGACTTCAATTGCTCGGGGATAACAATCCCAAAGACTTCAATTGCTCGGGGATAACAATCCCAAAGACTTCAATTGCTCGGGGATAACAATCCCAAAGACTTCAATTGCTCGGGGATAACAATCCCAAAGACTTCACCCGAGGAATCACAAGTTCCTCAACAAACGAGAATCGCAATTCTCTTACAAACACAAAGACACACTCACTTTACAAAGTACTCCTCAATGAGTAGATATGAGTAGAAATAGTACGCTCAAGATCACAACAACTTAGCTCAATAGAATGGCTCTTCAAAAAGCTTTATAGATGAATGAAAATGATGATCAATGTAAGAAAGCTTTTAGCAATGAAAATACTTAAATTGTATATGTTGTTGTTATGAAAACACTGAGTTAAACCTGTATTTATAGGTGAAAAAACTCAGTCTTACCGTTGTCTAATTGCCAATTAAGGATTGCTGAAATTACTCAGTGACAATCGATTGTCAGGACTAAACAATCGATTGTTTGCCTATCAGATCAAAAAATCAATCCCAGATTTTACGTTAACAATCGATTACTTCAAATCAATAATCGATTAATTATAACGTTAAAAAATCCTTTCCAATTTTTGGCATAAAACATCGATTATCAGGAAATCAATAATCGATTATTTTAACAACGTTCAGAAAATCTTTTCCAGATTTTACGCTAAAACATCGATTGTTAAATATTACAATCGATTACCTGAAGGTAATTTGAAAAAAATATGACAACGGTCAGCTTCAACAATCGATTATCAAATAGAACAATCGATTATTAATTAATTTCAAAACTTACTGTCTCATATATAATCGATTATCAAAAATCACAATCGATTATTAATTAATTTCAAAACTTACTGTCTCATATATAATCGATTATCAAAAGCCACAATCGATTATCATTTTACTTAAAATCACTGGGAGACATTTTTCTCATTCCAATCGATTACCATTAGTTCATAATCGATTTTTATGAGTTTTGAAAACTTTGCCTCAGTTAACAATCGATTATCGAAAGTACACAATCGATTGTTATGCAGTTTGCAAAAACCTGATGTTAACTGGCTTACTCACAATCGATTATCATTAATTCATAATCGATTGTCATGCAGTCTTGACTTAGAGATACTCGATTATCATAAGTACATAATCGATTATCTTAGCCCAGATTTTTGAGGCATGTTTGGAAAATATTTTAACAAATGTAAATATGCATAGTTTAAAATCATTTGACACTTACTTTAAATATGCATGATTTTGGAAAAATAATTTTAGTAGAGAAGCCATGTTATGAGCCAAGATTGAGGAATCAAGATCACAATTAATATTGACTCAATTATAACATTTCCAAGCATTGTCTTGAGCTTCTTGTAATGCATCCATTATGTGCTTGTCCTTGAGCACTGCTATATATCGCTTATTGCTTTGTTTGACATTCATCAAAACCTACAAAAGAACACACGTTTAGTATATTGCATTTGAAACGTGTTTCCAACAAGAATGTGTGTGGCTGTTAAAATGGACTGTACCCAATAGCACATAGACAATCTGGATTGAAACATTAGACCTCTAGCAATTTCCAATAGGTGTCTATGTTTCCATTTAACAATTCCATTCTGTTGAGGTGTTGTCACACAAGATAACTGATGTAGAACTCCTTCTGATACCAGAAAAGCTGATTCCTGTGTACCTTTCCCCAGCTCGAATGCATTGTCAGACCTTATCATTTTTACCTTCACATTGAACTGCCTTTCAACCATAGACAGAAAGACTTGAGCATAGGAAAATCATTGCTCTTGGAAGATAGCAAAAATGTCCAAGTTCCTTTACTATAATCATCCACTATTGTAAGCAATTATCTAAAACCATTATATATATTTGACTTGTAAGGTCCCCATGTATCTATATGTATGAGATCAAAAATGTGATTAGAGTTAATAGAACTGACAAGAAAAGGGTTCCTTTTCTGCCTTGCCTTAGGACAAATGTAACAAATAAAATTAGATTCAGAGTCACAATGAAGAAAATCTAAGTGTTTCATTGCTGAAAATTGAAGATGTTCCAACCTTACATTCCAAAGCATAACATTAGAAACAACATTAACAAGTACAGGACTAGAAAAGAACTCAGACTCTGAAATGCAATTTCTTCCTTTTTGAATTGAAAATACATTACTGTTGAATAACCCCATAGACTTAAGACTCCTAGGATCCAAAATGTAAAGACCCTCTGTAACTTCACCAAAAGCTTGTGGACTCTTCATTGAAAGGCCCTGCAACACACACCCAACAGATGTGAGTAATACATTATACTTGAACTGTATGCAGAACCTATTAACTGACAGCAGATTGTACTTGAAATCTGGAACATGTAGGACATTATTGAGAACATGACCTGGGAGAATGGAGACACTTCCAATATGAGTGACAATTACCTTGAAATACTTAGGTAAATTGATATTTAAAGGTACATGAAGTTGAGTAAGAAACAAGAAAGAATTAGGATCAAAACAAATATGTTCTGAGGCACCTGAATCAATGATCCAGGTGTCTGAATTCAAAGTTGTAAACACTGAACCTGAGTGTTTTAGAATAGTACCAGCTACTGCATTAGCATTAGTTCATGAGTTTCCTGCTTGTGTGAGTTTTGCCTGCTTGTAAATGTTCACCATTTCTGCTACTTCTCTTTGGTGAGTTGGTTTCCAAAGTTGATGTTCTCAGCAATTTGTCCCCCTTGAGTCTCATGGTTCTCATGTGTGAGAACTGCATTTCCCTTGATCTGATTCTGATAGCTCTTCTGATTAGTGAATTCAAAGTCATCTGGAAACCCAATAATTCTATTACATTCTTCTTGTGTGTGTCCTGTTTTTCCACAATAGGTACATGATAAATTTGGATTGTACCTCTTCCTTCCTTTGAACTTGTGTTGTGGTTTATCGAATTTCTGTCCTTGATTATTGTACTTCTGTCCCAGTACTATTCCTTTTTGTGTTTGATTTCTATTTTTCTGAAAGTTCCTACCCTGTCCCGCCACCATGAAAGCTGCAAAATCTGCTAACAATTGGGCATTAGGTTGCTTGACATCTCCAGATGCCATGAATGATAGTGATTCTGAGTTGAAACTTGTATTAGCATAGACTTATCTTTGATTCTCATCTTGTAAGAGAAGTGAATATGCAACATCTATGGCAGAAAGAGGATTCATCATGAGGATGTTTCCGTTTGCCTGTGCGTAGGTGTTATTTAACCCCCTGAGAAATTGGATCAACCACTGATCCTCCAATGACTTAGCTAGCTTTGCCTTCCCTTCACAAACACACACACATGCACATGAACAACATATGAAAACATTCAAAGCATCTAACTCATCCCATAAACGTTTGAGTTTGGTGAAATATCCTGCAATATAACTGTTCCCTTGTACTAATCCTGTTAGTTCCTTTTGCAGATGGTAGAGTTTAGCTGCATTTGACTTGCCAAACCTCTGCTCCAAGCTTTCCCAAAGCTCCTTTGCAGCTTTGGAGTAGATCACACTATCAGCAATGTCTTTTGAAAAAGCATTGAGAATCCAGGAGATGACCATGTCATTGACACATTTCCATTGCTCAAGATCTGGAGAGTTCAGATCTGGAGATTTGCAGACCCAATTGATGAAGCCAAGCTTTTTCTTGGCTGAAAGTGAGAGGAGGATAAATCTTCTCCTTCCAGGATAGCCTCTCCCATCAAAAACTGTGTTGACTAGGGTCATACATGGTGAATCTGAATGATTGTGATGATAGGGGTGATTAGGGTCATATGTTACAGATTTTGCAACATTACTTGTTTCTACACCAGTGGTGGTGTCACCTATTTTGATTTAGTGAAGAACTGATGTAAATGATATAATTGATTGATTGTATTACTGGATCGAGCTATTCTTCTCTGATACCATGTAAGATTTTTAGGAGAAATTCAGAAAATCCGCATTATATATTTCATCATCTTTGTACACGTTTATATACAATTGCCAAAGAATCAAAAGTAACAGAAAAGAGAAAATATGTACACATGTCCTAACCTAATTGGAAAATTAATAACAAACTATATTCCCTCACATGCTAATCACGTGAGGGAAGCTTCCAGATTTTAAGGCTAATCTAAGGGCCATTATCTCATCCATCACATGATATAAACATGTGATCCAAGGGCTGTGCTTCTTCCATGTGTCCAATGCTATCAGCCACAGATATAATCTATTTCACTTAGATTATATGGAAGCCCTTCTTGCTCGTCGGAACCCCAATCCATCTTCTTCTTCTTTGCTTTGTCTTCTTCATATGAAGAAGAACATCCATGGCGTTCAGAATTAAACGCAGGTTTCTTTTTCTCAACAATAAGCAAATATTTGCAATTTTTAGTAATAGTCTAAGAGGGTGATTGTATAGGGTATAATTTGGCTCTTAACACCTCCACGCTGAATGGGCATGTCCGTTATGATAAGGTAGACCCAAGTAAAGGCACTACACAATTGGTAATGTAGAAGCGATGTCTTTTAGTGCCTAACTTCTTTACTGAGTGGAAGCCACCAACTTTTTTACTATTTGATTATTTCGAGGAGGGTCTCCTACTATATATAGGAAACATTCACATTGTAATAGGTGTCATGATTATTTTCGGATAATACAACTTCTCTCTCTATCTCTATTTCTTTCTTGATCTCCAACAACTGCTTATCTCTTAAGCTAAGTTTATTGTCTTCATACTTTCAGATCTACAGTGATCTTAACATGATAACTATCTCTAGGACTTATTATATTTGACTACGATTTATCCCAATACATTTTTAGTTGTTTTTAAGCTTATAAAGTGCGAACACAATTTCTGAGCTAAATAATTTGGCGCCGTTTGTGGGGATTTCGAGAATCAAAACCACAATTTGCACCTAGAGAACCATAAAAAACCCCTCTCTACAATACACAAACGAAAGATGGCTGACATCAACAACGCAAGAATGAAAGCGATAGCAGATGTTGCAACCAATCTCATCGGTCCTCTCAACGAAGCTGGTGAAGAGGGTGTTTCGATTGCAACCCCTAGCACCACAACAAGCGGGGAAATCCCACCTTCCCTACTTGAAGATCTAACGATCTTGCGGGAAAAAGGCGCTTCTACATCTGCAACTGAAGAAACACCCCCAGAGGTTAGAAAATTATTGGAAGAATGGTTAACGAGTACTCTAAGTGGCTTGGTTAAATATTCACCCCAAAACAACGTCATATGCGTGCCAACATCATACCTTGCTACAGCTGAAGTTGAACCCGAGATCGTACGAGTAAACAATATGCTCATCGATACTCGGGCCAGCAGTGACATGCTCACAGCCATCCTCAAGAAGATGGAGGAAATGGAAAACGAAAACAAGTCACTTCATGACCAGATGAAGGAACACCAGGAGAGGGTAGACAAGATCCTTAGTGCTCCCAAGCTGCTGTCAAAGCATGACGTGGGGAGGTTTATTGAACAACCTTACACGGAAGAGGCTACCGTATTCCATCCCCAAAACCTTCAAAATGCCTCTTTATTTAAGAGTGTACGACGGAACTACAGATTCCGAGGATCATCTAAGCCATTAATTCACGACTGTAAAAGGTAACGACCTGCCGAAGGAACAGGTACCGTTCGTGCTGCTGAAAAACTTTGGCGAAACACTGACAGAAGGAGCCTTAACCTAGTACTCCCAGCTACTGGCCAAGATCATTTCTATGTTCGAGGAAATGGCGGACAAGTTAGTCACCACCAATGCAGGAACAAAGAAATCAGAAGCGAGAGTCAACAACATCTTCGCTATTCGGCAAACCACAGGAGAAGGACTCAGAGACTTCCTAGCCAGGTTTAATAGAGTAAGGATGAGCCTACCAAACGTGTCGGAAGGCATGGCGGTCGCTGCTTTTCAGAACTGGTTAAGCATGGACGGCTCGAGGGCAACCAAAAAACTACTAAGTCGCCTCATGAAGTATCCCCACACCACGTGGGAAGAAATCCACAACGCTTACTATGCTGAGGTACGTGCAGATGATGACGACCTCAACGGGCCGACCCAACGTTTAACAACAATAAACCCAGAAATTAGGAGGGACCGACGTAACAAAGGGCGACGGGAACAAGTCCTACATCCCAATAGGGAGAGGCAACAACCCTACATCAGATCCTATCACCCACTGCTACCTAGTCACGCGGACGCCCTACAGGGACATTTCGTTCCACTACGAAACGACTGAGGTATGCCAACTTTATTATCTGCCCATAACTTTTGTGTGTCCCCTTCAGAGATAGTGTACGCACTTGAGAAGCTGGGCAACGTGTATTGTCCGACAAAGATAAAATTAGACCTTGCAACCAGAAAATCAAGCGCCTTGTGCGAGTTCCACCACTTACGAGGAGACAAAACCGAAGACTGCATAGGCCTACGGCAAGAGGTGGTCAGGATGTCGAACCAAGGGTTCCTGACAGAGCTACTCATTGTCAAAGGAAAACTCAACTTTGCACGAAGACGGGAACAGTCCCACGGACCACCAAAGCTGCCTTCATCGACATGCACGATCAATATGATCATTGGAGACGATGACGACTCGGCGATCAACCACGTCAAATTCACCATTACACACGATCTAAAGCGAACCATCTCCCACGAACGGTATGATGACTTCAAAAATAGTATCACCTTCGATAAGTCCGATTCCGACAGTTTGTCTTTTCCTTATTACGATGCTTTACTTATCACTTTATGTATCGCATATACGGGTCTTAAAAAAATCATGGTTGATGATGTTAGCGGGGCCTGTATTATCCACCCGAGGGTCCTCGTACTATTGGGACTCAAGCATAAGATAATACCGCATTGCGTAGCACTAACTTGTTTCAGTAATGTAGTAGAACGAACCTCCGAGGAGATATCACTACCCGTCCTAGCAGGAGGGGTCACGCTGGAAACAACTTTCCATGTGATGAACCAGGAAACAACGTACAACGCCATCACCGGATGCATGTGGGTACACACCATGAGAGCGGTCCCGTCGATTTTCTATTAAATGAGCAAATTTCCTACCACGTGGGGAGTATTCAGCATTCGAAGTGAGCCTCGCATCGCTTAGGAATGCCACAAAACAGCTCAAGACTGCGCCCACACAAAACAACTAAAAGGGGCGAGCGCAGATACATAGAATTCAGCTATGTCAGGGTCTAAAGTCTATCCGACAGAGAACACCATTAGAGACCTTGATATCATAGAAGCCTGCAATGCCACAGTTGAAGACCTCGACCCAGTCCAAGTGGACAATGACGACCCTACAAGTAAAGCCTACATCGGGCATGGCCTCTTAAGTTCAAGTAACTATCGTGAATTTTTATCTAACCATGCAGACTTGTTTTCTTTTTACCATTCAGATATTCCAGGGATCCCGCGAGAAATTTCCACTCACAAGCTGGACGTCGACCTATTACGCCCGCCCGTGTGGCAAATGAGAAGAAAATTCAAAGCTGCTATCAATGAAGCGGTCAACGAGGAAGTGGACAAACCTTTGGCCAATGACTCCACCAGGGAATCAAAGTACCCCTCAATGGGTTGCCAATTTCGTCATGATTAAAAAGAAAAATGGGAAGTGGAGAATATTTGTGGACTTCACCGACTTGAACAAGGCATGCCCGAATGATTCTTTCCCACTTCCCCACATCGATCAGCTGATAGACGCGACCGCAGGGCATGAGCTGCTAAATTTCCTAGACGCATACTCTGGGTACAACCAAATCACGATGGCCGAGGAGGATCACAAAAAAACAACTTTCATGACCAAGGTACATATTTCTATGAGGTAATGCCCTTTGGGCTCAAAAATGCAGGAGCCACGTACCAAAGGCTAGCCACCAAGATGTTCAAAGAGCAACTCGGTCAAACCATGGAAGTCTATATCGATGATATGCTGATAAAATCATCTAAGAGAAAAGACCACATCGGCCACCTAAAAGAGGCTTTCGAGATACTAAGGAGGTACAGGATGAAGTTGAACCCCGAGAAATGCGCCTTCGGTGTCGCCTAGGGGAAATTCTTGGGTTTCTCGTATCGCAACGAGACATCGAGGTCAATCCAGACCACATCAAGGAGATAGACGCAATACCTGAGGTGCTATGTAGCAAGAAACTGGTACAAAAGCTGTCAGGGCGTATAACCGCCCTATCTAGATTCATCTCACATTCATCTGACACGTGCCATAAATTTTCCAATGTGCTGAAAAAAGACTAATGGCTAAAGTGGAACGAGGAATGCATCGAAGACTTGAGATAGCTGAAGGCATACTTGTCTTCGCCGCCCCTACTGGTCAAGGCGATCCCAAGCGAACCCCAGCTGGTGTATCTGGCCGTGTCTGAGGTCGCTGTTAGCGCCATCCTAGTTCACGAAAGAAAAGGTACACCAATCCCCTATCTATTTCATTAGTAAAACCTTAGTGAACGCCAAAACTCGGTACCCACACCTCGAGAGGTTGGCGCTGGCACTGGTAGTAGCTTCACGGAAGCTACGACCATATTTTCAGTGCCACCCCATAAAAATGGTAACGACCTTCCCACTAAGGAGAGTCTTACACAAGACTGAATTATCACGTCGACTCGCCAGATGGGCCATTGAGCTCAATGAGCACGACATCTCGTATCTTCCAAGAACCACCATCAAGTCTCAAGTCTTGGCTGATTTTATAGTCGACTTTAGTGCAGAAATCGTGCCTGAAGCAGAACTTGAGGCACAACGTGCCTCAACCAATAACGACCTATGGGTCCTCTATGCCGACGGTGCCGCCAATGTATCAGGATCAGGATTTTGGACTTGTCCTTGAGGTTCCCACAAGAAAAATGGTTTGCCAGTCTATACGGAGCCCTAAAATGACTAACAATGAGGACGAGTATGAGGCCTTTATTGCATGTATAAAACAGGCCGTCAAGTATGGGGCTCTCTGACTCATCATTCATTGCGGTTCTCAACTCATAGCAAACCAAGTCACTAGGACTTACCAAATCAACGAACAAAGATTGCAAAAATACTAGTCGGAAATTCGCAGGTTAATGGTTGGGTTCGATGAATGCCGCCTTCAACTGATTCCGAGTGCACGAAATATTGAAGCAGACGGTCTAGCAAAGCTGGCTATGGCCACTAAAAACTTCAACAAAGAAAGCGTGGTTACCCTCCTCTACTCTTCCATTGATCACACTGAGGTATTCTTTTTAAATTTGACCTGGGACTGGCGCAAG
Source organism: Nicotiana benthamiana (assembly GCA_034376525.1). Classification (NCBI taxonomy): domain Eukaryota; kingdom Viridiplantae; phylum Streptophyta; class Magnoliopsida; order Solanales; family Solanaceae; genus Nicotiana; species Nicotiana benthamiana. The sequence continues at coordinate 55,624,221 of CM067338.1, forward strand.
CCGTTTGTATCCTATCTACAGGACGGAAAGCTACCACTCAAAAAAAATAAGGCAAAGAAACTCTGCGTGCAAGCTTCCCGGTATTCCCTAATAAACAATGACCTTTACAAAAGAACATTTGGCGGACCCTTGGACAAGTGCCCAAGGCCGCACCAAACAAGGCCGGTACTCGAAGAAGTGCACGAGGGCCACTGCGGCGCCCATACAGGTCACCGAACCCTCGTACAATGCATCATACGGGTCAGCTACTACTGGCCCACCATGAAGAAGGAGGCAGCAGAATACATTTGCCGATGCGAACAATGCCAAAAATATGCCCCCATGATACACTAACCAGGAGAACCCCTCCATTCAGTCGCCTTCCCATGGCCTTTCATCAAATGGGGAATGGACATAGTCGGCCCCCAACTCACAGGACGGGGAAAGGTACGGTTTTTACTTGTTTTAACTGACTATTTCTCTAAGTGGGTGGAAGCAGATGCATACGCACAAATACATGAACAGGAGGTGATCTCCTTCATATGGAAAAATATTATATGCCGCTTGATATCCCCAAAGAAATCAATTGCGACAACGGATGACAGTTCATCGGTCAAAAAATGACCGAATTATGTGAGAAATGGCGCATCAAAAGGATACTTTCCACACCATATCACCCCGCTGCTAGCGGCCAGGAAGAATCCTCCAACAAAGCAATATTAAACATACTGAAGAAGAAGCTCGAGGACACCAAAGGGCTATGGCCCAAGCTGCTACCCGAAGTATTGTGAGCGCACAGGACCACACCCAAATCCAGCACAGGGGAAACACCGTACTCCTAGTCTACAAAATTGACGCGGTCATACCCATCGAGGTCGGTGAACCAAGCCTAAGGTATTCACACACCAGTGGAACGGAAAACGACGCAAACAGGCTCCAAGACCTCGACGAACCTGATGAAAGGAGAGAAATGGCCCATATCAGAATGGTGGCCCAAAAATAAAGGTCGAGAGATACAACAACAAAAGGGCCAAGATAAGACCACTCAAAGTGGGAGACTATGTCCTTAAAGCCAAGACATTGGCATCCAAACACCCAAGTGACGGAAAATTGGGCACCAATTGGGAAGGACCCTACAAATCACTGCAGTAGCTAGCAAAGGAGCATTCCAGTAAGAAATAATGGAAAGAAAAACGCTCCAAAACCACTGGAACGTCGCCCACCTAAAGTATTTCCACTCCTGAAAGGCGTCTTTCGAGTTGTACTCCTTTTTCCTTACCCAAGTTTTGTACCAATTGAGTTTTCTCGGGAAGGTTTTTAGAGAGGCAGCAAAGGGGACACTTGGAGATATATGCAGCACAAGTTTACCATATCAACCTCTCCATACAACCTCCAGACCGACATGATAAAGGGACTGGAATAGCTTGGTCTCTAGTGTATGAAAGGCTACAACCATCTTCAATGTATAAAGGGCTATGGCCATCTCTAATGTATGAAAGGCTACGGCCATCTCCAGTAAATAAACGTCTAAGGCGATCTCTAATGTATGAAAGGCTACGGCCATCTCTAATGTATAAATGTCTACGACCATCTCCAACAAAGAAACGGCCAAGGCCATCACTACCAACAATCGACCTAGTTCGACTACGGCAAGCGAATGATTCGACGACAGTCAAAATCAACCATATGCCCAAGGCCATCAACAAGCTATGACCAAAGGTCATCGACTTCATCATGGCTAAGGCCATCACCAACAACAGTCGACCTAGTTCGACTATTGCAAGCAAATGATTCGACGACTGTTCAAATCAACTATATGGCCAATGCCATCTATAAGTTATGACCAAAGGTCATCCACTTCAAGGCCATCTTCCAACAATCGACCTAGTTCGACTACGGCAAGTGAATAATTCGATGACAATCGAAATAAACCATATGGCCAAGGCCATCAACAAGCTTTGACCAAAGGTCATCGACTTTATCATGGCAAAGGCCATCACTGCCAACAGTCGACTTAGTTAAACTACGACAAGTAAATGACTCGTCAACATCCGAAATCAACCATATGGCCAAGGCCATTTGTAAGTTATGACCAAAGATCATCGACTTTATCATGGCCAAGTCCATCACCGCCAACAGTCAACCTAGTTTGACTACGACAAGCAAATGACGATGACAGTCAGTCACCTATATGGCCAAATGCCAAAGCCTTCGACTCCATCAAGACTATGGTCGTTAATCTAAATCTGGCTAAGGCCATCAGCTCCATCAAGACTAAGGTCGTTAATCCAAATTCGGCTAAGGCCGTCAACACCGGTAGTCAACCCAGTTCGGCTATGACAAACAAGTAATTCAACGAAAGTCAAAGCCGTCCATGCCGACCTAGCCTAAACTACCGTGGGAAGACCGAAAGTAGCGACCAGAAACGCAATAAAAGCTCTAAGGAACCAAACAAGAACTACAATAGCAAAAAGTTATATTCCATTGTCTCCACAAGTATACATACATCTGACCTTAGAAAAAGGCCCCATTTACACACACACACACACACACCCATATATATATATATATATATATATATATATATATATATATATATATATATATATATATATATATATATATATATATATATATATATATATATATATATATATATATATATATATATATAAGAGAGAGAGTCTTAAGAGCCTTCACCGCTCCGCCCATCACGATCCACCCGAATGCCGTCTTGTCCAATGCTATCCCCAGGCTGATAAGTCTTACAAAATCCATGAACTGGAGTCCAAACGGTTGACGTCCTCAGAGTTACATCCCTCCATACCTTGTGAGATAGAGATGTAACTGGACGCTTCACGGGCAACACGGGCTAAGTGCCGTTGCCTTTCGACTTACGCCACAGAAGCCCAACCTGCCGCCAAGAACTCCTCAAATACGACCAACCAAGAATCATGGTACACCCACATCTCATGAGCATCACGATGCACAACGTCTTGTGGGGATGTTTTCTTGAGGACTTCAACCTCGGCCGTCCTAGCATCAAGCTCGGCTGTGAGGGCCGTGACCTGGGTCTGCAGTACTGGAGTCTCCGCCGCTACCGTATAGCTTATGTCCAATTCCTCCTCTTTTGACTGAAGAAGAGTTTCTAGCTTGATGTTTCAAGCCAAAGCAGCCATCATCTGCTCATCAACCTCCTCTAGCTCGACCGCTCTCTTCTTTAATAGAGCTTTTGATTCCTCAAGACGCTTACAGAACATCCGAAACTGAGGGTCCTTCTTGAGTACATATGCCAACGCCTGATGCTTGGCATGACGCTCCTTGTCTTTCTTCGCCATTTTATTGAAGGTGGCCGCCTTTGTTTGTTCACGCCACCTCCTCTCCACCTTCAAGATGAGGGTCTAAAAAGAAGAGAGGAAACACGTCAGCACGTACCAAAGTCGCTTATACGAGTCATTAAAGCAAAAACTGAAAGCTACCTGCAAATCTCCGCTGGTGATATGCCTCGACAAATCCCTGTTACTAACGCTTTTTAGCGTTTCATGCTCCGAAACCGCATATAACAAGGTCATGTATGCCATGGCTTGCTCGTAGTCATCTAACAAATTATACCCCCAGGGATCACGATTCGGTGAGTAGACCTGCCCACCCTCATCTCCACGCGGGCTGAGCCCCCCGTTGCTTCTCTAAGAGCGTCCTCAGAGCCCGTTCTCTTAGTTTCCATGCCCGCGCCCCTAATTGCAGAAGATGACCCGGGATGAGAGGACAACGGCGGCTGTTCCCCGAATGGCCAATCTCCCTAAACGAATGGCCTCAACTATGGAAACTAGCCTCGGCTCTCGATGCGGATCACTATGCTTCACGCCCTCAATCGCAATTCCATTTTCGGTAATCAGTCGTCGCCTCTTTCCCTTTGGAGACTCTTCATCTTCAAACATAGCCTCCGCTGGAGCACCTTCAGGCACCAACACAGGCACAACCTTAGGTGTCGTTATTGGCACGGCCTTAGGTATCACCACTAGAACAGCCTCAGGCACCGCCTCAGATGCAGTCATCGGCGCAACCCCCTGCTGTGAGGTCAAAATTGAACTGTCTCTAGGAGATACTCCCATGTGTATAACTTCACAATCAGAGTCAGACTCTGCCCTAGACGGGCCAGTGTTGGATTTCTTCTTCTTCGCCTTTGTAGAAGCGCCCCGGCCTGCCAAATGAGAGTACATTGAATAAAGGGGTCTCCAAGCCAAAACAAAGGGAAAGAGAATAGAACAGGAAATATTGTTACCAGTTGGGCCATAAAATTTATGAAACTCAGCCGAAGTATTGTATTTTTCCGCATACGATATCAGCTTCGCCATCCACGACCTAATGTCATCAACAGGACGAGGCGGGTGAGCCACTACTACAAAAGGAAGGAAAGTAAATCAGAATGATTGATCGGTCAGATAAAAGCATCATGAAATCACGCACAAAGATACTTATATCCCGAGTTCCACATCTCCGGAAAACCTTCGAGGTTGGATACCAGGTACCTCATCCTAATATAAAAGTATATGCGCCAGACGTTACGGTTAGCTCTGTCGTCAGCCCTTACCACGAAGCTCTTTTTACCGCGGCTCCTCAATTGGAGCATAGCACCTCTCATGTAGCTAGGGCTGACCATCTATAGCAGGTGATGAATAGAAATGACGTTCCCCCCTTGGCCGCAAGCTTTTTGAGAATTTGACACACCTTCAGGCATAAGGTGTGAGCTGATCCGGGCACACATGATAAAAGCGGCAAAGCTCCTACGCTAGAGGGTTAAGCCGAAATTTGTATCCGATCCTAAGCGAATATTCGTAGAACGTACAGAACCCAGGCCTATGCACATTGGCATAGTCCGTCCCGGCCTGAGCCATTTCAATATGGCCAGGGATATCGTACGTAGTTCTGAGGGCACCTCGGTGAGACTACGATAACTCACTATGCTCCCAAGGAAAAGAGGGGCATGTCGAGTTGAATTCAATTCGAACACTCAAGTTCTTCAGAAGAATATTATCCACCTTTAGGGGAACGAGGATTTTCTCCACTTCTTCCCCCTCACCTTCAGAAGAAGGCGGAGCCCTATAAGGGGCATTATCCTTGGTCCTTTTGCTGTCTTGACGACAATTCGCCATGACATGATTTATGCAGAAAGGTGTTAAGGACAAGAGGTACAATCCCCAGAAATGGTAGTTCTCAAATGAAGTAACAATTACCAGAAAGAAAGATGAAGAAAGAAATAAAGGGAAACTCTCCAAAGGTTCTAAAGATGAATCCCATTGAACCATTCCTCTATTTATGGGGATAAGGTATGCGTAAATCAAAAACTCACAATTCGGAAACTGACATGGGAAACCAAAATGTCACGTCATGCTTTGAACAGTCTCGGAAACAAGTATAATGATGATGCACGTGACCAGTGATGTCATTCTAGAAAAAGGGGTCATATGTCAATGGCTCAACAAGATTACACATGCTCATGCCCTTTGAAAAAGGCGCCAATGGGTGCAGCAAAATTTCCGTAAAAGAGAAAATGCATGTTCGTCCATTGAAGACGGTCATCGGGCATGTCTCAAACGAAAGGAGGGACTAACTGTATAAGGTAAATTTCTTCCCTTAGTGCCTCCGCTCTAAGTGAGTACGTCCGTTATGATAAGGTCGACCCAAGGAAGGGCACGACCCAGTTGGTAAAGTAGAAGCGACGTTTTTTAGTGCCTAACTTCTTTACTGAGTGGAAGCCGCCAACTTTTGTACTTTTTGATTACTTCGAGGAGGGTCTCCTACTATATAAAGGAGATCTTCACATTGTAATAGGCATCATGATTATTCGAGGATAATACAACTTCTCTCTCTATCTCTATCTCTTTCTCTTTCTTGATCTCCAACAATGGCTTCTCTGTTAAGCTACGTTTATTGTCCTCATACTTTCAGATCTATAGCAATATTAACAGGATAACCATCTCTAGATCTTATTATATTTGATTATGATTTACCCCTATATATTTTTGATTTTTTTTAAGCTTATTAACTGCGAATATAATTTATGAGCTAAACAGTGATATTGCATTTCTTCTTGTTTTTCCACTTTTTGTGCTAGTACGTGGGGAATTCATTTTAAAGTAGTATTTCACTATGGTATCATTTGATTGCTCTGAAAAGAATTTTCAAAATTGTTTAACTTTTCTTCTTCTTTTTCAATTAGATATACACGTCCTTTAATCGTAGAAATGAAGAAATAAAATCCGAATAGATGGATATTTGATCATACAAAACCGACAAAACGTGCCAGTAGCACACAATATGAAAAATGCTTTGTATTCCTTTGATATTATGTCCCATATATCAAAGAAATAAGGAGTAGCCCAAGTATATCATATTTATAGAAAATTGGCTTCAAGGTACAATTAATGCATTGCACCTGGCTTAGCCGGATGGACTACATTCATACTTCTTACAAACTTATTAGCCTCAAATAAACCACTCACTTATTTCTTTTTGTAAGGAAATCTCTAACACACAACAATTACCCCCAAACAAATAAAACTGTGACTGTATGGGTCAGAATACGACCCCGTGATAATTAATAAAATTAATTATATCCTAAGTCAATTCTTGGTTAATAAATGGTATGACCACTTATTAATCACGATACCTTATTGCCAGCTGACCCAATCAATAAGGCTATGGCCCACCCACCATCATAAGGACGTAACCTCAGCTTGGTCAAGACCATCCATTGCAGCCTCATACAGCTTACAACTATAAATACAAAGAGAAGGAACCCTAGAAAAGGGGGGGGGGGCTACTTCTTCTTCATGACTGCTCTCAAAAAAGAGAGGAACGATCATTGTAAGGCTCTGAACCTCTCCATAGAGAGGCAGACCAAATAAATACTATCAATAAAAGCTCTCTACACATTTTCCCTAATGAATAATACTTGCTTCTTATCTCTTTCATTTGGTCCCTTGATTTATTACGCTCTGCCATGATTGGTCCTTAATTTAGTTTGATTGGTTTATGCTTGCAAAGTATGTGGTAACTTGAGCTAAACAATTTCGCGCCGTCTGTGGGGATTTCATAGAAGAATCGCGTAGTTCTTCTACGGACCAAAAGGAAAGAAACGCTAAAAAACAACCCAGCTCAAATAAACTAAAGCGGTCTGTAAGACTAAGGGAAGTCGGACATCTCGAATCGAGACCCAACTCCTCTGCAACTCCTATCTCGGATGGTGCAAGGAAGAAGAAGAAGCAGTCCCCCCCACTCCTGAGAGAGGATCTCTATAAGACATCTCCACAAAAATTCGGCATGAAGGTTTCTCGAACCAAGAGTCACCTTGAGCCAGCCTACACACCCCGTTTAAAAGGATAGCGCATGAGCTGCTCTAGATCTCGATTCAAAACCGAGCCTTATCTTTCAAATACTGACATGATGAGACTCAGGCTATGTGCCTTCGCCAGAAAAAACTAAAAGTTCAACTACAAGTTGAACTGGAAATCAGGCCATGTGACTTTATCAAAAGTTCAACTACGGGTGAACCGGACTCAGGCTATGTGCCTTCGCTATCAAGAATGAAAAGTTCAACTATAGTTGAACCGGGAATCAAGCCATGCGCCTTCGCCAACATTTCAACTACGGTTGAATCAGGCTATGTGCCTTCGCCAGTAAAAATTAAAAGTTTAGCTACAAGTTGAACTGGGACTTAGGCTAGATGCCTTATCCAATGGTTTAACTACATTTGATGCAAGAATCAGTCCATGCGCCTTCGCCAAATATTCTACTACGATTGAACCTGGACTTAGGTCATGCACCTTTGCCGAAAGTTCAACTACGGTTGAATCAAGACTCAGGCTATATGCCTTCACCAGTTAAAACTAAAAGTTCAACTACAAGTTGAACTGGGACTCGGGCTAGACGCCTTCGCCAAAAGTTCAACTAAGGTTGAACCAAGACTCAGGCCATGCTCCTTCGCCAAAAATTTAATTACGGTTGTAACGGGACTCGGGGGGGCTATGCGCCCTCGCCAAAAATTCAACTATGTTTGAATCAAGACTCAAGCTATGCGCCTTTGCCATCGAGAATAAAAAATTCAACTACGGTTGAACCGAGACTCAGGCCATGCGCCTTTGCCAAAAGTTCAACTATGGTTGAATAAAGACTCAGGCTATGTGCCTTCTCCAGTAAAAACTAAAATTTCAACTACAAGTTGAAATGGGACTCAAGCTAGACGCCTTCGCCAAAAGTTCAACTACGGTTGAACCAAGACTCAGTCCATGTGCCTTCGCCAAAAATTCAACTACGGTTGAACCTGGACTCAGGCCATGCGCCTTCGCCAAAAGTTCAACTACGGTCGAATCAAGACTCAGGCTATTTGCCTTCGCCAGTAAAAACTAAAAGTTTAACTATATGTTGAACTGGTACTAAGGCTAGACGCCTTCGCCAAAAGTTCTACTACGGTTGAACCAAGACTCAGGCCATGCGCATTGGCCAAAAATTCAACTACGGTTGAATCGGGACTCAGTCTATGCGCCTTCACCAAAAGTTCAACTACAGTTGAATCAAGACTCAGGCTGTGCACCTTTGCCATCGAGAATAAAAAATTCAACTACGATTGAACCGGGAATCATGCCATTTGCCTTTGCCAAAAGTTCAACTACGGTTGTCAAGACTCAGGCTATGCGCATTCGCCATCGAGAATTAGAAATTCAACTACGGTTGAACCATGAGGCAATTCGCCTTCACAAAAAATTCAACTACGGTTGAACCGGGACTCAGGCCATGCGCCTTTGCCAAAAGTTCAACTAAGGTTGAATCAAGTCTCAAGTTGTGCGCCTTCTCCATTGAGAATAAAAAGCTTGACTATGGTTGAACCGGGACTCAGGCTATGTTCCTTTTCCAGTAAACACTAAAAGCTCAACTACACGTTGAACTGGGACACACGCTAGATTCCATCACCAAAAGTTCAACTACGGTTGAACCAAAACTGAGGCTAGACACCTTTGCCAAAAGTTCAGCTGCGGTTTAACCAAAACTCAGGCTATACGCCTTCGCCAAAAGTTCAACTACAATAGAATCAAGACTCAGGCTATGTGCCTTCTCCTGTAACAATTAAAAGTTGAACTACAAGTCGAACTAAGACTTAGGCTAGACGCCTTCACCAAAGTTTAATTACGAGTGAAGCAAAACTTAGGCTACACACTTTCATCGAAAGTTCAACTACAAGTTGAACCAAGACCCAGGCTATGCCTTTACGCCAACAAGCCAAACTCGCTCGACCTCGCTCGAACCATAAGGCTAGACACCTCCGCTGTTGAATCTAATGACTAATGTCAAAATGCTTCTCTCATCAATCTCGACAAAACTCGGCCTACAACAAATAAGGGTGCATGTACAGCACCCTTGACATTCAAGTAAGTATGCCCAACTTGAACTACGATTCGGGCCACATAAAGTTCGACTCCGGTTAAACTACAAGGCCGCAATTTTTACCATCACGGACGGATGTTCGACCGTGCCCGAACTAGGACTATGGCTAAGTGCCGCTATCGCCGAATAACGGCTACAGCTCGCCTACACCGAGTCGAAAAATAAAGACCATTAACAACCAAAAGGCAACACGTCTACCATGGTCCTACTCTAAGGCAAATCACCCTTTGAGCACATATAGTAGAAAAATCTAAAAAAAAGGGAGGACACAAAATAAGCACAAGACCAGCAATGGAAAAAGTCAGCTTATATATACTTATATTTGCAAAGTCATGTGCTGGCAACGCCCGCTTACACTCGGCCGAGGCCGACCAGTAAAAAGAAAAGATAAAAGAAACAAAAAACCTAAAAAAAAATATCTAAACGCCAAACGGTGAAAAAAATAAAAAGTACATCGAAACTTTTCACTCGGTGTCACCCACGCCACCATCAACATTATCAGCACCATCACCAAGCCCCGGCGTCGTGGGGTCGAAGCCACAATCAATATAGGCTTTACGAGCACTCTGACGGGCAGCCTTAAAGTAGCTTCGGGCACGATGCCGGCCTCCCACTGATTCTTTTATACATCTCGTTGGGCCTCGGCAAACGTCCACAGCTCATGATCCAGGTTGGAAGATTAGGCCTAGTCCTTTAGGCGCTGATTCTCTCCCTCTAAGGGCCATGATCTGATCCGCCATGGCTTGGTCGTCCCGCTCATAGACACCAATACGGTCCTCTAACTCCGCGTCTCTAAACGCCGCAACAGCTCTCTCCAACTCCAGCCCCCTCTCATGAACGCGGATCGTCGCCTCCAACACCCCTACCCTCGATGAGGCATCCCTTGCTTGCAGCCTCACAGCAGCGACCTCATTCCCCAAAGCAGCCACCTTTCCATTCAAGGTCGCAGAAGAAGAGCTCGAAAGAGCGAGGGTTGACCACGTCGTCTAGTTCTGAGACTAGGCCTCTCGACCCACGAGGGCTCGCCGGAATCATTGTGCCACGGGTCCTTTAGGGGGAATACGGGCTAAATATGTGTTGAAGTGTGACCTACCTACCGGCCAACTCCGCGTACTTGATGAACATAGCAAGAAACTTATAGAGAGAGGAAGTAAGCTCGCCACAGCATATGCCATAATGGTAGCAAAAGTCTACTACTAACATTGGGAGCGGGAGCCTAAATCCCAACTTGAAGGGATAGGCGTAGAAGACGCAATATCCCCTGCGGTCAGCATGGGACCGTATACTCACCTCTAGCTTGAACAATGTCGGCATAACCGTCAACGCCCCATTGCTCCCACATTTGGGCTATTCCAACTTCCCCCATTAGAGGGGCTTCATCCACTGGATCGTCTCTACCATCGGCGATGAATTCGGTCACCGGGCCTCCAAGAAAAGCTAGGATCTTGTCAACCTACGGAACACCCTCTATGTCCACCGGATCAGCACCTCTTACCACAAGCGATGGCCCTTCAGCCACCGGAAGGTTAATCGAAATTTTCTTTGTAGGAATGTTTTTGGAAGAATTTCTTGCCATTACAAATCAGGAAATGAAAAAAGAGCAAGATTCGAGGGAAAAAAGGGGATTGTAACGAATGAGGAAGAACTACGAACGGGAACTAACAAGAGAGAGATCTTGGTCAGAAAACAACGAAAAATGAGGTATAACTACCTTAACCCCTTATTTATAGGCAACCGAGGTAGCTTTCACGAATTCCAAAATCCATCATTAACTACATAACCAACCGCAAAACGGTTCGGTTCAACCAACATGCCTCATTATGATAGGCTCCACGAAGTGGCTTTTCAATCACCAATCGACGTTTCACTTATAAAATGGTTGGAATAACCTATGAACTCTGAGGGGACATCCTCTGTATATTCAAAACATCGGTCATTGCCAAATGCATATCAAGCGTGACCGTACTCCCTTTGGCCACGAAACAAGCAATTCTCCCACCAGGATGATGACTGAACCCTCAAATAAACATAACAAATGCCATCGAGCTCGGCCTCCCCCGAATGATGGCACAGTGACGCCGAAAATAATATCAATACCCCAAAAGGCTATGGCCATCTCCAATATGTAAACGGCTATGTCCTTCCACAGTATTAAGGCTATGGCCATTTCCAGTATGTAAATGACTAAGGCTGTCCACAATATTAAGGCTACGACCACCTCCAATGTACGAATGACTATGGCCATTCCCAGTATGTAAGTATCCAAGGACAACAATACTAATCGGTTAAGGCAATCAATTTCAACGATGTAATCTCCCACGTTAAATGGCTACGACTCTTTTGGACTTGAAAGAAATTGTATTCAGTTAAGTCCGCTCATCGAGCTCAAATAAGGCACGCCCTCATTAAGCGTAGGGACTAACTGTATCGGTTAGAATATCATACTGTGATAAATAATAAAATTAATTATATCCTAAGTCAATTCTTGGTTAATAAATGGTATGACCACTTATTAATCACGATACCTTATTGCCAGCTGACCCAATCAATAAGGCTATGGCCCACCCACCATCATAAGGACGTAACCTCAGCGTGGTCAAAACCATCCATTGCAGCCTCATACAGCTTACAACTATAAATACTAAGAGAAGGAACCCTAGAAAAGGGGGGGGGGGGGGCTACTTCTTCTTCATGACTGCTCTCGAAAAAGAGAGGAACGATCATTGTAAGGCTCTGAACCTCTCCATAGAGAGGCAGACCAAATAAATACTATCAATAAAAGCTCTCTACACATTTCTCCCTAATGAATAACACTTTCTTCTTATCTATTTCACTTGGTCCCTCGATTTATTACGCTCTGCTATGATTGGCCCTCAATTTATTTTGATTGTTTTATGCTTGCAAAGTATGTCATAACTTTGAGCTAAACAGTGATGACCCGGCCTTTCATCTTAAGAATTAACACCCCAATCCTCAATTAACTTCTTCCCCCATGTTCATTTATGCTATTTTGGTTTGCCGGGACGTTCGATATTGGGTTTCAGAGAGTTTTGAGACACGTAGTCCCTAAATAAGAGCTTAAGTGTTGGAAAGTTGTCCGCAGTCAAAACAGTGTAAAAACAATCCCAGAATGGGAATCCGATGGTTCCATTAGCTATGTTAGGTGATTTTTGGGGTTGTGAGCGTGTTCCGAATGCATTTTGGAAGTCTGTCGCTCTTTTAGTGTTGAAATGCCGAAGTTTGAATTTTTGAAATTCCGGTCCGATTGTGAGTTTATGATCCGAGGGTTAGAATGGAATTCCGAAAGTTGCAATAGCTCTATCATGTTGTTTGGGATGTGTGTGCAAAATTTCAGGTCATTCGGATGTGTTTTTGTTAGGTTTTTTGTTGAAATCACTTTTTGATGAAATTTGAAGTTTTTAGGCTCAAATCCTTGATTAATTCGAGTTTCTAGCGTTGTTTTAGGTTGTTTATGGATTGGAACAAGTTTGAATGATGTTATGAGATATGTTTCAAGGTTTGGTAAGGTATCGGGGGCCTCGGGTGTGATTAAATGCTCAACAGAGCATTTTGGAGGAGGTAAAAATTGCAGAAAATCCTTCAGCTGTTGCAGACCAAAAATCCTTCTTCTCGTTTGCCACTTCCCTCACATGTTCACGTAGCTTTGAATTCATTCTTCTATGCATTCAAGTCCTCATCCATGAATTCACGTAGAGTAATTCCAGAGGAGGACTAATTTCCTCATAGCGTTCGCTTTTAGTCGTTCGCGTTCGTGAAGCTTCACGTCTTCCTTCACCGCGTTCGCGTTTAGGCCTTCGTGTTTGTGAAGCTTTGTAGTCCAAGGTCTTCACGTTCATTTTCTCCCCCTCGCTATCATTAAGGGAATTTTTTGAAACTTCTATTTTTCTTCTCCGCAAACGCGAGATCACCTCCGCGTTGGTGATGCATTAAAAGTCTGAATAGTTATAAACATTTCAAAATCGAGGGTTTAGCCATTTTTATTGAAACAGAAGCTTGGGAGCTCGGATTTGGGATAAATTATGAAGGTTTATTGAGGGCAAATACTAGGTAATGATTCTCTACTCCTTTATGCTTAATACTCAATAATCTAATCACGAATTCATCCTTAATTTTGGATATCTGAATGAAAAATGGGGAAACTCTCATAGACCAAACTATTAAGTTTTGAGTGGGTATTTCACATCTGATTTGAAAGATTTTTATATGGTTAGACTCTTGAGAGTACGAGGGTTGTTGAAATGTTAAAATTATCCAATTCCAAGACATTGGCCTGAGGGGCATTTTTTTATTTAACCTAATTTTGCGCCTTAGCTTTGAATGAAATTGTAGAATCAGTTTGTTGAGATGTTATTTTATATAGGTAATTGAATTGCATAGATTTGAGCCATTTGGAGTCAGATTCCCATGGCAAAGACACGGTTTCTAGTTGATTTTTGTGCCGGTTCGAGGTAAGTAGCTTGTCTAACCTTGTGTGGTGGACCTTTCCCCTTAGGACATGATATTTGATATTTGAATGCCTCGTATGTGAGGTGACTAGTCCGTAGTTGAGATAACTGTTGAAAACTGTTTTTACTTGAAGTATTTAAATGGAGTTTTCTTGCTTACTGCATATTGTACTTGCAAGTTTACCCTGGATTAGTTTAGAGAAGCAAGTGTAATTGACTTGCTTGCCTATTTGCTTAAACTATCTTGTTTACACTCCGTGAAGCATGCTAGGCTAGAGTTTACTATTACATGTTTTGAGTTTATCATTTATCCTAGTTTGAGCGATTATTGCGTGTTTTAAATTTTGGACTACGGGACGACATCCAGGGAGATCCCCTTGTACTTGATATGTTATGGATTGAGGGTGCGGGATACCAAGAGATCCCTGCCATATGTATTTGTAAATATGAGGATACCAAGAGATCCTAGGGATCCCAAGAGATCCCCGACTTACCTATTGAGGTTACCAAGAGATCCCTCACGTATATGATGAGCATACCAAGAGATCTTCGGGATACCAAGAGATCCCCGGTTGTGATTCCTGTTGTGAGCAATATTTTCTTATGTTATTATGTTACTGCTTTCTACTACTGTTTTTCCTTACTTATCTTGTTTAGACTCTCGTTGTAGACTTTATCTATGCTGTTCCCTTTACTTTATCATTTATTATGTTTTATATTAGTAGGGCCCTGACCTTCCTTGTCACTACCCGACCGAGGTTAGGATTGGCACTTACTCAGTACCGTTGTGGTGTACTCATGCCCCTTCTGTGCATGTTTTCATGTGCAGATCCAGGTACCTCCACCCAGGCGTATCACTCTCGAGGCGGAGAGATCTAGCTGAGAATTTGAGGTACTTCTGTCACGTCCGCAAACCAGGAGTCTCTATCTTATTCCAGGTGTAGTAGATAGTTTTTCTTGTCTTTCAGTTGGTTATATATTCTGGAGTTAGAGTAGTGTATTACTCTACTATTATCCTTTGTTTCCCGTGAGTTTCCGGGGTTTGGGATGTTGTTAGAGATTTTACATGATGATTGAGTTGTATATGCCGAGCGACACTTATATACAGTTTCTCTTATAGTTGTTCAAGTTAAATTATTTATTTTCTGCAAGTTTAATTTATTTTTCCGCATTATTAGGCTTACCTAGTCGTAGAGACTAGGTGACGTCACGACATGTTCATGGTGGGTGAACTAGCGTCGTGACAAGTGAGTATCAGAGCTCAAAGTTCGTAGAAGTCATGTAACACAAGCCGGTTTATTAGAGCCTCGATGATCGGGATAGAGACGCTTGTACTTATCTACGAGATATGTAGTTGTTCAGGAGAAATCTTTACTTTATTGATTTCCTTGTATTGCAATATTTTTGACATAATTCTAAAAATCTATCTTCTATTCTCTCACAGATGGTGAGGACACGTGCTAACCGGGACAATCAGGCACCCACACCCCTTACTGCGACCGTCAGAGGCCGAGGCCGGGGCAGAGGCTGTGCACGCGCAAGTGGCGCATCCAGAGAACCTGTGCAAGCTGCTACTGAGGTACCTCCAGCAGATCAAGCGGGAGTTTGTGAACCAAACACGCCTACAACCACTAATCCTCCAGCCTTTCAGGAGACATTGGCATAGTTTACAAGTATGTACACCATGTTGGCTTAGGAAGGGTTGCTTTCCCTTGCTGCAGCCACATCCCACGCAGGGGAGGAGAACAGACTCCCGCCGCCTGCACTCTTGAGCAGTGAGTGCATATTGAGCAGGTCCCAGAGATCATTCTTGTGCAGCCTGCAGCACCAATTCAGCCTGAGGATTGGGCAGCTGCTTCTGAGGATGAGCGGCGGACGCTTGAGAGATTCAAAAAGTATGATCCTCCAATTTTCAATGGATTAGCATCGGATGATGCCTTAGGGATTTCTAGAGGAGTCCCATTATTATTCGCACTATAGGTATAACTCAATCCGGCGGGGTTTTCTTTACTGCCTTTCGGCTTCGGGGAGCCGCCTATGATTCATGGCGCACTTATGAGATAGATAGCCCTGTCGAGGAAGCTTCACTGACTTGAACTCAGTTCTGGATATGTTTATGAGAGAGTTTGTCCCTCAGAGTCTCAAGACGCATGGCAAACAGAGTTTGAGCATTTTCGCCAGGGTGCTATTATCGTTTCGGAGTATGCTATCCGTTCTACCAGATTGGCTAGGCATGCACCAACCTTGGTTGCTACTGTCCGCGAGAGAGTTGCCGATTTATTGAGGGTCTTATTCCACCCATCAGATCTAGCATGGCTCGAGAGTTAGAGAAAGATATTCCTTATCAGCAGGTAGTGAGCATTGCTAGGAGGATCAAGGGTATACTCTCTAGGGAGCGAGAGGAGAGGGAGGTCAACTTGTATTGAGAGTTGGGCCATTACTCTGGTGCTTGTACCCCAGCAATAGGTCATCATGGCAAGGGTTACATGGGTCGCCCCATTCATTTAGCTCTTCCATTAGCCAACAGTGCTCAAGCTCCTCCTAGACCTCAGGAGCCTTACCATACATCTATGATTTCTAGCGTGCCTTCTGCGTGGGGTGCTTACAGAGGTCAGTCCAGTAGACCTGGCCCAAGACAGTCATAGCTACCACGTCCCACCAGAGCTTGTTTGAGTTTGGTGACACCTCCCATGTGGTTAGGGATTTCCCTAGAATTTGGAGGTGTGCACCCCTACAAACTTCTCTGCCAAAACACGCTCAAGAAAGTTCTCAGGCCATGATCACAACTCCAGTTGCTACCCCATCTGCCCATCCAGCTAGGGGCAGAGGCCAGGGAGGTAGAAGTCTCCCTAGAATGGGAGGCCAGGCTAGATATTATGCCATTTGTGCTCGTACCAAGGCTGTTACCTCCGATACTATAATCATAGGTACTATACCAGTTTGTTACAGAGATGCATCAGTTCTATTCGATCCAAGATCCACTTATTCTTATGCGTCTTCTTATTTTGCTCCGTATTTGTGTGTAGCCCGAGATCCTTTGATTTCTCTTTTTTATGTTTCTACTCCCATACAAGATTCTCTTATTGTGGATCACCTTTATCGGTCCTGGTTGGTTAGTATTAATGGTTTTGAGACCAGAGCAGATTTATTGTTACTCAATATGGTGGATTTTGATATTATTTTGGGCATGCAATGGTTGTCACAACATTATGTTATTCTTGACTGTCACGCCAAGAGCGTGATGCTGGCTACGCCAGGTATTCCGCATGTCGAGTGGAGCAGTACTTTAAATTACACTCCCAGTTGAGTTATCTCTTTTTTATAGCTCAATGTATGGTTGAGAAAGGGTGTGCCGCGTATCTAGCCTATGTGAGAGATGTCAGTGTTGATACCCCTTATTTTGATTAGTCCCAGGGTACAGGATCATCCCGATGTGTTTCAAGTTAATCTTCCAGGCATGCCAACTAATAGAGATATTAGATTTTCATTGATTTGTTGCCGGGAACTCAGTCAATTTCCATCCCTCCGTACCGTATGGCTCCTACTGAGTTGAATTAGTTGAAGGATCAGTTAGAGGAATTGATTGATATGGGTTTTATTCGACCTAGTGTTTCACCGTGGGGTGCTCCGGCCTTGTTTGTGAAGAAAAATGATGGTTCTATGCGTATGTGTATCGATTATTTCCAGTTGAACAAGGTTGTAGTGCAGAACCGTTATTCTTTTCTTCGTATTGATAATCTACTTGACCAGTTGCAGGGTGCACAAGTGTTTTCTAATATTGATTTGCGCTCACGTTACCATTAGTTGAAGATTCGGGGGCCAGACATCCCGAAGACTGGCTTCAGGACTCGGCATGGTCATTCTGAGTTCCTTGTTATTCATTTGGGCTGACCAATGCCCCAGTAGCTTTTATCTGGACTCTTTTGTCATTGCTTTCATAGATGAAATTCATGTATGCTCCCAGAGTTGGGAAGATCATGAGCAGTACTTGAGGACCGTACTTCAAATCCTAAGAGAGAAGAATTTATATGCAAAGTTCTCCAAACGTGAGTTTTGGTTTGATTCTTTGGTATTCATAGGCCACGTGGCATCGAGTGAGGGCATTCGGGTGGATCCGAAGAAGGTGGAGGCCTTGCAGAGTTGGCCTAGGCCGTCCTCAGCTACAGAGGTTCACAATTTCCTTAGCTTGGTGGATTATAACCGTCATTTTTGGAGGGGTTTTCATCAATTGCAGCCCATATATGATTAGATTGACCCAGAAGGGTTCTCCATTTAAGTAGATAGAGGAATGTGAGGCAAGCTTTAGAAGCTCAAGACAACTTTGACTATAGCCCCAATATTGATATTGCCTACTGGTTCGGGGTCATATACAGTTTATTGTGATGTCTCACGGTTTGTCCTTGGAGCGTACTGATACAGGACAGTAGGGTGATTGCCTACGCGTCCAGATAGTTGAAGATACATGAGAAGAATTACCATGTCCATGAACTTGACTTAGCTGCTATTGTTCATGCCTTGAAGATTAGGCGTCAGCAGACTCTGGTGCTCATATTTCACCTACTGACATGAAGAGCAGGACTTCTTTGAGATCATTTTCTCGTAGTACCTTTCCTGGCCTTCCATTGTTAGGAACCGATGGAGATTAAAGGCCTGTTCTTCATCCGCAGGATTTTCACTTAAAGATCCTTTAGAGTTCGGGTTCATTGTTCAATAATAGTACCTGTCAAAATGAGATAAGAGTGAAAAATTGGTATAGCTATGAAGAATAGTGCAAAATGAAGCAAATATGCCAAAAGAATGATCGGACAGTTGAAACTCAGACTTAGAAAAATTTTCAGGATTTAAGATTTTGAAGTGCAAGGCTTCAGATGTCACAATTCCCATGATTTCTTCGCAATATGCAAACATAGAAAGGTTGGGAATTGCGAAGAATTCCTTCAAAATTGCGAAGAAATCAGAAATCCCAGTCTTAGCATTTGTGAAGAAATTCTGGGAATTGCGAAGGTTTCAGAAATGGCTTTTTATTGCATTTGCAATGAAATCTTTGCAAATGTGAGCCTTCATCCCCAGTTGAGTTTTCTTTTGAGAGAACATTGTTTAGGCTAAAAACATTTTCAATCCAAGCTATTTTAAATGAACCCAATCATTAATCAAGCATGCATCATGCAATAAACTTCATAAATGACCATGAATAAAGAAATATCGATGGTATTGGCCAAGAATTTCATTTAGGCCTTACATATAACTTATTAAGAGCGCAAATATTTTGCTTCAATTTGACAAGTAGTTGGGTATTTAGACTTCCCCACATTTTTCTATGAACAACATCGCTCACTCTTACCGAAACCTCACCCAGAAATCGCATAGAATTTTGAAACCAATTTTGACAATTTGGGCAAAGGGTGACCCATTTGAGCCGTATGGTATTAGAGATGCCAAGAAAAATACACAAGAAAGTGAGGATGAGGAAGAAGAAGGAGTAGTGAGTAACCTTTCATACTCGATCGTTTGCAATGAGAGGTGAAGATGTGATGACTTTTCAGTGATGAGCGGGGGGGGGGGGGGGGAGGGGGGCTAAGAGTTTGAGAGTTTAGTGCTTCTGTCAAGTGTTTGTTAAAAATGAGCAAAGTCCAGACTTTACCCCCGCAAAAGTCACAATTACGACTAGATCTTCGCAATTACAAAGTCCAAATTTTTCTGCTTGTTTTGCAATTGCGAAAACTTTATGGGAATTACGAAAGGAAAAGTTTGCAAGTGCGAACTACTGTTCTCAAATGCAAAGTCTGTCCCTGCAATTTCCAACAGCTACTGGTTTTGGCTTATTGGGTCATCCCGACCTGCTCAATGGAAATCCAATAATTCTCAAATTTGGCAGATTAGTTACAAATATTATACTAAGCTATTCTAAAAAAGAAAATTTTAAAAATGATAAACAATTTTTGAAAAACGATGGTTTTCCTCCCACAAAGCGCCGCATTTAACATCGTGCCACGACACAAAAAACGCTACCAGTTATCTCGCCACTTTGATGAGATGAACTAGGCCCCTAGCTTGGAATCAAGCTTGTGACCACGAGCGATGGGGGGAGGTAAGTGGATGATCGAGCCAATGCTTAAATTCTTCATTTTGCACTTCTTGGCTCTCAGGTGAGGAATGTCATTTTGTTTCTTGCGTCCTCAAACCATAAAATGTATGTCATGAGTTTTTCCTCCTCGCTTACCTTCATTTATTCATGTGATTCAACTTCCGTGTTAGCAACAATTTCAAGGTTGAAAAATGCTTGGAATGTGAATTCAAGTATTCACTTTGCATTTTTCCATCTTGACATCCTCCTTTTCCCCTGGACTAGAGTCAATCTCAACACATTTTTGTTTACACTAGTTGACTCTAATTCCATATTTTCTTGCTATCACTAATACTCATGGAGTCGGTTGGCGGATGTTCAATTCTTGAATCCTCATTGTAAAGCTCACTTTTGTCCTCCGAATTGGACTATTCTTGGCTTTCTTCCACACACTCAAGTTGTTGGGCATAGTGAGCCTCAACCAATATTTGCATTTGATCCTCCAAAGTGCGAATGTGTTCATCATTGTGAGCCAAGATTTATTTCAAGTCCCCGAGTGCAAAGTTGTGCTTCTCCTTATTTTGTAGAATGGTCTCCAACATGAGCATTATTTTCTCATTTTGAGCATTGGAGAGTGCTTCTTGGTTTTGATCATGTGCCAAGGAAGGATTTCAACTTTCAATATCCAAGGAAGAGTTTTAGTATTCATTCACTTCCGAGGGTTTTTGAGCCCTTGAGGAGCTCCAAAAGATGTTCCAAGGCATTTTGCTCCTTGTTTCCTTCTTCAAGTAGACACTCCAACATGATCTTGAACTCTCCATTTTTGCCATGCTCAACTTCTTCCATGTCCATAGCCCCATAGTTCTCATCACAAAAAGAAAACTCATCATAGTGGGGGCTTGGGGAAGAGAAGGAAAAATATGCACGATAATCCCAATGAGCATATTGGCAACCACACGTATCACAAATACTCCAACAATGGGATTGAGATTGTGCGCAAAATCCACCCGCGGGAGAATTCAAACAATTTTGCCATGAGTATGGTCCTCCACAATAAGGGCACGAGCCATCAAAGTATGACAACTACCATCCGACCAATTTTATTATATGATGCCATTTTTCAAAAATAAGAAAATAAACAAGAAAAATAGATCAAGGTAAGAAAAATTAGTTACATAAATATTCACAAGTTTGGAGCAAAGAACTTTTGCTTACTTTTCAAACAACCTAAATTACGCAAAAAAATTTCCCGGCAACGGCGCCAATTTTGATGACATCCAAATCCACCGCTAAAAAGCAATAGATACGGTCAAATGCAATATAATTTACCCAACTATAAGTCGGGGTGGAATCCCACGGAGAAAAATTTGTAGGAGATTAGTAATGTAAGGAAATTATCGCTAGTTTCGCAATGCCAAACACTAATAATTTTGGTTGAGCAAGGTTTTTATTTATAAAATACAGAAATGTAAACTAATCTAGAAAGCAAGTAAAATTATAAATGACTATAAGTATGAATGCATCGGGAATTACACTCAAGTAACAATCCAATGTATTTCATGATTTTACAAATATGAGCAAGTTTATGTTAATTAGTCACAGATAATAATTCTTAATAGCTTGTTCCGAAGACTAACAAGATTTCCTAATTGTATTATCCCTAATATAATTAGAAGATTAAGCACACCCGAAAGGCTACAAGTAGTTCAATCTTATCCCCAGGTAGAATCTATAAAATGAGGGTTAACACCTCAAGTTCTTGTTAATTAATCTTTTCCAACCCCAAACTAATTTTTCCATGGTCAATTCAGAGTAAATGGGCGAGTCCTAGGATTAGATAATCCCTTTGGAAACATTAAAGAACAAGAATAATTAAACTAACAATAACTCACTTCATAATATACAAAAATCATTCAATACATAAGCACAACAAGGTATTTAATCCACACATTAGATATGAGTATTCCCATAAAATAGATTCAAGTGTTGGAAATGAATACTATACTTTTAAATATTCAATACAAAGCATGGAAATGAAGAAACAAATATAAATGGCAAGAAAATCTAAACCGCAAGCGTTACTGTTCAAGACCCAAGAGTGTTTGTGCAAACCCTACCTTCAAAACTTGTTCTCTCTAGCCTCTAAGGACTGAAAATAAGCCAAAGATGCTTTACAAATGAGACCAATCGGGTATTAAATGATCTAGGGGATCAAAAGTGTGAAATTCCATAGTTGCCCATGCCTGAAGTACGTTCTTCGCAATTGCAAACAAAATGTTCGTAATTCCCAACCCTGCTTAGACTAACTGGGTTCGCAATTCCCAAGATTTCTTTGTATTTGCGAAGTTGACCTTTCCTGGTTGACATCGCATTTGTGAAGTAGTCTTCGCAATTGCTACAACTGCCTATTGACTGTTGAGTTTGCATTTGCGAACTTTTCTTTGCATTTGCGATATCTTCCCATTTCTGCTGAGTTTGCATTTCCCAAGCCTTGGTCGCATTTTCAAACCCTGAGGATACTACCCAAAATTTTCTCTCTTTTTGGCTTTTTTTGACTTGTTTTCACTTGGTTGCTTTACCATTACATCCAAATCACAGTCACCCTGTAAAGTAGAAGTAAATGATATAAACTACATGATTTTATCACTTTAAACATAGTAAAAGTGTAGGTTTAAAGGCAAGATAAGTTGGTAATATACAAACTTATCACACCCCTAAACTTGAACTATTGCTTGTCCTCAAGCAATGAAAATGACAAAATCTCTTCCCAAGTGGCTAAATCAACGTCATATCGTTATCACACCAAGCCAAAAGAAATTCTACTTTAGGTACAAATTCATGACTTCGATTGGTACC
Organism: Nicotiana benthamiana; assembly: GCA_034376525.1. NCBI lineage: Eukaryota > Viridiplantae > Streptophyta > Magnoliopsida > Solanales > Solanaceae > Nicotiana > Nicotiana benthamiana. Next base: position 55,647,027 of record CM067338.1, read on the forward strand.
AACAATTGCTCCAACGCATACAAATTATCAAGAACATCTCATAAACTTCATATACTTCAAGTGCTCAAAAACCAATGCAAATCAAAGTAGCAATCAAGTCATGACACTAATGCTTCAAAATTTGCCTCTCCATCACAATCAACTTTCTTCGGTCATTCCTTCCAATTGAAAATGTGATTAAATTCACGACTCAAGTTTCAAGTGCCCTCACCTTTAAGAGAGGATCTTACACTCATAATTCTTAATTCATAACAACAATGGGATATCAAATGTAAAGAATTAACTCCTGCTCAAAAAGATGTTCAAATGCATGCAAGTAGTACCATAGGCTTGACCTTGATGTATTCCTCCACTAATGTAGACAACTTGGTTCAAATTCAATTAGGACTTAAGGGTTGCAGTTTAGGGTTTTGGATAAGGTATGGTACAATTTTGGTAAAGTGACTCAATACCTCCCCAAACACTATACAATTTACAATTAAAGTCCTCTTCCTTCAAATACATTTTCTTTCTTTTTTTCACTTTTCCTTCCACACATAGTTTCCCCTTTATTCACAACTTTTTATCACTTTATTCTATATATATACAACAACAACAACAACAACAACAACAACAACAACTACCCAGTATAGTCCCACGAAGTGGGGTCTGGGGAGGGTAATATGTAGACGAGCCTTACCCCTACCCGAAAGGACAGAGGGTATATATATATATTCAAGTTTTTATCACTTTTTGTTTCTACATTCCACCTTTTCAACAACTTCCATATCACAACTCTTCCAATCATTCACCCCCAAACTTAGGCTTTTAGCTTACGATTGAACTTCAAAAGTATTTTGGGAGGTAGGGTGCCAAAAAGTATATCAATTAAGTTTAATCTTGTAATATAGTTGCCAGAGAACAAGGTTAAAGGCTCAAAATGGTTTGACTAGGGAAAATACTCAAGGATAGGAATGTTTAGGCATACTAGCGCCAAATATCCACAAAACATAACAGTTATACAAGAACCACTCCCAACCAAAGATGTTGCAATGTACCCAATGCAACTAAACATGATATAGTATAAACAGTGGAAAGTGCTCCATGAATATTGCATCAAGTGCTCTCCTTGCTCTCTGATTCATCCTCATCATCCTCTTCTTCTTCCTTGGGCCACTCCACAGGAACATCATCAAGATCCACAGCCCTGCTCGATGGTAGCCGGTCCTGAGGCTTGAGGATCTTCCATATGCCCTTCACACCTTTCCAGATGCGAGTAAAGAATTTATCTCTTTTCTTCTCTATTTTCACCATCCGGGTGTGTGAATTTTCTAGGATGCCATGGGAAGTGCTCAACTCACCATATTTCTTGGCTAGATCCCCCTGCTTCCTCTGATCTTCAATGTATTTCTGGAAGTCTTTCTTGGAAATGTTAGCAGATCCCTCAGATGTCTCCCTAGGTCCCTGGGGAAGGCCGGACACTAGCTCCCAAATCACTCGCATCTCCTCACTGGTCACAGGAAATGGCCCTCCTACTGAAGATGATGGCAGACTACTCGGCTCACCCTGAGAGGAAGAAGATGTTTTTCTCTTTTTGGGTTTCACTCCTCCACCCTTTCCTGTTTTCTTCAACAGATGCAGAGGCTTCCCCGGCTCTATCTAATTGTCCGCCTGAGCTTCTTCCACCCCAGCGAGCTGGAATAGCTCGGTGATAACAAAGGGAATACCAATGAGGGGTTGTTTTGAACCCGGTACTCTCTCAGTTCACTTATATAAATCTTGCCCACATTCAGCTGAATGCCATCAAAGATGCAGGCTATCATTTGAGCTCATGTGACCGGGATGTTCCATATGTTTGATACATGGGAGATACGACTGCATATGATGGCCAGCTATATCTTTTCTTCCGCAGTGAATTCTTTTGATGTCATCCCCCTCTTTTCAGCTTCCCACGGGACATCTGCACCCGGGCACAGCTTAGACACCAACCACTCTCCTGAAGCAGAGTCTTTTTCCTTGAATGGAGTCATGTCATGGTCTTCTAGATGGTAGAACCTGTTCACATATTCAGCCCCAAAGCGTACCATTTTACCCCGAATTCTCATCTTTGGCTTTTTCAATCTGATTGCTGGGAGGTTTGCATAATATTTCCTCACCCATTGCTCATTGGATCAGCAAGATAGAGGGGCAAAACAATCCCATCCCATGTCCATTAGTCTGTGATAGAACTCGAGAAGACGTTCTTGGACATCATCCATCACTATAATACTCTCTGGGAGCAACTTCTTTAAGATCAGTACCTCGTAGTACCGTCCCTGGAACTCTATTATCAGGAACCGATGGTCATCAAAGGCCTACTTTTCTTCCGCAAGATTTTCACTTGAAGATCCTTCGGAGTTCGGGTTCATTGTTCAATTATAGTACCTGTCAAAACATGGTATGACTATGAAGAAGAGTGTAAAATGAAGCAAATATGCCAAAAGAATGATAGGGCATTTGAAACTCAGACTTAGGAAAATATTCAGGATTCATATTTTGAAGTGCAAGGCTTCAGATGTTGAACATTCCCATGATTTCTTCGCAATTACGAATATAGCAGGGCTGGGAATTTCAAATAATTCCTTCGCAATTGTGAACAAATTAGAAATCCCAGTCTTTGCATTTATGAAGAAATCCTGGGAATTGCAAAGGTTTCAAAAATTACTCTTCATCACATTTGCGATGAAATCTTCACAAATGCGAGCCTTCGTCCCCAGTTGTGTTTTCTTTCAAAGAACAATGTTTAGGCCCAAAAGTATACAAGCTATTTTAAATGAACCCAATCATTAATCAAGCATACGTCATGCACTAAACTTCATAAACGACCATGAATCAAGAAATATCGATGGTTTTGGCCAAGAATTTCATTCGAGACTTACATTGAACGCATTAAGAGTGCAAATATTTTGCTTCCACTTAACAATTAGTTGGGTACTCAGACTTCCCCCCATATTGCAAAGAACAACATCGCTCACTCTCAATGAAACCTCACCCATAAATCACATAGAATTTTGAAACCAATATTTGACAATTTCGGGCAAACGGTGACCCATTTGAGCCCTGGGGTTTTAAAGATGGCAGGCAAAATACACAAGAAAGTAAAGATCAGGAAGAAAAAGGAGTAGTGAGTAAGCTTTCATACCTGATCCTTTGGAATGAGAGGTGAAGATGTGATGCCTTTAAAGTGATGAGACGGAGGGGGACTAAGAGTTCGAGAGTTTAGTGCTTGTGTCAAGTTTTTGTTCAAAATGACCAAAGTCCAGGCTTTACCCCGCATAAGTCGCAATTGTGAAGTCAAATTTTTCTGCTCGTTTCGCAATTGCAAAAAATTTATGGGAATTGCAAAGGAAAAAAATCGCAAATGTGAACAGTTGTTCGCAAATGCAAAGTCTGTCCCTGCAATTTCCAACAACTACTGGTTTTGGCTTATTGGGTCATCCCGACCAGCTCAATTCAACTCCAAAAATTCTCAAACTTGACAGATTAGTTAAAAATATTATACTAAGCTATTCTAAAAAAGAAAAGTTCAAAAGTGATGAACCATTTTTGAAAAATGATGGGTTGCCTCGCACCAAGCGCCGCATTTAACTCTTGGCACGATGCAAATAACATTGCGACTTTTCTCGCCACTTGGATGAGATGAACTGGGCCCCTAGCTTGGAATCCAGCTTCTGGCCATGAGCGATGCGGTTGGCAAGCTATGATCGAGCCAATGCTTAAATTCTTCATTTTGCACTTCCTGGCTCTCAAGTGAGGAATGTCATTTTGTTTTCTTGCTTCCTGAAACTGTAAAATGTATGGCATGAGTTTTTCCTCCTCCCAGTCCTTATTGATTCACGTGGTTCAACTTCCGCGTCACCACACAATTCCAACGTTGAAAAATGCTTGGAATGTGAATTCAAGCCTTCACTTTTCAATTTTTCCATCTTGACATCCTCCGTTTCCTCCGGACAAGAGTCAATCTCAACCACATTTTCATTTACACCGATTGAATCTAATTCCATATTTTTCTTGGCATCACTAACACTCATGGTGTCAGTTGGCAGATGCTTAATTCTTGAATCCTCATAGTAAAGCTCACTTTCGTCCTTAGAATGGACTCTTCTTGGCTTTCTTCCGCACACTGAAGTTGTTGGGCACAGTGAGCCTGATGTGAATAAACGTCAATACCACATGAGGGGGGGGGGGGTGATTTGCGTGGTACCTAATTTTTGCATTAGAAGAACCTGGCTCTTCTAAGTGTTCTAACTACTGCAGTTTGCGGAATAATAAAAACTGAAAGTAAAGTGCACAGCTATTTTTACGTGGAAAACACCTGGCTCAAAAGGTAAAAAAATCAAGACCTACTACTCAGTAGAATTTTCCCAAAATGCACTAATTCAATGAGCCAAAAGCAGCATTTACAAAACTCTTTGCAAACCTAAGGATTAAACTCTAATCCAAGTGTGGCACACAGCCTCAGCTGCTGCGACATTATCAAGTTAACTCTAACTTGATGACACAACGTACCTAATACAATTGCTTCAAACTAAGCTGAAAGGTACAATGCAAAACCTACTACAATTGAACTAGAAATAAAACAATGAGATGGAATTGGTTCTTCTCTAGGTTCATGTAGCTGTAGGCGTCCACGCTTGTAACTTGCATATATTGCTTGCAAATCAGACTCGCTCTTTTTGCTCTCAAATATGATTTTACTTCTGCTTGTGTGTGTTACCTGAAAAGAGAACTAACTCAATCATATATTGAGTTAGTATTTAGAGTTTTATTAAGACCCCACTTCTTATCCATTCACAATTCGAGCCCTTGGCCAATGCAAACTCCAACCCTTATCCTAACTTAGGATTAAGTTCTCTTCACATAAGGAGACTATCCTCTTTATCCCAATGCAATCTTTTCGATTATGACCAGAAGATATTGATGTGTGATCTTTGGTGCATTATCTTTCTCACGTGCTCTGCATGTGCCCTCGTTGATTCAGACTGTGTAGTACAAGATGGACAAGGTCCTTCTATCAGTTCATTTGTCAATCTTCAAAACTCAACTGAAACTTGGGCCAACAATTTCCCCCTTTCTGATGTTGACAAACTCTATGCTTATTATGATCAGGAACCTATAGTCTTAGCTGAAATCAACACTTAGAAAATCATTTAACTTATAATTAAGGAGGTCAGATATAGGTCATATACATCACTAGTTGAGAAAAACATTTTTAAGCACAATATCTTCCCCCTTTTGGCATCATCGAATAGTTGCACAAATGATGTGAATTGTCGAAATTAATATCTACTCATGGCCGCTAGGCCAACTGCAAGTGAACACATGATCAAGTTAATAAAAAATTATCTCAGAAATATTTATTTATAACAAGATTAACGAGAACTAGAAAAGTTTCATTCATTGATTACAGAAATGTTCCTACTAAGTAGCCGACAAAAAGAAACATAAAACTTCCAACCATGAGGAAAAAGAGAAAACAGACCAAGAACCATATAAACTTTTCACTGAAGGGGGGAAACTAGACTGGAACCTAGACACAGGACTCCTAAGGCTTGGATGATCTAGAGGGTTGGACTTTTAGCAGGTTAAGCATTTGTTGTAGCATGCCTTCATTCTTCTCCTTCTCCTTGGCAAGCTCAGCTCTAAGTCTATTTCTTTCTCCCTTGAATTCTGCCACACTGGAATTAAGCCTTGCTATTCCAATATCCTTCAGTCCAACCTCCGAACTAAGGACCTGACTTTGCTGTTTACAGGAGTTTTAGCTGATGAACCAGGTTCAACAGGAACAGTGCTAAGTAGATAGTCAAGGCTGTGAAGAGTCTTGTTTCCAAATATTCCTTGCTAGATGTATCTCGCAATTCTTCAAGGGAATATGTAGACATTCAAGTACAGTAGTCAGAATAAACCCATAGGGGATGGCATGGGCCTTTGAACCATTTATTACCCTTTCCAGCATCTTTACCATGAACACAAGCCAGTTGATTTGCTTACTTTCAGTCAAGTACTGCATGACCACATGGTCCATATAATTAGCAGTATGCCTTCTTTCCTGTCTAGGCAGGAGGCATTTGTTGACAATCTCAAAAAGAACCTTGTGCTCAAGCCTCATCTCACTCTTTCGCACTGCCATGGCTTCAGGCACTTCTGCCTCTGATGTGGTATCACAAAAATTTCTAGTAATCTGCATCTTTGAAGTTAATCCATCCAAACACGGCCATCTTTGCCTTGTTTAATCATCATATAATTCACAGGGGATATTCAAGATCTCACCCAGCTTCTCAGCATTAAACATTACCTTGACCCCCGTTAACAGAACTTGTCACCACACCATTCTTCACTGACCCATTTGCCATGAACTCAACGAGTTCCTTCCTAGCTAGTTTCCCATTCAACTAAAGGACCTTATCCTTCCAACCTTGAGCTTCCAGAGATGTGAAGCCTCAACATGCTGGCTCTTCCAGGTCTTTCAGCAGCCTACCCTTCAGAATTTTTCTTTTGCCAAAATTAGCAAATTCTCTAGGTTTATGTAGTTGTAGGCGTCCACACTTGTAACTTGCATATATTGCTTGAAAATCAGACTCGCTCTTTTTGCTCCCAAATATGCTTTTACTTATGCTTGTGTGTGTTACCTGAAAAGAGAACTAACTTATTCATATATTGAGTTAGCAGTTAGAGTTTGATTAAGACTCCACTTCTTATCCGTTCACAATTCGAGTCCTTGGCCAATGCAAACTCCAACCCTTATCTTAACTTAGGATTAAGTTCTCTTCACATAAGGAGACTGTCCTCCTTATCCCAATGCAATCTTTTCGATTATGATCAGAAGATATTGATGCGTGATCTTTGGTGCATTATCTTCCTCACGTGCTCTTCATGTGCCCTCGTTGATTCAGACTATGTAGTACAAGATAGACCAGGTGCTTCTATCAGTTCATTTGTCAATATTCAAAACTCAACTGAAACTTGGGCCAACATAGCCTCAACCAATATTTGCATTTGATCCTCCAAAGTGCGAATGTGTTCATCAGCATGAGCCAAGCTTTGTTTCAAGTCCTCAAGTGCAAAGTTGTGCTTCTCCTAATTTCCAAGAATGGACTCCAACATGAGCATTATTGTTTCATTTTGAGCATTTGAGAGTTCTTCTTGGTTTTGATCAAGTGCCAAGGGAGAATTTCCTCTTTCAATATCCAAGGAAGATTCTTGGTTTTCATTCACTTCCGAGGCTTTTTGAACCCTTGAAGCTTCGATCATTTCATCCATTTGTGAGTGCAACCGTTGAAGTGATAAATCATTTTGGAGACTAGTGTCCAAAAGATGTTTCAAGGCATTTTTCTCCTTGTTTCCTTCTTCAAGTAGACACTCAAACATGAGCTTGAACTCTCCATTGTTTCCATGCTCAACTTCTTCCATGTCCATAGCCCTATAGTTCTCATCAGAAAAAGCAAACTCATCATAGTAGGGGCTTGGGGAAGGAAAGGACAAATATGCACAATTATCCCAATGACAATTTTGGCAACTACACTTATCACAAATACTCTAATAATGGGGTTGAGATTGTGCACACAATCCACCCCCGTGAGAATTCAAACAATTTTGGCACGAGTGTGGACCTCCACAATAAGGACACGAGTCATCAAAGTATGAACAACTACCATCCATCCAATTTTTATTATATGATGCCATTTTTCAAAAATAAGAAAAATAACAAGAAACAAACAATAAAAATAGACCAAGGTAAGAAATATTAATTACGCAAATATTGACAAGTTTGGACCGAAGCATTTTTGCTTACTTCTCAAACAACCTAAGTTATGCCTAATTGTTCCCCGGAAACAGCGCCAATTTATATGACATCAAAATCTACAACTAAATAGAAATCGACACGGTCGGAGGCAATATAATTTACCCAATTATGAGTCAGGGTCGAATCCTACAGAGAACAATGTGTAGGCATTAGGAATATAAGAAAATTATCGCTAGTTGTGCAATTCCAAACGCTAAGAATTTTTGTTGAACAAGGTTTTTATATCTAAAATGCAGAAATGTAAACTAACCTAGAAAGCAAGTAAAATTATCAATGGCTACAAGTATGAATGCATCAGGAATTACACTCAAGTAACGATTCAATATATTTCATGATTTTACAATTATGAGCGAGTTTATGATAATTATCCCCAAGTAATAATTCTTAATTAACTTCTTCCGAAGACTAACAAGACTTTCTAATTGAATTATCCCTAAAACAATTAGAAGTTTAAGCACATCCAGAAGTCTACAAATAGTTCAATCCTATCCCTAGGTAGAATCTATAAAATGAGGGTTAACACCTCAAGTTCTTGTTAGTTAATTTTTCCCAACCCCAAACTTATTTTCCCAAAATCAATTCGGAGTTAGTGGATGAGTCATGTGGTTAACTAATCCCTTTGAAAATATTAAAGAATAAATATAATTAATGTAACAAAAACTCATTTCACAAATAAAGAAAAATCATTCAATACATAAGCAAAACAAGGTATTTAATCCACACTTTAAATATGAATATTCCCATAAACAAGATTCAAGTGTAGAAAATAAATATTACACATTTAAATATTCAATACAAAGCAAGGAAATGAAGAAACAAACATAAATGGGTAAGAAAATCTTAACCACAAGCTTTTATCTTTAAGAGCCAAGTTGTTCGTGCAAACCCTAGCTTCAAAACTTGTTCTCTCTAGTCTCTAAGGACTGAAAATAAGCCAAATATGCTTTACAAATGAGCTCTATCAGGTATTAAATGATTTGGGGATCAAAAGTGTGAAATTCTAGAATTTCCCATGCTTGAAGCGCGTTCTTCGCAATTGCGAAAAAATGTTCGCAATTCTCAACCTTGCTTAGACTGCCTGGGTTCTCAATTCCCAAGATTTCTTTGCATTTGTGAAGTTGACCTTTCCTGGTTGACTTCGCATTTGTGAAGTAGTCTTGGCAATTGCGAGAACTGCCTATTTACTGTTGAGTTCACATTTGCGAACTATTCTTTGCATTTGCGATATCTACCCATTTTTGCTTAGTTTACATTCCCAAGCCTTGGTCGCATTTGCGAACCCTGAGGATACTGCCAAGATTTTTCTCTCTTTTTGGCTTCTTTTGACTTGGTTTCTTCACCATTGCTTCTAAATCACATTCACCCTGTAAAGTAAAAGTAAATGATACTAACTAAATGATTTTATCATTTTAAACATAGCAAAAGTATAGGTTAAAAGTCAAGATAAGTTAGTAAAATCCAAACGTATCAGAGACCTGGTGGGCTACTTCAGCAGATAGAGATTTCGGAGTGGAAATGGTAAAGGATCACTATGGATTTTTTAGTTGGTATCCCTTGGTCTGCGAAGAACTTCGATGCCAATTGGGTGATTGTTGATAGGCTGACCAAGCCCGCTCATTTTATCCCTTTGTGTACTACTTATTCATTGGAGCGATTGGCGGAGATTTATATCTGGTATGTCGTTTGTCTGCATAGTATTATAGCTTTTATTATTTCAGATACAGCTACTTAGTTTACATTATGATTTTGGAGGGCCGTTCAGTAGGAGATGGGTACTCCGGTAGAGTTAAGCACAACATTTCACCCCCAGCCGGATAGACAGTCTGAGCGCATTATTTTGATTGTCGAGGATATGCTCCGTACGTGTGTGATTGAGTTTGGAGGGTCTTAGTATTAGTTCTTGCCATTGGAGAAGTATGCTTACAACAACAGTTATCATTCTAGCATTCAGATGGTGCCGTATGAGACTTTATTTGGTAGGAGATAGGGGTCTCTGTTGGATTGATTTGAGCCGGGTGACGCCAGGCTATTGGGCACAAGTTTGGTTCAAGACGAATTGGAGAAGGTCAAGGTGATCAAGATAGATTCCGTACAGCCCAGTCTAGACAGAAGAGTTACTCGGACCAGAAGGTTCGTGATGTTTCATATATGGTAAAAGAGCGGGGTTTGCTTCGGGTTTCACCAATGAATGGCGCTATGAGATTCGAGAAGAAAGGGATATTCAGTCCAAGGTTTATTGGCCCTTTTGAGATTTTAATACATGTTGGGGATGTTGCTTATAAACTTGCCTTACCTCCCAGCTTGAGAGGGGTTAATCCGGTATTTTATGTTTCGATGCTCCATAGATATAATGGCGACTCGTCACATGTGTTGGATTTCAGTTCAGTCCAGTTGGACAATTATCTATCCTATGTTGAGGAGTCAGTGGATATACTGGACATGGAGGTTAGAATGTTGAGGTCAAATAACATTGTTTCAGTAAATATTCAGTGGCGGGGTCAGCCGGCTGATGAGGCGACTTGGGAGATCGAGCGGGATATGCGTAGCTAATAACGTCAACTTTTCACAAATTTAGGTATATTCTCTATTCTCGTTCGAGGACGAACGAATGTTTAAGTCATGGAGGATGTCACGACCTGGCCAGTCATCTTAAGAACTAATGCCCCGATCTTCTATTAACTGCTTCCCCTAAGTTCATTTATGCTATTTTGGTTTGTCGGGATGTTTGAAGTTGGGTTTCGAAGAGTTTTAAGACACTTAGTCCCTAAATGAGAGCTTATGTGTTGGAAAGTGATCCGTAGTTAGAAAAGTGTAAAGACTACATCAGAATAGGAATCTGATGGTTTCATTAGATTTTTTAGGTGATTCGGGGTTGGGAGCATGTTCAGAATGCATTTTGGAAGTCTGTAGCTCATTTAGGCTTGAAATGCCGAAGCTTGAATTTTTGAAGTTTGCGGTCCGATAGTAAATTTTTAATCCCGAGGGTCAGAATGGAATTCCGGAAGTTGTAGTAGCTTCTTCATGTCGTTTGGGATGTGGGTGCCAAATTTCAGGTCATTCGGACGTGTTTTTGTTAGCTTTTTCATTGAAAGCATGTTTTGATGAAATTTGAAGTTCTTAGGCTCAAATCCTTGACTAATTCGAGTTTCTGGCGTTTTAGGTGGTTTAAGGATTGTTACAAGTTTGGATAATATCATGGGATATGTTTGTAGGTTTGGTTGAGGTCCCGGGGCATCGGGTGTGTTTCGGATGCTCAAAGGAGCATTTTGGATATTGTAAAAATTGCAGAAAATCCTTCAGCTCTTGCATACCAAAAATCCTTCTTCGCATTCGTGACTTCCCTCACGTGTTCGCGTATCTTTGACTTCCTTCTTATATGCTTTCGCATCCTCCTCCACGCATTTGCGTTGAGTAATTCTGCAGGAGGACCAGTTTCCCATCGCGTTCGTAAAGTTTCACGCCTTCCTTCATCGCATTCGCGTATAGTCCTTTGCGTTTGCAAAGCTTCGTGGTCTCAGGCTTGCACATTCACGTTCTCTACCTCGCAATCGTGAAGGTCATTTTTTGGAAAATATTGATTTTCTTCTCCGCAAATAGGAGATCACCTCTACATTCGCGATGCATTAAACGTCTGAACAGTTATAAACATTTCAAAGCCGAAGTTTAGCCATTTTTATCGAAACACAAGCTTGGGAGCTTGGATTTGGGAAATATTTTGAAGGCCTATCAAGGGCAACTACTGTGTAACTATTCTCAAATCCCGTATGCTTAAAACCAACTAATCTAATCACGAATTCATCCTTAATTTCGGATATTTGAATGAAAAATGGGGAAAACATCATAGACCAAACTATTAAGTTTTGAGTGGGTGTTTGACCTTTGATTTGGGATATTTTTATATAATTAGACTCGTGAGAGCATGAGGGTTCTGAAAATATGAAAATTATCTAATTCCGAGACGTTGGCCTGAGGGGCTTTTTGGTCATTTTACTTAATTTTGCGTCTTAGCTTTGAATTAAATAGTAGAATAAGTTTCTTGAGATTTTATTTACAATATGTTATTGAATTGCATAGATTTAATCCATTTGGAGTCAGATACTCGTGGCAAAGGCATGGTTTCTAGTTGAGTTTTTTGCCGGTTCGAGGTAAATGGCTTCTATGACCTTGTGGAGGGGACATTTCCCCTTAGGACATGATATTTGATACTTGAATTCCTCGTGTGTGAGGTGACAAGCACGTACTTGAGCTAATTTTGAAAATCCATTTTTACTTGAAGTATTTAAATTGAGTTTTCTTGCTTACTGCTTATTCTAATTGCAAGTTTACCCTGTATTAGTTTAGAAAAGCTTGTTCAATTAACTTACTTGCATATTTGCTTAAACTGTCTTGTTTGCACCCTGTGAAGCATGTTAGGCTAGAATTTACTATTACCCGTGCTGAGTTTAGCATTTATCCTAATGTTCGAGCTATTATTGTGTGTTTTAAATTTGGGACTATGGAAAACCCTCCTCCTTTTTCTCCCTTTCAAGAAGCATTTGCCAGTGGGATCCCTTATCACCATATATATATATATATATATATATATATATATATATATATATTCATACTATGTACGAAATACTCTCACGCAAAATACACATGGAAGTGAACTACTAATAATGACAATCCTCTAATTATCCAGACAAGGACCACCACTTTCCCACCTTTTATTTGCCGATTACATTACTATACTTTCTAAAAACACTACAAAGAGCATTGATACTATCATAGATACCCTAAACATTTTTACTCAAGTTTCAGGACTCACTATGAATAAAAAAAATATAAAAAAACTACTCCTTAATCGCTAAAAAAACAATGATTAATTCATTCAACATGATGGAAGGATCCACTTTTGGAAAATAGTTAATATCCTATTTTCACAAACAAACCTAAAACTTCGGACTTTCAATTGCTTCTTGATAACTTTAAGAATGGACTAGCCGGATGCAAAACTAATTGTCTTACTATGGCATGAAGGAACACTCTTACAAAAAACAACACTAAATTGCCTACCCAATCATGTAATGCAAATGATCAAGCTACCTGCTCATATTACCTGTAAGTTAGAATGATATCAGCGTAATTTTCTTTGGGGATTCACAACTAAAAAACGTAAACTTAACCTTATTAAATGGGAAACCATCCAACAACTAAAAATTAGTGGAGGCCTGGGAATACATTATCTAGCCGATAAAAATAATGCTTTACTAGGATCTTTAGTCTGGAGATTATTTCAATCATGTTCATTCCACTGGGCTTCAATTCTTCTTCCAAATTTCTTCACACACGAGCAATTCTACTCATATCTTCTCCACTTGGAAATCCATCAAACAAGGATGAGACTCTTGTCAATTTGGCATCTGCTGGCATATTGTCAATGAAAATTGCATCAAATTTTAGACATACCTTGGATAGGAACCGGCGTAATACTTAGAACTTAATTGAAGGGCATTTACCTTACAATGACTACTCATCAACTCTAGCGTACTATATAGACGGAAACTTTCCAAAAATTCCTAAATACCTTTTGAAATCCCTAAAGATTTATATGACCAAATCCATAGTCAATATATCCCTACCATCCCTAATAATCAATCACATTATCACATTTACTAGGGTCTTACAACTAACAGGCTTTTCACAGTTCAATCCCTTTATAGATAATTACGTGCCAAATCTGACAACACCTCTTTCCAATGGTTATGAAACCTACAACGACCTCAAAAAATAAAATATTTTCTTTGGCTTATGTGCCATCATCGATTACCAACGAATAGTTATATTCGCACTATTCATGTTACCCACAATTCACTTTGCCTGGTTTGCCAACTCATTGAAGAAACTATTGTACATTTGCTTTTCGAATGCCACCAAACACAAACAGTATCGCAACAACTAGGCATTCAGTATCTCAACATCAATCTCAACACATTTCACGAATAAAATAAATTAAAACTATCACAATTCCTCTTCCACAATAATTATACTACCTCACTAACAAGCTCTCGTAATATCATTCCTTATGTCCTATGGAACATATGAAAAAGTTGCAATCGCCTTGCTTTTGAAAACATCAATCATCCCCCAAATATTCATCTAATCCTAGGTCAAGTTGCTGAGTATTTCCACCTGGGTATAATCATAACACACACACTCACTAGTTGACTTACGTAGATGTTAAATGGAATCCTCCTACAAATTTGTATTACAAATTAAATTCAAATGGAGCCTATAGTTTATCGGACAAAAAAAAGGGTTTGCGGTGTAATTAGAGATTCCACAGGAAAATGACTACTCAGTTATACGGGTACAAGGCCAACAGAAAATCATCACTACATGGAACTCATTGGCCTACAAGAAAGTTGACGACTTGCTCCCCAACATAAACTCACTCCATTGGAAGTTAATGTGTATCGCACATAGGTAATTTCTCTACTTCGCTACATCAATCCACAATACTCATTCATAACGCATGAATGCATGTACCTACTACACCAGCTGGATAGACCGTGGATGTCGCACACTTACAGGGAGTAAAATTAAGTAGCAGACACGCTCGCCAAATATGGGACCATAGTAGCCTTCAATGACTCCACAACTGTTTTTGTACAACCCTCGTTTTACAATGAAAGAATTACTAGAAGACCAATGGGGCATACTTCACAGATGCCCTCTATGTACAACTGTCCACGTGGAACCCATTTTTTTTATCTTGATAGTTTGATGAACCCTTGTATGGGTAATGTAGTACACCCTGGTTGACGTGATCAACCTGCTTTTTTGTAACACTACCATACCTCCAGTTGTTGCTCCTTGTATGCCACTTAATTTATAATATGTCTCTTTGAACACTCAATCCATGTGCTATCTTGGGTGCGAATCACTAAAGATATTGAATTTGGGTGCTATATTGGGTGTTGGACCCTGAGGATTACCTAAAATATATACAAGCTAATACTCCTTCCCCCTTCAGTTGGTGCATGGAGATTTAGGATACCTAACTTGCGCATGAGATGCTTGTCACGATCCAAATTTTATTATAAATCGTGTTGGCGCTGAACGACGTTGTTTGGCAACCCAACCCTAGTCAACTAGCGAGTTCTCATTTATTTTACTAAAAATCCCCAATATATTATTGAATTAAATTTAAAACAAGTGATAATTAACAATCTATAATAATAGACATACAACCCAAAATGATGGTCAATTAATATGTGTGCCAGGAACCAGTGTCACAAGTACTAGAACAACTAGTAGAATGTATAAAAGAATATAACTACTCTACTTCCTTGGATAGGATAGACAGATATAACAAAAAAAATAAAGAGACTTTGGTATGCTGCTGAACAACTCAGAAGGGGAAGCTCACCGTAAAGTCTCAATCAAGTATTAGGGGAGTGCGCCGGGTGCATAGCTAGATGCACCTGCCTCCGATCTTAAATAGTGAAGTACAAAAGCATAGTATGAGTACACAAACAACATGTACCCAGCCATATTCAGTTCTAACCTCAAAGAAGTAGTGATGAGGTGTTGACTTGACACTTACTAAGCTTAATATCAATAATACTTAAGGATTTCGCTAAGCATGGATAGCATGAATATAATAACCTGTATCAGGAATAAGGAGAAAGTGATATATCAATTTTAGTCATGTCATATACTAATTTTCATTTCAAAGAATTTAAAAAGAGTAAATTATGGACATATTCCACATAAGTAACATGCACACATTATGCAGAGGTCGTACGGTCCAGTCTAACACAATATTAAACTGTGCACTACCAGAGGATCGAATTGTGCGAACATAGATGAATATGTTTCTACCGAGGTGGTCGGCCCGATCCACAAATAGAAATTATTATCAAGTAAGCACACATTTCCCATTTATAGTCAAATAAATTCAAACAAGCTCACAAGTAACTGCGTACATTCATTTATAATTATTTACAATTTCTACAAAGTCCTAAGCGATATCAGTAGCAAGCAAAAACGTAGGCAGTTGCATGTCTAGCATGATACGAATCCTAAACTACCCAGACCAATAGCATAATTGTAGCTACGCACAGACTCTTATCACCACATATGTACCTAGCCCCCACAGATAATCACATGCATTTATTTAATCCACCTAGTCTTTTATTTTCCTCATACAAGGTTAGAAAGGAGACTCACCTTACTCCAAAGCTTACTTCCAAACTCAAGAACGTACTCAAAACCCCCAATTCGGAGCCGAACGATCCAAAACTAATCAAATAGGGTAAGAACTAGTCAATTCAAGCTCAAGAGTTCATATTCTAGCTATTAGAGTAATTTCTAGACCCTAAATGCAAAGTTCCAAAAATTCATCCTCGTGACCATGTTCCCTTTGAAGAAAGTAGTTACCTATAACCTAAGGATCAAAAATATATAATTTTACTCTATTCCATAACAAATTTCATGGTTAGATCACATATTTTATTAAAACCCTAGTTTTTTCTCTGATTCCATAAATTTCACTATTTTTTATGTGTTAATCTACCCGAAACCCAAGTATTAACATATTAAGTGGAAATAACTTATCTCACAATGCTAGGTAGAAATCCTATCTTTGGAAGCTCCCAAATCGCCCAAGTGTAAAAGTGAAATGAAGCATATGGCCTATGTCCCTATTTTAAAAGTTTTGTCTAAACATTAGGTTCGCAATTGCGAATGTCGCAATTGCGACAAAATCATCGCAAATGCGAAGGTCACAATTGTGATAAAACTATCGCAAATATGACAAAAGGGTCACAAATGCGGACCCTGATAGGTTCCCAAATGCAAAAAAAATGTCGCAAATGCGTTTATTGACCAGCTCAGGCTTCTTTTCAATTGTGAAGCCTTCCTCGCATTTGCAAGACCTGCAATACTACCTAGTAATACCAAAAAAACTAGAGTGTTTTCACTCCTAACACACGTACGAAACTCACGCGAGCCCTCGGGGCTCCATACTGAATACTCACACAAGTCTAACTATATCATAAAAACTTGTTCTTGTGATTGGATCCCCAAAATAACATCTAAAACTACAGATTTAACACTAAAACACATGAAATCCTAAGGAACATTTGAAATTATTATTTTCACAACCAGAAGTCTGAATCGCGTCAAATTAATCCCAGTTTTTCACCAAATATCACAAACATAACTTAAATGTTATGGTAGACCTATACCAGGCTCCGAAACCAACATACGGGCCCCATATCACCATGATCAAACATTACTCAATATCTTTTAATCCTTAGTTTTCAGTTTAATAATTTTAAATAAAAATTCATTACCGGGGATAGGGACCTCGGAATTCCATTCCGGGCATATGCCCAAGTCCCATATTTTACTGCGGATCCTCCAGGACTGTCAAAACACAAGTCAAGGTCTGTTTACTAAAAATGTTTACTGGAGTCGAACTTGGTCTTTTAGCCCAACCTTAAGGAACCAAGTGTTCCGATTTGGACCTAAACTCTTTCAAATCCCAAACCAACCATCCCCACAAGTCATAACTTAGTTAAAGAAATTACAGGAGGTCTTATTTAGGGGAACAAGATTTTAGAAAGCAAAACGACCAGCCGGGTCATTACATTCTCCACCTCTTAAACAAATTTTTGGCCTCCAACTGACGTAGGAAAGTACCTGAGCTAGGGAAAACATGGGGATATCTGCTCCGCATGTCCTCCTCGGACTCCCAGGTCGCCTCCTTGACTAGTCGGCCCCTCCATTCGACTTTTACTATAGAAATCCTCTTGGATCTCAACTGGCGATCCTGTCTATCAAGAATGGCAATTGGCTCCTTCTCATAACCTAAACTCTCATCTAGCTAGATAATACTGAAGTATAACACCTAGGACAAGTCAGTGTGATACCTTCGTAGCATAGACACGTGAAGAGGACTTTTTCGTCGGCCATGAATGATACATCAAACGCATTTTGATCTATGTAACTCTTCTGTCTTGACCGTGCGGTGTGAAGTCCTTCATGAATCAACTTTACCTTCTCTAAGGCATCTTTTAGCAATTTGTACCTTACAACATACTCTCACCAGGCTCAAACCACCCGATAGGATAAGGATATCGCCGACCGTATAAAGCCTCAAATGCAGCAATCTCGATGCTGGATTGATAACTGTTATTTTAGGCAAACTTGACCAAAAGCAAGAACTTGCCCCACTACCCTCTGAAGTCAATCACACATGTTCTGAGCATGTCCTCTAGAATATGAGTTGTTTGCTCTGATTGCTGGTCGGTCTGTAGATGAAATGTTATGCTTATCTCTACCTAGGTCCAAACTCACTCTGTAGGACTCTCCATAAATGGGATGTAAACTATGGATCTCTATCTGATATGATGGAAACAGGCACACCGTGAAACTGAACTATTTCTCGAATGTAGATCTTAGCCAACCTCTCTGAAGTATAAGTAGTCGCTATCGAAATGAAGTGTGCCGACTTGGTCTACCTATCGACAATGACCCAAACTGCATCAAACTTTCATGGAAACTCGACTACGAAGTCCATACTAATGCGCTCCTACTTCCACTTAGGTATATGGATCTGTTAAAGTAGGCCACCCGGCCTCTGGTGCTCATAATTAACCTGCTGGCAATTCAAACACCTAGCCATAAACTTAAATATGTCTTTTTTCATCCTCCGCCACCAATAATGCTGCCTCAGGTCCTAATACATCTTCGTAGAACCTGGATGAATGGAATATCTTAAACTATTAGCCTCCGCTAGAATCCTCTCCCTCAATCTATCGACATTTTGAACACATAGGCGACCTTAGAGGCGTAGAACACCATCCTCACCAATAGAAACCTCCTTGGCACTACCATGTAGCACCGTCTCTCTGAGAACTACCAAATTGAGATCATCGAACTGCCGAGCCTTAATCTCGATAATGTAGGCTGAGCAATAACACACGTAAAGACTCGGTTGGCCTTTGAAATGTTCAACCATACAAGTCTGTTAGCCAAGGACTGGATGTCTAAAGCTAGTGGCTTCTCCTCCGCTAAAATGAATGCCAAGCTACCCATACTCTCTGCCCTCCTACCTTGACAGGATGATAAAGAATGGTGATATCATAATCCTTTAGTAACTCAAGCCATCTACGCTGCCTAAAATTGAGATCCCTTTGCGTATGCAAATTTTTCAAGATGCTATGATATATATAAACCTCATATGGCACCCCATATAGATAACGTCTCCATATCTTAAGAGCATGAACAATCGGTGCTAACTCTAGGTCATGCACATGGTAATCCTTCTTATGAATCTTCAGGTAACGTGAAGCAAATGCAATAACTCTCCCCTCTTGCATCACTAAACATCCAAGCCAACGCGTGAAGCATCACAATATACCATATACGTCCTCGAACCGGAAGGCAACACTAGCACCAGTGCTGTAGTCAAAGCTGTCTTGAGCTTCTGAAAGCTTGTCTCACAATCATCGGACCAACAAAAAAGAGCTCGCTTTTGGTTCAATCTAGTCAAAGGTGTTGCAATGGATGAAAAACCCTACATGAATTGACAATAATAACCTGCTAACCCCAGGAAACTCATGATCTCAGTCACTAAAGTAGGACATGGACAACTCTGAAACGTCTAAATCTTCTTGGGATCCATCTTAATACCATCTCCTAATACAATATTCCCCAAGAATGCTACTAAATCTAGCCAAAACGCTTACTTAGAGAACTCAGCATATAGCTTCTACTTTTACAAGGCCTGAAGCACTACTCTCAAATGTGTCTTGTGCTCTCCCATGCTACGTGAGTTTATCAAGACGTTGTCTATGAATACGATAACAAAGGAATCAATATAAGGCATGAACACCCTATTAATCAAGTCCATAAACGCCGATGGGGCATTAGTCAAGACAAACAACATCACCAAAAACTCATAATGGCCATATCTAGTATGGAAAGCAGTCTTCGGGACATCTGAGTCACGAATCTAAAACTGATGTTACCCCAACCAAAAGTCGATCTTAGAGAACACCCTAGCACCCTGAAACCGGTCAAAAACATCATCAATGCGTGATAACAGGCACCTGTTCTTGATGGTAACCTTGTTCAACTAGCAGTAATCAATGCATATCCGCATAGTTCCATCCTTCTTCTTTACAAACAGTACTGGTACACCCCAATGTGACACACTCAGTTTAACAAACCCCTTTTCTAACAACTCCTCAAGAGGCTCCTTCAACTCCTTCAACTCTTTTGGAGCCATACTGTATGGTGGGATAGATATAGGTTGGGTGCCTAGAGCCAAGTCAATATAGAAATTAATATCATGATCCGGTGGCATGCTAGGAAGGTCAAAAGGAAACACATCAATGAACTCCCCAATGACTAGAACTGAATTAATCATTAGAGACTATGTGGTGATGTCTAGAACATATGCTTGATAAGCCAAAAAACCCATATCAACCATGTTCCAAGACTTCAGAAAAGAGATGACCCGACTAGATATGCTAACTGAGGAATCCTTCCACTCCAACCGCGACAACTCTTGCATTGCTAAAGTAACAGTTTTGGCATGGCAATCTAGGACGACGTAGTATGGTGATAACAAATCCATGCCCACGATGACCTCAAAGCAAGTCATATCAACCAACAAGAGGTCTGCTCTAGTCTCATAACCATAGAATGTGACCACACAGGACCAGTAGATCGGATCCACAACCACAGAATCGCCCACTAGGATGGACACATGAACAAGAGTACCCAAAGACTCATGAGGAGTACATAGAAAATGAGAAAACAGAGATGGTACATATGAATAGATCGACCTTGGATCAAATAATACTGAAGCATTCTTCCTTTAGATTAAAATAATACATGTGATAACGTCATCTAAGGCCAATGCATCTGCTCTGGCAAGAAAAGCATATAATCTAGCTGGAGCGCTGACTAGCTGGCCTTTACCTAGCCGAGCAGTAGCTAGTTGACCTCTCCCTGCCCGGCCTCCACCTCTAGGACATCCTCTACCGGTCTGACCTTCGCATCTAGGCAGATGGGCAACTGGTGCTGTAATCATAGGCTGATGACCTTGCTGCACTACCTTGCCTCGAAGCCTGGGGCAGTATCTCGTCATATGACCAAAATTTCCACACTCAAAACAACCCCGCAGTACGGTAACCTGTTACCCTGATGTCTGACCCTGATGACCTATTGACCCATTGAGAGAAGCTTGAATAACTGGTAGATGGTATGAAACCTTCAGTATAGCGCTGAAATAGGAGCCAAAAGAACCCTAAGGACCTGAATACCCACTTGAATAACCATGAATAGCTAGCGGGAAGAAGGAACTCTATGGTATAACACTGAAATAGGGGCACGCCGGAGTATCTAGAGGAGGTGGTGGTGCTGAATATGGGGGCCTACTGGGTTGACCCCTCCCAATTTGACCTCTTCCCTTTGCCGAGGCACTTATGAACTCTCCAGAGACTCGAGCTCTCGTCCTGCTGCATCTACTCTCTACCTTTCAAACAGTAGCCCTCAATGCTCCGAGCAATCGCCACTACCATCTTATAAGGAGTGCCCATCTCAACCTCTCGAGCCATGTTGGACCTAATACCAGAATGCAACCCTACAACGAACCTCCTCACCCTCTTTGTGTTAGTAGGAAGTATTATCAGTGCATGGCGGGACAACTCAAAAAACATCGCCTTATAGTCAGTCACTGACATCTGACCCTAATCGATCTACTCAAACAAATACCACAGCTCTTCCCTCCCAAAGGGTGGAATATACCTATCTAGGAAAATCTATGTGAACCAACCCCAAGTAATGGGAGTAGAACCTATTGCCTGCCAAGAACATACGAATACAACCATTTACGAGCTCTGCTCCAGTTGGAATGTAGTGAAGCCAACCCCATGAGATACATAAATACTCATGTTGTGCAGACTTTCCTTGCACCTATAAATGAAAGACCGAGAATCCTCATGATGCTCACCTCCAAATATGGGAGGGTGTAGCCTAGTCCACTTGTCCGATAGCTTTTGCGGATCGCTGTATGTAGCCTGTCTAGGCTTGGGTACCACTGCAACAACTAGCTGAGCTCCATCTACTGCGTGACTAGGAGCCTAGGTAGTAGGGGTCTGTGCTCCCCCTCCCGCCTGAGATGTTCTTGGGTTTGCTTGAAATAAACTACCCTGAATCATGGTGTCCACGAACCGCAGCATACGCCACATGGCCTCCTAGAAACCTAGTGTTGCCATGAATTCAATCGGGGTAGGCTTAGTTGCGGGCACCTCGCCCTGCTACTCTATGATAGGACCTCACATAGGATCTGTCGCTGGTGCAAGTGGGACAGCTCTATGATGCCCCTGGTACCCTACCTCGGGATGGTACCCTTTCCCAGCCTCTGCCTCGGCCTTTAGCAATAGGGGAGCAACTCTTCCAGGGTATGGAACATTTGTCGTACATGTCCTCACCATCTATTGGAGAAAAAAATAAGGAAATTTAGTATATCACCAACTGGATGCTATGAGATAAATAAACGGTATTTTCTTAACACCCTATAGCCTCTCGAGAGAAAATACAGGTGTCTCTGTATCGATCCGCAAGACTTTATTATTTTTTCCCATGACTTGTGAGACCTACGTGAACCAAATGCTCTGATACCATATTGTCACGACCCAAATTCAATTTTAGGTCATGATGGCGCCTGACGAAATTTTTAGGCAAGCCAACCTTAGTCAACTAGCGAGTTCTCATTTATTTTACCAAACAATCCCAACATATTCTTGAGTTAAATTTAAAACAAATCATAATTAACAATCCATAATAATAGACATACAACCCAAAATTATAGTATACTAATGTGTGTGCCAGAAACTAGTGTCACAGGAAATAGGGAAACTAATAGAATATACAAAAGAATATAACTACCTAATGCCTTGTATAGGATAGACAGATATAATTATAGAAAGGAAGAGATTCCAGCATGATGCTGAACAACTCAAAAGGGGAAGCTCACTGTAAAGTCTCTATCATGTATTAGGGGTGCGCGCCAGCTAGCTAGCTAGATGCACCTGTCTTAAGTACAAAAGCATAGTATGAGTATATAAACAACATATACCCAGCAAGTATCCAGTGTAACCTCAAAGAAGTAGTGATGAGAGGCTGACTTGACGCTTACTAAGGCTAATATCAATAATATTTAAGGATTTCGCTAAGCATGGATAGCATGAATATAATAACTGTCTCGAAAATAAGGAGAAAGCGATATATCAACTTCAGTCATGTCATATAATAATTTTAATTTCAAAGCATTTAAATAGAGTAAATCATGGACAAATTCCACATACATAACACGCTCACATTATGAAGGTCGTACGGCACGGTCCCACATAATACTAAACTTTTTACTACCAGAGGGTCGATTTGTGCAAACCATACATGCATCTATTTCTACCAAGGCGATTGGCCCGATCCAAAATTAGAAATATTTATCAAGTAGGCACACATTGCTCTTTTATAGTGAAATAAATTCATTCAAGTTCTCAAGTAAGTGCGTACATTCATTTATAATTATATAATTTCTAGCAATTCCTAAGCCATCTAACTAGAAAGCAAAAATTTAGGCAGTTGCATGTGTAGCATGATACAAGTCCTAAACTACCCGAACCATTATCATAATAGTAGCTACGTGCGGCTCATCACCACGTATATACGTATCTCCCACAGATAGTCACAAGCATTTATTTAATTCACCTAGGGGTTTATTACCCTCTTACGAGGTTAGAAAGGAGACTCACCTTTCTCCAAAGCTTACTTCCAAACTCAAGAATGTGCTCAAAACCATCAATTCAGAACTGAACAATCCAAAACTAATCAAATGGGGTAAAAACTAGCCAATACAAGCTCAAGATTTCATATTCTACCTACTAGAATAATTTACCAACATAAATGCAAAGTTCCTAAAATTCATCTCCGGGACCACGTGCCCGAATTACAGGAATTTTTGAAGAAAGATGTTACCCATAACCAAAGGATCTAGAATATATAATTTTTATTCCATTCTATAGAAAATTCCGTGGTATAATTTTGTTTTTATCAAAACTCAAGGTTTTATTATAATCCCATGATTTCCATAAAATTTTATATGTTAATCTACCCAAAACCTAAGTATTAAAATCACATTGAGTGGAAATAACTTACCTCAAAATGTTCGATTGAAATTCCTTCTTTCGATGCTCCCAAATCACCCAAGTGTAGAAGTGAAATGAAATAAATGACCTAAGTCCGGTTTTAAAAAGCTGTGTTCAGGTCTCTGATGTCGCATTTGTGACATCAGGTTCTCAAATGCGAAGATTGCAGTTTCAATAAAACCATCGCAAATGCAAACATGAGCTCCCTATGCAAGGGTCAGAAATGTGACAAAAGGGTCTCAAACGCGGACCCTGCTGGGTTCGCAAATGCGAATAAAATATCTCAAATGCGACGACAGCCGAGCTTACGCTTTTTCGCAGTTGTGAAGCATTCCTCGCAAATGCAGTCATTGCAAATGTGAACAAAGACCTGCAACACTGCCTAGAAATACCCGAAAAACTTGAGTGTTTTTACTCCCAACACACGTCGGAAGCTCACCCGAGCCTTCGAGGCTCCACACCGAATACTCAAACAAGTCTAACAATATCATACAAACTTGTTCATACGATCAAATCACCGAAATAACATCTAAAACTATGTATGTAACACCAAAATACACAAAATTCTTCAGAATATTTGAAATTCCTATTTTACAACAGGACGTCCGAATCATATCAAATTAGTCCAGTTTCTCACCAAATTTTACAGACATGACTTAAATGTTATAATGAACCCGTACCGGGCTCCGAAATCAATATACGGGTCCGATACCAACATAATCAAATATTATTCAGTTTATTTAAATCCTTAGATTTTCAGTGTAATATTTTTTAATTAAAATTTGTTACTCGGACTAGGGACCACTGAATTCAATTCAGGGTATACCACAAAGTTCCATATTTTACTACGGACCCTTGACCATAAAAAAAATATATCTGGGTCCATTTACTAAAAATATCGATCGAAGTCAAACTTGACCTTTTAAGCCATTCTTAAGGAATCAAGTGTTCCAATGCCAACCCAAAATCTTCAAAATCCCGAACCAACCATCCCCACAAGTCATAAATAAATTAAATCAAGTATAAAAAGTCTTATTTAGGGGAAGATGATTCTAGAAAGCAAAATGACCAGTCAGGTCATTACAATGATCATATTTTGACTTTCTCAAAGCCTTCATAAAAATGTATGGTAGTTGTTCATTTGAATGAAAAAACTGGAAAATATGTTCGATAACAATCTCATCCTGACCAATTAATAGTCAACTTCAATATATTTAGTTCATTTATAAAATAAAAAAAAAAAGAATTCTTAGCGATGTGCAATGCAGCTTGACTGTCACAATTAAGGCAAATGGGAGAAATAGAAACAACTCCCAGACTAGATAAAAATTTTCTCAACTATTTCAACTCGCTTATCATTAAAGCCATAGATCGATATTCCTCTTCATCCGATGATCAAGATAAAATATATTACTTCTTAGTATTCCAAGATATGGGAGAATCACCCAATAATATAAACCAAAATTTTAGAGAATAGAGAGTCGTGTAGCCTGCCTCGTCTGAATTGCACCAGTCATAGAGCTACAAGCCATTTTCACGACGCAACAAAATACCTTGGACCCAATTCCCTTTCAATAGCATACAATTCATAAGAAACTTGCCAATGGTCTTCATTAGTTGTTGCATAAATTTTGAAAGCACATGAATACAATATGATAAATGGTCTTGGATGTTGTGTTTCTCATCTTTGTTGAATTTGTATTTCCTAGCGGAATTTTGTGTGTTCGTTTTCTTGGAATTACGTTGAAAAATTTACCGTGTTTGGTTCTTGTAGAATAGTTATTTATGAATTTATTACATATGGGATTGGGTTGCACTCCATAATGGTACTGATACGAGATATGAGATATGGTTGTACCAACAACAATATTGATATTATATGAAGGATCAAGTTACACACTGCAACGGAGAAGAAATTAATTCGGATTTGGGTTGCACACTGCAACGAGGAATATTTATTATAGTTATTCATTTCTATTGATTTCTGTTATTGCATTGTGTTGTGAAACTAAGAAGTGATGATAATCTGGGGCTTTATGTCAATTATATTCTTGTTTCATATATATGTTATTATTTTGTGTCTCTTTCTTGTATTGCTCTCTCTGCTTATTATCTGCACATGTCAAATATTGAGTGAGTATATTTTAATTTAAAACATCATTACTACTTTACCGAGTTTAGTCACGATACTTACCGAGTACATGGGGTCAGTTGTAGTCGTACTATACTTCTGCACCTTGTGTTCAGATCTTAGAGTTGCGTAGCTGCGAAAGACAAACCCTAGCATTGAAGACGTACCCGCATTCGAGATTCAAGCTATATTTTGTTCAAAGTTGTTTAGAATTTTAAATTAAATTTATGTAAACTTCAACCATATATTGTATTTATTCTTTATACCGGTTTATAACTCTTAATCATAGTGGCTCATGACTTGTATGACCAGTTCTTGAGAAGTTGGATAGAATTCAGTTATTATCATTCTTATTGTTTTGATATGTCATTAGGTGTTTACCTCAAAAAATGTGAGTAACAATTAAAGATATTTAGTGGTTTTAAACATACGCGATATGTTCTAATAGTAGTGATGATACAAGTACTATTGAGCTTATGTAAGAAGAAATAATATACCTAATTAATGTTAATGAAACAGTAGGGGCCTTGAGCTTGGCTATCCAGGGATCTTGAGGTCAGATAAGACCGACAAAGTATGAACAATAAAGTAAAGGCAATAGAGATGAAAAATAATTTTTGAGCACATTAAACGAGAGAAGAATAAATGTTCTATTGCTGTGAATAATCTGATTTTTTACAAAATGATTGGGGTCCCATTTATATAGGAGGGGAAAAAACCCCAATGTAGTACATTCCTCATAAAGGTGAGGAATTATAGTTGGTACTTGTGTTTAACAACCTAGTACGAATCTATACCATTCCGTGCAAACCTTATCCTTTAATTAATGCCCTGGTCCACGTATCCCAGAGAAAGTTTTGCTCTTTCTTGATTGACTTTAAGATTGTGCTGCCCTCAATGTACGTCGTACTAGCCCTTCTATTAGCTTCCTCGAGGTGGGTGTCCCTTAGTCGGATCTGATCTCCACTTTGAGTCTCCTAGACTCGGACCTATAACCCAATTCAAGATTTCAAAATTATGCTCCTCGATTTTGACCGCATATAGATAGTCCCCGCGTTTCATAGAAGGAAATGATATTGACCTCAATTTTCTTAAATCGTTAGTCATAACGTCATCCTTGTGAAGACAATGTTCAAAGTAACCGAAATGTCCAATCGGCCCACTTCCCCAAAAACATTAAATGCACGCTAGTGTTGGTCAGCCTGTAATGCCTGCGAACTGTCGTTGCCCCTCTATAAATATGGGGCGCCTTCATTTAGTAAATAAATTTACCTTTCTTTAAGTTCTTCAAATCCTCATCTCTTTCTTTAATTCCCTGTTTCCTCCACATTTTTAAACGCCGTAAAATGCTAGGCTCTAGATGAAAACACTACATCCCTGTTCACCAGCATTCCTTACAAAATAACCATGGCCAAAATTTCCAAGGAGGTCCTTAAAAAAATCATCTTCCTCCGCCTCTTGGCTGACCAAAGCGGTGGTGCCGCTGACACTTCAAGATATCACCACTGGTGATTGCATCATTAAGAAGGAATTCTTTATCGAGAATCCTCCAGATGTCTAGTTCCGATACGAGCACGCATCACGATATATTATCATGATATCCAAGCAGCTAATTAAGGAGGTAAGAGAGGATTGTCGATGGGGGAACGAGGTCAAGATTCAGATCCCAAGTCCTGATGACAGCATAACTACCCAAAAGGGGAGGCTTTTTGAGTCTTTACACTTACCTATTCACATTGTGACTCCTCGAACCGGTAGTAATCATGTTCTATAAGAAATACGAACTCACCCTCGGCCAAATACACCCTATGATCTGGCATATCATAATCATGTTGAGGCACCTCCGTAAGAAGGCCGAGGGTTTTGAATTCACCCTAAACCACCTAGTTCAGTTGTATCGGTCCCAATTACTCTGAGAGCTCATCAGCTGTAGCATCGAACCACGAATTCCTTTTTCACTAGTATTTATGAAACTAAAGATTGAGGTTAGATGGACCGATTTGTTATGGTTAGCACTTTGGACATCATCCCCGAGGAAAAAATGCCGTTCTTGGAGAGGTGGAATTTTAACCGTAAGTGGGAGTTTGAATTTTCCTTTGTATCTAATCATGTTATTTCATTTTTAATAGCTTTTGCATATTTCATTTGGCAGCCGATGCTTGGGAGCCCCTACCGTTCCATGACCTCGGGATTAGGTCAGGAAACTAGTTGCCATATACTCTTATGACCAGGATAAGTGGATGCAATTGGCAAACGGATAATAAGAGGCCAAGAACCTTGGCCTTGGAGATGCGTCCGAGATGAGGCCAGCCCTGCCTGGGGAAAAATAAAGTCTTAAAATCCAAAGCTTGAGAAGGACAACAAGAAAAAGATGGTCTCGACACCTGAAGACCCTCAAGATAAGAAAACCTGCACTCGAAGGCTGCGGAAAAGGTTTGCTCAAATGGGTATAAACTCAACCCATGACTCCCCGTATAGTGAGAAGAATGATGATGAAGAATCAGCGCTGGTAACTTGGTCAAGATAGTCGATTGAGGCCGCCGAGCCTTTCTACTAGAAAATCCATCTTGTGGTGAGGATGCCCAGATAGAAGAAAGGGGCAAGGCCCCTACATCCCCGGAGGTTGAGATTTTCCCTCCATCTTTAGGTTCTATATCAGACGGGGTAATCATTGAGTCCCACAATCTTAATGAGAACACCCCGAGTGAAGAGCTCGGGGCCATAACAATATGTCACGCTCTTACATTGCCAACTTACTCGTACGGGGAAATCGAAGAAGACAATGCTTTGCCCAAGCCTGATCCAAATAAGGTTATTAGAGATGATCCTTTTTAGGGGTGTTATGCTGGGATCGAGGATGCCAATGACTTTCATTATGCATCCTCCCTTTTCAAAGAGGTCCAACTTCTCCTTATCCAGGTAAGGATCTGCCCTTTATATTGCAAGTATTTTCTCCCTTTGTCTTCCTATTCTACTGAAGCATCTTTATTTCACGTATATGCTATTGCAAAGTTTAAGGCCGAGCTGAATCAATGTGAGGTCGAGCTCAAGAGATTCTCGGGCGAAGCAAAGGCCTTGAGGCTCCTATGTAGCCAGAAGGAAGAGGAACTTAAGGATCTCCAAACTATTTTAAAAAAGCTTTAAAAAGAGAGTTCTAGTTTGATAAATAGGTAATTTTGATTTTAACAAAGTTCATCATTCTTTGTCCTGATTCGGAAGCTAATACTTTTATACCTTAGCTGCAGCAAAAGCTAAACATGATGGGATAGCTCCGGGGCGAGGTGAATCAAGTTTGTGCTGATTGCCATTAGTAGAAGGAGAACATAGATCGACTTGCCGCCGAAAAGGAAGCTATTAAGGCTCAACTGACCTTGGCTGAAGCTCAGCTCCATCGTAATGAAGCGAAAGGCCTTGATTAGGATAGGGAAATCGACGGTCTGGAGTCTGAACTAGCTAAAGCACGGATTAAAGCTGCAAATGCTAAGGCTGAAGCTTCAGAAGACAAGGCCGGAGCTGCAAAGACGAAGGTTGTGGCCGGTAAATCCATCTCTACATACAAATGATAAGCCACGACTGTTCAAGCTGAGTTGAAGGATTGCTCCGACCTGGCAAGACAGAGCAATGAATTGGCTATGCTCCAAGCCTAAAGGGAGACTCTCGAGGACGTCTGTGCTTGAGGGTTAGACCTTGCCGAGGAGATAGCCGAAGCACAGGCACGGAAAACCAATGCTAGGTTTCTTATCCCTTCAGATAATAAGGACATGGTCAATGGCTCGGGGGACGAGGAAAGTGAAGAAGATGCTCCTGAACGGAAAGAGGCTCCTGAAGATAAGGACACTGGAGATGAAGACGACACCCCCGGGGACGGGGCCCCAATAATAGATTAGGTTCCTTTTGTACAAGTGCTCTTATGCGCATTGTTATGTGTTTTGTAAATTTTCCAAATAGATATGAAGTAGCTTTATGCTCTGTCCTTGATTTGTGTTGACTTTTTATTTTGTGTCCGTTCATGAAAATTTT
The DNA here is from genome assembly GCA_034376525.1 of Nicotiana benthamiana. Taxonomy (NCBI): domain Eukaryota; kingdom Viridiplantae; phylum Streptophyta; class Magnoliopsida; order Solanales; family Solanaceae; genus Nicotiana; species Nicotiana benthamiana. Next base: position 55,677,214 of record CM067338.1, read on the forward strand.
CGATGATTCACATGTTAAGTTCGAGTATTGATTTCGACTCATAGTAAGCCTTAGGATTTTTTTGCCCAAGATCGTACCCCTCAGGGTTTTAGATGATCCCTGAGCCAAACGTAAATTAAAATTAATTCAAGCTCAGGGACTTTGGGTCTCAGTTAAATGAGAACGGGGTCTAAAACTCTCATAGGTCTTTGACCCTATATTTATTTGTAATCTGACCCTAATGCTCTTTTATATCGACCCTTAGGCTCTTTTCTTAGAATTGGCCCTTAGGCTCTTATAGATTGGCCGTTAGGCTCTTTTAATTGGGCCATTTTGGCCTCTAAATATGGCTATATTGTTTTTCCTCACTTCGGTTAAAAGACATAATGATATTTTAGTTATGCATTCGCATGTGTTTTTGTAACCGTTGAATTTTTCAAAGGCTCGACGTACTGGAACCTTATTAGTCGTTTTGTTTGTGTGGACGTAATCAAATGCCTTTTGAGGGTTTTCTAAAGGCTGATGTTATCGAAGTCCTTAGATTGTTCGGGGACTAATTTATCAAAGCCCTTAGATTTTTGGGGGCCGGATCTATTGAGTCCCATTATAATTTTCTTTACCGCAAGTAGCCTGATTTAGCTGATTTTTTAATCTTTGAAGTCCTTTAGATTTATAGGAAAAATCCGACGTCTCTGAATCGCATTATTTTGGCCATAGCCTTAGTGCGACCGTAGTCTTTAACATGGTCGTAGCCTTCGGGTTTGTTACTTGGACTCGTTTCCCGGTAACTTTCCGAACTTATTCGAAAAGTTAGTCTCCAAGTGAGTTGGCCTTGGCCTTCATTTCCAGGGGGTGCCTCTTTGAGGTCTTATGAGTCCGAACTTTTGATGACTCAGATACATTGACTATTAGTGACAGTCCCTGGGTTGTTCGGGGTGGTTTGGCCCTTGAGCCGCTTCTCGTAGGATTGGAAGAATAGAGCTCGTATGAGAGACAAAAGTATTTTTTGATATAACCAGAATGCTTCTCCAAATAGTTAATACATGCATACGCGTTTTACCATTGGGGTTCGGTTATTCTATATGGACATAGTGCATTTGACCATTTGGCCCATTACAAAGTTTTTGCGCCGAGGCCCTTTTAGGCGCGAAATATCTTTTTCAAAGATATAACCTCCGAGGGTGATGCCCCTCAATGTTCGAGGTTGATTGAAAAGAAGCCTTGAATACTTGTTGAGTGACCCTTGGGTAGCATATAGATGTTGCTTTGTTCAAAACCTTGCCAGTAAAACCCATTTGGGATAAAAGGTGATCTAAGGGAAAAAGAGTGCAACACACGCTTTCAAACCCAAGGTCTTCGAGCTCAGCAGTAATATCACTTGAGCATTGATATATTCCAATTATTTGGTAGTTTCTCACCTTCCATTATACTGAGTTTGTCAGATCCTTTGCATATGAATCCAAAGACACAGTACGATCCTTCCTAATTAGGACCTAGATTCCCTTCGTTTGGGTCTCGAGTGTTAACTGTGACTTTCCTCAGTACTAAGTCCCCGACTTTAAAATATCGAATGTTTTTCCTTCTGTTGTATTACCTTTCGATTCTCTGTTTTTGCACGGCCATTGAATTAATATGGCCTCACATTTTTCATCTAGTAGCTCGAGAGAAGTGTTCATCGCTTCATGATTTGATCCTTCGGTGTCATGCTAAAACCTTGCACTAGGCTCCCCTGCTTCGACTGGGATTAAAGCTTCGGACCCATATACCAAAGAAAATGTGGTCTCCCCCGTGTTTGACTTCAACGTCGTTCGATATGCCCATAATACCTGGGGTAATACCTCTCTCTATTTCCCCTTTGCATCATCTCGCCTTTTCTTGAAGTTTAGAATAATGGTTTTATTGGTGGACTCGGCCTGCCTATTTACACTTGGGTAGTAAGGTGTTGATAGGATCCTTTTGATTTTATGGTCCTCGAGGAACTTTGTCACTTTTCTAACAATGAACTGTTTTCTGTTGTCACATGTTATTTTGGCGGCTATACCGAACTGGCATATGATGTGGTCCCATATGAAATCAATGACTTCTTTTTATCTTATCTTCTTGAAGGCCTACGCTTCAACCCTTTTTCAGAAGTAGTCAATCATAAATAAAATGAATCTATCATTACCTAGCGTTGTTGGTAAGAGTCGACAATGTCGAACCCTAATTTCATGAATGGCAAGGGATCGGAGCAAGTTGAGGTTTCCATTGGTTTGATGGATCACTGGTGAAAATATCTGGCATTTATCACACTTTCGAATGAACTCCTTGTTATCTTTTTCCATGCTATCTCTATGGTATCCTGCTCTAAACACCTTGTGAAGTAGAGAGTCTACACCAGAATGGTTCCCACATGAGACCTTGGAGATTTCCCGTAGCACAAAGTCCCCCGAGTCCCAAGCATAGTGCCAGTGGTCCATCGAAGGTTCTTCTGTATAAAGTTCCATTTTTACCAAGCGTGAATCAAGCCGCTTTGGCTCGGAGTGTTCTTGACCTTTGGGTCTGCGGGGAGCTTCCCATGCTTTAAATAATTAATATACTTATTCATCCAATACAATTTTATGCTTGTCGAGTAAATGTCTGCATGGCCTTCTTTGATCACTAACTTTGGTAACCTTATGGCAGCCTCAGGGACGATATTGTCTTCTTCGACTAACGAGCGGCCTCGATGTTTTGTTCTCTAGTTTCATGGTCCACTGTACATTCCATGAAGCGGTGAAGTGTTATTTGATGTTTGTCCAATTACCTTTGCATTCGATCGTCTCGAACCTCGAAGCTTCGGTCTACATGGTTTACCATCAAAATGGAATTACACTTTGCCTCGATGACCTCTTCTCCAATGCCCTTGGATAGTTCAAGACCTGCGATCATGGATTCATACTCGGCCTCAATGTTAGTCAATTTAGAAGTTTTGAAATATTGTCTAAGAACACCGCCCATAGGTGGTTTCAAAATGATGCCGAGCCTAGACCCTTTCACATTTGAGATACCGCCTATGAAGAGGGTCCAAACCCCTGCCGATGTACCCATTTTTAGCAAGAGTTACTTTTCTACTTGAGATACGAGGGCAGGTGCGGTGTCGGCAACAAAATTTTCCAAAATTTGAGACTTAATGGCCATCTGAGGCTAATATTCAATATCATATCCTCCATGATCGATGGCCCCACTTGGACAATCTTCCCAATAGTTCGGGATTATGCAAGACATTTTGAAGTGGATATGTAGATAGTACACATTTAGGATGGCAGTGATAATATGGATTTAATTTCATATATGCGCTTATTAATGCAAGAGCTAATTTTTCCAAATGTGGATACCTGGTTTCACCATCCACAAGGGTATGACTCACATAATAAATAGGAAATTACGTACCATTCTCTTCTCCAACCAACACGCCACTTACCACTACCTCTGACACAAACAGATACAAGTAGAGTGTTTCACCCTCCTTCGGAGTATGGAGTAGGGGTGGGCTCGAAAGATACCGTTTTATCTCCTTATTGGCACTCTGGAGTCCATGCGAAGTTGTTCTTCTTCTTGAGTAGGGAAAATAAATGATGGCTCCAATCTGATGACCTCGAGATAAATTTTCCTAGGGCAACTATCTATCTTATTAGTCGTTGCACGACTTTCACATTATTCACTACGGTGATTCCTCGATGGCTTTGATTTTATCGGGATTGATCTCGATACCTTTGTTTGATACCATGAAACCAAAAACTTTGCCCGAGCTAACTCCAAAAGCGTATTTCTCGAGGTTGTGCTTCATGTTGTACTTTTTTAGGATGTCGAATTCTACCTGAAAATGGGTCAAATGGTCCTCTACATGCAAGGACTTTACGAGCATGTCATCAATATAAACTTCCATGGATTTGCCTATTTGATGTTCAAACATCTTATTGACTAGGAGTTGATATTGAGACCCTGCATTTTTAGCCCGAAGGGCATTACATTATAGTAGTATGTACCATACTTTGTGATGAACAAAGTCTTTTCCCGGTCCTTCAGGTTTATTTGATCTGATTGTACCGAGAGTAGGCACCGAGAAAGGTAAGGATCTCGTGGCCAGCCGTAGGATCGATCAATCGATCGATGCTTGGAAAATATAAAGAATCTTTAGGGTATGCCTTGTTCAAATCCTTGTAGTCTAAGGACATTTTATGTTTATTCCCATTTTTAGGGACTACCACTAAGTTTGCCAGCCATTCAAGATATTTTACTTCCCTGATGGACCATATTTTGAGAAGTTTGGTTACCTCTTCTTTGATGAATGCTTGCTTTACCTCGGACTATGGTCTCCTCTTTTGCTTCACCAAATTAAATATGGGGTCGATACTTAGTCAGTGGGTAGTTATCTCCGATGGGATCCCTGTTATATCTAAATAGGACCAAGAGAAGCAATTAATATTATCAATGAGAAACTGAATGAGATTGTTTTTTGAGTTCGGGCGTTAACCTCGTCCCTAGGTGTACTTTTCTTTCCGAAAGATGCTCGATTAATATGACTTGTTCAAGTTCTTTGACCGTGGATTTTGTCACGTCTGATTCCTCAGGGGTAATGAAGGTTCAAGGGGTGAGGAAATCTTCTTCTTTTTCCTCAGCCACCTGTTCATCGAACACTTGTCCCTCGGGCTAAACCTAGGGCATGAGATGTGATTGCTATTCGGCCACTTGTTCATTCTTCGACTTTCCTATTGTTGATGGCACCGATACCGGTGTCAAGTTGTGCAATGCAAATATTTCCTAAAAATAGCGTGTCCCTCTTAATTATTTTTCCATAAATGGTATTTAGACCTCGGGACGAGCCATTTAGCGAACTTCATGGCCGTCCGCAAAATTAAAAATACGCCAGTTGCTTTAGGCCCGGTATTTAATAAATATTACCTTCCTAAACTTGGGTGCACATTTATGTGACCTAAATTCACATCTCAACGAAGTTGAAATGTGTCAAAACTACGGGTGCCTTTATGTGACGTGGTTCGAGATGTGGTTCGAGATGTGTTTTCACGAAATTGCAATCTCTTTAAAAGTAACGATAAAAGCGGTTTAATGTTTAAAATCTCATAAGTTAATACAGATTTTAAAATCAGATAACTAATCTAGATATAACAGTTGAGCGATCGTGCTAGAACTACGGAACCCGGGAATATCTAACACCTTCTCCTGGGATAAGAGAATTCCTTACTCAGATTTCTGGTTCGTTAAATATCAAAAAAAGTCAATAATTTCCTCGATTCGGGATTCAACCGGTAACTTGGGACACCATTAGTCTCCCAAGTGCGAACTCTGAATCTTTAATAAATAAATCCCATTTCGGTTTTCCTTTAATTGGAAAAACTCTTTTAGCCCTTAAGGGTGTAGGAAATAGGAGGTATGACATATACGTACCCATCACTAGGCAAACGATATATATAGGTTTAAATAATAAAAATTAGTAGTCTAGACAGCGTGCTTATAGTATTTCTACATTTCCATAAAGGTTAAAATTAGTAACACTTAAAAAGCATGCATATAGGTGTAATCACCTAATCTAAATCCTTCAACTTGATTATAAGCTTAAAATCAATAATAGCATTGCTTAAATGCTTGCGAACCTTATGTTCCTGCTATTAATAAGTCTTCTTCTGAAATCACTATATTTTTCTTGTATTAGTCCCACTTAGGCAAGCTATAAGGTAAAATTAGCTAATTGAATCATACTTTATTAATTCCAACCAGCAGGCATGTCAGATTCTAGTTTCTTATCTGAAACATGTGAAAAACCAGTCTACCTCCTTAACGTTTAAGTTTAGTTCAGACCATAACCAGTATCTGCAAGACATGCTAAATAAGCTGTCTTTAAATAAGGAGGCATGTCTGAGCCTTTTAAGCTGTTATGTGTTTCCCCATAATCTTCCTTATGTGTTTTGTTTGTCGCTCTAGAATTTTATCCTTCAAAACCATAAAAAGTCTAAATATCCCCTCCTTTTAGGACTAGTAGTCCCAAATATCTTAGGGACAGATCGATATGGATATGACAAAACCTTCCCGCGCTTTAATACCTTAATTTGCTAAGGAAGGGTAGATATGGATATGATGACTTATGCGGTAATACCACATGTAACCCCTTTTCTGAGGAGTTATTATTGGGTATTGCATTGATGTGATACATATTATTTGTAAACCTAGGACCACTCTTTCCTTTATTTGTTTATTTTATCACTTTTCTGAATTTTCAAACTATTTCCTCAAAACTTGAGCCTTTTTGCTTCTTCAAACTTTAACTTATTTGCAGCCAAAATATGACAATCCCTCATATTTTAAACCCTTATTTACTTATTTGTACTTGAAGTCACAATTGTAGCATGACCAGGAACCACACTAGTGAATCTTGAGGGGTGCCTAACACCTTCCTCTCTAGATAATTTCTAGTCCTTACCCAAACTTTGGTTTTCGGAATCAAAATTTCCCCTAGTGTCCTAATGCACTTTAATCATTAGGTGGCGAGTCTTCAGTTAAAACCCAATTCTCAAAAGGGAACGAGTTATCCTTCAAAATGTCATAAACCTGATTTCACGAGGAAAAGGGGGCATCGTTGCTGAGCACTTTAATATGATGATTATAAAATAATTGGGTCCCCTATCTATAGGAGGAGAAAACCCCAGAATAGTATCGTGCTCATAAAGGAAAAGAATCCTATTGGTACAGGTGTATAACCATCTAGTACGGACCTCTATTATTTCGTACTACCCTTATCCTATAATTAACACCTAGATCCACGTGTCCTTGAGAAATTTTTCACTATTTCTTGATTGACTTCGAGATTGTGATGCCCTCGACATAGACCGTGTCAGGCCTTAGATTATCTTCCTAGAGGAGGGTGCCCTTCAGTAGGATCCAATCTCCACTTCGAGTCTTCGGGGCTCGGGCCTATAGTCCGTTTTAAGACTTCAAAATACCTAGAACAAATTATTTCTAGAAAATTTCATCAGACTTTTGCATTACTATATGGGGTAAAAATGATTAGTAACAATTGGATGAATTATGATATGACATGTGGGAGACATGTAAGGTATGAGTCACTAATTAATTGGCATCAAATACAAATATATGATCGGTGCTGAACATGTTCTGAAGGCATAAAATCGAGAATGAAGATTTGAAAGTAAGATATCAGTTGGACAAGCGAACATTTAACAAGCAGCCGTTACAAAGAATTTTTTTATTAATGCTCAACCGTTATGTAGCCATCAAAAAGAGTTTTGTCACTACCCATATTTTCCCACCATCGGGAGTCGTGATGGCGCCTACTGTTGGAGCTAGCCAAGCCAATTTAACCATACCTTTTTCAACTAATTTCCTACAAGATAATAAAAAAATAATAAATTCATGCAGAAGTCTTAATTTAATTTTAAATGAAAGAAATGCGGAAGAAAGTTGACATCATCCTCTATCCAAGATTTAGCGTCACAGTACTCACGGACTATTACATAATACTACAAATAAGAGTTTGGAAGAAATTATATAAGGAGTGTGTTTCAATAAAATAAAAATAAACAGAAATGAACTAGAAGAGACTCGGAGCCCGCGAACGCCAGTGAACTTCCTGGAGTCTCTGGACTGAAGGCAGGATCTCAAGCTACTGCTGTTGGTTCGTAAGCTGTCTCCTGACCTGTGCACAAAAGGCACAAAAGTGTAGCATCAGCACAACCGACCCCATGTGTTGGTAAGTGCCTAGCCTAACCCCGACGAGGTAGTGACGAGGCTTGACCGGACCTACCACAATTAACCTGCACAGATATATGTGCAAGTAGTGTTGTATTTTGTCCGGGGCCCGGGCTGAAAAACGGGCTTCGCAGGCTGGGCTTCGTGGGCCTGCGCTTCGTGGGCCTGGGCTCTGGCAGTTCCGGGCCTGGCGTTCTCGGGCTTCGTAGGCTCAATGGGTAAGACCAGCCCGTGACGGGCCTAAGCCCATGTTGTCCTGGGCTTAGCGGGCCGGCCTTCGTGGGCCTCACGGGCTTTTTTGTAATTTTTATTTTTTGTTTAAGGCAATATCTTGTATAGCAGTGATTAGTATAGTATATAATATAATAGTATATAGTATAGAATATATTTATACTATACTAGTTATTAGTATATTATATATAATATATATGTCATTGTATATTGTATTGTAGTAATTAGTATATATTGTATGTTATGTATATATATATTCCTTTATATATTTTCTTGTAGTATATATTGTATGTTATGTATATATATTCTCTTATATATTTTCTTGTAGTATATATATTGTGTCTTATGTATATATATTATAACTTATATAGTTATATATTTTGTTGTAGTATATATATATTGTATCTCTTATGTATATATATATTCTCTTATATATATATTATATACATATATATATGTATATATATATATATGTATATACATATATATATGTATATATATATATGTATATATATATATATATATATATTATATATATATGTATATGTTGTATCTTATAAATAATTCTAAGTAAAGACAAAGAAATATTGAGAAAAAAGATATTCAAGGGTATGGCTTATAATTTTTATTATCAAAAATGGCATATCTTTCTTAGTCTTCCTTCCCCCAATGGAATGAGCACAACAAGGTACTAATACCACCATTATGAGAAAAAAACTAAAAGAAGATGTGCCAAAGTACAAGTTACATCATAATCTACATTGTATCTCTAACAAATCTCATAAATCCGCCAAGGTTGGGAGGAGGTTGTGTTGGTGGTGTTGGAAAAGAAGCTTGTTAATCACCACTTCCAGGCGAATCCGAATCCCCCGCAAGTTCCCCTATCATTTCTTCATAAGCTTCATCTATCGTCGGTTGTGATTCTGCAATTCCAAAGTTTCTTCTTTCCGCGCGGATCCAATCTCTAAAAAGTACCAATTTCTCCAAGCTATCCCTCATCGACGCTCTATGATCACCTATTTGCAGTCTTGCTTGACTGGAAGCGCTCTCCGATTCAACAGTTGAAGCTTGAATTACGGGAGGAGGAGGAGGACGTCTAGGTTGGCGACTACTTTCAACTTGCATATCTTTTCTAGGTCGGGGAGCCGGGGGAAGGGTAGTACTACGGCCAATACTTTCACCGTTTTACTTTTTCCTTTACCAAACATTTTTTTCAAATAAAATGACATATTAATTATAATTATGCAAACTAAACCACAAAAAATATATTATTAAAACGTAAGAGTTGAAACGAGTTTAACAGATTGCCGAACAACTTCTTGAAAATTGAAAATTATTGAACACTTGAGAGTAACACCAGGCCCATGATGCGGACCGGCCCGTCACGGGCTTAAGAGTACTCCTGGCCCAGGACCACCAGGACCGGCCCACCAGGACCGTGGGCCCGGTCCGGTCCAGTTCAGTCCCGGGCCACAATACAGGGTTATGTGCAACAACGGAAAGATATACAAAAATTCAAACTGATAATGGGGAGGGGACATGCTGTGGGGTGCAACAGTTTAGATGTGAGATCACGAACAGAGAGACGGAAACTGAATAATTAACATCAATGAAAGAGAGAAAGTAATCAACAAATGCACAGCACCAACCTTCGTGCTTTTACTCTCAATTCTCACCAAACTGTCAATTGTAAATGTATGGCATCACCCTTCGTGCTTTTACTCTCAATTCTCGCCAAACTGTCAAATGTAAATGCACGGCATCACCCTTCGTGTTTTTACTCACATAACTCTCACATCAAGGCACAAAAAGAACCTTCAAGCTTTAGTAATCAAAAAAAATATGGCATGGAAAGACCCTTCGTGCATAATTATCAAAACATGGCGCAAAAAGACCCTTCGTGCATAATCTCTCTTTCTCACCCAATCAACGGTCAAAACCAATCGGGGAGGGAAATATACAACAAGATTAAACATCCCGTCAAGGGAGAATAAATCAACAATTAGTCCCAGCAAGAGAAAACGAATCAACAATAAGTCCCGACAAGGGAAAACGAATCTACAATAGGTCGCGACAAGGGAAAACGAATCAACAATAGGTCCCGGCAATGGAAAAATACCACACTTCCTTCTTTGACTCATTTTCTTCTCAACTATCACTTCATAACTTATTTATCAAGTAATTAACTTAATTGTTTCACCTCTTTTGAATCTAAAAGCAACTACGACACTCAGTCATGCTAGACTCGGGCGCATAGGTAACCGTCACCATACCTATACACCGATTCCACATAGCACATAGAATATAGTGTCCTAATCATATTCCCTCAAGACAATGTTAGAACAAAAACTTACCTCGAAAAGTCCAAACTCGACTCACGCCTCTAGGATGGCTTTACCCCTCCAATTTGCAACAAAATCGCTCGAATTTAGTCACAAGTTACCCAAATATATCATTAAATGCTAGTTAAATCAATTTGAAGGCATAAGAATGAACTCCCAAAGCTTTACCCAAAAAATCCCAAAATGCCCTCGAATCCACGTGGTAAAAACCCGAGGTTCGAACCAAAATTGGGTTACCCATTCCCCCACGAATTCATATATATGATTTGTGTTGAAATCGGACGTCAAATTGAGGTCCAAATTTTAAGAAAACCTAGGTCTACCCCAAATGCCCATTTTTACCCATTGAAAGCATTGATTTTAAGATGAAATTATGATAAAAGATGTTAAAGATTGAAGAAATTGAGTAAAGTTGACTTACAATTGATTTGGGAAAGAGAGAGTTGAGAGAAAATCGCAAATGAAAGTTTGTGTTTTGAAAATATGAAGAATGAGGTTTAAATTCGTCTAAGTATATAGATGCACATGTGTAGATCTCGCATTTGCGAGACTGGGTTCGCAAATGCGAACTATGTAGAAGAAAGGGCAGATGTCGCAATTGCGAAGAATGTTTGCAATTGCGAACAAGGCATGATTGGGCGGGACTCGCATTTGCGAGTAAATGTTCGCAATTACGAACCCTGGCTTAAGCTGGGGCAATCACATTTGAGAAGAGTGGGCTGATAGAAAGGGAATCACATTTGTGAGGATTTTTTTCGCATTTGCAAAGTGAGCGGGCTGGAGGAGATCTCGCAATTGCGAGGTTGGCTTCGCAAATGCGAAGCCTGCAGGTCAGGCATACCAGCTGTTCCAACATGCAACAATATGAACTCGCAACCTATCCAAAACACACCCGAGCCCTCGGGGCTCCAACCCAAGCATGCACACAACCTCAAAAATATCCTACGAACTTACTCGTGCGATCAACTCGCCAAAATAACATCATTTACATAGAATCAAACATCAAAATACATGATTTCTACCAACTTCCCATAACATTCTTATTTCTCATTTTCAAGTCCGAAACACGTCAAATGACGTCCGTTTTCAACCAAACTTCATAGATAGTGGTTAACACTCATTTATGACTTGTACCGGGCGTCGGAACCAAAATATCAGCCGGATACCATCACTTTCTAACTCATTTTCATTTCAATTTTTTCATATCATTTTCAGATAAACAATTTCTTTCAAAAATTCTGTACTCGGGCCTGAGACCTCGGATTTCGATTCCGGGAATACGCTCGGGTCCCATATTTTTATACGGACCCTCCGGGACTTTCACATCACAGGTCCGGCTCTGTTACCCGAAATGTTGACCAAAGTCAACTATATCAATATTATTATCAAAATTCGTAGTTTTTAACACAAAATTCTTATATTTCCACATATATATTTTTCAGACTTCGCGCTTGTACTTTGCGCGCAAATTGAGGCGACCAAATATGCGATTTTCAAGGCCTCGGAAGCACAAAGAAAGGAAAAGTTACGGTGATGACTCTTTGGGTCGTCACAAATTTTATTCACTTTAAAAAAGAGCTTGATTGATGATCATGTCTCCCTAAATAGAATTATAAATAGGAAAATTTGTATCCATTGTGGGACATAAAAAATCTTCTTCACACAAAAGCTAAAAGTAACTCTTATTCTATAAAATTATTTTTTCTATTATGTTCGTAATATTTCTCTTACTATTGCTTCCGAAGAAGCTAACTTCACAACCAGACTTGTATTTTCTTTAAGTTATTTTAGCTGTTCTTTTATGTTTTTACTTATTTTATATTTTTTAATCAAATTATTCACGTATTTATAAATTATACTATAAATTTAATTATATCATTTTACGTGTAAAGAATTAGTTTTTTGTTCATTATAACTTATTCCGTTAATGTCAAATATCGATGCATTTACTCCTATTGTTCCCCTAAAACAAAGTACTGTACCTCGATTGAAAATAATGAATTGACAGATACATTGTTGAGGGATACTAGAATTGAATTCTCTTCGTTTATAATTGTGGCTCAACACTTATAAAATTGTTTTTATATTTTTAGCCGAGTTTACATTGAGCTAGTCTTCTTCGTTCTCTCCAAATATGGAGATGAAAAAAAACATTAACAAACAATTGAAAAATTCAAAGATGTTACACAAAAGAACATCCGACAATCAGACAGCAAGAAAGTAATTTCCACAGACATGGAAGCCGAAACTTCAGATTACGCTATCCGAGAACCTCGACAAATAACATTAAAATTCAAAGCCATAAGCATCAGACAAAGGCTTCAAAGTTACATTTCGATCCATTCTTTTTGAATTTTCGACATAATCTACGCAGTCATCATTCCAGCGCCATGAATTTTTGTTTTTCCAACATAGTTAGGTATGACTCTTTTGTTTTGTTTTGTTTTTTTTAAATTAACATGTTGAATCTGATACATATTTGAATATTAAAATATGTATTAAGATTAAAATAATTAAATTTAATGCACATTTAAATATTAAAATGTAAATAATAAATGATTCAAAACTATTTTTTAATATATGAATAAATAAAAGTGATCTTTATTTTAAATTAATAAACATAAAATTCAAATAAAATACTAATTAACTATATATATATATATTGGTGGCGGTGATAGCTAACGGAAGTGGTTGTGAGTGCCAATTGCTAGTAAATTGTATTTGTAAAATTTTTCTGGAGAATATAAAATAACGTATAAATAGAAATGAAAATAGAAACAGAATTTTAATCTGAGCTCACTGAATTCACAATGCTTCCTTAAGGAATTTAATCCCTTCCTGTTACCCAAGGCTGAAAATTATTTCCTCTCAGGATAGAACGAATCACACACTGGTGTAGTGGTAATTCAAACCCCAGTGTTTCAGCGAACACAAAGTTCGGTAGCAAATTAGACTTATTGTTTTTTTTTTAATGTTAAAAGTATGCAGAAGGAGGAGCAGAAACTCAGAAAATCGTATCGAAATTCTGAGAGAATAAACTTGCATTAATAGCTAAAGTAGGCTAAAATTTGAAGAGGTGCAACTCTTCAGAATGAATGTTTATGCAAAACGGCCATAGCATAAATGACATAACATAAATGACTATTTATTCAACCATAAAGAGGGAAATTGAAGAGGAAAGTTTAATTTTTAGTTATACAACTGAAAAGTGAATTGGATTTAATATTAATATTTTGTTATTAAAACGAATATTTAATAATATTTCTATTATTATTTTACTATTAACAAATAAATTTGGTCCAAAAATTAATCAATCAATCATTTGACCAAATCCAAATCCGAAGCCATCGAAAAATTTAGGCTTTCTCTACTGCGAGTCATCAAAGGAGAAATAGGCATACGCTGGTCCGATAAGCCAAGGAAAAACAACCACCGCTTGGTTTTGACACTCAAGCGACCCACCCTGCTAAAGAAGATCGATGCAAAGGTTAGATTTCACCACCTCGCAGTCGAAGTCGAAGCAAAGCTGAGCGAGCGAGCGAGGACGATGGCGCGAGGCTTGCCTTCTTCTCAGCTCTTTAAGAGTTAGAAGAAGAGCAATTTCTTATATACCCATAAAAACTCTCTTCTTATTCCAATATAGGACAATGTCTCTTTATCAAGGGGGAAACTTAAAATTTCACTCAAAAATTTCAATTCCCTCCATTTCTCATTCACCTTATTTTAAGCATCATTATTCTTACAATCCCAACAATCCCCCACATAAGTAGGGAATGGCTATTCGCAAGCAAAGATTAATTGTATTTGGATAAGTAGGTTTTACTTTGAACTTTTCGTAGAAACCTTATGTCGGGTATACTCGGTCAATCGGTAGATTTGATATTTTTGAACCGTCCAACTTGATATATACCGAGACAACCATAAGTCATACAACCAACCCTTAAGTGTCTTTGGTTCTCATTGTTGTGTTCGTTTCAGCCAAGAACACCGCCTGGTTTTATAAGTGCATAGAGAACTGGGCTTACAAGGTTCTCCTTGAAACGGCTAACACTTCACACCTACATAGGTAATTTCTAAATGTGTGATCCGGTAGATACACTATTTGATATACCCCATATCAAATTTAGAAATCATTAAAAAGCGTTATTGCTTTATCCTTGGTACTTGAACATTGTCTTATCACAATAATGGACCAAAAATTTAGTTGATAATGTTAAACCGTTATTAATTAATGAATTTATTTGATCTTCTTGAACCGAGGTCTTGGGATCTCCAATCTTCTAGGCAGAGTTACCACCACTATGACTTGTTCTCGGCCATAGTCTCATTCCCCTTGATGATTTTTTAACTACCTCTCTAGTTAGGACTTTTATAAGCAGATCCGACGCATTATCACTTGACTTTACATAATCAATCATGATAATTCCTCTAGAGAGTAATTTCCTAATGGTTTTATGTCTTCATCGTATATGACGAGATTTACTGTTTAACATAATGCTATTAGCCCTTCCAAATTATCGTTATACATAACGCTATTAGAGCGGTCAGTACAAGTTTATTTCGATGACTTGCAAGATATCCTCCTCCACCAATAGTTAATACATTTTCACTTGTGGACTTAGAATCAGTTGAATTGGTGATCCAATTTGCATCACAGTATCCCTGAATTACTGCTGGATATTTATTGTAGTGCAAAACAAAGCCCTGGATTTTTTCTAAATATCTCAAAATTTATTTTATTTCCATCCAATGAGATTGACCTGGATTGCTCGTGTAGCGACTTAATTTACTTATAGTACAAGCTATATCTAATCATGTACACATCATGATGTACATTAAGCATCCCAATACATGAGCATAATCCAATTGTATGCTTTGGCCTTTGTTCTTTGTTAATGCAAGATTCACATTAATTGGAGTTTTTACAATTTTAAACCCTAAGTTCTTGAACTTTTCAAGTATTGTCTCAATATAATGAGGTTGTGACAATGCCAGACCTTGAGAAGTCTTATGCATCTTAATCCCATAATTAAATCAGCAACTCTCAAGTCTTTAAAATCAAACATCCTAGTTAGGATACGCTTAGCAGCATTTATGTTGGCATTGTCATTACTCATTATCAACATATCATCCACAAATAAGCAAACAATTGTTATGTGATTTGGGGTATATGTAATACACACACATTTATCACATTCATTTATCTTAAACCTATTGACAATATGGTTTTGTGAAATTTTGCATGCCATTGTTTGGGTGCTTGTTTTACTCCGTAACTGGGACTTAACAAGTCTACAGACCTTCTTTTCTTTAGCTAGAACGACAAACCCTTTAAGTTGTTCCATGTAGATTTTTTCTTCCAAGTCTCCATTCAAGAAGACTGTCTTAACGTCCATTTGATAAATTTCAAGACCATAAACTGCAGCTAATGCTACTTCTCGTAACTGGAGAGTATATATCAAAGTTGTCAAGACTTTCTCATTGTCTATAAGCATTGACTACAATCTTGTCTTAAATTTATCGATAGTGCCATCATCTTTCATTTTCCTCTTAAAGATCCATTTAGAACCCAAAAGTTTATTTCCAGGAGGAAGATCAACCAATTCATATGTATGGTTGTTCAATATGGATTTCATTTTACTATTGACTGCCTCTTTCCAAAATAATGATTCCGAAGAATGCATGGCTTCTTTAATTGTTCGAAGCTCATTTTCCAACAAGAAAGTCATAAAATTTGTATGAATGAAGTAGATGTTCTGTGACGTTTACTACGTCTTGGATCCTCCTGATTTAATGTACTTTCTTTTATTTCTTCCCAAGGTCGTTTAGACCCTTCACCAATCGACTCACATTCCTTTTTATACGGGTATATATTATTTTTAAATAACTCATCATTATCTAATTCTATAACCGTATTATTATGAATATCGGATTTTCTGATTTATTAACTAGAAATCGAATACTATTGGTCGCATATACTATGAAAACACAATCTATGATTTTCGGTCCCATTTTTACCCATTTAGGTTTAGGAACTTGCACTTTTGCCAAACACCCCCCACACATTAAATTAATTCACGTTAGGCTTCCTTCCTTTCTATTTCTCATAAAGAATGGATTGTGTTTTGCCATGAGGTACTCAATTTAGTATTAGAGTAGTCGAAAGAACAGATTCCCCCCACAAGTTCTGTGGCAAACCAAAATATATAAATAATGCGTTCATTATCTTCTTCAATGAACGATTCTTTCTTTCTGCAATACCATTGAATTGAGGTGTATAAGGGGCCGTTATTTGATGGAGAATTCCATATTCTAAACATATTTGTTCAATAGGAGATTCATATTTACAACCCCTATCACTTCTTATCTGTGATGACCTGGCCGGTTGTTTTAAGAATTAACGCCCTGATACCCTATTAACTACTTTCTGCAAGTCTATTTCTGCTAATTTGAATTGCCAAGATATTCGATTTTGAGTTGCAAAAAGTTTTGGGACATTTAGTCCCTAAATGAGAGCTTATGTATTGGAAAGTTGGCCATAGTCGGAACAGTATGAAAACAGCCTCGAAACGGAAATTCAATGGTTCCGTCAGCTCTGTTAGGTATTTTTGGGGTTGGGAGCATGTTCAGAGTGTGATTTGGAGGTCCTGAACTAATTTAGACTTGAGATGCCGAAGTTTAAATTTTTGATGTTTCCGGTCCAAGAGTGAGATTTTGATTTGTGGGTCTGAATGGAATTTCGGAAGTTGCAGTAGTACTGTCATGACATTTGGGATGTGTGTGCAAAATTTATGGTCATTCGGACGTAGGTTGGTTAGATTATTTATCACGAGCGTGTTTTGAGGAAAGTTGGAGTTCTTAGCTTAAATCCTTGATTATTCGTCTTTCTGACGTTGTTTTAGGTGGTTTAAGGATTGGTACAAGTTTTAATGATGTTATGAGATATGTCTGTAGGTTTGGTTGAGGTCTCGAGGGCCTCGAGTGTGTTTCAGGTATTTTTGAGGGGTATTTTTGTCATTTTACCTAATTTTGCGTCTTAGCTTTGAATTAAAATCGTAGAATAAGTTGCTTGAGATGTTATTTATGATATGTCATTGTATTGAATATATTTGAGCTATTTGGAGTCGGATACTCGTGGTAAAAGTATGGTTTCCAGTTGTTATTAGAGCCGGTTCGAGGTAAGTGGCTTGTCTAACCTTGACTATGGGACTTTTCCCCTTAGGATATGATATTTGGTAATAGAATGCCTTGTACATGAGGTGACAAGAAAATACTTGAGCTAATTGTTGAAAATTCAATTTTATTTGAAGTATTTAAATTGAGTTTCTTTTCTACCTGTTTTACTCTAATTGCAAACTTTGCCTGTATTAGTTTATTGTAGAATATTTAGTTGACTTACCTGCCTATTTGCTTAAACTGCTTTGCTTGTATTTCGTGAAGCATGCTATGCTAGAATTTATTGTTACTTCTTATGAGTTGAGCATTTATTCCGATATTCTTCAGCTGTTATTGTGTTTTAAATTTGGGACAACAGGACGGCATCCCGGGTTATCCGCTGCACGTGTATGTTCGGAACTAAGGGTGTGGGATACCAAGAGATCCCTGGAACATGTACATAAATATATATTGAGGATACCAATAGATCCTTGAGACACCAAGAGATTCACGGCTTACTTATCGAGGATACCAAGAGATCCTCGGGATACCTAGAGATCCCGGGCTTACTTATTGATGATTCCAAGAGATCCTCGGGACACAAAGAGATCCTAGGCTTACTTATTTAGGATACCAAGAGATCCCCAGCTTACTTATTGAGGATACAAAGAGATCCTCGGGATACAAAGAGATCCCCGACTTACTTATTGAGGATACCAAGAGATCCTCGGGATAACAAGAAATCCCTAGTGTATATGGTGAGGTTACCAAGAGATCCTCGGGATACCAAGAGGTCCCTGATTATCATTTTGTTGTGAGCGGTATGTCACGACACAAATCCCAAACCCGTTCATGATGGCGACTCTCGTGAAGACGAGGCTAGCCAACAAAACAAATGCTTCCGTCTAAATAGTTATTTATCATTTATAAAGCTAAAATATTAGCATAAATAAAAGTGCAGAAAAACCACAGTAGCAATAGAGGACCATCCCGTCACAGCCCGACGTCGAGATGTCTCTAGTCATGAGTTACCACAGAGTTCACTAAAGTATTACAAGTCTGGAAATGGGAGCAAACCCTGAATATAACAAGAACATTATAAAATAAGGGAGAAGATCCAGTGCCGCGGACGCTAGAGGTCACCTGGGTCATGTATGATAACAGATCTTCAATCCGCTAATAACCCACTACCAAGAGAACAATACCTGCAACTGCACGCGAGGTACAAGGAGTAAAGTGAGTACTTCCAACCCAGTGGTAATAAGGGTAAACAATAACTGAAGTCAAGAAATCACGTAAGAGCACTCCATCATGCAACATGGGACAACACAACCATATGAGAAAAACAGTAAGTCCGGGAAATTCCTTAAGAAAATATCTGCGTCAGTTTAAAATCACTTTCGAAATTATCATTTTCCAACAATTTAAGCAAGTAAATGCAGGACGGGTAGTGAGAGCTACGAGAAAGTCAGCCTCTCGGGCACAAGCAAGTATGTCTAATTGAGCTCATAACTCGCCCTTCGGACAATATTCTTACCTCAGGTCAGCCACCGTTACCTGACCGATATATATCATACAGTGTCATTGTTACCACTGTCTCAAATTTATCAACTTTGAAAGTGATCAGACAATCTCATAACAACAAATAAATATCTCAAGAAATGACATAAACAACAAATAGTGCACACAATGAATATGATGGTTCACTCCGGTACCCACTGTAGGGTGCGGTCTGATCCAATCACTAGTGGTGTGTACAGACTCCGGAGGGGATCCTACATCCCAAGCACAATATCAGCTAGGTATTGGAATAAAAGAGGATCTCGGCCTCAATATCAATATATATCGTCGATGCGGCGTGCAGCCCGAGCCACCCATACATTCAGGAATAACTATAACACTGCTGCGGCGCGCAGCCCCATCCATGCTCAGTCCTCAAATGCACATATGCCACATGGGCAATATTAACATGATAATCCTCAGCTCAAAACATCAGTAAAAAATTGTTTAAGTTTTCAAATCTTAGAAAATTGCTGAATTTGCAAAACAGTATTAAAACCTTGCACCGAGATCAAATAATATGAAAGTAATGCAAAAGTAGTAATATCAATCCCGAGGGGTTCACATAGTTGGCACGGAACCCAAACATGGTCATCAACTAAAACAATGATGGTAACGAATAATTCCAGTCAAATACGCAAAAAAATCAACAACCGGGACAGACCAAGTCACAGACGCTAACGCTGCTCTACCCCACACTCATATCCGGCGTCCAAGTCACCTTAATACAAAGCTATGATGTGCAAATTCGGGGTTTTAAACCCTCATGATACTATTTACATGTATTACTCACCTCGAACCGGCAAAATCTCTAGCCTGCGACGCCTTTACCCCTCAAACTGGCCTCCACGCATGTCGAATCTAACCAAATCAGAGCGAATGCATCATAGTGTGCAAAGGGAACAATATCCAATCAAAAACAATCTAGGAATAGCAAGAATTTCAAAACTAGCAAAACCCGAGCCCCGAGCCTGCTTCTCAAAAAAAATTAGAAAACCCACATTACCGGATTCCTCGTCTCGCCAGGAGTCCATACATACCAAGAACTCCCAAATCTGAGCTCAAATGACTTATCGTATCCCAGTTTGAAATATCAAAAACTCAAGCCCTAGCTTTACCCCTTTTTCAGAATTTCAACCAATTTCCATGTGGAATCTATCATAATTTCATGTATTTAAGCCAAGGGACTTACCTCAACTCACGCCTAGTCGAAAACCCCCTTCAAGTTTGCCCAAAAGCTCTCAAGTTCATTCAAAAATGGTGGAAAAATGCCTTAACTCGCGAAACAAAATTACACTTAAAACCCTTTTTCTGTCCAGCCTTTTTCGCATTTGCGACTCCCATTTCGCTTTTGTGACATCCGCTCCTGTGGAAATCCTCCGCTTCTGCGGAGCTTCAAAAATAGCCCAGGACTGCTTTTGCGATCCAAGTTCGCTTCTGCGAACACCACTTATGCGGTCAAAAATCCCGCTTATGCAGAGCGTCTCTCAAACGCACGGACCGCTTTTGCGGTCCATAAAACATACTTGCGGGGATCGCACCTGCGGGGACCGCACCTGCATAATACCATCCGCTTATGCGGAAATAAAAGTTATCAGCAGACCAGCACTATCACAAATCAAAAAATTCATCCCGATGGCCATCTGAAATCATACCCGAGGGCCCCAGGACCTCATCTAAATACCAACATAATCAAATACCTTATCCAAACTTGCTCAAGTCATAAAGAACACCACCATTAACACTAACATCATCAAATTACATCAAATTCAAGCCTAAGTTCATCCAATTCTTTCGAAATTCTCATTCGATAAAAAACCCAACCAAAACACTTACGAATCATCTAAAATTTTTAACACAAATCCCAAATCACCTAAAAAGCTACAACCACTCAGAGAATTCAATTCCGACCCTCGGATCAAAATTTCACCCATCAATCATAATTCGCCAAAATACTAATTTTGCCAATTCAAGTCTAATTCTATGTCGGGCCTCCAAAATCAATTCCGATCACACTCCTAAGTCTAAAACCACTTACCAAAGCTAACCAAATTACTAGAAATCTCATCCGAGCCCTCTAACTCATAAGTCAACAGTCGGTTGACTTTCCAAAACAAGCCTTCCTTAAAGAGACCAAGTGTCTCATTTCTAATCAAAATCAATCCAAATGAACTCTAACACGTCACAAACTGATAATGAAACATGAAGAAGCATAAAATGAGAAAAACAGAGCAGCAACGCTTGAGATGACCGGTCGGGTCATCAAACGGTATTTGCTTGTGTTGTCCTATTTGTGTTTTTCTGTTACTGTATTTCTTATTTATCCTATTTAGATTCTCATTATAGACTCTAATTATATTGTTTCCTGATCCTATTATTTATTATATTTTATTTTAGTTGGGCCCTGTCCTTTCTCGTCACTACCCAATCGAGGTTAGGCTTGGCACTTATAGAGTACCGCTGTGGTGTACTTATGCCCTTTCTACGCATGTTTTTCATGTGCAAATCTGGGTACATCCACCCAGGTGTGTCACCCTCGAGGTGGAGAGATCTAGCAGAGACTTCGAGGTATAATTGACGCGTTCGCAGACCAAGGAGTCTCTATCTTATTCTATCTTTGGCAGTTAGCCTTCCTTCTTACGATTGTTTTAGACATTCTGGAGTAGAGCATTGTACTACATTTCTGTTAGCTTATGTTCCCGTAAGTTTCTGGCTTTTGGGATGATGTTGTAGGCTTCCGCGGTATTGAGTTGTATATCAATTTTAAATTATTTATTTTCGCAAGTTATTTTGTTTCTGCATTGTTTGGCTTACCTAGTAATAGGGTTTAGGTGCCTTCACGACATGTTAACGGAGGGCGAACTGGGGTCGTGACAAGTTGGTATCAAAGCTTTAGGTTCATAGAAGTCACGGAACACAAGCCGGTTTATTAGAGTCTTACTGATCGATATGGAGATGTCTGTACTTATCTACGAGATGCTTTGTAATAGTTCGGAAAATTTCACTTCATTTGATTCCCTGTCATGCGAGATTTTTAAAATCACAATACTAAACTCCTGCCTTCTATTCTCTCATAGAGGGTGAGGACACGTGCTACTTGAGATGATCAGACATCCGCACCCCCTACTACTGCTGTCAGAGATCCAAAGCCGGGTAGAGGTCGAGGACGTGCAAGTGGTGTAGCTAGAGCACCTGCGCGAGCTGCCGCCGAGGTACCACCAGCAGATCCAGCCGGAGTTCAAGCACCTAACACACCTACAACTACTACTACTCCAGCTCTTGAGGAGACTTTGGAACAGTTTCTAAGCATGTTTGGTACGTCGATTCAGGACGGATTAGTTCTGGTTGTACCGACTACTTCACAGGTCATGGAATGGACCTAGGATCCCACCGCCCCCACTCTAGAGCATAGATATCCCATTGGTCGGGTTCTAGGTATCACGGTGACACAGCCTATGGTCCTAGTTCAGCGGGTTCTTAAAACCTCTCACCGAGTAGGGGACAGGTGGGTCCAGGGGAGAAAGGATAAACGAGCTCAGGAGGGAGGGTACAGAGAAGTGAGTAGATCTTTTAGGCCTGATGGCCCTTATTTTGTAGGAAGCGTACGACATTATAGAGTTTTTATGGGTTGGCCAGCTTAGTTTGCATCTCAAATTTCACATAGGGTTTCAGGCGTTCAAGGGTCTTGGAGTACTTGTATCACACGTTTCCACTGCCACGTCAGTAGCGAGGTTGCTTTGAGTGCGATGACATATGCCATGTGGTGAAGTATTGTCCTAGACTTGGGAGGAGTGCACCTCCACAGACTTCTCATCCACATCCCGCCCCGCAGAGTTCTCAAGCTATGGTTATAGTACCAATTGCTACCCTATCTGCCCGTATCGAAGCTGTTGCCTCCGCTTATGTTATCACATGTATTCTCATGGTTTGTGATAGAGGTATACCAATTCTATTCGATCAGGGCTCTACTTATTATTATGTGTCTTTTTGTTTTGCTCCGCATTTGGGTGTAACTCAGGATTCCTTGAGTTTCTCTATTTAAGTATCTACTTCTGTGTGAGGTTCTCTCATGTGGACCGCGTTTATCGGTCGTGTTTGGTTACTATTCATGGTTTTGAAACTAGAGCATATTTATTGTTACTCAGCATGGTTGATTTCGATATTATCTTAGGAGTGGATTGGTTGTCACCCTATT
Source organism: Nicotiana benthamiana (assembly GCA_034376525.1). Classification (NCBI taxonomy): domain Eukaryota; kingdom Viridiplantae; phylum Streptophyta; class Magnoliopsida; order Solanales; family Solanaceae; genus Nicotiana; species Nicotiana benthamiana. The sequence continues at coordinate 55,700,419 of CM067338.1, forward strand.
ACGTTATTCTTCATTGTCACGCCAAGACCGTGACACTGGCTATGTCAGGTATACTGCATGTTGAGTGGAGTTGTACTTTAGATCACACTCCTAATAAAGTTATCTCTTTCCTTAAAGCTTATCGGATGGTTGAGAAGGGTGTGACATCTATCTAGCTTATGTGAGAGAAGTCAGTATTGATACCCCTTATGTTGAGTTAGTCCCAGTGGTACAAGATTATCCCAATGAGTTTCCAGCTGATCTTCCGGGCATGCCGCCTGATAGACATATTGATTTTTGGCATTGATTTGGTACCAACCACTCCTCCCATTTCCATTCATCCATATTGTATGGCTCTTCCTGAGTTGAAAGAGTTGAAAGATCAGTTACAGGAATTGCTTGATTAGGGTTTTGTTAGACCCAAATGTTTCCCCTTGGGGTTCTCTTGTCTTGTTTGTGAAGAAAACAAGTGGTTCTATGCATATGTGTATCAATTATTGTCGGTTAAACAAGGTTACAACGAAGAACCAATATCCTTTTCCTCGTATTAATGATCTGTTTGACCAATTTCAGGGTGCACTGGTATTTTCTTAGATTTATTGTCACTCCGATTACCATCAGTTGAATATTCAGGAGCCAATTATCCCTAAAACTGCCTTCAGGACTCGGTATGGTCATTATGATTTCCTCGTTTTGTCATTTGGGCTGACCAATGCCCCAACAGCTTTTATGCAATTGATGCATACTGTGTTCTGACCCTATCTTGACTCGTTTGTTATTATTTTTGTTGATGATATTCTAGTGTATACCTGGAGTCAGAAATATCATGAGCAGCACCCGAGGACAGTGCTTCATGCCTTGAGAGAGAAGAAGTTGTATGCAAAGTTCTCAAAAAGTGAGTTTTGGTTGGATTTTGTGGAACTCTTAGGCCACATGTTATTTAGTTAGGGTATTCGGATGGATCTGAAGAAGGTAGAGGCCGTGTAGAGTTGGCACAGTCATCCTCAACTACAGATATTCGTAGTTTCCTTGGCTTGGCAGGCTACTACGGTCATTTTGTGGAGGGTTTTTCATCGATTGTAGCCCCTATTACTAGATTGGCCCAGAAAGATGCGCTATTTCAGTGGAAAGAGTAGTGTGAGGAGAGCTTTTATCAGTCAATCATTCAGATGGTGTTGTATGAGGCTTTATATGGTAGGAGGTACCGATCTACGGTGGGTTGGTTTAAGCCAGGTGAGGATAGGCTATTCGACATATATTTGGTTTAGGATGTGTTGGAGAAGGTTAAATTGATTCAGGATAGACTCCGTACAACCAAGGCCATACAAAAGAGTTACGCAGACCAGAAGGTTCGTGATGTTTCAAATATGGTTGGTGAGCGGGTTCTGCTTTGGGTTTCCCCTATGAAAGGCGTCATAAAGTTTAAGAAGAAAGGGAAGTTGAGTCTAAGGTTTATTGGCCCTTTTAAGAAATTGAGGCGACTTGGGGAGGTTGCTTATGAGCTTGCCTTACCTGCTGGTTTGGAAGGGGTTAATCCGGTATTTCACGTTTCGATGCTCTGGAGGTATCACGGTGATCCATCACACTTGTTGGATTTTAGTTTAGTCCAGTTGGACAAGGATCTATCAAATGTTGAGGAGCCAATGGCGATATTGGAGAGACAGGTCAGAACGCTCAAGTCAAAGAACATTGCATCGGTAAAGGTTTAGTGGCGGAGTCAGCTTGTCGAGGAGGTGACTTGGGAAAAAATGCACAGCCGATACCCTTATCTTTTCACTACTTCAGGTATGTCTCTATCCTCGTTCGAGGATGAAAGAATGTTTAAGTGTAGGAGGATATGACGACCTGGCCAGTTGTCTTAAGAATTAACACACCGATCCCCTATTAAGTATTTTCCCCAAGTCTATTTCTGCTAATTTGAATTACCATGATGTTTGTTTTTTAATTTCAGAGAGTTTTGGGCACTTAGCCCATAAATAAGAGCTTAAATGTTGGAAATCTAGCCGTAGTCGGAACAGTATGAAGACAGTCTCATAATGGATATCTGATAGTTATGTTAGCTTCGTTAAGTGATTTCGTGGTTGGGATCATTTTTGGAATGTGCTTTGGAGGTCCATAGCTAATTTATGCTTGAGATGCTAACGTTTGAACTTTTGAAGTTTTTGGTCTGATAATGAGATTTTGGTCAAAGGTTGAAATGGAATCCTGGAAGTTGCAGCAGTTCTGCCATCTCATTTGGGATGTATGTGCAAGATTTCAGGTCGTTCGAACATGGTTTGGTTAGGTTTTTTATCGAAAACATGTTTTGAGGAAAGTTGGAGTTCTTAGGCTCTAATCCTTGATTAATTCGAGTTTCCAACGTGGTTTTAGGTGTTTTAAGAATTGGTATAAGTTTAAATGATGTTATGGGATATGCCCATAGGTTTGTTTGAGGTCCCGGGGGCCTCGGGTGTGTTTCAGATGCTTAACAGAGAATTTTGGAGTTGTTTAAATTTGCTGATTTTGCTTCAGTTGTCGCAAACCCTTTTTCTTCTTCGTGATCGTGTCCCTTATCTTTTAATAACATAGTGTAATTCCGGAGAGGGGCCAAATTCTTCTTCCCGTTCGAAATTCCCTCCCCCGCACTCGCAAAGCCCTATCATTTTCCCCCTCGCGTTCGTATCCAGCCCTCGCATTCCCATAGTATTATTGGGCATTAAGGGCTGAACCTAATTTCCTTCGTTGAGTTCGCTTGACCCATCTCGCGATCCTATAGCCTTTCCAGTGTATCCTTTCGCGTTTGCGTACTACCCCATTTGTCGTATAGAATAATTCAAGCAGCCATTTAATTTCCTTCTTCGCAAACACGTGACTTCCTCTGCATTCGCTATTCTTAAATATCTGGGCAAAAATAAACATTTAAAAACAAGGGCTTAGCTATTTTTACAAAGAACTCAAGCTAGAGATCTCGGATTTAAGAAATATTTCGAGGGTTTTTCAAAGACATTGATTGAGTAACGTTTCTAAACTCCTTTTTACTTGTAACCCACTAATATGCGCATGAATTCTTCTTCTAATTTTTTATTTTTGAATGGAAAATGGGTAAAGCTTTATAGACCAAATTATTGAGTTTTGAGTGGGGTTTTGACTTTCGATTTGAGAGATTTTTATATGGTTAGACTTGCGAGAGAACGAGGGTTCTGAAAATTTTAATTTAATCCGATTCCAAGACGTTTACCTGAGGGACATTTGGGTCGTTATACCTTATTTCGCGTCTTAGCTTTGAATTAAATTATAGAATCAGTTGTTTGAGATATTATTTACAATATGTAATTCAATTGAATAGATTTTGAACATTTACAGTCGGATGCTCGTGGCAAAAGTGTGGTTTCGAGTTGATTTTGGAGCCGGTTTGAGGTAAGTGTCTTGTCTAACCTTGTGGGGGGGGGGGGGACCTTTCCCTTAGGATATGATATTCGGTAGTTGAATTCCTTTTAGGTGAGGTGACGAGCGCATACTTGAGATAATTGTTGAAAATTCGGTTTTATTTGAATTATTTAAATTGAGTTTCTTTTCATATCTATTTTACTCTTATTGCAAACTTTGCATGTGTTAGTTTAGACAAACATGTTTAGTCGACTTACCTGCCTATTTGCTTAAGCTGCTTTGTTTGTATTTCATGAAGTATGTTTGGCTAGAATTTACTGTTACTTATTATGAGTTAAGAATTTATTCTGATATTCTTGAGTTGTTATTGTGTGTTCTAAATTTGGAACTACCGGACGACATCCCGGGAGATCCCCTGCACGCGTTATCTTTGGTACTGAGGGTATGGGATACCAAGAGATACCTGGCATGTGTACATATATATATTGAGGATACCAAGAGATCCCCAGCTTACTTATTGAGGATACCAAGAGATCCCCGGCTTACCAAGAGATCCCCGGCTTGCTTATTGACGATACCAAGAGATCATCGGGATACCAAGGGATCCCTAGTGTATATGGTGAGGATACCAAGAGATCTTCTGTTATTATTTTGTTGTAAGCGGTATTTCCTTGTGTTGTCTTATTTCTGATTTTCTGTTACTGTATTTCCTTATTTATCTTATTTATATTCAAGCTCTAGACTCTGATTATATTGTTTCCTTATCCTATCATTTATATATTTTCTTTCAGTAGGCCCCTATCCTTTCTCGTCACTACCTAACCGAGGTTAGGCTTGGCATTTACTGAGTACCCTGTGGTGTACTCATGCCATTTCTGCACATATTTTTTATGTGCAAATCCAGGTACCTCCACCCAGGAGATCACCCTTGAGGCATAGAGATCCAGCAAAGACTTCGAGGTATATCTTTGCAAGACCAAGGAGACTCTATATTATTCTATCTTAGTAGTTAGCCTTCCTTATTACTGTTGTTTTACACATTCTGGAGTAGAGCATTGTACTACATTTCTATTAGCTTGTGTTCCCGTGAGTTTCCGGGTTTTGGGATGATATTGTAGGCTTCAGCAATATTGAGTTGTATATGCCGAGCGACGTTTATATACAGTTCTCTTCTAGTTGTTAAATTTTAAATTATTTATTTTTGCAAGTTATTTTGTTTCTGCACTGTTAGGCTTACCTAGTGGTAGGTACTAGGTGCCGCCACAACATGTTCACGGAGGGCGAACTGGAGTCGTGACATTATCATTTTGATTTTCTTGTTAAGTTGTGTTTTGACTTTATTTTTTGTATTGCTTGAATGATTCTATTGCTTCATGCTTACTATTAAGTATGTAAACATATCAATATCGAGTACCATCATCAATAAAAGTTATGAAATACTTCTTCCACAGTAAATATGGCATTGATTTCATATCACAAATATCTTTGTGAATTAAGTCTAACGGATCTGATTCCTTTCAATTTACTTATAAGGATGTTTAACATACATAGATTCCACACATATTTGACATTTTGATTTGTCACATTCAAACTTATGCAATACTTCCAAGTTAATCATTTTCTGCAAGGTTTGTTAATTGAAATGACCCAAACGTATATGCCATAATTCATTTGACTCAAGTAAGTAATATGAAGGTGAAATTTTATTATTATTCTCAAAAACCATTACATTCATCTTGAAAAGGCCATCAGTGAGGTAACCTTTTCCCACAAACATTTTGTTCTTACCTATTAAACCTAATCAGAAACACAAACATACTTACAACTATTGTTAACAAGAAGTCCAACAGAGACTAAATTCTTTCTAATCTCGGAAACATGAAGGACATTGTTCAAAGTCACCACCTTGTGAGAATTCATCTTCAGAAAGATCTTCCCACATCCTTCAATCTTGGCGCTTGCAACATTTCACATAGAAAGAGTCTCTTTGGGTCCAACATGAGCATGTTTTGCGAAGGCTTCCTTAATAGCACAAACACGGCGAGTGGAACTAGAATCAGTCCACCCTCCTTAGGATTTCCCACCAAGTTGCATTTAAAAAGAATGGTACACAAGTCATAACATTTTCATGTTTTTTCAACCATGTTTGCTTGACGATTTTTCTTGTCTTTGTTTGGAGCACGACACTCTGTAAATTTGTGCCCAACTTTCCCATTGTTGTAGAAATTTTCATTGAACCGCTTCTTTCTTGGGTTTCCTTTTGGTCTAGAAGCCTGCTTCCTCTTTGTCTTATTTTGAGAAATATCTTCAACAATGTTTGCTCCCATTGTTGTTGAGTTTCCACGGCCTCTTTTTTTAGCAGCTTTGTTGTCCTCTTCTATTCTCAAATGAACAATGAGATCTTCTAGGAACATCTCCTTGCGTTTGTGTTTTAAGTAGTTTTTGAAGTCCTTCCACAAAGGAGGCAACTTCTCAATCATCGCTTCTACTTGGAATGCTTCATTTATGACAAGACCATCAATGAAATTTTTGTTAGTAAAATTACTAAGATTACTACCTTTAACATCAGTATTAATTTGATTTATTCTATCAGCAACGAGATCGTAAATAATCACTTGAAATTCCTGGACTTGGGTAATAACAAACTTGCTATCTACCATTTTGTAGTCCAAAAACTTTGCGTCAACGAATTTCTTCAACCCAACATTTCAATTTTTTATTTCTTTTCAAGTGCTATACATAACTCTTTTGACGTCTCTACGCCACTGTGGACATTATATAAACGGTTAAGGGCCAAATATATCCTTGTACTATTTAAATAGGTCATATTTATCCTCCGTTTGAATTTTTTATCAAATATGTCCCCACCGTTATACATTAGGGCCATATATATCCCTCAGCCGTAAAAACACCCTCCCATATATTTTTAGTACGGTTAAGGGTCAAATATATTCTTTTACTATTAAAAATAGGCCATATGTATCCTCCGTTTGAATTTTTTATCAAACTATTGTCAAACCTTTAGTGGCATAATGGACCTCATTTATTAGTCAAATTAAGAAGAAAGTAGATATTTTCACAAGAGGGTACTAAGCTCCAAAATAACTCATAAGCACAGTAATGAATAAAATTATTTAGTATAACAATTGGAATACACATTCTTATTCACTTGAGGTTAGAACTAATACTAAAGAAAATTTAGAAAGCCAAAAATCAGAAAACACAAAGAAACGCGAAAGGGACCAAGGAAAGTAGAAAGAATAACTTAACATGTTATTATGAGTATCCTCCAAAAGAATAATTCTGTAAAAGTTAAATATTTATAGAAAAATTGTAGTAATTTTCTTCAGTATTACTGAGCCATCAGATGAAATCAAAATAAACTTATTGACAGAGAGACGCAAAATGGACTGCTATTATTATTGTTGATATAATATCGATATTCAAGCTCATTCTTCTAATAATAAAATATTAGATAAAGATGAATGAATAGAAATACAATTGATGATTTGTTATTCCTAAATATAGATGACACATATTATTATTCTCTTTCAGATCCTTTCGAGTTTGTCGTTAAAAATACATATATATCGATACATTCTTAGCAACCAATATTAATTTCTCATTCATTTCTACTCTTTTTTTAGGCCATTCTATTATGAATGATGATTAGATTGTCACTTCAATAACTTGAAGAAGATTGATTTGTTTACCGTATTATTTATGTTATTGTTCAATTATTAAAATAACGGTTAAGGGTCAAATATATTTGATAAACTATTGTTCAAATATATGTGGACATATTTAAAAAAGAATTCAAACGGAGGATAAATATGGCCTATTTTTAATAGTACAAGGATATATTTGACCCTTAACCGTACTAAAAATATATGAGAGGGTGTTTTAACGGCTGAGGGATATATATGGCCCTAATGTATAACGGTAGGGACATATTTAATAAAAAAATTCAAACGGAGGATAAATATGGCCTATTTTTAATAGTGCAAGGATATATTTGACCCTTACCGTTATATAAATGTCCTCTAGTTCGCTAAGAACATAATTCTGCACAGAAAATTAGAATGTTTCCATGCCTCAATAACGAGAAAGTGTTCATTTTCTGGAGTTTCATCAGGCAGAATAGGAACATCTTTCTTGATGAACTTCTACAGATATAACGTAGTCAAGTAGAAAAACATCTTTTGCTGCCAATTGAAATCTAACCCGGAAATTTTTTCGGGTTTCTCCGCAGCTGTTCGGCTCAGTAATGCATTGGCAGTCACCATTGAAGCAGTTTGGTTCACATTATCATTAGTCATAAGAATAACACAAACAAACGTTAAAATTACATAGATTTTAATCTCCAAAGGAATGGAAAATCACCAAGGTTTTAATCTCCAGAATAGTTAATAAACACAAATATAGAATACAAATTAAATTCCATAAGCTTGTTAGTAAACTGTATTTTTAAAATAATTCTGGAAAATATAAAATAACATATAAACAGGAATAAAAAACAGAAACCGAGATTTAATCCGAGCCTACTGAATTCACAGTCTTTCCTTAAGGAATTTTGATCTCCTCCTAGTACCCAAAGTTGTGGATTATTTCCTCCCATGATAGAACGAATAACACACTGGTGTAGTGGTACTTTAAAACCTAGTATTTCAGCGACACAAAGTTCGGTAGTGAATCACACTTATTGTTGATTTGTTTGATGTTAAAAGTACGCAAAATAAGGAGGAGAAAATCAGAAAATAATATGAAAATTCGAAGAGAATAGACTTGTATGGAGAGCCAAAGATGGGCTAAAATCTAAACAGGTGCAACGCTTTAGAATGTCTGTTTAGGCAAAACGTCCATATCATAAGTTCCATAACATAATGGACTATTTTCTCAACAATGAAGATGAAAAATAAATAAAAAAAATTGAAGAGGGTAGTTTAATTTTTAGTTATACAACTGAAAAATGGATTGGTTTTAATAGTAATATTTATTTAGTATTAATATTTTGTTATTAAAATGAATATTTTTGTTAATATTTTACTATTAAAAAAAAACTTTGGTCCAAGAAAATTAATCAATTAATCGATCATTTTACCAAATCTGAATCCGAAGTCGAAGCAGAAGCAAAAGCCGAGCCGAGTGAGCCAAAATGACGACGGTGTGAGGCTTGCCTTCTTCTCAACTCATTAAGAGCTAGAAGAAGATTAATTGCTTATATACCCATAAAAAATCTCCTCCTCTTCCAATAAGGGGTAATGTCCCTTTGCTAAGGAGGGAAACTTAAAGTTTCACTAAAAATTTTTATTTTCGTCTATTTCCCATTTACCCTATTTTAAGCCTCATTATTCCTAAAATCCCCAACACCAACTAGAGGCACTGGTTGATTGTGGTAGTTCTAGGTAGTAGTTAGTGGTGATCGATAGCAATAAAAATTATGGTTGAGGATGGTGGTCGTGGGTGTGGTTATGGTTGAGGAAGGTGATGATAAATAGTGGTAGTTTATAATGGTGGGCGTACCGTCTATGGTTATTGATGGTGATGGGCGGTTGGTTGTGTTAGTTGAGGTGGGTGAGTCGTGTGTGATTTTTGTTGAGGATGACGGTGGTGGGGATGGTCAGTTGTAGTGGTGACGGGTATGGTTGAGATGTGGTGGTAGTTGATAATAGTATGCGGTGGCGGTAGTTAGTAATGAATGTAGATTATAGCATCTTACTGAAATTAGGTCTTTGCTATATATTTTACAATATAGACCTATTGAGATGTCACGACCCAAAATCCAACTAGTCGTCATGGCATCTAACCCAACTCGCTAGGTAAGCCAATTAACAACTATCCAATTCCAATAAAATCTAATAAGATAGATAAGTAAAAGAAAATATCTAAATCTTATATATTTCCAAGGACTGGTAGTAGAAATCATGAGCTTCTAAGAGTAGAGATTACGAAACTGATAGGAAATAAATACATTTTCTATTTGAAAAAGTACATAAATAGAGTTCTATAATCTACGGCTACCATGAACAAGAGGAAGTTACAATCGGGGCATACGTACAACTTACAATCCAGCTTCCGTCGAACACAACAACATCGACATCTGACATTTGCACGCAATGTGGAGGAAGTGTAGTATGAGCACAACCAATCCCATATACTCAATAAGTAACAAACCTAGCCTTAGGTTGAATGAAGTGATGAGCTAAGCATAGGTCGAGTCCAACACTAATAACCAATTAGAAGTTCATAACATCGTAAAGCAAATACATAAAGAAGTAGCTCAGAGATAAAGTGCTCAGGCTTTTCATAGTTTTTCGAAAACGGTTCCGCTTTTCAAGGATACCAATGAAAGCCCAGATCCTTTACTGAAATCGTCAAAAATATGAGTAAGTTTGAAAACTGTAACTTTTTTCCAAATACCCTTTCAACACTAATTTTGATATTTCATTTCTCTCCAGATAGCATATATGCAATACATATCGATAACCACATATCAATGTGTGTAAAAAAGTCATGAATGACATGATACCGTGCAACATGAGAAAAGTACATCTCTATGTTTGTATGTCATGTGCGTGTCAAATGGGATGCGATTGAGTAATAAAACCATATGAATATTCTCAGAGTATGCTTTCAATCAATCATTCCAGTCACTCTGTCCATGCAGTCACTCAATCCTCATAGCCACTCAGTCATTCCAATCACTCAGTACTCGGCACTTAGTAGGTACCTGTGCTCACAAGGGGAGTGCAGACTCCAGAAGGGCTCCTTGCGCCCAAGTGCTATAATCTGCATGGACAACTCACGTGCTATTGTATTAAGTCATAATCCACATGGACAACTCATGTGACATAGTATCAATATCAGAATCTGAACGGACAACTCACGTGCTGTAGTATCAATATCCTTACAATCAGGCTCTTGGCCTCACTCAATCATCAATCTCTCCAGTCTCTCATACTCTCAGTATCATGAAGCTAGCTCGACAATAATAATATGATGTATCAATAGATAACAACTGAGACTGAAATATGATATGAATGCATGAATAAGACTGATGCAAAATGAAATCAGTGAGATGACATCAAGTAATGACATCTTGGGTCCTAAAAATATCATATCAAAAACCCTAGGCAGGATATCTATCATGATTTGAAAGCTCAGTTAATTAATCGCAGGGTGAAAACACAAATATCAACAAAATAAGACCATTAAACAGTGCCATGGAATGACAAAGTTACAATTCATAGGGTGCACGCCCACACGCCCGTCACCTACCATGTGCATCATCTCAATACCAATCACACAACACATAATTTGGGGTTTCACACCCTCAATACTAAGTTTAGAAGAGTTACATATCTTGAACAATCCAATTCCAACACTAACCAAGCAAACAATGCTCCATAAATTCCATCACGTGCGTAACGACCTCCGAATGACTCAAAACTAGCCTAAAAAGCAACTCAAATACATCAGATAAAGCCTAAGGACCAATAAAATTTGATAAAGTTCGAATCATAAATCAAATCCGAATCTAGCGAAAAATTATATCTAGGACCTGCACCTCGGAACCCAAAACTCACAAAATCCAACAACCCATTAAATTATGAGTTCAACAATACTAGTTCACTCAAATCCAACTCCAAATCGGTGTTTAAAAATCAAAAATTTATATTATGAAACTTTAGGCCTAAACCATGTATTTTCATCTCAAAATACTAACTAAATGATGAAAACAATGATATATTCATGTATATTAACCAACTCAGAGTTAGAATCACTTACCCCGATGAATTTCTTGAAAAACCCACAAAACATTGTCACAAACTGAGTTCTTAATGTCCATAATATGAAGTAATACCCTAAGCCTTGTTTATAAAGTACATCCTCTGAACTCCTAATGTGCGTTTTGCACAATTCCAAGTGCGGCCGCACATCCCTGCTCCTGCGGTCACGTAAAAATGGTGCGGTCGCACCTTTTGGTGACTGCACTGCCAGGCCTTAGCATTTTATCCATAATTTTCTTTACATATGGCCAACTAATTATTTCCTTATATTTATGGAAACTAGAAACGAAGTTGTACAACTTTTGTTTTTGAATCATTTCAAATTCCTTGTAGATAAAATGATATAAGCTTCAAAAATCAGAGCAACGAATCTGCAGAATCTCCCTGGAATGCGGCCACCGGAAAAATTGTGCGGTTCACACTCCTCCTCTGAGGTCTGCACTTTTCTGCTGCGGTCCACACTCTTGTGTGTGCTCCGCACTTCTCCTTTGCCTCATCACCCTAAAACGTGCGGGCCGCACCCCCACAAGTGCCAGAATAATGACAGAGTGCTAAAATGCCCGGACTCGCTCAAAACTCATCCCGAAATACACCCGAGGCCCCCGAGGCCTCAACCAAAGATACCATCATGTCCTACAATACCATATAAACTTATTCGGGCCCTCGAATCACATCAAACAACAACAACAAACATGAATCTTACACCAATTAAAGCTTAATGAACTAGAAACCTCAAACTTCTATAACCAATGTCGAAACCTACAAATCACTTCCGATTGACCATAAATTCTGCACACAAGTCATAAATGACATAATGGAGCTATTACAATTTCTGGAATCGAATTTTAATCCCGATATCAAAACTTCAACTCCCCCGTCAAACTCCAAAACTTAAATTTCTAAACATGTTTCTGAGTCGAAAATCACCATATGGAGCTATTTAAATCATCAAAATTCTAATCCGGGATCGTTTAAACATAAGTCAACATCCCGTCAACCTTTAAACTTTTAATTTCATCCTTCCAAGTGACTCTGAAATATCTGAAAACCAAATCCGATGATTCACACATTCCACAATACATCATACGGATCTACTCATACCCTCAAACAATCGAGCGAAGTGCAATTGCTCAAAACGACTAACCGGGTCATTACATCAGATCCATTAAGTGGTTGTGAAGTAAGAAAAATAAGTACACATAGTAATTAAGATTTAAATTTTAAAAATAAATACACCTAATATTTGAAATTTGGAGTATTAAGATTTAGACCTCCATTGAATGCAAACAAATTAGCCCATAATATTTGATTCCAACCTAGACCTAACTTCTTATTTGAGATAGTCGTATATAGTTTGACTTATCATTTGGTGCAAAATTTGAAATGATATGGTTAATTTAGTTGTATAATAGTTTCTGAAAAAGGTACTTGTCTGTGTCATTTTGTGTAACACAATTCTTCTTTTCCTCCTTCTTTTAAAAGAAGACTAGAGGACGAAAGAAGAAGCTCTTACATCGAATAAAGCCTAATTCCATTGTCCTTTGAATATTGGAAGATAGAGAAGGCCGACTTCCTTTTTAAAGTACCATCAAGAGGGCAAGAGAGGAGGAGCCGATGAAATTCTTTCGGAATTCTTCCTCCCGCTGACGTTTAAGCTCTCAAGGATTCGGATTGTCTGAAAAGAGCAATGGCTTTCTATAATTTATAAAAGAATTAATATTAAATTTTTTATTTTACGGTTAATGACTTATTTTTTTAGACACATAAAAGCCATGGCATATTTTAATTCATAAATTTAAAATTTGTTCCTTCTTTCTTGAACTAAATTAATGACCAATCAAATACCTTCAAGATAGAAGGGAGGAAAGAGTAACAGATTTGAATACTCAATCACCTCTAGTCTCCAATTCAATGTTTAGGTCGTCTCGCGCACTTGTCCGAGTGGAGACAAGATTTTTGATGCTGAATTAGTGTGTTGGTTGATAATTTTTCATGTATAAGTGTTGGTTTTCGCTCCGTGTTCGGTATCCGCATTGAAGATCGATTATATTCAAATTCTCATCGTGTAGGGCCCCTTCCGGGGGAAACACTCTCCACCAAAAAATTTTTCATATCCAGGGCTCGAACCCGAAACCTCTGGTCAGAGAAAATCAATCTCATTCATGGTACCACATCTTTTAGTGGTATGTATAAGTGTTGGTTGATAAAATAAGATATAAATAATGTTTACCTGAAATCCTTTAGCAATATTGTTAAATGGATGATTAACACATTGCACCAAACAAGATCCCAACAAGCTGACGAGTTCCTGACATCGTTATGAAATACTTATAAAGGTTGAAACTTTACTGTCAAAGCACAATTGTATTAACAAGACTCATTCTTATTATAATTATTACCGCATTTTGTATACTTTAATCAATATGTTAATATTATTTTGAGTTCTACTAAGCTAAGCTGAAAGCTCATTTCAAGAAACCTGCTGGCTAATGCCGCCTAAGGCGTTTATTGTTGACCTTAATTTCCGATTAACATATATAAATGTGAAATCCAACAAAGTTAAATTAATGATTAATAAAATCACTTTTTTTTTGTTGGTAGTTTAATAAAATCGCCTTTCAATTATAAGAACAAAGCAATAGGGTTGGGGTTATTGTTGGAAAGACATTTGCTTTGGTGGGTCATTATAACCCCACTAAGAATAAAACCTCTGTGATAATGATTCATCCACGTGATTGATGGTGGGAACTCCCCAAACCTTACACATAATTCTTTTTTAACCTAACCACTTAAACACTTGTCCGAACCGAATACGATAGACTTTAAAGATAAAATATTCATCAATTTTTAACAATGTTTATTTTAAAGGAATTTTTATCATTTCTATGCATGTAAAATTGACGTTGTCGGCTAAGACCCTCATATTGTGTACATGTTCTAATTCAAGCAAAACTATTTTGACTCTCCTCTCCTCTTCCCCTTTCTCTCCCTCTGCTAAAAATCAATTTCTGTTTTACGAATAATTTATTTTTTTATTTGAAAACAATTTTATCTCTATACAATAAGATATAACCACACAAAATATATATATCTCATTTTACATCATAAAATAAAAAACTTTTTTTTTCCTTAAATTTCGTATTCAATCAAATAGATTCAATTTAAAAAAAAGTGAACATTGTAAGATATGTTAATAATTTTTGCACCATGACGTCCCCTAATATCGGTCCCACTTGCCCCGTCTGTATAAAAGAAAAATACGGTTTCAGTACTTATTTTCTTTTTTGTTCATTTAAAAAAAAAACTGAACTCTTTATAAATTGAGAAATAATTTAACATAAATTTCCTACTATATTTTAATGAAAGGCTTTTAGAACCACAATATACTGTGATATGTTTAAGGTCATAAATTTTAAATAAATTATATTCACATAAATATTATTGCTTGTATAGGATCGTATATCTTAAAAATTTATTTTTTTCTTAAATTTTATATCCGATCAAATAAATTAAAACGAAGGGAATATTAGGGACTAGGAAAACCCTCAATTAATCATGTGGTGTTGGCATCAACCGCTGTGATGATGATGGCATATTGCTGTAGGAACCAAACAGAACCTAACAAGTTACCCACAGGAATCATCAACCAATTGAGTTTTAGCTGATCTCATAAAAAGATGCTGGTCCCCATTTTAGTCTTCACTGGAAAAGGCTTCCAGGAAACCACAAATAATTAATTTTCATGTACGTGAATGAAACAAAAGAACATATTAATAAAAAGGAATTAAAGATTGTTAGATCAGACATAATCATTTTTGAACAAGACCAATAAATGTGCCTCAAGGGAGACATTTTTCATCTCTTGATAGTTAAAGTAAGGCTAGCTACTACTTGTTTGACTCAAAAGATTTTAAGTTCTTTTAAAGCAAATCAATCAAAGATAAATGAATAAATCATATCGAAAGATAATAAACTCTAAATTGACAATAGTAGAGATAATAAACTCTTTATTGTAAGACTTGAAATCCCTTATATACCAAGAGATTTCCCTTTAAGCAGGGATGATGAATTAAAGAAGATTTGTCCTGCCAAATTTAGTATTGATGCGATGGCGTATCTCCTTCCATCTTTGGGTTGTATCCCTGTGTCGACTCGGATGTTTTCGGTCGTCAGTGATACTTGCTACATGCCGTGGTCGATCAAATTCGGACCCATACAGATAGTCCCTCAGCTCGTCAAGGTTGCGACGGGATGCGTCCTTGGTGAGAGGACTTGACGCCTCCTTTTAGGACGAATTTGATCCGTCGAGATATTACGATGTGATCACGGAGAGGTGGTAGCCGTGTATGGCGGGATATCTAAGAGTGTACGCCACCCTGGGTGACGTTAGCTTTCGCATGCGTCATTATTATGCAGATTTTCAAGGTAAAAGCCTGATGGTTTGGTGCTTGGTTTCCTGCGCTGATTTGAATCTTGCTGTTTCGGTTCTGGAACAACCCAACCTTATAAATAGGAGAAGGGTTCGATTCTTTTGAAAAACTTTTGCCATTCTTTATAATTTTCCGGTCTTCTTCTTCCGCTTTCATATTTCTTCGTTTTTGTTATTAGCCGGAAGTTCTCCTCTCTTTCACTCCATTTGTGTAGCTTACTTCCCCTAAATAAAGTCATGCCAGATCTCATCACACCAACGAAGAGGTTCTGGAGGCCGCTCGGTCGAATGCAAAACTACTTTTCGACAGCAAAGAGTTTGAAGCAGAAGAGGGTGATTGTCCTCTTACAGTGGAGTCGTTGCTACCGAAGCATCCCTTATCTCGGTGTAATTTTCTCAAGGACCCGCCCCTGCTCCAAACCCTGTGCTCTCTGAGATTAATCAGACTCACCCCGATGCCCTCCATTTAAAATATGGTATTTATGCCCACGTAGAGATGGCTTTGGCGGAGGCAGACTACGATGATGTCCACATGCCAGGGTACTGTGCCTTCTACGCCCATTCATGATCAGTAGATACACCCTTCCTCTCTTTCCTCTAGCGGACAAGTTCGGCAGATTTTATCATGTTTGCCCAGCTCAGCTTTGTGATGACTTTGGGTCATCACTTGTTTTAAAACAAAATTCTGTGTTCTGAGGCCTTGAAAACCTTATATAGAGTTACCTGGATTTGCGTTCGCAGTCCGGGCGCGTAATCGAAAAGCCTAAATATGAAAATCTATGAAAAATGATGAATTTTGACTATAAAATGAGCTAATTTCACTTCGGTCATTATTTTGGATAAACGGACCCGGACCCATAATTTGATGGTCCCTGAGGGTTCGTTGGAAAATATGGGGCTTGGGCGTATGCCTGGAATCGAATTCCGAGATCCCAAGCCTAAGAAATGAATTTTTTTAAAGAAATTTTTAATAGGAAATTAAAATGAAATTTGCTTAGAACATGATGGTATCGTGCACGTATTTAGTTCTGGTGCTCGGTACAGTTCTTATATATGATTTATGACGATCCTCTGGAATTTGATAAAAAAACGCACGTCATTTGACGTGATTCAGACATAAATTGCTAAAATTGATGTTTTAAGAAGTGTTAGAAAATTCTATGAATTTGAGGTTTAATTCGTTGTTATTGAGATTATTTGGGCGAATTTACTTCACGAATAATTATGTATGATGTTTTTTATATTATGTGTATATTTGGTTGGGAGCCCCGAGGAATCGGGTGAGTTTTGGATAGGTCACAGAGTACATTATTAACTTATAATATTGCAGGTTTTTAGTTAATGTGCCATGGCCTGCAAGCTTCGCACTGGCTCGCAAGTGCGAGTTCGCAATTGCGAATGATGGATCAAAAATTTGATAACTAGCCAAGGCCTGCTTGCTCGCAAATGCGAGTACCCTTTTGCAAATGCGAAACTTTCCTTTAACGCCTGAGGTCGCAAATGCGACATATCTATCGCAAATGCGTAGTCGAAAATGTGACATATTTCTCGCAAATGAGAAAGTTTTGGATTTCTGAAGGGTTCGCATATACGAACCCTGTTTCACAATTCCCATGTTAGCAGAGGTCGGGGTTCAAAATTGCGAACCCCTGTTCGCAATTCCCATACCTACAACATGCAACTTTTATACTTAACCGATTTTAAAACCCATCTTTCATATTCCCCAATATAAACACACTTAGGCGATTTTTAAGGGATTGCTTCTTCTCCAAATCAATTGAAAGTCCTTTTTATCTAGTTTTCTTCAATCATTAACATCTTTTAACATGATTTTATCTTATAATTAATGAGTTTCATGGGGGAAATTGGGTGTTTTGGGTAGAACCTAGGTTTTTCAAAAATATGAGATTTGGACCTCGATTTGAGGTCCGATTTTAAAACAAATCATATATTTGTGTTTTGTGAGGGAATGGGTAATCTGATTTTGGTTTGAACCTCAGGTTTCCGACCATGTGGTCTCGGGGGCGAATTTTGAATTTTTGGGTAAATCTTTGGAAAACTCATTTTCATGCATTGGGATTGATTCATTTTGTGTTTACTGATGTAATCAAGTAATTTGTGACTAGACATGAGCAAATTGGAGGGGGAATCAAGGGATAAAGCTATAATTGAACCTTGAGTTGTCTTCGTGGCAACGAGGTAAGTGTTTGGTCTAACCTTAGCTTGAGGGATTAGGAGTTGAGTCCTATATGCTCCGTGGTATTTGTTGAGTACAAAGTATAGGCATGGTTATGAGTATCTATACGTCGGTGTCTATCATGACCGTGAGTCTTTGTATAATGAATATCTTGATCTCGTTGTATCTTTCATGCCTTGGTGATGATTTCTAGTTGTTGTGAAAAGTTTGTAGAAGGAATTGTAATTGTTGAACATCTTAGAGCGTTGGCTCAAGTTATAATATGAATTTTGAAAGTATATGCGATGATTGAACCCTTTGGAGCATATGCTCAAGTGGTAAAGTGAGTTACGAAGTAAAAGTGAAAGAAAGAGAAAGAGTTATTAAATTGTTCCCTTGCCTTGATGTTGATATTATTGATGTTGTTCCCTTCCGGAATTTAATTATTTAATTGTTGTTCCCTTACCGGGATTTAATTTCTTATTTGTTGTTCCCTTGCTAGGATTTCTATATGATATTGATTATTTCCCTTGCCCCTTTGTTTGTGCTTGTTTTTTTGGGCGAGGAAAAGTATTAAAGCACGAAGGGTGATGCAGTGCATTGATTGTTATTGTAAGGAAAGAGTGTAAAGCAGGAAGGGTGATGCTATGCCGCACATTTACCATTCCGTGCTGATTTTAATGATTATATGGTGAGGAAAGAGAGTAAAGGCACGAAGGGTGATGTTGTGCACATCTTTATTATATGATTGTTTTGGTGAGGAAAAGAGTAAAAACATGAAAGGTGATGCCGTGCACACTTTTATTATATAGTTGCTTTGGGGAGGAGGAGAGTAAAAGCACGAAGGGTGATGTCATGCAAATTGTTGATTTCTGATTCTTTGGTGATATCCGAGTTAAGTTGTTTCTTTCCTTTTTAGATGCCTTTCTATTCAAAACTGTTATCGCCCTCACAACATGTTTCCCCCGTCCCATATTGAGGGATCTGTACGGAGATGTTTGTATTTACCTAGAGGCTACAGAGTTAGGAAACTTCACATTTGTTCTTTCTCGTTCTGCGGTTTTGTTTCTCAATGCTAATTGAACTTTTACTCTATTTTGTTGTAGATAGTGAGAAGACGCGCTTCCTTAGCTGCTGCTCAGCAGCCCGAACCCCCAGCAGTAGCTCTCACGAGGGGCAGATGGGGAGGCCGAGGTCGTGCTACAGGCCGAGATAGGGGCTGAGCTCAGCCCCGAACAGCAGCACTAGTGACGAAGCCTCATGTTGACTTTGACGAGGATGTTCCAGGGCCAACAGTTTTGGTGGGCCCATGTCAGGTCCCAGAGGGTTTTATTGCTACCCTGTTTCTTCAGGATGCGTTGGTCCGACTAGTGGGCCTCATGGAGAGTTTCACCCGGGCAGGCTTGCTTCCTGCAGCCCTAGTCGTCTCTCATAATGGATGAGGGGCCCAAACTCTTGCTAGTTGCGCTCTGATGTAGGTAGCTCCTCAGATTCAGACTCCAGCGATTCAGCCAGTTAGAGCAGCACAACCGGGTATGGTAGTTTAGAGCAGTGATGGGGCAGCTATGTCTACTGATGCTATATGAAGGCTAGAAAGGTTCAACAAGCTCTTCACATCTACTTTCAGTGGTGCATCTACTGAGGATCTCCCGGATTATCTAGATACTTGCCACGAGGTTCTCAGAAACGTGGGTATTCTTGAGACCAATGGGGTCAATTTTGTTACATTTTGCTTGTCTGGTCCACCAAGACTTAGTGGAGAGATTATTTCTTAGCTAGACCAGCCGAATCACCATCCTTGACTTAGGAGCGGTTTACAGTGTTTTTTCTAGAGAAGTTTTCCCCCATTACTCTGAGAGAGACATATGAAAGGTAGTTTGAGCACCTCTAGCAGGACTCCATGACTTTTACCTAGTATGAGACCAGGTTCATCGACTTAGCTAGCCATGCTCTTGTCATACTTCCCACTAAGAGAGAGAGGGTGAGGAGTTTTTTTGACTGTCTTATTCAGTCGGTTTGTCTTCATATGGCTAGGGAGGCTGGGAGTAAGATTATTTTTCAGGAGGCGGCCAATGTGGCCCGCAAAGTCGAGATCGTTCCATCGTATGGAGGTGGTCATGGGTCAGACAAATGGCCCATCATTAAGGCTAATTCTGTGGTACCTTGTCTGGAGGTAGAGATTTTCATGGTAGAGGATGTCCTCTTAGGCCCTTTCAGTCAGCACTCCTGATTTCTCACAGTACTTCAGGTGGTCGTGGTCCCAAGATACAGTATTCTAATTAGTAGTCTTACAATGTGCCACCTGCTCCTATCAGTGCACCACTGCTTCAGAGTTTTCGAGGTAGTCATTCATGTCATGGGAGCTAGTAGTCTCAACAGCCGAGGGCTTGTTACACTTTCGGTGATATGGGTCACATTGTCAGGTTTTGCCCTCGAGCACCGAGTAACTCTCAGCATCAGGGTTCTCGTGCTATTTTAAAGGCACTAGGTGTTCCACAACCCACCCATCCAGCTAGCGGTGGAGATAGAGGTTCTAGATGTTGAAGCCAACGAGCAGCAGGCCGTGCTAGAGAGGTAGTACAGGGTGGTGGGGCCCAGCCGTAATGTTACGCCCTTCTAGCCAGGCCCGAGACAGAGGCTTCACATGCAGTCATTACAGGTACTATTCTGGTTTTTGATAGAGATGCTTTAGTGTTATTTGATCCAGTGTCTACCTACTCGTATGTATCATCTTATTTTTCACATATATGGTCATGTCTAGTGATTCTTTGAGTGTTTATGTTTCTGTGTCTACGCCCATGGGTGATTCTATTCTGGCAGATCGAGTCGACCGTTCTTGTATTCTGGTGATTGGTGGTCTTGAGACTCGCATGGATTTGTTGCTTCTGGACATGGTCTATTTTGATGTTATATTAGGGATGGCCTGATTATCACCTTACCAAGATATCTTGGACTTTCATGCCAAGATTGTGAACTTAGCCTTATCGAATTTAACCCGTTTAGAGTGGAGAGGGAATCTTGGTCATTTTACTCGCAGTGTTATCTTGTATGTAAAGGCTCACCGTATGGTCGAGAAGGGGTGTTTGGCCTATTTGGCATATGTTCGTAATTCTAGCAATGAGGACCTTTCTATTGATTCTGTGCCCATTGTTCCTGAGTATCCTTATATTTTCCCTTCAGTCCTACCGGGTATGCCACCTGACATGGATATTGAATTTTGCATTGATTTTGCTCCGAGCACTCAGCCTATTTCTATCCCGCAATATCGAATGGCCCCACCGGAGTTGAGAGAGTTGAAGGAATAGTTGCAATACATGCTTGAGAAGGGTTTTACTAAACCTAGTGTTTCGCCTTGGGGTGCGCTGGTGTTGTTTGTTAAGAAGAAGGACAGATCGATGAGAATGTGTATTGATTACTGCCAACTTAACAAGGTTACAATCAAGAATAAGTATCCATTATCGATGATTAATGATTTGTTTGACCAGCTTCATGGTGCCAAGGTATTTTCAAAGATTGACTTGAGATCTGGCTATCATCAATTGAGGATTAGGGCATCCGATGTCCCTAAGACTGCTTTCCACACTCGGTATGGGCATTATGAGTTCAAAGTAATGAGATTTCGGTTGACCAATGCCCCAACAGCTTTTACGGATTTGATGAACCGAGTTTTCAAGCCTTACTTGGATTCATTCGTGATAGTCTTCATTGATGATATTCTGATATATTCCCGCAACCGGTATGAGCACCAGCAACATCTCAGAGTGGTTCTTCAGACTCTGAGGGATAGTTAGCTATATGCTAAGTTCTCAAAGTGTGAGTTATGGTTGAGTTCAGTTGCATTCTTGGGTCATGTTGTATCAGCAGAGAGTATTCAGGTTAATCCGAAGAAGATTGAAGTAGTCAAGAACTTGCCTAGACTAGCATCAAATATAGAGATTTGGAGTTTCTTGGGATTGGTAGGCTACTATGGTCTGATCGTGGAGGGGATCTCATCTATCGCAGCCTCGATGTCCAGGTTGACCTAGAAAGGTGCCCAGTTCATATGGTCAAACGAGTGTAAGGCAAGCTTTCAGAAACTCATGACAAGTCTTAGTATGACACCGGTGTTGGTTTTGCCCACAGGATTAGGGCCTTATTCATTTTATTGTAATGTGTCTCGTATTGGGCTTGGTGTAGTGTTGATACAGGATGACAAGGTTATTGCCTATGCTTCATGGTAGTTAAAGATTCATTAGAAGAACTATCCGGTTCATGATTTAGAGTTAGCATCCATTGTTCACACATTGAATATTTGGAGACATTATCTATATGACGTGGCATATGAGGTGTTCACGGATCACAAGAACCTTCAGTATTTGTTCAAGAAGAAAGAGTTGAATTTGAGGCAGAGGAGATGGTTGGAGTTGTTGAAAGACTATGATATCACTATCTTATATCATCCGGGGAAGGCCAATGTGGTGGCCGATGTCTTGAGTATAAAGTCAACCAGTATGGGCACTCTTGCTTTTCCAGTCAATGAGACACCTCTTGCTTGGGATGTTTAGGCTTTGGCCAATCAGTTAGTGAGGTTGGATGTTTCTGAGCCTAGTTGTGTGTTAGCTTGCACGGTCGCTCGTTCTTCTTTATTGAAGCGTATGTGTGATTGGCAATATAATGATCCCCATTTGCGTGTCCTTAGTGACACGATGCAGCGCGGAAGTGCCTAGCAGGTTACATTAGAATATGATGAAGTTTTAAGATTGCAAGGTCGCGTTTGTGTTTCTAATGTGGATGGGATTTAGGAGTTGATCTTAGAGGAGGCCCACAGCTCCCAGTACTCTATTTATTCGGGTTCCGCGAAGATGTATCAGGATTTGCAGCTTTATTATTGGTGGCACAGAATAAAGAAGGAAATTGTTACATATGTGACACAGTGTTTAAAATGTCAGCATGTTAAGTATGAGCATTAGAGGCCTAGGTTGTTTCAGAGGATTGAGCTTCCAGAGTGGATGTGGGAGCGGATCACTATGGATTTTGTTGTTGGACTCCCGCAGGCTTGGAGAGAGCTCGACACAGTATGGGTCATTGTTAATAGTCTGACCATGTCAGCGGGTTTCATTCATGTGGCAGTCTCCTATTCATCAGAGAGGTTATTTGAGATCTATATCCGGGAGATTGTTCGTCTTCATGGTGTACCTGTGCCCATCATTTCGGACCGAGATACGTAGTTTACCTCGCGGTTTTGGAGAGTAATTCAACCAGAGTTGGGCACTCTGGTTGAGCTGAGCACAACATTTCATCCTCAAATGGACAGACAGTCCGAGTGGACTATTCAAATTTTGTAGGTATGCTTCGAGCTTGTGTTATTGACTTTGGATGTTCTTGAGATTAGTATATTCCTTTAGCTGAGTTTGCCTACAACAACAGCTACCAGTCGAGTATCCAAATGGCTCCTTAAGATGATTTATATAGTAGGCAGTGTCGATCTATGGTTGGATGGTTCGAGCTGGGAGAGGCTCGATTGTTGGGTACAGATCTTGTTCAGGAGGCCTTGGACAAGGTCAGGATTATTCATGATAGGCTTCGTAAAGCTTAGTCCAGGCAAAAGAGTTTTGCAGATCGCAAGGTTCGTGATGTAGCTTTTATGGTCGGTGAGCGGGTTTTGCTTTAAGTATCACCTATGAAGGGCGTGATGAGATTTGGGAAAAAGGGCAAGCTTAGCCCTAGGTTCATCGGTCCGTTTGAGATTATTGATCGAGTGGAGAGGTGGCTTATAGACTTGCATCACCGCCAAACTTATCAGCCGTGCATCTAGTGTTTCATGTGTCCATGCTTCAGAAGTATCACTGTGATCCATCCCACGTGTTACATTTCAACATTGTCTAGTTGGACAAGGACCTATCATATGACGAGGAGCTAGTAGCTATTCTAGACGGGCATGTTAGACAGTTCAGATTGAAGAGTTTTCCCTCTGTTCGTGTTCAGTGGAGAGGTTAGCCTTCTGAGGCATCGACCTGGGAGTCTGAGTCTGATATACGGAGCCATTATCCCCGTCTTTACCCTGACTCTGGTACTTCTTTCTTCTGTCCGTTTGAGGATGAACGATTGTTTTAAGGCGGAAGCCTTAAAAACCTCATTTATAGTCACCTCGATTTTTCTACGTAGTACGGGCGCATAACCGGAAAGCCTAAAAATGAAAATCTATGAAAAATGATGAGTTTTGACTATTAGCTAATTTGACTTCGGTCAATATTTTAGGTAAACGGACCTGGACCCGGGATTTGACAATCCTGGAGGGTCCGTAGGAAAATATGGGGATTGAGCGTACGCCCAAAATAGAATTTCGAGGTCACAAGCTCGTGAAATAAATTTTTTAAAGAAAATTATTTTTAAAAATTGTTTAATGGAAATTAAAATAAAATTTGCTTATAACGTGATGGTATCGGGAATCTTACATGTGATTTAAGATGTTCATATGGAATTTGATGAAAAACGAACGTCATTTGACGTGATTCAGATCTAAATTTCTAAAATTGAAGTTTTAAGAAGTCTGAGAAAATTCTATGTTTCAAGGTTTAATTAGTTGGTATCGAGGTTATTTTGGTGATATTACCTCATGAATAAGTCTGTAGGATGTTTTTGAGGTTGTGCGTTTAATTGGTGGGGAGCCCCGAGGTCTCGGGTGAGTTTTGGATTGGCCTCGGAGTACATTTTGAACTTAGAATATTTTAGGTTTTCAGTTAATGTGCCCAAGATGCGAAGCCTTGTGAGTACGTGATTTTTGCCCTATATGAGTTATTCCATGAAATTCAAAGAAAATAATTCTTTCATTCTTTTGCAATTTTGTGGATTTTTAAGACATTTTATGTTAACTGTTTGCACTTTAATTATGCGTTTTAATTGATGAAAAATACAAAATATGTTGCATTTAGCATTTAGGATTTAATATTTACATTTATGATTTAAATTCACAATTTTAGGATTGGTTAGTGAATAAATTATTTTACAAAGAATAAAATAATAAAAGTAGTTCATTTTGCATTTTTTAATTGTTAATTGTCAAATTTGTCATAAGTTTACTTTTAAATTATGATTTAGTCAATTTTTAGGAATTAATTAATTTATTTTTGGGAATTAAATTAGGGTTTTACTTTAATTTTGTATTTTTACAAAATCAAAAAAATAAATAAAAAAAAAGAGAAGTCTAAAAAGAGATTAAGTGGCTATTTGTCATTTTGGCCAATTCACAACTAAATATCATGCAGCCCAAATGAATTTGCACCTAAAATGTAACCAGATCCGGCTCAAATCACCATCCCAAACCCGGCCTGCCCCTTCACTAACTGAAACGATGTCGTTTCTTGGTAGAATGAATCTCAGCCGTCTAGGATTGTCAATCCAACGACGGGGAAGTTCCCCCTTGCTAATATATATATGTCCGAAACCATGTCCCCCCCCCCCCTTCAGACCCCTATTTATCTCTAATTTCTAACCCTAAAAGATTAGCCGCCTCAATACCCTCTGTTAATCACCGGTAGCGACGACACCAACTACTCCGATGACCACAAGAATTACACCCTAACTCCCTTTCTTTCTCCTCATTACAGTTCCACGCTCTTCTCCCTTCGAACCAACCCCAAATCCCTCGGATATCGATTTGAAGCCTTGAATCTTAGTGATGCCTCAAGTTCTTCAGTGGCGGCGCCACCCCCAAACCACCCTCTATATCCTCTTTGATCCCTTCATCTTGAATCCCAAGCTAGAACCCTTCGACTCCTAAGGAAACTTCATGAATTTTGGATCTAGGGTTCATAGGTTCAGCCTGTTTTGGGATGTTTTGAGGTCAAGTGATTTATGTTTAATGTTATGTGCCTATTTTTGATGAAATAGACAAATACCATTAACTGAAAATCAATTCCGAATGGTCAGTCATGTGAAGTCTAAAATTAGTAAGTTTTCTTTTTATTGGTTATGATTTTATCTTTTGTTTGTTAATTCTATGATTTTGTTCGGTTAGTTGTTGTGTCATTCTTATGCTAATTAATCTAGGATTTGATTCTTGTTTTCACTTGTTAGTGTTAGGATAAATTAAATGGAGTTGTCAGTCCATTCTTTCAGTGTCCTTAGAACTGCGTTTGATTCACATTTTATGTGTTTGATTTTTAATTCATGATCCCTGGGGGTGTTGGTCAGTAGCATGAATTTGTTCTTTTAAATTGATTAATTTGTTTCAGTTTTTGTTTAATATTTCTTTTATGGTTAGTTGATTAACTTGTTTGATTAATGATAATAGATGTTAAATCGAACATTAGGAGTTGTTTGAAATTAGGATTGGTGATTGAATTTTTTAGCTGGTTGGTTTGACCATAGTTGTTTGGTTAGTTAATAGGGCTGGAGTAGGATAATAGTTTCAGGAATAAGGCAGAGGTAAATTGGGTAAACAGGTTTAGGGAATCTAGCAATAACTGGAAAAAAACACTTCCTAGAAGCTTATAGATAGGGGTTCTAAGGTAGATTTCAGAAGATAAATGTATTAACTTGAGACACAAGTTAGTAAACAAGGGACTAAGTGAGTAAAACACTGAAAATAAAGAGGTCAGAAGTTTGAAAAACTAAAATCTGAAGCTTCCTTTAAGCTTTGACTATTAAAAGGCATTTCTAGTGCCTTATTGAATAAGTTTTTCAGCCTCTAACTTTCCCACAAAAGTGTTTTCCAGTTTTCAGATCTGAGATTTGAAATTCACAATTCAAAAAAAAAAAAAAATAGAAAACCGTCAAAAAAAAAGTTCCATTGGAATCTGTAGACAAATTACGAGTTTAGTAGTTAGTTTGCCTCTCTTAGTTCAGGATTTGATTGCTGAAAGTTTTTGTGAAGTTTTCAATTTCAATTTCAAGTTAGATTGGTGTTGTTCGAGCTGTTTTGGTTGTGTGACTGCTTTTTTGGAATTTCTGGATTCAATCTCAAGTCCATTTGGATGTGTTCGAGTTGTTTATAGTTTATTTCTTGATTCTGCATGATTTCAAACTTCTCCTAGATCGTCAAATTCATATATGAGCTGCAATCTGATCTCTGCTCGTTACTTCTGCTGATCTCCTATTCTTCTTCTTGCATTTCGAACATCCACGTACATGTCTGTAGCCCTTAAGTTTTTGGATATGAAGTAAAGTGCTGTTTGAATTGATCTCTGAATTCCTTTTTTCTCTGTTTGTCTTTGAGGTGTAAAACAGTCATGTTTACTTGAAATTTTGTGTCCTTTGTATAACTGGACTAAATATCTGGAATGTATAATGGATTTTAGTGCTAGATTATGTTAATTCACACTTTAGCATCCAATGTTCGATTTGTGTAATAAAAAAATGGGTTGTATTGGACATGTATTGGACTGAGCTTCAGCCTTATGTTTGTTCATTTGAACAATTAGGTTTATGTTTGTGTTTATTGTAATAATTTCGGGTGTTAGTTAACTCATAAGGTTTAAAAAATGACATGAATTAGGAATGGTATTGGAAATGCTGTTTGGATAATCGTTGTTATTTGTAGGTTCATTTGATTTAATTTTGGAGGTGACATTACTTAGAAAGACAAGTTGATTTACTGTTGATTAGAATTGAGATTAAAATCCACATGTATAATCCTATAGGCTCAAAATCAAAACTGATCATGCAAATGTAGTTTATTCACGTTAGATTAAACTGCAACTAATAGAAGCTCACCCATGGGGAACCGAATCAGCTCAAATAGCCGTTATTGTTCTTTTTCCAGATTTCATAACAATACCAAGCTTGTTTGGATAGATTAATTGAAGTTCACATGCTTTTGATTATTGACTATGTATCTAGCCTAGAAGGTGTTAACCAACATCGAAATTAAGTGGCAGTGGGTTGTTGGGTTTATCATAGGCCCAGGTAGGCCAGCCTTGTAAATAAAACCTAGGCCTGCAAATAAACCTAAGTGAAGCTTATTTTAGGACATTCTGAAAATATTCTTTTACTTACTAATGTGGTTAAGTTCAGACGACTTTTAAATGAAACTTTAGGTTTTGGGTGTCACGACCCCAAACCCAATCGTGATGGCGCCCGGCCGCAAGGCTAGGCAAGCCCGATCAAACATACTCCAAATAATGGCATTCCAGCCCCAAGAGATACTAATTTAAGTTAAAACAACAAATTTTGAAATATAAACTCCCAGGCTAGGATAAGCAATACAGATGAAAAACACAGATGAGCCAACAATACTCCCAAAACCATGGGGTCACGAGTACAGAGCATCTAACAATACTGACTACAAGTCTGAATGGAAACGATACAAATGTTTGATAAAAACTACAAAGGAACAGACTTATAAAGACAAAGTAGGCGGTACTGGGGATGCTGAGCAACTACCTTAATACTCTGATAGCTCGGATAAGCAACAACAGTAGCACTAGATCTCTGGAGCACTTGGATATGCACACAAGGTGAAAGGAGTATGGGGTGAGTCTAACAACTCAGTGAGTAATAAGCATGTATAAGAACTCGAAGATAAGAGAACACGAAATAACACAAAATGAAGCTATCTAGCAGTTCTATACAGTACAAGCCTCGGAGACATAAATATAAAGCAACAGGAAATAAATGCATTAGATGCAATGCAATGCATGAACGCTGTGGAACTTGCAGCCCGATCCATTTGGGTACCCGCGCTCAATGTGGGGGTTCAGACTCCGGAGGGTCTCCTACAGCCCAAGCGCCATATCATACGGTGACAATAGTTACCATTGTTTCCATGAGAATATACGGTGCCAATAGTTGCCACCATTCCAAGAGCAATATACATTCCTGAAAATAGTGAGATAATGGTCGTCAGCACAAAATATCATTTAAGAATCATATGAGTTTTCAAAACGTATAATTATGGCTGAGTTTGCAAAAATAGTGTTTAAAACCCTGAACTGAATTCGTATAATGTGCAAGTCATGATAATTCTGAAATAAAGATTCCCGAAGGATTCTACAAGTTGGCACAAGGCCCCAAACATGGCATCAAGCGCAGATATAATAAATATAGTATGCGAAGCAATTGCCAACATAGCATAATTTATCCCTCGGATTGGACCGAGTCACAAAATTCAACACATACGACCCCACACTAACCATGGAGTGCGTGTCTAGCCTCATAATAGCGTCACAATGTGATGTACTGGGGTTTCAAACCCTCAGGTCATCATCTACACCCATTACTCACCTCAAGCCGGCTGCAAACTAGCTCGCAATGTCTTTTCCTTGAGAATCAACCTTGACGAATGCCAAATATGATCAAAGCCAATAGTAATACATCACAATAGGCTAATGGAACATAACCCAATCAAAATAACTCAAAATACACCAAAAAACACGAAGTTGGCAAAACCTGAGCCCCGGGCCCACTCTTCGAAAAATTATGAAATTCACATTTTCGGAATCCACGTCTCGCCACAAGTCCATACATGTAATTTAATCATAATCGGAGTCCAATAGCCCCTTTAAATTCCAAATTTTCGATACCAAAAACCAAGCCCTAAATTCTCTAATTTCCACCCAATTTTCCGAGATTTAGATGATCATTCTTCTATAAAATTACGTAAGTAGCTCGTAAAAATTACCTCAAGTCGAAACCTAGGTGAAATCCTCTTACTCCCTCGTCCAATAGCTCCAAATGTGCTCAACAATGGTGGAAGATGATATTTGATCGTGGACGACATGTTATAAAACCCATCTGTCCGCACAGTCTTTTGTTCATCGCGTTCGCGACACAACCCACGCGACCGCGATGGCCAATATTTTAAAATTCCAAAATTTCCCTACGCGAACGTGGCATGATACACGCGATCGCAATGCCCTAAGGTCTAACTCTACGCGAACGCGACCTTCTCTCAAGCGATCATGTATAAGAAACTCCAATGATCCAAAGGTCCCTCTACGCAAACGCGGACATCCATAAGCGAACGCGGAGACCAAGAGTGTATTCTGGCCCGGGCCCGGGTCTAAACGGGCCTGAAGGGTCGGGCCTCGCGGTCCAGGGCTTCGTGTGCCGGGCCTGACGGGCCCGGCGGTCCTGGTGGTTGAGACCGGCCCGTGATGGGCCTAAGCCCACAGTGGTCCTGGGCCTGGCGGGCCTGACGTGTTTTTTTTAAGGCAATATCTTTTTTAAGGAAATTCTCGGAGGAGGGGCCCCGATGCCCCGGTGAGGAGCTGCGAGCGGCTGGAGATTGTTGGTGGTCGGCGAGGGAGAGGGAGGCCGAAGAAGCATTGGGGAGAGGTGATTAGGCAGGACATGACCAGAATGCAGGTTTTCGAGGACATGACGCTTGATAGGGGAGTCTGGAGGTCTAGAATCAGGATTGTAGGCTAGGGGCTCATAGAGTTCTTCGTACGCCTCTCCCGGGGTTGGGTGGGATAGTAGGGTTACCCAGAGGTGATTAGTGTTTTAGCTTATGTCCCCATGTGGTTGTTAGTATGGTAGTTACTGGTTGTTGCTATTGCATGCGACTGTATTTATGTTGCTTATGTTTTCATAATTATTTACGTTATTTCTGAGGGATTACTTATGCTTTATTACTTTGTTTTATCTTGTGTGTGTTTCTAATTTTGCCTTTGTTTCTTGATGCAGCTTCTCCTTTTTAATCCTACACGCCGAGAGTCGATTGGAAATAGCCTCTCTGCCCTTTTGGGCAGGGGTAAGGCTTGTCTACATATTACCCTCCCCAGACCCCACCTGGTGGGAATATACTGGGTAGTTGTTGTTGTTGTTGTTGTATCTTGTATAGTAGCTATTAGTATAGAGTAGAATATATTTTATGTGGTTTACTAAGTTATAAGTATAGTATATATAATATATATTTCATTGCATATTGTGTTGTAGTAATTAGTATATATTGTATATTATGTATATATATTGATATATATATATATTATGTATATATTGTGTTGTAGCAATTAGAATATATTGTATATTATGTATATAGTGTGTTGTAGTAATTAGTATATATTGTATATTATGTATATATTGAGTATATATTGTGTTGTTGTATATATTGTATATAATGTATATATTGTGTTGTAGTAATTAGTATATTGTATATTTTATGTGGTTTACTAAGTTATAAGTATAGTATATATAATATATATTTCATTGCATATTGTGTTGTAGTAATTAGTATATATTGTATATTATGTATATAGTATATTGTAGTAATTAGTATATATTGTATATTATGTATATATATTGATATATATTATGTATATATTGTGTTGTAGTAATTAGTATATATTGTATATTATGTATATAGTGTGTTGTAGTAATTAGTATATATTGTATATTATGTATAAATTGATATATATATTATGTATACATTGTGTTGTTGTAGTAATTAGTATATATTGTATATAATGTATATATTGTGTTGTAGTAATTAGTATATTATGTTATACTAATTAGTATATATTGTATATATATATTATATCTCTTATGTATAATGTATATATATTCTCTTATATATATTGTATCTTATGTATATATGTTATTACTTATATATTTTCTTGTAGTTTAGGTTGTACGTTATGTATATGTATTCTCGTATATATTTTATAGTAGTATATATTGTATGTTATATATATATTCAAGGATTGATATCGAAGTAAAGACAAAGAAATATTGAGAAAAAAGATATTCAAGGATATGTCTTATAATTTTTATTGACCAAAATGTCATATCTTTCTTAGTCTTCCTTCCTCCAATGGAATGAGCACAACAAGGTACTAATACCACCATTAAAAGGAAAAAAAACGAAAAGAAGATGTGCCAATGTACAAGTTACATCATAATCTACACTGTATCTCTAACAAATCTCATAAATCTGTCAAGGTTGGGAGGAGGTTGTGTTGGTGGTGGTGGAAACGAAGCTTGTTCATCACCACTTCCGGGCGAAGCTGAATCCTCCGAAAGTTCCGCTATCATTTCTTCATATGCTTCATCGATCGCCGGTTGTGATTCTGCAATTCCAAAGTTTCTTCTTTCCATGCAATATCTAAAAAGCACCGATTTTTCCAAGCTCTCCCTCATCTCCGCTCTATGATCACCGATCTACGGTCTTGCTTGACTGAAAGCGCTCTCCGATGCAACAGTTGAAGCTTGATTTGATAAAACATTCCAAAAGATCGAAAGAGCCGTCTGGATTCTCCTTTTCAAGTCCTTGAGACAAGTAAACTTGAAGCTCATTTAGATGTGAAATTTCATCATAATTATCACCTTGAGAACCCCAGAACTCCGTCCAAGATTTAAGAACTGTTAAGCGTGCAGCTCTTTTAGACGATTGTGAGCTAGACGAAGTAGGGGTTGGAATTATACGTTTTTGCATTGCCCAATCCTCATCTATCTAATGACTTGTAACAGTTAGATTATCACAGTCATTATTACTTCAACAATTATCAGTTGTACTAGAAATCTAATTAGGTATACGAGTAAATAAATAGCGCAAATATTGTTCATATTCATGTTCGAATTTATAAATATCGGCCTTAACTGTTGCGCGATGCCAACCTTTATAAGTAGGATTAAAAACTCTTCTAATATAATGAACCCAATTAGGATTAGAAGCAAAAGTATAAGGTAAGCACATAACAGCAATCATCTTTGCTAATTCTTCACGATCTCTATTTGGATCGTAAAATAAAATACCTCCGATGACAGTGTTAATTCCTGGTTGAACTAGATTTGAACCTGTACTAGGGTTAACCGCAGAATCTACACTTGTCCCCTCTTGCTGCGCTTGCATTTGAAAAAAATCTAGCCCTATCTGTACGGTGTATTTTTATTTGCCTAACCAAACTACCTGTGCCGCTACGGTCTCCAATAAATTTATGAACAAGTAATTTCCCACAAGTTTTACATTTAGCCTTATTTTGTTCTCTTACTTGAGTAAAAACATGCCAAACTAATGATGTTTCTGCACGCTTAGCAGGTTGTCTAATAAAAGTTGGAGTTTCTACAGGTGGGTGTGCCGGTGCAATACTTGAGTTATGAACAGGACTAGTAGGTGTATCATCTAAATCTGGTGCTTGGGTTTAATCATCATCATTATCATCCTCATTTTACTCTAAGATAGGTTCATTAGGATAAGGAGTATTCGTAATTTCATCATCTAATCTACCACCTACTGCAACACCATGTAGAAATTCACTATCGGTGAATTGAAAACAAGGGTGATCACTATCAAGCATTACGGGAGGTGGAGCAGGACGTCTAGGTTGGCGACTACTTTCAACTTGCTTATCTTTTGTAGGTCGGGGAGCCGGGGGAAGGGTAGTATTATAGCCACTACTTTCACCGGTTTTATCTTTGCCTTTACCGAACATTTTTTTCAAAGAAAATGCCATACTAATTAGAATTATGCAAACTAAACAACATAAAAATATATTATTAAAACATAAGAGTTGAAATGAGTTTACCGGATTGCCGAACAACTTCTTGAAAATTGAAAATGGATGAACACTTGAAAACTTCAATTCAAGAACTTCACAATTTTTCACGAATTTTCAACAATAAATTAAGCAATGGTAGAAGAAAGATTGAAAGAGAGATTGATGAATTGGTGAATAAAAATGTAAGAATGAGGGGGTATTTATAATTGAGAAACGGGAAAAAGTATAATTATATAAAGTTTGGGGGCCAAATTGCTATTTTACAAAGTTCCAAACGGCTATTTTTGAAAAAAACCATTACTGTTTTTTTTTTAAAAAAATATTTTTTTTAAAAAAATAGCCGTTAGGCCCGCCAGGATCGGCCCGGGCCTGGCAGTTCGAAGCAAATGGACCGGCCCGTCACGGGCTTAATGGACCGGTAGGACCGGGACCGACAGGACCGGCCCTCCAGGCCTGCCAGGACCGCCAGGAGCGCGGTCCCGGTTCAGGCCCAGCCCGTTTGCACCCTATACGGAGACCCAAAGTCCACCACTACGCGTTCGCATCACCTCCTTCGCGAACGCGAAGGCAAAACTCCCAAGCTCCCAAAATTTCCCCTACGCGTTCGCGTCCACCACCACGCGGTCGCGGTGCTTTAATGTCTGCAACATTTATGACAGAAAATCTGATCTCTATGCAAGCTATAAATGATCCGTTTGAACCTCCAAAATCACCCCGAGGCCCCCGGGACCCCAACCAAAATTACCAATCTACTCCAAATCATCATACAAACTTTTTTTCGATCATAAAAACCCATCCCTAAACACAAAAATCATCAAATCATGACTGATTCAAGCCTAAGTTTCAACTATTACTTTCAAAACTAACATTCGATCACAAACCCGACCAAATGACGTCCGAATGACCTGAAAATTTACAGACATATCAAAAATCACCTAACAAAGCTGTTACAACTCTTGGAATTCAATTCCGATCTCCGGATCAAAATCTCACCTATCAACCAAAATTCGCCGAAATTCAACTTAGCCAATTCAAGCCTAATTCTACACCGGACCTCCAAATTCAGTTCCACTTTCACTCCCAAGTCATAAATCACATCCAAAACTAGTCGAATCACTGGAAATCCAATACGAGCCCTATAACTCATAAGTCAACATCATTTGACCTTTCCAAACTAGCCTTCTCTTAAAGAGACTAGTGGCCTCAATTTCAACCAAACTCTGACCGAATCACTTCAAACTTTACAAACACATAAAAATGAAAATATAGAAGCATCAGACAGGGATAACGGGACAGTAACTCATGTGATGATGGGCCGGGTCGTCACATCAGGCCTTCCAAGTCATTAGGCCTTTGTTAGAGACAAATTAAACAGAAAATCATAGTTTACTTTAGGATTGGCCATTAAATAATAAATGAGGCAAGCTCCACCAAATAAAAATACAAAAATTGCGGGGCCCTTTTTAAATGCTTATATTAAGGTACATAGAATTCGGGACCAGGCCGTTTAGCGAATTTCACGGCGTTCCTAAAAATTAATAACACATTAGTTGCTTTAGGTGCATTTGTTAATAAAACTACCTTCTAAACTCGGGTGTGCATTTCATATGACCCAAATAAAATCCCAAAACATTGAATATTTGTTCTGGATCGTGAGTGCATTTCATATGATGCAATCTAAAGACACGTTTTAAATGACGTTCAACTTTCTTTTAAAAATTGAGTAAAAGCGGTTAAAACTAAAATTGACAAGGTTCAAAATGTATTAAAACCAGATAATTAAGCCAGATATAGCAGTTGAGCGACCATGCTAGAACCACAGAATTCATGAATGCCTAACACCTTCCTCCGGGTTAATAGAATTTCTTACTCGGATTTCTGGTTCGCAGACTTTTAACAAACACATATTTTCCTCGATTCGAGATTAAACTTGTGACTTGGGACACTATAAATCTCCCAAGTGGTGAATTTGATTTTAAATAATAAATCCCGTTTGGATTGTCCTTTAGTTGTAATAACTCCTCTATACCCTTCCGGGTGTAGCGAAAAAGGAGGTGGGACAACTCTGGCTACTCAGCTAGGGACAAACCCAGAACTTCAATTCATGGTTTAATAATTCGAGCTTCGTACAATTGATATATTTGGATTTATCTGATTTTCCTACATGTTCCATGCTATACGCGCTAAATGTTTTACCGCTTTGATATTCATTGAATTGTGTATATAAATTGTTACGAATCTCTTCCTCTCTCTGAGTCTTCCACATCATGGAGAAGGGTGCACTTCATGAAGCTTCTCTTCTGTTTTGAGTCTTTTCCAATTTAGAATGCGGTTTGGATAAGTTGCTACGCCGGCAGAGCTTTTGTATTCCCTGTACGGTGCCCCCCCCCCCAGCTCGAGTTGTCCGCTCGGGTAAGCCAGATCTAGAACAATAAACCTAG
Source organism: Nicotiana benthamiana (assembly GCA_034376525.1). Taxonomy (NCBI): domain Eukaryota; kingdom Viridiplantae; phylum Streptophyta; class Magnoliopsida; order Solanales; family Solanaceae; genus Nicotiana; species Nicotiana benthamiana. The sequence continues at coordinate 55,736,016 of CM067338.1, forward strand.
AGTTTAAACTTAGTATAAAAAAGCCTCTTGCCAGATCCCTAGTAGGAACATTTGTTTGCATCATGTGCATTTGGCTTAGGAGACTCAACACAGGGGTTGGGTCTGTCTAGGACAGGTAACCTAAAATGAAAGACTATCCTGATACATCTTACGTGTTACTTGCGCATCTAATTTCTCGGCTTTTCATGTGGACCGGCTTGTGTATAATCAGTGAAAATTGAAAGAAATAGCAATGTTAGGGCTAAGTGAGAGTAACCACTTCTTTCGAAAAATCAATGCCCAAATAGTATCGAAATTCTGTAAGATTTTCGAAGAACAAAAAGTGAAAAAAAGGAAAATATTTGAAGAAGAAAAATTAATGTTCAAAAATTATATTTTGTTAAATTTCCCAAACTATGCAGGTTTGATTCTCAGTGGATGTGAGATACATAGGCGACCCTCTTCGGTTCTAACCTCCCCTTTGCAAAAATAGCGAGAAAGTGTCAAAATTTTTATTTTCTTCATACATAAGTTTGGTTATGCCATTCTTGCTTATATAAGCTTAATTTCCGAAAGGGCGCCAGAAGGTTGTTTTTGCAAGAACAGCCACACTGAGTCATTTTTAAAATGGTTTGCAGACACAATCTTAAAATCTTTTTCCTAAAACTGCTGAAAGGCCATAGCTGCCAAACTAAGTTCTTTTTTTTCAAAATAATGAAATTTTCCAAAAATAGCCATTTTTCTCTTTTAAGACAAAATCATTAAATCCCTTTAAATAATGTGCATGATGAATACCACTAACACCGAAACCTTCTTAGTCCTGAGTGAGATCCCTTTGAACCCCCCACATGTGGTGGAATGATTTGGGAAAAAGGTAGCAGAGAAACCGTGGTCAAGATTTTGGGTGGTCTCGTTAGATTGTTGGACATCAAACGAAGAACAGATATAATTGAGGCACTGATACGATTATGGGACCCAACTCGTAATGTATTTCGGTTATCGGATTTTAAACTTACACCTATACTAGAGAAGATTGCGAGATATGCGGGTCTCAATGGGAACCTGAAGAGTGGATACCCATTGGCACCGAGACCGGTAACTGTCCGCAGATTCGTGGACATTTTGAGCATTCGTCGGGACATTCAAGAGAAACATCTATCAGAAGGGTGCTGCACACTTCATTTCCCATACCACCAATATAGAAACCTGAAAGGAATTGAGGAACCCAACACTGGTTTGACGCATGTCGGAAACAAAGATAAATGGGAGGCTCGCTGAGGGTTGGCATTCATGGTAGCTTTTCTGGGAATCGTGGTCTGTCAGAGAAAAGACAGAAACATAGACATGGGACTTGTGGGAATGTTAGATGTCTCCATAAGGAAGCCAATTAGCATAGTGGTTCCATTAATTGTGGTGGAAATGTATCGGGCCTTAACCATGTGCCAATAGGGTATGAAATTCTTCCAGGGCTGCAATATGTTATTTGTGGATACATGAGCACCTTTGTCATCGCATGGGGTATACGAACGATGGTCTAACTGGGCTAAGTTATATTGCATAATTCGACTCCAGGGTATAGGTATTGAGTTCCCCGAGGGAACTGAGGCTTGGTTGTCTTGCTTGAGATCTTTTACTGCGGATAAAGTCGAATGGGCTTTTGGATGGCTTCCCGTTACTAAGGTTGTGTACACATCGACAAAGGTACATAATATTCTTTTGATGGGAGTTCGAAGCATCCAACCATAAGCTCCATACCAAGTCTTGAGGCAACTTGGAAGTTTCCAAACCGCCCACGGTGGAGAAGACTTGAGCGGACAAATCATTGATTTAGGCCCAAAATCCGCATTTTCGGAAGATAAAGTCCGACAAATATGGAATGAGTGCAGATGCCTTGAGCCTAAGACTATGTGATAGGATTTTGCTAGAGGCGATGTGGACCCCAAATACTTAACCTGGTTTGGCAAAAGATTTAGAATCTCTGAGAGACCAGCCAAAAGGCCACATGTGCAACAATTCACAGACGGGGCCAGGTGCAGTGGGAGTGGTTAGCCAACGAAAAGGAATACCGAGTGAAAATAGGGAAGTTGGAGCAACAAGTCCGAGATCTTCAATTTGAAAAGAGTGTGCAAGCTTCAACTGATGAAGTGATAAAAAGAAACTGGCATGAGAGAATGAAGCTCTCGAGGCTCAAATTCAACAAATGAAAATAGTCGCCAAAATCAAGAAAGAAGTCGACCTGATGAGAGGTTGATAAAAGGGCTGAAGAAGCAAGTCATAAACGCTAGGAAGAATTAGAGAAATCTGAAAGGAACATGGCAAAGCTTCGGGCAGAGTGCGAAAAAAAAATAGAGTAAAGAGCTTAGTTTGTACAACAAATGAAAAGAATATCACAAGGGAAAATAGGAAAGTTGGAGCAACAAGTCCGAGATCTTCTATTTGAAAAGAGTGTGCAAGCTGCAGCTGATGAAGGTGATAAAAAGAAACTTGTCCGAGAGAATGAAGCTCTCTAGGCTCAAATTCAACCAATGAAAATAGTCGCCAAAAATCAAGAATGAAGTTGGTCTGATGAGAGGTTGATAAAAGGGCTGAAGAAGCAAGTCATAGAATACCAGGAAGAATTAGAGAAATCAGAAAGGAACCTGGCAAAGCTTCGGGCACAGTGGGCAAATAAAATAGAGGAAAGAACTCAGTTTGTATAACAAATGAAAACAAATTATGAGAGAACTATTGCTAATATGAAAAAAATGAACGCCTTTGAAAATGAGGCAGCCCGGCATAACAAAGAATCTTGGGTTGAGACGGAACAATGCTATGGGCTTATCGCCGAAATGGAGAAGGAAATAAAACTATTACAAGACTAGCACTTCCATGACTCCTCGGTGTTAGAGGCTCGTAACCAACAGATAAGCCGACTACTCCAGGAAAAGGGCCAGATAAGGTAAAGAATCAGAGGCATTGCACATTCTATTGTCGCAATATGTCGGGACGGTGATCGAATGGGTCGTACCACTTTATTTTCTGTGGTGATGATATTTTTTCATCAGGTTATGAACTATTTGGAGCATTTACAAAGGGGTCTTGCACTTGAACCCGCGGCGATACCGAATGATGCCCCGCGGGCCCCAAGATTTGAAGCTTTAATGTACTTTTGATCAAATTTTAGTTATAGATTCTGTATTTCATTGATTTGAGTCTGTTTTGTAATATTCCTTTTAAGAAAACAAATATTTTAGTATCTTTGTAATCGGAGTTTTATTATTATTTTAATAATGAAAATTTGAAAATTACCAAAAAATTGTTTCATTATTTTTGCATTCATTTACACCAATTACGCCCCGTATGATTCATGTGGGGTCATGTTACTAGGCAATCTTTATAGGTTTCGACCGTAACCAAATGGAAAATTAAAAGAAAATAAGAAGAAAAACAGGAGAGAAACAATAAAAAGAAAGAAAATGAAAAAAAGAGGTGAAACACAAGAGAGGAAAGAAAAACAAAAAGAGAGAAAAAGAGAAACAAAAATTAAATAAGAAACCAAACAAAAGAAACATTGGCAAAACAAGAGGGAATTAGAGAATAAAAACAAAGAGAAAAAACAGAAAAAGAAAGAATAAAGGGAGGAAAAGAGAAAGTTGCAATCAAAAATAAAAGCTGGGATGATGCAAGCAGTCGAGCAAATACATAATAGAATCTGTTAACTGCTTAGGTGCATTAATTCCCCAACGTGCGGTTATCAATCTGCTAATGCCCTAACTATTAACCAAGTTGTTGTTGATGTTGAGCCCAGCAGATGGTTAGTGTTTTGGCATTCTGGCAACCCATTCCTACAACAATCGATCAAAACACAAGCTAAAAATGACAGGCCAAGAATTATTTACCTCCATTGTGGACCTGGCAAAAGAGGTAGAGGTGAGGTTAATGCAATGAGGGAATAAATTTGTAAGTTGAGGCACAAAATGCTTGAAATGCATCAGGTTTGGTCTAAGGGTCATCCAACGCCAGTTTATCCCGCCAATCCAGATTACATCCTGCCTTTGGCTCAGTCTTAGGAGCCTCCTATTGTGAATCCATCTCCAGCTTTCCCGTTCTACCAAAAGAGATAAGGCACTACCTCATGCCCTCCCCAAGCTCCACCACCCAAACAAAACCCTACTCCACCAATAACCTTTGTCTTTGTGGTGCCTCCACCTGCCACACTGCAAATGTCTTCTAGTGAGTCACTGTTTCAGGCTCATGAAATCCACTGCTATCCTATTGAGCCTACATTTAAATCTCCAAATCCATATTCTTACACCTCTCACTTTGAGCTCCCAGTTGGAAACTGAAAAGGGACTTAAGAACCCAGAGCAGGAAGAGATGTTTTGAAAAGTCAAAAGCCTAGTGTAGTCCTTCAGGAACATGCAAGGGTCGGGTGGCCAAGTCAGTGTGGCCTATTAGGATTTGTGTCGATTCTCGGATGTTCAGTTATCAGCAGAGTTTAAAATGCAAAATTTGATTTGTATGACGGGCATGGTGACCCGGTAGCCGACCTAAGGGTATTCTGCAGCAAAATGAGAGGGGCCGGTAGAAAAGATGAGTTAGTGATGGTTTACTTCAGCCAGAGTCTGAGTGGGTCTGCTTTGTAGTGGTCCACACAACAGGACCATGGTAGATGGCTTACTTGGGATGAATTGGCACAACCGTTCGCTTGCCATTTGTAGTACAATCTAGACATTGTTCAAGATCGCCTGTCACTGATAAAACTTGAGAAGAAGTCAGGAGAAAGTTTTAAAGAGTATGGGTTCCGATGGAAAGAACAGTCTACGAGGGTTGACCATCCGATGAAATAAAGTGAGATGGTCCATTACTTTTTGCAGGCTTTAGAGCCAACTTATTTTGGGCACCTGGTAACAACAATTGGCAAGTATTTTAGTAATGTTGTAAAGATGGGAAGTATGGTCGAGGAAGGAATTTAGACCAATAAAATCATGAGCTATTCAATGATGAAAGCAACCACGTAGGCTATCCAATGCGGCACTGGTGGCGTGCTCGGGGAAATGAAGAAAGAAGAGAACTCAATAGTGTAGTCTGGAGTGGTGTCCGGGTCTAGAGGTCCTCTACCCTACTCCAAACCCTGGCCTCACCACCCAAATTACCCATATACTTCGTATATCCATCCAAAGCACTACTACCTACCAGCAGATCCACAATTTTCCATCCACCATGCTCAAACTTATACCCAGCTCCCGGCATATGCGCAGTGGCATGCACCAGTTCCCTAAATTCATACCTAGCTCCACAAAACACATATCTACCCCCAAGACACTACAGAAATCCCCCGAGAATAGGTTTTAGGCCAAACCTAACTTTCAAAAATGAACGGGAACAAAAATAAAAGACGTTCACTCCATTGGGAGAATTATATACCAGCCTTTTCCACAACCTGAGGTAGTTAGGCCTATTTAATCCTATTGAGCCCAAAATGCGAAATCCCCTCCCAAGAAACTTGTACCATTCAGTAAGTTGTGCATATTATTCGGGAGCCCCTAGACAGGATATAGAAAAGTGTTGGAAGCTGAAGACCGTTGTGCAAGAGCTCATTGACACTCACCGAATTGAAGTTCAGGCCTCGAATGCACCAAACATTAACTAGAATCCGCTGTCGGCTCATTAACATGCCCACATAATTGAATGGGAACACAAGGGAGGGGAGCTCAAGAAATACTCGCAAATAATACTGATGATCCGTACTACTGAAACAAGTTCAAAAGAAAAATAAACCAATGAGAAGGTAGTGGTTCAGTTGAAAGGGATGTAGTGCAAGCCAGTTGTGGTAGCCGAGAAAAGGTCACCAAGAACTGTTATCATAAAACAAGAGCCGGTCAAAGTGGTAGTGTAAGGGTGTAGCAAACAAAACCGTGGTGGTTGTAAAGGGAGCGTGCATAGAGCCTTCCATCATAAAACCAGTAACTTAGTTGCCAGTGACTAACAACAAAACCATTCCTTGGAATTACGAACCAGTGGTGGTGACATATAAGGGTAAAGAAGTCAAAGAAGAAGTTTGTGAAGCGCATGGTCTGACTTGTTTGGGAGGTGCTGTGACCCTGAAGAGTTGAGAAAATCTAGGGTCCCAAAGATAACCTAGTATTGGTTAAGAAAGTTGTGATGGAATAAGAGCAGAAAAATTCTTGAAAAAGATGAAGGCGCAAGATTACTCTATTGATGAACAGTTAAGGAAGACACCGGCCAAAATCTCATTTTTTTTCACTACTTATTCACTCAGACGAGCATCGTAGGGCACTGATGAAAACATTGAATGAGGCTCATGTTCCCGATAAGATTTCAGTGAATAATATGGAGAAGATAGAGAACAAAATCTTTGAGGTGAATAGAGAAACCTTCTCCGATAATGAGTTCCCACTGGAAGGCACAGAACATAACAGAGCTCTTTATCTGACAGTGAAGTGTGAGGATTCCATAGTCACTCGAGTGCTGGCTGACACTGGGTCCGGTGCAAACATTTGTCCTCTGTCCACGTTGAACAAGCTGGAGGTTGATAATGACAGAGTTCATAAGAATAGCATATGTGTTCGAGGGTTTGATGGTGGGGATAAAGACACAGTGGGTGACATAATACTAGAATTGACAATCGGGCCACTGGAGTTCATAATGGAATTCCATGTACTAGATATGGCGGTATCCTATAACCTCTTGTTGGGAAGACCATGGATCCACGCCGCCAAGGCGTGCCTTCTACATTGCATCAGATGGTCAAATTCGAATGGGACAGACAAGAAATTGTAGTGCATGGTGAAGATAGTATGTGCGCTTTAACTGATGCCATTGTGCCTTTCATAGAATCTAATGATGATAAGGGGCCGTGGGTTTACGAAGTCTTTGACACAACCTCGGTAGAAAATATCCCAAAGGGAAAAAGCATCCCAGTTCCTAGAATAACAGCCATAACTGTCATGGTGGTCCCGGAAATGTTAAAAAATAGTTTCATACAAAGGTTTGGGTGTTGTTTTTCAGGGCATTGTACAACCGGTCTTTCTTCCCAAGAACTAGGTACATTTGGGTTAGGATTCAATCCCTCTGCTGCAGATGTAGGGCGGGTTCGAAAAATGAAGAAGAGGGCATGGGTCCTTCCCAAGCCAATCCCGCGCTTGTCCAGATCTTTTATTAGTCTGGTTATCAAAAAGCAATTGCTGTCGACGGTTACAGGGTCATTCATCGGTGCTGATGGGGACTTGGATAAAGGGTTTGAAAGGTTGTTCACTAAGGTTAACATGGTTGAGGGCCAGGAATAGTCTGGAAAGGAAAATGTGCAGTTCGCTAGACCACGTGCAAATGTCAACAATTGGGAAGCTACTCCTTTTCTTACTCAGATGGAGTCTTGGTAGTGGGTTTTGTTTTCTGTTGTTGTCTGGATTATTCTAGGGTTTGTAATTTAGACATTATGTTCCGTCCAAATGGATACATTAAAGCCTTGTCATCTTCAATGAAATGCAAGTGTCTTTCTTCATTCCTAATTTTATTTCAGTTTTCTTTTCTTTTCTATACAGTTCTTTTTATGCTGATATCAATCAAATGACATACATGAGGAATCTTTGGCCCAATGAAATACTGCTCTAGTGCTAATGTAATAATACAAGAAAATGAGTGTGATGATGAATTGGAAAATGACGATGGTGAATGGGTGAAAACCTGCTTGGAAAAGTTGAGCTTGATCGATGAAAAAAGATTGGCAGCCGTGTGTCATGACCAATTGTACCAACAACGAATGGAAAGAGCGTACAATAAGAAAGTGCACCCAAGGATATTTGAAGTGGGATAGTTAGAACTGAGATGGATTTTGCCTCATTGGTCTGAAGCAAAAGGAAAGTTCGCCCCAAACGGGTAGGTGCCATTTGTTGCAACCAGTGTGTTGTCTAATGTTGCACTATATCTAACAGATGTGGAAGTAAAATGTGTATAAATGGCTATCAATTCGATGCGGTCAATAAATACTATATACGATTTCTTTATTTTGATTGTAATTGTTTTTATTTGGCATATTTTCAAGATTGGAATGACGAACGCATTTTTATTCTGCTATCTAAACACTTTATCCTTTATCATCCCATTTGAGCCTTGTTTATTTTATTTCATAGCCTTATTTCAGAATCAATGGCATAATTCAGAAATGCAAGTGCAAAAGTTAAGCAAGTGAAAAGAAAAGGAAGGAAGAAAATAAAATAAAAGAAGAAAGAAACGAAAAAAAGAAAAGAAGAAGAAGAAAGAAGGAAAAAAAAGGAAAGAAAAATGAAAAGAAAGGAAAAGAAGAACAGAAGAACAGAAAAGAAAAGTCAGAGAAGAAAAATCACAACAACAACGTTGTTCCTATGATGTGCACTACGTTTGATTTGATCATGAAAGGATACGTAGGAAGCATATATGAGGTTCAGTCACACCAAAATAAAAATTCAAAAGTCCATAAGCAAGAAACTGGGGCAGAAAATGTGGTAATCGTAAGAGATATGATTCCGAAAGTTGTAATTTTAACCCATTTTGAGCTTATTATTCCCTTTCATTCTAACCCAGTCCAAAGCCCACATTACAGTCCAAAGAAAGACCTTCCAATCAGTCTTTGAGAAACGCTAAGTCAAGCAGGTGAAGGTAATTCATGTCTGGGGAAACACTCTGGTCCAAGCAGGAAAAAAAAGAGCGTCTTATTGGTGAAAACAACCGAGCGAGGCACTCGAAGAAAGGGGAGCACACTAAGCAAGGACGAGAAACTGGCCGCGCTCCGCTTTCTTAAGAGCAAGGACCACTACGGGAGGTCAAGTCGAAAGTCATAACTTTTATTGAACCAGATGATGTTCGATAAACGAAGAGGGATAGTTTACAAGATTTTGCTATCTTCTAGAAACTTTGAGACGTGAGTAGCATTATGACTGGGGTGTTAGTTAGAAAGGTTCTTACAATGTTCGTTCAATCAAGAATCATTCATCGTAAGGCGATGGGAGATGAGAAAAAATAAAATAAGAGAGTCTTATTGGTTAAAACCTTCACAGGCACCGTAAGGCGATGTGAGTTGAGAGAAAATTGAAATGAGAGATTCTTATTGGTGAAAACCCTCACAGACACCTTGATGTGAAAGTGAGTTGAAAAGAGAACAAATGGGACTCTTTCGAGGCACCACAGGATGAACAAGGTCAAGGTTTGGGTAAAACAATCAGGTCATGTAAATTCTGGGGTAATGAAGTATGGCAACTAAAAGCTGGTTGGTTGGACAGATTGGGCCGATTAGTCTAAAACGCATGTCTTGATCGTTGGTACCAGCTATTCCGGTCAGATAAGTTTCTTTTCCTTCTCTTTTAGTAGTCATCTTGTTTTGGATTCTTCTTATCCTTTACTTATAAAATCATTGCATTTCATTTCTTTTGGGCTTTTATTTATCTATGATATTTCAATATCAGTCTTCTTCAAATCAAGTGGAAAGGGATTTCAAAGCTTATTATCAGCTTCCGAAAATTGTAAAGCACATTGTGGTTAGAGTGTGTCAAAGACAACGTGATGTAAGGTGTAATACAGGGAACAGACGAAAGTTTCATCGGTGGAATGATTGGTAAGCGTCGTGAGAAATGTAAAGGTTCAAATAAAGGGGTAGGAGGTGTAAAACAATAGCATCGGTACAACATACTCTGGGATACAAAAGTCGGGGGGTTGAAAGTCAGGCAGGAAGTCAAGCGATTCATGGCAAGTTCGGGGAAGCCGGTTGAAACAAAGTAATGCAGTGGAAGGATTTTTTAGCAAGAATGCCATCAACTAAACACCATTTTAAACTGATGAAATCTTTTTTGATTGAAATCGGGGCAGAAAAGTTGGTTGTTTCGGAGAAACTCTCCATAAGGGAAAAACAAGCAGTAACTAGGTTTGACCGCAAAGCATGGTTTGATTCAAGTACATGATTATCATGAATAGGATAGGGGAATATAAGTTGGTATCAGAGTTTGCATATCTAAGATAACATTCAATTAAGAGTTGTCAGGATCTTCCTGGATAATGGGATGTAGTTCAAAAACCATTGTAGATAACATGATGTACTGTGAGTAATACCTTTAGAAGATATAACTTAGGTTCGTAATTGCTAGGAGTTGTCAGGACCTCCCTGGATAATATGACATAGCTTTCAAACTCTTAGTAATTGTTAGTATAATGATTCAGCTAATAGTCACCCATGTACCCAGCTTCCAAACTGGGGTAGAAAATATTCTTTGTTTTCTCTAATTTATAGAAATCAGGAGCCCGCTTGGAGAATACAGCCATACAGTTCAAGTTTCACTAGTCAGGAGCCCTCCTAAAGATCAGAGGTGCTACAATTAAAATATTAGTTTTCAATTGATTAATTTGTCTGGTTTGAAGTCAGGAGCCCGCCTAGAGAACGGAGGCATACATTTCCAAGTTTTGAAGCCAGGAGCCCGCCTGGAAATAGAGGTGTTACAATGCAAGTTTTAGTTTTCAAATTCTCATTAAGGTCAGGTAATATGTGCCCAGCTATCTGACTGATGCAGAAAATTCTGCTTGTTTTTGTCTATTTTATTGAAGTGAAGAGCCCACCTGGATATCAGAGGCATACATTTTTAAGTCTTGAAGTCGAGAGCCCTCCTGTATAACAGAGGAATACATTTTCAAGTTTGGAAGTCAGGAGCTCGCCTGGAGAATTGAGGTATTACATCTGAAGTTTTAGGTTAAAAATTCTTATTAATGTCTAGTAACGTCACAACCAACCACCAAACTGGGCAGAAAGTTTTCTTTGTTTTGTATATTTTGTGAAGTCAGGACCCCTCCTGGATAACAAAGGAATACATTCAAGTTTTGAAGGCAAGAGCCCGCCTGGAGAACAGAGGCGTACATTTCAAGATTCAGCAATCAGGAGCCCGCCTAGAGAACAGAGGCATGCAATTCAAGTTTCAGTAGTTAGGAGCCCGCTTGAAGAACAGAGGTGTTACAATTCAAATTTTAGTTTTCAATTGATTTCTTTGTCTATTTTGAAGTCAGGAGCCTGCCTGGAGAACAAAGGTATGCATTCATGTTTTGAATTTGGGAGCCCGACCGTATAACAAAGGAATACATTTCCAAATTTTGAAGTCGGGAGCCTGCCCGTATAACAGAGGTATTACAATTCAAGTTTTAGTTTTCAAGTTCTTATTAATATTTGGTAATGTGATGCCCAGTTTACAAACTGGGATTGGAAAGTTTTCTTTGCTTTGTCTATTTTGTGAAGTCAGGAACCCGCCTGTACAACAAAGGAATACAATTCCAAGTCTTGAAGTCAGGATTCCACATGGAGATCAGAGGTATTGCAATTCAAGTTTTAGTTTTCAAATTCTTATTAATATCCGGTACCATGTACCCAGTTTCCAAACTAGGGCAGAAAGTTTTATGTGTTTTTTTTTATTTTTGTGATGTCTGGAGCCCGCTGGATAACAGAGAAATACATTTCAAGTTTCGAAGCCGGGAGCCCTCCTATATAACAGAGGAATACGTTCAAGTTCAGCATTCTGAAGAGGAGGTACAACTTCTTATGTTTACAATTCGAAGAAGCAACGATGGATTTCACTAAGAGAACACAAAACGACAAGGCAACAAGAAATAAAAGATCAAGTTTGAAGATATAGATAGGACTGTTATAATTCATAGGTCATAGATTAGTCTAGCTTCTTTTTATTTAGGACACGGTCTAATAAGGGAGGTCATAGAGCAGTAGCAACAGTAAATGTAGTGAAATCACAGCTCCTGGTAGTCCAAGCTTCTAGACATTCCCGAACTATACAGACCTGATTCCTTTTTAGCCGAGGATTTGTAGGCAACCTCCAAAGCAGGGTGCAGTTAAATCTTTTAAAAATGCTTCACACGGAATACTCAAATGGGAAAACATCGCTCATTTCTGCTCACTTATGTTTGCACAAAAACTCTTCATGTTTTCGGGAAAAGAGGGGCAGTTGTGAGCATGTAGTTTTTCCCCTATATGATTTATTTCCAAAAATTCAAACAAAATGATTTCTTTCATTATTTAGCAGTTTTGTTGATTTTTATGACATTTTATATTAATTGTTAGCATTTTATTTGTGCATTATAATTGATAAAAATATAAAATATGTTGCATTTAGCATTTATGATTTAACATTTGCATTTAGTATTTAACCGTCCAGGATTGTCAATCTAACGGTTGGGAAGTCCCCCTTGCTATTATATATATGTCCGTAACCATGTCCCCCTCCCCCCTCTCAGACCCCCTATTCATCTCCCTAAAAGATTAGCTGCCTCTATACCCTATGTTAAAACTCACTGGCAGTGACGACACCAACTACTCTGATGACCACTAGAATTACACCCTAGCTCCCTTTCTTTTTCCTCATTCTAGTTCCACACTCTTCTCCTCTCGAATCAACCCCAAATCCATCAAATATAGATTTGAAGCCTTTAACCCTAGTTCCAGCACAAGTTCTCCAGTGGCAGTTCCACCACCAAACCACCCTAAAATCACCCTCTATAACCTCCTTGATCCACACATCATGAATCCCAGGCCAGAATGCTTCAAATCTTACGGAAACTTCATGAATTGTGGATCTAGGGTTCGTAGGTTCAGCCTGATTTGAGAAGTTTTGAGGTCAAATGATTTCTGTTTAATGTTATGCGCCTATTTTTGACAAAATATACAAATAACATTAACTAAAAATTAATTTCGATGGGTCAGTCATGTGAAGTCTAAAATCAGTATGTTTTCTTTCTATTTTTATTTATGATTTATCTTTTGTTTGTTAATTCTGTGATTTTGCTTGGTTAGTTACTGTGTCATTCTTATGCTAGTTAATCTAAGGTTTGATTCTTGTTTACATTTGGTACGATTAAGATCAATTAAATTCGAGTTGTCAGTTCATCCTTTCATTGTCCTTAGAACTTCGTTTGATTCACATTTTATGTGTCTGATTTTTATTTCATGATCCCTGGGGTGTTGGTCAGTAGCATGAATTTGTTCTTTTACATTGATTAATTTGTTTGATTAATGATAATAGATATTAAATCGATAATTAGGAGTTAATTGAATTTAGGATTGGTGATTGAATTTGTTTAGCTGGTTGGTTTGACCATAGTTTTTTGGTTAGTAGTTTCAGGATTAAGGCAGGGTAAATTGGGTAAACATGTTTAGGGAATCTAGCAATAAGTTAAAAAAAGAACTTCCTAGAAGCTTGTTGATGAGGGTTATAAGGTAAATTTCAGAAGATATGTGTATTAAATTGAGACACAAGTCAGTAAACAAGGGACTAAGTGAGTAAAATACTGAAAATAAAGAGGTCCGAAGTTTGAAAAGCTAAAATCTAAAGTTTCCTTTAAACTTTGCCTATAAAAAGGCATGTCTAGTGCCTTAGTCAATAAGTTTTGAGCCTCTAAATTTCCCACAAAAGTGTTTTCCATTTTTCAGATATGAGATTTAAAATACAAAATTCAAAAACCAAAAGAAATAGAAAACCTTGTAAAAATCAAAAACAACTATTCCATTGGAATTTGTAGACTAATTTCGAGTTTAGTGGTTAGTTTTCCTCTATTAGTTCAGGATTTGATTGCTGAAAGTTTTTCTGAAGTTTCCGATTTACATTTCAAGTTTGATTGGTGTTGTTCGAGGTGTTTTGGTTGTGTGTCTGGTTTTCTGGAATTTCTGGATTCAATCTCAAGTCCATTTGGAAGTGTTCGAGTTGTTTATAGTTGATTTCCTAATTCTGCCTAACTTCAAACTGTTCTTGGATCGTCGAATTCATCTCTAGCTGTTATTTGATCTCTGCTCGTTATCATCCAGGTACATGGTCTATAGCACTCAAGATTTTAAATATGAAGTAAAGTGTTGTTTGAATTGATCTCTGAATTTATTTTGTCTCTGTTTGGCTTTGAGGTGTAAAAAAGTCACGTTGACTTAAAATTTTGTGTCGTTTATATAACTTGACTCAATAATTGGATTGTATTATGGATTTTAGTGCTAGATTATGTTAATCCATACTTTAGCATCCAATGTTCGATTTCTGTAATAAAAAAACTAGGTTGTATTGGACTGATGAGGTTCAGGCTTGTGTTTGTTCATTTGAACTATTAAGTTTATTTTTATATTTATTGTAATAATTTCGGGTTTTAGTTATCTCATAAAGCTTAAAAATGACACGAATTAGGGTTGGTTTTGGAAATGGTATTTGTGTAATTGTTGTTATTTGTAGGTTCATTTGATTTAATATTTGAGGTCACATTACTTAGAAAGCCAAGTTGAGTTACTATTTATTAGAATTGAGATTAAAATCCGCAATAATAATCCTATACGAACAAAATCAAAACTAATCCTACAAATGTAGTTTATTCACATTAGATTAAAACTGCAACTAATTGGCGTTGACTTATGGGGAAACGAATCGACTCAAAGAGCCGTTGTTTTTCTTTTTCCAGATTTCATAACATGACCAAGCTTGTATGGATAGATTAATTGAAGTTCACATGCTTTTGATAATTGACTATGTATCTATCCCAGAAAGTGATAACAAGCCCCGAAATTAAGTGGCAGTGTGCTGTTGGGTTTATGATAGGCCCTGGTAGGCCAACCTTGTAAATAAAACCTAGGCCTGCATATGAACATAAATGAAGCCAAATTAAGGGAATAGTGAAAATATTCGTTCACTTACTAATGTGGCTAAGTTCAGACGACATTAAAATGGGATTTTAGGGTTTGGGCCTTCCAAGTCATTTGGCCTTTGTTAGAGGTAAATTAAATAGAAAATCATAGTTTACTTTAGGATTGGCCTTTAAATAATAAATTAGGCGAGCCCCGCCAAATAAAAATACATAAATTGTGGGGCCCTCTTTAAATGCTTATATTAAAGTACGTAGAATTCGGGACAGAGCGTTTAGCGAATTTTACGGCCTTCCTAAAAAATAATAACGTCTTAGTTGCTTTATGTGCTTGTTTTTATAAAATTACCTTCATAAACTCAGGTGTGCATTTCATGTGACCCAAATCAAATCTCAAAATGTTGAATAAAATATTTTCAGGATTGCGGGTGCATTTCATGTGATGCAATCTAAAGACACGTTTTAAATGACGTTCTACTTTATTTTAAAAATTGAGTAAATGCGGTTAAAAACTAAAATGGACAGATAGGTTCAAAATTTATTAAAATCATACAATTAAGCCAGATATAACAATTGAGCGACCGTCTAGAACCACAGAACTCGGGAATGCCTAACACCTTCTCCCTGGTTAACAGAATTTCTTACTCGGATTTCTGGTTCGTGGACTGTTAACAGAGTCATATTTTCCACAATTCAGGATTAGACAGGTGACTTGTGAAACCATAAATGACCCAAGTAGTGACTATAATTTTTATTATTAGATCCTATTTTGATAGTCTTTTAATTGGAAAAACTCTGCTATACTGGTGTAGTGAAAAAGGAGGTGTGAGAAGCTTGGCTGGCAAATGCGAGTTCGCAATTGTGAAGGCTGGATCGCAAATGCAAAAACTAACCCAGGCCTGCTTGTTTGCAGATGCGAGTACTTCTTCGCAAATGCAAAACTATCCTTTAACTCCTGAGGTCGCAAATGTGACACATCTATTTGAAATGCGGAGTCGCAAATGCGACATATTGCTCGCAAATGCGAAAGATTGGGATTTGTGAGGGTTCGAAAATGCAAACCCTGTTTCCTAATTCCCATGTTAGCAGAGGTCCGGGTTCCAATTCCCATACCTGCAACCTGCAGCTTTTATATTTAACTAATTTCAAAACTCATTTTTCATATTCCTGCAAACATGAACACACTTTGGCGATTTTACAAGGATTCCTCCTTCTCCAAATAAATTTTAAGTTGTTTTAAACAAATTTTCTTTTATTTTTAACATCTTTTAACATGATTTGAAATTAAAATCAATGAATTTCATGGGGGAAATTGGTTGTTTGGGTATAACCTAGGTTTTTCAAAAATTGGGGAATTGGACCTCGATTTGAGGTCTGATTTCAAAGTAAATCATATATTTGGGTTCGTACGGAAATGGGTAATCAGATTTTGGTTCAAACCTTGGGTTTTGAGCATGTGTACCTGGGGGTGATTTTTGACTTTTTGGGTAAAACTTTTGAAAACTCATTTACATGCATTGGGATTGATTCATTTTACATTTATTGATATAATTAAGTAAGTTGTGACTAGATACGAGAGAATTGGCAGTGGAATCTATGGGGAAAGTTATAATTGAACCTTGAGTTGTGTTCGTGGAATCGAGTTAAGTGTTCTGTCTAACCTTAGCTTGAGGGATTAGGAGTTGTGTCCTATATGATATGTGGTAGTTGTTGAGTATGATGTATAGGCATGTTGACGAGTAACTATACGTTGGGTCTAGCATGACCGTGATTCTTTATATTCTGAATATCTTGATCTCATTATGTCTTTCATGCCTTGGTGATGATTTCTAGTTGTTGTGAAAAGTTTGTGAAAGGAATTGTGATCGTTGAACATCTTGGAACATTGGCCCAAGTTATATTATGAATTGTGAAAGTATATGAGATGATTGAATCCTTTGGAGCGTTATCTAAAGTGGTAAAGCGAGTTACAAAGTAAAATTTAAAGAAAGAGAAAGAGTTATTAAATTGTTACATTGCCAGGATGTTGATATTATTGATGTCGTTCCCTTTCCAGGATTTAATTGTTTAATTGTTGTTCCCTTCCTAGGATTAATTATTTAATTGTTGTTCCCTTGCTGGGATGTCTATATGATCTTGATTATTTCCCTTTCCCCTTTTGGGTGATTGTTGTTTCGGTGAGGAAGAGTGTTAAAGCATGAAAGGTGATGTCGTGTATTGATTGTTATTGTGAGGAAAGTGTGTAATGCACGAAGGGTGATGTTGTGCCGCGCGATGTACCATTCTGTATTGATTTTATTGATTATATGGTGAGGAAAAAGAGTAAAAAGAACGAAGGGTGATGCCGTGCACATCTTTATTTTAATATTGTTTTAGTGAGGATGAGAGTAAAACAAGGAAGAGTGATGTTGTGCACACTTTTATTATATAGTTTCTTTGGTGAGGACGAGATTAAAAGCACGAAGGGTGATGCTGTGCAAATTGTTGATTTCTGATTCTTTGGTGATGTCCGAATTATGCTATTTCTTTGCTTATTAGATGCCTTTCTATTCGGAATTGTTATCTACCCCACAACAAGTTTCCCCCTCCCACACTGACTGGTTATTTATGTATTTCTTTTCCATTGTATATATCTGAACTGCACTAGTTTATTTGGTAGTCTGATCCTAACCTCGTCAATACTTCATCGAGGTTAGGCTGGACACTAAGCAGGGGTTGGTTGTGCTGATACTACACGCTGCACTGTATGCTGATCCTAGAGCATCTTTCAGACAGTAGTTGTAGTGCTTCCTTTAGTCCCCCCGGAGACCCAAGGTAGACCTGTAGGCGTCTCCTTCTATCTCTATTTCCTGTTTCCTTATTCTTTTATTCAGAAACAATGTACAATTATTTCTTTAAACCTTGTATGTAGTAATCTTAGACAAGCTGTGACACCAGATTTTGGGTATTTGAGGTTTTAGAAGTTGTAATAGACGCTGATTTTAGATATTTCATGGTTATCTTCCTCTTAATTATTTAGAGTTCCGTTGTTTTCATGTTAGCGCTTATATTTGCTAAAAATAAGTAATCTGGAAATGAGGTAAGTAGTTAAGGGTTTGCTTGCCTAGCTCACATCAGTAGGCGCCATCATGACTCCCGAGGGTGGGAATTTCGGGTCGCGACAAGCTTACACTGTACACACATAAGGTGCTTTTGCTGCTGGCTAAGTATATGGAATTGGCAGAGTGGGACGTCTTTGTTCATTATCTCCTGCATTTACTTTCACCTAATTTCCTTAGGGGAACCATGGTGCACCTGAGACTTCATGGTACGAAATGGCTGATGGTCGGGACAGATGACCGGGCGAGCTATAAGTTTTTGCACAAGTTCTTTTTCATCAAGATAGAGCACATCATTGCTAACCCTGCCGGATTTTCAGAGCGGTAGAATAAAGCTCGTAAGTGTTATTGTTCATTAAGTTCCCTTATCTTCTTCAATTATTGTTATGTTTGGTTACTTGTATTGCAGCTATGGGTCATCCGCCTCAGCCTATTATCGGCCTCAAGAACTAGGCTGCTAGCTTGCTGCCCCATGCGAAGGAGACTCGTACTTGGTCTGCCTTCTTACAACATTATGGACCTAAGATTTCCTCAGGTAAATTTCTACCTTACTGCCTTGCTGGTCGTATGACTCCGCTTAGCCATATGATTCTCTGTGACGATAGGCCGGGGAGCTTCCAAGCGGAGGGCACTAGTCTTAGCTTTCAGGCAACCTGTTGCAATCATGGATACTCAGTGTATTTTGTGTAAGTCAGTCTGAGAAGGTCGTCCTTTATTTCTTCACTAGGGGGACGCATTTAGTACTGTGGCCATGAAAGAAATGGACTCATTTGCACCAGCCCCACATCACATCGATTAATCTTCTAATGGTGATGGGCCGCTACAGATAAAATGAAGGAGGTTGGAGTTGGGAAAGGGTGTGGCCACCGAGATTGATGGAAGCGGCACATCCCTGACGGCTCCGATGCCCCTATTCATAGCCGATGCCAATCTGTTGGGAAGGTCGGCCCGAGTGGAGAGAGTTAGCCTGGGACCCAGTTAAGCACGTTTTACTGAAGGGGGTACGTCGTCCAATATCAGGGGACCTTGTGTGGTGGAAGAAGGATCGGGCTCTGATATTGCCCCGGAGGACGTGGATGTGTTTTTGGGTCACCACATCCGTGTGGAAGTGAGGAAGGATGGGTCTGAACATGAAGTTGTAATTCCTTGAAGTTACAACTTGCTGGTGTATTGTGAGTAGGTTGCGTTGGGCCTTGCCCCCTTATGTGCCGCTCCTGAAAGCGAGACGCTTGGGGCGATAAGTGACGCAGAGTTGTTAGGTTGTTGGTATGGGCTTGCAGGTTGTTTCCTTTTTCCTTTCTTTATGACGTGCGGTTGGTGTGGCATTGACATATTTAGTTTTTAACGCTGCTTTTCTTTTGTTAGACCCTCATCCTGGAGGTGGAGAGAGATCGTCGCGACCAAAGAAGGATGGGCCTCTACAAGAAGATGTCGTCAAAATACCATTAATACAGTGCTAAGCATTGGGTGATGTCCGACATCTATCAACACGACCATAAGTTCTAGGTGTTCCATGAGGGACTTAAGTAGAGGGAGGCCCAATTGGAGTGTAGGATAAAAATGCTGAAAGAGAGGGACAAGGAACTTATGAGGGCTATCGCCCACAACAGCGAGGTAGAGAACAGTCTGAAGGCGAGGGAAGATGAGCTTGAGCTGAGTCAAGAGGTAACAGTTGAAAATGATGACCTACAACAGAAGGTAGCTGGTTTGACTACCGAGCTGAGTGCTAAGACAGTGGAGGTCGACATACTTAAGGGTGAGTTAAACACCAACGCCGACAAGTTGGCTGCTGCAATTTCCCAGACGGTCTCTTTACAAGACACCTTCAACTTATCTAGGTCTGAAATTGCCGGTGAATGGGAGGCCTCCAGTCATTGAGTCGCGGTTTGGAAAGCGTATTGGGGGAGTTAGAGGCGAAGTTGGCCGCATTGCAAGGGCAAATGGCTTAGCTGAGGGTAGAGGAAGAAAATCGTCATTCTCGGCCATCCGCATCTCCTCCTTTGACCGGTCAGGGCGCGTTACGTTGATTTGACAAGTTGTGGGTCTATCCGGAGGCTCGCCTTGATGTATATAGAGCTTTTCGTGTCGAGGGATGGGCGACAGAGGCAGAGGTTCAAGCAGTACATACTGAAGCACGTGCAGCTTGCGAGCCATGTGGGTACGACCCTAACACTCCCGATGGGGAGTATCACTTCAGATGACGTGAACCGTCTTGACTAGGATTCGTGGTATGAAGATGCCTATCTTGTTGTAGACAACTTGTAGTTTCAGTTTATACATTTAATTATGTTCGGGAATTTTTGGACGTGGGGCGCACCGGGCCTGTTCGTAGGGATGAATGTACATAATATTTTAATTATAATGTAAAATTTACTTTTGTTAATTTGTTTGTTCATCATTTTTCCTTTTCTGTTTATTGCATGAAACTTAGTCTCTATTGCGATGTTGTAACGATTATTGCTAAAATGATATCCTGTCGTAGTTCAAACGAGGTCGAACTAATGCCGATTGCGGAGGACAATAGGATGTTACTTTAACTACCATCAGATAAGTATCCTGTTATGGTTCGAACGAGGTCGAACAAATGTCGATGGCATTGGATATTAGGATGTTGCTTCAGATGTTGTCGAAGTAGTATCTCGTCGTGGTTCTAATGAGGTCGAACTAATATCAATGGCCTTGGCCATTAGGTTGCTACTTCAACTACCGTCGAAGTAGTATACCGCCGTGGTTCAAACGAGGTAGAACCTATATCGATGTGGCCATTAGGATGTTGCTTCGATTAATCGTCAAAGTAGTATCCCGTCGTGGTTTGAACGAGGTCGAACTAATGTCGATGGCCTTGGCCATTATGATGTTGCTTCCACTATCGTCGAAGTAGTATCCCGTCATGGTTTCTAACAAGGTCGAACCCTTGTAGATGGCCTTGTCTATTAGGATGTTGCTTCGACTGTCATCGAAGTAGTATCCTATCGTGGTTCAAACGATTTCCAATCAGTGTAGATTGCCTTGGCCATTAGGATATTGCTTCAACTGTCATCGAAGTAGTATACCATCATTGTTCGAATGAGGTCGAACCCATATAGATTGCCTTAACCATTAGGATGTAGCTTCAATTGTCGTCGAAGTAGTATCCTATCATTGTTGGAACGAGTTCGAACCAATGTCGATGGCCTTGTCCATTAGGATGTTGCTTCAACTGTCGTCAAAGTAGTATCCCATCGTGGTTCAAAAGAGTCAAACCCATGTAGATGGCCTTAGCCATTAGGATGTTGCTTCGACTGTAGTCAAAGTAACATCCCATTGTGGTTCAAATGAGGTCAAACCAATGTAGACGGCCTTGGACATTAGGATGTTGCTTTGACTTTTATTGAAGTAGGATCCCGTTGTTGTTCGTACAAGGTCGAACTAAAATCGATGGCCTTGGCCACTAGGAGATTTGAATTTCATTCAATGGAAATTAGACTCCGTGCATACAATCGAAGTACTATCCTGTCGTGGTTCGAATGAGGTCAAACAAATGTAGATTTCCTTAGCCATTAGGATATTACGATTTGTCGTCGAAATTGTATCTCGTCGTGGTTCGAACGAGGTGGAACTAATGTCAATGTTCTTGGCTACTAGGATATTTGCCTTTCATTTAATGGAGATTAGGTTCCGTGTGTACAATCGAGACTGAATTCTGTTCATACAATGGAGATTTAATTCCGTTCATACATTGGAGATCAAACCGTATGTTCCATTTATTACTTCAATCCATAGATTGTTTGGACGCGCCAAAGTGATGAACAACGCTTCAATTTACAGGGTATCCCCTTCGCCGCCTCTATAAAACCCTCCCCAAGAAAACCCAATAGGGACAAAATTCAGGTGAGGAAAAAGAGTACGACTTAGGTTATGCCTTTTAGAAGTGGAAATACTTTAGATGGGCGACATTTCGGTTGTTTTGGAGTAGTTTTCCCTTCATTGTTTCCACTTGGGATACTTCTAACTTGCCCTCATATGGGTATTTTGATTCCAGTATTCTAGCCTTGAGGACGTAGTTGACTACTTTATGAGATATTACTTTGGTTTTTTTGTTGTAATATCTCTGTACTTGCTACTTCTGGGCTATCATTCTCACGTGGTCCATGTCTCTCCGTTCTTCAGATTCATCTAGGTCTTGTACCCTACTTTCTTCATTTTCCACCCTGCTTATATTGTATAATCTTTGGTTGGGTTCCCTGACCTCGACGAGTTTGACTGTGTCGGTCCCCTAGACTAGTGAGTATGGCGTTTCTCCCGTGCTGGACTTTAGCGTAGTGATGTATGCCCATAATACTTCGCGTAGTAGTTCGGGCCATAACGCATTAGCGTCCGTGGGCTTCTTTTTCAATATGTTTAGCGTCACTTTTTGGAGGATTCGACTTGAATGTTGGCAGCGGGATGATATGGCGTGGAGAGTATGCGCTTGATATGCAATTTTTCGAAGAACTCAGTTGTTCTCTTTCCGACGAACTTGGGTCCGTTGTTGCTGTTGATGATTTCATTGGGGATGCCGACACGGCAATTCAAAGGCGATGATCTCGTATTTTCGTCCATGTGCGTACGCACCTGCTTCCACCCATTTGGAGAAATAGTGAATAAAAAAAAGAAAACGTGCCTTTCCTCGTCCTCCTAGCAGAGGGCCGACTATGTCCATTCCCTACTTTATGAAAGGCCATGGCGAGGTGACAGAGTGGAGGAATTCTCCTGCTTGATGTATCATAGGGGCATACTTTTGGCATTGCTCGCATCTCCGAACATAGTCCGCGATTTCCTTTTTCATAGTAGGCTAATAATAGCCGGCGTGAATGAGGCATCGAACGAGGGTGTGATATAGGTGCCGTCGTGACCCTTATGTACTTCCTCATGTACTAGCCTTGTTTGGTGCGGTCCAAGACATTTGGCTAGGGGGCCACCAAATGTTCTCTTGTAGAGGTCATGATTTGCCAAGCTATATCGAGCTGTCTGAACCCGGAGTTTCTTGGCATCTTTTTTTTCTGTGAAGAGTGTTCCATCCCGTAAATAGGACACAAAGCGATGGTTATGCCAGTACCAAGTTAGGTTCAGATAAACTAACTCGATGTTGTCTATGGCTGACTGAAGTAGGGTGACCACGTTTTCCTTGTTAATATTCTTGGTGGCCGTAGCTAATTTGGCAAACCCATCTGCATTAATGTTTGTGCCCTACGGATCTGATCAAGTCATGTTTTTCGAACTCTGGAAGTAGTTTGTGGATTTCCAACTGATTCTTCTATAGTCTTTGCTCTATGGTTTGGAAAGTTCCGGTGACTTGATTTACAACGAGTTGATAGTCGCAGCGCAGTGGAGGATGAGTCGTCGAGCGCCGTATTTGAGGACTAACTTCAAACCTACAATCACAGCTTTATACTTGGCCTAATTGTTAGTCATCTTGGGGCATCGTATGGACTGTCAAATTATTTTGCCCGTAGGGACTTTGAGGACGAGTCCCAGTCCCGATCTCGAGGCATTTGAAGCGCCATCGGTGTAGAGAGTCCAGAATTGGTACATGGGGAAGCGCGAAGCACTTCTTATTCTGCGTTAGGCAATATTTTTGTGCTGAAGTCAATAATGAAATTGGCAAGCACCTGCGACTTAATAGAAGTTCACGGTTGGTAAGTTATGTCGTGCTCACTTAGTTCTATTGCCATTTGACGATTATACCTCAGAGCTTGGATTTATGCAAGATACCTCTTAAGGGGAAGGTTGTTATTACTTTTATGGGGTGACATTGAAAATATGGTCTAAACTTGCATGAAGCTACAACTAGTACCAGAGCTAGTTTTTCAAAGTGAGGGTACCGCGTCCCAACATCTACTAAGGTTTTGCTAATATAGTAAATAGGAGATTGCATACCTTGATTTTCGCGGACAAGGACTGCACTAACAGCGACTTTGGATACTACCAAGTATATGAGCAGACACTCACCTGGGTCTGCTTTGATGAGTAGTGGCGGTGAATATAGCTGCATCTTAAATTTCCTCAGGGCGTCGATGCATTCCTCATTCCATCGTAGCCCGTGGTCTTTGAAAGTACAAGAAGGGGGGGGGGTGAATTGTTACTTATTTAAACTTAATCGCAAATAAGTCGACTTAAAAATTTATTAGTTTATTTAATGTGATAGTGCACCTGACGAGAATATTTAAATAAAGGTATGCTGAAAGTAAATGCAAAAATGTACTGACACCCAGAATTTTATACTGGTTTTGATTCAATGTGAATCCTAATCCAGTTCCCTTGGGTTGCAAGGGATTTCTCGTCATATCAATAGTTTCCTTTCGAGTAAAGCAGTGATGATTATTGCACAGTCTTCTTTTAATCGTTTGATACAATGCCTCACCAGTTGAGAACTCTTTTTCTATTTCTAACTGTTAAACAGTGAATCTGACTAGACTATTATGTTTGTTTGCAGTAAAATGAAGAGGGCTATATTGGTGCGATCAAAGTATGTGGTTGATACAAAACCCTATGGAATTCATATAGTATGTTTATGGTGGAGGCTTGTCAACCCAAGGGATTTGATTCTTGGAAAGTGTTTATTATTTCAAAGAATAATGCACTGGGCGTTGCCTTGATGAAGATCTCTTTCCTTTTTGCTGGAGATATAATTGACGAAGATTGCGGGCCTTCCAGTCTTTCCTTTCATTCAAGTCTGCCATAATGGAGAATCTTCAGTGATGTGCGTTAATTCTTTTGATGCATCCGGCTGGATATGATTTCCCAAAAATCATGGCAGAGCTCCTGATTTGCTGGTGGAAAGTTGATCTTTTCCTTGTGCAACAACGACTTCCTTTAACGAGGATTTCCTTCCTTATTTGATGCTTCAATCTCGCTTCCATGATTGGATGTAGTGGAAACTTTCTTTTTAGCTTTGCTTTATTAGTTTTAGTGGTTCTGCTTCCTTCCTTGAGTACTTGCATCATTAAAATCTAATATAACAATCTCCCCCTTTTTGATGATGGCAAATTTAATATACTAGAGTAAACAACAATTGACATCCCTATTTACATTTAGTCTGATTGCTCCCCCTCAATATGTAGTAAACTGGACTTAATCTCCCCCTGTGTATGTGCAGTTGATGTGTACCTCCCCCACATTAGATGCAGTCGATTGGGACCTGTAAAGGATTATCTACCAGACATTCAAAGTACATGATGAAGTCGACTTGACAAATAGTCAACTTGTCATGTGCATATTTAATAATGATGCCATAGCATAGGCACAACAAGCCACATCGAGTCATCCTGCATAGCAAAAATAGCATATATATTTCTCCCCTTTTTTGACCTCAGCAAAAGTGGGAGCAGCAAAAGCATAATCCATTAAAAATCATCCACGGGCAAAGCCAGATCACAACCAAAAAGTTAAAAATAGCATAAAAATGTCTAAAAGGCACAATCATTCACGATGCAGAAAATAAGTAGAAGTGTTGCAAATAGCGTCCTTCAACTGGTCAAAGCTGGTATTGGCAGCAACCTGCATTCCATCTAGCCTGTCATGCACCTCTTTAAATGCCTTGACCGCATTCTCTCGTACTCTTTGCACAGCCACCCTAATTTTTGAAATATCGTACCCTGTTTCCTTGGAGATAGCATGAATGGTAGGCGACTTGATGTCGGAGAGTTGGGACTCCACAGAAGGCAACTTGTTGCTGGGATCTGAGGGAATAGATGGAGGCGGAGTAACCAAAGACGGCTTGATTTCCTCAGGAGTGGGTTTGGCCTCACTTTCTCCCTTCTTGACCCAGACCCGTTTTATAGATACATACCTAATGCTAGAGACTTGGAGTTGTAGCATTTATGCACAGGAACAAAGGGATAGACTGAAAGCGAAATTTGGTGGGCTTTCATAATGTGGATGATAGCCATACCATAAGGAAGACTAGTGGGGTCTTTAGCACTTTCAATCATGAAGTTTATAACCAAGGAGGACAGCTTGATTTTGAGCTTAGAGATAAGACAGTAGACGAAAAAGGTGTCCCTTTGAGAGAGAGTTGAAAAGGAGCCAGTTCTGGAAGGAGAGTGGTTGCAATAATGTGAGCAATAACTTTTGTTTCAAAGCTAACATCACTGGGTCCTAATTCATGGGGATGTTTTTCGGAGGGGTTTTCTGCAATGATTTGTTTGGCCTGATCAAAGGAGATTTCGAAATCTTCCGCCCACATATTTTTAAAAACTGTTGGAAATCAAGAACAGTGACAGAGAAAGACAAAGTCAAATAGGTTACAGTCAAGAACAATGCGTTTTCCAAGGACAAGGGTTTCGAGCCTATTAGACTTGCTAGAACGAAGATTTGCATAGAACGTAAGGACTAGAGGTTCATACACTTTAGGCGGAGAGATAGAGAGAAATTTGTCCCAACCCTGATAAACAAAAAGTTCTTTTACCTTAAAGTTTAGGGAGTCCCTACTATCTAAATCTACCACACGACCATGGGCAATAGGTTTGTCTTTGAGGGAAATAAAGAAATCCCTGTTGGGGGTGTCCCAGAAATTGAGGTCAGATTAGAGAGAGGCGGAGAAATCAAACTTTGGTTTCTTAGGGGAGCATATAGTTGCATCCATAGGTCGTTTACCAGCGGCTTTTTCAGCAAGAAGCAGAGAGTGCTCAGAATATGCACCTTGAGAAGAGGCACATTCCTCAAACTTGTCGGACCCTAGGTCTTCCTGCTCAGGCGGAGCAGAGGCGGGTTTTGATTTGGAACGAGTGCTCTTTCTTGTGGAAGCAGGGGGATTTTTCGGAGTTTTGGCCATAGAGGATACAAGGGTTTCTGAACAGGAAGAGAAAGGTTTTGGTGGAAAGGATGAAAGGGAACAGGGTGATAAGGACTTAGAAGGAAGGGGGATTTGACGGTTGAGTGGAAAAGGAAAAGTTGTCTGTTAGACCTATGCGTTGATGGGCTTTCAGACTTCACTGCGACTAATGTTAAATTAGAAAAGAAAGAGATGGAAAGAATGACGGCATAATTAATAAAGACAATAATGACAAGTATTTTAAAAAAATTACACTTTGACCCTAAGAGTTAGTTTAAAGACAGATAATACTAAGTAGTTTCCTTAGAGCACAAAATTTTCCTCCAATAAAGATTTAGTAAAAATATCGGCTAGTGATCTGAAGTTCCAACAAAGGTTAACTCTATATAACCTTTTGGAACATAGTCTCTAATAAAACGATGTTTAATATCTATATGCTTAGCCCTAGAGTGATGCACAAGATTTTTCGAATGACAAATGGCACTAGAATTATCACAAAATTTTTTTATAGGTTTGAAAGAAAGATCATGGTCACCCAGTTGACGTGACATCCAAAGCAATTGTGCACAACACTGTCCAAGATCAATATACTCAGCTTCAGTAGTCGATAATGCGACTGATGATTGCTTTTTACTATTCCAGGATATTAGAGATTTTCCTAGTAGTTGACATGTGCCACTCGTGCTTTGCCTATCTTCTTTGTCACCTGCTAAATTACATTTGAGAAACCTTCCAATTTAAAAGAATTAGACGGAGGATACCATAAACTATAAGATATTGTCCCGATAAGGTATCGAATAATTCTTTTTACAATTGTTAGATGTGACTCCTTAGGAGCCGACTAGAACCTGGTACATTTGCATATGCTAAACATAATATGTGGTCGACCTGCGGTCAGATATAGGAGTGATCCAATCATTCCTCTGTATTTGGTTTTATCAACTGGAGTACCTTGTTCATCCTTACCTAAGTTTGTATCATGACTCATAGAAGTTCCAATGGACTTTACATTGCTCATATAAAATTTTTGAATCAACTCCTTGGTATATTTCGATTGACAGATAAAGGTTCCTTCATCAAACTGATGAATTCGAAGACTAAGGAAGAAGGTGAGTTCCCCATCATGCTCATTTCAAATTTTATTTGCATGAGAGTTCTGAATTCCTTACACATAAGAAGGTTAGCAGTGCCAAAGATAATATGATCAACATAAATTTATATTATAAGGTTACCTTCGGATGATCTTTTGATAAATAGTGTGGTATCAATTTTACCTATGGTGGATCCATGTTCTTTAAGAAATGTACTTAGCCTTTCATACCAAGCACGTGGAGCCTACGTCAGTCCATTTAGGGCCTTAGTAAG
The DNA here is from genome assembly GCA_034376525.1 of Nicotiana benthamiana. NCBI lineage: Eukaryota > Viridiplantae > Streptophyta > Magnoliopsida > Solanales > Solanaceae > Nicotiana > Nicotiana benthamiana. Next base: position 55,763,883 of record CM067338.1, read on the forward strand.
TTTGTACACAATGGGTATTTCGAGTTCTCAAACCCTGGGGGTTGTTTCACAATGACTTCTTCTTTGATAAATTCGTTGAAAAAAGTGCTCTTGAAGTCCATTTGAAATAGTCTGAATCCTTTGAATGATGCATAAGCTAACATGATTCATATTGACTCTATCCAACAACTGGGGTGAATGTTTCATCATAGTCGACTCCTTTCTGGTGTGAGTACCCTTGAGCGACTAGTTTGGATTTGTTTCTAATAACTTCTCCTTCTTTATTTAGCTTATTTCTGAATACCCAATTAGTAAAAATAACTGAAGCATTTTCAGGTTGGGGTATCAGCTCGCACACTTGATTCTTATTGAGTTGCTCTAGCTCTTCTTCCATAGCAGCTACCCAACTTGAATCTTTTAGAGCTTCTTCTACCTTCTTTTGTTCTATTTGGGAGATTAGTGCAATATTCGCCTTCTATTTGAGAGTTGTTGTGGTCTTCATTCCTTCATTTGGATCTCTAATAATGAATTTATGAGGATATTCAGCTTCATTTCTCCACTCATTTAGCCTAATGGATTGAGTAGTTGATTATGGAAGTGGCTCTGAAGAGTTAGCACTTGCTTGTTCAGTCGACGCTACAGCTCCGTTGGGAGTTGTTGACTTTTGAGATTTTCTCTAAGCCTCTTGAACTAAATCTTCATCACCTGCATTGGATCCTTTCATGACCAAGGGATTATTTTCATCAAATACAACATGAACTGATTCTTCTACACATAAAGCGCGTTTATCGAAAACTCTAAAGTATCTACTATTTAATAAGTAACCAAAAAAAATACCTTTATCGCTTCTAGGATAAAATTTTCCAAGATTTTCCTTACCATAGTTGTGAATAAAGCATTTGCTTCCAAATGGATGAAAATAGCTGATGTTATGACGTTTACCTTTCTAGAGTTCATACGGAGTCTTTTTAAGAATAGGTCTTATAAGGCAGCTATTTAGAATGTGGCAAGCAGTGCTACCTCCTTCCGCCCAGAAGTGATTTCGCAATGAGTGTTCTAAGAGCATAGTTATTGCCATGTCTTGCAATGTTCTGTTCTTTCTTTCAACCACTCTGTTTTGTTGAGTAGATCGTGGAGCAGAGAAGTTGTGGGTATAGCCTTGACTATTGCAGAAATCTTCAAATGCCTTGCTTCCAAATTCGCCTCCATGATCACTTTGAATTATATATATTTGATAGCCCTTCTCTCGTTCAATTTTCTTACAGAAGATTTCAAAGTTTCGTAGGGCTTCATCTTTGTGAGAAAGAAAAATCACCCAAGTGAATCGAGAAAATTCATCAACAATAACAAAAGCATATCTCTTGCCACATATGCTATTAGTTCTAGTAGGTCCAAACAAATCCATATGAAGTAGTTGCAAAGGTTTTGAAGTAGAGACTATGTCTTAGTTTTTGAATGAGTTTCTAGTTTGCTTATCCATCTGACACGCATCTCAAATATGAGTTCCAGAGAAATTTAGCTTGGGTAGACCGATGACTAGATCGTGTTTGGATACTTTTTCGATTAAATTCATGCTAGCATGTCCCAATCTTCTGTGACATAGCCAAGGGTCATCAAACATGGATTTTAAGCATATGTGACCATCTATATTTTCAAAGCCATCTAGTATATAGATGTTTCCATACCTTTTACCTGGAAGGATTAATTTACCTGACTCGTCTTGAATAGCACAACTAGTTCTCTTGAATTTTGCCTCATATCCCGAGTCACATAGTTGAATTATGATGAGAAGATTTTAGTTTAGTCCATCTACTAAATACACTTCAGTAATGTCATAGTTGTTGTTGAATGGAACAGTTCCAGTCCCAATAATTTTTCCGTTTGAGTCGTCTACAAAATTGACACTTCCTCCATCAATTTTTGTGATTTCCTTAAATATATTTTTGTCACCTGTAATGTGACTGGAACACGCACTGTCTAGATACCACCTTCCTTTGCGCTTTACTCTGTGGTGTTCCTGCAAAACAAAATTATCACTTTCTTTTAGATACCCAAGCTTCTTTGGGTCTTGGAGAGTTAGTGTTACATGATTCGGAATTCTTATGCTTCCAAACCCATCCAAACATATGAGATTCACGAAAGTGACAGTTAGAAAATTTGTGCCCACTTTTATTACAGTAATGACATCTAACGCTGGGCCCACTTTCCTATTTTTCATGAGAGTTAGAGTTTGCAGATCTAGGATTTGCTTACTCCTTTCCAGTTGACTTGTAAGTCGACTGGTTCGATCGACTCGTCGATCTAGTTCTGATTGGCTCTTTTCCAGTTGGCTTGTAAGTCGACTGATTAGATCTAACAGAACTGTGACTGGTGGATTTGTGCAAGCTATTAAGCTGCAATTGCATTTCCTCAAACTCTTCCTGAAGTACTTCTTTTTCAATTTCACATATTTCAAGCTTGAGTTTCCATTCTTTACTTCCTTTGTGAGTTTTAAGCTCATTCATCATTTTCTGAGATTCATAAAGGGTGGAGTCAAGGATGTCTTGTAATTCATTGCATATTTCACGATTAAAGGATCTTACCTTGCTTGTTTCACCTCTTCCCATGAAGCAGTTTTCATCTTCTGAATCATCTTCATCAGTCCAGTATCCTGAAGTTTTGTTGATCTCGTTTTCTAGAATCGTCATGAAGCATAGATTAGCAATTTTCTTCATGGCCTGATTCATCTTCGTCACTCCAGCTTCCAAATGATATGTTCTTGCTGAATCCTCTAGAGACCTTTCTTTTCAGTCCTAGGCATTCTGCTTGGATGTGCCCAAATTTTCCACATTCGTAACATTTTCCATCATTCTTGTTTTGGTCATTGTATTATCTGGTCCTTCTTGGCGGGAGTCTTCCCTTCCTTGCATTTCAATATAGCATAGCAATTTCTTCTTGTAGGACTTCAGGTCATCAACTTCATTTTCAATTGCCTCCGTAGTAGCTTTGAATGCAACAATTTTCTTTTTTTTCATCTTGATTTGTCTTCTTCAAATGTATTCTTTCGAAAGAAATGAGTTCTCCTCGCAGTTCATCATAAGGCTTGGTGAAAGTTTCCATGCGAATTTTCCAGTGGGAGAAATGTTGTCCATTAAAGTAAGGTGGCCTTACTTGAGAAGTTCCTTCTTGAAACAGAGCTCCAACAATAACCTGATTTGCCATGATCTTTTTCTCACAAGCTGTTAAGCAAAAGAAAAGATGCGAGCCTTGCTGTGATACCAACTGAAAATACAAGTGGAGGGGGGGGTGAATTGTTACTTATTTAAACTTAATCGCAAATAAGTCAACTTAAAACTTTATTAGTTGACATAATGTGTTAATGCACCAGACGAGAATATTTAAATAAAGGCATATTGAAAGTAAATGCAGAAATGTAATGACACCCAGAATTTTATACTGATTCAGATTCAATGTGAAACCTTATCTAGTCCCCTTGGATTGCAAGGGATTTCTCTTTAGATCAATAGTTTCCTTTCGAGTACAGTAGTGATGATTATCGCACAGTCTTCTTTTACTCGTTTGATACAATACCTCACCATTTTAGAACTCTCTTTCTAGTTCTAGCTATTACACAGTGAATCTGACTAGACTATTATCTTCGTTTGCAGTAAAATGAAGAGGGCTATATTGGTGTGATCAAAGTATGTGGTTGATGCAAAGAACTATGGAATTTATACAGTATGGTTATGGTGGAGGCTTGTCAACCCAAGGGATTTGATCCTTGGAAAGTGTTGATTCTTTCCAAGAATAATGCACTTGTCGTTGTCTTGATGAAGATTTCTTTCCTTTTTGCTGAAGATATAATTGACGGAGATTGCGGGCTTTCCAGTCTTGCCTTTCATTCAAGTATGCCGTTATGGAGAATCATCAGTGATATGCGTTGATTCCGTTGATGCATCCGGCTGGATATGATTTCCCAAAAATAATGGGAGAGGTCCTGATTTGGTAATGGGAAGTTGATCTTTTCCTTGTGCGCCAACGACTTCCTTTAACGAGGATTTTCTTCCTTATTTGATGCTTCAATCTCGCTTCCATGATTGAATGTAGTGGCAACTTGCCTTTTAGCTTTGCTTTTTTAGTTTCAGTTGTTCTGCTTCCATCCTTGAGTACCTGCACATGTATATTAATTGCATCATTAAAATCTAATCTAACAGTCCTTTCTTAGTACGTTGAAGAATTTGTGACATCTGTCCGAGGATCGTGAAATGGGCCTCGACATAGAGGCTATTCAGCACCACAGATATTGCGTTGATGGCTTTGATTTGATTCGGGTTGACTTCAATCCCTCGTTGTGATTCGAGGAAACCTAAGAATTTTACTGAGGCCATGCCAAAGGTGCACTTCTCCATATTCATCTTCATCCATTACCACCTCAATATATCGAAGGATTCTTTAAAATGGCTAATGTGGTCCTCCTTCTTTGTCGAATTGGGACAGAATGGAACCCCTACAACCGGAATGACCAGTAGAAGGACCTAGCGTGGAATAACCCTGAACCGATAGAGCACAGGACGAACTCTGGGCTGGTAGGGCACTGAGTGATGAATGACCCTGATGTGAGCTGTGAGAAACATGGCCTGATTACACCCCACGATGAACTGGGCGAGCTGACTGAGCATGCCTAAATGGACGGCCTATGCCGTGCTAAAATTGACCTCTCGAAGGAGTACCACCAAAACTACCAGATCCCTGAGGCCTCTTGGCCTCTCTCTGAACTCGCTCCTGGCGATGAACTGACACAATCTCACAAGAAATGTCAAAAACCTCCTCAAAAGTAGCACCTAACACCCTTTCCATGGTCATGATAATCTAATGCTGATATTTGAGTTCATCAATGAACCTCGTGATCCTCTCTCTGCCCATAGGAACCAACCAAACAGAATGACAAGCTAACTCCAAGAACCTCATCTCATACTGCGCCATAGTCATATCACCCTGATGCAACTGCTTGAACTATGAGCGTAGATCCTCGTTGTGAGACTCTGGCATATACATGTCCAAAACGAGGACAGAGAACTACTTCTAGGTAAGGGGCACTGCATCAATAGGCCTACGTCTCTCATAAGTCTCCGATCAAGTGAACTCAACTCCAGAAAACTGAAAAGTAGTAAATGCGACCCCACTGGTCTCAAGAATGCCCGCTGTACGAAGAATCCTATGACACTTGTCCAAGAAACCCTAGGCATCCTTGCCCTATGTACCACTGAAAGTCGGAGGCTGAAGTTTACCAAACCTCTCCAATCGATGATGCTCGTTCTCAGGCATAATGGGTACCACAAAATCCTTGGATGGTGAAACCGGCTTGGCTGGAGGTGCCCCCGGTGTCTAAAGTCCCTGCAGAACCTACTTAGGTGCGCGAGCAGTTGGAGTCTGAGTACCTTCCTTCGCCTAAGAAGCAATTGCCACCGTTGATATTGAGATTCCTTGAGCCAGGCAAGTGCACACTGATAGAATCAAGGATAGAGCCTCTTTAAGTCCTTGAATCATGATAGGCATGGCCGGTGCCTGAGTTGTTGTTGCTGGAGCATCTAAAACTGGCACCTGATCATGAACTGGGGTGGCTAGTCATAGCTGCTGTGCAGGCTACATTCCTGCCCTTACCACGGCCTCGACTGCAACTTCAGCCTCTAGTGGCCCCAACATGTGGTACTAGTGTACTAAGATAGGAAGGAGAAAGGAAGACTGCATACGTCACGCAACTACCTTGTTATCTCCTGATAAGACTCTTAAAGTGCTGGAACATCTCACTCTCATTCTCTAGCACGGTGATATGCACACAAGGTGCAAGGAGTAAAGTGAGTACGCCAACTCTGTAAGTAACTAAAGTAAATAAAGTCTGGGTGCAGTAATGAGGATTTAAATTCATATAAGAAATCTTAATACAAATATCAAGGCAAAGTCTGCAGTTTGATAGCCAGTTATCTTGTAAAATTCTTGTTTCAATTAGAAATCTTTTGTAAGCATTTATTCAACAGAGTCAGTAATGAAGAAGAGTGAAAATAGAGATAACGTCACTAATAGGCCCCTCGAGAAAGGTATCACCCATAAGTATAGCCTCTCGGGCAAGCCTCTCAGTCACTCGTGACTCAGCTCTAATCAGTACTCACACTCAGTACTATGGTTCAATAGATATCTCATAATAATAATCGTAAATTCTACGACGGCAGCCCGATCCATAATATATAGTCGACTACGCTGAATGGGGTTGTACAAACTCCGAAGAGGTTTTTACAGCCAAAGAGTCATATCGATGCGGTGCATAGCCCAATCAAATACATACCGTTGCGGCGTGCAGCCCAATACATTATATATATATATATACATATACATATATATATATATATATATATATATATATATATATATATATATATATATATATTGATGTTGCGCGCAACCCGATTCATAATGCATATTTAATCCTCACTATTAGGTCCTCAACCTCTCAGAGTCATTAATCTCACGACCACTCGAGCATATCAGTGAAAATTAGGGAAGTCTGCCCAAATAGTTTTCATATATTAAGAAATAGAGTGATAAAATCGATTTTAAACAATAAAAAGGTAAAATATAACTAAGGATATGCTTTCAAATCAAGCAGACTGAGGAATGTAGTAAAATACTCCTAAGGGTCTAAACAGTTTGGCACAAGGCCCCAAATATGACATTCAACCAATTTAACAAGACAATTCTAAAACACATGGATATCAGATACAATATATCAAAATATGCAACTATATAGTTGCCATGGGATGAATCAAGTAACAATCCCTACGGGTGCACGCCCACAAGTGTCACCTAGCAGATGTGTCACTTCATTTATCAAAATAGTACATATTCCAGGGTTTTATACCCTTGGGTCTAGATTTACAATGGTTACTTATCTCAAACTGGATGAAATACTGCTCTGCGGCACCCTTTCCTCTCGAACGAGCCTCGACTCGCATCGAATATATTCATAATTAGAATTATAACATCAATATATGCTAAGGAAACGAAACCCATGCATAAATTAAAAAAAATGACATCAAGATCCCCGAAATTGGCCCAACCCGACCCCCGAGCTCACATCTCATATTCTGATAAAAATAAAAAACCTATAATCCTTAAACCTTCACAAGTTCATACAAACCAAATATATCAAAACCCGACAACAAATGGCCCCTCAAATCCTCAAATCAAAGTCTCCAATTTCAAGCCCTAACTCCCAAATTTTAGGCTTTAAATCCCACTAATTTTATGTCTAATTGGGTAGAAATCATCATTGAATCAAGTATTGAGTTAAAAAATATTATCTCCAAGTGTTTACCTTTGATTCCCTCATCAATCCCTCTAAAAACGCTTTAAAACCGCTCAACAATGGTGGAAAATGGACAAAAAATCATCAAAATATCAACTCACTCTCGGATATAAGTTGCTTGACAGAAGGTAGCAAAAGTTATGAGATTAGAAAGATTTTGATCACATATCGTGGTATGAGAAAGAGGATTAAAGGGGAAAATACCCTATACTTTGGAATTATTGATAGAATAGTCAAGATTGCAAGGATAGTACTAAAGTATTCGAAAGAGATATGTTATGAAAATGATTAGTGCATCAGTAAACATTCGAGTACGAATGTTCCAAAGGGAGGAAATGATGTTACACCCTATATTTTCGTACTTGAAGGTATACCATAACTGAATTGATGAAATCTCAAAAAATAAGATTTTACATCACGTATTTTCGCATGTTAAAGTTTTAACGTAAGTTAATCGACGTAAGTTCAGAAATGAGATTATTTTTAGATTATAAACATTATGCTGTTTCAAAAAAGTGATAAGTAAATTCGTCAAGGTTAGAGGGTAAGAAAATTGAAGAAAATAAATTTTATCGAAGTTTGACATTTTAGAAGGAAATATGGCATGATCTAAAATACCCGATATTTATTTACTAGAACCATACACGGTACTACTTGGCTATAATATTAAGGTATATAAAATGTAATAAAAGTAATTAGTTAAGTAAATTAGGAAAATTTTTAATTAAGTGGGTAACTGATTAATTATTATATTTGTAGATAAATATTAATGTGAAATTATTGTATAATTATAAGGGGACAACTATACATGTGGAGGTATGTAAGTATGACAACAAATTGCTAACTAATCAATCCTATAGGAGGAGGTGGCACTAAAGAAACCAAATATGGATTTGCTAGACCAAATATTGTAAATAAATGCAATATTCATTAATAGGAGTGGGAGGCATTAGTTTATGCATAGAGAAAGGCTCCAGCAACGTTATTGATTCCCGAATAAAAGTTAGAAAATCTTGAATTCAAAACTAGATCCACCAACGTCAAACAATGCAAGTGAAAATGCGATGGGATTTTGCGATTCTAAGGGAGCACGGAGTAATCTTTCTCAAAAATATCATATGAATTATTTTCCTACTATGATTCCCCGAAACGTGTCTTTTTCGCAATTGTTGTGTGTTAGATGGATTGTCAAGAGTATCGGTCAAGGTATGTTAAAGCTATCGCTTCTTTCCTTTTGGCATGATCCATACGATACAAATGAAACGAGCAAATGCACAACTTCCATAAATGACTCTATTCATAGAAGTATTAGGGTGCCTATGTTCTTGAACTCCCATACGTATTATTATTATATCATCTGTTAATGGATTTCATAAAAATATGTAAGTTAAAAAGTTTACATCATTATATTATTCAATGTCATAATGGTCTTATGACATTCCGAGAGATTTTATTGATGTACTTCTCTTGCACTGCATTTATTTATCCATGTATATTAACCCATTACCAGGTTGAGTCATTTACTCTATATTTCGTCCATGTCTTTTATGTACTTATTTATGTGCCTGACATACTCGATATATTATTCGTACTGACATCCCTTTTGCCCGGGGACACCGTGTTTCATGCCCGCAGGTCCCAATAGACTGGTCGAGAGTCCTCCTAGTATGCTATAAGCTCAGCGACATATGTTGGTGTGCACCATTTTCTTCGGAGTTGCTTATTTGTTCAGTATAATTTAGACTCGAATTATTTGGTATGGTGGGGCCATTTCCTTACCTTTATGTTAGGAGTGTCCGCTTAGAGGTTGTAGACAGATGTCATGTATACGAATGCTTGTAGGGCCTAGACGGTCTATATTTTGAGTCTAAAAATGATTATGTTAGCCTTATAGGCCTGTATATCACATGTAAAAGTTTTTATTTCTAGTTGGGTCGTCCTATATTGAGTATTCCTTTATCTATATTGTTGTTAGCCCATGAAGGTCCGTTTGTCCCATTTTCCAATGAAAGAATAATAAGATATGTTATGTTGGTACTCGATTAACTAAGGTGCCTGGTGCTCGTTACAACCCATATGTTTGGGTCTTGAAAGGAACAACTGGTACAGATTCCATGGAAGGAACCTCTGCACTAGAACCGCGAACATAATCCAAATAAGCTTGTTTGCCTTGAAAACAGTAATAACAATACAATTTAATCATATGATTCTAAAAATACGTAATTTATTTTTATGTTTCTTGTTAAGCAGTACATGCTAAATATGATAATAAAAATTAGATAAGACCTTGAAGGCTATATGTCTAGGCAAACCGGGTGGTTGAGAATCAAGGCCTCGAGCTAGGTTATACGGGCCTCGGGGTCAAGCTAGACACTAGGCTATCACAAGATGATGAAGGTCTAACAATCCTAAGAGCTTTAATCATAGCTCTTATGGTCAATAATGAGCAATAAATGAAACACAATGAATTTAAGTAATAAATGTAAATAATATAATCAAGAAAGAATGTGTTAGAGAACAGAAAATATTCTTGTATTGAATGTTGTATTGAGTATCTTTTATTCTTATAAAATGACAAGGGTCCCCCTTATATATAGAGGAAATTCCAATATAGTACAAATACATTTATTACAAAAATATATGGCTGGTAAAACCAATTAATGCCACTTTACGGGTTTGAACTAGCCTAATAGATTTGGTCAACTTTAGTAATGTGCATGGGAAATCTCCCAGTCATTCATCATGGCCACCAAATTACATTGCCTTGAGGTCAATTATTGAAAACTCTTAGGATCTAACCTCAAGCTGAGGCTCGAGCCCTCTGGGGTCAGTCTTACAAAGTGCCATAACAGTCACAAATTGGGCCATCTGATTTTCACCGTATACAGATGGTCCATGCGTTTCTTAGAATAAAATGATAAGAAATGGTCTTAGATTCTTGCCTCTTCCATACTACCATCATGACGTCAGTCCATCAGAGCATTAAATTCCATGACTAAAAGGCTGCACAAGAGTCACTGTCAATACGACTATCAAGAATCCCACGAAACGTTATTGGTTCGGGCTTTCCGCTTCCCAAATGCTGCCCGTATGGCTTATATAAATAACTCAATTGCTTTGTTATTCACACTTTTATAGCTTGTTCAATTTTCTAGAGCCAAGTCCACTATATTCTACATTCTTAGCCCTTATGCGCTTGACTTCTTTCTTTCTTTCTTGGAAACTTGTTTTATAGTCATGGCTAGGTCCTGTAGGATGGTTCCTCAAAAAGAGAGCACAGCTTCTTTGTCTCGCCTATCTAGGTGTAAACCAAAAAAGTACCCCCAACTGTCGAACAATGTACCCCAACAAAATTTGATAATGTATCCGATTGTTCCATAAAAAATCCCTCTTCTACGCCAGGTTGATATGAGCATGTTTCTCAGTATATCACCGTGGTGACCGATACACACAAAGTGAAGGAAATATTCCAAAGGGGGGAGGCAACGTTGGTAAGAATCCACAATTCTAGGGAAATCATAGTAGACCATAATGTTGGCTTCCTCAGTGCATATATATACCCATTTGCTTTAGGCCCCGTTGATTTTTCGGATCCTTCTTCCCCGTTGATAGATCCGGTGATTCTCGATTTCTTCCATGAGTATCGAGTGACGCTCGGTCAAATCTATCTTTCTTTCTATAGGATAGTTCATATGCTCCGGTACATTTCCAACAAGGTTGGAGATATGACCTTCACTCTCAATTACTTGATAACACTATACTACCATCGTCAGTTCTTGGATTTAATCAAGCTTTATCATCAATCCGGGAGGTCATACTTTTTAAGCATTGATGAGGACAAGGATCGAGGATGGATGAGCTGGTTTTTCAGATTGAGTAGCTCGGACTTTATCCCGGCTAATAAAATGCCATTCCCAAAGGAGTGGAAAATGGACCGTAGGTGCCCTTACCTCGAGCATATTTTATTGCATTTTCATCCCCTTCTGAAAAATGATTTTTTATTGATTATGCAGCAACCATTTGGTACCCCGGAAAGGCACGGACTCTATTGGGATTGATTAGACAATTGGTTTCCACCTTCCCTTAATCAATCGTTCTTGGTGTAACTTGGCCAAAACACGGTGGCAGGCCAAAAACCATAGTGCACAATTTACTAGTATTTTCACGATGCTTCTTATGAATACTTTTTATGGTGGTAAGTCTGATATATCATGCTCGTGTAGGCCTCGGGGATGGAGTGTCGTTGAGGCCAGCTCTTCCTAGTGAAGAGGGAATCTCAAAACCTGGTAATGGTGAGAAAAGGAAGAAAGAAACTTTGGCCGAGTCTTAGCTAAGACTGACGCCATGATCTAAACTTCGGTTATTGTGGCTAGTCCACGTACCGATGATCAAGGTGATGATGATGAAGGCCCATTGGTAAGAAGGACCAGACAAGGTACATATGTTTTGTAAGCTGTTAGGCGAAAAGCCACCGAATTAGGGGTGGTCGATATAGACCAAACCGATATTGAGGGGACCCTCAAGGAGGGAACGTTCATAGTCCCCTAGTTCCAAGTCGGACATGGTACGGTCAGCGCTAATGATACCACTACTGGAGACTCTGGAAGATCTAAGCCCCAAGCTTCTTAGGGGCGAGATAAGATCCTTCGAGAACTTAACGCCCTCGGTGACTTTAATTTTGTCCATTTGTACTCACCATGGGAGTTCAAGGATGGATAGGACCAAGCTGCCACCAATATGGGGGCTTCCCGTAAAGGGGAAGATGTGCTCAAAATCCTTATCGATGGTGTCAACGAGTACATTAACTATGATTTTCTCATCACTCTCGAGTAGGCGGAAAGGCTTCAGTAGCATGTGATATTCTCTTGCATAGTTTTAGCATTTCAAATTTTTGCCTTCATTTTTCTAGCTTCCCTGCTCTGTTGCAGGCTAAGAAAATGTACGACCATGTTTTTCCTAGGCTTCGATGGAAGCTTGTATGATGTGGGAAGGACCTTGAGAAGCTCAACTATGAGTTAAAGGACTCGAAGGCCTCCTCTGCCCTAGATGGTAAGAGCTGAGCAGACTTGGGAAAATTTGGAGGGAATGGTCCGAGAAAGGGATAGACTTGTTGAACAGGTAGCACGATATCCATGAACTTATTCATCATTGATATTATTAGATACTTATCGACTTATTTTTGTCCTTTAAATATCGGGCAAAACGATTCCCTTGTGGGGCAACTTCAGGAGGAGGTTGCTGCTAAGAATTCGGAGATCCTCAAGCTGACGTCCAGGGTCTTATTCAAAATGCTAAGGAAGAGGTTGTTGCACTATCTGGGACAAAGACTGAGGCTGAAGAGAATGTGTCTTCATAACTAAAAGATGCCGCTACCATGAATGAACGTGCCCGAGAGATATCAGAGAAGGTAGAGTAAAAGCTAATTCGGTCCACCGCTTACGCTCGTGCAAAGGCAAGGACGCTGGCTTTCGAGGAAGCAAGCACTAAAGGCGCCGATGTCTTAGTATAGATTAAGGAAGCTCGAGACTTGGAGGAAGAATCGGCATTCCCGGCCACCTCGGATGAGGGCTCTGAAGATGATCCAGAGAGCAGTGGTTCAAAGAGTAGACCCATATTGTCATCCTTTCCTTTTTGTGTATATATTTCTCGAGGGAAAGGGTCTTGTAAAGACGTCCCATGTAAATATATTTTTGACAATGTAAGGAACATTTTCCGCTTCAAGCCTTTGAATTCTTTATATTTCAGCTTTCTCCCAGAGTTGGCCGTCAAATTTTGATGTTGGCTCTTCAGATCCCATACTTGGAGTAATCGGGTCCCTCGAGATCGGTCACCATCTCAAGATTAGGTTGATTGCTTTTTAGAATAGATGCTTAGAATAGCAGAAATCCCCAGGGTCTTAACGGCTCCCGAGCGCTGTGTTATAGCATCATTTATGCGACACAGTTGTGAAGCAACCAGAGTGGTCCCACTGGTACACTTCTCCAAAATGGTACTGACATGGTAAGAATCAATTGGCCTTCATGATAGGAGAACAGTAGTTGTTTGATCTATATATTCATTTTCTTATTTCTTGTTTGAGAACTCTGATACACTAAGTAACTATCCCTTTTGTATAGCTCTTTTTTGTGCTAGTTATTTTACCAGTTTAAGATCTTTCTCCAAGCCTTTACCTTGCTTTATCATATCCATGGCTTCTATGATCAAGCCCGTTCACTAAGGAGAGGAGAGTTCCGCTTCTGTTCCGCGCTCGATTGGTGGTACACCGCAGGTATTTGGTGAGCTAACCTCGAGGTGCTTTGTCATAAGGAGGGACATGTGTTAGAGAGACCTCCCAATGTTCGGGGCTATCGGGAGCATGCATTGTTGTTTATCTCCTCAATAGGGGAGGAGCACCTTGAGGCACTTAGAAAAGACTACGGATGGGCAGAGGAAGTGGTACTGTAGGTACATTCCCAAGGAGAGAGCATCACAGCTCATGTTAAGGGGTTTTTGAACGTATCTACGTACCCATTTACTTTGGGCCCTCTTGATAGGGTCGTGCTCAAATTTTTTAGAAGATGTCAGGTTACCTAGGCACATGTTCACCCATCATTTTTTAGGATAATGCTAATGATAAGGTATTTAGCAGATAAGGCTGAGCTCGAGTTCACCCTCAGCCATCTTCTTAGACAGTACCATCCCTTGCATCATCTAAGCCTGATTACTCTATGATGTCGATAACCTTGGCCCTTCATTACCAGTAATGAAGAGGACGTGGATTGAGGGTCGATGAGTCATTTTGTTAGAGTGCGGACCATTGATATTATCACCATAGAGTACCTTCAATTTCCTGAGAAATGGAATTTCACACATAAGTTGTACATTTGTGTTCCTATTACTTTTTCCCATGGTGGTGGCAGACTCTATAAATATGATTTCCATTTATTTCTTTTCAGCAGCTATCCTGTGAATGCCATATTAGGTTGCCGTCCTGGTGGACTGGTCTCAAAAACTGGCAGCTCGCTCGACTTACGATGAGCGTAAATGGCGAAATTTGGCCAAGGGTAGATGGGAGGAAAAACATCACGGTACATGGTATGTGGCTTCCTTTCTTTGGAAGGTATTTTTTTTATGTGTACTAACTTGGTCATCGCAGGTATTGGAGATTTTTTTGAGATGTTGTCGTGCCACCTCGGGGAGGAGGAAGAATCGTTGACTTTGTGGTTGAAGACTGGTTACAAAGGGAAGGAGACCTCGAAGGAGGAGAGTGCTCATAGTGAGGCAAGCGCTGATCAAAGGCTAAAAAAAGATGTACCTGCTGATCCTGCAACATCTGAGGCTTCTAGTCTTAGAAAAGTGGTTCCTCTTTTCCCGCTGTCTTCATTTCCCTCTAATGGTACTTTGAGGGATATATGTGTTCAGCCGCTATTCTGCCCCCCCTCCCCCCCTCCCGAAGGTACTTCTAGAGATGTTCGAGATCAGGGGATGTCTATATCAACCAGGGTCTCGAGCGACCATGTCCCTACAAAATCGATTCAACTGCATCCGACACGATAAAGCGAGTTGGTGCATGCTCAACCTTTGAGGAGGCTCAACTACTTTGTTCTGTGCTGAGCTTTGGTTGACTTCGTTGATCTTCTAATTTTATGTTTTCGTTTTCTCATTGAGATTCTATTTCATAGGCCTTTGACAAGCTCTAGTATGAGTTGCTCCGCTGTGAAGTACGGTTAAGGAAAGCCTTGGATGGGGAGAAATCTCTCAGGCTTCTTTGTGATGAAAGGGGAAAGAATTGAGGCACCATCGGTACGAGGTGAATCGAAGCCTGAATTACGAAAGCCACCTTGAGAAATAGGTAACCTTTTGTCACGCCCCAAAATCGGAGGAGCGCGACTGACGCTCAACAGATTAAACCCAACTGAGTAAGCATGGTAGGTTTCATACATACTACCCAACCCAACTCATAATTAATTAAGAGATGGAATCCATTAATCATACTTAGCAAATATTTCATTAACAATTCTTTTTCATTTCCATTAGCAGCTTAAATCATAAATATAAAAATATTACAAGTTTTGTAAGTCATTGCCAAATGTCAATATTTCAATCTTGATTCCAATACCCAACACTACCCACAACCTGTCTACGGAGCCTCTAAATATAACTAAAGAATAATATAGAAATGCCGGCAACATGGCTCCGGTCATACCTTACACAAATACAAAAATAAGACTCCGTAAAGAACAGTGGCATATTCCACGCAGGGCCCCGAGGGGAAAGGGGCTCACCAATACAACTGACAGAAAGCGGAGGAGGTGCTATTGCTGGTGGAATGGAGTGCCTGCTATAGAACCACCTACAATCATAACACGAATGTAGTGCCCCCCGGCAAAAGGGGCGTCGGTACATTATAATTGTACTATATAACTAAACACCATTTTACTAGAACGAACTATCAAACAGGTACAAATAAATGACATGGGTAAATCAAAGATGTAATTCGCATAATTTTTCATACAATTTCCAAGACATAGATTAGGGCATTTTCTGTCACATGTTCACAACTATTCTCAATACCACCGCCATCTTGAGCAGAGCTCCGTCACGACCCGAACGGCTAGGTCACCTCATTGGAGGCATTACTGTCAATCAATATTTCAATTCCCTTATCCAAAATTCAATATAGGCACATTACAACCATATGTGCGGCACGTGTCCAATCACGACCCAATCGGCTAGGTCACCTTGCCTAGGCGTTACTCCATTCTCATTAGTCAACACCTCTAAACCTTTATTCCACACATATCATAACAATTCCAGGGCACTCATGGCCATCATCATCACATCGTTTTCCGTTATTCAATATTCATTTTTCAACTTATGATTATAGACACATATATCAGTGATAAATCAAGTTGCGATCACAGGTAACTGAGCACATAGTTGGCATTAATAACTCTTTGTTTCGATGTTGGCTTATAGTCCAAGTATTTCAACACATAACTGTACTTTTTCATCGTTCTCTAATTATCAAGAATGGTACATTATTCACATTGCGTCACATCCTTGACGAATATGTATATATAATTGCATATCAATTAACATGTAATAACAATCAACTTCACTAACCAATTCAACTCTTACCATGCTTCCACAAATGACAACGGAGCTCAATTTCTAATAAAAGGGGGTGTTTAGCCACACATGCCTTTCTTGAGCTTTTCTTTAAATACTACGATATCTTGGAATTTCTTTCAATCCAAATCTACTTGAAACATAACAAAATTAACATAAATTGGGAAGATATTCATAATTCTAGATCATTTGGGCATTTAATCAAACATTATATGCGCGTTAAATCTTTATGGTCCTTTTATACATGATTTCGTCAACCCACAACCCAAACTTTACATTTTTATCCCACAATGTTCCTACACCTTTTGACAACACATGCAAGCAAGATAACAACTCCAACACCCACAAACTTTCTTGATAAAGATCCATCTTTAGCTAAAAGTCAAAATTAAGGGTAATGGTGTAGATTCTTACCTCTTTGATGAAGGACTAGTGCGGATTTCTTATTAATATTTCAAGATTTGTATGAGAGTCATAGAAGAATTGATGAGGGATACTTTCTCACTCTAAGCCACTCTCTCACTATAAAAATGTCTAATTTTTGCTCAAGAATTGACCCCTCACATTTATTTAGCTAAATGAGGTCATTTTATAACAAAAGCCCATTTTTGTACAGTCACGCCACATGGGACGGCGCATGGTGTGCCTTGGTAATGGAAAATGTTTTCAGAAATGAAATTGGAGCTGCTCTGATAATTTTCATTGTCACGCCGAATGGGACGGCGCATGATGCGGTGCGGTGGTGGACCATTCTTCGCTGCATTTAGTAAGTTAATCAAAACTTTGAGCAGGAGTATCCGAATGACGAACGGTTTGAAGAGTTGGAAACTAGAATTAAAGACCTTTTAATTGATAGGTTATTACCACACAAAACCTTATACATTATTAGGTGTGCTTATTCAAAGTGGAGACTTGTGCGAACTCATTTGAAATCTTAGCCTATCACGAAGTTTCCAATTTTCCTTAGATGTAGGCCATTACTTGGACCCTAAATTACTTACCATAGGACACATGCACATGTTTACCAAATCCAGCTGATATAACTCATGTTAATAGCATATAAAATATTTTAATTTGCCTACGTGGCACCACAAAATCCTAGATTACTTAGCGAAATTTTCCGAGGCCTTACATTCTCCCCCCTTAGGATCATTCTTCCTCGAATCAGGATTCTGAAAATAAGTAGGTTTTGAAAAGAACAAAAACATGATATGCAAGCTCCCAAATTTTCACTAACTCTATATTTTTTGAAAATTTAGCCAGTGTTTCCTTTGTAATTTGGACATATCAACCTGTCAGAGAGCCCCGAAACATATTCCAAGCACCATTACACAAATCATGATACTCCTATAACTTGTATACAATTCATCTCCCCTACTATTGCACATATTTAATCGCTTGACACACTTTTGCACATGGTTTGATTACCTTGAGGAGTTCCACACAGCTTAACCACTATGATACACTATACACATGTAAATTAATAATTATCAATCTACACTATCATAGTCCAATTACTTATTACAAGAGTTCTTACAGAACTTTCATTTACCAAGAAGGGTTGAATATGGCTCAACTAATCACAACACACAAAATTTTAAGCAAACTTTCATTTGGAGGATTACAATAGTAAAGCATGTTGGGGAGATATGGGATGTCTTTGCACCAAATGGAATACAAGATTAGTTTGTTTAGAGATAAGACTTCATACGATCATTACTAGACTTGTTCAAACAGATGGGGATATTTTTCTTTCATTTCATCTTCTATTTCCCATGTGGCTCCCTCAACTCGATAACGTGCCACAATATTCATATTTCAATGACAAGAACCTCAGCATTACAAATACTACTTTATCACGATAATACCTGGGCATGGACAGTATATTTTTTAATCATGTCACATAGGAGGCACCTTTACAATCAAAACCAACTGCTATGCAATCAAGCGAAAATATTTTATTTCCACAACACTCTCGGCCTTTAATGGCCTCTTATATTTACAGACTTTTCAAGTATACATTCACTTGAACAATTTCAACCCTTAAACTTCCTTAACGACGATAACAAATAGATATTTCGCATAAACTAACCATCCACTAACTTCACCTTTAAAAATTTACACTGGAATGATACACAATGATCTCCACCTACCTTTTTTTGACATAGACATATGAGTCCACAAGATATATGGCGAACAACTATGGGGACACTTCATACTCCTAGTGCGGCCTAATGTGGAATACACTTATGCAACCTTTCTGATAAACTCACATAATATCTTTTGGGGGAAGTATATTGAGAATAGCCTGCTCACGCTCCAAACTCTAAATCTTTAGGTGAACACTCACACTAAAACTTGATGACCTTCAATAATTATTCTAACACGTGCTATCATAAACTGACCATAAAATTACCTATCAAATATATATGTGATCACACTTTGAAGCTTCATCTTTGACTCGTCTGAACTTACAATACCCAATGGATCTAATACAATGAGGAACAGAAGAGTTCAAGATCAGGCTGGAGTTATTCAAGAATCCATTAATGCACTAAGTAGAGTAATTTCTGAGGTTATATGCTAAGGGACACAGAAGTTACAACCAACAACGTTGACATGGTTAATCACTATGAGTATGTCAATTATTAGGCAAATACGACATATGGGTAACTCGTACATTGGCAATAGGAATCATTAAGGATGAAATACTCAAGTACGTAAACTACACGTTTCCTAGAGTGAATGGAAAACTCATTTAACAAGAATAAGAATACTCTGGCACATTGAATGCAATAGGGGTTTCAAAATACATGAAGTTGAATTACACTCATAGTAATTACCGGACACACGGAATCTAGGCCTCAAGCCCATGAGAGTGGAACGAAGTTGTACACTCATGAGATCATCATATTCCCAAACAACTTAACCCGCCATGACAGTTGATCCTATACGAGAGAACTAAAGCTACGACAACATAGCCTTTCATATCAATATGCTCATGATATGTGCAAAAATCTAAAGGCATCCAACCTCACCCTTTCATAAGTAAATTGTTGGGACGAATCCATGCATTGGTTAGAAGCGTTTTGGTTAATATAATGCTCTGGGGAGAAAGACAAATGACACTCTTATCTTCCAAAGGAGGTGGAATACCAAGGGTAGCAAAACTCCCCTCTCATGACAATGATATAGTTAATTATTCTGGAGGCTGAGTGAGAAGAAAGCCATGTAACCCATCTAGTCCGACCCATTTAAGACTTTGGAAAAAGGCATACACTTTGGTTTGAAATTATGGCAATTTATTATCGAACTTTAAAGAAAAACATTACTTTTGAAATCCAAGAGACAAGCCCTCGTAGTCTTAGATAATCATCAAAAATGGCACGAATGTACTTAAAACCATTATGAGTTGGTATGAAACAAGGCCTCAAAGTTCCCACATGGATAAGTTCGAATGAATGAGACATCTTAATGCATTTATTTAGGAGAAGTAACATGGGTTATCTAGTCACATGGATAAGCATAGCAGGTAAATGGTTGCTAGACGAACATCTACAAAGAATACCACCAATATTAAAGGTATATGTCCCCACTCTTAATGCTACAAGACTTTCTCTTTGATGCCATGAAAGGTAAATGAATTTTACAATGGGAGTTATCAGATGAAACAGATAGTAGTGTAGCAAAACTAATGAGCACCATTTGGAACCAACAAGCTTTAACTAAGACAAAGATATTAGAAGTTCATAGTAAAAGGAAATTTACCTACTTCCAGAGTCCTTTTAGAAAAGGGTACTCGTATAGTATAAAAATGAGGGGAATTTAATCAAGTCGTATAGTTGTATGAGTGGTCAAGACATTGAGATAATACTGCACTGAAGATTACGGGTAAACAACACACCATGCTAGACAAATGAAAAAAAAGTGAAATAGCTTTATAGAGGTATCCTTTACATTGTATCCACTAGGAAGGGTGGTAATATAAACCGACTACGAGAATCTACATTTTTTTAAAAGAAGATCTTTGCATGGAGTGACGTCATGCATAACTCTAGAATGTTAAAAACTAATTATGTTTAGAAACTCTATTTCATAATGAAGCGGTACAATATACTTCTATTCAACCAGCTATTGCAAACCACATTGGGAGAGGCTATTAGACTTAACGAAGAGAAAGGATTTGACATACGAATGTGTTACTAGGTGTATTTCTCTTTTGTCAACCCAAAACCTAAAGGTAAGAGTTAGACTGATAACAAATCGTTGGACTAGCACCACTGTAGATAATCCGTTATCGAAAAAGATAATTCAATTTTAGTAATTGAGGCATGCTATCAACCCTTGATGAACTTGAAGTGATATGAGAACCAAATGGGGTAGTATAGAATAATCATTGAGGTTTTGCAGATGCTCATAATGAGTTCTTCATGGATTTTAACTTGAGAACCACCCAAATGCTAATGAAATACAAAAGAGAATGAGAAAAATGCGTTATGATATAATAACCCCCAAACATATGCTTAGTCTTGATGGAGAGGCTAGAAAGGGTCCATATGAGAAAGGATGTGTTACAATGATCCATAGAAGGGTATGTTCTCTCATGGTTATCGAACAAGTGTGGGGAAACTAGCACAATGAATTTACTAACTAAAGAACACAATGAACACATATTATGGAGGTGTAAGGAGAAAGCAAACATTTTTTATGAGCTGGATATGCTTCTGATATATTAACGCCCAACTAAAATATACGACCATGCCACGAGCAACCACAATACTAGGACAAAGTGAGCAACTTATTGCGGGATGTCCCAATTGGACATGAAATTTATGGCAATACATAATCTTCCTTTGATGTGGATGTGAGGATCTCAATTTTTCTGATAGACTTTATGCACACGGTGACCATTTCGATTGACATGCACTCATGTGGGGAGTTAAGGTACGCTCTCATGTTACTAGGAAGTGTGAAGATTTCATGATGATATTCGCAAGAGAGTAGATTGACTATTCAAACCATATAAGACATATACACAACTGAGTAAATGATTGACTCGAGAAGGATCACAATGCTAGGTTGCTTTGCACGGAATTTGACAGCACATAGGTAAACATTACGATGATCCATGTATAGGCACAAGCGAGTAGAGTTTTTTTTGTGCATTTCATTAACAAGATTCTGTAAGAAAGTCGTCGGGTATAGTCCCTTGGTGAGAATTTAGGAAAAGCAAGTGGGGAATATCAATCCTAGAGTTACAACTCAATTCAAGTGCATAATTGTAGAATTTAATTCCATAAGAATGTAAATAAGAGAATTCATAATAGAGTGGATTCACAAATAGTGTGTCTCGTTCAAAGAGTTGATACACGCAATGTTATATTATTTGACACCTTGTTAAGACAATGTTCATTGAGGACTCCTTAATATGGACGTACATATTCAATGAGCAGAAATTTTCATTGGATTCCCTTAAATGACGTTAAGTTTATAGGGCAATAGCTTAATCGATATCCGTTGGCTCCACATCCCTCACGTACGTAGGTAACATACTGATATACTACATGATGTGATGGTGCAGAGCATCAATAGGGACAATGACACTCCCCTCTTAGCGATATGTTTTACCAATCCATCCACAACTCAATATATTCTCCAAACAAGTCCTTGAGCAATCCAGTCGGAATAAATGGTGGGATCGATCCCTCCTTATATGCTTCTAATTCACGAATTATGGAAGCAAGGTTACCAATCTTAAGAATAATATTAGAGAGGAAATCAGCTTCCCAGCTTGAGCTCTATCGCACGATTAGAGTATCAAAGAAGGGTGAAATTACTATATGTCTGAATAGCCTAAAACTTATAGATGTGGTCGAAAACACAATGATAAGAAGGACTCTACTAGACACGGCTCCGAGACATCCTAGGACACATTAAAACCTTAGGCTCTAATACCAAGTTTGTCACGCCTCAAAATCGGAGGAGCACGAGCGACGCTCAACTGAGTAAACCCGACTGAGCTAGCCTGGCAGGTTTCATGCATACTACCCAACCTGACTCATAATTAAATAAGAGATGGACTCCATTAATCATGCTGAGAAAGTATTTCATTGACAATTCATTTTCATTTCCATTAGTATCATAAATCATAAATATAAAAATGTTACAAGTATTGTAAGTCATTGCCAAAGGTCAATATTTCAGTCTTGATTCTAATACCCAACACAACCCACAACCTGTCTACGGAGCCTCTAAATATAACAGAAGAATAATGCAAAATGGCGGCAACAAGGCTCCGACAATACCTCACACAAATACAAAAATAAGAATCCGGAAGTACAATGGCATATGCCATGCAGGACCCCGAGGGGAAAGGGGATCAACAATACAGCTGGCGGAAAGTGGAGGAGGTGTTATTGCCGGTGGACTGGAGTTCCTGCTATAGAACTACAATCATAACACAAATGTAGTGACCCAGGCAAAAGGGGCGTCAGTACATTTGAATTGTACTGGTATGCATAACTAAACACCATTTTACTAGAAAAAACTATCAAACAGGTACAAGTAAATAACATGGGTAAATCAAAGATGTAATTCATTTAATTTTTCATACAATTTCAAAGACATAGATTAGGGCATTTCTCTCACATGTTCACCACTATTCTCAATACCAACACAATCTTGAGCAGAGTACGGTCACGACCTAACCGGCTAGGTCACCTCATTGGAGGCATTACTGTCAATCAATATTTCAATTCCCTTATCCGAAATTCAATATCGGCACATTAATACCATGTGTGCGGCATGGTGTCCGATCACGACCCGATCGGCTAGGTCGCCTTGCCTAGGCGTTACTCCAGTCTCGTTAGTCAACACCTCTCAACCTTTATTCTACACATATCATAATAATTCCAGGGCACTCATGCCCATCGTTATCACGTCGTTTTCCCATTTCAATATTCATTTTTCAAGTTCTTATTATAGACACATATATCAATGATAAATCAAGTTGTGATCACAGGTAAGTGAGCACATAGTTGGCATGAATCACTCTTTATTTCGATGTTGGCTTATAGCCCAAGTATTTCAACACATAGCTGTACTTTTTTCATTATTCTCTAATTATCAAGAATGGTTTATTATTCACATTGAGCCACATCCTTCACGAATATGTATAGATAATTGCAAATCAATTAATGTGTAATAACAATCAATTGGACTAACCAATTCAACTCTTACCATACTTTCACAAATGACAACAGAACTCCATTTATAATAAAAGGGGATTTTAGCCATACATACCTTTCCTGAGATTTCCTTTAATTACTACGATATTCTGGAATTTATTGTAATCCCAATCTACTTGAAACATAACAAAATTAACACAAATTAGGAAGATATTCATAATTCTAGTTCATTTGGGCATTTTATCAAACATTATATGCGTGTTAAATCGTTATGGTCCTTTTATACATGATTTCATCAACCCAAAATCAAAACATTACCATTTTTATCCCAACAATGTTCCTACACCCTTTTGACAACACATGCAAGCAAGATAACAAATCCAATACCCACAAACTTTCTTGATAAAAATCTATCTTTAGCTAAAATTCGAAATTAAGGGTCAGGGTGTAGATTCTTACCTATTTTATGAAGGACTAGTGTGGATTTCTTGTTAATCCTTCAAAATTTGAACAAGAGTTGTAGAAGAATTGATGAGGATACTTTCTCACTCTAGGCCACTCTCTCACTCTAAAACTATCTGATTTTTGCTCAAGAAATGACCCCTCACATTTATTTAGCGAAATGAGGTCATTTTATAACAAAAGCCCGATTTTTGTACAGTCACGCCGCATGGTGCGCCATGCTAATGGAAAATATTTTCAGAAACGAAATTGGGGGTGCTATGATAATTTGCACTGTCACGCCGCATGGTGCGGCGCGGTAGTGGAACATTCTTCGCTGCATTTTGTAATTTGATCATCTATTTGTGTTGGAGTGTCTGAATGACGACCGATTTGAAGCGTTTGAAACTATACTCAAAGACATTTCATTTGATAGGTTATTCACCACACAAAATCTTATACATAATTAGGTGTGGTTATCAAAAGTAGAGACTTGTGCGAACTCATTCGAAATCTTAGCCTACCACAAAGTTTCCAGTTTTCCTTAGACTTATGCCATTACTTGGACCCTAAATTACTTACCATAGGACACCTGCACATGTTTACCAAATCCAATTGATGTAACTCATGTTAATAGCATATAAATATTATAATTTGCCTACGTGGCACAACAAAATCCTAATTTACTTAACGAAATTTTTCGGGGCCTTACACCTTTTCTCCAAGGGAATGCGTGCTCCTTCTTCTATTCTTGGAGATTAATATTTTGATACCTCACTTTCAGAGCAAGATAGATAATTTAGAAAGCCTTGGGGGAGAGGTTGTCCAGGCCAAGCATTAGTGTGACGTGCTAAGGGCTCAAATAGATGCTCTTGTTGCGGCTGAGAATAATGCTTTGGCCAAGGTTTTTCCCCTGAAGGTACAGCTCCGGAATGCCTATGAAAACACTTCAGTTCAGACGAGCAGGATAGCAAAGAAGAGTCCAACCATTTGGAGATGAAGGTCGAGGTTGTGGACTCCCGGGCTGAAGCTGAAGATAATTGGGCTAAGACCGACAAGAAGATGGTCGTCTATTTAAAAGACATTTTTGATGATCGATTTGAATTGAGAGGGTCTTTCTATTGAGAGAGCATAAGCAATTATTATGCCTGGTGAAAGTCTCAGAAAGAAACCCCAAAAGATATTCATGCTAGGGGCTTCGATCTTTTGAAAGAGACAGCGCAGGCCATGGAGGTTGAATACAACGCCAAATTCCTTGTATCGAATGTCGAAGATAATGGAGAAGAGGCCAATGGGGCCGCAGTTCCCGAGGGGAAAATAGGCTAGGCTTTCTTCTTTTTGATTCTTTTGTACAGTGTTCTTAGAGAACATTGTAAATATAGCCTTGTGTTGTTTCATGCATGCATGTATGTAATGAAGCCTTTCCGTTTTCTCCTTCCATGAATTTCTATTTGCTTGAGTATGTCTTTGCGTCTTAAGTTTTTTCAGTTTTTCAATGATTATCAAGACAAATTGGCCTTTGAGTAGGAACCGTTAGGCTTATAATTTGGCCCTAGGGCTTATTGGCTGGCTCATAGGCTCTTACTCATTTGCTCTTAGGCGTTTTTAGTTAACTATTTTGAGCTTAGTCTCCGAGTCATAATTTGACTCAAGCTTATTGACCCTTACGTTTTTGAGTTTTATGCTAGAGATAGTGGCTCTTATGCCTTGGGTCGGTATGACCTTTCAATATAGGCTGGCGACAACGCCTCTTATGTATTGGGTCACTATGATCTCTATGGTGGGCTGACAATGGTGGCTCTTACGTATTATCGGTACGACCTCTAATCTGGGCTAGCGATATTGGCTCTTACATGTGGGGTCATACGACCTGTTAATATAGGCTCTATTTCCCCTTGTTAAAGACTTCTTGAAATTTTTATGTTCGCCCGACGCTTCGACAGCTCGCTAAGAGCATCGATTTTGAGCCATTTATGTAACGATAAATGCACACCTCGGGAGGTTTCGCTCGATGTTTGAATTGTTTCGAAGACTATTGTTAGGAACTGATTTAATCGAATCTATTTTGCTTTATTCCGAGGGTATATTGATTATCAGTTCTTTTCAAAGTCTTTTCGATGTAATTGAAGGAATGTGATGTTATAATGATGGTCAGGTTCCTTGAGTCATGTGAGTTTGGCTAGTACAGCCTTGTGAATGTAGTCATTGTACTTGGCCGGAGCCTTTTGATCCACGAGTGAAGTAGTTTAGGTCTACATCGAGGGTGTGCCTTTTAAGGGGTCTTACAAGTTCGAATGTATAGCTTTAACTTTAGGATTGGGATTTATGACTTTTGTAAGGTCTTATAATTTTTGTCACTTTGTAAAAGTGTAACTCATGCCTTGCTTGAGGTCTTACGATTTTGGTTACTTAGTACAAGTATAACTCATTCTTTGCTTGAGGTCTTACAATTTCGGTGCTGCCTTATAGAGGACTTATATTGTTGATAATGCCTCGTGGATGTCTTACATTTTCTAGTTGCCGCATGGAGGGCTTTCGGGCTCCAGGTTACTCGCTTGGGGTCTTACGGCCATCAGTTTCTGATTTCTCGATGGGATGACAGTTTATGACAGTCTTTGAGACATCGAAAGTTTTTTTAGCTCTGGATCCATTCTTTGTAAACTTGTGTCACCTCGAGTTTTTGGCGTCAGTCCCCGAGTGTTCGGGAGATTTCTGGCTCTAAAGCCATTTTTTGTAAAGGTAGCATATTCTTTGAATCGTAGAGCATTTTGATGGAGGAGAAAATACTCTTTGACTACTTGGCACAAGTATACATGTTTTTGCCATCAAGGGCTCAATTTTTCTAGGCGGACATGGTTCATTCAACCCTTTGGCCCGATACATCATTTTCCTATTGAGACCCTTTTTTGGCTCATCATGACTTCTTCGAGAAGATGTTCTTCATAGGGGATGATCCCCCAATGTTTTAAGTTGATTGAAGAGAGGCCTTGAACACTTGCAAAGTTCTCCTCAGGTAGAATGTAGATGTTACCTCATTAAAAACCTTCTTGGATTAAGACACGAACGAAAGCAAAGAGTGCAATATATGCTTTGAAACCTTATGGTATTCAAGATGGACAGCGCTTCGACTGTTTTGATCGGGTATCTGCGCAAAGGTTAGTGTAAGATGTATATAAGAAGGGAGATGGATATACCTTAGTGGTGATGGTGCTTTGAGTCACAATATAGTAGAGACGTTTGCTTCGGTGACACAGCATGGTCCTTTGCTTATTTTATTCGGGTATACCGGAGAATGTTTCTTACGATTTTGATTTCACTATTTGCTTATCTTATGGTTCTTTCGATGTCAAAGGTGTCGATGCTGGTGGTACGTCGCGCACCACGAATATCTCTCTTGCTGTGTGCTACTCTGCTTACATAATTTTTATTTTGTCCTTTGTCGGTAACTTCATCATTTGATAAAGGGTTGATTGTACTACTCTCTTGCAGTGTATCCATGGCATTCTGAGCAAGGCGTTGTACCTCATGTTGACATGAAATTTGACATTTTGTGTTGCTCTAGCCACGTTGACCGAGAGGGTGGTTTCCCATTTGGTCGTTTCGCATGCCTTATTGAATCTCTTGAGGAATCTAGTGGTGGGCATGATCTCGTCAAGTAGTCTGAGCTGCTCTAGGACACTTGAACTAATAATGTTGGCCGAGCTACCTAGATCGCATAGTAGACTTTTAATTTGAAATGTACTCACAAGAAAAGAAATTACTAGTGTGTCGTTATGAGGCTGAGACAGGGTCTCGGTGTACTCATCGTTGAATGTGAAAGCATCTTAGGCATGTAACCTAGAGTTCGCTTTTCCCTAGTGATGGATATTTTTGTTCTTCTGATAGTGGGTTCCTATGGGCTGTCGATTTCATGCCCCAAATTCGAGGAACATGACCGGCGCTCGACCGGGTATCCCCAGTCAAGCGAACCTGGGTGCATTTTCTATCTCACGTGTTACCCCTCATTCCAATTACCTAATAACAAAGTGAAATAGCCATTTATAGTATATGGACTCCATTAACCAAATTTTACAAACATAACAATAACCATTTCCATTTGCAACTTCATTCACCATAATAAAGGTATTCCAATTTTTTATACATCATTGCCACACATCAATATTTATCTTTTAAATTGCCATGCCCGACACTACCCACAACCTGTCTACGGATCCTCTAAATAAAATGAAAGACTAATATAAAAATACCAGTAACAAGGCTCTGACTATACCTTATTCAAACATTAAAGCAAGATCCCAAAACTGAAAGTGGCGTGATCCACATAGGGCCCCGAATGGAAAGGGGCTTGCCGAATGAGCTGGTGGGAAGTGATGAGGAGCTACGGTCGGTGGACTGGAGTACCTGCTATGGATCCACCTACAACCATAACATGAATGTAGCACCCCCGGAAAAATGGACGTCAGTACATTTGAATTGTACTAATAACAAACATAGTCCCAAGTAAATTCAAGCCATACACAAGTATATAAGAATAATAGAAACAACAATCAAATACACAAGCAAAGGAACAATCAAGACAAAAAATGTTTTCAATATCTATCTTTGTTCTAAGTAAACTCAAACCATACACAAGTAGATAACAATAATAAAAACAACAATCAAATGCACAAACAAAAGGAACAATCAAGCCAAACAAGTTTTCAACATATAACTTTGTTCCAAGTAAACTCAAACCATACAAAGGTAGAAAACAGCAATAGAAGCAACAACCAAACACGCATAGAAGGTACAATCAAGTCAAACAAAGGGGCATTCAGTGTCCCACAGGTTACAAACTCTCCTGCTGTCTCCTTTCACAATTCCACATCAATGATTTCACAAATTTTTTGAAGTATATATTTCAATAGTGATATCGATCAGTTTTCCATCCTTATTACAATTGCTACCATAGCCAACAGTACCAATTCCAATATATTCAATAGTTCATAGGCAATTCAAGTCATCATAATAATTACCCATAAGAAGCCAAATATGTTATTACCACAGTTGCTCCAGTTACATCATTTACGATTTCCTTCTATTATTTATTTCTCAACTCTTACAATATAACACTTAATAAAACCAATCAAGCACCCAACAAATCAATCACAAGAATTTTACAAACAATCTACGTATCTATCACATACCAAGTATTCCTATACCAAACAAGGTGATTTCACAATCAAAGATAGCCATACATACCTCGAAGAGCTTTTCTTAAGTTACTCCAACACTCCAAAAACTATAGAAATTTCAATCTACTTCGAGACATAACAAAATTAAACACATATTAGAAAGATATTCATGAAACTAGCTCATTTGAGCATTTTATTAAATACTAGTTGAGCGTCTTCATTTCAAATCCCCTTTTCAAGATTTCCTTCATTCCCTAACCCAATCTTTACTTATCTATGTTAAACAACCTACCAATAAGCCTAAGTTGTACATGCATGCATACATAATACTAATACCCCCAATAATCATACCTCAATAAACCATCTTATAATCCAAACTCGAAATTAAAAACCTAGGTTATACAATCTTACCTCTTAGATGAAGATCTTGCGATTTGGTTCGTTGATTCTTAAAGATTGATACAAGATTTGTATGATTTAGATGTTGGGCTCCTCCTTCTCTCTCTAAGATACTCTCACCTCTTTCTAAAATCAGTAGGAAATGACCACAAATGAAGCCCCAAAGGTTATATATCAAAATGGGGTCGGGTTATAAAAATTAGAAATTTAACCACAGAATGAACACGCGGGTCGCATAATGCATCGCAAAATCGGTGCCCAAAAATGAGCTACACTCGTTCAATTTGCGGTCAAAATGCGGACCATCGAACTTCAATGCGGACCGCGAAATGAAAATGCGGACCGCAGATCTGACATGACACAGGATCTCATTTTCCAGCCTTTGGTAATTAGATCATAACTTTGTATAGGAATGTCCAAACGACAAATGGTTTGAAGCATTGGAAACTAGACTCAAAGGGCTTTCATTTGATATGCTTCATCACGTAAAACCTTATACATAATTATATATGCTCATTTAAAATGGAGCCTTGTGCGAATCGATTTGGAATTTTGGCCTATTACTAAAATTTTCCCATTTGGCATACACTTAGGCTTCCATTTTGACCTCACATCACTTATCATAAGACATATACTCATATTTACCAAGTTAAATTGATGTCCACCATGTTAGTAGCATATAAAGTTATTATAATAAGCCTGCGTGACACTAAGAAATCATAAATTACTTAGCAAACTTTTTCGGGGCTTTACATTCCCCCCCCCCCCAAGATCATTCATCCTCGAATGAAGAGTAGAGGCTTACCCAAACACATTAACATCACTTATCTCTTTTCCAACCTACCTCAAGTCTTTACATTTTCACTAACTCCCAATTTATTTTCAGAAATTTCGGCAGAGTCTCCTTTGTAACTAGGCCTATCCACCTACCAGAGAATCACCAAATTCGTCTCAACAACACATCCACAACTATACATAGCACCACAATGTATATATCCACAATTCTAATCCCACTATTACAAGCACTACATAATCATAAGGATACCAGAACATGGACTGCATAGTTTTATATCAAAATACCTATATGGTACCTTGCAAGTCAAAACTAACTGGTAATCAATCAAGCAAAAATTTTTCCTTCCATGGCACATTTAGCTTCCAGATGACATTATCGACTTACAAGCATTGTCATGACACCTTCTCAAAAATAATATCAACTCCCACACATACATAACAGGGATGACAGATAAAAATCTTCCATGAGATAACTATCCATTGACTTTACCTTCTAATAACTTCCACTGTACAATTTACATACCATTTGATTTTCCAATTCATGATAACAACTATAACCGATAATTCCATAACATGGCACTATGCCATCAAGGATGTCATTTCATAGTAAACAAACAATTATGTGTTCATAATAGTCCTTACTAGCCATTAATGTAACCACAAAGGTGTTTATCAACAAGAATATAATTTTATTTCAATCAACAATCCATATGAATTCAATCAATCCTGATTATTTCTAGTAATGCATCATGTAGGATATTACAATAATCATATAGTCCAATCAAATCAATCACTATCTTCTTAGACATAAGCATATGGAAACACAAAGTACATGAGGAACAGCTGTGGGGAATATAATACTCCTATTGCAACTTAATCTGTAATATAGTCATGTTACCTTTATTATCAACTCACATAACATTTCAGGGTACCACTAACACTAAAACCCTTGATGACCCTTAATAGTTACTCTAAGATATGATACCGTAAACTGACCATAGAATTATTTATCCAATATATATATACAGATATATATATATATATATATATATATATATATATATATATATATATATATATATATATATATATATGATCACACTATGATGCTTTATCCTTGACTTGTTTGAACTTACAATACCCAATGGATCTAATACAATAAGGAACAACAGAGTTCAAGACCAGGCTGGAGTTTTTCAGGAATCCATTAATGCACTGAATAGAGTACTTTATGAGGTCATATATTAAGAGACACAAAAGGTTACTACTAACAATAATTGCATGGTTTATCCTTATGACTACGCCAATTAATACACAAATGAGGCATAGGAGTAAGTAGTACATGGGAAATAGGAATCATTAAGGAGGAATACTCAAGTACATGAACTACTCATTTTCTAGAGTGTAGGGAAAATTAGTCTATCTAGAATAAGAATACTCTGGAACCTTGAATGTGATATGGGTTTCAAAATACATGAAGTTGAATCACACTCTTAGCATTACTTGAGGCACAGAATCTATGTCACAAGCCTATAAGGATGAAAAGAATTTAACACTTACAAGATTACCATATTTTAGATAGCTTAACACTACTTGGTAATTGATCATATATGAGAGAACTAAAAATACGATCATTGGTCATTCAAATCAACATGTTCATGATATGTACAAAAACCCAAAGTCATCTAATATCAACCTTTCATGAGTGAAACTCCTTAGTTAGGAAATTTTGATATTGGGACAAAATCATGAATTAGTTAGATGGTCCTAATAGTTAACACGGTGCTCCAGAGATAAGGAATATAACACTCATATACAGCTAAAAAGGCGAGATGCCATGGGTAGTATAACTCCCCGCATGGAACATGACACCACATGTATAAACTTTATGATGGTACATGCATAGGCATAAGTGAGCAGATGTATTCCATTTAAATAAACTATTTTTATAAGGTTTTCATTGGGAATAGTATCTTGATGAAAATTTAGGAAAAAACAAGTGGGAAGTATCAATAGTGTTATAACTCAATTCAGGAACATACTTATAGAGCTCAATTCCATAGGAGGTTGTAAATAATAGAATTGTGATCGGGAGACTTCGTAAATAATACGTCTCATTCAAAGAGCAGGTGCATGAAATGTTTTGTAATTTAGATCCTTCATAAGAACAACTCTATGCAAGGATAAGGAAGTTATAAGGGTTTAACCAAAAGTTTCAACAATCACCACATTACCAAATAAAATGGATCACATAGTTTTCACATAATTTTCATAACTCTAAGCTACATATCATAGCCCTTCCATAGGGTTCACATATCAAATTATACACCTATGCGCTTCATACAATAATAATGAAATCACAAGTACGAATCAAACACTTAAAATGATCACCACATTATCAAATAAAAAGAATTATGCCATTTTTAAATATATTAGTCGATCGGCCCTTGGGGCCAAATTATCACATCAGACTTTGCAGTAAGTCACATTTCATAACACAATCTCTTCCTCCTCGCATTCCGCATCATTTCCGCATGTTTCACATCAACATCATAATCTGTTTCATATTCCCTCATGTCATAAGTATCACCATGTACAATTTCATTTCAAGTTCTCGACACATTGTCTATACTCTATTTCTCAAAATAATTTGACTTATTTCAACATCTCTATACACATTTCACACAGTTTTATTTAATATATGCTACTCCAATTTCAATTTAAGGCCTTCGCATTTCAATACATGATTCATATTCCTTGCACCCATTTTAAGTTGTCAATAATAGCACATTAAACATATTGCAATGCATCTTTCACAAACATCGGGTCACAACACCCATGCATGTAAAGTATCAATCACAACTAGAATCCAACATTTAGTCTTACCACATTTACACAGTCACTTACTTCACTTCTAAACATCTTTATATGGTACGAAAAATTAGACGTAATCAATCAAATACCTTTGGTACACATAAGAACATTTTGGAGGAATCAACCATAACAAATTGTCTCACAAAATTTGGCATCAAAATATCAGTTTAAACTTGACTTGAAGTCTAGGTATTTTAGCACATAGTTCACATTCTTTACATACCCTCATTTACCAAGAATAATATATTAAACACATTAAGAAGTACCTCCCATGCATATTTCTAAACAATAATTCACTTAACATAAGAAAACGAGTACTGCATCAATTATATTTTAAACTTACAACATTTACGCAGGCACATGGGAAGCTTTATTTCTAAAAGACGGACTTTTAGCCCTACATACTGATGATATACTACATGATCTGGGTGTGCAGTGACATTAGTAGGAACAAGGGTATTCCTCTTAACAACAAGTTCTACGAATCCCTACAAGGCTCAATATATTCCTCCAACAAGTCATTGGGTAATCCACTCGGACTCACTGGTGGGATGAATCCTCCTTACCAGCTTCAAATTCACGGATTATGGTATAAAAATTTCCAATCTTGAGAATAAAACATATAGAGGAAATAAACTCCCTATCTTGAGCTATATCACACGATCTGGATTATCAAAAAAGGGTGAAATTCTTAAATGTAATAATAGCCTCCAACTTGTAGATGTGGTCGACAACACACCGATAAGAAGGACTCTACTAGACATAGCTCCGAGACATTCTAGGACACATTAAAACCTTAGGCTCTGATACCAAGTTTGTCACGCCCCAAATTCGAAGATTATGACCGGCGCTCCACCGGGTATCCCCAGCTAAGCTGACCTGGGTGCCTTTTCTATCCCACGTGTTACCCTTCATTCTCATTACCTAATAACCAAGTGAAATAGCCATTTATAGGATATAGACTCCACTAACCAAATTTTAAACATAACAATTACAATTTGCATTAGCAACTTCATTCACCATAATAAAGGTATTCCAATTTTTTATACATCATTGCCACACATCAATATTTATCTTTTAAATGACCATGCCCGATACTACCCACAACCTATCTACGGAGCCTCTATATACAATGGAAGACCAATATGGAAATGCCGACAACAAGCCTCCGGCTATACCTTATACAAACATTAAAGCAAGATCCCAAAACAGAGTGGCGTGAGCCACATAGGGCCCCGAACGGAAAGGGGCTCACTGAATTAACTGACGGGGAGTGATGAGGAACTACAGTCGGTGGACTGGAGCACCTCCTATGGATCCACATACAATCATAACAAAGAATGTAGCGCCCCCGGCAAAAGGGACGTTAGTACATTTGAATTGTACTGGTACGTATGAACAAGCTTTGTCCCAAGTAAACTCAAGCCATACACAAGTAGATTACAGTAATAGAAACAACAATCAAATGCAAAAGCAAAGGACCAATCAAGACAAACAAGTTTCAACATCTAACTTTGTTCCAAGTAAACTCAAACCATACACAAGTAGATAACAATAATAGAGAAAACAATCAAATGCACAAGAAAAGTAACAATCAAGCCAAACAAGTTTTCAACATCTAACTTTATTCCAAGTAAACTCAAACCATACAAAAGTAGAAAACAGCAATAGAAGCAACAACGAAACGCACATAGATGGTACAATCAAGGAAAAAGAGGGGCAACCAGTGCCCCACAGGTTACAAACTCTCCTGTGGTCTCCATTCACAATTTAACATCAATGATTTCACAAATTTGTTCAAGTGTATATTTCAATAGTGATTTCGATTACTTTTCCACCCTTATTATCTCGGCCACCCATATCACCAAAACCCACACCTTATAACTCTATGTTGCGGCGTGCAACCCGACCCCATAGTACAGCTTCAATTCACAAACAACACAACCACAACAATCAATTCACAAATAAGAAACTCAACAACAAAACTTCTCAAGACACAGCCACAACAATATTACGAGTGTTTCCATAGCTAACAGTACCAAATCCATTATATTCAACAGTTCATAGGCAATTCAAGTCTTCACAATAATTGCCCATAAGAAGCCAAATATGTTATTACCATAGTAGCTCCAATTGCATCATTTACGATTCCCTTATATCATTTGTTTCTCAACTCGTACCACATAACACTTAATCAAACCAATAAAACACTTAACAAACCAATCACAAGGATTTCATAAATAATCCAAGTAGCTATCACATACCAAGTATTCGTACACCAAACAATGCTATTTTACAAAGATCAAAGTTAGCCATACATACCTCGAAAAGCTTTCCTTAAGTTACTATAACACTCCAAAAACTCTAGCAATTCCAATCTACTATGAGACATAACAAAATTAAACATATATTAGAAAGATATTCATGGAACTAGCTCATTTGAGCAATTTATCAAATACTAGTTGAGCATCTTGATTTCAAAACCCCTTTTCAAGATTTCTTTTATTCGCTAACCCAATATTTACTTATCTATGTTAAATAACCTTCCAATAAGCTTAAGTTGTACATGCATGCATACACAATACAAATACCCCCAAGAATCATACCTAAATAACCCATCTTTTAATCCAAACTCGAAATTAAAAACCTAGGTTATATAATCTTACCTCTTAGATGAAGATCTTGCGATTTGGTTCTTTGATTCTTGAAGATTAATGCAGATTTAGATGATTTAGATGTTGGGCTCCTCCTTCTATCTCTAAAATACTCTCACCTCTCTCTAAAATCAGTACGGAATGACACCAAATGAAGCCCCAAAGGTTATATATCAAAATGCGGTCGGGTTATAAAAATTAGAAATTTAACCTTCCGATGTCAATTCTGCTATAGCATAATGCACCGCAGAATGAACACGCGGGCCGCAGAATGCACCGCAAAATTGGTGCCCAAAAAGGAGCTAAACTGGTTCAATTTGCCGTTAAAATGTGGATCGCAGAACTAAAATGCGGACCGCGAAATGAAAATGCAAACCGCATATCTGACATGACACAGGATCGCATTTTCCATCCTTTGGTTTAGTGGCATTTGTTTCATTTTTCTTGTTTGCCCGTCTTTCCCGTAATTTATTTTTGGCTCGGTTACTAAGGAACTCTTGAAGATGCACTTTGTTGAGTAGTCGGGCTACTTCTTCTCGGAGCTCTCTGCGATCTTTGGCCCTATGACCGTGTGTGCTGTGAAATTCGCACACCAAGTTAGGGTTCCTCTATGACAGATCTGATTGTACAGGCCTTGGCCATTTGGTGTCTTTGATTTTACTTATGGCCAACACGATGTTTGAAACATCAATATTGAAGTGCTACTTAGATAACAGGGGTGCCTCTGTCGGCCCAATGTATCTATTGAAGTCGGCTTTGTTTATGAGTCCCTAAGGATTCTGACCTCGATCTGTCCTTCGGTATTTCTTCGCTCATCAGTGTACGACTGGTACATTTCCTTCTTTGGTTTTGGCTCCTTTGTTAGGAGTCTGCTTCGATATACCAAGCTCGGTGGACTCCCAGTTGGTCATCCTCGACCCTAATCTTTGACTAATCGATTATGGACATTCGACCAAGTCACGACGGGGTATTTTACTTAATTCTACTTTAGCTACTTCGAAGCCATCAACCTTCATTCGTTCAAGACTTGGGTAAAGGCATATACTACCCAGTCATCGGAGATTGGTAGTAGTTCCATTCGCTCAATTTGAAAATGATATACGAACTCCCGCAATATTTCATTTTCTCTTTCTTTGATTTTGAAGACGTCGGATTTCCTTTTTGCAACCGGATGTTGACTTATGTGTTATAGGGCTCGAAATGGATTTCCGATAATTCGGCTACTTTCGGGTTGTGATTTATGACTTCGTAGAGAAAACAAAATTTAATTTGGAGGTCCGGTGTAGAACTAGGCTTGAATTGGCTAAGTTGAATTTCGGCAAATTCCGGTTGATAGTTGAGAATTTGATCTGAGGGTCGGAATGGAATTTCTAGAGTTGCAGTAGCTTTGTTAGGTGAATTTAGATATGTGTGCAAAATTTTAGGTCATTCGTACTTCGTTTAATTGGTTGCGGCATCGATTGTGATTTTTGAAAATTCTAAGTTATCTTAGGCTTTGATTTGAGGAAAGTGATGATTTTGGTTTTAATGTTGGTGTTTTCAGGGCTCGAGAAAGATTGAATGAGGTATTTGGTTATATTTGTGCTTTTGGTTTGGACCCCGTGGGCCTCGGGGTGATTCCGAACAGTTAAACGAGAATTTTTAGAGTTTGCTTCAGGTTTGGGGATTTATGTCTTCTGGTATTTCCGTAGAAGCGGATGGAAGACCACATAAGCGGTGACGCAGAGGTGGCTATGGAGCTGCCGAAACGGCCAAGGGAAATTTGGTTGGGGCCGTAGAAGCATACAAGCTACCGCAGGAGCGAAGGTTGCGGAAGCGGTCAAGGACCGCAGAAGCGATCGTCGAGGATTTAAGTTAATCCGCAGAAGCGGTCAAATGGACGCGGAAGTGGGAGTCGCTGAAGCGGAAAAGGGGTCGCTGAAGCGGACAGTAGATTTTCAAATTTTTAAAAGAGAAGAACATTGGAACCTCGGGCAAAGGCGATTGTGGGCGATTTTGGATAGATTTTTTACGGAATTCATCAGGTAAGGACTCTTGGACCTAAAGTATATCACTATAGTGTAAAATCGTGGAATAAACACTGAGAATTCAAGGTTTTTGAAGTTAAAAATAGTGGTCAGGGCTTGAGACCCAAGTGAGCTTAAAGTGTTGATTTAAGGGGTCAACTGGACTCCGATTCTTGTAAATTTGATATGTATGGACTTGTAGCGAGGCGAGAATTCTGAAAATGTGAATTTCATAATTTTTTGAGAAGTGGGCTCGAGGCTCGGGTTTTGCCAACTTCGTATTTTGGGTGTATTTCGAGTTATTTCGATTGGGTTATGTTCCATTGGCCTATTATGATGTATTCCTATTGGTTTTGATCAGATTTGGCATCTGCGGAGGTTCATTCTCGGGGGAAAGGCATTGCGAGCTAGTTTGCGGCTGGCTGGAGGTGAGTAATGGGTGTAGATGATGACTCGAGGGTTTGAAACCACAGTATATCACAATGTGACGCTATCATGAAGCTAGACACGCACTCCATGGTTAGTGCGGGGTCGTATATGTTGGAAATTGAGACTTGGTCCAATCCGAGGGATAAATTGTGCTATGTTGGCGATTGCTTTGCATACTATATTGATGATATCTGGGCTTAATGCCATCTTTGGGCCTTGTGCCGACTTGTAGAATTCTTCAGGGATCATTATCTCAGAATTATCATGATTTGCATATTATTTGAATTCAGTCCAGGTTTTTAAACACTATTTTTGGCAAACTCAGCCATATTTATACATTTTGAAAACTCAAATGATTCTTAAATGATATTTCGGGCTGACGATCCCTATCTCACTATTTTCTGGACTGTATATTGTTCTTGAAACGGTTGTAACTATTGGCACTGTATGCAGTGAGTGCGGGTACCCATATGCATCGGGCTGCACGTTCCGCAGTTTTCATGCATTGCATTGCATCTCATGCATTTATTCATGCTGGTTTATATGTAAATCTCTGAGGCTTGTACCGTATAGAATTACTAGGTAGCATCATTTTGTGTTATTTCGTGTTCTCTTATCTTCGGGTTTTTATACATGCTTATTACTCGCTGAGTTGGTAGACTCACCTCATACTCCCTGCCCCTTGTGTGCAGATCCAGGTGCTCAAGAGATCTAGTGCTGCTGGTGTTGCTTATCCGAGCTATAAGAGTATCGAGGCAGCAACCTAGCATCCGCAGGACCGCCTACTCTGTCTTTACAGCCTCTTCCTTTGTAACTTTTGTCAGACATTGGTATCATTTCCATTCAGACTTGTATTCTGTATTGTTAGAGGCTTTGTACTCGTGACCCAATGGGTTTGGGAGTATTGTTGGCTCATCTGTGTTTCCAGCCGATTTTCTTATCCCTCGCTGGAGGTTTACATTTCTAAATTTGCCATTTTACCTTAAATTTGTATCTCTTTGGGCTGGAATACTGTTCTTTGGAGGTTGTTTGGTCGGGCTTGCCTAGCCTTGCGGCCGGGCGCCATCACGACCAGGTTTGGGGTCATGACATATGCACATAGCCAGCATACTCGAAACATCCACCCTGATAATATGGTCGTAGAAACTGAGAGTGACCTGAACGGGCTAGCTGACTACGGTAATAACTCTATGTAGAAGGTTCACTAATATGAGCTAGTGGTGCACCGTAGGCTAGCTGATCCGAATAATGCATATGAAGTCCACAACAACATGAAGAACCATGGCATGCTTGGAGCTCTGAATAATTATGGCTCGGAAGGATGGCCTCAACCGAAATACCTCGACCTCCAAATGAAGCCCAATTGAATCCACCAGTGTGACGCGGCCCCATGTTATTCCCTTAAGCTAAAACATCTCGACTCTCTTTGCAACATTGGCTACCATCTGAAAAGAAATCCCGCTCCCAATCTCCTTAACCATCTGCAATCTGATAGGCTGAGCAAGTCCCTTAATAAAGCTCCTTACCCTCTCTCTCTCCTGGTAGGTACCAAAAGAATATAATGTTGGGCTACATTCACTAATCGAGTCTCGTACTGAGCAATAGACATAGAAACATACTGCAGACGCTCGAACTACCTTCCATAGTCCTCTCACTGAGTGATAGAAAGATACTTTTCAAGAAATAGGTGAGAGAATTGGTCCCAAGTAAGAGCCGTCTACCTAGTGTTGATACCCAATTTTCCCCCGTATATTTTTAATATGTAAAATTCTTTCAAAATAGAATATATATATATATATATATATATATATATATATATATATATATATATATATATATATATATATATATATTATTCAATAAGTGTGTCCAAATATTTATTATTTTTCCTTAAATTTTAATGATTTTTAAATTAATTTATTACCCTATTTTATCAAGAAAAATCCAATAGTTATCTCCAATATTATCATTTGGGTGATTCATTTATTGGATTATCATATTTATACTAAAATATAGCTATCATAATGTTTTCATACTTTTACAAATTTATTTAGTACTTTTAAGATAAATTACATATAAATACAATATTAGCCTCTTTTAAGATTTAAGTGTGTTTATAATTTTAAAATTGACTCTAGTATTTTTAATTTGATAATTATTTATTATTAATCATATTAGTGCATTTGATTTATTTTTAGAGATTATTTTACTATTTTTTTAAATAAATAAAGAAAAATAACTATTTAAATGTTAGCGCCGTTTATTTTAATTTTAGCCCTATTTGAACCTCCAATTTCAGCCCAACCTGAGACGCAATTACCCTGACTCAAACCCCGTTCAAACCGACCCAAACATATTTCCCACCTACCCTCTCTAATCAACCGTTGATCTCCCAGACCAACGGTCCTTATTTCCCTTACCATTTTTAAACCACGAACTACCACAAACCCTAATCATTTTTTCATCTTAGCCGCCTTTAAATTCCCCCTTCTCCCAATTCTCTCTCAAACTCCTCTCAAACCTTAGTTGTCGCCTTCAACAACCACCTGAAAATCTCCCACATCCATGGCGTCCAAAGCCATTTAAGGCCTGTATCTGCCTCCTATGACTTCTACATGCTCAATTATCATAGTTTCAAGGCCACACCTTTAAGAATCTTAGCCCAAACTTTGTTAATTTCAGTTCTATGGCTGTGTCTGGTCATCCATGACCTTGCTCCGACCAGCCATGGCTATTCAAGCCTGACCTTGACTTCTCCTGCTTAGATCGATGAGTTTCCAAGCCTTTCTCACCATTTGGGGTTCTTATGAAGCCCTAACTTTTGAGGTTCTTCTGATTCTTTTATATCCCTTTTACATCTGTGTTTTCTCCAAACTCTTAAAAGTTCTCTCGTGATTTCTTTCAAAACTCTGCTTTCAAAACCCCTTTATCTTTTCCGATTTTGTGTTTTATTAAATTATTTCGAAGCTTTCTCTGTTTTAAAAATATAATATTATGTTTCATTATGTTGTTCTTCTACTGGATCATGCATGTTAAAAGTCTTAGTTTCTTTTGAGGTTTCTGAATATATTTTCGTGTTAGTATTTGTTCGATTAATTATTTTTAATCTCTATGACTTGATTGATGGTAAAAACCCTAAAACTTTGGGTTCATTCATGTTCTGTGACTATTTGCTATGTGATTTTACTTGTTCCTCATCTCTGAATTTATTTGGTTTCAAGACCCTAGTTTCTTTGGACCTATTCGAGTTTCTGAAGCTGTTTCATCTATTACTCGACTGAGTTTCGAAATATTTGTTTCAACTTCTGTTGCTTTATGTGATTTTGATTTCCTGCTATCATTGAAACTCGACTATATTTTCATAAAGGTCCTCCTACTAGACTCTTTTGCACGCTTCTGATACCCTCTTCTCCTTGTTACCAAATTAGCCTATGTGAATACTGTGTTTCACTTCCTACTGACTTTTAAATTATTTACGTATACTACTCTTGGCCATGGTTTAACCTCGCATGCCTAATGTTTATGCACCATATTATATGCTGAATTTCCCTCTAAGATGACCTTAAATTTGGACTAATTTTAGACCTCCTTGTGTAAGTCCAATTGATTCTTTCCTTGTTTTACTAATTTACTTGTTTCTTGGGTTAATTTGAAAACTTTCCTGAAAATTTTGATTCTCCTATTTCTAATGTGGTATATTAGTTTATTCATGAACCAGTAATTTCAAATCACTGAATCCTTTATTTACTATGTGCTGATTTATTTTTTATGTTTCTTACCTTATTTAGTTAACCGTGTATTTCAAATATTCTTCATTAATTATTCCCGTAGTAAAACCTCTATGTACCTACCCTTAATTGTCTACTCTGCACATGATGCTTACTTGATTTCTTTCCTTAAATATTTTTTGCCCATTACCATTTGATCTCAACTCCTTAACTAAATGAAGTCCTTGCACTACTTTAATTTTTATTGGTACATAGTTCCATGAATACTATTGAACTATGATTCTTGCCTTATTTTTTTACCTATATTAAAACTATAAATACTATGGCCTATTCATTAACAAAGACACATACGAACACTCTTAGCTTCTGAACTCACACTTATACTCAGAATATTCTCTCTTGTTACTTGTACTTTGGTATGTTTTCAAGTCCTGTTACCTATTTTTACTATATTGTACTCCTCTGAACTAGTATGTTCTGATTAAGATTCCAGCAACACAATAATGTGTTTACTTAATACTCTTATCTTCTTGTTTGTCTACTGATTGTGTTTAGTTCATTACTTATTTTAGCATGCTATAATTTCCGTTTGCCTGTCTGAATCTATTATGAATCCTGAACCCCCACCCTAATGTGTTCGGTGTTATGGTTTGTTTGAGTCATGAAAGTACTGAATATTATTGACCATGACTCAGGCTTGATCCCCGGGGATCCTAACCTGTATATTTCTCTAGTACCGTGTGTTCTTATAGGCTTATCTTTATGCAAACATCTTCTATTGTTGTGCATGCCTAAAAACTTACCCTTGCCTAAGCATAGGCTCTTTACAATTTCCCAACCCCCATGAAACCCCTTTGTATGATATTATCAACTTGTTTATGGTTGTTTCCCTCTCCTTTACTCCCTCAGAACTTTGTTTCTTCACTTGCACTCTCTATTAAACTTAAGTTCTTTCCCCCTTTTGTGAGCCTTTCCTTGGGACCCATTGAGCTCCATATGAACTTGGACACTTGAGGGCTGGCCCTTTCACACTACACTGCTGGGGATACAATTTGGGTGTGAGCACTATCCGGAGTCCCATTGAGGCTCTTAGGGAACTCTGATACACTCAAATTGGAGAAAGGCTTTGGATCAATGGTCTTTTGGGTTGGTCTATCTCATTACTCAGAGAGGAAGTAAAAAATCGGGCTTCCTCTGGTTGTAATTTTCTTTATATTTTTATGATTAACTCATTATTCTAGTTTGTAATAAGTTATGATAAACATTTGGGGTTGGCTAGTGAAAAGGGGTGGGTAACTATGCATACAAAGGGTAGAAATCATGCTTATAGGACTGCTCTAAGTCTGCATATTCAATTACGTATAGAAATCATGCATGTAGGACTGTTCTACTTCTGCATATTCAAACTTCACCTAAATACCATGCCTATAGGAATGTTTAACTCTGCATAAGGTGTAAAACAAGTTCTGCATTTAGACGTCGTGTGTATGAGGTTTAAAACAAGTTCTGCATTTAGACGAGGCGTCTATAGGTTGAAACCATGTTTTCTACATCTAGATACCATATTTATAAGGCTTCTACATTAGATACCTTGTCTACAAGGTTTTCTGCATTTCGACACCACGTCTATAAGGTTTTAAAATCAGCAATACATAGAAA
Source organism: Nicotiana benthamiana (assembly GCA_034376525.1). Classification (NCBI taxonomy): domain Eukaryota; kingdom Viridiplantae; phylum Streptophyta; class Magnoliopsida; order Solanales; family Solanaceae; genus Nicotiana; species Nicotiana benthamiana. The sequence goes on from CM067338.1 coordinate 55,807,658, forward strand.
GCATGCCTATTGGAGTTTGTAAATTAATCTAATTCACTTCACTCAATGTTAGCAATAAAATCAGTAATATTAGATGCTATCACCTGCAGAGCCTGTGACAAATTTATTTAACTTTGTACGATATGCATCTGTTTTAATAATCCAAGTCCCTCGCTGAATAAGTATGCATATAGAATAATTCAATTCATGTTGTCTTATCACCTTCTGAATTCAATAGATATCATGCCGATAGGATCCTCGTCGGAACACATAGGCAAGCCATAGAGTAATAACTACTCATTTATGTTATTTTCACAACCAGAAGGCAGGCCTGATTCAAACTTCTTGTCTGAGTTATGAAATTAACGAATCTGCCTCAATATTTAAACTCCCTCATGTTTTGTATTTTTAAATCAGACCTAAAAGTACGTGTAATGCTAACTACATGACTTCTTTGTTTAAGGAGGTATATTTGAGCCTTTGTTTGTTTATATGTTCCCCCAAGACAAGCATATGTGTTTTTGTATGTTGCTTTACAAATTTTCCTTTGATACTCCAAATAAGCCCAACATCTCTCTCTTTTATGGATTAGTAGTCCTAAGGGCCTCTGGGACTGATAGGAGTGGGACGGGTAATAGCATACAGTAAGTAATCAAGACCGATTTACGCTTTAAGTAACTTAACAGGGTGGGAAGGGTAGATATGGATATGATGACCACGCGATAATATCACATGTAGCCCCTCATTGAGAAGTGATTACTGGACAGTGTGTGGGGTGATCCATATTTTTAATAATCCTAGGACCCCCCTCCCTTTATTCTTTATTTCTTTTCTTCTAGCATTTCAACTCCTTCTTTTCAAAATAAGCATTTCTAATCATTCTTTCAAACTTTGTTTACTTTCACACCATTATGTGAAATCCCCTCTTACCTGAGCCTTATTTGCCTATATGTTAATTTCACTTCAATTCACAATAATTATCATGTTGGGAACCACACTACTGGATTCTAAGGGGTGCCTAACACCAGACACACCTTTCCCTTAGAATAATTTCAAGCCCTTACCCTACTTCTGGTCATTCAGATCAATATCTTTTGGTGCCCTAATGCACCATAATCATTACATGGCGACTCTCAAAAATGCAAACCCAATTCCCAAAAGGAATAAGTTGTTCCTCCAAATGTCATATACCCCATTTCGCGAGAAAAAGGGGGGCACAACAGCATGGCGACTCTACTGGAGATTTTTAGGCTTTTACCGTTTCAGACTATTGTTGTGAATTTATGCTTCTTTATGTGCAATTACTTTTTTATTTCCTTCAAGCATTTAATTCCCTCCTCAACTACAAAACTAACTTGTCGTTTGTTTCATTCCTGTATTACTTTCCAATACCAAATTCCTTTGCTACAGCTTTAAATTACAAAACTATTGTATTTACTGCTTTCTTAAATAAGAGAATACGTGACAACATGGCTTTAATTGTTTCATATTCATGCTCAACATTATATTCCACTCATTCAAAACAAATACCATAGCAACGCTTAGAATGTTATCAACCCCTAAATCCAGAAAAGGTTATGTGCCTTTCCCCTTGAGTTGTCCGCTGAAGGGCACCAGTCTAAAATCCTGTAGAAACCTTACTCAGTTTAGTTGTGGATGCATCATAGTCAAACCTAGTCGAGTCAGTTATGTTTTCTGCATAATGAATCTTTAAGAAAGCCTTGTCCAAGTCCACTAAGTTTCCCTAAAATCCCAAACGAACATCATCATGTTTTGTTCATTTATTTGGAGAACAAAATTCATTATGCCATTGATATTTAAATTTTCAAGTCCGGCGGGGGTAAGGCCCTAGCCCTTAGTCTTGCACAAATATGAGGCATGAAGTCCCCAAATTCGACATGGTCACCAACATCCACCCAAAATTGCTAAGTTCGTGGGAGGATCTTGAATCCAGTGATCAGACTCGTGTCTTGAAATATCTGGGAAATCTACCTTCCCTCCTTGAAATCCAACCCAACAACAAGATCAAAGAAGCTGCTACCCTATTATGGGATTGTGAGAGTTTCGTGTTCCGCTTCGAAGACAATGAAATGGCACCCTTGCTGAAGAAATAGGAGGATTGTCCGATATACCATGGGAGACTCCGACTTTGTTAATGCGTGATAACCGCAAGGGTAGGGGTTTCCTCAAAGTGATGGGTCTAAAGAAGAATCCAGACCTGACATGTTTGAAAGAATCCTATATCCCTTTTGATTATTTTACGAGAGGTACGGACACAAAAAATCCTACGGTACCTATCCTGAGGAGTTTTCCATCACATCATTGGGGCATATTCACCGAAGGGTCCTTCTCTTCATGTTTTACTTTCTGTGGTAATAGTGTTTCCGATGAAGAAAGGAAGGATCCATATCAGGCTGGTTATGGTAACTAAAACTCTAATGGTGTGAATTGGTGGGAAACCATTCAGTATTGTGCCTATGATCATTGCAAAAATATATCGAGCCTTGGAAAAGTCAACAAGGAGCCAAACACTTCGAGGGCTGCAATTTGCTACTCCAGCTTTGGCTCATGGAGCATCTACAAATGAGTGAATATCGACAAGACATTCAGCGCATGGATTGGGATGATCATATAGCCGTCCATCATCCAAGGCTAATGAAATACATGCCGAGCATGTTTGCCCAGTCAGAAGACACTAAGGGATGGGTAGAGCTGTTTGATAATCTAACTGAAGGCCAAGTACAATGGATGTTCGAGTGGTTCATACCGAGGAGTTCATCGCCCAATGTAGGGATGCACCATTTCTGATATTAATCAGTCTGAGAGAAACATATCTTTATAACCCATTTCCGGGTTATGAGGCAAGCTGGTAGGAAACAGGTTGTACCCTGGGCTGACAAGATGAGTCTTTTCTGGTGCGACTTCCAGGATGATGATAGCCCTTACAAGTGCCAAGCGCAACATATGTGGCACTACTAGATCACCATGGGAAGGGGTACTATCGAGCCAGATAGATATCACGCTGGTTGCGCTCCCTACTACTCAGGCTGGTTGGAGGATAATTATTATTGTCTAAGCTAGCCCGGGTTTGTTCGAGGTCACAGGATCATAGACAAGAAGGCCAAGGCACAAGTCAAATACAATCAACTGCACAAAAGGATCCGGGAATACGAAAGCATGAACCGACCGGAACAAGAACCCAACCAAAAGCTAATTGAGGAGTGGAAAGACATGGCTATCAGTGTCAACAAACGACTGGGATACTTGGAGTGGGGCATGTTTGAGCTGGAAAGGAAATTCTGTCAAAAGAATAGAGGTTTCTAAAATTCTGAAGGAAATGAGGGTGGAAACCTAGCCAGAGACTACCTGTTGCTGGGACTTCACGAGTTAGGGAAGTTGTTCGAAAGATCTAAAGATTTCGTGTTTGGGGAAGGTCCGTCTGGGACAAAATAGATAGGAGTATTTCTTTTTGCTTTATGAAATGTAATAAGGCCAATGGCCACTAGTGACTTTTATTTCCAAATATTTAGTGTCGATTTGGGATACGTCTACGTTTTTTATCAATAAGATGAGGTATTTAGCATTATAAATTCTCCAAATCAACTTGTCGCTACGCCTACCTCGGGCACAAAGAGGTACCCCAATTAGGACACGGTTTACATTTCTGCATTGTGTGTTTAAATATCACAACATTTTCTTATAATCCTCACTACTTAATACCTTTTTATTTTTACTTTTTATTTATTCATTCCCCTCCCCCAAAGGGTGCACTCTTGCAACATCATCTTATTCCAGGAGATCTAGGGGCCCTCCACCCACTCATCGTCTTAGTCCTGTCAAAAACAAGAACAAAAAGAAAATGGAAGATTTAAACAATGCCGAAAAGGAGAACTTAACTGAACAGGTAGAGGTCACTCATGGTCATGTTACTTTGGTTCCTAAGGAAAATACATCCCAACTTGAGCAAAAACCGCTGAAATTCCAAGTAGTACTTTATTAGGTTCGGAACCTAGCGAATCTGTCATTTTGCCTCACAACTCCCGATGTCAATTTCCAAAATGCTCAAAATGCTACACCTCCACATAAATATCCCGAAAAAACAAAACCCTGCTGCTCCTCTCCACCACTGCAACACCTGCCATACTTCAAAAAATACTCCACTGCTCATCCTAGAACCCCAAAATTCCTTAAATGACCACTTCCACACCCACCATAATACCCCTATCTATGTGGAGACAATGCCACACTCCACGTAACCCATCTCAATCACACCCGAGTCTAATGATAAAGACTCGCTCGTTAGGAACTTAGATGTGGAACTTAAGAAATTGACTAGCCAAATTCAAGGCATCGAAGAAAGCAAGGGAATTGAGGGGCTAAACTATGAGGATCTTTGCGTATAGCCCGATGTCGAACTGCCCGAGGGGTAAGTTTGAAATTTTTGATGGTACAGGGGATCCTAGACTGCACTTGAAAACATATTATGACAAGCTTGTTGGGGTAGGAAAAGATGATAGAATTCGCTTGAAACTTTTCATGAGGAGTCTGAAAGGAGATGCGTTGTCTTGGTAAATTAGCCATGATTCAAAAAAAAAGTCAAACTGCGTAAATATGGCATCCAAATTTATGGACAAGTTCAGGTCCAACACAGAGAATGTGCCAGATTTGTTCTACATTCAGAATCTAAAGAAGAGGCCTAAAGAAGCATTTAGTGAGTATGCTACTCCAGTAGGTCCGAAGCTGCTAAGGTCAGACCTGCCTTATAGAAGGAACAAATGAACAAAATTTTCATCCGGGCTCAGGACCCGCAGTATTATGAAAGGCTGATAAGGATCTAGAGCCACAAATTTTCTGATGTTATCAATTTGGGCGAAATGATCGAAGAGGGCATCAAAAGCGGTATTGTTACAAACTTCGAGGCCTTGCAAGCTAGAAAGAAGGCCTTACTGTCTGGTGGTGCATCCAAGAAAAGGGACGTAGGGGCGGTAATGGTAGCACAGAGAACTAAATCTCCGATGAAATACCAAACCTATCCAATGCGTCCACTCACATATCATACTCCAAACTACCAAGCACACTTACCCTTTTACCAAACTCCACCACATACTTATCAATCACCTCCATCTCCCATATATCATCCTACTTAACCAGATATTCCTAACCAGCACATGTTTACCAAGTTTACAATGCTCAACCATCTCACTATCAGTCACCTCCTCCACACCAAAAGTTCCCTGAACTTCGACCAAATTTTGATCACAGACATCCTAGGCAGTATATAGCCATTGCTAAATCCATTGACCAGTTGTACGAGATACTCAAAGTTGCTAGTACTTCCCTTCTATCCCTGTTGTAACCCTTGAGAATCCTTCTTAATGGGTTATCCTAACAAATTATGTGCATAACATTTCGGCATGAAGGGACATACCATCGACGAATGTCATTCCCTGAAAGACAAGATCCAGGCTTTGATTGACAGCAAAATTATTCTGGCAAAATAACCCACACTGAATGTTCACAATAACCCTCTGCCAGACCACAAGGGTGGAGGTGTTCACAAGATTGAAATAAAGTATCATTTGGGATCCCGAGGGATCAACTGGTTTGATCGCAGAAGGTGATGACTCAAAGAAGCCAATAGTTACTCTTAATCTGATCATGGTCCAGATTCATCCCTTTGGGGACGCCGAAGTAAATATGTATGTGCCACTTGAGTTTGAAGGAACATCCTCTGCGAAGACACCAGCTCCAATTGAGGTCAAATTCATGTCCCTAGTGAATGCACCTACACCATTTGAAGTTGGGGTTTTACCTCCCAAGGAACATGCTCCGTTCAGAGTAAAGGTGTCCACGCCGATCCCAGTGGCGATGGAAACCATGAGACCATACCATATAAAGGCTATACCGTAGGACTATACAGCCAAGGCAATGAGAAAAGGCAAGGGTAGGTTCAAGAAACTGTTGCTGCACAGGGTATGATGAGAACTGGAAGGGTTTATACCTCGGAACGCCTAGCTGAGTAATGCAAGCGGGTATCCAATCAGTCACCAATAACTAAGATGGGGACAGCCGATCTCTAAAGAAATATACATGCTAAGGAATACTCGGTTATTGACCATTTCAACAAAACACTGGCGCGAATCTCCATACTTTATTTGCCATAAAATTTTGAGGCACACAAGAAAGACTTGTAGAGGGTATTGAGTGAATCATACATGCCAAGTAACATCACTGGCGGGGAAATGTCAAACATAATCGGACAGGTATTGGAAAGTCACAAAAGTACTTTTCATGAGGATGATCCATCGGTTGAAGGGTTAGGGCACAACAAAGTGATGCACAACACTGTGTAATATGAGGACTATATCACCAGGATCCTGACCAACAGAGGTTCCAGTCTCAGCATTTGTCCACTGGTATCACTCAAGAAGTTTGGTAAGGGACTGCACGAAATAAGGGATGGAGCCATTAAGGTGAAATCTTTTGATGGTTCCCAAAGGTCCACCATTGGGAAAGTTAGTCCATGTTTGCGAATAGGGCCAACTTGGTTCTATGTCGATATGTAGGTGATGTATGTGCCGACATCTTACAATCTGCTGTTGGGACAGCCATGGATTCACGCTGCTGGGGTCGTAGCATCAACACTGCATCAGGCAGTAAAGTTTGAATGGAATCACCAGGAAGTGACCATTCACGACGACGGTAGCAACCACATATACTGTCGCCAAACCATTCCATCAATGGAAGGAAGAAAGAAGCTGGGAGGAGAGACTTACTATCACATCGAACGGGAAAATGTTGTTGACAACGACAAATAGTAGGACAACAAGATTGAAAGCATACTGAATTAGAGTAGTATGAACCTGGAAAAAGGCTTGGCAAGAACCTCCAATGAATCACTAAGCCCATAAAGCTAAAAAAATATGGCACCACTTTTGATCTGGGATATGAGTACACTTGGGAAGAATATAACAACTTGTTGCTACCATGGCGTGGTCCTTACTATCCACTGGAGCAGCCGATACCATATCTGGAGAAGAATTTCCAGTCAGCCGATGTCATCTATGGGTCAGAAGAAGAGAAGCACTGGCAGTGGTGAAGAATTTGTTCTTAGAGGACAATGACATGGATTGTTGTGTTGTTCTTGAAGAGGAAGGCCCTTCCATATAGACTGTAAGTAGAGGAGCATGCATATATAGCTGAACCATCAGGAAATCCAGGGCATGACGAGCCTCGGGGTAGTAAGGCTAAAACAAGCACTGTTTTGATTTACTAAAAGATTTTTATTTTTTCGCATGTTTTAAATTCTCGCAATAAGATCTACAGTGTTCAAAACTATTATGCAATTTATCAAACAATTTTGAATTTTCTTATGAATAAACACTTATTACTGTTATTTTCTCACATTACTTTACTTACTCAACATTACTATTACTTGTCTTGATTAACTAATGACTGTGATATGCAACGAGACAATGCAACAAACAGACATAGACTCAGATGAAGATGACATACAAGAAGAGATTGTTAAAGAAGTCAAAAATTTTGAGAATAGACCTAAGTCCAACCTGGACAGGACTAAGATTTTTAACCTGGGAGATGCAGAAAATGTCAAAGAAACGCGAATCAGCACCCACTTATCGCCCTTAGAAAAGAAGGAGTACACAGAATTTCTAAGGAAATAAGAGGACGTATTTGCCTGGTTATATAATAACATGACTTCTCTAAGTACATCCATTGTGGGACTACCAACCGATCCAACATGTCAGCCGGTAAAGCAAAAGCTCAAAACATTTAAGCCCGATATGAGTCTAAAATCAAGGAAAAAGTGAAGGAAGAAGTCACTAAGTAGGTCAATGCTAAGGTTCTCAGAGTGGTAGAATATTCGACATAGTTATACAACATCGTGCAAGTACCAAAGAAGGATGGGAAGGTCAGAGTATGTGTCGACTACCAGGATCTCAACCGGGCCATTCTGAAAGACGATTTTCCCTTGCCAAATATACACATACTGATTGACAATTGCGCAAAGCATGAGTTGCAATCATTTGTAGATTGTTTCGTTGGTTATCGTAAGATCAGGATGGATGAAGAAGATGCTGAGGAAATGGCTTTAATTACGCCTTGGGGGATCTACTACTACAAGATAATGTTATTTGGGTTAAATAATGCACGGGCCACGTACATAAGGGTCATGACTACTATTTTCCATAATATGATACACAAAGAGATGGAGGTATACGTAGATGATGTTATCATTAAGTCAAACAAGGCCACTGATCGCATGGAATATTTGAGGAAGTTTTTCAATAGACGGCATAGGAACAACCAAAAGCTGAATCCCGTGAAATATGCATTTGGGGTTCGTGCTGGGAAATCACTTGGGTTTATTGTGAGTCACTTAGGAATAGAACTGGATCCATCAAAGTTCAAAGCTATTCAAGAGTTTCCACCACCAAAGAAGAAGAATGGGTGATGAGTTTCTTGTAGAGACTCAACTACATCATCCTTTTGCTAGCATAATCTACAGTTATTTGTGAGCCAATCTTCAAGATGTTAAAGAAGGGCGCTGCTACCAAACGGACCAATGACAGTCTAAAAGCTGTCGACAGAATAAAGGAATACCTGTCAACACCAACTGTTTTGGTCCGGCCCGAACCAGGTAGACCTCTATTACTCTACCTTGTAGTATTGGATGGAGCTTTCGGCTATGTTCTGGAGCAGCATTACGAAATGGGTAGGAAAGAGCATGCCATCTATTACCTCACCAAGAAGTTCACCCTATACGAGGGTAGTTCAGAAGCTGAGACATTACTTCTATGATTATACTATATATCACATATCAATGATGGATCCTTTGAAGTACATCTTTCAGAAGTCCATGTCAACTAGCAAGCTAGCCAAGTGCCAGACCCTGTTGAGTGAGTTTGACATTGTCTACGTGACTCAATAGGCAATCACGAGATAGGTACTAACATATAACCTTATTGAAATCCCGTAGACAGAGAATACGTACCCCTCAATATGTATTTTCCTGATGAAGAGGTATATCATTTATAGGAGAAGACATTGCAAAATCTTATGCCGGATGGAGAATATTTTTCGATGGAGGAAAAAGTTTCAAATGATTCGGTATAGGAGCAGCCCTAGTATCAGAAACGAGTCAGCATTATCTAGTGCCCACCAAACTCAAGTTCCCGTACACCAACAACATGCCGGAGTACTAAGCCTGCATTCTAGGGCTCAAGATGGATATCGACATGAACATTCAAGAGTTGCTAGTGATCGAAGATACAGACCTACTCATACATAAGGTTCGAGAAGAATGGGCAATGAAGAACTCCAAGATACTATCGTATCTGCATTATGTACAGGAATTAAGAAAGAGCTTCACAAATATGGAATTCAAACATGTTACCAGAATCCAAAATGAATTCGCCGATGCATTGGCTACCATTTCATCCATGATACAACATCTAGATAAAAATGTTATTGATCCCATTCTAGTGAAGATCCACTAACAACTAGCTTATTAGGCCCATGTTGAGGAAGAAGCATACGGAAAAACTTGGTTTCATGATATCAAGGAATGGCAAAGGGTGAGTACCCAGTGTGAGCACCTAAGTTTTAAACTTCATGAAAATAACTCCAAATAAATAAACCAAAATAATTTGAATAGAGTTTTAGGATTTTTTTTCTTTATGTAGTTGCATTTCATGCATTTTTAATCATAGAAAAAATTGTAAAAAATTACCATGTTTTAATTTCATACCATCTTAGGTTCAATTTGCAATGTAGGAATTAATTTTATTAAACAAAAAAATTACAAAAAATGGTCATTTTTCCTTATTTAGATTTTAGTCTTTTAAATAAGTATTTTTCTTTCGTTTTATGTCAATGAGTTATTTTATTATTAGAAATAGATAAAGAATTTTAATTTGTACAAAAATTGAGTGATGTATGATTTTTAATTAAAGAAAAAGAAAAGAAATTGAAGAAAAGATTTAATTTTATATTGGGCTAGTTCTTGTTCTCAAATCAAGCCTAAATCCCAGTCTAAAAACAACCCAAACCCGTCCAAACAACCTAGGCCCAAAACTCGACCTGACCCGCCTGACCTGTTTTTCCTTCCCTTTAGTCTAAAGACCTAGACACAAAAAGAGGAGATCTCTGAACTTGGGGAAAAAGGGTGCATCTGGAGGTGGGGGGGGGGGGGGGGGGGAGCTTCTGCTCTATTTTTCACCATCACAATAATCAGACCTCCGCCATCTCAAGAAAAAAGGTACCGTTTTTGGAATTCTTCTTCTCCATTCTTTGCAAAGACCAGATCCTCTCACAAAAAAACAAAAATGGGACTTCTTCCTCCTCTCTCACTCATGCAACAAAATGCACAACTCATTCCTTTAAAATCAGAAATCACGAAAGCATATTCTCAGTTAAAAAATGTGAATCTCATAGCAGAAAAAATAAAAACAAATAGAAGAAAATTATGTTCTTCTCCACTTCAAATTTTAGCTGAAAAATAGATTTCTCTTTAAATGTTGGAATTGGGTTCGAATCTGACGAAGGTGTAGGCTGAAATTAATTCGTATGTCCGTCCGAGTTTTTTATTAAAGTTAAGTTCCGGCTATTTAAGATCTGGGATTAGTTGTAATCCAGCGATGTCGTGCCTTCTTCTTCTTTACTCAAGGCACATGGAATTCTCACTTAAAAAAATGAATTGAGATTTAAAATAAGAAGCTCTCTATTTATTTCTGGGTTTTCAAGAAGAATTCTAGATTCAAATGGTTGTTCCATTCTGCTATTGTACTTTTGATTTGCAGAGCTTCATTTCCAAGTTTGCTTGTTCGCTTATCAATTTACTGGTTCCAGAACTCAAATTTCAGATTTAATGCAAATGGTATATTCCTTGTGGGCTTTGTTTGGTATGAATGTTATTATGTTATTTTGTGTAAAATCGTTTTGTGGATCTATTGGTGGTTTAATATTTCTTGTTAGTTTTTGTGGCTTCTAAGCCTGTTAGTTACACGCACACTTCTAGTCTCACAAAGATCAGATATAATGGTTGCATTGGTGCTGCTCACTAATGTTCTTGAGTAGTCCATATCAGCACTTTGCTGCATCTTGAATGTCTTTATTATTTGAATGATAAGTGCAGAACATTGTAAACTAAGGCTAAGCATTCCTGTTTCAGTAGCCTAATGTAGGTTGAATTTTCAGGCCATTATTCAAGCCTTGATCTTTGTTTAAATTCATTTTAGTTCATTGATTATGAGGATTTGCCCCATTTTACCTAGTATATACTTTTGTTGTTGGACTGGTGATTAGTATTGTTCTTTCAAAATAGCATGAGATGATTGCTATTAAAAAGTTAGAAACAATGCAAGAAAGGTAATAATAATGTCAAACTTCCTCAGCTATAAATGTTTATATTATCTCACGATATTGGAGATTAACTTTTACCTACATCTCTCCATCCTCCTCTCCCTCTCTCGTGATGTGTGCACAAAAGGAAACATGGAATAAAAATTATCTTTTCATAAATAATCTTGGCAAAAATCATCTAGTTGTGAGGTCTTCTACATGTTAAATGTTTTTCTGGTTCCAAAACATTCATATTATTCAAGTGGCTTGCATAGTCTGGTCTAAGCTAGCTCGCACTCCATGGAGTTTGCAAAGTGGTGAGCATCAGTATGTTGGAGAAACATATCTGTGTAGTAGAACAACTTGATATAGTAACTGTATTATGGCTGCTATACGACGCTGGTTTTGTGAGCACGTATATGAATCATTCCCACAAAAATCAAACAAATGATTTTACTTTATTTTTACAATTTTTGTGCATTTTTGTCATTTTTCAATAATTGTTGCATTTTATTTTGTGCATTTTAATTTAAAATAAATACAAAAAATATGCATTTCGCATTTAAAATTTAATTTCATATTTCAGGATTAATTAGGGGTTAGTTTGTTATAGAACAAAACATGAAAATCACAAAAATAGCCATTTTGGCGCTTTAGTTGTTAATTGTTTAGTTTGTCTTGAAATAGATTTTTAAATTTTTTTAGGAATTAATTAGTTTAATTTTGGAAATAATTATATTTTTATCCTTATTTTGTGTATTGTGTATAAAAATCAGAAAATTTGAAAATGTATATAAAGGTAAAAATCAAGCAAAAGGAAATAAGAAGAAGTTAATTAAAAAGAAAGAGAAGAGAGGGCCAATTGGGTCAGATTCCCCCAGCCCAAAAATACTCAAAATCGAGCCTAGGCTGCTCCAGGCCTAAATGCACCCAAACCCGGTTCCCCCACTCGAACTAAGCGACGGCGTTTTGCTCAGATAATCAAAGCTATTAGATCTTGATCCAATGAACGAGGGCGTCCTAGGATTTTCCCTATAAAACTGTCAGAACGAGCCGCCGGTGGCAGCGCCACCCCCAAACCCAACAAAAATTACACAACAGCTCCCCCTCCTCTCCCTCATCACTAATCCCCACTTGAAATTCCTCGAATCATAATTCAACTCCTCTAATCTATGGTTTTATTTTTTTGGCCAAACATGAACTTCATCCAAACAAGCTCAAATTAATACCTGATAGTCTATAGACCGTGTCCATCTCGAGTCTGGGGGTTGTATCTCTTTGAATCGCAACAGGATGCATCCAATCTCACATCTAGGGTTCATGCGTTCCGGGCTGTTCGTGGATTTTTGCGAGTCGAGTTAACCCGGGTCAATATTATACATTTATTTGTTATAAAATGAATGTATAATATTAACATGAGTTTAATTTCGAAGGGTTTTCTCACGAAGTTCGAATTTCAGTAAGTTTTCCTATCTTTCTTTTCTTTAGTTTTTAATTTGATTCATCGTTCTAACTAGTCGATTTAGCACCATTGTAATTACTAGTTTAATCTACGTTTGTCTTAGAATTTTGAATAATTATTTAGGGTTAATTTTCATTTCTCTTTGTTGATTTTTTTTTTGATGGTTGGTCGTCCAGCGGTACACAGTTTAAATTTCTTTTAATTTATTCATATTGGTTTAGATCTGTTTTGTTCTTCTAGAGCTGAATTGGATTGATTTATTTATTGGTTCTATTTATTAGCCATTAATCCAATGATAGTGTCAGTTAGTTTTGATTAGAGTTAAATTTTAGTTTACTGATTGGTTCTAGGTGATATCGATTCACTTGGGTTAACCTTAGTTAATTTTTAGTAGGGGTAAAGAGGTTGGGTATAGCTGACTTTAGTCTGTAAATTTCAGAACAGTACAAGAGCTTTTTAGGCATAGGAAATGGTAGAATCTTTTTAAAATAGTAAATTTAAAACAGGGGTAAAGTAGTGTAGGCATTGTATAGCTAAAAGAACCTTCCAAGACATACCAAATGGGGCATTAGTGTAAGTTTTAACAATTTTGGTAGTAGTTACTTGAGGAAAAAGTTAGAAAAAGAAGGGTTAAAATAAAAATGGGTAGGGACTGATTTTGAAAACCTTTTGGCTGATTTTTCTTTCTTCTTTACCTATATAAAGGCATCAAATGCCTTGAGGTATGGGTCTTCTTTTTCAACAATTATTAACTTCCAAAACACTCTTTCTATTTGAATTTTTAGATATGCAGTAACTTTCAAACTTAAAAAAAAAAGAACAAAAATCCAATAAAAATAAAAAATATACAACAAAATCCAAACAAAGTACTGTTACATTGCTCCTTTTGGTTAAGTTTTAAAATAAGAATAGGTTTTTCAGCTCATTTAGTTCATCACTGATCCTTAAAGCTCACAGTTCCAATTTCGAGCTTGATTAGCATTATTTGGGTTATAGTTGGTTTTTTAGAGGTTCTGAACTCGATTTCTAGACTTTCTGAGTTCGTTCAAGTTGTTTGTGTTGAGTTTCCTGGTGATGTTGGGTTTCACTGATTCCTGAGTCTGAGTTATCTTTTGGGTTGTTTTCTGCTGGTTTGGTGTTGCTATCGACGTGCCTACTGTTGCTGACTTCCTCATCCCATTCTATTTTCGTTATTCAGGTACACAATCAAACTCAATTTGGTGTAATTCTGAGATGAACACATGAGATGAAATGGAGCTAGATTTCTGCAAATAAATTCAGTTATTCTGTCGATTTGATCATAGTCTTCTGAGTGCTATTGGTTGTTCCTGTAATAATTAGACTGATAACTGCAATTGTTTACATAAATGAGTAGTAAACGTTTGGAAATGCTATGAGTTTAGCCTGTGATAGTCTAGGTTAGACCACTGGAATTTCCATCAGTTAAATGATCATTATTATGTGTTGTTCTTTATAATTGTGAGAGTCTCTTATTTGATGCAATCAGATTCCATTCAGTAATTGTTAGCTTCAATTATGAAGTGCATGAATTAACCTTTTGGTAGATTAGTAATAGCAAAGATTGTAAAAATGGAACTAGTATACAACTCGTCTGATTTGTGACCACAAGAAAGTTACGTGAATATTCGATATTAAAAAATAGATGTTTTCCAATTCATGTGTGTATGTACTTTAAATTAATTTCACTAGTCAGTTTGATCAAATGGAGGGGAATTGTTTCAAAATCCATATTTATTTTTAAAACTGAAGTGAAATTTTATCTGGGATGAAGACTGGCCTAAAGCGTTTAGTAGCAGACAACCCAATTTGTGAAGGATTGAGTTTTGGTTTGGAAAAGAAGTCATGGGCTGTCTGATGCTGTGAATCGATCCCAGGCCCTTCTGTTTGAGATCTAAGTGGATTGAGCAAAGCGGACCATATGGCCTGATTTGTTTTGGGCCCAAGATTAAATATAAAAGATAAACGGGTAGCACTACAAACAATGGGCCATAGTAATTCTATATAGCAATAATTAAGTAGGATTCCTTCCTTTATCTTAGAGACAAAATTACTTAGAAAATCCCAGCTACTTTAGGCTTGCCTTTTAAAATAAATGAGATGAGCCTCACCAAATAAAAATAAATGCGGAGGCCTCCATTAATAATTGCAAGAATTTATTAGAACATGGGAGGGCCGTTTAGCGAATTTCATGGTTTCCCCTGAAATAATAATACGCTAGAATCTTTAGATGCGTTTAATTAAAATAACTCCTTAAACTCGGGTGTACATTGATGCAACCCAAATTCAAATCTCGATGAAGTCGAAATGTGCTGATAACCGCGGGTTCCTTGATGGCAACGGGGTTAGAAACACATTTTCATGACGTCGTAAGAATTATAAAACCAATAATGATGAAAAATGGTTCAAAATTTGAGACGAGTCTCGCCGAACAAAACTAAATGTGGGGCCCTCAGTAATCGAATATTAAAAATGTTTAGAATTCGGAAAGGCCGTTAGCAAATTCAACGGCCTTTCCCAAAGCAATATTACGCTAGAACCTTTAAGCGCGATTTAATTAAATTACTTTCTTAAACTCGGGGCGCGATGCGACCCAAATCCAAATCTCGACGAAGTCGAAATGTGTTGACGATCATGGGTACCTTGATGGAGACATGGTCTGAGATGTGTTTTCACGATGTCGCAAGTCTTTTAAAATAAATAATGGTAAAAGTGGTATATAAATAAAAGGCACATAAGTTAGTATGTATTAAAATAAGATAAAATCAAATGCCACAGTTGAGCGACCGTGCTAGAACCTCAGAACCCGAGAAAGACTAACACCTTTTCCCGAGTTAACAGAATTCCTTATCCAGATTTCTGGTTCGCGAACTGTAACAAAATCAATATTTTCCTCGGATCGGGATTCAACTGGTGACTTGGACACCATTAATCTCCCAAGTGGCGACTCTGAATAATTACTAATCTAAATCTCGTACCGATTGTCCTTTTATTGGAAAAATGCCTTTACGCCTACTTTGCAGAGGTGTATTGCGAAAAAGGAGGTGTGAAAGCTTTGGCGACCCTACTGGGGAGGAAAAACCCAAAACGTTTTTTTCAGGGTTCAGAATTTGAGCTTATATAAATTGTTGTATTTGGCTGTATTTGATTTTCCTACATGTTGCATGCTTAATATGCTAAATATTACCGCTTTGATAGTATTTGAACTGTATATATACTGTGCCGATACCCTTCTTTCTTCACCTCCAAGGATGTGCTTACTGGTTGACACTCCCTATTCTGTTACTGTCATACCCTGAAATAAAAAGAGGCTCGGATAAGTTACAAAGCCGCACGATCCCGCGGGTCACCGGTACGTTGCTCCTTCCTCGACCCGAGTTGTTTGCTCGGGTACACTGTCTAGAACACCGACGCAGGTTTTGAACATAGAATAACTTGACTTCATGCCGGATCCCTAGTAGGAACGTTTATTTGAATCATGTGACATTTGACTTAGGTGACTTAACACAAGGGCTAGGTCCGTCTAGGGCTAGCAACCTGAAATGAAAAAGACCGTCCTATGCATTTATTTGTTCGGACCTACATGTTGATCTGTTTTGAATCATGGAGTGTCGAAATGTGAGAAAAGTCAAAAATAGAGAAATTGAGAGAAATAGCCGTTAGGGAGTTAATATTTTAATCAAATTCAATGCCCAAGTACTGTCGAAACTCTGCCGAAATTTTGAAAAAAAAAAGGAAAAACGAAGAGAATGTTTTTTATGTAAGTTTGTTTTATTAAAGGCAAAATAAAGGCAAAATAAAAATGAAAAAAAAGTCTTTTATTTTGGGGAAAAATTGTTTGAAAAATAGAAAAATGGTCATTTTGATTATAAAATGGAGAAAATCTTGGAAAAAGTTGTCTTAAAAATTTTTAGGTAGTTTATTTGCCCGAACTATGCATGGTTTGATTCTCACAGGGCGTGAGATACGTAGACAACCCTCATCGGGTCCAACCTCCCCTTTACAAATATAGCCAAAATGTCAAAAAATTTAATTTGTGTCATAAATAAGTTAGGTGACGCCATTTTACAAAAATAGCCAAACGTTCCCAAACAGGACGCCGGAGGGCTGACTTTGCATAAACAGCCACCTTTGATCATATCTTGATTTTTGACCCTCAGAGCCTTGAAGTCAATGTACCCGAGGCAATGAAAGGTCATGTTTACAATATCACGTCATTTATTTTGAATCAGAAAATATAAAAAGAGTCATAGAAGTCGAGTGATGTTGTTTTTGCAAAAATAGCCGAACGTTCCCAAATGGGACGCCGGAAGGCTGACCTTGCGTAAATGACCACTTTTTGTCATGATTTGATTTTTGACCCTCACGGCCTTGAATTCGCGTCCCCGTGGCGTTGAAAGCCCATGTTTGCAACATTAGGTCTTTTAATTTAATTTGAGAAGCAAGAAGAGTCATAGATAAGTCGAGCAAGGCCGTTTTTCATAAATAGCCGAATGTTCCCGAACAGGATGCCAGAAGGGTGAGTTTGCAAAACGGCCATTTCTGTCCGATTGGTTCGCACAACCTTTTTCGTTCCCGGAGTGCTAAAAGGCCGTGTTTGAAAACCGAGTTTTTCTTTTAAATTTTGAAAGATAATATCGATAGTTTTGTTTTTAAGTTGAATATATTTTTTTTTTTTTTTAATCATCTTAATAAATGCGCAAGATGAGTGCAATGGAAAATGAACCTTTTTCAATATTAACCAAAGTCCCTTTAGAGTTGAAATTATGGTGGAATGACTTGGAAAAGAGGGACAGGATGAAGTGAAGATATATCTGAAGGGTCTCACGGGTTTATTAGACATCAATCCTCGCGGTGATATCATGGGGACACTGCATACTTTCTGGGACCCGGCACATAATGTTTTCCACTTCTCGTATTTTGAGTTAACTCCAACTTTGGAAGAACTAGCTGGGTATATCGGAAATTCTGAGATCCCACTAAAAGAACAATACTGGTTTCTCCAAGAGCCATCACAGTGCAGCGGGTTTTAGATATGTTGAAGATACCCAGGACGGTTAACAATACGGATTTTGCATAGGGTTTCTACACTACCCGATTTATATATGATAGATATGGCCATGTGGGAGCGTTCAGCAACCCGGATATGAAGCTATGTAGTAGAAATAACCCGCGGAATTGGGATGAGCACAAAAGAGTGGCCTTCATGATAACCGTTTTGGGCATCTTACTATTCCCAAGGAAAGATTGGAATATTGATATAAAGGTGGCCGGGATAGTGTACGGCCTATTCCGACCTCTTACTGCCTGTAAAGCCAAGGGAACGTCTTTTGAAGGGTGTAATATGTTGTTGTTAGATAATACGCTTAACGCTAGAGGGGGGGTGAATAGCGTTATAATAAAATTTAGCGTAAACTTGCGGAAATTAAAATTTGTAGGAAATAAATAGGTGCGTTAAATAAACAAAAGGAAAGAACGCACCGATGTATTCTGGTTCACCACAACACGTGGCTAGTCCAGTCCTCGAGAGACTCTCTCGAGATTTTCCACTAACTTGTCAAGCTTACGGGTGCTCAACAAACCTTTACAACTTGAGGACACAAGCCTCAACACCTTTGCTCGGAGATACAACACTCCAAGACTTCAACCAAGGAAACACAAGTTCCTTACAACAAGAGGATCACAATTCTCTTACAAGTGTACAAAACACTAAACACTCAAACAAGACACTCCTTAATGAGTAGATATGAGTAAAAGAAGTAAGCTCAAGATCACAACAACTATGGACAAGACTTTGGCTCTCAAAAGCTTTATGAAATGAATATAAAATGATAAACAATAGTATGCAAGCTTATAGCAATAGAATGATCAATTGTTGTGTGTTGTTGTGTTTTAAGCACTGAAATGAAGCTGTATTTATAGTTGAAAAACTTGGCATTACCGTTGTCTTATTGTCAATTAAGAGTTGCTGATTTTACTCTGTGACAATCGATTGTCAGGAAGCCACAATCGATCGTTTGCCAATCGTTCCAAAAATCAATCCCAGATTTTACGCTTAACAATCGATTGTCCAAGATCAACAATCGATTATTGGCAACGTTCAAAAAATCATTTCCAGATTTTACGTAAAACAATCGATTATACCAAATCAATAATCGATTATTCAGCAACGTTCAAAAAATCCTTTCCAGATTTTAATTTCAACAATCGATTGTACAAAATCAACAATCGATTATTCAGCAATGTTCAAAAAATCTTTTTCAGATTTTAATATCAACAATCGATTGTACAAAATCAACAATCGATTACTTGACGGTATTTGAAAACTTTACGACAACGGTCAGCGTCACAATTGATTGTGTAATGTTAACAATCGATTATTTATCAGACTTTGAAAATCATTTTAGACACTACCTCGTGACAATCGATTGTTATATATTCACAATCGATTATTTAATAACTTTGAAAAAGTCTGAAAGTCACTGCCTCAACACAATCGATTGTCATAAGTTCACAATCGATTATTTTGTGACTTTGAAAAATCTGAAGGACACTGTCTCTTCACAATCGATTGTCATTAGCTTCACAATCGGTTATTCTGAGTTTTGAAAAACTTTGATGGACACTGCCTCTTCACAATCGATTGTCATTAGCTTCACAATCGATTATTCTGAGTTTTGAAAAACTTTGATGGACACTGCCTCATCACAATCGATTGTCATAAGGTATACAATCGATCGTCATGCAGGTTTGAAAAACCTGATGCTCACTGCCTTAACACAATCGATTGTCATTAGTTCACAATCGATTGTCATGCAGTCTTGGCTCAACATAATCGATTATCATAAGTACATAATCGATTATCTTAGTCCAGTTTTAAGAGGCATGTATAAAAATCATTTTGACTAATGAAAATATGCATGATTTAAAATCATTTAGCATTAAATTAAATATGCATGATTTTGGAAAAAATAGTTTTACGAGAGAAGCCATATCATGAGTCAAGTTGTAGAATCAAGAACACAATTAAGAATGACTCATTTATACTATAAAACTTTGTCTTGTGCTTGAATCTGGTTATCCACCAATTGTGCGCTTGTACTTGAACTTCGCATATATCAATTTGCGCTTGTTTGTCATTCATCAAAACTCACACATAAGAACACACATTTTAGTATAAAGCCTTAAGAACGTGTTTCCAATAGTTGTCATAGATGTGGATGATCGAGCATATGTGCCACTGTTTCCAGTTTTTGAGTTATGGTTCGCCCGATAAACCTTGTATTGGAGAGTTACACACCAGAACTGATGGGGTTAGTTTGCCTGAAGGTGTAAAGACATGGGTATGGTACTTCCGGATGTTCAAGGCCAATCAGCTACTGTGGACTTTGGGTTAGTAGCCCGTAGGAGAAATCATATACATTTTAGCTGCCGGGTCACATTTCCTTCTGATGGGGCTGCATAGCATCCAGCCATATGCTACTTATCGGGTTCTGAGACAACTCGGGAGATATAAAATAATACCACCAGAGGAGGATTTGAGCACTTACGTGATTGAGATTAGCCAGTATGGAAAGTTTCCTGAAGCAAGAGTTTGCCAAGTGTGGAATGAAGGTCAATGCTTACAAGCAGATACTTGTGTGCTGTATCGGGCCAGGGGTGAAGTGGCGCCAAATTACCTCATGTGGTACAAGAGAGAACTTGAACATCAGAGGCCAGCTAAAAGACCTCACGTCCAAGATTTTGTTGAAACCTCACGAGAGCAGTGGGATTGGCTAGCAAAAGAAGAGAGTTACCGAGCCGAGATTGGGAAGGTGAAGCAGCAAGTAGAAAGTGTGAAATTCGAAAACAGTGTAAAAGTAGATGCGGATCAGGGTGAAAAGAATAAATTGGCCCAAGAAAACGTAGAGCATAAGACCCAAATCCAGCAATTAAGAGCAGTCTTTAATAAACAACCGAGGAGTCCATCATACGAACGATTAATTAAAGAGTTAAGAAATGAGGTTAGGGAGTGCCGGGATGAGTTAGAAAAATCTAAGAGTGTCATGGGAGGTCTCAAAGAACAATGGGCTACAAGAGCAGCGGAACGTCGCCAATACTTGAATAAACTGAAAAGGGACCACGAGAAAGTTGTTGACAATCTGAAGAGAAAAGTGGCTTCCTTTGAGGGTAAAGCGATCAGGCAGGCCAGGGATTTCGAGATCTAAAGCGATCAGGAAGGCCAGGGATTTCGAGATCAAAAGTGGACAGTGTTATGATTTGTTTGCCCGAATGGAGGTAGAGGTGCAACAGTTGCAAAATCATCACCTACAAGATTCTCGGGCATTAGAGATGTGCACCAACCGGATTGAGCGCCTGCTTACAAAAAAGAGGAAAACAAGGGACCAGACTAGGGGCATTGCTTGGGATATTTTTAGGAGAAGTTGGGTTTGTTAGGATATGACTCATACGACTTTCGTCCAAGAAGTGCAGATCTATGTGAATCGAACAATGAATGATTTAGAGCACCTCGAAAGGGATTTGGGACCTAGGCCCGCAGCGAGGCCGAACGACGCCCCGCATGCACCTAGATTTGAGTCATTAGAGTATGCATAGGTTGTGTTTGTATCTTTTTCTATTTTGAGTGTGTTTGTCCGTTGTTTTTCATGTCAAAGTGAGTCTGTAGTTGGTATTTGGTCTTAGTTTGTGTCTATAGTTTCCTGCCGCAAAAATGTTTAGTTTGTAATAATTCATGTTAGTAATGAAATTTTAAAATTCCCAAAACTTATTTTCAATTTTAATTTTCGCATTTATTTTCACGAACTACGCCATGTCAGATTCATGCAGGGTCATGATACGTAGGCAATATCCATAGGATTAGACCGTAGTCATAAACAAAATAAAAAGAAAAGAAATGGAGGTAAAAGAAAAGAAATAAAGAAAAATGGAAAAACAAAGGCGAGAATAAAAGAAAAGAAGAGAGGAAAAACAAAGGTAAGAATAAGAGTTGAAAAAGGGCAAGAGCGGAAAAACAAAGGCGAGAATAATAAAAGGTAAGAGAAAGAAAAGAGTGGAATAGGATGAGAAAATGAAACAAAAAAGGAATGTCGAAATGATACATGTGGACGAACAAATGCATAATAGAAATGATTAACTGTACAGGTGCATTCATGCCAACGTGCGGTTATCAAATATGTTAAAGCCTAATCGTTAACGAAGTTATTATTTTAACTGTGTAAGTCCAGGCAGGTGATTAGTTGATTGGAAATTCTGGCAACTCACCATTACAACACTCGGTCGAAGGATAAAGAAATGACTGGACAGGATTCGGATACTAGTATTGTGGACCCCATGAAAGAGGTCGAGGTGATCGATGTGGGGTCTATGAAAGAAGAAATGAAGAAGTTGAAAGCCCAAATGGAAGCCATGCACCGGACTTGGTCCCAGGAGCATGATCGGGTCGAACTCAATCCGAAGAAAGAGCGGGCGTGATATTAATAACACAATAGTATATTGGGGTCGAATTCCTTAGGGAGCTTCAAGTTGGAGACGAGTAATTGTATGGCTTAGAGATGTGTCTTAGCTTCAAGTCGGTCTTCTTTCATTTTTGGGTTTTTAATATAATTATCAACTACAATTATCAACTACTAATATGATCTAAAATTAAGCTAAGTTGATTGATGCTAGAATTAAGCAATAGTAGAAAAGCACTAGGGTCGTGACACTCACTTAGGCGGATAATCAATGAGTATAGAATTCTAACATAAGGATGCTAATTTTTGAGAATATGGATAACCGTTGCACTTTAATGATTTTGCCCAATTGACTCTCTCGAGACCAATTGGGTAGGCCAATTTTCCCAAGCAACACAATGTTCAAATAGGGTAATTACTCTCTCGAGGTTTAACCCATTACTTGGGACAACCATTCTCATAGGTCCATCCCAAATCCTTGATGGGTTGAATGTGAGGTCATATACTCTCTTTCTCAAGAAGATTCAAGACCCACTAAGCCCGACTTAGTGTTTTCAACCACCAAATCTAAGTGAACACATACACATAATCCAAATACCACACACCCAACAACATCCAAGATATAGGCAAAAACACCCATTAATTACCCACACTAGGGTTGAGCCACAACCCTAGCTAATGGGTTTAGCTAGACATGGAAGTAGTAGAAAAAGCAAAGATAATGGAAGAGATGAACATAATCATTAACTATATGCTAAATCTACCCAAATACACTTTAATTACAATAGGAAGTTGCCTAAATAGGCTAATGTAAAATCTCACGAGCGCAGCTACTGTTCAGATCATAAAAACTTAAGCGAAAACAGTAAAGTGTTCTATTTATACTACTTAGGAAAACTGGACAAAAATGCCCCTGAGGGTCTGATGCGGACCACACAGAAATGGCGTGCGGACGCATATGGTATAGTGTCTTCACTTCAGCTGCTTCTGGATCAGAGGTGCGGACTGTACAGAAATGTATTGCGGCCGCGTAGGTTTTCACAGAAATGGCTCGCGGCCACACAGGGTAAGTCAAGCGGACCGCACAAAAGTGACGTGCGGCCGCACAAGGAGAATATTAAATTGCTGCCTCTGTGAACTTGTTCGCACACGGGCTGCCTGCTTTTGGTATGCGGATACGTTGTTCTTGTGAGTGAAAGTCCTGGTCTCTGAACTATGAATAGGCGGACCGCACAGAAGTGGGTGCAGCCACATGGGTCTTCCTCCAAAATTCCCAACTCTCTAAACTATTTCCATGCGGCCGCACACCATACTCAGGTGGATTTCACAGGTCTTGTGTAGTTTTGTCAAGTCCCTGAACCACTCCTGTGCCGCCGCACACCATAATCAGACCAACTGCACAGGTTCAGCTTCCACATTTTGTCAACTTCTTGTAAATTCGAAGGCTTCACTCCTTCTTGAGCCGATTTGTGATTTTCATCATCTTGTCGCTCAAACCTACAATCAAGCACACTTGTAAGTAATTCAGGACTAATCAGAGGCAAATTATGCACTAAGATAAGGTAAGAAGGGGCATAAATCATGTATAATTTACAGTTATCAACTCTCCAAAACTTAAACCTTTGCTTGTCCTCAAGCAAATAAAATGAGACACACCTCTCAATAGAAAACGACCCAGTAATTACTGATTTTCTTAGAATAAACTCAAAAACCCTCAATTGGGACTAACAATTGTCTCCAATGCAAATGCATCATTAACAAATATAAAATTTGCGAACTTCAGGATCAAGTGTGACACAAGAGCCTTAAGAGTTGACACATGTCATCATGGAGCTTTTTGCTCAAGTACTTTGATCATTGTGGATCCCAAACTGTTGCATCCTTGACTCTCCCTAAGTGAACCTCACCTTTTTGAATATATGCACACAAATCGGGATGGAAAGCTCTCTCATTCAACACTCACAAAGAAGAGACCCTAAGTATGGCTCTAAGTACCATATGCTTGCACTTCGTGTAAGTATCCACTAATGTAGGTTCTCCTTATTTCAAGATCATGTAGGACTTTTGGGGAGTCATTGTGAAGGCTTTTGGGTACATGTAGGATATGCAATTGTTCACATGAGTTTGCTCTTCCCTTAAGCGCTTCTCTTGGTTCGGTTTGGCACACTTTCTTGACTCAAACATGCAATTCACCTCTTCGAAGGTTGTGGAGAGACACATTGTCTTTCTTTCTTTTCTGAACAAGCCCTTTTTCTCCTTTTCAAAACACATTGTTACTTTTTCAACCTCTTTCACCTTTTTTGTTGTACTTTGATTCCCTTTTTGATTCTTATTCTCTTTTTGACTTCCTTTTCTTTCTGTCTTTTTCTCTTTTTCATTGCCTTCCTTTTTCCTCTCCTTTTGTACCTTATACCACTTTGTGTTCCTTTTTTTTCTCTCCCCCTAAATTTATGCAATTTCCAATAACCAAGGGAAGTATTTTGGGTACTAAGAGAAGGTCTAATTGAGAACGGGTATAGGTTTGTAGCTTGGTGTATGAAAGAATAAAGATGTGGTCTCAAAAGGATGAACTAGGGATCAATATATTGATAGGTCATGAAATCAATCAAGATAACGTTTTGGCATCAAGGAGAGCCTACAATCATATCACAAATCAAGTTCCACCCACGATTTCTCCTAACAAACATTCGGGGAAAGTTCTAGACCATCGGCTCGGCACTTGGGCTCACAAATCGAGTTCTCACTACACATACACTCTGGGATTGCCAAAGACAGAGTCAAGGGCCCACAACGATCTTAGATACGATTTAAACACACAATGGCCTCACACGACCATATGATGATTGCTTGGTCAACACAAGAGTCTCAAGGCCACGACTTTCACCATCCTAAACACAATTTGATGTAATTGACCATAAGATTGAAGGCAAATGTGCTAGGCCCAAGTGAAGCTTTGCCTGAGGTACTCTTACTACAAAACTTGAAAAATCGAAAAGAAACAAAACAAATGAACTGACTCAACCCTTAAGAAAGTTGTCACGCTGTCTATCATTGGGAAGAGCCACCTGGTTCACACAACATTCTACCCCTGGAAAGAATCGTGGCATTAATAAAACCAAGGGCTTATTTTAACATCAACCAAAACCAAAAAGAATCTACTAGCCTAATTCGGCACTAAAACGAATAGTTTTACGAAAATTACCGAAACTAACAACAAAACTCAAACGAGAGCCAAATGAATATACACATAGGGGAAGCAGAATATACACTAAAGGGAGATTAAGAAATCAAAATTATATACAAACAATCAAACTATGAATGTGCAGAAGGTAAGTAGTACATAGTATATGTACAGTCATCCAATATCCAAATCAATCAAAAAAGTAGGGCCACACCCCCACGAATAAAATCTAGCATTTTCCCTAATGCTAACTATCAAATAAAGCATAAAATAGGGGGAAGGATAGAGAAATGGCCCCTCAAGCCTCATCAACTACTGTCTGCTACTTACTGGCTCCTGTGTCTGCTGTACCGGCGGGGACCTCAGACCGGTCCCCAGCTTGCTGCTGCTGTGGTGCTAGGACATCAACTGTCTACTCCCATGGCTCATCTCCTATCAGTACTGCCTGAGGCTTAGTTTACCGATGATGGGCTCAGATGGGCCCTCTGGGTTGGTGCCACCTCAATCACCACTACGTCTGTGCGTGGTAGCTTTCTCTTCTTCCTCGGTCTCTCCTCGTACTGTGGGTGAGCTGCAGCTACCTCATCCCCGGGCTCTTCAAACAGAAAGTCTAGGGGCATCTGGTCAGCAAGGATCTTATCAACATCTGTCCTCAGCTTCGACATCGAGACATTGGAGGCTTTATATTTCCTTATCTTTCGGTGCTCCTTGGCAAAATCTTTTAGGGCTTTGCGGTGTGCCCTAACTGCTATCTCCAGCTGATCCTGCTTCATCATCATAGCTACCTAGTTTTCTAGGATTTTCTTCAAAGTCTCTTCAAGTGAAGCAGAGACCTCCACAATAATAGGTGCCCTTTGAGTCTCAACAGCTGTCGTCAATGTTGACAACTTGGATGTCGTAGCCGACACCCAGTTGTTCAAGCTAGCCAGAGTTTGTGTCAGCTGATGAGCTTTGAACCTGTGAGTCTTGGACACCGAAACTACCAGTTTCGCAGAAGTGGAAAGAGGGGCTGAAGATGAGCCCGGCTGCAATACATCAGTGGTAGGCACAGAAGCATGTACAGTTGCAGCTCGCTCGTCAGACTGGCCAACTGTAGTAGAAGTTGATGCTTGCCCTTTATTGGAGCCCTTAGGGTTGTCTGGACCCTTTTGATCATACCACGAGTAAGGACCCACCGGAGGCACCTCAATATCATAATGTTTCTTCTTCACTTTCATATAATCAAAGTACATAGTCAGTGTGTTGGGGAATGGGTAGTTTTGCTGAGTGTCATGCAGAAAACACCCTTTGCATGATGTTACCCACACTTAACAGGAATCCCGCCAACTAGGACAGCACGCTCAATCGGCACAGAGTTTTCATGAGTGGAGGAGTCGACTCTGGTGCACACAAATGAGAGCCACCCTTTTGCCTCAAAGCTCAGGGTGTTTCTAAATATTCTGGCCGGTGCATTCAACCATTCTGGGACAGTGCCTGGAGCTGCAATGATCTCAGCCAACCACGGGCGTACCTTTTCTTTCTGTGCCAATTTCTCCAGATACTATGACTCATCTTCCTCGGCAAACCTCATAAAATCATTAAATGTCTTGCCATCATACAGAACCACCTGGTTTCTCACCTTTGTCGCTGTTGCACCCTTGACCATGGGGTGGACATTGCTATAAAACTCTTTTACCATGTGTTCACTGGCCATTTCCACATGTTCTGTAAAGAATACCCAACTCTCTCACGTAGCGAACTGAGCTTGTACGCGAGGGTTGTGAAGGAGAAAATCAGCTATAATAAACCTCCGCTCTAGAATTAGCTTTCTCTTCGGTCACAATGCTCTGAACATGTGGAAGGCAGTCTCACTCACAAAACGGTCTATTCAAGCTTCTTCTTTTATGGTCCTCTCATTCCCTCCAAGCTGTGGCTCACCACCCTCACCTTCCTCTGATGATGATATGTTGGGGCAGGTGGAATATTCTTCATTAATCTCTGTCTTACCCTCAGAATCAGCAGATGAATCTTTTAGTATTGTGTTTACTAGCCTCAATGAAGTTTCCACCTTTTCCTGTTCATTCTCAGGAGATGATGATACTGGCACTGGTACATCTATTGACATCCGTGAGGGTATGGACTCTGAGGTCAAACTCCGGGGGGGGGGGCATACTCACTGCCTGAAGAGTGAGAGGTAGCCTTGTCTGCCTTCCGTATGAGTTTTTTGTTCTTTTTCAAGCTTTCCTTTTCTTTGGCAGTGAGCTTTAGTATTTGACGAACCATCTTTACTTTTGGAGCCTCACCCCTTGACAGTTGTTTTTCCTTACCCCCACGTTGAACTTGTTTACCCTTTGGAGGCATTATCTGCAAAACAATCACATCTGGCATTGTTAGTGAAAGCACGAGAGATATACACAATTGAAAGATCAAAACAGTTAAACAAATTCATGTTACAGACAGGTTGAGGCAGACCGCACAAAAAAGGCATGCGGTCTGCACAGACAAAATTGGCTCAGCAGTCAATACCCAGAACAGGTCATGCGGCCGGCACAAAAAAGGGCTCGCAGACGCATGGGGTCCTTGTGCGACCGCACAAAAGTGACCGTGGTCCGCACTGGCAAACACCAAAAACTTCATCATTCAAACAACTAGGCCATGCGGTCCGCCTGATTATGGACCGCGACCGCACCAATCAAAGTCAAACATTACACCCTCTATGATAAAAAGGCCATGTGGTTCACACAACTTTGGACCGCGGGCGCACAAAAAGCCACGCGGCCCGCACAAATAAATCACGCGGCCGCACAGAGAGTGTCTATGGAGTTAGGCAACTCATGCGTACCACACAAAAAATGTTGTGCGGCCACATAGGGCAAAAGAACTGGGTAGGGGCTTTTATGCATTAAAGTTCACATACTGAATCATGATCAATCCCTAAGGTTGTCCCTACTCAGTTGTTAATTTTCGACTTATGCCCATGCTTTGAACAAATGAAACAGAGGAAAACTAAGCCTAATCTAAGGAAAGAAATAAAAAAAATTAAGAAGTTATTCTAAAAAAGATGTAATAAAAAATAACAATTATGCAACTAAGAATTAACATGGAATGTAGACTGTTACCAGAAGAGATGAAAAGCACACTTGAGGATATGAACAGTAAGAACTAAGCTTCATAGTGAATTTTTGTGAAAAGGGTAAAAAATGGCCTATGCCGTCTATTTATAGACTACCGTGGGACCCACACTCACCTACCTTTGCTGCCCCACAAACGGGGCATGCGAACCGCACATGGTTTTCAACTTGTATTGCACTGCTAACAACCAATGTGGGCTACCTGTCTTTGGATCGCAGCCGCGTGGGTACCCTTCAGATATTGGACAATTTTGGCCATATGCATGCGGTCCGCCTGGTTTTGGCTGCGGCCGCGTGAATAAACTTCAGAGAGTGACCTTTTTTACCTCCTCCATCGCGTTCCACATAAAAGTGCCATGCGGCCGAACCAATAAAATTCATGCGGACCGCACTAAATTGTGGTGCGGCCGCATGGGCACTGGACAGAGACTATGCATTTTTAAATTGTTCCTTGCACTGATTTGATCCTATCCCTGCAACACTCCACAAACCACCAACTAAAAAATCCTACTCTACTAAAGAAAAACAACGCAAATGAAAAGACTGGGTTGCCTCCCAAGAAGCGCTTGAGTTAACGTCGCGACACGACTCAAGTTGCCATCATAATCATTTCAAGTGAAGAAGTGCCACCATGTGGCTATCATCAAACTTGCCCAAATAATGCTTGACCCTATGCCCATTTACTCGGAACACTTCACTATTCTTGTTTTGAGGTCAATAGCATCAAAGGGTGTAACACCAACCACTTCAAAAGGACCACTCCACTTGGATTTCAACTTTCCCGGAAACAACCTTAACCGAGAATTGAAGAGAATAACCAAATCACCAATTATGAACTCTTTCCCTCGGGCATACTTGTCATGGATATACTTCATTTTATCCTTGTACAAAGATGAGCTAGAATATGCATGAAACCGGAACTCATCAAGCTCATTGAATTGTTCAACCCGGAGATTGCTGCTACATCCCACTCTAAATGCAACTTTCTCAAGGCCCACTTTACTTTATGTTCCAACTCTAGCGGAAGATGAGACGCCTTACCAAAAACAAATCGATATGGCGACATGCCAATCGGAGTCTTGAAAGTGGTACGGTACGTGCAAATAGCATCATCCAATTTCTTTTACCAGTCGGTACTGTTTGCATTGACAGTCTTGGAAAGAATACTCTTGATTTCCCGGTTAAAAACCTCAACTTGGCCACTCACTTGAGGATGATAAGGAGTGGTCACTTTGTGGTTTACCCCACACTCGGAGAGCAAAGAATCGAAAGCTCGGTTGCAAAAATGAGAGCCACCATCACTAATTATAGCACGGGGTGCGCCAAACCTAGTAAAGATGCTCTTCTTCAAGAAAGCCACCACACTACGAGCTTTATTGTTAGGCAAGGCAACAACCTCAACCCATTTCGACACGTAATCAATTGCTACCAAAAGATAGGTATTGCCACAGGAACTCACAAACATGCCCATGAAGTCTATGCCCCAAACATAAAAAATGTCAACCTCAAGAATCATGTTAAGGGGCATCTCATCTTTCTTTGAAATTCCACCCCCACATTGACATTCATCACAACTTTTCACGATGTCACCGGCATCCTTGAATAACGAAGGCCAATAGAAAACAAAACTCAATACTTTGGACGCCGTCCTCGCCCCACCATGATGGCCACCATAAGGCAAAGAGTGACAAGATTCCACAATGCTTAGTTGTTATTCTTTGGGAACACACCAGCGAATCACACCATCTGTGCAAATTTTGAAAAGATAAGGCTCATCCCAATAGAAGTCTAAAGCATCCCTCTTGCGCTTCTTCGTTTGGTTAGAAGAGAGCTCACACGACACTATACCAGTAACGAAATAATTTGCGATATCCACAAACCACGACATTTCAAGCATAGAAAAAATCGAGAGGAATTGCTCATCCGGAAAAGAATCATTTATCTCAAGGCCATCCGAAGGCCTCCCCTCCTCCTCCAAACGAGACAAGTGGTCTGCAACTTGATTTTCACTAACCTTTCTATCCATTATCTCCAAGTAAAACTCTTGTATAAGAAGCACCCATCTCATCACCCTTGCTTTTGAATTCTTCTTAGTCATCAAGTACCTTAGGGCGGCGTGATCATTATGAACAATCACTTTGGCCCCCATGAGGTACGGGCGAAACTTCTCCATAGCAAACAGAATGGCAAGGAATTCCTTCAAGGTGACCGTATAATTTCTTTGCGCCTCATTCATAGTCTTGCTAGCATAGCACACTAGATGGAACAACTTTTTAATTTTCTGGCCCAAGACCGCGCCCATCGCAACATCACTAGCATCGCACATGAGCTCAAAGGGTAAGCTCCAATTGGGTGCGGTAATGACGGGGGTAGTCGTCAACCCTTGCTTAAGAAGCTCAAATGCCTCCATGAACTTCTAATCAAACACGTACTTTGCATCTTTTTCCAACAATTTACACAACGGGTTTACTACCTTAGAAAAGTCTTTGATGAATCTCCTGTAGAAACCCGCGTGTCCTAGAAAACTCCTCACCCCTTTGACAGAGTTAGGGGGAGGAAGCCTTGAGATCACCTCGATTTTAGCCTTGTCAACCTCAATTCCCTTCTTCGAAATTTTATGACCCAACACAATTCTTTCTTCCACCATAAAGTGGAATTTCTCCCAATTGAGCACTAAATTTGTATCTTCACACCAGGCCAATACACGATCAAGGTTTTGCAAACATTTACCAAGTGAATCCCCGGCCACACTAAAGTCATCCATGATGACCTCCAATATGTCCTCCACCATGTCAGTGAAGATCGCCATCATACATCTTTGGAAGGTCTCCGGAGCAGTACACAACCCAAATGGCATCCTTGAGAATGCGAAAGTACCATACGGGCATGTAAATGTTGTCTTTTCTTGATCTTCCGGCGTAAAAAGGATTTGATTATAACACGAATACCCATCAAAAACAAGAATGCCCGGCCTGCAAGACGGTCAAGCGTTTGATCCAAGAACGGCAATGGGAAATGGTCTATTCTTGTAACCTTGTTCATTTTTTGGTAGTCCATGCATACTCTCCAACCCGTCACAGTACGAGTCGGAATCAGCTCATTTTTAGCATTTGTCACTACCGTCATTCCTCCCTTCTTTGGAACAAATTGGACTGGAGAGGTCCATTAACTGTCTGAGATTGGATATACCACACCGACGTCAAGCCACTTGATGATTTCCTTTATAACCACCTATTGCATGGCCTCATTGAGTCTCCTTTTATGTTCTAGAAAAGGCCTAGAATCCTCTTCCAATGTTATCTTGTGCATGCAAAATGCGGGGCTCATACCCCGAATATCCGCCAAGGTCCATCCAATCGCCCGCTTGGGCTTTTGAAGAACTGCGAAAGTGGCATCTACCTGCACATTAGTCAAGGAAGAAAGAATAATGGGCAAAGTGAAATTAGGACCAAGAAACTCATACTTGAGGTGCGGAGGAAGTGGTTTAAACTCCAACATCGGTGGCTCCTCAATGGATGGTTTGGTGGGTGGAGTCTTGCGATTTTCAAGATCAAGAGATAGATTCCTCGGCTCGTAGGAGTATGAGCCCATGTCATGAAATGCATTCACACACTCCTCCCTTTCCGGAACATCATCAGCATCCAAGTTTAAGATCACGACCTCGAGTGGGTCCTCAACATTCGCCATGACGCTTGTATCATCCACTATCACCGCCGTGACAATGTCGAAAAACGAACACACCTCGGTGTTATTTGTTTGGCGCATCGACATGCATACATGGAAAACCACCTATTCATCACCAACGCGGAAAGTCAATTCTCCTGCCTCAACATCAACAAAGGCCTTACCCTTAGCTAGGAAAGGCCTTCCAAGAATAATGGGCACCTCAAAATCCACCTCGCAATCTAGAATCACAATATTGGCCATCAAGATGAACTTATTGACCCGAACAAAGACGTCATCAATAATACCCAAAGGTACCTACATAGATCGGTCTGCCACTTGAAGCCTCATAGAAGTTGGACGAGGTTGTCCGATACCCAAAGTTTTGAACACCTAATATGTAATGAGATTGATACTTTCCCCCAAATCACAATGGGCTTTAGCAAAATCAGCGCTCCCAATTGTACATGGAATTGTGAAGGCGTCAGGATCCTCTAACTTTGGTGCCATAGAATGAACAACGGAGCTCACTTGGTGTGTCATTTTGATGGTCTTACACTTCATAAATTACTTCTTAGTAACCAAATCCTTTATGAGCTTTACATATCCCTGCATTTGTTCGAGTTCCTCTACCAATGACACATTGATAGTCAAACTCTTCATTTTCTCAATAAACTTTTTAAATTGATTGTCACCCTTTTGCTTGGCAAATCTTTGATGTTATGGCGGAGGAGGCCTAGGTAAAGGCGCCTTGGCTTTTGGGACCGAAGGTTCCGGCATGCAATTGTGTGTTCCCTAGACTGGTTCACGGCCTCTTGGGTCTCCTCCTCACCCTCGTCAATATCAATTCTTACTTCATTTCTCACACTAGGACCAACAATATCATCAACCACAAATGGAGAATTGTGTTCTTGAACTTCCTCCTCATCGATCACAACTTGATTACCCTTAGAGGTTTGCATATCACCACCTCTTCCGCTACGTGTTGTCACTGCTATCACGTGGTTATTGTGCCCACCCTCTGGGTTCACTACCATATCACTCGGAAGAGCACCCTTCGGGCGAGTATTAAGAGAATGTGATATTTCCCCAAGTTGCACTTCTATGTTGCAGATCTAAGTATTATGGGAGGCTAGTTGGGCATGAGAATCTTGATTTTTCTTCATCATTTGCTCAAACATAATTTCAATCCTACCCATATCATTGCTTGAAGACTAGTCCCTTGATAATGGAATGGGGGTGGGTTGTGCGGTTGTGGGTACATTGGGGGCCTTTGAAAGCCTTGTCCCCGATTTACTTGGTTTCCTCCCTGATTGTTGTTCCACCCGCAATTGTTGTTCCAATTGTTGTTGTTGCCACCCCAATTGCCTTGGTTTCCTTGATTGTTCCAGTTGTCGTTGTTGCCACCCCAATCGCGTTGGTTTCCTTGATTGTTCCAATTGTTTTTGTTGCCACCCCAATTGCCTTCGTTTCTTTATTGTTCCAATTTTTGCCATGATTATTGTTGTTCCAATTCCCACTATTTTTTATTTCCCCAATTGTTGTCTTGGGGACGACATTATTGGTTCCATTGATTACATCTGTTCCCTTGGTAATTATTCACAAATTGCACTTCTTCTTGATCCTCATAACCATCGTTTGAAAAACCACCATTTTCATCATCACAATTATCAAATTTCTCTTGAGGTTGTTGTTGCCCTCTATTCCTTCTTCTCATAAAATTCACTCCCTCAATGGCATTTACTTGTCTCGAGTTTTGAACTTGTTGAAGTTGTGCCTTGGCCAACTAGTTCATTGTGGTTGTAAGTTCGGCTATGGCTTGCCCATGATCATATAGCTCCTTATGCAAGTGTATGACATTGGGATCACCCTGAGGAACATTAGCACGGCTTTTCCACGCCGATGAAGTGTCAGCCATTTCGTCCATAACATCACACGCCTCATTGTATGGAAGTTTCATGAAATTAACACCTGCCAACTGATTGACTATGCATTTGTTGGTTGTATTCATACCCCGATAGCAAGTCTGCTGGATCATCACATCATTCATATCATTTTTGGGGCACTCCTTCACCATAGTCTGAAATCTCTCCCAAATTTCATGTAAAGGCTCCGTGGGTTCTTCTTTGAATGCTAGAATCTCGTCTCTATGAGCTGCCATGTGACTAGGTGAAAAGAACTTGGAAATAAATTTATCCACCAACTCATCCCAAGTGGTGATGGAATGGTTGGGGAGTCTCTCTAACCAATCGAGCGCATTCCCCCTAAGTGAGAAAGGGAAAAGCCGCAGCCGCAATGCGTCTTCAGAAGCATTTGTTTTCTTGCTCCCCCAACAAGTATCCACAAACCTCCTAAGATGCTTGTAAGCGTTTTGGTCCGAGGCGCCTGTGAAGTACCCTCGTTATTTGATCAAGGTCAGCATATATTTGGTATTTTAGAAGTTCCCCGCCCGGATTCGTGGAGGAACGATTGCACTTGCATAACCCTAGTAGGGTGATATCCTTGGTGCAACCCTTGGTAGAGGTGGAGGAGGGTCTGGTATGTTGTTATTTGTATTTGCATTTCTACCCCTCCTTGGAGATTGGGGTAAAATTTCATCTTGTTCCACGTCATCCACCTCCTCCACTCCAAAATTGAGAGGCTCATTCACATTTAAAGCCATTGGTACCTGAGTGAAATTAACAAACAAAATAAGTAACAAGAAGGAAAGAGAAGCAAAAACACACAACTAGCCAACAAATAGTCAAACACCGTAAAGCTCCCCGACAAGGGCACAAAAAAGGGATCGGGTTGAACTCAATCCGAAGAAAGTGCGGGTGCGATACTAATAACCCAATAGTATATTGGGGTCGAATTCGTCAGAGAGCTTCAAGTTGGAGATGAGTAATTGTATGGCTTACAGATGCGCCTTAGCTTCAAATTGGTCTTCTTTCATTTTTGCGTTTTTATATAAGTAAAAACTACAATTATCAACTACTAATTTCAATTAAGCTAAGATGATTGATGCTAGAATAAAGCAATAGAAGAAAAGCACTAGGGTCATGACATTCACCTAGGCGGATAATCAATGAGTATAGAATTCTAACACAAGGATGCTAATTATGGGGAATATGGATACCTGTTGCACTCTTAGCACTCTCTCCCACACCTCTCAGTACAGAGAACAATTTCTCCCAATTGACTATCTCGAGACCAATTGGGTAGGACAATTTTCCTAAGCAACACAAGGTTCAAGTTGGGTAATTACTCTCTCGAGGTTTACCCGTTACTTGGGACTACCATTCTCATGGGTGCATCCCAAATCCTTGTTGGGTTGAATGTGAGGTCATAGACTCTCTTTCTCAAGAAGAGTCCAGACCCGCTAAGCTTGACTTAGTGTTTGAAACCACCAAATCTAAGTGAAAACATACACACAACCCAAATACCACACACCTAACAATATCCAAGCATTAGGCAAAAATACCCATTAATTACCCACGCTAGGATTGAGCCACAACCCTAGCTAATGGGTTTAGCTAGACATGGAAGTAGTAGAAAAAACAAAGATAATGGAAGAGATGAACATAATCATTAACTATATGTTAAATCTACTCAAATCCACTTTAATTACAATAGGAAGTTGCCCAAAATAGGCTAATGTAAAATCTGACGAGTGCAGCTACTGTTCAGATCATAGAAACATAACCTAAAACAGCAAAGTGTTTTATCTATACTACTCAGTAAAACTGGACAAAAATGCCCCTAAGGGTCTGATGCGGCCGCATAGGGTATAGTATCTTCACTTCAGCTGCTTCTGATCAGAGATGCGGACCGCACAGAAATGTATTGTGGTCGCGTAGGATTTGTCAAGCGGGCCGCACAGAAATGCCTCGCGGGCGCACAGGGTAAGTCAAGCGGACCGCACAAAACTGACGTGCAGCCGCACAAGGAGAATATCACATTATTTCCTCTATGAACTTGTTCCCACGCGGCTCGCCTTCTTTTGGTATGCGGCCGCGTGGGTCTTGTGTCTGAAAGTCCTGGCTTGTGAGCTATGATTAGGCGTACCGCACAGAAGTGGGTGCGGCCGCGTGGGTCTTCCTCCAAATTTTCCGACTCTTTGAATTATTTCCATGCGACCGCGCACCATAGTCAGGCAGATTACAAAGGTCTTGTGTAGTTTTGTCAAGTCTCTGAACCACTCTTGTGCGGCTGCACACCATAATCAGGCGGAACGCAAAGGTTCCTTGGCTTCCACATTTTGTCAACTTTTTGTTACTTGGCAAGCTTCACTCCTTCTTGAGCCGATTTGTGATTTTCATCATGTTGTCACTAAAACCTGAAATCAAGAACACTTGTAAGTAATTCACGACTATTCAAGGGCAAATTATGCACAAAGCTAAGGTAAGAAGAGGCATAAATCATGTATAATTCACAGTTATTAGGGCACCCAGCACCATTATACCCTGACAACCCCTCTTATATCCGGTACATAGCGCAGGCTCAGAAGTCTTCCACTCCCGAAACATCTCCACCCTTCCAGTATAACACCCAAGGGTATGCCACTACTTCATATGCTCCACCGGCTCCACCACCCAAACAAAATCCTCCTCTGCCCGTGGATCCAATCTTTGTGGCTCCTCCGTCGGCTCCATTACAAAGGTCCTATAGTGAACCACTATTCCAAGCCCATGATGCCCGATATTACCCGCCTGAGCCCATCTTTAAGGCTCCTGAGCCTTATTCATATTCCTCTCACTTTGAGATCCCAGAAGAAGTCTGCAAACCAGTTAAAGATGTAGAGCATGAGGAAGTGATTGGAAAAATTAAAAGCCTGGAGCAATCCTTCAGGAACATGCACGGGTTGGGCAGCCAAGTTAGTGTTGCCTATAAAGATCTATGCCCTTTCCCGAATGTCCAACTGCCCGGGGGGTTTAAGATGCCTAAATTTGACCTGTACAAGGGACAAGGTGACCCGGTTGCTCACCTCCGAGTATTCTTCAGTAAGATGAGAGGTGTTGGGGGAAAAGATGAATTACTGATAGCCTACTTCGGTCAGAGTTTAAGCGGGTCTGTATTGGAGTAATACACCAGAAAGGACCCTAGCCGATTGCATACACGGGATGATCTGGCACAGGCATTCATTGGTCATTTTCAATACAACCTCGAGATAGTCCATGATCGATTGTCATTATTGAAATTTGAGAAGAAGTCGGGAGAAATCTTTAGAAAATTTTGTTTCCGATGGAGAGAGCAAGCAGCCAGAGTGGATCCTCTAATGAGGGAAAACGATATTGTAAACTATTTTCTACAAACGTT
Source organism: Nicotiana benthamiana (assembly GCA_034376525.1). Taxonomy (NCBI): domain Eukaryota; kingdom Viridiplantae; phylum Streptophyta; class Magnoliopsida; order Solanales; family Solanaceae; genus Nicotiana; species Nicotiana benthamiana. The sequence continues at coordinate 55,845,185 of CM067338.1, forward strand.
GGCGCCGACATACTTCGGTCATCTAGTGACTTCTGTGGGTAATGTTGGAAACACGTTCTCAAGGCATTATACTAAACGTGTGTTCATATTTGTAGGTTTTGATGAATGACAAACTATGCGCAAATTGACATATGACGAGGTCCAAGCACAAGCGCAAAATTGATATATAACGAGATTCAAGCACAAGACAAAGATCGAGATTAAGTTTTATATGAGTCAGTATTTAATTGTGATCTTGATCCGACAACTTAAACTCAAGACCTGGCTTCTCTCATAAAATATTTTTAACAAATCATGCATATTTAATTTAGAGCAAAATGATTTTAAATAATGCATATTTACTTTAGTCAAAATGATTTTTAAACATGCCTCTAAAATCTGGACTAAGATAATCGATTATGTACTTATGATAATCGATTATGTTTAAGTCAGCTGCTTGACAATCGATTGTGAACTTATGACAATCGATTGTGTTAAGGCAGTGAGCATCAGATTTTTCAAATCTGCATGACAATCGATTGTGAACCTTATCACAATCGATTGTGTTGAGGCAGTGTCCATCAAAGTTTTTCAAAGCTCAAAATAATCGATAGTGAAGCTAATGACAATCGATTGTGAAGAGACAGTGTCCATCAGATTTTTCAAAGTCACAAAATAATCGATTGTGAACTTATGACAATCGATTGTTTTGAGGCAGTGTCTTCCAGACTTTTTCAAAGTTATTAAATAATCGATTGTGAACCTATAACAATCGATTGTCAAGAGGCAGTGTCTAAATTGATTTTTCAAGACTGATATATAATCGATTGCTAACTTAATATAATCGATTGTATAACTGACCGTTGCCAAAATATTTTCAAACACCGTCAGGTAATCGATTATAGATTTCTAATAATCGATTGTTTTAAATAAAATCTGAAAAAAAAATTTTGAACGTTGCCAAGTAATCGATTGTAGATTTCTGACAATCGATTGTTGTGAGTAAAATCTGGAAATGATTTTTTGAACGTTGCCAAGTAATAGATTGTAGATTTCTGACAATCGATTGTTTTAAGTAAAATCTGGAAATGATTTTTTGAACGTTGCCAGTAATCGATTATTGATCTTAGATAATCGATTGTTATGCGTAAAATCTGGGATTGATTTTTGGAAGAACTGGCAAACAATCGATTGTGGTAATTTGACAATCGATTGTCACAGAGTAAAATCAGCAATTCTTAATTCAACTATAAATACAGCTTTAATTCAGTCATCTAAACACAACAACTGATCATACAATTGCTAAAGCTTGCATACTTTATTGCTTATCATTTTATATTCATTACATAAGCTTTTGAGAGCCAAATTCTTGTCGAAAGTAGTTGTGATCTTGAGCGTATTCTTTTTCCTCATATCTACTCTTAAAGAAGTGTCTTGTTTGAGTGCTAAGTGTTTATGTACACTTGAAGGGAAGTGTTAGTCCCTTGTGTTGTAAGAAGGAACTTGTGTTTCCTTGGTTGAAGTCTTGGAGTGTTGTATCTCCGAGCAAAGGTTGTTGAGGCTTGTGTCCTCAAGTTGTAACGGTTTGTTGAGCACCCGTAAGCTTAACAAGTTAGTGGAAATCTCGAGAGAGTCTCTCGGGGACTGGACTAGCCACGGGTTGTGGTGAACCAGGATACATCGGTGCGTTTGTTCTAATTTATTTACTTATCGCACTTATTTATTTCCTGCAATTTTTAAATTCCGCAAGTTTACGCTAATTTTTATTATAACGCTATTCATCCCCCCTCTAGCGTTAAGCGTAGTATCTAACAATTGGTATCAGAGCCCAACTCTCTGAAGACTTAACCGTTTGAGTGAAACATCCATGGCTTCTACTCGTGATTCTTTTGCAGGAATAAGGTGAAGGACAATGCTCCACCCGACCACCGCTATTCGATGGTACAAATTATACATATTGGAAGGAGAGGATGAGAATATTTTTACAATCAAATAGTTTTCATCTTTGGAAGGTCATAATGAATGGAGAACAAATTCCAACCAAGAAGGTTGAAAATGAATGGGTCCCAAAGTCCGAAGATGAATACGATGCGGATGATATCCGAAAGGTGCAAAATAATGCTAAAGCTATTAATTTATTATATTGTGTTGTAAATGCTGATTATTACAGGAAGATATCTTGTTGCACAACGGCGAAGCAAATGTGGGACAAGCTGGAAATTACGTACGAAGGTACGGACCAGGTAAGGGAAGCCAAAATTGATTTCCTAACCCATGCATATGAATTGTTTCACATGAAGGAAGGCAAAAAGGTCGATGAGATGTTTGAATGATTTTCAAAAATTGTAAATGATTTACATGCTCGTAAGAAGACCTTCACGGATAAGGAACTTGTCCGAAAAATTCTCCGAAGTCTCACTCCGGAATGGCGATCCAAGGCCGACGCGATTCAAGAATCCATTGGCATTTCAAATGTCACCATCGACGCATTAAGAGGTATCTTAAAACTTATGAATCTACTATACTTAACCCTCTTGTTGATGATCAAAGGAAGCAAAGAATCGCTCTCAAGGCAAGCACAAGCCAACCTCAAAATGATGAGGACGGAGACAACGAGTTCGGACTCGTTATCAAGAGATTTCAAAAGTTCATGCGAAAAGAGTATGAACGAAAGGGAAAAAAGCAAGAAGATCAAATAAAGTGCTATGAGTGCGGAGAAACCGGGCACATTAAATCAAATTGCCCAAATTCTAAAAAGGAGAAGAAACCCTTCAAGAAGCAACGAGCATACATATCTTGGGGAGGCGACTCCGGTGATGAGTCAAGTGAGGAAGAAGAAGACGAAACCGCAAATCTTTGTCTTATGGCACAAGAAGACAACAAAGAAGAGGTATGTCAAATTTCTTCCAAAAATTTCTTTTCCCTTGAAGAAATGCATAATGCTTTTGATGAGTTGTATAGCGAATTTATTAAAGCTTCAAAAACTGTTAAGAGTGTAAAAGAAAATGCTTCTTTAAAAGAAAAAGATTTTCAAAAACAACTCTCTTTTAAAGAAAAGGAATTAGAAAAACTGATTTTAGAAAATGAGAAGTTGAAAGAGGAAAACAATTTTTTTGGCAAGAGAAGCGCCGACAAGCCCGAGAGTTCTAGAAATTGTACTTCTTGCATGCATCTAAAAAATGAAGTAGAAACGCTTAAGGGCACCTTAGATAAGTTTAACTCTTCTCATATAAATTTGAATGAAGTGCTTGTTAATTTGAAGTCGACCAAGCATGGCATAGGTTTTAGAAACGAGCCTAAAGAGAAAGTTGAAGCCAACCCCCAACCACCAAATGCTCAACCTAGGATAAATAAAACAAATGTTCATCCTAGATACAACAAACCTAGAAATGGTTTACATCAATCGCAACCTAGAAATAATCATGCTAGAAATAATGCACATTCTAGGCCAAACACTAGAAGGAATTTTGAACCTTTTAGAACACCTAAAATTGACTTCCAACCTAGAAACAACTATTCTAGAAATGATGCATATCCTACAACAAATGGTAGGAGAAATGATTTTCATGATTTGCGCAATACTTATATTGTCAAGAATAGAGTAAATGAATTTCGTCCGTCCAATTACTATCAACCTAGAAGGATGCATAATCTTAACGTGACTTGTCATTATTGTAGACGAATTGGACATATTGCTCCTGCTTGTTTTACACGACACAGACATAACACTCAATCACATCACTATGATTTGCCTAACCCCCAAGGACCCAAAATGGCATGGGTACCTAAAACTCATTAATCTGTTTTGTAGGTATGTTTGAAGGGATCAAGTGTACTATGGTACCTTGATAGTGGATGCTCCAAGCACATGATGGGACACGAATCCAAATTCCTTCAACTAGAACACAAGGAAGGGGGAAGTGTTATTTTTGGTGATAACAACAAAGGAAAGATTATCGGCATCGGATCGGTCGGTAAGGATGAAATTTCTTCCATTAAGCATATATTACTTGTGAAAGGTTTAAAACATAATCTCTTGAGCATAAGTCAATTATGTGACAAGGGAAATCTTGTTTTATTTGATTCGGATGAAGTTTTTAGACGTAGCGATTTTAAAATTATCCTTCGTGGTTTTAGAATGGATAACATTTATATGGTTGATCTTGCAAATTCTTTACCCGAATATGTGAATTGTTTAATGAGCAAAGAGGATGATTCTTTGTTATGGCATCGTAGAGTAGGTCACATCAACATGCATCATTTGAACAAATTGGTTTCACAAAATTTAGTTGTTGGTCTTCCAAATTTGAAATTTGAAAATGACTCTATTTGTGATTCTTGTCAAAAAGGGAAGCAAACAAAAGCATCTTTTAAATCGAAAAATATTGTTTCAACTACTAGACCATTGCAATTCCTTCACATGGATTTATTTGGACCATCTCGCATTGAAAGTCTAGGTAGAAATCGTTATGCTTTTGTTATTGTTGATGATTATTCCAGATTTACTTGGACTTTATTTCTTGCCCATAAAAGTGATGCTTTTCAGAATTTTAAATATTTTCTTAAACGTGTTCAAAACGAAAAGGAAACAACCGTCACTTCAATCAGAAGTGATCATGGGGAAGAGTTTGATCACAATCTCTTTGCGGACTTTTATGACGAACTCGGTATCGAGCATACCTTTTCCGCTCCACGAACACCACAACAAAATTGGGTGGTGGAAAGGAAAAATAGGTGTCTCGAAGAGATGGCTAGAACCATGCTCGAAGAGGCTAAGATTCCCAAACATTTTTGGGCGGATGCTGTGAGTACCGCATGCTACGTTTTAAATAGAGTAGTCATAAGGCCAATACTCATGAAAACCCCTTATGAACTCTACAAGGGAAGGAAACCAAATATCTCCCATTTTAGAGTATTCGGTTGTAAATGTTTTATTCATAACAATGGAAAAGATCAATTGGGAAAAATTGATGCCAAATCCGATGAGGGAATTTTTATTGGGTATTCTTCACATAGCAAAGCATATAGGGTATTTAATAATAGAACCCAAACATTGGAGGAATCCCCTCATATTGTGTTTTCCGAAAATAATGCTCGCTTGGCGAGAAAGGATTCTTGTCCTGATCTTGCAGGTATTTTAAATAGTTTAAAAGACAAAGTACAAGAGGAAACTCCTAAGGAAATTCAAGATGAAATCTTGGAACAATCAACGGAGGAAACGCCACAATTGGAGAAAGAAACGAAAATGCCTAACGAGTGGAGGACAATCAAAGATCACCCTCTCGAACAGGTAATTTGCGACGTCGGAGAAAAGGTATGTACCCGAAACTCCCTTAAGAACACCTTAGGACATACTGCTTCTGTTTCCCAAATTGAACCAACAACCATCTCCGAAGCAATTGGGGATGAATTTTGGACCTTGGCAATGCCAGAGGAGCTTACCCAATTCAAACGGAATGACGTTTGGGATTTGGTGCCAAGACCCAAAAATCATACCATAATTGGTACGAAATGGGTTTTTCGAAACAAACTAGATGAAAATGGTGTAATCACTAGAAACAAAGTTAGGCTTGTAGCAAAAGGCTATAATCAAGAAGAGGGCATTGACTATGAAGAAACATATGCTCCCGTAGCTAGATTAGAAGCTATTCGTTTATTGCTTGCTTTTGCCTCTTCTATGAATTTCAATTTATATCAAATCGATGTGAAAAGTGCTTTTCTAAATGGTGTTATTCAAGAAGAAGTTTATGTTGAACAACCCCCCGGTTTTGAAGATTTTAAATCTCCCGATCATATTTTCAAACTCAAAAAGGCTCTTTATGGTTTAAAACAAGCTCCCCGAGCTTGGTATGAAAGATTGAGTAAATTTCTATTGGAAAATGATTTCATTAGGGGGAAAGTTGACACCACTCTTTTTGTTAAGCATAAAAACAATGATATTTTATTAGTTCAAATCTATGTGGATGATATTATATTTGGTGCTACTAACAATGTTTTGTGCAAGGAATTTTCCGATTTAATGACAAGCGAATTTGAGATGTCTATGATGGGTGAGTTAACATTCTTTTTGGGATTACAAGTAAAGCAAATGAAAGAAGGTACGTTCATTTGCCAAGCGAAATATTGCTGAAATGATTTGAAATGACCAATGCAAAAGCTATGGCAACCCCCATGAGCACATCCGATCATCTAGACAAAGATGAGAAAGGTAAGGAAGTCGACATCAAAAAGTATCGAGGTATGATTGGCTCTCTCCTTTATCTTACTGCTAGTCGTCCGGACATCATGTTTAGCGTGTGCTTATGCGCTCGTTATCAATCGTGTCCGAAAGAGTCTCACCTAACTGCGGTGAAACGGATATTGAAGTATCTTGTTGGTACTGTAAATGTGGGTCTATGGTACCCCAAAGGTTCTTCATGCCAACTTGTTGGCTATTCCGATTCTGATTTTGCTGGATGCAAATTGGACCGCAAGAGCACTAGTGGCACTTGCCATTTGCTCGGTAGCTCTCTCGTTTCTTGGTTTAGCAAGAAACAAGTAAGTGTTGCGTTGTCCACAACCGAGGCTGAATATGTAGCCGCGGGGAGTTGTTGCGCTCAAATCCTTTGGATGAAACAACAACTCTTGGACTATGGCCTAAGTCTTGATCATATCCCTCTTAGATGTGATAATACTAGTGCCATATGCTTGACGAAGAACCCCGTTCTTCATTCGCGAACAAAACACATTGAAATCAGACATCATTTTATAAGAGATCACGTTCTCAAGGGCGATGTGGAAATTGAATTTGTTGAAACCAAAGATCAATTGGCCGACATCTTTACAAAGCCTTTAGAGAAAGAGTCCTTCTTCCGAATTCGTAGTGAACTCGGGATCCTTGACTCCACGTTGATCTAAGTCATGCATTGCATTTTCCCTTTCACATGTTTTCTAACTTGCGTTGGAGACGTCTAATGTATTTTTGCAGGTATCGCCCTAAAGGCAGGGGGGATTATAAAGCTTGACGCACAGAACAATCGATTTCTCTTTTATATAATCGATTATCCAGTATCAATAATCGATTGTCTAGACATTATTTGCGTTATTATTTCTGAAATTGCAGATTTAATAAATAAACAAGTTTTTTTTATTCTATATTTTTTTGCTAATGGCAAAAGGGGGAAGATAACGGGTAAGCACTCTCAATACTCATTGGGATAAATTGAGGGGGAATTCATATATTGAGGGGGAACTAATTGCATATCTATATACTTGTTGCATATATTGAGGGGGAACTAATTGCATATCTATATACTTGTTGCATATCTTTACTTGTCTTGAATCGTATGCATATCCCGCTTAAAGTTTGCCATTATCAAAAAGGGGGAAATTGTTGGAAACACGTTCTCAAGGCATTATACTAAACGTGTGTTCATTTTTGTAGGTTTTGATGAATGACAAACTATGCGCAAATTGACATATGACGAGGTCCAAGAACAAGCGCAAAATTGATATATAACGAGATTCAAGCACAAGACAAAGATCGACATAAGTTTTATATGAGTCGGTAGTTAATTGTGATCTTGATCCGACAACTTAAACTCAAGACCTGGCTTCTCTCGTAAAAATATTTTTAACAAATCATGCATATTTAATTTAGAGCAAAATGATTTTAAATAATGCATATTTACTTTAGTCAAAATGATTTTTAAACATGGCTCTAAAATCTGGACTAAGATAATCGATTATGTACTTATGATAATCGATTATGTTTATGTCAGCTGCTTGACAATCGATTGTGAACTTATGACAATCGATTGTGTTAAGGTAGTGAGCATCAGATTTTTCAAATCTGCATGACAATCGATTGTGAACCTTATGACAATCGATTGTGTCGAGGCAGTGTCCATCAAAGTTTTCCAAAGCTCAAAATAATCGATTGTGAAGCTAATGACAATCGATTGTGAAGAGACAGTGTCCATCAGATTTTTCAAAGTCACAAAATAATCGATTGTGAACTTATGACAATCTATTGTGTTGAGGCAGTGTCTTCCAGACATTTTCAAAGTTATTAAATAATCGATTGTGAACCTATAACAATCGATTGTCAAGAGGCAGTGTCTAAATTGATTTTTCAAGACTGATATATAATCGATTGTTAACTTAATATAATCGATTGTATAACTGACCGTTGCCAAAATATTTTCAAACACCGTCAGGTAATCGATTATAGATTTCTAATAATCGATTGTTTTAAATAAAATCTGAAAAATATTTTTTGAATGTTGCCAAGTAATCGATTGTAGATTTCTGACAATCGATTGTTGTGAGTAAAATCCGGAAATGATTTTTTGAACGTTTCCAAGTAATCGATTGTAGATTTCTGACAATCGATTGTTTTAAGTAAAATCTGGAAATGATTTTTTGAACGTTGCCAGTAATCGTTTATTGATCTTAGATAATCGATTGTTATGCGTAAAATCTGGGATTGATTTTTGGAAGAACTGGCAAACAATCGATTGTGGTAATTTGACAATCGATTGTCACAGAGTAAAATCAGCAATTCTTAATTGGCAATTAGGCAACTGTAATACAAAGTTTTTCAACTATAAATACAGCTTCAATTCAGTCTTCTAAACACAACAACTGATCATACAATTGCTAAAGCTTGCATACTTTATTGCTTATCATTTTATATTCATTACATAAGCTTTTGAGAGCCAAATTCTTGTCGAAAGTTGTTGCGATCTTGAGCGTATTCTTTTTACTCATATCTACTCTTAAAGGAGTGTCTTGTTTGAGTGCTAAGTGTTTTTGTACACTTGAAGGGAAGTGTTAGTCCCTTGTGTTGTAAGAAGGAACTTGTGTTTCCTTGGTTGAAGTCTTGGAGTGTTGTATCTCCGAGCAAAGGTTGTTGAGGCTTGTGTCCTCAAGTTGTAACGGTTTGTTGAGCACCCGTAAGCTTAACAAGTTAGTGGAAATCTCGAGAGAGTCTCTCGGGGACTGGACTAGCCACGGGTTGTGGTGAACCAGGATACATCGGTGCGTTTGTTCTAATTTATTTACTTATCGCACTTATTTATTTCCTGCAATTTTTAAATTCCGCAAGTTTATGCTAATTTTTATTGTAGCGCTATTCGCCCCCCTCTAGCGTTAAGCGTAGTATCTAACAGGTAAGTCATTCAATGAAGTTGTGAAGACGGGCGCAATGATGGAAGAGGGTTTAAAGTCTAACAAAATCTTGAGTTATTCAGCGTTGAAAGCAACAACGCAGGCCATACAAAGCGGTAGTCGTGGTGTGTTGGTTAAGAAGAAGAAGGAAGAAGTGGCCACAGCGGAAGCTAGCACCTGGTCCAAGTCCCACCAATCCTCCACCCTACTGTAGCCAACCAAGACCCCACCATCCAAATTGCCCATATACCCCGTACGGCGCACCACAACATTACTACCCACCCCTAGAACAACAGCTCTCTATCCACCATGCCGAACATACACGTAGCTTCCGGTGCACCCGCAATGGCGTGTATCGCCTCCCCAAAACACATATACACCTCCAAAAAACAACCGTCCACACTATAGGGCTAATAGACAAGGACTCGACTTTCGCCCGAACCAGAATTTTCGGAATGAGGGGGCCCCAGACAAAAGAACTTTTACCCCGTTGGGAGAATCTTACACCGCTTTGTTCTATAGACTGAAGCGGTTGGGAATGTTAACCCCAATTAGTTCGTCAGCTGTGAGTATTGCTCTGGAATGCCAGGGCATGAGACTGAAAAATGTTGGAAGTTGAAGAATGCGGTAAAGGAGCTTATTGACAACCGGCGTATTGAAGTACAGGCCTCAGAGGCGCCGAACATGAATGAGAAGCCGCTGCCAGCACATCACGAGACTAACATGATTTGGTACACAAGGATGGGGAGGTGAAGAAACCCTCACAAACCGTGATGATGATTTGTGCTATTGAGACTAGTTCAAAAGAGAAGCCGAGTGGGGACAGATAGGGGTGAAGTTGAAAGGTACAAGTGACAATTCAGTGGTAGTGATGGGGAAAGAATTATCTGTTATTGCAAAGAAACCAGAACCAATCAAGATGGTGGTACCATGGGCGTTACCTGTGCCCGTGGTTGTTTTGAAAGGTGCTTACATAGAGCCATTGATCGTCAAGCCAGTAGTCCAATTACGCGTGGTTGATAGCAAAGCTATACCATGGAAATATGAGAAGGTGATAGTAACATACAAGGGAAAAGAAATTGAGGAGGAGAACTGCGAGGCGCAACGGTTGACTCAATCTTGGCGATTCTTCGCTCCCAGGGAGTTCAGAAAGGATAGAGCTACTATAGACAGTCCAGCATTGGTCAAGAAGGCTATTACGGAGGAGGAAAAAGAGGAGTTTCTAAGAAAGATGAAGGTAGAGGACTATTCTATTGTCGAGCAGCTGAGGAAAACACCAGCCCAAATTTCGTTGTTGTCATTGTTGATCCACTCTGATGAACATCGCCGAGCCTTGTATGAAAATACTATATGGAGCCCTGTGCCTGATAAGATTTTAGTGAACCACTTGGAGAAAATTGCTAATAGGATATTCGAGGTAAATAGGATAATGTTTTCGTACGATGAGTTGCCCGTGGGAGGAACAGAGCACAATAAAGCCCTTTACTTGAAAGTCAAATGTGAAGATTCAGTAGTGACCACAGCATTGATAGATAATGGGTCTAATGCCAATATTTGCTCAATGTCTACATTGAACAAGCTAAAGATCGATAATGACAGAATCCGCAGAAACAATGTGTGTGTCCAGGGGTTTGACGGGGGCGGAACAGACATGGTGGGGGACATTATCCTCGAGTTGAACATTGGCCAAGTTGAATTTACTATGGAATTCCAGGTGCTGGACGTTGCAGTATCATACAATCTGCAATTGCGACGGCCATGGATCCATGAGGCAAAAGCAGTGCCTTCCTCACTGCATCAAATGGTCAAATTTGAATGGGAAAGGCAAGAGGTGGTGCTACATGGAGAAGACCCCACAAGCGCTGCAGGTGATGATATTATGCCCTTTGTTGAAACTGATGACGATAAGGGGCCATGGGTCTATCAAGTTTTTGATACGATCACTGTGAACAAGGTACCAGAGGGAAAAAGCATTCAACTTCCCCGGGTAGCAGCTGCAACCATCATGGTTGTTTCAGATATGATGTGTAAAGAGTTCGTGCCGGGAGAAGGTCTGGGCGCCAAGCATCAGGGCATTGTTCAACCCATTTCCTTGCCTAAGAATTTAGACACCTTCGGGCTGGGATTCAAGCCAACAACAGCATATATCAGAAGGGCCCGTAAGTTTAAAAAGAAATCATGAATTCTCCCTAAACGGATTCAACGTATGTCCAAGTCATTCTTTAAGCTGAGGGCCAAAAAGCAGTTAGCAACACAGGCGACGAGTTAATTGATTGGAGCAGAGGGTAATTTGGATGAATTGTTTGAGAAGGTATTTGCAGAAGTACACATGTTTCAGGCCGGTGAAGGTTCCAGTAATGCATAAATTCAGTACGTTGGGCCACATGCTAGGATAAATAATTTGGAAGTCAATCCTCTGCCAGTTCGGAGGGAGTCGCGGTAGTGGGACTTTATTTTTCTTTTTTTTTTTCACTTGGATTATTCCAGGGTTTGTAATCCTTGTGACTATGTTCCGTCCATTTGGATAAGCTAAGCCATGTTATCTTTACGTTTTAATGAAATACAATTTCCTTTCCTCGTTCTTTCTTAATTTTGTTTCCAATTTTCTTTTCTTTTCTGTACAGTTCTTTTTATGCTGATATCAATGACATGACATGCACGGGGACTTCTCGGCCCAGTTTTATAAGCCAACCTAACTCAGAAATAATAATACAAGAAATTAAATGTGATGATGATGAAGCCTATGAGGAAATTAGTAAGGAATTATAACACTTTGAGGAAAAACTCAAGCCGAACTTAAATGACACAAAAGTAGTTAATCTAGGGGACCAAGATAATGTCCGAGAAACTAAAATAAGTGTTCATCTGGAGCCGCAGCTCAAGGAAGAAATAATCGCGGCATTGTTGGAATATAAAGACGTTTTTGCTTGGTCCTATGATGATATGACAGGATTGAGTAACGATTTGGTGGCTCACAAATGCCTAGCGATCCATCACTCCCACCTGTTTAGCAGAAACTGAGAAAGTTCAAGACATACATAAGTGTGAAGATTAAAGAAGAGATCACTAAATAGTTTGATGCAAAGGTTATTCGGGTTACACGGCATCCCACTTGGTTAGCTAATGTTGTGCCTGTCCCAAAGAAAGACGGCGAAACCAGCGTGTGCGTTGATTATCGGGATCTCAACAAGGCGAGCCCAAAAGTCAACTTTCCATTGCCAAACATCCACATATTGAACGACAATTGTGCCAAACCTGAGATTTGTTCTTTTGTGGATTGTTATGCGGGTTACCACTAGATCTTAATGGACGAGGAAGATGCAGAGACGATGGCATTCATCACGCTGTGTGGAACATACTGATATGGGTCATTCCATTTGGTTTGAAAAATGTTGGGGCAACCTACATAAGGGCTATGACAACGATCTTCCAAGATATGATACATAAAAGATTGAGGTGTACGTAGATGATATGATTGTGAAATCATGGAAGCAGTCTGACCATGTCAAGGATTTGAGGAAATTCTTTCAACGGCTACGCAGGTACAATCTCAAGCTCAATCCAGCAAAGTGTGCTTTCGAGGTTCCATTTGGAAAGTTTCTAGGGTTTATAGTTAGACGCCGGGGTATTGAATTGGATCCATCAAATATTAAGGCCATTCAGGAATTGCCGCCTCCGAGAAACAGAACTGATGTGATGAGTTTTTTGGGAAGATTGAATTATATTAGCACGTTCATTTCTCAACTCACAACTACTTGTGAAACCATTTTCAAACTGCTAAAGAAGGATGTTGCGGTCAAATGGACGGATGAATGTCAGAAAGCTTTTGATAAGATAATGGAATATTTGTCGAATCCGCCCGTGTTGGTTCCTCCAGAACTAGGGAGGCCTTTGATTCTGTATCTAATGGTCTTGGATAATTCGTTTGGCTGCGTACTGGGGCAGCACGATGTCACAAGCAGAAAGGAGCATGCGATTTACTATATCTGCAAGAAGTTCACATCTTACGAGGTTAAGTACACTCATCTTGAGAGGACGTGTTGTGCCCCAACTTGGGTGGCACATAAATTGAAGCATTTTTTGTCGTCCTACAGTACTTAGCTCATATCTTGGTTAGATCCACTGAAGTATATTTTCCAGAAGCCTATGCCCATGAGAAGGCTCGCAAACTGGCAGATCTTGCTTACAGAATTTGATATTATCTACGTGACATGGACTGCAATGAAAGAACAGGCCTTAGCTGATCATTTAGCTGAGAATCCAGTTGATTACGATTATGAGCCTTTGAAAACTTATTTCCCTGATAAAGAGGTAATGCATATTGATGAGTTGGAGCAGGTAGAGAAACCAAGATGTAAATGGTTCTTTGATGGAACGGAAAATATGAGAGGCGTGGGAATAGGAGTCAAACTAATTTCCGAAAAAGGTCAGCATTATCCTGTTACAGCTCAGCTCGCTTCTATTATACGAACAATATGGCCGAATATGAAGCATGCATTTTGGGGTTGATATTAGTCGTGGATATGGGTGTCCGGTAAATCTTGGTCATGGGTGACTCGGACCTACTGGTACACCAAATTCAATGAGACTGGGAGACGCGGTATTTGAAATTGATACTATACTAATAGTGCCTGCATGAGCTTTGTCAACGATTTCATTCGATAGTGTTCAGGCATATCCCAAGGATTCATAATGAGGTTGCTGACGCTTTGGCCACTTTGGCATTGATGTTACATCATCCAGATAAGGCTTACGTAGATCCATTGCAGATTTAGGTCTATGATCAAAATGCTTATTGTAATGTGATGGAAGAGGAACTTGACGGTGAACTGTGGTTTCATGACATCATGGAATATATCATAATGGGAGTATATCCTGCACAGGCCACTAGTGATCAGAAAAGGACAATTCGTCGATTGGCAAGCGGATTTTTCGTGAGCGGAGGAGCAATGTACAAAAGAACACCAGATCTCGGATTGTTGAGGTACATGGATGCGAGGCAAGCCACGACTATCATGACAGAGGTACATTCTGGAGTTTGTGGACCACACATGAGCGAATATCTTTTGGCCAAAAAGATATTACGGGCAGGGTATTATTGGCTTACAATGGAGCGTTATTGTGTCAGTTTTGTACGCAAATGTCATCAGTGCCAAGTGCATGGAGTTTTGATTCATTCTCCGCCTTCAGAATTGCATACGATGTCAGCGCCATGGCCTTTTGTTGCTTGGGGCATGGACGTTATCAGGCGGATTGATCCAGCGGCATCAAATAGGCACAGGTTTATGCTGGTAGCAATAGATTATTTTACCAAGTGGGTGGAAGCGAAGACGTTCAAGTCTGTTACTAAGAAAGCTGTATTGGATTTTGTGCATGCAAACATTAGTTGTCGGTTTGGTATGCCAAAGTTGATTATCACGGACAATGGGGCTAATCTCAATAGTCATTTGATGAAGGAAACATATGAGCAGTTCAAGATTACTCATCGTCATTCTACTCTGTACCGCCCTAAAGCAAATGGAGCTGTTGAAACGGCCAACAAGAATACAAACAAAATACTTCGGAAAATGGTTCAAGGGTCTAGGCAGAGGAATGAGAAGTTGCCTTTTGCATTGTTGGTATATCGCACAACCGTTCGTACTTCGATGGGGACAACTCATTATTCATTAGTTCATGACACCGAGGCAGTATACCCGTAGAAGTGGAGATCCCGTAACTTCGGATCATTGCAGATCCCGTACTCATTATTCATTGTGCATGTTAATTTATAAAAAAAATACAAAAAATATGCATTTTGCATTTTGAATTTAATTTCCTATTTCAAGATTAATTAGGGGTTAGTTTGTTTTAGAACAAAACATGAAAATCACAAAAATAGTCATTTTTTATGCTTTAGTTGTTAATTGTTTATTTTGTCGTGAAATAGATTTTTAAATAATTTTAGGAATTAATTAGTTTAAATTTGGAAATAATTAGATCTTTATCCTTATTTTGTTTATTGCGTATAAAAATCAGAAAATTTGAAAAAATATATAAAGTGAAATATCAAGCAAAAGGAAATAAAAAGAAGTTAATTTAAAAGAAAGATAAGAGAGGGCCAATTGGGTCAGATTCCCCAAGCCCAAAAATACACAAAACCGAGCCCAGGATGCTCCAGGCCCAAATGCACCCAAACCCGATTCCCCCACTCTAATCAAACGACGGTGTTTTGCTCCGCTAATCGAAGCTGTTAGATCTTGATCCAACGAATGAGGGCGTCCTAGGATTTCCCCTATAAAACTGTCCGAACGACCCACCCCCACCCCTATTCCTCATCGTCTTCCTCACCCCTCAAAAACCCTAGAGAAGCCGCCTCAAATTCCTAAGCTGCCTCTGGCGGCCGCACCCCCAAACCCAACAAAAATTACACCACAGCTCCCCCTTCTCTCTCTCATCACTAATCCCCACTTGAACTTCCTCGAATCATAGTTCAACTCCTCGAATCTATGGTTTTATTTTTTTGGCCAACATGAACTTCATCCAAACAAGCTCAAATTAATACCTGATAGTCTATACACCTTCCCCATCTCGAGTCCGGGGCTATTTCTCTTCGAATCTCAACAGGACGCCTCCAATCTCACATCTAGGGTTCATGCGTTCCAGGCTTTTCGAGGATTTTTTGCGAGTCGAGTGAACCCGGGTCAATATTATACGTTTATTTCTTATAAAATGAATGCATAATATTAACCTGAGTTTAATTTCGAAGGGGTTTCTCACGAAGTTCAAATTTCAGTAAGTTTTCCGATCTTTCTTTTCTTTAGTTTTTAATTTGATTCATAGTTATGACTAGTCGATTTAGCACCAGTGTAATTACCAATTTAATCTAGGTTTTTCTGAGTATTTTGTATAATTTTTTAGGGTTAGTTTTCATTTCTCTTTGTTGATTTCTGTTTTGATGGTTGGTCGTCAGTATAATCAAGTTTTCTCTTTGGTCTGCTCATGTGAGATTGGTTTGGGAATTTGACCTTGTTTATAGTAGTTAGATTAATATGTTTGACAGAGGTTTTTTTTTAGTCCGGCAGTACATAGTTTAAATTTCTTTTAATTTATTCATAATGGTTTGGATCTATTTTGTTCTTCTATAGCTGATTTGGATTGATTTAGTTATTGATTCTATTTGTTAGCCATTAATCCAATGATAGAGTCAATGAGTTTTGATTAGACTTAAATTTTAGTTTATTGATTGGTTCTACCTGATATAGATTCACTAGGGTTAACCTTACTTAATTTCTAACAGGGGTAAAGAGGTTGGGTATAGCTGACTTTAGTCTGTAAATTTCAAAACAGTACAAGTGCTTTTTAGGCATAGGAAATGGTAGAATCTTTTAAAATAGTAAATTTAAAACAGGGGTAAGGATAATGTAGGTATTTTATTTCTAAAAGAACCTTCCAAGACATTCCAAATGGTGCATTAGTGTAAGTTTTATCAATTTTGGTAAAAGTTACTTGGGGAACAAGTTAGAAATAGAAGGGTTAAAATGAAAATGGGCAGGGACTGATTTTGAAAACCTTTTGACTGATTTTTCTTTCTTCTTTGCCTATATAAAGGCATCAAATGCCTTGAGGTAGGGGTCTTCTTTTTCAGCCATTATTAACTCCCAAAACAATCTTTCTATTTGAATTTTAGAACTGCAGTAACTTTCAAATTCAAAAACCAAAAAGAAAAAACAAAAATCCAAAAAAAAAAAAGCAAAAATGTATGAGAAAATCCAAACAAAGTATTGTTACATTCCTTTTGGTCAAGTATTAAATTTAGAATAGGTTTTTCAGCTCATTTAGTTCATCACAGATCCTTAAAGCTCACAGTTCCAATTTCGAGCTTGATTAGCATTATTTGGGTTATAGTTGGTTTCCTGGAGGTTCTGGACTCGATTTCTGGACTTTCTAAGTTCGTTCAAGGTGTTTGTGTTGAGTTTCCTGGTGCTATTGGGTTTCACTGATTCCTGATGACCAAAATGCCCCTCAAAAACCCTAGAGAAGCCGCCTCAAATTCCTAAGCTGCCTCTGGCGGCCGCACCCCCAAACCCAACAAAAATTACACCACAGCTCCCCCTTCTCTCTCTCATCACTAATCCCCACTTGAACTTCCTCGAATCATAGTTCAACTCCTCGAATCTATGGTTTTATTTTTTTGGCCAACATGAACTTCATCCAAACAAGCTCAAATTAATACCTGATAGTCTATACACCTTCCCCATCTCGAGTCCGGGGCTATTTCTCTTCGAATCTCAACAGGACGCCTCCAATCTCACATCTAGGGTTCATGCGTTCCAGGCTTTTCGAGGATTTTTTGCGAGTCGAGTGAACCCGGGTCAATATTATACGTTTATTTCTTATAAAATGAATGCATAATATTAACCTGAGTTTAATTTCGAAGGGGTTTCTCACGAAGTTCAAATTTCAGTAAGTTTTCCGATCTTTCTTTTCTTTAGTTTTTAATTTGATTCATAGTTATGACTAGTCGATTTAGCACCAGTGTGATTACCAATTTAATGCGAGAAATCTCATACTCGCACGAGTCTAACCATACAAAATCTATCAAATCGGAGGTCAAATGCTCCCTCAAAACCCCAATTGATTAGCCAAAGAACTTTCACCCATTTCCTCTATTTTTGGACCTTAATTTGAATTTAAAAGATGAATTTAACAACTAAATGATGAATTAAAGCTGGAAAGGATCATAGAAACATTACCCAATAGTCTACTCTTCAAAACCCTCCCAGAATCGCCTTGGTTCGAGCTAAAATTTGATTTTCAACATATGAACTTAAGCCTCGGATAAAACACTTTTCTGTACAGCGATTTCCGCATTTGCGGCTCCAAGCGGTCCGCTTTCGCGGTCAAAGAACCGCTTCAGCATTTTCAATTAAAACTCAGTTTTTGCGTCCGCGGACAAATAGCCGCATCCGTGATGGCCGCTTATGCGGCTCCCTATCCGCTTCTGCGGTCCCAGACTGCGTCCGCGATCCCATGGTCGCCTCTGTAGTAACGGCTTACGCGGTCTCCCTTCCGCAGACGCGTAAACAATAGAAGCAGTAGAAATATTACTTCCAAAAATCCAAAAATCACTCGTCGAGCATCCAAAACAAGCCTGGGGCCCCCGGGACCTCAACCAAACCTATAAACCTATCCCTTAGCATCATTCGGACTTGCACCAATCCTTAGATCACCTAAAACAACGCCGGAAAAACCATTTCATCAATGATTTGCACTTAAAATCTCCAAAACTTAGGCAAACTCTCATTCGACTCAAAACCTATCCAAAACACGTCCGAATGACCTGAATATTTGCAGACATATCCTAGATCACCAAACAAAGCCACTGCAACTCTTGGAATTCTATTGCGACCCTCGTATCAAAAATTCACTATCGGACCGGAACTTCAAATTCCTAACTTTCGGCATTCATACCCTAATTGAGCTTTGGACATCCAAAATACATTCTCAACACACTCCCCACCCCAAAATCACCTAACGGAGCTGATGAAACCATCGGTTTTCCATTCCGAGGTGGTCTTGAAACTGTTCTGATTATGGACCATTTTCCAACTCTTACGCTCTCATCTAGAGAATCCTAGCTACTTTACGCTTGCCTTTTAAAATAAATGAGACGAGCTTCGCCAAACAAAAACAAATGCGGGTCCCTCGATTAATTATTGCAAGAATTAATTTAGAACATGGGAGGGCCGTTTAGCGAATTTCACGGTTTCCCCCGAAATAATAACACGCTAGAATCTTTAGACGCATTTAATTAAAATAACTCCTTAAACTCTACTGTGCATTGATGCAACCCAAATCCAAATCTCGATGAAGTCGAAATATGTTGATAAACGCGGGTGCCTTGATGGCGACGGGGTTAGAAACGCGTTTTCATGACGTCGTAATTCTTATAAAACCAATAATGATGAAGAGTAATTCAAAATTGGAGACGAGCCTCCCCGAACAAAAATAAATGTGGGGCCCTCAATAATCGAATATTAAAAATGTTTAGAATTCGGAAGGGCCGTTTAGCGAATTTCAATGGCCTTTACCAAAGCAATATTACGCTAGAACCTTTAAGCGCGATTTAATTAAATTACTTTCTTAAACTCGGGTGCGCATTGATGCGATCCAAATCCAAATCTCGACGAAGTCGAAATGTGTTGACGACCACGGATGCCTTCATGGGGACATGGTCCGAGACATGTTTTCACGATGTCGCAAGTCTTTTAAAATAAATAATGGTACAAGCGGTATATAAATAAAAGGCACATAAGTTAGCATGTATCAAAATTAGATAAAAGCAAATGCAACAGTTGAGCGACCGGCTAGAACCACGGAACCTGGGAATGCCTAACACCTTCTCCCGGGTTAACAGAATTCCTTATCCGTATTTCTGGTTTGCGGACTGTAACAGAGTCAATATTTTCCTCGGTTCAGGATTCAACCGGTGACTTGGAACACCATAAATCTCCCAAGTGGCAACTCTGAATAATTAATAAACTAAATCTTGTTCTGATTGTCCTTTAATTGGAAAAAGTCCTTTATGCCTCCTTTGCGGAGGTGTATAGCAAAAAAGGAGGTGTGACAAGTTTTAATGCAAGTTCATTCCAAATTAATACCATGTAGCTAATATGCTTATTTGTGAGTTCATGTCACTTATTACTTATAAATATCTATTGTTTGCTTTAGTCGAATACATCCCTTTGAAATAATTAAGGTGTGACATGCCAAATAAAATCCCAAAACCCATGGACCTCACTTAATTAATTTTAACTCTTTGGAAATCGAGGTGTGCCATTACAAAATTTTTTATGGTCTTCGCTAACTTGAAAGTGCGTAGTTTCTTTAAACGCGCAATTTAAGTTAATTTCCTTAAACTCGGGTGTGCATTTCATATGACCCAACAACAACTCTCAAAAACACTAAATAAAATATGTCGCGTACCGCAGGCGCATTTCATGTGGCGTGGTTCAAGGCGTCATTTATACAATGTTGAATCATTTTAAAAATAATCTAAAAGCGGTTAATAAGTTAAAATTGTACCACAGGTTAAACATGTATTAAAATCAGATAATAGGCCAATTGTAATAGTTTAAGCGATCATTCTAGAACCACATAATATGGGGAAGCATAACACCTTCCTCCGGATTTACAGAATTCCTTATTCAGAATTTCTAGTTAGCAGATTTCAAGAGGAAAGTCGCAATTTCCTCGATTTGGGTTTTAAAAGAAACCGGTGACTTGGGCACCAAATATACTATCCCAAGTGGCGACTCTAAATTTAATAATTAATCCCATTTTTAATAATGTCACTTAAATTGAAAAAACTCCCTTGTATACCTTTAGGTGTATAAAATAGGAGGTGTGACACCTCTGGTGACTCCGCTGGGGCGCGAAACCCAAACCTAGGTTCTGGGTTCAAGAATTCAAGCTTAGAATAACTATTATAGTTGGTTTTATTTATTATCCGATTTTTACATATTTGATCCTAATGTGCTAAGTGCCGCTTTTTACCTCTTTGATATTGTTTGGACTGTACATAAACTATTACGAAACTCTATTCTCTCTGGATCTTCTAAATCATTTGGGAAGTGTGCACTTTGTGTGACTTCCTATCTATTAGAGCCATATCCTAATTTAAGAACGAGTTTCGGACAAGTTGCAAAGCCGGTAAAACTTTTGTATTCCCAGTACGATGCCTCCCCCCGCCCCCTTCCTCCCCCCCAGCTCGAGTTGTCCGCTCGGGTAAGCTATGTCTAGAACAATAAACCCAAAATATTAAACTTAGAATAACATAGCCTCATGCGGGATCCCTAGTAGGTACGTTTATTTGCATCACATGCATCTGACTTTGGGGACTCAGCATAGTGGTTGGGTCCGTCTAGAAAAGGTGTACCTAAATTAACAAGATCATCCTGATGAATCTTACATGCTACTTCCACATTTGTTTGTTTCGGCTTGAATGATGACCGGCTTCTATAATAGAGAAACAAAAAATGAAAAAGAAAATCCAAAAAAAGTGAGAGGTAGGTATTTAGAAAATTCTAAACCCTATCGAAATTTTGAAAAAGAAAATTCACTTCAAAATGAGCCCAAAATCTTCAAGTGCCATATTTTCCATGTTCCGTCAAAACTAATCGAACTGCGCGGTTTGAATCTCACTGGATGTGAGATATGTAGGCAAACCTTATCGGTTCCGGCCCCAATTTTCAAAAACAAAATCCAAAAATATTTTCTCTTAGTTCCTTCTTTAGAAATCTTTCATTAGAAAATTCAAAAAAAAAGTTTTTAGACTCAAAATTAGTTTCCTTCTTTCTAAAGTCTTTCATATGGAAAAATAAATAAAAAGAAAAATCAAAAAGAACAAATTCCGTAATAAGGGTTTCCTTTATTTTGATTATATTTCCAAAAATTGAAAATAAAACCAAAAAATGGGAAAATACTCTTTTCTTTCTTTAAAAGTACTTCTTTCAACAAAGAATAATTTTGAAAAATTGAAGTCCAAAAATATTTTTTCTTTTCTTTAGATGTACTTTTATAAATAAATAAAAATCTCACAAAATTCAAAACATTTTTCTTAAAAAGTTCCTCTTTCAAAAATTAAGCGGCAACATCCAAAATCCAAAAAGAAAATTCCCTTTCTTCTTTTAAAGCATTTTTTTTAGAGAATTTCAAAAGGAATAATTCAAAAATTAGATTCTTGCTTAAAGCTTTCATGGTATGAGTTTTATAAAAGTAAACAAAAAAAGAGTTAGCTTATTTACTCCATTTTCGATCTTTTCGAACTACGCAAGTCTGATTCATGCAGTATCATGATACATATGAAATTCCCATTGGATTTGATCATAGCCATAGAATTAATTGAATGAAGAATAGATTGGAAAAAAAAGAAAGAAAATTTGAGTGAAAATAAAAAGAGTGAGACAAGCAAAAAAGAAAGGAGAGTGCCAAATAATAAAAAAGCGGCAAAGTGCAAAAAATTTCAAGAGTGATTAAAAAGAAGCAGAAATAAAAGAAAAGAGATATTGAGTGAAGAGTTAGTTAAGGAAGGGATGAAACATACAACCGTTCAAACACATTGTGGAAACGTATTCAACTATTTAGGTGCATTATATCCAAACGTGCGATTTTCTATCTGTTAATCGTCTCAAAACTAACAAGGTTGTTCGGTATGCAAATTAGCCAAGTTTTGGTGGTTGGTTTTGTTGATAGTCTAGCCTCCCCTCCTTTACAAGATCCAAAGGCACGGATGTCCTACGCAAGCAATCTACCAATAATCGGTCCTGAGAATTTCCCGCATCGGCTATTCTGCAGCTAGAATCATCAACTGCTGAAGAGAATAAGATGTTGCGTCTGCGAATATTGGAAATGTGGGATGCCTGGTCTAATGGTAGGGAACCGCCAAGTGGAATCCCTGAATTTCCTGTATTGATCCCCAAGTCAGGTGAGGTGACAAATTTCCCTGTGCCCAACCCGCTCATCCCATGCGGGCACCCTGTAATGCCCTCAATTGATCTTGGCATGCCT
This sequence comes from Nicotiana benthamiana, assembly GCA_034376525.1. Classification (NCBI taxonomy): domain Eukaryota; kingdom Viridiplantae; phylum Streptophyta; class Magnoliopsida; order Solanales; family Solanaceae; genus Nicotiana; species Nicotiana benthamiana. Next base: position 55,867,862 of record CM067338.1, read on the forward strand.
TCTGTGATTCGACCCAGGACACCGGCTTCAAGGGCACCACCTCCAATCTTCATCTTTCAGGGTCCACAACTTCAACCATAAATAGCATATATGACCCTGTATTCTTTCACTCTACCTCCGCAATATGATTTATCAATGGAGCAAGAAAAGGTTATTAAAATTCCCGAGCAAGAGGAAATGGCTCGGAAGATGAAGATCCTGGAGCAAAGCCTGAAAAACCTGCAATGTCTGAGTGGTCAGAAGAATGTCTCATACTCTGACCTATGTATTTTTCCCCATGTACACTTGCCATGTGGCTTCAAGATGCAATAATTGGAAATGTACGACGGGCATGGAGACCCGGTCGCTCATCTAAAATGATACTGTAACTAGTTGAGGGGTGCTGGAGAAAAAGATGAGTTGTCAATGGCCTATTTTGGTAAAATCCTCACCGGAATCGCTTCTGAGTGGCATGCAGATCAAGAAATGACCTATTGGCACGTGTGGGATAATATGGCCTAGTATTTTGTCAGACAGTTCTAGTACAATGTGGACATTGCTCCCGATAGAAACTCTTTGTCAAATCTGAAAAAGAAAACCACAGAAAGCTTCAACGAATATAGTGTCAAATGGTGTGAGCAAGCAGCCAGGGTAAAGCCTCCAATGGATGAAATTGAAATGGTCATGGACGTTCTACAGGCTGAAGAGGTGGACTACTTCCAGAACATGATGTCCACCACTAGAAAGTTGTTTGCTGAAGCTATCTAAATTGGATAAATGGTTGAAAACGATTGAAAAATAGAACGAATTTTGAGTCATGCTGCCTTTAAGGCCACATCACAGGCTGCTTAGAATGGTTCAGAGAGTTTGATGAACTACAATGTAAGTGAAGAGGGAGCTATGATGGCTTAAAGCTCGAGGGGGGCTCGTAGGTCATTCGGCCAATCATATGTGCCTCCTATGGTTCCACCACAATATTATCCCTTTCAAGATGATTCTTATGCCATGGCATTGCCTCCTTATGCGGTGATGAGCATGCAATCTTATACGCAACCACAACATTATACACAAAACCGAGATCCACCTCCCAGAAATGCCCATCCTTACCAAGCTCCATATAATTCTCAACCAAATGATCCCCAATACAATCCTCGCCCAAGAAGGTCTTTCAGAAAGAATCAGTTAACCTCTATTCGTGACTTGTACTCAAGCTTGTTCTAAAAGCTAATCAGGCTAAATCTAATGCAGCCAGTGGCCCCAAATCGGCCGAACCCCAAGTCCCCCTCACACTGAGCTGATTCTGTATGTGAATACCACTCTGGAGTAGTGAGACACAACACAGAGGATTGTTGCACCCTCAAAAATGTAGTTGAAGATTTGATTTGAAGCTGAAGAATTATTTTTCAAGAGTGAAAAAGCTCTTGATGTGATTAACAATCCGTTGCCTGCCCACAAAATCGGGTCAACAGTCGCAATGATTTGTGAAGATGAGCAATTTTATACGGCACTGAAGGTCACTGCAGCCATTGAAAGTTCCCAATCAGACAGAAATCTCGGTAGATAGTCTTGCTATCCTTTCTGCGTCTTGATTATCTTAGGGTGTGATTCGGATGTTTTACTTTATGTTCTTAAATTCCGATGTAAACCCTTCTATCTTAAAAAACTTGAAAAAAAAAATCAAAAATCAAATGAAATTAATATTTCATTGTCCAGGAATGTCTCTTTTCTTAATCTTGTTATTTTTTTTCTTATTCTCTTTATAGTTCTATTAAATGCAGATTTCAATAACATGACATGTTTGCGGACTTCATGCCCGGATCCTGAACACTGTCAAACCTCAAAATAATGAATCAAGGATTAGATTGCAATGAAGATAAAGTTTAAGGAACAAAAAGAAAGAGTTGGAACAGCTGAAGGTAAATTGGTTCCGGATTCGAAAGGTCCATACATTGCAACAAGAATTACTGCCAAAGGAGTGCGTTGTACTTGGGACATATCGAAAGAAATGTTCCTGAAATAACTGCCGATGTAAATGTGGCCAAAAGGTACTATGTGGGATCCTCTATATAACATAATTGTTCTCCACTTGGGATGAAAATGGCTTTTATTCTTGCTACCCAAACACTACCAACCATTTGCAAACCCTTTGAGCCGGTTATTCTTCTTTGATTACCCTCTTTGTAATTTCATAAGGTTACTGATAAAAAAATTATTATTTGAACGAAAAGAAAAGAAAGATACAAAAATGAAAAAAAGAAAGATGCAAAATAAAAAAAGGTAGAAAAGAAAAAGAAAATGGAAAAAAGAAAATAAAGAGGAAACGTAAATGAAAAAGAAAGAGAAAACAAAAAAAATAGAAAAACAAAAGAAAATCAAAAACAAGGTTCCTTGAACTACGCTCGACTTGATTATGAAAGGATACGTAGGCAGCCTCTCTGTGGGGTTTAGGCATACCAAAATAAATATTCAAATTTCACCCAAAGTTGAAACTGGGGCAGAAGTTACAGTGGTTCGGCGATGATTCCGCCTGAATGGTTCCAAAGTTGTAAAAGTCTAAATCATTTTTACCCAAATCCTTTCAAGTCCTTCCGATCAATCGGTGAGAATATTCATAGACCAGAGAATATAGCTACATAGATTTGATAAAATCAAAATGAGAGAAATAAAATGAGAGAGTCTTATTGATGAAAACCCACACGGGCACCGTATGGCGATGGTAAGTAGAGAAATTAAAAATGAGAGAGTCTTGTTAGTGAAAACTTACAAAGAGTACTATAAGGCGATGGAGCGAAGAGAAATGAGACATGTTAGCTCGTCAAAACTCATAAAGGGCGGCCCTAATCGAAAAGAGGATCCTCGCAACCATCAATATCAACTGAGTGTTGGCGAGGTTTCTTCGGTTTCAAGGCAAAGTCATGCTCATTGAAGTCTGTGTGTACTTCAGATAAGTCCTTCATTCCTTTCCCCGAAAGAGACACTTTTTGTTATAAACTCATTCGACATTCCATTATTTATTTTCTTTGAATCCTTTTCGGTCTAACTCTGTTCCAAAACTAAAGCAAAGAAAGGATGGAAAGATTGATTTACTGGGCTTTTGTTTGATACGAGCCAATATTTAAGAAGATACCCAGCCTCGGCAGGTGCATAGAGTCAACTTCGACTTGCCATGAAGGATGATGCTTTGAAATTAAAAAATCCTAAAAAAGGGAAATCATAGACAAATGCCCACAAAGGCAAAATGAAGTTGAAAAAGGTTAAGACATGGCTAACAGTCTCGGCAAAATTTGAAAAAGCCAAGTGATCCCAAATTCTCTGAAGCTAAAGTTGAAAGAAAGAATCCACAATGAAAGGCCTATCAAGGTGAAACAAAGTTGGAAAAGGTTAAGTCCCACGTGACTAGTCATTGCAACAATGTTGGAAGAGCAAAAAGTTCCCCACAATGCTCCTGTGTTAAAAAAAGAAAAGGAAAAAAAAGGTCAAAAGGAAAAGGCCTATGAAGGTAAAATAAAGTTGAAAAGCATGAGTCCCACCGACCAATAATCATGGCAAAGTCTGGCAAACCAAGAAGTTCACTACGTCCTGAAATGAAATCGCTCATCGGGGAACAAGCAATTGCAGCTTAGATCTTCATCCAAGAAGTCGGGCTGAGATCGAGTGATTGAAACAATCAAGGCCACAAAATCAACCACGTTTCAAACTAATAATTGTTCTTTGTTTGAAAACATGAAATAACTGCAATCCAAAGCAACCTTGCAAGAAGCAGGTGCAACCAAACAGAAACTACGCAAGGGCTAGAAACAACTTTGGGGAAAAATTAATCCAAAAGGGAAGTCTCTTTTAAATTCTTTCAGCATTTTGACTCATTTTCTTAAATAAAAAAATGAAATGAAGGAAGAAGAAGAAGAAGAAAAACAAGAAGAAGAAGAAGAAAAAATCAAAATCGTGGTAGCATAGGGTCTCCAATCTCTAGCTACATCCTTTCCATCATAGGGTCTCATTCCTTAGTCACTGCAAGCATAACCTGGTAGTCTTTTTCATTATAGGGTTCCACTCCCTGGTTGATCCCCGGCATAACCCGTGGACCTCCACGGTATAACCCGAGGACCTTTTTCTTTATCGGCATAACCCGATGACCTCCTCGACATAACCCGATGACCTTTTTCTTTTACGGCATAACCCGATGACTTCCCTGGCATAACCCGTGGACCACCCAAGCATAACCGGAGGACCTTTTTCTTTTCTGGCATAACCCGATGACTTTCCCGACATAATCCATGGACCTCCCCGGCATAACCCGAGGACCTTCTTTATTTCCAGGATAACCTTATGACTTCCCCGATATTACCCGTGGACCTCCCCGGCATAACCCGAGGACCTTTTTTTCCTGCATAACTCGTGGACCTCTACGGCATAACCCGAGGACCTTTTCCTTTTTTCGGCATAACCCGATGACTTTTTCAGGCATAAGCCGTGGACCTCCCCAGCATAAACCGAGGACGTTTTTCTTTTCGGCATAACCCGTGAACCTCCTCGGATAACCCGATCCAGCACAACCCGATGATTTTTCTGACATAGCCCGTGGACCTACCCGGCATAACCTAAGGAACTTCTTTCTTTTTCTGGCATAACCCGATGACATTTCCTAGCACAACTAGTGGACCTCCCCGGCATAACCCGAGGACCTTTTTTGCTTCCGGCATAACCCGATGACTTTTCTGGCATAACCCTTGGACCTTTCCGGCATAACCCAAGGACCTTCTTCTTTTCCGACATAATCCGATGACTTCCCTAGCATAACTCGTGGACCTCCTCAACATAACCCGAGGACCTTTTTTTTCAGTCATAACTTGATGCCCTTTTCGGCATAACCCATGGACCTCTCCTGCATATGCCGAGGACTTTTTCCTTTTTCGGCATATCCCGATGACCTTCCCCGGCATAACCCGAGGATGTTCTTTTTTTTTTTATCATAACCCGTTGACTTTTCCAGCATAACCGGAGAACCTTTCCGGAATAACCCAGTCATTTTTCCTCCATAGCCAGGTAATCTTCCCAACTTGGAGCCTCCGATCCCCATTTGATTGCATTTTAGATATAGGGTCTCCATTCCATAATCTCTTTTTCTCGGGGATACACAATCTCGATTTTAATTTCTTTCAATAATGAAATAGCTTATATTTTATTACAATAACTCATGAAATTTTCTTATTGAAAATTGGGGTAGAAACATTTTGTTCTTTTGTGTTGTTTTGATGCCTGAAAGGGTTTTCATCATGAGGCACAAGGTTTGAGATAACCAAAAGAAGAAGTCTAAATCTAGATTAAAAGAAAAGAAAGAAAAAGAAAAGAAGCGAACTTCAAGTGCAAAAGCGGAGAAAAGATGTGGACTACTCAAGATACGATTGAAGTTACGAGCTTTACATGTCCCGCCTAATGCAAAAAGGTGAAGAAGAACAAACCAGTGTTTGCAACTAATGAGCATCAAGATTTAGATCAGAGTCTGCACAAAGAACCATCCAAGACTCGAGATTAAGCTTTAGAAGATTTATAGATAGGAATCTTGTAGCTCATAGCGGATAGATTTAGTTAGTCTTTTTCATTTTGATTTTGATGTAATAATCGAACTGCGAACTAGAGCCTCGATCGAACCTCACTCGACTCTCAAACTCATCACTCTATCATCCTTTCAAAACTACACAGATCTGATTCATTTATAGCCGAGGATATGAAGGAAACCTCTTATGCAAGTTTCGGTCAGGCTTTTTCAAAAGATGTATTTAATGGAGTTCAAATGGGAAAAAAATACTCGTAATTGCTTACTTTATCTTTGCCCGAAAACTCTTCATGCTTCCGAGCAAAGAGGTGCAACTGTGAGCACCTAATTTTTTTCCTACATGAAAATAACTCCTAAAAATAGACCAAAATAATTTTAATTAATTATTAGGATTTTTTCGTTATGTATCATTTCATGCATTTTTATTATTTTTAAAATAACAGAAACAATTATTAAAATAGCCCATGTTTTAATTTCATACCATCTTAGGTTCAATTTACATGTAGGAATTAATTTTATTAAACAAAAAAACCAAAAAAATTATTATTTCTGTTATAAAATAAAAGCAATTTAGTAAAACATGAACAAGAAATATAAGCAAATTAGTGAAACATGAACAAGAAATGTAGATAGAGAGAAGGAAGTGATTTTCTTCTTCAATTGTCTGTATTTTCCTATCTATTACTAGGGCTTTATATAGACATAAAAAGTGAAGAACATATGTCATGACATATGTCATTGAACATACAAAATATGTCATTGAATATGTCATTAAGCATATGAGATGAAGATCATGGAAGATGAGTAGACATCCAACATAATATGATATTTATCATAATACTCCCCCTTTGGATGTCCATTGATAATGTACCTCGTTAAAACCTTACTAGGAAAAAACCCTATGGGAAAAAAATTCTAGTGAAGGAAAAAGAGTACACATGTACAGAAATATGCCTTTTTGTTGTCTCGTTAAAAACCTTGCAAGGAAAATCCAGTGGGACAAAACCTTGTAGGGAAAAAGAGTGCAACGCGCATTAACTCCCCCTGATAAGAGCATAAATTCACATCCATGAGCCTTCGCACCCCGATCTTGTACACTAGCTTCTTCAAGATTGACGTTTGTAGAGATTTTGTGAACAAATCAGCTATATTATCACTTGAATGATTCTGTTGCATATTGATATCACCATTCTTTTGAAGATCATGTGTGAAAAATAACTTTGATGAAATGTGCTTTGTCCTATCTCCTTTTATGAATCCTCCATTCAATTGAGCTTTTGCATGCTGCATTATCTTCATAAAAAACTGTGGTTAGTTTGTCGCATTCAAAACCATATTTGGCTCGAATAAGATGTATTATTGATCTCAACCACACACACTCTCGACTTGCTTCATGAAAGCAATTATCTCAGCATGATTAGATGAAGTATCCATGAATGATTGCTTAGTCGATTGCCAAGATATGACAATGCCCCCATATGTAGCACATAGCATGTTTGAGATCAAGCCTTGTATGTGTTAGATAAATACCATGCATCAGCATAGCCAACAAGATCGGGATTGTAATAATTGCCATAAAATAATCTCATATCGGTAGTCCCTTTTAGATACGGCAATATGTGTTTGATCCCATTCCAATGCCTCCTTGTAGGGGCAGATCTATATCTTGCTAAGACATTAACTGAAAAGGTTATGTAACACCTTGTAGTGTTAGCAATATACATTAGTGCATCAATTTCACTAAGATATGGTACTTCAGGATCAAGAAGTTCTTCATTATTTTCATGAGATCGGAATGAATATTTATTTATATCAAGTGATCACACAACCATAAGGGTACTCAATGGATGTACTTTATCCATATAGAATTGCTTTATAATATTTTCAGTGTATGTTGATTGATGGGCAAATATTTCATCTTTCATATTTGTAGACCAAGATAAAATTTTATCTTTCTATGATATTTCACGTCAAATTCATTCATAAAACACTCTACTGCGTTATGATGCTCCCCGGGAGTTCAAATGATATTTGAATCATCAACATATACGGAGATTAAAATAAATTCAAATTCATGTCCTTTTATAAAGGCACAAGGACAAATTGAATTATTCTTGTACCCTTCTTTCAACAAGTATTTTCTCGGGCAATTATACCATATGTGCCCATATTTTGTCAATCTGCATAAGGATTATTGATGCCTTATTCAATAAATTTCTTCAAAATCATAATGCTTCAGAATAATTTAAATCCTTCAATGATTTCTGTTATACGCATATCAAGTTTTTTATGTATTGCCAGATTAAAACCTGAAATGACTACATCCACCACAAGAGAATATGTCTTTATATAATCAATTCCAGGATATTTTCAATCTTCCTGTAACACAATGCGTTTTTATGTTTATCGGCTTGACCTTTTTCACACAAGAATACATTTATACCTCGAATAGCTTTATACTTTCATGTGTTAGGACTATCCGTCCAACTTCACATTTTTCAGGTGAAATCAATCTTGATTGCGTATTTTATTTTATTTTGGCCAATCATTTACCTGTCCAAATTTCATGACAGATTTGAGCTAAAGATCCTCTTCAATATTAATAATATTGAGCGCTAAATTATTTTAACAATATCGTCGACGATCACTTTATGTAGGTCCCATTATTATCTAATAAAGACATAACTTATCGAGAACTCTTTATCTTATTATTTCAGGTACCTGAGCCTCTCCCATGAGGTCTAATGAAGGTTTATGTCGTGGTGCTTTTCTAGAGCATTTGCCTCCTTATTATGACCATTTTGAATATTTGTCCCTCCTTCTTCAAGGAGTTTATCTTTGGAACCGATTGGTCTATTATGCTTTATGCATCACATAGACTCTGTCCCCCATGGACTTTATTCTATTTTGAGCATTAGCAACTGAAATATGACATTTAGCTTTGGGTCAGCAAATGCGTCAGGCAATAATTTGTAAATGAATTATCACTTGAACTTCAAGTTCATATTTTTTTGTACTAGGATCTATTTGTATTCATTATAATTCACTTCACATATTACTTTCTCAGGTGCCATTTTCTCCCCCTAATGTTGGGATCACCAACATATTTCACAACCTTCCGTGGGAATCCATCTTTGTGCATTGTGGTTTCATAATTAAATCATATAGCACATACATATTTCTATATAGAAATTATTTGGTTCTTCACCCTGAACCGATTGTGATAGAGGAAATTTTCATAATTTGGCAAGATGCGAGCAAGTGCTGCTATATATTAAATAATACATCCCATATAAAATTTCGTTTTTGACAGTTTTGTTCTCATAACCAATTATTTAACTATAATTGGAGGCATACAATTTTTTTGCTAAATCAACTTGGATTTAAACCAGTGTTATTAAGATAAATCATCATAATTTATATTCTGGAACTGTGCTCTAATAATTTGAGCAAGCAATCTTGCAAAAACCAAATTGCAAGTTGATACAAATGCACATGTGACCATAGAATAGATGCATCTATTAAAATCATATAATAGTAAATGGTCCACATGGCAGGTGACTGGGCCCACATATTTATCACCTTTTATTCGTTTCAGAAATCAAGGGATTCAATCCCAACCTTAACTGGCATATCATGAGAATTAGCAGCACAAGATATTCTTGAAGAATCTTCTATTCTTCAATATACGCCAATGGAATTCTCAATTAATTTTTCGCATCATAATTGAACCGGGATGGTCAACCAGTTATGCCAACTAATATTTATTTCTGTAAACCTATAGTTTACTTGTGGCATATGTTTCAAACATCATGTTTATATTTGTGTAGTACAAATAGAAAGAAAACCGAGTAACATTTCATATTTATCAGGTAAGATTATAGAAATATGAAAATATTCAATGTTCCTTTCATTTATAGTCTCAACATGTCAACCACTTTGACTTATACATTTGAAACTCAAAAAGTTTCTTTTGTGACTTTTCAATATCAATATCATGAATAATTTTTATTCATCAGGATAGTAACAAATTAGTTCTTTCGGATCTTTTAACAACTTTTGTACTACAAGATCTTTTATCATATAATTCATATGGTAAATGTCTTATTCAGGGAGAAACTTATATCATAATAAATTGTCATGGTCAAAATCATCATAAGAAAAATCATTTCTTGCTTTAATTTTTCCTTTAATAACTTTTTAAGTCATGCCAAAATATTTTGGCATATCACATGTGCGAGACGAATGACATATTCATGTAACCACACATTAATATTTTCTCTTTATTTCACTCAAACATCTCTCAAGGGCGAGTGGTGTGGTATTCATCCAAGCATGCCTTGCATGTATTTATTCATTACGTTTATCATATATTACCACATTCACATATAGGAATGAGTCTGCATTTTCAATGCTCATCACAAGTCACATTTTCTTCAAGGAATGGATCATAATCAATATGCTTTATTATTTTCATATCAATTTGATGGTAAACATTGCCTTCACATTTTGAAGGACTATTTTGAGAATATTTATTATTCTCCTTTTATAATCACAGTGATGATTATTATTGTTTTGATCTTAGGAACACTCACGTTCATTGTTCAACCACTTATTTTCATTCAGACTTATTATACGTCGTTGTCACATTCACTTCAAGAATGGAGCAAATCAAGTGGGACAATCTACATGTATTTAATGAAAAATATATTATTTTTCTTTAGTCATCACTATATCATCAATATGGTACAACGAGACCCAATGTCTTACCAATATAAATGCATATTAGGCCATAATGAATTGGGACTCATACCTAACTCTTATTATTATGGTGCATTAGGATTTAATCCTCATGTCTTACCCTCAATCAATAGTATAATATGTTAAACGATATTGAGATTCATTTTCAAGCCTTAATTTCAATCACATGCTAAGAAAGTTGTACACAAGTAATTTGCAACTTATAAAATCAAAATTACTTTCGTAAATAAGTAAAATCTCAAATCATTGTAAAGCTTTATCAATTATTTGTAGCATCTATAAAAAACAATCGTTTGTATGTCTAGCTAGTGCATGCATCATTAAATTATTCAAGTTAATTAGCATGACTTAAAGTGTACTGAATACAGGTAGGACAATATTGGCTAATATGAACACCCTTATTGCGCGAAGGTCTTTATCAAGCAATTTTAGTAATATTTTGGCTAAGTGATTTGACATGCTACATAACTAGTATTGTTATTTTTCTAGATTGACCATATAAAAGAATTATATGTGCACCTAAAGAATATTAAAATTTTAATATCGTAAAATCTATACCTATATAGTATCTCCATGTGTACTAATATTCTGTATTTAGGCTTCTCAAAATAAATAGTTAAATGTAGCTAGTGTAGTATATCATGTTATACTACACAATAATGTATAATCATGCATTATGTTAGGTGTACCCAAGTACATAAACATGTAACTAGATATACTTGAATTCAATAAGAAAAAAGACTTGAAAACAAAAACATTTGAAGTAACCTCATTATTACTAACATGTTTTATTTCTAAACAGAAGAAGATGAATCAATAAAAACTTCTTGGATTTAGTCAAAGTAGGATGTAATATTTTAATGATGCAAACACTATTTATATTCATATTTTGGATACGTAATACTGTCAAGAAAATATTCTTGTTATCTAAGTCTATTTTTTATTACTTTTATTTATATTTTAATAATGCAAATCAATTAAGAAGCAGTTTATTAAAATTATTACATCTTTAGTCATAAATAAAGAGATCATGGTAAAGTATGAGTATCTTTCTCTTTCTATTTTTGTTTTTAAACATAATTGAGAAAAACTAAGTATCCAACAAAACATATCATTATTCATACAAAAAAGAGAGACATGTTGTACCCGATAATTTTAAATCAGAAATGAGAACTTTAAAAGAAGATAACTTACTGTGATGGCTAGAGACTCGTGCTGATAACGTGTTATAAAATAAAACCGATTTACTAAAACATGAACAAGAAATATAAGCAACTTAGTGAAACATGAACAAGAAATGTAGATAGAGAGAATGAAGTGATTTTCTTCTTCAATTGTCTGTATTTTTCTATCTATTACAAGGCCTTTATATAGGCATAAAAAGTGAAGAAAATATATCACGAATATGTCATTGAACATACAAAATATGTCATTGAATATGTCATTAAGCATTTGAGATGAAGATCATGGAAGATGAGTAGACATCCAACATAATATGATATTTATCATAATAATTTTTACATATTTAGATTCTGGTCTTTAAAATAAGCATTTTTCTTTAGTTTTAAGTCAATTAGTTGTTTTAATGTTAGAAATAGATAAAGAATTTTAATTTCTACAAAAATAGATTTATTTAGAATTTTTAATTAAAGAAAAAGAAAAAGATAAGAAAATAAATTGAAGAAAATATTAAATTGGATATTGAGCTAGTTCTTGTACTCAAAACAGACCCAAATCTCAGCCTAAAAAACTAGCCGAACTCGTCTAAGCAACCCATGCCCAAAAACCGAGCTGACCCGCCTGATCCGTTATTCCTTCCCTTTAGTCTAAAGACATAGACAAAAAAACAGGAGATCAATGAAACTGGGCAAAAGGGGTGGATCTGGAGGCAGGAGCTTCTGCTCCATTTTTCAGCATCACCATAATCAGACCTCCGCCATCTCGAGAACAAAGGTGTTGTTTTAGACTTTCTTCTTTCTCATTCTTCGCAAAGACCAGACCGTCTCATAAACCTTCTTCCTCCTCTCTCGCTAACGCAACAGAACACATAACTCATGCCTTGAAAATCAAAAATCGCTAAAGCATATTACGAGTTCAAAAGCCTAAATCTCATATCTAAAAAATAAAAAAGAGAAGAAAAATATTTTCAGCTCCACTTCAAATTTCAACTAAAAATGGATTTCTCTTGAAATGTTGGAATTGGGTTCGAATCTGACTAAGGTGTAGGCTGTTCGAAATTGGATTGTATGTCCATCCGAGTTTTCTATTAAATTTAAGTTCCATGTATTTGAGATCTGGGATTAGTTGTAATCTGGTGCTGCTGTGCCTTCTTCTTCTTCACTCAACACATATGGAATTCTCACTTAAAAAGGGAACTAAGATTTGAAATAAGAGGCTCTCTATTTATTTCTGGTTTTTTAAGAAGAATTCAGATTCAAACTGTTGTTTGATTTTGCTAATGTTTGTTGGTGTACTGTTTATTTGCGGAGCTTCATTTCCAGGTATGCTTGTTCGCTTATTAATTTTTTGGTTGTAGAACTCAAATTTCAGATATAATTGTGACGACCAGGCCTGTTGTCGTGTGAGTTACCGCCCCGTTTACCTTATATTATGCTTCTCTATCTTTCAATATCTGTAATTGAGTTGATCGGGTATAAATGGATTGGTTTTATATGGAAATGAAACACTTAGTCTCTTAAAAAAACTTTGCTTTGGAAAAGTCAAGTGGAAAATTAATATCTAGTTAGAGGGCTCTGATGTGAAATTTGATGAGTCGATTAGCTTTGAGAGTTGATTTATTATTTATAAGTGCGATCAGAATTGAATTTGGAGGTTCGGTATTGAATTAGGTTTGAATTGAGGAAGTTTGAATTTTGGCAAATTCCGATTGAAAGGTGAGATTTTTATCCGAGGTTTGGAATGGAATTCTAAGAGTTGCAGCAGCTCTGTTTGGTGATTTTGGATATGTGTGCAAAGTTTCAGGTCATTCGGAGGTTTTTAGATTGGCTTTTGGATCGATTGTGCAATTCGAAAGTTTTGAAGAAACTTAGGCTTGAATCCGAGGTGAATAGATTATTTTAGTGTTGTTTGGTGTGTTTTGACGATTGGAACAAGTTAGTATGATATTTTGGGATATGTTGGTGTCTTTGGTCGAAGTCCCGGGGGGCCTCGAGGTGATTTCGGATGGTTGGACGAGAAGTTTGGACTTAGGATTTGCTGTAGAAAATGAAGCAGCTGTTGCAGGCCACACTTTGCATCGCAGGGGGCCCACGAGTTTGCATAGCCCTGAGGTCCTTGAACCTTCGCGTTCGCATGATAGAGTCACGTTCACGTAGAAGGGCCTGTGGACCTGCCCAGTTTGTTCAGTGTGTTCGCGATGGAGCTTCGCATTCGCGCATGAGGAGTTAAGGCACGTGTGTTTTTTTCATTGCGAACGCGGCACAAGGCTCACGTTCGCATAATATTGGCAGCTGAAGGACCGCGTTCGCGTCAGGTGGTACATTTTCATGAAGGGGTTAAATGGTCAAAGAGTTTTTGTGCATCGCGAACGCGATAGGCTCTCGAATTCGCATAGAGGGGGAGCTGGGCATTAGAATTTAAATGGGATATTTCATTCGTGCATAAGAATTTAAATGGGATATTTCATCCGCGACCCATTTATCATTTCCTCCATTTTTTCACCACCTCAAGAGCTTTAGGGTAGAAATTGAAGAGAGTTTTGATAGGAGTCGACTGGCCTTAAGTTCTTTGGCCTAATTATTCAAGTTTATGGTAGAACTAACATCGAAATTGGTTGAAATTCATTAAAAAGGGGTAAAGCTAAGGCTTGAGTTTTCATATTTCAAATTGGGATTTGATAGGTCATTTGAGCTCGAATTTGGGAGTTCTTGGTGTGTATGGAATCGTGGCAAGACGAGGAATCCGGTAATGCGAGTTTTGTATTTTTTCGAGAAGCGCGCCCGGGGTTCGGGTTTTGGTAGTTTCAAAATGTTTGCTATTTCTCGATTATTTTCGATTGGGTATTGTTCCCTTAGCACATTGTAATGTATTCGCTCTAATATTGGTTTTCGACGTGCGTGAAGGCCAATTTGAGGGGCAAAGGCATGGCGAGCTAGTGATTTCACCGGTTCGAGGTGAGTAACACTTGTAAGTGATGTCCTAAGTATTTGAAACCCTGGATTTGCACATCATAGTGTTGTATTGCGGTGACTTGCACGCCAAGGATGAGCGTGGGGTAGAGCACCATTGGGGATTGTAATTTGGTTCGTCCCGGTTGTTGCTTTAACTATGTGATTGACTGAAAACTACTTGATACCGTCATGATTTGGGTTGATTGCCATGTGTTGGGCTTCATGCCAATTATTTGAATCCTTCAGGGATTGATATCACTATTTTTGTATTAATCTGCATATTATTTGTTCCCGTCCAAGATTTAAGATATTGTTTTGCAAAATCAGTCAACTTTCTAAGATTTAAAAACTCAAATGATGTTTTACTGACATTTTTGAGCTGAGAACCTGATATTGTAGAATTGCCCAAGTGGCTTATATTCATTTCTAGACTGTGCATAGATCGGGTTGCACACCGCAGCGGTGTTACATGCGCATTTTTAGACTGAGGATGGGTCGGTTTTCACGCTGCAGTAGTGTGTTATTGATATTGCGCTTGAGCTATAGGAGCCCCTTTGGAATCTAAACCCCCACAGTGAGCGTGGGTACCCAAATGGATCGGCTTGTATGCCATAGCGGTCATGTTCATTTCGTTGCATTCACGCATTGGCTCCTATTTGTACTACATGACATGACATTTCACACTCTCATATCATTGGCATCCATGCTATATTTTGCATTGTGTACCAGATACCTTGGTGTTATTTGTTGGTAGAGTGTTGTGCCCGAGGGGCTAATTTATGTGCGGATTTGCACTACGTGATACCGCATTCATATGCTTAATTGTTAAAAAGTAAAGCAAAGATATTTTCAAAGAGGTTTTTAACTGAGCTAGACAATTCTAAAGGGTTTTCCTAGTTTTACTGTTTTTCTCACAAGGTTGAACTGTCCTATATAGCATGATGGAGTGTTCTTACGTGATATTTTACCGCTCAATTATTATTTACTCTTACTAGCACTGAGTTGGAAGTACTCACTTTACTCCATGCACCTCGCGTGCAGTTGCAGGTATTGTTCACCCGGTAGCGGGTTATTAGTGGACTGAAGGCCTTATTATGGTAGTTGAGCAAGGTGACCGCCATCGTTCGCGGCACCACACTTCATCTTTTAATTGTATTCTTTTTTATCTTGTATATATAAATTATCGGTCCCATAGTAGTATTCCTACTCCTTAGATGATCGTGACTTGTGACACCCCGGTCGAGTTGTGTTGAGTGATATATATCAGTTATTAATGCCATTAAGTTGCAATTATACTTTCATTTAAGTTTTACAATTAATTAGTGAGATGTCATTATTTTTTTGGCTTGCCTTGTCTTCATGATGTTGAAACATGCTCTCAAGGCACTATACTAAGCGTGTGTTCATATTTGTAGGTTTTGATGAATGACAAACTATGCGCAATTGACATATGACGAGGTCCAAGCACAAGCGCGCAATTGATATATAACGAGATTCAAGCACAAACCAAGATCAAACAAAGATATAAAGTTATACATGAGTCATTCTTTAATTGTGATCTTGATCCGATAACTTGACTCAAGACTTGGCTTCTCTCGTAAAAATATTTTTGTCAAATCATGCATATTTAATTTAGTCAAAATGATTTTTAAACATGCCTCTAAAATCTGGACTAAGATAATCGATTATGTACTTATGATAATCAAATATGTTAAGTCACCTGCATGACAATCGATTGTGAACTTATGACAATCGATTGTGTTAAGGCAGTGTGCATCAGATTTTTCAAATTTGCATGACAATCGATTGTGAACCTCATGACAATCGATTATGTTGAGGCAGTGTACATCAAAGTTTTTCAAAGCTACAAAATAATCGATTGTGAACTTATGACAATCGATTGTGTTGAGGCAGTGTCTATCAGACATTTTCAAAGTCATAAAATAATCGATTGTGTACCTTTGACAATCGAGTGCATTAAGGCAGTGTCTAATATATTTTTCAAAGACTGATATATAATCGATTGTTCTCATAGCATAATCGATTGTGTAATTGACCGTTGCCAAAATATTTTCAAAAACCGTCAGGTAATCGATTATAGATTTCTAATAATCGATTGTTTTAAATAAAATCTTAAAAAGATTTTTTGAACGTAGCCAAGTAATCGATTGTAAATTTCTGACAATCGATTGTTTTAAGTAAAATCTGGAAATGATTTTTTGAACGTTGCCAAGTAATCGATTGTAGATTTCTGACAATCGATTGTTTTAAGTAAAATCTGGAAATGATTTTTTGAACGTTGCTAGTAATCGATTATTGATCTTAGATAATCGATTGTTAAGCGTAAAATCTGGGAATGATTTTTGGAACGATTGGCAAACAATCGATTGTGGCATTTTGACAATCGATTGTCACTGAGTAAAATCAGCAATTCTTGATTGGCAATTAGGCAACGGTAATGCATGGTTTTGCAACTATAAATACAGCTTCAAATCAGTCTTCTAAATACAACAACTAATCATATTATTGCTATAGCTTGCATACTCTATTGTTCATCACTTTCTATTCATTACATAAGTTTTGAGAGCCAAAATTCTTGACGAAAGTTGTTGCGTTCTTGAGCGTATCTGTTTACTCATATCTACTCTATTAAGAGAGTCTTGTTTAAGTGAGTGCTAAGTGTTTTATACACTTGAAGGGAAGTGTTAGTCCCTTGTATTGTAAGAAGGAACTTGTGTTTCCTTTGGTTGAGGTCTTGAAGTGTTGTATCTTCGAGCAAAGGTTGTTTAGGCTTGTGTCCTCAGTTTGTAAAGGTTTCTTGAGCACCCGTAAGCTTAACAGTGTTAGTGGAAATCTTGAGAGAGTCTCTCGGGGACTGGACTAGCCACGGGTTGTGGTGAACCAGGATACATCGGTGCGTTCGTTCCTATTTATTTACTTATCGCACTTATTTAATTCCTGCAATTTTTAAATTCCGCAAGTTTACGCTATTTTTTATTATCACACTATTCACCCCCCCCCCTCTAGCGTTAAGCGTATTTTCTAACAATTGGTATCAGAGCCCAACTCTCTGAAGACTTAACCGTTTGAGAGAAACAATCCATGGCTTCTACTCGTGATTCTTTTGCAGGAATAGGTGAAGGACAATGCTCCACCCGACCACCACTATTCGACGGTACAAACTATCCATACTGGAAGGAGAGGATGAGAATATTTGTTCAATCAAATAGTTTTCATATTTGGAAGGTTATATTGAAGGGAGACAAATTCCAACCAAAAAGGTTGAAAATAAAGATGTTCCAAAGTCCGAAGATAAATACGATGCGGATGATATCAGAAAGGTGCAAAACAACGCTAAAGCCATTAATTTATTATATTGTGCTATAAATGCTGATGATTACAGGAAAATATCATGTTGCACAACGGCGAAGCAAATGTGGGACAAGCTGGAAATTACGTACGAAGGTACGAACCAGCTAAGGGAAGCTAAAATTGATTTCCTAACCCATGCATATGAATTGTTTCACATGAAGGAAGGCGAAAAGTTCGATGAGATGTTCGAACGATTTTCAAAAATTGTTAATGATTTACATGCTCTTAAGAAGACCTTCACGGATAAGGAACTTGTCCAAAAAATTCTCCGAAGTCTCACTCCGGCATGGCGATCCAAGGCCGACGCGATTCAAGAATCTATTGGTGTTTCAAATGTCACCATCGACGGATTAAGAGGTAATCTTAAAACTTATGAATCTACTATACTTAACCCTCTTGTTGATGATCAAAGGAAACAAAAGATCGCTCTCAAGGCAAGCACAAGCCAACCTCAAAATGATGAGGACGGAGACAACGAGTTCGAACTCGTAATTAAGAGATTTCAAAAGTTCATGCGAAAAGAGTATGAACGAAAGGGCAAAAAGCAAGGAGATCAAATAAAGTGCTATGAGTGCGGAGAAACCGGGCACATTAAATCAAATTGCCCAAATGCCAACAAGGAGAAGAAACCCTTCAAGAAACAACGAGCATACATATCTTGGGGAGGCGACTCCGGTGACGAGTCGAGTGAAGAAGAAGAAGACGAAGCCGCAAATCTTTGTCTCATGGCTCACGAAAACAATAAAGAAGAGGTATGTCAAATTTCTTCCAAAAATTTCTATTCTCTTGAGGAAATGAAAAATGCTTTTGATGAGTTGTATAGTGAATTTATTAAAGCTTCCAAAACTGTTAAAAGCATAAAAGAAAATGCTTCTTTAAAAGAAAAAGATTTTGAAAAACAACTCTCTTTAAAAGAAAAGGATTTGGAAAAACTGATTTTGGAAAATGAGAAGTTAAAAGAAGAAAACAAATTTTTCGGCAAGAGAAGCGCCAACAAACCCGAGAGCTCTAGTAAAAATTGTACTTCTTGCATGCATCTCAAAAATGAGGTAGAAAGACTTATGGGCACCCTAGATAAGTTTAATTCTTCTCATAAAAATTTGAATGAAGTTCTTGTTAATTTGAAGTCGACCAAGCATGGCATAGGCTTTGAGAATGAGCCTAAAGAACAGGTTGAAGCCAACCCCCAACAACCTAAGGCTCAACCTAGGATTAATAAAACAAACGCTCATTCTAGATATAACAAACCTAGAAATGGCTTTCAACAATCGCAACCTAGAAATAATCATTCAAGAAATAATGCATACTCTAGGCCAAACACTAGAAGGAATTTTGAACCTTGTAGAACACCTAGAAATGGCTTTCAACCTAGAAACAACTATCCTAGAAATGCTGTATATCCTAGAACAAATAGTAGGAGAAATGATTTTCATGAATTGCGCAATAGTCATATTGTCAAGAATAGAGTAAATGAATTTCGTCCGTCCAATTACTATCAACCTAGACGAATGCATAATCCTAATGTTGTTTGTCATTATTGTAGACGAATTGGACATATTGCTCCTGCTTGTTTTACACGACATAGACATAACACTCAATCACATCACTATGATTTGCCTAACCCCCAAGGACCCAAAATGGCATGGGTACCTAAAATTCATTAATCTGTTTTGTAGGTGTGTTTGAAGGGGTCAAGTGTACTTTGGTACCTTGATAGTGGATGCTCCAAGCACATGACTGGAGACGAATCCAAGTTCCTTCAACTAGAACACAAGGAAGGAGGAAGCGTTATTTTTGGTGATAACAACAAAGGAAAAATTATCGGCATTGGATCGGTCGGTAAGGATGACTCCTCTTCCATTAAGCATATATTGCTAGTTAAGGGTCTAAAACATAATCTCTTGAGCATAAGTCAATTATGTGACAAGGAAAATCTTGTTTTATTTGATTCAAATGAATGCTTAGTTTTTCGCCGTAGCGATTATAAAATTATTCTTCGTGGATTTAGAATGGATAATATCTATATGGTTGATCTCGAAAATTCTTCATCTGAATATGTAGATTGCCTTATGAGCAAAGAAGATGATACGTGGTTATGGCACCGTAGAGTAGCTCACACCAACATGCATCTTTTGAACAAATTGGTTTCACAAAATTTAGTTATTGGTCTTCCAAACTTGAAATTTGAAAAAGACTCTATTTGTGATTCTTGTCAAAAAGGGAAGCAAACAAAAGCATCTTTTAAATCGAAAAATATTGTTTCAACTACTAGACCTTTGCAATTACTTCACATGGACTTATTTGGACCATCTCGCATTGAAAGTCTTGGTAGAAAACGTTATGCTTTTGTTATTGTTGATGATTATTCTAGATTTACACGGACTCTATTTCTTGCTCATAAAAGTGAAGCTTTTCATAATTTTAAATATTTTCTTAAACGTGTTCAAAATGAAAAGGACACAACCGTCACTTCAATAAGAAGTGATCATGGGGGAGAGTTTGATCACAATCTCTTTGCGGACTTTTGTGACGAACTCGGTATCGAGCACACCTTCTCTGCTCCACGTACACCACAACAAAATGGGGTTGTGGAAAGGAAAAATAGGTGTCTCGAAGAGATGGCTAGAACCATGCTCGATGAAGCTAAGATTCCCAAATATTTTTGGGCAGATGGCGTGAGTACCGCATGCTACGTTCTAAATAGAGTAGTCATAAGGAAAATACTCATGAAAACCCCCTATGAACTCTATAAGGGAAGGAAACCAAATATCTCCCATTTTAGAGTATTCGGTTGCAAATGCTTTATTCATAACAATGGAAAAGATCAATTGGGAAAATTTGATGCCAAATCCGATGAAGGAATTTTTATTGGTTATTCTTCACGTAGCAAAGCATATAGAGTATTCAATGATAGAACCGAAACTGTGGAGGAATCCCCTCATATTGTGTTTTCCGAAAATAATGTTCGCTTGGCGAGAAAGGATTCTGGTTTGATCTTACAGGTATTTTAAACTCACTAAGCCCTCAAGACAAAGTACAAGAGGAAACTCCAAAGGAAACTCAAGATGAAATCTTGGATCAATTATCGGAGGAAGCGCCACAACTGGAAAAAGAAACAAAAATGCCTAACTCGTGGAGGACAATCAAAGACCATCCTCTCGAACAAGTAATTGGCGACATTGAACAACAGGTAAGTACCCGAAACTCTCTTAAGAACACCTTAGGACATACTGCTTTTGTTTCTCAAATTGAACCCACAACCATCTCCGAAGCAATTGGGGATGAATTTTGGACCTTGGCAATGCAAGAGGAGCTTAACCAATTCAAACGGAATGACGTTTGGGATTTGGTTCCAAGACCCGAAAATCATACCATAATTGGTACGAAATGGGTTTTTCGAAACAAATTAGATGAAAATGGTGTAATCACTAGAAACAAAGCTAGGCTTGTAGCAAAAGGCTATAATCAAGAAGAGGATATTGACTATGAAGAAACATATGCCCCCGTAGCAAGGTTAGAAGCTATTCGTTTATTGCTTGCTTTTGCCTCTTCTATGAATTTCAATTTATATCAAATGGATGTAAAAAGTGCTTTTTTAAATGGTTTTATTCAAGAAGAAGTTTATGTTGTTCAACCCCCGGGTTTTGAAGATTTTAAATTTCCCGATCATGTTTTCAAACTCAAGAAAGCCCTTTATGGCCTTAAACAAGCTTCCCGAGCTTGGTATGAAAGATTGAGCAAATTTCTTTTGGAAAATGATTTCTTTAGGGGGAAAGTTGACACCACTCTTTTTATTAAGCATAGAAACAATGATATTCTATTAGTTCAACTCTATGTGGATGATATCATTTTTGGTGCTACTAACAATGCTTTGTGCAACGAATTTTCTGATTTAATGATAAGCGAATTTGAGATGTCTATGATGGGTGAGCTGACCTTCTTTTTGGGGCTGCAAGTAAAGCAAATGAAAGAAGGAACCTTCATTTGTCAAGCTAAATATTGCAAAGAATTGCTAAAACGATTTGAAATGAGCAATGCAAAAGCAATGGCCACCCCTATGAGCACATCCGACCATCTAGACAAAGATGAGAAAGGTAAGAAAGTCGACACCAAGAAGTATCGAGGTATGATTGGATCTCTCCTTTATCTTACTGCTAGTAGACCGGACATCATGTTTAGTGTGTGCTTATGTGCTCGTTATCAATCATGTCCGAAGGAGTCTCACCTAACTGCGGTGAAACGGATATTGAAGTATCTTGTTGGTACTGTAAATGTGGGTCTATGGTTACCCCAAAGGTTCTTCATGTCAACTTGTTGGCTATTCCGATTCCGATTTTGCTGGATGCAAATTGGACCGCAAGAGCACTAGTGGCACTTGCCATTTGCTTGGTAGCTCTCTAGTTTCTTGGTTTAGCAAGAAACAAGTAAGTGTTGCGTTGTCCACAACCGAGGCTGAATACGTAGCCGCGGGGAGTTGTTGCGCTCAAATCCTTTGGATGAAACAACAACTCTTGGACTATGGCCTAAGTCTTGATCATATCCCTCTTAGATGTGATAATACTAGTGCTATATGCTTGACGAAGAACCCTGTTCTTCATTCAAGAACAAAACACATTGAAATTAGGCATCATTTTATAAGAGATCACGTTCTCAAAGGGGATGTCGAAATTGAATTTGTTGAAACCAAAGATCAATTGGCCGACATCTTTACAAAACCCTTAGAGAAAGAGTCCTTCTTCCGAATTCGTAGTGAACTCGGGATTCTTGACTCCACGTTGATCTAAGTCATGCATTGCATTCTCCCTTTCACATGATTTCTAACTTGAGCGTCGGAGACGTCTAACGAATTTTGCAGGTATCGCCCTAAAGGCAGGGGGAATTATAAAGATTGATGCAGAATAATCGATTTCTCCTAAGGATAATCGATTTCTCTTTAGTATATAATCGATTATCTAGTATCAATAATCGATTATGTTGATATTATTTGCTTTATTATGTCTTTTACTTTTTCCATTTTTGCTAATGGCAAAAGGGGGAAGAATAAGGGGCTATGCACTAATAATCATTTGCATAAATTGAGGGGGAATTCATATGTTGAGGGGGAACTAATTGAACTAATTGCATACTTGTTGCATATCTTTACTTGTCTTGAATCGTCATTATGAATCTCTAATATGCATATCCCGATTAAAATTTGCCATTATCAAAAAGGGGGAAATTGTTGAAACATGCTCTCAAGGCACTATACTAAACGTGTGTTCATATTTGTAGGTTTTGATGAATGACAATCTATCCGCAATTGACATATGACGAGGTCCAAGCACAAGCGCGCAATTGATATATAAGGAGATTCAAGCACAAGACCAAGATCAAACAAAGATATAAAGTTATACATGAGTCGTTCTTTAATTGTGATCTTGATCCGATAACTTGACTCAAGACTTGGCTTCTCTCGTAAAAACATTTTTATCAAATCATGCATATTTAATTTAGTCAAAATGATTTTTAAACATGCCTCTAATATCTGGACTAGGATAATCGATTATGTACTTATGATAATCGATTATGTAAGTCAGCTGCATGACAATTGATTGTGAACTTATGACAATCGATTGTGTTAAGGCAGTGTGCATCAGATTTTTCAAATTTGCATGACAATCGATTGTGAACCTCATGACAATCGATTGTGTTGAGGCAAGTGTACATCAAAGTTTTTCAAAGCTACAAAATAATCGATTGTGAACTTATGACAATCGATTGTGTTGAGGCAGTGTCTATCAGACATTTTCAAAGTCATAAAATAATCGATTGTGTACCTTTGACAATCGAGTGCATTAAGGCAGTGTCTAATTGATTTTTCAAAGACTGATATATAATCGATTGTTCTCATAGCATAATCGATTGTGTAATTGACCGTTGCCAAAATATTTTCAAAAACCGTCAGGTAATCGATTATAGATTTCTAATAATCGATTGTTTTAAATAAAATCTAAAAAAGATTTTTTGAACGTTGCCAAGTAATCGATTGTAGATTTCTGACAACCGATTTTTTTAAGTAAAATCTGGAAATGATTTTTTGAACATTGCCAAGTAATCGATTGTAGATTTCTGACAATCGATTGTTTTAAGTAAAATTTGGAAATGATTTTTGGAACGTTGCCAGTAATCGATTATTGATCTTAGATAATCGATTGTTAAGCGTAAAATCTGGGAATGATTTTTGGAACGATTGGCAAACAATTGATTGTGGCATTTTGACAATCGATTGTCACTGAGTAAAATCAGCAATTCTTAATTGGCAATTAGGCAACGGTAATGCATGGTTTTGCAACTATAAATACAGCTTCAAATCAGTCTTCTAAATACAACAACTAATCATATTATTGCTATAGCTTGCATACTCTATTGTTCATCACTTTCTATTCATTACATAAGTTTTTAGAGCCAAAATTCTTGGCAAAAGTTGTTGCGTTCTTTAGCGTATCTGTTTACTCATATCTACTCTATTAAGAGAGTCTTGTTTAAGTGAGTGCTAAGTGTTTTATACACTTGAAGGGAAGTGTTAGTCCCTTGTATTGTAAGAAGGAACTTGTGTTTCCTTTGGTTGAAGTCTTGAAGTGTTGTATCTTCGAGCAAAGGTTGTTGAGGCTTGTGTCCTCAGTTTGTAAAGGTTTCTTGAGCACCCGTAAGCTTAACATTGTTAGTGGAAATCTCGAGAGAGTCTCTCGGGGACTGGACTAGCCACGGGTTGTGGTGAACCAGGATACATCGGTGCGTTCGTTCCTATTTATTTACTTATCGCACTTATTTAATTCCTGCAATTTTTAAATTCCGCAAGTTTACGCTATTTTTTATTATAACGCTATTCACCCCCTCTCTAGCGTTAAGCGTATTTTCTAACACATGAGAGGCGCCATCACGACCAGGTTGGGAATCGGATCGTGACAAGTTGGTATCAGAATTACTAGGTCTCACGAGTCATGAGCAGGTTTGTTGAGTCTCGCGGATCGGTTTGGAGATGTCTGTATTAATCCTAGAGAGGCTACAGAACCTTTAGGAAAAACTTCACTTTCTTAGAATTCTTGTTGTGCGTATTTGAATCAAATATGAATATAACCCTTGAAATTCCTTCCTCATGTCTGTATGTGCATATGAGCTCTCAGTATTATACCTACTTTGGTGGCTTGTGATTCCCAATCAAGGGGCATGATGTGATTTCGATGAGTTGATTTTGGGCCGATCCAGAAGACTTGAGGCTGAATCTTCGCCTATGGATTAAGCACCAAGGTGCTGATTATGTGAGCAAGTGTATTGAACTTATATGTTCGAGATTGTCGCTATTAGCCGGGTTAATGGTTTGGTATCCATGTGATGAGCATGTTAGTACTGCGAGATGTAATTATATGACTTGGTAGTGATAAAAAAGTTTGCTGGATAATAGATGTTATTGAGTGTTCTATTCCTATTGTGATTTGATGTGTAGTCCGAATATGGGCGCGTGAAGAATATTTTCGTATCTCCTAGTTGGAAGTTAAGCGCAATACTTGTGGCGGAATGAGTTCGGACTCGGGAAGACTAAATGAATTTGTTACGTCTATGACGATTGAAGGTGTGCTGAAATACTAAATTGAGGCGAAGCAGGTGGGTTATCTCCTATGGAGTGTTCTTGGGTGGTACGATTCATACGTATAATGTTAGAAGATCTCATGTGTAATTGAAGAGTGCGTGTTGAAATTTGATTCGGGGTGCTTAAGAGAGTGGATCCAATTGATATGGGGATGAATGCGAGGTTTGTTGAGGATTATAGTACTAGATGATATGTTTTTCATAATCTAGTGGATGATTTGAGTTTAATCTTACTATAATATTGTGGCATCATTAGAGTAAAAGTATTATGGGTTATTAAATGCGTCCTGATAGATGGCTTCGAGCCAAGTTGGGGAGGTTGCTGCTGATTAGCTGATCATATGGTTATGTGCTATGTTGTTTCTGCTTCGAGGTATGTTGGCAGATTAGTCCTGGTTGCAAAAAATGAGCTGAGAATGGCAATAGTGAAGAAAAATTTTGATAAAGGTTACATGTGCTTCGTAGATGTGAGAAAATAATAGGATGTGTTGAGCTGTTATTGATAAAGAATGCTCAGTGTATAGAGAAGGAAGATGGTTGTTTGTATTGGTATGAGATCATGTTCAGTGTTAGATTGCTAATAAGGCACAAGTAGTTCTATTCGTTAAGTCAGATAATTTGTTGTTGTGTAAGAGTGAATGACTCTCAAGAATAGTTTTATTGTCCTCAAGACTTGGCATGTAAAATCAAGTGTCTTAAGGTTGTGCATGTTGTTAGGGACTATGTTTCATTAGAAAAGGTCAAGACGGGTGGTATTTTACGATAATTATTGGATTCTATTTATCAGTATCTAGAAAGTAATGGTAACAAATTCAGATTCACCGGAAGTTCTTCAAAGTAAAGTATATTGGGAATGTGGTGTTCCTGGGAATATTGGAGAGAGTATTTGATGGCATATGGGCCTTAGACACTGTGGTCTTATGTTCTAATCTCCTGTGGCGAGCCTGGATTGAGGCGTTGTGATGCTACAACGAGGGAGAAATATCAAGTGGATGATGAATAAAAAGAGAAATTTGTTTGATGGAATAGCTTGATAATAAACTGAATTAGTATAGTAAGGTTATGATTAATTCTTTGTATGTTTTTTTGATAATGAGTTTTTTCAGACATTTTGCAACAATGCTCTTGAGTTTTGATGGCTTACTCAGCTTGGCTTAGATAGAAGGATTCAGTCCTGGCAGTTCAGCTTGTACAAATAGAGTTGGCATAGATGTTCTTGTTGGGTTTTACCGTGGTTTGAATATGAGTATAGTTTTTGTTGGAATGCAAACCATGGAGTGTGTAATGATTTTTCTTCTAAATGGGATAAATGAATGTTCTCGACTAGTTGAGTGCATCGATATCTGCGGCGCTGAAGGGAGATAAAAGTACTTATATTATCTAAGTGTGGTATGGTAGATACGATATGTAGTGGAGGATTAGGATTTGTGTGTGTGAGGCTCGGTTCAGTTTGAAATGGAAAGTCATTAAATTCTTAAGGAGCACGGAATCTGCAGGTGATTTAAGAATCAACCTTCAGATGATTAGGGTGAATGATCCTCATATGACCAAGGAAAATGGTGTTGCTAATCATAGTGATTTGACGAGGGTTTATGTTTCGAAAAAAGGGGCAATGTGATTGAGTTGATGGCACTCCGATAATGTTGCAGCATTTTCTTGATAGATCGACTGTTGATATCTGAGTTTGTTTGGTGGCTCAAGTGGAATGTCGGAATATCTTTTGTGGAAGAATTTGGGTACTCGAGGTGTAATATGTATTTGTACTGCAGAATTTGGGATCAGGTATAGTAATTTTTGTGCGATGTGGAGCTAGAGACTGGGAGTTCTCTTGTTCAGGCTATGTAGTGGTTGTGGATAGTGTGTAATATAACGTAGTGGCTATTAGGGTGTAAACTGATTGTCTTAGTGTCGGGTCATTTTAGACGATTGTGCTACGGATGCCATAGGTTGCATGGCGAGGTTCATCGAACTATGTTCTAGCTGAATGATTGTGTTCCACACACCAGCGGACGGCTGGGAAGGATTTCTTTCTTTAATTGGGCCTTTGAGGCAGATATCAGTGTAGAGGTCTCTACCATTGATTCAGTTCCGGTATTGAAAGACCTTTTCGAACGCGTTCCAGATTACCGGGCATGTCACCAGGCGAGATTGTGGATTTCAGTATATGATTTTGGTGTCATGCACTGTATCGTATGGCTCCGGCATGAGTAATAGTAGTGGAAGGAGCAGCTTCAGGCTTCTTGGTAATGAGTTTGTTGGTAAGCTTATTGGATACGTGTTTAGCTTGAGTTGGCTTAGTTAGCCCCGAATGGTATTGATGAAGGATAGGTTGATTCTATCGTTGTTGAACCTGCTAGTGATCTGGGGAGATCTATAAGTTGTTTTTTCTCTACTGTGAGGCGTTATAATGTTCGGATTGTGATTGAGTTTTGTGTCTTATAACTCTATATGTAGATATAGTTATACAGTCAGTATGCTTACGATCGATACACGGTATTTTGTTATAATGAGCAAATTTGGCTCGGTGTGCATCTCCCTATGTGAGATAGTTGGATGGATCGGGTGGCACGCCTCCAGGGGTATGCTATCTGGATCGGGTTGCATGCTGCAACAGTGCGATGTGGAGAATAGTTTTCAATATGTTACTTTGTATGCTTTGTTTCCTGGCTTCTTAGGAAAGTCCGTATTAGGAGTTGCTCGGCGAATAGTGCGTTAGTCGTGTCCTTTCAGGATTGAATGGTGTATATTACTTGATTCACTGTGGGTGTGATGGATTTCTTGGCTTCAGGCATCAATCTGTGTGTGGCTGTCTACTTTGGGCATGGTGACTTGATGTGCTTCATGTGTAATGGTGTTTGGATAGGCTCACGCGTTGTGGGGATGCCACGTGAAGTTATGACCTTTTCGAGGAGGATTCAGGTATTCTATTCCTGTGATATGAGACGAGGTCTCCGCCTTGTGTTTTGATGGTATGGATGAGCTTGAGGTACAGTTCTTTCGTTTGAATAATTTGCCATGATTTGAGTATGTTCGGACCGTTTCTTATTTGTGCACGTATGATGCAAGTTGTGGCTTAGGCATGTGTTGAGGTGTCATATCACCAGAGTGATTTATTGGTTTTGAGGGGATCATTGGAGTCATTAATGAATAAGAACAGATTTCATTTTCAGCTGGTTTGGGCTTATTTTGAGCACAGATGTGAGGTTTTGATCTTGTGCATGACTCTAAAAATGCTATGTGGTTCTACGGTTTATGGTGTAAACGGACTGTGAAATTTCAGTCGTGTTGTATTACTGGACCTATGTGAGATAGGGTGACGTGGGATCACCCCGGGTATATGTTTGGTAAGGTCATTCAGATATTTGTTGGCTTCTAGTACAGCTCTGGGTACGCTCGAGGACGAGCATTTGATTAACTTGGGGAGGATGTGACGACCCGACCTGTCGTAACGTGAGTTACTGCCCCGTTTCCCTCATATTATGCTTCTCTATGTTTCATTATCAGTAATTGAGTTGATCGGGTAGAATTGGATTGGTTTGAGATGGAAATAAGACACTTAGTCTCTTAAAGGAAAATTCGCATTGGGAAAAGCAACTGGAAGTTCACTAATTAGTTAGAATGTTCGGATGTGAATTCTGATGAGTTGGTTAGCTTCGGGGGATGATATATAACTTAGGAGTGCGATCGGAATTGGATTTGGAGGTCCGGTATTGAACTAGGCTTGAACTGGAGAAGTTTGAAATTTTGCGAATTACAGTTGAAATGTGAGATATTGATCCGGGGTTCGAAATGGAATTTTGAGAATTGCAGTAGCTCTGTTAGGTGATTTTGGGTATGTGTGCAAAGTTTCAGGTCATTTAGAGGTGTTTAGATCGGGTTTGGGATCGATTGTGCAATTCGAAAGTTTTGAAGAAACTTAGGCTTGAATCCGAGGTGAATTGATGACTTTACTGTTGTTTGATGTGTTTTTATGTTTGGAACAAGTTCGTATGATTCTTTGGGATATGTTGGTGCCTTTGGTTGAGGTCCTGGGGGCCTCGGGATGATTTCGGAAGGTTGGACGTGAAGTTTGGATATAAGATTTTCTATTAAAAATGTAGCAGCTATTGCAGGCCACTCTTAGCCCTTCGCGTTTGCAGGAGGGTCTACGCATTCGCGTAGGCCTATGTTCTTTGATCCTTTGCGTTCACAAGATAGGGTCGCGTTCGCGTAGTGTCCAGTTTGTTCAGTGCATTCGCGGTGGAGCTTCCCGTTCGCGTATGAGGAGTTGAGGCCCATGTGTTTTGTTCTTCGCGAACGTGGTACAAGGCTTGTGTACGCATAATGTTGGCAGCTAAAGGAAAGCGTTCGCGTCAGGTGGTACGCGTTCGCGAAGGGGTTAAATGGTCAGTGAGTTTATTTGAATCGTGAATGCGATGGGGTCTCGCGTTCGCATAGAAGGTGAGATGGGCGTCAGAAGGGTTTAAAAGGGATATTTCATCCGCGACCCATTTATCATGTCCTCCATATTTGAAACACCTCAAGAGCTTTTGGGTAGAAATTGAAGAGAGTTTTGATGGGAGTCGACTGGAGGTAAGTTCCTTCGGCTAATTATTCAAGTTTATGGTAGAATTATCATGGAAATCGGTTGAAATTCAATAAAAAGGGATAAAGCTAGGGCTTGAGTTTTGATATTTCAAATTGGGATTTGATAGATCATTTGAGCTCGGATTTGGGAGTTCTTGGTATATATGGACTCATGGCGAAACGAGAAATCTGGTAATGTGAGTTTTGTAATTCTTTGAGAAGCGGGCTCGGGGCTCGATTTTTGCTAGTTTCGAGATTTTTGCTATTTCTCGATTGTTTACGATATGGTGTTGTTCCCTTAGAGCATTGTAATATATTCGCTCTGAATTCGACGCGCGTGGAGGCCAATTTGAGGGGCAAAGGCATCACGAGCTAGAGATTTCACCGGTTCGAGGTGAGTAATACTTGTAATGATATCCTGAGGGTTTGAAACCCTGGATTTACACATCATAGTGTTGTATTGTGGTAACTTACACGCCGGGGATGAGCGTGCGATAGAGCACCGTTGGGGATTGTGACTTGGTCCGTCCCGGTTGTTGCTTTTAATGCGTGATTGACTGAAACCTACTTGATATCATCATGATTTGGGCTGATTTCCATGTGTTGGGCTTCATGACAATTATTTGAATCCTTCAGGAATTGATATCACTAGTTTTGCATTAATATGCATATTATTTGATCTCGGTCCAAGGTTTTAAATACTATTATGAAAACTCAGTCATCTTTTTAAGATTTAAAAAGTCAAATGATGTTTTACCGATGTTTTTGAGCTGAGAACCCGATATTTTAGCATTGCCCAAGTAGCTTATGTGCATTTCTAGATTGAGCATTGATCGGGCTGCACACTGCAGCAGTGTTGCATGTGCATTTCTGGACTGGGGATGGATCGGGAAGCATGTCGCAACTGTGTGGTATTGATATTGAGCTTGGGCTGTAGGAGTCCCTCCGGAGTCTGAACCCCCACAATAAGCACTGATACTTAAATGGATCGGGTTGTACGCCGCAGGGGTCATGTTCATTACATTGCATTCACGAATTGGTTCCGATTTGTACTACATGACATGACCTTCCGCACTCTCACATCATTGGCATACATGCTATATTTTGCACTGTGTACCAGATACCCTGGTGTTATTTGTTGATAGAGTGTTGTGCCCGAGGGGATGATTTGTGTGTGGATTTGCACTACCTGATATCGCATTCATATGCTTAGCTGTAAAAAGAAAAGTAAAGATATTTTTGAAGAGGTTTTTAACTGATCTAGATAATTCTAAAGGGTTTTCCTGGTTTTACTATTTTTCTCACAAGGTTGTACTGTCCTATATAGCATGATGGAGTATTCTTACGTGATTTCTTATTGCTCAATTATAATTTACTCTTATCGCCACTGAGTCGGAAGTACTCACTTTACTCCCTACACCTCGCATGCAGTTGCAGGTATTGTTCACCCAGTAGTGGGTTATTAGCGGACTAAAGGCCTTACTATGGTAGTTTAGCAAGGTGACCGCCAGCGTTCGCGACGCCGCACTTTGTCATTGAATTCCGTTCTGTTTTATCTTGTATATATAAATTATTGGTCCTATAGTAGTATTCCTACTCCTTATATGCCGTGACTTGTGACACCCCGGTCGAGTTCTTTTGAGTGATATATATCAGTTATTAATGCCATTAAATCGCAATTATCCTTTTATTTAAGTTTTACAATTAAGTAAAGAGGCGTCATTATTCTGTTGGTCGGCCTTGTCTTCACGAGAGTTGTCATCGCGACCGGGTTAGAAATCGGTCGTGACAATTATATAAATCGTATATTCCTTGTGGGCTTTGATTGGTATGAATTTGATTATGTTATTCTATGTAAAATAATTTTGTGGACCTACTGGTGATTTAATCTTTCTTGTTAGTTGTTGTGACTTCTAAGCCTGTTAGTTAGACGCACACTTCTAGTTTCTCAAAAATCAGACGTAATGGTTGCAGTGTCGCTCGCTAATATTCTTGAGTAGTCTATATCAATACTTTGTAGCATCTTGAATGTCTTTATTATTTGAATGATAAGTGCATTACATTGTGACTATGGCTAAGCATCCATGTTTCAGTAGCCTGATTTGGGTTGATTTTTCAGGCCATTATTAAGTCTTGATCATTGTTTAAATTCAGTTTAGCTCGCTAATAATGAGGATTTGCCCCATTTTACCTAGTATATACTTTTGTTGTCGGACTGATGATTAGTATTGTTCTTTCAACATATCTTGAGATGAATGTTATTAAAAAGTTAGAAACAATGCAAGAAGGGTAATGAATTATGTCAAACTTCCTTAGCTATAAGTGTTTATATAATCTCACGGGATTGGACATTGACTTTTATCCACATCTCTCCCTCCTCCTCCACCTCTCTCGTGATATGTGCACAAAAGGAAGCATCGAATAAAAGTTATCTTTTTATATATAATCTTGGCAAAAATTATCTAGTTGTGAGGTCTTCTACATGTTAAATGTTGTTATGGCGCCAAAACATTCATATTATTCAAGTGGCTTACATAGTCTAGTCTAAGCTAGCTCGCACTCCATGAAGTTTGCAAAGTGGTGGGCACCAGTTAGTTGGAGGAACAGATCTGTGTAGTGTGAGAGTGAACATCGGGAAGTACTAGAGGCTCAAGAAAAGGTAATCAATGAATGGAAAGACATGGCTGTCCGAGCGAGAAACCGTTTAGGGTACTTGGAGCAGAGTATAGAGGAGCTGGAAGGCAAAATTCTGAAAAGGATCAAAGACTGTCAAGAAGGAAGGGAATGAAGGTGGGCGCTTGCTCATGCTTATTTGTTGCTGGGACTACGCGAGGTAATGAAGCTATATGAGGGAGGCAAAGATACCGAATCTGGGGAAGGTCTTTCTAGGATCAAGTAGTTAAGATTTTACTGCTTTGTCAATGTAATAAGGCCGTTGGTCATTAGTGACAATTTTTTTCTTTATTCCAGATTGTTTTGACTCGTCCTATTATCAGTCAATAAAATGAGGCATTTGGTATTATGAGTTATCCCCTCCCCAAAGGTTAGTTCCTGCATTCTGGCACCATCAGCATATTCACCAAGATCTAAGGGTCCTCCTCCTCCTCCTCCTCCTCCGAGTCCTCCCAGAAACAGGAACAAAGGAAAGATGGCAGATAATGAAGCAAGAAAGGAAATTGAAGGAACTTCTCATGGTACCCCGATCACCAAAGAAACTACTGTTCACTTGGAGCAAACTTTGCTAAGGTTTCAAGAGGAATTGGACCAGGTCCGGAGCTTGGCAAGTCTATCCATCTCCCTTGCTGCTGTGGATGTCAACAATCAAGTCCCTGCACCTCCATAAAAGATCCCAACCCAAGTTCGCAACAATGCTCCATCGCTCATCCCTGAGCCGCGAAATGTTCCAAACCACCAGCATACTCCTATCTTTGTGGACACTATGCCATACTATACACAGCCCATACCAGATGTGTCAGAATCAGATTTGCGCATTCAAAACTTGGCTGCTGAACTCAAGAAACTCACTAATATGGTCCAAGGTGTGGAAGGTGATAGGGGTGTAGAGAGTCTTAATTAGGAAGACCTTTGTGTTCAACCCAGTGTCGAACTCCTGGAGGGGTACAAACCTCCTAAGTTCGAGATGTTTGATGGTACGGGTGATCCCAGGGTTCACCTTAAAATTTACTGTGACAAATTAGTGGGAGTTGGTAAGGATGAGAAGATCCGTATGAAGCTATTCATGAGGAGTTTGAAAGGGGATGCTTTATCTTGGTACATAAGCCAAGATGCGAAGAAGTGGATGAGTTGGGTAAACATGGCCTCTGATTTATGATTGTTTCAAAATCAACTCTGAGAATGCGCCAGACGTGTTCTACATTCAGAATTTGAAGAAGAAGCCAATTGAAACATTTCGCGAGTATGCTACTCATTAGAGGTCGGAAGCTGTCAAAGTCAGGCCGGCTTTGGAAGAAGAACAAAATGAATAGATTCTTCGTTCGTGCCCAGGATCCACAGTATTACGAGAGATTGATGCTGATAGAGGGGCAGAAGTTCGCTGACTCATCAAATTGGGAGAAAGTATTGAAGAGGGAATCAAAAATGGTATGGTTACCAATCTTGAGGCACTGCAGGCCACCAACAAAGCCTTGCAATCCGGTGGTTCATCGAATAAAAAGGATGTAAACTCCGTAATGGCTGCGCAAAGAAACCATTCTCCCATGAAATACCCTCCAACTCCACTCACATACCAACCCTCCCTAAATTACCAAGAACCCTCTCCTACTTACCAAAATCCAACGCCCATCTACCAGTCATCTCCACCACCAACATACCAACCCACCTCGCCAGGATATTCCCAACCCGCACCCGTATACCAAGCCTACACACCCCAACCTCCTCACTGTCCATCACCGCCTACCCGTCAAAACTTCCCGCGACCAAGACCAAATCTTGACCGCAAACTACCCAGACAGTACACTGGTATTGCTGAACCCATTGACCAACTCTATGAGAAGCTCAAAGCCGCCAGATATGTTACACCCATCCAAGCGATAACCCCAGAGAACCCTTCCCAATGGATTAACCAAAATAAAACATGCGCATACCATTCTGGGATGAAAGGCCATACCATTGACGAGTGCCACTCGCTATAGGACAAAA
Organism: Nicotiana benthamiana; assembly: GCA_034376525.1. Classification (NCBI taxonomy): domain Eukaryota; kingdom Viridiplantae; phylum Streptophyta; class Magnoliopsida; order Solanales; family Solanaceae; genus Nicotiana; species Nicotiana benthamiana. Next base: position 55,902,509 of record CM067338.1, read on the forward strand.
TCCAGACCTTAATTGACAACAAGGTCATCGTAGCTAAGGAGCCTGCTCCTAACAACCCCCTGCCATACCATAAATGCAGGAGCATCCGCATGATTAAGGTAGAAGACGATTGGACCCTGAAGGGTCGATTGGTTTGATATCTAAAGGGGATGAGCCTAAGAAACCGGCGTCACCCTTAATCCTATTTTTGTACAAGTCCATCCATCTGAGGACAACATGGTGAATATAGTTGTTCCTTTAGAGTTCGAGATGCTTCCTGCAAAGGTACCAAAGCCAATTGAGGTGGAATTTAGGACTCCAAAGGCGCCCGCACCAAATGAACTTACTATGTTACCTCCAAAGGTGCCCATTTAGGTCGCCATGTCAGACGTATCCCATTTCAGTCCTAAGACATACCTTGGGACTACACAGCCGAGACGAGAAGGAAAGGAGAAGCACGCGCGGGTAAAGCAAATCCCGCGCAAGCTATGACTATAACAGGAAGGGTGTACACACCAGGGCACCTAGCTGAGTCCAGCAAGTAGTCCTCTGGACGTCCTACGGAAACCGGACCTGATGATCTCTGGAGAGAGAGACAGGCTAAGAAATATTCAGTTGTTGAACAGCTAAGCAACACTCCGGCACATATTTCCATCTTGGCATTGCTGCAGAGTTCTACGGTGCATAAAAATGGCTTGATCAAGATACTAAGCGAGGCTTATGTCCCAAGCAACATGACGGGAGGAGAGATGGAAAACATGATAGGGAAGATATTGGAAAGTCACAAAATCACTTTCCATGAATATGAATTGCCGCCTGAAGGGCTCAGTCATAACAAAGCACTGCACATCACTGTGCAATGTGAGGAGCATTTCATCACCAGAATCCTAGAAGACGGAGGTTCTACTCTCAAAATTTGTCCACTGATCACCCTCAACAAGTTGGGCAAAGGGTTGCACGCGATAAAAGATGGGGCTATTATTGTTAAAGCTTTTGACAGTTCTTAGAGGTCCACTCTCGAGGAGATTATCCTGTGTCTGCAAATGGGACCCACTTGATTTAATGTTGAGTTCCAAGTCATCGACACACCAGCCTCTTACAACATACTGTTTGGACGACCCTGGATCTATGCCGCTGGGGCTGTGGCGTCAACTATAAATCAGGCGGTGAAGTTTGAATGGAACCATTAGGAAGTAATCATCCATGGCGACGGAAGCAACCCTAATTCAGTCGCCAGATCATTCCTATGATCGAAGGCAGAAGGAGAATAGGCGGGGAGATATATCATCATATCGAGCGGGTCAAATCTGTGGATAAGGACAAATGGTGGATAGCAAGGTCGAGAGCATTCTTAATTGGAGTGGGTACGAATCGGGGAAAGGACTAGGTAAGAATCTTCAAGGTATTACCAAACCCATCCAGTGGAAAAAACATGGTACTACCTTCGGACTGGGGTACGAGTACACTTGGCAAGAATTCAGAAACAGGTCACCACCATGGCGCGGCCCATATTATCCATTGGAACACCCCATACCTTAGTTGGAACATACATTTCAGCCAGCCAACACTCTCTATGGTTCAGAGGAAGATGAGGCTATTGCAGCGATGAAGAACCAGTTTTTGGAGGATGACATGGATTGTTGTGTGATCTTTAAAGAGGAAGGGGAGGAACGCCCTTCCATTCAGGTTGTGAACCGAGGAGAGCACCTCACCAACTGGTCAATTAGGACCACCATCGCCCAGAAACCTTCGGGGTAGCAAGGCTGAACAAGCATCGTGCATTTTATTTCTTGTTGTTTTCTTTACTTTCCGCATTTGTCTTTACTTTCCAAAAGAACCCCGATGTTTTGAACATTTATTAATTCAATCAAAAGTAATTTTAGTTTTATCAAATGTCTCGCTATTCAATACTTCTCTCTGCTATTTACTTTATTTTTCACACAGCATTACTATTACGTGTCTTGAGATGAACCAACAACTGTAACTTGCAACGAGGCAATACAACAAATGGACATAGACTCAGAAGAAGATGATATACCAGAAGAGGTTGTCAGAGATGCCAAAAATTTTGAGAATAGGCCTAAGTCCAACTTGGATGAAACCGAAGTCGTCAATTTAGGAGATACAAAGAATGTCAAAGAAATGCGCATCAGTGTGCACTTATCACTGGTAGAGAAAGAGAAGTATGTAGAGTTCTTGAAGGAATATGAGTATATCTTTGCATGGTATTATGACGATATGACAGGTCTTAGCACGTCCATCGTCGCTCACAAACTACCAATAGATCCTGCATGTCCACCGATAAAATAGAAGCTCAGAAAATTCAAGCCAGATATGAGCATGAATATACAAGAGGAGGTTACCAAGCAGGTCAAAGCCAGAGTTCTTCAAGTGGTAGAATATCCAACTTGGTTAGCTAACATTGTGCTACTACCGAAGAAGGATGGGAAATTTAGAGTCTGTGTCGACTACCGGGATCTCAACCGGGCTAGTCGCGAAGACGATTTTCCCTTGCCAAACATACACATTCTGATCGACAAATGCGCCAAGAATGAATTGCAGTCATTCGTCAATTGTTTTACAGGGTATCATCAGATATGGATGGATGAAGAAGATGCAGAGAAGACGGACTTCATCACTCATTGGGTAATGTATTGCTACTGAATGATGTCGTTTGGGCTGAAGAATGCGGGGACTACTTACACGAGGGCAATGAATACCCTCTTTCATGACATGATACATAAGGAGATTGAGGTATATGTGGATGATGTCATCATTAAATCCAAGAAGGCTGCAGATCACATGGAGGACCTCCGAAAGTTCTTCAACAGACTACGGAGGTATAACTTGAAACTAAATCCCGCCAAATGTGCATTTGGGGTCCCTGCGGGAAAGTTGTTGGGTTTCATCGTATGTTGTCAAGGAATAGAGCTGGATCCATCAAAGGTCAAATCTATTCAGGAGTTACCACTGCCGAAAAGCAAGAAAGCGGTAATGAGTTTCCCGGGGAGACTTCACTAAATCAGCTGGTTCATTACCCAGTCTACTGTCATCTGCAAACCTATCTTCAAGATGCTAAAGGAGGATGTCGCCACCAAGTGGACTGATGAATGTCAAAAGGCTTTCGACAGGATCAAGGAATACTTGTCTACGCCTCCAGTCCTGGTCCCACCTGAGCCTGGGAGGCCTTTATTGCTCTATCTCACAGTTTTGGATGGGGCATTTGATTGTGTCTTAGGACAACACGATGAAACTGGGAGGAAGGAGCAAGCTATTTACTACATCAGCAAGAAATTTACCCCGTATGAGGCTCGGTATTCCTTAAAAGAACACACATGTTGTGCTTTAACTTGGATAGCTCAGAAGTTGAGGCACTATTTTTGTGCTTACACCACCTACCTTATATCAAGAATGGATCCACTAAAATACATCTTTCAGAATCCCATGCCCACTTGCAAGCCAAGTGGAAAATTTTTATGAGTGAATTTGACATTGTCTACGTCACCCAAAAGGCAGCTAAACGACAGGCTTTGGCAGATCATCTTGCAGAAAACCCTGCGGAAGGAGAGTATGAACCCTTGAAGATATATTTTCCCGACGAGGAAGTAGCTGTCATAGGAGAAGATATTGCAAAATCCTATGATGGTTGGAGGATGTTTTTCGATGGAGCCGCGAATTTCAAAGGAGTTGGTATTGGAGCAGTCCTGGTATCAGAAACCGGTCAGTATTATCCAGAATCCGCCAAGATCAGGTTCCCATGCACCAATAACATGGCCGAGTATGAAGCTTACATCTTAGGGCTTAAACTGGCCATTGATATGAACATCCAGGAGCTGCTAGCGATTGGGGATTCAGACCTACTCATACACCAGGTCCGAGAAGAGTGGGCAACCAAGAATTCCAAGATACTCCCTTATTTTCATCACATACATGAGTTGAGAAAAAGGTTCAGATAAACGGAATTCCAGCATGTTCCGAGAATACAGAATGAGTTCGCTGACGCCTTAGCCACTTTATCAGCCATGATTCAGCATCCATACACAAATTTCATTGACCCTATCAAAGTCAGAATTCAGGATCAACCGGCTTATTGTGCACATGTTGAGGAAGAAGCCGACGGAAAACCCTGGTTCCACAACATCAAAAGGTACCTAACAACAGGAGAATATCCAGAGCTTGCTAATGCTACTCAGAAGCACACGCTTCGAAGGTTGTCCAATAATTTCTTTCACAGCGGAGGAATCATGTATCGGAGGACTCCCGGTATGGGACTATTAAGATGTGTCGATGCGATAGAAGCAACCAAATTATTGGAAGAAGTGCACCCAGGGACTTGTGGGCCGCACATGAACGGTTTTGTTCTAGCAAAGAAGATACTCAAAGCAGGATACTTTTGGATGACCATGGAAACAGATTGCATTCAGTATGTCTGAAGGTGTCAGCTCTGTCAGATACACGTGGAAATGATAAAGGTACCCCCAAACGAGCTCACCGCAACGAGCTCGCCATGTTCGTTTGCCACCTGGGGAATGGACGTTATTGGACCAATCGAGTCTGCTGCATCAAACGGACACAGGTTCACATAAGTGGAGATTGATTACTTCACTTAATAGGTTGAAGCAGCTTCGTAAAAAATAGTAACCATGAAAGTCGTGGCAGACTTTGTCCGAGATCGGGGTGTCTGTCAGTTCGGTGTTCCAGAGTCAATCATCACTGATAATGGGTCCAATATAAATAGCGATCTGATGAAAGAGATGTTTGAAACTTTCAAGATCAGGCACGGAAACTCTACAGCCTATAGACCTTAGATGAATGGAGCCATGGAAGCAGCTAACAAGAGCATTAAGAAAATACTAAGGAAAATGATCGAAAAGCATGAGCAGTGGCATGAGAATTTGTCATTCGCTCCACTGGGATATCGTACTACAGTTCGCACATCAATCGGTGCAACTCTCTACATGCTGGTTTATGGTACAGAGGCGGTGATTCCCGCTGAGGTAGAGATTCCATCCTTGAGAATCATATAAGAAGCTAAGATAGATGATGCAGAATGGGTCAAGGTTCGATACGAGCAGTTAGCCCTTATACATGGGAAAAAAATGAACGCCGTCTGCCATGGAAAATCATATCATAACAGGATGTCTTATGCCTTCAACAAGATATTTTGACCGAGAAAGTTTACACCAGACAGCTGGTGTTGAAGAAGATATTTCCGCATCAAGACGAAGCCAAAGGGAAGTTCTCTCCCAACTGGCAGGGTCCGTACATGGTTCACCGGGTACTAACTGGAGGAGCCCTTATTCTTGCAGAAATGGATGGGGAAATTTGGCCAAAACCGATCAACTCAGATGCAGTGAAGAGATACTACATTTAATCAGTATGCTTTTTTATGATGTAATTTGAACTACGTCTGACCTGATTCCTGTTTAAGAGGGGATACGTAGGCATCCCTATGGGTTCGGTCACATCTTTAATAAAAATCCATTTTCCCCCGCATTTGGAACTAGGGCAGAATTTTGAGGAGGACCCTCAAAATTCTGAAGTCAGTTTGCCAACTTTCGTATCAGCATCGACCCAGTAAAGTGCGGCAGAATTTTGAGGAGGACCCTTAAAATTCCCGAGCCAACAAGGTTGGCGTGCCTTGAACCACGTTACCGTTGTAGTTTATCATAAAACAAAACTATCTTTTGCCTTATTTTATGTATATACATTTGCATCATATTTGCCAAAATTTTGCATAAAATCATTTGGATCGCTATCGTTCAGCAACGCTGCCCCGAGGGGATACAGAGCGCAACAGGTCGAAGGATGCGAACTAACATCCCCCTTTCAGATCTCACAATTTTTCTTTGGATGCAGGAACCTAGGGTCCAAATAGGCGATGCAGGAGTTTTACGAAACAAAACTACTACCTACCTAACAAAGGCTTATTATGTACATTCAATGCTACCCCAGCAGTCATCAATATCGCAATCACCTTCCAGCTAAGACAATCACCATCATCCTCTCCTTTATATTTTCTGCACTACTGCATATGGCTATTTTTCTGCCTTTCGAGACTAAGCTTTTGTCTCTATCTTGCATTGCATAAGGCTATTCTCTGCCTTCCGAGGCTAAGCTCTGCCTCCATCATTGCATATGGCTATTTTCTGCCGTTTGAGACTAAGCTTTGTCTCCATCTTGCATTGCATAAGGCTATTTTCTGCCTTCCGAGGTTAAGCTCTACCTCCATCCTTGCATAAGGCTATTTTGCTGCCTTTCGAGACTAAGCTCTGTCTCTATCTTACATTGAATAAGGCTATTTTCTACCTTCTGAGGTTAAGCTCTACCTCAATCCTTGCATAAGGCTACTCTCTACCTTTCGAGGGTAATCTCTGCCTCCATCATTGCACAAGGCTATTTTCTGCCTTTCGAGACTAAGCTCTGTCTCCACCTTGCATCATTGCATAAGGCTATTCTCTGCCTTCCGAGGTTAAGCTCTACCTCCATCCTTGCATAAGGCTATGCCCTTTCTTCCGAAGCTAAGCTCTGCCTCTATCCTGCATAAGCCTATCCGCGGCCTTTCGAGACTAAGCCTTGTCTCCATTTTTTGCGTTGCACAAGGCTATTCTCTACCTTCCGATGCTAAGCTCTTCCTCCTTCATTTTGCATTTTGGGATAAAATATCACCACCCTATTTTCGTTTTTGGCTGAAATATCGCCACCCTGCATTTTAAATTCCTGCTCGGCTGAAAGATCGCCCCCATTTGCATTCATTTGGCTGAAATATTGCCACCTCTTCATGGGCTGAAATATTGTTGACTTATTCAAAGGCGTCATAGTTTGGAAGAACCATCTGCATAGCCCGAGGACACCATTTCATGGCCTATGAATCTTTTCTTTTATGCTCTTCATAGCCCAGACATCATAGTTTGAGGACGCCATCCTGATCGTCCGAAGACTGCACTCATGGTCCAATGAGAACTTGCATCATGTTTAAATTGTGCATTATACATGCACATCTTCCATTTGCAGGTATGCCGGCTAGCACGGGCGTCTCGGCGAGAGTGATCCCGCTCCAGTCCTCGGTGGCTTATCTGACCTCCGAACCCTTGCCAAATCTCGAAACCCTATTGCGTCCGCTTTTTTTAAAAAAAATTTGTTGTCATATTCCGCCAATGGCTCCTGAACTACATACAACCTGATTCCTGTAAAACCAAGGATATATAGGCAGCTCAGAAGCCATGGCGCGGTCAAAATTCTCTTACAATCGTCACTTCCGGTCAAAATTGGTCATCTTATCTTTACCGACAACTCTTTCATCCTCCCCGGGTAAAGAGGGGCAGCTGTTGATACCCAATTTTTCCTTATATATTTTTATAACTCAAATATTTTAGAAATATCTTGTGAATGCATATATAAGAATCCACAAAAGGTTTGGTATTTTTCTATTATTTTTCAAGTATTTTAAAATTAATTTACAGCTCATTTTGTACTATAAAATTCAATATTTGGAATCAAACCTTGATATTTAGTAAATAAATTATTTTATTCTCTCATTTACATAAAAATATAATTTATTTAATATTAATAGGATTTTACAAAGCCATTCAATATTTTAAAACAAAAATTGCATTAAATTGCAATTTTAGCCTATTTTCTCAATTTAATAAGTATTTCAAGTGTAAAATCGTTCCTGATATTTTTAATCAGTTCCCAAACCTATTTTAGTATCTCAGTAATTGTATTGAATTCTTTATAAATCATTTGCTATTTTTATAAAATTATATTTGGGGAAAATTGGTTATTTAAAATATAGCCTCTATTCTTTCAATTGTAACCCCTATTTCATACCCAATTCCAGCCCAATTTAATAGCTAATCCACCGGACCCTCCGAACCAAACCCTATCCAAACCTACCCGCCCGGTTCCCCACTTCTAATCTTGGACGTTGATTTCATAAATCAACGGCCCAAATCATTTCTTACCAAATTAAACCATCGAGCCCCCTAACCCTAATCACTTTCATTTGGTCGCCGCCTTTCACTATCAAAATTCTCTCTGAACTCTCTCTAAACCCTAGTCACTTTCAGGCTTCTTCGCCGGCTTCTATGGCCATTCAATGGCCGAAAACTCACATGCTCGTTCATCTATCATCGTTCCTGACCTTTGGGTTCGAAGATCGGGGTTTGTTTCGAGGTTAACTGGACCAGATGTCTTTTAATGGTGGTTTCATGGTCGTGTATGGCTCTTCTCCGGCGAGCCTTTGAAGCCTTGGGTCCTCACCAAGCTCCGATGAGCCGTCAAGGATTTTCTCGCCATTTCTGAGGCCTTTTATTAGAAACCTAATCGATTCAAGGTTATTTTAATGATTCTCTGTGTTATTTTACGATCTTCTCTAAGTTTTTGTTTGTTTTATAAATTTTTCTTAAGTATCTTATCTTTTCTCCGCTCAGTTATGTTTTTCAAAGACTGTTCGTCTTTTCAAAACCTAGGGTTCCTATGAATTGCTTGATTTCTTGATTTTGTTGTTTTATTTCTTGCTACTATGAGTCCTTCTTCACGATTCTGAATGTTTTCTACTTTAGCCCTAAATATTTTTCCTCACTGATTACCTTTCTAGGGCTTTCATTCAGTTTGTTCTGTGCTTTCTTTGTGTTCTGTACTTGTTCGTCTTCATCTATGCTAATCTCTTGTGTTCCGACTGGTAATCGAACTCTAATTTCTAAAGGGTATTTTCATCTTTCTCTGTGAAACCCTAGTTTTCCTAATTATCTTCTCGTATGTGTTTTGCTATTCTGCTATGCCTAGTTCTTGCATGCTCAGACTTGTGAATCTTTTATAGTGCTTCTTCTCCCTTTTCCCTGAAATCCTAATTGATTTTGGTACAACTGTGATTCTCTAGTGATTCCATGTTTTCTGACTAAGTTCATGCAAGTAAAATCTCGACTCCTTGATTTCTTGGGTGATTATTTACCTTATATGTCCAACCGTGTGATTTTTTAATTTTCCTATATGTATCTACCTTGTATTCTGTGATCAATGCTATACTTTCTTTCCAAATTTAGAACTGGACTTATTTTACTTTTCCATCCGTCTCCCTTAATTGAAGGGATTCCCTTCTCCTAATTGATACAAACTGATTTCCTGAATATTTCCTTTACCTTACCAATGCTTTTCTTTCAACTATAAAAAAGGTCTCTCTTTTCTCACTTATCACACACTAAACAACTTCAGTTCTCTCTACTCTTCTCACTAAAAGGCTCTCTGCTTTTTCTCTTCTCTTCTTGCTACTTGCTCTCTTTGTTAAAAAGGAGTCGGTTATTGAATATCTCTCTTTGCTTTATTATTTAAGTGCAACTGGTAGACCTTAATTTTAATTACCAATCCTTCAACTACTCATTTACTTACCATGTCCTTGTCTGTTATACTTACAGTTTAATTTCTGCATGATTACCCCCTTTTTCTATTTCCCTGCCTGTTATGTTTAAATTCAGTATTAATTCCCTTCCCTTCATCCCTTTGTCTGTTTACTTCAGTATTGCATTTAAGTTATAGTATGTTTAAATCCTCTCCCCTTGTTCCCTTTGTTTATGCTGTAGATTTGAGTCATGTTTAATCCCCTTCCCATTCCCTTGTCTGTTTCAGTATGCCTGCTTGTGTTAAATTTCAGCATGCTAATTCTTCTCCCTTTCTCTTTGGTTGTTCATATTCAATACCTTTCATGCATGTTACATTTCTTCTTCTGCTTGTGTATTGTTCATCACTATGCTTATTTCTGTTAGTCTTTCAATTTAATCTTGTGTGTTAAGTCTTTATGTGATTACCCCTTCCTTTTTAATCCCTGTTTTATTATGAGTTTTTTTTGGATGAGAATGGCATCCCATTGCCACTTCTAATCTAGAACCAAGGCTTAAGACCTACACTCAAAATGATCCCATTCCCTTTTCCCTTTCTTATGTGGTTGAGCCTTGACGAAGGCCTGTTAGTGCCCTAATCAGCTTCCAGGCCTTTATCTGACTTGTTTACAACTCTGCTCCTATTTGTAACCATTGTAAGAAGACTGGGGTGTGCCTATCTCAATCAATAGGCTGGGTATGACCACTTCATACACTGGTTTCCCCCTCTAATCTTCACTTTGCACTTATTCTTAGCCCTTTAAGTTCCTACCCCCTTTTGCAAGCCATGCTTAGGGACCCTGAGAGTCTCTTCTGAACTAGAATGCCATAGGGCTAGTAATTCCGCACTTGCACTATTCTAATTAGGTTGTAAGCAATGCCTGGGTCTCTCTTGAAGGCCTTCGGAACTTTGTAACACCCTTAAATGAGAAAGGCCTCGGTTCTTGGGAGCTTGGATTTGGTAAAAGGCATATGTTGGAAATTAAAGTTGCTTCAGAACTCCTCGGGCCTGTTGATAGCTGCTGATGTACTTTCAAATATTTACTTCTTTAATGTCTTTATTTTCTGCCTAATTTGTAAAAAGTTGTAATATAATCTCGGGGATATAGTGAAAAGGGCATGGGGGATTTACATTTCTCATATGCATTTGAAACCATGCCTATAGGATCATCTCATCTCATCAGTTCTTTATGTAGTTACCATGTCCATGTGGTTGCATCAATCTTAATTCAAGATGACATGTCTATATTTTATCACTATTGCATCCATGTAGATAACCTGCCTATAGGAGTCTACTTTTCTTGCACCAATATCATATAGAAACCATGAATCTAGGATTATTCATCTCTGCATCAGTAGAAACCATGACTATAGGACCTTTACTTTACCTATATGTACTATTTCCATACATATTTCCCACGATGTTGTATATCACATAGATACCATGTCTGTAGGCTTTTCCATATTGCATCAACTCATATAGAAACCATGCTATTAGGTTTGCATCTTATAATCGCACCCAGAAAGCATGCCTATAGGAGATATATAAACGCTAGGCAAATAGTAGGACGTCTAATTGTCTATAAATAGCAACTCAAAACAGATTAAGTTTAGACAGTTAATGTTTTCCAACAACCCAGTTTTAAACTTATCCTTAATCCATTTATTTTTCAAACCAGCCCAGGTCTGCTTCCCCCCTTTTCGTAAAACTCTAAGTCTATAGGCTGTCTTTTATTCTTAACCTGTAACTATTTATTGTGTTTAAAAGTATATCAAAACCTCCTACAGTCTGTTACTAAACTTTTACAACTGATTTGCATATCTTTTTCTCAAACTCATCCACAGTTTATAAAATCTGCTGTCTGAAACTAGTGTTTTCCTTTTGTAAAACTTGTCTGCAACTCCAAGTATTTTAAGTCGACTCATGTCTGCAACTATCATCTTTTCCTCTAAAGTCTTACTGATTTTATAAAGCCTGTCAACTTCTAAAATGGGCCCGGGGAGCTCGAAGCAGATTTTCTGTCCCAACTATTATGTGTTAAATTAATCTGCCCGCTCTCCTAACCTCATTAAAAAAAAGACCAAATAAGTAATTGAAGTCATGCTAAACTACTTGTTGTTTGTTATGGGGTTTACTTGAGCCTTAATTGTTTATGTGCTTCCCTTTTATTTTGCTACTTGTTTTCTTTTGACTGACGCATTAGTATTTTAACTTTGAATACTCCATATATGTATCCTACTTCCTTCTCCCCCTTTCTTAGGATTAGAAGTCCTAATACCCCGGGACTAACAGGTTGGGATGGGTATTACTTTGCAATAAGTAAACAATACAAACGCGCTTTAATACCTAAACGAGGTGGGAGGGTAGAATATGGAGATGATAACGACGCGATAATATCATAAAGCAACCCCTCTTTGGGAATATGAACTAGATATTGCATCGAATGATCCATATTATAGTTAAACCTAGGACCCTTCTTTCTTTTCTATGTGTTCTTAATAATTTCCAACCTAATCCTCTTTTATTTCAAACTTATGTCCTTCATTTCTCGTAAATCTTTCAGATTATGTGAATATGTGTACTCCACTTTTTTACTTGCTTCATATTCTTTATAAAGTCACAATTAGCACTGCCGGGAACCACATTTGTGGATCTTTAGGGGTGTCTAACACCTTCCCCTCGAGATAATATCAAGCCCTTACCCAACTCTGGTTTCTTTCTCAAAAAAACTCTATTAAAGTGTCCTAATGCACTATAATCATTAGGTAGCGACTCTTCCAATCCCATAACCCAATTCCCAAATAGGAAATAGAGTTGTTTAACTCATAATGTTGTGAAACCCGATTTCGCTTCTTTTAGTCGAAAAGGGGGGTCTCGACAACCACCATATCGAGAAGGTCAATTCCATAGACAAAGACAAGTGGTAGGATAGCAAGATCGAAAGCATCTTGAATTGGAGCAGGTATGAACCCAGGAAAGGACTTGGCAAGAATATCCAAGCATCACCAAGCCCATCAAACTAAAGAAACATGGCACTACTTTCGGCTTAGGGTATGAGTACACTTGGGAGTTCAACCAATGGTCGCCACTATGGCGCGGTCCCTACTACCCATTGGAGCATCCTATACCTCATCTGGAGCAGACCTTATAGCCGGATGATGCCATATATGGATCAGAGGAAGCCGAAACACTAGCAGCGATGAAGAACCTATTTTTGGAAGATGATATGAACTGTTATGTTATCTTCGAGGAGGAAGGGGAGGAAGGCCCTTCCATTCAAGCTATGAACTCGGTGTAACGACTCACCAATTGGTCAGTCAGGACCACTAGTGCCCGGAAATCTTCGGGGTATCAAGGCTAAATGAGCATTATACATCGCATCTTTATTTTACTAGTTGATTTTTTCTTTCTCGCATTGTCTTTACTTTTGAAAAAAGCTCTAATATTTCGAAAAATTATGAATTTAATCAACGCATTTTCCAAGCGTATCATATATCTCGCTCTTATTATTTTTCTCTATCATGTACTTATTTTACACAGCATTACTATTGCATATCTTGATGATGAACCAACGGCTATGACTTGCAACGAAGCAATGCAACAAACAGATGTAGATTCAGTAGAGGATTAAATACCAGAAGAGGTTGTTAGGGAGGTCGAGAACTTTGAGAACAGGCCTAAGTCTAATTTGGACGAAACTGAGGTTGTTAATTTGGGAGATATAGAGAATATCAATGAAATGCGTATCAGTACTCATTTATCACCGTCAGAAAAGAAAGAGTACACAGAGTTCCTAAAGGAGTATGAGGACATATTTGCATGGTCTTATGATGATATGACAGGACTCAGCACATCCATTGTAGCTCACAAGTTGCCAACGGATCCGACTTTCTTGCCATTAAAACATAATCTCAAAAAGTTCAAACCCGACATGAGTCTGAAGTCAAAGAAAAGGTTACCAAGCAAGTCAAAGCCTGGGTGCTCAAAGTAGTAGAATATTCGACATGGTTGGCCAACATCGTGCCAGTACCTACGAAAGATGGGCAGGTTAGAGTCTGTGTCGACTACCGGGATCTCAATCAGGCCAGTCTAGAGGACAACTTCCCTTTGCCTAATATACACATCAACTGCGCCATGCATGAACTACAGTCATTTGTCGATTGTTTTGCTGGATACCATCTGATATGCATGGATGAAGAAGATGTAGTGAAATGATACTATATTTGATATCATGTTTCTTTATGATGTAATTTGAATTACGTCTCACCTAATTCCGTTTAAGAGGGGATAAATAGGCAGCCCTATTGGTTTGGTCACATTTTAATAAAGTTCCATTCCCCCCGATATTTGAATTGGGGTAGAATTTTGAAGAGGACCCTCAAAAATTCTGCAGTCAGTTTGTCAGTCTCCTCATCAGCATCAACCCAGTAAACTGGGGAAGAATTTTGAGGAATCCGTTTTCAATCATTCAGCACGGCCGTCAGCAGAACCAGTCTAGTAAACCAGGGCAGAATTTTGAGGAGGACCCTCAAAATTCCAGAACAAGCCAGGTTGTCTTGTCTTAAAACACGTTGCAGTTGTTGGTTCATCCAAAATAAAATCGTCTTTCAAAAATATATACTTATATTATACTTACTAAGTCATGCATAAATATCACTTGCATCGCCGTCGTTTAGCAACACCACCCTAATGATACGTGACATCAAAAGCCCAAGGATACAAATTAACCTTTCCCCTCTATAGAACTCACGATTTTTCTTTGGAAGCAGGCACTCCAGGTAGCGAATCCTTGAATATATTCACACATTTGTACATTGTAGGATTGAAACTTTCAGAACAATCACTCATTCACGAATCTACTATCTACACCCAACATTCCTAGCAGTCACGATATCACCATCATCTATCAGATGAGAAAACTTACTACCATTCACTCATTTACATTCCTGCATTGCATAAGGAGCCTTCTGAGGTTAAACTCTACCTTCATCCTGCATAAGGCAACCTATCTACCTTTCGAGGCTAAGCTCTGTCTCCACATTTATTTTTGCATAAGGCTACTTTTTTGCCTTTCGATGTTAAGCTCTACCTCCATCTAGCATAAGGCGGCTTATCTTCCTTTTGAGACTAAGCTCTGTCTCCATCTGCATTTTGGCATAAGGCTACTTTTCTGCCTTCCGAGGTTAAGGTCTACCTCCATCCTGCATAAGGCTACCTAATTGCCTTTCGAGACTAAGCTCTGTCTCCATCTGCAATGCATAAGGCTACTTTCTGCCTTCCGAGGTTACGCTCTACCTCCATCCTGGATAAGGCTACTTATATGTCTTTCGAGACTAAACTCTGTCTCCATCTACATTTTTCCATGAGGCTACTTTTTTGCCTTCCGAGTTTAAGCTCTACCTCCATCTTGCATAAGGCTACTTATCTGCTTTTCGAGACTAAGCTCTGTCTCCATCTGCATTGCATAAGGATACCTATCTTCCTTCAGAGACTAAGCATTATCTCCATCCTGCATGTCTAAAATATCGCCACTTTATATTTTCGAACGGCTGAAATATTGCCACCTGCTGTTAAATTCTCGCTCAGGCTTAAAGATAGCACCTTTTGCATTCATTCAGCTAAAATATCGCCACCTACATTTAAATTCATGCTATGGTTGAAAGATCGTCACTCTTTGCATCCATTTGGCTGAAAGATTGCCATTTTCTCAAGGGCTAAAAGATCACCAACTTATTCAAAGGCGTCATAGTTCTGAGGCACCATCTGCATAGTCCGAGAACACCATTTCATGGCCTACAAATCTTTGCGTTTATCCACCTCATGGCCCGGGACATCATAGTCTGAGGACATCATCCTAGCCATCCGAAGAAAGCATTCATAGTACAACGGGAACTTGCATCATGATTAAATTACGTACAATATATGCGCACATTGCTCATTTACAGGTACACCGGCTGGCAAATGGTCGCCTAAGCAAGAGAGACCCCGCTCCGGTTCTCCTCAACCTATTTGATTCCAAACGCCTTTTCAAACTTAACAATCGTGTCTGTCTTTTCAAATCTCCATCGACACATTTCGTCAATGGTTCATGAACTATATATGGACTTATTCCTATAAAACCAATGATATGTAGGCAGCTCAAAAATCAGAGCATGGTCAAATTTCTTATACAATCACTTTTTTCGGTCTAAATTGGTCATCTTATCTTTACCCGACAACTCTTTCATCCTCATTGGGTAAAGAGGGGCAGTTATTGATACCCAATTTTTTCCTATATATTTCTTATACTGAAGATACTTTTAAAGTAGTACATGTGCACATATAGAAGCACGCCTGAAAGTTTTGATATTCTTTTTCAATTTTTATGATTTTAAAATTAAATTTATTGTCTATTTTTAACAGTACAAAATCAAAACGTATTCCCAAAATTATCATGTTTTGGTGAATA
Organism: Nicotiana benthamiana; assembly: GCA_034376525.1. Taxonomy (NCBI): domain Eukaryota; kingdom Viridiplantae; phylum Streptophyta; class Magnoliopsida; order Solanales; family Solanaceae; genus Nicotiana; species Nicotiana benthamiana. Next base: position 55,918,314 of record CM067338.1, read on the forward strand.
GCCCATTTCATTCTCATATTTACAACAAAATATAATTAATATGATTTTTTCATATTTTAATAAATTTATTTGGAATTTCTAAAGCTAAATTGTATGAAATTATAATTAAAGCCTATTTCACAATTAACCGCTTTTTATATTTATAAAATGATTTCTGGTATTTTTATATTAATATCTTTATATTATTAAATAGTTTTGTGTTATCAATTTATTTTTCAAATTATTTTAACTATTTTTTACAAAATAAAAAGTGAAAAGTAGCTATTTAAATGCTAGCCACAATTTATTGCAAACATATCCCAATTGAACTCCAATTTTAACCCCATTTCTGACAACCCATATTCCAATTAACCCAATCCAATTTCAGTCAAGACCCGACCCATACCCTATTCGGATGCCCGATCCATTTTTGATTTGATCTGAGCCGTTGATCAAATGAGATCAACGACCCAGATTATATTACCAAAATTAAAGACTAACGAACCCCCATTCGACCCCTCATTTGCATAGAGACCGGTCTCTCTATTGGCCTCTTCGTCTTCTCCTTCTCTCTAGAACCTTTTGGTTCTTCTCCGATCATCTTCATCACCTCTCCGGCAATCTCAATCCTCACTTCTCTCGTCCACCAGTCACCACAGAGCCTAGTCTCCTTGATCTTCTCTAAGTTTTGAAGCTCCGGAGATTTTCACCATGCGAGATGGTCACTAGAAGCCTTGATTGGATTATCTCCGGCCTCCACTCCGATGTTTTTCAGTCCGATGGTTTTCAGTTCGATGGTACTGTATACGCCATTATTAACGAGTTTTACAGCCATGTTCCTTACCTCACTGATCTATTGTAAAATCCTAATTTTTTCCTAAATCTCTTAATTTCTGTCTTTTTAAAAACGATTTTCAGCTTATTCATTGTGTGACTCACTACTCGATTTCTTTAATTAATTCAAGTTTTTCAACATTCTATTCTTCTTTTCAAAACTAGGGTTCCTGAGCCCTTTTTCAAAATCACTATATCATCTGCTTCTTTTGAGTATTATGTGATTGTGCCTATATTATGTGTTTATATTTGTGTTATGAGCTTGTTTGTTTTCTGGTTAATTCGACTTCCATGCTTTAAGTTTTACTAGGGTTCCAGTCTTCTACTGAACCTGTGATTTTCCTGCTTAGGGTTCTGTGATTCTTACGCCTATTGTGTTTTATAGGTCTAACTGTTATTCTACTGATTTTGTGCATATCTTCGCATCCCTGATTTGTCTGTTTTTTCCTTAGAAATTCTTACACTAATTTTTGAATTATTTCCTTACTTGTGAAATGCTCTCTTTACTTAGCACTAATTCCCTCTGATTTTAGACTCGTTTGTGATTCTTTGACTAATTTTCAGAGTTAATTTATATTTTTACCATATTTGTGCTCTTAAATATATTTTCAAATATTCAGTACATGCTTTCGTTACTTGAAGCATTATGTATCTGGCCCTAATTACATACTAAATGCCTTACTACTCTTACTATGGTGTAATCAGTCATCTAATTGATTCTAACATGTACTCCTTTCGAATCTTGAATCCTTAATTATAATGAATTTGGTCCTGCGATTGATTCCAATTGGTATTGTTTCCAAAATTATGTACTTGTTACCCTATACTCTATTGGTATTCAAAACTATAAATACTCTACCCTCTCTTTAGCATAAGACACGAACAGAATTCATTATTCTGAACTCTCTCTTACATAAAAACATACTCAATGTTCCCTCTTTCTTCTACATAACCTTTATCACTTCCCTTGTGAGTACTGGTTACTCAACTGGTTTGAAACCCAGGCTGAGCTTTAGGCTATTTTACTGTTCTATTGCTCTCTACATTGCTACTTACTTGGGTCTGTCTACTTGCTGCTCACTTTTCTGCTATTGCTGCTCACTTCTCTGCTATTGCTGGTCACTTCTCTGCTATTGCCACTCACTTCACTACTATTGCTGCTCACTTCTCTGCATATTGTTGTTCACTATTACTCTATATTACTGCATCCTCAACTGGTATGCCCTCCATTTGATTTACAGCTCTAAAAACAACATGCTTTTGTACCTACTGCATTTCATTCTGTTTCTTTTATGTTTTACTTAGGATTCTGTTGTTCTTACTGCAATTAGCATTCCTCTATGTAAATTTATATGCCTATCTTAATCTAGCATGCCCATTACTCTCCTTATTTGTCTGTTGCATGTTTCTCCATATCCCCTAACCGCTACAATTATCAACATGTAATCCTGATCTTTTTGGTTGAAACCTGCTTTATTGTTTATGTTTTGAAGTTCTTCTCTTTGATGTCTCTGTATATGTAAGTGTGTTCTCACTTAGGAGTTACTTGTGCCCGTCCCTCTTTCCCTTGTTTGTTTTTGTATTCCCTAAACACTATGGGATCCTCTAACTTGATATTGTCTCTTCTGTTCTTTTATTTCAAAAATATTATTCTATATGGATCATCTTTAACTGTTTTATCTTTTTAAATTGAATTTCTTTAACGGAACCCTATCACCCCTTCTGTTGTTTTTCTTTCAAGATTGGTTCTCTATGGACCTTCTTTCAACTTTTTTTCAACTCAATCTATTTAAAACTCTATCACAATCTCACTACTCCTAGAATTTAGGGTCTACCCCTTCATGTAAGCATTACTTTGGGTAACTTGACTACCCACGAAACTTTGATGCACAAGGCTAATAATTCCACACTTGCTTTTGTTCAATGTAACTTGTTTGGGTGCCTGGTATTGGCCAAGGGCCTCAATGGGACCTTGGGGAGCTTTGCTGCACCCTCAAACTATGGTAAAAGGCTGTGAAACTCGAAAGAAGTAAGGTTGGAAACTTGGGCCTGGTTGAAGGCTCCCTAAATAATAACTTCCTATTTTTCACATCTTCATTAACGTAATTTAATTGCCTTGGTATGTAATAACTAATAATGAACGATCGGGGTTCATAGTGAAATCGGGGAGGTTTATGCATGCTAGTTTAAATGCGACGGGTATAAAACATGCTTGTATGGCTTAACTACTTATTTCTGCAATAGATATCTCGAATAGCACATACATCTCACACGATTAGAAATCCTGTATTATGATCTTTTACTTCCAGCTTGTTATTACACTCACTTTGTAATCAAAATTAGTTAATAACCAACTAACTATTGTATGTGCATTAAGAAATCATGTTACCTAGGATTTTTGTTTGAGTTGCAATTGCTTAAACGTCTCATTAGTTTTATTTAACAACACAAGCCTGATTAATTGGTCTTCTTTTTAAAACTTGATTAATATGTATGCTCACCTTTAAGGTAAACATACAATGTATATTACGCCTAGGCAAGCCTTAGGCCGGATAAAATCAATTGATCATTTTTAATCATGTTTTAGGATACTCAACCTCTTTTAACTCTCTGAATTTGACCTCTCTGAAGTCTTCTTTGTTTTCTTACTAAACTTCTATCCTAATTTTAGATAATCACATATGTGCTATATGTCTTTTACTATGATACCTTTTTTTCAGCCTAGAATTATGCTACTATTTTCTAAAACTTCTCAGAGTATTGAGTCTTTAATATCTCTACTATGATTTTCAAAAGTATGTTTCCATACTAATTCCTATATGCTTACTACTCTTTTTATTGCACTTCTGAAAGTTTGAGTAATTTGCATCTGTGTTATATGTTTTTCACTTCCCTGTCCAAAACCCTGCTATTTTTTCTAAAAACTTATAGAGTACTACATCTTTAACACTTCTGTTATAACTTTCAAGATACGTTTCTGTATGTTCTCTTACTAATTCTATTGCCCTCTTTTACTTCTAAAATTCGTCCTTCTGTCAAACTTTCTACTTTCTGTCCAACTTTCGGAAACATATCTTCGACATTCTAGCTTTTAAAATTCTCGTTTTTTAGACCATCAATGTGTTTGAGATGTGCCGATTATATGCCTATCTATGGAGGGATATTTGAGCCTTTTACATTCCCTTTATATGATTCCTTTACGTGTCGTCCTATTTGTTATGTATGTCACTTAGCATTTTGACATTTAAACCTAAGGGTTCAGCCTAGTCCTTACCTTATAGGAATAGCAGTCCTAAATACCCTCTATGACATATAGGACGAGACGAAAGCACGCAATAAGCACTGGTGACCAATCCATACGTTTAAATAACCTTTACGGGGCAGGAAATCTAGAATATGGAGATAATGACCGGTGCGTTAATATCTCGTGTGACCCCTCTTTTGAGGAGTGATTGCTTGGTATTACATTGATGTGATCCATATTGTATTTTAGCCTAGGACCCCCTTTCCTTTTCTTTATTTGTAGATTTTTTTTTAATTAATGTTTTCTTCCAATTAGTCATTCTCTTTTGAAAACATTTATGTCCTTTCCTTCCTTTCTAAATTTATTTTTTACTTATTTGTAACTACTATGTGCAAACTTTACTTGTTCCTTTCTATTTTAAAGTCACAATTAAGCATGGCCAGGAACTACACTAGTGGATCTTGGGGGTGCCTAACACCTTCCCCTTGAGAAAATCTTAAGCCCTTACCCTAACTCTGGTTTTCTTTCAAAAATCTTCTTCCTTTTCACTAAAGTGTCCTCATACACTATAATTATTAGGTGGAGACTCTTCAAATTTCATAACTCGATTCCTAAAAGGGGAATAAGTGTTGTTTTGTCCATAATGTCATAAACTCGATTTTTTTCTTTTAAAAGGGGGGGAAAGGGGGGCGTCGACACTAAACCCTGACCTTGAAGTCTACCGCTCCTTCGCTTGTCATGATAACTTTGATTTCACTTTGAAAGACATTGCTTGCTTACATACTAACCACCTTCTCTGTCATCCTTATCACAGCAAATACCTCTTCTCCGTTCCAACCCAATACCTCCTATCGGTTGCATTGCTCATGGACCGACATCTATGAAACTTTTGTGTTTTGCTGTGATCCCCAAAGCATATTTATTATTGTCATCTTAGTGATCTTGTTATTTTTCTTGACTTGTGACACTTGGATATGCTATCCAGACCCTATTTTGTGCGATAGGAAAGCTGGTGGTTATTTTACAGTCATTTCTCACTTGTTATAACCAAACAGACTTGGAAAGAGGAAGTGAACAAAATAGAAGAACATAGTGAAGGAAAAGGAAAGAGATGAGTCCAAAAGAGAAACCTACGAAGTGGAAACCCATCAAATATGGATACCAACTCTATTGACCATGACATGCACCTATAGATATTCTGCACATCAAACATGAAGTTCAGTTCTTGTTCTGCCTTTTGTTATGAAACTGGGCTTCAATGTTTTGCGTATCCAATCTGATTTGCACTCGTTATTCGACTTGTAGTGCTCGAAGGTTTTTCACCATCAAAAGAGTCTCATTTTGTTCATTCAAGGTTCCTATGAAGGTTTTCACCAACAAGCCTCTATCATTTGTCTTTTCAACTTGCCGTTGCCTTAAGGTGCCGTCTCTCTCATTTTCATTTCCCTTGTTTTGACCGGAGTGTTGCCCCAGGCATGAATTACCTTACCTGCTTGACTTGGCATTTCTCAAAAACTGATCGAAAGGTCTTTCTTTGTACCGTAACATGGCTTTTGGATGGGTTATGAAATAAAGGGTATAAAATGCTCAAAACAATTTCAAAATGGGTTAAAATTACAACTTTCGGAATCAGATCTTTCACAACAACCACAACTGCTGCCAATGTTTCTTTCTTGGGAACCTTTGGATTTTTATTTTGGTATGACTGAACCTCAGAGGAAGGCTGCCTACGTACCTTTTCGGGATCAAGTCAAAATGTAGTTCACGTCATAGAATTTACTTTGTTTTTCTCTTTTCTCTCTTTTCTATTTTTCTTTTCTTCTTTTCTTCTCTTTTCTTTTTCTTTTTTCCTTTCTTTCTTTTCCTTGTTCTTTTCTTTCTTTCCTTTTTCTTTCTTTCGCCTTTTTTTAGGTACTCATCTTCAGCACTTGCGCTTCTTAATTGTGACATTAATTACGAAAGAGGGGTATGAAAGAAAACAAATAAGGTTCAAAGGGGGTGACAAAGGGTAAAGTATTTATATAGTAGAACAAAACGTCGTCGTCACTCAAACTTGAAAATATGCAAAATAAAAACAAGTACAATCAAAATAAAGAAGCCATACACAGCATCTCTTGACCACATCGAAATTAGCGGCCATTTTCATTAATTTTTCTACATCTGTCAAATATAGTGTGTCGTTGGGCAACACTCTCACTATAAATACCACGAACGGCCCCTTATCAATTTGACCAACTTGATTTTATGTTTTTTTTCTATTTGACCCAGTTTCACATAGTTCGGGCATCAAAGAATTTCAAAATGTCCAAATCTTTTCTTATTTCCACAAGTGCCCCCATCGTCTTCGAAATGATTTCATTGCTTCCCGACTAACGTAGCTTTTAAAGATCAGACTGAGAAGTGTGCATGTCATGTAACTAGAACCAACACTAGACAAAGACAAAACAAAAGTATAGAATCTACTATCTACACCCAACATTCCTAGCAGTCACGATATCACCATCATCTATCAGATGAGAAAACTTACTACCATTCACTCATTTACATTCCTGCATTGCATAAGGATACTTTCAGCCTTCTGAGGTTAAACTCTACCTTCATCCTGCATAAGGCAACCTATCTACCTTTCGAGGCTAAGCTCTGTCTCCACATTTATTTTTGCATAAGGCTACTTTTCTGCCTTTCGATGTTAAGCTCTACCTCCATCTTGCATAAGGAGGCTTATCTACCTTTCGATACTAAGCTCTGTCTCCATCTGCATTTTGGCATAAGGATACTTTTCTGCCTTCCGAGGTTAAGGTCTACCTCCATCCTGCATAAGGCTACCTAATTGCCTTTTGAGACTAAGCTCTGTCTCCATCTGCAATGCATAAGGCTATTTTCTGCCTTCCGAGGTTAAGCTCTACATCGATCCTGGATAATGCTACTTATCTGTCTTTCGAGACTAAACTCTGTCTCGATCTACATTTGCATGAGGATACTTTTCTGCCTTCCGAGTTTAAGCTCTACCTCCATCTTGCATAAGGCTACTTATCTGCTTTTCGAGACTAAGCTCTGTCTCCATCTGCATTGCATAAGGCTACCTATCTGCCTTCTGAGACTAAGCATTATCTCTATCCTGCATGTCTAAAATATCGCCCCTTTATATTTCGAACGGCTGAAATATTGCAACCTCTTGTTAAATTCTCGCTCTGGCTGAAAGATAGCACCCTTTGCATTCATTCGGCTAAAATATTGCCACCTACATTTAAATTCATGCTATGGTTGAAAGATCGTCACTCTTTGCATCCATTTGGCTGAATGATTGCCACCTTCTCATGGGCTAAAAGATCACCAACTTATTCAAAGGCGTCATAGTTCTGAGGCACCATCTGCATAGTCCGAGAACACCATTTCATGGCCTACAAATCTTTACGTTTATCCACTTCATGGCCCAGGACATTATAGTCTTAGGACATCATCCTAGCCATCCGAAGAAAGCATTCATAGTACAACGGGAACTTGCATCATGTTTAAATTACGCACAATATATGCACACATTGCTCATTTACAGGTATACCGGCTGGCAAATGGCCGCCTAAGAAAGAGTGACCCCGCTCCGGTTCTCCTCAACCTATTTGATTCAAAACGCCTTTTCAAACTTAACAATCGTGTCTGTCTTTTCAAATCTTCATCGACACATTCTGTCAATGGTTCATGAACTATATATGGCCCAATTCCTATAAAACCGGTGATATGTAGGCAGCTCAAAAACCAGAGCTTGGTCAAATTTCTTTTACAATAACTTTTTCCGGTCAAAATTGGTCATCTTATCTTTACCCGACAACTCTTTCATCCTCATTGGGCAAAGAAGGGCAGCTGTTGATACCCAATTTTTTCCTATATTTTTCTGTACTCAAAATACTTTTAAAATAGTACATGTGCACATACAAAAGCATGCCAGAAAGTTTTGATATTCTTTTTCAATTTTTATGATTTTAAAATTAAATTTATTGTCTATTTTTAACAGTACAAAATCAAAACTTATTCCCAAAATTATCATTTTTGGTGAATAGCGTATTTCATTCTCATATTTACAACAAAATATAATTAATATGATTTTTTGATATTTTAATAAATTTATTTGGAATTTCTAAAGCTAAATTGTATGAAATTATAATTAAAGCCTATTTCACAATTAACCGCTTTTTATATTTATATAATCATTTCTGGTGTTTTTATATAAATATCTTTGTATTACTAAATAGTTTTGTGTTTTCAATTTATTTTTCAAATCATTTTAACTATTTTTAATATAATATAAAGTGAAAAGTAGCTATTTAAATGCTAGCCAGAATTTATTGCAAACATAGCCCAATTGAACTCCAATTTTAACCCCATTTCTGACAACCCGTATTCCAATTAACTCAATCCAATTTCAATTAAGACCCGACCCATACCCTATTCGGATGCCCGATCCATTTTTGATTTGATCTGAGCCGTTGATCAAATGAGATCAACGGCCCAGATTATATTACCAAAAATTAAGACTAACGACCCCCCATTCGACCCCTCATTTGCATAAAGACCGGTCTCTCTGTTGGTCTCTTCCTCTTCTCCTTCTCTCTAGAACCTTTTGGTTCTTCTCCGATCATCTTCATCACCTCTCCGGCAATCTCAATCCTCACTTCTCTCGTCCACCAGTCACCATAGAGCCTTGTCTCCTTGTCTTCTCTAAGTTTTGAAGTTCCAGAGATTTTCACCATGCGAGATGGTCACTGGAAGCCTTGATTGGATTATCTCTGGCCTCCTGTCCGATGTTTTTCAGTCCGATGGTACTATATACGCCATTATTAACGAGTTTTATAGCCAGGTTCCTTACCTCACTGATTATCGTAAAACCCTAATTTTTTCCTAAATCTCTTAATTTCTGTCTTTTTAAAAATGATTTTCAGCTTATTCATTGTGTTTTACACTACTCACTACTCGATTTCTTTAATTAATTCAAGTTTTTCAACATTCTATTCTTCTTTTCAAAACTAGGGTTCCTGAGCCCTTTTTCAAAATCACTATATCTTCTGCTTCTTTTTGAGTATTATGTGATTGTGCCTATATAATGTGTTTATATTTGTGTTATGAGCTTGTTTGTTTTCTGGTTAATCCGAGTTCCATGCTTTTTGTTTTACTAGGGTTCCATCTTCTACTGAACCTGTGATTTTCCTACTTAGGGTTTTGTGATTCTTACGCCTATTGTGTTTTATTGGTCTAACTGTTATTCTACTGATATTTGTGCATATCTTCGAATCCCTGATTTGTATGTTTTTTCCTTAGAAATTCTTATACTGATTTTTGAATTATTTCCTTACTTGTGAAATGCTCTCTTTACTTAGCATTGATTCCCTCTGATTTTAGCCTCGTTTGTGATTCTTTGACTAATTTTCAGAGTTAATTTATATTTTTACCATATTTGTGCTCTTAAATATATTTTCAAATATTCAGTACATGCTTTCCTTACTTGAAGAATTATGTATCTGGCCCTAATTACATACTACATGACTTACTACTCTTACTATGGTGTAATCAGTCATCTAATTGATTCTTTCCTTTATCTGATGTAACATGTACTCCATTCAAATCTTGAATCCTTGATTAAAATAAACTTGGTCCTGCAATTGATTCCAATTGGTATTGTTTCCAAAATTATGTACTTGTTACCCTATACTCTATTGGTTTTCAAAACTATAAATACTCTACCCTCTCTGTTGCATAAGACACGAACAGAATTCATTATTCTGAACTCTCTCTTACACAAAAACATACTCAGTGTTCCCTCATGCTTCTACATAACCTCTCTCACTTCCCTTGTGAGTACTGGTTACTCAACTGGTTTGAAACCCATGCTGAGCTTTAAGCTACTTTACTGTTATATTGCTCTCTACATTGCTACTTACTTGGGTCTGCCTACTTGCGGCTCACTTTTCTGCTATTGCTGCTCACTCTCTGCTATTGCTGGTCACTTCTCTACTATTGCCACTCACTTCACTACTATTGCTGCTCACTTCTCTGCACACTATTGCTCACTTCTCTGCATATTGTTGTTCACTATTACTCTATTTTACTGCATCCTCAACTGGTATGCCCTCCATTTGATTTACAGCTCAAAAAACAACATGCTTTTGTACCTACTGCATTTCATTCTGTTTCTTTTATGTTTTACTTAGGATTCTGTTGTTCTTACTGCAATTAGCATGCCTCTATGTAAATTGATATGCCTATCTTAATCTAACATGCCCACTACTCTCCTTATTTGTCTCTTGCATATTTTTCCATATCCCCTAACCCCAATTCAATTATCAACATGTAGTCCTGATTTTATTGGTTGAAACCTGCTTGATTGTTTAAGTTTTGAAGTGCTTCTCTTTGATGTCTCTGTATATGTAAGTGTGTTTTCACTTAGGAGTTACTTGTCCCCGTCCCTCTTTCCCCTATTTGTTTTTGTATTCCCTGAACACTATGGGATCCTCTATCTTGATATTGTCTCTTCTGTTCTTTTATTTCAAATAAATTATTCTGTATGGATCATCTTTAACTGTTTTATCTTTTTAAATTCAATTTATTTAAAGGAACCCTATCACCCCTTCTGTTATTTTTCTTTCAAGATTGGTTCTCTATAGACCTTCTTTCAACTTTTTTTCAACTCAATCTATTTAAAACTCTATCACAATCTCACTACTCCTAGAATTAAGGTTCTACCCCTTCATGTAAGCATTACTTTGGGTAACTTGAGTACCCACGGAACTTTGATGCACAAGGGTAATAATTCCACACTAGCATTTATTCAATGTAACTTGTTTGGGTGCCTGGTATTGGCCAAGGGCCTCAATGGGCCCTTAGGGAGCTTTGCCGCACTCCCAAACTATGGTAAAAGGCTGTGAAACTCGAAAGAAGTAAGGTTGGAGACTTGGGCCTGGTTGAAGGCTCCCTATAGAATAACTTCTTATTTTTCACATCTTCATTACTGTAATTTAATTGCCTTGGTATGTAATAACTAATAATGAACGATCGGGGTTCATAGTGAAATCTGGGAGGGTTATGCATGCTAGTTTAAATGCGACGGGTATAAAACATGCTTGTATGGCCTAACTACTTATTTGTGCAATAGATATCTCGAATAGCACATACATCTCACACGATTAGAAATCCTGTATTAGGATCTTTTACTTCTAGCTTGTTATTACACTCACTTTGTAATCACAATTAGTTAATAACCAACTAACTATTGTATGTGCATTAAGAAATCATGTTACCTAGGATTTTTGTTTGAGTTGCAATTGCTTAAACGTCTCATTAGTTTTATTTAACAACACAAGCCTGATTAATTGTGTTTTTTAAACTTGATTAATATGTATGCTCACCTTTAAGGTAAACATACAGTGTATATAACGCCTAGGCAGCCTTAGGCCGGATAAAATCAATTGATCATTTTTAATCATGTTTTAGGATGCTCAACCTCTTTAACTCTCTGAATTCGACCTCTCTGAAGTCTTCTTTGTTTTCTTACTAAACTTCTGTCCTATGTTAAGATAAACACATATGTGCTATATGTTTTTTCCTATGTTACCTTTTTTTTCAGCCCAGAATTATGCTACTATTTTCTAAAACTTCTCAGAGTATTGAGTCTTTAATATCTCTAATATGATTTTCAAAAGTATGTTTCCATACTAATTTCTATATGCTTACTGCTCTTTTTAATTACACTTCTGAAAGTTTGAGTAATTTGCATTTGTGTTATATGTTTTCCACTTCCTTGTCCAAAACCCTGCTATTTTTTCTAAAAACTTATAGAGTACTGCATCTTTAACACTTCTGTTATAACTTTAAAAATACGTTTTTGTATGTTCTCTTACTAATTCTATTGCCCTCTTTTACTTCTAAAATTTGTCCTTCTGTCAAACTTTCTACTTTCTGTCCAACTTTCGGAAACCTATCTTCAACGTTCTAGCTTTTAAAATTCTCATTTTTTAGACCTTAAATGTGTTTGAGATGTGCCGATTATATGCCTATCCATGGAGGGATATTTGAACCTTTTACATGCCCTTTATATGATTCCTTTACGTGTAGTCCCATTTGTTATGCATGTCACTTAGCATTTTGACCTTTTAACCTAAGGGTTCAGCCTAGTCCTTACCTTATAGGAATAGCGATCCTAAATACCCTCTAGGACATATAGGACGGGACGGGTAATAGCACGCAATAAGCACTGGTGACCAATCCATACGTTTATATAACCTTTACGGGACAGGAAATCTAGAATATGGAGGTAATGACCGGTGCGTTAATATCTCATGCGACCCCTCTTTTGAGTAGTGATTGCTTGGTATTACATTGATGTGATCCGTATTGTATTTTAGCCTAGGACCCCCTTTCCTTTTCTTTATTTGTAGATTTTTTTTAAAATTAATGTTTTCTTCCAATTAGTCATTCTCTTTTGAAAACATTTATGTCCTTTCCTTCCTTTCTAAATTTATTGTTTTACTTATTTATAACTACTATGTGCAAACTTTACTTGTTCCATTCTATTTTAATAACACAATTAAGCATTGCCGAGAACTACACTAGTGGATCTTGGGGGTGCCTAACACCTTCCCCTTGAGAAAATCTCAAGCCCTTACCCGAACTCTAGTTATCTTTCAAAAATCTTCTTCTTTTTCTTTAAAGTGACCTTATACACTATAATTATTAGGTGGAGACTCTTCAAATTCCATAACTCGATTCCTAAAAGGGGAATAAGTGTTGTTTTGTCCATAATGTCATAAACTCGATTTTTTTCTTTTAAAAGGGGGGGAAAGGGGGGCGTCGACACTAAACCCGGACCTTGAATTCTACTGCTCCTTCGCTAGTCATGATAACTTTGATTTCACATTGAAAGACATTGCTTGCTTAGAGACTAACCACCTTCTCTGTCGTCCTTATCACAGCAAATCCCTCTTCTCCGTTCAAACCTAATACCTTCTATCTGTTGCATTGCACATGGACCGACATCTGTGAAACTTTTGTGTTTTGCTGTGATCCCCAAAGCATATTTATTATTGTCAGCTTAGTGATCTTGTTATTTTTCTTGACTTGTGACACTTGGATTTGTTATCCACACCCTATTTTGTGCAATTGAAAGCTGGTGGTTATTTTGCAGTCATTTCTCACTTCTTATAACCAAACAGACTCGGAAAGAGGAAGTGAAACAAATAGAAGAACAGAGTGAAGGAAAAGGAAAGAGATCAGTCCTAAAGAGAATACTACGAAGTGGAAACCCATCAAATGTGGATACCAACTCTAATGACCATGACATGCACCTATAGGTATTCTGCACATCAAACATGATGTTGAGTTCTTGTTCTGCCTTTCGTTATGAAACTGGGCTTCAATGTTTTGCGTATCCAATCTGGTTTGCACTCGTTATTCGACTTGTAGTGCTCGAAGGTTTTTCACCATCAAAACACTCTCATTTTGTTGTTTCAAGGTTCCCATGAAGGTTTTCACCAACAAGCCTCTATCATTTGTTTATTCAACTTACCGTTGCCTTAAGGTGCCCGTGGGGGTTTCCATCAATCCGGCTCTCTCATTTTCATTTCCCTTGTTTGGAATAGAGTGTTGCCCCTGACATGAATTACCTTACCTGCTTGACTTGGCATTTCTCAATGACTGATCGAACGGTCTTTCTTTGGACCGTAACATGGCTTTTGGATGGGTTATGAAATAAAGGGTATAAAATGCTCAAAACAATTTCAAATGGGTTAAAATTACAACTTTCGGAATCAGATCTTTCACAACAACCACAACTTCTGCCCATGTTTCTTTCTTGGGAACCTTTGGATGTTTATTTTGGTATGACTGAACCTCAGAGGAAGGCTTCCTACGTCCCTTTTCGGGATCAAGTCAAATGTAGTTCACGTCATAGAATTTACTTTGTTTTTCTCTTTTCTCTCTTTTCTATTTTTCTTTTCTTCTTTTCTTTTTCTTTTTTCCTTTCTTTCTTTTCCTTGTTCTTTTCTTTCTTTCCTTTTTCTTTCTTTCGCCTTTTTTTAGGTACTCATCTTTAGCACTTGCGCTTCTTAATTGTGACATTAATTACGAAAGAGGGGTATGAAAGAAAACAAATAAGGCTCAAAGGGGGTGACAAATGGTAAAGTATTTAGATAGTAGAACAAAACGTCATCGTCATTCAAACTTGAAAATATGCCAAATACAAAAAAGTACAATCAAAATATAGAAGCCATACACAGTATCTCTTGACCGCATCGAAATTAACGGCCATTTTCACTAATTTTTATTCTACATCTGTCAAATATTGTGTGTCGGATGCCAACACTCTCGCTATCATTACCACGAACGGCCCCTTGTCAATTTGACCAACTTGCTTTTATGTTTTTTTTTCTATTTGACCCAGTTTCACATCGTTCGGGCATCAAACAATTTCAAAACGTCCAAATCTTTTCTTATTTCCTCAAGTGCCCCCATCGTCTTCGAAATAATTTCATTGCTTCCCGAGTAACGTAGCTTTTAAAGATCAGACTGAGAAGTGTGCATGTCATGTAACTAGAACCAACACTAGACAAAGACAAAACAAAAGGATAGAAAAGAACTAAGCAAAGAAAATTTATTGTAAGTAACAAAAGATTGGAATTTTCATTAGACAAACGATGAAACAGTTCAAATAACAAAACAAACAAAATAAGCTGGAATACAACCCTAGAATGAACCTAAAACAAACTTGGCCAACACTAAAAAAACCACTACGACTAAACAAATTAGACAAAATGAAAGGATAAGAGGGTTTGAGTCATAAGACAATATCCGGATCACAACCGTGCAAATAACCCGACAACTGAAATGACAACAAAACGAACCACCAAGACTCCTCCCTGGATGACCCAAAAAAGAGCGTCTTTCCAATCCTCAAACTCAACATCTTAGCCATTGACTTCTGCATCAACAATACTAGGAATTTCACAAGTCTTTATCATATTATTCTTAACAAATGGCTTTTCCAAGTAAATCATACTTACCATGTGTGTCTTATTTTGCACAGGCGGTGGATTTTGGCTAGTGTATGCTGCATCTGGGTTTGGCACGAAAATGTCACCTACATCAATAAGCTCCTAAATTTCATTCTTCAGCTTCCAACACTTTTCTATCTCATGTCTCGGGGCATCTGAGCAATATGTGCACCTTTGAGAAAAATCACACTTATTTGACGGAGGGTTTTGCATTTTTATCGGAATTGGCTTCAACATGTCCAATTGCTTCAACTTTTGAAACAAACCGGCATAAGATCCTCCAACTGGGGTAAACTCTATTCTTTTTTTAGCAACCTCTCATTCCTAAATTCGTGATTTGGCCAAAAACCTGATCTAGGGGGTTTCTGGTAGGTTCGTGAGGGTAGATAAGCATTTTGTGGAACTGGGTACCAAAAAAGTGGTATATGACTCTGGGGTATAGCATTGGGGAGGGTCACCTGGTGCACAAGGATATCTACAGGGACAATTTCGGGGTTGGGAGTGTTGATCAGGAAAACTCATCGGATCATCTTTTCTGCTCTTCCCTCCCCCACCCAAGCTTCCTAGGATGTTCTGAATGTCTTTCGACCAACTCGTGATATTTCCTGACATGATTCCCATTTCTAGTAACTTTCCCATTCTTAACACCTCATCTAAAGGTCTACCCACGACCGGGATCAAATGATTGAAGTATATGGGCTGCTGGGCTTATAAGAAAAGCTCGACCATTTCTTCTTTGCCAATCAGGGTACTGCCTCGAGCAGCTTGGTTCCTCCATCTGAGCCCAAACTCCCTAATGCTTTCCTCCAACTTCTTTTCTATCTTAGATAGGGAGGAGTGGTCTGGGGTGACACTTGATTTGCGTTGAAAGTATCAGACAAAGGCTTGAGCCATGTCACCCAATGTAGACTACTTATTAACATCTTGACGATCATGCCAGTCCAAAGCTGCCCCAGTTAGGATTTCACTGAAATGTGCTTTATCATCAAGTCATCTTTCTCTCCCACACTTCTCATTTCATTACAATAAATATTTAGGTGAGCCACCGGATCACCAAACCCACCATACAATCTGAATTTTGGTACTTTAAACCCCATGGGTAGGCGAATCTCAGGAGTCATGGACGGTTCTTTCAGCTTCCTGGGTACCCTATGTACCCATTCCGTTTCGGTGAACTTCTCATTTTCAACATGGTGCTTATCCAGTGGGACCTATTTTTGCGAGTTAGGAAGCTTGCGAGAAACCTCAGAGGGGTGATATTGGGCGTTATGAGTTTTGGGTGGGTGTTTATTGTCGAGAACGGTGGATGTGACCGGAGGACACTTTTGGGAAAAGATAGTTGGATGACGAGTGATGGAGCTATTAGGGTGGTTGGAAAAGCTGTGATAAGTGGGGTAAATATGAAGAGTGTGGAGGATCGCCTGGAATTGTGTCTGTAGTTTGGCTAGGGACAGCGTCCAGGAAGCTAGGCGGTGGTGGGGGTGGTGCTTTCCCAGTCATCCATGCGCGATACATGTCAGCCACATGCTGTCTCAACATTTTTACCTCTTCTACCAACTCGTTGTCCTGTTTGACCAGCTGCTTTCAGGCATTGGTACCAACCCACTCAGTTTTTTGTTGTTCTCTGCCATTGTCTTTTGCCTTTGTGTTACATGGAAGAGCTACCTTAAAACTACAAACCAGCCACCTTTCTGAAATGACATGCCAAAATGAAGTCATCATGTTAGCGTTAGGACATTTGACACATTGACAATCGCACATTTGGGGAATGAATGCACCGAAGCAATTGACAATTTCTATTATGCATTTGCTCAATCGCATGCGTTATCCCGGCCTTTTCTCATTTTCAACTGCAAACTTTTTCATTTTTGTTTATCTTTTCTCTCTTACTTCTTTCTTTTTTTTCTTTCTTTTCTCATTTCATTCTTGCCTTTTATTTCTTTCTTTTTCCTTATTTTTAGACTCTTTTCTTTTCACTTTTCTTTTTGCCTTATTTTCCCTCCTCTCTTTTTTGTTATTGCTTGTTGTTTTTCCTTTCTTTTGGTTTCTTGTTTCTCTCATTTGTCTTCCTTTCTTCTCTTGTTTTTCACCCTTTTTCTGTCATTTCCTTTCTTGTTTTCCTCTGTGTTTTTTCTTCTCTCTCTTTTCTTGTTTTTTCCACTTTTCTTTCTCCTTTTTTTATTTGGGTATGGTCGAATCCTATGGATATTACCTACATATCATGACCCCCCATGAATCAGACCCAGTATAGTTTTTGCAAATAAGTGCAAATTTTGGGGATTTTTCAATTTTCACTAATGAGACAATCTATTACAAAACTCGACACATTTTTTTAGAAAGCAAAACAACAGACTTGAATATCAAACAACCCACAAACTCTAAGAAAAGAATTACAAACCAAAAACTAATGGACAAATTCCTTTCCCTGCTTGCCAATTTCAACCAAATAATTATTTTTGCAAATGTGGCCCCTTCTAATCTCACATGAATTTTGAGGCCGGGAGGATTATTTTATGACACTTCACAAATTTTTCCATTCTTTTATGAAAATAGCCTTTCGACTACTAAAATATACTCAAAGGCTGTCTCGGGAAAACGATTTAAGACACTGTTAAAGCTAGATCGACTTATTTTGACCAAAATCAAAACGGTATTCGCTTGACCCCTGACTCTTTTCTTGTTTTTAAAACTAAAATAAAAGACCTTATTTTGCAAACACGGCCTTTCAGCACCTCAAGGATGAAGATTTTAAGGATGCGTTGGCCAACCGGTTAAAAATTTTATACAATGACGAAAGGTGATTGTTCTTGCAAAAGAAGTCTATGGATGTCCCTTTCGGGAATTTGGCTATTTTTGACAAAAACAGTATCACCCAACTTATTCATGCCAAAATTTAAAACTTAGACATTTATTGGGTATTTTTTGCAAAGGGGAGGTTGGGCCTGATGAGGGTTGCCTACATATCTCACATCTGGTGAGAATCAAACCTGTGTAGTTCGGGCAAAGAAACTAACTATTTTCGAAAACAAGACTCTTTTCTTTTCCTTTTCCAAAAACAACCTGTTTTTTGAAATAAAACAAACTCTTTTTTTCTTTTCTTTTTTGACATATAATAAAAAATCTATTTTTCCAAACTAAAACAAAGACTTTTTTTTTCTCTACTTTCAATAAAAGATTCTTTTTTTCTCTACTTTTTAACAAATAATAAAATAATCTATTTTTCCAAACTAAAACAAAGACCCTTTTGTCTCTTCTTTTCAACAAATAATAAAAAAATCTATTTTTTCGTACTAAAATAAAGACCCTTTTTTTTTTGCTTTTTCAGTAACACAAACTATTTAAAAATAAAACAATTTTTCATTTTCTTAAGATTTTGGCAGTATTTGGGTATTGATTTTTCTAAAAATAGGCAATTAACTCTCTACACTATTATTTCTCTCTTTTTCTGTTTTTTCTCTTTTTTCTCAATTTTTCAATATTCAGATATTCAGAGGTCGGTCAGCATGCAGGTCCGAACAAATAAATGCACAGAACAAGTAGGATGCATCAGGATTGTCTTTTTCATTTCGGGTTACTAGTCCAAGATGGACCCAACCCCTGTGTTGAGTCCCCTAAATCAAATGCAAGATGATGAAAATAAGCGTTCCTACTAGGGATCCAGCATGAAGCCAAGTTATTCTAGGTTCAAAACCTGGGTATGTGTTCTAAACAGTGAACCCGAGCGCCAAATACAATAATTTATCTAAGTTTGAATTCTGAACCGTGAACAAAATGTTCTACGTTCTGTTCCCAGTAGAGTCGCCAGAACTATCACACCTCCTTTTCCACTACACCTGCAAGGGCGTAAATGAGTGTTTTCAATTAAAGTACAATCGAAATGGGATTTATTATTAAGGTTACAGAGTCAGCACGTGGAAGATTAATGGTGTCCCAAGTCACCGGTTGAATCTCGAACCGAGGAAAAATATAACTCTATTAACAATCCGCGAACCAAAAATCCGAGTAAGAAATTTTGTTAACCCGGGAGAAGGTGTTAGGCATTCCTCAGTTCTGTGGTTCTAGCACGGTCGCTCAACTGTTGTGTTTGGATTTTACCTGATTTCAAAACATGTTTTAGCTTATGTGACTTTTTGATTTTGAACCGCTTTTATTATTATTATTTTTAGCAAGAATTGCAACGTTGCAAAAACGCATCTCAAACCACGTCAAATCAATGAACCCCTGGTTGTTGACGTATTTCGACTCCATTGAGAGTTGGATTTGGGTCACATAAATGCGCACCCGAGTTTAGGAAGGTAAATTATTATAAGCGCACCTAAAGATACTAACACGTTATTATTTTGTGGAAAGCCGTGAAATTCACTAAACGGCCCATCCTTAATTTTACATATTTTATTATAGCCATTTATCGAGGATCCCGCAATTTGCATTTTTTATTTGGCGAGGCTCATCTCATTTTTATTTAAAGGCTGATCCTAAAGCGATTACGTTTTTTCTAATTTATTTTGTCACTTAAACAACACAAGAGAAGTCCTAAAATTTTGTTATTAGACTAAGGTAAATCAGTCAATTGCCCGGGTCCAAATGTGAAGGACATGAACTCTAAACCTGGGCCTGCGCAACAAATTGGCCTGAGGCCCAAACGCCTGGGAGGAAGACTATTATATCACTGACCCTTTCAACTCAATTGAACCACAATTTAGTTAAACAAAAAATTGCTGGAATTACTTCAAATTACCCTAGATGTGTTCTAACAGTTGGCAATCACGAAAAATAATATTCACGCATTTGAACTACTGAAGTAATGATCCCTCACGAACTGTAACTGGACTGACTTTGAACAGGTTAATTAACTCAAGCCAGTCCAATTAATGATGCATAATTCAATTCAAGTAAACTATTGATTTGAAATATTAACCTAAAGTTATTAAAACTTACATATTAACTAATATGTGAATTGCTGAGGCACAACACAGGTTAAAGTCTGAAATTAGACTAGATTTCAAATTCTGAGCCAAATACAAATGTTTCTGATTCTTCTTTTAAATTCGAAATAACTCAAAGCTAAACAGATACTAGCTATGTGAAAACTATAACTTGATGATTCCAGGTTTAACAATCAAAAACAAACAATGAAATGCTTATGAAGGCCCATTGAGATTCTTCATCACACTAGCAACCCAAGCTCAACCAAATTAAACTACTAATAGATACTCAATGGAATGCATATGAAGGCCCACTGAGATTCTTTATCACACTAGCAACCCAAGCTCAACCAAAGTAAACTACTAATAGCTAATGAGTTTTCACGTCTCCGGGAACACGTCTAATTATTCTTATTGTCCACTTTATACAGGTAACTCAAATTAACATAATGTTCTATACACTAAAATTAAAACAAGGCATGAAGTTAATAGATCTCCTCAAACAGCATTCCACTTCATATTCAAAAGCTTGAAAGTCACAAACGTGTACCTGGATTATTGAAAGCAACAGCCAAAAGCATAAATCAAATGCAGTCCAGCGAAATGCAACAGCCCAGAAAGGCTTTAGAAAACCAAATAGAACCAGTAGATCTACTCAAACAACACCACAATGCCCAGGAATAAACCAGGAGTGCAACAAAATCAACAGGCAAAACCAAAATAGTGTCAAGTAATCCAAAATGAATCTAGTGAACAGAAAACAGAGAAAAACTCAAATAGTTTTGTTCCTAATATGACCTAGAGACTTGAAATCTGAATCTCACTGAATAAAAACCAATGTAACAGTAATGTTTTTGGATTTCTACTGATTTTGTTTTTATTTTTGGGATTTTCTGGCAGAACAATCAGATCTAAAAGAAGAGGTCTACTCTAGAAGAATTTATATGGCTTTGCAATTCAAATTGAGGCTCGGATTTGCAGAGAGCTTTGGGGGGAATTTTTGAGCTCCAAAACGTTTTTCTTTGGATGCACTATTTGTGCCCTTATATAGGCAAAGTGAGGGCAGCCTGAAGTTTTTTATTTACAGTACAGCCCCCTCAATCTTATGCAGTTAGCCCTTTATTTTCTAACTTGTGACACAAGTTAGTCCCTTACAATTATTGAAAACCTACCTTTGACCCTATTATAGTTCTAGTTCCATCTACAATTAGCTAAATATCCTTGAAGCTCAACGAATTTGCAACTATAACCTAACAGCTCTCTTACTTGTGAATTGAACTTCAACATGCACAATGTAATCCTAATTCACCACTTATCTAATTATCGATGAAACTTAAAGATCATAATAATAAAAATAAGAATCAATTATTAAACTCTGCTGAACTTAACCAATAGCAAATGAAGATATCAAAGAAAAGGGACTAATAACAAGATTAACATCAACAATTCCACACAAAAAAAAACTTAAACTGACATAAGCTTAACATGGAAGGGAATCGACTAATCAAAACGGATATATTAGCCATAACTAGAAGAAAATCCATTGAATTAAGATGAACAAACTAGGCTTAAAATACTTGAATACTTAATCAAACTTAAAATTAATATCAAAACAAAAACAAAACAACCAAAAAAAACACAAGAAGGGAAAACTTACTGGCCGACTCTTAAATTCGAACTTCGCCTTATTTCAGTGGTACTTGAACTCAATAAAGTTGAAATCCTTATGAGGAATGGATGGGAATCACAGGGTCTTAATTTGAAGCGGATTGGGGCAACTAGGGTTTTAGCCGGAAATATTCAAACTCATATTTGACCCGTTCTAGGCACATTCAAGGGTCGGGGTTGGGTAGAGGAGGGTTAGGCGGTCATGGGGTGTTAATTTGGTGGTGTTTGGGCAAGGTGACACTTTGACTGGAAAACTTTTGATTTGATATTCGACAAGCTGGGTCACGATTTGAAGGAAACGATTTCCAGATTCGAGATGAGGAAGAAAAGGGGATTCCGGGGTGTTATTTTGGTATTGAACGGAGGTGGGCCGCCACCGTGGGCGATTTCCGATGGCGGCGTTACACAGGCCTGGGGATGGGGTAATTTTGGACGACGATTGGGGGTAGGGGTTATACGATAGTTTAATACCGTTAATCCTAGGTCGTTCTTATCCATTCGATCAGTAATTAACGGCTGTGATTATTTACTTGAAACGACACCGTTTGGATTTCTTTTAGACAAAGACGGACCGGCGTTTGAATTGGGCTGGACCTGGGGTAATTGATTTGGGCCGGAGGAATCTATTCAAATTGGCCCATATTGGGGTCTCTAATAAAGATCACTCTTTTTAATTTGCTTTCTTTTTTTTCACTTTTCTTTTTTCTTGTTTTATATTTTGTATTTTTGTATTATTTTCTGATTTTATAAAGATAAGAAAATTAAAATAAAGTTCTAATATATTTCAAAGTTAAATTTATTAACCCCTAAAAAAATTTAAAACTATTTCATGACGAATTTGCAATTAAAATATTTAAAATGCGAAACTGAACTATTTTGTTATTTTCTTCATATTTTGTTCTAAAATAAATTAACCCCTAATTAATCCTAAAATATGAAATTAGATCCTAAATGCATATATTTTTTTTGTGTGTGTTTTCATATGAATAAAAATGCACAGACAAAATGCAACAATCACCAAAAAAATAACACCAAAATTCAATAAAGTTGTAAAATAATAAAGAAATTATTTTGTTTGGAATGTTTGGGAATAATTCATATATGTGGAAAAAATCAAGTGCTCACAATCTCAACTGTTGATCTCCCAAATCAACAATCATTATTTCCATTACCATTTTTAAACACTGCACTACCCCAAACCCTAAACATTTTTTCATTTGTAGCCGCTTTTGAATCCCTCCCCCTCCTCCTTCTCCCAATTCTCTCTCAAAACTCCTCTCAAACCGTAGCCGACACCTTCAACCACCGCCTAAAAATCTCCCAAATCCATGGCATCCAAAGCCATTAAAGGCATGTATCTTCCTTCTATGACTCCTACATGCTCGGTTATCATAGTTTCAAGTCCAGACCTTGAAGAAGCATAGCCCAGACTTTGGTTGATTTCAGTTCTATGGCTGTCTCCGGTCATCTTTGACCTAACTCAGGATAGCCATCGCAACTCAATCCTAATCTTGACTTCTCCTGCTTAGATCGATGAGTTTTCGATCCTTTCTCACCATTTGTGGTTCTTCTAAAATCCTAACCTTCGAGATTCTTCCGATTCTTTTAGATCTGTGTTTTCTCCAAACTCTTAAATGTTTCCTCGAGATTTGTTTCAAAACTCTTCCTTTAAAATCACTTTATCTTTTCTGATTTAGGGTTTCGTTAAATTATTTCGAAGCTTACTCTAATTTTAACATGTTCTACTATGTTCTTTATGTTGTTCTTCTATTGGAGCATGCATGTTAAAAGTCTAAGTTTCTTTTGAGGTTTTTCAATATATTTTTGTATTAATATCTGTTCGATTACTTGTTTTTCATCTGTATGACTCGATTGATGGTAAAAACTCTAAAACTTTGGGTTCATTCGAGTTCTGACGGCAATCGGGTTCAAACGGCAATCGGCAGAAAATAGTTAATGCTTACTTGATTTCTTTCCTTAACTATTTTCTGCCGATTGCCGTTTGATTTTAAGTCCTTACATAAAGGAAGTCCTTCTACTGATTTGATTTTGATTGATACATAGTTCTATAATTACTACTAAACTATGATTTGTGCCTTATTTTCTACCTATTTTCAAACTATAAATACCCTAGCCTATTCATTAAAGAAGACACAAATAAACACTCTTAGATTCTGAACTAAAACTCATACTCAAAATATTCTCTCTTGTTTACTTGTATTGTGGCCTGTTTTCAAGTCCTGCTACCTGCTTTCACTATATTTTACTTCTTTTAACTGGCATGTTCTGATTAAGATTCCAGCATCACGACAAAGTGTTTACTTAATACTCTTACCTTTTTGTTTGTCTACTCTTTGTGTTTAGTTCAGTACTTATTTTAACACGCTATAATTTCCTTTTGCTTGTTCTGAATCTATTATGAATCCTATACCTCCACCCAATGTGTTTGATGATATGGTTTGTTTGAGCCATGACATTACTTAATATTACTGCTCATGACTCAGGCTTGATCCCCTAGGATACTAACCTCTATGTTTCTCTGGTACTGTGTGTTCTGGTAGGCTTATAGGCATGCCAGTTTTTTTTTGTTGTGCATTCCCAAAAGCTTACCCTTGCCTAAGCATCGGCTCTTTACAACTTCCCAACCCCCTTGAAACCCTTTTGTATGAAATTATCAACTTGTTTATGGCTGTTTCCCTCTCATTTATTCCCTCGGAACTATGTTTCTTCACTTGCACTCTTTCTTAGTCTTAAGTTCTGCCCCCCTTTTGTGAGCCTTGCATTGGGGCTCATTGAGCTCCCTATAAACTTGGACACTTGAGGGCTGGCCCTTCCATACTACACTTGACCCTATTCTGGTGATACAATTTGGGTACGAGTACTGCCCGGAGTCCCATTGAGGCTCTTAGTGAACTGTGACACATTCAAATTGGAGAAAGGCTTTGGATCCATGGTCTTTTGAGTTGGTGTATCTCATAGCTCAAAGAGGAAGTCAAGAATCAGGCTTCCTCTAGTTGTACTTTTCTTTATATTTTCTTATGTAATTCATTATTCTAGTTTGTAATAATTTATATTAAACATTTGGGCTGGCTAGTGAAAGGGGTGGGTAACTATGCATGCAACGGGTAAGAATCATGCCTATAGGACTGTTCTAAATCTGCATATTCAATTACATATAGAAATCATGCCTATAGGACTGTTCTAAATCTGCATATTCAAACTTTACCTTGAGACCATGCATATATGAATGTTTAACTCTGCATAAGGTTTAAAACATGTTCTGCATTTAAATGCGAGTCTATAACGTTTAAAACAGGTTCTGCATTTAGACGCTATGTCTGTAGGTTTAAAACAAGTTGTCTGCATCTAGATACCATGTCTATAAGGCTTCTACATTTAGATATCCTGTCTATAAGGATTTTTGCATTTTGGCACCACGTCTATAAGTTTTTAAAATCAGCAATACATAGAAAGCATGCCAATAGGAGTTTCTAAATGAATCTGATTCGCTTCACTCAAAGTTAGCTCTAAAATCTGCAATACTAGATGCTATCACCTGCAGAACTTTTGAACAATTTATTTAACTTTGTACGCTCTGCACATCTTTTAATAATCTGCATGCCTCACTGAATAAGTATGCATATAGAATAATTCATTTTGCGTTTTACTGTCTTATCGCCTTCTGAATTCAGTAGATACCATGCCTATAGGATCCTCGTCTGAACACTTTGGCAAGTCTAAACGTAATAACTATTCACTTCTGTTAATTAATACAACCAGTAGGCAGGCCTGATTTGGACTTCTTGTCTGAGTTATGAAATAAACCAATCTGCCTCAATATTCAAACTCCCTCATCATTGGTATTTTTAAATGAGACCTAAAAAGTATGTGAAAGTCATGCTAACCACATGCTTTATTTGTCTAATGAGGTATATCTGAGCCTTTGTTTGTTTATATGTTCCCCAAAACATGCATATGTGTTTTGTCTGTAGCTTTAGAATTTTTTCCTTTGAACTTCCAAATAAGTCCAACATCCTTCCCTTTTTAGGATTAGTAGTCCTAAGTGCCTCCGAGACTGATAGAAGTGTACGGGTAATAGCATACAATGAGTAATCTAGACCAATCCACGCTTTAAAACCCTTAATGGGCTGGAAAGTGTAGATATGGATATGATGACCACGCGATAATGTCACGTGCACCCCCTCATTGAGGAGTTATTATCGGACATTGTGTAGGGTGATCCATATTTTTAATAAACCTAGGATCCCTCCCCCCCCCCCTCCCTTTATTCTTTATTTATTTTTTTGAGCCTTTCAACTCCTTCTTTTAAAAATCAGCTTTTCTAATCGTTCTTCTAAACTTTGTTTACTTTCAAACCATTATGTGAAATACCCTCTTATCTGACCCTTATTGCCTATATGTTAATTGCACCTCAATTCACAATAACTTTCTGGCTGGGAACCACACTAGTGGATTTTTAGGGGTGCCAAACACTTTCCCCTTAGAATTTCAAGCTCGTACCCTATCTCTGGTTATTCAAATTAATCTCATTTGTTGTCCTAATGCAACTTAATCATGAGGTGGCGACTCTTCAAAATGAAAAAACCAATCCCCTAAATGAATTATTTGCCCTTCTAAATGTCATAAACCCGATTTCACGAGAAAAAGGAGGCGCGACACCTAGCTGTTCTTGACAACATATAATCCTTCCACCATTTCTTGGCGCAACACGACAAATAAAATTCTGCAAAGTCGTTCCCATTGGTCTATACTATCCCCATGTTTTGTAACACCTCATGACGACTGTCCAGATAGTCCTCGGGATCCTCTGAAAATGCACTGCTGAACTGAACCGAGAAATGCTTGGTAAACCTATCCAATCTCTACAAGGCCTCAAAGATATGGCCAATACATCACCGATCTATGCCACAACACCTGACTGGACTACCACGACAGGTTGAGCTGCTGGAGTCTGAAACTGGGGAACCATCTGCTCTAGAGTGTGAGTAGCGGGAGTCTGTGCTCCTCCCCCAACCTGAGAGACGGCTGGTTCTATAGGAAATGTGTCGGCATGTGCCACACTTTCCCTGAGGCCTGCTAGACAGACCAAAGTATCTAGAAGTACTAAGGTAGCGATGAACCCCTCTGGGACCTGAGCTGGTCCCGCTGGAACGGTCTGGGCTGGAGGCTCCTCATCAAACTCTACCTGAGGCTCCGCCACTAGTGCTTCTACTCAAGCTCTGGGTTGAGCCCTGCCCCTGCCTCGGCCTTTGGCACGGCCTCGGCCTTTGCCCCTCATACGAGCTGCCATTAGGGGCTCTGGCTGCTGCTTAGCTGAAGATGAGGTACGTGTTCTCTCCATCTGCGAAAGAACAAGAGTATAAGAATCCGACTAGCATTGAGAGAAAAAAACCGCATGACAGTATAAATACATTCGTATCTGTATCGATACCCCAACTATACTAAGCCTGCTCATGAATTGTGAGACCTAGGCAACCTAGTACTCTGATACCAACTTGTCACAATTTGAAAACCCCACCACCGGGACCGTGATGGCACCTAACAACACGCTTTCTAGGCAAGCCAACGTTAGAGACTTATTAGCCAATTCCTTTATGTTTTAATGATTAATAATAAGCAAGATAAAAACAATTCGAAATGAACGCGAAAGTACATAAATAATAACTTTGACTATATAATATTAATAACCAGAATATGGAGTCACAATTCACGAATATTGTAATATTTTACTATAAATATTTGTCCGAGAGAAAATATAACTGTTTACGAAATAAGGAAAACAGTAAAGGGTGACATATAGAAAGGGATGCAGGGCATGTAGGCGCCGATAGGTCTACCTTGGGTCTCCTAGCTGATGAATCCTATAGTCAACCTCTCGATCAACGCGGACTAGATCTAAAATCTGTACAGGTTCTAGAGTGCAGTATCAGTACAATCGACCCCATGTACTGATAAGTGCCAAGCTTAATGTCACGCCCCAATTCCGAGGGATATGACCGGCACTCGACCGGGTATCCCCAGTCAAGTGGACCTGGGTGCCTTTCCTAACCCACGTATTACCCCCCCCCCCCATCTTCCATTACTTATTAGCCATGTGAAATGACCATATGATTTATTAAAAACATCAATTCATTACAAAACATAAACAAAGTACATGGTTCCTAGCGTGGTTTACATCTTACATTGCCCCAATATACGAAATACATATTACATAAGTTCATGACCCACATTTCCTGTCTACAAAGCCTCTGAAGATGCAAGAAGTTAATACAATATTTTCCGATAACAAGGCTCCGTCTATACCTTTTACAAATACCAAAACAAGATTCCAAAAAATAGGAACAGAAGTGGCATGAGCCGCGCAGGGCCCCGGAAGGAAAGGGGCTCACCAATTCTGTTGACCGGAAGTGAGGAGGAGCTACGATCGGTGGACTAGACTACCTGCTATAGATCCACCTACAATCATAACACGAATGTAGTGCCCCCGGCAAAAAGGACATCAGTACATTTGAATTGTACTGGTATATATGCACAAACTTTGTCCCAAGTAAACTCAAGCCGTACACAAATAGAAAACAGCAATAAAAGCAACAACCAATTCACACACGAAAAGTATAATCAAGCCAAACAAGTTTACAATCCTCCGGGTTTCCCACCTTCCACAATTTCTACACCAATGATTTCACAAATTTGCCAAAATATTTATTTCAAGAGTGATTTCGATCACTGTTCCGCCCTTATTACCTCGTCTATCCTGATTTCGATCACTGTTCCACCCTTATTACCTCGTCTATCCTTATTACCTCTGCCACCCTTATCACCACAATCTGCACCTAAAAACTTATGTGTTGCGGCGTGCCCGATCTCACCGAATAGTTCCAATCCACAAACAGCACAACAACAATAATAATCCACAAGATCAACAACAATGCTTCTCAAGAAGTAACAACAACAATATAGCAAGTGTTCTCATAACCATTACTATTGTTTTCATCTTATTCGACGACCCATAGATATTGTTACCACAGTTATTTCCAATTGCATTAGTTACGATTCCCTTTAGTCATTTATTCTTCAACCCTTACCACGCAACATGATCACAACAAACCAATCATAAGAAATTCATAAGTAATTCACGTTCATTTCACCTACCAAGCATACATACACCACACAAGGTGATTTCACAAGGATAAAAAATTAGCCATACATACCTGGAGTCGAATTCCCTTTTAAACTCCTATTTTCAGTAACCAAGCAATCTAGCCACGTCAATCTAGTTCACGATTTAACACAAGCACCTTTGAATTTAAAGTTCACAATTTCTACCCAAGCTTATTTAGGTTATTTACCCCTCTTTGAACACTTCCTTAAAATTACTCCTACCCAATTCCTTTTTACTAGATTTTAGGTTTTTAAAGGCATGTATGAACAATCCCACCCTCGGTTTTCAGGAATCAATGCATGGTAATCCCTCTTCTTGATAAAATAGAAAAATCAATGAAGAAGGGTTGGGGATTTTACCTGCAAGAACAAGAGTGAAGACAATACTTGATCCCAGGCTTTTGGTATTTTGAAAAATCAATTTGATGAAGACCACTATATCTCTCAAGAACCTCTCCTCCCTCTCTCTTATTTTGTTCAGAAAATACGTTAAATGAGGGGTTGGGGTATTTTATTAGAGAGGGGGTCGGGTTTAAAATTTTAGAAAATAGAAGCCCGAGCCGGGTCTACGATCGCAGAATTCACATGCGGTCCGCAGATTGGACCGCAAATGAGTCTCAATCATTGAACATCTCTGTCTAGGTATGCGATGGTAATGCGGTCCGCATTCTTGTTCTATGGTCGCATAATGCACCGTAGAAATGTCCTTCAAAAATCCTTGACGGAATTATACGACAACTATGTTGTCTGCATGTTGAATATGCGACCGCATAATGGACCGCACTTCTAACATCAATGTAGACCAACTCTCTGATTAACTCTGTGGTAGGAATGCGGTCCGCATATCGATTATGCAGTCACATAATGGACTGCATTTTCAACATCCAATTTGGCTACTCACCTGATCAACTGCGATAGAAATTCGGTCAGCATAGCTGATCTGGGACCGCATTCTGAACCGCAAAAAACGGCACTTTTTTGGAAAACTTTAACTCTAGATTTTTAAGTGCAAAATCAGTAAAAAGGGGTCCGACCATAGGTGGACTGACTCTATGAGTTGATTAGGATTTGAGCACTCATTTTCTCGGGGCCTTACACCTAACCTCGACAAAGGAGTGACGATGCTACGGCGGGGTAATCACAATAAAACATGCATACAACATATAATAAATGCGGAAAGAAAGACAAGATAAAATAGAGCAGTAATTTGCAAGAAGTGAATACAGTTCTCGAAGCATTTCATCAGTATACAACTACTACCAATCTTTAAGTACAATTTAAGACCACTGTACAACTAATACAGTCAAGAAAATATAAACATATAGCTTGTTGCGGCGTGCAACAAGATCCTACAGTACATCTCATATTCCTCCCATATTTGTTCTTATTAACATAAACACCATATTATAACTAAATGTGTTGTGGCATACAACCCAATCCCACAATATCACAATAATCACATTAACAGTTCACCCTTATTACACCATAAATCACCTTTATTACACCATAAATCACCCTTATTACAGCTCAATACATTTATTACACTTGTTGCGGCACGCAACTCAATTCCAACATAGCACTATAAGTTATTCAGTACATACAAATTTCACAATTCAAAACACATAACCCTCCATAATGCTTAACTTCCAACCAAGCATTTAGGAAGCTTGTACATTACGAAACAATACATAAGTAATATTACTCAGTGAGACCAATATATAATATATCATGAAAGTACTGCTAGCCAGCCTAAGAAAATAATATGAGACAACTAAGCTACGAAATAAATAATACCTTAAACAAAGAAAAACAATATCTATCAGGCAGTGATTAAGCATGGAAATACAAGTAAAGTATGTAGCAGTATTAAAGGAAAAAGATAACATGAGAATAGCGGGAAAGAAATAGGCAAAAACAGATAAATTGGTGGTGCATAGGTACTCGTCACCTCACCTATACCCCGGTCACATGGATTTTATAAAGCAAATAAGTCAAGGGTTCCTAATCCCTCGAGTCAAATTTAGACACAACTTACCTCGCTCCACGGGCCACTCAATGCTCAATTACCGCTTTTCCTCTAGTATCCACCTCCAAACCACTCATGTCTAGCCACAATTAACTCAATCACATTAATTAATGCTAAAGGAATCAAATACAATGCATAAATTTAGATTTTTCAAACTCTTTCCCAAAAAGTCAAAAATCGATCCCGAGACCGCTTGGTCAAAACCCGAGGTTCGGACCAAAATACATCTACCCATTCACCCTCGAGCCTGGATATATAATTGGTTTCGAAATTTGACCTCAATTCGAGGTTTAAATTCGCAATTTTTCAAATCCCTGGTTTCGACCAAAAACTCCTAATTTTACCATGAACACTTTATATTTTAGGTTAAAAATTCATGAAATGCAATGGGTAATTGGAAGAAAGTGATTTAGAATTATTTAATAACACTTTGGGGAAGAAATTTGCTTGGGAGAATCGCATCTAGGCTATCTATCTTTTGAAAATTTTAAAGAATGGCTTAAGTCCCATTTTGGGACTGTTTTAAGAACTAGCGACAGTGTTTATCATGTTCGTGAGGACATTGTCGCGTTCTCGAAGAGCTGCGCTTACTGGGCTTGCAAGATCATGAAACCTTCATCGCTTTCACGAAGGCTATGCCTCCTAGCCTTCACATTCGCTAGCCCATGCTCGTGTTCACATAGAAGGAACAACTGACCCCTCCATGTCCCAAATGCTTCGTGTTCGGGATGAGCTAGTCGCATTCATGAAGGGTAAAGCCCCCATCACTCCGCTTTCAAATCCTTCACATTCGCAAAGAGGAAAAACTCACCCTGGCCAGCTTACCCTTCGTGTTCGCGAGAGTGCCTTCGCGAATGCGAAGAAGAACACACCAGAAAGCTGTTGTAGCAAAATACAAGATTTCCAAAGTTCAAAACATCTCGTCACCTATATGAAACTCACCCGAGCTCTCGGGCTCCAACGCAAGCATGCACACAAGTCGTAACATATCATACTGACTAGCTCGCGCGATCAAATTGCCAAAAAAACACCTAGAACTACGAATTGAACACCAAATCGAATGAAATTTTCAAGAAAGATTTAAAACTTCTAACTTCACAACCGGACGTCCGAATCACGTCAAACCAATTCCGTTTCTCACCAAATTTCATAGATAAGTTATAAATATTATATTGGACCTGTACTAGAATCCAGAACCAATATATGGAACCGGTATCAACACGGCCAAATATCAATCAATTCTTAAAAACTATTAGTTTTTCAGACTTTTATTTTCAATAAAAATTCATATCTCGAGCTAGGCACCTCGGAATTTGATTCAGTGCATACGTCCAGGTTCCATAATTCAATATGGACTCACCAGGACCGTCAAAATACGGATCCTGATCTATTTACTGAAAATATTGATCGAAGTTAACTAAAATTAACTTTCAAGGTAAATTTTCTTATTTTTATCAACTTTTAATATAAAAGCTTTCCAAAAAGACTCCCAGACTGCGCATTCAAATCGAGGAGGGTAAAATGAGATTTTTAAGGCTTAAGAGCGTAGAATAGAGTTTTAAAATATAAGATGATATTTTGGGTCATTACACACAATACAATGA
This sequence comes from Nicotiana benthamiana, assembly GCA_034376525.1. Lineage (NCBI taxonomy): Eukaryota > Viridiplantae > Streptophyta > Magnoliopsida > Solanales > Solanaceae > Nicotiana > Nicotiana benthamiana. Next base: position 55,950,809 of record CM067338.1, read on the forward strand.
CATGCACTATAGTGAAATAATCGATTTTAAATATAGAAAAATGACATGCACTTATTTAGAAAATAATGATAAATTTATGATTAATGACAAGAGTTTGAAAACTATGTCAACTTTTTTGAAAAGAAACAATTTGGTTTGCTCTTTAATTTACAAAAAAAAAAAAAACAAATATAAACAAAATAAAGTGAGTTGATAGCGCACATTTGTGCTCATATATAGATAATTCATCAACTTAATAACATAAACTCATGCAACAAATATATTTTAATCTTTTGAGGATATTGTTGTATCATTTACATCAAACAACATGAAGAAAGTTTAATTGAAAACATTACCCAAAAAATTTCAGTTAAATACTTGAAAAGGGAATAAATCCTATAACTTTTTGCGGTGTAAGAAGTATAAAGAGGAAGAAAGAAAATAAATGTACTTGGCGGGAATTTATTTTTAATAGTATAGTTATTGATATAAGTACACAAAGAGAATTTGTATTTTTTGAAAGAAAAAAGAACACTTTTTTCCGGAATATTATATGAAGGGATACTTGAGGAAAAATTTAATTGCTTCAGAAAAAATGTTATGTGGAAAGATAAGTTTGGTCAAAGGCCAAATATTTGCACGTGAAAATCGTCTATTCTTTAAAGTTTGGTTCATGTACAAACTCAAAGACAGACTAAAGTAAGAGCTTTTTGTGACTGACGATAATATTTCATTAATCACAATTAATAAAATGGTGTATTTAAAAGTTTCGATATAATTATTAGGCAAGAAAAAAAACATAGATAATCTTATTTCATTGTACTAATATTTAAGTTTTAGCTTATAATGATCTTTGAATTCAACGAGGTGGGTCCACAAAAAACTTTGATAAATCAGTGAGGGATGTAAAAATTGCACGGGCGTCCTATTTGGGCGCCCCTTTTTAATCTGTAGCCGCTTTATCTTTTTGTTTGCATCCGTACCTACTTTTTAAAAAACTTCAGCTTCTATTTCTCCTCACTTCTCCTCCAAAAATTTCAGTTCTAGAACTGAAGTTTTTCAGTTACAACACAAAAACTTTAGCTCTAAGGGGATTCTATACAAAATGCCCGTTTGAGCCAAACTAATTACCAACTCGAAACTTATTAGGAAATACACTTATGTGATCCAAAATATTACCATGACTTTTCCCTGACTTTGTCTTTTATCCATAAATTACTTTCAATTATTTTGTGTTTTCACTCTCCTATTTTTTCCTATTTACCATGACATACTTGAAGAATTAACCCAAAAAATTGTTCATCTAATCTCTTATTTAAATATAACAGCCAAATATATATATATATATATATATATATATATATATATATATATATATATATATATATATATATATATATATATATATATATATAATGAGTATTGAGAGATGCTCTTGTTATTCCCAATAAGACGACTCGGTAATAGATCGCTTCTTCCAAAGTGCGCCCTATTTATTATGCTCGCAACAATCCAATAAGTTCTCCGGGTGAAAAAACATTAGACATTTCATCTTCTGAAGCCAACATTTTGATACTATTTGACGTAAAATAATTTCTAGATGCCTATTATGAATCTGCACCCCCTAGAAGCGATAAACCTGTTGGATTTTATTAACCAAAGGGATTCGGCTTTGCGCTATAGTTAGCTCGACACCAATCAAGAATCCCCAAGGAATTTAAAGAATTCATGATATACATTTATTCCAACCCTCAATCCTCTTTTCTAGATTCATGGATATTGAATCAACAGAATGCACTTCTAACACTTGTTCTACTTTTGGAAGACCTTGTATTATATCACCAGATCTCAATTTTTCATAAATAAATATAACTAATGTATCTCCTCCGTAAAGGGTTTCCCCATAATGGCCATGAAAAGTTGCTCCGGGGCTGGCCAAATAAGGCTTAGCTGATCGTATCACTATCGAGTCAACTTGAACAAGTATAACTTGACCCGATTTGAGGGGCGGTCCATTTTTGCCAATACATACGTTTTCACAAGTAAACTGTCCAAGACTAATTATTTTAGATGTTTCTTCATAATAATTGTGATGGAGAAAATATCAGTTTACATTGAATGGATTTAAAATATGTTACGACACAGATTGGGATTAAATTTGTTTTATTTTCATCAATTAAATAATATTTAAATTTAATCACTTGAAAAGTCTATTTTAAATTGCCAAGTTGCAAATAATTAGTTACTAAGATGTAGTTATGAGTTATTAAATGGTAAGATAAATAAAAATTCTCAATTGGAAGGGATGTTCCTAAAGGGCCCAATGAATTCCTAATTGGAATTAGGGGAACTTTTTTAATTGATTCTTTTATCACACTGTGATGTTTTATATCCTTGAATGTCCCCATTCGAGAATAATTGGCTGCTGACAAAATTTTCAACGACTGACATTCCTTATTTCTATTTAAAAACGTATGAATAGTTCCTTGAGATTTTGGTTAATAGATTGTTGAATTTTTGCCTTAGAATTGGAATAAATGGAAGAAAGGGGGTTGATATTGGTACAATCCGATCTATTATCAGAGAGCAATCCTGACCTCGACGGATCATTCTTTTTTCCGATATACGAAATAAGGGATTTCACTAAGTTGATTCTTAGGAAATGTCGAATCAAACTATGTCATTATTTCAACAAAAGAAGCACGGGCTTCTTCGCAAGAAGAATTTTTTTGGAATTGGTTCCAATTTAATACTAAACAAGTCCGAACTAATTGAATACTTGTGTAAGAAATTCCTCGAATCGGTTTGTCATTTCCATAAAGGATATAATTGACAATTCTAAGTTGCATATTTTCCCTTTCCTGCAATGGATCCGGTGGAAAAAGAGTAACTAAATTTATATAGTCCCTTATTTCATATGTGACGACAGGTCGTTCTAAAAAGAAAAACTTTTCTTGCTAGTTGTAATCCGTTGGACATTGATCTAATTTTTCACTTTTTTGGATTCCTTGGAATTTCTTTTTCCTGTTCCTGGTGGTATCAAAACGCCGGTATGTCAGGGATATCTTATATGTCTCTCTAGGAAAACGAATATCTCCATAAAAGATGTTAATTTCAATTGGTTTTTTGTCTCTCCACCCGGACCAACCCACTCACTCGGGTTCTTATATTTAAGGTGATTTGTGAATATATGTATATATATATATATGTGTGTGTGTGTGTGTGTTTATTTGTTTGTGTGTGTATGAGTAATTTATGTATAATTATATATAATTAATAGAGATAATGCATAAATACCCCATTAAACTTGTCCTGAAAAGCCATTTACACACCTTAACTTTACGGGTGTCCTAACACCCCACGATTGTTTGACGAAATGTATTTAGTTACTCCCTCCCTAGACCTGGCCCAACTATAATGACATTAGTGGTTTACACACGCTTGTTTAATGAAGCCACGTAATTATTGCCTCCAATTAATAAACAAAAACACGTAAAATAGATATAACCCATTAACCTCTCAGTAAATAATTCCCAAAATGATGAACCCTAATATTTTATCCCACCCTCGTCGATTCGATTAGCATCTCCAAAATCCTAAAGGATGACCAAAAGCGAAGGGATTTGTTGCAAAATCCAAACGATTTCCTTGTTCTTGCTCTTTTACTTCTGTTCGTGATTGTTCCCGTTGACGATTTGGTCAAAGACCCGTTCGAACTTGAAGGACTTTGAAGAATCAAGTGCAAACGTTCTCTTTGTTTTAGTTTGGAGGTAAACACAACAACCCTGGCCTTTTCTGTCATCAACCCTAAATATGTATCTCTGTTTTAGTTTGTTTAATATCATCCGTGTCTAGGGTTTTGAACTTGCTTCCAATTTTTCAATGTAATCTTATCAGTGTAAAAATCGTTAACAGAAATACAATTTTGAATGTGTGATAATAACCAATTTTAAACTTTTTCTTGTTGCATGTATTCTGACCTCTTCTGTAAATATTAATCCCTAATTACTTTAATTTCTACTATATTCAGGTATTGCAATGTCTTTTGTACTTGTTACTCTAAGGTTTTTCCATGGTGGAAAAATCTCCATGGATAAGTTGGATTGCTTTTCAATGGATGATTTTGGTGGGGTGATGACTGATTGTTTTGATGTAGATATTGATAGGCTCTCTTACTTTGAGTTCTTAGGTTATGTAAAAAAGTTTGGTTATAATGCTTCTTCTGTTATTATTTATGTTAGACCACCTAATTGTCCTGCTTTGGTATTAATTAAAGTTGATAGGGACATTATGGGTATTTGTGAAGACTTAAAAAGTGGGGATATTTTAGAGGTTTATGTAGAGCACATGGTTGAAGAACCTTTCGTGGCCCCCCCCCCCCCCCCCCCCGCTATTAGAATATGTTAGCCAAGATGTGAATGGTAGTAATGTTACTTTTGAGAAGGAATCTAGTCAACATGTGGGGGCTGTCAGGGTGTGGGAACTAGTGAAAAGGCATCCAATGCTGCTGAAAATAGTCCCAATAATACTGTCCCTACAGATGTTACTACAGATGATAATAGCTCATCATCTGTATCAAACTTCTCAAACTCTAGTAGCAGCATTGATAATAGCTCAGAGTCAGACCATGAGGAGTTGTCTGAAGAAGGAGAAGCTGATTATGATAGTGATACACATGATGTATTTAGGGTATTTAGGGCAGAAAGCAGGACTATAAAGAGGACGGATGGAAAGAAAGTGCTTCTGAGGTGAACATGTTAAACTAGGTAAGAGAGGGCCAGATGTGGGGTATGATGAATATGCATCTAGGAAAAAGAAGACTTTAGAAGGGAAGTTAGGTGGTAATAAGCCTTTTTATCCCTCAGATGAAGCTGCTAGTTTAGAGACAGATCCAGATGATGCTGATGATGAAGATGAAGGGGAGGTGCAACAGAAAGTTAAAGCTAGAATAAGAAAGACAACAAGGAGAGTAATATTTGACAACACTTGCAAGCAGATAGTTTGGGATATTGGACTTGCATTTGCAAGTGTGAAAGAATTTAGAGAAGTTGTCACTAAATATGCTGTTAAAGAAAAGGTTTCTTTAGAAAAGTATGTAAATGAACCTACAAGGTTGAGGGTTAAGTGCAAGAAGGCATCCTGTCCTTGGCTTCTATGTGCTAGTTATGATTCGAGGACTAAGGATTTTGTAGTCAAGAACTACAATTCAGTTCACAAATGTAACCCTACTAACAGAAACAATTTTTGTAATTCAAAGTTCTTGGCTAAAAGGTTCAATGATAGGATAAAAGAACAACCTAACATTAAAATAATTAAGTTTTAAGAGCTTATAGAAAGAAATTAGGATTATATGTTGGGAGGACAGTTTGTAGGAGGGCAAAAATATTGTGTTGAAAGAGATAATGGGTGATCATAAATTGGAGTATGGAGGATTTTAGATTATAGGGATGAGTTGCTTAGATCTAATCCTGATAGTACATGTGTAGTGAAACTTCGTGAGGAAATATTTGAAGGTGGGAAGAAAACGTTTGTTAGGTTCTACATTTGTTTTGATGCAATGAAGAAGTCATACCTAGCTGGATGTAGACCATGTATTAGGCTGTATGGGTCTTTTTTGAAAGGGGTTTGTAAAGGACAACTTCTTGTAGCAGTTTGCAAAGATAGAAATAATCAGATGCTTCCACTTGCTTGGGCTGTTGTTGAGATTTAAAATATGCACACCTGGAAGTTTGTCAGCATTTTAAAGAGTGATCTCCAACTTGGAGATGGTAAAAATCTGCCCATAATAACATACATGCAAAAGGTAATCCATCTATTTTTATGCTACTGTTTTTGCTACTGTTTTACTACAGCTGTCAACACTTTTATGCTATTGTGTTAATCTTTTAGGGGATTAGAACTGCTATATCAGACCTACTTCCAAATTCTGAGCATAGGATGTGTGCCAGGCACATCCTAGCTAACTGGTAAAAGAATTGAGGGGCATAGAGAGAAGGAACTGCTTCTGGAGGTGCAAGGTCTACATATGAATAGGAATTAAAGAAAAATCTGGATGAGATGAAGAAATTGGGGACTAACACAGTTGATGAACTGTTGTACTACAACATTGAAAGATGGGGTAAGGTTTATTTCAACACTTTCTATAAGTCTGATAGTGTGGACAACAATATGGAAGAATGTCTCAATGCCTCGATTTTGGCAGCAAGGCAGAAGACTATAGTGACAATGCTGGAAGAAATTAGGGTGAAGATGATGAATAGAATAGCTCATCTAAGATAGTTTGGAAACACTTGGATTACTGATTTTTCACTGATGTCCATGAAAGTCTTAGAAGAGAATACTGAAAGGTCACTGAAGTGTAACATTTTCTGGAATTGTGAGCATAGTTTTGAAGTGAGGCAAGGAATGGGTAATACTGAAGTGAAGCATTTGGTGGACATCAATAGACAAACTTGCACCTACAAAGCTTGGATGTTAAAAGGCATACCATGTGCTCATGCAGTGGCTGCCTTGCATTTCAAAAATCTAGAGCATATAAACTAGATGTCTCATCGGTACAGTAATGAGACTTAGATGAAAACATACAACCACTTTCTTCAGCCTGTCTTGGGTATGAATATGTGTCCAGAGTCACAAAACTCACCTGTTATACCACCTACTATGAAAAAGATTCCTGGAAGGCCAAAGAAGGTTAGAACAAAAGAGCCTGGTGAAAACAAGACAGAAAAATTGTCCAAGGGTAGAGAGGAAATGACATGTAGCAATTGTCATAACAAGGGTCATAAAAAGAGGGGATGTCCAAAGGCTGTTGGAAGGTCTACTGCTGCAACCTCATCAAGTTCTATGCCAACAAGTGTTTGTAGTTCAAAGACACCAAATCAAAGCACTGGAAGAGGAAGGGAAAGGCCAAAAGGTGCTAAAGAAAATGTGAAGTTCTTCCCTTTAATATCTTGTTGTCTTTTTTCAATAATTACCAGATTTTTAATTTTCCTTGTTTCATGTAGGATGTTTGTGTTGGAATTGATGTAAGAACACATTTTAAGAAACCAATGATGGTTGGGATGGGTGTTTTACACACTCAAAGTGGCTTCAAAATTCAAAATATAAGTCCAACACAAGCTTAGCTAATTTAGGTGATGCCAAATTCTAATTTTCTGTTGATTTATGGCAGCCTGGGAAGTCATCTACAAACTTTAGAGATGTGAGGTCCTCGGCAGAAGTTACTGCAGATCTAGGACATCGACCAACAAGAGGTGTTAAGTGGAAGGGTAAAGAAGCTATGACATTTAGGCAGTTGCACAAATTGAGAGGCAAGAATATCATTGAAACAAGGTCTAGGGCTGCTAAGTTGAGCCAGGAAAGCATAACCAATGCAAATCAACCTAGCTGATGAAGCTTTGTTTGGTTTGAAAACTGCAGTTGAGTTTGGTGTTGTCCCTACCGTTTTTGGTTTGAAAACTGCAATTCTGTATGTTGACAAGTTAATGTAGCTATAGACTATGTTTTGGTTTTGTCGACTGAAATTCTATTTTGGTGTTATGTAATGTCATTCGGTGACTTTTATGCAAGTAATGCATATATGATGTTTTAGTATTTGAAGTTCAAACTGTTAGATTAAATAATTGTTTTGTCTAGTTGTCTGCCCGTTTTTTTTGTTTTTGGTTTGTATGCTTGGCTAGTTATCTGTCCATTTGGGGGTACTGAAATAACAAATGATATGAAAGAACTACAAATACATATTGGAGTTCCATCGATAAGCAAGAACTATAAATACATAGTGAGAGTTCCATTGATAAGCAAGAACTACAAAAGTGAGAGTTTCATTGTAAACGTACAAATTAAATCCTAAACTAGATTCAAAATGGCAACCTCATTGCGTCTTCTTTCAGTGAGATCCCTGGATACCCATAATCAACAAGAATAATACACATTCCCAATATAATGAACCAAAGTACATTTTACCTACTCTTTGACTTATCTAATTGACTCTTCCACTTCTTTTCCTTCTCTTTCATCTTCTCCATATCATCTTGCAATTTCTCTAACTGAACCTCAATCTTCTTCATCTTGTCATCTTCAACGGTGTTGTCAACCTTTAGAGTAGTTCTCGACTTGGCAAGATTTTCAAAGCCTTCTAATGCATTCTCAAGTTCACCCATTTTTTCAAGCAACTTTGGAATAACAAATTTGGATCTAGGATCAATTTCAGAATCCTTCCAAACCCAAAAATCACAAGAACGAGCACCCTAATATGATTAACAAAACAAAATTAATGAATGCTAATTTATCACAACTGAATAAGTGAAACAATTTTAAGAATCATTTACCCCATAGTATGGACAAACCCAATATCTTCTTCCTGGGTTTCGAGTGGTCCAAGCTGTTAACAATGGCAGCACATAGCCATGGTTGCATCGAATTTCTCCACTTGACTCATTTTCTTCCTCTTCCGTGCAAAGCCCTGTCAAATTCTTTCCTTTTGAAGGCATTGGAACAACTATTAAAACTTCAACAAGGAATTTTGATGGATTTTCAACAGAAATTGGAAGAAGAAGAAGAAGAAGAAGAAGAAGAAGAAGAAGAAGAAGAAGAAGAAATTAGGGTTCTTCGTTGGGTTTTGGTAAATATTTGGAGAAGATGGGATTTTACCGTTGGTTGTGGTATATTAACGTTAAAGAATTATATTTTTTATTATTCTTTGGGCTGTTTTAAATGATTAAAACAGAAATGACGCGCTCACTTTGGTTGCTAAGCACGCGCAGCTGCCCAGGTTTAGGGAGGGAGTAACTAAATACATTTCGTCAAACAAAAAGTTAAGGTGTGTAAATGACTTTTCAGGGCAAGTAACTAAATACATTTCGTCAACCAAACGCACTTTTAACACCTGTTCTACTTTTGGAAGACCTTGTATTATAACACCAGATCTCGAATTTTCATATATAAATGTAACTAATGTATCTCCTTCGTACCAACAAGGGTTGTGGTGGAGTGGTAAGTACTCCTTCATCCTTAACAAGAGATCTCGAGTTCGAGCCCTGGGTATGGAGTCGCCTTTGTTAGGGAGCGCTTTACCCCCAATTGTGGGACTTTCCGACGCAAATCCGGATTTAGTCGGGCCCCAATGTGGAACCGGACACTGGGTGGGAAACCAACAAAAAAAATCTCCTTCGTAAAGGGTTTCCCCATAATGGCCATGAAAAGTTGCTCCATGGGTGGCCAAATAACGCTTAGCTGATCGTATCACTATCGAGTCAACTTGAACAAGTATAACTTGACCCGATTTGAGGGGTGGTCCATTTATGGCTATACATATGTTTTCACAAATAAACTGGCCAAGACTACTTAGTTTAGATGTCTCTCCATAATAATTATGATGGAGATAATATCAATTTAAATTTAATGGATTTAAAATAATGTTACGACACGGATTGGGATTAAATTTTTTTATTTTCATCCATTAAATAATATTTAAATTTAATCACTTGAAAAGTCTGTTTTAAATTGTCAAGTTGCAAATAATTCGTTACTAAGATCTGATTATGAGTTATTAAATGGTAAGATAAATAAAAATTCTCAATTGGAAGGGATGTTCCTAAAGGGCCAAATGAATTCCTAATTGGAATTAGGGGATCTTTTTTAATTGATTCTTTTATCACACTGTGATATTTTACATCCTTGAATGGTCCCATTCGAGAATAATTGGCTGCTGACAAAATTACCAACGACTGACATTCCTTATTTCTATTTAACAATGTATGAATAGTTCCTTGAGGTTGGTTAATAGGTTGTTGAATTTTTGCCTTGGAATTGGAATAAATGGAAGAAAAGGGGTTGATATTGGTACAATCTAATCCATTATCAGAGAGAAATCCTGACCTCGAAGGATCATTCTTTTTTTCGATATACGAAATAGGGGATTTCACTAAGTTGATTTTTAGGAAATGTCGAATGAAACTATTTGTCCCTATTTCAACAAAAGAACCACGGGCTTCTTTGCAAAAAAATTTTTTTGGTCTTGGTTCCAATTTAATACTAAATAAGTCCGAACTACTTGAATACTTGTGTCAGAAATTCCTCGAATCGGTTTTCCATTTCCATAAAGGATACAATTGACAATTCGAAGTTGCACATTTTCCCTTTCCTGCAATGGGTTCGGTGGAAAAACAGTAGCTAAATCTATACAGTCAGTTATTTCATATGTGACGACAGGTCGAACTAAAAGGAAAAACTTTCTCTTGCTAGGTGTAATCCGTTGGACATTGATCTAATTTTTCACTTTTTTGAATTCCTTGGAATTTCTTTTTCCGGTTCCTGGTGGTATCAAAACGCCGGTATGTCGGGGATATCTTATTTATCTCTCCAGGAAAATGGATATCTCCAGAAACGATTTTATGTTCAATTGGTTTTTTGTCTCTCCACCCGGACCAACCCACTGACTCAGGTTCTTAGCTTTAAGGTGATTTGTGAATATATGTATGTATGTATATGTGTGTGTGTGTGTGTTTGTTTGTTTGTGTGTATAATTTATGTATAATTATATATAATTAATATAATATCAGTAGAGGCGTAGCCAGGATTTGAAGCTTATGGGCTCGAGATTCTAATTATTTTAAGTTACTGTGTTCTAATTTAATAACCTATACTTGTTTAATTAATTTCATCAAATAAATACTCCCTCTGTTCTAGTTTATGTGAACCAATTTTCTTTTTGGTCCGTTCAAAAAAGAATGACCCCTTTCTAAATTTGGTTATAATTTAGCTTAAACTTATAATTCTACCCTAATGAGAATATTTTATAACCACACAAATACTCTGGGCCCTTTTTAACTTGTTTAGGATCACAAATTCTAAAAGTATTTATATTTTTCTTAAACTCCGTGTCCGGCCAAATAGGTTCACATAAGTTGGAACGGAGAGAGTACAAGGTTTGAATCAAACTCACTCTCTAGCTCTATACATGTCTATGTGAATTGGATCGAAAAAATAAATATTGAATCTTGCTGGCTAATTACTTGTCACGACCTCAGTTCGCCCTCCATGAACATGTCGTGACGGCACCTAGTCCCTATGACTATGTAAGACTAACAATGCAGAAATATAATCAATTGCGGAAGAAAATATTTAAACTGAACCAAGTAAATAACTGGATGGTCAAAGTGCCACCTGGCACATACAATACCAACTCTCGTAACTAAACAAAAATTCTCAAAACTCGGAATCTCACAAATCACAAGCTAAGGGATACATAAGGGGCTCTAACTCAAGAATGTCTATTCAAAAGAGAAATACTGAAAGAACTATACTTATTACAGAAGGCTTGAAAGGGACTCCACGGTCTGCGGACGTAGAAGATATGCCTCAGAGTCTCCACCAATACACCTCCTTCCAAGGCTGACAGAAACTCAATGAGGGTGCTCGAATCTGCACAACAAAAGTGTGTACAAGAGTAGCATGAGCACACCACGGCGGTGCCCAGTAAGTATCAAGACTAACCTCGATGGAGTAGTGACGAGAAACAGTCGAGACACCTACCGGTCAATAAACAGTATAACAGAAATAATATAGATGATATGTAAATATGTAAAGATTGTACGAATAAATAAAATGCTAAAAATCACAATAAGGCTAATGGACAATAAGTAACAACGAGAATACAATACATGATAATATGAAAATGACGGCAGAAATCACAATCTAAATCCTGAAGTCACAACACAACAAGGACAAACAAGCCATTAAGTCATTATTCTGCAATGATGCTTACATAAGGTCTTTCCAACTCTTTCCATAATTCTACCACAAACTCTCAGACCAGCCACAACTCATGGAAACCTAGCATATGAAGTCTAACACTTGGCATCTTGTGCCCCATCAATAACACGGTCATGCTGATAACTAACTAGTCAACTAGGTCACTCTAAACGAGGGCATATCCCTACCCCTAGCCAAATCAGAAGGGATTCATCTCTAATAGGGGGGTCCAACAACGTGTATGCTTGTGCAAGTGTATCTAACAAGAATCTTACCAACTAGTAAGTATAAGAAATGGAATGACTAGCACCCGATTTATTCACACCCAGATAGCATCCATGGAAATATCAGTTCATAACACAATGAGTTTAATAGAGATCTCCCGGGAATCGAACTAGTAGTCCATTATACCAATAACATAGGATCTCTCAGGAATTGAACCCGTAGTCCATCATACAAATAACAGAGGATCTCCCGGGAATCGAACCCGTAGTCTATCATACCAATAACAGAGGATCTCCCGGGAATTGAACCCGTAGTCCATCATACCAAAAACAGAGGATCTTCCGGGAATTGAACCCGTAGTCCATCATACTAATAACAAACAAAAATAGGAATAATGCCCCCACGGCCTTCAGAATTCATCACAATCAGCCCCTGACATAGCCCACCTTATTTTGCCACGTGTGCAACCAAAAATAATATAATAAGCACCGCCGTATATTGCCACACGTACTTCACAATATTCCCACCTTATTCCGCCACATGCGCAATCCACATATAAGCATATAGCATATCCCGCCTTATTACGCGACATGTGCAAAAAAAACATCAATAGCAACAATAACACGACACAGACCTCGTGCAACTCTCCAACAACGACCGCACGGCAAAGACCTCGTGCATCACGATACCAAGAGCCGCTCAATGACTGACAATATATATACATGAGCAAAAAGAAGGAAATCAACAATGGAAACGATAATTCCTCGGCAAGGGAATCGGCAACAGAAACAATAACGTCCCAGCAAGGGAATCAACAACAGAAACAATTACGTCCCAGCAAGGGAATCAACCAGAGAAACAATAACGTCCCGGCAAGGGAAATCAACAATATCTGCTAAGGCCACGAAACACCAAGGAAAGCACAATAACCTCAACGACAAAACAAGACATAATAAGTGCAAAATAACTACACTGATACCATAATAGTTGGACAGGTAATATAATTGCACGAAGTTACAGAGGAACTTACAATCAAGGAGTAACCAACAATAAAAAGTCAACATGAATCAAATAAATTACAATTTAAAGAAATAACAACTAATCATAAGATATTTATCTTCTTCCCATTTAAATCCAATTAATTACATGAGATATAATATTTATAATTTTCACTTAAAGGCGAGTAGTTAGGACGGGTAATATGACTATAGAATGGTAATTGTCTTCAGTTAAGCACGTAAAGGTCCATTAAACAGCAAGAATAAATCAAGAAGGGCAACAAATATCAAGTAAGACATGTAGAGGTGAAACTAATAACCGGAAACTCAATCGTATCAATATTATCTTCCTACTTAGTGATTCCACAAGTCTAAGAGCCTAAAAGGGGGAATTTGCCACAAATAAACCCGAGCACGCACTCGTCACCTCACGTACAAGGAATACAAGCAACAGATAAGACTCAAATCCTAGGGGAAGTTCCCCACACAAGGTTAGGCCAGATACTTATCTCAAGACCGGCAAAAATCAACTAGCAACCGCGTTCTCGCCACAAGTTCTCGAATCCAAATGGACCAAATATATTCAATTAAATCACACATTATAAATAATATCTCAAACAACTGATTCTATAATTTAATTCAAAGCTAAAGCGCGAAATTAGGTGAAATAACCAAAATGCCCCTCGGGCCAACGTCTCGGAACCGGATGAATTTAACATTTTCAGAACCCTCGTACTCTCATGAGTTTAACCATATAAAAATATCTCAATTCGAAGTCAAACACTCCCTCAAAATCCAACAATTTAGTCTATGAAGTTTTACCCATTTTTCATTCAAAAACTGAAATTAAAAGATGAAATTAAGAGGAAATTTAGGGAAGTTGGTCTAATTCGAGTGAGAAACACTTCCCAAGTTGCCCAGGTGAAAATCCTTTCAAAAATCGCCAAAGAACCGAGCTCTAGAAGTCAAAATGTGAATAAATGGTGAAACCCTTGAATTTGGGAATTAAATCTATCTGCCCAGTGATTTATTCTATGCGATCGCAGAGTATGGGATGCGATTGCACAGAGGAAATTGAGAGCGACCGGAATTTGTGCACTGTGTTCGCATAAAAAGGAATGCGAATGCGGAGGATTGAGATGATGGCTTACGCGATCGCAGGGCTTACAATCCGAACGCATTGAAGGAAATATGGGGGTCCAGTAGTTGGTCTATGCGAGCGTGGAACACATAATTCAAATGCGAAGAAGGCCAAGATAAGCCTACGTGATCGCGGAGGCCTGTTCGCGATCGCATAGAAGGTATAACAGAAGCAGCAATAGCAATGCAAAAGCAAGGAAAAATGATTCGTAACCCCTCCGAAACACACCCGAGGCCCCCGGGACCCCGTCTAATCACACATAACAGTCACATTAACTAAAATGGACTCGCTTGAAGCTTTAAATCACCTAAAACAACATCAAAACAACGAATCGAACCAAAAATAAAGCTTATGAACTTTCAAATCTTCAAATAACGAAACTCATGCCAAAACCTATCAATTCAACTCGTAATGACACCAAACTTTGCAGACAAGTCCAAAATGAAATAAAGGAGCAGTTCCAACTCTTGGAATCACATTATGACCGCGATTTCCCAAAAGTCAACTGTGAGTCAAACTTCTCCAATTTCATACTTCAACTTCCCCGAAACACCTCAATTTACTCTACGGACCTCCAAATCTGAATCCGGACACGTGCCTAAGTCCAAAATTACCATACGAACCTGTTGAGATCATCCAGGACCCATTCTGGGGTTGTTTACCCAAAAGTCCAGTTCCAGTCAAATTTCCACCGTTCTAACTCCCAAATCAAGGTTTCTTCTCTAGAATTGACTCCAAACCATGCGAAAACTGAATTCCACCGTGCTCGCAAGTCGATACTCATGTTTCGAAGCTACTCCAGACCTTATATCGCTGAACGAAGCTAAATTTCTCAAAATGACCGGTGGGTCGTTACATTACTTTCTATCTTTTTGTGTTTTCTCTCGTGTATTTTCCTACATTGCACGTTATTCATCTCTTCATCATTTGTACTTTTGTTTAAAGGGTTCAAAAGCTTCTTTGTACCTTTTTTCCTGCATTCATAGATCAGTATCCCCAAATCCGAAATGTCTTGTTAATGAATTACGTGAATAGGATAACTTTGCAACCACATATAGATATTAACTAACTCTGATGACTATTTTTACTAGGACTTATTATATGATACATAATCTAGTGACCAAAAACATATTTCTAAAATAAAAAAATAACAAAATGATATACTGCAATTATATGCATCATTTCAAATGAAACTTGAGTAAGACACATTTACGAAACAGTATACTGCTACGATATCAAAATATGTCAAAACGATATAATGTGCAATTTTTTCGTTGAAATTTAAATAAAAATACAGTTACCCTATAATATACTGCTATTGTATCATAATATATTATAAGAGTACACAATAATAGAGTATATAGCTATACTGCAATAATATACTATAATAGTATAAACATATTTCGAAATAGTATATGGGTATGGTCGCATAATTATTTGTATGGATAGAATCATGGTAATTATTTTGTGTTTTAATTAGAGAAATTTTCATAAAGCACTATCTTTTAGTAGTAATTAGCTATCTATAAATATCATTTGCTATATTACGGATTATAGATACTTTTTCTGTGGTTATAAGCTGTATTTGATGTATTTAAGTTATTGTATTCATGAACACAGTAGCAAAAATAGGCGTGAATCACGAAAGTCCAGCTAATCAGTTGTTGTATTGGAGCATATTCGACTGTATTCATGGAGTGAAACATGGGATGACAGCTCGACATATTATTGTATTCTTATTGTATTCCACCATATTCACTACGTAAAATAGGGGATTACACTATTTTTAAAATGAAAAGTGAATAAATTAACATAATAGACTCCTAATATAACTCAACAAACTCAATTATAACATACAAATTTGTATTTTATTCATAAAAAAAATTCTCAACCGAAAAATACCCCAAAAATATAGTAATATTCTGAGAAATTATATAATACATCTGAATATATAAATTATATTAATTAAAAAATATATAAATATATTCATGGCATATAGAGAGACAGTGAATACAATAAAATACATAGAATACATCGGGATAAATTGAAATACAATATAAAAAAAAGATAGTTAATACAATGAAATACATAAAATACAACGAGATGCATTGAATTACAATAAAAAAAGATAACGAATACAATAAAATACATGAAAATACATTGAAATCTATTAACAAAAAATAAGTTGCTCAGCCCCAAATTCTGTCGTCTTTGTTCAAGAACAAACCCTAATTTCCGGCGAATCTATCGTAGCAACGTTTGAAGATACAACACGCGACACCTTTGAGATTTGAAGGTACAACACGTGTCTTCTTATTTTCATTACCTATTTTTGGTGATTTGGTTTGGGATTTAATTTACTTTTAGTGACCTTAACAGAGAAATCTCCGTTCTTGATCTCCTAAAATAACTCATAGCTACCAAATCTACCATCATTGTCCCAATTGCTTCAACCATTGCTATAAACCCTGAAAAGGGAAATCACCCCATGGTTTTTCAGGAAGACAAGGGCTAGACAAGCTTTTGAATGCATTGGGCAATATGTGAACGAAACCCGTGGCGAGAGAATTGATGACGGAGGAATCACAATTCAAATATTCGGTGCAAGAATTGATCGAAATAAAAATAAAATAATATGGGTGAGAGAAATTTTGAGATTGAGCATTGTGTTTTCTGAGAATGGGGAAGAAAATGAGATTTATCAAAGTAAGGAGAGAAAGAAAATAGTGTAACTGAATAGCGTATTTAGTGGCTTAGGTCTAGGAAGTAACCAAAACTAAATATTTTAGTATAAACCTTAAAAAGTATCTATAGAATAAATAATATTTATTTAATATAAATAAGGTGTTAACCTTTACCATATAAGAGGTAAAAATTCCTTTTAATTACGGGACTTATTGTGAATGGACTTTGGGAGAATTCTTCAGTATAGTGGACCATGTACGGAAGATTTAACATTCTTAAAATAGGCCCAAGCCCAATGATTCCGACGTGTTCAACTTACCCAATCAAATTTGTCCAGCTAAGCAAATATACGTGGTTTTTGACCCATTTGTCGTGGGCTCCTGCATTCTTCCCCGGCTATAAATAAAATCTTTCAAAAACAGTTAGAAATTCAATGAATAAAAAGTCAAAATAAACTGGTGCAGAGAAAAGGTGGAAGAAGAAATCCTTTTAGCTGAAATTTTCGTGTTCTCATCTATTAGCGGCCACCGGATTTTGCTTCAACTATGGTAATACGCAAACTTAAATCTGTTTTTAAATTTTGTTTTTATAAATTTTTGTGTCAATGCCGTTGCTCCAAGCTTATTATCTGGATTTCTAATTCTTGTGATCCGTCATCCCGTGATCTGTTTGATCATTGATTTCTCTTTAATTCAATAAACTCGAAACTTTTTGTCTTTTCTTTTCTTATTTTAGTTCTTGAAATGTAACTAATTGCGTGGATATTCCCAGGACGGATTCAGTTCTTTCTACGCCGAGCATAAATCTATGTTGTAAAAATTAACTAAAATTGAAACAAATAGTAGATATGAACCCATTATTTTAAAAAATATTATGGGTTCAATGCTATGAACTTTATGTCGAAGCCATAGAATTTAAAATCATAGTTTCTGATTATTTTTGTTTATTATTTCTGGTTTGTTAGTTTATTTGAGAATTGGAATGATTGATTTCGTCTCAGTTGAATAGCATCTTATATTTTCGTCTTTTCCTTTCTTGATTGATTTTTTTTTTTGGTTTTTGGTAACAATGGCATTGCTTGTGGCTCACATTTGTTTAATCGTCGTGATCCACTGCCAGATGATTGATATTCAATTCATCTTTTTAGTATTTTGTTGATCTGTTAGTCAGAACATTTTTTTTTGTAAATAGATCACTCCTTCCTTTGTTGTTAAAAGTAAGTAGCACATAATTTACCTTGAAAGTAATGGGTGGAGTTATCTTAAGGAAGTTATTTTGGAGGGAAATATAGATGTATAATTAACCCATGGTTCACTAAAATGTGTAATTGCAGAATTAAATCAATTGTTTTTTTGTTGACAAAATCCAATGATTAATCGAAAGGGAAAAGATAGGTGCCTTTTGAGCGTAGATCTTTTCTCGTTGTCTGATGCAATTGGTAAACTTGGGTATCTTACCTTCTTATTAGCTTTTTTGGCGTAGAATTGATAGTATGTTTGCTTTGGATTCTTTTCAAAAGTGCTTCTCCCAATTGCCAATCCTATGTATTCCTCGCATCGCTTTCATGCTCCACTATTCCAGGAGCTTGGTTTTTGGTAATTCCGAGACTTGGTATACATGCTCTAATGATGGTTTAGGTTGTTAGCATTTCCCGTTGTTTAAATAGTTGAATCCGCAATAGGCTCATATAAAATATTCTCTCTATATATATATATAGGGTGTGTTTGGTGTGGAAAAAATGTTCTTCAAAACATTTTCATCAAAAAATAAAATTTATTTCCAATTCTTCCATCAAATGATAATGAGGGAGCAGGTGTCCAGTCTTCAACTGTGTCAGCTTGACCCTTGAATCCAGTATGGAAAAACATCTATCTATTGGAGAAGGTTGCGAATTGTTAAGTTTTTTTTTTTTTTTTGTGCTCATATTCAGTTTCATCTCAAAATTGACGCTGTGAATTACGTAAGAAAAGGATGGTATTTTGATCAGATTACCTTTAAAATGGACAGCATTGTTTTAGGCTTAGAAAGAGAGGTAATAGATATTTCACGACAAAAGAGAGGCGGCCAAACCCCTAAACCAGAGGGGAAGTGTAAGTTATTGGATATTTGTAATATGAATGCTGAATACTAGAGCTCCTTGCTAGAGTGCTTGATGCTTATCCTGTCTGACGAGAGACTTGGTTACTTGTTGAAAGCTGGATATGCTTTCTATTTAAAAAGATATACTAGTAGTTTGAACAAGATTTTGTTCTGAATCATTCCTTTGTTTTGTTTTATATGATCAGACGACATCGAGACGTCTTGCTGACAGGAAGATTGAGAGGTTTGAGAAAAACATTACCAAGCGAGGAGCTGTTCCTGAGACTACTGCAAAAAAGGGAAACCAGTATCCTGTTGGCCCTATACTGCTTGGTTTCTTTGTCTTTGTTGTCATTGGCTCATGTAAGATTTACGTATCTTCATATCCAAGCTGTCTTTTAAAATTCGTTATCTTAACTGACAAGTAACAGGAACATCACTATCTATTTCTTGTTGTTGTACCAGAAAGGCCTATGTGCATAAATATTTGACATTGTATGTCAGCTGTTAGGAATGAGTAGGCAAGCTGGTGTTTTTTCTTTAAAAATACTTTTGTTTGGACCTTGGAGAGATTATTATTCTTTTGGTGTCCCTGCACCCATACAATTCTTTCATGTCACTTAGGTTACTACATGCATAATTCTTTGCTTTTGGTTCCTTTTCTTTTTGGTTGAATTAATCCTTTTTCTGCCATTGCAGCTCTGTTCCAGATAATAAGGACTGCAACCAGCGGGGGGATGGCTTAAGCATGGAAGTTACAAGTGCTGGTGTTATAGGCTATGCCTGCTTGTTGTAGTAGTGTTTTCCTCAAAGTTTAGCCCAATGTAGAAATTGAAGAGAAACTTCAATAGAACTGTTTTTAACTTGTGAGATACTCGGAAAAGTATAAATTTTCTCCTGTCTCGTGTGTTGGTATATTTGTGTCCATTGCGTTCTTGCAGAGATTTAAATATCCTTTCACTTCTAGCATAAACGATTATTATAAAATCCTTTATACTGGGAAACATATATACCAAATGGAAGAATTTTCCTAATATTATTGAAGAGCATGCATCAACTTCGTGGGAGAGCCGTGTTAGCTCAGAGAACATATGTTATGGGTACCAGTAATGCAAAGTTCAGAGAGCACAAGTAAACTCACACACTATCTTTACAATATCTTTTGTTTCATTCTTTTGGAACAAGTGCAATACTTGTGATTCCTCGTTTTGAAACTCAATAGGCAAATCACCACAAGTAAATTTAACCAAAATTAAGTTAAAACGCCATTCTATCGTATAGTCCCAACACGTAAGATGCATGATCCACAATGAGTATCAATGGAAAAGGTAGAAACAAATTTTCTGATACATAAGACATACAACAAATTCTCAAATTCTGATAGGTTGTACGTTTAATGCCGAGGGTCGATTAGAAACATCCTCTCTGCCCTTTCGGGTAGGGGTAAGGCTCGTCTACAATTACCCTTCCCAGACCCCACTTTGTGGGACTATACTGGGTACTAGTTGTTGTTGTTGTATACGTAGTCGTAGATTAGGCCTCTGGAATGAAAAGCTTAACAACTAGATGTTTATACAAGAGATGGTAATAAAGTCAGCAAAGAGGAGACTAGGCTGCAGATTATGATGAGAAAAGCTAAAACCACATGATGTAATAAATTGCACTCTGCTGTGACTAGAAATTTACTGGGCATCCCAAGTCAAGCCAAAGCTGTAAGACGGGGGTGAAAAGCAGTCCCACACGCGATCCATTGCCTCTTTCTCCCACGGGGCAACACGCAACCGGGGACCTTCATCCATTCTCTGGTTGAGAAATCATATGTTACTAGCCGGTTCATTTGTCTTGATCTTAAAGATAGCATGAGCAAACCTTTGTTACCCAAGCAAGTCATTCGAACGTGCTTTCCATAAAACTCCAAGCACCATATATTTGGCATTCTGTCAACCTCCTTCCACAAAAGAGTCATCTTTTGCAGTTCCCATATGCATACGCAAGTGGCTGCATTCTTTGTCAGCAGCCCGACAAGCATTATGCGGCCCCCACATTCTGCTAGTGTATGATCACTCAAATGTAGGGGTGCAGGGATAACGAACTGCTTCCAGATCCCAGTAACGATGTCATAGGACACGATTCCATCAGGTTCTGAGCGCATAAAGTAAAATTTATTACCGATGGTGACTGTCTGTGACTTGAAGTTGAGTGCCATAGGGAGCTTAACATTTGGGGACATAGTCCCTGGACGAGTCCAAGAGTTCTTTCTGGAGTCGTAAACTTCAAATTCACCATCACAACCAACCCAAAGGATACTGTAAGCTGATTTCCCACGCAATGTCATCCCTACTGCCACACGAGACCACACCTTAACAGATCTGGCTGGTAACTCTTTAAAGGACCTAGTAAGAGGGTTGCATACGTAGAAGCTCCTATGTCCAATATCAAGGAAACAGACAAGACCTCCTGCAGAAGCAACTGGCAAGACTATCAACTTGGTCGGCAGCGCAGGTATAGTAGGATGGTGCCATTTCATCAACATAGGGTCGTACATGGCTCCAGTATTCACGTTTTCATGAGTAATGGTGTAGAACCACGGTTGTGGTTGAGGAACTTGGGTACACTGTTCAGAAAAACTTTGGGACATCAGCATTGAGTTCCACTTGCGGCAGACAGATCTGAAGCGGAAAAAAGTGGCAATTGGTAGTCTTGCAATAACAGCTTCAAATAAGTCTTCAGGAAATTCTTTCCATATTTGAGGATCCAAATTCTCTATGGTGCATGAAGTTCCAGTCACTTTTCCTCGATTCCTCTCCTTCCGAGCTTTCTTTTTTGGTGGAGGCTTGCCAGGTTCCAACATCTTGAGATTTTCAGATTTTCCGGCAGTCATAATGATATTGTAGCAACTGTCTTCAGCAGAACTGTCATCAAGATTCAGAACATAACACCTGCTCAGACACAAACCTGGTTCATTCACATATTTTCTTCCAAGGTAAATAGTTCAAATTATGCAGTGAATAGATCATATAAATATGAGAAACTGAAAAAGGACTGAACGCGACCCCAAGTTGAGCCTTAATAGGCGAATCCAAAATTGGGTACAACCATGGATTTAGATACTAGTTTTATTGTTTGCTCATGGAGTATTCAAGAAAAAAGTTTGAATTGGGAGCTCGATCCTCCAGGTGATCTGACCTACCCAAACCTAACACAAGTAAAAAATATAGTATTCTAAGAAGCTTGAGAGAACCATATCAAAGGAACTCAGCACAATTACCCCATAATGGATACCACAGCACTGCATCAGCTCTATCTAAAATGCCAAGGCATTGAAAAGATCCCAGATTAGGTAAATATAGGTTCTGCACCTCAACCTTGGCAAAGCTAGCGAGAAAGTTTGATTTTACAAACATGCTTAACTTACAAAGTTCTATTTTTACTAGCTCATTTAATTCATATGATTACCATCATGTCTAAGAGAACATTAAACATGGAGGGCTTTTTCATGTTCCATAATTTTCCAAAACATTCTGATTTGTTTTTCACATGTTTCACTTTTATTGTCAAGTTTCACCAAGGCACAAATTAATGCATTTTAGCCAGAACTGTGCAACCAATATCCTCAACCTAAGTCGTTACAGAGTGGAAGCGCCAATACACTTTTTATTCTGAAAGTAAGAATTAGCATACCTAATAAATTGGACATATTAGCATACCTAATAAATTGGACATATCCAGAATAAGCCTATTACTATAAGTAGCATTCCCTAGTTATTCTTCTACATATCTCTAGAACATAACTGCTAATCTTAACATGTGAATAACAACAAGTCAACAACAAACCCAGTGTAATCCCATAGATGGGGACTGAGAGAGTAACGTGTACGCAGACCTTACCCCTACCTTGTTAAGACAGAGAGGTTGTTTCCGATATACAGCCTTAACATGTGAATATTCCACTTAATTCACTCACCAATATACAAAGTAGCGAGCACAAATGTTATACGTAAAGACTATGTGACTTTCAAATGATTACGGTTATTCTAGCCCACACCAGTTGATATTACTTAAAGGGGAAGAAAACCTGTTGAAATGCACATAATTCAGTCATAAAGATGTTAGAAACATGTAATCAAGTATGTGGCCCAGTGGTCAATGAAAAGGGTGATAACCATGGGGCACCACAATTCAAATACTAGCAAAGACAAAATATGCTAGGTGATTCTTCAAGTCTTCCTAAGCTTCAGTGGGTAGAGTTACTTGTAAATGTTCGGGTGGAAAAGAACAGGTACCCAATGGAATAGTGAGATACGCGTAAGTTGAAGTAGACACCACCATTATCAAGAAAAGAAAAAAGAAATGCTAGAAACTATAACTATAGCATTGAGGCCATGCAAGCAAGCAACCATCTCTGGCTAACAAGACAAGCATCATCCTGATGTAAGCTCCACTACTTTTGCTTTCTAAAAGATTCTATCTTCCAATTGAAAATGAGTTTCAACTTCGATTCTACTAACCCTCACTATTGTTTTGAGGGAACTTTGGCCTCCATTGTTTAAATAAAAATGATGATAAAGAAGATGAAAGCTTTGATTTCCATGTATTCCATAAGACTGTACTTTGCAATGAGAATGCAACATGCTCAAATTGTAGAACCATAAAAGACTTCAAAATGGATGCAAATTATGCTGTATAAAGCATTTTTTGATAATTCCATTACATGAGGGTACTTTGTTAGAAGTAGGTTGTCATTTTGTTTCACAAACGAAAGGAAAGTTTTAGACTACCAAACAGGTTTTAAATCATTATAATTTTAAAATAGCACTCAATCCCAACAGAGAAACTAGTATCTCGTTCCTCTTTTAGCAGTCTTTGAAGGTGTTAAAAAGTTTTGTTCTCCAAAAGACAAAGACTCTACTAGGGTATATCAACAACAACAACAACTACCCAGTACAGTCCCATAAAGTGGGGTCTGGGGAGGGTAATATGTAGACGGGCCTTACTCCTATCCGAAAGGGCAGAGAGGTTGTTTCCAATCGACCCTCGGCTCAGTGAAGGAAAGGAAAAACAAACACTCTACTAGAGTATATCAAAATTTCATTTTGTTGGCTAAACTGCAAAGACTCTTACTTAGAAAGATAAACTTTAAACTCACAAAAGAAGTTCGCGAACTTATAATGTTGCAAAACAAAGACCTTGGGTTTTGCATTCAGAAATACTACAAGATAGTGTATATGCTCTTTCCCTGGTGGGGGATGGAAAAACAATCCCTAAAGGACACTTGAACCAAGTTCCTAGCCTAGTGAGTATTGTTTCCACATGTTTGCATTTAACTTGTCTAAAAGACCATTGGCTTCACCCAGTGGTTGCCAACAACCAGCTGTCTTGATAGAAAAAGCTAAGGCTGGCTGGCTGGCTGGCTATATTTCATTGAATCCCTCTTGAAAATTCAAACATTCATTCTGCCATTGGGTATTTAGTATATACCCAATACCATACAGTGCATGATACCACAAATGAATCAACATATGAATCATTAGACAATTAGGAGGAGGACCTTGCAGGAGTAGGAAAAAACTACTTTTGAAATGATCATTCTACAACCAAGAGAATGTGAGCTCGATATATGTATAACAGCTCTAGCATTGGGATTGTGAGCTTATCATATTTGCAGGTGATCAGAATATATTAGCCCTTATAATTTTAACAATAACTATGACAGAGTGACCCGGTAACTGTATTGGCAGGAGATAACAAGTAACTGGTGGAATAGCAAAGGTGTGCGCAAACTGAACCAGGCACCACCATTGTGAATAAAACAGAATTTTAAAAAGACATATTTTTATTCACTAAAGAAAAGGAAGACCAAGCTGTAAGACCTAAAGTTTACTAATTTGACAGTTAGGTAGTGCTAAGGAACACTTATAGAGCAATTTGAGTAGAACTACCAAACATGATTACACCACACTAACAAAACAATGCAAATTTCCCATAGCCCTAATTTGATCAACGCAGCAAATGCAACAAAAAAAACCCAAGCCCTCAGAAATACCATAAAATTGACACCTTTAAAACAAAAAGCACAAAGAAAGCAAGGAATAAGCACATTTCACAAAGTGGAATTCAATATCAAACACCATTTAATCATACAGATCGACCAAAATACACATAAAAATTAACAATTAACAGAAAACCCATGAGGGGAAATAAGGAAAGAAAGAGAAAAATCAAACCTTGGGAGGTGTAAAAGAGGTGGCGATTGAAGAGGAAAAGAGAAGTTAGAAGAAGAAGAAGAGGAAGAAGAAGAAGGAGAGTGTGTATTTTGTTGTTGTAAGAGTTGTTTAACTTGTCCAATGAGTTGCCTCAGCATGGCCAACACTTCCCTGCCCTTCCAGGGGTCTCAGGCCCTATACCATATTCACACCCACCACCTCTCTCTCTCTCTCTTCTGTATCTATATATCTATTCATTCATCTGAAAATGAAATGAAAAATCTCTCTTATTTTGAGTTTTCATTGTCGTTCGTGTGCTATACTTATTACCCACTCCTTTATTAACACGTCAGCTAGGGTCCCTTTGATCATGAGTAGTATTGACCGTGTACGCAACTTTTCCCTCTTTCTAATTAATTCTCATACCATCTTTATTTATTCCTTCCCCTTTTTCCCATTCTAACCTTCTTCTTTTTCATTTCATTTCCATTTTTCTTTACAACAAAAATCTTACTCCATTAGTTCTAATTTATATCAACTTCGTGTTAGAAACTACGCTTTACGCTAGAGGGGGGGTGAATAGCGTATTAATAAAATTTAGCGTTTTCTTGCGGAATTTAAACTTTGCAGGAAGTAAAATAAATGCAGAAAAATAAACTTACACAAAGATGTATACTGGTTGGCCACCAACGTGGTTAGTCCAGTCCCCGAGAGACTCTCTCGAGATTTTTCACTATCTTGTTAAGCTTACGGGTGCTCAACAAACCGTTACACACTTGAGGACACAAGCCTCAAACAGTTGCTCGGAGATCGCAATCTCAAAGACTTCACCAAAGGAAAC
Organism: Nicotiana benthamiana; assembly: GCA_034376525.1. Taxonomy (NCBI): domain Eukaryota; kingdom Viridiplantae; phylum Streptophyta; class Magnoliopsida; order Solanales; family Solanaceae; genus Nicotiana; species Nicotiana benthamiana. The sequence continues at coordinate 55,976,711 of CM067338.1, forward strand.
GCAAGTTCCTTGAAACAAGAGAATCGCAATTCTCTTACAAGTATATCAAATACTTGGACACTCACTTAACTAAAGTACTCCTTATTGAGTAGATATGAGTAAAAGAATATGTTCAAGATCACAACAACTTTAAGCAATAATATGGCTCTCAAAAGCTTTATGAAATGAGTAGAAAATGAAGAACAATTGAATGAAAGCTTATAGCAATGTAATGATCAGTTTGTGTATGTTGTTGTTAAAACACTGAAGTGAAGCTGTATTTATAGTTGAAAAACTTGGCATTACCGTTGCCTAATTGCCAATTAAGAATTGCTGAAATTACTCAGTGATAATCGATTATTAAGACCACATAATCGATTATCTGCCAGTCAGTTTAAAAATCAATCCCAGATTTAACGCTTCACAATCGATTATACATAATCTATAATCGATTACTGGCAATATTCAAAAACAGATAATCGATTACACCAAATCCATAATCGATTACTTTGGCAACGTTCTAAAAATCATTTCCGGATTTTAAGCAAAACATCGATTATATAAAATTTATAATCGATTACTTCAGCAACGTTCTAAAAATCATTTCCAGATTTTAAGCAAAACATCGACTATATAAAATCTATAATCGATTACTTCAGCAACGTTCTAAAAATCATTTCCAGATTTTAAGCAAAACATCGATTATATGAAATCTATAATCGATTACCTTATGGTATTTGAAAATCATTTGACAACGGTCAGCTTCAACAATCGATTGTCCTTTGCAACAATCGATTACTTGTTATTTTCTGAAAATCATAAAACTTACTGTCTCAGTGATAATCGATTATCTAAAGACATAATCGATTACTTGTTATTTTCTGAAAATCATAAAACTTACTGTCTCAGTGATAATCGATTATCTAAAGACATAATCGATTACTTAATTAAATTTAAAATCACTGGAAGACACTGTCTCAACATAATCGATCACCATTAGTTCATAATCGATTATTTTGAGTATTGAAAAACTTTACCTCAACAACAATCGATTGGCATTTGATCACAATCGATTATCATGCAGATTTGGAAAAACCTGTTCATTGTCTTACTCACAATCGATTACCATTAATTCATAATCGATTGTCATGCAGTCTTGGCTCAGAAACAATCGATTATCATAAGTTCATAATCGATTATTTTAGCCCAGATTTTTGAGGCATGTTTAGAAAACATTTTGTCTAATGTCAATATGCATGATTTAAAATCTTTTTGACACAGAATTAAATATGCATGATTTTGGAAAATTGTTTTATGAGAGAGGCATACTATGAGTCAAGTTATAGGATCGAGATTACAGTTTAGAACATCTCAATAACAATTAAAAGCTATATCTTGAACTTCAATCTTATTCGCAACCATTGTGCGCTTGTACTTGAATTCCGTCATATATCAATTTTTGCTTCGTTTGTCATTCATCAAAATCTACAAAAGAGTACACGTTTAGTATATTGCATTGAGAACGTGTTTCTAACACTTCGGACATCTCTAACATTTATTCCATTTTTGATTCCCAAAATAATTTTTTTTTATTTTAGAGATAACTTACTTCAATCATTCCTCCCATTTTTTCTTCTATCTTTTTTATATTTTTTTAAAATTTAATATTATATCTATTAATATCAAAAGATGTACAAGATAAAGTTTTAGTAGGAGCTTTGACTTGCTCCAACTTATTTACATCATTCCTCTATACCGAGGTCCTATTATTTAGCACTACTTATACTCAGTATTGGAAGCTAATACAAATATAGCTAAGGAAGACTATCAATTTACCTCAATTCAATCTTCCATCGTCTGCATTTTCTGCCTCTGCTATGAATAAGAAGGGCAATCTCTATACAGATATGAGTCTCTTCATACTTTTTCAAATCAAATCTGATTATATTCCTTTCCCTCCAGATAATTACAATTGTATTAATGAAAACACAAGTTGTTATAGCATTAAGGGCCACTCTACTTTTTGCCTTAGTACATATCCATTGCAATTCAGTTTCCCAGACACTCACTGTCCTATGATGCCCCAGCCAGAGGCAAAGTCGAGTCCACCACCTTCTTGTAGCTGAACAATCAAAGAAAAGGTGATCAAAGGTTTCTGGCTGTTGATGACAGAATATACAATTGACAGAAACTTGAATGCCCATTTTCATCAATCTGTCTGCTGCAGAAAGTCTTTTTTGTGCTGCTAACCAAACAGTAAATCTGTATCTTGGCTGAGCATTAGGTAGTAGCATCAGGCTCCTCCATGGAACTTTGCTGAAAATAGGTAGCAATGTGAGGTATAGCTTCTGAATATGGAATTGCTCCAATGTACAGAAACTTTGTAGTCTGTTAAGAAGGTTGCCTTGGTTAAGTTGATTCCCCGTGATAATAGTTCTACTATCCAGTATTTTCCTCACAACCCAAGAGGCAGCCTTAGGTGTGATCATAGTTTCCAAGTCCATTTGCTTAATATAGTAGCCGTGCACCCATTTTATCCATAAGCAGTCTTTCTTACTGGCTAAATTCCAGAGGTGTTTGCTAATAGCAGCCTTGTTCCAGATTGTCATGTCTATAATGTTGAGTCCACCAGCAGCTATAGGTCTGCGTACTTTTTCCCATGCCACTGGAGCTTTCCTGGACAGAATTACATTTCCAGTCCACAAGAAGGTTCTGCAGATGTTCTCAACAACTTTCAGAATTTTCTTACGCAGAATGAATATCTGAGCCTAATAAGATTAAATGCCAAAGAGAACAGCTTTAATCAGTTGACATCTACCTGCATAAGAAAGGAATTTAGCAGACCAACAGGTAACTTTAGCTGTAATCTTTTCAATTACAGGCAAGTAGTGACAGGCAACAAGTTTTTTGGAGTCAAGAGGAACCCCTAGATATCTGAAAGGGAGCTTGCCCTCAGTGAATCCCAATTCCTCCAGTATCTGTTCTTTGATAGAGTGTTGGACTCCAGCTATGTAGACTGCACTCTTTGAAGAGTTAGCTTGTAGGCCAGAGGCTTCAGAGAATGTAGTAAAGGCATCCTTTAAGATCTTAACAGAGATTAGGTCAGCTCTACAGAACAGTAGCAAGTCATCAACAAAGTATACATGAGCACAATTGAGTTCTCTGCACTTAGGATGAAAGTTGAAATCTCCATTTCTGTGCAGCTGTCCCAGCACCCTATTTAGGTATTCCATAGCCAACACAAACAAGTAGGGAGACATAGGATCACCTTGTCTAATACCTCTTTTAGCTTTGAATGGTTTTGTTAAGCCTCCATTCAGAACCAGAGAGTAGGAGACAGTAGACACACAAGCCATTATCCATTGAGTGAACTTAGCAAGAAAACTTATGCCAATTAGGACTTGTTCAAGGAATCTCCATTCCAATGAATCATATGCCTTCCTCGGGTCCACCTTCAAGACACACCTAGGTGATATTGCTTTCCTAGAATAGCCTTTAAAGATTTCATGACTGAGAATAATGTTATCAACAATGCTTCTCCCTTCAATGAATGCTGACTGAGCCTGTCCAACCATTTCACCTAGTACAATTTTCATTCTTTCGGTGATGATTTTGGAGATGATTTTATACAAGGTAGTGCAGCATGCTATAGGCATGTAGTCTTTCACAGTTGCAGGGGTTTTGTCTTTAGGAACAAGAGCAATGGTAGTAGTGTTGATCATTGGAGGCATTCTGCAAGTGGTGAAGAATTCCTTAGTCGCAGCAAGTATGTCCTCTTTAACTAATTCCTAGTTCCCAGTGAAGAATTCTACAGGGAATCCATCCACTCCAGGTGCTTTATCTTTTGGCATCTCCTTAACAGTTTCTGTGATTTCCTCCATAGTAATATCTTGGATCAGTACTGTCTGCTGTCCCCTAGAAAGGCACTTGCCTTCTTTGATGATATTTGTGTTCACACAAGTGAGTTTTCTCTCTCTTCTATATTATATTAATATCTTTCATTACAATTTTATTTTTTAATTTTCATTAAATAAAATTCATGTTTTATTTTTATTAATTTTTAATTTCCACTAAAAAATTTTTATAAAATTTTAAATAATATAATTTGCAAGCAATTATTATAAATTAACTAATAATTCAAATAAAAGTAAAATCATTGCGATACAAGATTATTTAAATACATATTACATAACGATAAAATTCATTCGAAATACTACATAAATATTCAACTTCAACCTCTAATAAAATTAACTTTCAATTTTACATAAAAATAATGAACGCACGCAAATTAATTTATCAAAATTATACGCTAAAGTTAAGATGTAAAATCAATATTATAAAAATATTACATAAACATAATTAGGTATATATAATGAGATAAATTAAAAGATTAAATAATAATAATAATAATAATAATAATAATAATAATAATAATAATAATAATAATAATAATAATAATAATAATAATAATAATAATAATAATAGTTATGGGGAAGATGAATAACGTACCCCATGTTTAAGGGAACACTATTCATCCCCCATTTTGGAGAAAAGAAAGAGGAAGGATTAGAGCTTCATTACCCCAAAAATTGCCCCCATTATGGGGAGAAATGGGGTAAGGTTAAAGATGGCCTTATTTGGGTAAAATTCAAAGTTTAAGTTAAATTATTTTTAAATTTAAAAAGGGTCATTCTTTTTTAAACGGATCAAAAATAAAATAAGTTATAAACTGGAACGATAGGAGTACCTACTAAATTAATCAAGAGATAATTATACCTCTATTCATCTTATTTTATTCAAATACATTTAGTTTAATTTATAGTATTTTTATTTTAGTCGTCAACTTACTACAATCCTCTTCTTTTATTAAAGCTTCAGGAACAAAATCTTTAACGTCAAAAAGTGCGAAATTTATTTTAATTGTTCTTTTCCTCTAATGGGATAACTCAATCAACACAACTCCAATAAGAATGCAATAATCTTTTGGCTACCAATAACTAATTGTGTATTCTCTACTCTTACGTTAGCATGTGATAATTAACTTAATTTTACTCTTTGATTTTAATCTACAATTTTATATTTGCTTCATCCGATTTTAACTCCTAACCATAAACTTGTTGAAATTCTATATTCTCGTTTTAAAACTAAACTAGAGTGTAGAGAGTAAACTAGGTGGGCGTTTGGACATAAGAATGGTAAATTTTTAACCAAAACAAAGTGAAAATAGTATTTAAAAACTAAAGTTGCGTTTGGATATGAATAAAATTATTTTTTCGAAGCTTTTTGTGATTGATTCAAGTAAAAATTTTCAAAACAGCTTTTTAGAATTATTTATGTTTTAAAAAAATTTTAAAATTTATTTTTAAGTGAAAATTAAAAATTGTATAGCCAAATATTAATTTTAAAAAAATTCGAAAAAAAGTAAAAAAAATCTTATGTCTCTCGAGTTGTCAAAGCAACCGCAAAAGTCAAATAGGTCTTAAATTTTCAAAAAGTTGGTTAACCAAAAAAAAGTCACTCGTCGAAATCCCCCGGAATATAATTCCTATGCAAAGTATTCTTTCGTTGAATTATTACACACTTTCTATCACTTTACAGGATAAAAACAATTCAAACATTCAATTCTGATATGCATAATTTAAAAACCAAATAAGGAAATGGGAAAGGAACCTTAGAAGCAAGACAAGTTGTCTACGGTGATAACAAACAATAAAATAAAATAAATAAAATAACAAAGAAAGAAGAAGAATAAATGCTTCACCAACTTGGTGAATTGTCACTTAATTGGCAAATTGAATAAAACATGAAATTCTTAAAAGAACAAGAAGTATTTCCATCTAAGGAAATAATAAAATTACCAACAACTTTACAAGGTGTCCACTCATTATTTGTAGTTCATAACTTGTAATCAGTGTTTCCTCAATTGATTATTTCTTCCCAAAATGGCAACCATTTCCACCTCCTTGGTTTCATATAAAACTTTGAGTCATTTTATCATTTGTCTAAGTTGTTGGGATATATTATTATTCATGAGTTTGCTTTAGATATAATATTTATTATAAAATAATTATTTATTTAGTTTTAATAAAGTTTTAAATAGACCATATATTAGTCTGTGTTCTTTACTTATATAGTAGACGATTTAGTGTATAGAGTTTAGTTTATACACAGAAGATTAAATCATCGTTTCTTATTAGTATAAAGTTTGAGTTCACAATCTAATGATGGAATTGAATAAACCATCAGGAATGATTGTAGCACAAGATTAAATATAATTATCTTGATTATGGGAATGATTTAGTTCCAACTTCTTGTGCTAGTACATTTTATATGTATTGAACGGACCAAGTAGAGATAAATATTTTATACTGACTTAATAAAATAAACTATCTAGCCATTAAATGTACTTATACTCTTAATCTTGATATAATTATTATTAGTTTTGTATATTATTATTGTTTTGATTTACTAAAAGGCGAGATTCTTTCGTGGGTTAATATGCCTGGTAAATTGGATAATAATAATGTACATTGGTGAAGTAATAGTTAGTTGATGGAATCCATGTCTCGGTTTAGAGATTGATGATACACCTTTATGAAAGCTTATAAGTTTTCATGTGTAAACCCGGCCGGTGGATTTTGTATCCGACACATGAAATAAGCTAAGCGAAAGTCTAAAAGAAATAATCAATAAATTAAATCGTTAGTAATTTAATTTATTTGATTAGTATCTGAGTCTTAACATGGGGTGTTAAATAAGATTTAATGGATGAATTTCGAAATTGGATAAGGAGTTGAATTACGAGTTTTTAGTAGAATAATTCGTAATTAATTATGGTAGATATTAATTTCGAAAATTAGAAATTATGTCCATAATTGGAGCCTTGTTAATTAAATTCTGTGGTCTCTACTGTGCCTAAATAATAAGAAATAAAGGAATCCCTTTTCTAGTGGAAGAGAAAACCCAACAGGTTTTGGAAAAGGGTCTTAACCCTTAAAGCTTGTGCTATAAATACATAAGGTTTTTCCATCTAGAGGGAGTAGTACATGGTGGCTGAAATTTTTAGCCATGTTTTCCTAGATATTTTGTCCACACGAAATTGCTATTTTCGATATTATTTGGGTAGCACAGTAGAAGACCGTGGAACGTTCGAGGATCACCACTGTGCGGGTGATAGAGATTCCATTGAGAAGTTATGGAAAAAAAGCTCACGTGGTAGAAGAGATATGTTCACGCTTCAGGAGGTAACCCGTGAAATCTCGTTTATGCTAGTTGTCTAGATTACATGTGATTTTGATATTAGGATTGCTTCCGCTGGTTATTATAATCCATCAATTGGTATCAGAGCCCACTCACATCTAATTAGATAACTAAGTTTTTCATAAAACAAGAATATGATGTTTATATGTGTTTTTTTGAATTACATGTATATGTGATTTTCTGAAAAACTGAACTGTTGTTTTGTGAATTAACTGCGCAAAATTTTAGATTATTCTTGTAATCATGAGATATCTGTTTTCATAATGATATTTGATTGAGATTATCTGAATTTTTTTTGGGTAAACCGTAGAAAAACGCAAAACCTATTTTTGACCGAATAACTGGTATTTTCGGAGGTTAGCGAACTTGAAAGACTCTGATTGGACTGAAATTTGGTAGGTCCATCGGAAACGATATGGTGAAAAAAAACTAACTGCGTTTGAAGAATCATGGTATTTTTCGGCGTTTTGAGGTCGTTTGGACTGTATTTTGGACGTTTTTCTCTTTTCTAGAAATTATTTCTTAATAATTTTAATTCCGTTTTAATTCAATGGTGGTGGAGGTGACTGCCCATGGTCCCCATGATTAAATAGTAGTCATATAATAAGTTTACATATCGGCTATTAGCAAATAAACGTATTGTTGTATTAAATTCAATAATAGAAGTGTAGGATTTTATTGACTAGGTCTTACAAGGTATAATTGACATATGATGATATAATTATTTTGTAAGAAAGTAAAATTCTCTATGTGATATTCTGGATGACTAATGATTGGAGGCATATTTGTGCATAAAAAAAATTCTCAAATTTAAGTTTATGTTTTCATACCCTAAATGATTACTAGTTTGGATTTTTGATGAAGAATTTTGTTATCTAATTGGAGGTTCTAATTAAGTGAAATATGACGGTATTTTGTATCAGTTATATATTGTTGGTATGCTTTTAAGCTATGGTCTACCATAAAATAATTTGTGAGCTAAATATATATATATTCACTTGTAAATTGAGAATTTTTATGAGTAATAAATAGTTACCACTGAAGTGGTTTGTTTATTTGAACTCATGAAAATTTCTTAGTAAATTTGTACATGTGAAATTATATCTATTCATGGATTGAGCATTATGATTAATAAGTAGGATCTACAAAATGATCTATTTATTTGAGTCATTGAAATATGTTTAATATACCATGTGAAAATTATCCTTGAGAAATCTACATTAATGGTGGATGTTCTTAACTAGAAAAAAGAGTTTTATATTTGGGTACTAGTGAAACTAACTCCACCCGTGAGAAGAGATATTGGGGTTTTCATCGAACGGGAGAAAATGTAATATCTCAGGTTCTTATGTGTTTAATAAAAGGATAATTTATTGCAAAAGCAGATATTATGTATCCTAGAAACGGGAAGAACATAATATATGCCTTGAGCTCATAGTGTAATTATAAGGAGAACGGAAATCAGTATCATATTTATTTTAATTCATGAAACTACTTAAAACATTATTCTCCGAGTTTGGTTACATGCTGGTGGTCATGAATTTGATGGACTCCGATTGACCTCAAACTTGGTGGGTTCATCGAAAATGATCTAGTGAGAAAAATTCACTGCTATGCAGTGAACCATGTTATTTTTGGCATTTTGAGGTCGTTTAGATGATTTTTCAAGTAGTTTATTAAATTGAATTTTTTATAAATATGAAAACTTATTATTTATATATAGGCTATATTTGTGTTAAATCTGAACATGTGATTTAACTTGATATGATATATATGAAGAATGCAAATCACATGGAGTTAATCCTAACTACGCCAAAAATAATTTATTCGAATTTGGTCTAGTTTTGGCAATCATGAATTTCACGATCTTTGAATGACCTGAAATTCGGTAGAATCATCGGAAACAATCATTTAAGAAGAACTCACTGCTATGCAGTGAATCACATCGTATTTTAACGATTCGGGATCGTTTAGATGAGTTTTTTGGAGGTTTGACAGATTATAATGTAATTTACATACGAAAAGTCATTCTTTCAATCATTTTATTTATGTCTAATCTGGAACATGATAACACATGTTGATTTGACATGAATTGGTATATGATTATATATATATATATATATATATATATATATATATATATATATATATATATATGTCATATTTTAAATTCTTAAAATGCATAAAATGATAATTTTTCAAATTTGATCGCAACTTTTGGAGATTGTGATTTTAACGATCTCCGATTGATATGAAATTTGGTAAATTTATCAGAAACAGTTTAATGAACAATAATCACTGGTATGCAGTGTAAATATTTTAGTGTTTTAAGAATGTTTAAATGGGGTAATGAGCATTCTTTTTTAAATAATTGTGGAACTTAATCCTTAGAGAAAAGTTCGTGGTTGTGATAAAGTGGTGATAGGAATTAACCCCCATGGTCTCCATTCTTTTATTTATAGTGAGATAGTAAATTTACGCGTTGACATTAGGTCTTCCTCCATTTCTGATAAATTTATTATGATCTCACTGGATATAGTTACTAGTTATTGATAACATGTATTAGCTCTCCATCTGAGTTTAAGGGTTAAATCAATTTTGTAACTAAAATACAATCATGATTAAATGGTGATAGAATTATATATCTATGGTCTTTCACTATTAATTTCAAGTGAGTAATAAATTTACGCGTTGACTTTAGGTCTTCCTCCATATCGGATAAATTTATTGTAAGTTCACTAGGTGAAATACTAGTAATTGATATTGTGTACTTACTCTCCATCTGAGTATACATGTTGTATCAATGGAATTAGAGCTATTATAAATGATGTTCACTTGACTTAAATTAACAGTATACTCTCCATCTGAGTTGTGTCTGTTTTAATTATTCGAGTGAATAATCTAGCATTGCATATGTATGTTGCATGAGTAGTTCTTTTCCCATCGAAATTGCTATTCAAGATGCATGACATATATGTGTAGTGTGTTTAAAAGTTTTGTATTGAAAAGCTATATACAATTGACTAAAAATAATAGTATACTCTCCATCTGAGTTGGTTCTATTTATTTTTGGATTGTATAACTCTTGCATTATATAATATACTTTGCATAAATGATTCTTTTCCCATCAAAATTTATTATTCCAGATGCATGTATGTATATCCATATTGAATGCAGTCTGAATTTTACTATTCAGTGTTTTGACTTATTATGATCTATTTAATTTTTTTTATCAACTCCACAATGATTTTATACAATTGGTCGTATTACTTATTAAAATTTTCTTTTAGTGATAAGACATTAATTTTAAGGATGCAATATATGTACTTTTGTTAGAAAAAATTTAATTCCGGTTTCTGGGAAAAATAAGAGATGAATATTTATTTTATTTTTCGAATAACTCGTGAGTTATTGAGCTTAATAAACATTTTATCTCTCGTGGTACATGAATGCATGACCTTGTTATTGTATATTGATGTCTCTCTTGAATAGAATAATATTAGTCTACCTCATTAGAGAATATGTTCTTCAAAATTGAGTAAAACTTATCTGTGCACTTTTGTCTAAGTCATATTAATATGGATAGGATTTCAAGTTGGTCAAGGATGGACCTTAAGGTTCATTGAAAGTAGAGGCACTACCAACTTATAGATCCTGTTTGGAAGGAAATTTGACTAAAAGATATTTCCCTTTAAAAGGAAATAAAACTAGTGATAAGCTAGAATTAATCCTTTATGATTTGTATGGTTATATGAGCATACTCGTAAGAGATATTTTTTGAGTATTTTGTGATGTTCAGAAATAATTACTCAAAATATTAATATATTTATTTGATACACTGTAAGTCTTAATGAATTAAGTAATTCAAGGTTTTAAGACTTGAAACAGAGAAGCACCAAAGACATATATTAAGTTACTACAATTTGATTGTAGTGGCGAGCACCTCTATAAAGAGTTTTTTAGTTAAATATCATAGTAAGAGATTACATCTCAATTGACTATACCGTAAACTCCATGATAGAGTGGTGTAGTAGAAGAGGAAATAAGTCTCTTTTGGATATGGGTATACTAATGACATGTTATTCAGATTTGCCTTATTTGTTTTTGGAATATTTCCTGGAAACTGCAAATTACATTTTGAATTTAGTTCCTTCTAAGATAGTACTTGGGACATCTATAGAGCTGTGGACTGAATGTAAGTTTGGCCTGTGGCATGTTCAGATATAGAATTGTCACACATATGTGCTGAAAGGGAAAGCAGATATGTTAGTTGGAACTAAGAATGGATAGGTGCATGTTTATCGAATATCCAAGAAAACGAATGGAGCTTAAGGCAATTGTTAAAATAATTGCATTTTTCTAGATAAGAACTGTTTAATAAAATATGTTCCGAGAAGTAAACTATTTTTACAGGAACTGGAAAAAGAAATAACTAGATGTTTGTGACGATCCAGCTGGTCGTCTTTGGAATTTATGCGCCGTTTCCCCATTTTCTGCTTCCCTTAAGTTCATCTCTGCTATTTTGGTTTTGCCGAGATGTTCGGTAATAGAATTCGGAGTGTTTAGGACACTTAGTCACTAAATGAGAGCTTAAGTGTTGGAAAATGGTCCATATTTAGAAGAGTGTCAAGACGACCTCGGAATGGACAACCATGGTTCCTTTAGCTTCGTTAGCTGATTTCGGGGCGGGGAGCGTGTTCGGAATGTTTTTTGGATGTCCGAAGCTCAATTAGAAATTTGAAGTTCCGGTCCGATAGTGAATTTTTGATTCGAGGGCCGGAATAGAATTTCGAGAATTGCATTGGCTTCGTTAGGTAATTTAGGATATGTCTGCAAATTTTCAGGTCATTCGGACGTGTTTTGGATAGGTTTTGAGTCGAATGAGAGTTTGGCTAAGTTTTGGAGATATTAGGTGAAAATCATTGATCAAATGGTATTTTCGGCATTGTTTTAGGTGATCTAAGGATTAGTGCAAGTCTGAATGATGTTAAGGGATAGGTTTGTAGGTTTGGTTGAGGTCCTGGGGGCCCCGGGCTTGTTTCGCGTGCTCGACGGAGTTATTTTTGGAAGAAATATGTCTGCTGCTTTTGGTGTTTCCGCGTCTGCGGAAGGAAGACCGCGCAAGCGGTTATCGCAGACGCGACCATGGGATCGCGGATGCGGTCTGGGACCTCAGAAGCGGATAGGGAGCCGCATAAGCGGCCATCGCGGATATGGCCGTTTGTCTGCGGAAGCGAAAATTGAGTTTTAATTGAAAACGCTGAAGCGGCTTTTTGATCGCAAAAGTGGGATCGCAAAGGCGGTCCGTGGAGCCGCAAAAGTGGAAATCGCTGTGGAGAAAAGGGTTTTATCCGAGGCTTAAGTTCATAAGTTGAAAAATCAAATTTTACCTCGGACCAAGGAGGTTTTGGGAGGGTTTTGAAGAGGAGACTATTGGGTAATGTTTCTATGATCTTTTCTAGCTTTATTTCATCATTTAGTTATTAAATTCATCTTTTAATTCAAATTAAGGTCCAAAAATGGAGGAAATTGGTGAAAGTTCTTTGGCTTATCAATTGGGTTTTGAGGGAGAATTTGACCTCCGATTTGAGAGATTTATATATGTTTAGACTCGTGAGAGTACGAGATTTCTAAAAATGTGAAAATTATTTGATCCCTAGACATTGGCCTGAGGGGAATTTTGGTCGTTTTACCCGTTCTCGCGCCTTAGATTTAATTTTAATAATGTAATCAGTTGCTTGTGATGTTATTTACAATATGTAATTGGTTTGAATAGATTTGGGCCACTCGGAGACGGATACTCGTGGCAAAGGCGTTGTTCCTTAGTCGTTTTGTACCAAATTGAGGTAAGTGACTTGTCTAACCTTGTGTGGGGGATCTCTCCCATTAGGATATACTAATTGTTGTTTAAAGGCCTCGTGCGCGAGGTGACAGGCGTGTACTTGTGCTAATTGCTGAAAATTCACCTTACTTGACTTATTTAGACTGTGTTTCTTCGTGTATTTAACTGTTAAAAATGTGATTCTACTTGCTTAGTTTAGGAAAATATGTTAGTAATTTATTTGCTCTATTTGACTAAATTGCAAATACCTGTCCTCTTTGTGAGCATGCTAAGCCTAGACCTTTACATTGTTGCTATATTTGGTTTCTTTCTGTTAAATATTGACTTGTTGTGAAGTGTTTACGTTTGGGACTACGGGTTTAATTACCGGGAGATCCCCCTGTTATTGGTATGCTGGACTATGGGTTAAATTCTCGGGAGATCCTCGAATTCTGGCATGACGGACTACGGGTTCAATTCCCGGAAGATCCTCTAATATTGATATAAAGGACTGCGGGTTCAATTCCTGGAGATCCTCTGTTATTGGTATAAAGGACTGCGGATTCAATTCCCGGAGATCCTCTGGTACTCGTATGAAGGAGTGTGGGTTTGATTCCCGGGGATTCCCGGATATTGATAAGGTGGACCGCGGGTTCGATTCCCGGAGCTGCATGTGGAGATCCTGACTATTGAGTGAATTGCTTTGTGTTTGTAGTTTGTACTTGTAGTCGCTCTGTTTTTATTTGTTACGGTCTTGTTAGATATTCAGTTTTATTGCGTTATCTTATGTTATTTATTTTTACATTATTTGTTATATTCCTCTCAGTAGGTCCTCGACCTTCCTCGTCACTACTCCATCGAGGTTAGGCTTGGCACTTACTGAGTACCGCTGTCGTGTACTCATGCTACGTTTCTGCACACTTTTGTTGTGCAGATCTAGGTACATTTGTTTCGGCGCACTATTAGTAATTAGGAGCTATACTCGGAGATTTGAGGTATACATCTGCCGCGTCCGCAGAGCCGAAGAGTCTCCCTCTACTCTACCCTTAGCTAGTAGTTTTATCCATGTATTTTCTCGTTGTTGACACTTCTGGATGTTAGAACCATGTGTTATACTTTACTCTTAGCCTATGTTGCCTGTGGGTTTCGGGTCTTGGAGGTTTTTATGTTATATTGAGTTGACATCTATGTGCTAGGCGGGACTCCATGCATTATCTTACGTCATTTATGTTTTAAATTATTGTTTCCGCATAAACTGTTGAATTTACGCAATACGTAAGGTTTACCTAGTCGCGAAGACTGGGCGCGGTCATGACACATTCACGATTGATGAACTAGGGTCGTGACAAGTTGGTATCAATGCTCTTGGTCATAGGAGTCACGGGACACATGCCGGTTATTTAGAGTCTCGCTGATCGGTACGGAGACGTCTGTACTTATCTACGGGAGGCTGTGTAATTGTTTAGGAAAAATCTTCACATCATTTGAATTCTTGTCGTGCTATGTTCTTGACCTCGATTCTAAAATACTGTTTTCCTATTCTCCACAGATGGCAAGGACACGCACGAACCGAGACGATCAAGCATCTGTACCCCCTCTTGCAGCCACTAGAGGCAGGGGCCGGTGTAGGGGTCGTGGACGTGCGCGAGGTGCAACCAGAGCACCTACACGAGCAGCTGCCGAGGTGCCACCAGCAGACAGGCAGGACTCAGGCACCAGGGACGCCCACAGCCACTACTACTCCAGCTGTTTAGCAGGCGTTGGCGCAGTTTATGAGTATGTATACCACTCTGTCGCATACCAAGCTACTTCCACTTCCTGCAGCTATGTCCCAGGCCGGGGGAGGAGCCCAGACTACCGCAGCCCGCACTCCAGAACAGAGGGTGCATATGGGATCGATTCCAAATGTTATTCATGCCCAGTCTGCAGTACCACTTCACCCCGAGGATGGGGCACCTGCTTCGGAGGATGAGCAGCGCAGATTGTTGCGGTTCAAGAAGTATGACCCTCCTATTTTCAGCGGGCTGGCTACCGATGACGCCTTGGGGTTTCTGGAGGACTGTCATCGCATTGTTTGCACTATGGGTATCACTGCTTCTAGTGGGGTCTCTTTTGAAGCTTTCCAGCTTCGGGGAGCTGCCTATGACTGGTGGCGCACCTTTGAGTTAGATAGTCCGGATGAGGCTTCTCCTTGACTTGGACTCAGTTCTCAGCTATGTTTCAGAGGGAGTTTGTTCCCCAAAATCTCCGAGATGCATGGCACGTGGAGTTTGAGCACTTACGCCATGGCCCTATGACTGTCTCGGAGTATGCCATTCGTTATACGAGATTGGACAGGCATGCGCCTGCTTTGGTGGCTACAGTTTGTGAGAGGGTTCGCAGGTTAATCGAGGATCTTATTCCTTCTATCAGGTCTGGCATGGCGCGAGAGTTGGAGATGGATATACCCTATAAGCAGCTGGTGAGTATAGCAGGAGGATAGAGGGTATGCATGCCAGGGAGCGAAAGGAGAAAGAGGCCAAGAGGTCTCGAGAGTCTGGTCATTTTGGTGGTACTCGTACTTCAGGAGCAGGACGTCATGGCAGGGGCTATATGGGTCGCCCAGTTCACTCAGCTCTTTCTTCACCCAGCAGTACTCTAGCTCCTCCCAGATCTGAGGAGCCTTATTATGCACCCCTGGTTTCTAGTGTGCCTCATGCGCAGGGCACCTCCAGAGGTCAGTCCAGCAGGGGTGGATCCAGTCAGTCACAGCCGCCGCGCCCTCCTAGAGCTTGTTATGAGTGCGGGGATACCCGTCACTTGGTTAGAGAGTGCCCCAGACGTGGTAGGGGTGTGCCTTCTCAGACTCCACAACCCCAGCATGCTCCACAGGGTTAGCAGGCCATTGTTCCAGCTCCAGCAGCCACCTCACCTGCGCAGCCAGCCAGAGGCGGGGATCGGGGAGACAGAGTTCACCCTCGAGGTAGGGTCCGAGCTAGATTATATGACATTCCTGATCGTGCCGAGGCTGTCGCCTCTGATTCTGTTATCACAAGTATTATTTTGGTTAGTAGCAGAGAGGCGTCGGTTCTATTCGATCCAGGCTCTACTTATTCTTATGTGTCATCTTAATTTTCTCCCATTTGGGTATAGCCCGAGAGGCTTTGAGCTCTCCTATTTATGTTTCCACTCTCGTGGAAGATTCTCGTGTTGTGGACCGTGTGTATCGGTCATGTTTGGTTACTGTTCGTGGTTTTGAGACCAGGGCAGATCTTTTATTACTTGATATGGTCGATTTTGATATTATCTTGGGCATGGGCTGGTTATCGCCCCATTATGCTATTCTTGATTGTCACGCTAAGACCGTGACGCTGGCTATGCCAGATATTCCTCGTATTGAGTGGAGTGGTACTTTTGATCACACTCTTAGTAGAGTTATATCTTTTCTTAAGGCTCAGCGTATGGTTGAGAAGGGGTGTGATGCGTATTTAGCCTACGTGAGAGATGTCAGTGCTGATACCCCTTCTGTTGACTCTGTGCCAGTAGTACGGGATTTTCCTGATGTGTTTCCAGCTGATCTTCCGGGCATGCCGCCCGATCGGGACATTGATTTTGGTATTGATTTGTTGCATGGCACTCAGCCCATATCTATTCCTCCTTATCTCATGGCTCCTCCTGAGTTCAAGGATCAGTTGCAGGAATTGCTTGATAAGGGTTTTATTTGACCCAGTATTTCACCATGGGGTGCTCCGGTATTGTTCGTGAAGAAAAATGATAGTTCTATGCGCATGTGTATCGATTATCGTCAGTTGAACAAAGTTACAATGAAGAACTGATATCCTTTGCCTCGTATTGATGATCTATTTGACCAGCTCGCACATGAGTTTTCTAAGATTGATTTACGCTCAGGCTATCACCAACTAAAGATTCGGGAGCTGGATATCCCGAAGACTGCTCTTAGGACTCGGTATGATCATTATGAGTTCCTTGTAATGTCATTTGGGCTGACCAACGCCCCATCAGCTTTTATGCATTTGATGCACAGTGTATTCAGGCCCTATCTCGACTCATTTTCATTGTTTTCATAGATGATATTCTTGTATACTCTCGGAGCTGGGAAGATCATGATTAGCACCTACGGGTAGTGCCTCAGACCCTGAGAGAAAAGAAATTATATGAAAATTTTTCAAAATGTGAGTTTTGGTTGAGTTCTGTGGCATTTGTAGGCCACGTGGTAATGAGCGAGGGCATTCGGGTAGATCCGAAGAAGGTGGAGGCCGTGTAGAGTTGGCCCTGGCCCTCCTCAGCTACAGAGATCCGTAGTTTCCTTGGCCTGGTAGGGTATTACCGCAGTTTTGTGGAGCGGTTCTCATTGATTGCATCTCCTATGACTAGATTGGCCCAGAATGGTGCTCTTTTTTAGTGGTCGGACGAGTGTGAGGCGATCTTCCAAAAGCTCAAGACAGATTTGACTTCAGCCCTAATTCTGATTTTGCCTACTGGTTCGGGTTCCGATACGGTTTATTGTGATGCCTCGCGAGGTGGACTTGTAGCGGTGTTGATGAAGGACGGTAGGGTGATTGTCTACGCGTCCAGGCAGTTGAAGGTGCATGAAAAGAATTATCCTGTCCATGACCTTGAGTTAGCTGCTATTGTTCATGCTTGAAAGATCTGGCGTCATTATTTGTATGGTGTGCCTTGTGTGATTTATACTGATCATCGGAGTTTTCAGCACTTGCTCAAAAAGAAGGATCTGAACTTGCACTAGAGGAGATGGTTGGAGCTACTGAAGGATTATGATATTACTATTCTTTATCACCCGGGCAAGGATAATGTGGTAGCCGATGCCTTGAGTCGCCGGGCGGAGAGTTTGGGGAGTTTGGAATACCTACCAGCTTCAGAGAGACCTATGGCGATGGATGTTCAGGCCTTAGCCATCAAGTTCGTGAGGTTGGACCTTTCGGAGCTCAGTCGGGTCCTAGGCTTTGTGGTTTCTCTGTCTTCATTGTTTGATCGTATCAGGGAGTGACAGTATGATGATCCTCATTTGCTTGTCCTCAGTGACACGGTTGACCATGGAGATGTTAGGGATGTAACTATTGGAGATGACGGGGTATTGAGGATGCATGGTCGTATTTGTGTGCCTGATGTTGGTGGTATTCGGGAGTTGATATTGACCGAGGCCCATAGCTTGCGGTATTCCATCCATCCGGATGCCGCGAAGATGTATCAGGATTTGTGGCAGCATTACTGGTGGAGGCGGATGAAGAAGGACATTGTAGAGGTTGTGGCTAGATGCCTCAATTGTCAGCAGGTAAAGGCTGAGCATCAGAGACCGGGAGGGTTACTCCAGCAGATGGAGATTCCGGAGTGGAAATGGGATAATATCACCATGGATTTTGTGACTAGCCTCCCTCTGACGGTGAGGAAGTTTGATTCTATTTGGGTTGCTATGGATCGGCTGACCAAGTCCGCTCATTTCATTCCAGTGTGAACTTCTTACTCCGCGGAGCGGTTAGCGAGGATTTATATCAGGGAGATTGTCCGCCTGCATGGCATTCCAGTTTCTATCATCTCAGGCAGGGGTTTAGTGTTTACATCACGGTTCTGGAGAGCCGTCCAACATGAGTTGGGTACTCGGGGTACCATGAGCACAACATTTCACCCTCAGATGGACGGACAGTCC
Organism: Nicotiana benthamiana; assembly: GCA_034376525.1. Classification (NCBI taxonomy): domain Eukaryota; kingdom Viridiplantae; phylum Streptophyta; class Magnoliopsida; order Solanales; family Solanaceae; genus Nicotiana; species Nicotiana benthamiana. The sequence goes on from CM067338.1 coordinate 55,995,436, forward strand.
GAGCGCACTATTCAGATTCTTGAGAATATGCTCCGTGCGTGCGCGATTAGGTTTAAAGGGTCTTGGGATAAGTTCTTGCCATTGGCAGAGTTTGCATACAACAACAGTTATCAGTCCAGTATTCGGATGGCGCGTTATGAGGCTTTATAAGGTAGGAGATGCAGATCCCCGGTGGGTTGGTTCGAGCTGGGCGATGCCAGGTTATTGGGCACTGATTTGGTTCAGGATGCAGTAGAGAAGGCTAAGGTGATTCAGGATAGACACCGTGCGGCTCAGTCTATGCTGAAGAGTTATGCGGACCGGAAGGTTCGTGATGTTTTTTTATGGTTGGTGAGCGGGTTTTGCTTCGGGTCTCGCCTATGAAAGGTGTCATGAGGTTTGGAAAGAAAGGAAAGTTGAGCGCGAGGTACATTGGTCCATTTGAGATTTTGAGGCAGGTTTGAAAGGTTGCTTATGAGCTCGCTTTACCTCCTAGATTGACCAGGGTTCATCCAGTATTTCATTTTTCGATGCGTCGAAGGTGTCATGGTGACCCGTCTCACGTGTTGGAGTTCACTTCAGTCCAGTTGGACAATGACTTGTCGTATGTTAGGGAGCCAGTGGCAATATTGGATAGACAGGTTTGAAAGCCTAGGTCAAAGGGTATAGCTTTAGTAAAGGTGCAGTGGCGGGGTCAGCCGTCCAAGGAGGCGACTTGGGAGACCGAGCGGGATATGCGCACCCGATACCCTCATCTTTGTGCTACTTCAGGTATGTTCCCTATGCTCGTTCGAGGACGAACTAATGTTTAAGTGTGGGAGGATGTGATGACACGGCTGTTCGTCTTTGGAATTTATGCCTCGTTTCCCCATTTTCTGCTTCCCCTAAGTTCATCTCTGCAATTTTAGTTTTCCGAGATGTTCGGTAATAGAATTTAGAGTGTTTTGGGACACTTAGTCCCTAAATAAGAGCATATATGTTGGAAAATGGTCCATAATCAGAATAGTATCATGATGAACTCGGAATGGAAAACCGATGGTTCCCTTAGCTCCGTTAGGTGATTTTGGGGTGGGCAGCGTGTTCGGAATATTTTTTGGATGTCCGAAGCTCAATTAGGCTATGAATGCCGAAAGTCATAAATTTGAGTCCGATAGTGAATTTTTGATCCGAGGACCGGAAAAGAATTCTGAGAGTTTCTGTAACTTCGTTAGGTGATTTAGGATATGTCTGCAAATTTTCAGGTCATTTTGATGTGTTTTGGATAGGTTTTGAGTCGAATGAGAGTTCGGCTAAGTTTTGGAGATTTTAGGTGTAAATTATTGATCGAATGGTGTTTCCGGCGTTGTTTTAGGTGATCTAAGGATTGGTGCAAGTCCGAATGATGTTATGGGATAGGTTTGTAGGTTTGGTTGAGGTTTCGGGGGACCCGGGCTTGTTTCGAATGCTCGACGGAGTGATTTTTGGGTTTTTGGAAGAAATATTTCTGCTGCTTCTGTTGTTTCCGCATCTGCGGAAGGGAGACCACGTAAGCGGTTACCGCAGACGCGACCATGGGATCACGAACGCGGTCTGGGACCGCAGAAGCGGATATGGAGCCGCATAAGCGGCCATCGTAGATGCGGCCGTTTGTCCGCGGAAGCGGAACTGAGTTTAATTGAAACCGCTGAATCGGCTTTTTAACCGCGAAAGCGGGACTGCAGAAGCGGTGCCTGGAGCTTCAAAAGCGAAAATCGCTGTGGAGAAAAGGGTTTTATCCGAGGCTTATGTTCATATGTTGAAAAATCAAATTTTAGTTGGGATGGTTTTGAAGAGGAGGCTATTGGGTAATGTTTCTATGATCCTTTCTAGCTTTAGTTCATCATTTAGTTGTTAAATTCATATTTTAAATTCAAATTGAGGTCCAAAAATGGAGGAAATGGGTGAAAGTTCTTTGGCTAATCAATTGGGTTTTTGACGGAGCATTTGACCTCCGATTTGAGAGATTTTTATATGGTTAGACTCGTCAGAGTACGAGAGTTCTAAAAATGTAAAAATTATTCGATTCCTAGACGCTGGCCTGAGGGGAATTTTGGTCATTTTACCTGTTCTCGCGCCTTAGGTTTAATTTTAATAATGTAATCAGTTGCTTGCAATGTTATCTACAATATGTAATTGGTTTGAATATATTTGGGCCACTCGGAGTCGGATACTCGTGGCAAAGGCGTTGTTCCTTAGAGATTTTGTATCAAATTGAGGTAAGTGGCTTGTCTAAACTTGTGTGGGGGATCTATCCCCTTAGGATATATTAATTGTTGTTTAAAGGCCTCGTTCGCGAGGTGACGGGCGTGTACTTGTGTTAATTGCTGAAAATTCACCTTACTTCACTTATTCAGACTGTGTTTCTTCGTGTATTTATCTGTTAAAAATGTGATTCTACTTGCTTAGCTTAAGAAAAATATGTTAGTAATTTATTTGCTCTATCTGACTAAATTGCTAATACCTGCCCTCTTTGTGAGCATGCTAGGCCTAGACCTTTACATTGTTGCTATATTTGGTTTCTTTCTGTTAAATATTGACTTTTTCTGAACTGTTTACGTTTGGGACTACGGGTTCAAATCCCGAGAAATCTTCCTGTTATTGGTATGTTGGACTACGGGATAAACTCCCGGGAGATCGTCGGATTCTGGAATGATGGACTACAGGTTCAATTTCCGGAAGATCCTCTAATATTGATATAAAGTACTGCGGGTTCAATTCCGTAGATCCTCTGTAATTGGTATAAAGGTCTGCGGGTTCAATTCCAGGAGATCTTATGGTACTGGTATGAAGGAATGCAGGTTCGATTCCCGGGGATCCTTGGATATTGATAAGGTGGACTGCAGGTTCGATTATCGGAGCTCCATGTGGAGATCCTGACTGTTGAGTGAATTTCGTTGTGTTTGTAGTTTGTACTTGTAGCCGCTTTGTTTTTTTTATTACGGTCTTGTAAGATATTCGATTTTTTTGCATTATCTTCTGTTATTTATTTTTACATTATTTCTTATATTCCTCTCAGTAGGGCCTCGACCTTCCTCGTCACTACTCTATTGAGGTTAGGCTTGGCACTTACTGAGTACCGCTGTGGTTTACTCATGCTACTTTTCTGCACACTTTTGTTGTGCAGATCCAGGTACATCTGTTTCGGCGCTACAAGTGATTAGGATCTATACTCGGAGATCTGAGGTATATATCTGCCGCGTCCGCAGAGCCTAAAAGTCTCCCTATTCTCCACCCTTAGCTAGTAGTTTTATCCATGTATTTTCTCGTTGCAGACACTTCTGGATGTTAGAGCCATGTGTTATACTTCACTTTTATCCTGTGTTGCCCGTCGATTTCCGGGTCTTGGAGGTTTTTATGTTATATTGAGTTGACATGTATGTGCCAGGCGGTACTCCATACATTATCGTACGTCATTTATGTTTTAAGTTATTGTTTCCTCTCAGATTGTTGAATTTCCGCAATATGTCAGGTTGACCTAATCGCGAAGACTGGGTACCGTCATGAAAGGTTCACGATTGGTGAACTAGGGTCGTGACAATGTTCAAGAACATCAAAACCCACACGTCACAATTGATGTTCCACTACATTTAAGTAGAGGGAGAACGTTATTAGACATGATATGCCTTTTTCGAGTGAGAGTGATGTTTGAACATTGAACACTATAGTCACTAATATTTCAATATCGTGAGGTAATGAAGGTAATATTAGTATTACTTCGTCCAAGTGGGAGAAAGCTAAAGAAAATCATAGTTCGCTGTACATTCTTGGGATAGTTTCGGGAACATGATCCCTGAAGAGTTTAATACCAAACTTGATAGTTACGACAAAGAACTACAGGACAAATATTGCATCAGATATAACTTGGCAAGATTCTTTAACAAAACCTTATATGGTGAAGACTTTTAATAGTCATGTAAAAATATATATGAGAAAGTTGTAGATGTACGATGATGAGTCTAAGTGGGAGATTGTTGGGGCACATACTATTAACCATGCATTTGGATATAGTATATTCTAATAATTATCATGGTTAAAAGTCTAAGTGGAGATTGTTGAGATATATACTATTAACCATGTGTTTGGTTTAGATAAAGTATTATTATGAAACGACTGTTTATTCAGTTTTAATAAAGTTTTAAATAAATCATATATTAGTCTGTGTTCTTTGCTTATATAGTAGATTTAGTGTATAGAGTTTAGCTTATACACGGAAGATTAAATCATCAGTTCTTATAAGTATAAATTTTGAGTTCACAATCTAATGATGGAATTGGACAAACCATCAGGAATGATTGTAGCACGATATTAAATATAATTTATCTTGATTACGGGAATGGTTTAATTCAAATTTCTTGTGCTAGTACATTTTACGGACCAAGTAGAGATAAATATTTTATACTGACTTAATAAAATAAACTCTCTATCCATTAAATGTACTTATACTATTAATCTTGATATAATTATTATTAGCTGTGTATATTATTATTGTTTTGATTTATTAAAAGGCGAGATTCTTTCGTAGGTCAATATGCCTGGTAAATTGGATAATAATAATGTGCATTAGCGAAGTAATAACTAGTTGATGGAATCCATGTCTTGGTTTAGAGATTGATGATACACCTTTATGAAAGCTTATAAGTTTTCATGTGTAAACCCGGCCGTTGGTTTTTTATCCGACACATGAAATAAGTTAGCGAAAGTCTAAAAAAAATAATCAATAAATTAAATCATTAGTAATTTAATTTATTTGATTAGTATCTGAGACTTAACATGGGGAGATAAATAAGATTTAATGGATGAATTTCGAAATTAAATAAGGAGTTGCAAATATGGATTTTTAGTAGAATAATTCATAATTAATTATAGTAGATATTAGTTTTGAAAATTAGAAATTAGTTTCATAATTGGAGCCTTGTTAATTAAATTCTGTGGTCCCTACTGTGCCTAAATAATAGGAAATAAAGGAATCCCTTTTCCGGTGGAAGAGAAAACCCAACAGGTTTTGGAAAAGGGTCTTAACCCTTAAAACTTGTGCTATAAATACATAAGGTTTTCCATCTAGAGGGAGTAGTACATGGTGGCTGAAATTTTTAACCAAGTTTTCCTAGAAATTTCGCCCACACGAAATTGCTATTTCCGATATTTTTTGGGTAACACAGTAGAAGAATGTGCAACGTTCGAGGATCACCATTGTGCGGGCGATAGAGATTCCATTGAGAAGTTATGGAACTGAAGACTTACGTGGTAGAAGATATATGTTCACGCTTCAAGAGGTAACCGTGAATTCTCGTTTATACTAGTTTTCTAGATTACATGTGATTTTGATACTAGGATTGCTCCCGCTGCTTATTATAATTCATCACAAGTAACCATCGTTTCACTAAAATAATCAATTTATTAGAACATAAAGATAAACTATGGTCTCCACAATTCATAAATTATACTCCATCTATTTCATATTGTTTGAGGTACTTTTCTTTTTAGTTTGTTCCAAAATAAATGACACATTTCTAAATTTGGAAATAATTGAACTTTAAACTCTTCATTTTACCCTTTTTACCCTCAGTGAGAAGCATTTATAGTCACATAAATGGTATGACCCCACAAACCTTTTACTCCTTAATCTTTTAAGACCATTAATTTTAAAAATCTTCTTCTTTTTTCTTAAACTCCGTGCCGAATCAAACTATCTCAGATAATATGAAATGGAGGGAGTACCTTTTTTTTACTACAAACAAAGTGTCAGGAATAAATAGTCAAGTTTACTTTTAATGAGGTCACTGGCAATTGGTTTGAATTAAAGCTTAGTTAAATGAATAGTAAAATTAGACTTGTTATATAATGCAATGAAAATGAATAAGCAAAAGTAAAAATAATCTTATGGATCTTTGTTATGAGCCACAATGCTTGACAATGCTTGACAAAATAAAGAGAGAATGACTACCTCGCTTGATCAGAATATAATGGCTACGATTAACGAGTAAGCTGAGAGAATTTTTTTATGACTCCCAAAGTACTAGGGAATTGTGGTTACTTATAGATTAATTCTAATGTTCGCATAATCAACCGGCTTTTGCACGTCGCTCTAAGTGGTTAATAAGTGCCGATATATTTGCGGGTTGCGGGAGCAGTATCTGGCATAGTGAATATAAGTGAATCCCGAATATTTTGAGGATGATTGAGACCATGTCAAACCCAAGGCTGCGACTTCTTTGATGGATCTGCAGAACCAATTTTGGGGAGCTTCACCGGGATACCACCCTCATCTCTTTGGGAAGGGGCCACCAGACTATATACACTTTCTGTGAGGGCAAAGTTCTGCTACTATCTTGTCCCCCCAGGATAGAACTTATTTCGAGCAACATCGTGCATCATGTGATCTATCCACATGTCAGAGCTAGCTTATACCAATACAAATAGTCCTTTCACTTTTCAGATAATTTTCCAAAAAAATGTCCGAGAGGTGGTATGATCTTTGGCGTATCGTAGGAAGATTTTTGGCAGAATTTTCTATGGAACCGTCATTATTTTATGTTGGCCCAAGTTCATTTGAGTTTTGAAGATTGGCAAATGAACGGATAGAAGGACCTGGTCCATCTTGTACTACACAGTCTGAATTAACCTGGGCACATGCAGAACATGTGAGGAAGATAATGCACCAAAGATCACTCATCAATATCTTCTGAAAATAATCGGAAAGATTGCATTGGGATAAGGAGGACAATCTCCTTATATGAAGAGAACTTAATCCTAAGTTAGGATAAGAGTTGGAGTTTGCGTTGGCTAAGGACTCGAATTGTGAACGGATAAGAAGTGGAGTCTTAATCAAACTCTAATTGCTAACTCTATATATGATTGCGTTAGTTCTCTTTTACAGGTAACACACACAAGCAGAAGTAAATCATATTTGAGAGCAAAAAGAGCGAGTCTGATTTTCAAGCAATACATGCAAGTTACAAGTGTGTACGCCTACAGCTACATGAAACTAGAGAAGAACCAGTTCCATCTGATTGTTTTATTTCTAGTTCAATTGTAGTAGGTTTTATATTGTACCTTTCAGCTTTCCTAGAAAAAATTGTAGTAGGTACGTTATGTCATCAAGTTAGAATTAACTTGATAGTGTCGCAACAATTGAGGCTGTGTGCCACACTGGGACTAGAGTTTAATCCTTTGGTTTACAAAGAGTTTTCTAAATGCTGTTTTGGCTAATTGATTTTAGTGGAGTTTGGGAAAATCCTACTGAGTAGTAGGTCGTGGTTTATTCACCTTTTGAGCCAGGTATTTTCCAAGTAAAAATATCTGTGCACTTTACTTTCAGCTTTTATTATTCCGCAAATTACAGTAGTTAGAACACTTAGAAGAACCAGGTTCTTCTAACGCGAAAATTAGGTACCACACAAATCACCACCCTCTTGTGTGGTATTGACGTTTATTGACATCAATTGGTATCAGAGCAGGTTATCCTTGAAGAGGTTAACACCTTAGGAAAAAGATCAACATGAGTGCACCACCTGGGAACTGGGAAGAACAGTCTACTACAAGGCCTCCACTCTTCCATGGGCTCTACTATTCTTGGTGGAAAATAGAATGAGATACCACATCATGGTTGAAGATTATAAACTTTGGGACATCATCACTGATGGTCCTCTTGCTACAACCAAGAAGAATGCTGAAGGAATGGATGTTCCAAAAAATAGAGCAGATTGTATTGCTGAAGATCTAAGGAAATGGGAGAAAAGTGCTAAAGCTAAGAAATGGCTAGTGTGTGGACTTGGCACTGATGAGTACAGTAGGATTCAAGGATGTACTACTACCAAGGAAATTTGGGACACTTTACAAGTGGCTCATGAAGGAACACCTCAGGTGAAGAGGTCAAGAGAATCTCTACTATATTCTCAATATGAGAATTTTACTATGAGGGATGGTGAAACTATCCAAGAGATGTATACTAGGTTCACTACTCTGTCAAATGAACTTGAGTCTCTTGGAAAGGTCATTCTGGAAGAAGACAAGGTAGATAAGATTCTTACTAGTATTTTGCCAATCTCTTGGGAAAGAAAAATCAATACCATTCAGGAATCCAAAAATATTGCTACTCTGAAAATGGATGAACTGATTGGAAACTTGACTGCTTATAAATTGAGAAGGCAAACTATGAAGATGGATGCTCCAAATAAAGAAAGAAGTCCCGCTTTTAGGATCTCAGAAGGATCAGATCTTGAAGATGATCAAATGGCAACGATAACTAGATACTTTAAGAAATACCTTATGCGAAGCAAGGTCTCTTCAAGAGGATCAACATTCAACAAACCTAGGGCTCCTGAAAAGCAGACAAATGATGGTTTCTTTAAATATGGAAAGACAGATCACATGATCAAGAACTGTCCTCAATGGGAAATTGAGTGGAAAGAAGAAAAAGCAGAAAGAAGGAACATGTTCAACCAAGGAAAAACAGAGGTACTACCAAAGCCATGGTTGCTGCATGGGGAGATATGTTAGATGAAGACTTAGAAAATGAAGCTGAAGATGAGCAAGCTCTTATAGCCATCGGAGAATCAGAAGATGAACAGGAGGTAAGTATTCTACATCTTAAAGAAAAGATTAAATTCCCGTCTAAAGAAAAATTGGCTGAACTCTTGATGGACTTCATAGGTGAGTCTGCAATAATAAACAATGAGAAAGATGTTCTATCTAGGGATTGTGTAATACTGAAGAAAAATTCAAAAGACTAGAATCAAGGGCTGATGAGAGTAATAACTTAAATTAAAACAGCATTCTAGAACTCAATTCTGAAAACTTGAAACTGAAAGTAGGGACAGGAAAGAAAAAGCCTGATCAATCATTTCTCACACTAGAAGAAAATTTAGGAAAAATGAAAGATGAGCTGTATAAGAAAGATGAATCAATCAAGGTCCTTAAAGAATAATTAGGAAAGGTGAAGCATGAACTAGAAAGAAGATGCAAATGGAACAAGGCTTCCGATGCACTCTCCTAGCTGCAAGAGCATCACAGCAACAACAAGAGAGGACTTGGGTTTGGGACTCAAGCTCCAAAATGGGATCCCAAAAACAAGTATCTCACTCTTCCTAAGAACAAAATATGTACACATTGTGGTAAGACTGGCCATTACAAAAATGAATGTAATGCAAAAGAAAAGGCCAGTCAAAGGAACAAACTTTTTGTTCAAGAAAAACACAAACTGCCTGGATGAGCAAAGAAAAATCTAATTCATCCTTTTTCCCATTGAAAGGGACCCAAACTGGTTTGGGTTCCTAAGACTAACCCCTGATTTCATTTTGCAGCCAAGTGAAAGGAAGTAGCCAAATTTGATACATAGATAGTGGCTGCTCAAAACATATGACTGGTAACAAGGACCAGTTTCTTTCACTTGAGAACCTAAGAGGAGGCAATGTCTCCTTTGGAAATGGAAAGAAAGGTGAGATCATTGGGGTTGGAAAGGTAGGAAAGAAAGACTCTTATTCCATTGAGAATGTCTATTTGATAGTTGGCTTGAAATATAGCCCGATAAGTGTGTCACAACTGTGTGACAGAGGTAATCTAGTGGCTTTCACTTCGTTAAAATGTTTTGTGATTAGCCTTACTACTGACAATATTGTTTTGCAAGGAAGAAGAGTTAACAATATTTACATAGTAGATTTGTCGAATCTTTCTGAAAATGAACTCACTTGTCTGAGTGTGTTAATAAATGATCCCCTCCTTTGGCACAAAAGACTTGGTCATGCTAGCCTAAATCAATTAAATAAATTAGTCTCCAAGGGCTTGGTGATAGCGCTACCTAATATAAATTTCAAGGAAGACAAAGTTTGTGAGGCATGTGCAAGAGGGAAGCAGGTAAGGTCATCCTTCAGATCTAAGAAAATAGTAAGCTCGTCCAAGACGTTGGAACTGGTTCATATGGATCTCTGTGGTCCAATGAGAGCCATACACAGAGGTGCTAAAAGATATATTATGGTGGTGGTTGATGATTATTCTAGATTTACCTAGGTGCTATTTCTAACTTCTAAAGATGAAGCATTTGAAATGTTCACAGCTTTTGTTAGAAAAATCCAGAAACAATTAGGAAATCAACTTGCATCCATTAGGTCTGATCATGGAATTGAATTTGAAAATGCAAAGTTTGTTGAATTTTGTGATAAAAATGGAATAGATCATAATGTCTCTTCCCCTAGAACTCCTCAGCAAAATGGGGTAGTTGAAAGGAAGAACATGACCCTAGAGGATATGGCAGGGACCATGTTACTTTCCAGTAAACTACCTCATAGCTTTTGGGAAGAGGAAATAAATACAGCATGCTACATAATAAACAGGTGTATGATCAGACCACTGGTAGAGAAAACTCCCAATGATTTACTTAAAGGGAGAAAAGCAAATATATCCCACCTAAGGGCTTTTGGTTGCAAGTGCTATGTGCACAATAATGACAAAGATTCCCTTGTAAGTTTGATCCCAGGAATGATGAGGGAGTATTCTTGGGATATTCTTCACATAGCAAAGCTTATAAAGTATTTAATAAACGAACTCTATGTGTAGAAGAAAGTGTACATGTTATTTTTGATGAAACTAACACTCTTTCTGAGAGACAGGAACATGAAGATGAAGCCATTGGACTGGTGAGACAACTGACTGAAGCTACAACACAAGTCAAGGAGGCATCCAAGGAAGAAACAGGTGATGGAACATGTCCTGTTACCTTGGGCAAGCTGACATGGGGAACCCATTTGAGAGAAAATGCACAAAATTCTCTAAAGAAAACCTGTACCTGAACTTGTTCCTCTACAACATAATAATGAAGGAGAAGCTAGTAGAAAGCAGTAGGTGGGAAAATCTTACAAGTACCTGAATTCTCACCCCATTGAGAACATAATCAATGATTCCACATCTGGAGTCACCGCTGAAGAACCTGTGTGCATTTGATGCATTTTTGTCCCTGATTTAACATAAGAATGTGAGTGATGCTCTAGAAGATGCAGATTGGATAAATGCTATGCAAGAGAAACTCAATCAGTTTGAAAGAAGCCAAGTCTGGCACTTGGTTCCAAGACCTGAGGACAGGTCAGTCATTGGGACAAAATGGGTCTTCAGAAACAAGCTGGATGAAGCTGGAACAGTTACAAGAAATAAGGCAAGGTTGGTGGTTCAAGATTATAATCAAGAGGAAGGCATTGACTATGATTAGACTTTTTCTCCAGTTGCCAGACTTGAAACAATTAGACTTCTCATAGCCTTTGCAGCACATATGGAATTCACTCTTCATCAAATGGATGTGAAAAGTTCCTTTCTAAATGGCTATCTCAAAGAAGAAGTGTTTGTGAAGCAACCTCCTAGATTCGAAAGCAAAGAATGTCCTGATCATGTATACAAGCTGGATAAGGACCTTTATGGTCTCAAGCAAGCCCCAAGAGCTTGGTATGAAATATTGTCAAAATTTCTTCTGGAGCATGGGTACAAAAGAGGTAAAATTGACACTACTTTGTTCATAAAGGAAAAAGGTAAAGATCTTCTTGTTGTACAAATATATGTCGATGACATAAATTTTGGGGCCACTACAGAGAGGTTAAGCAATGATTTTGCAAAACTAATTGGCAATGAATTTGAAATGAGTATGATGGGAGAACTTAATTTCTTCTTAGGGTTGCAAATCAAACAAAGTACAAACGGTACCATGATTCATCAGCATAAGTACACAAAAGAACTGATCAAGAAATTTAAAATGGAAGAATTCCAAAGAAATAGATACTCATATTGAAACTGCTACAAAGTTAGATTCTGATGAACCTGGTTCATCAGATTATCTAAAGTTGTACAGGGGTATGATTGGCTAACTTTTGTATCTTACTGCCAGCAGACCTGACATTGTTTTCAGTGTAGGACTTTATGCTCGTTTCCAAGAAAATCCAAAGGAGTCACACTTGATTGCAGTCCAAAGAATATTGAGATATCTAAAAGGCACAACTGATCTGTGCTTGTGGTATTCAAAAGGTAGTAATTTTGACATAATTGGATATGATGATGCTGATTATGCATGTTACATAGTAGATAGGAAGAGTACTTCAAGTATGGCACACTTCCTAGGATCTTGTCTTGTTTCATGGGCTACTAAAAAGCATAATTTAGTGGCCCTCTCTACTGCTGAAGCTGAGCATGTTGCTGCCGCTCATATTGTGCTCAGTTGTTATGGATCAAGCAATAATTGGTGAATTTTGGAATTGAAGTGGGATGCATACCTATATTTTGTGATAACACTAGTGCAATCAGTATGACAAAAAACCCTGTTCACAATAAAAGGACTAAGCACATAGATGTTAGACACCACTTCTTAAGGGACAACTATGGAAAGGGGCTAATTTCCATAGAATTCTGTGCCTTTGATAAACAAATAGCTGACGTATTTACCAAGGCATTAAGTAGAGAAGAGTTTGAGAGGAACATGTTGGAATTAGAGATGATTAAGACTGTAGAAAATCATTCTATCCATGATATGTGTGCTTTGGTTGTACTAGCATGATTTTCAAGTATAGGTTTTGATGAATGACAAACAATGAAGTCAACTTGTTAAACAATGTTATTGTATGACAAACAATGAAGATGCATTAGCAAACAATCAAGATTGAATGCCGAGAAGCATATTGATGACGGAATTGCATAGACAAGCCAAAGACGAGCTCAAATGTTCAAGACCGAAGACCCAAGGCGTAGGTCGTTAGGTAGAACCAATGTAAGAGCAACGCTTAAGTTATCTCGTCTTTTGGCTCAACATAGGTCATCATAAATATGCATAAAATCATTTTTTCAAATCATACTTATCATAAACATATTTTAAATAATTCAAACAAAATGGTTTTGACGTTTTCACTTTTGGTTTTTGAAGTAAGTTATCTATTATGGACAGCATAATAGAATAATAGATTATGCAAAGTGATAATCGATTATTCTGGAAAATTCTATTTATTGGAAATTTTCGCAGAGTAGGATAATCGATTATCAAAATTACATAATCGATTATCTTGTGTTCGTTGCCAAATTTTGAACACTGTAACAACATAATCGATTATGCATATCACAATAGTCGATTAACCTACATAAAATCAGCTTCCGATTTTGTAACGGTAAGCTGATAATCGATTATCCAAATCTGACAATCGATTATCTTGGCATAAAATCAGCATAATTGATTGCCAATTAAGCAACAGACATACTACTTCTACCACCTATAAATAGAGGTCTTTTGAGCTGAATTATAACACACAACACCTCCCATTATTCATATACATATTGATATCATTTGTGCATCATTATAGAGCTTTTGTTGAGCCATTTGAGAGACAACTTTGAGTTGTTCATAGAGCTAATATTGTATCGCTTTATCTACTCTTATAAGAGAGTTCTTGTTGTAAAAGAGAAAGGTGTTTGAGAAGACCATATCTTCTCATTGATTGTTGGGTTTGCTAAGTACCCTCAATCTTAGTGTGTGAAGTCTTGTGGTGCGGTATCCACGAGCAAGGTGAAGTCTTGAGGTGAGGTATCCTCGAACAAGTTGAAGTCTTGTAGAGTGTACATCTACGAGCAAGTGTAACGGTTTGTTAGGCACCCGTAAGCTTAACGGAGTTAGTGGAATCTCGAGAGAGTCTCTCGGGGACTGGACTAACCACAAGTTGTGGTGAACCAGGATAAATTCGGTGTGTTCTTTCCTTACTATTTTAATTTCCGCATTTACTTTACTCCTGCAATTTTAATTCCGCAATATTTATCAATATTCTCGTGCCGCACTATTCACCCCCCCTTTAGTGACGGGCATAAATCCTAACAATTGGTATCAGAGCCTAACTCTCTGAAAGCCTTAACCGGTTGAGAGAACGATATACATTTTTTTTTGTTGAGAATGCTGAACGCAGGAATGATGAGCGAAGGACACTCTACCATTGAGCCTCCACTATTTGATGGAACAAATTACACATATTGGAAAGAGCGGATGAGAATCTTCATCCAATCAAACAACTTTCGCATATGGCAAATCATCAAGAACGGTGAAACGCCGACAAAGAAAGTTGGGGAAGCCATGGCTCCGAAGGAGAAGAATGAATACAACGCCAAGGCCATCAATATGTTATATTGTGCGGTGAATCCGGATGACTATCGGAAGATTTCCTATTGCACAACCGCCAAAGAAATGTGGGATAAACTTGAAGCCATTTATGAAGGAACGCCTCAAGTCCAAAAGCATGTGACATGTGACTCGGACCGCTCGTGTGATGAAACGACTGCCCTATGCTTCATGGCCAACGAAGAAGAAGAGGTAAGCACTTCTAGTTCTTTCTTGCTCTTTTGAAGAATTACAAGAAGCTTTTAAAGAATTACTTGGTGAATTGAAAAAGACTTCAAAAATCGCCAAAGAGGCCAAGGATAAAATCAAAGTTTTAGAAGAAGAAAACGATTTTTTAAAAACTGATAATATTGTTCTTAAAAATAAAATCAAGGAGATGAATGAAGCCTCTTCAATTGATCAAAGTTCCAATTGTTCTTCTTGTAGTTCTTTGAAAATAGAGAACATAGAACTTAGGAACACACTAGAAAAACGTAGTGTTGATGATCCTAAAACAATTGAAGAAATTAAGAAGAATATTAGAAAGGATGATAGAAATGATATTAGGCCACCTAGAAACGACTCTAGGAATTTCATTAATGAGTCTAAAATTAATCATTTTAGACCACCTAGAAACAACTCTAGGAATTTTATTAATGAGTCTAGAATGAATCATTTTAGACCACCTAGAAACAACTCTAGGTTTTTTGGTAATGAGTCTAAAATGAATCATTTTAGACCACCTAGAAATAACTCTAGGAATCGCAATACGTCTAGGAATAAAGACTTTAGATCACCTAGAACGTTTTTTGCTCAACCAAGACATATGCACAACCCGAATGTTATATGTCATTATTGCAACGGGGTAGGACACATAGCACCCGTATGTTTTGCAAAACATAGAGATTTATCTTTTGGCTATGATTATTATTTGCCTAACCCCCAAGGACCCAAAAGTGCCTGGTTACTGAAAACCTACTTTTAGGTACGTTTGCAGATGTGCTTGAAGACTACAATATCGTAGTAGATGCACCAAGCACGAAACCTTATTGCATCTAGGGGGAATTTTGGTTAGTTATCATATCTTTGATAAAAACATAATAGTTGATATGTGTTAACAATTAATATATCTTTGTTAACAATTGATATTATTTATTTTTGTTGATTCATGTTTTGATAACCTTTTATCTTGAATAACAATTGGTATCAACTATTTTTGTTAAAAATAATAATTGACTCACGTTTTGATGAATATTATTTTTGGTTTGAATAACAGTTGATATATTCTTGAAAAATTAATGATTCGTGTTTTTAATACAACTATTGGTTTGTTAAAAAAATTAGAAGTTGACATGATATATGATTTGCTAAAGATAACCGTTATTATGGTTGTTATATTTTTACTAACATTTGATATTAGTTTATGTTGGTATGGTTTTTTAAAATCATCATAAATAGTCCTCATTGTATTTCCTATTCTTGACACTAACAATTGATATACCCAAAAGGGGGAAGTGTCGAAAGGGGAAAGTAGCCTTTGCATACTCTTTTTGCATATGCCAAAAGGGGGAAGAAATTAGGCGATATGCATCAAATAAGGGGGAATGTATCGACGTTATAGCATGCCTTATTTGAGGGGGAATTATCATTGAGGGGAATTGTTTGCATGAATTGTATGTTGAGATATAGCATGAATTTAGGGGGAATCCGATATGCATATCTCCTGTTGTTTGTCATTATCAAAAAGGGGGAAATTGTAGAAAATCATTCTATCCATGATATGTGCGCTTTGGTTGTACTAGCATGATTTTCAGGTATAGGTTTTGATGAATGACAAACAATGAAGTCAACTTGTTAAACAATGTTATTGTATGACAAACAATGAAGATGCATTAGCAAACAATCAAGATTGAATGCCGAGAAGCATATTGATGACGGAAATGCATAGACAAGCCAAAGACGAGCTCAAATGTTCAAGACCGAAGACCCAAGGCGTAGGTTGTTAGGTAGAACCAATGTAAGAGCAACTCTTAAGTTATCTCGTCTTTGGCTCAACATAGGTCATCATAAATATGCATAAAATCATTTTATCAAATCATATTTATCATAAACATATTTTAAATACTTTAACGTTTTCACTTTTGGTTTTTGAAGTAAGTTGTCTATTATGGACAGCATAATAGAATAATCGATTATGCAAAGTGATAATCGATTATTCTGGGAAATTCCATTTATTGGAAATTTCCGCAGAGTAGGATAATCGATTATCAGAATTGCATAATCGATTATCTTGTGTCCGTTGCCAGTTTTTGAACACTGTAACAACATAATCGATTATGCATATCACAATAATCGATTATCCTGCATAAAATAAGCTTCCGATTTTGTAACGGTAAGCTGATAATCGATTATCCAAATCTGATAATCGATTATCTTGGCATAAAATCAGCATAATTGATTGCCAATTAAGCAACGGACATACTACTTCTACCACCTATAAATAGAGGTCTTTTGAGCTGAATTATAACACACAACACCTCTCATTATTCATATACATATTGATATCATTTGTGCATCATTATAGAGCTTTTGTTGAGCCATTTGAGAGACAACTTTGAGTTGTTCGTAGAGCTAATATTTTATCTCTTTATCTACTCTTATAAGAGAGTTCTTGTTGTAAAAGAGAAAGGTGTTTGAGAAGACCATATTTTCTCATTGATTGTTGGGTTTGCTAAGTACCCTCAATCTTAGTGTGTGAAGTCTTGTGGTGCGGTATCCACGAGCAAGGTGAAGTCTTGAGGTGAGGTATCCTCGAGCAAGTTGAAGTCTTGTAGAGTGTACATCTACGAGCAAGTGTAACGGTTTGTTAGGCACCTGTAAGCTTAACGGAGTTAGTGGAATCTCGAGAGAGTCTCTCGGGGACTGGACTAACCACAAGTTGTGGTGAACCAGGATAAATTCGGTGTGTTCTTTCCTTACTATTTTAATTTCCGCATTTACTTTACTCCTGCAATTTTAATTCCGCAATATTTATCAATATTCTCGTGCCGCACTATTCACCCCCCTCTAGTGACGGGCATAAATCTTAACAAAGACCACCCGAGATGTCTTGTTCAGAATGATTAATAAAAAAATGAAAAATGAATTTTTTTGGTTAGTAGTTCTTAACTCTGTGAATATTAGACTAATTTCTACTTAGCTTAATACTTTTGAATAAGTATAATCCAGTGACATGTGGTTATATAATTCACTAATCTCTCACAATTTTTCTTTTCTGACATTTGAGGCATGATCAAGAGAAGTGTCATATAAAGAACCTAGTTCATCAATATGTACTCATGAGGAAGGTCAGGTATGTTTCTATACTTTGCACAATTAGAAAAATTTAATTTTCAATCATGAGCAAGAGTCCTAGATATTCCAATCGTCTCAAAATTCTATCATTTGGAAGTCAATTGAACCAGTTTCTTGTAATTAGAATTCTAAGAATAACGGAACTCTTTTCCTAAACCTTAGCAATTTTATTTATTTCTTAGGGGGACCAGAACTCTACAGTGATAAGACTCCTACTGACATCTTACAAGTGCTTTCGCTGAAGCAATAATTACCCCTCTTTAAAAGCTTCTTAAGTCATTTCATAACCGTCATTAGCTTCTAAACTCTCTGATTATCTCCTTCGTCTCCATAACCCTTAAAAATTCTCAAAATTTCCTAAGGCCTTCCATAAATTCATCATCCAAAATGTCTAATCCTCAAGACAATTCAGGAATCCCACCGCCAGTGTCACCCAACACCAACTCATCCTCTACCCCTCCTGTTGAATCCCCAAAACCAAGATTTTGTCGAACAAAAATGATAGCCAGAAAAGCAGTGGTGACTGGACCTTTAAGAAAAACTTTGAACGAGAGGCTGAAAGCAAGTCAAAAGAAGGAACCCCAAGCAAAGGTCACTAAGTCCAGCTTTGAATTGGATCAATCTCTACAAGCGAGGGAGATGAATTTGGGTCTTCTAGAAATTCTCCGCCTCAAGAAAATTCAACAGAGGTAAGATCTCGTCCTGTTTCGGTGGATGTAGGTGAAAAAGTAGAAAATAGATATGTTTTGGTGGGGGCTGTTAAGAACATTTTTGGATATGAATCTGTAGAACAAATGAAGAAAAGTAGGAAGAATTTGTTATCAATCTATGGAAGTGGGGGAAATGGGGCATCACATTCAGGGGGAAATGAATCTGGGGAAGCTGTTGAGGGGTTGGTAGATTTAAGTAAACAAACTGGTCCATCAGTGGAGGAGACCTTGGCTGACCTGATGAAGAAGGTGGGGGATAGCTATGACCCCAAGAAATGAAAGTTCTCTTCCCTTAAAACTCCCGCTGCTGCAAAACCATCAAAGAAATCCAAGACTGCATCGCCCAAGGTTGCATCTAGGGCTAGAACAACGAGAAGCAAAGTGAGAGAGAGTGAAGCTGAGTTAAAGAGGGCACTGGAAGAGAGTAAGAAGAAAAGACTAGAGAACTGTGGCTGAGGAGGATGAAGAGGTGATGGAACAGGTCCATCCAGCGAAACAAACTGAGAAGGCTCCTATTGTAAAATCTAAGGAGATCAAGACTTCTTCCAAGAAGTCTTCGAAAACTGTACCTGCTGAGTCCTCCCTTGCAAAAAGAACAAGATCTGCCTCTGAAGGCAAACAAGTGAAAACGACTGTTGAAGAAGAAGAAAGTGATGAAGAAGAAGAAGATGATTCTGAGAATGAGTAGGATCGATATGCCAATTTTGGCAAAAGAAATTTTTTGAAGGGTAGGCTGATGAATGACCTGGAGGAGCCAAGCATGATGAGGCTTCTAACATCTCTAGAAGCTCAAGGTTGGAAGGACATGGTCCTTCAGTTGAATAGGAAACTAGCTAGGAAGGAACTGGTTGAGTTCATGGAAAATGGGTCAGTGAAGAATGATGTGGTGACAAGTTTTGTTAAGGGGGTCAAGGTAAAGTTTAATGCTGAGAAGCTGGGGGAGATTTTGAATATCCCTTGTGAGGGATATGATGATTACACAAGGCAAAGATGGCCTTGTTTGGATGGGTTACCTTCAGAGCTGCAGATTACTAGAAAGTTTTATGATACCACATCAGAGGCAGAAGTGCCTGAGGCTAGGGCACTGCAAAAGAGTGAGATGAGGCCTGAGCACAGGGTGATCATTGACTTTGTAAACAAATGTCTCCTGCTCATACAGGAAAGAAGGCATACTGCTAATTATATGGACCTTGTGCTCATGCAGTGCTTGACTGAAAAGTAAGCAAATCAACTGGCCTATGTCATGGTAAAGTTGGTGGAAAGGGTAATCAATGGTTCAAAGGCCCATGCCATCCCCTATGGATTTCTTCTGACTTTCTTGCTTGAATGACTACATGTTCCCTTGAAAAATTGGGAGATGACATCTAGAAAGGAGCATATTGGCATCAAGACCCTTCAAAGCTGTGACTATCTTCTCAACACTGTTCCTGTTGAACCTGGTTCATGAGCTAAGATTCCTGTGAACAGCAAAGTCAAGTCCTTAGTTCAGTAGGTTGGACTGAAGGATGGTGGAATAGTAAGGCTTAATGCCAGGGTGGAAGAATTGGAGGAAGAAAGGAATGGGATTAGAGCTGATTTTGCCAAAGAGAAAGATAATAATGAAGGCATGCTGCAACAAATGCTTAACCTGCTAAAAGTCCAACCCTCCAGCTCATCCAAGCCTTAGGATCATGTGCCTAGTATCTAGTCTAGTTTTAACCCCCTTAGTGACAAGTTGATATGGTTCTTGGTCTTTTTTTCTTTTTGCTCATGGTTGGAATTTTTATGTTTCTTTTTGTGGACTGTATCGTAGGTACATTTCTCTAATCAATGAATGAAACTTTTCTGGTTCTTGTTAATCTTGTTCTAAATAGTTATTTCCGACCTGATTTTTGATTAACTTGAACATGTGTTCACTTGCAGTTGCCCCAACGGCCATGAGTATAAATTAACTTCGAGGGTTCACATTATTTATGCAACTTTTCGATGATGCCAAAAATGGGAAGATATATTGCTTAAAATTTTTTCTGAACTAGTGATGTTTATGACCTAAATCTGACCTCCTTAATGATAAGTTAAATCATTTTCTAAAGTGTTGAATTCCGCCAAGCCTACAGGTTCCCTGATCACAATAAGCACAGAGATTGTCATGCTCAAAAAGGGAAAATTGTTGGCCCAAGTTTCATTTGAGTTTTGAAGATTGACAAATGAAAGGATAGAAGGACCTGATCCATCTTGTACTACACAGTCTGAATCAACCTGGGCACATGCAGAACACGTGAGGAAGATAATGCACCAAAGATCACGCATCAATATCTTCTGAACATAATCAAAAAGGTTGCATTGGGATAAGGAGGACATTCTCCTTATACGAAGAGAACTTAATCATAAGTTAGGATAAGAGTTGGAGGTTGCGTTGGCTAAGGACTCGAATTGTGAACGGATAAGAAGTGGAGTCTTCTACAGAGGCCAGTGTCAATCCTTTCCAAAAGTCCTGAAGTTGCATCCAGAGTTCAATTTTGCTTTTCTGACACTTTCTAACTATCTCCGTAAACCTATCCCATGCTTCCAAAATAATTTCAGTCTATTTCTGGCAGAAGTTATATATTTCTCTTCTAATCTTGCCTGTCTTAGCTGAAGAGAAATATTTTCAAGGAATTTTCTAGTCATATCCTCCCAAGTTCTAATCGATCTACTAGGCAAGCTTCGAAACCACTCCTTCGCATCATCTTTGAGTGAAAAGGGAAATGTCCTTAACTACACTGCATCTTGTGACACCCCATTGTATTGAAAGGTATTACTAATCTCCTCGAGGTCCATTAGACGTGTGTTTGGCTTTTTGTTTGGTTTTCCTTTGAAGACACATCGATTGTGAAGGGTTTGAAGCAACCCTTGCTTCAATTTGCTACTATTGGAGGTGGTCTAACACTGGATAATCCTTGATTATAGACCGGTCTTAGCATAATTGCCAAGTGGTCTCCCAGGGAAAGGTTGATATTGATTAAGTCTGTGATCCCTCTCTTCATCATAGATGTTCTGTGCATCTCTAATAATTGCTTCTTCGACATCCCGTGAAGCATTTTATCGAAGTTGGGTTGCCTCTCTTACATACAAATCCACATTATTATTACCGTTTCCAGCCATAGATTCTTGGGTTGTGGATTTCCCAACATTCTAGCTTCTCGGTGAGATCTCTTTCCTTCCTCAATTGTTGCAATTTTGTTTCTAACTCTGGCGTGTATGGTAGCAATTCTTCCCAGAAGCTCGAGTCATGCACCAATCTTAACCTGTAACTTGCGCACAACCAAAGAACACCAAACTTAAAAATTCCCAAATTAGCACTACAAACTATTTCAAACACTATTGATTTCCAATCCCCGGCAACGGTGCTAAAAGTTGACGAGCGCAAAACACACACTTAAATTATGCTCGCTAATCAAATAATACTATTGTATTATATCGTATCCATAGGGATTGGACTTAAATTGTATTTTGGTAATTTCTAGCTTGATTGCTATCCAAGCGGAGCAACTATTGACATTTATATGAATAAGACTAAAACTAACTAAAAATCTAAAGCTATTGACTAGTGACTATCAAGACAAGGAATAAGCAACAAAGTTTATCGGTGTGAGAAGATAGGATTTTCATAGGATAGGTGCAAGATAATTGTTCGGGATCTAACTATAGATAATTCACTTCTACTATTCAAGTGAGTCTCTCAATTCACTCAATTATTTGTTCAATCGTTCAGAAAAAACTCCATTCTCGATTATGTATTAACCTCACAAGATGAACCTAATTTAAGAATATGAAGATATGCAAGAATGCGTAGTGGATTGGTCATTAGGAAAACCTCTTTCGATTATTCTCCTAACTAGCTTACAAGTTATTCCTCTCTCGGTTACAAGAACTAGTGAATATAGATGCAACAATTAAATCATCTAACAAGCTTCAATACATAAAATTAGAGTTGTAATCCATAAACAATTATCAAAACAAATCCATCAAACCCTAAAGGAAGCTACACCGTAGATATGGAGAAATTCATCACAAATATATTTAAGGTATAGGAAAACATAAAACGATACAAACTCGGGTCGTGAGTGAGGAATGAATGATTAAATCCTAGTGCTCATGTTCTTCAAACTCCTCCGTAGCCTCCTTAGGTAAAAAATATGTAAAAAGTCCAGAAAATAATATTTTCTATATATTTATACCAAGAAGGTTCGGACCTATATGAAATCACCTTTTCCTAGCTGAAATAGGAAAATAATTCTATAATAAATACACAGGCGCGCCATATGGGGCAACACACCACATAGAGCTTTAGTGGGAATTATTGTCGTGCCCCCTTTTTCCTTCGCAGAATCGGGTTCATGACATTTTGGGTATGGGATAACTCATTCCTCCTTTTGGGAACGGGGTTTGCATTTTCAAAGAATCGCTGCCTAATGATTTTTAAAGTGCGTTAGGGCACCTTTAAGGTTCATCGGCAACTGCGTTTGATAACCTGAGATAGGGTAAGGGCTTGAAATTATCTAAAGGGAAGGTGTTAGGCACCCCTCAGGATTCACTAGTATGGTTCCCCGCCAGATATTTTTTTGTGAATTTGTGCAATTAGCAAATAGGTAAGTAAGACTCAAACAATATGGGATTTATGTTTAAATACACAAGCATTTGAAACAAATTATTGAAAGGCGGAATTTTTGAAAAAGAGTTACAATCTAAATCATGCTTATAAATGTGGGGGGGGGGGGTGTCCTAGGTTTGTTGGTAACATGGATTACATCAATGCAATACCCTATATGATACTCCTCAAAAGAGGGGCTTTACGTGGTATTAACGCACTAGTCATCATATCCATATCTACCCTTCCCCCTCCCCGTAAAGGTAATTAAGAAAAGATGTATCTTGACTCTTATTGTATGCTGTTACTCATCCCTTCCTATCAGTCCCGGAAGAATTTAGGACTCCTATCCTTTATGGAGGTTCTAGGCGGACCCCCAGGTTTAAAGGCAAAAGGTGACATACAAAACAATTAGGACTGCATTTAAAGGGGGGAAATACAGAAAACGAATAGAACGATCAGTTATACCTCCACAAATAATGCACATAGAAAGCATGACTTGTACACAGATAAGGTTTGAATTTAAAATCCTAAAGCAGGATGTTTAAGTGGTAAAATCAGAACCAGATTTATCACATGACTTAGAAAAGAAGTCTGAATCAGGTTTTCCTACTGATTTTAATAGTTGATAATTAAACAAAGGCAATTACAGTTTTATTTAAGTCAATACCTAAGGCTTGCCTAGGCGCAAAGATAGATGCAACAGTTTAGAATTATTAAAAGACGGTTTGGAGATCATTTTTTGCCCTTAGAGCATGTTGTTCTAGTCAAATGCAAAGATTATTACCAGTTATTTTAAACGGGATAATCAAGTATGATGTTGTTTTTACCTATTTTATAATCATCAATTTACATTAAGTGTAAGTGCAAATAAGATCCTAAATATGTTATCTAAAATGCAAAATTCTTAGAGCTGGATTTCTAAATGCATATGGCAAGATTGCAGAATTGCCTAAGAGCAGGATTTCTAAGTGCATATGGTAGGAATGCAAATAATAGTAAAGTGCTAATCATTAGCAGATTTTAAAACATGATGTTGTAAAGGTGAACATCCTCAAACAATAAATATGAGACCTAAGAGCATGAATTCTAATGCATGCATAAACCCTAAGCGTGGTTTCTATTGCGCAATTAGGAACATAAACCTAATAACATATTTTCTACCATTAACATTAATATTTACCCTATCCTTTTTCACTAGCCAACACAATACTTGTCTACAAATTATTACAGACATGAAAAATGAAAAATAAGAAGTTATAACTATAGGAAGCTTGATTCTGACTTCCTCTCTGAGTTATGTAATAAACCGCGTCGAATGCCAATATTGTTCCAAAGCCTTTCTCATTTCTGGGTGTGTCAGAGTTCCCTAAGGACCTCAAAGGATCCCGGGCAGTGCTCACACCCAGATTGCATAACCAAGAGTAAGTGTAGTGTGGAAGGGCCAACTCTTATGTGTCCAGGTTTAGAGGGAGCTCAATGGTCCCAAAGCAAGGCTCACACAAAAGGGGCAGAACCTAATGATCTTAGAGTGCATGTGAGAGTGCTTGACATAGATTTAAGAGAGTTGAGTTGGAAAAGTGTTTTGAAAATGATTAGTTTGAAATAAATTTGCAACAACAATAGAAGAGTTGCTTAGGGAAAACAATTTTGAAAAGGGCAGGGGATAGGAGCAACAACGTGTCACGACCCTAGTTCATCAATCGTGAACCTGTCATGACGGCACACAGTCTTTGCGACTAGGTAAGCCGGACACATTGCGAAAATTCAACAATCCTTACGAAAAAGATAAATAAAACATGAATAGCATAAGAAAATAAATAGAGCGCCGCCCGACACATACACTTCGACTCAAAATAATGTAAAACCTCCAAGACCAGGAAACCCACGGGCAACACAGGCTAAAAGTAAAATATAACATACGGCTCTAACATCCAGAAGTGTCTACAATAAGTATGTACATGAATGATACTGCTAGCTAAAGGTAGAACAGAAGGAGACTCTTCGGATCTGTGGACGCGGCAGATGCATACCTCAAGCCTCCAAATGTAGCTCCAAAATCCCTAGTAGCGCGTCCGCAGATCCGAAGAGTCTCCTTCTATTCAACCTTTAGCTAGCAGTATCATTCATGTACTCACTTGTCGTAGACACTTCTGGATGTTAGAACCGTATGTTATATTTTACTCTTAGCCTATGTTGCCCGTGGGTTTCCGGGTCTTGGAGGTATTACATTATTTTGAGTCGAAGTGTATGTGCCAGGCGTCGCTCTATACTTTTTCTTATGCTATTTATCTTTTATTAATAGTTTTTCTTAAGGATTGTTGAATTTCCGCAATGTGTCAGGCTTACCTAGTCGCGAAGACTGGGTGCCGTCATAACAGGTTTACGAATGCTAAAGTAGAGTCGTGACAAGTTGGTATCAGAGCTCTAGGTTCATAGGAGTCACAGTTCACATGCCGATTTATTAGAGTCTCGCTGATCGGTACGGAGACGTCTATACTTATCTACGAGAGGCTATGTAACTGTTTAGGAAAAATCTTCACTTCATTGAATTTCTTGTCGTGCTATGTTTTTGACACCGATTCTAACCTTCTGTCTTCTATTCTCTCACAGATGGTGAGGACACGCACGACCCGGGATGATCAGGCACCCATACCCCCTCCTGCAACAGCTAGGGCTAGGGGTCGCGGACGTGCGCGGGTACAGCCGGAGCACCAGCATGAGCAGCTGCCAAGGTGCCACTAGCGGACCCAGTCAGAACTCAGGCACCATAGACGCCCACAACCACCACTGCTCCAGCTGTTCAGGAGGCATTGGCGCAGTTTATGAGTATGTATACCACGCTGTCACAAGTAGGGTTGCTTCCACCTCCTGTAGCTATGTCTTAGGTCGGGGGAGGAGCCCAGACTGCCGCACCCCGCACTCCACAGCAGAGGGTGCACATGGGGCCGATTCCAGATATTATTCCTGTCCAGCCTATAGTACCGGTTCAGCCCGAGGATGGGGTACCTACTTCGGAGGATGAGCAGTGTATATTGGAGCGGTTCAAGAAGCATGACCCTCCTATTTTCACCGGACTAGCTACAGAAGATGCTTTGGGGTTTTTGGAGGATTGTCGCAGCATTTTTCGTACCATGGGTATTACTACTTCGAGTGGGGTTTCCTTTGTAGCTTTCTAGCTTCAGAGAGCCGCTTATGACTGGTGGCACACTTTTGAGCTAGACAGTCCGGATGAGGCTGCCTCCCTGACTTGGACTCAGTTTTCAGACATGTGACAGAGGGAGTCTGTTCCCCAGAGCCTCCGAGATGCATAGCGCGTGGAGTTCGAGCCCTTGCGCCAAGGCCCTATGACTGTCTCTGAGTATGCCAACAATTATACTAGGTTGGCCAGGCATGCGCCTGCTTTGGTGGCTATTGTTCGTGAGAGGGTTCGCAGGTTTATCGAAGGTCTTATTCCTTACATCAGGTCTGGCATGGCGCGACAAAAGAAATTATATGCAAAGTTTTCAAAATGTGAGTTTTGGTTGAGTTCTGTGGCATTCCTAGGCCACGTGGTATCGAGTGAGGGCATTCAGGTAGATTCGAAAAAATTGGAGGCTGTGGAGAGTTGACTTAGGCCCTCCTCAGCTACAGAGATCCGCAGTTTCCTTGGCCTGACGGGGTATTATCATCATTTTGTGGAGGGGTTCACGTTGATTGCAGCCCTTATGACTAGATTGACCCAGAAGGTTGCTCTTTTTCAGTGATTAGACGTGTGTGAGGAGAGCTTACAAAAGCTCAAGACGGCTTTGACTTCATCCCCTATTCTGATTTTGCCTACCGGTTCGTGATCCTACACAGTTTATTCTGATGCTTCACGAGTTGGACTTGATGTGGTGTTGATGCAGAATAGTAGTGTGATTGCCTACGCGTCTAGACAGTTGAAGGTGCATGAAAAGAACTATCCTATCCATGACCTTGAGTTAGCTGCTATTGTTCACGCCAAGAAGGTCTGGCGTCATTATTTGTACGGTGTGCCTTGTGAAATTTATACGGATCATCGGAGTTTGCAGCACTTGTTCAAGCAAAAGGATCTGAACTTGCGCCATAGGAGATGGTTGGAGCTACTGAAGGATTATGATATTACTATTCTTTATCACCAGAGTAAGGCCAATGTGGTAGCCGATGCCTTGAGTCGCCGGACGGAGAGTTTGGCATATTTACCAGCTTTAGAGAGACCTATGGAAATGGATGTTCAGGCTTTAGTCAGTCAGTTCGTGAGATTAGAGCTTTCGGAGCCAGTCGGGTTCTAGCCTGTGTGGTTTCTCGGTCTTCATTGTTTGATTGTATCAGGGAGTTGCAGTATGATGACCTTCATTTGCTTGTCCTCAGGGACACAGTTCAGCATGGAGATGCTAAGGATGTGACTATTGGAGATGACAGGGTGTTGAGGATGTAGGGGCAGATAAGTGTGCCTGATGTTGATGATATTCGGGAGTTGATATTGACTGAGGCCCATAGCTCGCGGTACTCCATCCATCCGGGTGCCGTGAAGATGTATCAGGATCTGAGGCAGCATTACTGGTGGAGGCGGATGAAGAAGGACATAGTAGAGTTTGTAGCTAGATGCCTCAACTGTCAGCAAGTAAAGTCTAAGCATCAGAGACCGGGAGGGTTACTCCAGCAGATAGAGATCCCGGAGTGGAAATGGGAGAATATCACTATAGATTTTAAGACTGGTCTCCCTCTGACGACGAGGAAGTTTGATTCTATTTGGGTTGTTGTGGACCGGCTGACCAAGTCCACTCATTTCATCCCAGTGTGTACTTCTTACTCAGCGGAGCGGTTAGCAGGGATTTATATCGGGGAGATTCTCCATCTGCATGGCATTCAAGTTTCTATCATCTCAGACAGGGATTTAGTGTTTACATCACGGTTCTGGAGAGCAGTCACGCATGAGGTAGGTACCAAAGTGACCATGAGCAAATCGTTTCACCCCCAGACGGACGGGCAGTCCTAGTGCACTATTTAGATTCTTGAGGATATGCTCCGTGCATGCGCGATTGAGTTTAGAGGGTCTTGGGATTAGTTCTTTCCATTGGCTGAGTTTCATACAACAACAATTATCAGTCCATTATTCAGATGGTGCCCTATGAGGCCTTATATAGTAGGATATGTAGATCCCCGGTGGGTTGGTTCGAACCAGGTGAGGCCAGGCTACTGAGCACATATTTGGTTCAGGATGCGGTTGAGAAGGTTAAGGTGATTAAGGACAAACTCTGTGTGGACCAGTCCAGATAGAAGAGTTATGCGGATCGGAAGTTCGTGATGTTTCCTCTATGGTTGGTGAGTAGGTTTTACTTCGGGTCTCGTATATGAAAGGGGTCATGAGGTTTGGAAAGAAAGGGAACTTGAGCCTGAGGTTCATTGGTCCATTTGAGATGTTGAAGCAGGTTGGGAATGTTGCTTATGAGCTTGCTTTACCTCCTAGTTTGGCCGAGGTTCATCCAGTATTTCATGTTTCGATGCTTCAGAGGTATCACGGTGACCCATCTCACATGTTGGAGTTCACTTCAGTCCAGTTGGACAATGACTTGTCCTGTGTTGAAGAGCCAGTGGCAATATGGGATATTCAAAGCTCAGGTCGAAGGATATAGCTTCAGTAAAGGTTCACTGGCGGGGTCAGCTAGCCAAGGAGGTGACTTGGGAGACCGAGCGGGATATGCGCAGTCGATAACCTCATTTTTTTCCACTTCTAGTATGTTCTCTACGTTCATTCGAGAACGAATGAATGTTTAAGTATAGGAGGATGTGACGACCCGGCCGGTTGTCTTTGGAATTTATGGCCCGTTTCCCCATTAAATGCTTTTCGTAAGTTCATTTCTGCTACTTTGATTTGCCGGGATGCTCTGTAATAGAATTCGGAGTGTTTCAGGACACTTAGTACCTAAATGAGAGCTTAAGTGTTGGAAAATGGTCCGTAATCAAAACAGTGTCAAGACGACCTCAGAATGGAAAACCAATGGTTCCGTTAGCTCTGTTAGGTGAATTCGGGGTTGGGAGCGTGTTCGGAATGTAATTTGGATGTCCGTAGCTCATTTAAGCTAGAAATACCGAAAGTTAGAATATTAGAGTTTTCAGTCCGATTGTGAAATTTTGATCTGAGGGTCGGTATGGGTTCCGAAAGGTTTCTATAGCACTGTCATGTCATTTGGGACGTGCGTGCAAAAGTTCAGGTCAATCAGATGTATTTTAGTTAGGTTTTTGATTGAAAGTGAGTTTTGAATGTTTTAATAGAACTTAGGCTTTAATTTGATGAAAAATGAGGATTTTGATGTTAGTAACACCGTACAAGCGGTTGCTTGGCTGCATAAGCAGTGACCGCGGATGCGGTCATTTAGCCGCAAAATCAGGAATCGCTGTGAGTTAAGGGGGTTAATCCGAGGGTTTAATTTCATAAGTTGAAAAATCAAGTTTGAGCTCGGACCAAGGCGATTTTGAGAGTGATTTGAAGAGGAGATTTCTAGGTAATGTTTCTATGATCCTTTTTAGCTTTAATCCATCATGTATTAGCTAAATTCATCTTTTAAATTCGAATGAAGGATCCAAAATAGATGAAATTGGGGTGAAGTTCTTAGACCTAACTTTGATGATTTGAAGGGGCATTTCACCTCCGATTTGGGAGATTTTTATATGGTTAGACTCGTGAGGGTACGAGGTTTCTGAAAATGTGAAAATTCTTCAATTTCGAGACGTTGGCCCGAGGGGAATTTTTGTCATTTCACTTATTCTCGCGCCTTAGCTTTAATTTTAACAGTGTAATTAGTTACTAGTGATGTTATTTACAATGTGTAATTGGTTTGAATAGATTTGGGCTACTAGGAGTGGGATACCCGTGGCAAGGGCATTGTTTCTTAGTGGTTTTGTACCAATTCGAGGTAAGTGTCTTGTCTAACTTTGTGTGGGGGACCTCTCCCTTTAGGATATCTTTGTCATGGTTTAAAAGCCTTGTGCGCTAGGTGACGAGTGTGTAGTTGTGCTAGTTGTTGAAAATTCACCTTACTTGGCTTATTTAGACTATGTTTCTTCACATATTTAATTGTTAAAAATGAAACTTCACTTGTTTTGACTTAGTGAAAGCATGTTAGTAACTTATTTGCTCTATTTGACTAAATTGCAATATTTTTTTTTCTTGGAAAGCATGCTAGTAATTTATTAGCTCCATTAGACTAAATTGCCATATTTGTCTTTCTTGTGAAGCATGTTAGATTCTCGACTTCACTTGTTCTTCGCATTTCGCTTCCTTTCCGTAATATTGATTTGTTGTGGTGTATTTACTTTTAGGACTACGGGTTTGATTCCCTGAGATCCTTTGTTGTTGGTATGATGGACTATGGGTTCGATTCCCGGGAGATCCTCTGTTATTGGTATGCTGGACTACGGTTTCAATTCCCGGGAGATCCTCTGATATTGGCATGACGGACTATAGGTTCGATTCCCAGGAGATCATCTGATATTGATATGATGGACTATGGGTTCAATTCCCGAACATCGTCCATTATTGGTATGAAGGACTACGAGTTCAATTCCCGGAGATCCTCTGTTATTCATATGATGGACTACGGGTTCGATTCCCTCAAGATCCTCCAACATTGGTATAAATGGACCGCGGGTTCAATTCCCCAAGCTTCATGTGGTATCCTGACTTTTGAGTGATTTTTCTTTTTCTGTTTGTAGACTGTGCTTGTAGCCATTCTGTTTTACTTGCTATCTTGCTAGATATTCGGAATTTACTTCATTATATACTGTTTATTTATTTTTATATTATTTCTTATGTTCGTCTCAGTAGGGCATCGACCTTCCTCGTCACTACTCCACTGAGGTTAGCCTCGGCACTTACTAAGTACCGGTGTGGTGTACTTATGCAACTCTTCTGCACACTTTTGTTTTGCACATCTAAGTACTACTGGCCGGATACGTTATTAGGGATTGCAGAGCTACATTTGGAGGCTTGAGGTATTCATCTGCCGCGTCCGTAAATCCGAAGAGTCTCCTTCTATTCTACCTTTAGCTAGCAGTATCATTCATGTACTCACT
Organism: Nicotiana benthamiana; assembly: GCA_034376525.1. Lineage (NCBI taxonomy): Eukaryota > Viridiplantae > Streptophyta > Magnoliopsida > Solanales > Solanaceae > Nicotiana > Nicotiana benthamiana. The sequence continues at coordinate 56,026,283 of CM067338.1, forward strand.
TGTTGTAGACACTTCTGGATGTTAGAGCCATATGTTATAGTTTACTATTAGCCTGTGTTGCCCGTGAGTTTCCGGGTATTGGAGGTTTTACATTATTTTGAGTCGAAGTGTATGTGCCAGGCGGCGCTCTATACATTTTCTTGTGCTATTAATGTTTTATTTATCATTTTTCGTAAGGATTGTTGAATTTCCGCAATGTGTCAGGCTTACCTAATCGCGAAGACTGGGGGATGTCATGACAGGTTCGCGATTGGTGAACTAGGGTCGTGACAATGACACATACATAGTAAGTTAAGAGAATAGTATAACTTCAACAGTTACAAACAGGGAAGTAGGGGTTGGGGACATAGAGGGCCCAAATCAGAAACACATAATTAGTCATGAATCAAGTACATTACGGGACATGCTAGTTGAGGGACATAATCAGGAAAAAGTAAACATGCTGATTACATTTGAACAGAGGAAGACGAAATTTTAAGCTTGTTGAGTAAAACATTAAACAATAAGTATAATTTAACAGCATGAGCCATTAAGTTAGTGCAGAAAGAGACAAGGATTGACAAACAAGGGAACAGATAGAGCTGAGTTTCAGAATTCAAACTAAGAACATACTAGTTGAAGAAGCAAAGTGTAGAAAAAGTAAAGCAATCAGAGTTCCACTGTCTGTCCTTGGCTTTCAGCCGGCAAGACAAAGTAGTAGCACAAGTAATAGAGAAAGAAGAGAGAGTTTGAATGTGTATGTGTGTGTTCTGAACTAGTTTTTCGTTTCTCGTTAATGAAAGACTTAGGGTATTTATAGTTTTTAAAATATGTGTAAAATAAAGTAACAAGTAAAGGTTTAACACAAATAGGGAAGTAGTCACAATCAGAATCCCATTAATACAAGTACTCCCTTTTAAATAAGGAATTACAGCTTCTAACAGGGATAACATAAGGAAAGAAAATCAATTTGAGAAGGATTGATTCTTACCATATAAGGGGTAGTAAGGTATAGAGTACATAATTGAGTCTAAGTACATAATATACTTAATTTGAGGAAAGGATTTGGCAAGAATGAAACGGAATGGAATCAATAAACTTTAAACAAACGAGTAAAATTTAGGGGTTTTAAAAAAATTTGAAATCAAACCGTAATATAAAGAATTCAGGATCAATCAAGAGGGAGATATGATTCTGAACTACAACAAATAAATAGAAAAGAATGAACAGGCGTATCAGACATGCAGGGTCAAACATATTGACAAAAAGAAGTAAACTAGATGAACACAGACAGAGGTGACAGGAGTAGGCTAGGGACTACTAGAAGCATGGTAATCAACAAAGTTAAGTATTCAGAGCTAACACATAGAACAAATATGAAGAAACCAATCTAACACCTAGCAACGGGTAAAGGAGATCAGACCAACACACCGAAACAAGTAAAGGAAGTCTTTAAAATCTCACAGTAACAAGTGAGGAATTTTTTTATGAAATTAGGGTTTTAACAAAGTTGAGTTAAAAAGCGGTAAGAACTCAGAATCATTCAAGACAAGCAAAGAACAAGGATTTAACCATAACGAACCCAATCAAAACATGTATACATAAAAAATAAACAAGGTCAGTTCCAGGACCCTGGATAAAACCAAAGATACTTAGGGTTTTCAACACGATGAACCAGGTAGAAGAAAACATAAACAAACTGTTTAAACAAATTAAAATCATAAGACAACACTGAAGATTAGAGGAGAAGTTTTTTTAAAGGAGATTAAGAAAACCCTAATCTTGAAGACGGAGAGTCACTTTAAAAAATCGGAAAAACCTTTGAGAAAAACACCAGGAGGTTCAAAACATTCACATACTTAAGACAAATCTGAAAGAAAATCAGAAGTCTTTAGAGTTAGGGTTTCGAAGAACCCGTGGAGAGTAAAAAAAGCTTGAAAATTTACCGATCTAGCCGGAAAAGTCGCAGATCTTACTAGAATGGCCATGGATGGCCGGAAAATGGAATGGGAAACCATGGGAGGCGAGTGAACCGTCTCTGGTTCACTTGAGGGCCTCAAAATGGTTGCACATGCTCAAGAGGGAGCGATAAGGCTGGTAGGTGGTGAGACCATCATAGATTCAGACAAGGAGATGGCCGGGGAAGGTGGGTGAAGTTCATCGGAGAGGAGGGGAGGAGAGAAGGATCTAGAGAGAACTAGAGATAGAGAGAGAAATATGAGAGTCGGTTAAGTGAGGAATGAGAGGGTTTGGGTGGAGGGCTCATTTGGTTTAATTTATGAATGGGAGCTGGATCGTTGATTTGAGTGATCAACGATCCAAATTGAATGGGGTAGGTAGGATCTGGTTGTTATGGGTTAAAATTGGGTTAGAGTTAGTTTTTAATTGGAATTGGGCCGGGGAATTAGGGGTTTGATTTGGGCTATATTTGAAAGTCAATCTTGGCTACAAGTTAAATAACCAATTTCTCCCCTTTTAATTTATAAAAAATAGTAAATAGTTTCTGAAAATTAATTTAAAAGGCTAAAATGATTTATAATACATAGTTAATAATTTAAAAATACAGGATATTTTATAAATACAAAGCATAATTAAACCTTAAAGGGCTAATATTGTAATTATGTGCAATTTAGCTTTAAAAATGCTAAATGAATCGTAGAAAATATGTAAAAATTACATTAGCCATATTTTGGCATAAATATAAAAATCCAATATATGAAATATCAAAAAATAATAATTTTGGAAATAATTATTGAGATTTTATGGATAAAAAAGGGGGAAATAAATCAATTAAAACCCTTTAAATTTATGGAAAAATAATCAAACCCTTGGACATGCCTATATATATATATGTATATATATATATATGCTATTTTAAAGGTATTTTGCATATTAAAAATATATAAGAAAATAAATTAGGTATTAACAACTGCCCATCTTTACCCGGAAAGAATGAAAGAGTTTCCAGGTAAAGAAATGATCCAATTTTGATCGAGAGAAATAGTTTGAAGAGGATTTAGGTTGTACCCTAGCTTCAGAGCTTTCTACAAATCTCTGGTTTTGTTGGAATCAGGCTATATGTAGTTTAGGAACCATCGGTGGAGTATACCAATGAAGACGTTTCATGAACAGACGCAATATCCAGGGCTGGGTGAGTGGACAGTTTATGGGAAGGGTTCGGTTTGATATGGTTGAGAGAACTGAAGCGGGATCGCTCATGTCGGGTTGGCTGTTGCTTTTTGTCCTTCCTGCAAATAGAAGAAATATAAGCGTATACTGTGCATTAATTTAAACATGATGCAAGTTCCTGTTAGACCATGAATGTTGTCTTTGGACGATGAGGATGACGTCTTTATACCATGATGTCTTTGGCCATGAAGCGTATGATAAGAGATTCACTAGCCATGAAATGATGTTCTCGGGCGATGAGGGTGGTGCCTTCGAACCATGACGCCTTTGAATAATGATATGTAAAAGACTGAAAGAGATCATCAAGCCATGACATGGTGTTCTTGGGTTATGAAGATGGTTCCTCTGAATGATGACGCCTTTGGACGAGTTGGTGATATTTAAGCCCATGAAAGATGCAGTAGTATGATGCGGACAAGACAGAGCTTAGTCTTGTGAATTGAAGGGCAGTGCTTAGCCCGTTAGAAAGGCGAGATAAATAGTGTTTGAGATAGTGCTTACTATTGACAAAAATTGGAGGCATGGATTAGCCTCAGAAGGCAGAATGGTATCCCTATGCAAAGATTCGAATACATATGAAGGTAGACCTTAACCTCGGAAGGAAGTCTTTTGCAATGCAAATGCAGATGGAGACGACATTTAGTTTTAGAAGGCAAAATGGTAGCCTTGTGAAAATTGGAAGGCACAATAGTAGCCTTATGCAAGAATGCAAACGGAGGTAGAGCTTAACCTCAGATTGCAGAATGGTGCCTTTTGCAAATTGGAAGGCAAAATAGTAGCCTTATGCAAGAATGCAGATGGAGGTAGAACTTCACCTCGAAAGGGAGAATGGTAGCCTTATGCAGATTGGAAGGCAGAATAGTAGTCTTATGCAAGAATGCAGTTAGAGTTAGAGCTTAACTGGATGGCAAAGTGGTAGCCTTATGCAAATTGGAAGGAATAATAGTAGCCTTATAGAAGAATGAAAATGTAGGTAGAGCTTAACCTCAGAAGGCAGAAAGGCAGCCTTATGCAGATTGGAAGGTAGGTAGTAACCTTATGCAATGCAGGTGCAGATGGAGATAACGTTTAATCTCGGAAGGCAGAATGGTAGCCTTATGTAATGATGTAGATGGATACAACATTTTGTCTGGGAAGGCAGAATGGTAGTCTTATGCAAGAACAAGATAACAACTGACAGTAGAGTTTTCTTAGCCGAGAACAGATTGCGGCGTTGTGATTACTGGGAGCATTGGGACATACGGGATATCACTGGTGTATGTTGATAGAAAATGTTTGGAGAGTGCAACGGGTCGGAGAGTCATATCCTTGATCAATGTTTGTTCCACCGGGTACAATATGTTAAATGATTTCGCAATCCTAGTGCCTGCATCCAAAGAAAAATAGTGAGTTTTGTAAGGGGAGGGTTAGTTCGTATCCTCGCTGGCTTTACTTGACTCGTTTGGCTTTGATCTTGTGATACCGTCTGTATCACTGGGGTAGTGTTGCTAAACAAAGAGGTTTCAATAATAAAAATGCACGATTTTATAAAAGTGTGACATAAATGTATAGTTAAAAATAGCTTTTAGATGAACCGACGACTGTGACGTGGTTCAGAATATTACAACCTCTCTTGCTACGGAATTTTGAAGGTCCTCCTCAAAATTCTGCCCTAGTTTGATGGGTTGACGTTTCTTAGTGCCGCTCGTGCGGTGATCTGCTGAAATTACTTCGGAATTTTAAAGGTCCTATAAATTCTGCCCTAGTTTAAAATTGTGGGGAAAAACAATTTTTTTTGAATTGTGACCGAACCCATAGAAATGCCTACGTATCCACTCTTATATGGAAATCAGGTTAGGTGTAGTTCAATTTACATCATATAAAGATTACACATAGTAACACTTGACTTCATCTGAATTGATCGGCTTTGGTCAGACTTCTCCGTCCATTTCGGCAAGTGTGAGGGCTCCTCCTATCAACACCCGGTGAACCATGTATGGACCCTGCCACTTGGGAGAGAACTTCCCATTGGCTTTTTCGTGATGCAGAAATTTTTTTTGAACACCAGCTGCCCCGGTGCGAACTTTCTTGGATTGAATCATTTGTTGAAGGCTCTGGACATTCTGTTCTAATAGAGTTGACCATGGCAAATTGCATTCATTCTCTTTCTGTCTATAAGGGCTGGTTGCTCATAACAACGTTTTACCCATTCTGCATCGTCGAGGAATTTTTACTTCAACAGGAATGACAGCCTCTGTACCGTAAACCAACATATATAGGGTTGCCCAGTTAATGTGCAGACTGTGGTGCGATACCCTAGTAGAGAAAATGGTAACTTCTCGCGCCACTGTTTATGCTTCTCTATCATTTTCCTTAATATCATCTTCATATTCTTGTTGGCGGCTTCTACGGTTCTATTCATCTAAGGTTTGTAGGCTGTGGAATTCTTGTGTTTGATCATGAAATTTTTTCACATAGCTTTCATCAGATCGCTGTTGAGGTTGGAGCCATTATTAGTAATGATTGACTCTGTGATCCTGAATCGACAAATAATGCGGTCGCGGACAAAGTCTGCCACGACTTTCTTAGTCACAACTTTGTAAGATGCTGCTTCAACCCCTTTGGTGAAACTGTCGATGGATACTAGGATAAACCTGTGTCCATTGGAAGCGGCTCAATTTGTCCAATAACGTCCATTCGCCAAGCGGTGAACGGCCACAGTGAGCTTGTTATGCGAAGCTCACTTGGAGGTACATTCACCATGTATGCATGTATCTGACAACGATGGCATTTTCGATCATACTGGATGCAGTCCGTTTCCATAGCCATCCAAAAGTAACAAGCCTGGGGTATCTTCTTTGCTTAGATAAAACTGTTTATATGTGGACCGCATGTCCCAGCATGAATTTTCTCTAGCATCTTGGATGTTTCCTTTGCGTTGACACATCTTAATAATCATAAATCGAGAGTCCTCCAATACAGGATTCCTCCGCTGTAAAAAGAAGTTGTTGGAAAATCTCCGAAGTGTGTGATTCTGAGTAGGAATTGTGAGCTCTGGATACTCTCCTTTTGCCACATATTCCTTGATATCATGAAACCAAGGCTTTTCATTTGCTTTCTCTTCGACATGGGCACAATAAGCTGGCTGATTATGAATTTTCACCGGAATGGGATCAATGAAATTCTTTTTTGGATGTTGTATCCTAGATGATAGGGTATGAAATACAGAGGCAAACTCATTCTGGACTGTGGGAACATGCTAGAATTCTATCTTCGTAAACCTCTTTCTCAGTTCTTGTACCAGATGTAGATACGGGAGTATCTTGGAGTTCTTCGTTGTCCATTCTCCTTGTACATGATGTACAAGCAAGTCTGAATCTTCAATAACTAGCAATTCTTGAACATTCACGTCAATGGCCATTTTGAGCCCTAAGATGCAGGCTTCATATTCGGCCATATTGTTGGTGCATGGGAACCTAAGTTTGGAAGACACATGATAATACTGACCGGTTTATGATATTAGGACTATTCCCATGCCTACTCTTTTGAAGTTTTCCACTCCATCGAAGAACATTCTCCAACCGTCATAGGATTATGCAATGTCTTCTCCTATGAATGATACCTCTTCATCAAGAAAAGACATTTTTAGGGGTTCGTATCCTCCATCCATGGGATTTTCAGAAAGGTGGTCTGCCAGTGCCTATCCCTTGACCACTTTCTGAGTTATGTAAGCAATGCCGAACTGACTCAGTAGGATTTGACTCTAGGCTAGCTTGCTGGTGGGCATGGGCTTCTGAAAGATGTACTTCAAAGGATCCACCCTTGATATGAGATATGTAGTATAGGAAAATAAGTAATGTCTTAGCTTCTGAGCTACCCAAGTCAAAGCACAACAGGTGCATTCCAATATAGAATACCGGACCTCGTATGGGGTGAAATTCTTAATAAGATAATAAATGGCCTGCCCCTTCTTCCCCGTTTCATCATGCTGCCCTAGAATGCAGCCAAAATATCTATCTAACGCTTCAAGGTAGAGTAGTATGGGTCTACTTGGCATTGGCAGGACTAAGACTGGTGGTGTTGACAGGTACTCCTTGATTCTGTCGAAGGCCTTTTGGCATTCATCAGCCCATTTGGTAGCGGCGTCCTTCTTCAACATCTTAAAGATTGGCTCACAGATAACTGTGGGCTGTGCTATGAATCGGCTGATGTATTTAAGTCTTCCCAAGAAACTCATGACATACTTCTTGTTCTTTGGCGGTGGTAGTTCCTGAATGGCTTTGACTTTCGATGGTTCCAGTTCTATTCCTCGGCGACTCATAATAAACCCAAGCAATTTCCGAGCAGGAACCCGAATGCGCACATTGCAAGGTTTAGTTTCAAGTTGTACCTCGATAGTCTATTAAAGAACTTCTTCATATCTTTTATGTGGTTAGTGGCCTTCCTGGATTTGATAATAACATCGCCCACATATACCTCTATCTCCTTGTGTATCATATCATGAAAGATGGTAGCCACGGCTCTCGTGTAGATGGCCCCTACATTCTTTAGGCCGAATGGAATCATCTTGTAATAGTATACTCCCCACGGCGTAATGAAAGCCGTTTTCTCAGCATCTTCCTCAGACATCCATATTTGATGATAACTAGCAAAGTAATCTACGAATGAGTGTAGTTCATGCTTGGCGCAATTATCAATTAGGATATGTATATTTGGCAAAGGGAAGTCATCTTTCGGACAGGCCCGGTTGAGATCCGGGTAGTCGACACAGACTCTAACCTTCCCATCCTTCTTTGGTACTGACATAATGTTGGCTACCCATGCCAGATATTCTAGTACCCTGAGAACCTTAGCTTTCATATTCTTTTTGACTTCTTCTTGATTTTCAAACTCATATCAGACTTGAACTTTCTGATCTTTTGCTTTACAGGTGGACACATTGGATCGTTTGGAAGTATGTGAGCAACAATAGATGTACTTAGACCAATCATGTCATCATATGACCAGGCGAATATGTCCTCATACGCCTTTAGAAATCATGTGTATTCATTTTTCTCCTGATGGCGATAGGCGAATATTGGTTCGTGTTTCCATGACATTTTCTGCACTCCCGAGTTGACAATCTCGGTCTTGTTTAGGTTGGACATAGGTCTGTTCTCAAAGTTCTCAACTTCTTTGACAATCTCATCTGGTATGCCATCTTCCTCTAAATAAGTATCCGTTTGTTGCGTTATCTAATTGCATGTCACAGTCATTGGTTCATCAAGATAATTAATAGTAATGCTGTATTGGTAAAGTAGGGAGAGAAAATGATAGCAATAAATATCAGTTCATAAAAAGAATCAAACATGCTTTTGATAAATTGAATAATTGTTTTGGAACATCGAAGATCTTTTTGCGAGAATTGAAAAATGCGAGAAGAAAATCATTTAAAAACAGTGAATGTTGCTTGTTTTAACCGTGCTGCCCCGAGGCTCATTGGGCTTTGGTTTTCCTAATGGTCCACTTATTGAGATGTGTCGTTCTGCTGACAGCCTGTATGGAAGGGCCTTCCTCCCCCTTCTCCTCGAGAATATCACAACATTCCATATCATTGTCCTCTAAAAACAAGTTCTTCATTGCTGCAAATGCTTATTCTTCGTCCAAAACATAAATAATGTCAGCCTATTGGAAGGTCTGCTCCAGATGCAGTATTGGCTGCTCCAGTGGATAGTAATGATCGCGCCATAGTGGCGACCAGCTGTTGAATTCTTCCAAGGTGTATTCATATCCCAGACCAAAGGTCGTGCCATGTTTCTTAAGTTTTATGTGTTTAGGGATTCATTGGAGGTTGTTGCCGAGCCCTTTGTCAGATTCATACCCACTCCCACTTAGTATACTCTCGATTTTTCTATCTCACCATTTGTCATTGTCGATAACATTGACCCGCTCAGTGTGTTGGTAGGTTTCTCCACCCAACTTCCTTCTTCCCTCGATTACCGGAATGGTCTGGTGACTGTATATGGGGTTGCTACCATCGTCGTGAATGATCACTTCCCAGTGATTTAATTCGAGCTTTACTGCCTGGTGCAAAGATGATGCTACAATCCTAGCAGCATGAATTTATGGCTGTCTCAGCAGCAAATTGTGAGACGCCAGATGTATAACCTAGAATAATCGGAACGTGATTTATTTATTATCTATTTAGAGTCGCCACTTTGGAGATTAATGGTGTCTCAAGTCACCCATTGAATCCCGAACCGAGGAAAAAGATGACTCTGTTCACAATCTGCGAACCAGAAATCTGGATAAGGAATTCTGTTAGCCCGGGAGAAGGTGTTAGGCATTCCCGGGTTCCGTGATTCTAGCACGGTCGCTCAACTGTTGCATTTGGATTTTATCTGCTTTTATTACATTAAGAACCTATGTGCCAATTTTATTTTTTACCGCTTTTATTTAACAAGATATTTCTTTTAGAAAGTGAACATTATTTAAAATGTGTTTTCGGATTGCGCCGCATCAGATGAACCCGCAATCCTAGACACACTCTATTCAACGTTTTAGGATTTGGATTTGGGCCGCATAAAAAGCCCACCCGTATTTATGAATGTAGTTTATTAAAGCCGCTCCTAATAGAGTCTAGCGCATTATTACCTTTTGGGAGGGCCGTGAAATTCGCTAAACGGCTCTTCCCGATTTTCTAAATATTTTTTACACCTTTATTGAGGGCCCACAATTTTACATTTTTATTGGGTGAGGCTCGTCCCATTTTATTTTAAAGGATAAGCCTAAAAGAGACTATATTTTCTATTTTAGATTTTTGTTTTCCTAATAGTATTGAAAAGATTTTAAATAATTATATTCGAAACCCAGATCTTAAGTTCAAGTCAGGATCCAAACAAAAGGACGAACCTTCTAGTTGAAAACCCGCTACCTAACTCAAAGCCCGAATTTCAAATACCAATTAAATCAATTGAAGGAGGCGGGGACATGGCCCAATTGGCTGGCCCCAGCCATACGAAGTAAATGGATGAGGAGTGTGAACTCCTGTGGGCTCAATTAAATGAGTCTCATTTGGGCACAACGCATGATCCATCCTGGATGTCCAAATCCTTGGTTCCGTTTCAGCTTCAGCAAACGGACCACTCAGGTGAGGCCTATTTGAAGATTGACCAGCTGGACAAGATCTCGAATCCCAGCGAAGGGAATTAAAACACTGGACTTGATAATTCTCAAACATGATCAATAATCACAAATTAAGCGCTAATTACCATTTGATTAAACTGCTTTAATTCAACAGACCTGACTCATCACACTAACTGTTTTAAATTATTCACTAATACTCATACAATCACAAGATTTAACAAGAAAAATACTACAGTTGTTGAGACTTAACAGATTTAAGAACCTTGCACCAATTTCCAATTCATAGACTCATGTGCTAGTGCTCAACAGCTTATATTCCTATCTCCATCATTTTTATTTTGAATTCAAAGAGGAAAATACATATAACTAATGCGCTAAAACTAACTAAATCTAGTGTCTAACTTCACCATTTGAAAGTTCAAAACTAAATACAGTCCATGCTTCACATTAACAAACTAATTTTGTCTATTAGCACACATTCTACAGTTAAAATGAGTAAACATAATCGACTTATCAAAACTCTAAAGGTTTTTAACATAGAATACTAAATAATTACATATCAGATGGACTTAAATGCTCCACAGTTTCATCTCCATTCAATAAGGAGGATACATTGAAGAACTCGAATATGTACCTGGTATTAGGAATTAAGAAGAAACAGATCAGTTAGTAGCAGTCCACACCAAAGTAGCAATCAACAGCCAGAAACCAGTTTAAACAACGAGTGAAATTTTTGAAAACCAATCAACCCAAGCAAAAACCCCAACAATTGAAATAAACCATAAACAGTTCAAAATTACAACCGGAACTCCATTGAAGCAAATAGTACTCAACTTTGAAACACAGGTGATGAGATATACAACAAATCTGGAATTTCACTGATTTACTCTAATGGAACACTGAAATTTTATGGTTTTCTGATTTTTTTGGTATGTATTTTTTATATTTTTTGTGAATCTAATTGCTGAAACTAATCTAAGACTGGAAATGCAAGGAAAATTAGAATTTTCTTTTTGGATTTTTAGGCTGAAAAGTTAAGACCCCCTTTCCAAGGCATCTTGAAGCCCTTTTATAGGCAACATAAATTAGATTTTTTTTGTTTTCATTTTAGTCCCTCCTTATTTCATTTTGATCCTCCTTTTCCTAACTTGTTGCCCAAGTAAATACCTTTTGTTAGCTAAAATACACAATAAAGTACCATTTTAAAAGGTCCTATGCCTGTTACAATTCCTAAACTACCCTTTCCATACTTTAGAAATTACTATTCTTAAAGAAACTACCCTTTTCTCATTCCCAAACTACCCTTACTTTCGCCTGAAATTATTAAACCCCTTGCCTTAGTTAAGAATTAACTGAAGCTAACCTAATGAGTCTAAACTATCCATAGCCCATCATCACAACTAAAATTTAATCCTAACTCACCTAAATGCTTCAATTAATACTATTATTAAACTAAAGTAAACAACAATTAATGAAAGAAACAAGATAATAGTTGAAAAGAAAAACTGAAATTGTAAACTAACATCATGAACTATTAATCACAGATTAAACACGAGATTGCAATTGAAAAAAAAACATAGTTGTGAACTGAATCACAATTAATTCAAATAGAACAAGAATTAAACCAAGATGGTAAAACCAAATTAAAACTAAAGAAGCAGAATTCCACAAACTAACAGAGAGTTACACAAGTATGGATTAATATTACCTAAAATGGTTACTGAATTTAAATTCAAACAGGCATGAACTCAAGATTGGCTACGCATTGTCTCAGAATCAATCAATTAAAAAGAGGAGAAGAAAAGAAATTAATACACTAATCAAACTTACAACACGGGAGAGAACTTACAATTAAAAAAAGAACCGACCGAGAAAATCCCTAAAATAGTTACAGACCTCAAAACCCTAGATCCTCAATTCAATCCCTTCTGCTTGGATTCGAGGGGTTTTAGACGTGAAATAGCAATGAGGGGAGGGAGCCGGTTGCCTGGTATGATTTTGGGTTCATTTGGGTGAGTTAAGGTTTTGACTCAGAACTTTGATTTAAGATTCGACTGAACTGACTAAGATTCGAGGGAAACAAATTGCGTATTTGGGATGAGCAGCCTGAGGGGAGTTGAGGGTGTCAATTTGGCGAGGTTTGGCATCGGCGTTGCCACCCTAGGGCGGTGGGATTTGGCGGCGGCGGTCTCTAGGTTTTCAGAGAGGGGTATGGTGAAGAAGAAGATTGGGGGGGGGGGGTTGGGCTTCTGGACCGTCTGATCAAACAAACCTCGACAGCCCAGATCTAACAAGAACCAAACGACGTCGTTTTGTCTTCAATGAATTGGACCAGGCGAGTATGATAACTAGGCTGGTCGGGTTTGGGGGGAATAATTGATTTGGGCCTAGGGTGTGACAACTAATCCAAGCCCAGGTCCGGGCAACCACTTTATTCTTTTTTTTTTAAATTTGCAATTGTTTCTTTTATCTATTTTTTGTATTTTAATTATATTAAATTTTTGTATTTTACTGATTTTATAAAATTGGAATTATACTAAAATCCTAATATATTTAAACTAAACTAAATAATTCCTAAAATTATTGTAAAAATCTGATTTGTGACAATTTCCAAATAAAATGTTTGAAATGCGAAATGAACTAATTTTTTTGTGAATATTCATATTTTGCCAAAAAAAAATTAACCCCTAGTTAATTCTAATACATGAAACTAAATACTAAATGTAAATGCGTATTTTTGTATTTTTTATAAATTAACATGCACGAGTAAAAATGCAACAATTATAAGAAAATGACACAAAAATGCACAAAAATTGTAAAATAAAGAAAAATATTTTTGTTTGAATTTTGTGGGAATTATTCATATATATGGAAAAAATCACGTGCTCACAGCTGCCCCTCTTTGCTTGGAAACATGAAATGTTTTCGGGCAAAGATAAGTGAGCAAATATGACCGATTTGTTGCCCATTTGAAAATTTTGTTGTGAAGTGTTTTGAAACGTTTTGACCGCACCCTGCTTTAGAGGTTGCCTACATATCTTGGGCTAAATAGGAATCAGGTCAGTATAGTTCTGGAGTGTGTGGTAGCTGGGACTACCAAGAGTTGTGATTTCACTGCGATTGCTGCTGCTGTTACTGATCGTTGACCTTCCTTATTACACCAATCAAAAATAAAAGAAGCTAGCCTAAGCTATGAAGTGTGAATTACTAAAAGTCCTATCTAAAATCTTCAAACTTGCATCTTGTACTTCCTTGTTGTCTTGTGTTTTGTGTTTCCTTGGTGAAATCCGTTGTCATTACTTAACCTGCTAACTGATATGTTGCTCCTTCTTTCCACATTAATGAACTTGAATAAACTTTAACTGGAATGTATTCCTCTATTATCCAGGCGGGCTCCTGACTTCACAAAAATAGACAAAACAAAGAAAACTTTCTGCCCCAGTTTTGAAAACTGGGTGCTTGTTACCACATACTATAAAAAATTGAACACTAATACTTGAATTGTTATAAGACTGAAATGTAACTGCAAAATTTTAAAACTAAAATGTATTTCAAAGTTAAAATTTAAAATTTATCTTAGGTGAAAATTTCACAAGACTAAGATTTTTATCTTAGGAGAAAGATTCAACTGACTAAGATTCTTTCCTTTATCTTAGGTGAAAAATTCATCAGACCAAGATTTTCATCTTGGGTGAAAGATTCAGCAAAATAAGACTTTTCTAACTTTGATCTTAGTTTAAAAGTTTATCGCACTATGATTTTCATCTTAGGAGAAAGATTCAACAGACTAAGACTTTTCTATTTTTTATGTGAAAAACTCATCAGACTAAGATTTTCATCTTACGAGAAAGATTCAACAGACAAAGACTTTTCTATTAAATTGATCTTAGGTGAAAAATTCATCAGACTAAGATTTTTATCTTAGGAGAAGTACTCAACAGACAAAGATTTTTCTATCTTTGATCTCAGGTGAAAAATTCATCAGACTATGATTTTCATCTTAGGTGCAAGTTTCAACAGACTAAGATTCTGACTATAGGAGATAATTCATCAGACTAGGTCCTTTTTTGTTTGATCTCAGGAAAAATATTCATCGGACTGAGATTTTGATTCTAGGAGATATTCATCGGACTAGGTCCAATTTCGACTTCAGAATTTCTTACTTTTCCAAATTCCAACTTTCTTTCTTTTTAAATTCCGTCTTCCTTTCTTGTTACCATATTACTCCTTTATTTCTTTTCTGCAAAATACGCCTTCCTTTCTTATTTCCAACTTCTGCCTTCCCATTCTTTTTCCAAATGGTGCCTTCCTTTCCCTTTTATAACTTCCGCCTTTATCTTAGGTGAAAGATTCAACAAACTAAGATTTCTATATCTTAGGGGAAAATTCAGCAGATTAAGAGCTTTATCTTAGGTGAAATATTAAGATTCTTCATCTTAGGTGAAAAATTCATCAGACTAAGATTTCTTTTAACCATTTTCCTCCAAAACTTGTCTTATCTACCCTCTAACTTGAATTATCTTCCTCTAGAACTGCTCCCTTATATATTGGTGTTGTTCTCCTTCAAACTCATTTCCCTAAAAACAGTGTTTCAATCCTCCGAAAATAATTTTTTTAAAAATTGGTGTTTCTTTCCTGAAAACTACTTCCCTCTCTCAAAAAAACTTGTATTGACCTTCATGTTGCTGATACCCATTTTTTCCTATATATATTTTTTATCCAAAATACTTTCAAAACAGTATATATTTATGCATACATAAGCATGCCGGGGTACTTTGGTATTTTTCTATAATTTTTGTGATTTTTTAAAATCAATTTACTACTTATTTTGAC
The DNA here is from genome assembly GCA_034376525.1 of Nicotiana benthamiana. Taxonomy (NCBI): domain Eukaryota; kingdom Viridiplantae; phylum Streptophyta; class Magnoliopsida; order Solanales; family Solanaceae; genus Nicotiana; species Nicotiana benthamiana. Next base: position 56,041,388 of record CM067338.1, read on the forward strand.
AGTACGAAGGCCAAAATTATTTTTCAAATTATTATTTTAGTGAATAATGTGCTTCAATCCCATATTTACAATAAATATAATTCATGAAATTCTTACACATTTTATACAAAGTTATTTGAGTTTTTATGGCTAATTATACAAAATTGCAATTATAGCCAATTTCGTAATTAACTGTGTTTCATAGTTAAAAAATTATTTCTATCATTTTTAAATTAATATTTATATGTTATTAATTAGTACCATATTTTAATTTTGCTTTTTAAACTATTTTAGCTATTTTATAAAATTATTTGGGAAACATTGACTATTTAAACTATAACTAGATTTATTTAAAATATAGCCCAAAATAAACTCCTATTTCAGCCCATTTTTAACCCAATTCAATAACCTACACCCACTAATTTGCCCGACCTGCCCCTGATTTAATCTGAGCTGTTGATCAAATAAGATCATCGGCCCAGATCTCATACCTTAATTAAAATCAAATAACCCCCCCAAACCCTTATTTTTCACAGATCAGTCTCTCTTTCTCTAAACGTTTGCTCTCTAATACCTTCTGGTTTTCTCCTTCTTCTCCGATGAAGACCATCGCCTCTGCGGCCCACTCCTCCCTCACTTCTCTCGACCTCTAGCAGCCATGGAGTCCTTGTATCATTGTTTTCTCGTTAAAGCTTGAAGCCCAGTAGCTTCTACCATGAAAGACGACCACTGAAGCTTCACTTGGGTATGTTTCCGGCTTTTCTCTGATGGTTTTTGTCCGATGATGCCTTCTATGGCATTATATGCGAGTTTCATGGCCAGATTTCTCATTTCCCTAATTTATTTTGCAAACCTTAATTTTTCGCCTAAATCTCTTTGGTCTCAGTCTCTTAAACGATTTCTTTTGGTTTAACATTTGTCTTCTACACTTCCTATTACCTGATATCTTTGATTATTCGAGTTGTATACGTTTTGGTTCCTTTTCTTAAACTAGGGTTTCTTAACCTATTTCGAAAACACTTTACTTTTCTGATTTTGAGTACTAATCCGTAATTCTCAGTACTACTTCTAAACAATTTGATAAAATCTGATGAAAAACCCTAACCCTACATGTTTGTATCCGTATTTGCCTGTTTGCATGTTCTTCTGGGTTCTTCTTTGAGTTCCGCGTTCTTTGCTTTAATTTTGTTGCTAGTATTTCATTTCCCCTACCGTGCTGTGTTCTTCTCTTAAGGTTTCTGGCTGTTTATATGGTGATTTTATACTGATTCTTAAAAGCTCTCTTTAAGACTGTGATTAGTGGTCTTAAAATGTGATTTTGTGTATTCACCTTATAGTTTGGTATTGATTTCGGATTTCTTCCTCAATCAGTGGGATACATTCCTCAATTAATAACTAATCTCCTAGGTTATCAATCTCACTCATTAATTAGAAAATTATTTTCCAGAGTTGAAGTGGTATTTATCCTTATATGTGTGCACAAGTATATTGATTTATTTGCTTGACATGTTTCCCTGGTTATGTATCACACACCTAGTCTTCATTGCATACCTTATACTATTTTTATTTTCTTATGTGACCATGCCAAACTTTGTGATTCCTTTCCTTTTAAAATGACTGCTTATTACCGTTTGACTATGATCCCATAATTAAATGGGAGTCCATATACTTATTTGATTATGATTGATACTCAGTTCCTTAAATATGGATTGATACCTTATTGGTTTACAAGTTTTTAGTACTATAAATACTCCTCGACTTACTCTTTGAACAAACCAACACACACTGCTCTCACCATCTCAGACTCTCTGAATTCTCTCTTTATCTGCTATTACTATACTCTCTCATTCTTTTATTTGAGCACTCAATAGGCTAAAAGCCAAGATTTGGTAACCTGGGTTGATTACTTCTACATTACTAGGTTCTATTTGTTTGTCTACATTGGGTATATTGGTGCTGCTATTCTCATACTGCCATTACTCACAAACAAAGCCTTGCAATCTAGTGGTACGTCAAATAAAAAGGATGTAAACTCCGTAATGGCTGCACAAGGAAACCACTCGTCCATGAAATACCAACCCTACCCTCCAATCCCACTCACATACTAATCCTCTCTAAGTTACCAGGCACCTTCACCTACCTATCAAAACCCACATCCCGTCTACCAAACATCTCCATCACCAACATATCAGCCCACCTCGCCAGGATATTCCCAACCCGCACCCGTATACCAAGCTTACAACTCCCAAACTCCTCACTATCCATCACCCCCTACCCGCCAAAACTTCCCATGACCAAGACCAAACTTTGACCGCAAACCGCCCAGACAGTACACTGCTATTGCTGAACCTATTGACCAACTGTATGAGAAGCTCAAAGCCGCTGGATATGTTACACCCATCCCAGCCATAACCCCAGAAAACACCTCCCAATGGATCAAACCAAATAAAACCTGCGCATACCATTCGGGGATGAAGGGCCATACCATCGACGAATGCTGTTCTTTTAAGGACAAAATTAAGACCTTAATTGAAAAAAAGGTCATTGTAGCTAAGGAGCCAGCTCCTAATGTTTGTAACAACCCTATGCCAGACCATAAATGTGGAGGCATCCACATGATTGAGGTTGAGGAAGACTGGGACCCCGAAGGATCAATCGGTTTGACATCTGAAGGAGATGAGCCCAAGAAACCGGAGGTCACTCATAATCTTATTGTTGTGCAAATCCAGCCATATGAGGACAATGTGGTGAATACATCTACACCATTTGAGTTCGAGGCACCTCCTACAAAAGTGCCAAAACCAATTGAGGTAGAGTTCGAGACTCCAAAGGCGCCCGCACAAACTGAAGTTGTTATGTTGCCTCCAAGGGTGCCCATTCCGGTCACCATGTCAGACATAACCCCATTTCAGTCAAGTGCCATACCCTGGGACTACACAGCCGAGGCAAGAAGGAAAGGAAAAGCACGCATTGGTAAAGCAGTTGCCGCGTGACTAGAACAGGCAGGGTATACAACCAGAGTACCTGGCTGAGTCCAGCTAGAAGGCCTCTGGACGTCCCATTGAAACTGGTCCTGATGATCTCTGGAGAAAGATACAGGCTAAAGAATATTCAATTGTCGAGCAGCTAAATAAGACTCCGGTGCAGATTTCCATCTTAGCATTGTTGCTGAGTTCCGAGGCACATATGAACGCCTTGATGAAGATATTGAGCGTGGCTTATATCCCGAGCAACATAATAGGAAGAGAAATGGAAAACATGACAGGGCAGGTATTATATAGTCACAAAATCACTTTCCACGAGGATGAATTGCCACCTGAAAGGTTCAGTCATAACAAAGCACTTCACATCACCGTGCAATGTGAGGATCATTTCATCACCAAGATCTTAGTTGACGGAGGTTCTAGTCTCAATATCCGTCCATTGATCAACCTCAAGAAGTTAGGTAAAGGATTGCACGAGATAAAAGATGGGGCTATTAATGTTAAGGCTTTTGATGGTTCTAAGAGGTCCACTCTCAGGGAGATTAGCCTGTGTTTCAAATGGGCCCCACTTGGTTTGATGTCGACTTCCAAGTCATCGACGTAACATCATCTCACAACTTACTGCTGGGACGCCCCTGGATCCATGCCACTAGGGTTGTAGCATCCACCTTGCATCAGGCCCTAAAATTCGAATAGAACCACCAGGAGCTAATCATCCATGGAGATGGTAGCAGCCTACATACATTCGCAGACCATTCCAATGATCGGAGGCAAAAGAAGAATATGCGGAGAAACATATCATCATATTGAGCGAGTCAATGCAGTGGACAAGGACAAATGGTGGAGAAACAAGGTCGAGAGCATTCTCAATTGGAGTGGGTATAAACCAGGGAAAGGACTTGGTAAGAGTCTTCAAGGTATCACCAAACCTATCCAGTTGAAGAAACGTGGTACTACTTTCAGACTGGGGTACGGGTACACTTCGCAAGAATTCCAAAACTTGTCACCACAATGGCGCGGCCCATATTACCCAGCAGACACTCTCTACGGGTAAAAAGAAGACGAGGCTCTTGCGGCAATGAAGAACCTGTTTCTTGAGGACATGGACCGTTGTGTGATTTTCGAAGAGGAAGGGGAGGAAGGCGCTTCCATTCAGACTGTGAACTGAGGGGAGCACCTCACAAACTGGTCAATCAGGACCATCGCCCGGAAACCTTTGGGGTAGCAAGGCTGAACAAGCATCATGCATCTTAGTTTTAGTTGTTTTCTTTATTTTCCGCATTTTGTCTTTACTCTCCAAAAGAGCTCCGATGTTTTGAAAATTTATGAATTTAATCAAAAGCATTTTCAGTTTATCAAATATCTCGCTATTCATTACTTTTCTCTCCAATTTACTTTATTTTCACACATCATTACAATTACATATCTTAATGATGAACCGACAACTGTAACTTGCGACGAGGCCATGCAACAAACGGAGTTAGACTCAGAGAGGTTGTCATAGAGGCCAAGAATTTTGAAAATAGACTTATGTCTAGCTTTGATGAAACTGAAGTTGTCAATTTGGGAGATACAGAGAATGTCAAAGAAACGCGCATCAGTGTGCGCTTATCACAGACACAGAAAGAGGGATATACAGAGCTCTTAAGGTAATATGAAGATATATTTGCATGGTCTTATGGTGATATGACTGGCCTCAGCATATCCATCATTGCTCACAAGTTGCCAACAGATCCTGCATGTATGCCGGTAAAACAGAAGATCTGGAAATTCAAGCAAGATATGAGTTTAAAAATCAATGAAGAGGTTACAAAGCAGGTCAAAGCCAGAGTTCTTCAAGTGGTAGAGTATCCAACTTGGTTACCTAAAATTGCGCCAGTACCAAAGAAGGATGGGAAAGTTAGAGTCTGTGTCGACTACCGGGATGTCAACCGGGCCAGTCCCAAAGACAATTTCCCCTTGCCAAACATACACATTCTGATCGACAACTGCGCCAAGAATGAGTTGCACTCATTCGTTGATTGCTTTGCAGGGTACCATCAAATGTGGATGGACGAAGAAGATGCAGAGAAAACGGCATTTATCACGCATTGGGGAATATATTGCTACAGAATGATGTCGTTTGAGTTGAAGAATGCAGGAGCAACTTATATGAGGGCCATGACTACCCTCTTTCATGACATGATACATAAGTAGATTGAGGTATATGTAGATGACATCATAATTAAGTCCAAGGATGCTGGAGATCACATGGAGGACCTCCAAATGTTTTTCAACAGACTAATGAGGTATAACTTGAAACTGAATCCCGCCAAGTGTGCATTTGGGGTCCCTGGGGGAAAGTTATTGGGTTTCATCGTAAGTCGCCGAGGAATAGAGCTGGATCCATCAAAGGTCAAATCCATGTAGGAGTTGCCACCGCCGAAGAGCAAGAAAGAGGTAATGAGTTTCCTGGGGAGACTCAACTATATCAGCCGGTTCCATGCTCAGTCTACCTTCATCTGCAAACCTATCTTCAAGATGCTGAAAAAGGACGCCGCCACAAAATGGACCGATGAATATCAAAAGGATTTTGACAGGATCAAGTAATGCTTGTCTACTCCTCCAGTCCTGGTTCCACCTGAGCCAACAATTTCATTCAAAGCGGAGGAATCTTGTATAGGAGGACTCCCGATTTGGGACTATTAAGGTGTGTCGATACAACAGAAGCAACCAAGTTATTGGAGGAAGTGCACTTTGGGACTTGTGGATCGCACATGAACGGTTTTGTTCTAGCAAAGAAGATACTCAGGGCAGGATATTTCTTGATGACTATGGAAATAGATTGCGTTCAGTATGTCCAAAAGTATCACCACTGTCAGATACATGCGGATATGATAAAGGTACCTTCGAACGAGCTCACTGAAATGAGTTCACCGTGGCCGTTCTCCGCTTGGGGAATGGACGTTATTGGACCAATCGATCATGCCGCATCAAACAGACACAGGTTCATTCTAGGGGAAATTGATTACTTTACCAAATGGGCTGAAGCAGCATCATACAAAGCAGTAACCAAGAAAGTCGTGGCAGACTTTGTCCGAGATCGTCTTGTCTGTCGGTTCGTTGTTCCAGAGTCGATAATCACTGATAACGGTTCCAATCTCAACAATGACTTGATGAAAGCGATGTGTGAATCATTCAAGATCAGACACAGAAACTCTACAACTTATTGTCCTCAGATGAATGGAGCCGTGGAAGCGGCCAACAAGAACATCAAGAAAATACTAAGGAAAATAATCGAAAGGCATAAGCAGTGGCATGAGAAGTTGTCCTTCGCTTTAAAGGGTTATCATACTACAGTTCGCACATCAACCGCGCAATTCCCTACATGCTGATATACGGTAAAGAAGCAGTAATTCCCGCCGAGGTAAAAATTCTGTCCTTGAGAATCATTTGGTTGAAATATTGCCAACTTTTCATGGGCTGAAATATCGCCAACTTATTCAAAGGCGTCATAGTTCAGAGGCACCATCTGCATAGCCCGAGAACACCATTTCATGGCATGCGAATCTTTACTTTTATGCTCTTCATAGCCCAGGACGTCATAGTCTGAGGACACCATCCTAATCGTCCGAAGACAACATTCATGGTCCAATGGGAACTTGCATCACGTTTAAATTAATGCAAATATCCGCACATCATTCGTTTGCAGGTACACCGGCTGGCACGACCACCATAGTACGAGCAGTCCCGCTCCAGTTCTCCGCAGCTATCAGATCTCCGATCTCTCGACAAATCTCAAACCCCGTTGCGTTCGTCTTTTTTTTTTTCCAATTTGTCATTGGCATATCCTGGTAATGGTTCCTAAACTACATATGGCCTGATACTTGTAAAATCAGGGATATGTAGGCAGCTAAGAAGCCAGATCACGGTCAAAATCTTTTTTCAATCGCCAATTCTGGTCAAAATTGGCCATCTTATCTTTACCCGACAACTCTTTCATCCTCCTCGGGAAAAAAGAGGTAGCTGTTGATACCTAATTTTTTCCGATATATTTTTTGCACCCAAAGAACTTTAAAAATAATATATGTATGCATATATAAGCAAGCTGGGGTACTTTGGTATTTTTTTTTAATTTTCGAGATTTTTTAAAATCAATTTACTACTTATTTTGACAGTACGAAAGCCAAAATTATTTTCCAAATTATTATTTTTAGTGAATAATGTGCTTCACTCCCATATTTACAACAAAATAATTTTTGCACATTTTTTACAAAGTTATTTGGGATTTTCAAGGCTAATTACATAAAATTGCAATTATAACCAATTTCATAATTAACTGGGTTTCAAAGTTATAACATTATTTCTATCATTTTTATATTAATATTTATATGTTATTAATTAGTTCCATGTTTTAATTTAGCTTTTAAAACAATTTTAGCTATTTTAAAAAATTATTTGGGAAAAATTGGCTATTAAAACTATAGCCAGATTTATTTAAAAGATAGCCCAAAATTAACTCCTATTTCAGACCAATTTTTAACCCAATTCAACAACCCATACCCATTAATTTGCCCGACCCGCCTCTGATTTCATCTGAGCCGTTAATCAAATAAGATCAACGGCCCAGATCTCATTACCTTAATTCAAATCAAATAACCCCCCAAACCCTCATGTTTCACAAATCGGTCTCTCTTTCTCTAAACGTTTCCTCTAGAACTTTCTGGTTCTCTCCTTCTTCTACGATGAAGATCATCGCCTCTCCGGCCCACTCCTCCCTCACTTCTCTCGACCTCTATCAGCCATGGAGTCCTTCTATCGTTGTTTTCTCTTTAAAGCTTGAAGCCCAGCAGCTTCCGTCATGAAATACGGTCACTGAAGCTTCACTTGGGTCTGTTTCCGGCTTTTCTCCAATGGTTTTTGTCCGATGATGCCTTCTATGGCCTTATATGCAAGTTTCATGGCCAGGTTTCTCATTTCCCTAATTTATTTTGCAAACCCTAATTTTTCGCCTAAATCTCTTTGGTCTCTGTCTCTTAAACGATTTATTTTGGTTTAACCTTTGTCTTCTACATGTCCTATTACCCGATATCTTCGATTATTCGAGTTTTATACGTTTTGGTTCCTTTTCTAAAAATAGGGTTTCTTAACCCATTTGGAAAACACTTTAATTTTCTGATTTTGACTACTAATCCGTAACTCCCAGTACTACTTCTAATCATTTTGTTAGAATATGATGAAAAACCGTAACCCTATATGTTTGTATATGTATTTTTCTATTTTCATGTTCTTCTGGGTTCTTCTTTGAGTTTGGTGTTCTTTGCTTTAATTTTGTTGCTAGTATTTTATTTCCCCTACCATGTTGTGTTCTTCTTTTAAGGTTTCTAGCTGTTTATATGGTGATTTTATACTGATACTTAAAAGCTCTCTCTAAGACTGTGATTACTGGCCTTAAATTGTGATTTTATGTTTTCTCCTTATAGTTTGGTATTGATTTTGAATTTATTCCTCAATCAGTGGGGTACATGCCTCAATTAATAACTGATCTCCTAGGTTTTCAATGTCGCTCATTAATTTGAAAATTATTTTCCAGAATTAAAGTGGTATTTTTCCTTATATGTGTGCACAAGTATATTGATTTGTTTGCTTGACATGTTTCTCTAGTTATGTATCATGCACTTAGTCTTCATTGTATACCATATACTATTTTTGTTTCCTTATGTGACCATGCCATACTTTGTGATTCCTTTCCTTTTAAAATGATTGCTTATTACTGTTTGACTATGATCCCTTAATTAAAGGGGAGTCCATACACTTATTTGATTATGATTGATATTCAGTTCCTTAAATATGGATGGATACCTTATTGGTTACTCGTTTTTAGTACTATAAATACTCCTCACCTTTCTCTTTGAACACACCAACAGACAGTGCTCTCACCATCTCAGACTCTCCGAATTCTCTCTTTCTTTGCTACTACTATAATCTCTCATTCTCTTATTTGAGCACTCAATCGGCTAAAAGCCAAGATTTGGTAACCTGTATTGATTACTTCTACATTACTGGGTTCTATTTGTTTGTCTACATTGGGTCTGTTGCTGCTGCTGCTATTCTCATATTGCTGTTGCTATTCTCATACTCTTGTTACTCACACTGCTGCTCTCATTCTTTGCACACTTTGCTCTCCCTTTGTGCATTCTCGTATTGCTATTGTATCCTATTACCTGCAACTGGTATGTCACTTATTTATGATACAGTTTCCACAACAACATGATCTTATTGGTTTTGCATTTCATAATGTTTCTTGTATGCTTTTACTTATAGTTTTGTTGTTCTTTCTATCACTAGCATGTTACTTACTAGTCTATTTGGTTCAGTTTAATATGCCCCCTACCCCCTTATCCTTGTCTCAATGTATGTTTTCCTCTTCCATGTGCACTACTGCTTTGCTACTTATCAGCCCTGAAACCTCTCCTTGAAGTTGATTATATTTACGGTTTGGTGCAGAAAGAACTAAACCTTTGTTTTACAACCATGCTTGATTAGTTTCCTCCAATATGTTGTCTGTAGACTTTACTTATTTTCTCCCTCCCCTGTCTTAATGAGTGTTTACTTTTTTTTTCCTTGTGTGCCACTACCATGCATCCATGTCTTCTTGGCTACTTGGTTAACCCAAAACCAATGTTTGAGGCTAAGTGTTTTGTATAGTGAGAGCTGAACTCATGTTTGCAACCATGTCTGGTTACTTTCAATATGTTACCTATGTAAGTAGTTTACTTTGCTTATTTGTTCCCTTCCCGCTTGCCCTTATTTGTGTGATTCTCTGTTACTCTAAAAACTGATCAGTCTAAATGATTTCAGAAAAACTTTTCAAACTCCTTCAAATATATTTAACTGTCTCAAACTTCTCCAACTCTTTCAACTCTCTTCTCAAACTGTCTCAACTTTTTCAATTCTTTCAACTGCTTTCTTAAACCGTCTGTCAATTGTTTTCAACTCTCTCAATTCTAGTCACAATCTCATGCTTAGAGCTGTAGGGTCTGCCCCTTAGTGTAAGCACTACCTTGGGAGGTTTGAGCACCCATGGAACTCTGTTGGAACTTCGATGCTTGTGTCCAAATGGGATATTTTGGGTGCTTGGTATTGGCCAGGGGTTCAAACGAACCCTTAGGGAACTTTGTCGCACCCAAGCTTTGGTAATGGCTGTGAAACTCGAAAGAAGTGAGGTTGGAGATGCTTGGGCCTTGCTGTAGCCTCCCTATACAATAGCTTCTTCTTTTCTTTCACTGCTGTATCTTTTAATTACTTGGTCTGTAATAACTTGTAAAGAACAATGGGGATTATAGTGAAATTGGGGAGGGTTATGCATGATTATTAAATGGTATGGGTAGAAAACATGTTTATAGGATTTTACTTATCTATTTGCGTAATAGAAACCATGTACAGGACATGCATCTCACATATAGAAATCATATTCTTAGGAGTTTTACATTCAGCTTGTTATTTTTATAATCACAATCAGTTAACAATCAAATTACTGCCTTGCATTTAGATACCATGTTTTAGGGCCTCTATATGCATTAGATATATCGTGTACTTAGGGTCTTTCTATTACAACTGTTGAATGCCTCACTAATTTTGATAAATAAAAGTCAGATTGATTAACAAACTCCTCATTAAAACTAGATATCATTGCATGCTCATCGTCTTTAATACCGCCTAGGCAAGCCTTAGGCCGGATAGAAATAAAATGGGCTAATCACTTTCAAATCATGTTCAAATTAATTCGTCGCTATCTGAATTCGTTTGTTTCTGAAGCCCTCTCTACTTTTACAAACTTCTGCCACATTTTTAACCATCTATGCAAAAGGATTTCTACTATATTTTCTTGTCCAGATTTGGACCACTATTTATACTATCTGAGTACTAATTTTCAAAAGCTCAAAAAGCTTGTATGTTTTCTTTATGCTTCTGCAATCTCAAAAATGCTTTCATGCTTGTTCTTTTACTCCGCCTGACCAAAACTGTTTTACTAGGAATTCTAAATGTTTTCTCAATGACTTCTGCATATTTCTAAAAAAAACTTATACTGCCTCTTTTGAGTTCTGAACGTTTTAACTCTCCATCTTTTATTTTAATTTATGCTCCATCTTCCTTTTAAAAACTCTCTTTTCCTTAGACCTTACATGTGTTTGAGACGTGCTAATGACGTGTTCGCTTATGGAGGGAAATTTAAGCCTTCTTACATGACTTTATATGATTCCATTATGTGTAGTCCTACTTGTTTTGTATTTCGCTTAGCATTTTAACCTTTAAGCGTAAGGGTTCGACCTAGTTACCACCTTATAGGAATAATGATCCTAAATTCCATCTGAGATCTATAGGACAGGACGGGTAGTAGCATGCAACAAGCATACGTAACCAATTCACACGCTTAAATAACCTCTAAGGGGTGGGACGGGTAGAATATGGAGATGATGACGATGCGATAATATCATAAAGCGACCCCTCCTTGGGAATATGTGTGGGATATTGCATCGAATGATCCATATTGTAGTTAAACCTAGGACCCTTCTCTTTTGTGTTTGCTTTATTTAAATGTTCTTCTATAGTAATGCCTTTTCAAATCAACCCTCTCTTTTATTTTGAATTTACGTACTTCTTTAAAGCTTTACAAGTTGTATGAATGTTATATTTGTGAACCTTACTTGTTCAATTGTTTCATCTTTTCCATAAAGTCACAATTAACACGGCGGGGAACCACACTAGTGGATCTTGAGGGGTGCCCGACACCTTCCCCTCGAGATAATCTCAAGCCCTTAACCAAACTCTGGTTTTCTTTTCAAAATAGTCTCTCTTATGTGTCCTAATGCACTATAATCATTAGGTGGCGACTCTTAAAATTCTATTACCCAACTCCCAAACGGGAAATAGAGTTGTTTTGCCAATAATTTCGTAAAACCCGATTTTGCTCTTCTTAGGGAAAAAGGGGCGTCGAAACATGTTCTCCAGATGAGTACCAGATTTCAATAAAATTTCCAACACGACAGAAAATGTTTCTGCCACAGTTTGATAATGTTCCTGTAGCATAACATTTCCATGCCCCTATTTCAATCAAAGAAAATTCTGTTAGTTTAAAGCGCGATGGTTGGTTGTGGTACTCCTACCGGGAATGGCTTTCCTTTCTCCTTTCCATGCTTTGCATTGTCTGACCATCTTTGAAACTTGGCTGATGACTTCTGCCCTTCTTGATGACTCCTTATTCACCAAACACTCAATTATTACTTCTAATCTTCTTATCTGACCCCGTACCTTTTCTACATTCAAACCCTATATCTTCTATTTCTTACATCGCTCATGAACTGGCATTTTCCTGACCTTTGAGTCTTACATGAATTCCCAAATTGCATCTATTGCCCCCACAGTATGTTGTTTCTTCTTAAGTCACAACCCCTAGCCCTTTGACCCTGAAGTCTATCGCTCATTCGCTTGACCCTTGTCACAGAAATATCTATTCTTCGTTAAAACCCAATACCATCCATCTGTTGCATTACTTCTGAACCGAAATCTACCAAACTTTGTGTTTGACATGACCCGCCAATGCGTGTTGATTTATTACCCTTAATCTTGTTGTTTTGTGCAATTGGAAAGTTGGTGGAAATTTTTTGTCCTTTCTCACTTGTTACGATCAAACAGACTCAGAAAGAGCAAGTGAATAAAAAAGCAAAAGGAAGTGAAAGACAGAGTAAAGAGATGATTCCTAAAGAAGACACTACGAAGTATAAACATATCAAATGTTGATACCAACTCTAACGACCATGCCATGCACATGTGGATATTCTGCCAATCAAACCCGATGTTCAGCTCTTGTTGTATCTTTCGTCGTGAAACTGGGCTTCAATGCCCCGCTTATTCAATATGATTACATTCCTTATTCAACTTGTAGTGACCGAAAGATTTTCATCATCAAGCTTCTCTCATTTGTTATTTCTCTCAACTTACCGTCGCCTCAAGGTGTCTGTGAAAGTTTTCACCAATAAGACTCTCTCATTTTAGTTCTCTCAGCTTTCATCACCTTGTTTGTACCGGAGTGTTGCCCCTGACATGAATTATCTTACCTGCTTGACTTGGCATTTCTCAAAGACTGATCAAAAGGTCTTTCTTTGGACCGTATTGTGGGCTTTTGGATAGGGTTAGAAAGGAAGGATATAAAGGCTCAAAACAATTCAAAATGGGGTTATAACTACAACTTTCATAATCCAATTTCTCAAAACAACCATAACTTCTGCCCCAGTTTCTTGCTTGGGGGCTTTTTGATTTTTATTTTGGTATGACTGAAACTCAGAGAGGCTGCCTACGTACCCTTTCGAGATCAAGTCAAAAGTAGTTCATTCCATAGACACTACGTTGTTGTGATTTTCTTTCTGTTTTCTTGCTTTTTCCTTTCTTTTCTTCATTTTTCTTTTACTTTATTTTATTTTCTTTTCTTTTCTTTTTATTTTCCTTTTATTTTTTTTCTTTTCTTTTCCTTTTCTTCCGTTCTTTGTTTTTCTATTCTTCCTTTTCTTCTTTTCCCTTTTTTTCTCTTTTTCTTTCTTCTTTTTCATTTCTTTCCTTTTCTTTTCATTCTTTTTCTATTTGCTTATCTCTGGCGCTTGCGTTTCTTTGATTATGCCGTTGATTCCGAAAGAGGGGTATGAAAAAAAATAAAAATGGCTCAAAAGGGGTAACGATGGAAAAAAAGTGTTTGGATAGCAGAACAAAACGCCTTCGTCATTTCAACCCTCGAAATATGCCCATACAAACAGCCCCAATCAAAATACAGAAACCATACACAGCATCTCTTGACTGCATCGGAATTGACAGCCATTTGCGACATTTTATTTCTACATCTGTCAAACATAATGTGCCATTGGGCAACACTCGTACTATTATTACCACGTCCAGAACCCTGTCAATTTGGCCAACTCTTTCTTTTTGCGAATTTTCTTATGTTTTAATTGACCCAGTTTCTCATGGTTCGGGCATCAAACAATCTCAAAGCATCAAAATCTGTTCTTATTTCCTCAAGTTCCCCCATTGTCTTCAAAAATGGTTTTAAAGATCCGACCGAGAATTAATTGTATGTCATGTCACTCGAGCCAGAAGGAAAAGAATTATAGAAAGAAAAGAGTAATAAATAAAAGTGACTAGAAATGGCAGAGAACAGAGAATTTTATTAAACAGACGGTGAAAGGGTTTAATAACAAAACAAGCAACACAACTGGGGTACAGTACTAATACAAACCTAGATAAAACTACATAAGATATGACAACTAATGGAACTAAACACATAAAAGGATAGAGGGTTTCAATCACAAGACAATATTTGGATTACAACCCTGAAATTAACCAGGACAACAGAAATGACGAGAAAATAAACCACCAAGACTTCTCTCCAGCTGGCCAAGATACGAAGCATCTTTCCAATTACCAAGCTTGGAATCTTAGCCACTGAGTTCCGCATCAATAATACTGAGGCCTTCAAATAACTTTTTCAAGGAAATCATATCTGCCATGTGCGTCTCATTTTGCACAGGCGGTGGACTTTGGCTGGTGTGTTGCATCTAAATTTGGCACGACGATGTCACCTGCATCAATAAGCACCTAAATTACTTTCTTTAGCCTCCAAAATTTTTCTGTGTCATGTCCCGGGGAATTTGAGCAATATGCGCATCTTTGGAAAAAATTAAAATTCTTTGAAATAGGGCTTGGTATTATTATCTTAATAGGATTCAACACGCCCGAATGCTTTAGTCTCTGGAACAGATTGGCGTATGGCTCTCCCAAGGGAGTGTAGGCTTTCTTTTTCTGCAACCTCTCATTCCTAAATGCCGGATTTGGGTGGAAACCTGATCCAAGGACGTAGCATCGGGGCGGGATACCTGGTGTACTAGGATATCTGTGGGGCTTAGCAAGAACGGTCATTGCACCTTGTCGCTGACGGAAAGAATGACCTGGTGGCTGGACATATGCCCGGACGTTGTTCACCGGATAGTACTGAGGTGCATTACGTGGAGTTTGAGGACGTTCATGGGGTCGGTTTGGAGGCTGAAAGCGTTTACCATGAATGACTTTCGGGCTCTTTCGTTGGCAGTAGGAGTGACCTAGTGTTTGGACACCTGAACGGCCATTGTTTGGAGAATAATGCTGAGGTAGCTTAGGTGAGGCTCGGGGATAGGTTTGGGATTGGAGTTGAGGCTGAAGATGCTTGGAAGGAACGACCACTAGGATCTATCGTTGGCGTGTCTCAACAATATCTTTTTTATCATGGAATGAGTATCCTGAGAAACTTGTTTGATCCATCTGACCGAAAATTCCTTGAAACTTTCCTTGGGTTTCATTTCTGTCTGAGATGGAAAGAAATGGTTTAGAGAAATGTCTTTGTTGTACTGAAAATGTTGCACAAAATCTTGAGCCATGTCGCCCAACTTGTACCACTTCCCGACATTTTGACGATCATGCCATTCCAAAGCTGCCCCATTCATGCTCTCCCTGAAATATGACATTGAAACTTATCTTCCTTGCCGGCATTCCTTGTTTTATTGCAATAATCCCTCAACTGGGCTACTGAATTTCCTCGCCCATTATACAAATTAAACTTCAGCATCTTAAATCCTTCCAGCTTTCTGGATATCTCAACCCCCTCCACTGTTTTAGCAAGCTCCGAAGTCTCACCGAGAGACCCAAAATGAAGTGCGTGATGGTATGGACTAGAGGCCTTGAAAATTGATTATGGAGCATAATGTTGGGAATCGGGGACTAATGGCGGAGGATACCCACTGGCCCAAGCTCTGTGCACTCGGACTATCTGTCCTTCAACCTCAAAACCTCATCTTTCAAATCAGATTCAGATTCAACAACTCCCATAGACGGATCAGTAATACCCGTGTTCAACTTTTTTCTAGTCATGACTACCTTGCTTTTCGACCTTGTGTTGTATGAGTTACCACAAACCAACCACCTCAACTTTCTTCACAAATCAAAACGAAACATGTTAGCATGGATTTAGTTGGTACTCATTATTAGAAACATCTTTCCATTTTTCATTCAATTTTCTTTTCCATTTTTCATCATTTGTTTTGTGTTTTGGTTGTGGTTGAATCCTATGTGGATTGCCTACGTATCGTGACCCCGCACGAATCAGACCAGGCATAGTTCGTGCCAATAGAAGGTAAACGACAATACAATATTTTTGAAATTTTCTATTTTTTTATAATAACCACAAAATCTTTTTGGTATTTACTTGACCACTGACTCTTTTCTTACTTATTTCAAATTAAGATAAATGACCCGGTATTGCAAACACGGTCTTCCAACACCTCGGGGATGAAAATTTTAATGCTGTGATGGTCAAAAATCAAAATATGACTAAAGGTGGCTATTTATCCAAGGTTAGCCTTCCATCGTTCCGTTTTGGAATATTTGGCTATTTTTGACAAAAACGGCATCACCTGGTTTATTTATGACAAAAATTAAAATTGATATTTTTGGGCTATTTCTATAAAGCGAGGTTAGACTCGATGAGGGTTGCCTACGTATCTCATGCCCCGTGAGAATCAAACCATACGTAGTTTGGGCAAATTAACCGAACTATTTTAAAACAAGACTCTTTTTCATTTTCATTTTTGGAATTTCATAAAAAAACTACTTTTAAAAAACCAAGACTACGCTTTTTCTTTATCAACAGACAATAAAATAGCCTAAAAGATAAAGGCTCTTTTTTTAATTTTCTATGGCTGAACAAACTATTTTTCTCTTTTTCATTTTCGAAAACAAGACAATAATAAAACTCTTTTTCCTTTCTCATTTTTCATGGCAAAACAAACTATTTTTCCTTTTCTATTTTTGAAAACTAGACCAAAATAATGATTTTTTCTTTTCATTTTCATCAAACAACCTATTTTCCCCAATTAAAAATAAAGACTCTTTTTTTATTTTCCACATTTTTAGTAACAATATCTATTTTTCGAACTAAAGACTTTTTTCTTTTTCAATAAAACACCGTATTTTTCCATTGACAAATAAACTATTTTGAAACAAGAAGAACAAAATCAAGACTTTTTTTTCTTTTCTCATGACGAAACAAATTATTTTTCATTTTCCATTTTTGCAAACAAGACAAACTAAAAAAAAATGACGGGCTCTTTATAAATAATAAAAAAATAAAAATATTCGGCAAAGTTCCGACAATACTTGGGCATTGGCTTTTCCAAAACAATCAATTAACTATCCAGACTACTATTTTTCTCTCTTTCTCTTTTTTCTCTCTTTTGCATCAGGATGATCTTTTCATTTCAGATTTCTTGCCCTAGACGGACCCAACCCCTGTGTTGAGTCCCCTAAGTCGAAGTGCACATGATGCAAATAAGCGTTCCTACTAGGGATTCAGCATGAGGCTGAGCTATTTTAGGTTTAAGACCTGGGTGTTTGTTCTAGACCTGTCTTACCCAAGTGGACAACTCGAGCCGAGGGGGAGGCGGCAATCCGGGAATACAGAAGCTTCACCGGCTTTGTGACATATCCAAACCTCGTTCTAAATTGGGATTTTGATACTAGACAGAAAATAAGTCATACATTGTACACCATTCTTCACAATTCAGAAGACTCAGAGAGGAGATTTTGTTTGGCATAGTTTATATACAGTTCACGTAATATCAAAGCGGTAAAAGCAATCAACTAGCACATAAAGCACATATCATGTAACAAAATCAGATAACTCCAAACACAACAATTATTCTAAGCTCGAATTCTGAACCCTGAACAAAACGTTCTGGGTTCTAGTTCCCCAGTAGAGTCGCCAGAGCTGTCACACATCCTTCTTTTCATTTGTACGCCCCCGCAAAAGGGCGTAAAGGAGTTTTTCCAAATAAATGACAATCGGAGCACGATTTATTTATTATTCATTCAGAGTCGCCACTTGGGAGATAAATGGTATCCCAAGTCACCGATTGAATCCCGAACCGAGGAAAAAGATGACTTTGTTCACAGTCTGCGAACCAGAAATCCAGATAAGGAATTCTCTTAACCCGGGAGAAGGCGTTAGGCATTCCTGGGTTCCGTGGTTCTAGCATGGTCGCTCAACTATTGCATTTGGCTTTTATCTGATTTTATTACATGAAGAACCTATGTGCCAATTTATATTTTTTACCGCTTTATTTAACAAGATATTTCTATAAGAAAGTGAACGCAGTTTAAAATATGTTTTCAGATTGCGTCGCATAAGATTAACCCGCAATCCTAGACACACTCTATTCAACGAATTAGGATTTGGATTTGGGCCGCATCAAATGCACACCTGTATTTAGGAATGTAGTTTTTTAAAGCCGCTCCTAATAGAGTCTAGTGCGTTATTACTTTTTGGGAGGGCCGTGAAATTCGCGAAACGGCCCTTCCTGATTTTCTAAATATTTTTTACACCTTTATTGAGGCCCCCGAAATTTTACATTTTTATTGGGCAAAGCTCGTTTCATTTTATTTTATAGGATAAGCCTAAAAGAGACTATATTTTCTATTTTTCATTCTTGTTTTCCTAATAGTATGGAAAAGATTTTAAATAATTATATTCGAAACCCAGGTCTTAACTTCAAGTACGAGTCCAAACAAAAGAACGGACCTTTTAGTTTAAAACACGCTACCTAACTAAAAACCCGAATTTCAAATACCAATTAAATCAAATGAAGGAGTCGGGACAGGGCCCAATTGACTGGCCCAAGCCACATGAAGTAAATCGATGAGAAGGAGTGTGAACTCCTGTGGGCTCAATTAAATGAGTCTCATTTGGGCCCAATGCATGATACATCCTGGATGTCCAAATCCTTGATTCTGTTCTGCTTCAGCAAACGGACCACTCAGGTCCGGCCTATTTGAAGATTGTCCAGCTGGACAAGATCTCGAATCCCAGCGAAGGGAATTAAAATGTTGGACTTGATAATTCTCAAACATGATCAATAATCATAAATTAAATGCTAATTACCATTTGATTAAGCTGCTTTAATTCAACAGACCTAACTCATCACACTAACTGTTTTAAATTATTCACTAATACTCATGCAATCACCAGATTTAACAATAAAAATACACAGTTGTTGAGACATAACGGGTTTAAGAACCTTGCACCAATTTCCAATTTATAGACTCATGTGCTAGTGCTTAACAGCTTATATCCCTATCTCTATCATTTTTATTTTGAATTCAAAGAGGTAATTACATATAAGTAATGAGCTAAAACTAACTAAATCTAGTGTCTAACTTCACCGTTTGCAAGTTCAAAACTAAATACAGTCCATGCATCACATTAACAAACTAATTTTATCTATTAGCACACATTATACAGTCAAAACCAGTGAACATAATCGAATTATCCAAACTCTAAAGGTTTTTAACATAGAATACTGAATAATTACATATAAGATGGACTTAAATGCTCCACAGTTTCATTTCTTTTCAATCAGGAGGACACATTGAAGAACTTGAATATGTACATGGTATTAGGAATTAAGAAGAAACAGATCAGTTAGTAGCAGTCCACACCAAAGCAGCAATCAACAACCAAAAACCAGTTTAAACCACGAGTAAAATTTTTGAAAACCAATCAACCCAAGAAAAAACCCCAACAGTTGAAATAAACCATCAACAGTTCAAAATCATGAACAGAACTCCATTGAAGCAAATAGTACTCAACTTTGGAACAGCGGTGAAGAGATCTACTACAAATCTGGAATTTCACTGATTTACTCTAATGGAACAGTCAAATTTTGTGGTATTCTAATTTTTTGGTATGTATTTTTTGTATTTTTTGTGGATCTAATTGCTGAAGCTAATCTAAAACTGGAAGTGCAAGGAAAATCCAGAATTTTCTTTTTTGATTTTTAGGATAAAAAGATAAGACCCCCTTTGCAAGGAATCTTGAAGCCCTTTTATAGGCAACATGAATCAAATTTTTTTGTTTTCATTTTAGTCCCCCTTATTTCACTTATATCCTCCTTTTCCTTACTTGTTGCCCAAGTAAATACCTCTTGTTTGGTGAAATCCACACTGAAGTACCATTCTAGAAAGTCCTATTCCTGTTACAATTCCTAAACTACCCTTTCCCTACTTTGGAAATTACTATTATTAAAGAAACTACCCTTTTCCCATGCCCAAATACCCTTACTATCGCCTGAAATTATTAAACCCGTTACCTCATCTAAGAATTAATAGAAGCTAACCTAATGAGTCTAAGCCATCTAAAACCCATCATCAAAACTAAAATTTAATCCTAACCCACCTAAATGCTTCAATTAATACTATTATTAAACTAAAGTAAACAACAATTAACGAAAGAAACAAGCTAATAGTTGACAAGCAAGACTGAAATTGTAAATTAACATCATGAACTAGTAATCACAGATTAAACACGAGATTGCAATTAAAAAAAAAACATAGTTGTAACTGAATCACAAGTAATTCCAATAGAACAAGAATTAAACCGAGATGGTAAAATCAAATTAAAACTAAAGAAGCAGAATTTCACAAACTAACAGAGAGTTACACAAGTATGGATTAATGTTACCTAAAATGGATACTGAACATAAATTCAAATAGGCATGAACTCAAGATTGGCTACGCATGGTCTCAGAATCAATCAAATTAAAAGAGGAGAAGAAAAGAAATTAATACACTAATAAAACTTAGAACATGGGAGAGAACTTATCATAAAAAAGAACCGACCGAGAAAATCCCTAAAATAGTTACAGACCTCAAAACCCTAGATCCGCATGCATGCCCTTATTCTTGGATTCGAAGGGTTTTAGATGTGAAAAAGCGGGAGGAGAGGGAGCCGGTTGCCTGGTATGATTTTGGGGTCATTTGGGTGAGTTAAGGTTTTTACTCAGAACTTTGATTTAAGATTCGACCGAACTGACTGATATTCGAGGGAAACGAATTGGGTATTTGGGATGAGGAGCCTGAGGGGAGTTCAAGGTGTCAATTTGGTGAGGTTTGGCATCAGCGTCGCCACCCTAGGGCGGTGGGATTTGGCGGCGGCGGTCTCTAGGGTTTTGAGAGAGGGGTATGGTGAAGAAAACGATCGAAGGGGGGGTGGCCAGTGTTCAGACATATATATATATATTAATGAATGGTGGCTTCTGTACCATCTGATCAAACAACCTCGACGGTCCAGATTTAACAAGAACCAAACAACGTCGTTTGGTCTTCGATTAATTGGACCCGGTGAGTATGATAACTGGGCTGGTCGGGTTTGGGGGGAAAATTGATTTGGGCTTAGGGTGTGACAACTAAACCAAGCCCAGTTCCAGGCAGCCCCTTTATTCTTTTTTTTAATTTTCAATTGTTTCTTTTATCTATTTTCTGTATTTTAATAATATTAAATTTTGTATTTTTTCTGATTTTATAAAATTTGAATTATACTGAAATCCTAATATATTTAAACTAAACTAAATAATTCCTAAAGTTATTGTAAAAATCTAATTTGTGATAATTTCCAAATAAAATGATTAAAATGTGAAAAGAACAAATTTTTTTGTGAATTCATATTTTTCCAAAACAAATTAACCCCAAATTAATTCTAAAATATGAAATTAAATCCTAAATGTAAATGCGTATTTTTGTATTTTTTATAAATTAACAAGCACGAATAAAAAGGCAACAATTATCATAAAATGACATAAAAATGCACAAAAATTGTTTAATAAAGAAAAATATTTTTGTTTGAATTTTGTGGGAATTATTCATATATAGGGAAAATCACGTGCTCACACCTTTGAGAACCATCGAAGGCATTCACATTGATCGCTCAATCCTTTATCTCATGCATCCCTTTACCCAACTTCTTGAGTGTTACCAGCGGACAAATATTAATACTGAACCTCAATTGATAAGGATTCTGGTGGTGAAATATTCTTTTCATTGCACGGTGATGTGCAGTGCCTTGTGGTGAACCAGCCTTTCAGGTGGCAGCTCGTCCTCATGAAAGGTGATCTTTCGTCTTTGCAACATTTTCCCTACCATGTTAGCCATTTCCTCGCCAATGATGTTATTTGGTACGTATGCTTTACTTAGTACCTACAACAGAGCATTCTTGTGCGCCTCAAAATTTTGCAGCAAAGAGAGAATGGATATTTGGGCTGGCGTTTTGTTTAACTAGTCGACGACCGAATATTCCTTGGCCTGTATTTTCCTCCAATGGTTGTTTGAACCTTTCTCAATGAGGGATGGCCGATTGGAGGTCTACTTGCTTGATTCAGCTATATGCTCAAGGGTATAGACTCTACCAGTTCTTGCCATACCCTGTGCTACAGTAGTTTCTTTAATTCTGACCTTGCCCTTCCTTCTCGCCTTGGCTGTGTAGTCCCATGGTACAACATTTGTATAGAATGGTGTCATGGTAGGCATTGCCACTAGGATTGGCGCGGCTATCCTTACTCCAAACAGAATATCTGCCTTGGGTGGCAAGACTGCAACCTCAAATGGTATGGTGCATTTGCTGGAGACACAAATTCAACCTCAATTAGTGCCGATGTCTTTGCGGATGGTGCTTCTTCAAACTCAAGCGGTACAAACATATTCACCTCAGCATTCTCAGACGGTTGGATCTGGACTATGATTGGACTGAGAGTGATTGTTGGGTTCTTTGGGTCATCACCTTCTGTGATCAAACCGATTGATCCCTCGGGATCCCAGTCATCTTTTATTTCAATTATGTGGATACCTCCACCCTTATGGTCTGGCAGAGGGTTGTTGCAAACATTTGGAGCGGGCTCTTTTGCCATAATGATCTTGTTATCAATTAAAGACTGTATTTTGTCTTTCAAGGAACGACACTTATCGATGGTGTGCCCTCTCATGCAAGAGTGGTATGCACAGGATTTGTTTGGGTTAACCTAATAAAAAGGATTCTCAAGGGTTTCAACAAGGATGAGGGTGACATAGCCAGCAACTTTGAGCCTCTCATGCAGTTAGTCGATGGGTTCACCGATGACTATATATTGTTATGGAGGTCTGCGATAAAAATTAGGATGGGGTCTAGGGAAATTTTGACGTGCAAGGGGTGATTTATAGTGGGATGGTTTAGCACTATATGTTTGGTAGACATGAGCAGGTTGGGAATATATGGGTGAAGTAGGTTGATATGTATGAGGTAGAGATGATTGATATATTAGTAGTGGAGCTTGGTATGAAGGTGAGGGTGCTTGGTAATTTGGAGTTGTTTGTAAATAAGTGGAGGTGTAGGGTAGGTTTTGTCCATTGGGAAACCATTACGGCCCCTACGTCCCTTTTCTTGGACATACCACCGGACTGTAAAGCCTTATTTGTAGCCTTAGCCATACCGCTTTTGATACCTTCTTCAATACTCTCACCTAATTTGATAATGTCAGAGAACTTTTATTTCTCAATCATCATAAGCCGTCCATAGTACTGCGGGTCCTGAGCCTAGACAAAGAACTTGTGTATTTGCTCCTCTTCTAATGGGGGTCTGACATTAGCAGCTTTGGACCTCCAACGAGTAGCATACTCGCACAACGTCTCTGTGGGATTTTTCTTCAAATTCTAGATATAGAACATGTCTGGTACATTCTCTGTATTAAACCTGAATCTGTCCACAAAGTTAGATGCCATGCCTACCCAACTTATCCACTTCTTGGGATCTTGGCCGATGTACCAAGATAATGTATCTCCTTTCAAACTCCTTATGAACAACTTCATGCGAAATCTTTCATCCTTTCCTACTCCAACCATCTTGTCGCAATATGTCCTCAGATGGACCCTTGGATCATCTGTACTATCAAACATCTCAAGCTTATGATGTTTTTACTACTCAGGCAGTTCGACATCAAAATTTACGTAGTGATCCTCATAGTTCAGGCCCTCGATTCCTTTGCTTCCCTCAACGCCCTGAATCCGGCTAGTCAATTTCTTGAGTTTCTCAGCCAAGTTCTTGATAAGCAGATCCTTTTAATCAGACTTAGGTGTATCAGTGTGGAAATGGTTGCTAGTGGAGTTTTGAGGTTCT
Organism: Nicotiana benthamiana; assembly: GCA_034376525.1. Classification (NCBI taxonomy): domain Eukaryota; kingdom Viridiplantae; phylum Streptophyta; class Magnoliopsida; order Solanales; family Solanaceae; genus Nicotiana; species Nicotiana benthamiana. The sequence goes on from CM067338.1 coordinate 56,065,382, forward strand.
GGGATGTGTAGTGAAGCATTGTTTGGGGTACGACAGGTGTTACATTGTCTTGGTGGATCAATGTGATGGTGAGGAGCGGGATGATTATAATGTATTGGGATATTTGGAGGAGGTGTAAGGTTTTGAGTGATGGGGAAGCTGACATCTAGGGTGCTGAGGGAAAATGACAGCTTGCCAGATTTCGAACCTGATGGAGCTCTTCTTAGAATTTCAATATCTTCTATTAAAGTTGTGACACATTCTTGTTAGGAATTCGAATACCCTGACCATTAATGGCCTCAACCCGTTCAGCTGGGTTCTCTTTCCAGATGTTCTTCAAATCTTCCATCTTGCCTTTGTTCTTGCTTTTAACAGGACTAAGAGGAGGAGTGGGTGGAGGGCCCATTGATCTGGTGAAATAAGATGATGATGCCAGAGTGCAGGAACTAACCTATGGGAGGGGAATAATAAAAACAAGATAAAACAAAAAGGTAATCAAGTTAGTAAGGATTATAAAAAGTATTGCAGTATTTAATAACATAGTGCAGGAATGTAAAACGTGTCCTAATTTGAGAAACGTCTTTGTGCCTAAGGTAGGCCTAACGAAAAATTGATTTGGAGAACATAGAATGCTAAATGCATCACTTTATTTATAAAAGTAGACGAATCCAAAAGTGACACTAAATAAGCAAGAAATAAGTCACTATATGCCATTGGTCTTATTACATTCATAAAGCAGAAAAGTAAATTCCTATCTATTTGGTCCCAGAAGGACCTTCCCCAAATTCAGCATCCTTAGTAGTTTTTAAAGCAACAATAAAGAAAGGAAACAAGAAAGATGTACCAATTTTTCTTTTGAAAAAAGAAATTAAACGATTAAAGGAATTAAACAAATAATTGCACATAGAGAAGCATAAATTCACAAGAACAATCTGAAATGGTAAAAGACTAAAACTCCGAGCAGAGTCGCCATGCTGTCGCAGACCCTTTTTCCTTTGCAAAATCGGGTTCATGACATTTTGGGTATGGGACAACCCATTCTTTTTGGGAACGAGGTTTGCATTTTTGATGAGTCGCCACCTAACAATTTTTAGGGTGGTCACCACCCATGACCACCCTAAAAACTCCATGCCTACGAGATATCGGTATTCACCTAACTCCACACCATACCGTTGACCTCCAAGTTTCCAAACAACCCCCACGTCGCCTAAGCCCCTCCCTTCACCAACCAGCTACACCAGCCATTTCCTTCGCTGGACAGAACGCCTGAAACCAGCCCGTCAAACCACCTCTCCCATTTCTACTTCGACGCTACTCAACACTGTCACTCCAACGAACGACCAGTCGACCACCAGTTCTAGCTCTACCAAATGACCCCTCCACGTCCAACCCTAAAACGACCCCCTTTACCGCTGCATCGTCTTCTTCTTTGATGTTTTGAGTTGTTCGCTGCTCATCATTTGTATTGAGACGTTCGTTATCCAAATAGATCTTGTTTATGTCGAAGTTCCAGTCTTCGTCCAATATTGCGATTTGATGTGGTTGATTTCGTCTAAGGTCGTTATCGTTGCTTCATTTTGGTTTAATTGGAAAGCAATCCAGGTTTTATTTATTTTATCATTTTTTAGCTTATTACTTGATTTTTGTGGTGATAGAGATAATGTTCATCCATTTTGGTGTAATTGATAATTGGAAAGTAGATAATTAGAATTGCTAGATTTCATGAGTTGATAATAATTGATGCTTGTGTTTTGGGTTGTATTAATTCATGTATTCCTGTAATATTTTGGTTTTATTTGGTTCAAATGATTTCATTTTGTGTATGTTTGATTCTTTTCTTGTTTGTTGTTTATCATTTTCTTGATTATTTCTTCATTTTGCTATATTCATTTGTTCTTGTTTGTTTTAATATAGAAATGTTTTTAATCACTTGAATCATTTATCTTGAATATAATTTTGTTAGATTTATTTTAAAGTTGAATTGATGATTAAGTTTAGTGAGTTGAATTGGCTTTATTGTTCTGCTAAGTGTAAATTGAATCTGAGTTTAGTTATTTAAACATAGTTGTTTGTTATTGTTGTTGGATCTGAAAGTATGATTGTTGTTAAAAACGTTGTTCAGTCAAAATAATTTTTAGTTGGTTCTTTGTTGTTCATCATTTAATTTTAATTTGTTGGTTGAATTTGATTAAGAATTGGTTATAGTTGCTATATTTTGGTTAATTGATTTAGGTGAATGGGTTATAGCTGATAGGGGTAGAGTAGTAACTTTTAGTTATTTCGGGGGTATTTTTTGAATTTAAAGTTTGGACAATTATTTAATTTAAGTGCTCTGTCCACTAGATTAAAATATTATTAAAATAATATAGTGGGGGACAAAACATAATTATGTAAAGAGGGGGTAATAATTTGGTCTTTTTTGACCATTGAAAAAGGGGGACTGTGAGGTCCGTGTTGATTGCTTTTTACTTAATTAAAATCACAAAAAGTATAGGTAATAATAAAAGGTTAAAAAGTCACATCGCAGAAGAATATTAGGCTGGAAAAGTAACAAAAGGTAAAAGGATTAGTAATAATAGAAAAAGTAAGAAGTTAATAGTTAAAAGGTAAAAAGAAATAGTCCTGCTGGGTATATAATAAGACTCATTTAACACTTAAGCAGGACGCAATTTAGAGAGAAAAATATTTTCAGAACTCGAGGGAAGATAAAAAGACTTTTGAATCTTAAGAATTCTGAGAGTTGTTGAAAGTTAGAAATTAAAGAAAAAATTTGTTCCCCTTCACTGTTTACAATTAGCATCAACTACTATTATTCATTAAAGCTTCAAACTTCTTTTTCTTGAGTGATAAAAATCAGAAGTTATTTTTTTTTGTAAACTGGATACTTTTTTGTTGGTCTGTCTCCTGGGTTTTCTGCTATTCCCGCTAATACTGGGCTACTCCGTGTTGTTGAGCTGTTGTTGCTGGGTATTGTTACTACTATCTTGGTGATCACTCCTATTCTTCTTGTGCTTCTAATATCAGGTACATAACTGGTACACATTGTAAGTTGATAACATGAAGCATGAATACAAATTAAGAGTTGATGTTTTAATTTTATTTAGTTTTGTTACTGAATGTATTTAGGACACTTTTTATAGTGTTGTTATATAAGTGTCAGTTGTGTTCGTACGTCTGGGCAGCTTGTAGTGATATATTAAATAATAATCTGTTTTAATTTTGTTATTAAATAATATGTGATTAAACATGCTCATTACTGTCAAACTATTTAATTATGGGAACAAAGAAAAAATAGCATTAGTTAATCTTTATTGAATAGGTTTGGCGAAACTGTGCAATTTATTAGCTGCGAAGTTTTGGATGTTGTCAGTAGTAGGTTAATCGCGAACATGTAGCTAAATTCGTTTAATGTTCAAATTTGAATTAATTTCTTGAACTAGGCATTAAGGCATGATTTGAACTCAAACAAGACGAGTTAATATTTTAGTTTAATAAACCTTCTAATAAGCTTTAGTAATTATGGTTAAATCTAGTTTCAAGTGATTGTGAATAAGTAATTCCAATAGTTTTTTTTAAATATATCAATGCGAGTTTTAATCTTACTCTAATTAATTTTTTGAATATTAGTTGTTGAATTTTACATTTTTATTTACAAATTTCGATTTTTTTTAACAAAATTCCTTTTCATTAATATTTGTATTAATTTAGCAATTAGTGTGTTACATTTTTGTTTTTAGCTCGTAATTAATTAGGATTTTTCTTTCTTTATTCTAAAGACAAATTTAAATAGAAATGTAGTCACTTTAGGATATTCTTAAAATAAAGGAGGCGTTCCTCGCCAAATAAAAATACGTAAAATACGGGGCCCTCAGTAAAGGTTTATAAATATTTTAAAAAAATTGGGAAGGGTCGCTTAGCGAATTTAACGACCCTCCCAAAAGATTACAAGGCGCTAGACTCTATTAGGCGCGGCTTTAATAATTTACATTCCTAAATACGGGTGGGTATTTTATGCGGCCCAAATCCAAATCCTAAAATGTTGGATAGAGTTTCCTAGGATTGCGGGCTCCGGCGGCGCAATCCTAAAGCACACTTTAAATTCACTTTCTCAAATATATATATATATATATATATATATATATATATATATATATATATATATATATATATATATATATATATATATATATATATATATATATATATATATATATATATATATATATATATATATATATATATATATATATATATATATATATATATATATATATATATATATATATATATATATATATATATATATATATATATTAAATAAAAGCGATAAAAAGTAAAATTGGAACATAGGTTCTTCATGTAATAAAATCATGTAAAAGCTAAATGCAATAGTTGAGCAACTGTGCTAGAACCACGGAACTCAAGAATTCCTAACACCTTCTCCCAGGTTAACAGAATTCTTTATCCGGAATTCTGGTGCGCGGACTGTTAAACAGAGTCATTCTTTTCCTCGATTCGAGATTTAACCGGTGACTTGGGACACCATAAATTTCCCAAGTGGCGACTCTTAATCTTTAATAATAATCACGTTTTGATTGTCCTTTAGTTGGAAAAAACTCCGTTTTCACCTTGCAGGGCGGAAAAAGGAGGTGTGACAGCTCTGGCGGCTAGGGATGAATAACCCAAAACGTCTTGTTTAGGGTTCAAAATTCGAGCTTAAAATAGTTGTTGCGTTTGGCTTTATCTGATTTTGTCACATGATATGTGCTTAATGTGCTAGTTGAATGCTTTTACCTCTTTGCTATACGTGAACTGTATATAAATTGTGCCGAAACCCGTCTTCCCTCTAAGTCTTCTAATAGGTAGTTGTGTTGTGTTTGCCTACCAGCATCACAAATTTTTGTTTTGAGATAAAGCCAGTTAGCCTACCAGCTTCTGGTGAAGGATGTATCGCAAATGTTTAGGCGGGAGAGCCGTTAGCTAGCAAGTTTTGTTCTACTACTCGTGAGAGTTAACGTTCCTCGGCTCAGGTACTCTGCCCGGGTAAGCCAGGTCTAGATGCCATCTTCTTCAAAATTTGAAAACCAAGAAAAAAATGCGACTTCATGCCGGATCCCTAATAGGAGCACTTATTTGCACCATGTTGCATTTGACTTAGGGGACTCACATAGGGGTTCGGTACGTCTAGGACTAGCAACCTGAAATGAAAAGACTATCCTGCTGCATCTTATTTGTTTTCGTGCATTTATTTGTCTTGGACTTGCATGCTGACCGGCTTTCGAGTATTTGAATAAAAAGAGAAAAAAGGGGAGAGAATAACAACGTAGATAATTAATGGCCTATTTTTAGAAAAATTAATGCCCAAAGGCTACCGAAACTCTGCCGAAAGTTTGCAAAAAAAATATTTTATATAGTTTGTTTTACCCCAAAGCAAAAAAAAAAAAAGGATTTTGTTGGAAAAAAAAGAAGAGTCTTGTTTTTCGAAATTAATTTTCCCGAGCTACGCTGGTTTGATTCTCACGTGGTGTAAGATACGTAGGCAACCCTCATCAGGTCCATCCTCCCTTTTGCAAAAAATAACAAATAAAGAAATTGTCGAAAATTTTAATTTTCGTCATAAATAAGTTAGGTGATTCCCTTTTGTCAAAATAGCCAAATGTTCCCGAAAGGGACACTGGAAGGCTGATTTTGCATTAACGGCCACCTTTGGGTCATTTTTTATATTTTGGCCAGTTGACCCACATAGCCTTATAATCTTCGTCTCCGATGCACTGACAAGCCGTGTTTGCAATACTGGGTATTTTATTTAAAAAAAAATAGGGAATCATATGTAAGCCAGGATAATGCATATGGTTGGAGCGAAATCAAGTTAGAAATGGTTAACTGTGACGACCCGACCCGTCATCTTATGTGTTACTAATCCGTTTCCCCCTTATTGTGTTGCTTCATGTTTTAATATCAGCATTGGAGTTGATCGGGTGTAATTGAACTGGTTTCGTTGAAAATAGGGCAGATGGCCTCATAGATGGAAGCTTGTTTAGGAAAAGTCAACCGAAAGTTGACTTGTGAGTTAGAAGGCTCGGATATGATTTCCGATGTTTCGGTTAGCTTCGGGAGATGATTTGTGACTTAGGAGAGCGATCAGCATTGAATTTGAAGGTCCGGTGTAGAATTAGGCTTGAATTGGCGAAGTTTGAATTTTGGCAGATTTCGGTTGATAAGTGAGATTGTGATCCGAGGGTCGGAATGGAATTCCAAGAGTCGCAGTAGTTTCGTTAGGTGATTTATAGATGTCCACAAATTTTCAGGTCATTCAGACGTTGTTTAGTCGGGTTTTTGATCGAATATGAGTTTTGGAAGTTTTAAGAAAATTTAAGCTTGAATCCGTCGTGATTTGATGATATTTGTGTTACAGGACTTGTTTTTATGATTGGAACAAGTTTGTATGATGTTTTATAATATGTTAGTGTCTTTGGTTGAGGTCCCGGGGGCCTTGGCGTGATTTCGAATGTTCAAACGGACTAGTTTTGGCCTTGGGAGAGATCAGATTTTTGTTGTCATATGTTGCAGACCATAAAGCATCACGATCGTGTGAGGAGGTACGCGATCACGTAGAGTAATTTGAGGTCCTGGAGTTCTTGTGCATCGCGTTCGCATGAAGGCTATCGCGTCCGCGTAGAGAAAGGATGTTGTGCATCGCGTTCGTAGGAGAAATGTCGCATTCGCGTAAGAGGGCCTAGGAGCCCAGTTCACTTATTGCATAGCGTTCGCGATGGTGGTTCGCGATCGAGTGAGAGATGCTTGATGTGCATCTGGATCGCGGGCAATGAACCGCGATCGCGTAGGGTTAAAGTTGGGCGTCAGAAGGGTTTTTACACAATATTTCATCCGCGAGCCTATGTTATTTTCCTCCATTGTTGAGCAATTTTGGAGCTTGGGAGAGCGAATTGAAGAGGGATTCGAAGAGGAATGATTGTAGATAAGATGTTTGAACATAAAACTCGTTTTTATTGGGAAATCTACCTAGAAATTCATGGGAATAAGCCAAAAATTGAAGAAACTACGGCTTGAGTTATTGATATTTCAATTTGGGATTTTGTAGGTCATTTGAGCTCGGATTTGGGAGTTCTTAGTATGTATGAACTCGTAGGGTGACGAGGATTCCGGTAATGTAAGTTTTGTAATTCTTCTAAAAGCGGGCCAAGGGCTCGGATTTTGCTAGTTGCAAGGAGAACAATCGAGAAATAGCAAAAATCTCGAAACTTGCAAAACCCGAGCTCCGGGCGTGCTTCTCAAAAACTTACGGAACTTACATTTTCAGAATCATCGTCAGGCCACAAGTCGTACATATAAACTTCATCAAAACCGGAGTCAAGTTGCTAATCCAAATCCCCAATTTTCATTTGAAATTTCAAGCCATAAATCATCAACTTTTACACCCAATTTCTGAGAATTAATGGTTGAATCTTCAATAAAATGACATATTTAGACCACGAGACTTACCTCCAATCACTTCTTGTTGAAATCCCCTTAGAAATCCGTCCATGAGCTCTCAAGGTGTGCAAAAATGGAGGTAAATATGAAGGGTTCGCGACTGAAATTCTTTTAAAAAGCCCTTCTGATCCGCTAGGTTTAACCCTACGCGAACGCATTCCTCTCATCGCGACCGCGATGGCCCAACTCCCTCTGGCCTACGCGAACGTGATCAAGAACAACCCCTCACTATGCGATCGCGACCACACCTTTGCTAACGCAAAGGAAAAATGCCCAGACCCCCAGATTCCTTCTACGCGTCCGCATCCACCACCATACGAATGCGAAGCCTTAAGATCTGCAACACCAAAAGAAGAAAATGTGCTATCTTTCAAAACCAAGAATTCTTCCGTTAACCATCCGGAATCACCTCGGGGCCCCCGGGACCTCAACCAAAAGCACCAACACGACTTAACACCTCATTCAAACTTGTTCGGGCCATAGAAACACCAACATTAACATCAAAATCACCAAAAATCATTGAATTTCATCCTAAGATAAACTATAACTTTCCAAATTCGCATTCGATACAAAACCCAACCAAACGACGTTCGATTGACCTGAAGATTTGCGGACATATCCAAAATCACCTAATGAAGTTACTGAAAGTCTTGGAATTCCATTCCGACCCCCGGATCAAAATCTCACCTATCAACCGAAATCTGCCAAAATTCAAACTTAGCCAATTCAAGACTAATTCTACACCAGACCTCCAAATTCAATTCTGATCGCTATCCTAAGTCAGAAATCGAATCTAGTCGAACCATCTAAAATCCATTCCGAGCCCTCTAACTCACAAGTCAACGTTCGGTTGACTGTTCCAACTTAAACTTTCCTTAAAGAGACTATTTGTCTCATTTCTATCCAAATTCAATCCAAAACACTTCAAACTCACAAACCACATATAATAACACATGAAGAAGCATAAAACGGGAAAATGGGGCAGTAACTCACGTGACGACGGGTCGGGTCGTCAGAATTGGTGATTGCTTCGCGCCCTATATTGATTTTATCTAGGCTTGATGCCATGTTTGGGGCCTTGTGCCGACTTGTAGAATCCTGTAGGGATTGATAATTAAGAGTTAACATTATTTGCATACTATTTGCATTCAGTCCAGGGTTTTTAACACTATATTTTTTGCAAACTCAGCCATAATTCTATGTTTTTAAAACACAATTGATTTTAGAACGATATTTCAGGCTGATGATCGTTATCTCACTATTTTATGTACTGTATATTATTTCTTGGAACGATGGTAACTATTGGCACCGTGTATTGAAATGGAAACGGTGGTAACTATTGGCACCGTGTATTGAAATGGAAACAGTGGTAACTATTTGCACCGTGTATTAAAATGGGAATGGTGGTAGCTATTAGCACCGTGTATTGAAATGAAAACAGTGGTAACTATTGGCACCGTGTGTTGAAATGGAAACGGTGGTAACTATTGGCACCGTGTATTGAAATGGAAATGGTGGTAACTATTGACACCGTGTATTGTAATGGAAACAATGGTAACTATTGACACTGTATGATATTGCACTTCGGTTTAAGGAGCCCCTCCGAATTCTGTACGCACCCCCAGTGAGCGCTGTGGACGTTAAATTATATGCATGGTAGGCTCGGGCTGCACGCCGCAGTGTATTCATGTGCATTCCATTGCCTTCATGCATTTACTATTGTTTTTACTACGTGGCACGACATTTAGCACTCATATATCATTGGCATACATACTGTTACTTGCCTTTAAGGAGCGCTGAGCCCGAGGGGCTGATGTTGGATATTGTGAGTTGATATTAAGCCCGAGGGGAAGGTTTCTCACTATTCCTACTTGTTGAAAGTACCTATACAATTGTTGAAAAAGCATATTTTCAAAAGAGATTTTGAAAAGAACTTGGGATTTTCTAAAGTGATTTTTCACAGTATTTCGGTTTTCTTAAAAAGGGTTGTCTTGACTGTTATAGCAGTTTGGAGTGTTCATGTGTGTTTTCTTACCACTCAGATATTATTCTCACTTATTTCCTGTGAGTTGGAAGTACTCACTTTACTCCCTTCATCTTGCGTGCAGTTGAAGGTATTGTTCACCCGATAGCGGGTCATTAGCAGGATCAAAGGCCATATTCTGGTAATAGATCAGGGTGACCGCCAGCGTTCACGGCACCGCACTCCATCCTTGTATTTCAGTTTTGCCTTGTCTATTTATATATTGTTGGTCCAGTAGTAGTTGTGTCTCTACTTTTCAGATGGTCGTGACTTGTGACCCCCCGGTCGTGCTGTATTTGTATTCAAATTAATTATTGTCATAAATTTAGATTCGATATGTTATAACTAATTAATTGCTTTAAGTGGTGTAAGTGAACAGTTTGGCCGGCCTTGTCTTCACGAGAGGCGCCATCACGACCAGATTTGGGAATTGGGTCGTGATAAGTTTGTATCAGAGCCTAGGTTACTAGGTCTCACGAGTCATGAGCAGGGTTAGTATAGTATCGCGGATCGGTACAGAGACGTCTGTATTTATCCTCAAGAGGCCGCAGAACCATTTGGAAAACTTCCCATTCTTGAAATTCTTATCGTGCATACTTGATTCAGTTTTAGATAACTCTTTAAATTTCTTCGGCACGTCTATATGCACAGATGATCGCTCAATAGTATATGTGCCTGGATGACTTGTGATTCCCCGATCGAGGGGCGAGAGGTAATCTCCGTGAGTTCATGTTGGGCCAGTATGGAGGACTCGAGGCTGGATAATTGCCAATGGTTTGAGCACCGAGGTGCTGATTGGGTGAGCAAATGTTCTGAACTTATGTGCTCAGTGTTGTTCTTATTAGCCGGAATGACAGCTGGATATCCATGTGATGAGTATGTTAGTATCTTGGGGTGCATCTTTGTGATCTTGGAAGTGAAAAAAGTGGACTCAGCTGATGTGGAAAATAATATGAGGTTTGCAGAGAATGTCAGTGTTAGATGATCTGTGTATTCAAAAAATTGTAAATGACTTGAGTTTAATTCTCTCTATAATATTGTGATTTTATTAGAGTAAAAGTATTAGATTATTGAGCTTGTCCTGGTATATGGATTCGAGCCAAGTTAGAAGGTTGCTATGGATTAACTGATTGCATTGTTGTATGTATGATTGGTTCTGTTTCATGGTATGTTGGAGGATCAGGTCTGGTCGTAGGAATTGAGACGAGGATGGCTCGTGTGAAGGAAAATTTCTACAAAGATTAATTGGTGTTTGTATAATGTTGAATGCTCGGATGCTTTGAGCTGATGTAGGTAAAGAATGCCCAAAGTATAGAGGATAAAGATGGTTGATGTATCTGTATGAAATCATGTTCTGCGGTGTCTGGGTACTGATAAGGCACGAGTGGTTCCGTTCTTTTAGGGAAGGTGAATTACAGCTGAATGAGAGTGAATGACTCTCGAGAATGGTTTTTCTATGTTCAAGATTTTTGCATGTAAGAATCAGGTGTCTAAAGCTTGTGTATGTTGATAGAGACTGTGTTTCCATTAGAAGAGATCGATACTTGTGGTATGTTATGTTAATTATGGGATTATATGTATCAATATCTAGGAAGTAAGGGTACGAATTCCGATTTGCAGGAAGTTCTTCAAGGTGAAGCATTCTAGAATATGGAAATTTTGGGAAACAATCGAGAGGGTAATATGTGGCCTAGGGGTCTTATGTGCGAGTCTCGTGAGGTAACCTAAGTTGAGATATTGTGGTTTTACAGCAATGGAGAATATCAAATGAATGATGAATCATGAAGGAAATGAGATAAAAGGAATAGCTTGATAATAAACCAAGTAGGTATGATAAGAATGTGATTTAACATTGTAGGGGTTCGAGGTAACGAGTCTTACAGGTGTTGAGCAATAAAGCTTTTAAGTGTTGGCAGTTTGCTTAACTTAATCTAGATAGAAGGACTTAGACCTGGCCGTTTAGCTTGTGCAATGGAATTGGGAGAAAGAGTTCTTGATGTGTCTCACCATGGTTTGAAAATGGGCATGTTATCCTAGTGTGGAATTTTTTGTGTGCTATGATATGGAGAGCTGAGAATTGTGGGTTCAAGGCTTTGGTTCAGTCTATAATGGGAAATCATTAAATTCTTGACCAGCACAGACAACTTCAGATGAGTAAATAATCGATCTTTAAGGTGATCTAAATTGAGGATACGTTAGTAGTATTGCAACAAATTTCTTATTGGATCGACTGCAGATATTTGAGTTTGTTGACGGCACAAGAAATTTTGAATATCTATCATGGTATGAATGGATACTTGATGTGTGCTATGTATTCATACATCGGAGTGCGAGATCATGCATACTTAGTCATGAGTTATATGTGTTGGAGACTAGAAGTTATCGTCACCCAACCATGAGGTGGTTGTGGGTCGTGTGTATCGATATCGTCTTCCAGTTGTTGGAAACTGGAGGTCCGAGTGGATTTTTCTTTGATTAGTATGTTAAATATATTAGATTTCAGACTGGTTGTTCCAATGTTAGGTTGCGTGGTAAGGTGGATCGAATTATTGTTCTAGCAAAGTAGTTATATTCCAAGGACTTGCGAACGGCTGGCAAGTATTGCTTTGTTAATTGGGCCTTCGTGGCGGATGTTACTGTAGAGGTTTCTACCATTAATTCAGTTCCGATATTGAGGGACATTTCAGATGCGTTTTTTGCGGCCGACATGAGTCTATATGTGTTTATTTTAATGAGCAAATTTCACTCAATGTGCATCTCCTTTTTTGAGATATATGTGCGGATCGGGTGGCACACCGACACAGGTATGGTAATTGGATTGGGTGGCACGCCGCCACGTGTATGGTATCTGGATTGGGTGTCACGTCGCCACGGGTATGTTATCTGGAGCAGGTTGCCCGCCGCAACAGTGTGATGTTGAGAATAGTCCTCTATATGCTACTTTGTATGCCGTACTTCCTAGTTTCTGAGGAAAATCCGTATTGGGTGTTGCTCCGCGAATAGAGCATCGATTGTGTCCTTTCAGGATTGAATAATGAATAATATTTCCTTTACCATGGGTGTGATAGATTGCTTAGTTTCAGACCTCAATCTGTGCGTGGCTATCTGTGTTGAGCATGGTGGCTTGAGGTGCTTCATGGGTAATAATGTTTGGATATAGTCACGCATTGTGGCAAGGCCACGTGATGTTACGACCTTTTAAGGAGGATTCGAGTAGTCTATTTCTATGATGTGAGATGGGATCTCAGTATGTGTTGTGATCGTACGGAGGAATTTGAATTAGAGCTATTTCGTTGAGTCAGTAGTCTTGGTTCGAGTGTGTTCAGATCATTTCTTATTGGTGCCTGTGTTGAGCACGTTGTGGCTTAGGCCGGTTTTGAGACGCCACATCATGAGAGTGGCGTGTTGTAGTTGAGATGATTGTTGGAGTCATTAATGAGTACAAGCATATTTGATTTTAGCTTGTTAGAAAGGTAATATCGAGGTTTGGCTCCTAAATCTGTGGTAGTATCAGTCAGAAAGGAAATGGACTCATGAATGGGTGATCTGAGAGATGGGGTTGGTTTATCGCGTATTTTATTTGCCGTTGGCGGTATATGAAGGTGTTGGGATAAGACCTTGTCCAACATAAAGATTTTTCTATCATTAATTGTTTATTGTGGGCAACTGCTGTAAATAGAGGCTATCGTCCGAGTGTTGGAATGTATGGTATATTGTATGAATTCTTCTGAGGTTGCAGGTGTGGGTAATTACAGCTGGTTCGGGTTAATTCTGAGCATAGAGGTGAGGTTCTGATCTTGTGTATGATTTCGGGAAGTGCAGTGTGGTTCTACAGTTTATGGGCCTGATGGATTGTGAAATTTCAGATGTGTTGTGTTATTGGTACCTATGTGAGATACGGTGACGTGGAATCACAACGGGTATGCTCGGTAAGGTCTTTTAGCTATTGGGCTGCTTCTAGTACAACTCTGGGTACGCTCGAGGACGAGCGTTTGTTTATGCTGGGGAGGTTGTGACGACCCGACCCGTCGTCTTATATATTATTGCTCCTTTTCCTCCTTATTGTGTTGCTTAATGTTTCAATATCAGTATTGGAGTCGATCGGGTGTAATTGAATTGGTTTTGGTTTAAAATAAGGCGCAATGCCTGTTAGAAGGAAGCTTGTTTTGGAAAAGTCAATCGGAAGTTGACTTGCGAGTTAGAAGGCTCGAATGTGATTTCCGATGTTTCGGCTAGCTTCAGATATTATTTGTGACTTAGGAGAGCAATCAGAATGTAATTTTGAGGTCCGGTGTAGAATTAGACTTGAATTGGCGAAGTTTAAATTTTGGCGGCTTCCGGTTGATAGGTGAGATTTTGATCCGAGGGTCGGAATGGAATTCCGCGAGTTGCACAAATTTTCAGGTCATTCAGACGTCATTTAGTCGGGTTTTTATCAAATATGAGTTTAAGAAGTTTTAAGAAAATTTAAACTTGAATCCATCGTGATTTGATGATTTTTGTGTTAAAGGACGTGTTTTTATGATTGGAAAAAGTTCATGTGATGTTTCAGGATATGTTAGTGTCTTTGGTTGAGATCCTGGGGGTTTCAGGGTGATTTAAGGTGTTCAAACAGACTAGTTTTCGCCTTGGAGATATCAGATTTTTGCTGTCATATGTTGTAGACCATAAATAATCGCGATCGCGTGAGGAGGTACGCGATCGCGTAAAGTAATTTTAGGGCCTAAAATTCTTGTGCATCGCGTTTGCGTGAAGGCTATCGCGTTTGCGTAGAGAAGGGATGTTGTGCATCGCTTTGCAGGAGAAATGTTGCGTTCGTGAAAGAGGGTTTGGGAGCCCAGTTCAGTTAATGCATCGCGTTCGCGATGGTGGTTCCGGGATCGCGTGACCGAGGCTTGATGTGCATCGGATCGCGGGCAATGAGCCGTGATCACGTAGGGTTAAAGTTGGGCGTCATAAGGGTTTTTACATAATATTTCATCCGCGAGCCTATGTTAGTTTCCTTTATTGTTGAGTGATTTTGGAGCTTGGGAGAGTGAATTGAAGAGGGATTCGAAGAGGAATGATTGGAGGTAAGATCTTTGAACTTAAAAATCGTTTTTATTGGGAAATCTACCTACAAATTCATGGGAATAAGCCAAAAATTGAAGAAACTAGGGCTTGAGTTATTGATATTTCAAATTGGGATTGGGTACGTCATTTCAGCACGGATTTGGGCGTTCTTGGCATGTATGAACTCGTGGCGAGACGAGGATTCTGGAAATGTAAGTTCCGTAATTTTTCGAGATGCAGGCTTGGGGTTCGGGTTTTGCTAGTTTCGAGATTCTTGCTATTTCTCGTTTTTTTCGATAGGATACTGTCCCATTTGCCTATTGTGATGTTTTTGCTCTGTTTTTGGCTAGATTTGACGCGCGTGGAGGCCGATTTGAGGGGCAAAGTCGCCGCGAGCTTAAGATTTTGCCGGTTCTAGGTGAGTAATATTTGGGAATGATATCCTGAGGATTTAAAACCCTGGATTTGCACATCCTAGTGCTGTATTGTGGTGACTTGCACGCTGGACTGGAGTGTAGGGTAGAGCACCGTTGGTATTGTGACTTGGTCCGTCCCGGGTATTGGTTTTAATAGCTAAATTGTAAATGTTTTATTGTTTACATTATGACTTGGGAAAATTGCCAAACTTGGGGCTAATTGTCGACTATCTGAAACCCTTGTATATTACATCGTGACGCTATATAAGGCGAGACACGTACTCCATGGCTAGTGCAGGGTCATATATGTGGGAAATTGTGACACGGTTCAATCCGAGGGATGAATTATACTATATTGGTGATTGCTTCGCACCCTATATTGATGTTATTTGACCTTGATTCCATGTTTGGGGGCTTGTCCCAACTTGTAGAATCTTGTAGTGATTGATATTTCAGAGTTAGCATGATTTGCATATTATTTGCATTCAGTCCAGGGTGTTTAACACTTTTTGTTTTGCAAACTCAGCCATAATTCTATGTTTTGAAAACACAATTGATTTTAAAATGATATTTCGGGCTGATGATCATTATCTTACTATTTTTTGGATTGTATATTATTTCTTGGAAATGGTGGTAACTATTGGCACAGTGTATTGAAATGGAAACGGTGGTAACTATTGGCACCGAGTATTGAAATGGAAACGGTGGTAACTATTGGCACCGTGTGTTGAAATGGAAACGGTGGTAACTATTGGCACTGTGTATTGAAATGGAAAATGTGGTAACTATTGACACCGTGTATTGTATTGGAAATAGTGGTAACTATTCGCACTGTATTATATTGCGCTTGGGCTGAAGGAGCCCCTTCGGAGTCTGTACACACCCCCAGTGAGCGCCGTCGACGTTAAATGATATGCATGGTTGGCTCAGGCTGCACGCCGCAGCGTATTGATAGCATTGCATTGCATTCATGCATATACTCCTATTTGTTCTACGTGGCACAACATTTAGCACTCATATATCATAGGCATAAAGACAGTTATTTGCCTAGTTGACCAGATACCCTAGTGTTATATGTTAGGGATTACTGAGCCCGAGAGGCTGATTTTGGATACTGTGAGTTGATATTGAGCCCGAGGGGCAGGTTTCTGATTATTTCGTACTTGTTGAAAGTATCTTTTCAATTGTTGGAAACCTATATTTTCAAAAGAGATTTTGAACAGAACTTTTGATTTTCTAAAAGGATTTTTCACAGTATTTAAATTTTCTTAAAAAGGGCTGTCGTGTCTCTTATAGCAGTTTGGAGTGCTCATGCGTGTTTTCTTATTGCTCAGATATTATTATCTCTTATTACCACTGAGTTTTAAGTACTCACTTTACTCCCTACACCTTGCGTGCAGTTGCAGGTATTGTTCACACGATAGCGGGTCATTAACATGATCCAAGGCCGTATTCTAGTAATTGAGCCGGGTGACCGCAAACGTTCACGGCATCGCACTCGATCATTGTATTCCGGTTTTGCCTTGTATATTTATATATTGCTGGTTCAGTATTAGTAGTGTCTCTATTCTTTAGATGCTCGTGACTTGTGACCCCCCGGTCGGGCTGTATTGGTATTCATATTAGTTAATGTCTTAAATTTAGATTCCATTTGTTATAACTGATTAATTCCTTTAAGTGGTGTAACTGAATGTCTGGCTGGCCTTATCTTCATGAGAGGCGCCATCACGACTAGATTTGGGAAATGGGTTGTGACAATAACTGCCTAAGAGCATTGCATCCCCAACGTGCAATTGTAATATCTGTTAAAATTCTGACGCTGACAAGTTTTTTGTTTTTTCCAAATTCTTTCAGTTAGTTTGTTAGAGCATACTAGCACCATACCATTATCAGACAAGATCTAAAGTGCCTATACCTAAAAGCATGACCAATTCTGAGAACTATGTTGAGGAAGAGAGGCCCGAGGCACAGTTGCTAAAAGAAGCCTTGGAAAAGATAGAGAAAATGGGGTTGGAGATGAATGCAACGCAGTTGGCCTTGGCTAAAGTGCAAAAAGGGGCCTGAATTGCCCATTACTCCTACTCCTCCACCTGGGCACATGCTATAATACCCTCACCCCGGCCCGTCATCAAGCTTCCCGAGTCATCACTACTTCCAGGGAAGAAACCCCTATGACTCACAAGTTCCACCACCAAACCAGAATCAGCCACCTCCAAATATGCCCGTTTTCATGGGACCCCCACCAACCACGCTGCAAAGATCTAATAGTGAGCCGTTGTTTCAAGCTCACGAGGCACAATATTATCCCCCCAGAACCCGCATTTAAAACACATACCCAAAATCCCCAATTTGAGGTCCCGGTGGAGAGTCAAAAAGCCACCCAGGAATAGAACACGACGAGGTAATGCGGAAAGTTACAAGCCTGGAGAAAACCTTAAGGAACATGCATGGATTAGGCAACCAAGTCAGCGTAGCCTACAAGGATTTATGCCCTTTTCCAAACGTCCAGTTGTCGTTAGGGTTCAAGATGCCCAAGTTCGATCTATATGAAGGGCATGGCGATCCTATGGCACATTTACGGGGTTTCTATAACAACATGAGAGGAGCGGGGGCAGAGATGAGCTACTAATAGCTTACTTTGGCCAAAGCATAAGTGGATCGGCACTGAAATGGCATACCAGACAGGATCCCAGCAGGTGTTACACCTGGGATGATCTAGCACAAGCTTTCACAGGTCACTTCCAATACAATCACGAGATAGTCCCTGACCGTTTCACATTACTGATGACTAGGAAGAAGCCCTGAGAAATCTTCCGTGAATTCGGGTTCCGCTGGAAAGAACAGGTAGCCAGGGTTGATCCTCCCATGAGAGAGGGGGAAATGGTGGACTACTTCCTGCAAACGCTGGATCCAACTTACTTTGGTCACTTGTTGACGACAGTTGGAAAATTCTTCAATGACGTAGTAAAGATAGGGGTTATGATAGAGGAGGGACTGAACTCCGATAAAATCCTGAATTACGCAGCGCTTAAGGCAACGACTCAGGCTATTCAAAGCGGCATGTGAGGTGCGCTTGGGAAGAAAAGGAAAGAAGAAGTGGTCATGGTCGAAGCTAGCGATTGGTCCAGATCCGGCAAGCACTACTATAACCAACCTAGTCCCCACCAGCAAAATTATCCACATTCCCCATATAGCCCACCACAGTACCACTATCCACCACAAGAACCACACTTTGCCATATACCAAGCTCAAACCTACACTCAACCCCCGGCTCGTCCACAATAGCGCATGCTGGTTCCCCAAAACACATATCCACCTCCACAAAACACACACCCGCCTCCACAAAACACCTATCCACCACCCATGGGCAAGAGGAATCCTCCAGGGGAAGGTTTCCGGGAAAACTCGGCATACAGAAATGAAAGAACACAAACCTACACCGAGTTGGGAGAGACCTGTACCGCTTTATCTCACAAGTTAAAACGGTTGGGTTTGTTGAGTCTTGTGGAGAATAGGTTTCCATATCCTCCATCAAACGTGGACAAATCGCTAAGCTGCGAGTACTGTTCAGGAGTTCCGGGGCATGATACAGAAAAATGTTGGAAGCTGAAGAGGGCTATAAAAGATCTTATCGACGCTAACAAAATTAAATTTCAGGCGCCAGAGGCACCAAACAATAACCAGAACCTATTGCACGTGCCCATATGATCGAGTTGGTGCATGAAGGAGGGGAGCCAAAGATGTCCACTGACGTCAATGTATTAGAAGCTGGATAAGGTTCCAGCAGGGCTAATATACAGTTTGTGGGGCCTAGGGCCAACCTCAACAATCGTACAACATCTCCTCTCCCTACCCATAGGGAATCTGGTAGTAGGCCTTGATTTGTCTTTCATGTTTTCTGGATTATTCCAGGGTGTAATCAAAATTTTGTTTTATTTTTAGCAAAAGTGTGAACCCTGTTATCCCATGTTTTATTAAAGTAAAAGTTTTTCTTGTTTTGTTTAATTTTGTTTCTTCTTCTTTCGCTATCTGAACAATACTCTTTTTACTGGTTCTGATGATATGGCATGTAGGACGGATCTTCGGCCCAGCCAAATGATCAATCTAATTTCGTGCTAATTATATAAGAGATCGACTATGATAGTGATTCGGAATATGATAAGGATGAAGTCTTTAAAGAAGTAAACAGGGAACTAAGCCAGTACGAAGAAAAACCCAAGCTCAACTTAAATGACACTGAAGCTGGAAATTAGGGGAATTCCGACAAAGTGAAGGAAAGCAAAATCAACATCCATATTGAAACGGGTTCTCCCACATCAGGAAATTTGAAGTAAGGCAGCAGGTATTGAAACGGATTCTCCTGCATCAGGTCGAGGCTAAATGGAAAGTTCGCCCCAAACTGGCAAGTACCATTTGTTGTGACCAAGGTGTTACCCAATGGAGTTTTATGTTTGACGGATGTCGAAGGGAGATGCATTGACATGGCTATCAATTCTGACACAATCAAGAGATACTATGTGTAGATTCCTTGATTATATTTATCATTATTTTTTGGTTGTTTGTACTTGGTGTTCATCGGATAACGAAATGACGGAGGCAATTCTTTCTTCTACCTAAACACTGTCAACCTTTGTTTCCCCCTTTGAGTCGTATTTGTTCTTTCATACCCCTCTCTTGTAATCGTTAAGGAAAACAAAAAAAAATGAAAAAAGAGGAAAATGACAAGAAAATCATAAGAAAACAAATATTTAGGAACTAAGTTTGACCTGATTCCTCAAGAAAGGATATGTAGGCACCTCACGGCTCGGTCATAGTGTAACGTAATGTCATGAAAAATCAAAGATCCCCAAGCAAAAAACTGGGGCAAAAGTTAGGTTGTTAGAAAATATTTGATTCCAAGAGTTGTAGTCTCTCACCCATCGAATTCACTTCGAATTTTGATACCCCTTTTTCTTTCAAGCCCACAAAACCCACATATTACAACCAAAAAAGACCTCCCGATCAGTATTCAAAAGGTGCCAAGCCAGGCAAGTGGAACCCAGGAATAATACACTGATCCCCGGACAAGGGGAGATCATGAGCTGAGGGAACTGCTAGCAGGAATCCCCAGCAGAATTGCTAGTAGGAATCCCTAGCAGAATTGCTAGCCAAATGAATCCTCTATATAGTTGATAGCCAAAGAATTCCCCAGTAGAAAGAATCTTATTTCTAACGCTCCCATTCCCAGCTGAGAAAATAAAATGAGAGAGTCTTATTGGTGAAAACCTTCACAGGCACCATAAGGTGACGAAAGATGAGAGAAAACAAGATGAGAGAGTCATTGGTAAAAACTTTCACAAGCACCATAAGGCAACAAGAGCCAAGTGAAATGAGAGAGTCTTATTAGTTAAAACCCATCGAAGGCCACTATGAGGCGATAAGATAAAATTGGCGGAAAGGATCTGCATTTGGGCCAAAGTTGGGCACTTGTTTATCCCCAGCAAATGAAGCCATCAGAAATTGGTAGACTGGGTCGATTATTCTAGAATATATGACATGATCATCGGGACCAGTACACCACCCAGATAAGTCTTTTCATTTCTTTTCTTTTTCCCAGTGTTCGTCCAAAATTTTCTCCTTTTTTATATCATTTATTTTGCCTTTCCCCCAGTAGTTTATTTTTGAGAAAGGTATGTCAGGGCTTTAGACCAGTTTCCAAATGGTACAAGGTAAAATACAAATAAGGCTGGCGGAAGACAAGGAAACAAAACAAAAGAGCGTTGTTGCAAGACCCTCTTGAATAGAACGGTCTTGTTTGAATCGGTGTGGAGTGGTTTAAGTTTGGTTTACCAAAGTGACCAATTCACTCCACCATATGGGTCCAGAATATCAGGAGAAGTATGGGAAAAGTTGGAAAGGCAACAATTGGAAAAACCTGGACCAAATTCTAAGAGAATCCCCGGCATGAGTGGCACAACCACTCAGCATGTATTGAACTAATAAAGTTTTCTTTGATTTGAAGCAGAAAAAGAAATGCTGATAATGGCAGAAGGGAGTACCACAAGGGAGAGCGCCAGAACTGGGGCAGAAAATTTTCTTCCTTTGTCGAAAATTTCCTCGGAAAGGGAGGAAACCGAATTCAAGTTATGACTTCATATCATATGAGGACGTGTCGTATAGATTTGCATCCTACATCTCATATGACTACGTGTCATATAGCTTTGCATCCTATATCTCATGTGACTACGTGTCACAATAGCTTTGCATCCTACATCTCATGTGACTACACGTCACAATAGCTTTGCATCCTACATCTCATGTGACTACGCATCACAATAGCTTTGAATCTACATCTCATGTGACTACGCATCATAATAGTTTTGCATCTACATCTCATGAGACTATGCGTCATGATAGCATTGCATCTGTATCTCATGTGATTACGTGTCATAATAGCTTTGCATCTACATCTCATATAACCACATCACATATAACTCCAGTCATATAGCTTTGCAATTATGACTTGAAATCGGTAACCCCCTAGAAGGCAGAATGTTACAACAAAACCCCAGCGTAACAAATGCTGATGAAAGAAAGCCGTCTCCCTAGTGGAATTGACAAGAAGCGTCATGAGGGAAGCCATATCCCCATTAGACTAAGAAATGATCAATGAAAAATAGTATTTAGAAAGGCAAAAGTTCACTGTCATCCCCAAAGCTATCCGAAGAAAGAAGCACTGGAAGAAACGCAAGCCGAGAAGAAAGCGAGGCAGCAAAAACAAGCCGAAGATAGATAGGATATTGTAATCCGTAGGCTAGCCTAGCTTCTTATTTTCCTTTGAACACGGTGTAATAAGCAGATCAGTAAAGCAGTGATAACAACATACAACAAAAATAACAGCGGAACCACAGTCCCATGGTAGTCCCAGCTACCAAAACTTCCCGAACTACATTGACCTGATTCCCTTTTAGCCAGGGATATGTAGGAAATCTTTGAAGCAAAGCTCTAGTCAAATCTTTCAAAAAATGCTTCACACGGAGTACTCAAGCGGGCAAATATCGCTCGTATCCACTCACTTTATCTTTGCACGAATATTCTTCATGTTTACAAGCAAAGAGGGGCAGCTGTGAGTACGTGATTTTTTCCCTATGTATGAATTACTCCCAGACAATTCAAAATAAAATAATTTTTAGTTTTCTTGCAATTTTTGTGAATTTTGTGTTACTTTTCTTGTATTATTTGCATTTGTTTGTTCATGTTTAATTGATAAATTAATAAAAAATACAAAAATATATCGCACTTGCATGTATGATTTCATTTTACAACTATGAGTAATTTAGTTTGTTTTATAAAAGGAAAATCACAAAAATATCAATCCTTTGCATTTTTAGCCTTTAATGTCAAAATTGTGTGATTGTGCTTTAATTGTTATTTAATTTTATGTGATAATTGTTATTAGAAGTCAATTAGTATTTTAAAATAATATTGGTTTTTATAATTTAATCTTAAAATTTTAGTTTTATTAATTAGAAGGTAAAAGAAAAGAGAACAAAAAATAGAAGAACAAATTCGGAATTAAGCCAATTCTTGAATTAACCCCAATCCCAAACAAATTCTACCTAACCCAGAACCCCTTGACCCTGGCCCAACAACCCCCCATCTGACCACTTGCCCCCGCTCACACTTTCTCTCATTTTTTTCTTCATTTTTTGTTACTCAAAAAAACCTAAAGACACACTAACTTTCTCTAACCTAAACCTCGCCGTCACACTTACCCCGTCTCTTCATCTTCTTCAAACCACCCCAAAAATAGCCCTTCTGCTTCAAGCGACCTCCAGTAATGGCTGCCATCAACCTCATCAAAAACCCTCCAGCTCACGAGCAAACAGCATCTCGTTGACCACGCCCAGCCCAGCTAGTCACGCCTCTAGCTGCTGCCGCCCGCCGGAACCAAACGACTTTTTCAGTCCATCAGGTAGCAGTACGTCAACTCCCTCATGTCCAAACCATCCATGACCACCCTAAAAACTCCATTCCCACGACGCCATCGGTCTTCACCCAACTCCACATCATACCGTCGACCTCCAAGTTGCCAAATAGCACCCACGTCGCCTTACCTTCCCTTCACCAACCAGCTACACCAGCCATCTCCTTCGCGGGACAGAACGCCTGAAACCAGCCCGTCAAACCACCTCTCCCATTTCTGCTTCTACTCTACTCAACATTGTTGCTCCAACCAAATGACCAATCGACCACCATCAGTTCCAGCTCTTCCAAACGACCCTCCACGTCCAGCCCTAAAAACGACCCCCTTTACCGCTGCGTGGTCTTCATCTTTGATGTTTTCAGTTTTTCGTTGCTCATCATTTGTTTTGAGACGTTCGTTATCCGGATAGATCTTGTTTACGTCGAAGTTGAAGTCTTCGTCCGATATTACGATTCGATGTGGTTGATTTCGTCTAAGGTCGTAATCATTGCTTCATTTTGGTTTAATTGGAAAGCAATCCAGGTTTTATTTATTTTTCCATTTATTAGCTTATTACTTGATTTTTGTGGTGATAGATATGATGTTTATCCCTTTCGGTGTAATTGATAATTGGAAACTAGATAATTAGAGTTGATAATAATTGATGCTTTTGTTTGGGGTTATAAATTCATGTATTCCAGTAATTGTTTGGTTTTATTTGGTTCAAATGATTTCATTTTGTGTATGTTTGATTTATTTTCTTGTTTGTTTTTTATCATTTTCTTGATTATTTCTTCAGTTTGCTTTATTCATTTGTTCTTGTTTTGTTTTAATATAGAAATGTTTTTAATCACTTGAATCATTTATCTTGATTATAATGTTGTTAGATTTAATTTAATGTTGAATTGATGATTAATTTTAGTGAGTTGAACAGGTTTTATCGTTCTGTTAAGTTTAAATTGAATATGAGTTTAGTTATTTGAACTTACTTGTTAGTTATTGTTGTTGAATCTGAAAGTATGTTTGTTTTTAAAAATGTTGTTCAGTCAAAATAATTTTTAGTTGGTTCTTTGTTGTTCATCATATAATTTGAATTTGTTGGTTGAATTTGATTAATAATTAGTTATAGTTTATATATTTTGGTTAATTGATTTAGGTGAATTGGTTATACCTGATAGGGGTAGAGTAGTAATTATTAGTAATTTCGGGGTATTTTTGGAATTTAAAATTTGGACAATTATTTAATTTAAGTACTCTGCCCACTAGATTAAAGTATTATTAAAATACTATTGTGTGGGACAAGACATAATTATGTAAAGATGGGTAATAATGTGGTCTTCTTTGACAATTGAAAAAGGGGGACTGTGGGGTCCATGTTGATTGCTTTTTACTTAATTAAAATAAGAAATAGTATAAGTAATAATAAAATGTTAAAAAATCACATAGTAGAAGAATATTGGGCTGGAAAAGTAAAAAAAGGTAAAATGATTAGTAATAATAAAAAAAGTAAGAAGTTAATAGTTAAAAGGTAAAAAGAAATAGTCTTGCTGGGTATATAATCTGACTCATCTAACACTTAAAGATGACGAAATTTAGAGAGAAAAATATTTTCAGAACTTGAGGGAAGATAAAAAGACTTTTGAATCTTAAGAATTCTGGGAGTTTTTGAAAGTTAGAAATTAAAGAAAAAATCTGTTCTTCTTCAGTGTTAACAATTAGCATCAACTACTATTGTTCATTAAAGCTTCAAACTTCTTTTTCTTGAGAGATAAAATCAGAAGTTATTTTTTTTGGAAATTGGATACTTCTTTGTTGGTTTGTCTCCTGGGTTTTCTGCTATTCCCGCTAATACTGGGCTACTCCGTGTTGTTGAGCTGTTGTTCCTAGGTATTGTTACTGCTATCCTGCTGATCACTCCTATTCTTCTTTTGCTTCTAATGTTGGGTACACAAATGGTACACATTGTAAGTTGATAACATGAAGCATGAATACAAATGAAGAGTTGAAGTTTTAATTTTATTTAATTTTGTTACTGAATGTATTTAGGACACTCTATATACTATTGTTATATAAGTGTCTACCATGTTCGTATGTCTGGGCAGCTTGTAGTGATATATTAAATAATAAGCTATTTTAATTTGGTTATTAAATAATATGTTTAAACATGCTCATTAATGTCAAACTATTTAATAATGGGAACAAAAGGAAATAACATTAGTTAATCTTATCCAATCGGTTTGGTCAAACTGTGCAATTCATTAGTTGCGAAGGTTTTGAAGTTGTCAATAGTAGGTTAATCGGGAACATGTAGCTAAATCCCTTTAAGGTTCGAATTTAAATTAATTTCTTGAACTAGGCATTAAGGCATGATTTGAGTTCAAACAAAACAAGTTAACATTTAAGTTTAATAAACTTTCTAATAAGCTTTAGTAATTATGGTTAAATCTAGTTTCAAGTGAATATGAATAAGTAATTCCAATAGTTTTTTTAACATATAACAAGCGACTTTTAATCTTGATCTAATTAATATTTTGAATATGAATTGTTAAATTTTACATTTTTATTTACAAATTTCGAAAATTTTCTTTTTTCATTTTTAATAAATTTATTTCCATTAATACTTGTCTTAATTTAGCAATTAATATGTTACATTTTTATTAGCTCGTACTTAATTATGATTTTTCTTTATTTATTCTAGAGACGAATTTAAATAGAAATGTAGTCACATTAGGATATCCTTAAAATAAAGGAAGCCTGCATCACCAAATAAAAATATGTAAAATGTCGGGCCCTCAGTAAAGGTTTAAAAATATTTAGAAAAATTTGGAAGGGTCGCTTAGCGAATTTCACGACCCTCCCAAAAGATTACAACGCGCTAGACTCCATTAGGTGCGAGTTAAATAAATTACATTTCTAAATACGGGTAGGCATTTTATGCGGCCCAAATCCAAATCCTAATACGTTGGATAGAGTTTGCCTAGGATTGCGGGCTCCAATGGCCCAATCCTAAAGAACACTTTAAACGATATTTACTTTCTCAAATAAATATATATATAAATAAAAGAGGTAAAAAGTAAAATTGGCACATAGGTTCTTCATGTCATAAAATCAGATAAAAGCTAAATGCAACAGTTGAGCGACCGTGCTAGAACCACAGAACTCGGGAATGCCTAACACCTTCTCCCAGGTTTACAGAATTCCTTAGGATTTCTTGTGCACGGACTGTTAAACAGAGTCATTCTTTTCCTCGATTCGGGATTTAACCGGTGAGTTGGGACACCATAAATTTTCCAAGTGGTGACTCTGAATCTTTAATAAATAATCCCGTTTTGATTGTCCTTTAATTGGAAAAAACTCCCTTTGCGCCTCACGGGGGCGGAAAAATTAGGTGTGACAGTAACATTAGAACCAAATTTATTACATGATTCAGAAAAGAAGTCTGAATCAGGTTACTGATTTTATAGTTGATAATTAAACAAAGGCAGTTCCAATTTTATTTAAGTCATTACCTAAGGCTTACCTATGTGCAAATTGAGATGCAACAGTTATTTAGAATTATTAAAAGACGGTTTGGAGCTTATTTTTTACCCTATGAGCATGCTGTTCTAGTCAAATGCAAAGACTATAACTAGTTATTTAAACGGGATAATCAAGTATGAAGTTGTTTTTTTACCTCTTTTATAATCAGCAATTTACACTAAGTGTAAGTGCAAATAATATCCAAAAACATGCTATGTAAAATGAGAATTCGGAGAACAAGATTTCTAAATGCGTATGGCAAGATTACAAAATTTCCTAAAGCAGGATTTCTAAGTGCATATGGCAGGAATGCAGATAATAGTAAAGTTCTAATTAATAGTAGATTTTAAAACATGATGTTGTAAAGGTACACATGCTGAAAGAATAAACATGAGACCTAAGAGCATGATTGCATGAACCCTAAGCATGATTTCTCTTGTGTAATTAGGAACATAAGCCTAATAACATGGTTTTTACCATTAACATACATATTTACCCTATCACTTTTCACCAGCCACCCCAATACTTGTTTACAAACTATTAATTGCATCAGTAAAGCAGAATTTTAAGCATGCTGAGTAAAACAATAAACAAGAACTACAACTTAACAGCATGAGCCATTAAGTTAGTGTAGAGAGAGACAAGGATTGATAAACAAGGGAACACATAGAGTTGAGTTTCAAAATTTAAACTATGAACATACCTGTTTGTTGGTACCCAATTTTTCCCTATATATTTTTGCTCTCAAAATACTTTCAGAATAGTATATGTATGCATATATAAGCAGGCCGGGGATCTTTGCGATTTTTCTTTAATTTTTGAGATCTTTTAAAATCGATTACTGCTTATATTTGATAGTATGAAGGCCAAAAATTATTTTTCAAATTATTATTTTTAGTGAATAATGTACTTCATTCCCATATTTAAAATAAAATATAATTTATGCAATTTTTGCTCATTTTTTATAAATTTATTTGGAATTTTTAATGCCAATTGCAAAAAATTGCAGTGATGGCCAATTTCGTAATACTGTGTTTCATAGTTATAAAATTATTTTCAGTATTTCTTTTTAGTCTATTTTAGCTATTTAATAAAATTAATTCAAGAAAATTGGCTATTTAAACTATTGCCAGATTTATTTAAACTATAGCCCAATTCAACCCCTCTATTTCAGCCAATTATTTTAACCCCATTTGAAAACCCATACCCGTCAATTTTTTACCCGGTCCACCTTTGACTTGATATGAGCGGTTGATAAAATGAGATCAACGACCCATATTAAGTTGCCTTAATTTGATCTAACCTACTCCTCCAAAACCCTCATTCACAAAGACTCGTCTCTTTATCTCTCTAACATATTCTCTCCCTTCTCTCTAGGACCTTTTGGTTCGTTCTTCTCCGATGAAGTCCATCACCACTCCGTCCGTACTCCTCCCTCACGTCTCTCGACCTCTAGTAGCTATGGAATCCTTATATCGTTGTTTTCTCTCTAAACCTTGAAGCCCAGTAGCTTCCGCCATGAAAGACGGTCACAGAAGCTTCACTTGGTCTGTTTTCGTCTTTTCTGCGGTGGTTCTTGTCCGATGATGCCTTCTATTGCATTATATACAAGTTTCACGATCAGGTTCTTCATTTTTCCTAATTTGTTTGCAAACCCTAATTTTTGTACTCGAACCTCTTTAATCTCTGATGTTTTCAAACAACTCTCAATTTCGATTTTTGTTTCCTACTCTATTTTTTACTTAGTGTTTCAAGTTATTTCATATTTCAGATGGTTACTAATCTTTCAAATTATTGTTTCTGACCCCCTTCTTCAAAATCATTTCTTCTGCTCTTTCTGAGTGCTATATGTTCGTTCGTGTTTATTTGTTTTATTTGTTCGTTTAGTGTCCTTGTTAATCTGGGTCGATGCTTTAATTTTTCTTGCTAGGATTTCTGACCCTATTAGATCATTATGCTTCTGTTTCTTTTAGGTATTATATAATTACTCCCGTGCTATGTGCTTGAAACCTTTTGTTTTTTGAGTTCCATGTCTTAAATCTCTTCTAGGGTTCCGACTCCCCACTGTTTTATGCAATTTATTGCTAAATGAAATTAGGGAGGGTTATGCATGATTATTAAGGGTATGGGTAGAAAACATGTTTATAGGATTTTACTTATCTATTTGTACATTAAAGACCATGTATAGGACATGTATCTCACATATAGAAATCTTGTTCTTAGGTCTTTTACTTTCAACTTGTTATAACCACTATTAGTTAATAATCAAGTTACTGCTATTGCATTAAGATACCATGTTTTAGGGCCTTTATATGCATTAGATATCATGTACGTAGGGTCTTTCTTTTGCAACTGTTGAATGCCTCACTAATTTTTGTTAAATAGACCTAAGACTGTTTAACAGGTTCCTTTTTTAAAAACAGGAAATAAACACGCACGTTCACCTTCTCTTATGGTTAAAACAACGCCTAGGCAAACCTTAGGTTAGATAAAATTGATTAATCGACATATGTCATGCTCAAACTATTTTTTCTCTCTGAAGTCCGCTAATTTTTTACACTAACTTCTACCTTACTTTCAGTCACTTATGTGGAAAATATTTTTTTACTAAGTTACTGTTCATCCTATTCCAGAAATAGATTGCTATTTTCTAAAACTTATCTGAATACTATATCTTCTGCAATTTTAAAAATATATAGTTCAAAATTAATATATTTACACGTTCTTTTACACCTATGAATAGTTTCACACCTGTTTTCTACCTCTCATGTCCGAAAGCTGGTTTATCATACGCGTTATGTATCTTCAAGTGCGTTTGAAAGGTTTTCCGTCCAATTTCTAAACTGTCACACATCCATTGCCTTTCTCATGTACCAAAAGTTGTCATCCAACTCTTTTCTGCGAATTCTGTTTTAAAACTTTTTCAGCTGCTGTTTCAAATATATTTGACGACACTCCAGGTTTTAAAACTCTCTCTTCCTTAGACCTTACATGTGTTTGCAACGTGTTAATTACGTGTTCTCTTATAGAGGGTTATTTGTGCCTTTTATATGTTCTATATGATTCTTTTATATGCAAGTCCTATTTATTTTTGTATGTCGCCTAGTATTTTTACCTTTAATCTTAAGGGTTCCACCTAGTTCCTACCTCATAGGAATAGCGATCCTAAATGTTCTCTAGGATCTCTAGGATGGGACGGGGAATAGTACGCAATAAGTATTCGTGACCAATTCGCACGCTTAAATAACCTCAACGGGGTGGGAATGGTAGAACATGGAGATGATGACGATGCGATAATATCATAAAGCGACCCCTCTTTGGGAATATGTGCGGTATTTTTCATCGAATGATCCATATTATAGTTAAACCTCGGACCCTTCTCTCTTTTATTTTCTTTATCTAAATGTTTTTCTATAGTAATGGTTTTCCAAATCAACCCTTTAAATTTACGTCCTTCTTTCTTCTTTAAAGCGTCTAAAGTTGTGTGAATGCTATATGTGTGAACCTTACTTGCTTAATTGTTTCATCTTATATGAAGTCACGATTAACACGGCCGGGAACCACACTAGTGGATCTTGAGGGGTGCCTAATACCTTCCCCTCGAGAATCTGAAGCCCTTACTAGAACTCAAGTTTTCTACTCAAAATGTTCTCTTCTTAAACTGTCCTAATGATTTATAATCATTACGTGGCGACTCATCAAATTCCATAAACCAACTCCCAAACGGGAAATGGAGTTGTTTTGCCCATAATGTCGTAAAACCCGATTTCGCTTTTAGGGAAAAAGGGGGCGTCGACAGCATGGGGACTCCGCTGGAGAATTCTTTTAGGCTTTTACCATTATGTGTTTCGTGGCTTTATTGCTTTCATTACTACCTTTATTTATTGCTTTAATTATTTTTCCACAAATACTAACTTGTTTCTTCGTGTCTTTGTTTTTCTTTAACCGTTTTACTGCTTTTTTACCTCTCTTTATTTCAATTTCGTCTTAAATTCCGAGCATTTACTGTAATCATTATTGTATGAACGTGAAAATACATGTACTCATTTTATTGTTGTAATTGCATACTTCAAAATCATTTTCCACTCGTGCCAAACAAATCCTATAGCAACGCATATAATGAGTGGCTGCGCTCTTCCATTATTACAAACCCCTTACATTTGGAAAAGGCATATTTGCGGTAAAACCAGTCGATCAACGGTGTAGTCGACGGTTCCGTTCCTTTCCCTCTTGAGTTGTCAGCTCATGGGTACCTTGTCTAGCACTTGAAAAATAAAAGCCTTACTCTGTTTAAATGTTCATGCGTCATGGTCAAACTTAGATGAGTCAGTTATATTGTTCGCATAATGACTCACTAGGACAGCCTAAGCCAAAGCTCCATCAGGTTTCCTCGACACCCAAACGGACATTAACAGTATGTGCCTTGATTTGGAGAACTAAATGCCTTTTGCTAATTATTGATTTAAATTGTCGAGTCCAGTGGGGTTAAGGGCCTAACACTTTATTTAACAGGAAATGAGGCGCGAGGTCCCCAGATTTGGTATGGTATCAAACATTCATCCAAGGTAGCTAAGATTGTGGGTGTATTTGCATGGTAGTGATCGGGTTCTTGTCCGCAAGAACTTAGGAAATATTCCTTCACTCCCGAAAGTTAGGCCAGATAACAAGATTGTGGAAGCTGCTACTATGTTTTGGGAAAATGAGCGGTCCATCTTCTACTTTGGGGGTATTGAAATGACGCCGCTATTGGAAGAAATTGGGGGTCTAGCCGGAATTCCTTGGGATAGCCCGGGGTTTTTTATGCTGCAAAACCGCAAAGGCACAGGGTTCCAAAAAATGATGGGGCTCAAGAAGAATCCTAATCTGACCAGTCTGAAGGAGTCCTACATATCTTTTGACTTCACGTATGAAAGGTTCGGACATAGCAAATCCTACAGCACTCACTTGGACGAGTTTGCCCTCACCTCTTTGGGGCACATACATAGGAGAGCCTTTTTTTTCATGTTCTGTTTTCTGGGAATGATAATCTTTCCAACGAAGAAGGCTACAATCCACACGAGACTAGCCATGGTATCCAAAGCTATAATGGAGGGTATCGACGGGCAGACATTCATCATAGCACCCATGATCCTCGCCGAAGTATACCGATCCTTAGAGAAATGCCAACAAGGGGCACCACATTTCGAAGGGTGCAATTTGCTACTACAACTCCGGCTCATTGAACATCTTCAGAAGGGAAACTATAGACAAGAGAGCATACGACTAGATTGGGATGACCATATCGCTTTCCATCATCCAAAGCGAATGCACTTCATGCCAGATATGTTTGCTCACCCGAAAGATGCCAGTGGATGGGTTGAACTATTGGAGAATCCGAGAGAAGAGCAGGTACAATGGATGTACAAGTGGTTTCCAACTAGAGAGTTTATCATTTGGTCTAGAGATGCGCCATTCATTGTCCTCATAGGTTTAAAAGGAACTTACCCTTATGTCCCTCTCCGAGTCATGAGGCAAGCGGGGAGAAAGCAGATTATACCAAGGGTGGAGAAGATTAATCACTACAGGGCTGATTTCCAGGATGACGATAGCCCATACAGGTGTTGGGCTCAGCATATGTGGCATTCCAAACTCATTTTGGTAAAGGAATCCATGGAGCCAGACAGGTATCAGGCAAGGCATGCGCCGCTTTATCCGAGGTGGCTAGAAGATAATCATATTGGCTTGGAAAAAACAGGTTTCGTCCATGGTCACAGGGTTATTGATGAGTAGACTACATCAAAGGTCAAGTATAATCATCTACGCAAACGGATGCGAGAGTGCGAAAGTGGACATCGGGAAATGCTAGAGGCCCAAGAAAAGGTAGTCAATTAGTGGAAAGACATGGCTGTCCGTGCAAACAACCATTTAGGGTACTTGGAAGGGGGTGTAGTGGAGCTGGAAGGCAAGTTTCTGAAAAGGACTAACGAGTGTCAGGAAGATGAAGGTAACAAAGGTGGAACTTGGCTCGGGCTTACTCTTTGCTGGGACTGCGCGAGTTGATGAAACTGTACGAGGGAGGCAAAGACGCCGAATCTGGGGAATGTCCTTCTTGGACCAAGTAGTTAGGATTTTTACTGCTTTCTTGATGTAATAAGCCCTTTGGCCATTAGTGACAATTTCTCCTTATTTCAGTCTGATTTGACTCGTTCTATTTTCTATCAATAAAATGAGGCACTTGGTGTTTTAAGTTCTCCAAATCATATCTGTCGCTAGGCCTACCTTGGGCACAACGAGGCACTTAAATAGGACACGACTTATATTCTTGCAACAACGTGTTTAAATACCGCAACGTTTTCTTTCTCGGAATCCGCACTAATTTTTACCTTTTGTTTTTTCTTTTATTTTTTATTCCCCTCCCCAAAGGTTAGTTCGTGCATTCTGGAACGATCATCATACTCAAAAAGATCTAAGGGTCCTCCTCATCCTCTGAGTCATCCCAGAAACAGGAACGAAGGAATGATGGGAGACAATGAAGCAAGAAAAGAAATTGAAGGAACTTCCTAAGGTACCCCGATCACCAAAGAGATTGCTTCTAACTAGGAGCAAAATTTGCTAAGGTTTCGAGAGGAACTAGACCAGGTCCGAAGTTTGGCAAGTTTTTCCATCTCCCTTGCTGCTACAAATGTCAACAACCAGGTCCCTGCACCTCCGCAGAAAATCTCAACCCAAGCTCGCAACAATGCTCCAACGCTCATCCCTGAGCCCCAAAATTCTCCAAACCACCATGATACCCCGATATTTGTGGATATTGAGCCATATTATACGCA
The DNA here is from genome assembly GCA_034376525.1 of Nicotiana benthamiana. Lineage (NCBI taxonomy): Eukaryota > Viridiplantae > Streptophyta > Magnoliopsida > Solanales > Solanaceae > Nicotiana > Nicotiana benthamiana. The sequence continues at coordinate 56,098,616 of CM067338.1, forward strand.
GTCCATATCAGATGTGTCAGAATCAGACTCACTCATTCAGAACTTGGCTGGTGAACTCAAGAAACAAACTAGCAGGGTTCAAGGCGTGGAATGTAATAAAGGTGTAGATGATCTAAATTATGAAGACCTTTGTGTTCAACCTGATGTCAAACTCCTAGAGGGGTACAAACCTCCTAAGTTCGAAATGTTTGATGGTACGGGTGATCCCAGGGTTCACCTCAGGATGTATTGTGACAAGTTAGTGGGAGTTGGTAAAGATGAAAAAATACGCATGAAACTGTTCATGAGGAGCTTGAAAGGTGATGCTTTATCTTGGTATATCAACCAAGATGCGAAGAAGTGGACGAGTTGGATAAATATGGCGTCCGATTTCATGGACCGTTTCAGGTTCAATACTGAGAATGCGCCGGATGTGTTCTATATCAAGAATTCAAAGAAAAAGCCCACCGAAACCATTCGCGAGTATGCTACTCGTTGGAGGTCGGAAGCTGCCAAGGTCAGATCAGCTTTGGAAGAAGAACAATTGAACAGATTTTCCTTCCGTGCTCAGGACCCACAGTATTACGAGAGATTGACGCTGATAGAGGGGCAGAAGTTCGCTACTATAATCAAGCTAGGAGAAAGGATTGAAGAGGGGATCAAAATGGTATGGTTACTAACCTTGAGGCGCTGCATGCCACCAACAAATCTTCCAATCCGGTGGTACATCGAAGAAAAGGACGTAAACTCCGTAATGGTTTCGCAGAGAAACCACTCTCCCACGAAATATCAACCCTACCCTCCAATGCCACTCAGATACCAACCCTTTCTAAATTACCAAGCACCTTCACCTACCTATCAAAATCCACATCCCATCTACCAAACATCTCCATCACTTACATATCTTCCCACCTCGCTAGTATATTCCCAACCCGAACCCGTATACTAAGCTTACAACTCCCAACCTCCTCACTATCCATCACCACCTACCCACAAAAACTTCCCACGACAAAGACCAAACTTCGACCGCAAACCGCCCAGACAGTACACCGCTATTGCCGAACCCATTGACCAACTGTATGAGAAGCTCAAAGCCGCTGGATATGTTACACCCATCCCATCCATAAACCCAGAGAACCCCTCCTAATGGATCAACCCAAATAAAACTTGTGCATACCATTCGGGGATGGAGGGCCATACCATCGACGAGTGCCGCTCGTTGAGGGACAAATTTCAGACCTTAATTGACAACAAGGTCATCATAGCTGGAGCCTGCTCCTAATGTTTGTAACAACCCTCTAGCAGACCACAAAGGTGGAGGCATTGACACGATTGAGGTTGAGGACGACTGGTACCCCGACGGGTCAATCAGTTTTATATTTGAAGGAGATGAGAAGGAAAGGAGAAGCACGTGCGGGTGAAGCAATTTCTACACAAGGTATGACTAGAACAGGCAGGGTATACACATTAGAGCACCTAGCGGAGTCCGGCAAGCAGTCTACTAGACGTCCTATCGAAACTGGACCTGATGATCTCTGGAAAAAGATACAGGCTAAGGAATATTCAGTTGTTGAATAACTAAGCAAAACTCCAGCACAGATTTCCATCTTGGCATTGCTGCAGAGTTCCGAGGCGCAAAAGAACGCCTTGATGAAGATATTAAGTAAGGCTTATGTCCCGAGAAACATAACATGAGGATAAATGGAAAGCATGATAGCGCATGTATTGGAAAGTCACAAAATCACTTTCCACGAGGATGAATTGCCACCTGAAGGGCTCAGTCATAGCAAAGCACTGCACATCACTATGCAATGTGAGGATCATTTCATCACCAGGATCTTAGTCATTGGAGGTTCTAGTCTCAACATCTGTCCATTGATCGCACTCAAGAAGTTAGGCAAATGATTGCACGAGATAAAAGATGGGGCTATTCACGTAAAGGATTTTGATGGTTCTCAGAGGTCCACTCTCGGGGAGATAAGCCTGTGTTTGCAAATGGGGCCACTTGGTTTGATGTCAACTTCCAAGTCATCGACGTACCAGCATCTTACAACTTACTACTGGTCAACCCTGGATCCATGCTGCTGGGGCTGTGGCATCAACCTTACATCAGGCTATGAAGTATTAATGGAACCATCAGGAAGTAATCATTCACTGCGATGGTAGCAAACCCATATACAGTCGCTAGACCATTCCAATGATCAGAGGAAGAAGAAGAATAGGCGGAGAAACATATCATCATATTGAACGATTCAACGTAGTTGACAAGGACAAATAGTGGAGTAAAAAGGATGAGAGCATTCTGAATTGGAGTGGATATGAACCAGGAAAAAGACTTGGTAAGAATCTTCAAGCTATCACTAAACCTATCCAGTTGAAGAAGCATGGTACTACCTTTAGACTGGGGTACGAGTACGGTTGGCAGGAATTCAAAAATTTGTAACCACCATGGCGCGGCCAATATTACCTATTGGGACGGCCCATACCTCAGCTGGAGTACATTTCAACCAGCCGACACTCTCTACGGGCCAGAAGAAGATGAGGTTCTTGCGGCAATGAAGAACCTGTTTCTGGAGGACATGGACTGTTGTGTGATTTTTGAAGTGAAAGGGGAGGAAGGCCCATCCATTCAAGCTGTGAGCCAATGGGACTACCTCACCAACTGGTCAATCAGGACCATCATCTCCCGGAAACCTTCGGGGTAGCAAGGCTGAACAAGCATCATGCATCTTTGTTTTAGTTTTTTCTTTATTTTTCGTACTATCTTTGTTTTCCAAAAGAGATCCGATGTTTTGAACATTTATGAAGTTAGTCAAAAACATTTTTCAGTTTATCAAATATCTTGCTATTCATTAGTTTTCTCGGCGATCTACTTTATTTTCATACAACATTGCTATTACGTATCTTGATGATGAACCAACAATTGTAAATTGCAACGAGGCTATGCAACAAATTGACATAGACTCAGAGGAGGATGATATACCAGAAGAGGTTGTTAGAGAGGCCAAGAATTTTGAGAATAGGCCTAAGTTCAACTTGGATGAAACCGAAGTCGTTAATTTGGGAGATATAAAGAATGTCAAAGAAATGCGCATCAGTGTGCCCTTATCACAGATAGAAAAAGAGGAATATACAGAATTCTCGAGGGAATATGAGGATATCTTTGCATGGTCTTACGACTATATGACTGGCCTCAGAACCTCAATCGTCGCTCACAAGCTTCTGATAGATCCTGCATGTCTGCCGGTAAAGCAGAAGCTCAGAAAATTCAAGCCAGATATGAGTTTATAAATCAAAGAAGAGGTCACCAAGCAGGTCAAAGCCAGAGTTCTTCAAGTGGTAGAGTATCCAACTTGGTTAGCTAACATTGTGCCAGTACCAAAGAAGGAAGGGAAAGTTAGGGTATATGTCCACTACCGGGATCTCAATCGGGCCAGTCCCAAAAATGATTTCCCCTTTCCAAACATACATATTCTGATTGAAAACTGCGCCAAACATGAGTTGCATCCATTCGTCGATTGCTTTGCGGGTACCAGCAAATACGGATGGATAAGGAAGATGCAGAGAAAATGGCATTTATCACACCTATGGGAATGTATTGCTACATAATGATGCCGTTCGAATTGAAGAATGCGGGACCTATTTATATGAGGGCTGTGACTACCCTCTTTCATGACATGATACATAAGGAGATTGAGGTATACGTGGACGATGTCATCATTAAGTCCAAGAAGGCTGCAGATCACACGGAAGACCTCTGAAAGTTTTTCAACAAACAAAGGAAGTATAACTTGAAACTAAATCCTGCCAAGTGTGCATTTGCGGTCCCTATGGGAAAGTTATTGGGTTTAATCGTGAGTCGCCAAGGAATAGAGCTACATCCATCAAAGGTCAAATATATTAAGGAGTTGCCACCACCGAAGAGCAACAAAGAGGTAAGGACTTTCCAGGGAAGACTTAACTATATCAGTCGGTTCAAAGATCAGTCTACCGTTATCTGCAAACCTATCTTCAAGATGCTGAAAAAGGATGCCGCCCTCAAATTGACCGATGAATGTCAAATGGCTTTCGACAGGATCAAGGAATATTTCTCTACGCCTTTTATCCTGGTTCCGCCTGAGCCTGGGAGGCCCTTATTGCTCTATCAGGCAGTTTTGGATGGAGCATTTGGTTCTGTCTTGGGACAACATGAAAAGACGGGGAGAAATTAGCAAGATATTTACTACCTTAGCAAGAAATTTACCCCGTATGAGGCTCGATATTCCTTGCTAGAACGCACCTATTGTGCTTTGACTTGGATAGCTCAGAATTTGAGGCGCGATTTTTGTGCTTACACTACCTACCTTTTATCAAGAATGGATCCGCTAAAGTATATTTTTCAGAAGCCCATGCGCACTGCAAGCTCTCCAAGTGGCAAATTTTGTTGAGTGAATTCGACATTGTCTATGTCACCCAGAAGGCAGTTAAAGGACATGCTTTGGAAAATCATCTCGCAGAAAATATTGTAGGAGGGGAGTAAGAACCATTGAAGACGTATTTTTCCGACGAGGAAGTAACTTTCATAGGAGAGGATATTGCAGAATCCTATGACGGTTGGAGGATATTTTTTGACGGAGCCGCAAATTTAAAAGGAGTTGGTATCGGAGCAGTTCTGGTATCAGAAACCGGTCAATAATATCATGTATCCACAAAGCTTAGGTTCCCATACACCAATAATATGATCGAGTACGAAGCTTGCATCTTGGGGCTTAAACTGGACATTGACATGAACATTCAGGAGCTGCTAGTTATTGGGGATTCAGACCTACTCATACACCAGGTTCGAGAAGAATGGGCAACCAAGAATTCCAAGATACTCCCTTATCTGCACCACATACAAGAGTTGAGAAAGAGGTTTGGAAAAACGAAATTCCAGCATGTTCAAAGAATACAGAATGAGTTCGCATATGCGCTTTTCACTTTATCATCCATGATTCAGCATCTAGATAAAAATTTCATCGGCCCTATCTAGGTCAAGATTCATGACGAACCGTCATATTGTGGATATGTCGAGGAAGAAGCCGACGGAAAACCCTGGTTCTACAACATCAAAGAGTACCTAACAACAGGAGAATATCCAGAGCTTGCTAATGCTACTTAGAAGCGCATGCTTCAAAGGTTGTCCAACAATTTCTTTCACAACGGAGGAATCCTGTATAGGACGACTTTCGATTTGGGACTATTAAGGTGTGTTGATGCGACAGAAGCAACAAAGTTGTTGGAGGAAGTGCACTCAGGGACTTGTGGACCGCACATGAACGATTTTGTTCTAGCAAAGAAGATACTTAGAGCAGGATATTTCTAGATGACTATGGAAACGAATTGCATTCAGTATGTCCGGAAGTGTCACCGCTATCAGATACATGCGCATATGATAAGGTACCTCCAAGCGAGCTCACTGCAACGAGCTCACCATGGCCGTTTGCCGCTTGGGGAATGGATTTTATTGGACCTATCGAGCCTACCGCATCAAATAGACACATGTTCATGTTAGTGGAAATTGATTACTATACTAAATGGGCCGAAGAAGCATCATACAAATCAGTAACCAAGAAAGTCGTGGAAGACTTTGTTTGAGATCGTATTGTCTGTCGGTTCGGTGTTCCAGAGTCGATCATCACGGAAAATGGTTAAATCTCAACAATAATTTGATGAAAGCGATGTGTGAAACTTTCAAGATCAGGCACTGGAATTCTACCCCTTATAGACCTCAGATGAATGGAGCGTGGAAGCAGCCAACAAAAACATCAAGTAAATACTAAGGATAATGATCGAAATGCATAAGAAGTGGCATGAGAAGTTGCCATTCTCTTTATTGGGTTATCGTACCACAGTTCGCACAATAACCGGGGCAACTCCTTGCATACTAGTTTATAGTACAAAGGTGGTAATTCCCGCCGAGGTAGAAATTCCGTCCTTAAGAATCATACAAGAAGCTGAGCTAGATGATGCAGAATGGGTCAAGGGACTCTACGAGCAGCTAGCCCTTATAGATGGAAAGAGAATGAACGCTGTCTTTCACGGTCAGTTATATCAGAACAGAATGTAAAAAGCCTTCAACAAGAGAATTCGACCAAGGAAGTTTACACCAGGGCAGCTGGTATTGAAGAATATATTTCCACATCAAGATAAATTCAAAGGGAAGTTCTCTATTAACTGGCAGGATCCATATATGGTTCACGGGGTTCTAACCGGAGGAGCCCTTATTCTTGCATAAATGGATGGAGAAATCTGACCAAAACCGATCAACTCAGATGCAGTGAAGACATACTACATTTAATCAGTATACTTAGGCAGCCCTATTGGTTTTTTCACATCTTATATAAAATTCCATTCCCCCCCCCCCCGCGTTGGAACTGGGGCAGAATTTTGAGGAGGATCCTCAAAATTCCGGAGTCAGTTTGTCAATTTTCGTGTCAGCATCGACCCAGTAAATTGGGGCAGAATTTTTGGCTATTCTATGCCTTTCGAGGTTAAGCTCTACCTCCATCTTGCATAAGGCTACGTTCTGTCTTTCGAGACTAAGCTCTGTCTCCATCTGCATTTTTGCATTGCATAAGGCTTCTCTCTACCTTCCAAGGCTAAGTTCTGCCTCCATCCTGCATAAGGCTATTCTCTGCCTTTTGAGACTAACTCTGTCTCCATCAACATTTTTGCATTGCATAAGGCTATTCTTTGCCTTACGAGGCTATGTTCTTCCTCCATCTTGCATTTTGCATAAGGCTATTCTCCGCCTTTGGAGGTTAAGCTCTACCTCCATCCCGCATAAGGCTATTCTCTGCCATTTGAGACTAAGCTCTGTCTCCATCTGCATTATTGCGTTGCATTAGGCTATACTCTGCCTTCCTAGGCTAAGCTCTGCTTCCATTTTGCATAAGGCTACTCTCTGCCTTTCGAGGCTAAGCTTTGTCTCCATCTTAATTTTGCATTGCTTCTTTGCCTTCAGTGGTTAAGCTCTACCTCCATCTTGCATAAGGGCACCTTCTGCCTTTCGAGACTAAGCTCTGTCTCCATCTGTATTTTTTCATTGCATAAGGCTATTCTCTACCTTCCGAGGTTAAGGTCTACCTCCATTCTGCATAAGGTTGTTCTCTACCTTACGAGTTTAAGCTCTACTTCCTTTTTTTTGCATTTTTTGGCACCCGATTTCATTTCGCTGAAATAGCGCCGCCCTTCATTTTAAATTCTCGCTTTTGCTAAAACTTCGCCATCCTTCCATTCATTCGGTTGAAATATTGCCACCTTCGCATGGGATGAAATATTGCCAGCTTATTCAATGGATTCATAGTTCGTAGGCACCAACCACATAGCGCGAGAACACCATTTCATGGCCTGGGAATCTTTACTTTAATGCTCTTCATAGCCCAGGACGTCATAGTGTGAGGACCCATCTTAATCGTCCGATGACAGCATTGATGGTCCTAGTGGGAAACTGCATCAAGTTGAATTATGCAGTATAGCCGCACATCATTCATTTGCAGGTACACCGGCCGGCACGGTCGTATCAGCGGGAGCGATCCTGCTCCAGTTTTTCGCAACCGTCTGACCTCCGAAGCATTATGAAATATCAAACCCCGTTGCATCCGTCTTTTCCAAACTTCCATCGGCATGTTGCACCAATGGTTCTTGAACTATATAAGGCACGATTCCTATAAAACCAAGCATATGTAGGCATCTCAGAAGTCCGAGCGCGGTCGAAATCCTTTTACAATCGCAATTCCGATCAAAATTGGCCATCTTATTTTTACCCGACAACTCTTTCATCCTCCTCGGGTAAAGAGGGGCAGCCATTGATACACAATTTTTCCCTATATGTTTTTGCACTTACAATACATTCAAAATAGTATATGTATGCATATATAAGCAGGTCGGGGAACTTTGGTATTTTTCTTTAATTTTTTTAGATCTTTTAAAGTCGATTTACTCCTTATTTTTGATAGTATAAAGGCCAAAATTATTTTCCAAATTATTATTTTTAGTGAATAATGTGCTTCATTGCCATATTTACAACAAAATATAATTTATGTAATTTTTAAATATTTTTTACAAATTTTATTGGAATTTTTAATGCCAATTGAAGAAAATTGCAATTATGGTTAATTTCGTAATTAACTGTGTTTCATAGTTATAAAATTATTTCCAGTATTTTTACATTAATATTTATATGTTATTAATTAGTTCCATGTTTTATTTTGCTTTTAAGTTATTTTACCTATTTCATAAAATTTATTGGGGAACATTGGCTATTTAAACTTTTGCCAGATTTATTTAATATATAGCCCATTTCAACCCTCCCTATTTCAGCCTAATTTTTTAACCCAATTTGATAACCCATGCCCTTCAATTTTTTACCCGGTCCACCTTTGACTTGATCTAAGCCGTTGATCAAATGAGATCAACGGCCCAGACTAAGTTGCCTTAATTAAATCTATCCTACCCCTCCCAGACCCTCATTTACACAGACCCGTCTCTCTATCTCTCTAAGAGATACTTTCCCTTCTCTCTAGGACCTTCTCGTTCCTTCTTCTCCGATGAAGTCCATCGCCTCTCCGGCCCTACTCTTCCCTCACTTCTCTCGACCTCTAGTAGCCATGGAATCCTTGTATCATTGTTTTCTCTCTAATGCTTGAAGCCCATAATTCCGCCATGAAAGACGGTCACTGAAGCTTCACTTGGGACTGTTTCCAGCTTTTCTCCGGTGGTTCTTGTCCGATGATGCCTTTTATGGCATTATATACGAGTTTCACGGCCAGGTTCTTCGTTTTTCCTAATTTGTTTGCAAACCCTAATTTTTCTACTCGAACCTCTTTAATATCTGCTCTTTTAAAACAACTCTCAATTTTGATTTATTTCCTACTCTATTTTTTACTTAGTGTTTCTAGTTATTTAAAATTTCAGATGGTTACTACTCTTTCAAATTAGGGTTTCTGACCCCCTTTTTCCAAATCGTTTCTTCTGTTCTTTCTGAGTACTATATGTTCGTTTGTGTTTATTTGTTTTACTTTTTTGTTTAGTGTCCTTGTTAACCTGTCCATGCTTTAATTTTTCTTGCTAGGGTTTTTGACCTTTTTTAATCATTATGCTTCTTTTCTTTTAGGTATTATGTGATTACTCCCATGCTATATGCTTGAAACCTTTTGTTTTCTGAGTTCCATGTCTTAAATCTCTTATAGGGTTCCGACTCCCCACTGTATTATGCAATTTATTGCTTAGGGTTCATAGTTTTGTGATTGTTTTGCTTAAATAAATTCGAATGCCTTTCTTTTCTAAATATTCTGTTAATTCCGATCATCTTTTTGAATCCCTAGTTTGTAGGTGTTCTTACACGATTTTTCAAATTGTTTCCTTACTTATGAGATTGCTCTCTATATTTGGGGCTGATTCTCTCTTATTTTTTTTATGCCCGTGATTATTTGATTGATTTCCATGGTTAATTTATATGGTTACCATAACTGTGCACATAATATATTTTTTGGCTATCCCGCGTATATTTTTCCTTGCTTGAAGCATTTGTACCTAGACTCTATTACATGCAGCATGCTTACTGCTTTTATTATGGCATAATCAGTCATCAGATTTATTCTTTCCTTACTTGGTAGCCTATACTCCTGTTCGAATCATGAGTCCTGATTAATTTGAATGAAGATCCGGTGATTGATTCAAATTGGTACTGTTCTATAATAAGGTACATGTTACCCTATTCTCGACTATTTTTCAAAAGCTATAAGTACTACTCCTCTCTTCTCAGTTGACACGCAGAGACACGAATACAATTTCTCTAAACTTTCTTTCAAAAACTAACAGATTGCATATCTCTCACAAGTTCAAACTCTCTGCACTCTTTCTCTCACTTTCTCTACTGTTAGTACACTCTCTAATTCTTCTATTTGAACACTCAATCGGCTGAAAGCCAAGATTGAGTAAGCTTGTTTGTCTACTAAACTACTAGGTTTCTGCTGCATTATTTGCTTGGGTTGCCTGTTGCTTGTTTCTCTGCACTGCTGTTCTCACCCCGCTGCTCTCATTCTCTGCACACTTTTCTCTCCCTTTATGCACTATTGCTCATTTCTATTATGTTCTATTATCTGCATTTGTTATGTAAACTATTTAGGATATAGCCTCCAAAACAACATGCTTCTATTAGTTTTACACTTCATATTGTTTCTTGTGTGTTTTACCTATGGTTCTGTTGCTGTTATTGCCACTAGCATGTAATTATTAGTCTACCTAGTTTAACTTAACATGTTCTCCCCTACCCCCCCCCTTCCTTGTCTCAATGTATGCTTTTCCTCTTCCATGTGCACTAGTAGCATGCATTCAGGCTTGCTTGTCTACTTAATAGCCCTGAAACCTTTCCTTGAGGTTTACTATATTAGGATTTGGTGCAGTAAGAACTGAACCCCTATTTTGCAACCATGCCTGATTATTTTCCTCCAATATGTTGTATGTGTGTGAGTAGTTAACTTTACTTATTTGTTCCTTTCCCCGTCACACCCTGTTTGTGTGATGCCCTGAAAAGGTCCAAATGATTTCAGAAGGACTTCTTCAACTCCTTCAAATATTTTCTTAAACTGTCTTAAATTATTACAACTCCTTCAACTATTTTCCTAAACTGTCTCAAACTTCTTCAACTCTTTCAACTATTTTCTTGAACTGTCTCAACTCCTTCAACTGTTTTCTCAAACTGTCTCTCAACTGTTTTCAACTCTCTAAATTCTAATCACAATCTCATTCTTAGAATAATAGGGCCTGCTCCCTTAGTGCAAGAATTGCCTTGGGAGCCTTGAGCACCCATTGAACTTTGATGCACAAGGCTAACACTTCCACACTTGTCTAATTGTGATATTTTGGGTGCTTGGTATTGTCCAGGAGTTCAAATGAACCCATAGGGAACTTTGCCGCACCCAAGCCTTGGTAATGGCTATGAAACTCGAAAGAAGTGAGGTTGGAGATCTTGGGCCTGGCTGTAGGCTCCCTGTCAAATAGCTTCTTTTTTTTATCACTCTTGTACTTTTAAATTACTTGGTCTGTAATAACATGTAAAAAACAATGGGGATTATAGTTAAATTGGGGAGGGTTATGCATGATTATTAAGAGTATGGGTTGAAAACATGTTTATAGGAGTTTACTTATCTATTTGTGCATTAGAAAACATGTATAGGACATGCATCTCACACATAGAAATCCTGTTCTTAGGTCTTTTACTTTAAGCTTGATATAACAACAATCATTTAATAATCAAGTTACTGCCATTGCATTTAGATACCATGTTTTAGGGCCTTTATATGCATTAGATATCATGTACTTAGGGTCTTTCTTTTTTGCAACTGCTGAATGGCTCACTAATTTTGTTAAATAGACGTAAGAGTGTTTAACATGTTCCTTTTTTAAAAATAGGAAATAAACACGCATGTTCATCTTCTCATATGGTTAAAACAACGCCTAGGCAAACCTTGGGTTAGATGAAATTGATTAATCTCCTTAATTCATGATCAAACTATTTTGTCTCTCTGAAGTCCGCTGATTTTTTACACTAACTTCTGCCTTATTTTCAATAACTTCTGTGCAAAATATTTTTTACTAAGTTACTCTTCTTTCTAGTCCAGAACTGGATTACTATTTTCTAAAACTTATATGAATACTATATCTTTTGCAATTTTCAAAAACAATAGTTAAAATATACATATACTTACACGTTCTTTTACACCTCTGAATTGTTTCACATCTGTTTTCTACCTCTCGTGTCCGAAAACTGGTTTATCATATGTTTATGTATCTTCAAATGCGTTTAAGAGGTTTTCCCACGGATTTATAAACTGTCACACATCCATTGCCTTTCTCAAGTCCCAAAAGTTTTCATTCAACTCTTTTGTGCGAACCCTGTTTTAAAAACTTTTTCAGTTGCTGTTTTAAATATATTTTTCGACACTCCAACTATTAAAACTGTCTCTTCCTTAGACCTTACATGTGTTTGAGTCGTGCTAATTACGTGCTCTCTTATAGAGGGTTATTTGAGCCTTTTATATGTTCTATATGATTCTTTTATATGCAAGTCCTATTTGTTTTTGTATGTCTCCTAGTATTTTAACCTTTAAACTTAAAGGTTCCATTTTGTTCCTACCTCATAGGAATGACGATCCTAAATACCCTCTAGGATCAATAGAATGGGGCAGGTAATAGCACATAATAAGTATTCGTGACCAATTTACACGCTTAAACAACCTCAACGCGGTAAGAATGGTAGAACACATAGATGATGACGATGCGATAGTATCATAAAGCGACCCCTCTTTGGTAATATGTGCGGGATATTGCATTGAATGATCCATATTATAGGTAAACCTACGACCCTTCTCTCTTTTGTTTGCTTTTCCTAAATGTTCTTCTATAGTAATTATTTTCCAAATCAACCCTCTCTTTTATTTTAAATTTACGTCCTTCTTTCTTCTTTTAAGATTTTCAAGTTGTGTGAATGCTATATGTGTGAACCTTACTTGTTTAATTGTTTCATTTTTTTTATAAAGTCATGATTAACACGGTCGGGAACCACACTAGTGGATCTTGAGGGGTGCCTAATACCTCCCCCTCGAGATAATCTCAAGCCCTTACCCGAACTCTTGTTTTCTTCTCAAAATATCCTCTTCATAAAGTGTCATAATGCACTATAATCATTAGGTGGCGACTCTTAAAATTCCATATCCCAACTCCCAAATGGGAAATAGAGTTGTTTTGCCCATAATATCGTAAAACCCGATTTCGCTTTTAGGGAAAAAGGGGGCATCGTCACTGTTGAATAAGCAAAGTGTAGGAAAAGTAAAGCATTCATAGTTCCACAGTCTGGTCTTCGTTTTTCAGCCAGCTAGACAAAGTAGTAGCACAAGTGCTAGAGAAAGAAAAGAAAGTTTGAATGTGTATGTGTGTGTTCTGAACTAGTTGGTTGTTTCTTGTTAATGAAAGACATGATATTTATCGTTTTGAAAAGAAGTGAAAAATAGGGTAACAAGTAAAGGTTTAACATAAATATGGAAGTAATCACAATCAAAATCCAATTAATACAAGTATTCCCTTTTAAACAAGGAATTACAGCTTAATCGATACAAACAGGGATAACTTAAGGAAAGAAGATCAGTTTGAGAAAGATTGATTCTTACCATATAAAGGGGTAGTAAGGTATTGAGTATATAATTGAGTCTAACTACAAATTTACTTAATTTAAGCAAATGATTCAGCAAGAATGAAGCACGAAAGTAAATATGGGAATGGAACCAATCGACTTTACACAAACGAGTAAAATTTAGGGGTTTATAAGAAAAACTTGCAATCAAACCCTAATTTAAGGAAATCAAGATTAATTAAGAGGAAGTTATGTTTTGCACTTCGACATATAAATAGAAAATAATGAACATGCATATCAAACATACAAGGTCAAACATATTGACAAAAAGAAGTAAACTAGATGAACACAGACATACAGAAGTGACATAACTAGGCTAGGGACTAATCGAAGCATGGTAATCAACAAAGTTAAGTAGTCAGGGCCAACACATTGAACCAAAACAAAAAAACTAATCTAATACATAGCAATAGGTAAAAGAGATCATACCAACACACCGAAATAAGTAAAGGAAGTCTTTAGAAACTCACAGTAGCAAGTGAGGAAATTCTTTAAGTAATTAGGGTTTTAACAAAGTTGAGTTAAAAAGCAATACTAACTAAGAATCATTCAAGATAAGCAAAGAAAAAGGATCTAACGATAAATAAACCCAATCAAAACAGGTATACATACAAAATAAACAAGGACAGTTCCAGGACCCCACATAAAACCAAAGATACTTAGGGCTTTCAACACGATGAATGTGATGACTCGGACCATCGTTTTCTGAATTTACACCCTGATTCCCCCACTAATTTCTTCCCTTAAGTTCATTTATGCTAATTTGGTTTGCTGGGACATTAGGTGTTGGGTTTCGGAGAGTTTTGGGATACTTAGTCCCTAAATGTGAACTTATGTGTTAGAAAGTGGTCTATAGTCTGAACAATGTGAAGTCAACCTCAAGAATGGAAAATTGATGGTTTCGTTAGCTCCATTAGGTGATTTCGGGGTTGGAAGCATGTTCAGAATGAATTTTGGTAGTTCGTAGCTCATTTACGATTGAAATGCCGAAGTTTGAATTTTTGAAGTTTCCTGTATGATAGTGACTTTTTGATCTGAGGGTCAGAATAGATTTCCGTAAGTTGCAGTAGCTCCGTCATGTAATTTAGGACGTGTGTGCAAAATCTCAGATCATTCGGGCATGTTTTGGATAGGCTTTTGATCGAAAGTGTGTTTGGATGAAATTTAAAGCTCTTAGGCATAAACCATGGATTAATTCGAGTTTCCACTGTTGTTTTAGGTGTTTTAAGGATTAGTGCAAGTTTGAACAATGTTATGGGGCGTGTCTGTGGGTTTGGTTGAGGTCCCGGGGGCCTCAGCTATGTTTCAGATGCTCAACGGGGCATTTTGGTGTTGAGAAGTAGTTGTAAACGTTGAAGAAATTTGGCTTCTAGTATTTTCGCTTCCGCAACTAACGAAACGTAGAAACACTAGGAAATTCACATAAGCGGTAGGAATTTCGCAGAAGCGGATCCGCTTTTGTGAGACGGGAACTGCAGAAGCGATAATTTGGATTTTAAAGTAAGTCGTAGAAGCATCTTATGTTCCGCATAAGAGGTCCCTTGACCGTAGAAGCGGGAACCACTATTTAGATATATCAATTTCTAGGGTTTAGTTTCAAAATTTGTAAAAATCAAGTTTGAGCTCGGAAAAGGGCGATTTTGAGTGGGTCCCGAAGAGATGATCATTGAGTAACATTTTCTTAATCCTTCCTAGTTATATTCCATTATAAAATAGTTAAATCCATCTTTTAAATTCTTATTTGAAGATGAAAATTGGGGAAAATTCGAAAAAACGTCTTAGGTCGAATTTCTGAGTTTTGTGCGGGCTTTAGGTATCCGACTTGGGAGATTTTCATATGGTTGGATTCATGAGAGTATGAGGGTTATGAAAATGTAAAATTTATTTGATTCCGAGACGTTGGTTTGAGGGGCATTTTGGTCTTTGTACTTATTTTTGCGCCTTACCTTTAAATTTAATAGTGGAATTAGTTGCTTGCAATGTTATTTACGATATGTAATTGAATTGGATAGATTTGGGCATTTTGGAGTTGGATACTCATGGTAAAGGCATTGTTTCTAGTTTATTTTGTTCTGGTTGGAGGTAAGTGGCTTGTCTAATCTTGTATGGGGGAATCCTTCCCCTTAGGACAAGATATTAATGTTTGAATTCCTTGTACGTGAGGTGACAAGCGCGTACTTGATCTAATTGTTGAAAATCCATTTTTACTTGACGTATTTAAATTGAGTTTTCTTTCTTATTTGATTAATCTAAAAGCAAGTTTAACATGTATTATTTGAGAAGCATGCTTAGTTGAATTAAACTACCTTTTTTCTAAAGTTGCCTAAATTGTACTACGTGAAGCATGTTTGGCTAGAACAACCTGTTTGCTTGTGTATTTTGTACTTAAATTCTAAATATCCTTTGATTGTGGTTGCGTATTTACATTAGGACTACAGATGTGGGTTTCCGGAAGCTGCCCCCTTATCTGTTTACTTTGGGACTACGGGTTAGATATCCGGTAGATACCCCTCCACATTTACTTTAGGACTGCGGGTTAGATTCCCGATAGATCCCCCAGCACATTGATAGTTGGACTACAGGACGGTATCCCAGGAGATCCTCATTTGGTATCTTGATATTGAGTTGTACTTTTCTGTATTTACCTTGTTCATTGTTTATCCATTGTTGCCTTGTAAATTCTACCTTATTTCACTCTTGTTCATATTATTTCCATCTGCTTTCATACTGTAAATACTTATTATATTGTCTAACCTCAGTAGGACCCTGACCTTCCTCGTGACTACCCGATTGAGGTTAGGCTTGGCACTTACTGAATACCGTTGTGGTGTTGTCACACCTTTTCTGTGCATGTTTTTCATTTGCAGATCTAGGTACCTCCACTAAGGCGCATTTCAGTGAGACAGGGAGATCTACGCAGACTTGAGGTATATCAAACGCGTCCGCAGAACAAAGAGTCTCCTTCTTATTTTATCTTGTAGCATTTAGACTTCTATCGTACTTTGATATAGAATATTCTGGAGTTTAGAGTTCTTATTGTATTTTTTGTTAGCCTGTGTTTTCGGTGAGTTTTCGGGTTTTGGGGTAAATTTGTTGACTTCTGCAATATTGAGTTTTATATGCCAAGAGGCACCTATATACATTATGTTATTCTAGCTGTTTATTTTTCATCATTTAAAATTTGCAAATTATGTTATTTTCCCGCGATGATAGGCTTACCTACTCATACGGACTAGGTGACATCACAACATGTTCACGGAGGGCAAACTGGGGCCGTGACAAGTTGGTATCAAAGATTTAGGTTCATAGCAGTCATGGAACACATACCAGTTTATTAGAGTCTTGCTGATTGGTACGGAGATGTCTATACCTATCTACGAGAGGCTATGTAACTGTTTAGGAAAACTCTTCACTTCAATTCCTTGTCGTGCTATATTATGACATCAATTGTAAAACTTCAATCTTCTATTCTCTCATAGATGGTGAGGACACGTGCCACTTGGGATGATCATGCACCCACGCCCCCTGCTGCAGCCGTCATAGTCCGGGGCCCGGGAAGAGGATATGAACACGCACCTGGTGTAGCCAGACCACCTACGCAAGTTGCCCCTTAGGTACCGCCAGGAGATCCAGCCGGAGTTCAGGAACCTGACACGCAAACAACAACAACAACTACTCCTGCCCTTCAGGAGACATTAGCTAAGTTCATGTCTATGTACACAACCTTGGCTCGGGCGGGGTTGCTTCCCCTTGATGTAGCCACATCCCAGGCCGGGGTAGGAGCCTAGACTCCCGCAGCCCACA
Organism: Nicotiana benthamiana; assembly: GCA_034376525.1. Lineage (NCBI taxonomy): Eukaryota > Viridiplantae > Streptophyta > Magnoliopsida > Solanales > Solanaceae > Nicotiana > Nicotiana benthamiana. Next base: position 56,115,612 of record CM067338.1, read on the forward strand.
CTCCTGAGCTGAGAGTGCATATAGAACAGGTCCCAGAGATTATTCCTGTAGCGCTCGCAGTATCAGACTATCCCGTAGATGGATTAGATGGGTCAGCTGAGGCTTAAGAGGTTTAAGAAATATAAGCCTCCTGTGTTCAGCGGCATAGCATTGGAGGATGCCTTGGGATTTCTAGAGGAGTGCCACCGTATTCTTCACACTATGGGTATTGTAGAGTCCACCGGGGTTTCCTTTACTACCTTTCAGCTTCAGGGAGCCACCTATGATTAGTGGCGCACGTATGAGATAGACAGTCCGGGCGAGGCTGCTTCACCAACTTTGACCCAGTTCTTGGATATGTTTTTGAGAGAGTTTGTTCCCTTGAGCCTCAAGGACGCATGGCGTAAAGAGCTTGAGAATTTGTGTGAGGGTTCTATGGCAGTTTCAGAGTATGCCATCCGTTACAATAGATTGGATATGCCTGCACTAGCCTTGGTTGCTACTACTCGTGAGAGGGTTTGCTGATTCATTGAGGACCTTATTCCACCCATCAGATCTAGAATAGCTGGAGAGTTGGAGATGAACATTCCTTATCTATAGGCAATGAGCATTGCCAATAGGATCAATGGTATGCTCGATGGGGAGCGAGAGGAGAGAGAGGCCAAGAGGTATCGAGAGATAGGCCACTACTGTGGTGCCCTTACCCCAGCAGAAGGTCAACATGGTAGGGGTTGTATGGGTCGCCCCGTTTATTCAGCTTTTCTAGCAGCCAGCAGTGCTCCAGCTCCTCCTACACCTCAGGAGCCTTACTATCACCTCTAGTTTATAGCGCGCCTCCTATGTGGAGTGCTTTCAGAGGTCAGTTTAGCAGAATTGGCCCTAGGAATCACGACCACCACGTCTGCCCATATCTTGTTTCGAGTGTGGAGATACACGACATATGGTTAAAGACTGCCCCAGACTTGGTAGTGGTGCATCTTCACAGATTTCTCAACCACAACATGCTCCTCAGAGTGATTAGGCAATGATCACAGCGGCAGCTACTACCCCATCTACCCAGCCATTTAGGGACGGAGGTTGGGGAGGTAGAGGTCGCCCTAGAGTGAGAGGCCAGGCTAGATATTATATTATTCCTGCTCGTACCGAAGTTGTTACCTTCGATTCTGTCATTATAGATATTATACTGGTTAGTCACAAAGAGGCATCGGTTTTATTCGATCCAGTCTCTACTTATTCTTTCGTGTCTTCTTACTTTGCTCCGAATTTGGGTGTAGCCTGAGATTCCTTGAGTTCTTCTGTTTATGTTTCCACTCCCGTGGGAGATGCTCTCGTTGTAGACAACATTTGTTGGTCGTGTTTAGTTACTATTCGTAATTGAGACCAGAGCCGATTTATTGTTACTTAATATGGTGGATTTTGATATTATCTTGGGCATGGATTGCTTATCGCCCCATTATGCAATTATTGATTGTCACGCCAAGACTGCGACGCTGGATATGCCAGGTATTCCGCGTGCTGAGTGGAATTGTACTTTAGATCACACTTCTAGTAGAGTTATCTCTTTTCCTAAAGCTCAGCGTATGGCTGAGAAGGGTGTACCACGTATTTAGCTAGTGGGAGAGTTGTCAATGTTGATACCCCTTCTGTTGATTCTCTCCCAGTGGTACAGGATTATCCCGATGTGCTTCCAGCTGATCTTTCGGGTATGCCACCTGATAGAGACATTAATTTTTGCATTGACTTGTTGTCGGGCACTCAACCCATTTCCATTTCTTTGTACCGTATGGCTCCTCCTAAGTTGAAGGATCAGTTAAAGAATTGCTTGATTAGGGTTTTATTCGACCCAATATTTCATCTTGGGGTGCTCCTGTCTTATATATGAAGAAAAATAATGGTTCAATGTGCATGTGTATCGATTATCATCAGTTGAACAAAGTTATAGTAAAGAAGCATTATCCTTTACCTCGTATTGATGATCTATTTGACTAGCTTCGGGGCGCACATGTGTTTTCTAAGATTCATTTGCGCTCACGTTATCACCAGTTGAAGATTCGGGAGCAGGATATCCCGAAAACTGCCTTCAAGTCTCGGTATAGTCACTACGAGTTCTTTGTTATGTTATTTGAACTGACTAATGCCCTAGAAGATTTTATGCATTTGATGCACATTGTATTCATGCCATATCTTAATTTGTTCATCATTGTTTTCATAGATGATATTCTTGAGTAATTCCGTAGTCGGGAAGATCACAAGCAACACTTGAGGACAATGCTTTATACCCTGAGAGAGAATTACATGTAAAGTTCTCAAAATGTGTGGTTTGGTTGAGTTATGTAGCATTCTTGGGCCACGTGTTATCGAGTGAGGGCATTCAGGTGGATTCGAAGAAGGTGGAGGCCGTTTATAGTTGGCCCAGGCACTCATGCCCTATAGAGGTTCGCAGTTTCCTTGGCTTGGCGGGTTATTAACGTCGTTTTGTGGAGGAGTTCTCATCGATTGCAGCCCCTATGACTAGATTGACCCAAAAGGGTGCTCCATTTCAGTGGACAAGGGAGTGTGAGGCGACCTTTCTGAAGCTCAAGAGCTTTGACCACAACCTCTATTTTGATAATGCCTACGGGTTCCGGGTCGTACACAGTTTATTGTGATGCCTCACGGGTTAGCCTTGGAGCGGTGTTGATGCAGTACGTTAGGGTGATTACCTATGTGTCCAGACAGTTGAAGATACATGATAAATATTACCCTGCCCACAATCTTCAGTTATCTGCTATTGTTCATGCCTTGAAGATCTGGCGTCATTATTTTCTATGGCGTGCCTTGTGAGATTTACACGAATCATCGGAGTTTACAGCACTTGATCAAGCAAAAAGATCTAAACTCGCACCAGAGGAGGTGGTTGAAGATACTAAAGGATTTTGATAAGACCAATGTGGTGGCCGATGCCTTGAGATTTCGGTCGAAGAGTTTTGCATATTTACTAGCTTCAGAGAGGCCTATGGCGATGGATGTTCAGGACTTAGCCAGCCAGTTTGTGAGATTGGATCTTTTGGAGCGCAGTCGGGTTCTAGTCTGTGTGGTTTCTCGGTCTCCATTGTTCGATCGTATCAGGGAGCGGCAATATGATGACCCTCATTTACTTGTCCTTAGAGACACGACTCAGTGGCGTTGCTAGGGATGTGACCATTGAAGATTACGAGGTATTGAGGATGCAGGGTTGAAGTTGTGTACCAAATGTTGGTGATATTCGGAAGTTAATATTGGCAGAGGCTCATAGTTTGTGGAATTCCATCCATCCAGGTGCCGTGAAGATGTATTAGAACTTCAAACAACACTATTGGTGGAGGCGGATGAAGAAGGAAATAGAGGGTTTTGTAGCTATATCCCTTAACTTTCAGTAGGTGAAGGATGAGCACTAGAGAGCGGGTGGGTTGCTTCAGCAGATGGAGATTTTGGAGTGGAAATGGGAGAGGATCACCATGGATTTTGTAGTAGGACTCCCTCATTCTGCGAAGAAATTTATCCATTTGGGTTGTTGTAGATCGGCTGACCAAGCCCACACACTACATCCTTGTGTGTACTGCTTATTCATCGGAGCGGTTGGCAGAGATTTATATCAGGGAGATTGTTCGTTGGCATGGAATTCTAGTTTCTATTATTTCGGACAGAGGTACTCAGTTCGTATCACGGTTCTGGAGAGTCCTTCAGCAGGAGCTGGGTACTCAGGTGACAATGAACACAACATTTCACCCCCAGATAGACGGACAGTCCGAGTGCACTATTCAGATTCTTGAGGATATGCTCCGTCCGTGTGTGATTGAGTTTGGAGTGTCTTGGGATTAGTTCTTGCAATTAGCAAAGTTTGCTTACAACAATAGTTATTAGTCCAACATTCAGATGGCGCCGTATGAGGCTCTATATGGTAGAAGATTCAGATCCCCAGTAATTTGATTTGAGCCAAGTGAGGCCAGGCTATTAGGTACAAATATGGTTCAGGATGCGGTGGAGAAGGTTAAGGTGATTCTGGACAGACTCCCTACATACCAGTCCAGACAGTAGAGCTACGCAGACCGGAAGGTTCGTGATGTTTCCTATATGGGAAGTTAGTGGGTTCTGCTTGTGACGACCCGACCCTTCGTCTCATGAGGCACTTCCACATTCTTCCCATTTTCAACTTCCTTATGTTTCATTATCGGTATTGGGTGCGATAGAATTTATCTGGAGTGATTTTTATAAGAAATTAGACAACTAGTCTCTTTATGGAAGAATTAATTTGGAAACGTAATTTTGGGGGATGATTCAGTTAGTTTTGGGGGATGATTTAAGGCTTAGGAGTGAAATCAGAAGTAATTTTGGATTTTCGGTGAAGAAGTTAGCCTATTTTGAAGAAGTTAGTATTTTTGAAATTTCCGGTTGATAGGTGAAATTTTGATCCGGGAGTCGAAATGGAATCCCGAGAGTATCAATAGCTTCATTAGGTGATTTTGGGCTTGTGTGCAAAATATTAGTTGATTCGGAGGTGTTTAGGTCGGTTTTATGATTGAATGTGAATTTTGAAAGTTTTAGTTTAACTTAAGCCTTGATCTGATGAAAACTTGCCGATTTTGATTTCAACAATAGTGGTTGTATGGTTCGAGCAAGTTTGAATAAGGTAATAGGACATATTTGTGCTTTTGGTTGAGGTCCCGAGGGACTTGGGGTGATTTCGGGGGGTTAACGGGTCATTTTTGCATGGGTTTTGAACTGCTGATTGTTGGTATCTTGTGTTTTCCTTCGCGTTCGTGAGGTCCCATCGCGTTCGCGAAGCAGAAATTAGCTTATGGGGCTTTTCGTCTTCGCGTTCGCGAAGAAGGAATTTTCTGTCGCACAGGTCATAATTCGGAAGCTCATATCTTTTGATCCACAAAGAATTTGGGGTTGATAGGAAAACAAAAGTTGTAGATATTTGAATAGAGTTTTCAGAAACATATTATAATAGGCATTTGGACATCTGCAGCAAAGGTTATGATCATTTTAATAGAAGCTGTCTGAGAAGAGTTTTAAAAATGATTTCAATATGTTCTTTGCGAACACGAAGGGAGACCACGAACGCGAAGAACAAATACCTGGGCAGCATATTAAAGTCCAAACTCGTCTCACTCTTTCATTTTTGGACTAAGGGAGCTCGGGTGAGGCAATTTTTCTAGTGATTTTCAAGGAAAACATCAGGGTAAGTGTTCTTAACACAATTTTGGTTGTATAACTCGAATCTATTGCATGTTTTGATGTTTAATTTGAGGATTTTTGTTGGAAAGGGTAGAAAACCCTCTTGGTTAGAATCAACAAGTTGAGAGGTCAAATAAACCTCCATTTTTTTGAATTTTATATGTACAGACTCGTGGCGAGACAAGGTTCTGAAAATGTGAATTTCGTAATTTTTCGAGAAGTGGGCCCGGGGCTCGGGTTTTGCCAACTTTGTGTTTTTGGGTGTATTTCGATTGTTTTCGATTGGGTACTGTCCCATTTGCAAATTGTGATGTATTCGCTCTATTTTTGGCTAGATTCGACGCACGTGGAGGCCAATTTGTGGGGCAAAGGCGTCGCCGGTTCGAGGTCAGTGATACTTAGGAATGGTATCCTGAGGGTTTGAAACCCCGGATTTACACATCTTAGTGCTTTATTATGGTGACTTGCACGATGGACCACCGTGGGGTAGAGCACCGTTGGGGATTGTGACTTAGTCCGTGCCGGTTGTTGGTTTTTACCGCGAAATTGCAAATGATTTATTGTTACCATTATGACTTGGGTTTATTGCCATACTTGGGGCTTATTGCCGATTATTTGAACACTTTATGAACTACCATCACAGTTTTTCTCACTATTTAAAAGAGTATTTGAACTCAGTCCATGTGATTTATATTGCTTCACGAACTAAGATATATTTTTCTCAAACTTAGAGATTTAACTGATATTTGAACTATTGTTTGGGCTGAATATTATCGTTTTACAGATGCCTAGGGGGCATTTGACTATTTTGAACTTATTGAGGCTGAGGGCCATATGTGAGAGCATGAAGGTGTCGCATGGAGGCTTCGAAGCCTCGAGTGTTGTGTAAGCATGCACATAAACATGCATGGATCGCACTACACGCCGCAGTAGCATATTGCATAGAGCAGACTGGACGTTGTAGTAGCAGATTGCATGGATCGTACCGCACGCCGCAGTAGCATATTGCATGGATCGGGCTGCACGCCACAAACTTATATATATATATTATATTGGATCGGGCTGCATGCCGCAGCATTATACATAATAGATCAGGCTGCACGCCGCAGCCTTTTTGTGCTTGGGCTGAAGGAGCCCTTCCTGAGTCTGTACACAACCCCAGTGAGCGCAGGTACTTATGGACCGGGCTACGTGCTCTAACGGTCATGTTTATTGCATTGCATTGACGCATTCACTCCTATTTATTCTACGTGGCACGACATTTAGCACTCATATATCATTGGCATACATACTGTTACTTGCCTTGTTGACCAGATACCATGGTGTTATATATTAAGGAGTGCTGAGCCCAAGAGGCTGATGTTATATGTTGTGAGTAGGGAGTGAGCCCGCAGGGCTGACACTGTACTAAGAGTGAGTCCGAGGGGCAGGTCTCTAATTACTTCCTACTTGTTGAAATTATCTTTGCAACTGTTGAAAAAGCATATTTTCAAAAGAGATTTTTGAACTGATCTTGAGATTTTCTAAGGGGATTTTCAAAGTATTTCAATTTTTTCTCAAAAAGGGTTGCTGTGTCTTTTATAGTAGTTTTGTGTGCTCATACGTATTTTCTTATGGCTCAGATATTATTCTCTCTTATTACCACTGAGTTGGGAGTACTAACTTTACTCCCTGCACCTTGCGTGCTGTTGCAGGTACTGTTTACCCGGTAGCGGGTTGTTAGCAGGACCGAGGGCCATATTTTGGTATCTGAGCAAGGTGATCGCCAGCGTTCGCGGCAACGTATTCTGACTTTGAGTTCCAATTTTTCTTTGTATATATATTTTGTTGGCCCAATAGTAGTGTTCGTACTCATTAGATGCTCGTGACTTGTGCCACCCCATTCGGGTTATATTTGAATGAAATTACATAGTTAAATTCCATTCAGTAGTCTTTCTATTTATTTATGTTTGATAGCTGCTTAAACATGATATTTGGGGTTGTTGTCTGGCCTTGTTGTTCACGAGAGGCTCCATCATGACCGGGTGTGGAATTTGGGTCATGAGAAGTTAGTATCAGAGCCTAGGTTACTAGGTCTCACGAGTCATGAGCAGGGTTAGTATAGTCTCGCGAATCGGTACGGAGACGTCTGTATTTATCCTCGAGAGGCTGCACAACTTTTAGGAAAATTTCACATTCTTGTAGTTCTCATCGTGCGTACTTGATTCAGCTTCGAATATAACTCTTGAAATTCCTTCCTTATGTTTATATGCGCACATGAGCGCTCAATATCAGATGTGCCTTGGTGGCTTGTGATTCCACGATCGAGGGGCGAGAAGTAATATCCGTGAGTTTGATGTTGGGCCAGTCTGGAGGACTTGAGGCCGGATCTTTGCTTATGGTTTGAGCACCAAGGTACTGATTTTGTGAGCAAGTGCTTTGAACTTATATGTTCATTATTCTCCTTATTAGCCGGAATGCTGGTTGGATATCCACATGATGAGTAATTTGTATGGCAGTGGAAGGTACAAAAAAATATCAACTAAAGGTAAAGCTAATGGGTAATTGCCATATGAAATGTAGCTATTTCCATACTAGTTAGATAATTTTAGGTGGTGCGATCGCTTCAGTTAAGGTATTATGAAGAAATCATTGGGTCAAGGAGACCACCTTGAAGGTTGAAAATACTTAAAGAAAGAATATGTTCTTACTTGGTTGAATAGCCCAATAATGGAGGGTTGAAAGGTATTTTCTATGTGTTATGATTCTAATAGGTGCAATGCATGTCCATGTATCAATTTTGATAGTATAATACATGTAGTATTGAAATTTATGTAATTGATATGCATTGTGATACTTTGTCAGATTGTGGACGTGTTATTGGGATGGTTTTGGTGATTCTTTGGCCGGTGGATAGGCCCAATTATAAAGGAAACTCTGCCGAAACTTTTGAAAAATTTGGGACTTAGTAAAAATTTGGCCGTCTAGAGAGTGGACTTAACTGTTGTGTACGTAAATGCAAGAATTGCAGAAGTGTAAACATTTCTGATGATTCGTATTTCCACGAGCTTATGATGGAGTGAGTTTAATCTCACCATGATATTGCGACAACAATAGAGTATATGTGTTGTGATCTATGGCTTCAAGCCAAGTTGGGGAGACTGCGATTGGTTAGTGTTTTACGATTATGTACTATGTTAGTTTCAATTTGATGCATGCTTGTGAGCCAGTTTTGGCTGTGGAAATTTGGCCGAGAATGAACGAGTGAAGAAATTTTTTTTACAAGATGTCATGAGTTCAGATGACCAGGAGAGTTTCGATGTTTACGATAAGTTTGAATTGTCTTCAGCGTCACGTAAGATCGGTGTTTTGTAAAATGTGTTTTCCGTCCTGGTTAATAATTCTTGATCGCTTTTCAATGTTAGTGCGACCAGTGGTTTGGAGCTAAGCTCCAGATATTTTTGTTGTATGTTGTGAGACTGTGACCTACTGGAAGATTTTTTTAATAAGTGTGGCATATGATCAGTTGATTGATTAAAGATGTAAACAATGTAGGAAGTTTGTGATGGTGTCATTAAAATAAAGATTCATGTCTGGAGGGCAGTTGGCATATTGGGTTGTAACCTGGGGAGGATTACTCTTATTATGATGGTTGTTCATGTGTTTTATGAAGAAACTTGAATTTATTATGGACCATTGAAGGTTATCAGACTTGTCAGTGTGATCAGAATCGGCTTGAAGTCGATGGATAGATTTAATGTGAATAATAGCTCTATATCGGGCCAGATGTGTGCAATTTAGTAATGCGGTCCTCATAGAGGAGTATTTATATTGATGTTTCATTGTCAGATATCTTGCGCAGTGATGCATTACGCCGTGCGAGTAGTGAGTCGACTTGAGAAGTTGCTATGTGTTAAGAATCTATGTAAGAATGACGTTATATGGGCATCTTGGCTCTTGTAATTCAGATTGTACATCGCACCTTAGTTGTGCTTGAGTTTGTAGTTTATAACGGTAAATATCCCTCAGGGATAATATTATGCACCTAGCATGCTTATGACCGATATTCGGTATTCTGATGTAATGAGAAGATTTGGCTCGATGTGTATCTCCTTATGTGAGACCTATCTGAGGATCGGGTGGCACGCCGCCGTGGGTATGTTATCTGGATAGGGTTGCACGTCGCAACAGTGTGATGTTGAGCATAGTTTTCTATATGCTATTTTGTATTCCTTGCTTCATGTTCTCTAAGGAAAGTTTCTATTAGTGGGAGGGATTGGAATTTCCTTCCGGAGATCATTTTTTTTATTGCATTCGAATTGATAGCCTATTGGCACATCAGGGCATCATATGCGGCTTTTGATTATGTTTGAGGTAGCTTATTGCCTGGGCATTTAGTAATGGGGGACACGATATCATTAAATCTGAGATCAGTGCAATCTGAGTATATGAAGTAAATTAAAAAGCTAAGACCATTGTTTGGTTCAGAATGAGCTAATAGTTCTTATCAGAAGAATAGACCAAAAGAATTGTTGATTCAGCGGTGTTATGAGTTTATACAAATCTTATCCATCTTGGCGGTATTGAAAGAATTTGAACGATACCTATGTATGTCATGCAGAGCATGAGATGTGTAATGATTTTTCTTCTAAATGGAATCAAAGGAAGTTATTGACTAGTTGAGTACGTAGCTGTTCATGGTTCAGTTCTGAATGGAAATGCATAACATTCTTAAGCAATATGGTCATCTTTGGGTGACTAGAGAAATGATCTTCAGATGATTAAGGGAATTTTATTTCTAATCATAGTGATTTCTAGAGGATACATTTTTCAGAAAAGGCCAATGTGATTAAGTTGATGGCACTTCTATAATACGGGATCAGGCATGATGATGCGTGTGCTATATGGAGTTATAGACTGGTATTTCTCATGTACAGGCTATATTGTGGTTGTGGATCGTGTGCTTCGGTGCTTTTTAACGACTATCAGAATTTGGAGGCTCGAGTGGATCATTACTTGCTGCTGTGTTAGATTTTGTATATGATATTAGAATTTAGACTCATTGTCTTAGCGCCAAGCAGTTCTGAACTATTGTGCCATGGGCTATGCCAAAAATTCCATGGGTTGAGTGGCGAGGTGAGTTGGATTATGTTCTATCAGGTGTGCCTGGTATGAGTTATTTGTTTCACCGTAGGTGTAATGATTTTTTCTAGCTCCAGCCATAAATTGAGCATGGTTGTCGATTTCAAGCATAGTGATTTGAGGTGTTTCATGTGGAGTAATATTTTGATAAGATCACACGTTGCAGCAAAGCTGTATGGAAACATGACCTTGTAGGTCAAAAAAAAATTTGTATGTCCTATTTCTATTATATGAGACAGGGTCTCAGCCTTGTGTGTGGCAGTACTAGTGAATTTGATGTACAACTCTCTCAGATGAGTCATTTTTATAATTTGAGTATGTTCGAACCGTTTCTCATTGGTGCGCGTACTATGCTAGTTGAGGCTTAGGCCTATGTTGAGGTGCCATATCACCAGAGTGGTGTGTTGGATGCGAGGTGGTCATTGGAGTCATTAATGAATACGGACATATTTGATATTGATTTGTTAGAAGTATAATATCGAGGTTCGGCTTGGAAATCTGTTGTGGCATTATTCAAAGGGAAGTGGCTTCATAAGTGATTGGTCTGAGAGATGGTTATGATTTGCTGCGTGTCTCGTTTATCGTTGGTAGTATTTGAAAGTGTTGGAATAAGACTTTAGCTGATAATGGGTTTTTCTATCAATAATTGGTTGCTGTGGGCAACTACCGTGAATAGAAGTTATCCTTTCGAGTGCTTGGATTATGAGGTAGATCATATGATTTCACCCGAGGTTGCAGATATGGGTTATTACATATGGTTCGAGGCTATTCAAGGTATATGTGTGAGGTTTTGATCATATCGATGGTATTAGAAGTAAAAAGGTAGTTCTATGTTTTATGGGAGAGGTTGGATTTCTTAAATCCGATTTAAATGTGTTATCGGACCTACAAGACATAGGGTGACATGGGATAACCGGGTATATGCTTTGTAAGGTTCTTCAGTTTTTGGTTTACTTCTAGAACAACTCTGGGTACGCTCGAGGACGAGTGTTTGTTTATGTTGGGGAGAATGTGACTACCCTACCTGTTGTCTCATGAGTTACTACCCCATTCTTCCCATTTTCTTCTTTCTTATGTTTCATTACCGGTATTGGGTGCGTTAGAATTAATTTGGAGTGATTTTTATAAGAAATGAGACAAATAGTCTCTTTAAGGAAGAATTAATTTGAAAAAGTCAACTGAATGTTGGCTTATGAGTTGGCTCGGAATTGAATTCCTATTATTCGGTTAGTTTAGGGGGATGTTTTAAGGCTTAGGAGCGCAATACGAAGTAATTTTGTATGTTCGGTGAAGAAATTAGACTATTTTGGCGAAGTTAGTATTTTGGCGATTTTCGGTTCATAGGTGAAATTTTGATCCGGGAGTCGGAATGAAATTTCTAGAGTTTCAATAGCTTTGTTAGGTGATTTTGGACTTGTGGGCAAAATTTCAGTTGATTCGGAGGTGTTTAGGTTGGGTTTATGATCGAATTTGAATTTTTAAAGTTTTAGTTTAACTTAAGCCTTGATTTGATGAAAACTTGCGATTTTGATGTTAACAATAGTGTTTTTATGGTTCGAGCAAGTTTGAATAAGGTAATAGGACATATTTGTGCTTTTGGTTGAGGTCTCGAGGGCCTCGGGTTCATTTCGGGTGGTCAATGGGTCATTTTTGCAAGGTTTTGAACTGCTGATTGCTGGTATCTGGTGTTGTCCTTCGTGTTCGGGAGGTCCCATCGCGTTCGCGATGCAGAAATTGACTTCTGGGGCTTTTAGTCTTCGCGTTCGCGACTGTACTTCGCGTTCACGAAGAAGGAATTTTCTGTTGCGCAGGTCCTACTTCGAAAGCTAAGAGATTGTTTTTGATTGGGTATTGTCCCATTTGCGTATTGTGCTGTATTCGCTCTATTTTTGGCTATATTTGATGCACGTGGAGGCCAATTTGAGGGGCAAAGGCGTCGCGAGCTTTGAGATTTCGCCAGTTCGAGGTGAGTAATACTTGCGAATGATATCATGAGGGTTTGAAACACCGGATTTGCACATCTTAGTGTTGTATTGTGGTGACTTGCACGCTGGACTTGAGCGTGGGGTAGAGCACCATTGGGGATTGTGACTTGGTCCGTCTCAGTTGTTGGTTTTTACCGCAAAATTGCAAATGATGTATTGTTATCATTATGACTTGGGCTCATTGCCATGTTTGGAGCTTATTGCCGATTATTTGAACACTTTATGAACTATCATCACAATTTTCCTAACTATTTGAAAGATTATTTGAACTCATTCCATGTGATTTATACTGCTTGATAAACTCAGCTATATTTTCCTCAAACTTAGAGATTTAACTCATATTTGAACTATTGTTTGGGTTGAGTATTATCGTTTTACGGATGCCCAAGGGGCTTTTTACTATTTTGGACTGATTGAGGCTGAGGGCCATATGGGAGGGCATGAAGGTACCGTAAGGAGTCCTCCAAGCCTTGAGTGTTGTGTGAGCATGTTCATATACATGCCCGGATCGGACTACACGCCGCAGTAGCATATTGCATGGATCGGGCTGCACGCCACAACAATATATATATTATAATGGATCGGGCTAAACGCCGCAACATTATACATAATGGATTGGGCTACATGCTGCATCATGTTTGCGTCTGGGCTGAAGGAGCCCTTGCGGAGTCTTTACACACTCCCAGTGAGCGCAGAGTACCCATGGATCGGGCTACGCGCCATAGCGGTCATGTGCATTGCATTGCTTTCACGCATTCACTCCTATTAGTACTACGTGGCATGACATTTAGAACTTATATATCATTGGCATACATACTGTTGCTTTCCTTGTTGACCAGATATCCTGGTGTTATATGTTAAGGAGTGCTGAGCCCGAGAGGCTGATGTTATATGTTTTGAGTCGGGAGTGAGCCCGCGGGGCTGATACTGTACTGAGAGGTTGATGCTGAGCCCGAGGGGCAGGTCTCTGATTACTTCCTATTTGAAAAGCATATTTTCAAAAGAGATTTTTGAACTGATATTGAGATTTTCTACGGGGATTTTCACAGTATTTCGGTTTTTTCTCAAAAAGGGTTTCTCTGTCTTTTATAGAAGTTTGGTGTGCTCATTCTTGTTTTCTTTTCACTCACATATTATTCTCTCTTATTACCACAGAGTTGGAAATACTCACTTTACTCCCTCCATCTTGCGTGCAGTTGCAGGTATTGTTTACCCGGTAGCGGGTTGTTAGCAGGACCGAGGTCCATAATTTGGTAGCTGAGCAAGGTGACCGCCAGCGTTCGCGGCACCGAATTGCAACTTTGACTTCCAGTTTTTCTTTGTATATATATTTTGTTGGCCCAATAGTAGCGTCCCTACTTATTTGATGCTCGTGACTTGTGACACCCCAGTCGGGTTGTATTTGAATGAAATTTCATAGTTAAATGCCAATCGATCGTCTTTATATTAATTTATGTTTGATAGCTACTTAAAGAGGATATTTGGGGTTGTAGGATGGCCTTGTCTTCATGAGAGGCGCATCACGACCGGGTATGGAATTTCGGTCGTGACACTGCTTTGGGTTTCGCCTATGAAAGGCGTCATGAGGTTTGGAAAGAAAGGAAAATTGAAATCGAGATTTATTGGCCCTTTTGAGATTTTTAGGCGAGGTTGGGAGGTCACTTATGAGCTCGCGTTACCTCCCAGACTGGAAGGAGTTCATCCGGTATTTCACGTTTTGATGCTCCAGAGGAATCACGATTATCTGTCGCACGTGTTGGATTTCAGTTCAGTCCAGCTGGACAAGGATCTATCCTATGTAAAGGAGCCATTGGATATAATGGACATGCATTTCAGAAAGTTGAGGTCAAAGAACATTGCTTCAGAAAAGGTCTAGTGGCGAGGTCTGCCGGTCGAGGAGGCGACTTGGGAGACCGAACAGGATATGCGCAGCCGATACTCTAATCTTTTCACTTCTTTGGGTATGTTCTCAATGCTTGTTTGAAGACAAACGAATATTTAAGTGTAGGAGGAGGTGACAACCAAGCTGGTCGTTTTTGGAATTTATGCCCCGATTCCCCCATTAGCTATTTTCCTTAAGTTCATTTATGCTATTTTTGTTTGCCGGGACATTCGTTGGGGTTCGAAGAGTTTTGGCACACTTAATCCCTACAGTTGAGCTTAAGTGTTGAAAAGTGGTCCATAGTTGGAACACTGTGAAGATGACCCCGCAATCGACTACTGTTGGTTTTGTTAGCTCCGTTAGATGATTTGGGGGTTGGGAGGTTGTTCAGAATGAATTTTAGAAATACGTAGGTCATTTAGGCTGAAATGCCGAAGTTTGAACTTTTGAAGTTTCCGTTTCGATAGTGAGTTTTTGATCCGAGGGTTGGAATTGAATTCCGAAAGTCGTAGTAGCTATGTCATGTCATTTAAGACGTGTGTGCAAAATCTCATATCATTCGGGCGTGTTTTGGATAGGTTTTTGATCGAAACCATGTTTGGATGAAATTGAAAGTTCTTTCGATTAAACGATGGATTCATTCAAGTTTCAAGTGTTGTTTTAGGTGTTTTAAGGATTGGTGCAAGTTTGAACAATATTATGGGACATGTCTGTGGGTTTGGTTGAGGCCCCGGGGGCCTCAGTTGTGTTTCGGATGCTCAACGTGGCATTTTTGATGTGGAGAAGTAGTTGCTGCAGCTGAAGAAATTTGGCTTTTGGTATTTTCGCTTTTGCAGCTTGGGAACCGCAGAACCAGCTGGATGATTGCAGAAGCGACTTTTGTTCCAAATATGCGGGACCACAAAAGCAGAAACCATTGTTTAGGTATATCAATTTTGATGGTTTAGTTTCAGAAGTGTTAAAAATCAATTTCTAGCTCAGGGGAGGGCAATTTTTAGTGGGTATCAAAGCGAAGATCATTGGAAAACATTTTGTTAATGCTTCCGAGTTATATTCCATTAAAAAGAATTTAAATCCATCATTTAAATTCGAATTTGATGATCAAAATTGGGGAAAATTGGAAGAAATTTCTTAGGTCGAATTTATGAGTTTTGAGTGGGCTTTTTGTATCCAATTCCGGATATTTTCTTATGGTTAGACTCGTGAGAGTACGAGGGTTCTGAAAATGTAAAATTTATCCAATTCCGAGATGTTGTCTTGAGGGGCGTTTTGGTTATTTTACCAATTTTCTCACCTTAGCTTTAAATTTAATAGTGGAGTCAGTTGCTTGCAATATTATTTACGATATGTAATTGAATTGGATAGATTTGGACCATTTGGAGTCGGATACTCGAGGCAAAGGCGTGGTTTTTAATTGACTTTGTGCCGGTTTGATGTAAGTGGGTTGTCTAACCTTGTGTGGGGGATCCTTCTTCTTAGGACATGATATTGATGTTTGAATGCCTTGTACATGAGGCGACGAGCGTGTACTTGAGCTAATTGTCAAAAATTTATTTTTACTTGAAGTATTTAAATTGAGTTTTTTGGCTTATTTGATTAATATAAATGCAAATTTAACATGTATTAACTAGAGAAGCATGCTTAGTTGAATTAAACTGCTTTTTTGCTCAAGTTGCCTAAATTGTACTACCTGAAGCATGTTAGGATATAACTACATGTTTGCTTGTGTTTTTGTACTTAAATTCTAAATATCCTTTGTTTGTGGTTGCGTATTTACATTGGACTATGAATGTGGGTTTCCAGTACCTCCACCCCCCCACCCCTTTTCTGTTTACTTTGGGACTACTGGTTAGATTCCCGGTAGATCCCCCTGCACATTTACTTTGGGACTGTGGGTTAGATTTCCGATAGACCCCCCTGCATATTAACAGTTGGACTATGGGATGATATCTCGGGAGATCCTTAGGATATAAATAGGATGGACTACGGGACGGTATCCCGGGAGATCCACATGACAACTATGAAAGGACTACAAGACGATATCCTGGAAGATCGTCATGGTATCTTGGTATTGAGCTGAACTTTGTTTGTTTGATTGCGTGCATTGGTTGGCTATTTGTGGAGGTCAATATGAGCCCCCTTATTTGCTCCTTACATGGTAGTCCAATCTGAATTTTGTTTTTTCGCTTAGTATTCTCATTTTTAACCAACATAGGTGAGTATAGATCGATTCTATATAGAAGTCCTAAACACCTCCAGGACTATTGGTAAGGGACGAGTAGTTCACGCATAAAGTACGCACTAGAAACTACTAGAACAATTAGGTAACAACTATAAGATAGTAATGGGGCAATAAAGGAGATGATGACCTACCCGCTAATGCTATGCGTAACACCCCAATTTGGGAAAAGTTACCAAGTATTGCATGGAAATGATCCTATAGGCTAAAAAACGTAGGACCCCTTTTTCTTGTTTTAATATTATTTTCTATTTGTTTTAAATTGTTTAACTTTCCTTTAAGAGTAATTCGCTTTATTGAGTTTTGGAGGGACCTACTGTTGTGGAGCTTGAGGGGTGCCTAACACCTTCCCCCCAAGGTAATTTTGAGCCCTTACCCGATCTCTGGTGATGCAAACTAGTTCATGACTTAATTATTTTAGGTGCCCTAACACACCTTAATTCGTTAGGTGGCGACTTCAAATCTCTTACCCAATTCCAAAAGGAAATAAGTCGTCTCAAAATATCGAAACTCGGACTCTGCGAGGAAAAAGGGGGCACAACAGTATGGCGACTCCGCTGGGTATAATTAGGCTCTTACCATAACAAACTTGCTTTTGTTAATTAGTCTTAAGCATGCTTTATTCTTTTAATATGTGTGCACCCTTTCCTACTTGCTTTATCTGGATTTATAGCCTATTTTCAAGCATTAATGATTTTCTTATTAAAGAAATTAACTTGTCTCCTTGTTTTCTTTCTTAAACATCTTTCAATTATTATATACCACATTTATCATTTTTAACGTGCAAATACGTGACAACGTGATATTTATTGCTGCATAAATCATGCTCAACATCATATTCCACTCCTGAGTATTCAATCCTATAGAAAAGCTTGATGAGTGTTTGTGTCCTTCCTATATATCACCCTTTAAATTAGTCAATAAGCGGTGCAGTAGACAGTTTCGTGCCTTTCCCCCTCAAGTTGTCCACTTTGAAGGTACCAGTCTAGAATTCTATAGAAACCTTTCTCTGAGTAATTGTACATGCATTATGGTCAAACCTAGTCGTGGTAATATGTTTTTCACATAGCAACCCTTTAATACAAGCCTCGTCCAAAAGTCCACCAACATTTCCATAACCCCTACGGACGCAACCATGATTTTGTGCATTAATATTAGTGAAATAAGTGCCAATATATGCTAATCATTGATGTATAACTAGTCGAATATGGAGGGGCAAAGGCCCTAACCATATTTGTTTTTCATAAAGTGATGCACGAAATCCCCAGGTTCAACATGGTTCATAACATACCACCATTGCCGCTAGATTGGTGGGAGGATCTTCCATCAAGTGATAAAAATCATGTGAAATGGGACTTGGGAAGTTTTCCTTCTCTACTAGACCTCCAACTGAACAAAATCTCAATCGAAGCTGCCACAATGTTTTGTGACAAAGAAAGAGCAGTGTTTCGCTATGGAAATATAGAACCCCTCCCTTGAAGAAATAGGGGGATTCGCTGGGCTACCCTGGGATAGTAACGGTTTATTGGTGCCAGAAAATCGCACTCCCAAAAGGTTTCCGAAAATGGTGGGTTTGAGAATGAATTAGGACCTCGAGTGCCGGAGAAGTCCTACATCCCTTTGACTTCCTCCATGAATGATGCGGTCATATCAGATCTTATCGTATTTTTCATGATGAATTTTCCATCACTTTCTTGGGTTGGATTCACCGCAGGGTGTTTGTACGTCTGGTTCTTGGGTATGACCTAGACCCCATTGTTGTTGTTGTCTTCTTGGGTATGATAGTGTTGCCAATCCAAGGGTATTGAATCCACACCAGATTGGCCGTGGTAACAAAAATCTTGATAGATGGGATTCGGGGGCAGACCTATACCAATTTCTCTATGATCACTGCAGATATATACTAGGCCTTAGAGCGCTATTAGAAGGGGTACAAATACTTCGAAGGTTGTAATTGCTGCTACAAGTTTGGTTGTTAGAGCATCTCCAAAGAGGTCAATATTGTCAAGACCTTCCATGAAGACCGTGGAATGATCATATAGCTTTTCATCGTCCTAAGAGAATGACCTATATCCCGGACGGGTAAACTCTATGACATTACACCTCGGGCCCTGCCTCGGGTTTTAGGTGGCGCATCTTTGGAGCCTTGAAATGACCATATAAATGGTTCCTCAAAATTTTCCACATACAAATAGTCCTCGTGTTTTCTAAGGTAAGATGATAGGAAATGGTTTTGACATCTTGCACTCGTCATAACATCAACTCGTCAGGGCATTAAATGCCATAACTCAACGGCCACGCAAGGGTCGCTATAAACACGACTATCGAAAAACCCATGAACTGTTATTGGTTGAGCTTTTCTGCTGCCCATACGGCTCCTATAAACACCCTAATTTCTTACTGACTCGCACTTTGCGATTCCTTTAAGATTTAAGATCCAAATCTATCTTCCTCTAGGCCCCTCTTTTTTTTTGTTCTTGGTTTCCTGCCTTCCTTCTCGAGAAAAAGAAAACTTTTAGTTGTCATGGCCAGAACCACCAAGACAGTGCCTCAGATATACAAAAATGCTTATTCATCTCGAACATCCAAGAATAAACCCAAGGGCAAGGCCAAAGTGGCTCTTATCGTCGAACAATGTACACCCCTGAGTTCGATAGTATGAAGGATTTTTTGCATCGATAGACCTTTATCTATGTTGGGTCGATGCGAACACGTGTCCTGATTCATTACTATTATGAAGGATATAGACAAAGTGTAGGCATACTACAGATGGAAGAAGAAAGTGCCGGTTGAGATCCCTAGCCCTAACGATAGCATAAAAACGATAAGGACGATTTTCTTTATGTATACACATACACGTTCACTTTGGGCCATGTTGACTCCTCGAACCCTTCTTCTCCGAATATAGACCCTGTCATTCTCGACTTAGGTACCGGGTTACATTGCTTCACTACTTCTTCAACAAAGTCAATGGTATGACTTCTTCCCCTGATCATCTGATGAGGCTATACAACCCCCATATTTTATGATGCTTGATCAAGCTTCACCCTCGATCTTCAAAATCCTTTTTGACGATTATCGACGAG
Organism: Nicotiana benthamiana; assembly: GCA_034376525.1. Lineage (NCBI taxonomy): Eukaryota > Viridiplantae > Streptophyta > Magnoliopsida > Solanales > Solanaceae > Nicotiana > Nicotiana benthamiana. The sequence continues at coordinate 56,135,106 of CM067338.1, forward strand.
CATAAGGATTGAGACTAGATTACCAGGTTTGTCGGAGCAATGACCTCGAACATTATTCTGGCTAAATGGATGACTTTCTCAGAGGAGTGGAACATGAAGCATAAGTGCTTCATCTAGGAGTTTGATTTATTGTCTTCTTACTTTCTTCTCAAATAAATAACTTTTCCATTGCTCACGCAATAGCCTTTAGTATCCCAAATCTGTTCTGAACTTTTCCATTGCTCACGCAATAGCCTTTAGTATACTAAATAACTTGTTCCCCTATTTCGAGCGTGTTGCCCGAGTTGGCTAAAATGTGGTGGGTGGCCAAGAATCATGGTAAGATCATTCTTGCCACCTATATCATGCTTTCATATTTCTCCCCATATCCCCGGTGCTGATAAATTTTGATTACTCTACTTGCGCAGGCCTTGGCAATAAAGTGCAGATGAGACCTCCTGCTGCCAACGAGAGAGGGTCCTCTAGGCCTGATAGGGTAACAAGAGAAAAAGGGGGCGAATGCCGAATCCCCTTTGCCAAAGAAGAACAAGTCTTGCAGGCCTCGAGCTGAGGTTGAAGTCTGTCGTCAGATTCTAGATCAAGTTTTGATGACGAGGATAAGGATGATGACGATGACTATTAGCTTTGGTAGGTCCGGAATGGATGCCCTCCAAGTGTGTGTGCTGAGGGTCGTTAAGCCGGAAACTGCTGATTCAGCTCGGAGCCATGATTTGGTGAACCTCAAGGAGGGCGCGAACATGTTTCCTGAGTCTTTGAATAGACAAGACATGGTCCTTGCAGGGGAACTCGCTACAGTCGGCTCTAAATAGCCCAAACATTGAGATTTTCGGGGGCACGACTTGTCCTTCAGGTTCTTTAACGTTTTGGGGGGACTTAATTTGGGTCTCTAACTCTCATTCGGAGAGCTTAGGGTTGCATAAGACCCAAATATAGCAAAATCGGGTGGCTCCCACAATGAGGAAGGCAAGCATAGAAACATCCTCGATGGAGTTAGCGAGAATATTGGTCTTGACGCTCCCCATGCCATCAAGGAAGCGGAGGGGTGCCTACGGCAGGTAATACCTTGATAAATTTTGGTAATTTCAAGTATTTGTCTTTGCTTCTCTGACTTCTTCGTTCTGTTGTATGACCATGCCGTCTCCAAGTTGCGAGATGAGATTATAGGTCATAAGAAGGAAGTCGAGGGTCTTACCTCGAGTTTAAAGAAGTTGTAGACCCACTCCACCCGAAAGGGAGAAGGAGCTGAGTGTGCTCCAGGCAAGGATGGAAGAAATGAGCCGAGACAAAGACAACCTTGTTGAGCAGGTAGTATTTATGAACCTACCATTAATTTGACTTGATACTTATCAACTTTTTCCCCTATTGTAGGTTAGGCAAAAGAACGCACTCATGGGGCGTCTTCAGAAGAAAATAGTTGTCAAGGATGCTTGGCCTGAGGAGGCAGAATAGGGTCGTGGCCTCAGAGACGGACTCTCTTAAGATAGAGTTGTTATCATTTCGTGACCTCTTGAAGAGTGCCAAGAAGGAGATTGTTGCGCTACAGTCGGCTAGGTATGTGGAAGAGGAAAAGGCATCCTCGTATAAGAAAGATGCCGTTAGTGCAAATAAAAAGGCTCGAGACATACTGGCGGGAGTCGAGAAAAGGTTTACTCGAGATGTTGCTCGCGCTCGCAAACAAGCACGAAAGCAGGCCTTTGAGGAAGCGAGTGACAAGAACATTGATTTCTTAGTCGAGATCGAGGACGCCCGAATCATTGAGGAAGAAACCGCCTAATCGAATGCAGTGCCGATGATTATTCTGGGGGTGAAGCGTAAATTTAGGTCATCCTTTCCCCTTTTTGTGCCAGGGTTTCTTAGGGAAAGATGTGTAGACGATCTCCCCCAATGTACATGTGTTTTTTGGGAATACAATGTTTTTCTTTCCGCTTCCAGTTTTTGAGTGCTACGTTTTTATTGCTTTTGTCTTAGAATTCTTATTGTTGTCTCTATAAAACATATGCTCAGAGCAGTTGAGGCCTTTGAGATCGAGTACCATCTAAAGATAGGGCCGAGAGTTTTTTATACAAGGTCGAAGCCCTAAAAATATCGAAAACCTTATGGGTCGAATGACTTCCGAGCGCTGGCGCAACGGTATCCCTTAAGTGATACGATTGTGAAATGATCGAGATGGCCTCGCCAGTGTATTTTCCAAGAAAATAATACTGACATGGTACGATTTTATTTGTCCTTAGGGAAGACAAACGGTCGCCACCTATATTATATATGTTCTTGCTTTCCCCTCTTTGAAGATATTGCGATATTGTGCGTGTATATCCCTTATAAGGCGCCCCATTCTTGCGCCATTTTCCCTTTACCTCAACGCTTTTGCATAAGTCTTCTCATTTCCCCTTTTCCCATTTTACCATAGCCATGAATGCTATGCCTGCGTTTGCTTGTCAAGAAGATGACGGTTCGTCCTTAGATTCGTGCTCGCTCAGTGGTACATCATCGGCGTTTGGTGAGCTAGCATTGCAGTGCTTTGTCTCGAAGATGGACTTTTTGTTAGAGACATCCCAATTCATGTTTATACCCTATTATTCTCTATATTTTTTTTATACTCAAAATATTATCAAAAAACTGCATATATAAGCACCCATAAATGTTTTAGTATTTTTCCACATTTTTAAGGGTTTTTTAATCAATTTATGGCCTAATTTTGCACTGTAATATCCATTAATTATTCCCAAAATTTGTTATTTTGGTAAATGATTTATTTTATTCTCTTATTTACACAAAAATATGATTTACATGATTTTTTACATAGTTTTACAAGTTCATTTGGTATTTCAAAACTAAAATTGCATGAAATTGTAATTTTGCCTATTTCGCGATTTACTAATATTTTTAATCATAAAATCATTCCTAGTATTTATAAATTAATACTTATACTTTTTTTATTAACTTAGTAATTTTAATTTTATTTTTTTAATCATCGTTAACTATTTCATAAAATTCAAATTTAGGGAAAATTGGCTATTTAAATAATAGCCCTCTTTATTTAAATTATAGCCCTAATTCCACCCCCCAACTACACTATCTAACCATAAATAACCTCAAAGACACCCCATTAAATTAACGTGCTGGAATACCCGTTTTAATCAAGACCATTGATCATTTAGATTAACGGTCCACATTTGTCCATCCCTTAATAAAAGCGAATACACCCCTAACCCTAATCATTTACAAAAACCAACCGCCGTGGTATCCCCTTCATTCCCAAAACTCTCTCAAACCCCCAAAACCCTATCCCTCCTTCGACCACTTTCCGACCTCGCTTTGCCAGACTTTCCGGGCTTCATGCAACCTGTACTCACCCTTAACTCCCTTCTACGACCCCTTTGTTCGAAGATTGAAACCCTATTTTGAAGACCACCGACTCAGAGGTCCTCAAACTTGAGTTTTATGGCCATGTACGGTCTTTTCGGCGAATCTTAGTGTTATGAGTCTGTTGTCGACTCAAAAACAATCCGTTCCAGGCTTTTTCGTTCTCTAGGGTTCTCTATTAAACATTACATCTTCAAGGTTTTCTTTTGTGTTTCTCTTTATGATCTACATCAGAGATAATTTATTTTCTAAAGCTTCTAAGTGTTTTCCACATTTTTTACCCATTTTATTTACAAATTGTTTATCTTCCTAAAACTAGGGTTTCTCCGATTTTTTTTTCTTTTAACTGATCAGCTGTGATTTCTTTATTTTTGCTGTGACTTGTGAATGTTTTACCCATGATTCCATGTAATTTTACCCATTACCCAGGGTTTTCTAGTGACTCCATACTGTACTTTTTTTTTCGTGACTATTTATGTTCTTTCCGAGCTTGTCTATCTGAGTATCTTTACTTTCTTCTTTACATTTTTGAAATGTGAGGAAACCCTAGACTTTGGGGTTTTCAAGTTTCTTTGTGTGATTGTCTGCTGCCTGTCTGATTCCGAAACCCTGAATGTTTGAATCCCTTTTCATAGTTCTGATTTCTTGCTACGTTTTGCAAGAACTTCTAATACGTTTCATGCCTATGTTCTTCACTCTCTAATTACATGACTGTTATATTAATATCAGCCTTGCATGTTTGAATTTGTGCCACTTTTTATATTCAACATTGCCCTTTTCAAAATAACCTTAATTTTGGGAATATGATTTTTTATGAACTTATTGTTTAATTTGGACATGCTCTTTGACTAAATTTAGTGTCAATTTGTATCCCAGTTTCCCTGATTCCCAATGAGATTGATGAGTCTACTTACCTTATTTGTTTAAACCGTGTGTACTTCAACATGCACATCCCTACCCCATATCCCTATTTTTTGATGTTGTACGCTTGCATGAGTGCTTTCATGTGCATTCCTTTCCCCAAGTCCCCTTTGTTTAATATTATTTGGTACAAATGCTTTCATGTAACCCCTTCCCTTTAATTCCCCCTTCTGTGTGAGTATTGTTATGGACTAGGGTAGCACTGCATTGACATTCGTAGTTTAGAACTAGGTTTGTTTACACCTATACTCAAAATAAGTCCCATTCCCTTAACCCTTATTATGTGTTGAGCTTGACTCAAGTCTGATGGTGTCCTAATTACCACCCAGGCCTGAGTCTGACTTTCTTATGTATGCTCTTATTTGTTCTAGCCATGTAAAGGGTAAGGGGTGTGATAGTCCCATTGATGGCTAGGTAGGATAACCCTTTGCTTTGGTCTTCCTCTAATCCCTCACTTTTACACTTACTCTTAGTTCTTTAAGTCGACCCCCCTTTGATAAGCCATCGTTAGGGACCCTAAGGGCTGGTAATTCTATACATTGCACTACACTAATCATTGTTTTAGGGTGTAAGCATTGCCTATGCTTCCTGGAAGCCCTTGGAACTCTGAAACACTCTAAGAGAAAGCCTTGAAATTTGGAGCTCGGATTTGGTAAAATACATGTGTTAGACATTAAGGTTGCTTTGGGGTTCCTCGGGTCCATTTTAGCTTTGATGTATTACTTGCTTAGTCTTTTCTTTCCACTTTTGTAATAAGCTTCGTAAAAGAATTTGGGGATATAATGAAAACGGCATGGGAGGGGTTTATATTATTGCATCAATCAATGTGTAGAAATCATGTATATAGGATTTCAATATTGCATCTCATCTAGAAACCATCCCCATAGGATTTTAATATTGCATCTCATCTAGAAATCGTGTCTATAGGATTTCAATATCGTATCTCATGTCTATAGGATTTCAATATTGCATCAATCAATGCCTAGAAATCATATCTATAGGATTTCAATGGTGCATCTCATCTAGAAACCATGCCTATTTGATTTTAATATTGCTTCTAGAAATCATGCCTATAGGAACTTTATCAAATGCTAAGCAAACAGTACCCCCCTTAAACATTATAAAACTACCAATAAATCGATATACAGATATTATGCCCATAGCGTTCAAACTCACCTAATTTGTTGAACACTTTCAATAAAATTTGTCCAAAGCTGCTCATGTTTGAAATTTGGCCAAGTCTGTTTTTACACCATATTATATCTATAGAGTCTATTAAATCCCAAGCTTGTATTTTATTCTGAAGTCGGCTCTTGGTTTTGGTCTTCTGCCTAAATTCACACTTCAAGGTTTTTTTTTTAAATATCTTTCTTGTACCATTTTATTTGAGCAGTTCAGTTAGTTTTGTAAGACATTTTTGGACTTTTACAGACTTCAAATTGTTGTTCCAAAACTCTTCTTAATAGATTTCTCCCTAAATCAATGCTTTCTGAAATTACTGGTTTTTAAACTACTTTATGTTCCAACAAATCAGACCCGAGGGGCTCAAAGCAGATTTACTATCCAACTTTATGTGTTAAACTAATCTATCCACTATCAGTTTTAGGCTTAAGACCAAATCAGTAATTGCAAGTCATGCTAAACTAATTGACGTATGAATTAAGTGGTTTATGTGTAGCCTTTGTATGCTCGTTTACTTCCCTTATGTGCTATTTGTTTTGGTTGATGCCTTAGTATTTTTTTACCTTTAAACTCCATATATGCCCCCATTCCCCTTTCTTCCCTTTTAGGATTAGAAGTCCAAATACCCAGGGACTAATAGGTTGGGACGAGTATTAGCATGCAATAAGTAAATGAGACTAAACACGCTCAAAATACCTTAACGGGTGGGAAGGGTAGAATAGGGAGATGATCACGATGCGCTAATATCATAAAGCGACCCGTCTTTTGGAACATGTGCGGAATATTGCATCGAATGATCCATATAATAGTTAAACCTAGGACCCTCCTTACTTTTTCTTTGTTTAAATATTTTCTCTAAAATCCCCTTTTACTTGTGCTATCATTCTTTCAAAATTGCCAACTTGCTTGTATTCTATAAGTGCAAACTTTGCCTGTCTATGCTTCTTAAAGTCACATCTAAGCAAGGCCGGGAACCTCTCTAGTTGATCTTGAAGGGTGCCTAACACCTTCCCCTCGAGATAATTTCAAGCCTTTACCCAAACCGTGGTTTTCTTTCAAAAATCTTCTTTTCTTCTTAAAATGTCCTAATGCACTATAATCATTAGGTGGCGACGCTTCAAACTTCATAGCCCAATTCCCAAAAGGGGATAAGAGTTGTTTTCCCATAATGTCATAAACCCGATTTTGCCTTTTAGGGAAAAAGGGGGCGTCGACAGCATGTCAACTCTGCTAGGGATTTTCTTTAAGGCTATTACCATTACTTGCTTTTGTGACTTTATTTGCTTACTTTATCGCATTTATTTCCTGTCTTTGATTATTTCATCACAATTACTAACTTGGCTATTCATGTATTTTCTTTCTTTTAACTGCTTTCTTTACCACTTTATTATTTCAATACCGTAGTAATTTTGAGAAAAACATTGTAATCATTTATCTTATGAACATGGAAATAGATGTAATTTGTTTCATTATTCTAACTGCATCTCTCAACATCATATTCCACTCGTGTCGAAACAAATCCTATAGCAACGGTTATAATGAGTGGTTGCACCCTTCCAATATGATAAACCCCCTAAATGTGGCATAGGCATATTCATGGTAAAACCAGTCGATCAACGGTGTAGTTGACAGTTCCGCGCTTTTCCCTCTTAAGTTGTCCGCTCAAGGGTACCTTGTCGAGGACTTCAAAAGTAGAAACCATATTCCTTTAAACCGTTCATGCATCATGGTAAGCCTAGGAGAGTCAGTTATATTATACGCGTAATGACTCATTAAGATAGCCTAAACCAAAGTCCATCGGGTTTCCTGAAACCCAAACGGACACCTTCATTTTACGTGCATTAAATTAGAGAACTAAATGAATTTTGCTGATTATTGATTTAAATAGTCAAGTGTGGTGGGGTTAAGGGCCTAACACTTTGTTTTGCAGAAAATGAGGCACGAAGTCCCCGGATTCGGTATGGTATCCTACATTTACCCAAGGTTGCTGAGCTGGTGGGAAGATCTTCATAGTAGTGATCGAACCCTTGTTTGTAAATATCTAGGGAATTTGCCTTTACTTCTGGAAATCCAACCCAACAACAAATCATTGAGGCTGCCACTTTGTTTTGGGATGGTGATCCATCAATGTTCCGTTTCGGGGATTCGGAAATGACCCCTTTGCTAGAAGAAATAGGGGGCCTAGCTGCCATCCCTTTGGGAAACGCCGGGTTTGCTCATGCCGGAGAATAGCAATGTAGAGGCTTTCTTAAAATGATGAGGCTCAAGAAAAATCCCGACCTTTCCTTCTTGAAGGACTCCTATATACCATTCGACTTTTTATACGAGAGATATGTCCACAGTAAGTCCTATCGCACCTATATGGACGAACTCGCCCTCACCTCTTTGGGGCATATTCACAGAAGGGTGTTTGTGTTCATGTTTACCTTCATGGGCATGATAATTTTTCCTATGAAGAAGGCTAGGGTCCACACCAGACTAGCCATGGTTACCAAGACTTTTATGGAAGCGATAGACGGGCAGTCCTTCAGCATAGTACCTATGATCCTTGCTGAAATCTATCGAGCCTTGGGAAAATGTCAACATGGGGCTCCACATTTCGAGGGTTGTAATTTTCTTCTTCAACTATGGCTCATAGAACAGCTTCCGAAATGCGACTACACGTAGGAAATCATACGCATGGATTGGGATGATCATATCGCTTTTCACCACCCAAATCGAATAAACTTCATGCCCAATATGTTCGCTCAGCCAGAGGATGACAGTGGATGGGTAGAGTTGTTTGAGAATCTGAAAGAACAAAAAATTTAGTGGATGTTCGTGTAGTTCTAAATAGGGGAGTCATTATCCGTTCTCGAGATGCACCATTACTCGTAGGCCTAAGGGGAACTAATCCTTACATCCCCCTCCGAGTCATGAGGCAAGCCGGAAGGAAACAAATCATGCCCAGGATAGAGAAAATGAGTCATTTTAAGGCGGACTTTCAAAATGATGATAGCCCACACAGGTGTCACGTTCAACATATGTAGCACTGCAAGCTCGTTCTAGAGAAGGAGTCTATTGAACCAGACAGATATCATGCCGGGTGTGTGCTGCACTACACAGGTGGTTGGAAGATGATCACCTTGGTTTGGATTGTCCAGGGTTCGTCCACGGTCATAGGATTGTTGACGAGAAAATAGAAGCACAATTAAAATACAATCAACTGTGCAAGAGGATGAGAGAATGTGAAAGTGAACATCGGGAAATACAGGAAGCCCACGAGAAGCTGATCAACGAGTGGAAGGATATGGCTGTCAACTCCAACAACCGTTTGTGATATCTGGATCAAGGTTTTGTGGAGTTTGAAGGAAAGTTCTTAAAAAGGATTGAAGATTGTCAGAATGCCGAGGAAAGCGCAGGTGGACATCTGGCTCGATCCTACCTACTATTAGGGATGCGCAAGTTGATGCAGCTACACGATGGAAGCAAGAATAACGAATACGGGGAAGTTCCTTCCAGGACTAAGTAGTTAGGATTTTACTTTCCCGCTTTCTTAATGTAATAAAGCCAGTGGCCATTAGTAATGCCTTTATCATTTAGTTTTTTAGACTCGTTTTGTTTTCATCATTAAAATGATGCATTTAGCATTATTAGTTCTCCAAATTTTATTTGTCGCTAGGCCTATCTCGGGCACAACGAGGCACCCAAAATATGAAGCAATTTATATTATACCATAATGTGTTTAAATATTGCAGTATTATTTATCAGAACACACGCTAACTATTTAACTTTTTGGTTTTCTTTTATTTTTATTACCCTCCCCAAAGGTTTGTTTTGTGCATTCTGGCACAATCAGCATACTCCACAAGATCAAAGGGTCCTCGGTCATCTCGTCCTCCTAGTCCTACCAGAAATAGGAACAAATGAAAAATGGGAGACACAAGAGCTATGAAGGAACGTGAAGAAGCTTCTCAGAATGTTGCAATCACCAAGGAAACTGTTGCTCATATGGAGCAAACTTTGCTGAGGTTCCGAGAGGAATTGGACCAAGTTAAAATCCTGACAAGTTTGTCAATCACTCTTGTCGCGCCTGATGTTAACACACAGAACCCTGCACTACCACAAAACACCCCACTGCAACCCACTCATAACACTCAACTACACCCTCCTAAAAACACCACAAAAGACCATATCATTCCAATCTTTGCGGACACTATGCCGCATTACAGTCACCCCATCACTAGTGCGGTCGAGGCAGAGGACAAAAGTTCCCTAATTCAAAATTTGGCCACTGAGATTAAGAAGTTGACTAGCCGGGTCCAAGGTTTCGAAGGTAACAAAGGTGTTGAGGGGTTGAAATACGAATATCTCTATGTTCAACCTGATGTTGAGCTCCGAAAGGGGTACACGCTCCCAAGCTCAAAATGTTCGATGGCACAGGTGACCCTATGGTCCATTTGAGAATGTATTGTGACAAGTTAGTAGGGGTCGGAAGGGACGAGATGATTCGTATGAAGATGTTCATGAGGAGCTTGAAGGGTGATGCTTTATCTTGGTATATTAGCCATGATGCAAAGAAGTGGACCATGTGGGTAAACATGGCGTGTGCTTTTATGGATTGGTTTAGGTTCAACACTGACAACGCACCAGATGTGTTCTATATCCAGAATCTCAAGAAGAAGCCCACAGATACCTTTCGCGAGTATGCTACTCATTGCAGGTCCGAAGCTGCTAAGGATAGACCAGCCTTGGAGGAATAACAAATGAATGGGTTCTTCGTCCGTGCTCGGGATCCGCAGTACTATGACTGTCTGATGCTAATTTAGGGTCAAAGGTTATCTGACATCATTAAGTTGGGAGAAAGGATTGAAGAAATTATCAAGAACGGTATCGTCACTAACCTCGAGGCATTGCAAGACACCAGCAAGGCTATACGGTCTTGTGGCTTGTCAAAGAAAAAGGATGTGAATTCTATAATGGCTGCGCAAAGAAACAACTCCTCCATGAAATACCAAACCTATCCCTTTGCTCCACTCACATATCACCCTACTCTAAATTACCAAGAACCATCACCTACTTACCAAATTCCACCACTTACATTCCAATCACCTCCACCACCAACATATCAACCCACCTTACCCAGATATTCCAAACCTACACCGGTATACCAAGCATATAACTCCCAACCTTCTCACTACCCATCACCGCCTACTTGCCAACATTTCCCTTGACCTATACAAAACTTTGACTGCAAACTTCCAAGACAATACACCGCCATAGCCGAGCCAATTGACCAATTATATGAAAAACTCAAAGTAGCCGGTTGCGTTACCCCTCTCCCAGCCGTAACTTCTAAAAACCCTTCCCAATGGATCAACCCAAAAAAGACTTGCACATACCATTCTACGATGAAAGACCATACCATTGACGAGTGTCACTCGTTAAAGACAAAATGCAGAATCTGAATGCCAACAAGATCATCATAGCAAAGAAGCCCACTGTTCATGTTCACAACAACCCTCTGCCTGACCACAAGGGAGGAGGCATCCACATTATTGAGATCGAAGATTATTGGGACCGCTAGGGGTCAATCGGTTTGATAGCTGAAGGAGACGAGCCTAAGAAGCCAACGGTTACTCTCAATCCCATCGTTGTCCAGATTCAGCCCTCTAAGGGTGATGTGGTAAATGTGTCCATGCCGCTCGAGTTTGAAGCACTTTCTGCGAAGGTGCCAAAACCAATTAAGGTTGAGTTCGGGATTCCAAAGACACCTAAACTGTTTGAAGTTACTGTTCTGCCCTTGAGGGTACCAATTCCAGTCTCCATGATAGACGTGACCCCGTTCCAAACAAATGCTATACCTTGGGACTACACCGCTGAGGTTAGAAGGAAAGGAAAAACATACATCGGAGAAAAAATTGCCGCACAGGGCATAACCAGGACAGGCAGGGTATACACATCAAAGCATTTTGCTGAATCTAGCAAGCAAGCCTCCAGGTGGACTGTTGAAACTGGACCCGCTGATCTCTGGAGAAAGGTACAGGCCAAAGACTACTCGATCTTCGAGCAACTGTACAAGACACCAAAACATATTTCTATCCTGGTTCTCCTACAAAGATCTGGGACACATAAAAATGCCTTAATGAAAATACTAAGTGAGGCTTATGTTCCCAGCAAAATAATGAGGCTTATGTTCCCAGAAAAATAACATGAGGCAAAATGGCAAAGATGGTGGGGCAGGTACTGGAAAGCCATATGATCACCTTCCATGAAGATGAATTACCACCAGAAGGGCTTGGTCACAACAAAGCTCTGCAAATCAGTGTGCAATGCGATGATCACTTTATCACAACGATTCTAGTCGATGGGGGATCCAGCCTCAACATTTGCTCGTTGGTGACTCTCAGGACACCGGACAAAGGATTGCACGAGCTCAAGACGAGGCTATCAGTGTCAAAACTTTTGATAGATTTTAGAGGTCCACCATTGGAGAGATTAGCTTATGCCTGCAGATGGGACCCACCTGGTTTGATATGGAGTTCCAAGTCATTGACGTACCAACATCCTACAATTTGTTGCTATGATGACCCTGGATCTACACCGCTGGGGCTGTGGTATCAACTGTGCATCAAGTTGTAAATTTTGAATGGAATCATAAGGAAGTAATCATCCATGGCGATGGGAGCAACCCCATATATAGTCGCCAGTCCATCCCAAAGTTCGGAGGAAGAAGGAAGATCGGTGGGGAAGCATACCATGACATCGAGCGAGTCAACGCCATACACAAATACAAGTGGTTGGATAACAAAATCGAGAGCATCCTGAATTGGAGTGGATACAAGCCCAAAAAGGGGCTTGGTAAGAATCTCCAGGGTATCACCAAACCTATCCAGTTGAAGAAGCATGGAACCACTTTCGGCCTGGGCTATGAGTACTCTTGGGAAGAGTTCCAGCATTGGTCGCCACCATGGCGCGGCCCCTACTATCCCCTAGAGCACCCTCTACCTTAGTTATAGAATATCTTTCAACCGGTTGTGTCATATACGGATCATAGGAAGATAAGACGCTGGCAGCGATGAAGAACCATTTTTTGGAGGACGATATGGATTGCTGCGTTATCTTCCAGGAGGAAGGGGAGGAAGGCCCTTCCATTCAAGCTGTGAACCGGGGAGAACACCTCACCAATATGTCAATCAGGACCTCTAGTGCCCGTAGAGCCTCGGGGTAGCAAGGCTAAAAGACACATATGCATTAAACATTACTTTTAGTTGATTTTACTTTTTATCATTGTCTTTACTTTTGAAAAGTGCTCCGATGTTTACGACAATTATGAATTTAATCAAAAGCTTTTTCCAAGTTTATCTTTATATTTCGCTCTCATTTATTTTCTATACCATTTTCTTTATTATACACAACATTACTATTACATATCTTGATGATTAACCGACGACTGCAACTTGCAATGAGACAATGCGACAAACGTACATAGATTTAGAAGAGGATGAAGTACCAGAAGAGGTTGTTAGAGGGGTCAAAAATTATAAGAGCTGACCTAAGTCTAACTTGGACGAAAATGAAGTCATTGATTTGGGAGGCGTAGAAAATGTTAAGGAAACATGTATCAGCATAAACTTGTCACCATCAGAAAAGGAATAATGCATAGAGTTTTTGGAAGAATATGAGGATTTATTCGCCTGGTTGTATGATGATATGACCGGCCTCAGCATGTCCATTCGGGCTCACAAGCTGCCAACATATCCGACATGTCCACCGATCCAACAGAAACTCAGAAAATTCGAGCTAGACATGAGTTTGAAAATTCAAGCCAGGGTTCTCAGGGTAGTGGAGTATCCAACATGGTTAGCTAACATTGTGTCAGTGCCAAAGAAGGATGGGAATCTTAGATTCTGTGTCGACTACCGGGATCTCAACCAAGCCAGTCCTAAGGATGATTTCTCTTTGCCAATTATACACATACTGATTGATAATTGCGCAAAACATGAGCTCCAGTCCTTGATCAATTGTTTTGCTGGATACCACTAGATATGGATGGATGAAGAAGATGTAGAGAAAACAACATTCATCACGCCGTGGTCAATGTAATATTACAGAATAATGCCATTCGGTTTAAAGAATACTGGAGCTACCTACATGAGAGCTGTGACCACAATCTTTCATGATATGATACACAAAGAGATTGAGGTGAATGTGGACGACGTTATCAATAAATCAAGAAAAATTACAGATCACATGGCAGAGAAAATTCTTCAACAAACCGAGGAGATACAACTTGTTACTGAAACCCGCCAAGTGTACATTCAGGGTCCCAGCCGAAAAGTTATTGGGTTTCATTGTGAGTCGCCAGGGAATGGAATTGGACCCATCAAAGGTCAAAGCCATTAAGGAGCATCCACCGCCAAAGAACAAGAAAGATTTAATGAGTTTTCTGGGCAGGTTCAACTACATCAGCCTATTCATAGACCAATCCATTGTCATTAGTGAACCTATCCTCAAAATGCTAAAGAAAAATGCTACCACTAAGTGGACTGATGATTGTCAAACGGCCTTCGACAAAATCAAGGAATACTTGTCTACGCCACCAGTCTTGGTCCACCTGAGCCAGGGAGACCTTTATTGCTGTATCTCGCAGTGTTGGATGGGGCGTTTGATTGTGTTTTGCGACAACATGTTTAATCGGGAAGGAAAGAGAAAGTTATCTACTACCTAAGCAATAAGTTTAATTCGTACAAGGCTCGATATTCCCAATTAGAGTGCACTTGTTGTGCTTTAACCTGGGTAGCTCATAAATTGAGGCACTATTTCCGCGCTTACACCACTCATCCCATATCCAAGATGGATCGATTGAAGTGTATCTTCCAGAAGCCCATGCCTACATGAAAGCTCGCCAAGTGACAGATACTATTAAGTGAATTCGACATCGTTTATGTTACCCAGAAGGCGGTCAAAGGACAAGCCTTGGCAGATCACCTCGCTGAGACTCCTTATGAAGGAAAATACGAACCCCTAAAGATGTATTTTCGTGATGAAGAGATAGACTTCATAGGAGAAGACATTGAAGAATCATACGATGGTTGGAGGGTGTTTTTCGACGGAGCCGCAAATTTAAACAGAGTTGGTATAGGATCGGTTTTGGTATCAGAAACTGGTCAGTATTACCCAGTATCCTCCAAGATCAAATTCCTGTGCACCAACAATATGGACGAGCAGGAAGCCTACATCTTAGTACTCAAATTAGCAATTGACATGAAATTTCAGGAACTATTAGTGATCGGAGATTCAGACCTACTCAACATCAGGTTCGAGAAGAATGGGCTAGCAAGAATTCTAAGATACTCCCTTATCTACATCATGTACAAGAGTTGAGGAAAAGATTGAGAAAGACAGAGTTCTAGCATGTTCCCATAACACAGAATGACTTCGCCGATGCCTTAGCCACTTTATCATCTATGATCAGCACCTAGATACAAACTTTATTGATCCCCTCCAGGTCAAGATTAACGACGAACTAGCTTATTGTGCTCACATCAAGGAATAAGCCGACGGGAAACCCTGGTTCCATGATATCAAGGAATATTTGACAATAGGAGAGTACCCATAGCTCGCTAATGCTACTATGAAACGAACACTTCCGAGATTGTCAAACAACTTCATACATAGAGGAGGAATCTTGTACAGGAGGACCCCTGACTTGGGATTATTATGATGTGTCAAAGCGAAGGATGCAACCAGATTATTGGAGCAAGTGCACGCAGGGACCTGCGGACCATATATGAATGGTTTCTCTTTGGTAGAGAAAATACTCCACGCAGGGTGCTTTTGGATGACCATGGAGACAGACTGCATCAAGTATGTCTAGAAATACCACCGTTGTCAAATACATGCAGATATGATAAAGGTGCTTCCAAACGAGCTTACTACAACAAGCTTACCATGGTTGTTCACCACTTGGGGAATGGATGCCATTGGACCGATCGAACCAGCCGCGTCAAATGGGCACAAGTTCATCCTAGTGGCAATTGATTACTTTACCAAATGGGTTGAAGCAGCATCATACATGACAGTCACCAAGAAAGTAGTAGAGGATTTTGTCCGATATCGTATCGTTTGTCGATTTGGGGTTCCAACATCAACCTCCACCAACAATGGTTCTAATATCAACATCGACCTGATGAAAGCAATGTGTGAAACTTTCAAGATCAGACACAAAAACTGTACGGCTTATAGACCACAAATGAATAGAGTTGTAGAAGCAGCAAATAAGAACTTCAAGAAGATACTAAGGAATGTAATCGAAAAGCAAAAGCAATGGAACGAGAAGTTGTCGTTCGCCTTATTAGGTTATCGTACCACGGTCCCCACGTTAACTGGGGCCACTCCCTACATGCTGGTCTATGGTATTGAAGAAGTCATCCTCGCCCAGGTAGAAATTCCTTCCTTGAGAGTCATACAAGAAGCAGAGTTAGATGATAAAAAATGGGTCAAAAGTCGCTATGAGGAGTTAGCCCTCATCCACAGAAAGAGAATGAACGCCGTCTATCACGGTCAATTTTTCTAGAACAGAATATCCAGAGCCTTCAGCAAGAGAGACAACCCAAGGATGTTCATGCTTGGGCATCTGGTATTGAAGAAAATAGTTCCACATCAGGGTGAAGCCAATGGGAAATTCTCTCCCAATTGGCAGGGTCCGTACATGGTTCATCGGATTTTAATTGGAGTAGCCCTTATTCTCGCAGAAATTGACGGAGAAGTCTGGCTGAAGCCTATCAACTCAGACACAATAAAAAAGATACTACATTTGATCATATGCTTTTCTTTCATGAGGTAATTTGAACTACGCCTGACCTGATTCCCGTTTAAGAGTGGATATGTAGGCCGCCCTATGGGTTTGGTAAAATTTTAATAAAAATTCCGTTCCCCCGCTATTGGAACCGGGGAAGAATGTTGAGGAGGACCCTTCAAATTCCGAAGTCAGATAGTCAATATCTTCATTAGCTCCTACTCGGAAACTAGGGCAGAATTTTTAGAAGGACCCCAAAATTCTGGAATCGATCCGCGTTTTGTTATTCAGCACAACCGTCAGCAGCACCAACCCACTAAACTGGGGCAGAATTTTGAGCATAACCCTCAAAATTCCAGAGCAAGCAAGGTCACCGTATCTTGGACCACGTTGTAGTCGTCGATTAAAAAAAATAAAATCCTTATATACATACATACGTACATATATATATGTGTACTAGCAATATATTTATCAAAGTAATGCATAAACATCACTTGCACCACCATCGTTTAGCAATGCTACCCCCATGATATATGACGCCAGAAAGCTTGAAGACATGAACTAACCTCCACCTACAAAACTCAAGACTTTTCTTTGGCTGCAGGAATTCAGCTAACGGATCCAAACACTTCCGCTCTTCAGGATCGAAATCCTCACAATGTCATTATATGCACTCTCTAGCATTCCTCATATTGCAAAACCGTCAATCAGCTAAGAAAACTTACTACCATTCGTTCTTTAACATTCCAGCATCACATAAGGGTATCATCTGCCTTTCGAGTCTAAGCTGTGTCTCCATCTGCATTTTGCATAAGGCTATGCTCTGCCTTCCGAGGTTGAGCTTTACCTCCATCTATCCAGCATAAGGCTATAAACTGCCTAATTAGACTAAGCTCTGTCTCCATCTGCATATTGCATAAGGCTATTCTCTGCCTTCGAGTTAACCTCTACCTCTATCCTACATAAGGCTATCATCTGCTTTTCGAGACTAAGCTCTGTCTCCATATGAATTTTGCATAAGGCTATTCTCTACATTCGATGTTAAGCTCTACCTCGATCCTACATAAGGCTATCATCTACATTTTGAGACTAATCTCTATCTCCATCTGCATTTTGCATAAGGCTATTCTCTGCCTTCGAGGTTAAGCTCTACCTCCATCCTGCATAAGGCTATCATCTGCCTTTCGCGACTAAGCTGTGTCTCCATCTGCATTTTGCATAAGGCTAATCCCTACCTTCCGAAGGTTATGTTCTACCTCCATCCTGCATAAAGCTATCACCTACCTTTCGAGACTAAGCTCTATCTCCATCTGAATTTTGCATAAGGCTACGTTCTGCCTTCTAAGGTTAAGCTCAACCTCCCTATTGCATAAGGCTCCTATCTGACTTTCGAGGCTAAGCACTGTCTCCGCCCTGCGTGGCTGAAATATCGCCGCCTATTTTTTTAAAATACTCGCTCTGGCTGAAATATCTCCACCCTTTGGATTCATTTGGTTGAATGATTGCCACCTTTTTCATGGGTTGAAAGATCGCCAACTCGTTCAATGGCGTCCTAGTTCAAAGGCACAATCTGCATCGCCTAATAACATCTTTTCATGGCTTGCGAAGCTTTAATTTTATGTTTTTAATGGCCCTGGACATCCTTGAGGACGTCATCCTAACCATCCAAGGACGAACATTCATGGTCCAACAGGAACTTGCATCACGTTTAAATTACGCAATATATATACGCACATCACGCATTTACAGGTGTTTCGGCTAGCTCGTGTCCGTCTCAGCATGAGAAATACCACTCCAGTTCTCCGCAGTTTGTCCGATTCCAAGTACCCTCTCAGACCTAACCATCGCGTCCAATTTTCCAAATTCCCATCAGAATGTTCCGTCAATGGTTCCTCAACTACATATGGCCTAATTCAAGTAAAACCAGGGATATGTAGGCAGCTCCGAGACCAGAGTGCGGTCAATATCCTTTTACAATCGCCATCTCCGGTCAAAATTGGACATCTTATCTTTATGCCACAACTCTTTCATCCTCCTCGGGTAAAGAGGGGCAGCTGTTGATACCCAATTTTTTCCTATTTTTTTTTTATACTCAAACTATTTTTAAAAAAAGCATATATAAGCATCCACATAGGTTTGAGTGTTTTTCCACATATTAAAGGATTTTTAAATCAATTTATGGCCTATTTTTGCACTATAAAATCCATTAATTATTCCCAAAATTTGTTATTTTGGTAAAAGATTTATTTTATTCTCTCATTTACACAAAACTATGATTTACATGATTTGTACATAATTATATAAGTTCATTTGGTATGTCTAAACTAAAATAGCATGAAATTACAATTTTGGCCTGGGCTATGAGTACTCTTGGGAAGAGTTCCAGCATTGGTCGCCACCATGGCGCGGCCCCTACTATCCCCTAGAGCACCCTCTACCTTAGTTATAGAATATCTTTCAACCGGTTGTGTCATATACGGATCATTGGAAGATAAGACGTTGGCAGCGATGAAGAACCATTTTTTGGAGGACGATATGGATTGCTGCGTTATCTTCCAGGAGGAAAGGGAGGAAGGCCCTTCCATTCAAGCTGTGAACCGGGGAGAACACCTCACCAATATGTCAATCAGGACCTCTAGTGCCCGTAGAGCCTCGGGGTAGCAAGGCTAAAAGACACATATGCATTAAACATTACTTTTAGTTGATTTTACTTTTTATCATTGTCTTTACTTTTGAAAAGTGCTCCGATGTTTACGACAGTTATGAATTTAATCAAAAGCTTTTTCCAAGTTTATCTTTATATTTTGCTCTTATTTATTTTCTATACCATTTTCTTTATTATACACAACATTACTATTACATACTTGATGATTAACCGACGACTGCAACTTGCAATGAGACAATGCGACAAACGTACATAGATTTAGAAGAGGATGAAGTACCAGAAGAGGTTGTTAGAGTGGTCAAAAATTATAAGAGCTGACCTAAGTCTAACTTGGACGAAACTGAAGTCATTGATTTGGGAGGCGTAGAAAATGTTAAGGAAACATGTATCAACATAAACTTGTCACCATCAGAAAAGGAATAATGCATAGAGTTTTTGGAAGAATATGAGGATTTATTCGCCTGGTCGTATGATGATATGACCGGCCTCAGCATGTCCATTCGGGCTCACAAGCTGCCAACATATCCGACATGTCCACCGATCCAACAGAAACTCAGAAAATTCGAGCTAGACATGAGTTTGAAAATTCAAGCCAGTGTTCTCAGGGTAGTGGAGTATCCAACATGGTTAGCTAACATTGTGTCAGTGCCAAAGAAGGATGGGAATCATAGATTCTGTGTCGACTACCGGGATCTCAACCAAGCCAGTCCTTAGGATGATTTCTCTTTGCAAATTATACACATACTGATTGATAATTGCGCCAAACATGAGCTCCAGTCCTTGATCAATTGTTTTGCTGGATACCACTAGATATGGATGGATGAAGAAGATGTAGAGAAACAACATTCATCACGCCGTGGGCAATGTAATATTACAGAATAATGCCATTCGGTTTAAAGAATACTGGAGCTACCTACATGAGAGTTGTGACCACAATCTTTCATGATATGATACACAAAGAGATTGAGGTGAATGTGGACGACGTTATCAATAAATCAAGAAAAATTACAGATCACATGGCAGAGAAAATTCTTCAACAAACCGAGGAGATACAACTTGTTACTGAAACCCGCCAAGTGTACATTCGGGGTCCCAGCCGAAAAGTTATTGGGTTTCATTGTGAGTCGCCAGGGAATGGAATTGGACCCATCAAAGGTCAAAGCCATTCAGGAGCTTCCACCGCCAAAGAACAAGAAAGATTTAATGAGTTTTCTGGGCAGGTTCAACTACATCAGCCTATTCATAGACCAATCCATTGTCATTAGTGAACCTATCCTCAAGATGCTAAAGAAAAATGCTACCACTAAGTGGACTGATGATTGTCAAACGGCCTTCGACAAAATCAGGGAATACTTGTCTACGCCGTTAGTCCTGGTTCCACCTGAGCCAGGGAGACCTTTATTGTTGTATCTCGCAGTGTTGGATGGGGCATTTGATTGTGTTTTGCGACAACATGTTTAATCGGGAAGGAAGGAGAAAGTTATCTACTACCTAAGCAATAAGTTTAATTCGCACAAGGCTCGATATTCCCAATTAGAGTGCACTTGTTGTGCTTTAACCTGGGTAGCTCATAAATTGAGGCACTATTTCCGCGCTTACACCACTCATCTCATATCCAAGATGGATCGATTGAAGTGTATCTTCCAGAAGCCCATGCCTACATGAAAGCTCGCCAAGTGACAGATACTATTAAGTGAATTCGACATCGTTTATGTTACCCAGAAGGCGGTCAAAGGACAAGCCTTGGCAGATCACCTCGCTGAGACTCCTTATGAAGGAAAATACGAACCCCTAAAGATGTATTTTCGTGATGAAGAGATAGACTTCATAGGAGAAGACATTGAAGAATCATACGATGGTTGGAGGGTGTTTTTCGACGGAGCCGCAAATTTTAACAGAGTTGGTATAGGATCGGTTTTGGTATCAGAAACTGGTCAGCATTACCCAGTATCCTCCAAGATCAAATTCCTGTGCACCAACAATATGGACGAGCAGGAAGCCTACATCTTAGTACTCAAATTAGCAATTGACATGAAATTTCAGGAACTATTAGTGATCGGAGATTCAGACCTACTCAACATCAGGTTCGAGAAGAATGGGCTAGCAAGAATTCTAAAATACTCCCTTATCTACATCATGTACAAGAGTTGAGGAAAAGATTGAGAAAGACAGAGTTCTAGCATGTTCCCATAACACAGAATGACTTCGCCGATGCCTTAGCCACTTTATCATCTATGATCAGCACCTAGATACAAACTTTATTGATCCCCTCCAGGTCAAGATTAACGACGAACTAGCTTATTGTGCTCACATCAAGGAATAAGCCGACGGGAAACCCTGGTTCCATGATATCAAGGAATATTTGACAATAGGAGAGTACCCATAGCTCGCTAATGCTACTATGAAACGAACACTTCCGAGATTGTCAAACAACTTCTTACATAGAGGAGGAATCTTCTACAGGAGGACCCCTGACTTGGGATTATTATGATGTGTCAAAGCGAAGGATGCAACCAGACTATTGGAGCAAGTGCACGCAGGGACCTGCGGACCATATATGAATGGTTTCTCTTTGGTAGAGAAAATACTCCACGCAGGGTGCTTTTGGATGACCATGGAGACAGACTTCATCAAGTATGTCTAGAAATACCACCGTTGTCAAATACATGCAGATATGATAAAGGTGCTTCCAAACGAGCTTACTACAACAAGCTTACCATGGTTGTTCACCACTTGGGGAATGGATGCCATTGGACCTATCGAACCAGCCGCGTCAAATGGGCACAAGTTCATCCTAGTGGCAATTGATTACTTTACCAAATGGGTTGAAGCAGCATCATACATGACAGTCACCAAGAAAGTAGTAGAGGATTTTGTCCGATATCGTATCGTTTGTCGATTTGGGGTTCCAACATCAACCTCCACCAACATTGGTTCTAATATCAACATCGACCTGATGAAAGCAATGTGTGAAACTTTCAAGATCAGACACAAAAACTGTACAGCTTATAGACCACAAATGAATAGAGTTGTAGAAGCAGCAAATAAGAACTTCAAGAAGATACTAAGGAATGTAATCGAAAAGCAAAAGAAATGGAACGAGAAGTTGTCGTTCGCCTTATTAGGTTATCGTACCACGGTCCCCACGTTAACTGGGGCCACTCCCTACATGCTGGTCTATGGTATTGAAGAAGTCATCCCCGCCCAGGTAGAAATTCCTTCCTTTAGAGTCATACAAGAAGCAGAGTTAGATGATAAAAAATGGGTCAAAAGTCGCTATAAGGAGTTAGCCCTCATCCACAGAAAGAGAATGAACGCCGTCTATCACGGTCAATTTTTCTAGAACAGAATATCCAGAGCCTTCAGCAAGAGAGACAACCCA
The DNA here is from genome assembly GCA_034376525.1 of Nicotiana benthamiana. Taxonomy (NCBI): domain Eukaryota; kingdom Viridiplantae; phylum Streptophyta; class Magnoliopsida; order Solanales; family Solanaceae; genus Nicotiana; species Nicotiana benthamiana. The sequence goes on from CM067338.1 coordinate 56,157,399, forward strand.
AGGATGTTCACGCTTGGGCATCTGGTATTGAAGAAAATAGTTCCACTTCAGGGTGAAGCCAAAGGGAAATTCTCTCCCAATTGGCAGGGTCCGTACATGGTTCATCGGATTCTAATTGGAGTAGCCCTTATTCTCGCAGAAATTGACGGAGAAGTCTGGCTGAAGCCTATCAACTCAGACACAATAAAAAAGATACTACATTTGATCATATGCTTTTCTTTCATGAGGTAATTTGAACTACGCCTGACCCGATTCCCGTTTAAGAGTGGATATGTAGGCCGCCCTATGGGTTTGGTAAAATTTTAATAAAATTCCGTTCCCCCGCTATTGGAACCAGGGAAGAATGTTGAGGAGGACCCTTCAAATTCCGAAGTCAGATAGTCAATATCTTCATTAGCTCCTACTCGGAAACTGGGGCAGAATTTTTAGAAGGACCCCAAAATTCTGGAATCGATCCGCGTTTTGTTATTCAGCACAACCGTTAGTAGCGCCAACCCACTAAACTGGGGCTGAATTTTGAGCATAACCCTCAAAATTCTAGAGCAAGCAAGGTCACCGTATCTTGGACCACGTTGCAGTCGTCGATTAAAAAAAAATAAAATCCTTATATACATACATACGTACATATATATATATATATGTCTACTAGCAATATATTTATCAAAGTAATGCATAAACATCACTTGCACCACCATCGTTTAGCAATGGTACCCCCATGATATATAACGCCAGAAAGCTTGAAGACATGAACTAACCTCCACCTACAAAACTCAAGACTTTTCTTTGGCTGCAAGAATTCAGCTTACGGATCCAAACACTTCCGCTCTTCAGGATCGAAATCCTCACAATGTCATTATATGCACTCTCTAGCATTCCTCATATTGCAAAACCGTCAATCAGCTAAGAAAACTTACTACCATTCGTTCTTTAACATTCCAGCATCACATAAGGGTATCATCTGCCTTTCGAGTCTAAGCTGTGTCTCCATCTGCATTTTGCATATGGCTATGCTCTGCCTTCCGAGGTTGAGCTTTACCTCTATCTATCCTGCATAAGGCTATTAACTGCCTAATTAGACTAAGCTCTCTCTCCATCTGCATTTTGCATAAGGCTATTCTCTGCCTTCGAGTTAACCTCTACATCTATCCTGCATAAGGCTATCATCTGCCTTTCGAGACTAAGCTCTGTCTCCATATGAATTTTGCATAAGGCTATTCTCTACATTCGATGTTAAGCTCTACCTCCATCCTGCATAAGGCTATCATCTACATTTTGAGACTAATCTCTATCTCCATCTGCATTTTGCATAAGGCTATTCTCTGCCTTCGAGGTTAAGCTCTACCTCCATCCTGCATAAGGCTATCATCTGCCTTTCGCGACTAAGCTGTGTCTCCATCTGCATTTTGCATAAGGCTAATCCCTACCTTCCGAAGGTTATGTTCTACCTCCATCCTGCATAAAGCTATCACCTACCTTTCGAGACTAAGCTCTATCTCCATCTGAATTTTGCATAAGGCGACGTTCTGCCTTCTAAGGTTAAGCTCAACCTCCCTATTGCATAAGGCTCCTATCTGACTTTCGAGGCTAAGCACTGTCTCCGCCCTGCGTGGCTGAAATATCGCCGCCTATTTTTTTAAAATACTCGCTCTGGCTGAAATATCTCCACCCTTTGGATTCATTTGGTTGAATGATTGCCACCTTTTTCATGGGTTGAAAGATCGCCAACTCGTTCAATGGCGTCCTAGTTCAAAGGCACAATCTGCATCGCCCAATAACATCATTTCATGGCTTGCGAAGCTTTAATTTTATGTTTTTAATGGCCCTGGACATCCTTGCGGACGTCATCCTAACCATCCAAGGATGAACATTCATGGTCCAACAGGAACTTGCATCACGTTTAAATTACGCAATATATATACGCACATCACGCATTTACAGGTGTTTCGGCTAGCTCGTTTCCGTCTCAGCATGAGAAATACCACTCCAGTTCTCCGCAGTTTGTCCGATTCCAAGTACCCTCTCAGACCTAACCATCGCGTCCAATTTTCCAAATTCCCATCAGAATGTTCCGTCAATGGTTCCTCAACTACATATGGCCTAATTCAAGTAAAACCAGGGATATGTAGGCAGCTCCGAGACCAGAGTGCGGTCAATATCCTTTTACAATCGCCATCTCCGGTCAAAATTGGACATCTTATCTTTATGCCACAACTCTTTCATCCTCCTCGGGTAAAGAGGGGCAGCTGTTGATACCCAATTTTTTCCTATTTTTTTTTATACTCAAACTATCTTTAAAAAAAGCATATATAAGCATCCACATAGGTTTGAGTGTTTTTCCACATATTAAAGGATTTTTAAATCAATTTATGGCCTATATTTGCACTATAAAATCCATTAATTATTCCCAAAATTTATTATTTTGGTAAAAGATTTATTTTATTCTCTCATTTACACAAAACTATGATTTACATGATTTGTACATAATTATACAAGTTCATTTGGTATGTCTAAACTAAAATAGCATGAAATTATAATTTTAACCTATTTCCCAATTTAATAACATTTTTAATCATAAAATCATTCCTAATATTTTTAAATTAATACTTATGCTTTTTTTGTTAAATCAGTATTTTTTATTTTATATTTTAAACATCATTTACTATGTTATAAAATTTTAATTAGAGAAAATTTACTATTTAAATAATAGCACTCTTTATTTAAATAATAGCCATTATACTCAACCCCCAATTACACTATCCATTTCCTTAAATAACCCTACCTACACCCCAATAAATTAACCCGCCCAGAATCCCCCATTAATTAGGGCTGTTGATCATTTAGATCAACGATCCACATCTCTCCATCCCTTAATTAAACCAATTACACCCCTAACCCTAATCATTTACACAAACCAGCCACCCTTGTATCACCCTCATTCCAAAAATTCTCTCAAACACCCTGAAACCCTAGCCTCCTCCGACCACTTTCCAACCTCGCTTCGCCAGAAAACATGGCTTTTCCGGGCCTCATGCAACATGTACTCACCCCTCACTTCCTTCTACTACCCCTTTGTTCGAAGATCGAAACACTGTTTTGAAGACCACCGACTAAGAGGTCCTCCTACTTCAGTTTTACTGCCATGTCCGATCTCTCTCCGGCGAAACTTAAAGTTATGATTCCGTTGTCGACTCAAAACCAGTCCGGTCTATGCTTTCTCGTTCTATAGGGTTCTCTCTGAAACCCTATATCTTCAAGGTTTTCTTCTATTTTTCTCTGCACGATCAACTTCAGATCTAATTTATTTTCTAATGCTTCGAAATGTTTTTCACATTTTTTATCGATTTTATTTTCAAACTGTTTATCTTTATAAAACTAGGGTTTCTCCAATTTTTTTTCCTTTAATTGCTATGCTGTGATTTCTTTATTTTTTCTATGACTTGTGAATGTTTTACCCATGATTCCATGTAATTCTCCCATTTACCTAGGGTTCTATAGTGACTCTCTATTGTACTTTGCTTTTCGTGAGCATTTGTGTTCTTTCCAAGTTTGTCTATTTGAGTATTTTTAGTTTCTCATTTCCATTTTTGAAATGTGAGGAAACCCTAGACTTTGGGGTTTTCGAGTTTGTGTGTGTTATAGTTTGCTGCCTCTCTGATTCCGAAACCCTAACTATTTGAGTCCCTTTTCATGATTCTGATTTCTTGCTAAGTTCTGCAAGAATTTATAATCCGTTACATGCCTATGTTCTTCTACTCTCTGATTACATGGTTGTTCTATTCATTTCAGCCTTGCATTTTCAATTTTGTGTCTCTTTTTATAGTCATCATCCCCCTTTTCAAAATCACCTTAATTTTGGGAAATAGATTTTTTTTACGAACTTATTCTTTAATTTGGACATGCTCTTTTGACTAAATTAAATATCAATTTGTATCCCGGTTTCCCTGATTCCCTATGTGATTGATTACTCTACTTACTTTTTTTTTCCGAGTGTATTTCAAAAAACATTATATGTATCAACCCTTTATTTTACAACCAATTCTTGATTTTCTTTCCAAAAATAGAACCCTGTTTATTTACCCTAAGTCCGGTTCTTTAATTAAAGGGAATCCTTTCCCTAATTTATGATGATTGATACTAGGTTATTTTCTTGACTTATTGGTTGCTTACTTTATAACTATTACGCCCCCCCCCCCATCCCTTTTAACTTCAAGACACGAACATTCTCACAAGTTCACACTCACAAACTCTCTCTTCTCTTCTGTTCTTTTTTCTCTGCTACTTGTTCTGTTGCTTGAGTTTAGCCTGCTGAAAGCCAAGGATACACTATAAGGTTCTATCTGCTCTATCTGCTTTGCTATTCGAATTTGCAAACTGGTAGGTGGATGGTTTAAATACTATATCCAAAACTACATGCTTACTTATTCTTTTTCATATGTCTGTTTATGTCCATTATGCAGTAAAAACTTCATCATGCACATCCCTACTCCTTATCCCTATGTTTTGATGATGTATGCTTGCATGAGTGCTTTCATGCGCATTCTTTTGCCCTAAGTCCCCTTAGTTTATATCTGTTTGCTACAAATGCTTTCATCTACCCCCCTTCCCTTTAATTGCCTTTTGTGTGTGAGTATCGTTCTGGACTAGCGTGGCACTCCATTTCCATCCCTAGTTTAGAACCATGTTGCTTTAAACCTATACTCAAAATCAGTCCCATTCCCTTAACCCATATTATGTGTTGAGCTTGACTCAGGTCTGATGGTGTTCTAATCACCATACAGGCCTAAGTCTGACTTTCTTAAGAATGCTCTTATTTGTTCAAGCCATGTAAAGAGTCAGGGGTGTTCCAGTCCCATTCATTGATAGGTATGACCACCCTTTGCTTTGATCTTCCTCTAATCCTTCACTTTTACACTTACTCTTAGTTCTTTAAGTCCTACCCCCCCTCTGGTAAGCCGTACTTAAGGACCCTGGGCTCCCTCTGAACTTGGACGCCTAAGGGATAGTAATTCTATACATTGCCCTACTCTAATAATTGTCTTAGGGTTTAAGCATTGCCTGGGCTTCCTGAAAGCCCTTGAAACTTTGAAACACTATAAGAGGAAGCCTTGGAATTTGGAGCTCAGATTTTCTAAAATACATGCGTTGGACATTAAGGTTGCTTTGGGCTTCCTCGGGTCCGTTTTAGCTTTGATGTATTTACTTGATTAGTCTTTTCTTTCCACTTTTGTAATAAGCTTAGTAAAAGCATTTGGGGATATAGTGAAAAAGATGTGGGAGGGGTTTATATTATTGCATCAATCAATGTCTAGAAATCATGTCTATAGGATTTCGATATTGCATCTCATGCATAACCAATGCCTATAGAATTTCAATAATGCATCTCATCTAGAAATCATGTCTAAGGATTTCAATATCGCATCTCATGTCGATAGGATTTCAATATTGCATCAATAAATGCCTCGAAATCATATCAATAGGATTTGAATACTGCATCCCATATAGAAACCAAGCCTATAGGAATACAATATTGCATTTAGAAATCATGCCTATAGGAACTGCATCAAACGCTAGGCAAACAGTAGTCCCCCCCTAATCGTTCTAAAAGTAGCAGTAAATCAATATGTAGATATCATGCCTATAGGGTTCAAACTCGCCTAATTTGTAGAACACTTTCAATAAAAATTGTCAAAAGTTACTTATATTTGAAATCTGGCCAAGTCTTTTCATTACACCATTTAAAATCTATTGAGCTTTTTAAATCCCAAACTTGTATTTTATTCTGTAGTCAACTCTCGCTTTTGGTCTTCTGCCTAAATTACACTTCAATGTTTTTTTTGAAAACTCTTTCTTGTACCATTTTATTTGGGCTGTTCGGTTAGTTTTGTAAGCATTTTTGGACTTTTGCAGACTTCAAATTCCTGCAACCAAAACACTTCTTTATAGATTTCAATCTAAATTAACGCTTTTTGAAATTAGTGGTTTTCAAATCACTTTAAGGTCCAACAAACCGGACCCGAGGGGCTCAAAGCAGATTACTATCCATTTTTTTGTGTTAAACTAATCTATCCACTATAAATTTTAAGCTTTATACCAAATCAGTAATTGCATGCCATGCTAAACTAATTGCTATTTGGATTAATGGGTTTATGTGTAGCCTTTGTATGTTCGTTTACTTCCCTTATGTGCTATTGTTTTGATTGATGCCTTAGTACTTTATACCTTTAAACTCCATATATGGCCTCATTCCCCTTTCTTCACTTTTAGGATTAGAAGTCCAAATACCCTGGGACTAATAGGGTGGGACTGGTATTACCATGCAATAATTTAATGAGACTAAACGCACTTAAAATACCTTAACGGGGTGGGAATGGTAGAATATAGAGATGATGACGATGCGCTAATATCATGAAGCGACCCCTCTGTGGGAACATATGCGGGATAATGCATCGAATTATCCATATTATAGTTAAGCCTAGGACCCTCCTTACCTTTTCTTTGTTTAAATATTTTCTCTAAAATCTCCTTTTAAGTGTGCTATCCTTCTTTCAAAATTGCCAACTTGCTCGTATTCTTTATGTACAAACTTTGCTTGTCTATGATTCTTAAAGTCACATCTAAGCAAGGCCGGGAACCGCACCATTGGATCCTGAGGGGTGCCTAACACATTCCCCTCGAGATATTTTTCAAGCCCTTACCTGAACTCTGGTTTTCATTCAAAAATATTCTTTTTTTCTTAAAGTGTCCTAATGCACTATAATTATTAGGTAGAGACTCCTCAAACTCCATATCCCAATTCCCAAAAGGGGATATGAGAATTTTTGCACGTAATGTCATAAACCTGATTTTGCCTTTTAGGGAAAAAGGGGGCGGCGACAATGCACACGGCCACCGGGAGCATGCTTCGAGGTTTATCTTCTCGATAGTAGATGAACATCTCGAGGCAGCCAGGAAAGACAACAGATGGAAGAGTGAGGTGGCGTTGCAGGCACCTTCCCCGGAGGAGAGCAACATGGCGAGGACGAGGACCGGGGGTGGATGAGTCAATTTGTTCGAGCACGGACGTTCGATATTATCCTTGTACAGTTTCTGACATTTCCTAATAAATGGAAATTGATATGTAAGTGGTACACTTGTGCTTTTACTATTTTTGTCCATAGTGGAGGCGAGCTCTGTGAAGATGTTCTCCTTTTTGCTTTCTGTAGCGATCCCTTTGCTGCTGAACGAGGTTCCCAATCTGGCGGAATGGTCTCGGAAGCTGGTAGCTGGGATGAAATATGATAAGTGCAAATGGCGAGACCTGTCCAAGGATAGATGGGAGGCAAAACATCTTGGTAGGTGCATAATGGCTTTTTTTCTCGTAAAGGTACTTTATTTTTATCGTACTAACTCCGCAACCGCAGGTGTTGGGGGGTTTTCCGAGATGAGGCCATGCCCCTAGAGAAAAAGGAAAAATTACCAACCTTGGGACTAAGCAATGATAATAAATGGATGGTAACATCGAAGGGCCAGGGCGCGAGCACTGCTTGAAAGAGCAAAAGAGACATGTTTGTATATTCTGCGGTCTCTGATTCCTCCATTTTTGTAAGACAATTTCGTTCTTATCGTCGTCCTGCTTTCTCATCGAAGGTATTTCGAAGGGCATTCGAGGTCAGAGGCCGAGCAAATTGAATGAAGCATGTGGTTGTTGTACTCCTTTTGGGAATTATTTTAATGAGGCCAAGCTAGTATATGTTTTTCAACCTTTGACAAAGCTTAACGGTTCAATTTCCAGTGAGTTTTGGTAGCTGGTAAAGGACTTTTTAGTTTCATGTCTTTACTTCCTTGTTGAGCCTTTTTTTTTCGCAGGCTTTTGACAAGCTTAAGTCCGAGCTGCTTTGCCGTGAGGCCACGCAGTGGAAAGCTTTGGATGGGGAACAATACCTCAGGCTTCTTTGTAAGAAAAGGGGAGATGAGCTGGTATACGTGTGTTATCTGGCGGATCAAAGTCAAAAATATGTGTGCTGTCTCGAAAAATAGGTAACCCTCATTTTGAGCTGATGTATGCTCTTTTTCTGCCTATGTAGGCTAATATTCTCGTGTTTCAGCTGAAGAGAAAAATAGAGGATCTGGAATAACTTTGGGGCAAAGTTGGCCAGGTTAAGTGTGACCATAATGAGCTAGAAGCCCAAGTTGCAGCCCAGAGATATATTTTAGCCAAGTCTTCCGCCCTTGAAGTGCAATTACAGAACGCTCATGCAAGTAGCTCGGTTCGATTGATCAAAATTGCGAGGCTCGAGTTTGAGATTTTAAAGATGAAGGCAGATTTTGTAGATGTTCATACTTAAGCCGAAGTGGTCCGAACAAAGACTGATAAGAAAGTGGATGTATTTTTGCTAAATGCCACCGACGCTCGAGCAGAGATGACCTGAGAAGGACTCTCGACTGGAGAGAAGGAGAAAATAGTATCTTCGATGTATACCTCCAAGGGATATCCTCAAGGAGATACATGCCAGAGGTTTTGACCTCTAGGAAGAGATAGAGCAGGAAAAGGAGAATAAGTATGATGCTAAATTCCTTTTTTCCGACATTGAGGATAGCGATAATGACGCCAACGGGCCATAGTTCCTGAGAGGGATGTAGATACGATTCTCCTTTTCTTATTTTATATATAATGGCAAAATTATAAATGGAGCATTGTACCTTTTTATATATACATATAAAAAGAAGCACTGCAGTTTCATTTTTTATGCACTTCTCGATGTTTGTTAGCCATTAGCTAGACGAACTGGCCTTCGAGTTAAAAGGGAAACCACAAATTCATAGAACGAACCTAGGGGCTCAATGAGCTGGCCCGTAGGCTCTTACGTGCTTTAATCGGTACGACCTTTTAGTATAAGCTGGAGTTTGAGCTCTTATGCTTAACATATTTAGTTAACTGTTTTGGGTTAATTTTTCAATGTCGGTTTTGCTCGAGCTTTTTTGACCCTTATGTTTTTTGACATAAATCTGGTCTTTAGGCTCTTACGTATTTGGTCGGTATGACGTTTTATATGAGCTGGTGGCAATGGCTCTTCACTTTAAGTCGGTACGACCTTTTATAAGGGCTGGCGGCAGTGACCCTTATGCATTGGGTCGGTATGAATTTTTATATGGGCTTGCGGTAGTTGCTCATTGGGTCAGTATGACCTCTAATGTAGGCATTATTTTTCCCTCGTTAAGGACTTTTTGAGATTGTGTTTTGCTAGACTCTTCAAGGTTTGGTGGAACCTCGATTGCGAGAAATACACACGCAAGTATACGTGGTCGAAAAGTAATGTAGGATTATAAGTCCAGATATCGTACCTATGGACTTGTGATTAAGTATCAACTAAATTAAACCAAAATAATTAATCTATTGAAGTGAATTCTAAAGTATGAGTATTTAACTAAATTAACCTAAAGTAGAAAATTAAGATATGAAAGAAAAAAAGTTTACGAATTATAGAGACAAATTTAATATGAGTTAATATTCTAGAGCTATGGGTTATCAAACAATTCCGTTGAGTTTTTCACTTAAATAGTCTAATTAATTTATCTGATTTATTGGTTGACATGGTTAATATTGCTCCTAGTCTTTTCCCAAAGTACAACTCGCCTATTCAAGCTAACCTAATGCCTATATTCTTATGGAATTAGAATTAACAAGAACACATTTATAAATCCTGTATAATAACCAAGCAAGGCGATTAGGTATATTTCTATCCTAACCGCAAATCCGTACCCCTACGAGTTATGATCTTGATATACTCAATCTTATATGCAAATTAGAATTCACTCTCCTAAGTTCAATCCTAGATTTGTAGATAGTATTCAATTGGTAATTAAGCAATCAAATAACTAAGAGCAAAATAGAATAAATAAATTAATATGATAAAATAATAAGAACAATCCAAGGTTCATACTGCAACGTTCACGCAACACCCAAAACTCTACAACTAATAAACTATGTAACTAAAAGAGGAGACAAGAAGAAAAACTAGTTATAAGCATCCTCCAAGGCGTGGTGTGTGTTCCTCCACGTCTAATTTGGTATAAGATGTGTCAAAAATATTTTTCCCCCTCCAAAATAGTATTTTACATGTTTTTATACCAAGTATGATCGGGCCCAGACAAAAATAACTTCTCTCACACGAGATAGAACTCTGCCTCTGTAAACTTTGTATAGTGCGGTGAGCTAATGGAGTTTATTAATAGCCTCAACTTTTCGCACTAGGCAAGATTTTACACTTCTGAGCCGCACCCTGCTGCGTCCCATTCGGTGTGGTATTAAGAATTTGCATAAACGCAAAACATAAAAGTTGTATCCCTTTCGAATATCTTTCTAATGATATATTGCAAAGTCCAAACAGAGTTCTGAGCCAAAAGTTATGTTCATTTTACAAGAAAATACACTGTATGCCCGCTCGATTCTTCGTTTTGTTCTTAACTATTATCCGTTGATCCTCGAACACAATCTCAGCTTAACTCCTTGGGCTTATACTCAGACTTCAAAGCTCCAAATCACATGAATTGATTCCATAATGCCTAGATAGATCAAAATCAGTCTTACAAGGCATGAAACACATATTTTTAGCGCAAAACACTAGCAATTAAAGCATAAACTCAAATAAAGTGCAGTAAATTAGAGTGTAATGAGCGACTAAAATACGCAATTATAGCCTATCATCAACACCCCACACTTAATGCATTGCACATCCTCGAGTAATAAAACTACACTTTATATAGACACAACCTTTTTATAAAATTCTCCTAACTCATCACACCAAGAATATTTAAAATAAACTGAGCACAATAGTGTAATATCTTCACCTCAAGATTTGACTCACAAGTACCACGCATTATTCATAGCTCACCCAATTACTCTAACATAGAGGTCACTAACATTACCTTTCCTTCATGAATCAAGTTCCTCTCACACAACAAAAGAGAGTAGTTCCACACACAATATAATTTAAGAACAATTAGGATTTCAAGATAGAAAGAATTCACTCACTCTCATAAATAACATTCATATGCAACAAAAGATGCAGCATAAGCTTTCCCGCGGTGTACTACTCTACTAATCGAGCTCATTCAGTCTACGATAAATTAGGAATTTATTTGGTTGTAATGTAGGCTGCAGAACGGGTAGATGTCCGTAACCAATCATATACGCTGTTAATACAATAGTTCTGATTTCACCATTTAAGCATTCCCTCCAATCACATGTTCCTCAACTTTTGCCACAAGATGTTATCACACAAGTATAAATCAGAAGAGTTTCACAATAACACCACGTGGATATCAAGTATCAAGCAATTTCACACATCAACATAGGGCAATTTCACAAGGATAAAAGTTAGCCATACATACAAAGAATTGAATATCCCCTTTAAAAATCTACTCCAATTCACCAAGCAATCAAGACATGTCAATCTAGTTCATCATCAATACATGGGCCTTAGAAGAGGAACTCATAATTGCTACCCAGTTCCCTTTTTACTAGATTTTAGGGGTTTAAAGACACGCATGAGGGTTTTATCAAGAGCTTCAAAATCTAGTGCATGAGGTTCCCTCTCCTAGTTTATGCTCGAAAATTTAGGGGAAATGGGTTAGGGATTTTTACCTGTGAAGTCAGAAGAGAAGACAGTGCACCCTAAATTCCTGGGTTCCAATGATTTGGAAAGATCAATTGGTTAAGAAATAGCTTTCTCTCTCAAGAATCCTCTCCTCCTCTATCTCTTATTTTGATAAAAAATGAGTCAAAAATAAGGAAGGGTGTTTTATTAAAACAGGGGTCGGGTCAAGATTTTTAGAAAATAACTGGGCAAGCACGATCTGCGACACAAGTCTACGATCGCATAATGGACATGCAGTCTGCAGAATGGACAGCAGAAGGGTCCCAAGTTTTGGACTTTCTCTGGTTGGGAATGTGATGGATATGCGAAATGAGTGCTCAATTGTTAGTAGCTCACATATTCGAGTCTCCCGGTTAGATTATTTTGACGATTTTGCGCTTAAAAACTTGGAGTCAAAAGTTTTCCTGAAAAGGTCAAATCTGTGGTCCAAAATACGGTGGCAGATCAGGTATGTGGACCGCAGTTATGCCGCAGAAATTTAAAGAGAGTAGTCAAGTTTTGGTGTCGAAAATGCAGTGAAATCTGCTCGCCCAGTTATTTTCTAAAAATCTAGACCCGACCCCTCTTTTAATAAAACACCCCATCCCTCATTTTTAACTCATTTCTTAACAAAATAAGAGAGAGGAGGAGAGGGTTCTTGAGACAAAAAGTTATTTCATTAGCAATTGATCTTTCAAAACCATTACAGCCAGAGGTTTTTTGGGTGCATTGTCTTCACTTCTGACTTCATAGGTAAAAAATCCGTAACCCATTTACCCTAAATTTTTGAACTTAAAATTGGAGAGGAAACCTTATGCACTACATTTTGAAGCTCTTCGTAAAACCATCATGCATGTGTTTAAAACCCTAAAATCTAGTAAAAGGGAAATTGAGTAGCAATTATGAGTTCCTATTTTAAGGCCCATGTATTTATCATGAACTAGATTGACCCGTCTTGATTGCTTGGTGAATTGAAGTATAAGTTAAAAGGGGATATTCAATTCCTGGTATGTATGGCTAACTTTGATCCTTGTGAAATCGCCCTATGTTAATGTGTGAAATTTCTTGATACTTGATATCCACGTAGGGTTATTGTGAAACTCTTATGATTTATAATTGTGTGATAACATCTTGTGGCAAAAGTTGAGGAACATGTGATTGAAGGGAATCCTTAAATTGTGAAATCGGAACTATTGTGTTAACAACATATATAATTGGTTATGGACATCAATTGTGGTAATTCAGATTGTGTACGAATTGATGAACATGAGGAAATTGTTGTTGTTAGTTGTAGAAACACTTTACTCCTTGTTGTTATTACATCTTAACTATGTGCAATAGTTGATTCCTTGTGATTGCTGCTATGTTGTATGTTGCTGTGGATTTAAACTGTCAGGCGAGGTCGGGTTGCACGCTGCAACACGATGAAATATGGTGTGGGTTGGTGCGATAAGGGTGACCGAGGTAATAAGGGTGGAAAAGTGATCCAATATCACTTTGAAATGAACATAAATTGTGAAATGATCAACGTGGAATTGTGAAAGAAGACAAAAGGAGAGTTTGTAATTGTGGGGCACTGATTGCCCCTTTGTTTGGATAATTGGATCATCTATTTGTGAAGTGATTGGTTGTTGTTTCTATTGTTGTTCAGCTTTCTACTTGTATATGTATCTTCTGCATGAGTTTACTTGGGATAGGGTTTGTTCATACAGACCAGTTCAATTGAAATGTAGTGACGTCCCTTTTGCCGAGGGTGCTATATTCGTCTTATGATTGTAGGTGGATCCGTGGCAGGCAGTCCAGTCCACCGTCCATAGCTCCTCCTCCTTCTCTATCGGCAGTGTTTGGGATTGGTGAGCCTCTTTCCTTTCGGGCCCCTGTGTCGCTCATGCCACCTTTGTTGTTGTATTTTTGAATTTTGTGTCATTATTGTAAAGGTATAGCAGGGGTCTTATTGCGGGGAAGTATTTTATTATTTTCTTCATCTTAGCGGCTTTGTAGACTGGATAATGTGGGTTAAAGAACTTGTGTACATGTGTATGTAGTGGGCGCTGTAATATGTATACCACGCTAGTTGTTAATGATAAAATGTATATTTTGTAAAAGAGGATTTCTGTTTACTTTCAGTTGCATTACATATCTATGGTTAATTAATGATGTATAATATGGGGTAACACGTGGTCATAGGAAAGGTACCCAGGTCTTCTTGGCTGATACTACCCGGTCGGGCGCCGGTAATGGCCCTCTATTTGGGGCATGAAATACTTGTTATTAGAGCCTAAGGTTTAAAGTGTCCTAGGATGTCTCGGAGCTGTGCCTAGTAGAGCCCTTATTATCGGTGTGTTGTCGAGCACATCTACAAGCTGGGGGCTACACAGGCATTTAGGAAAGTATTCCCCTCTTTGTTATTCCAGTTCGTGCGGTGAAGTAATGTTGTGTCTAATTCGTCCTTTAATTTGAATTTTAACAATGGGCACCTAAGAAGCAAGCTAGCCTTGGCCTAGGGCCCAATGCACTCCCAGTACAACTGTGGATCATGTGCCAGCTTCCATGGCTGAGAGTGATTCCCCATCTTTGAATTTGCCTGCTCCATCCATTCCTGATCCAAGCAATCCTATTCCAGCGGCGACAGGGGGTGCCACTATCCCTTCTGCTGATTCTTCTTATCTTGATGTTGCCCAAACTTCCGGTCCCGGGATTTCTGATAGGGACCTTAGAGAGTCCATCTGCATTTTGACCCAGTTAGTGGCCGCCCTGGCCCAGAGATTTCATGATGCCCCTGTGTCCTCCAGTGGACAGGGAGACTCAGCTAGCTTTAGAGTTCACCAGTTTTTGCGATTGGAACCTCTAGAGTTCTGAGGAACATACCCAAAGGCAGATCCACAGCATTTCCTTGATGAGATGTACAAGATCCTTCGAGTGATGAAGGCTACAGAGATATAGGGGGAAGAATTGGCTTCACACAGGTTGAAGGGAGCAGCGTGTTCATGGTTTGAGATGTGGGAGGATTCCCGTGAGGATGGAAGACCTCTGTCTATATGGGATGAGTTTGTAGATTTCTTCATGGACCACTTCTTGCCTGCCGAGACAATGGCAGCGCATGCCCCTGATTTTGAGGTTGTTAAGCAGGGTAGTATGAGCATTTGGGAGTATCAAATGGAGTTTCTGAGGTTGTCCAAGTATGCTTCTCAGTTGGTATCGACTATGGAGGCTAATGTTGGGCGGTTGTTCAGGATCTCAGTCCATTGGTGGTAAATAAGGATGCTATAGCATCATTGCAATCAGACATGAACAATGCGAAGATCGTGGATTTTGCCCAAGCTACAGAGGCTAGGATGTTCAAGAATCGGGCGGACAGGAAGAGTAGCAGCAAGGACCGGTCGATGGGTCACTCAGGGAGGTCAGCTCCAGGGATAGGGTCATCAGGACCATCCCAATCTTATGCTCAGTCCTCAGCCAGTGCACTGCCATCAGAGCACCGTTACCAGCAGGATAGTCCTTCGAGGCCCGGTTCAGACAGCAGGAGGCCCCACTGGTTAGTCATTTAAGGATGAGACCTCGACAACAAAAAGGTATATGTCCCAAGTGTGTGAAGTTCCATACAGAGGCATGTTACTTGGATGCTCCAGTGTGTTACAATTGCTGGGTGAGAGGTCACATACGGAGGGACTGCCGTGCGCCCAGACATTGCATGGGTAGGAGACTTGCTCAACCGTCCAGTTCATCAGTTGCTACGTAATCAGCGCGCCTTCCAGCCCCAGCAGGGCGTGGTGCAGCAAGAGGTGGAGCTCGTGGTCGGGGCATACATAGCAAGTTTTATGCATTGAGTGGTCTTCAGAGTAATGAGGCTTCCCCTGATGTTATCATAGGTATCCTATCTGTCTAGACCATTGATTGCTATGCTCTTATTGATCCGGGGTATTCTTTATCCAATGTTACTCCATTTGTTGTTTCGAGTTTTAGTATTGAACCCTAATAAGTTCTTGAGTCGTTATCTGTATCGACTCCGGTTGGTGATTCTATTACAGTCTCGCAGGTCTATAGGAATTGTATTATTATGGTATATGGTCGTGTTACCACGACCGACCATATCGATCTTGGGATGGTGGATTTTGATGTAATAATGGGGATGGACTGGCTCTATTCATGCTTTTCTAAACTTGATTGACGGACAAGAGTCATGAGACTCGAGTTCCTTAGTGAGCCGGTTTTTGAATTCAAAGTAAATGGTGTTGTGCCGAGGGGTAGGTTTATTTTTTGCCTCAAGGCTTCGAAGATGATCAGAAAGGGGTGCATCTATCATTTGGTACTGGTGGCGGACACCACTCCAAAAGTACCTGCCCCCGAGTCCGTGCCAGTTGTGAATGAGTTTCCTGAGGTATTTCCAGATGAACTTCTAGGAATTCCGCCAGATAGGGAGATGGATTTCAGAATTGATGTATTCCAGATACGCAACAAATATCATTTCCACCGTACATATTGGCGCCAGCAGAGTTGCGGAAGTTAATGGAGCAGTTGAAGGATCTATTCAAGAGGGGGTTTATCCGGCAAGTGTGTCGCTATGGGGTGCTCCAGTTCATTTTGCCAAAAAGAAGGATGGTCTCTTCGGATATGCATCGATTATCGGCAGCTTTATAAAGTCACCATCAAGAATAAGTACCATTTGCCTCGAATTAGAGGATTTGTTCGACCAATTGCGAGGTGCAAGGTTCTTCTCCAAAATTTATTTGCGATCCGGGTACTACAAATTTAAGATCATAGAGCAGGATATTCCTAAGTCCGCTTTCAGAACATGTTAAGGTCACTTTGAAATCTTTTTCATGTCTTTTGGGATAACCAATACCTCGGCGGCTTTATGAATCATATGAATCGGATTTTCAAGACATTATTAGACTCCTTCGTGATTGTTTTCATTGACGGCATCCTTGTGTATTCGCTGAGCAGGGAGGATTATGCCAATCACCTTAGAGTGGTTTTGCAGACTCTTCATCAGCACCAATTGTATGCACATTATTCCAAGTGTGAATTTTGGTTGGAGTCCGTCACTCTTCTGGGCCATGTTGTTTCCAATGAGAGAATTCAGGTGGATCCTTAAAAGATGGCAGCGGTGAAGGATTGGCCTAGTCCCACGACCACGACAGAAATCCGTAGCTTTTTGGGTTTAGTAGGGTATTATCAAAGGTTTGTAGAGGGATTCTCCACCCTCGCCTCCCCATTGACTAATTTGATGCAGAAATCAGTCAAGTTCCAGTGGCCAGATTCTTCTGAGAAAAGTTTTCAGGAATTGAAGTTGAGGATGACCTCGGCACCAGTATTGGCCTTTCCAGAAGGCATATAGGGGTTTGTGGTTTATTGTGATGCCTCCAAGGTGGTTTGTTGTGTGTACTGATGCAGCACAGGAAGGTAATAGCATAGGCCTCTGGGAAACTCAAGAATCACGAAAAGAATTACTCGACGCATGACTTAGAGCTTGCAGTAGTTGTGTTTGCCTTGAAAATATGGCGGCATTATCTTTTTGGGGGTCATGTAGATGTGTTTTCAAACCACAACAGTCTCCAGTATTTGTTCAAGTAGAAGGAACTGAATTTAAGGCAGCGACATTTCTCAAGGATTATGACATGAACATCTTGTACCATCTAGGGAAGGCAAACGTGGTTGCCGACGCCCTAAGTCGGAAATCCATGGGTAGCATGGCTGACTTGAGAGCGGATCAGAGTCTCGTAGGTCTGGAGGTACACCAATTGGCCAGACTTTGTGTTTGTATCTCGGCCTCGAATTAGGAGGAACTTATGGTGCATAACACATCAGAATCATCGCTCTTGGCGGAGGATAAATAAAAGCAGTTTATTGATCCAGCATTGGCACAATTGAAGGGGGAAGTTCTAAGTATCAAAATTTCAGCATTTTCACTCGACAACAATGATGGTGTGTTACGGTTCCATGGTAGGTTATGTGTCCCGGATGTGGATAATCTTAGGGAGAGGGTGATGGCGGAGGCTCATCATTCTAGGTATTCAGTGCACCCATGCTCTACAAAGATGTATCACGATCTCAAGGAAATCTATTGGTGGAGTGGTATGAAGCAGAGTGTGGCGGACTTCATCTCTAAGTGTCCGAATTTCCAGCAAGTGAAGGCCTAGCATCAGCGGCCCGGTGGGTTGACTCTGCTTATAGAAATACCAATGTGGAAGTTGGAAATGATCAATATGGAGTTCATGACAGGACTACCTCGTATTCAGCACAAGTTCGACTCAATTTGGTTAATAGTGGATTGACTCACCAAATCAACTCACTTTTTGCCAGTCAAGTCCACTGATACTGCAAAACATTATGCTCGATTGTATATCAAGGAGATAGTAAGGCTTCATGGTACATCCCTTTATATTATTTCCGATCTAGAACCTTAGTTCATATCTAACTTCAAGAAGGAAATTTCAGCAAGGTTTCGGTACTCAAGTGAATCATAGCACAACTTTTCATACGCAGACCAATGGTCATGCAGAGCAGACTATTCAGACGCTCGAAGATATGTTGCGGGAATGTGTATTTGATTTCAAGGGTAATTGGGATGATCACCTACCCCTTATAGATTTTGCATATAACAACAACTTCCATGCTAGCATCCAAATGGCCTTATTTGAAGCATTGTACGGAAAAAGGTATAGGTTCCCGATCCGGTGGTTCGAGGTAGGTGAAGAAGAATTGATAGGGCCAGATCTCGAACACCAGGTCATGGAGAAGGTAAGAGTCATACAATAAAGGATGAAGACTGCTCAGAGTCACCAGAAATCCTATACAGACGTGCGTCAAGGAGAATTGAAATTTCAAGAAGGTAATTGGGTATTCTTGAGGCTGTCTCCTATGAAAGGAGTCATGCGCTTTGGAATAAGGGGAAACAAGGCCCTAGGTATGTCGCGCCTTATCAGATTACTCAAAGGACTGGTCATGTTTTGAATAGGTTGGAATTGCCTCGTGGAATGTCCTTAATGTTGGATAATACGCTTAACGATAGAGGGGGGGGGGGTGAATAGCGTTTTAATAAAATTAGCGTAAACTTGCGCAATTTAAAAATTGCAGGAAATAAATAAGTGCGATAAGTAAAAAAATTAGAACAAACGCACCGATATATCCTGGTTCACCACAACCCGTGGCTCGTCCAGTCCCCGAGAGACTCTCTCGAGATTTCCACTAACTTGTTAAGCTTACGGGTGCTTAACAAATCGTTACAACTTGAGGACACAAGCCTCAACAACCTTTGCTCGGAGATACAACACTCCAAGACTTCAACCAAGGAAACACAAGTTCCTTCTTACAACACAAGGGACTAACACTTCCCTTCAAGTGTACAAAAAACACTTAGCACTCAAACAAGACACTCCTTTAAGAGTAGATATGAGTAAAAAGAATACGCTCAAGATCGCAACAACTTTTGACAAGAATTTGGCTCTCAAAAACTTATGTAATGGATATAAAATGATAAGCAATAAAGTATGCAAGCTTTAGCAATTGTATGATCAGTTGTTGTATGTTCTTGTACTTAAAAGACTGAATTGAAGCTGTATTTATAGTTGAAAAACCTTGTATTACCATTGCCTAATTGCCAATTAAGAGTTGCTGAAATTACTCAGTGACAATCGATTGTCAAGTTACCACAATCGATTGTTTGCCAATTCTTCCAAAAATCAATCCCAGATTTTACGCATAACAATCGATTATATAAG
Organism: Nicotiana benthamiana; assembly: GCA_034376525.1. Taxonomy (NCBI): domain Eukaryota; kingdom Viridiplantae; phylum Streptophyta; class Magnoliopsida; order Solanales; family Solanaceae; genus Nicotiana; species Nicotiana benthamiana. The sequence goes on from CM067338.1 coordinate 56,176,735, forward strand.
ATCAATAATCGATTACTGGCAACGTTCAAAAAATCCTTTCCAGATTTTACGTAAAACAATCGATTGCCAACAATCTACAATCGATTACTCAACAACGTTCAAAAAATCCTTTCCAGATTTTAATTAAAACAATCGATTATAGGAAATCAATAATCGAGTACCTGACGGTATTTGAAAATAGTTTGGCAACGGTCAGTTATACAATCAATTATACTAAGTTAACAATCGATTGTATATCAGTCTTGAAAAATCAATTTAGACACTGCCTCTTGACAATCGATTGTCATAAGTTCACTGTCGATTATTTAATAACTTTGAAAAAGTCTGGAAGACACTGCCTCAACACAATCGATTGTCATAAGTTCACAATCGATTATTTTGTGACTTTGAAAAATCTGATGGACACTGTCTCTTCACAATCGATTTTCATTAGCTTCACAATCGATTATTTTGAGCTTTGAAAAACTTTGATGGACACTGCCTCATCACAATCGATTGTCATAAGGTTCACAATCGATTGTCATGCAGATTTGAAAAATCTGATGCTCACTGCCTTAACACAATCGATTGTCATTAGTTCACAATCGATTGTCAAGCAGCTGACTTAATCATAATCGATTATCATAAGTACATAATCGATTATCTTAGTCCAGATTTTAGAGGCGTGTTTAAAAATCATTTTGACAAAAGTAAATATGCATTATTTAAAATCATTTTGCTCTAAATTAAATATGCATGATTTGTTAAAAGTATTTTTACGAGAGAAGCCAAGTCTTGAGTTTAAGTTGTCGGATCAAGATCACAATTAAATACCGACTCATATAAAACTTAATCTCGATCTTTGTCTTGTGCTTAAATCTTGCTATATATCAATTTCGTGCTTGTGCTTGGACCGCATCATATGTCAATTTGCGCATAGGTTGTCATTCATCAAAACCTACAAATATGAACACACGTTTAGTATAATGCCTTGAGAACGTGTTTCCAACAATTTCCCCCTTTTTGATAATGGCAAACTTTAAGCGGGATATGCATATTAGGCAATTCATAATGACGATTCAAGACAAGTAAAGATATGCAACAAGTATATAGATATGCAATTTGTTCCCCCTCAATATATGAATTCCCCCTCAATTTATGTCGATAAGTATTGAGTGAGAGTGCATACCCGTTATCTTCCCCCTTTTGCCATTAGCAAAAAAAATATAGAATAATAAAAAAACTTGTTTATTTATTAAAAATACGGTTACATAACGGGAACAATAAAACATAGAACAATAAAATGGAAGAATAAATAAAGAAATTATTCATCATCATTTCCCGCCTCATCATCCGGCACTGCTTCATAGGGAACAAGACCGGCATATGGATAATGAACATGGTCAAAGTATCCATGGATCTCATGTGTCAATTGACCGACAGAGGTGGTCAATGAAGCAATTTGGTCGGAAATGGATTGAAGAGAAGGTTCTTGAGGCTGACGCGATCGACGAGTTGGAGGAGGAGCAGGAGCCACATGATCGCCGTCATGGGGAAAGGAGGATTCTGAATTTCCCACTTCTTGGTGCTCTTTCTGAGAGGACCGATGGAAGTGTTGAATCCGGAAGCTTCAAGAAAATTCATAATAAGGAGGGCATAGGGAAGAGGTCTATCATCTCCTATGGCATCACGCATGTGAATTTTGACGAACTTACACCAATTGATGTGAGCTCCGGTTATAATGGCATGCATGAGCTTAGCATCTTCTTGGGAAAGAGTGGTATGATTATGCTTCCGAGGCTTGAGGACTCGAGTGATGAAATAGAAAATCAAACGATACTCGGGGAGCATTCCCGTGATAGTAGGGCGACGAGTAGATAGATTAGGATCATAAGATGTAAGACCTATTTGGTTTAGGAGAGTTTTCTCATCAAATAAGGCACCGGCCTCTCTAATGTAGCGAGTAATGTTTTCGCCACTTCGAGGAAGATGGGTAATGGAATGCAAGTTTTCATTGGACAAAAGAATTTGAACACCGTTAATATTTGTCACAAGCTCACCATCGTCATCCTCATGAAGGTTTGAGTAAAACGCTTGAATCAATGGAGGATTAATATAAGGATAGATAAGATATAAGAAGTCAAGAAGTTGACATTCCTTAATCATGTTTGCAGCAGGGGCATATGATTCAAGATACTTGCTTGTTGAAAAGCGAGGAGGAAGAATGTCACGCTTTTCGAGTTTTGTCAAAAATCTAGTAAGCTCGGTTTCAGTATTGAATTGTAAAATAGACCCATCTTGATAAGGGAAAGTTGGAGGTGGAGGAGAAAAAGAAGATGCACCTTGTCTACCTGAACGGGAACGTCTGGAGTGTCTGCCCGACATTTTCAAAAAGTAGTAGTGAACTTTGTAAGAAACTTGGAAGATTTTTTTGAAAGTTTGGGAGCAAAGATTGATGCTTGAGTGAGTAAAATTGAAGACTTATGATGCCTATTTATAATGGGAAGAATGGAATTTCATTGATGATGAAAATCTGCAGAAATTTATGAGCCAAAACAGTCAGAAACGGTAAAAATAAATTGCACTGACCGTTAGACAATCGATTGTTGACACGAAATAATCGATTGTTGAGCAGATTTTGACTTGAACTCGAAACTGACACAAAATCGATTGCAGGGCCCAAACGGTAACAATATTTGAATTTCTGACAAAAAAATAATCGATTGTTGAATTATGATAATCGATTGTTGTAATACAGTGAGCACGGTGATTTTCAGACTCGGAAAATAATCGATTATATTTATGAAACAATCGATTGTTTTAGGAAAGCAGTACTGAATGGCTGAGACGGTAGTCGATTATACAGTTAAAAAATCAATTATTAAACACAAATGCATAATAAGCATCAAACATAAATAATCGATTAGTGATACTTGCTAATCAATTGTCCGCACAGTAAAATAATCGATTATTTGCTGTAACAATCGATTGTTCTATGCCATTTCTTTATAATTCCCCCTGCTTTTAGGGCGATACCTGCAAAAGAAAATACGCGTCTCCGATGCTTAAGTCAGTAATATTCAAAATATAAATGCAACCTAAAATGTATGCATTTAGATCAACGTTTGACCGAATTAGATACTTCATTAGGACATGATTTATATTTAGCATATCAATGAACGCTAAATATTATATCAAGTCTACTAGCAATAAGGTAAAGTGAGGAACGATCATACCTTTGTAATTCTTGGTATTGCTCTTCTTACCTTTCACATTTCTGTCAAGATGGTCATATGAATTCATTGAGATGACCATTGCTTTGGTGTTGCTCTTTTCAAATTGATTCAGCAACTCCTTGCCACATTTAGTTTGACAAATGAAAGTTCCTTCTTTCATTTGCTTAACTTGTAGCTCCAAGAAGAAATTAAGCTTGTCTATCATTGACATCTCAAATGCGATTTACAGATTCCTTGCATATCACTCATTAGTTGCTCCAAAATAATAAAAATATTTTCTAAAATACAATATCATTTTCAACATGTTTTGGAATGCAAAATATTAATATCATAAAAGTTATCAACATAGTTTTAAAAAAAATAACATTGCCAACATAGAAAGTTATTTTGAAATACAACAATAATGTCATCAAGATAATATCATCAATAAAATTCATGCAATCTATTTCTCCTTAATGAGAAATTCCCCCTCAAATGAGGCAAACTAGATTGTAAAGGCATTCCCCTTTACTTGAAGTAACTTGCCTAAACACTTCCTCTTTTTCGACATTTTCAAAAGGTCACAATAAGATAGGGAAGACAACGAGGAGTATGCAATATGAGGATTGCAAGAAATTTATCAAGACATACCAACAAAACATAGATATATCAATTGTTATAAAATGATAAAATTATTTATTGGAAAACATAACAAATGTATCAAATATTATTTTATTGAAACCGTATATCAAATTTTGAAAAATATGCCAACCATTATTCAGACCAAAAGATATAATTATCAAGAGGATACTAATTGCTAACACTTATCCACAATTAGAATCTTTATCAAAAGATAACTAACAAGGATCAATAAAAAATAATTGACACCAATTGTTATTTAACGACAAGTTTTCAACATATGAATCAATAAAGCTAATTGCTAGTTTTCGCAAACCATAGTAAAATGTTGTCGTTTATTAAATCATGAATGAAGAGCAAATATATATCAATAAACGTATCACATACTGGTTTGTATAATTATGATTTTATCAACCAAGTAGCATGAATCGGTCGAACCATAATTGAAATCGATTGTTGTTTGAATTAAAGGCTATCAAGACATCAATTAACAAAAATAATTAATATCGAATGTTAACTAGGATGTATCAATCATTCACATGTAACGAAAATATGGTAACTAACCGTCATTTCCCTTTTGATGCCATACGGTATTGTGCTTGGTGCATCTACTACAATATTGTAGTCTTTCAAGCACACCTGCAAAACAGATTAATGATCTTTTGGTACCCATGCCATTTTGGGTCCTTGGGGGTTAGGCATATCATAGTGATGCGATTGAGTGATATGTCTATGTCGTGTAAAACAAGCAGGAGCAATATGTCCAATTCGTCTACAATAATGACAACTCATGTTAGGATTATGCATCCTTCTAGGTTGATAGTAATTCGACGGATGAAAATCATTTGCTCTATTCTTGACAATATAACTATTGCGCAAATCATGAAAATCATCTCTCCTATCATTTGTTCTAGGATATGCATTATTTCTAGAGTAGTTGTTTCTAGGTTGGAAGTCATTTCTAGGTGTTCTAAAAGGTTCACAATTCCTTCTAGTGTTTGGCCTAGAATGTGCGTTATTTCTAGCATGATTATTTCTAGGTTGAGGGCCATTTCTAGATGTTCTAAAAGGTTCAAAATTCCTTCTAGTGTTTGGCCTAGAATATGCATCATGTCTAGAGTAGTTATTTCTAGGTGGAAAGTCATTTCTAGGTTTCCTAGAATGTTCAATGGTTCTCCTAGTGTTTGATCTAGCATGCATGTTGGTTCTAGAATTGTGATCTCTAGGATGAACATTCATTTTATTAATCCTAGGTTGAGCCTTAGGTGGTTGAGGGTTGGCATCAACTTTTTCTTTAGGCTCATTCTTAAAACCTATGCCATGCTTGGTTGACTTCAAATTTACAAGAACCTCGTTCAAATTTTTGTGAAAAGAATTAAACTTATCTACGGTGCCCTTAAGCCTTTCTACTTCATTTTTGAGATGCATGCAAGAAGTACAATGTTTACTAGAGCTCTCGGGCTTGTCGGCGCTTCTCTTGCCGAAAAACTTGTTTTCCTCTTTCAACTTCTCATTTTCTAAAATCAGTTTTTTCAAATTCTTTTCTTTCATAGAGAGTTGTTTTTGAAAATCTGTTTCTTGCAACGAAAGAGTTTTCTGCAGATCTTTAATAGTCTTGGAAGCATCAACAAACTCACTATATAATTTATTATACGCAATTTGCATTTCTTCAAGTGAGTGAGAATTAGAAGTACTTACCTCTTCTTCTTCGTTTGCCATGAGACATCGGTTAGTCGATTCATCACATGAGTTGTCCGCTTTTTGAGGTGTGCTTTCGTACATTTCCTCAAGCTTATCCCACATCTCTTTGGCAGATTTGTAGTGGGAAATTTTCTGATAATCTTCCTGATTCAAAGCGCTATACAACATATTGATTGCCTTGGTGTTGTATTCGCTTACCTTTGCTTTCCCAACTTTTGTTGTCATTTGTTCACCATGCTTGATGAATTGCCATAGATAAAAGTTGTTGGCTGTGATGAAGATTTTCATCCGGTCTTTCCAATATGAGTAATTGCTTCCATCAAATATTAGAGGCAACTAGTTGAAGTGACCTTCACCTATTCCTGCAAAAGAATCACGAGTAGAAGCCATGGATATTTCTCTCAAACGGTTAAGTCTTCAGAGAGTTGGGCTCTGATACCAATTGTTGGATAATACACTTGACGCTAGAGGGGGGGGGGGTGAATAGCGTTTTAATAAAATTAGCGTAAACTTGCGGAATTTAAAAATTGCAGGAAATAAATAAGTGCGATAAGTAAATAAATTAGAACAAATGCACCGATATATCTTGGTTAACCACAACCCATGGCTAGTCCAGTCCCCGAGAGACACTCTCGAGATTTCCACTAACTTGTTAAGCTTACGGGTGCTTAACAAACCATTACAACTTGAGGACACAAGCCTCAACAACCTTTGCTCTGAGATACAACACTCCAAGACTTCAACCAAGGAAACACAAGTTCCTTCTTACAACACAAGGGACTAACACTTCCCTTCAAGTGTACAAAAAACACTTAGCACTCAAACAAGACACTCCTTTAAGAGTAGATATGAGTAAAAAGAATACGCTCAAGATCGCAACAACTTTTGACAAGAATTTGGCTCTCAAAAGCATATGTAATAAATATAAAATGATAAGCAATAAAGTATGCAAGCTTTAGCAATTGTATGATCAGTTGTTGTATGTTCTTGTACTTAAAAGACTGAATTGAAGCTGTATTTATAGTTGAAAAACCTTGTATTACCGTTGCCTAATTGCCAATTAAGAGTTGCTGAAATTACTCAGTGACAATCGATTGTCAAGTTACCACAATCGATTGTTTGCCAGTTCTTCCAAAATTCAATCCCAGATTTTACGCATAACAATCGATTATGTAAGATCAATAATCGATTACTGGCAACGTTCAAAAAATCCTTTCCAGATTTTACGTAAAACAATCGATTGTCAACAATCTACAATCGATTACTCAGCAACGTTCAAAAAATCCTTTCCAGATTTTAATTAAAACTATCGATTATAGGAAATCAATAATCGATTACCTGACGGTATTTGAAAATATTTTGGCAACGGTCAGTTATACAATCGATTATACTAAGTTAACAATCGATTGTATATCAGTCATGAAAAATCAATTTAGACACTGCCTCTTGACAATCGATTGTCATAAGTTCACAATCGATTATTTAATAACTTTGAAAAAGTCTAGAAGACACAGCCTCAACACAATCGATTGTCATAAGTTCACAATCGATTATTTTGTGACTTTGAAAAATTTGATGGACACTGTCTCTTCACAATCGATTGTCATTAGCTTCACAATCGATTATTGTGAGCTTTGAAAAACTTTGATGGACACTGCCTCATCCCAATCGATTGTCATAAGGTTCACAATCGATTGTCATGCAGATTTGAAAAATCTGATGCTCACTGCCTTAACACAATCGATTGTCATTAGTTCACAATCGATTGTCAAGCAGCTGACTTAAACATAATCGATTATCATAAGTACATAATCGATTATCTTAGTCCAGATTTTAGAGGCGTGTTTAAAAATCATTTTGACAAAAGTAAATATGCATTATTTAAAATCATTTTGCTCTAAATTAAATATGCATGATTTGTTAAAAGTATTTTTACGAGAGAAGCCAAGTCTTGAGTTTAAGTTGTCGGATCAAGATCACAATTAAATACCGACTCATATAAAACTTAATCTCGATCTTTGTCTTGTGCTTGAATCTTGTTATATATCAATTTCGCGCTTGTGCTTGGACCGCATCATATGCCAATTTGCGCATAGTTTGTCATTCATCAAAACCTACAAATATGAACACACGTTTAGTATAATGCCTTGAGAACGTGTTTCCAACACTTAATGCACCTAGTGTTTCATCTGTCCATGTTGAGGAAGGTCGTGGGTGATCCGTCTTCTATCTTGCCAGTGGTAGACATCAAGGTTAACAAAGAGTTATCATATGATGAGATTCATGTTGCTATTCTGGATAGCCAAGTCCGAAAGTTGCAAAACAAGGAGATTGCTTCAGTTAAAGTGTTGTGGCGAAACCAAAAAGTCAAAGAGGCCACATGGGAAGCGGAAGATGAGATGAAAATAAAATTTCCCCATTTGTTCGTATAAGCCTAGAAGTGGTCATGTTAAGTGTAAGTACTTATCCCTAAGCGAACTAGCATTGTGTCCCATTTTGTGTAAAAGATCCTAAATACATCAGCAGTGTAATTCTTCCAGTTGTACCCAAAAGTTTATGTGTTTTGTGGTAGATGATTAACTCATGGTAATGTGACATAAGAAAATATTGATTAATTTTCATGGGGGAATAGTATTGAAATAATTAATTTTATCATACTCTTGTGATAGGTAAATGGATTTGATAGCACAGACAATTAATGCTTAATTTAATTACTTGTGGTGCGCCAAAATTGTTAAAGGTGTACCGAGAGGTTAATACGTACAAGTATGAGGATCGTGCATTTTATAACAGTTATAGGGGTAGCAAGATTGTGTAATAATGCTTGGAAATATGTTTTAGGTTCTCTCTGACAGGTGGTTATATCCATATTACAAAGGAAACTCTGGCAAAACTTTCCTAACAAACTTGAATGTTAATAAAAGCGTAGGATCTTGCATATCATGTTTTCAAACTCATTGATTCCCAAGTCCTCATTCTAGGACGAATGATCTTAAGCGGGGGAGGGGGGATGTCAGGCCCCGTGAAAATGAGTGCTCAAATATTAGCAACTCACAGATTCGAGTCTGCCTATGTGGGTCGGATTCTTTTTACTCTTTTGCACTTAAAAATTTGGAGTAAAAAATTTTCCAGAATAGGTCAAATCTGCGGTCCATAATGCGGTCGCAGATCAGGTATGCAGACCGCATTTCTGCCACAAAATATCCTAAAGAGCAGTCATGTTTTGGTGTTGAAAATGCGGTCAGATCTGCGGTCGCATAGTCAATATGCGGACCGCATAGAGACCACATATGATCCTTGAAGAATTTTATAGGTCAGTTATGCGGTGCATTATGCGGCTGCATAATACAGATGCGTACCACAGATCCACCATATTCCCAACCAGAGAAGATCTGAAACTTGGGACCCTTCTGCGGACCGCATGTCTGTTCTGCAATCGCAGACTTGTGCCGCAGATCGTGCTTGCCCAGTTATTTTCTAAAAATCTAGACTTGGCCCCTCTTTTAATAAAACACCCTATCCCTTATTTTGAACTCATTTCTGAACAAAATAAGAGAGAGAGGATGAGAGGGTTCTTGAGAGAGAAAGCTATTTCTTCACCAATTGATCTTTCAAAATCGTTGGAACCTAGGGAATTTTGGGTGCATTATCTTCACTTCTGACTTCAAAGGTAGAAATACCTAACCCATTTCCCCTAAATTTTCGAACTTAAACTTGGGGAGGGAACCTCATGCACTAGATTTTGAAGCTCTTGATAAAACCCTCATGCATGTCTTTAAAACCCAAAAATCTAGTAAAATGGGAATTGGGTAGCTATTATGAGTTCCGATTCTAAGGCCCATGCATACATGATGAACTAGATTGACCCGTATTGATTGCTTGGTGAATTGGAGTAGATGTTTAAAGGGGATATTCAATTCCTGGTATGTATGGCTAACTTTGATCCTTGTGAAATTGCCCTACGTTGATGTGTGAAAATACTTTATACTTCATATCCACGCGGGGTTATTGTGAAACTCTTGTGATTTATACTTGTGTGATAACATCTTGTGGCAAAATTTGAGGAACATTTGATTGAAGGGAATCCTTAAATGGTAAAATCAGAACTATTGTGTTGGCAACTTATATGATTGGTTATATCATTTTCTTGCCCGAATCGATCCTCTCTGTGAGGTCCTCGAGCATCTTTATAAGGGCGGGGTCGGCTGTCGACCCGTTGTTACTTGATCTGTTCTGTACCTGCTCGATTGGGGAAGTCATTCTCGATGCTACCGTGTTGGGTGTTTCCTTGTGACATTGCACTGAGAAATCGCTACCTATTGTGCCTGTAAATATTTAAAATTAATGAGAGGCTAACCTCCCATTCTTACCTCGCTATGGGTTTTTGAGCTTCTTGTTGGTTTTCTAGGTGTACGCTTCTGTTAGTGGGGAGATTTTATCAATGTGATGGGCATCACGTGAGACCGCATCCACGGGGATCGGCTCTTGCACGCCTTCAGGGTTTAGTGGTGGTGCGCCAATACCTGGAACGGCTACACCATTCTATCCATGGTCCTCAAGAACATTATTTTCATATGCATTCACTGAGTTAGACATATTAACCTGAAATCAAAGATCTTGAACAAGAAAAAGTGTGAAAGACAACTTCCGCTATGTAGTGAACCAGTAAGAAAATAATCGCTACTATTTTTAGCCCCACGGTGGGCGCCAAACTGTTTACCTTCAAAATGGTAATTGCAAAAAAATTTTATTTTGTGGTTGAAGAAATAGGTGATCTATTTTTATTCTAGTTGATTAGACAACAAATGCTAAGTAATATATTAGGAAACGAGATAATAACTTGTAGATAGTATAATGAGGGAAATCAAGGCATCGAGCTGGTGTAAACGGGCCTCGAGGATGAGTCAGATACTCGGCGAGGAGCAATTGAGTGGTGATTAATATTTGAGATAGCTTTGATGGAGGCCTTTTATGGTCAATAATAAGCAATAAATAAAGAATAATTAACGTGTTATAATAAATGTAAGCAATAGAGCCAAATAGATACTATATTCTTGTTAGACAGCAGAAAGAATGTTCTTGTATTAAATGAAGTATGTTGTTGCTTCAAAAATTACAAGGATCCCGTTTATATATGAGGGAGAATACCAACATACTACATCTTGTCAACTTTCATCAAGTGCCTAGAGAACTCGCTATGTTTCTAAGGTGGTCGTCTATCCAGATTGTCTCCAAGCCAAGAATTATGGAAAATCTATGAGATCACACCTCTGGAGCTGCCTCAGGTTTTAGGAGGCGTTTCTTTAGGGCTCTTAATAAACATAAAATTTGTCCCTGGAATTTGACCGTATACAGTGTGATGTTGTGATTTTGCTAGTGTATGTCATGCATCTTTACGCGACTTGTTGTGTTGCTTTCAATGAACAACTCGATGTCTTTTATATTACTTTTCGACATAGGTTTTAATAGTACACTCATACAAGCATACACCATAGCATGCCACATATACTAATTCAGGAGTATGAAACTTGATATTTATTGATCGGGGCCAATGTATTCTTGCATTATCTACTTTTATTTGATGTTGGGCATCTGACCATGTCGGGTGGCTTATGATATTGAGCCTGTAAACTTGTTGTACGGATTGTGATATTGAACATGTGACCATGACGGGCGGATTGTGATAGTAAGCTTGTGTTCATGCCAAGCAGAGTGTAATTGTGAGCCTGTGATCATGTTGGGTAGATTGAGATATTGGTGCATGAGTTGTCTATGCGGTTGTGATTAAAAATGTGGGAACAAGGTGTCTTGACCATATGATTTTTGGTTTGGGAGTAGTGACCGGTGATTATGACATAATGTGTCTGAAAGTAATTTCATAGTGGACTCGGCAAAATGACTTGATTAATTGGTTCTCATTTGTCTTCCTCGTTTCTTTTCAATGATACTTTTACGGTGCTCTACTTACCTTAATGTTTATATCACATTTTATTCTTGCTGCCATTTACTGATCCCTGCTTTCATTATTAGCATTTTACTTTTATAAAGCACAAGTAATCTTGACTAGTAGGTGACTTGTAGCTCGTCACTCCTCCACCGAGGTTAGTCTTGATACTTATTAGGACTCGAGCGGCGGGTAAGATTTGGTCAAGCAGTCCGAGTGGCTCTATAACCCTCGACCTGATAATATTTGTCGAGCTACGTGGATTTTCAGGTACACGTTTAATTTGGAATGTATTCACAAGAAAAGAGATTACCAGTGCGTCGTTATGGGGCAGAGACAAGGTCTCCATATGCTTATCGTTGAATGTAAGAGCGTACATGCGAGCGTCTTCAGGCATGTAACCTCGACTTTGCTTTTCTCTAAGATGGAAATTTTTGTTCTTCTGACCATGGCTTTTTGTGGAGTGTCGATGCCTCCTAAGATCATGTAGATGAAACGTTGTGGATCATCAGTTTCATTCTCTTTAGTCGCCTCTCCCCCTTGAATCGAGTTTTGGCTCGACCACTGAGGAATTCTCGGAGGTGACTTTTGCTAAGCAGTCGAGCTACTTCTTTCTTGAGTAGATGGTAATCTTCGGTCATGTGACAATATGTGTTGTGAAATTCACATACTAAGTTGTGGTTCCTTTGTAAATGATCTGATTGTACGGGCCTTGACCACTCGGTGTCTCTTATTTTGCTGATGTGAATACGATGTCTAAAATATCAACGTTGAAGTTGTATTGCGACAAGCGAGGTACATTCGTCGACGCCGTATTGCAGTCAAATCCAGATCTAGTGACAAATCCACGAGGATTCTTGCCTCGGTCCATCATTCGGTCGTTGCGGGATATGTTGCACCTCGGGGCGTTGCTTCTATCTTGAGAGTATCGTTGGTATCTTTCACTGTTTGGCTTTGGCTCCTATAAAACAAGCCCGAGGGGGCTTTTAGTTGGTCGTCTTCGACCTTCATATTGTACTAGTATCGGCTGTGGGCGTCCGACCAGGTCACCTCAGGATAGATAACTACATTGTGCTTCAGCTGATTTGAAGCTTTCGCGCTTCGCTCATTCAAACCTTAGGTGAAGGCCTGCACTGCCCAGTCATCGGAGACCGGTGGTAGTTCCATTCGTTCCATTTAAAAGCAAGATACGAACTCTCATAGCATCACCTTCTCCCTTTTCTTTATTTTAATGATATTTTATTTCATTGTAGCTACCTTGATTCCACAGACATGTGCCTTTATGAAAGAATCTTCCATCATGGCAAATGATTCTAGCAGCTAGGTTGTGGTACCACATCATGGCCCCTTTTAAGAGTGTCCCCCCAGACTTCTTCAACGGGACATATTCGGTCTCATCGTCCATTAGGTTATTGCCCTTCACTCAACTATGAGTAGTGACATGCTTGTTGGGGTCCGAGGTTTTGTTATACTTCGAAAGGTTGGGCATTCTGAACTTCTTTCAAATGGGTTTCCGAGCAGCTTCCTGCGAGAATGGCTTTTGTAAAAACTTTTTCAAATCTACACTCTTCAGGATCAGGGGTGCGCCCAAAATTTGGTCGACCCTAGAATCGTAGGTCTCTAGTGTTTTATCGTTGGCTTATGTCTTTTTCTCGCCCGACTTGATCCTCTTTGTGAGGTACTCTAGCATCTTTAACAGGGCAGCGTTATGCGGACCCGTTGTTACTTGATATTTTCGGTACCTGCTTGGCTGGTGAAGCCATTCCCATTGCTATCGTGATGGGGGTTTTGTGGTGACTTTCTAGCTGAGAAATCACCAAATGTTGTACCTGTAACATTTCAAAAATAATGTGAGGCTAGCCTCATATTCTTCCCTAGCTGGGGTTTTCTGAGCTTCTTGTTGGTTCTCATGGTGTACACTTCTGTAGTGCGAGAGCTTATATCGATGTGTTGGGCATCACATGAGACTGCATCGGCGGGGATCGGCTCTAGCGCGCCTTTAGGGTTTATTGGTGGTATGCTAATACCTAGAATGGCTACACCACTCTCTTCGTGGTCCTTATGACCGTTTTTTTCATATTCATTTACTGAGATAGACATTCTGACCAGAAATCAAAGATATTGGACAAGAAATAGTGTGAAGGATATCTTGCATTATGGAGTGAACCAACAAGAAAATAATCACTGCTATTTTTAGCCCCACAGCGGACGCGAAATTGTTTACCTTGAAAATGGTAATTACAGTTAAATTTTATTTTTTGGCTCCAAAAATAGGTTATCGACTTTTATACTGGTTGGTTAGGCAATAGATGCTAAGTAATAGATTAGGAAAAGAGATAATATCTTGTAGATAGTATAATGACAAAACCAAAGGGCTGGAAATCAGGGTCTCAAGCAGGCATATAGGGCCTCGAGGTCGAGTCAAATAATCGGCTAGGAGCAATCGAGGGGGGATTAACAGTTATGGTAGCTTTTATGGAAACCTTAATAACAAGCAATAAATGAAGAATAATTAATGTGGTATAATAAATATAATGAAGCAATAAATGTAAGCAATAGAGCCAAATAGATAGTGTGTTCTTATTAGAAAGGAGAAAGAATGTTCTTGCATTGATGGAAGTATGTTGTTGCTTCAAAAATAATAAGGATACCCTTTATATATGAGGGTGAATACCAATAAAGTAAAAATACATTTTTACAAAAATATTAGATTGATACAACTATATAATGCCTCGGTATGAGTGTACAATAGCTTGTCAACTTTCATCAAGTGCCTAGGGAACTCCGATTTTTCTATGACGACTGTCGATCATGATCCGAGCCAAAAATTTTGGAAACTCTACGTGATCACACCTCGGGGCCTGCCTCGGGTATTAGGAAGAGTATCTTTGGAGCCCCGAGATGACCATAAAATCACTCCCCCGAATTTTACCGTATACAACATGATGGTGTGATTTTTCTTGTGTATGTCATGCACCTTTACATGACTTGTTGTGTTGATTCCAATGAGCAAGTCGATGTATTTGATATTACTTTTTGTCTTGGGTTGTCATAATACACTCGCACAAGTATACACCATAGCATGCCACTTATACTAATTCAACAGTATGAAACTTGATATTTATTGATCGTGCCCATGTATTATTAAATTATCTACATTCATGTTGATGTTGACCCTCTGACCATGCCGGGTGTATTGTTATAATGAGCCTGTGACATTGCTTGGCAGATTGTGATATTGAGCATGTGCCAATGACGAGGGGATTGTGATAGTAAGAATGTTATCACGCTAGGCGGATTGTTATTGTGAGCCTGGTATAATGTTGTGCAGATTGAGGTATTGGCGCATGAGTTTTATATGCGGTTATTATTAAAAATGTTGGCATAAGGTGTCGTGAACATATAATTTGTGGTTTGGGACTCTTTACTGGTGATTTAGAGGTGGGGTGTCTCAAAATAATTTCATAGTGATACTTGTGTTAGAATGACTTGATTAATTGGTTCTTATTTTCTTTACTTATTTGGTTTCAAAGGTACTTTCACGTTGCTCTTATTACTTTAATGTTAATATCACATGTTTATTCTTGTTGACATTTACTAATTCCCGCTTTCATTTTTAGCTTTATACTTCAATAATGCACAGGTAATCTTGACTTGTACATGTCTTGACTTGTAGCTCGTCACTATTCTACCGAGGTTTAGTCTTGATACTTACTGGGACTTGAGAGGCGGGTGCGGTTTTGTCAAGCAGTCCAAGCTGCTCTACCACACTCGACCAGGTAATATTTGCCGAGCTACCTAGTTTCTAAAGTATTAGTATAATTTGGAATGTATTCACAAGAAAAGTGATTACCTGTGCGTCGTTGTGGGGCTCAGATAAGGTCTCCATATCCTCATAGCTGAATGCGGAAGGTTCTTTGGGTATGTAACCAGGAGCTTGTTTCTCTTGTAATGGTTATTTTTGCTCTTCTGACCATGGGTTTTTGTGGAGAATCAATGCCTCCTAAAATCATGTAAATTACATGTTGTGGCTCATTTGTTTCATTCTTCTTGTCGCCTCTCTCCCACGGAACTAATTTTTGGCTCGATCACTGAGGAATTCTCGAAGGTGACCTTTGCTAAACAGTCGAGTTACTTCTTCCCAGAGTTGTCGGCAATCTTCAGTCCTGTGATCATGTATGTTGTGAAATTCACATACTAAGTTGTAGTTACATTGTGAAGGATCTCATTGTACATACCGTGGCCACCAACTGTCTTTGATTTTGCTAATGGCGGATATGATGTCTGAAACATCAACCTTGAAGTTGTATTTCGAGAAGCGAGGTGTCTCCGTCGGCCTTGCATGGCTGTCGAATCCGGCTCTACTGACAAGTCCCCGAGTATTCGGGCCTTGGTCCATCCTTCAGTCATTATAGGATATGGTGAGCCTCGGGCCGTTTCGTGTATCTTCAGTGTATGGTTGGTATCCTTCCTTGTTTGACTTTGGATACTTCTCTTGAAGCCTACTGGATAACAAGCCCGAAAGGGCTCCTACTTGGTCGTCTTCGATCTTTATCTTTGACTGGTGTTGGTTTTGGACATCTGACCAGGTCACGGTGGGATGCTCGAGTACCATCTGCTTCAGTTGTGTTGAATCTACCGATCTTCACTCTTTCAAACCTTGGGTGAAGGCTTACACTACCCTATCATCGGAGACCGGTGGTAGTTTAGTTTGTTCCATTTCAAAGCGAGATACAAATTATTATGGCATCCAGTTCTCCCCTTGCTTGGTATTAAAGACATTGGATTTCCTTATAGCTACCTAGATTGCACCGACATGTGCCTTTATGAAAGAATCTACCATTATAGAAAATGAATCTAAGAGTTAGGTTGTGATATCATATCGTGGCTCATTTTGAGAGTGTCTCCCCGAACATCTTTATCAGGACATATTTGATCTCAGCGTTCCTCAGGTTATTTCCCTTCACCGCAAAACTATATGCAGCGACATGCTCGTTGGGGCCCGAGGTTTTATTATACATCAAAAGCTCGTGCATTTGAACTTCTTTGGAATGGGTTTCGGGGAATCTTCCAGCGGGAATGAATTTTGTAAAAACATTATCGAATCTATACCCTTCAGGACCAGGGGCGCGACCGGAATTTTGTCTAGAACTGTAGGTCTCTACCTTTTTATCATTGTCTTCTATCTTTTCTCGCCCAACTCAATCCTCTACGTGAGGCCCTCGACCATCTATATGATGGTCGGGTCGGCTGCTGGCCTGTTGTTACATGAGCTTTGCGATACCTACTCGGCTGGGGAAGCCATTCCCGTGCTACCGTGCTGGGAGTTTTCTAGTGACGTTGTAGCTGATAAATCACCAACTGTTGTGACAGTAAAATTTCAAATATTATGAGAGGCTAACATCCAGGTCTTCCCTATTTGGGGTTTCCTGAGCTTCTTGTTGGTCTTCTTGGTGCATGCTTCTTTTAGTATGGGAGCTTATATCGACGTGTTAGGCAATGTTTCAGACCGCCTATGCGGGGATCGGCTCTGGCGCGCCTTCAGCGTTTAGAGGTGGTGCGCCATTACCTAGAAAGTGTGAAAAATAACTTGCATTACGGAGTGAACCAGTAAAAAAATAATCATTACTATTTTTAGCCCCACGACGGGCGCCAAACCTTTAAAATGGTAATTACAACTAAATTTAGTTGTTCCAAAAATAGTTGATCTATTTTTATGATAGTTTTTTATGCAGTAGATGCTAATTAATAGATTCATATATGAGATAATAGCTTGTAGATAGTATAATGACAAACCAAAGGGCTGGAAAATCAGGGCCTCGAGCTGGCATATACGAGCGTCGTGGTCGAGTGGGATACTCGGCTAGAAGAAATCGAGGTGGGATTCATAGTTATGATAGCTTTGATGGAAGCCTTTTATGATCAATAACAAGCAATAAATGAAGAATAATTAATATGGTATAATAAATGTAAATGAAGCAATAAATGTAAGCAATAGAGCCAAATAGATAGTGTGTTTTTGTTAGAGAGAATAAAGAACGTTCTTGTATTGAATGAACTATGTTGTTGCTTCTAAAATGACAAGGATCCCCTTTATATATGAGGGGGAATACCAACATAGTACAAATACCTTTATTAAAAAGATATGACATTGATACAACTATTTAATACCTCGGTACGGGCGCACAGTAGCTTGTCAACTTTCATTAATTACCTAGGGGACTCCCCATTTTTCTATGGTAGTTATCAGTCCAGATTATCTTCGGGCCAAGCATATTTGAATCACTACGAGATCTCACCTCCGGCCATGCCTCGGGTTTTAGGAAACGCATTTTTGGATCTCCAAAATGACCGTAAAAGCGGTCCCTTGAACTTTACCGTATACAGTGTTATGGTGTGATTTTTCTTGTGTATGTCATGCACTTATATGTCATTTGTTGTGTTTCTTTTAATGAGAAACTTGATGTCTTTGATATTATTTGTTTACTTTAGTTGTAGTAATACACTCGCATAGGCATACACCATAGCATGCCACTTATACAAATTCATGAGTATGAAACCTTACATTTATTAATCGTGCCTTTGTATTCTTGCATTATCTACTTTCATTTTGATGTTGATCCTCTGACCATGGCAGGTGGACTATGATATTGTGCATTTTACCTTGTTGGGCGGATTGTGATATTGATCATGTGACAATGACAGGCAAATTGTGATAGTAAGCTTGTGATCGCGCTAGGCAAATTGTTATTGTGAGCCTGTGATTATGTTGTGCAGATTGAGATATTGGTGCATGAGTTTTCTCTTCTGTTGTGATTAAAAGTTTGGGCACACGGTTTCATGACCACATGATTTATGTTTTTGTACTCGTGATTGGTGATTGTTAGATGAGGTGTATCAAAGTAATTTCATAGTGAGACTTGTGTTAGACTGACTTTACTAATTGGTTTTTATTTGTTTTACTTATTTGGTTTCAATGGTACCCTCGATGCTCTTATTACTTTAATGTTAATATCACATATTTATTCGTGTTGCAATTTACATATTCCTTCTTTCATTATTAGCTTTATACTTCTATAATGCACGGGTAACCTTGACTAGTAGGTATCTTGACTAGTAGCTCGTCATTACTCCACCGAGGATAGTATTGATACTTACTGAGTATCGACCATAATGTACTCATACTACACTTTTTCATATGTTTGTGTAGATCCTGGTATTGGAGATTGAAGACTCAATCAGATTTAGCTTATTGATCTTGAGGATTGAAGATAGAGCTATTTGGTTATCACAATCCCTTGGAGTTCTTTCCTTTTATTGTATTGTTATCTTGTTACTCGTAAATTATTGTATTTGAATCATATAGATATTTTCATGTATTTAGATAGAGTTCGTGAATCATTATCACCCAGCCTTGGGAAGATGTAGTTATTATTGCCGCGTAGGTTTATTTTACATTTTCTTTCGATATTTATATAAATATCTGATTTAAAATATCATTTTAATTTGGCTTAATTGTCATATGTAATCGGCTTACCTAGTATTAGATAGTAGGTGCCATCATGACGCTTAACGTGTTTCGATGCCCCCTTTTTCTCTAGGAAAAGCGAAATCGGGTTTTACGACATTATGGGTAAACAACTCTATTTCCCGTTTGGGATTTGGGTTATGGAATTTGAAGAATCGCCACCTAATGATTATAGTGCATTAGGACACTGTAAGAAGAGAGTATTTCAAGAAGAAAACCAGAGTTCGGTTAAGGGCTTGAGATTATCTCGAGGGGAAGGTGTTAGGAACCCCTCAAAATCCACTAGTGTGGTTCCCGACCGTGTTAAGCGTGACTTTATAAAGATGAAGCAATTAATCTAGTCAGGACCACTCATACAACTTTAAAAAACATTTAAAGAAAAAGAAGGACGTAAATGTAAAATAAAAGAGAGGATTGATTTGGAAAAACATTATTATAAAGGAACATTTAAATAGAGCAAACAAAAGAGAGAATGGTCCTAGGTTTAACTACAATATGGATAATTCGATGCAATATCCCGCACATATTCCCAAATAGGGGTCGCTTTATGATATTATCGCATCGTCATCATCTCTATATTCTACCCTTCCCACCCCTTATAGGTTATTTGAGCGTTTAAATTGGTCATGAATGTTTATTGCGTGCTATTACCCGTTCCGTCCTATTGATCCTAGAGGGAGTTTCGGATCATTATTCCTATAAGGTGGGAACTAGGCCGAACACTTAAGTTTAAAGGCTAAAATGCTAAGCGGCATACAAAAAAAATAGGACTTGCATACAAAGGAATCATATAAATCATATAAAACATACAAAAGGCTCAAATACCCCTCTATAAGAGAACACGTAATTAGCACGTCTCAAACACATGTATGGTCTAAGGAAACGAGTGTTTTTTAAAAGAAAGCTCTAGTATAAATTTAAATAGAAGTTGGAGACTTTGCAGAAAAGGAACATAAGAGAAAATGTTCAGAGCTAAAAAGAGGAAGTACAAGTTTTTAGAAATCTGCATAAGTTATTTAGAAACATTTGCGGAATGCCTAGTAAAACTGTTTTTGGACAGATGGGGTAAAAGAACAAGCGTGAAAGCATTTTGAGATTACAGAAGCGTAAAGAAAAACAGTAAATTTACTGGCTTTTAAGCCTGTGAAAATTAGTACTCAGATAGTTGAAATACTTGTCCAAATCTGGGCAAGAAAATACAGTAGAAAACTTTTGCATAGATGGTTAAAAAAATATGGCAAAAGTTTGTAAAAAAAAACTAAAGAGGGCTTCAGAGACAAACGAATTCAGACAGAGGCAGATTAATTTAAACATGACTTGAAGGTGATTAGCGCTTTTTATTTTTTTATTCGGCCTAAGGCTTGCCTAGGCGTTATTAAAAACAGTGAGCATGCAATGGTTTCTAGTTTTAACGACAAGTTTGTTAACTAGTTTCAAGTCTGTTTAACAAAATTTGTGAGGCATTCAACAGTTGAAATAACCTAAGTACATGATATCTAATGCATATAAAGGCCGTAAAACATTGTATCTAAATGCAATGGCAGTAACTTGATTATTAACTGATTAGGATTACGAAAAATAACAACCTGATAGCAAAGACCCAGGAACAGAATTCCTACATATAAAATGCATGTCCTAAACATTAGGTTTTCTACAAACATGTTTGGGTGAGTAAAATCCTACAAATATGTTTTCTACACATACCCTTAATAATCATGCATAACCCTCCCCAATTTAACTATAATCTCCATTGTCTTTTACAAGTTATTACAGACCAAGTAATTTAAAAATACAAGTGTGAAAAAAGAAGAAGCAATTTTATAGGGGGGCCTACAGCCATGCCCAAGATCTCCAACCTCACTTCTTTCGAGTTTACATCCATTACCAACGCTTGAGTGCGGCAAAGTTCCCTAAAGGTTCGTTTGAACCCCTGGAAAATACCAAGCACCCACAACATCATAATTAGACAAGTGTGGAAGTGCCAGCCTCAGGCATCAACATTTAATGGGTGCTCAAGGCTCCCAACGCAGTTCTTACACTAAGGGGGCAAACCCTAAAGCTCTAAGAATGAGATTGTGATTATAATTGACAGGGTTGAAAGCAGTCTTGAGACAGTATATGAAAGCAGTTGAAAGAATTGAAAATAGTTCAAAGAGTTTGAAAAGTTGAGACGGTTCAAGAAAATAGTTGAAAGAGTTGAAGAAGTTCTTAAGAACTCATTTGGACTGACCAGTTTTAGAACAACAGAGCATCACACGAATGAGGGCAAATGGGAAGCGAACAAATAAGCAAAGTAAACTATTCACACAGGCAACACATTGGAAGAAAGTAACCAGACATGGTTGCAAAAATAAGAGTTCAGTATTACTGTACCAAACTCTAATACACTTAGCCTAAAACAGAAGTTTAGGTTAACCAAATAGTCAAACATACATGGATGCATGGTAGTAGTACATAAGGAAAAAATAAACATTCCTTAATCAGTGGAGGGGGGTAAGGGAGCATGTCAAACTGAACCAAATAGACTAGTAAGTAACATGCTAGTGACAAAAATGACAACAAAACTATAAGTAAAAGCATACAAGAAACATTATGAAATGCAAAATTAATAGAAACATGTTGTTGTGGAAACTGTATCTTACAGGGGTGACATAGTGAGCAGAGAGCTTAAGCAGCAGAGAGAATAACTGTAGTATGAGAATAGCAGCAGCAATATGAGAATAGCAGCAGCAACAAACCCAAGTAGACAAACAATAGAACCCAGTGGTGTAGAAGTAATCAACCCAGGCTACTCAATCTTGGCTTTTAGCCGATTGAGTTTTCAAATAAGAGAATTAGAGAGTATAGTAATAGTAGAGAAAGAGATAAGTCATAAAGTTTGAGGTTGTGAGAGATATGTAGTGTGTGTTGGTGTTCGAAAGAATGTTTTAGAGAAAATGTGTTCGTGTCTGTGTCAAGTAAGAAGAGAGGAGTATTTGTAGTACTCAAAATGAGTAAACAGATAAGGTATCGATCCATATTTAAGGAACCAAGTATCAACCATAACCAAATAAGCATATGGACTCCCCTTTAATTAAGG